>OY998167.1:33878011-36450374 GCA_963921995.1 Oxystoma pomonae | reverse complement strand
ACATCCATTTTTAGTTTTAAAAATGTATTATTTCAATTAAGAACTTACCCATCTGTTTCTCGAGCAAGGCAGAAATAAAACAAAATAATAAAAACAAAATGAATTTCCAAAAGATAACACTGCAGCGTGCTTCGAATCCACCTCGGTCGTACGGCACGGAGAGTAAATTGGACTTGATTACCCCTATGTTCGTAGTAGCTTGAAGCGGTCTGTATTCTAATAAGAACTAGCATCTTTTTCTGGGTGTGTCTTTATACAGTCCTTCACCGGGCACCACTCTTGATTTGACCTTGCGGGAATTTATTGCTTGATATACAGGGTGGATACTATAAATTAAATAACACCGCTAGCGGGTAAGAATTTAGTTAAACTTTTCAAAAACCAAAAACGCGTCAACTAAGATTTTTTTTGTTACCTTTCAACGAAATCTTCTATATATGTCATTTTGATTACGAGGAGGTTGGTAGGGATTCATTTTTGTTTAACATTTTGAAAAAAATCTAAAATAATTAAAAGAACAACAAAATGAATCTCGTGTCTGCAAATAAAAATGAAAGTAACACTCGTGGCATATCGGACAAAGCGTTTTTGATTCTCACTTCATTATGACTAGTGATGGGCACAAAACATCGATGTTTCAAGAACATCGATGTTTTTTGTTCAACATCGATGTTTTTAACATCGATACTTTTTTTAAACATCGGAACATCGAACATCGATCCAAAAAAAATTATAGGAAATAATGTATCTGAGAAGTAAAAATAGGAATTGCCTATTTTTGAGGTGTCGGTTAGCTTTGACGCCAATAGTGTCGCTACCTAATCTGAATGTACTACTCATATTTTTGTGGTTTTTATAGTGTAGATATTTAATAGGTTTTGTATATCATGTACCGATTATTTATTATTTGGATGCTTATTATAATTATGTAAAACGAGGGGGGTAACCACTAGTTCAAAAAATGTGACATGATTGCCAATGTTGTTGAATGGTCAGTGATTGCCGGGAATTGCCGAGGAATTTCCAAAGACTCCCAGGGTCTCCTAGGGTCAAACAGTTTCTTTGAATATCAGAATACTCTCTAATAAAAGCAAAAAAAAACATCGATGTTCAGAAACATCGATGTTTTTTCACCATCGATGTTGAGTTTCGATGTTGACATTGAAGTTAAACATCGATGTTTTTTTTCGATGTGCCCATCACTAATTATGACCAGGCCTCCAATGTCTAATGGAGAATCCAGACACCTACAGACCTGTTTCATCCTTATTAGGAATCATCAAGGAGTCATAGGATTGTACCTGGCAGTTGAAGCAACACGGTAACCATGCACACCTCTCGAATTTAAAACAAAAAGTTTGTAATCCGTGGGGACGTAGTAACTGTGTGCGCCACCTGTCGAATAAACCGAGAAACAAAAACATGAAAATTGAAAAGTGCAGAACACCGTAAATACAGAATCCTGCACCTTTCAGCAGGTTATAAAGTAGAAACCTGTAAAAGTATAAGGTCACTGTAACATGACTCTTATAAAGAGGTAACGTTCGCAGCAACACCATTCCAATTGGAGCTTCATACTACGTGGCCCTAATTTTAAGGCATCAGCAAGCAATCGCTCCGGAGGAGGCTTGTTGCGCAGAACTAAAAAGCCAAAATATTTAAAAAAAGCAACAAAATGAATCTCGTGTCCGCAAATAAAAATTAAAGTAACACTCGCGGCATATACCCTCTCGGTGCGCGGACGTATTTAGGTAGCTGACGGTGAAAAATAAGGTCCCAAATCCCAAATTTTTTATATTGATCATATACTTAATTTAAAAGTATAACAATATAAAAAAATCTACAAGCATTCTAGCACTCATGCGGCAGGATAAAATAGCGAAAATCACATTTTGTAAACATTTTAATTTTGCGAAAACAGCGTTTTCGTTAATTATGTACGGGGAAATAATTTGATCGTTATTAAATTTCGACGGACATTTTCGTCAGACTAAGCGTAAATAATTCATTTGCAGGGATTATTATATTACTCGGGAAAAACGCAGCCATTATTTGTTGTAATGAGAATCGCTAAAATTGTGGATAAATAATCGGTTTATGATGAACGTGCCTATTTTACCACAATGCAACGTTATGTTAGGTAACGTTCAAGGTTACGCATTATGTGGCGATATGATGTCAATGATCAGTGGCGGTCCCAGGGGGGGAGGCGGGGGGGATCGCCCCCCCCTTTGCTCTAGAAAAAAGTAGACAACAACAACAAAGATGCTTTTGGTAATAACCCTGAAGAAGAAAAAACGAGAAATTGCAGAAAGTTTCTTTAAATACATTCTAGAATCCCTCCACAATATTTTAGGACAGTTTGACCTTCAATCCGTCAGACCAAGAAGATACAAACGCATGACGAACTCACCGCGAAAACCATTGAAAACACAGAACAGTATTATAGAGTTTCTATTTATAAACAAGTTTTAGACAGAATCAATTCGGACATAAAAAAGTATTTTTGGCAAAGTTAAGTCGTAAAGTCGTTTCGAAACACTATAAACTGTTTTATTAATCCAAAACACAAATTCTTAAACTTTTATTGGGAGAAGTCAGTATTTGGAAACAATATTGGTCAGAAGTAGGCAAAGTAGGCTTAAATCAAAACATACCTGATAACGTTTTCGAGGCAATGAACAAGTGTGGCAATATTTTTCCGTTGATTAGAATATTCTTGGATGTTTGCCAGTAAGTAATGCCTCGTCAGAAAGAAGCTTCTCATGTCTCAGAAGATTGAAAACATAAGTACTTAAAAACACTATGACGGAAATGCGTCTGATCGACAGACATACTGAAATTGACATTGAGCGAGTCATTGACCGGTTTGCCCAAAAAACTGAGCTTTTTAGATCTCAAAAAAAGTATTTAGCTATTAGGTTTTGTTTGTGGTTTGTTTGTTATCTATGGTTTTTATAACTGAAAAAATTATACGCAGTTACTCAAGCGTGGATTTCAGGACCCCCCCCCCCTACCTTGGCTTTAAATTTTTTATGAAAACATTTAGAAAATCAAAAGTAGGACATAAATTGCGACGCTATGACATTTACTGAAGGACGTATAAACGTATAAGGTAGGTATAAACATAGTAACTGATAAAACTCAACTACCACCCCCCTTTGAAATCGGCTGTATCATTTGTATCACTTTAGCTCCGTGTCATTGCATAATCTGTGAAACAGCGTAAACTACTTCCGAACGATTTTTCTTCTCATTTTTCATTTTTCCACTTTTACTTTTCTGGCTTGGATATACGGCTAGATAATACGAGATCATTTTTCATACTTTGTCTCGGAGTTTTCCTAACTGTTCATGATTTCGTGTATGTGATGCCATAATTTGATATACTCGCCCAACCTGTCAAATATAAAGGTATACGCAATAGATAATACATAAAACAAATCAGTTACTTCAACCGAAAAGAATCTAAAAACAAAAGATCAAAAGAAGGTGGAAAAAACGAAAATTCAAATTTGGATGAGCATCTCACAAGGAACACACAAAGGACCAAAGCGAAAAGAGAAATGATTGAACGATGTTTCGCCCTGGGCAACCAGCGTGGGCTCATCAGTGGTTTCACTGGTCACCCTCCTCAAACATCATTAAAAATCATCATACACTTTGATTTCCAACTTTGAGTCACTCACAAATAGGCATCGTTCCGCACTGGTTCTTATCTAAGTCGCCTGATACGGGTTCGTCTTGGGGCCTGATTCTTGAATTTCAATAGAAGGAACGATCCCTCAAGAGAAGGGATCAATCCCGGAGAATGGTCCCATCCCCCTAAAAAACATAATTTTTCTTGGAAACTCTTCTTAATTTTAGATCTAAAAACATAGAATTTACGCGCATGCAAAGAATACGAACTGCGCTCAACGTGGGATACAAATTTATGTCGTTCTCAGCTCAAGAATTCAGGCCCTGGCGTGTTAATACTTTCAATAGGGTTATGCTCCTAAGGTAATTAAAACAAAACAGAAAGATGTTAAAAAACCTCCGAATCAGTTACTTCAACTGAAAAGAATCTAAAAACATCTCTTTTGATCTAAATCAAAAAACTAAACGAAATCAAAAATTTTCTGAATGCAGCCCTGGCCATCCTGTGATCTGTATGACTAGGAATCTATTTGTGTGCCTTTTATTCAAAGTTCTGCGAATTCTGATGTTTATTTGACTCCAAAAAGTATGGATATCACATGACTCGTTTTGAACGTCAGTTCGACATTTCCTGATCTAAGGTCACTGACTAAATATACGAATGTCAAAATATGATCAATGACCCTGTCATGTCAAAATATAATGAATCACCATGTACATAGATACATGCCCATCAGCGTTAAAACACGTTGAAAGATAATAACCGAAAATTACATAGAGAGATAAACCGCATAGATCGATACATATACCTCATTTTCAGCACATCATTTCCAGACCCTCAATATTTCGTATTTATCTTTAAACTACAAATCTAAACAACCAAAAAACTTCGGTTTTCCATTTTCCTTGAAGGATCCTTTTAAAATCATTCCTTTTATTTCCAAGAAGAAGATCCCTTTATTGTCATGTATAAAGTAAGAGCGATTTGATATGGAATGCCTTTCGGCGAAAACGATGCAGACAAAACGTGGAAATGTAATAAAGGAGAACTGATCGAATATCTCGAGATAGCGTTTGGGTAAATATATGTCTAGAGAAATTATTTGGCAGGCTATCAAAATTATGTGAATACAAATTACAATGTCAGACGACGAATTTCTTATAAGTAACAATTTCAGCAAACTGATTTTTTTGAAATAAAGGATATTTTTAGCACCCAAAGGGCCAGAGGGTCCTTTTTTTATATATTTCTTGTTTGAGAGTATGTAGGAAATTTTAGATAGAGCTTTACGCAATTGAAAAAAAGGGCAGGTTACTGATCACCCCCTTGGAATTCATGTTTCTTTATTTGCCTGAACAATATTACATAGTTAAGTTAAATATTTAAAAACAATATCTAAGTACATATAAAATTCAAAAGAAACTTAAAAAGTACGTTAAATATAACAACAATATAAAAATTCAACTGAATATCTACAAAAATAGCAATAATTTTAAACATAAAACATTTCTTCCATGCCTTTCTGGTACGGTAAAGTCCCGAGAACTGATGCCGCGTTGCCCCTCTAAACTGCTAAACTTATGTTTTGAGTAATGAATGATCGCCTCCCAATACACCCTTTATAAGTTGACCGATTTTAAGGAAAATACAACAAAAATGAAGTTAAAAAACCTCCAAATCAGTTACTTCAACCAAACAAAAAAAACTAAAAAACAAAAGATCTTGGGTGGATATAACGAAAATTCAAACTTGGATGAGCATCCCACAAGGAACACACAAAAGATCAAAGCGAAAAGAGAAATGATTAAACGATGTTTGGCCCTGGGTAACCAGCGTGAGCTCATCAGTGGTTTCACTGGTCATCCTCCACCATACATCATTAAACACTATCATACACTTTGATTTCCAACTTTGAATCACTCACAAATAGCCATCATTCCGCACTGGTACTCATCCAAGTTACCTGATACGGATTCGTCCGGACGTGTTAATATTTTCAGTAGGATTTTGCTAAACAAAACAAAAAAGAAGTTAGAAAACCTCCAAATCAGTTACTTCAACCGAAAAGAAACTAAGAAACAAAAGATCTTGGGTGCAAATAACGAAAACTCAAACTTGGATAAGCATCCCACAAGAAACACACAAAAGACCACCAGAATTTTGTGTTTTCCTTTTGGGATGCTCATCCAAGTTTGAATTTTCGTTATTTCCACCCAAGATCTTTTGATCTTTTGTTGTTTTTTTACCGATTTTATCCCATAAGGAACACACAAAAGATCAAAGCGAAAAGAGAAATGATTAAACGATGTTTGGCCCTGGGTAACCAGCGTGAGCTCATCAGTGGTTTCACTGGTCATCCTCCACCATACATCATTAAACACTATCATACACTTTGATTTCCAACTTTGAATCACTCACAAATAGCCATCATTCCGTACTGGTACTCATCCAAGTTACCTGATACGGATTCGTCCGGACGTGTTAATATTTTCAGTAGGATTATGCTAAACAAAACAAAAAAGAAGTTAGAAAACCTCCAAATTAGTTACTTCAACCGAAAAGAAACTAAGAAACAAAAGATCTTGGGTGCAAATAACGAAAACTCAAACTTGGATAAGCATCCCACAAGAAACACACAAAAGAACACCAGACTTTTGTGTTTTCCTTTTGGGATGCTCATTCAAGTTTGAATTTTCGTTATTTCCACCCAAGATCTTTTGTTTTTCTTTTACCGATTTTGTTTATCAAATTTTTAGCCCCAGGTCCTAAAGGGCTTAAGGTTTCAATGGAAAAGGGCGTGAAACAGAAGCGATCGAAGAGTTCCTCTTATTTCCTCCTCTTCAAGGACTCTCCCAGTTTACAAACCTCCTCTTCTGTTTTTGATGACATATGAATGTAAGATTGACACTATCTTTGCATGTTACATCCCAGAGCAGAGGTTTGCCAGACTTCCATGGAAATCTGGTCATTCTGTCCGCTCGTTTTCCGTCGCTCCGACACACTCCAACCGGCTCGAGAACCGAAGGAAATCCCGCAGTGGCGAGCCATCCTTCCTGCACTTTTGTGACAGCTCAGGCCATGATAGCCATAAATATCTACTTGCAGAATGATTTAACGATCCTATTTTTAATTTTCTTTTTGAAGGTGTAGGTTTATGGGTTGAGGGATCTTATTAATGAAACGTCCTTTTTTTGAAATGCCAACGTTTCGCAAAATTTATTTGCTTCTTCAGGGCTATATATATATTGAATAATATTTTAATGGGTTTGTTTATGTCTTTTTAAAAGTTTTTAATCAAAATTGTAAGATACTTGTGCAAAAATAATGCCTTTTTACCGAAGGATGATGTCTATTGGCAATAATAAGATCCCTCAACCCATAAACCTACACATTCAAAAAATAAATATCTACTATTATACCACAAGAGTTGCAGTCGTGAGACTCATAAACAGGAAAGCCCAGCTTCAAAGAAATGGAAACAAGAAAGGTCTGATTATCCAGAAGAGTACCCAAAGGAGAAGATGGGAGAGCATTAAGCCAAGCATTACTTGGAATTGATGCTAGATTCTGCTAGTCCTGCAACTAAATAATATCCTCATTGCTTTCCTCATTTCTTATCACGTTTCATTACAGATGCTTGTAGGATTGGGCGGTTAGAAAAATCGTCTGCTATATTTCATAAACTAATTCCGGAATATCTAATACCATTTAATCATGTTTTTAAAAAAATCCTGAAAATTCAACACCAGTACTTTTAACTAATCAAAATGGGTTTTTTGACAGGTTTGCTTAGATAGGTATAACCAGCAGCGAATTAAATCAGAAATTTTTTGACGTAATCACATTTTTTTTACTGTTAGGTTGAATTTATTTATTTAAACGTGTTTAACTTTGCAAAAACGCAGTTGAACAAAATTAGGTCGAAATTTTTTATACATTTTACTTACATAAACTATGTTTTTCATATTCTTCTGCCACTTCCTTTCTTCTTAAAAGCAAAAAAGTTTTTTCTACGACTTGTAGTAACTCAAAAGTTATGTAAAATTAATAATTATACTAGAGACATAAAGCTATTTGTAACTCATTTCGGTATACGTATCCGCATCTAGCGAGAACCAAGCACATTGATTGGTCAGAAACTTGTAGCACATTCGAAAAGAGCAGATATATGCTAATTTAAGGTGTTTTTAAATGCAATAGGTGCTGAGATTCGATACGTGTGCTGTAACGATACGTGATACCTAACTTAGATTAGCATATATCTGCTCTTTTCAAACGTGGTACAAGTTTCTGACCAATTAATGTGCTTGGTTCTCGCTAGATGCAGATACGTATATCGCGATGAGTTACAAATAGCTTTATGTCTCTATTATGTTAGGTTAGTAAATTTACTAATTTGTGTGTGTAATTACAGTAGGCAACTAGAAATCATCTTGATCGAAACTAATCATTTTGTTCATACCGCGCCGCGCCACTGAACTTGTGCAACAAAACTACCACTGACATTTTAGGTGTGAAATTTTATTACCGAATACCGCACGAGCTTAATTAAATCCTGAAATTTTTTCTCTCTCAAGAATATTTTTGGAATATCCCTCGATTCGACGATTCGATAATTTTCAAAATATTCCTAAAAATTTCCGGAAATAATTTAACTTCTTGTAGTATTACTAGTGCGAATATACCTTGTGCATATTAGGTAATAACTGGATTTTTTTTTCTTGATTAATAAGTAGAAATCGCATGATATGTGCCAAAAATATTTGATTTTCTAATGTTTTAAATAAAAGGAGGGGGCACTAAATATATTGTTTACTTGTATCGGTTAAATGCATCGATGTAATACGTCGATGGTTAAATGGCTTGGACTTGCAATATGTTAGAGTCCGGTTCTCCTGATATTTTTAAGAAAAAAATTTGTGGGGTTCTCCGACTTCACACAGGAGACCAAAATTTATATAGTCTTATTAAGAACACATGTCCAGGTCCGATTTTAAAATTTTTCGGCTTATAATATTCTAACATACATTCAGGGTGGTCCTAAAAATCTTTAGACAATATCAGCTAATAAGAACATGGTTTTATTTTACTAGAAAGGTACGATAAAACGTCAAAGTTTATCTAAATTCATATGTATGAGAAAACGCAAAGGGTTATTTAGATATTCTGCTCATCAAAATGCCTACAGGGAGGTCTCAATAGAATTCTCAGATAAGTCGTCCAAACGCTGAACTACGAACTTGTTCCTGGTAAAATATTTTTAAAAAATAGCAAATATCACTGTTTAATCACTATGGTAGTACCAGAAGGTGATTTTAATAAGTCAAAATTACTTACAAGGTGTACCAAACAATCCGGCAGAAGCGCAAACGAAAAAAGTGAATTTGAAAGGAAAATTCAGTGCATTTTAATAAAATAACATTTACTTTTTATGCCGATTTAATTCTATCTGTTTTAAATTTTTACTATAAACTATGAAGTGTTTTGATATGTACAGAGTAGCTAAAATACACATTGTGCAAGAAACGTTTTAATTTGTTAGGTTTTTTTTTACTTTATAAATAGGGTCGAGTGTGTTCTCTATTTTCAAAATGTTTCCCTGCGAGTAGTTTTTTCAATCTTACCCCCCCCCCCTCTCCCACGCGCCAATCTCCATCATTCCGGTGTTTTTTTGAGATAGCCCAGGAACTTCGGCAAAGGGCTAATCGACCAAATGAATTAAAAGAGCGAGTTGAAGCTAGGTGGGTTCCAATGAATAACGAACACTTTCCGAATTTTCCGAAACACTTATCAAATAGCCCACTCTATACTAAATACCGAGACAGTCAAATTGAAATTCATTTAGATGAAGGCAACAATATATGGCAAATATTATCAGAGTAAAAGTTTTCTCCAGGGTTCGCAATGCCACAAAATATAATGATTTGGATTGAATCCAATAATGAAAGCATTCTTGGCTACTATGGTGTGAGCAAATCGAGTGCGAGAACTGAAGGGACATGTGCTCATATGGCAAGTAAAGTATGGTTCTTAGGATATGCCAGTTGTCAAGAGAACATAAAATATCCATGCGTAGCTCTATTGGATAATATTTTGGATGCACACCATAGACAATAACAACCAGATAAATGTCCAAAAGTAGGATGAAAAAATACTTTTTTAAAGTATACCTATATACTTTCATTTACGTTGCTTTCGTTTTTAGAATAAGTTGGATATTGTAGTTTAGTTAAAAGTGCTAAGTAATATATTTTGGACAATATTTTGTTATACGAAAAATTTAGATTTAATTAAAATCCACATTTCATTTAATAAAGCGTTTTAACTCCATAATCAGCTATTCTCTAGGTTTCTAGGCGGCTATTATCTGAGAACTCTATTGAGATAACCCTATAGAAATTTTGATGAGCGTAATATTCCAACAAATTATTGAATTTTCCCATGTATATGATGTTAGTTGAACTTTGACTTTTTATCGTAACTTTCTAGTATAAAATGAAACCAAGTTCTTATCAGTTGATTTTATCAAAGATTTAACGGACCACACTGTATGTGTGTTATAATATTATACAAAATACTAAAAACTGACCTGGACACATGTTCTCAATAATACTGTATAAATTTTGGTCTTCTTTGTCTCTTTTTTAAAAAGATATTGCATATTTTCCAATTTTCCAGGCGCGTACCTTTAAACGGGCTTAGCTCAAAAACAAAACCGGAAAACCCCCAAATTTTTTTCTTAAAAATATCACCAAGGCCAGAACTCATATTGCAACCTCAAGCCATTTCACCGATACCGGTAAACAATGTATTTAGTGCTCCCTCCTTTGTCCTCAGTGGGGCTATTCTTGAATCGAGAGAAAATTTGCTCCCAGAGACTCAAATTCTCTCGCTATTATGCATATCATTGGTCCAAATCTTCAGTTTAAATCGGTTTCTCTTACTTTTGCCCGATATTGATCGAAAGTAATTCTATTGGTCCTTACTAAGAGAATTACTTTCCATCAATATCGGGCAAAAGTGAGAGAAACCGATTTTAAGCGAAGATTTGGACCAATGAGATGTATAGTGGCGAGAGAATTCGACTGCCTGGGAGCAAGTTATCTCCCGATTCAAGAATAGACCCACTGATGTAAATATGCAGTTTCACTCGGTATATTCTCTATCAAAATATAAATTTCTTTATCAGCCAATTTTTTTAAACTTTATTTGACGCATGACGCCAGAAAAAATCCCTCATCCTATGGGTTCGGGATTTTTTCAGATCGCATGCACTCAAGCTTTTGTTAAAAAATTGACTTCAAACAAAATTTCCAAAAATTTCCTGGAAATCTTATATTCCCAGCAAACACGGTTCCCTCGGGTCTTCGTCGGCACAATGTCGATTTACGACATCGGACCAGCAGTATTTTTTGTCCGCTTTGCGATGTAGGCCCAATGTATGTTTGTCAATGCAGCGTTAGACTGTGGCCCGTCATCGGACCAATGGTAAATTTGACTTTTTGCTGACATCGGCATACCGTCGCCGTACGATTAAGGTCCATATGGTTTAACCACATGGTACTGACCATCCGCCCAAGAAAATATTGTGATGATTTATACATAGTTAAGCAAGAAGATAAGAGCATCCAAACAAAGAGATATAGGTTAAAACGTTTATAACATCTGTAAGACTTTTATACTGGGATTTTTTCCCAATTAATAAAAGAAAATAACATAATAAAATGTTGGTACCTTTAATATTTGATAATATTCCTCAACGTAGTGATAACCCCCTCCTCCTATTTTAGACTTTTGAAGGGTGCAAAAAACTTTTTGTAAGCTAAAAAAAGTTTTTTAGCTGCATGGAACAGTACAAAGCTGGTTAAGGTTTGTATAGAGCTAAAACCTTCTGCGAATGCATTGCTTTTTTAACACTAAAAAGTATGGAAAAACTGCGCCTGTTAAGTTTTTTCTTATCTTTTTATTATTAAATAAGTGTCTGTAAAAAATTAACCAAAAGAATATATGTATTTTATTATGCGTCTGGCTGTACAAGTAGTTCCTTCCTGTAGCCACTGGGTGCGCTCGTGTCGCTGATAAACAATGTTTCCCAAGTATAACACAGTATCGGTCACTCTTTCTTTATGTGGTTTCCTAAAGCGGTCCAAAGTCGGCGATTGAGGGAGGTCCGTCGGTGGTAGTTTAAAGCGGCCCAACATTGGCAAACTACAAAGTTTCGATAATCCGGGTGTTTAACCAGTCGGGCTGGTTTAAGTGGCAGAAGTGGTGATTCTTGTAGAGAAGTACCACCATCTTGTCAAGTCCGCATTCTAGTTTTGAAATATCTTTGCTCATTATATATATATATATATATATAATATTATCTTCCACTGTACAGAAAACATAGTGACATTACCGCCATATCTACATACTAGGAAGAAACTATTAAGTATTTTAAAAATTTTAAGGTGACGTAATCAGACCATCGTCGGCTGCCGATTCTCGACCAATCAAACAAAGTTCCAATCGGATCATCGTCGGACCTAAAGCAGATAAAGTGGTCGTCGGCATAAAGTCGATTATAGTAAATCGGGCCATCGTCAGTTGCCGATTCTTGACCGATTAAAGAAAGTTCCAATCGGCCCATCATCGGCCCTAAAGCAGATAAGGTTTGCGTTGGCATAATGTCGACTATAGTAAATCGGGCCATCGTCAGTTGCCGATTCTCGACCGATTAAAGAAAGTTCCAATCGGACCATGGTCTGCCCTAAAGCAGATGAAGTAGGAGTCGGCATAAAGTCGACTATACTAAATCGGGCCATCGTCAGTTGCCGATTCTCGACCGATTAAAGAAAGTTCCTATCGGACCGTCATCGGCCCTAATGCAGATAAGGTTTGCGTTGGCATAATGTCGACTATAGTAAATCGGGCCATCGTCAGTTGCCGATTCTCTTCCGATTAAACAAAGTTCCAATCGGACCGTCGTCGGCCCTAAAGCAAATAAAGTGCGCTTCGGCATAAAGTCGACCATAGTAAATCGGGCCATCGTCAGTTGCCGATTTTCGACCGATTAAACAAAGTTCCAATCGGACCGATTATTGACCGAAAACTGACAATCGCAATCTGACCAACATCGGGCCAGAGTGTAGTCGCCGATGCCGACACACTGCCGACATTGTCGACATTGGCCCGATTCAATGCCGACGATTTGGGTTTGCTGGGTTACTGCTGACAATTTCTTTAGAGCAAAAAAATTGCCAATTCTGACAATTTCAGTAGTTTCCATTTATCAAAATACACATACCACAGTTGGTCTAGAGAGGGGTTTTAAGAAAAAAAAAATATTATCTTTAAAACATAAATTTTTGTTTTTGATACATCGCCATCTACTATTTACCGTAAAAAGTAAAATCCCCTATGTAGCCCTTTTCTGGGGGGCTATTTTTGGAAAATATTCTAAAAACCTTAAATAGTAACTCCCTATTTTGACTTCATATTTGAATTCTCGCTGAAATTTTCTTTCCAATGGTACCCCATATCATAAGGTTTGCTTTACTAATTTTCGAGATATTGGCTTTCAAAATGTCAAAAATTCAATTTTCAAAGGCCCATATCTTAGAAACTGAAGAAAATATCTGTATTTGGTTTATTATCGATTTTGGGGGTTTTATAAGAGCAAATAAAAAATGACAATAGTTTGACGTTTGCACATTCCTATTTACAGTTTATTGATTTTCAGTGATTTTGACGATATCATTCCAAAAATATAAAGTAGAAGGTCAGATTGTAAAACTGTTGTCATTTTTTATTTCCTTGTAAAAAAGTTTAGTTTCTAAGATATGGGCCTTTGAAAATTAAATTTTAGACATTTTGAAAGCCAATATCTCGAAATCTACTAAAGTAAACCTTATAATATGGGGTACCATTGGAAAGAGAATTTCAGCGAGAATTTAAATATGAAGTCAAAATAGGGGGTTGCTATTTAAGGTTCCTAGAATATTTTCCAAAAATAGCCCCCCAGAAAAGGGCTACATAGGGGATTTGACTTTTTACGATAAATAGTAGTTGGCGATGGATCTAAAACAAAAGTGTATGTTTTAAAGTACAAATTAATTTTCCAATAATAAAATTCGTATGTTGCGGAGGCAAACGCATAACCGGGTGGAACCAGCAGCTCTAAAATTATACTTTTCTATGAACTTATTTTTAAAAAAAAAAATTTCGATGTGTGAGCATCAGTTTTCCTAATTATTATTCAAAATTCTAATGTAAGTATTTCAACATTATTTCAATTTTATTCATTTAAAAACTAAAAAAATGGTTCTCATACGACCATATATGAACATGATGAATTTTACACACTTCGATTCCTTATAAACCATTAAATTTCACACGTGTGCAGATATATTTCAGCTGCAGTATGGAAAAGTACTTTTTCGCACATGTGTGAAAAAGTGTGTTGTTGAAGGTAGGTAGAGTTGTCAACTGTGTCAACAATAATACAGTAGTTTTCCGCACATACAGACCGCTTCAAGCTACTGCGAACATAGGGGGAATCAAGTCCAATTTACTCTCCGTGCCGTACGACCAAGGTGGATTCGAAGCACGCTGCAGTGTTATCTTTTGGAAATTCATTTTGTTTTTATTATTTTGTTTTATTTCTGCCTTGCTCGAGAAACAGATGGGTAAGTTCTTAATTGAAATAATACATTTTTAAAACCAAAAATGGATGTCTACGAAGTTGCCGAAAAAGTGCAGATGGTCAAATGGTCAAATCGTCATAACCCAACACACGTTCGATATTGGTCGAGGGAAAATTTGCATTTGTATTTTGACGTAAGAACACAGTATCCCCAAAAACTAAATGTTTGGGGGGGGGGGTATTATAGAGGAACACGTAATTGGGCCATTTTTTATTAACGGCAATTGCAATTTGAATGGTCCTAGATACTTGGATCTACTGCAGCAGCACATTATTCCAACTGCTAGGCAGTTGTTAGGTGTAAGATTTGGTGTAAGCTCCTAATGACTTCTATCTGTTTTTGAAGAAGCTTTTCAAATTATCACCCCTAACATGCTTGGAAACGTTAGAAAGGGTTTTTATAGTAGGCTCGGATATTGTCTAGCCGAACAAGGAGGACTTTTCGAACATTTGCTTTAATTTTTTTTTGACTGGGAGAATCTTTTTGGTTTTTAAATGTATTATTTTATTTTTTGAACTTGCTTTTATTTTGTTTTTCCTTATTATTTTCATTGTAACACGTCGTCACTGATAAATCTGAGCAGTTGACAATAAAACGCTCTTATTTATCAGTGACAAAAAATAAGAAAATTACGTTATAAAAATTTGCGTATTTATTGACCAAATTCCGGTTTCATTGACTACGCTCCACACAGCACCGTGGTTAGAGGCGTACTAAATACCAAAGTCATGCAAGTGGTGATCGCAAGCCTGAGTATTGGTTGCTTCACTGATAGGCGTGCGGTGTCTCTGCATGTACGTACACTGGCAAATTAGACTTCTTCCGCCCTATGTTCGCAGTAGCTTGAAGCGGTCACATGTGCGTGGAAAAGTAGTTTCAACTCATTTTGTACAAAATAAATGACCAAAAATTACAAAAATTAGTGCAAATCTTGGGGATTCGTGATTTTCTAACACTCGTGTGTAAATCACTCTGTGGACGCTCTACCTAATCAACCAATATTTTCTTGATAGTACCTACGATTTTAATTTGGTTATTTTTATACTTTTTAACATTTCAGGTGTATTTTTTTAATTGGATTTCATAAACTGCTTTCCATATGGAGCTGTTGGTCCAAAACTGCAAAACAACTTTAAATCAAACACGAGATACAAAAACAAAAATTCATTCATATTCATACAAATCATACATATGCCTATTCCCTTATTCTGTACTTGTACAACGCAAATACATGACATCACATATTTCTCTCTCCACGCATTATAATTAAAATCGTGAAGGGAATAAAGACATTCGCAAAACATTGAAAATGGAAACAATAAGAAATCTAAATTTCAACTTTTATTTTTTTTTTTAAGTGGGTAGGTCGAGAGGTAGGTTATTATTATCTATCACTATGTAACAATTCTGGTAACTTTTCTAGACTAAAATGTTAGTAGCTAACTTCCATGTTATTTTTGTTGCTAACTTCCACGACTTAACCTCAAAATAAATTTTTGAATTTATTTTTTAAAATGGATGAATCAACTAGTTTGTGTAGCTGCTGCAATAATTAGTACGTGCGCTTGCAAAAGGAGTTAAGTCAAAAAAAGTGTATTTTGAGTTTTCTCCTTTATAGGATTCCAAACAACCTATATTTTACTCGTGCAAAAAGATATAATGCGATTTATGCTTTTTCAGGGTCTGTCTGTTAGGTGTAAAATGAAACAAGTAATATCCGTATAGGTTCCTTTAGGTTTTCTTTAGTTAACTTTTTTACCACTTAAAAAATATAAGTATTTTTTGTGCAGAACTAGGTTAGGTGCTGTTTACTGCTTCTCCACATACAATTATTGAGCAAACTGAGATAAGTACATTTAATTTTTTTCTTTTAATGTAGAAAGATAAAACTGAGTTTACCTTTATTACCACATTTGCAAATTATTGTGCTAAAGGAGCTAACTAGAGTTGCATTTTATTATCACATGAAAACACATTGAGTTATGTCGATTTATCTTTACAAATAAATATTATTTTTTAGTGCAAAATGGGTGAATTCAACTTGCCCGGTTTTGTACTATTTTAGTGTACGATAAGTCTTCGGCCGAAATGTATGCTTCCACAAAATAGAGTGCTTAATTGGTTAACAAAATAATGTATTTTTAGCTTAATACTTAATACTTCTATGCAGTGATATTCAGTGTATAAAACCTGTTAGATTGAGAAAAAAATAAATTTTCTATATTCCCGGGTATTTTTGATGAGTTTATGTTTCCAAGAAAAAATCGAAGAAGCAAATTCCTTTTGGAGTTACGAAGAAAGGTTGGAATCGAAATAGATAATTGCTATTTAAGATTTAGAAATTTAATTATGTTTGGCATTTAGTGTGTAAAATTCAAAACTAATTCACTAAGCTCATTTTGCACCTTTTTTTAAACTAAATACTTTTGCATATTTAGGGAGTTTTATATTCGTTTTTTTTAGGTGACCTTTAACAAATTGATCACATTACTGCTGAGGATAAAGAGACAAATAACGATGCAGGCGGTAATGACATGGAAAAATGTAGGTTTTGATTTATTTCTCTTTTTTTTAAATATGCACATAAAATTCCTAAAAATATTTCGCAGCAAAGGGTCCTATATTCTTTATTTTTTAGCTGATATTTTACAAACTCGTCCCATTACTGCTGAGGATAAAGACATAGAGACAGACAGATTCATTCCTAAATCCTAAATCCATATGAACTATTCATAATTTAAGGGTAAAGCAAGTTAATTAGAAGTTTTTTATGTGCAGTTTGGGTTAACTGTTGTCATTATTTAATTTTTATTTGAAATAGTTGGTTATAACAAGACATTTTCGTAATATAAGTAAAAATAATAAAAAATTATTTAAAACTGTTGTGTAATTGTACCAAAAAATGTTCTTAATATTCTGTCAAAAAATTCCAAAAAGATAATTTCCTGAAAAAGTATCTTTTTGGACTTGTCTTGTTTTGCACGCGCGTGAGCGAATTGTAATATGTGGTTGTTGGATTTTAGGTCAAAATGAAAAAAAAACACGTATAATTTGACTAATCAAAAAAAAAAACCGACGAAATAACCTTACTTTTAACAGCTGTTATTGACTTATCACAGGTTGCCCAAAAAATAACTAAATAAATTACCTAAGATGCATGCAACTTTTCCGCAAAAATAGAAACTGTTCTAATTTAGCGCATCTTTTTCCAGGCGTCTTTTTCGTTTTGTTTCATAGTGTGGCCACCAAAATTATAAGGAGATGCATGCAGCACAGCACACGTTGTCTACTACTTTCCTAAAAAGTGTTGCAGTATATAGCAACAGCATACCATTTAGTTTTTCTTCCATTATTAATTTTAAGAGTTCCTATTTTATCACTTGGTCAAAATATTCATGTTTTTTTCGTGGTGAATAAAACTGAATAAAATATCCTTATCTATTTTGAGCATAACAACCACGTTATGTATTCTTTCCAAGATAGCACCACATCTCGAATGGGATTGATCAAGTTTGGAGGGTTATCCAGTAACCAAGTTTAGTCCCCTCAGGGAATATGTTTTTGAAATTTTTATATTATTGAAAGGTTCAATTTTGCAGACCAATTTTTAAATTTTGTTAACTCACCAGGAACACGGTTACTTGAGAACCCTCCCGAAGGTTTCTAGGGAGTTCAAAAATTTTTAAAATATATCTTCTGGGGGGGGGGCACAACCGTCAAATTAGCCCTCGCATATAAAAATGGCCACAGTTACTCGTGGCAAAGTGTGCAAAATTTAATTTTTGGTTTACAAAATTGTGAAAGATGTGTGCAAAAGCTGTCTGGGGGGGGATCAAACTTGACCGACGACCCTCTGGAATGCCTCTATATCACATGAATTCGGAGAGTGGTATCAAGACCTTGTATACCTGCGAAAAATATCATAAAATTTTAATATATATGGAGAAGTCTAACACCAAGACACGTGAGAAACTTTTAAATAAGTTTTGCATTTATTTTAGCGCAGAAAATTTAGGGCTGCCCAGGGCGAAAGATATCTCTTGTTGATGATATTAGTAGTAAAAATAAGTTTTTTTTTCTATCTCAATCTGCATGGTATGAATGGCACAAACCACCTTGAAAAACACTTGCATATTAAAATACCTAATTGTTCAGCACGCTTTTTTCATTATACAAAATTTTTGCGCTCCACACTACTAAAAATCAAACAGAAATAAAGCAAAAATCAAAAATTAATAAATTTTTGTAGAACAAAACAAACTTTCTAACCTTAAAATATGCCACCACGGAATCACACCAACTTTGGTTGATTGGCTTTTTAACGCTATTCGGCACTAAAATTAGGGAGATTTTAGTCAGGTTTTTTGTCAGTCTGTTAGCCCTACCTTTATTCTGGGCAGGTACAGTACCGCTCTGTCATGCTGTTACCTTTATTAAAGGTAACCACTGGCGCTAATTAGCGTCGAATAGCGACTACCTTTACCGTTAAAAAGACAACCAACCAAACTTGATGTGATTGATTTTTAGGTTATGTTTTGTTTTATAAAAATTTTGCGTCTTTGGATTTTATTTTTTGTTAACCGTGTTTATAGTGATAATGGGGTGCCCTTTTTCCGTTTGTTTTTTGTTAACAGGTGAGTAAATACAAATAAGTTTGCAGAGGCTCGATTTCTTCTATCAATCCACCAAAGATATCTTGCAAAATCATTTGCCTGACTAAATTTATGTGGGTGTCCGTCTCTCAGTCCTATCACTAAATTAATATTTTCCTCCATGATATGGTTAGAAAAGCAAATAAAAAAAGACTTTAGAAGAAAACAACAAAAGTCAATAAAAAAGTAAGGTTATGTTTACCGCCAAGATTAACTACGTTCAAAAGCTCTATTTTTAACCTCTTGAAGTTACCTTTATTTACGGTACCGGTAACCATAAGAGTAACGAAATTTTCCGTTAAACTGCCTGACCAAAATCTCCCTATTAGCGCCTGTAAGTTACCTTTAATAAAGGTAACATCTTGAAAGATCGCTATTGAGCCTGCGCAGAGAAAAGGCCAAAAAAAAATAATTATATTATTTTTTTAATATCCCAATAGGCTCTGTCGAACCTTGAAGTTATTAAAGATTCTGTTGAAAATGTAATTCTTTATCTAAATGTAAAAACGTAGTGCGAAAACCGTTTTTTGCTAGATGCTACAGTTCCTGAGAATTTTCATAAACATATTTTTATTTTTCTTGAATATGTCAAAAAATTTGTTGGAAATGTAATTATCTATCTTAAGGAGTTAAGGTGAAGTTAAGATTTTTTAAAAAGTCTAACGCTCCTTCCTACCGTCTTTCCAACCCCCATCCCCATGAAAAACTAGTCAGCTCATCGCTTCATCCCAAATAATTTTTTCTACTAGCGTGCGGAAAATTCTCTTTTTCGCACTGTTTTGCGTGCGGAAAACTGCACTTTTCCGCGCTAGTGCGAAAAAGTTAACTTTATAGTACATTTCCACAAAACTCAACCAAAAATAAAAAATAAATATATTACTATATTTAAAAAAAATAATTATTTTTTGTGTTATAGGTAAACATTTTAGCGAGCATTTTAGTCACGATAATTCCATATTTTATTGGATTGAATGAATACTTAAGTCAAGCGAGTAGAAAAAATATTGTACCTAACTCGCGCGTAAAGTGACTTTTTCGCACTTAATTTCTGTAATCGCGTGCGGAAAAGTGGTACTCTCCGCACTAGTTTGGTAAACTACTATTTTATTTAATTCTATCAAAATCGGTTTAGAGGCTTTCGATTTATCGTGTCTCAGGCATCAGTCAAACAGGCTCATAAAATTTCGTGCTTGGATCTTTTTTATTCCAACTAGTTCGTTTTTAGTAGAAATAAAAAGTTGTTTTCTTTGCCAATCCCAATAGCCTCCGTACTGGGGGTCAATTTTACCACTTTTTTCCGCCTACCTGATTTTATAAAATATCTCTGGGAAATATTTTACAACATCGACGGGTGCTTCTATCAACAACAGCGCATTGAGGGGTTATGTTTACATGGGAACACACCACCTTATTAGATGCATGCTGGAACGAAAAAGGAAATTAGAGTTTGTTGCTTAGTAACAGTATTATTATAACCAAATCACGTGTAAACTGTTTTAAGTTGTAGGATGACCACGGATCACCTACCAACGGTACTCTGTGGTGTGACGTCATGCGAAATCGAATTCTAAATCTAAAAGACTGAAATTCCTAAAGAAGACAGGGAGGCCCGGAGAGAGTTGCAGCGGAAGTAGGGGCAAGGAACGGGGTATGGTAGAAAGGGTCCATAAAAAGGCCTAATTGCCAGGCCTACGGACCGCCCCTGTACTACTATGGCTAAAAAATTAGAGGCCTTTTAAGATGTTATAAAATGAAAATCGTGTCCACTTAATCTGTGTCCGTTGTAAATTTTACCATCGCCATTGTTCACATCGCAGTATTGTTAGAACATCAATATTCTGTGTCGAACACACATACCACATATATCCCATAAAATTATGTAGATTGCAAATTCACTATTCCCACAAGAAAAAGACACAGAATGCAAGACTTTTTAAGCGCCATTTAGAAGGAACGGAGGAAAAAAATAATTTATAAACACTATTCCGTTTTTTTTTCAATTCTCTTTTTTATTTTTTATATTGCATATATATTAGATGAAAATAAATTAGAAGTTTTCACAACTAGTGGCTAAAATAGTGCTTTTTTACAAACGTTGGTTTAAACAACGAGCGCAGCGAGGTATTTAAAAAACCACAGTTTAGCCGCGACTTGTCAACACAATTTTTTTAATACCTTTATTAAAAAATTCAAGAAACACAGGAGAATACTTTTTTTATACCTTCATCAAAAATATGATTTTAGTAACGGCCTGCAGATAACTAAAGCATGGTTTTTTTTTTGGTTACCGATGAAAAAAAACTTTTTTTTTATCACGGGTGCAAATCTAATTATTCTTGCCTAAAAATTAAGCCATTTCCACCAGTATTCACCAAGTATTTACAAAAAAATCATGAAAATATCAAACTGCCGCATCAATGAACGTTACCGAGTAAAAAGGAACATCGCTATGCCAACCATTTGTTATGTTATTTACCAGCCGCCTTGTTTACAGTGTAAAGATAGTGTGTTGTGAGAAGTGCTCTTCGTTCGAGATTTTTAAAAGTATTTTCCTGTTTTTCTTGGATTTTTTGATTAAAGGTATTAAAAAAATAGTGTTAACAACTCGCGGCTAAACTGTCCTTTTTTTTTACTCGCGTTTTTAAATACCTCGCTGCGCTTGTTATTTAAACCAACGTTTGTAAAAAAAGCACTATTTTAGCCACTAGTAAAACTACTATTAAAAATCTCGAACGAAGAGCACTTTTCGCCACACACCACCTTTACACTGACGATGTTTTTAAATGATTTTTTCGTAAATACTTGGTGAAAACTGGAGGCTGGCTTAATTTTTAGGCAAGAATAATTAGATTTTTTCAATATTATTATTTTTTGCTATTTCTCTTTAATTTTGGATAAAAAACGGATAGAAATCTTTTTTTGCACCCGTGATCAAAAAAAAAAAAAGTTTTTTTTGCATCGGTAAGCAAGAAAGCCATGCTTTAGTATCTGCAAACAGTTACTTAAATCATGTTTTTGATGAAGGTATGAAAAAAGGATTTTTTGATACAGGTATAAGAAAATCACAAATCTTGCAACATGTGCAAGTTATGACTTTTGCATGATCTGTGGTTTTCGAGGTACGGTAAAACAAATTTCTATCAATAAATAATTCATGTCCTTTCTTCCTGGATTCATTTTTTGTTATTTTGAAGAGAATGTAAACTAATTTGTTTGTCTGCATGTCTGTCAACACAAAGTAAGCAAATTTGGTATAAAAATTCTATGGCATCCGTGGATCAGTTGATTAGTTTTTGATGGGATGGGGTGCGTAAGGAATAGAAAAGGGAGTTGAATTTTAAAAAAATAATCGATAACCACAGCAGCTAGCGAAACCCGGTTTTCAAATTTAGATCACAACTCAATTTAACTTCAGAACCATGTCAGGCTAGCAAAACGCGGTTTTCGAGAATAACATGGTGCCAATTTCTTCCTTTGTGGCAGTAAAATCATAAATTATTATTATTATTATTACTAGCTAAATACCCATCGCTTTGCCGGCGGCTTTTCCCATTTTTTTTTTGCTCTAAAGGTCCGATTTTGATGAAATAAAGCCTTCCCAGGGATCCCAGGAATGTTTTAGTGAAACTTCCATTTCAGTAGTTTTCGCGTAATGCCGAAGCCAACAGACAGAAAAACAAAGAAAAATTCTAAAAGTTGGATTTTTGCTATCTATATAACTTGGTTACACTCCAGCATCAACAATTTTAAAAAATATTCATTGTACAGAAATGGTCAATCTAAAAATGTATTATATCTACTTATTAATAGTCTGGTGTATTTTTATTCTGGGGGGTACCTCAACGGAGGGGGGTTGATTTTATGAAAAAAATCGACCTACTAACATAGGTATGTAGTACATCAATTCTAGGGTTTTTCGGTCGACTTAATACAAATCTATAGTTAAAAAAACATTGGAGGTAATTTGACGGAGTGAGGGAGTATTTATGCGGTAAGCAGTAAAACTGTTTATGAGGAGACCTAACGAACTTACTTTATTCAAGTTTTGTTGCAGATTTCGACACCTCCGATATTCAAAATGGCGGCCGTAACCGGCCGTGGTCAAAAAATCAAAAGAGACGCATATATGCATGAGATACATCAATTATAGGGTTCTTGGGTCGTCTGAATCCAAATCTGTTGTTAAAAAAATATTTGGCTGTAACTTGGAGAAGTGGGGGGTAATTTATGGGGTAAACACGAAATGGAGGCTTGTCGAAAATACTTAAATGGTAGATGATTGAGCAGAGCTGTCTAAATCTGTAGAAAAACTTAAATAAAGTTTGTTCATTAAGTCCCCATATAAACAGTTTTACTGTGTGCTTCATAAATACGCCCCCACCACTCCAGATTACCCCCAAAAAATTTTTTAATTACATATTTGAATTTAGCGAGCCCAAAAACCCTAAAATTCATGTGTTACATGTCTATGTTAGTGGATCGATTTTTGTATAAAATCAACCCCACCTCCGTTGGGGTACCCCCCAGAATAAAAATAATACCGGATTTGGATTTAGTCGACTAAAATGATGGGCTACTTACCTATATTATGTTCAGACATTTTTTCCTCTATTTTTTTCATTTAAAAATGGCCGCCATCTTGGATTTTTAAAAATGCTCAAGGGTGCCAGAGTGGCATCAATCGGATTCTTAAAATAGAAAATTTAGGTTAACCAAATCAGTGAAAAAGTTTCTTGTACCATTCATTTCCCCCTTTTTTTGATTTCCTCCAGACTATAATAATATTTTCCTTGGTGGTACATTCATATCTCTGTCGTGCGACATTAAAATGCTGTGATAAACAAAATGCTTAGCGCGCCAACCTTGTTGCTTTTTATTTTGTTTCGACTAGAGAAGCATTTTGGTGTCGGTCCCGACACCGACACCCAATGTAAATTTCTAATAAAAGCAATCCCCATAGTATTTTCAAGACCAATAGTATTTTCAATACTAAAATAGCGTTTATAAATAGCGGCTAAACTGCGCAAAAACGCTATATTTGTAAAAACTACTACTATTTTTTTTCAGTAAAATTGTTACCGAGTTTTAGGACCGGTTTCTCAATAGCGGTAAATCCTAGTTTTTTTCTGTTTTAAGCAAATATTTTTAGTCCACCATACCAATATATAGGGTGGGCCAAAAAATTTTGCACACTTTTAAATGTGCTATAACTTTTGATCGAATAGCTCGATTTCAAATTTTTTTAACTTTTTTGAAAGACAAGACATGACACTTTTTCGATCCGGTTCAAAATTTGACGTTTCGCAAAAATCCAAGATGGCGGACCGTTTTGAATATTGGGTAATTTTCAGCCCCCTGCAAAAAAAATACGTGCGGCACTGGAGAAAATCTAAATCATTGCGACAAAAACCTTATGTATGCTTTCTATACCAAGGCATTACTTAATTAAATCGGTTGAGAGATAAGAAAACTATAAACCTCTGAATTAAGAGGTTTTGGACTCGAAAATCGCAATTTTTGCATTTGCTTTAACTTTTGATCGGATTACTTGATTTTAAACATTTTTACATTTTTGGGTGAACAAAGCTTGCGGCTTTGAACTTTTTTGAACCTCCAAGATGGCGTTGCGGACAGCTTTAACACGCTTTAACCATTGGGTAATATCACTTCCCTAAAAAAGTAACAAAACAAAATCAAGGCCATTCTACATCCCATCTCTGCTAGGTATATAAAGGTATCACTTGCTTAAATCAGGTAAGAAGTAAACAAGTTAGTGTCATCATTTGCATTGTTTTCAATAAAAATTGTGACGTGTAATAAAATTTAAAAAATTGCTGTGGTTTTAAACTACTTATACTTTTAAATAAAAATAACCATTAGTTAACGTATAATAATCCAGATCGGGCTCCTCAGATTTTCTTTACGCCATTTATTAAAAGCATTGGTAATGTTTCTTTGGGGAAAACTTCGATGGCCTTTGTGATGCCTTGACACAGTTCGTTAATGTCACCATAGCTGCGGCCATTTCTGTACACTTCTTTTTTTAAATGTCCCCAATAATGGCTGTCTACCAGATTCAAATCGGGGCTGTTAGCAGGCCACTCAATGGGCCTAATAAAATCTGTGTCATTTTCCTACATGCAGAAACAGGCACATTTTAGGCAAAGGGGCAATTTAGTTTAGGTCGCCATACTTGATGATCAATTTTTAATCTCTTAACCGATTTAATTTAAATTTTGTTCAAGGGAAGAGGAGGGGAGCGAATGAAAATTACCCATTATTTAAAAATGTCCGAGATCATGGATTTTTGAGAATTGTTAAATTTTGAACCACAACTTAAAAGCCTTAAGTCTTGTACTTCTATCTAAAGTTACAGCAAACAACTCGACTCAATATAAAAGCCCGTATTTTTTTTTATTTCTTAACCGATTTAATTAAGTAATACCTTGGTATAGAGAGAATACATAAGGCTTTTGCCACAATGACTTAGATTTTCTCCAGTGCCGCACATATTTTTTTGCAGGGAGGGTAAAAATTTCTCGTTATTTAAAACAGTCCGCCATCTTGTATTTTTACGAAATGTCAAATTTTGGACCGGATCGGAAAAGTCTCATGTCTTGTCTTTCCAAAAAATCAAAACATTTTAAAATCAACCGATTCTATCAAGAGTTATAGCAAATTCAAAAGTGTGCAAGATTTTTTGGCCCACCCTTTAGTTTGGAGGACTATTAAAATAGTGAAATTTTGACTTTTCTTAATTTTATCAAAAATGACTTACTAAGGTTCCAAGACACCTTAATCGACGAAAAAAAAGTTGGCTGTCGGTCTGTTGTCTGTCTGTATACACGATAACTCAAGAACGCCTTAATCGATTTTAACGAAATTTGGTACAAAAATCCTCTATCGGCTGACCATGAACTGACTAACTTTTGAGTATGGTGGTGGGGGTTGAAGAAAAATTGTAACTTTGGAACAAAAGCAAGTAGCGATATACGGTTTTGAGATTTAAGTTTCCATGAATATGGGAGCTTTAGTTTCCGAGTTATTTGAAAAAACATTAAAATATATTTAAAAAAACATAACTTTAGAAGTAAAGCAGCTATTGATATGGGGTTACCAGATTTTGTTATAAGTAATCCTTCAAAGCTACAGTTTTCGAGATATTTTCATTTTCTTACAACATAAAATAATTAATCGTATGGTGGACTATCCGTGCTTTCTAGCACCAATTTTTTTAGGTTAACCCTTAGGTAAGGTAAGTTAACCTCACCTTGAAGTCCTGGTTACCGCGGAGTTAATTTTAATCCGCTCTTTATGGATTTTTATACGGTTATGTTGCTCGAGTTAACGCTTACTCGCTATACCGGCCCTAAGTATGGTTTTGATGTTACTATTTTTGTTAAATTTTACATTTTTCTACTGTTTACCCGTCGCATCATCGTTTTATCCATTTTAAGGTGGTTTTTATACCCCATATTATGTTCCTCACGTACAGGCTTATTTTCTTTCCCCGGAAAACTCGTGGAAATTTAAAGTTTTCTTTCCTTTAGTTTTTCATCTTTGTTCACTTTTAAGTAAATTTTTGGAACCTTTCCATATAGAATTATTTATTTTTATTTATTTTTTTTTTATTCCGACATAAATAATATTTTTTGTCATATTTTTACCAATAATCAACTGGATAATGTTAATTATTAATTTACGTGTTATTATTAAGTATGATACATGAAAGTTGAGCCCTTAGGTTTTAGTTTTTGGTCAATCCCGCGCGCGATCGCTATAAATCGTGCGATGGTAAACCCCCACTCTCCATAAGCGACGGAGAGAGTAGGCAGCTGAGCGCTCGAGGTGCCGACTCACTTACCATTTCTGACGCCAAATAAGGTAGGCCATTTTACTATTAATTTGGGGGCTCATCTCCGATTTTAATGTTCTTTTTCTATTGCTTTTATTCTTATATTTTGTTATAAACATTAATTGTTTTACCCGCGATCCACTAAAAAGGATCCAGAAACTTGGTTTCTTTTCATTGGTCCTTCGAGCCGGATTTAAATTTTTGAACCAAATATTAAAATAATTATTTTTAAATTACCT
This sequence comes from Oxystoma pomonae, assembly GCA_963921995.1. Classification (NCBI taxonomy): domain Eukaryota; kingdom Metazoa; phylum Arthropoda; class Insecta; order Coleoptera; family Brentidae; genus Oxystoma; species Oxystoma pomonae. The sequence goes on along the minus strand of OY998167.1, from coordinate 36,423,303 downwards.
TAAAGGTTTTTGAAAATTGGTAAAAATAGAATTTAGAATTTCATTTAATTAAATGCAGAATGCATGTAGGAATATCCTTGCATAAAATAAAACGAGATTTAAAAGAAAATAGATAAGGAATTTATGTGTTAAACTTTTTTTTGATACATTCCAAATTTATTTTTAAACTGTTTTTTGGTTTTATAGGTATTGATTGTGGTATTTGGTGGCTTATAGAGGACATATTTTATTAGATAATTTATTTTGCGGGTTAAAATTATTGTTTTTTTTTCCTCGTTTTTAATATTTTAATAAAAAATACTTTGTGATAATGGCTGAAGGTACTATGGCAAGAACAAATAAACGAAGTGTTTTTATTAAAAGGATTAAGGAACTTTATGATGTGGCCTATAAGGCCACAGCTGACCCTGACAAAATAAAGGATTTCAAAATTCGATATACTTCTTTGGAATCGACTTATGCCGATTTTGATAAGATTCATTTAGAATTAATTTCTGAAAAAAAGGTCACTGAGACCCAATTAGAAGAGCATGACAAAATTCGGACTGAGGTTGATGATCAGTATTTTTCAATTAAATGCATTTATAACGAATTGTGCGTAAAATCAGACATGTCTATGTCATATCCACCATCACCAGTGGCTCACAATCAATTTAATCAACCCCCGCAAATTAATTTTAATATTCCTAGACTTGATATACCTGTTTTTTCGGGAAATTTAAAAGCGTGGCCAACATTCTTTGACTTATTTAAAAGTTCGATACATAATGTAAATCATTTTTCTTCTTCACAAAAATTCCAGCTGCTTCTTACTTTTGTAAGTGAGGAACCGCTTAGCTTATTAAAAAATATCCCCATCACGGACGATAACTACGCTATTGCTTATGACACGTTGATAAAGAGGTATGATAATAAGAGGCTATTAGCCACGACTTATTTTAATGAGATTATGAATTTGCCTAAAATCTCTACCCTTTCAAATCGAGCATTGCGTGGTTTAGTGGACAAATTTAGTGAGAATGTCGAAGCGTTAAAATTATTGAATTTTCCTACCACAGAATGGGATTTTTTGCTTTTTAACCTACTTCTTTTAAAAATTGATTCTGATACCCTTCAGAGGTTTGAGATGGAACATGCAAAATTCGATATGCCCAATTATACTCAGTTAAAAGTGTTTTTAAATAACAGATGCAAAGTATTGGATACATTAAATTTTGCCCAAGAAGATAAGTCAAAAAATGTTGGATTGAGTTCTAGTAATAATAATAACAAGAATTTTACTAGTAACCGCCAAAATAAGGCAAATTCTCGTACAAATGGTAATTATACCAACTCTTTTTTTACTAATACCTCTAATAATAATACTAATACAGGTAATACACAAAATTGTGGCATATGTAAAACCGCACATTCCATTTATAATTGCTCTGTTTTTCTTAGTAAAACCCCCCATGAGCGCTATTTACTTGTTAAGCAAAACCGCCTCTGCGTGAACTGTTTAAGTAGTACACATAAATTCTCAAAATGCCATTCTAATAGGACCTGTACCTCTTGCACAAACCGCCATCATAGTTTATTACATTTTGAGGTACCACTTAATAATTCTAATCCTACAGCACCATGTAATAATACCAACCCCGCTTCTCAAAGCACACTATCTGAAAATAATCCCAAACTTTGTGCCACCGCTTCTGTTAATCTTACCCCCTCCAATGGTTCTTTAACCCTTCTTGCAACTGCAAAAGTTGATTTTCGGGATAGCCAGGGCAATCCGCATACCCTTCGGGTACTACTAGATAGTGCGAGCCAGGGCAACTTTTTGTCTGAACGCTGCTTTAAAAAATTAGGGTTAAATCGGTCTCGATTAAATGTTCCTATCAATGGTTTAGGTGAAATGACTTCCGTAGCATCCAATGGAGTAACTACCTGTACGATCTGTCCGGTAGGGCAACTTAATCCATCTTTTACCATCGAATGCATAATTCTACCTCAAGTTTGCCAATCCATGCCAACCACTGCCTTTCCAAATAAAAACTGGTCTTATTTGGAACAGCTGTCACTTTCGGATGACAGTTACAATATCCCAGGGCCCATAGATGCCTTAATAGGCTGTGACTTGTTTCCCATTGTATTGTTGCCCGAAAAGGTGTGCGGGCAGGAGTTTGAACCCATCGCCTTTAATACATTGTTTGGCTGGGTAATAATGGGTAAAATTAACTGTATAAAACAAAATTCCTACAAATCTCATTCTTTTTGCACCTCTTTAGCGGAAAACCAGTATATAAACAAAACTTTGCAATTGTTTTGGGAAATTGAGGAAATTCCTCGCCCTAGATCCTTGATACCGTTGGATGATCCTGCAGAAAATTCCTTCCTAGAAACGCATTCCCGCACTTCTGAAGGACATTTTATTGTTACGCTACCATTTATTAATGGTGAGCCATTATTTTCAGATTCTCGATCAATAGCCTTAAAAAGGTTTTATAGTTTAGAGCGACGTTTACTAAAAGATCCCTCTTTGTATGAGGTCTATTCTAAATTCATTAAGGAGTATCTAGAACTTGAGCATATGGAACCCGTGTCCGCTCCCGCCTCTGACTATTTACAGCGTCATTTTTATATCCCTCATCATGGGGTGACCAATTTAAATAGTACGACTACCACCTTGCGCGTAGTCTTTGACGCCTCTTGTCGCTCTCAAGGTCAGTCATTAAATGACACCTTGTCAATTGGGCCTAAGCTCCAGAATGATATTTCTAGTATTCTCTTGAGCTTCCGCCGATTTCCTATTGCTTTTACAGCCGATGTTAAAATGATGTATCGGCAAATACTCATTCACAAAAATCATCAGGATTATCAACGTATTCTCTGGAGATTTTCTCCCCGAGAACCTGTAAAGGATTTTAAACTTAAAACTGTAACCTATGGAGTTAGCTCCGCACCATTTTTGGCTTTAAGATGTCTTCTACAGTTAGCCCATACAGGAAAAAATAAATATCCTAAAGCGGCGGCAATTCTAGAATCTAAAATCTATATTGATGATACCTGTATATCGTGTGAATCACTAGAGGAAGCAGTAGAGACAAAAAATCAGCTGATCAGTTTGTTAAAGGAAGGAGGATTTTTCCTTCGCAAATGGTCTAGCAACAGCACAGATTTTCTAACCTCTATACCTTCGGATATTCTGCAAAAACCTCTCGCTTTAGATAGTAAATCTGATCCTTGTATGAAGGTTCTGGGTCTGCGATGGTCACCTGAGAAAGATATATTTTCATATGACATACAACTGCTTAACTCGACCTGTACAAAAAGGTCTATACTCTCAGAAATTTCCAGAATATTCGACCCTATTGGTCTCTTATGTCCTATAACTCTCTTAGTCAAGCAACTTATGCAATCGTTGTGGGCTAGAGGTATCGATTGGGACGCAGAAGTGCCCGTAGATATCGCTCAAAAGTGGACAGACTATAAAGAGGATCTTTCGAGTTTATCTTCATTGGAAATACCTCGCTATTGTTTTATTTCACAGTATGTCAGTTTGGAATTTCATGCGTTTGGGGATGCCTCAGAACTAGGCTTTGGTAGTTCCGTTTACTCTCGCCTAGAATCCTCACACGGTAAAATTTATACCTACTTACTTTACGCTAAAAGTAAAGTAGCACCTCTAAAGAAACTAAGTCTCCCTAAATTGGAACTTAGTGCGGCCCTAATGGCCTCAAAATTGCTTAAATTTGTCCTAAATACCTATCATATTCCTAATGTACACAAAATATATGCTTGGTCTGACTCAACTATTGCTCTAGGTTGGATTAAGTCAGCGCCCCATCGATGGCGCACTTTTGTCGCAAACAGGGTGAGTCAGATCCAAGAAAATGTAGCCCCAGACTGCTGGTTTCATATAAAATCAGAAGATAACCCGGCTGATTATGCTAGTCGTCCTATTCTTCCCTCACAATTAGTCAATTGTGCTCTTTGGTGGGCGGGACCCTCATGGTTGTCCCTTCCTACTGAGCGATGGCCTACAAATAAGCCCATTGATCTAGAAGAACCTTTACCGGAGGAAAGACCTGTAGCACTTATGGTCTCTAAGGGTTATGATCCCATCAGTTACATTTTAAATAGGTTTTCATGCTTGCAAAAAATTCTTAGGATATTGACCTATTGTCTACGCTTCTTACACTTCCGTTTTAAGTTAATTCCTGAATTCAAAAAGGGGCCTTTCTCAGAATATGAATTATCTCAAACTCTCTTGTGTATTGTAAAAAAGGTTCAGGCTGAAGCGTTTCATGATGATATATCGAATATTTTAAATAAACGCCCTTGCTCAAAACCTTTAAGAAAGCTAGACCCTTTTGTTGACACAGGAGGTGTTCTCAGGGTAGGCGGTAGATTAGTCCATTCTCAGCTACAGTTTCAAGCAATGCATCCTGCCTTGCTTCCCAGCCAACATAGACTCACTGATCTTATCATTGAATCTTTTCATAAGCGGTACCTTCATTGTGGACAACAAGCCCTTCATTACTTTATTGCTCAGCAATTTTGGATAATAAATCCCAAAAGGGCTATTCGCCGCATTGTTCATAGTTGTATCCGCTGTTTTAGAGTTAATCCCAAGGTTATAGAACCAAAAATGGGCAATCTACCTAGTTACCGTATTACACAGTGCAAACCTTTTCAGTGTACCTCTTTAGATTTTGGTGGACCTTATCGGATTTTAATGTCTCGGTATAGAGGATGTCGAACACAGAAGGCATATTTGTCACTATTTGTCTGTTGTAGTACAAAATGTTTGCACCTAGAGTTAGTCTCTGACTTAACAACACCAGCTTTTCTTGCTGCATTGCGCCGATTTATTAGCCGACGCGGCCGATGCTCTATGCTTCATAGCGACAACGGGACAAACTATGTTGGCGCGGCTCGGTATTTGACGGATTGCATGGCTAACGCAACCGCCGAGGAACTTATTGAGTGGCAGTTTTTGCCTCCCTCGGCCCCCCATTTTGGAGGGCTACATGAGGCGGGGATTAAAAGTGTCAAATCCCACCTCGTAAAAATTATAGGCGAGCAAGTCCTTACCTACGAGGAGTTGTACACGGTATTTACCCAAGTGGAAGCTGTTCTTAACTCACGGCCCTTGTGTGCAATGAGCAGTGATCCAAACGACCTCTCTTGTCTAACTCCAGGACATTTCCTTTCACTGGCTCCCTTATCCGCGGTTCCAGATCCTGACTTAACTGTTAAAATTAATAGGCTTGACAGGTGGCAGTTACTCACACAAATGCAACAAACCTTTTGGAAAAGGTGGCATCTTGAATATCTTCATTCTTTGCAACAGAGAGCTAAGTGGCATCAGAATTCTAATCTTATTACCCCTGGTACTCTCGTTGTCCTGAAAGAAGATAACCTTCCCCCTCTCCAATGGAGACTTGGTAGAGTTGATTCTGTACATCCTGGTGCTGATGGTATTATCCGAGTGGTCACGGTAAAAACTAAAACTGGTCTACTTAAAAGGCCAGTGGTTAAGGTATGTCCTCTGCCACTAAATTAAGCAGAATCAATACTATTATATCAATGTTAGAATATTTTATTTTTATTTTCTTGTAAATACCGCTGTATTTGGTGGGCGGTATGTTCACTTTTAAGTAAATTTTTGGAACCTTTCCATATAGAATTATTTATTTTTATTTATTTTTTTTTTTATTCCGACATAAATAATATTTTTTGTCATATTTTTACCAATAATCAACTGGATAATGTTAATTATTAATTTACGTGTTATTATTAAGTATGATACATGAAAGTTGAGCCCTTAGGTTTTAGTTTTTGGTCAATCCCGCGCGCGATCGCTATAAATCGTGCGATGGTAAACCCCCACTCTCCATAAGCGACGGAGAGAGTAGGCAGCTGAGCGCTCGAGGTGCCGACTCACTTACCATTTCTGACGCCAAATAAGGTAGGCCATTTTACTATTAATTTGGGGGCTCATCTCCGATTTTAATGTTCTTTTTCTATTGCTTTTATTCTTATATTTTGTTATAAACATTAATTGTTTTACCCGCGATCCACTAAAAAGGATCCAGAAACTTGGTTTCTTTTCAATCTTTTTATGACGTTTTTGCATATAAAAGTCACTTGTACGTCGCATGTAAGAAGCAGTACATGAAATTCGGTGTGACAGAGATTTCTTTTACGATTGAATATTATTTTAGACTTTCATAAAACGAAGATAAAAAAAGAGATTTTATAAAATATTATATATACATGGGGGAGCGATTTTGATTCTCTGTAACAGTGGCGTAGCTATCATCTAGCAACGCGAGGCAAAGCCTCGGGGCAGGGCGATGCAAGGGGGCCAACTGTCCAGTCAGTATTTCCAGTAAATAAAAGTTTTTTTTAAATTTTACTAAGCCATCTAATACCCGATGTTAATTTTATTAGGCCTGCGCTTTTGCCCTCTCTAACTTAACCTAACATCACAATACCCATACCCAATTTTTATGTTATTAAACAGGTTACAGGGATTCAGAGTTATGATGACGGTATGCGATTATTTTGATTTTTTGAATCCCAGAACCACTACAAGTTCTCCTGAAGAAATTCTTCAACAAAAGCAGTGGCGGTCCCAGCCATTTGAAAAGAAGGGGGGGGCGGTTTCGATAGGAAAAAAAATAGAATAAAAGCATAGCTTTTGTGAGGAACAAAAACTTAGTAACTTCAAGCGCGGATTTGGTCTCAGGTCTCAGGGGGGTACTCAGATTTTAAGTCGTTTATTTTTATTACATTATATCAACAATATTATACCACCGGAGGCGAAAATTTTTAAGAAAATTGCACTAAATAATGCGTTCTCTGATTTAAAATTAAACTAAAATTGTAAATATATCAATGGTTTCAAATAGCAGCAGGCGAAAATTTTTAAGAAAATTTATGCCCTACTTTTTGTTTTCTAAATGTTTTCATTTTCATTAAAACCAGGGAACGGAGGGTTAACCACCCCCCCCCCCTAAAATCCGCGCTTGAGTAAGTACGTATAATTTTTTCAGTTACAAAAAACATAGATAACAAACAAACCACAAACAAAACTTAATAGCTAAATACTTTTTTTTTAAGTCCAAAAAGCTTTTTGATGAAATATTACCTTTTATATCGCATATCTCAAATATAAGGTGCCTATCTCAAAAAAAAATTCGTTTCCGATTTTTTTGGGCAAATCGGTCAATTTCAATATGTATGTTTTTAAGTACTCATGTTTTCAATCTTCTAAAGCATGAGAAGCTTCTTTCTGACGAAGCGTTACTTACTGGCAAATATCCAAGAATAATCTTATCAACGGAAAAATATTGCCACACTTGTTCATTGCTTCGAAAACCTTATCAGGTATGTTTGAAAGTTTGAGACAATGATGTGTTTGAAATTAACTCTGTGTTTCGGACTTCCATTGTCTATATTTTATTTATACACGACGTTTCGATCAGTACAATCTCTGATCGTCTTCAGGTGCAAACTATAATCAATTCCTAAGGCTACGTACTTATATACTGTGAGAAATCACTCAACCTTGAAGTTTACGAAGTTGGCTCCGCCCAAGGAGGGGCTTCCAAATATTTGGGATTTCAACACTTCTTCAAAATATCAAACTGGCAAAGATTAAAATGGCATATAGTCCAATTTTTTGATGAGCGGACTGACGTCATTTTTTTGGTTCTCTATTTGATACATTGTTTTAGACAGTGACAATAAATATGTAAAAATATGTCATGTCGTTGATTGTTTCAACTGTTACTTCAAATTGACAACAACAAATTATTTGACATGAGAACTATTGACAACAAAGAAATACGTTTGCAGAGGAAAAAATGACGTCAGTCCGCTCATCAAAAAATTGGACTATAACAATGAACGTCACCGATTAAAAAGGCACATCGCTATGTGTATTAGGGTTGTAGTTACAATCTGGGGAATTGTACGGGAAATCAATTTAACTATGTCGACCTCATTTTTTGCATAATTTTACGTCATTGAATTTGTTTTCCATGAAAACGCGGAGACTTTATTTATGTTTATCCACAGTGGGACACCAGAGATTTTTTAGCACCGGATCAAAAATTTGGGGTTAGGTTACTTATTTTGACTTTTCGCATTCTGCGGCTCTAAAAAAACCAAGTAAAATACTAAAATATAAAGAAAACCATTTATTACCAACTACATATTAATGTAATGTTTAAGGTTTCATTTACAGGTGCATTTATAATTTTATTGGAAACACTTACGCTAGCTGATACCGACAACAGGTTAACTTAGAAGCATGCAGATTTAAAAATCGGCTACTGGCGCTTAACGAAATAATCGTATTCTATTTTAAACACGAGCGTCAATGACTAGCAAGAGTCTTTCCAACCTCTAAATGGTGCTTTACTGATCTGTTTTGTTAGTACTCAAGTATCCGTGTATTTTTGAAACTGAGGTTCTAAAATCTATCCTTTGCACTCCAAGATTTCACTAGTACAATTGCACATAATTATGCCGCAATAATATAAATTTTAAAAAAATGGTTGAATCAAAATAAAAACAAAATTATGTGGGGTTATGGACGCCGAATGTTTCTATGCGAATTCCTAGTAATACCAGCCAGCCAGTAAAGTTCTCTTGATTCTTTGATAGACTCAAGGTAATGCCCGCACAGCGCTAGGCCTTTTTTGGCGGGCGACCGCACACGCGTAGTGGTTTCATATTTGTTTTAGAAAAATGATTTTTGAAAGATAAACATAACTTCGAATGGTTTTCTGTCAGAAAACGTAAAAATACTCTTCTGTCCCACTGCGGCCCTATTTAAAGTTTGTTGACAAAACACCTGCAGTTACCATGGAATCGTATAAATTCTGCGGTCTATCGGCCAACACTTGAACTGCGTGTGCCTCCCAAATTCAATGAAGTGTGATTGATTGATCGGTTTTCTTTTCCGGATTGCACAGGCTTTTAGAAAAAAGGAAACTTAGGTTTTATTTCTGCTAAAGCAAGGAAAAATGTAATCCAGAGAAAATTGTGACTATTTCTCTATATATATTTTTTTGTAAATCGGGTTTCTTTTAAACCGCAATTATTTTGAGGCTTTTGGGATAGATGACAGCACCAGAGCTTTTATTTTGAAGAAAAAATAATTGAGAATTTTGAAAAATCCTTCAGATATTTTTGTTAAGAATTTAAAAATGATCACTCCTGCAAAATTTCAGATAATTGTAATGTTTAGTCTTCCCTGTGCACTCTGGCAAAAGATTAAAAAATTAAAAAACAAGGCGTTGTCAGTTGTACTTTTTTTTATTTAAAATCTGGGGAGAAACTATAGCGTTAAGAAGGTGTGTTACGAGAAGTGTCTTCGTTCGATATTTTTAAAAGTTTCCTGTTTTTCTTGGATTTTTTGATAAAGGTATTTAAAAAAATAGTGGTAACAACTCGCGTCTAAACTATTGCTATGTTTTCATGGGTATTGAGTTCGTTTTCAAAACTCATTGTATCTTTTTCTTTTATATAGCGTGTTCTTTATCAAGACCAAGAACACGCTATATAAAAGAAAAGGATAGAATGAGTTTTGAAAACGAACTCAATACTTATGAAAACATAGCATATGCTTGCTTTTACTCGCTGCGCTCGTTATTTAAACCAACGCTTGTAAAAAAAGCACTATTTTAGCCACTAGTTGTGAAAACCACTATTTCGTTGCTTGGTTGTAGTTAAAAAAATAGTTTTAGTTCAGGAAACAAAAAAAAGTTTGTTCCCCAGTGTTATTATAATATGGATGGCTAAGAAAACTTTTTTATTAAGAGTGAATTTGAATTCTAAAAACAGTTTGTTTACTTAAACAGATAAACCGCACATCAAAAATAAACTTCTGGTATTCCCCACAGACCATTCGCGTGGTTTTTCAAAAAAATATGTTTTCTTGTTTTTATTTAGTTTTTTTAAAATAATGGATAATTTTTACCGTGAATTAAAAATTTTTAGGATACGTAAAATTATGTAAAACACTTAAAATTATGCAAAATCTGTAAAATGGTTCCGGGATAATGCTTTAAACTTTCACCGTACAAAATTTGATTCAAATTTGATTAACAGTTTTTTAGATTAAGTAATTGGAAGAAGAGCATTTTTTATTCAAATTGATGGTGTGTTTTTCTGGGGGGATGCGGAGGTGATCAATTTCACCATCTATACAGTGTGTTTCAACAAAAACGTAACAGAGGCGTCTTCATGTATTAAGGGTCTAATTTTGGAAAAATCATCGGACACGTCGTTTTTTATTCGAGCGGAACACTTTTTTTGAAATTTTTGTAGCACGCACCCCCTTTAAGGGGAAATTGGATCGAGTGTTACCTTGTTTTGAACGTCTCTTGAATTTCTTTACAACCGTATACAAATATCGAAAATCTATGGATTCGTTTTTGAGAAATTCACTTTCAAATAAATCTCAAATTGTACAGGTAACTTTTCCCCTCGTCGAAATATATCCTAGAAAACAAAATCCGTGTGTCACAGAATTTCAAAAATACCATTTTAATTTTGTACGATTTTTGCATTGGTCCATGCAATTTTAAAATATCTCAGAAACTAATCGCTAGATTTCTAAAATTTTAATATTTTTGTGAAGGCATTTGAAAGACCATCAAAACAAGGTCTCACTCAACCCACTTTTACTAATTAAAATATGGGGATAATGTGCTACACAAATTTCAAAAAGTCAAACCCAATTAGCATTTGGACGTCATTTTGACGTTGGCGTAGACAATCTGACGTCATTTATATCAAAATGGGGAATACAAATCCGGGTTGTACCGACGTCGCCATACGCGGGTTCCATAGAAGGAATACAAATTTGTACAACAAACTAAGTCGTGCTTAGTGCAAATAGCTCAACGCCTGGACAACAAACTTATTTAATATCTTTGTCCAAATTTAGGAAACCCCTACGCTTTGATTTGAAGTAACAACCAAAGGTAAACAAACATAAAAGACCTAAATAAGATGCCGTGTTTCATGTCAAAATTATTACATACCCCATGTGAACATTAAGACTTGTAACTTGTGCGAGCTTGAAAACCAGGCTGAACACCAAAAATTACCAACCCACTTCACTTGACTGACACACATGACCAGAGCCGAAATACACGATCGCCACGAATATTCTTACTTTTTCAATAAAAAATAAGAAGAAAAAAAAACTTCACCATTCCTTTTAACATATTCCTAGATGATGTATTTACATTTCAATATACATTTCAACAAAATTACAACATTTCCGATCGGCTTTATTATTTATCCACAACTACCGCAGGGAAAAGATCGCTACGTCAGAGAATTCCAGTAAACTTGCCTTCTACTGAAACTCCAGTTTTATTTTTCAAATTGGTCCTGACCCCTAGTGAATTTTTGTTTACTTAATCGGTCGCCCGTTCTGGCGAAACGTTGTTTCATCTACAGTGACACCACTGTAAGATCTTAGAGGTCGCCAGCCATGTAAGTTTGACTCGATCTGGTGGCTCTGACCTCTGGTGGTGTTTGGTTAACTTAATCTGTTTAGGGAACTTTGATTCCAAAAAAGATTCCTCCAGTACGTCTGTCCGACATCGGAACAAGATCCAGAAAGGTATTTCATTATACACAACACACAACCGGTTTGTGGTAAACTGCTTTAAGACCTAGTTAAGGCAAGTTTAAAGTTGAGCTTCTACCCAAATTAATCATAAAGCTTGATCTATACCTTCTGTTAACTCCTGTGCTAGCTACTCATAATGATTTTTGCGCGAGCAATTTGATTCTTTTCCTGTAGACCGAGGTAGAATATTTGAGTTGGTTTTTCTTTGGCATTATTAGTTAAAACATAAACTTTGAGAAACATTGGACCGTCATAAGAAAACTTTACTAACATAAGTACTACAAGTTGAGACGTCGGGCTAACTCTTACTGCGCACTACATGCCAACGTTCTCCTTAACGACGTCGAAGCGTTGTCTGGAATCTCCACTAGACTACACCCCAATGAGCATTTTCAGAAACTTCTGGTGACAGATATTTATATAATTATTATAAAGAGGGTTCCATTGACACCCTAGGTTATTTAGAAGTTTCCTACAAGAATTGAGTTTGTATATTTGTTTTATTAAAGGCTCTAAATTGATGGTACCCTAAAGTAACATAAAACTGGCGTTAACAATATTTCCACGGAAATCTTTATAAAAATTAAAGTTATCCTTTCAAATGTTATATAAATTGGTGTTAACAATGTTTCCACCAACATATTTATAAAAATATAAGTCATCAGTAACAAAAGTTATATAAATTGGTGTTTGAAATATCTCTGTCAACCCACTTATAAAACCGTAAGTAACTATCAATTAAAGATATATAATAGATTGGTTTTTAAAATGTTGCTATCAACCCACTTATAAAACTTAATTAACCAACAACAAATTTATATAAGATAAGACTGAAAATATTTCGACAGACACTTATAATAACTTGGAAACTCACACACAATAGTTATATAAATTGGTGTCTGTAATATTCTTATGAACTTATTCATAAACCTTTTTTGCCCATAAGGTTTTTTCTATAATGTTGTTATTAATTTCTTTATATAGTGATTATAATACAACTGTTTTTAGAACAAAAAAAAACAATTTTAATTTATTTTGGCAATTATAATAACAAAACAAACAAGATTTTTTAAGGTTAATTTTGTGACATCACAAGGCGCGTTTTTGCGACATCAAAAGGAGCGTTTTGCGACATCAAAAGGCGCGTTTTTGCGAGATACCAAACCATTATTATCTTGTTTTAATTACATCAATCTGAGAGAGATAAGAGATCCAAATCTTCTTGAGATAGTTGCCGATGACTCAAAAAACTCATCACGTGGTCCGACATGAACTTGTATAGGCAAATCTCCCTTAGACCACGTGATACGTGTTTTGATTCGGGGGATCCACGAATGAGAAACGCATAGATGGGAACCGTGTTTTAGAAAAAGAGAACAATAAGGTAACCGTGTTAAGGTCGCAAAAACGCACCGTGAAACGTCGGCAAATGTGAACACCCCGGAAAATACTCGCCTGTACACCCTTCGACCCCGCAATCTAAGTATATTCTTAAGATAGTTACCTCTGACAGTTATGCGGGCTTGAAGTGTGTGGAGGCGGGTATTTTTCCTGGTATTTGTAGTATGCTGAATCTCTCGAGGAATGCATTTAGGAAAAGAGAACAATGGTAACTATGTTAAGCTCGCAGAAACGGACCATCAGTGTTCAACACTGCGCTATCTGCAGCCCTTTGTTCCAAGTAGCATCATTTTTTAAAAGGGTCATAAAATAGTGTTTGTCGAGGTAAACAGTGGTATAGTTGTATTGTTTTTTTTTATAGAATTGTCGGAAATTTTCGCCATTTTGGATTACAAAAATAGGTTTTTGGCCTAAATAAAAACGTTATTTATGGGGTTTCAACATGTGTTTCAATCGAAATATTGCTTCTTAGGGTTAAGAACAACATACAAAATTCAATATTTGTCCCAGAAAGAAAAAAACGCGTATGAAAAAAAAACTGATATTGAAATGAATATTTTTTTCCCGTTTTCTCAAGTATTTTTGGAGCCCATGAAATTTACGTGAGTGTATTCGAAAACTATACAGTACACACGGGATCGCAGCTGATTTTCAGAGTAGGATGACGTGAAAAACAGCTTTTATTTGACTACAGTATATAAATATTCATATTCCTGCTTCAGCTTATCTCACTTTCATTTTTATTTATTTTAGAAGATTAAGATTAAGAATTAAGATTAATTTGTTATGTAGTGTTGTTAGAACAGTTGTAAAACCTTTTTATAATAATCTCTATACTTGAGGGCTCATAAGGAAGTTTTATAAAATCTATATGTTGTTTTTCTATCCATTACTATGTACCATAAATTTTTATAAGCTGGTGTTGAACAGTTGTTTTTCAAGTCTTCTTTAGTCATTTAAAATTATCACCAATACTAAATAATATAACTTTTGGTTATTTTATGAAGGTTTTATATTATTTGCTGTAACTTTTATATAGACAAAAATGCTCATTGGGACACAACGGCTCCAAACGTTATCTCGACGATTTACACTTCCGGCCATATAAAATGCATACCCCGATTTTATATAGTGTATTAAGGCGCAATTACACAGACGAACATGCTCAAACAAAAGCTCGTGCAAAAGATCTAAAATTTTTTGCGTGAACATTTTTGTGAGCTTTTCTTTGAACATTTTGTTCGGGTAAATTTTTGAGCAAATTATTGCTATCTATTTTGGAAACATATTTTTAAAGATGAGAATAAATAAAATTTCACATCAGTGATCAGTGATCTCAATTCTTTAAAAAAATGGAACACCAACTTTTATTTAAAATTTTTGTAAAAAAAAGCCGACGGCAAGCGAAACATTATTATTGGCTCTACTATCAGCTTTACTTATAATATTTTTTTCTTAGGGTTTTTTCCGGATTTTTTGCCCGGGGTTTTTTTTGGGATTTTCTTGCGAATTTTTTTTTATTTCCAAGGGTTTTTTTCCTAAAGTCAAAAAAAAACCCAGGAATATTTTTCTTTTCCAAAAAAATTTTGAGTTTTTATATCGGCAAAAAACTCAAAAATTGCTCTTTTAAGCGGTAATTCGCGCCTCACGACTATGAGGAGTAGTGCGGAGGGGGATTTTTTTTAATCATATTTTTGTAACTTTACTTTACCTTAACCTTTTATTGTTGTTTTTTAATTCCTCACACGAGATTTATCTAGTTAGTTTAAGGTCCCAAGGGTTGCTTTTAAAAAAGCAAAAGGTTCATGAAAATGCTGAAGATATAGATATTTACTGTCAATTTAATGTAATAATCAAGGTCGATTACTGACACTGAACTAATAATATGCAAAGGGCAACATTGCGATTCAAAAGGGTGGCCGGCCTACTACCTGCGAAATCCAAAACGCGGGATGATAGATCAGCGACACAGTCTACTAAATTACTGCTAAATTATATTTTTTAGAGAAGGGTCGGGTTCGTATGATTGTAAAAGTGGATAATAAATGGGTATTATTTAAACCGAACGTGCTTTTGTTCATATATTTGAGATTTAATAAAATGTATATAGGTTTTTTTAATTTGCCTTAATTATTATTGTAAAAGACTAAAGTAGGAAGTAAAATAAAGGGAAATTTTTTTAAACGTAAATTTTTATCATTATATTTTACAGGCAACAACAATAAATAAGTGCCAATTATTATTTTTTTTATTCTCGTTTTTTTTACAACCCCAAAAAAGTTACAAGTGTACTGACATATCCCCTATCAAAATCAGATCAATCGAAGTTGCTTATGAGGTAAAATGTGAATTTCGGCATCAAATCGTTTTTCCGTCGGAAAGAGCTTGATTAAAAATACCTTATTTCAAAACTTTGTTTTTCTATTTTCAGTTAAGTTCAATGAAGTCCGATAACAATATATATTTTGAATTTGTAAAGAAGTTTTAATATCCCCAATTCTTCAAACAAATTTTGCTCAACATTCTCTCCAGAATTTACGTGTGTTTTTTGTACAAGATTTTGCTCGAACATTTCTTTGAACATTTTGCTCAAGAGGCTCGTGTAAATGTTTGTCGGCATTTCAACATCAAAGGAAAGTTTGTCTGTGTAAATACGCCTTTACGAGCCTCGCAACTCAGTAACCTTTTAGGTATTTCAAATTGACAAGAAATGCGATATGTCACCGTCAGGTTTTGTTAATGTCATACGCTTATATTTAAAAATGTCCCAACTAAACGAATTCCAAAAATGCCCAAATTTTGGCAAAATTAGACTGTGGTTGGTCGGTTCGAAGAGTAACGGACCATTATGGACGAAACAAGATTACAATTGTAAGAATAAGAAGAAAGTATCAAGAAGAAGGAACTGTTCGACGAAGGCGAGGCACCGGCTTGGCCCAAGTCAGTACGCCTCAGCAGGATCAGCAACTGATCGACTTTCTTGAAGACCACCCATTTGCGATGGCCCCAGAAGCGAAAATTGAGGCACATTTTTTTGGATCCATAAGAACAACGCGCAGACGGATAAGCCGTTCTAGGCTTAGATGTCGCGTTGCTGCCAAGAAAATCTTAGTTAGTGCGGAAAAGAAGCAAACCAGGTTAATTTTTGCACTAAACTATTCACTACAAGAAGAAGAATTTTGACAACCATTCTTCATCCAGAAGGTTTTGTGTATCAACAGGATAACTGTCCTATCGATAACGCATGCATTTCTAAACAGTGGTTCCAGCAAAACAACATCGAGGTTTTGCCACGGCCGGCATAAACTCCTGACGCAAATCCCATGGAAAATGTGTGTGGCCTTATAGCAAAAAAGTTTACACGAATGAATATTGTTCCCAGAAATTCCAACCACTTAATGGAGCTCATAGTCCGAAGGTACGACGAAGTTATTTTGTCAAATCCAAATTTATTTCAAAATTTAGCAGATGCTATGCCCCCCGAATACTGGAAAACATTATCGAGGCTGACGGGGTAGCAATGACACGCTACTGTCACTACTACTTTCTTAATAACTTAACTGACTATGATTATGCAAGGCCGACAAAAAAAAACAACAGGCCGTAACCATCAGAAAAACAGCTGTTAATCTTGGGCCGGTTTTTACATGGAGTCTTATGGGAGAACCGAGGTTTTTTCGGGATTATTTCTAAACGACTCGATGAATTTTCTTCAAATTCCCATGAAATATTCTTCGATACTATCCTAATATTTTAAAGAAGTTTTCTGGAGATCACAGGGTCTCAAATAATAAAAATTCTAGGAAAAGTATTTTGTGAGGTTAGGTTGATGTAAACAACAACACTTATTTTATTTTTCTTAAAAAAAGGAAATTTTCTCATATTGTTAGCAATAAAATGCACATGAAAGGTTTCAAAAGGTGCACATCCATATCTACACCAGAATAAAAATTGATTTATCGAAAAAATGCTGGAGACTAGTGTTTTTTTTGTGATCATTTCACGAATTGGAAATGGTGGATTTACATACCTAAATTAATAATTCCTGTCTTGTTGAGTCGCTAAATAATATTTTAGTCGCCATACATGACATCTGAATATATTTTGTCGTATAAGAGAGAGAAGAGTAGGTATGGTTTAAATTTTGGTTTAGGTTCTTCCATAAGGTCTCCTACCAAGCAGGTCCCATCAGAGTGATTACCTTATAGAAGATTGGAGTAATGGTAAAAAGTAAGACAATGGAACAGAATACGGTACAGAGAAGCATCTAATTAATATGTCATTTTGAGTGCCGTTTTTGAGTAATATCTGGGACTTTTGCTGTTTGTGTGATTTTCATCATAAGAGACCTAAATTGAACATTATTTAGATAGATAGATAGATAATTCTTTATTAGCAATTAAACATTATTCATAGGTAGCTGCACTGAGAATCCTATTTATCTAAGATGTCTTGTGGGCGTTTCAACCAGTTAACATTTTTATTACAAATCTCAGATTAAATTAACATTATGATGATGAACTTAACAAAAATTACTAGAAACAGTGATTTCAGTGAGATCACAAAGTTTTCTTGCTCTTTTTTGCATTATTTGAGGTGCTATGGAGGTGTATTTATGAGAGGAGGATGACCGACAATCCCTCTGCATAATGTGATCCTTAACTTGTTAGTGTTGTTTGTTTGAATGTGGTTATCAAATCGCATTTTTCGATCCTTTGTCTCAGAGGATCTCGGGATTCATCACAGTTTTCAAAAAAGTGTGACAGAAAAACGCTATACGATAACCACCCCCAAAACAAGCAACATTGACAAGTTAAGGGTCAAATACTACGAAGGGATTGTGGCTCTCCTTCCACCCACAAAAACACCTTCACATCACCTCAAATAATACAGAAAAAAGTAGACAAACTTCGCAATGTCATGATTTACTGTTTTCATCTTCACCATCTCTGAGAATTACTGTTAATTTAAACTGGAATTTTAATTAAAAATGTTAACTTGTTGAAATACATAGAATATCTGAGTTACATACTCCAACAAGACATCTTAGTTAAATAGGATTGTCACTGTGTATACCTATTTGTTTTACTTGATATTGACATCGAGTGGACCTTCTACTGAATTCTTTCAATAAAATTCGGTATTCTTCTGCAAATAAGTTTATTTTCTTTAATTAGATTCACACATAAGTAGGTACCTATTTTACAAATCCAAAAAATAATCACTTTTAGAGATTTCCTAGGACCTTCTTGACTTCATGGTTGTTGGACTATTTCATAAAATGACTATTTCATAAAATAAATAATAATATATATCTATTAATTTTCAATCTCAAATTAGATTATTATTTTTGATTATTTTGAAAATTAGAAATAAATAGGGAAACTCACTGAAGCCTCTATGAGGCTTGTGCTTGGAAGTTTTTTAATTTATTTATGATTACTACTAAGAAATAAATTATTAATTTTAAATATAAAGAATAAACATAAACATAAAATCTGTAAATATAAATAAATAATAAAATATAAAGGTAACTTTTGTAAAGAAATATACAAGGATACTAGAAGTTATTAGAAAAAATTATATTATTTTTAAATACCTAACAACTTAACAACCTAATGTTTGGATAGCCTTTGATAAATAATTTGATCAAAAAATAATCTAGATTCATTTGGAATCCAAACTTTTATCTCTTTTTTAAATTTTTTCTGATTGTTAACAGTTTTAATTTCATCCAGTATCAGATGATAGACATAATTAAGACCCAGGGCTTTCCAGTCACAGTAAAAGGAATATTTTTTTTTACCCCTTTTAGAGGGTGAAACCTAACCCCACCCTATTTTTTTAAATGGGATGATAGTACTTGTGGCACCTTGCTGGAAAGCTCTCTTAAAAGAAAATTGGCTGCTCATGTTTTATTTCATTCTAACTAGAGAATCTATCTTTTAGCTTCAAAAAACTTTTTAATATCACAAAATTCCGCAATGTTTAAACAGAATGAATTTGCAATTTTTAGTGGTCCAGTATTATTTTCATTAATTTACACACAATGTGTATACTGCTTTATCGAAATTTTGCACTCTTTATTGCCCAAAATGGATTTTTCTGAATGAAAGTTAAATTGGTGAATGATTGGGTTCAGAGATTTGAAATATGAATTACCCATGAAGTTAAAATAAAACAAAAATTGCACAATTTTCTGCTTAAAAGAGCTTTCCAACAAAGTGCCACAAGTGGGGTTAGGTTTCGCCCTCTAAAAGGAGTGAAGCAATATTTTCTTTAGTATGACTGTAAAGCCCAAATTCTTCACCCTGAAGCTGTAGAAAATTTCTTTGAGTTAAAGTCCCCACCCTGTACATTCTACAATATTATATAGGCAACCAAATTAATCTAGGAATAGTTTTCAGTGAGTGTCATAAATCAAGATGACCATTGACCATTGCTATCTCCTAGGTAGTATTTGGAGGTATGGTAATAATTTATTTTCAAAAAAGGAATGGACACTTCCGGACCCTTCAACTGGAACTGTATTATTATGATGCCTTTTTCGTTTACCTCTCTTTCTCCAGTTTTATTTTCTTCATCTCCGCCTACTTTCATTCTAAAAACATTAAAAAATTTACTACCTCAAGGGAATTAAATCAATAAATTCTCCAATATATACGAATTTTAGGTCATTCTATCGCTTTTATTGGCAATGGTAGCATGTTATCCTCAAAAAGTTAATAGCTGTGGATTTTTCTTAAAAAATACGATAAAAAATTATACCAAACTTCATAGGGGTACCCCTTTTAGTTTCAGAGATATGGGCATTTAAAAGTTACTTAACCTTATGAAACAGATTTCTATTAAAAGTAAATTTTAAGAAGATTGCAAACTTAATATTAAAATGGAACATTTATGTTCAAACCTTCTAAGTTAAACCAAAATTGCCCACTAAAAAGGGGCTACATAAAAAATTTTAATTTTTACATTTGTAAGTTAAAAATATGGGCTGCAAAGTGCTTGAATATGCTAAATTTGTTAACTTTGTTTACCTTGATATTGTTAATAACATGTGCTGAGGTATTATTTTCCATATTCATAGTTCTCTATCCCTCCCAAGATCTCTCCATTATGCATTCTCATGTTTTCTCTTTTACATGCATTCAAGTTTCCATTTTCTACTCCTTTTCCTATAAAAGAAAAGAAATAAAAAGAACTGGGGACGTGTACAAATTATGGAACGGTGATTTTACCAATTTTTGACCCGCAAACCCCCTATGTAACATTTTGTAACACTTTGGCAACCCCCCTCCCTCCCCTCTATGACCGTTACATAATTTGTGCACAGCCCCTAGCATATAATCGTAAAATTTTATTCATTAGCTCAGTTCAATACCTATATATGTTTAAATTATCTCTAAGTATGAAGAATGTTCAGTGTTTTATACAAAAACAGTTTTTACAAGTAAATTTAACAAAAAGATAGGAAAGTCAAGTTTCCTACCTCTGATAATATGATGTATGAAGGGCCTCCTAGCAATAGGCAGGTAATATGTGACATTTTACTAGCTTAGTAGAAAAGGGGGCAATTATGCAGTATACAGTTTTCTGCCATTTTTGATTTTTTATGAAAAATTCTCTAGGACCCCAAATCCGCCGGTTGCTTTTTTTTTAATTTTTTTGTTTTTTTTTTATTTTTTTTTTTCACTAAAACAACCCAATCCAACACAGCCCTACCCAACCTAACCCTAAACAATCAAGAAAACACATTACAACCCCCCGGAACCTTTTTTCTCTTAAAAAAAACCGGCGCCGGCAGATTTGAGGTCCTAGGGATCCTAGTAGGTGCCTCCATAAAGATGTTTTCATAAAAAATTATAAATGGCAGAAAATCGTATACTGCATATAAAATTACCGAAAAGGGAGGGATCAGTTGGATAGGAAAAGTTTGTTACATATGACTCACCCTTTTTCTGGGCACTTTCTGGTATGCAGCATTTTCGACGCATTTTCCTGATTTCTATATCAACCACGATACCCATTATTGAATTGTTCACATACAAAATCTAGAAAAAATTCAATAAAAGGTGATTTAAATATTTTCGAAGCACAAAATTCACACTGTAAGCAATTGTCCTTTTTTTGGTTTTAAGTTCACTTTTTTCACATCAAACAACCAGTCATTCTTTTTAAAACAATACCGGTTTATTTTAAAGTTTGTTTGATTCCAAAATTGGAAAAAAAATGTTAAAAATTGACTGAGAATTAAATAAACTAATCAAAAATTAGTGAGGTTATGTTTGCGGCCTTGCGCGTCTGGCTGGACGCAACCAACGAAAAAAAAAACCGGCCCAAGATTGTGACGTCACAATTTTGGTTGTGTGAGGCCCGTGTGGAACACATTCCTGTCGGCCCTGGATTATGTTATTGCTTTCCTTTCGCAAAAAACTTCCTTTTTGATACTTCTTTCTTATTCGCACAATTATGGTCTTGTTTCGTCCATAATGAGCTTTAAGAAGAAATTTTTATAATCAAATGTTGAATAATTTAAAAAAATTGTTTTTATTCTTATAGTAAAATGGCTCATCCTCCTTATTTTTGTGTTTACAATGTCAAAAGATCTAACCTGTAATTCGAAAACGTCAAAGTCAGTTACAATAAGCAAAACAATTAGCAAAACTTAAATTCAACAGATCTGCAGCTAACTTCTGCTGTACGCATTTTATGGGGCCGGAAGTGTACGTCTGTCTATACAAGCTGAGACGTCGTAACAACGAATAAAACTTGACTTAAACCACTAGAGTCGTCAACTGACTATATTTTATACTCCCTTTGACGTTAGATGCCGTACAAAACTAGTCGGAAGATGGAAAAATCAGACTCCAAATACGTGGAAAATCCTCTCTTTCGTTTGCGTTGGAACACACTGTATATAAACTTCCACTAATAGACAGTTTAGGTTGATTATAAGACGTACGCGTAAACGTGGAATACACCGCAATATTCTGTCTTCCTTTTATCTGTAAAAAAACAAAGTTTCCGCTTGAATACAGATGTCAGAGTCCAACCTCTGAGGTTTAGCGTTGAGCTTTTTCATCAAGGTCACGTTTTTAGCATACCAGTTCAGACCAGACGCATGCTTGCGTTCTATAAGGGCTGCTCTATGTTGCTAAGAAAACGTAGCGAGTTTTGCCGCAGGGAGTCAAAAAATCAATAGATTGGTAATACGAACGGCCGAACCAAAGAAAGCAAGATATACATACATTGTAACAAAATGTAAAGCCAGTTTCTCACTGTGCATTTTCCCCGTGCATCTTGCAGATACATCTTTTGCTAGATGCATGAAATCGAAAAGCGTTCACACTGTGCATCAAGGAATGTCATTTTTATCCAACGTCAGAGTCCAACCTCTGACGTTTAGCGTTGAGCTTTTTCATCAAGGTCACGTTTTTAGCATGAAGAACGTTCAGACCAGACGCATGCTTGCGTTCTATAAGGGCTGCTCTATGTTGCTAAGAAAACGTAGCGAGTTTTGCCGCAGGGAGTCAAAAAATCAATAGATTGGTAATACGAACGGCCGAACCAAAGAAAGCAAGATATACATACATTGTAACAAAATGTAAAGCCAGTTTCTCACTGTGCATTTTCCCCGTGCATCTTGCAGATACATCTTTTGCTAGATGTATGAAATCGAAAAGCGTTCACACTGTGCATCAAGGAATGTCATTTTTATCCAACGTCAGAGTCCAACCTCTGAGGTTTAGCGTTGAGCTTTTTCATCAAGGTCACGTTTTTAGCATGAAGAACGTTCAGACCAGACGCATGCTTGCGTTCTATAAGGGCTGCTCTATGTTGCTAAGAAAACGTAGCGAGTTTTGCCGCAGGGAGTCAAAAAATCAATAGATTGGTAATACGAACGGCCGAACCAAAGAAAGCAAGATATACATACATTGTAACAAAATGTAAAGCCAGTTTCTCACTGTGCATTTTCCCCGTGCATCTTGCAGATACATCTTTTGCTAGATGCATGAAATCGAAAAGCGTTCACACTGTGCATCAAGGAATGTCATTTTTATCCAACGTCAGAGTCCAACCTCTGACGTTTAGCGTTGAGCTTTTTCATCAAGGTCACGTTTTTAGCATGAAGAACGTTCAGACCAGACGCATGCTTGCGTTCTATAAGGGCTGCTCTATGTTGCTAAGAAAACGTAGCGAGTTTTGCCGCAGGGAGTCAAAAAATCAATAGATTGGTAATACGAACGGCCGAACCAAAGAAAGCAAGATATACATACATTGTAACAAAATGTAAAGCCAGTTTCTCACTGTGCATTTTCCCCGTGCATCTTGCAGATACATCTTTTGCTAGATGCATGAAATCCAAAAGCGTTCACACTGTGCATCAAGAAATGTCGTTTTTATCCAACGGAAAGAAAAAAATCAGGCAACAAATAATTCAAATTTTGAAAACCGGAACCTAACCTTAGTTTAACGGCTGATAATTAATAGGCTAGCCAACATAATATTTATGTTGTCGCAGAAAAATTCACAAAAATTAGAACAATCTCTATTCTCATGGTGTGAACACCCCAAATGCAGTCAACTTCTCAAGATGCATGGAGAAAATGCATGGGAGAAACGGGCTTAAAAGACAGAAACGTCCGATCCGGTAAATTCCACGTCTACCGCTAGGCACCTCATGACCAACTTAAACTGTCTAATACCTTTTAACTCGGAAACAAGCTAATCCACGTTTTGCAGGACCTTTATGAATGCTCAGAAATTAACGTAGCTTTTGCGGTAATCCCCGTACTTTGCCATCGAAATGAAAATTTAATCCTGCACAAAACGAATCCTGCAGTTTCGCTTGATTTGCGGCCAACACGTCGCAAAATTTTCAGCGCAACCCATTATCGAAAATTTTTAACCAGAAGTGAAATAAATAGTTTAATTGATATCAAAAATAATTAATTAATCAATATAGGTACCTATCTTCCTTTCTGTATTTTTTTTCTTTTAATTTTACGATCATCTCAACACGATTTTAATGGCTCATTTACGGTCCTACGATAATAATAAAGCTTAGACGTAAACCACAAGATGGCGTGACAAGCGATGAAACTTTATTTTATAAGAGCACTAATTGGCGCAAAATAGTGAATTACTTTTCTATATTTTTAAATAAATAATAAATAAATAAATACATAATTTATTTGCAACATTTATAAAAAAAAATAATGATATAAAATAATAATAAATGTATAAATGTGTTGCAAAAAGGAACTGAAAATAAAATAAAATTGATCAAAGTTAAGTCCCCTTTTTTTTGGTACCTTTAGGTTCCAAACATAACTTAATAAAACAACAAAAAATAACAAAAATTAAAATAATTACAGAAATATTGATTTTAAAGGAAAGTACTAAATAAAGTCACATTTAATCCCGCGGCGAAAGGTTTGTAGCCCGAGCGTAAAAAAATTCGGATTAGTTTAGCTAATCCATGCTTCCTCTTTGTTTATTTATGTGTTATCAAGAGAAAAAGAATGGATTAGATAGCCAATCGCGATTAAGTGCCTACGGTGAATTTAGGGGTTAGAGATGCACAAATAGAGAGTGTTTAGTCGTAATCGTATCTCAGTGCACATGCTCAGAACGGATACGTCATACAACAGCGTCTCACCTACCTCTACGATCACCCTTGCAGTATTCGTATGCAGCTGGCGTATTCTAACCATTTTGTTATCTGTGAGTTTTCATAAATGCCTGATCCACAGTTTCACGCCTTCTATTTTCCATTCTATTGCCCTCTCATTTTTTTAGAATTTATTAAACCAATTTTTTATCTGAACCTTATTTCTTCAAACCCATTCAATAACAAATTCGAAATTTATAAGACCCGTTTTTAATCAAACTCATTCAATATCAAACTCGTAATTTGTAAAACCCATTTTTAATAAAACCCGGAATTTGTCAAAACATTATTTTTCAAAACCGGAATTCGTAAAACCCGTTGTTTATCAGAAAATGTTTGCTAAATTGATTGCGCATTCGCCAATAATACATGAAACGGAGGCGTACACGTACATAGAGTGACATCTTTACACAAAGTATTGAACACTACCTGTGAAGACTTTTAGCCAAGTGTGCGCACGTAGAACGACAAATGCATCGAAATGCGCTACCACGCCACCTGCGTGTACAGCTCCGGTTCATGTATTATTGGCGCATGCTCAATCAATTTAGCAAAAATTTTCTGATAAACAACGGATTTTACGAATTCCGGCTTTAAAAAATAATGGTTTGACAAATTCCGGGTTTTATTAAAAACGGGTTATACAAATTACGAGTTTGACGTTGAATGAGTTTGAGGAACAATGGTCCGATTAAAAACGGGTCATATAAATTTCGAATTTGTTATTGAATGCGTTTGAAGAAATAAGGATCGGATAAAAAATTGGTTTAACGAATTGCAGTTTCTATAGTGAATGATTTTATGACTGAACTTTCTTTTATTTAACGGGTTCGATTTTGCACATTCTGATAAACCATGGACGTCCTCTTTAGTGCGTTTCTGCTACTTTTAACGCACTTATCTTTATTCAAGTATTTAAAACAAATAAATAAAAAATACTTTCTAATTAAGATAACAAATGCGACTATAGACGAGTCGACTGATCCAAATTTCATTCATTTCGGTTTGGTAGTTTTGGAGCTACCGCAACACTGGCGGCTGACATTTTTATACAGAAACCGATTGAATTTTGAATGAAGTGTTGTAATGTTTTATCAGGGTTTATATGTTTTCCACGCGGTTTGTGAAACCAAGACAAATCTCACGAGTTACAGATTTTTTTCTATCAGTTTTTACGAGCAAGACAGCTTTGCTCGTAGAATCTTATAAAACCCTATAAAATACATAACAATACAAATTTTTCTGTCTGTTACTCTGTCTGTAACCAACGCCGATATCTTGAAAAGTATACGTTTGATCATAGAGGGGTCGATGCCCCTCAGATAGAAGAAAGGGCTGTGCTCTCTGTCCCCAATATCTAACTTGGATTGCCTAATACTTATGCAAATGGCAAAATTTCGCACAATATATAACTGCGAATCCCCAAAACAAATTCTCGTATTTGGAGCTCAACAGTTAGACGTAACTCAGTCATAGAATAAATAAAAACCCATAGATTTGCCTAAGTTTTACAACTAAAAACCCATAGTATTAAAATCAACTCAGTGGGGCATGCGGAAGTTGATCTTGGGGAAAACCTAATTCAGGTCAGTCAAGCCATGCCCCCCCCCCCGAAAGATATTCGAGTTTTGATATGCATAATTTCGCACAAATTTCGAACTAATTTGGAACCACTTTTAAAATATTCCCACACGCTCCTTCCTGTTTCTTTTATATTCAAAATGGGAGGTGCGGCCGGACGTCAAGCTACACCCCCCTCATTTAAAGCGTAGAGAAAAATGAAAAGCAACTTTCCCAAAATTAAGAAGTAATTTCGACAGTGACGTAGCCAGGGGGGGTTTTGTGAGTTAAACCCCCCTCCCCCAGGAGGTCCAACCCAATCTACAATAAATTAAAATGATCCGCGGTCCCAGGGAGAGCTATAGCTCTCCCACTTTTTTTACCTTTTACTGCGGTTTATGTAGTGTGTTTGGTGTGATGTCTTAAATTTAAAAAAATTTGCCTGTGGTATTATGACGTCATTAAATGTTACAATTTTAGTTTAAATCTAAGGAATTTTTATCACCAGCATTCAAAACGTGTATAATTTTATATAGTATAATTTTTCTTAAAATTTCATCTGCGGCGCATTTATGACTTGGCAACAAATACTCCACCGCAACCCACCCCTTCTTGGCATCTAACCCAATTTACTTTTTCAAAAATATTTTATAAAAACCCCAAGAGATCAATATTTTTAAGAATTTTTTGTTTTTTTGTCAAAGTTTTCGCCTGCGGCGCTATAACAATTTTATATTTTGTTACAATATTGTTTAATTTTAAGAAATTTTTTTGTCATCAAGATTTAAATCGCGTAAAAAATAGCATTTTGGTGTAATTTTTTTGAAAATTTAAAGGCTAATTTTCAAAAAAATCCGCAAATGAGACTAGGTGAGACTTGCTTTTAAAAATAAGTATTTTTATTTCGTATACACTAATTGAACACCTATTAAACCGCTCCTCTACCCTCCCTTCAGTTCAACAGGCTCAAGCAATAGGCACCCACCTAATTTTTAAAAATTTTCCATAGGTATATTATAGGTAATTGATTTTTAATAAATGATGAAACCCCCCCCCCAGACCCGATTTCTGGCTACGCCACTGATTTCGAACTCCTAATATCACCAAAAAGAATTTCGAAAAATCCACTATTGATTTGGATGCGCAATAAAGATCTCTCTTCTCATATAGTCCGCATCAGCTAAGAACTTAGATTAAAAAGAGACCAGATATCTGATCCAACGAAAACTCCTTGGCAAATAATAACCACTGTTTATTTACAAATAAAATCACAACAAAACAAAGCTGAGAAATATGGAGTCAAATGAGATATTTTCGAACGTTTTTTATAAGGTTTTTTTTCGAGGTTTATTTTATAAAGACGATAAAATAAAGCATACTTTTGATGAAGCAGTTAATGCGCAAATAAGATATTTTCGAACGTTTTTTTTTGCCAACCAATTTGTAAACAACAATAAAAGTTAATTCACATGTGTTCAGGTTTGTAAGAATATTGAATTCCTACCTCTTATCAGAATATTACGGTTGATTTATACTGCCGCCGTTGCCATCTGCGCTCGTCCTTCGAATTGATATTTAAATCTTTTTATCTGTCCTATTATTATTGTGTACTGAAGAAGTCAGTATAAGTAAGTTTCTGCTAATGCATAGGCATAGCCAGAAATCGACTCTGGGGGGGTTTCATTATTTAATAAAAATTAACTACCTACCTATGACAAATTTTTAAAAATTGGGTAGGTGCATATTAATTTAAATTAATTAACCCTTAAATGCTCCGCAGGCAAAAATTTTAAAAAAATATTTTATTTACGCGTCTGCTTAAAATTAAACAAAATTGTAACAATAATTAATATTGGTATAGCGCCGCAGGCAAAAATTTACAAAAAAAAGAAAAAAAAATTCTTTAAAAATTTTGATCTCTTAGGTTTTTCGTCAAATATTTTTGAAAAATTGGATTGGGTTAGATGCCAAGAAATGGTGGGTTGCCGTGGTATATATATAGATTAGTTGCTAAATCAT
Organism: Oxystoma pomonae; assembly: GCA_963921995.1. Lineage (NCBI taxonomy): Eukaryota > Metazoa > Arthropoda > Insecta > Coleoptera > Brentidae > Oxystoma > Oxystoma pomonae. Next base: position 36,395,002 of record OY998167.1, on the reverse strand, counting down.
AAATGCGCCGGAGATGAAAATTGTATCATTTATACACGTTTTGAATGCTGATAATTTTTTTTAGAATTAAACTATAATTATAACAATTAATAACGTCATAGCACCGCAGGCAAAATTGTTAAAATTTAAGACATCATACTAAATTCATGTCACAAACTCGAGTAAAGGGTCAAAAAAAGTGGGGGAGCTATAGCTTTCCCTGGGGCCCTTGATCATGATTAAATTATTGTAGATTCGGTTGGACCTTCTGTGGGGGTGGTTTTAACTCCCAAAACCCCGCCTGGCTACGCTATTGGACTAGAAAAAATAACAAAATTAACAAACAAAATAACATAATTTTAACTCGTGGGTAATATTTTTTTTCTTGATGTTCCAGGTGCTATGAACTGTGTTTCTTTGTTTTAATGTTTTGAATAATTTTATTGTGTTGAAAATTGAAAATGCTATAAATCATATACAAACTTTGTAATAAATTTCTTTTGTATAAAATCACACTACAAACATTTATTGTTAGGAAGCTTCCAAAGCTCAAATTGGCAGAATTATTTTTTCCATGTTTTTTAAATTATTTTGCAGATTTCATATTATAGTAAAATTTTAATAATATAATTCATGTGTAAATATCTATTTAAATAGGTACTCCACTGGTGTGTTTACTGTACACAACAGAAAGGTAAAAATTGTTCCATATAATAATATAACCAAAGTATCCGTAAGTGTCATGTATCTTGTCTCTTTTTAATCTAAGTCTAAGAAGCACGATTCGAAAAATTAGGTGCTTTACACATGCACATATTAGGTACCAAAAGTCTAACAAAGATGGAAATAGTTTTTCTTACGTGATTTGTAGTCGTTTTTAGTATATTTCTATGCCTTCCAGACTGACTGGATTTCAATTGGCTTAACCCCCTATTTTGAAAAGATATAAAAAATCACAGAAATTAGGGTGGTTAAAAATTGTTTAAAGTTGTACAAAATTAATTCGAAATTAATTCAAAATTATAAGCATATCAAAGTTCGAAATTTTTTCCGAAATTTTTTTTGGTGATCATCATCATCATCATAGGCAATCACTCCATACCGAGTATGATTTTCCTTTATTCTGTATCGTCGCTATCTGTTGTGCGTTTTTTGATGGAGCACATCAAAGTTCGACATTTTTTGAGGGGGGTGTGGCTTGACGTCAACCTGCACCCCCTCACCATATTTAAAATAAAGACAGGGTTACTCGTGGATTTTTCGAAATTCTTTTTGGTGATATTAGGAGTTCGAAATTACGCTACGCTTTAAATGAGGAGGGTGCAGCTTGACGTCGGGCAAAAACTAGGAAAGAGTGTGGTTCAAAATTTTTAAAAGTGGTTTTTAATGGCTCTGGGGAGGGCTTGAGCCCCCTTCGTGCGTCAAAAAGTTTTAAAATATAAAATAATTCTAAAATGAAATAAAATTTTCTACATTCTGTAATTTATTTCGAATAAGTGGGGTTTTATAGGCTTTTATATCTTCTAGAAGAGTTAACAAATACAAGGAAATGTGAAGGAAATGGACTTTTCATCTCTGGCTTTTCATCAATTGTGTTGTAAAGCGGAACTACAAACGAATAAATCATCTAAAAAAAGGACAGGTCTTAAAGGGGTTACAGTGGCAGCTTTAGGATTCGGTCTTGGGGGGGGGGGCGCATCGGATTTAATTAACTTCTCTCTTCCCTGCAAGCATACATATCGTAAGTATTAAAAAAATAATTGTTCTAAGCGACCAAAATTTTTTTTTTATTATAATTACCAACTTTTAAAACCATATTCATGAATTTAAGCTTAATGACTGGGGCAGCTTTATATTAATTGGTACTGGCTAGGCGCGAAAGGAATAATATTATTTACTTTACTTGGCCCTTTCGCGCTCATATTGCAGGATTAATAAAAACACGACATTCGAAGTTTTCTGACAAAGGCGCCGTACCAATCAAATAGTAGGTATGTTTGTACATCGCACTCAATATGGTAGGTGATCCATGCAATAGGTATTCAAAAGGTTGTCTTCTTTTTCTGTCATGGCGCATGTTCTCTGTTTTGACAAAAAGCGTGATATATGAAAGAGTTCAAAGTGCAAAGGAAGCCGGCGCGCGGCGGCTGCCGCATGTTAGTACTAATAGTCCAAGAGCTGATACACATAGTAGGCTAGATGTTTTGGTGACCGTAGAAATTTGTTTAACCCAAAAGACGTAAATTATACGTCGAATAGATGTCAAAATTTATCAGTATGACGTCTATTTTGTCACTTGTTTTTAACGTGAAAATCACGTTAAAAACACAATTTGACGTAACATTTTATGACGTCAATAAGACGTATTAAAACCGACGTTTTTTTAACGTCTCAATATAACGAATTAAAAACTTCTTAAGAAACACAATTTTTTTCTAGTGACGTAACTACAAAAAAGTTTTTTGTTTTATACACATTAAAAATATTGTTTATTTATCAACTACTATAAACATAAAATATTGCATTTAGCATCGTTAATACTAATTTTGGAAAACAAGTTTAAATAATACAAAAGTTGTTTAGTTTTTTCTAAATTTTTTAATACTTATAACAAGAGCTGTCAACTGTCGTTTCAAATATAAAATTGAAAGCAACTTTTCTAATGTAGCAATTAAAAATAAAGAAACGTATCGCTATGGAATTGTACAGTACACAGAATATGGGGCAAGTATCATAATCGGCATAAAAAGTTTTTTTAGAGCGTAAGCAGAGGTGCACTTTTCGGGCAAGAGCACTACTTTTGTAAATAAAAGTTTGAAAAATAATTAGTTTTTATTTACATTACACAATATATCTTAGTTTTCAAGAGACACTTAAAGTTACATATAAAAAGAGTACTTATTACTTGTCGTATCTCAGTACGCATGTTCAAAACGCCATACGGCGTTACGTCTCACCCATACACATTTAAAGTTGCACATAAAAAGGGTGCTTAGTCGTTGTCGTATCTCAGTGCGCATGCTCAGAACGGATACGCCGTACCACAGCGACTACGCCTCACCTATCTCTGCGACCACACATGCAGTATTCGCAAGCAGTAAGCGCATTGAGAGATACGACAACGACTAAGCATCTTTTTTATGTGCAACTTTAAATGTTTATGGGTGAGACGTAACGCCGTATGGCGATTTCAGCATGCGCACCGAGATACGACAAGGAATAAGCACTCTTTTTATATGTAACTTGTGTCTAATATTACATCAAATTGACGAGTTTTGTTTTTAGTCAATTTGGTGCACAAAATTTCACGTTACTTCGACGTGATATTAGACACTTAAAGTAAATATTTCAACGCATCCGTATTGGTATACGTAACGCATTCGAAACAAAGTCAAAATACGCTACATTTTTGACTTGTTTATGCAATGTTTCGAACGATGCCCGCTTTTTTGAAGGGTGCGTTGAAATATTTACTTTAAGTGTCTATTGATCACGTCAAATCTCGGTATCAAATTAGATGTCAAATATACAGAGGCGTAGCCAGAAATCGACTATGGAGGGGTTTATCATTTAATAAAAATTTACTACCTAAATATGGCAAATTTTTAAAAATTATGTGCCTATTGCTTCATCTCTTAAACTGAAGAGAAAGGTTTAATAGGTGTTGTGTTAGTGTATACGAAACAAAAATACTTATTTTTAAATGCCATTGCAGATTTTTTTACATGTTTCAAATATTGTTGATAAAAAAATTCCTTCAAATTAAATAAAATTGGAACAATATTTAATATTGGTATAGCGCCGCAAGCAAAAATTTTGACCAAAACAAAATCATAAATGCGGCGCAGATGAAAATTTTAAGAAAAAGTATACTAAGAATGCCATACATTTTGAATGCTGGTGATAAAAATTCCTTAGAATTAAACTAAAATTGTAACAATTAATGACGTCATAGCACCGCAGGCAAACTTTTTAAAATTTAATTTATCACACCAAACACACGTCACAAAACTAGGAGACAAAGCTCGTTGAAAATAAGGGACATATGTGTAATAGGGAAAGAAATTTTGAAAAAAAAAAGATATGTGACATTTTAATAATTTGACAAAAATACATTTAAGAAGTTCCGGGGAGGAAGGTTAGGGCCCAGAATTGTAAGAGTAATGCTGGTATGTACCATTGTAAAATTTCTCTGATTAAGACTTTAGCCGTGATTAAATAATATTTTTCTTAAGCACAAAGCGTTTTTTTCTTCTAATCGGCAATTAACTTTAATCGCCCGATGGCCTAGAATTAAGGACCATAATCGCGGCTAGTTAATTAGAGAGGTTATGTTTGGGTTTATGTTATGTTTACAAATAATTGTCAACAACACATTTGTACCAGAATGACATTATTACAAATGTGTATTTAAATCTAACTTTAACACTACGCATTTTATGTGAAATCCGCAATAAAGTATTATCGCGCACCTAATAACATGCTCTATGGCATGGCACTTTCCCTTGGATAATTAATTTTACAAGGTAAATACTAATATAGTACTAATCTGTATTTTAGGTTCTCACATTTTTTTGTCGTTTTTCAGGAACAATCCCGTTACCCCTATAAATGGGCAGCAAATAATTTATTTAAATATAAATACCTAGGAAATTTGTGACGTTGCCAGCTCATTTCTGTTTACCAAATCAAAATTAGGTAATTTAAGTGCAAAATCCTCTGCTGCATAGTACTGACTATTTAGACGTGATTACATAATTAGCCGTGATTAGCTGATTGCGAAAATACGTGAAAATGATGCATACAGGCATAAGAGTGTGGGATTGAACGAACTAAGAGAGCCATACCTCGAACTGCCTAAAAGTACAATCGGAAAGAAAAAAAATTAATCAGTCAGTCACAATGATCACTGATCAGGAAAACAAATACGAACATATGCAATAAGACTCCTTACTCGACACTGGGCCACAAAGAATTATCTAAAGGCAACGTACATTTCGCCAAGATAAAAGAAACAGACCCTACATTTAAAAAAAACAACGGTAACTTTATTATATGAAGTTTTTTTTGTCCTTTTCTCAATAAATGAGGAAGAAAGAGACAAATATGCGCCAACGACGAACAGTAACAACGAGTTTTTAAATCAGGGGTACAGGCCTGGGACTCCAAAAGACAGAAAAATGGTCCCAGACGATCACTGTCTGTAAGTTCCTTACTTTATGATAGTAGTAGTATAAATCAGGATATTCTACAATAAACTCGGATAGCTTAAAATCTTCAAGGGCATATTAAGCTCCCGCCCCCTTGCTACGTCACTAACTAAATAGTTTAAATTTATGCAATTGTTTATAAAATAATAAATTAGTATTCTTCAAAGAACTTTCCATTACCGTTTAAATAATAGCAAAACAAGGCTTATTAATTATTGGTCAGAGAGGAAGTGAGTGGCAATAAGTTGGAAGCGAACCAAAGAACCCATAGATTGGTATTTAGCAATGAATTTGTGTGAAAGTGTAATCCTTTTCTCAATTCCATACGATAATATAAATAATAATAGTTGCAAATTGCTGCAAATGATAACCACCTCGGTGTACATCACAATGTAAAGATGTGTAAATATACTTGGTTTAACAAGCTTAGGTTTGAAATTAACTCTGTATCTCGGACTTCTATTTTCTATATTTTATTTATACACGACGTTTCGATCGGTCTTCAGGTGTAAACTACAATCTAATCCTAAGGCTACGTGCTTATATACTATGGGAAATCACTCAACCGTGAAGTTTAAGAAGTTGGCTCCACCCAAGGAGGGGCTTTTGGAATTTCAACAATTGGTTTACTGAAAATACCCTGATTTTGCCCAATAAAGGCAGCTTCAAGGAATTTTCGTTTCTTCCAGTGTGACTCCTTGTGCAAAACCTTTGCTTCTGTTCACTTCATTCGGTATTGTTTTGACCATGCATGTTCGGCGATTCCTGATTTCGGTATATGTCTGATGTTCCTTAAGCTTAACAGTTAGTGGTCTTTTTGTTTCGCCTACTCACAAGGAACTCGTAAATGCATTCCTTATTTTGTCTGTTCTCCGGTTTTGTTTTACTAAGAAGGCTTCGAATTGTGTTATTAGATTTAACAGCTGTTTTAATATTAAAGTTGTTCGCTACTCTTCGAATTTTCTCTGATACTCCTTTAATGTATGGAATTGTAAAAAATGCATTTGCCTGGTTTTAGTCTTTTAATCTCTATCCTATTTCTAAATTTCAACAAAAAGAGATTACAAGACCAAAACCAGGCAAACGCATCCCTTACAATTCCATACATTAAAGGACTATCAGAGAAAATTCGAAGAGTAGTGAACAACTTTTTAATTTAATAACACAATTCGAAGCCTTCTTAGTAAAACAAAACCGGAGAACAGACAAAATAAGGAATGTATTTACTAAGTGGTTTGTAAGTGTGGTGAATCATACATAGGCAAAACAAAAAGACCACTATCTGTTAGGCTTAAGGAATATCAGACATATACCCAAAGAGGTGAAACAACGAAATCAGGAATCGCCGAACATGTATGGTCAAAACAACACCGAATGAAGTGGACAGAAGCAAAGGTTTTGCACAAGGAGTCAAACTGGAAGAAACGAAACTTCCTTGAAGCTGCCTTTATTGGGCAGAATCAGAGTATTTTCAGTAATACAAGTATTGAAATTCAAAATGTTACGAAGCCCCTCCTTGGGCGGAGCCCAGTCCTTAAACTTCACGTTTGAGTGATTTCCCATCGTATATAAGTACGTAGCCTTAGAAATAGATTGTAGTTAGTTTGTACCTGAAGACGATCAGAGATTGTACTGATCGAAACAGACAATGGAAGTCCGAAACACAGAGTTAATTTCAAACACATCATTGTCTCAAACTTTCAAACAAGCTTAGGTTTATACAAGGAATTAACTAAAACAACTACTCCGAGGGCAAATACCCCTACCGGCATTGAACTACGAAGTTAGTTCAAAGCTTTCGTTGGCAAAGAAATTAAAACAATTGTGTTTTTCATGTATTAGCCAACGTATTTTTCAAAGACACGAGTGGTCTTTGTGCGGAACACGTCCTGACACGATGCAGGTTTCGTGATCCATCGCCAATCCACGACCGGTTTCGATTTTATTGGATCTCATCAGGTCGATTCAGGCAAGAGCTCTGCAAAGAGTTAACACTATACAGGGAATTAACTATAGTGTTAACTCTACACGGAGCTCTTGCCGTGATCCACCTGATGAGATTCAATAAAACCGAAACCGGTCGTCGATTGGCGATGGATCACGGAGCCTGCATCGTGTCAGGACGTGTTCCGCACAAAGACCACTCGTGTCTTTGCAAAATACGTTGGCTAATACGTGAAAAACAATTGTTTTAAGCTTAGGTTTGCAAACATATTTTTCGTCAGTCACTATACCTTATGAATTATGAGTTCATTTGTTCTAAAAAATCCAATTAGTAGTTTCCGATTAAAATTTATGAAGTTTCGTTCGATTTTGTAAAGTCAGTGATATCTTGATTGTTGATAAACAAGTGACAGTTGCGGTTTTAGTGACCACCGATTTAATTCTAGTGATTTTAAATAAACCAATAATACACCACAGGTTTGAAAATTCCATAATCACGTAGCTATTAAAAATGTCTTTAATAGAGGAAAAATAGATACTAACTTCCGTCCGCAAGGGTGCCGCCATCTTGCCTTAAATCATGAGAGTAGTTGTCACAACAGGTATTCCCGAGGAATTATGTGTAAGCAGGCATTATCTTCGATTGACATTTTCTACTAATCTCATTAATAGCCGCAGACCTACTTTTGTAAATAAATCTTATCTTTGTTTATGTTGTAATGCATTTTTCTATTTATTTTAGGCTTTCTGATAAAAATAACTACCCAAGTATCCATGATAAAAAATTCTGAACAATGTAATATCACAGTCTATCTAATATACCTTTATACTGAGGTAATGTTTTGTGATAATATTGCTGATTGCAACATTTCCGAATTTTTATGATGTGTGCAGATTTTTTTATATTCAGCTTTTTTAACAGAAGTCTAGACTTAAAATGCAAAAGGGCAATTCCATGATAACTGAAGGGACAAATATTAGGTAACTAATTTTTTAATCTCATTTTTCTCTCTTTTAAAGATATTGCAGAATGACCACATCTTAATGCATTATGTAGAGAGTTGGTCAGAATAATTTAAAAGTCAAATAAATTTTTTATTTAGGATCGAAGATATTACAAAAAATTGCTGATAACTGATAGGACATCAAAAAGTAGTTTTAAATTAGGTGTTTCAAAATATACTTTTATTCGCTACATATAATAAAATGGTGTGATATTATTTTTCTATGCTTGCCTTGATTTTGGGTTAAATGTAATTTTGTGATAACGCTAATATTTTTTTTGCCGATTTTGGATAGTGGTTATTATTTTATGATTTAGAGAAAAGTTATTAAGGCGCATTTACACAGACAAACTTTCCTTTGATGTTGAAATGCCGACAAAAATTTACACGAGCCTCTTAAGCAAAATGTTCAAAGAAATGTTCGAGCAAAATCTCGTACAAAAAAACACACGTAAATTTTGGAGAGAATGTTGAGCAAAATTTATTTGAAGAATTGGGGGTATAAAAATTTCTTTACAAATTTAAATTTTATAGTTTTATGGGAATTCATTGAACTTAACTGAAAATAGAAAGACTAAGTTTTAAAACAAGGTATTTTAATTAAGTGCTTTCCGACGGAAAAACGATATGATGTCGAAATTTACGTTTTACCTCATAAGCAACTTCGATTGATTTGATGTTTATAGGGGATATGCCAGTATATATTTGTTGCTGATGATGGGTTAGGAGAAGGTAAAAACCGTAGACTAGTGAGAGGGGGTTTTGGTCAAATGAACATTGACACACAAAATTACATGACAACAAACAAGGGTCAACGCAGTTTTTTTATGAAAGTTTTAAAACAAATCTTTCCATAAAGAAAGGGCTCTCCGACTCAAAACAAAGAAATTCGTTTTATTTTATTGACGCGTAGAACTTGCGTTTCCGATTTTTTAAATATTGAAATTTTTGGCGATTTTTACAAGCTTTGATTTATGTATGTTTGTATGTTGGGCTCAAATCTTGCAACTCAAATTTGGTATTCAATTTCAGTTTTCGGTGTGTATTTATAGTTGCGGCGACAATGCAATAATATGGTATTATTAGGCACCCCCTCCCGCTAGTGAGGGAAGTGGAGGAAAACAAAGATTTATTTTGTTCGATTTCAATCAAAATTGGCATACAGGGGTTTTTAGGGAAGAGAATTATCGAAAGGATGGATTTATGAGAGTCTAAAAATTAAAAAATTATTTTAAATAAAAAGAAGCTTTTATAAAATATAAAGTGCACTAAAAAGTAGAAAATTTTTAGCATTCTCATATCATAATAATAAAAGCGACGGGCGCAAACTAAAACTAAAAATGTCCATCCATATATCAGAGAAACGTAGAGTAGTTTGGGTCAAGTTGGGTTGGATTTACTTCACAAAAAATTGAACTTACAATACCAGATAAAGAATTCTTTATATTTACACGTCGTAGTTGTGGTGAGAGTATTTTTTGTACTCATGGTATTTATTGTCTTTTTGATACGTTAGTTATAAACGCCTTACCACTCATATCTCTTTATATTACTTCCTAGTTTATTCTTTTACAATAATAATAAAGTCAAATGAAAAAACCTATTTACATTTTATTAAATCTCAAATATATGAACAAAAGCACGTTCGATTTAAATAATACCCGTTTATTACCCACTTTTACAAGCCTACGATCCCGACCCTTGTCTAAAAAATATAATTTAGCAGTAATAGACTAGACTTTTGAATCGGAATATTGGCCCTTTGCATATTGTTTGTTCAGTGTCAGTAATCGACCTTGATTATTACATTAAATTGACAGTAAATATCTATCTTCAGCATTTTCATAAACCTTTTGCTTTTTTAAGCAACCCTTGGGGCCTTAAACTAAGTAGGTAAATCTGGTGTGAGGAATTAAAAAAAAAAACAATCAAAGCTAAGGTTAAAGTAAAGTTACAAAAATATGTTTTAAAAAAAATCCCCTCCCCACCACTCCTCATAGTCGTGAGGCGCGGATTACCGCTTAAAAGTGCAATTTTTGAGTTTTTTGCCGATATTTGAAAAATTCAAAAATTTTTTGGAAAAGAAAAATTTTCCTGGGTTGTTTTTCGAATTTAGGAAAAAAACCCTTGGAAATAAAAAAAACTCGCAAGAAAGTCCCAAAAAAACCCCCGGGCAAAAAAATCCGGGAAAAACCCTAAGAAAAAAATATTATAAGTAACCCTAATCCATGTGACAAAACTGATAGCCGATAATAATGTTTCGCTTGCCGTCGGCTTTTTTTCACAAAAATTTAAAATAAAAGTTGGTGTTCCATTTTTTTAAAGAATTGAGATCACTGATCACTGATGTGAAATTTTATTTATTCTCATCTTTAAAAATATGTTTCCAAAACAGATAGCAATAATTTGCTCAAAAATTTACCCGAACAAAATGTTTAGAGAAAAGCTCACAAAAATGTTCACGCAAAAAATTTTAGATCTTTTGCACGAGCTTTTGTTTGAGCATGTTCGTCTGTGTAATTGCGCCTTTACGTTATAATGATTGTACACGTTTAATGATACCCCCAGACACTTCTTTGTTGGTTATAGTTATATACTTTATCACGCGTGGAATTGCCCAAAAGTAAAATTTATATTCTTTTCTTATTATTTTATTTGTTATTTGACCCATACAATTATTAAATTTACAAAGGGAATTAAAATAACAAAAGAAAAAAAATCTACCTACCTAAATAATAAGTACCTAAACACTTAAAAGGATGAGTTTTCTTTATCTTTAATCTTTTGAATCATCACGTTAAGGCGCAATTACACAGACGAACATGCTCAAATAAAAGCTCGTGCAAAAGATCTAAAATTTTTTGCGTGAACATTTTTGTGAGCTTTTCTTTGAACATTTTGTTCGGGTAAATTTTTGAGCAAATTATTGCTATCTATTTTGGAAACATATTTTTAAAGATGAGAATAAATAAAATTTACATCAGTGATCAGTGATCTCAATTCTTTAAAAGAATGGAACACCAACTTTTATTTAAAATTTTTGTGAAAAAAAGCCGACGGCAAGCGAAACATTATTATTGGCTCTACTATCAGTTTTGTCACATGGATTACGGTTACTTATAATATTTTTTTCTTAGGCTTTTTCTCGGATTTTTTTGTCCGGGGTTTTTTTTGGGATTTTCTTGCGAGTTTTTTTTTATTTCAAAGGGTTTTTTTCCTAAAGTCAAAAAAAACTTTTCTTTTCCAAAAAAAATTTGAGGTTTTCAAATATCGGCAAAAAACTCAAAAATTGCACTTTTAAGCGGTAATCCGCGCTTCACGACTATGAGGAGTGGTGGGGAGGGGGATCTTTTTTAAACATATTTTTTTTACCTTTAGCTTTTATTGTTGTTTTTTAATTCCTCACACCAGATTTACCTAGTTAGTTTAAGGTCACAAGGGTTGCTTAAAAAAGCAAAAGGTTCATGAAAATGCTGAAGATATAGATATTTACGGTCAATTTAATGTAATAATCAAGGTCGATTACTGACACTGCACCAACAATATGCAAAGGGCAACATTGCGATTCAAAATTGTGGCCAGCCTACTACCTGTGAAATCCAAAACGCGGGATGATAGATTATAAATTACTGCTAAATTATATTTTTTAGACAAGGGTCGGGTTGGTAGGGTTGTAAAATTGGGTAATAAACGGGTATTATTTAAACCGAACGTGCTTTTGTTCATATATTTGAGATTTAATAAAATGTATATAGGTTTTTTAATTTGACTTAATTATTATTGTAAAAGACTAAACTAGGAAGTAAAATAAAGGGATATTCTTTTAAACGTAAATTTTTATCATTATATTTTACAGGCAACAGCAATAAATATGTGCCAATTATTATTTTTTTTATTCTCGCTTTTTTACAACCCCAAAAAAGTCACAAGTATACTGGCATATCCTCTATAAAAATCAGATCAATCGAAGTTGCTTATGAAGTAAAATGTGAATTTTTTCCGTCTGAAAGCACTTGATTAAAAATACCTTATTTCAAAACTTTGTTTTTCTATTTTCAGTTAAGTTCAATGAATTCCGATAACAATATATCTTTTGAATTCTTCAAACAAATTTTGCTCAACATTCTCTCCAAAATTTACGTGTGTTTTTTGTACGAGATTTTGCTCGAACATTTCTTTGAACATTTTGCTCAAGAGGCTCGTGTAAATGTTTGTCGGCATTTCAACATCAAAGGAAAGTTTGTCTGTGTAAATGCGCCTTAATGATACCCCCAGACACTTCTTTGTTGGTTATAGTTATATACTTTATCACGCGTGGAATTGCCCAAAAGTAAAATGGATATTCTTTTCTTATTATTTTATTTGTTATTTGACCCATACAATTATTAAATTTACAAAGGGAATTAAAACAACAAAAGAAAAAAAAAATCTACCTACCTAAATAATAAGTACCTAAACACTTAAAAGGATGAGTTTTCTTTATCTTTAATCTTTTGAATCATCACGTTATTGATGCTCTTTTACTGTAATATTACTTTAAAAACTAGCTCAACCAAGTGTTTCCTACCCTTAGTTTAAGACGTTTGAAAACTTAACTTTATGGTAGTTCTTATACCGTTGTTTAAGTAGCTCGAAGCGCTCAATTTTTAAATTGTTGTATTATTAAGTTATTGTATGTATTGTCAGTGCAGTGTCGTTTTGTAAGTGAATCATTTTAGATTTTTGTGATACACACAAATAGAGTATTGATTTTCCTTACACGTATGAGTAGGTAACTCACAGAGGGTATTAGTCAATAAATAACTAAACCATACATTTAAATATGCATTTTTGTAATTGGAGCTGCCAAAAACTTAAGCTCGCACAATATTTGTTTTTACACCAAAACTTGTTGATTTTTCTTTGCTCTACAATTTTGAAAACCGCTTGATACCTTACTTGCTTAAATTTGTTTTGGTTTTTCATTTCTACTGAACTTTTTTTGCTTCTTGAAGAAGACCGACTTTAATTTAATATCTTTTACCATTCGGTCTAAGGCTAACATTTTTGAAAAATACAGAATACCCTTTTTTTCTGTTTCATTTTATTTTTTTTGTTGTGAATAAAAGTGACTAAAAATCAATAGAATTCGTGATTTTCTAATATTTATTTTTATAAAAAAAATAAACATAAAAATCTGCATTCTACACTAAACCGATATCTTAATTTAAATGTTTGACAGTTCAAGTCAATTAAAAATTAATAACAAATCAACTGATTTGTATTTTTTTACAATAATCTAGGACATGAAACTTGATGCATTCGACCTTCGTAATTCATTTTGTAACGTAATATTGTATAGACCAATCGATCGGTTAGTAATGTTTTAATTCACAATATTATAAACACATAAAAAAATAATAGGTAAGCCCTTAAAGTAAAAAAAAATAGTTTAAAAAAATTACTCTCTTTTGTGAACTAAAAGAAAATGGAAGGAGGTGTTCGAAGCCCAAATTTTAAAAGCGCTTTAAGTTTTTTTAACAATTTGGATAAAACATCAACGAAATCTAGTGCTACCCTGAGTGAAAAAACTGTCATGAGTGCCAAAAATAATAGTTCCCTTACAAAGTTTGAAGTTAAAACGGGAAGTTCAGATAACCAAGTGAAAAGAACATTGAAAAAAGGTGAATGTGTTAAAATGTCTGAAGATAACTTAACAAATAAACATGACCCAAATTTAAAAATATCTCAAGAACGAAACCCTACCAACGTTCCTAAAGAATTTCAAAATATTGCCAATTTAGAACACTTTAAGAAATTTACTAAAACTAAGAATGATACAAGCCTTGAAATTGCAAAAATTAATATTGGAGAGGTTCAAAAAATAATTCCCAGAGTAAAACTTATAAATAGTGCACTAGACAATAGGAAAAAAGGTATTCTTCCAAATAGTTCTAGCAATGAATATCTGCTTAAATCGTTAAAAGAAGGAAGCCAAATATTACCCAGAATAGCGATTGCAAGTGATTGTAAGGAAATAAGAACAAAACCTGTGATAAATAAAGTTGTATCCACAAAAGTGGAAACGTGTGATGCACAGGTGTTAGCTAAGTTAATAAAGAAAGTTGAAAAACGGAGAAAAATTGATATAAAATTAGTTTCTGAAAATGAACTTTACGAAAATCCAGTAAACATTTTCTTAGATAACAACAGTTATAAGGATTCTAATATGAAGAGCAATGAAGAGGCAGAAAGTGTAAATCATGCAAATATAATTTTAGGCAAACAAAACGAAAGTGGAGAAACCCAAAAATCTGTAAACATAATCATGAATGATGATCAATGCAAGGGATACAAAGCTAAATATGATAAAAACGAAGGAAAAAATCATAACATGAATAATACCAAAGTAGAAACTAAACCAAATATTTTAAAAAAACCTCCGAATTTAAAAATTGTTCCCGATCTCCTTCAAAACACAAATAGTCAGGTTTTAGATTACCAAACTCCGAAAGATTCGATAAATAATCGTGATGACGCTGACACTGGTCTTTTGACGCCCGATATTGAAGCAAAACAAATATTTGACAATTTTAAAAAAGAAATAAGCCCTTATAACACGTTCGAAATACCCATGAATGCCTTAGATAGTGACTTTTTTAAACAAACCCTAACTTTTGTAAACGCAAGCGACGATAATAGTGAACGGGTGAGTAAACTAGTGAGTAGACGTGCGAGTGACGGGACAAGTGTCAAAGTTACACAGAATAATTCCAGGAGGAGTTTCAGAGAGGGTATGAGGAGTTCTTATCAGAGGCCGAAACTTCGACAAGAAAAAAGGTGAGTTAAATAATTGACTTGATATCCATGGCGGCCACACAAAGACAGAAAACCGTGAGAAAATTGCTTGACTTGACACCCGCGCCCGTAAACAAATTTCTCACTTCTCACCTGCTTTGAACCATGAAGAAAGAGGCAAATACTTACCGGTGATTTTTCACCTCAAAGGCCGTCCATAATACGGGGCCAGGGCGACTTAAAAATTGTATATATATATATATATATATATATATATATATATATATATATATATATATATATACAGGGTGGAGACTTTAAATGGAATATTGGCCGTAGCGGGTTAAAAAATTGTTTTTTCAAAAAATCCAAAAACACGTCAACCAAGATTTTTAGCAGCTAAAATTTTCGGCAAAACATTTTTTTGAACAGACCCTCAGAAAGAGGTCTATTCACATACAACTTTTTTTTTAAATAAGAAGCACTTTGTTGGAAAGCTTATCGAAACAGAACACACTCATGTAATTTTTTTTTACATTTGTCAATATATGTGTCAAAATCCTCAAGAAGTCGTTGTCTTGGGCTTCAAATGGAACATTGCCCCTAGCGAGTTGGAAATTCGTTTTTTTTTTTAGGAAACGGACCATCAGAAAGGGGTCTATTCAAATAGAACTTTTTTTTCAAATGAGAAGACCCCGCTTGTGGTGTTGGAAAGCTTATCAAAAAAGAAAAACGCTCGTGTATTTTTTTTACATTTGGCGGGTTGGAAATTTGTTTTTTCTTTTGAAAAGAAAAGTTGTATGTGAATAAACCCCTTTCTGACGATAGGTTCACAAAAATTTTAAGTTAAATATTAGTTAACGTGTTTTTGGATTTTTCTAAAAACAAATCTCTAATCCGCTAGGCTAGCAATGTTCCATTTAAAGCCTCAAAAAATTATTTTTTAAGAATTTTTGACACATGGATTACCAAATGTTAAAAGAAAGTACACGAACGTTTGTTCTTTTTCCGTAAGCTTTCCAACAAGGTGCCACAAGCGGGGCCTTCTTAGTTGAAAAAAAAAGTTGTATGTGAATAGACCCCTTTCTGAGGATCCGTTCACCAAAATTTTTTGCCGAAAATTTTAACTGCCAGAAATCTTAGTTGACGAGTTTTTGGATTTTTTGAAAAAGCAATTTTTTAACCCGCTACGGCCAATATTCCATTTTCGGACGTTTCTAACTTTTTTTGTTAAGATTAAACTCGAATTAACAAAATCTTATTTGGCCCAGTTTTCATGTGCTCAATATCATCTATTATTAAGTGTATTTGTTCCGTGCGATTTTGTAAAAGATATGAAAATATGGGGATGTTGTGAATACCAGAAGTTTTATGTATGTTTCATGTGATGGAAAATTGTCCTATTTAAAGGTCATTGCATTCATTGTTGGTCTGTCATATCTGATAAACTTTTATTTACTATATAAATATTTTTATATCTTTAATGAAAGTACAATCGATATCAATCACTGATATTGGAATCGTATTTTTAGAAGGATTGTATTTATGGTTATGTCAATTTCACAGTTTACAAGTCCCACTTAGTCTACTGGAAATTCGAAATAATTTAAGCGGTTGTTGAAAGCTCTAGTTATGATTTTTCACCGTTAGTTAAAATTGTCTATCATCCATTTAAATTATTACGATAAAGAAGAAATTGCGACCGCCTTAAACAAAGTCAGAAATTCTGGAGAGTCGTTGAGCAAGCAGAAAATTAATTTTAGTAGTTAACTGTAAGGAAATGACAACGTTCTAAAACAAAGCGTTCCCCAGGGGCAGAAAGGGGATACTAGCGAAAGTTTCGGTCTTTCTCAAAGAGCCCCGTAAGGCAAAACAATTAGATATTTCAAGGAGTCCCAAAATAGAAAATAGAAAATTTAAGTTTGATTCGTTCTTAATTTATATTATATATTTATTTAATTTAATCCTGAAGAACCACGCACTAAATACATTGAAAACCGGTCACGGTCAAATTGCTTTATATTGTAATATATTGTAGCCCTATGAATTCTCTTCAAATAAAAGCAAAAAAAAATGGGGGTCAGTCGGACCGTTTGAGAGCTACGGCCCTTTAAAGTCGCCACTGCAGGGCCCCTTTAAAATTCACAGAAAGTCAATAAGGGCCATTTAGGGATTTCTGATCGAATAATGATATTTTCATTTAAATATTTTGACGTTTAAGTGAGAGAATCCAATATGGCCGCTATAGTTTCAGTCATTTTTATTTAAATAGTTTAGAGTTAAGTGGTGTGATGTAGAGGGATTTTAATGGACGCCAAATAGGAAAATTACTTTGTCATTTAATTATTTTGACGTGTAAGTGTAATAATTTAAGATGGCGGTTTTAACTGGCAATATGATGCATTCGGAGAATTATATTATTATTTTAAAGCATACTATTTAACTAATGCATTAGTCCTGTAGAAACTTAAACTCTAGACAAAAAAGAGACATCTCCAAAACAGGCGTGGGCAAAGGGTGCAGTTAAAAAACTAGGTACCAAGATCTACCTTTATCGCACATAGTGCTGTAAAGTGAGTGACTACGTTTGTTTTAGAAAATTGAAGTAATGATATTTTTTTTACCAGAATATTTGAAGCTTATTGCTTATATCTTGTTGCTTATACATAACATGCGTAAAGTGCAAGGTAAAGTGCCTTTTCCACCTCGATGGTTTGCGTATCTTATCGTTTGGAAAAATGCCGTTTTCTGAATTTGTTAGGGAAATAACTGTTAAACGACCACTTTTCGCAGCCTAGGCGTACTTCATATTTTCTGATAATCGAAAGGATAAAATAGTCGAATACCTAATATGCTTAAAATAATAATATAATTCTCCGAACGCATCATACTGCTAGTTAAAACTTGTAAACAACATCAATAATGTGAATTGTCAGCCATCTTAAATTATTACACTTATGCGTCAAAATAATTATATGACAATGCAATTTTCCGATTTGGCCTCCATTAAAATCCCTCAGATATTTCACACCACTTATCTGAAAAATATTTAAATAAAAATTACTTAGACTAGAGCGGCCATATTGGATTCTGTCACTGGAACGTCAAAATATTTAAACAAAAATATCATTATTCGATTAGACATCCCTAAAAACCCTTAAATTGATATATCAGATTCCTACACTTGCCCTTGTTGGCTTTTTGTGAATTTTAAAGGGGCCCTGCAGTGCTGACTTTAAAGGGCCGTAGCTCCCACGCGGCCCGAATGACCCCCATTTTTTTTGCTTCTATTTGAAGAGCATTCATAGGGCTGCAACATACTACAATTTAAAGCAATTTGACCGTGACCGGTTTTCAATGTATTTAGTGCGTGGTTCTTTGCGTTTGTCGAAAAGAAAACTTGGGTGTCTTTTACAAAAAAAGTGAGATGGAGAGATTGAATAGTAAAATCGATAAGAGGAGAAGCTGGGTTTCTTTTTACAGTTTCATTAATTAAAACACAGATAGCTGCTCATAAATGTTTAACGTATTCATATTTCATTTTTTTAATAATATATCTAAGCAATAGATAATGCAAAGCCGTGCAAAACTAAAACATAGAAATCGAGGTTTTCCCTCTAAACCCTTGGTTAACCGCACCTCAACCCAGAACAAGGCTGAAAGTTTTTGAGGTTTTCCTAAGAACATACGTCTGTTTGATTAGTTTTGGAGGAGGTGGGAGTGGATATTTGAACAGAAATCCTATCTTATATTATGAGTAAAATTTTTAGAATAAAGTTACTTTCATCGAAATGTAACTGCATCCTTTTTTGGCCCAGTTTCACATATTTTTCTTAGTAAAATTTTATCTCATAGAAAAATGTTTGTACTCAATTTTTCAAAATTCGTAGAACATCTGCGATTACTAATAAGTAATTATCACATTTTTATTTCGTAATCTTGAATACAATAAAATAAAATGCCTTACTACTGAGAACAGCGGCTACAGTTCAATATATAATAAGGATTTTTAAAAAATTAAGTATTCCAAGCTTTTTTATTGTTCAAAATTTTTTTAAATACCAATTTTCTTCCCACCACTTATGGTTTCAACATAAATAACATCGAATCAATAAGAGACTTATTGCAAGTTTTTTCTTCATTTAGTTTTTTTTTATTTAATTAGATAGATAAAAATTGGTGCTTGGTGCTAGAAAGCACGGACAGTCCACCATACAATCAATTATTTTATGTTGAAAGGAAATGAAAATATCTTGAAAACTGTAGCTTTAAAAGATTTGAAGCTTATAACAATATTTTTGGGTAATATTTACGAAAATCTAAATCTGAAAACCGCATATCAATAGCTGCTTTACTTGTAAAGTTATGATTTTTTTAAATATATTTTAACGTTTTTTTAAATAACTCGGAAACTAAAGCTCCCACAAATTTAGACTTTAACTAAATTTGTATTACATATTCAAGGAAACTTAAATCTGAAAACCGGATATTGCTACTTGCTTTTGTTCCAAAGTTACAATTTTTTTAAATATTTTATCCACCTTTTCCCCCCTTTTCCCCCCTTCAACCCCCCACCACCTTACCCAAAAGTTAATCAGTTCATGGTCAGCCGATAGAGGATTTTTGTACCAAATTTAGTTAAAAAAGGCGTTCTTGAGTTATCGTGTATACAGACAGGCAACAGACCTTAGAACATTGAACTACTAGAAGGATCTTTTTTTCAGACCTAGGGTAGGGTGTTTGAGTTCAACATCTTCATCCCATTTTTAATATTATTTAAAATACCTTCAATAATTTTTAGTTCCGTTTAGTTAAATGGTCTAGATATAGTAGTAAAAAGCTATGTTTCTATAAAAGAAAACCTAAAAATGTATTCAAGTACAACTATAAAAATAAGAAAAAGTGCTATGGAAATCTCCATTCACACTGAAATTAATGACAAGCCGGCAACACATATTTCCTGCCTTTGTTTACCAAGAATGTCCAAATATGACGAATTCTAACCTAATATTTAGTTAATATTTTAATTTAACGTATCTGTGAAACGATTCTGACTTGCATATAATAATACACTTCGGAACCATTTTTCGCCACAAACTTTTAACAAAAATATCAAAAAAACACTATTGACAAGTGCTGAAACTTTCACTTCCAAAAAATAATGACATTCCAGGAAAAATCAAGAAACCGCAACAAACAATCAATGTCGCCACGTTGACTACTAAAGATGTTTAAGGAAAACACATATTAAATTTTCAAAAAACGACGAAAGTTTTAAATAGGTTGTGAGTATCATATATTGTGTATATTAGCTTTTCCAAAATATATCTTAAACCTCATTAATTAATTAATAAATAAGCGTCAAAACTTAATCTAAATTTAATAAGTTTTTTGTTGCATAATTTTGTTATTAAAATTGGCAACACAAATTTCTTTTTCCCCTTTCCCCACTGTAGATGTTGCACTCAAACAACCAGTGTAACCAGACAGACCAGACTCCTTCTAGTAGTTCAATCTTCTAAGCAACAGACCGACAGACAACTTTTTTTTTCGTCGATTAAGGTGTTTTGGTACCTTAGTAACTCATTTTTGATAAAATTATGAAAAGTAAAAAAAAACGATTTTAATAGTCCCCCATACCATATTGGTATGGTGGACTAAAAATAATATGTTTTTATTTTTGAAACGAGAAACCCCTTTAATTTTTTAAAATATGTGTAGCAATAAAAGCATTAATTATTAATAATGACTGTAGGAATTCCCATTTAAAAATCAGGAAAAAATAACAAAATGAAAAAGTCAGAGGAGTTGCCCAGACTTTAAGACACCCTGTATAGACTATAGATAACAAAATACGAAGCGCCGCTTTAAAACTGGTAATCTCTACCAACTTTTCCAATGTCCAAAGTGTCAATATACAACAAATATATAATAATAATTTAATTTATCCAACATCTGATAGTTATCATAGTCATTATTTATGCCGTTTGAGACTAATAAAGTATTAAATAACTCACTAGTCTGTTATGGTTTATAACTCATGCTGTCTATAGCAATCCACAACAACCTACACTAAAATATTATCAAAAGTCAGTTTAACAATTTATTGTTTACATTGGACAAAAATTCTAGTTTTTTAGATTAAATGTTGTTTGCCACTCGCGTGTTATGTTTCATAACAGTACCACACTAGTATATAGTAACATAAATAACTATTAATCGAACTACAATGTATTGAATAGTATCTGTATATTGATGCATTAAAAAAAAATCATGTTAAAATTTGGAAAATTGTGGAAACTGCGGCCCTTGCACTTGGCATGGAAGTGAAGTGTCTACTTCTTTGTTAGTGTTAAGTGAAGTTTCTATTAGCCCCAAGTGATGAATTCAAAAGCTGCAAGTGAAACGACCTACTTAGACCCGAGTTTGTTAACCCTTAGTGATTTATCTTCTTACCAATATGCGACAAGTCACTTAACTTTCCCTTCACTTAGGGTTAGTGAATTTTTCTACTAGTTTGTTAACCCTTAGTGATTTATCTACTTACATATGTGACAACTAACCTAACTTTCCCTTCACTTAGGTTTAGTGAATTTTCTACTAGTTTGTTAACCCTTAGTGATTTATCTACTTACCAATATGTGACAACTCACTTAACTTTCCCTTCACTTAGGGTTAGTGAATTTTACTACTAAGGACAGGTGAAGGCATCAAATATTGGAAAATTATGCGGAAAAATTTATTCATTCTAATACTAATGCATGCCTGTAATGATTTATAGGGAGTTCATGATCGAAATAAGTTAAAAAAAAAACTCGAAAAAAAAATTGATGACGGGAAACGAATACGGTAACCCTTGGTTTAGAGATGCTTATCCATATATATCCACCAAACGCGAAAATTCTCTGATTAAGCTTTAATCATGATTAACATTTCTCAGTCGACTAATAGGAATCCGCCAAAACGTTTATATTCCACGGTTTCAACTTATTTCTTTATAACCGCATGTTACAGTGGATAAAGCATTGGTCTATCAACCTGTAGGTTGTTGGTTCGAACCCCGTCGGCGCGTCGTACTTTTTTATTATTTGTTTCAACTTTTTTTGATAGTACATGATTTTTGGAGCTCAAAAATATATTTTTTATTTTATTTAAAGCCATATTTTAGGAGTTATACTGGTTTTGCGCTGCTATAGATTTACTTATGGTTAATATATTATTTTATAACCTTAAGTAGATGAGAAAAATTATGTTAAGTAGACAGTTTACTTGTCTCATATTTAAATGAAGTTTTCACTTGGGGCTAATGAATTCTTACTTAGGATTAGGATTTTTTCTGAGTGTATCACGTTGAAAGTTCTTACTTTAGTTCCTCTTTTGATTGTGGAATCCATTTGATTCACAAAAAAAATACAGCTAATGCTCCTATCTCACAAAGAACAACAAGGCAAACAGCAAACCAGCTTATTCCCTTTCCTACTCCCAAGCTTACCTTTACAAAAGAATCAGTCATTTATGAAAGTGTAAAGCTTTACAATCAGTTACCCCTAGATATAAGAACCATAACATATGTTTTCAATTTGCTAAGCAGTATTCTGTGATCCACACAATCAAATGCTTTGAAGAAATCACAGAACACTGACGCAACTGAGTTTCCTCCGTTAATACTCAAATACACCTGCTTCAAGAGGGCAAATAGTGCGTCATTCATGCCTTGTTTTGTTTTATTATTTATATTATTAATTTATCAAGGTGTTCAAAAATTTAAATTTTGAAGATTATTTCTATCAATTTTGAAAGGGAGGATAATGGGGCGATAGTTAGAAGGATCTTCGCAGTCTCCACCTTTATGGATGGGTATGATTAGAGTAGATTTGAAGCAGCCCGAAAAATAATTTATTTCGAAGGAGTGATTGATCAGATCGACTACAGTAATCAGAGCAGAGTCCGGAAGATCTTGTGTGATATTATTGGAAAGCTCGTTTGAGCATGACCTTACTTTGTTTTTGTGGTGCTAAGTGTAGTTTTTATCTCTTTTACCGAAGTAGGATAAGAAAATATTTTCAGCAATATTTATATGTTGCAGATATGACATAGGATCTTTTGATGAAATAAGAGTAAATGTTAATTTTTCGCCACTGAGCAACAGAAGGTGCGAGTTTGTAAATTCAACATTTTTTTGACAGCGGTGGAACATCGGTGCCAACATTCGGTTGACAGATGGGTTTGACATCCATCTGAGATCTAGCAGTGATGAAATGTCGTTGTTCCATCGAATACAAAAAGAACGCGTTGCGGTGTAAACAGTTGAGTGCCAATAACCACACTCAAAATAATAAAATCACACCTCAACTTCGGCTCGAGAAAATCGGAAATGTGACTTCTAAGGGGTGTATTCATAGTCGCTCCTAAGTCTCCCTTCTTCCTTGGGAAATGTAAATTTTTTATGGACGAAGGAAGGAGCCTTGAGGAACGACTATGAATACCATCCTTTAAGACACTTATACCCGATGCACACCAACGCGTGTCCTTGCATGCCCACGCATGGCATCAAGTGACTCCGCAATTAAAACCATTGGAAATATATGTCCAGTCACATGGTGCGTTTTTTGAAGCAGGGTGGGCACGCGTTGGTGTGCACAAGGCCTTATGCTGTACTTCTGGACAGTTTTTTCAAAATAGTCTTCAATGCAAGTACGTTTTTTTCTCAAATTTAGTATGATGTCTAGCTCATCATCAGAGTCTTCACTTGAACTGTCTTGCATTAATATTATGGCTCGCCACTCCATTAAGCATCCTGACTGTACCTTGTATTAACCAAAATGCATAAAAAAATATCTTGGTTTGAAGAAGTTATGAACAAACTGGAAAAAATAAATAACCATAAAGTAGGGTTATGTTTAATCCAACAAAGATTTTTCACCGACTCCCGAAGCCGGTGGCGATCGGTGCCAACATTTGTTGGATTGGTGAAATCCATCGAAAAATTTAGGAGCTCTATTGTTGGACTGGTGAAATCCATCTAAAATTTATGAACTCTTTTGTTGGCACCGGTGGACCACCAGTGGATTTACAAACTCACCCAAGTTATGAATTAGATTAGGTTCAATGCTTGTTGGAAGATTAAAACTGTTGCCTTTTCCTAGTAAGGGATTGTTTATCTGTCAGTTTTCTTTTGGTAATAAAATCTATAGGTTTGTGGTGGATTCATAATGCTGTAACTACTTTTATGGGGGTTTTGCCACTAAGTTAAGGAAATTTCTTGAAAAAATCTGCGTAAATTACTAAAAAAATTTTTGTTCGTTTGTCAGCGGTTCTTAAATAAAAACAGTTAATAGATTATATTGACGTTATATGCGCTCAGTAGCTTATGCAATTGTTTTAGACGGGGTAGTGCAGATGTCAAAATACAAAGTTGGCAAGCCATTTTTGATTCCTTGTTGTTAGTGTATGTTTGATGCGTTTGTGAAAGCGTCCTTAAAAAAAGAGTTAAAGTTGTGCTTATAACTTATGACGTAACCAAACCAATTCTTGTTCACTGCTTGATGCACAGTTATACTTCATGTTTTACTTCATGCATTTGTATTTCCTTCCTTGTCGAAAAAAGTTAGAGAGAGAGGGCAATAGAATGGAAAATAGAAGGAGTGTAACTGTGGATCACGCATTTATGAAAAACCACAGAAAACAAAATGGTTAGGATATGCTTGCTGCGTACGCATACTACAAGGGTGCTAGTAGAGATAGGTGAGACGTTGTCGCTGGTGTAAGACGTATCTGTTCTGAGCATGCGCACTGAGATACGATTACGATTAAGCACTCTCTATTTGTGCAACTTTAAGTGTCTATCTATTAGCTAGCTTATGATTATTCTTATCACTAACATTTTTACAACTAGGAGCAACAATTAAAACTACAAAGAAGTCAGCTGAGGTAAAGTTGGAGACACGTAAGTCAATACCGTCAAGTACATTGTCCACTTCAATTGAGTATGCTCTGGAAATTTTGTTGTAAATTTTTTAATATATGTATTTACCGAAACCATTAGTTAAGATTAGAATACTGACTTTACCGGAGTGTTCTGGTCTAGTAGATTGTTTAGGTGTTATGCTATCCCTAAGTGCTTGAATTTCGTTCTTGAGATCACCAAGTTCTTTAAGTCTAATACTAAATAGATAAGTAATAAGTCTTTTGGAGATCATTAATCTCCATCTTAAAGCTTTCACAAATATCAACACTGGCTATAATATTTACACTATCATACGTGCTTCGTCTGTTGTAAACTTGTAGTTGCATTGTTGGGATAAATGTAGCAGTGTTTTTTATTTGCTATAGCATTTTGCTCGTCTAAGCGTTGTAAGAAGTACACTCCCCCCCCCTGGTTGACTTAAATAAAAAAACTTTTTTCATATTCCTAACTACTAATAAACTAAATAAATAATTTTTCTATACACTTTAAAAGAATATTTATTTTGACTAGTTATTGCTTTTAAAAGCAACATAATTTTTTAATGAAAGTTTATAAAACTCTAAACAAGCCCAACAGTTTATAATTAAAAACACTCTTTCTTCCTCTGCATTGGTACCCGGAAGGCAAAGCGCAAATTCAACTGGCAAAGTATGTTTTTAAAGGGCAGTTAGTTTGTTGTTAAATTAATAGAAACTTCAAGCCATCGAGCACCAACATTAGTATTATTAGCTTGCCAATCTTCCAGCTTTTCGTTAGTTACATATCCCTTCATTAAAGTTATTTTATCGAAGAGTTCATGTTCAGTTATTTCTGTTCCAAATTATAATAGAATTTCTATCGAAAGTTGAATTTCTGAGAATTGTGGTATGCTTTGAAGTAATACCCATTTAAATATATTCAATATTTGGGATGATAGTACATCCCATTATAAAAAGTATTTCTCCGCTGTTTTGATAAAACTCAGTTATCGTTCTTTCAATAATTTTTTTTTTGTAATTAAGTCATCTGTCTATTAAAGTTCTCCTCTTTGCTCTTGAGTTCTGTGTAAATTTTTAGGCACTCTACTGCTGATATTTCCTTACTTTGTATAAGTAGACTTGTTTTATGATATAATGCGGCATTATGCACAAATAAAAGCCAAATTTTGTTTCCGGATTGTTAAAATAATTTTTAATTATTAAAGGGCATTTTGGTATTGACAAAAAGTACTACTTAAGAGCGGGAAACAGTTGAAGGACGCGTTCCAAAGCTGGAAGAAGGGCGAGCCAACGTATATTACTGTAGCCTAAAAGATTTTTAAATTCAATATCTACAAATGTGCAGAATTCTTTTAATTTTTCAATTCTAACAGTGCAGGTATTAAAGAAATAAACGACCTTTAATTAAAAAATTTCTACATCTATGGGTAAAATGTCACAGGCTGATTTTATACAATTGTTTAATATGTGGGCGATGCAACCAACTCCAATAATATTTTTATTATTAAGTCCCTGTTTTATTTTTTATTCTGCCATAACCGGCTAACACCACCGAAATTTGAATTAGTTTATCAGGGGGGCAATTCCAGTGGGCTATCGTTATGAGATAACGATCGCTATCGCCATTATTTTCACTGTTACGGCAACATCGCTTATTATTAATTAAAAAGAAGGCTTAAATGGCACGCAACCAGCAATACTTTCCCAAAACAACTGTCAAATGCCGACAGTCAGTCAAGTTTGTTTAGATTTTTAGATTTTTGTTGCGGCGAAATTTCGGGAAAATAATAATTTTCATGAGCTTTTTGCACGCAATATGGACTAAAAATCTGATCACAATGTGATGGTGGTCAACCGTTATTGAATTTTGTTTGGAAAAGCCACGTTCTCTGTGAAGAAAAATCCACATGGGCCTTGTGTGGAAGTGCCTCCAGATTTTTTGTTTGGGTAAGTACTTATATTTACTTTATCTTATATTCTATTCTGTTCTTTTTGGTGCTTAAAGAGCACTACTTACATAATATAAACAAAAAGATATAGTAGGTCCGTTTTAAGTTCAGTTTATACATTTTGAAAAGACGTGAGCCAGTGGCCAGAAAACCGAAAAATAATTTAACAAAATATTCATACAAGGTTATTACACTGACTTTTTATTAAAAAAAATCTGACATCAACTTATATCTACCTATATATCGAGAAAAAATCAAATATTATTTATTTGAACAGTTTATGTTTATATTTTTTGAGGTTATAGCCAAATTACTAAATATTATGCCTTGTATAAATAATAGTACTTACAACAGACCGCATTGAGTACCTAGTTGAAGAGAGGCGGATGATTCTGAACTGCCATGCACGATCAAGTAAAAATTTAGCATCCCTTCTCATACTGTCCCCCCTTCTTCAATTATTTTATTTGCACAGGATAGTAGATCTTTTGAACTCCCTCCCTCTGACAGACAGATAAGAGTCATGTACCTAACTTTCATATATTCAAATTGATTTTGCTAAAACAAATTTTGATGTACACATTTTCTTTCTTTAAGGTTTTCAAAGTTTTAATGTAATGTAATTTACTGTTCTTTTTTTAGGTCAACTGTTGAAAATCTCCAAGAGCAGGACCCATGCTGTAGTGCTAATATGAGAGAAAATAAATTATGAAGTTTGGGAATAAACACTTACCGTAGCTGCTCAATGTATATTGATTAATTATCCATAGAAATCAGTTTTGGTAAGTTTTCAATTCCAACACCTGATTTTAAATTTGTAGGTACACCTATTGTCAAGTAAGGCAAACTATCCTAAGATTTTGTCCCATACAGTCAAGTATTGTCAGGTATTATCGAGTTTTCGTACAACTATTGGAGGTGTTGGCCTCTCGGTTTTAGATTCTGAGTTTTAAAAATGTTTACTTAAATCTAGTAAACAAAAAAATTTGTGTAAAAGTAGAGTATTGTGGTTTTTGACGAAACATCATTTTAAGTTTCGCAATTATGTCAGTAATAAATAGTCATTTTTAAATATTTAACCTTTGCATTTCTACATAATTTTAAGACCAAGTTTCTCACCTTTGTCAAAATCAAAATGCATAAAACTTTTAACTTTTCAAACTCCTTACTGTTGATCAAATTCCTGTCTTAAAAACTCTTTTAGTTTTTATCTTATGTTTTACAAAGTTTACTAGTTCTTATCAGTAAATTATTTAACCCATCATCACACAAAATTAGTAAAGTTTAAAAAATTTAATAATAATAAATTGTAATTTTACTCAGAAATCATTTTATTGGGATAATTTCAGATAATTTCGTTTTTTTAACCGTTATCAGAGGGTTTTATCTCGACTCCCCCTTCCTTTGGGACGCCACTGGGTAACCATATTCACCTATATAACAAATCTTATGCATTTTTGTTAGATAACGTTTAAAAAATTGGATTATTTAACTCACGTTACATATTTTATGCAGATTTTATGGATGTCACTAATAAAAAGCATAAGTAAAATTGATAATACAGTACCTAAAATATATTATAAAAATCTAAACTTTTTACATGAAAAAGTTAGCTCATTTTTTTCCTCGTATTGAAAGGTCATTCATTCATTTTGATTCAGGCCTAGATGAGAAGATTAACTTTAAATTTGGCACAAAATTGGAAAAATATTGAGAAAAAAACAAAAAAAAAATAGCACATGGTATTGCTATTGTCTGAAGTATTAATTCAAGTGAACTAACTGGTTAGCTGATTAGACTATAGATTTGCATACATCACACCTATAATAAATTCCTTTAAATTTAATTTCAGATCAATGATTTCTCGTAATTATTAAGATGTATGATGAATACATTGAAGCAGGCAGCACCCCACCCCACCTACGCAACTAAACATTTTAGCAGGACAAAACACATATGGTAAGCTACCTTCACATTAAAAAGAAAACATTTTAAAATCCAAAAATTCATCAGTAAAATTAAAAAAATTGGCTACTTTCGTTTCAACCACACATAAATTTCCACTTCTTTATTGCTGTAATTTAAGTTTTTGTTTTCTACTATTTTTATTAGCCACCAAAACCTAAATATTTCAAATTGCATTAGTAAAATTCAAGGAGGAATAAAGTTTTAAGGTAACTTTTTATGTCCACAGGATATTAAAAAAAAAACATTAAATAACAATTAAAGATCTTGGGGTAACTAGGGGATAAGACACACTTATTTCGTTAATTTACAAGAAAAACTTAAGTCTTTTTCCACTTGGATCCCAACTTGTTAGATTTTCTGAACTTGTTCCCTTTGTTTCCCCAAGGTTTTTAATTATTATTCACTATCTTGATAGTTTTTTTGATCGACAGTTTACATTACTTTTTCTAAATAATATATACAAGGGCCAAATTCATATCGTTTTTTTTAACAGGCAAGTTTTTTTACGACCTTAGCCAGAAAGTTGTTTTATCCTCTCCCTTAGTTTCTAAATGAAAGTGCGTTGGACCAAATTTACACAAGCATTGAGCATCACTTAAGTTTCTACTTTACCTTAAATATTAAGATGTGGGGTAAACAAAAGATAGTCAATAATAAAATTTTTAAAGTAGAATGTAATGTAAAACTTGGTCCGTACTTTTCTAAAAGAATCTAAATTGGCAGACAGCAATAAAACTGGTGGCCAAAAAATTGGTGAGATATAGTCGATGTAAGTCTAATAAGTCGGATTATACTCTTGTTCAAAGGGTGAGGTGATTAAAAGTTACTATTGGTGTAATTGATTGATTTTATAAACCAAACCTGAAAGCTTTCAATCTTAAGTAGCCATTTCACTGGCTTACATTTTGAAATACATCTTATTTTTTGTTTCAGGTTAGCAGTGCCCAAGCTGATGAAAGAAAAGATGCAATCCACCAATTATTGAAATATTAGAAAACAATTTGTAATTCTAAGTAACATTTAAACCAATAAGTAAAATAAATCAGTTTTTTTATCCCAAATTTTATTATTTTTTAATAGCAATGTTAAGAGTGACAAAATCAACTCAAATCAATTTTTTCTTTGTAATATAATAAATTGGTAATATTAAATTAAAAACTAGTATAAAGTATTAATCTAGCAAAAAAAATAAATTTATCTAAATGCATTGTAAAAAACTTGCCATGTCAGTCAGTAAAACTTTAGAGTTAATTTAAAAATGCAGCATACATTTAAGGCCCTTTATTTGAAGTAGGTACTAAGTAAGTTTCTTAAATTATATTACTCAGGTATTAAAAATTAAAATAATTTGCTTAATTAGCCAACTGCTATATAAATATCAAGCTATGCTATGTGTGTGTGGGAATAAATATCATTTAGGTAATTTAAAAATGGATGTAAAATAATGAAGAAATATCATTTAGGTAAATATTAAATCACATCAGTCCAATTTTTTAAAACATCTTCATCAATTCTTTTTTATAGCAATCAGAGCTTGAAATAACTTAATACTGTACTTAACTTACCCCACCAAACCAATCTAAAGGCTCTTGAAAAAAACTCTGCCTTATTTTAAAAAGTTTGCAATAACTTAAAATAATATATAGTGGCCCACACTTTTTCGATGACTCCCCTAAAAAATCTGCGAATTTTTTTGAAAAAGTTGTAAAATCGTAGTTACAATAGGTCCAATGTTCTATAACTATCACTTAAGTGACATTTAAATTTTTTGATTTAAACAAATGTGGCCTAACAGAATTAAATGATAAAATTTTATTTCTGTACTATATTTTACACAACTTTTTAATTCATTAAAAGTTATCTTATTATTTTTTTAATGGGAGAACAAATAACATTTAGCATACATGTATATTGCATCAGTTTCTTCTGAAAGTTAGTTTCACTATGTCTATTGAACATCGAATCTTTGTCGAGTTTCATTTAGTGCCTTGGAAGGTTGGTCTGTGTCTTACTTGAATCTATCCATAGTTAATTTGTGGCCCGAGTTGTGGTCTTGTGTGGTACTATCCTACTAGAATGATTCTTACATGTAGCTCCATTCACATACCCTAGCATGTTATACCTAAAAAGAAGTATACAGTTTAAGTTTTATCAAAATAGTACTTATCCAAAATCTGATCTCAGCTTTAAGTAGTTATTTTTTCTTTGGTGAACTGCAAGAATCTAAGTCAGTAGTTTTCATTTTAAATAAACTATCTCAATGTATCACATTCTTGCCAAGCCTGACTTTAATTTAAGTGGGTGATAAACTCAACTAGTTGGGCCATGCTTATCTATATTCTATCATAAGGGCTTGCGATTCCCTTTACAGAAGAGTATAAAATATAAACCCAGCTTAAAATAGCAGTGATGTACAAGTTTGGGATAAGTAAAACAAATATGTCCCCATAACAAAAGCTAGTTTTACTTACTGTGCCGTTCTTTGTGGGCTCCAAATATGGTGTGAACTTATTTTCGTCTTCCATTCGGGTGGTTGGACAACACAAGATCACAGGAGAAACTAGGCAGCAGGAGTTATAAAAAGTATGTTGTTTCCCGATGTCTGCAACCATCGCAGAGGAAATCATGTTAATTTTTCTCAATCAAATCAAAACTTATATTTTTGTGCGAGTTTAGTTGTCAAAGTTGAATTGACACGGCCGCGGCCATTGTGAAACAACAAAACAAACCGCGGTGTTGCCGCGATAACGAATTCGCTACGTAACGATATCGGTATGAGCCACTGGAATAGCCCCCCTGCTATAATATAATATAAACTATTTTTTTACTAATATTGTGTTGAGACAAAACGTTTATCAAATATTCACTGACTTGGTCTGAGGTTTCACCAGGTAAATCTTTCAGGTATAAAATTTTTGGTTGGATGCCATTGCTAGGTAGAAAATATCTAATTAGAATTGGTAGAAGTATTGTATTTTTATGGTTTGACGCATCAACGCAAACGGTATCAAAAGATACTTTTTCTAATTTCTCTTCGAGTTGTTTCATAAACATAGGTTCAAAAACGCTTCCAATTTTTTCCGTTCGCTTGCCTATCTAGGTTCGAACATCGATTGATTGATTGAAGATATGATTATGCTCCTAGGCTAATATTTTTCTTGTTTTTTCCTCCAACGTACTAGACTTGAAGTAGTTTACCATACTACTCGTACCAGCAACAGTAACAGCACCAGTCTTATGCTTAGCGGATTTAATATCTCCATATTAGATTAACTTTTGCCTTTTGAGGAATAAAAACCAAATTTGACTTGAAGATTTACGTGCTCTATCTATTTTTTATTAGCATTAGCTTGACTGATTCAAATATAAATATAGACTGACTTCTTTACGGTTTATCCTCCTCTTATATACCCGTGAGATAGAACCAAACCTACCGAGAGTATTCAAGCAGCCCCTGCTCGCGTGAGTTCTCGAATTTTCCTCTAGCGAGGCTACCTGCTGCCAGAACTGAACCAAGAGTTTCCAGCGAGAGCAGAGCGCGTCGTTAAGGTGACACAGAATTAAAAAAGGATCAGAAATGTAACTTAATCTTTCAGGACTTGATCAAAGGTAGAAATAGATAGAACAGTACATGAAGATTTTCCAGTACGCTTCTTCCGCGAATGAGACTGAGCTTCGTTGGAGTCATTGTATGTACGTTGTTTTTCCACGACTCTTCTATTTAGTTCTGCAATGACTGATTTTAGTATGTCAAACATGTCAGCATCATAGTTCTCATCAATTGTCTGACGACAAGATTGGGAGCATGTTATGAGGCAGTCCTTAATGACTTCAAATTTGTTCTTTAAGCGAGATAAGCAGCGTTTGTAGAAAATATTTGTACAAATAATACACCTAAAGGTAAACATATTAGTAGATGAATCAATACAACTTGTATAAAAATGTATTCTTTGAGTGACACTCTGTATTTTCTTAGCTCTTTGCATTCCCATTTTTAGCATGCAGAACACTCTGCCTTTCTGCCCTTCTGTTAGGGATAATAGTCTCTTTTAAATGGTTTTTACATCCCCTAGATTCACAATACAAGAATTCATAATTTTTGAGTATGATATTGAACTCCAGTTTACCGTGACTTTTGTTAGATGTCCACCAAAGAGACGCCACTTAGTTCAAATCGGGCTTCTAGAATGTGACTTGCCCCAACTCATTAAAATTCTCATTATAACCGCCCAACTTTACCAAGTTACTACATTCCTTCCATCTGTCTAAAAAATAATTTATATAATCGACGCGCAGATATACGAAAGTCGCAAGCCTTATTCTCGATGTTGGTTAACTTTGTGTTGTTTTGGAGAAAATAATTCCGGCAGCGAAAAAGAGTCCACAATAAAATTGTTCCTGAAGGTAGGCAGAGGCGCATTTTACATTTTTAATATGGCTGTGATAAATAACAAAAAGCCGACTCTGGTGACGAATATTTTACCTGTGTTGGCGCCTGATTTTTATAACCCGTCTCTATTGTTACCCACCCCTACTTAGGATTAAATAATTTACGACATCCATATATCTGCGCACCTACTATGGTGTACTAGGTAGGGGAAAGTCTTATTCCTAGGAACACCAACCCTTCTCGACCTCTTAGATCATACAGCAGGTCAAGCATCTTAACAGTATGACCCTTTTCTAAGCTTTAGTTACCTACTATACTTAAGGAAAATGCAATTGGCCGCGGCTGACAAAATATTTTGTTTTAGTAGTGATTAAATAACTATTTTTAAAATTTGGTAGTGGATGTTGTTAGAAGTTGTGGTTAGTTAGACTTTTGCTATATTAAAATAAGTAAAGGAATCATCAAAATTTAAGATTAGATTTTTTTGTATTAAAAAAAAACTACTAACCATACGTGTGTAGGGACATTAATCGGTTGTGCCCAATTACTGAATAAAAATCATTATATTTAGCTGTTAAAAACATTGTCAGAATCTAATTTTTTGTTTATTTTTGTAGTTTTGGTCGGTTATTTTTTTTATTGAATTTTGCGCGGAAAAATTTTTGATTTTCGTATGGATTTTGTTTTAGGATATATTTTTTTTAATTTAAGGTAAACTTGAGCTATTATATTTTGATTTGATAATGCCAAATAATAATATGCCCTGTTAAAAATACATATTTTATAAGGTAAAACACCTTTCACTCTTGGGTATCTACCTAACACCCAGTTCCCACCTAAGACTTTTTCGTGCGTACCCGCTCACGCGTCACATCACTGTCATAACATATTATATTGACATCATGTGACGCGTGAGTCAGCACTCATGAGAAGGTCGTAGGTGGGAACCAGGTATAAAGAAGATGAACCTAGGGAAAATTCGAAAAAAAAATATTTGCCCGTGGGTGAAAACTGGTTTAATTTTTTCTGCTCTAATTAATCTTTTATCTAAATCTTTCGTAATGTTTTTTATTTAAATCGGCCATTGTTGGCAAGAGTTCAAAATAAATGTATGTGTAATTCTGTTTTTAATCCACCTTATACTGCGCTCCTTATCCTTTCCTCTCCTGGACAACTATATAAGAGTCGTTTTTGCCTTGAATTTCTAGATATATCTGGATATTTTTCGCTGTATTTTAATAGGTCGTTACAAGGATATCTCTTGAGGAAATGTCTTGGAATAAAAAATAATGAGCTTCAAGTAGTTATATTTGCTTTTATGGGCGTTTAAAATAAGAAGATGAGTACATTTTGAGCTTCTGCTTCATGATATACAAGGAAATTGCTTTTACGATGTTTTTAGCTAACAATGTACTAAATATATGGCGGTTATTCATGACTTATTTATTTCCTTAATGTTTTGATGCGTTTTTCTGTCTGCCGTCTGCATAACCTGCCAAATCAGCTACGTATTTGTCAGAATTTTGAATATCAAGTAATAAGGAAACGCTGTCTCGCACCAAAAATATCAACTTAATAAATTCTAATATCAAGAAAACACCTAAAAGAATAGTTTTCACAACTAGTGGCTAAAATAGTGCTTTTTCTTACAAGCAAGTGCAGCGAAGAGCCTCAAAGATCCTCCTTTTTGTTTTCTAATCTTCTTTCGTCCATGTTTCAATCCAGAGAAATCCAATTTTCTATTGATACGAAATTACGGGAAATACCGGACAACACTTTTTTAATTTTTTTTACGGTAGTGTCCACTCTATTAATAACTTTTCCAAAAGAAAACAAAAATATTAAAGACGATTAAAGATAACCTAAATTTTCGCTGTCAGATGGTAGTCAATTGCTTTCACTACTGACGCAATCGAGGCGCCTCCCATTGCACTTCTCGTCTTCGGGTTATTTCCAGGGCAACTTGGTTGAGAGAGTTATTATCGGTACGCATTTTTCATTAAGGATTTTCGATTTACATTTGGTCCTGGTTCTGGTTGAGCCAGAACTGGAACCGGTCCTTTCGATTTAAAACAATGACGTCACAGTTGCAACCCGGGTATGAAATTTTAGAATCAAAAATTTAATTTTTTTTTTGGTGTTATAGAATTTTTTTAAAAATATTGCAAAGTTATAGGTATTCTTTCTTTTGAATAAAATCAAAGATTTTTTTGCAAAATTATACATGACATCCTTGTTTTAGAACCGTTGTCAAAATTTCTGTCAAAATAATGTCAACCAGAACCAAGCCAAAATTCTGAATTAAAAATCCCTATTATCTCCCATAGTCCAATTTTTTGATGAGCGAACCGCTAGGCGGACTGACATCATTTTTGCCTCTGAAAACGTATTTCTTTGTTGCCAACAGTTCGCATGTCAAATAATTTGTCGTTGTCAATTTGAAGTAACAGTTGAAACAATCAACGACATGACTTTTTTACATATTTATTGTCACTGTCTAAAACACTGTATCAAATAGAGATCCAAAAAAAATGACGTCAGTCCGCTCATCAAAAAATTGCACTATAGTTATATGAAACCACCTGATGCGTTATTACCCGTCAATAGATCTTCGGTCCTTAGCGCTCTCAACAAAAATACGATTAAAAAAGGTGTTAGAAGGAACAATAAAACTAAAAATAAGTAATTAAAATTAATAATAACTAACCAAATGCTGACATGTATAGAAAAATGTGGTGAACTTTTTTGGATTTTTTTGATGGGTGAGTATTTGTTTTTGAAAAGAAAAAAACCGGTTTAGATTTTTCACTCTTGACTGGCTGACCGGAAGATAAAGCCGGTGGCCAGTCTTATTTGATCACGCCGTAGGGGGGGGGGCATAGGGGCTCAAGCCCCATCAGAGCCACTTATTGTCGACGAGGTTAAATTTTTACCAAAAATCACCAATAAATGGTAATCAAAGATACATTTTTTTTTTAATCAAGCCCCCCTCCCCATGAACCATTTCTGTGTATGCCACTGATATAGCAACATCCTGTGTAGCCACAGTTATACCCCAAAAACAATTTATTATACCCGTGTTTTGCCAGGTAATTAACACCCTTCCCCCTAAAACCGCCATAATGTATCAATTTTCTCGCCCGATATAGTTCCATAAATCACCCTTTATCGCCTTTTGGTAGCTGACCTTTTGTAAGCGATTCTGTCGCCGTTGGAATAAATGCAACTTTTTTATTTTTTAAATTTCTGAATTGAATGTACCTAACGTAAAGCTCTGCAGAAACTCAAAGCAGTTGATTTTAAAGAGATTATAATTATACTATGTTAGACGAACCATCTTACGAACACTGCGTGGCAAATAATAGGGACTTATCGGTACATAAAGTGGTCACTATTTGTGGCAGTTCCGCATGGAACTACTACATATTTTTACTGTAATTTAAACTTAAAATCTTGGTTGCAACTACCCTACCCGTAAAGCTGACGGACACGGAATAAGAGATGCATTCACTCTATCCGTGTCAGCTTTTCTCGGTTCAGTTTGTGAAACTTCCGATTTAATAAAAGCAATTCTTCCCCAATATGTCCTGTCTAAAAATGATTCACATTTTGAAGACTTCAAACAGACTTCTTCAAATTTACAACCTCATACAAAACAAAAAGAATTTGACTTTGAGGTTTGCCAGGTTCGCCAAGCTACTTTGTTCTCGGGCTGTGGATCGGACGAGCATAGAGCGCGTCTTTTGACACTTCAGACTCCAGAGAGTGCCTTGGCAATCTTTTGGATAACACGACATTTAGGACTTCCGTCACTCTTAGGATTGGTCTGCCAGTGCGTATGGAGCACATTTGCATTTGCGGCGAAAAAGCTGACAAATATGGTCTTCACGGACTAGTTTGCCAAAAAAGTGCGCTCCAGTTTCAGCTGAACAACCAGCTGTTTTGGAGCTGCTTGGTATATGCCGCAACGACAGAAAACGTAAAAAACAAAAGATCAAAAGATCTTGGGTGGAAATAACGAAAATTCAAACTTGGATGAGTATCCCACAAGGAACACACAAAAGATCAAAGCAAAAAGAGAAATGATTAAACGATGTTTCGCCCTGGGTAACCAGCGTGGGCTCATCAGTAGTTTCACTGGTCACCCTCCACTATACATCATTAAACACCATCATACACTTTGATTTCCAACCTTGAACCACTCACAAATAGGCATCGTTCCGCACTGGTACTTACTAATCCAAGTTACCTGATACGAATTCGTCCTGGCGTGTTAATATTTCCAGTAGGATTATGCTCCTAAGGCAATTAAAACAAAGAAGAAGTTAAAAAACCTCCAAATCAGTTACTTCAACCGAAAAGAAACTAAAAAACAAAAGATCAAAAGATCTTGGGTGGAAATAACGAAAATTCAAACTTGGATGAGCATCCCACAAGGAACACACAAAAGATCAGCAAGCAAAAACAATTAAAACAAAGAAGTTTAAAAACCTCCAAATCAGTTACTTCAACCGAAAAGAAACTAAAAAACAAAAGATCAAAAGATCTTGGATGGAAATAACGAAAATTCAAACTTGGATGAGCATCCCACAAGGAACACACAAAAGATCAAAGCAAAAAGAGAAATGATTAAACGATGTTTCGCCCTGGGTAACCAGCGTGGGCTCATCAGTAGTTTCACTGGTCACCCTCTACTATACATCATTAAACACCATCATACACTTTGATTTCCAACCTTGAACCACTCACAAATAGGCATCGTTCCGCACTGGTACTTACTAATCCAAGTTACCTGATACGAATTCGTCCTGGCGTGTTAATATTTCCAGTAGGATTCTGCTCAGGGCGAAACATCGTTTAATTATTTCTCTTTTTGCTTTGATCTTTTGTGTGTTCCTGGGATGCTCATCCAAGTTTGAATTTTCGTTATTTCCACCCAAGATCTTTTGATCTTTTGTTTTTTAGTTTCTTTTCGGTTGAAGTAACTGATTTGGAGGTTTTTTAACTTCTTCTTTGACAGAAAACGTGTCGATGGGATGACTTTAACACCATGGAAGTTGGGCAGGCAGCTGCCTTGGTGTGCTACGTGCAGTCATACCCTTGCAACTTCATATTTATATGTAACAGCAAAAGAATGTGGTGGAGATTCACGAATGGCTGAGGAACGAAAGACAAAAAGATATATAAACTTTCGATCCTCTGAGTGGTGATGCAAAGAAACTAATTTCGAAAATAAGTTCCAAAATTCCGGAAAAGGGTTCTCGAAACTTTATAATACAGAGTATCGGAATAGCTATGCAAAGAGGAAGCGCAGCTTCCGTCTTAGGCACAATAAAAGAGGAGGTAGGATTGGAAGAGATTTTTGATCTTTACCATAGTAGACAACTTAAACTTTATTACTGGCACTATTATCTATACATGTAACAAATATGTAAATTATATCTCTGTGCCCGATGGCTTTCACGTGGAAACGTCTTATGCCGTACATTCGAGCTACATCAAGAAATCCACATTTTCCTGGAAGAGGAAGGTCATGCAAGCTCCAGATACTTTAAGGATCCCGACTTTTTGCTAAAATTGGTATATTTGTGACTTAAATCTGTCTCTCCAAGGCAATATCTTGAAACTATCAGAGAAAATTGCAGCATTTAGGAAAAAGCTGCAGTTGTGGATAAGAAAAAATAATGAAGATGGCGGTCAAGATTGTTTTACAGAATTGCATAAATTCTCAGCCTCTAATGAGCTCATTATCTCTCAAGACTTGCTGTTCCTTTTCAACAAACACCTTTCGAAACTCTCGGAATGGTTTGCAAAATACTTTCCATGCACAATCTCCACCAGAATTCACTTCACTAGAAGAAGAGAGTCTTATTGAACTCTCTTGCGACAACAGCCAAAAATCAAAATTTGCTTCTTCTGTAGCTGTGATAAAGAGCAAATATCGTTCAAAGATCAACATGGAGCAAGAAATGAGAGTGGCAGTGTCAAGCCTTATTCCCCGCTTTGAAAAAATGTGTGCAGATCACCAAGCTCACCAATCACACTGATTTTTTTTTCTTCAATAATAATGTATTCTTGTGTGTTAGTTTAATAATAAACCTATATGAGCGTTAGATTGGAGTTGTTTTCATTCATGTGTTTTGTAACTAGTGCCAATATATTTACAATGGTGTTAAATAAAGTGTTGTACAACGCTTGCGCTTTGCTACTATACAGTAGGCAAGTTGCAAAGCAGATATTTTATACATTATACATATGCAACACTTTGTTGGACACAACTGTATAAAAATCTCGTGTCCGCAAATAAAAATGAAAGTAACACTCGTAACACCTACACACCTGTTTCATCCTTATTAGGAATCATCAGGGAGTCATAGGATGGTCACTGTGTAGCTTCAACCGCCAGGTACAATCCTATGCCACAAGTGTTACTTTCACAACTATATGTGCATATTGCGAGTAGGGGCGCCCTGACAAAATACTAAACCTGTAAGTGCGGCGCAAACTGAAAAAGTTTGGGAACCACTGGAGTACGATATGAAAACATACTAATTGTTACACATTTTGCGATCTCATAGTTATATGGGCTTAATTATAAAGAATTGTGTTATAGTTAACGATTCCCTTATTTTCAGATAGTTTTTTCTGATTTTTATTTTGACTGCCTGCGTAATTTTTCACGGGCGATTACTCTTGGAAAATGCGCCGATGCTCTTAGCCAAAATGCATATTTTATCAATTTCTCAACCAGCCCAGCCCGCTTACCGCTCCTAAATTTTGCTTTTACTACCCCCTTAATTATTAAAATCTTGGAGGAATTTCGTATGGCATAAAAGCCTTATGGCTCAGGTGTTTTATAGCATCCGGAATGGCCTTTTAAAATTCTGAATGGGTTTTTCTTGCGGCTTAGGGATGGTTGTTGGTGCATTTTTTGCAATTTTAATGCTTTACTATAACGCCTATAGGTCACCGAGAAAGTTACAAACAAAAAAGAAAATATGTGACTACTTGTTTTTATTGTCGGAAAAGCTTTAAAGTTACAAAACCGCTTAACTACCTAAGTAACAATTTTTAGTTGCCTTAGTTGCCAAAACTAAGAAATAAACTAAAATTAACGTTGCATAAAGTACGAAAACGACGCCACACCGTTATTAACTAGGGTAAATTTAACAACCCTCTAACAATGTTTATTTTTACTGGAATATTGTGGGATTTTCAACGACCGCAACAAACGACGGATCAACGACGCCAAAATGTTGATAAATAACTAGAGTTAATCAGAAGCGTGTCAGATTTTTCTGAGCCCCACCAGCAAAATTTTTTAGTGTCCTCCTCCTGTTCAATTCGATTTTTTTTTCGAAAGAGAACGTTAATGCATTAATGCGGACGCCATCTTGAATGAGAAACCCTGATATTTTAGCCTATATTTTATTATTTCAAATATTTATAATAAGAAAACAACAAAATGAATCTCGTGTCCGCAAATAAAAATGAAATTAA
Organism: Oxystoma pomonae; assembly: GCA_963921995.1. NCBI lineage: Eukaryota > Metazoa > Arthropoda > Insecta > Coleoptera > Brentidae > Oxystoma > Oxystoma pomonae. Next base: position 36,354,336 of record OY998167.1, on the reverse strand, counting down.
AACTCGTGGCATATCGGACAAAGCGTTTTTGTTTCTCACTTCATTACGACCAGGCCTCCAATGTCTAATGGAGAATCCAGACACCTACAGACCTGTTTCAACCTTATTAGGAATCATCAGGGAGTCATAGGATTATACCTGGCAGTTGAAGCTACACAGTGACCATGCGCACCTCTAGAATATAAAACAAAAAGTTTTGGTGGTGGCGCACACAGTTACTACGTCCCCAAGGATTACAAACTTTTTGTTTGAAATTCTAGAGGTGTGCATGGTCACTGTGTAGCTTCAACTGCCAGGTTTAATCCTATGACTGCCTGATGATTCCTAATAAGGATGAAACAGGTCTGTAGGTGTCTGGATTCTCCATTAGACATTGGAGGCCTGGTCGGAATGAAGTGAGAAACAAAAACGCTTTGTCCGATATGCCACGAGTTTTACTTTCATTTTTATTTGCGGACACGAGATTCATTTTGTTCTTTTTTTAAATATTTTGGCTTTTTAGTTCTGTGCAACAAGCCTCCTCCGGAGCGAATGCTTGCTGATGCCTTAAAATTAGAGCCACGTAGTATGAAGCTCCAATTGGGGGCGGTGCTGCTGCGAACGTTACCTCTTTTCAAGAGTCATGTTACAGCGACCTTATACTTTTACAGGTTTCTACTTTATAACCTGCTGAACGGTACAGGATTCTGTATTTACGGTGTCTTGCACTTTTCCATTTTGATGTTTTTGTTTCTCGGTTTATTCGACAGGTAGCGCACACAGTTACTACGTCCCCAAGGATTACAAACTTTTTGTTTTAAATTCTAAAGGTGTGCAAGGTCACTGTGTAGCTTCAACCGCCAGGTATAATCCTATGACTCCCTGATAATTCCTAATAAGGATGAAACAGGTCTGTAGGTGTCTGGATTCTCCATTAGACATTGGAGGCCTGGTCGTAATGAAGTGAGAAACAAAAACGCTTTGTGCGATATGCCACGAGTTTTACTTTCATTTAATATTTATAATATATAATAAAACTAACTATAAAGAAAGCCAACAAATTAATGGGTCTCATCTACAGGGTGTTTCATTATAAATGCTTCCCCTTCTATTATATCTAGAAAAAAGTTTTAAATACAAAAGTTATTTGATTTATAAAGATCTTCAAAAATATTTAAGTCAAAAAAACCAAGTGTCAAATATTGATAGCAACTTTCTTATTTCAAATACAACCCCCTGTATTTTTTACAGTTTTGAATTCTAGCTTTCTTTCTGATATCAGAAATTTATAACTTATATGCACTTGGTTCAATAGTTTTTGAGATATTGGACTTTAAAGTTCTTTTAACTTAGGTGGCTGTGAATTACAATTTGTGGTGTTTCCATTATACATGTTATCATAATTATAGTAGCTAATGATGTTTTTCGCTGCCTTTAAAAAATTGCTAAATCATAGTAGGCGATATTAAAATGTATATTATATATATTATATGACACAAATTGTAATTCACCCAAGTGAAAAAATTTTAAAGTCCAATATCTCAAAAACTATTGAACCCAGTGCATATAAGTTATACATTTCTAAAATTAGGAAGAAACCTTGAATTCAAAAATGCAAAAAAATATAGGGTGTGTTGACAGTTGGTTTTTTTAACTTTAATATTTTTGAATATCTTTATAAATCCAGTACCTTTTGTATTTAAAACTTTTCTCTAGCTCACATATTAATTGATAAAACAGGGGGGGCCATTTATAATAAAACATCCTGTACCATATGTATTATCTGTATAGTATTCAAAATGTATGAAATTTTAAAGAAGCTGAAAGGTATTTGTGTGCGTATTTGTTTTTATGTGTTGTATTATTTTTTGCTTTTTTTAAGGCAAGGCGGCTAAGGGGCCCCCAATATGCCGTGGGCCCCCCGCCTTGCGGAGGCGTTTGACACACCCTTGGAGTTAATTACTTTTCATTCTTCCAACGTTTCTCTTTACGAGACAATTGTGACCAAATAATCAATGCAGTTGCGCCCAATTTTAAAATATAACTGTATCCGATAACTATAGAGGGCACCACCTTAGTTGCAAAACAGTTAGGTTTTCTATGTTGGGAATTTGGAACCTTTGGTTGCACTAAAACAAAATTATGATTGTTTTCCACAAACCAAAACTACACTTTTTTGCACACACAAACGCGCGTTTCGCTAACAACGTTAGCATCATCAGGAGACGATAAACAATGAACTAAATTAATCTACGCTCTATCTTATATACAATCCTTTAGTGGGCGGAGATAAGACTAAGATTTTTAATCCTATCTCCCCTCAACCAAAGAATAAAGTGTACTAAACGGGATGGGTCCTCTATCTTTATTTAAACAATTTCTGGATTTAATGATTTCCATACTTTCATATGCATTTAAAAGTCTTTTGTTTGGTACACTTTTTAGAAGTTTTAGGTTATCTAATGTGAATCTATGATTGTTTTCAAAAGCATGCTCGGCCACACTTGACTTTTCTGTTCTTCCGTATTTTAAGTGTGCTAAGTGTTCTTTAAAACGTGTTTGAATAGAGCGTCTCGTTTGGCCAACATATTTTTTGTCACAATCCATGCAACTAATTTCGTAAATTCCACTTTTTTCTAGAACTGTAGTTTTATCCTTGGGATTTCCTAGTAAGCTTCTTATTGTGTTACCGGATTGATATACTAATTTAAGACCGGTGTTATTAAATACTTTGTGTAATCCTTTCGTATAATTAGGATTATAAGGAATTGATACAAATTTTGAGTCGCAGGTATCTTTTTGTCTTTTGAAAAGAATGACTATTTATCAGCTTATTTATTAAGCCTTCTTTCAAAAGGATCTTTCAAAATTCTCAATTATTTTTTCCTCAAAATAAAAGCTCTGGTGCTGTCATCTATCCCAAAAGCCTCAAAATAATTGCGGTTTAGAACAAATCCGATTTACAAAAAAAATAGAGACATACTCACAATTTCCTCTGGATTACATTTTTCCTTTTTATATTTCCTGGCTTTAGCGAAAATAAAAACTAAGTTTCCTTTTTTCTAAAAGCCTGTGTTCTCCGGAAAAGAAAACCGATCAATCAATCACAATTCATTGAATTTGGAAGACACGCGCAGTGCAAGTGTTGACCGATAGAGCGCATAATTTATACGATTCCATCGTAACTGCAGGTGTTTTGTCAACAAACTTTAAATCGGCTCGCAGTGGGACAGAAGATTATTTTTACGTTTTCTAACAGAAAACCATTCGAGGTTATGTTTATCTCTCAAAAATGTATTTTTAAAAATATTGTTCTAAAACAAATATGAAACCACTCTGCGTGTGCCGTCCCGTGGCCTGGCGCTGCGCGGGCATTACCCCGAGTCTGTCAAAGAACCAAGAGAACTTTACTGGCTCGCTAGGATTACTATGAATTTGCATAGAAACATTCGGCTCCCATAACCCCATTTTTTCTATTTTGATTCAACCATTTTTTTTTTAAATTTAAATAATTGCGGGATAGTTATGTGCCAGTGTACTAGTAAAATCTTGGAGTGCAAAAGATAGATTTTAGAACTTCAGTTTCAAAAACACACGCGTACTTGAGTACTAAGAGGCTGGAAAGACTCTTGCTAGTCGTTGACGCTCCTTTTTAAAATAGAATACGATTATTTCCTCTAGCGCCAGTAGCCGATTCTTAAATCTGCATTATAAATGCACCTGTAAATGCAATGCAATGTAACACAGTTACTTTAATACGTAGTTGGGTAGCGTTTTTTTAGCAGGTAGTTCTGCAATAAATGGTTTTCTTTTATTTTAGTATTTTACTTAGTTTTTTAGCGGCGCAGAACGCAAAAAGTCAAAATAGGTAACCTAACCCCAAATTTTTATCCCGGTGCTAAAAAATCTCTGGTGTCCCACTGTGTATAAACATAAAGTATCCGCGTTGCCACGGAAAACAAATTCAATGACGTAAAATTTTGCAAAAAAATCAGGTCGAAATTGGTGCAAAAGCGAGTTGCTAGAACGTTTATATGCCGTTTTCATGCAACGTTTAGTCGCCTTTGCCAACGTTAAAACGTCGACAAATTCTTCCTTGGATAGTGCGTTCTGCTAACTAGTTTATTTAGTGGGTCGATTTTTAATTTTATTTTTACACTAGGTCTTACATAAGCATATCAAATAGTGACCAAAAACGCGGTTACAAATCTGGATGTTATGTAACAAAAACTCGATTTTAAAGAAAGAATCAATAAAGTTTTTTCTTTCGCGTTTTTTTTGTTCCTTGATATGCTCGACGACCGGACTATCAGAAGGCGTCCATTTTATTCGGGTTCACTTGTGGTTTGTAAGTTGCTAATAAATGTTATTTTGGTGCATTTTAATTTTTGCCTAATATTTAATCTAGTGTGAAAGTTTATACCTGTGCATTTTTAGGTAGGTGTTTTCTTTTATATTTTCTATGATGTATTTTCTATATAACCTAGAATAGGATTCGTTCTTTACATTTTTTGTACATCACGGTTTTGCATTTTTAGTGAAATACAAGCTACCTGCGATTAAACCTTCGGTCAATTATTGTCAACAAACCCCTACCCAACAAAATTGTTACAGTTATTATTAAGAAATTAATGAGATCTTTTTTTTCTTATTTTCGCGCACGCTTTTTCTTATAGAAAATTTCAATGTAAACCCCCTTGGGTGGGTTTCGCTTCCTCTATGCCTGCCGTTCTGTGACAAAAGACAAACGGTTCCGCGTTATAGTTTTCCCAAATTTATGGAATTAATATCCGGGCGAGTCGAGTACGTGGCGCTTACAGATAATTTGCGAAAAGAAGACATATCATGCAGAAAAATAATTTTATTTAAACGCCTTATACTTACGCAGGGGGGCTCAAGCCCCTCCAGAACCCCTAAAAATTGACTCCTAAGGGTTGAATTTTTCCCAATAAACACCAAAAAAAATTGTAATTTAACATTTTTTCGTTACTCAAGTCCTCACCTCCCCAAGAACCTCAAGCCCTCCTCAGAAGCAATTTCTGAGTACGCCACTGCTAAAGGGGTTCAAAACAAAGACAAAAGACAATAGACACTTGGTGGGATTTACTAAAAGGGTTTAGTCTATTTTAGAATGGTCCTAAGTTTAAGTGACACTGTTGGTTTTAAGCATTTTTCACCAACTACCTTAAGTTTTGGAAATAGTTTGATTTATAAGAAGAATTTTAACAAATTTGTTTATTGAATAATCACCTTAACACAATCTTTTGTTGGATTTAAGGAGAAAGTTTCAATTTAGAAGAAAATAAAATTAAAAAATTTAAACCCGCACGGGGTTTAAATAGGAAACACTCTGTAGAATAAATTAACATTGGGGCTATATGTCACTTTAACTAAAACTTACCCTTGTTAATTAATTTTTCCAATTAATACTTGATGTCACACAACGATTTAGATGAGTAATAATAAAATAAGGAGTAGATTGATTTTGTATTTATTTAAAAGGTGTTTTTATTTATGAAATGTACTAAAAAACTTAAATGCAAGTTTCTTTTACATTTCTGTCACTGTCGAAATGTCACTTAAAAATATTAGCGCTGCGTTCAATCACAAACAACGAGTTCGGATCTTTTACCTCTGCTTGCACCTTGGCTTGCATCAACCTCTACTGATGAAAGCTAAAGCTTGAAAATGAGTGGGCTTTGAGTAAGAAAAGTTTTTTTGACTGAGCTTTTAGATAACCTTAATGTTTTACTTTCAGTTTGGAAATAAATTAATATAGTTGTTTTCGGTTTTTTGTTTGTCATATTTTTCGGGCATAATCAGTGACCTGCACTTATATTTGTTTTGCCTCGTAGTGCCCTCATAAATATATTTTTGTGCTGAAAACGGGTCCAAAATATGGCGTTTTTCTGGACAAAATAGGGGGTGTTTTATTGGGTAATGAACAACTTGGGATATTAAATAAGGTAAATTAATCCTTGTAAAAACGGTTACTTGGGGAAATTATAAACGGACTTATTACCAAATGCCACAAAACAATCCTTTCTGGGGGCTTTAAATTAAACCACCCTTTTGAGATGGTCTAAAAAATCACCAACTTTATAACCTGAAACACAAATAATGAAGCTATTATGTGCCAAATTTTTGGCGTATTCACCATTTGCCATTTTGAAACCTGTCAAAAAAAAATAGTTTTAGGGCATTTTCTTCTAAAATATTGTGTATTTTGAGAAAAAAAAGCAGTTTTTCAGTGGTTTTTGCAATAACTGTACAAAATAATCAATAACTTTGTGTCTTTTCTGTATGGGTAAGTATTTTTTTAAAATTGGTTTTGAAATTTAGACCTGTGGGGGGTACTATTTTAGATCTTAGTAAATCTCATTGTTAAGTAAATATATACATTTGACAGTTATTGTTTAACCAGAGGTGGGCAACTCATATTGCCCTCTCTTTTTAGTTTTTTCCACATATCTAAAACCATAGACCCTGAATGCAATTCATAAATTCTTATTTGTTTTGCCCCCAAGCTAGCCTGTGTACCAAAAAAGGGCAGAATGATTTTCAGAACGTTGCTCGGCAACACTGCGGTAAGTTTGTAGTTTTTAACTTCACAAGTTTATAAAAAACACAAAAACTACACAAAACGTTTCGAAATATTTGGACAATGCAAAACATATATAATGAAAGCAAACCACCAGTAGTGCGCAGAAGACGGCAAGGTATTGCGACTTGCCAGTTCTTGTTTAGGGATCGTTGGGAGTATTGGAAAAAATATGGGCTTTTTATTTTTTATGAGTTTATTTTTTATCTTTTGTTTTGTAATTATAATTTTTAAATAAATAAACATTGTTTTCATGATATTTTTGAATGTAGCTGATTATAGTGGTAAAAAAGCACCAAGAGTTTCATGAAATTTCAGAACCAACAAGAAAGTAACCTCAAGTTGGCAACAAGGCTTCATCCTACTATGCTTTCATCATTTGGGGAATACGAGCTTATATACTACATATATGTAATCATTTTCACATTGCATACTGGCTCAGACACATTGTATCTTTTTTTATTTTGCTCTTGCTCTGAAAAGATATTGTATAAAGTGCGAGTTAGGATGACTACAAATATTTTTTTTAATTTACATAAAGAGAAAGAGAACGCCTAATTCCGGCGATACGTTTTGCGAGATACATTGTTATTGTAGGAGCCAGAGCATTAGCATAGCATTCAGGGTCTAATATTGTTAGGTCTGTGTTTTTTTCATATTTACATGTAAAAGCGATTTTAGTTTTTGAAAGATTGATTTTTTTTTAGTTAGTAAAATATGTCAAATTTTGATAAGAAAAAACAAAAACCAACAGTCAACGGACGCGGAGATATTAGACACTTAAAGTAAATATTTCAACGCATCCGTATCGGTATACGTAACGCGTTCGAAACAAAGTCCAAATACGCTACATTTTTGACTTGTTTATGCAATGTTTCGAACGATGCCCGCTTTTTTGTAAGTGTGATCTATATTTTTGTTAGTCTTTTTCTTACAATAAAACACGGAAACATAATGTGTTATTTATTATCCAAGTACATGCTAAATAAGTATGTTTATCCCTAATGCTTATAGCTCACTTACCTCGCAAATTCGGCTATTTTCATTAATTTTCCAGCTTGGTAAATGCATGTTTTCTTTCTACGGCCAAAATGTCGCAAAATTTTAAGCGCGGAGCAAAATAGCGCAAATTAAAACCGCTCAAGATCAAAATCGCGCACGCCGGCTAAATATCGCGCAAGACTAAAATCGCGCAGTATAATTTAGAGCAGCCCTAAATCGCGCAATTTTAAAAATCGCGCTCGCTTTTCGATTAAGGTAGAAGCTCGAAATTTAAAGCTTTAAATAAAGGAGGTATCTTTGGATTGGGTTGGATTGTGTCCATTTGGGATGGGTTGGGTTGTTTTGTGTCCATTTGGGATGGGTTGCGTCGGGTTGGGTCCTTATTTTATGTCTGTTCTAAATACTTAAAGTACAGATCCCAAATGTTTCAATTTGCATTTTTTCATTTGAGGTATTTGTTGTGCATTTTTAAATTTTGCGCGATTTTGATCTTGCGATATTACATTCCGCGCGATTTTAGTCTTGCGCGATATTAATCCGGCGCGGTATTGGGATGCGTGGTAATGAGGTGCGCTATTTAAGAGCTGCACGATTTTGATCTCGCGCGGTTTTAAATTGCGCGATTTTGGTACGCGCCATTTTGGCCCGCGCTTAAAATCCCGTTGGACAACGGAACAATACAAATTCGTCGAGACACTTGTTTTTACAGTTTTTGATACAGCAAAATTCCATTTTTAAACCGGATGTTTCTTATTATTTTAGACAAAATTATTTATTGTCAGGGGATACCAACTATCATTGCCAAAACACAATTTGTTTTTAAACATTTTCCTAGTAACTGTCAAATCCAGTTGCTCACCTCTGGTAAAACAACTGTCAAATGTATAGAGGGCCTCTAGGTATAACTAACGCGTTCGAAACAAAGCAAAAATCCGCTACATTTTTTACTTGTTCATGCCATGTTTCAAACGATGTCCGTTTTATTAACGGGTGCGATGACAGAACAGCTGATTCCACTCGATGCGTACGGAGGGATGTACGTAACGTTACGGACCCACGAACGTACGCAACGATTTCAATCAGCAGTTCTATTATCGCACCCTTCAAAATTTTTAAAGTTTTTTCCTGACCCCCGCTCCTCTTCCCGGTTTAGTAGATGTTGGATGGGACTTAATTGTGTTTGCGAAAAAATAAATACTAAAAAAGTAAGGACACGAATCTTTGGCCGAATCTAGTGTCTCAATTCTGGATGTGTTATCAAAATTATATCTTACATGCGCCGCAAGCGAAAACTTTAATGGTAAAAATACCATTTTTAACATATTTTAAATGTTGTTTATTTTTTTGCAGTTTAAGCTAAAAGTTTTGAACTTCATTAACAAAAGTGGGTTGGGTTATCTGCCAAGAGGGACTGAGTCTGGTACGAATCTAATTTCGATTCTAGATATGTTTCAATTTTAATTTTTTTACTAGAGATTATCTAAAATTGTAACAGTCAATGAAAATTACGGAGAAATTGACCTTCTTTACATGTATTATGAAATATTTCTAAAAAAGTGGGTTGGGTTATCTGCCAAGGACTGGGTTGGGATCGAATTTGGTCTCAATTTTAGATACGTTGGGAAAATTTAGTCACTAATGCACCGCAGCCGAAAATTTGTAGAAAATTATAAAAATGACATTATTTATATGTTTGATATTATTTTTTTTTTAAATTAAACTAAAATTTTTTGAAAAAACCCCGCACGGATGACATGGCCCGCAGTAAAATGTAACCATATTTTAATATTTTGAAGGTAATGTACCAAAGGTCAAAATAGTGAAATTCTATGAGGATCGTATATAATAGGAGCCGGAGCCGTCAAACAATGTATGTCTGGGAAAAAAATACTTTTTTTCATAACTTTAATACAGCACAGGTGCGTATCTAGGGTTTTTTATTACAGGGACCTTATTGTCCGAGAGGGTTAATTTTTAAAAAATTACGTAAACGAAAGTAAAAAGTTTTTCTGTTTCGTTTTCCCAAACTATTAAATATTGAGTGAAAGATTGAATTTTTCCCAAAAATTAAGCATAAAATATAGTTATCCCCCCCTCCAAGAATCTTTAGCTTCTCCCCTAAAACATTTTCTGCTTATGACAATGAGTATAGGCAAAGTTTGGGTATTAAGTCAAGACGACGAAACAAAGCAGAAAAATGGAAAAAACTTAGGCTGAGGGGAGGGGGCTAAGGTTCTTTGGGGAAAGGAGGGGTTTAGTAACAGCATAGTCTCTGATAACCATTTTGCTCTAAATTTTTGGGGAAAATTCAACCTTTAGGAGTCAATATTTTATGGTTTGTATGCCACTATACCCTTAAAGAATACCGAATTGAATAAATGTGGCAAAAAATAAGTTTGTTCTCTATTTTTAACATTTTTCTTATTTATCGACTTATGCTTATGACCTCCTTTAAATTAAATTTCACCTACGCCATTTAATTATCTTTCAAATGACACCAAACCAATAAAAAATCACCAGCGAAAAAGAAACACAAAAGCTTTTTACTTTGATTTTTTAAGTAATTTTTTTAGCAGTGACCTTAAAACAAATGGGCGCATTCTGATGGATTTTATGGGTGCTTCTGCTTCTTCTGACTGGAAGGACAAAGTCTGATGCGCCGGCACACTACACGTTTTGCAACACGAATGGTGTCAGTACTATTGACCTTGCCTTTGCTAACTACTATGCACTACCACTAATTCGTGATATTTATATCGACTACATTGTTACCAATTCGCACCACTTTCCAGTGTACACTATCTTAAAAATTCCTAGCACTTTTAACTATAATGCTGCCAACCATTCAACTTTTTCATCAACTAAGTCTCTGAACTGGAACGAAGGTTGTAAAATGCAATATAATCTAGCCATGCAGTTCTCTATACATGTAGTTCCGCAAAGTGATGTCAATTTTTGTCATAATAATCTTATACAGGCAATCCTTGAAGCCGCAAGAACTCTAGACTTAACTTTCAATACTAGACCTCGTTCAAAGAGACCAAGTAAGCCTTGGTTTGATACAGAGTGTGCCCAACTTAAACGTAAAGTCAAACAACTTCTTAAAGCCTGTAAACTCACTCACTTTTCAGTCGAGAGCAAACTTGCCTAGGTTAATTCTTGAAGAAACTATAAGAAAACCCTGGCTACCAAAAAAGAACTTCACTACAAATCCATCGTCACAATTCTATCAAACACAAAAGACCAAAAATCCTTTTGGCATTGCATTAAGCGCTTCAATCAAAAATTTACTAAGCACAACCTACTTGCTCACACTTGGGATGCTTTCTTAAATAACGTCTATGCTCCAAGAGAAGTAGACACATCAATTTTTCTTGGTGCTTGTGATCCCACTCTTGACTCCCCAATCACCCCTCACGAAATAAACATGCAAGAACAATAAAACCCCCGGTCCCGACATGGATTTTATACTTATGTTCCTTCTTCAATCAGGTTCTGGATACTTGTGCGATTCTATCAGCCTGGGGTGACATTGTTTTCATCATGCTACACAAAAACAGTTGTGTGGAAGATCCAGCCAACTATCGCTCTATTGCTCTTGTCAACTGTGTTACTAAACTGTTTACTCAGATTTTACTAAACCGTTTAAAGCAGTTTCTTGAGCTGACGGCGGCAATCCCAGAGTCTCAGTCAGAATTTCGCTCACAGCGCGGTTGCATTGACAATAATAAAGTTACGTTTAAAGAAGAGGAATATTTTTGCTGCGTTCATTGACTTCAAACGAGCATTCGATTCTGTTCCGCATAGTTTTTTATGGTCCAAACTTTATGATGTTGGTGTAAGCCCCAAATTTGTCCTTTTATAAAAAATTAGCGTCAGATGGGCTAACCGAACGTTACGATGTAAGTGCTGAGGTGTTTTCTCGCGTTGAAATTGTTTAAAATGTTTTTAAAAAGTTTGAAACATTTGTTTTCGCACGTTGCAACGGTGACGTCACATCGAAACGGGTTAAAAATATTTTGAAACGGAATCCACTCTAGTTTCAAAACTGACGTGTGCGTAAAAGATACGTCAAAATTCTACATTCTTGTTTTAACCGATTTTTTTTTGTTTTTGCATGAAAATGTATGAAAAATCGTATTCTAGATATCTTGTTAGCCATTCTTCATGGTATCCGTGTGGTCTTATATGATTTTCTGGGCTTAAAAGAACAGTAAATAAAAAACTTCACTATCCATGTAGCTTCCATTGCTTGCCATCCATGCTACTAAAACGGGCCGTACACTCGAAGGTTTTGTTAGATAAACCAGTAGGTGATCCATTTTAATTTTAAACACCAAAAAAATAAACAGAAAAACGAAAAAAAGTGAGGTTACACTCAGCGTTTTGAACTACTCATTTTTTCTCGGTTCTAAATGATGACGTCACATCAAAATAGTTTCAAATAATATTTCAAAATAATTTCAACGCGAGAAAACGCCTCTGGTGTGTTGCAGGGAGAGTCGCTCGCACGATCGTAGGAACGTCAATATAGATGGTCATCACGACTTACCCCTTTTGGCGTACGCGGATGATATTGTTGATCTCGCCCCGACAGAGATTGAACTACAAAAAAGCTAAACGTCTTGGAAATCTACTCAAGCATCAACTCTCTAACCATTAACTCGTCCAAGACAAAAGTAATGTGCTTCAAAAGAAGTCCGAATAATAGACAGTTTCACTTTACAATCAACGGCTCACCTCTTGAAGTATTTAAAAAATATACTTACCTTGGAGTGGTTTTCACACCAACCTGCCTATTCAGAGAAATGAGTGAAACAACCGTAGACAAAGCTAATCAAGCAGTAGGTGCTGTGATATCCACACTCTCGATCAAAAACTACCTCACGGGAAAGTCGAATGAAATTATTCGATTCAATTATTATCAACTCCTTCACAGCCTATCTTCCTGTATGGGCACCACGCTATGTATATATAAAATACAGACCTCCTTTTTGAAACGAATCCTTCTTCTGCCCTCAACTACATCTTCTGCTCTTGTCAGATTGGAAACAGGAACCATACATATCTCTTACCTAATATTTAAACATTGCCTTAAACCGACTTCCAAAAATATGCTTCAACCACCTTCTACAACATATAGGTTTTGCAGAAACCAAATACAACTGGCCGTCACAAATCAAAGAGTGCTTCGTGATCAGTGGATTTGGGCATCTCTGGGATGATCCGACTGTAGTATCGCTTAAAAAGCATAAACAACTGCTTCTAGACTCATTTCAGGAAAACTGCTACCAAAAAGACTTGGTCATTGCAAATTCAGCTCATTACACTGTATTCTATTCTTGCCTGTCTCGCAATAATGCACTGTATCCAGCAGAATATCTTGATAATTCTAGTATTCCTATTTACATATCACGTATTATTAGTCAGCTACGACTAACCAACAAGCATTTCTGCAAGTTTTCTTTTAAAGGTCTAACTTATCGTTTCTATTGCAATGAAAATTGTTCAGTTTGCAATTTGCATGAGCCTGAAACAATAATTCATATCGTTTCCCACTGCCCATTGTACAATAGCATTAGACCAACTCTTTGGCAGGACTCTAATAAATTTTTTGAAGCTCTAAACAACCTCACTCCCTTAACTGCAAAAAGTACAGCACACAATTATGAATATCTTGAAGCTGTGCTCATTCCTAATAAACGAATAGTAGCTTTTACCTAAATCTAGTATAATACTTTAAAATTTAAGTGGGTTCATATTATTATTATAGTAGACTATATTTTGCTTGATAAGAAATTTATCTTTTTAGGAAGTTCATGTTATGGATTTTATCCTTGAACCAATAAACATAATTGAATTCAATTGAAGTAATTTTTTTTAAATTAACCCTCTCAGAAAGTAAAGCCCCGTTAAGATAAAACCCTGCATACGCCCCTGTGCAGTATTCGAGTACCTCTCAATTAAGACCCAAATAGGAAAATCTTTAAAGTACTTTTTAAGTTACGAGCAAAAGTCTTCGTAGGTTTTTTTCCAGACATACGCTTTTTGTCGACTCTCCTATCACAGACATATGATCCACTATTTTGACCTTTGGTGCAATACCTTTAAAATATAGTTACATTTTACCGCGGGCCGTAGGTCCATGTTATCCGTGCAGGGGTTCTTTAAGCCAAAAATTCTTTAAAAATTCATGTTTTTTGTCAAATATATATATATATAAAAAAAAGTTTAGTTGGGTAAGCTGCAAAGTTGAGGGAGCAATTTTTTGTTTTTGGTAGAAAAGCTAACTACAAAGAAGTCTTTTTCGCCCTACTCAAACTCCACTTTGCAGTGGCTTGACTCTGGATCCCGCATTTAGCTTAGTGGTTTTGCTTGCGTGCCCACCTTGTCGCTAAATCATATCTGCCAAGTTATCATAAGAAATTTGAAATTAAAAAAAAATCGATTAATTATTTTTTTTTAAAGAATCAATTAGTATGTAAATACCTACTGTTGCTAAGTTAAAACACTCAATATGTTAGAAACTTTTTTTACAAAGTAAACATTTTGAAATAGTTCTGTTGTTTTTTAACTGCAAGGAATTTACGGTGAAACACTTTTTTAATACGCTTTTTAAAATTCCAGATTTTTGTCGAAATTTCATGATATATCGCTTACTGTTCCCTGACCGTCGAAATTCCCTGATTTTTCCCGGTTTTCCCAGTTTTCCAGAAAATGGCCACCCACTCTATTTTTGACCAACCTCAAAAGACGAGGCTATAAGTTGTAGGCGCTTTTTTTTAGATGGTTGCATAACTCCCAAACGACTCAACCGATTTTTACAATTATTTTTTGATTTGATTCGGAAGGATCGATTTATTAAAAAAATTACATTTACAAGCGAGAAAGCCGTTCACCACTAAAAATAACACACTCTTTAGCTCATTATACATAGCTCAAATAAATTAAAATGATATTTATTAATAGGCTCTTACCATTCCACTATCACACAAATACCCATCCATTTTTGTATTAACTTGTCTATGGTTTGTCCGCGTTGAAAATCAAAGGGAGTCCAAACGGGTCCCGGGAATAGGGCCTGTGGGGGGCCAATTAGCTGTCAGGTATTAATCATCTTAACGGCGACAAAACGAGACGCGATTTTCCGAACGTATAAAGAGATTTTGGGGTTGAAAAGATTAGTTTTAGTCAAGTTATGAAGGGTTTTATTTATAGTAGGTAACATGATAACATGAACAAGAAGCAATAAGGGGTTTTTACTACGGGGCGTAGTTCTAGGAACAGCATAGATTTAGGTTTAATGGTCTTGATTTGCTAATAGAAAATTCGATCTTTTTTCTTTCTATTCAAGGATGAGGTCTCAGATGACGTATAGTTGAATTTGTTAAGATCCTCTCTGCAAAAAAAAGTATTTTGCCTGTTTCCTCATTGATCAGAAACAACAACTTTTTTGTTATACTTAGCCTAATTTACTTTAAAAATTTACCCCCAAAACTGTGAAAACCCAGGCCTTTTAGGCATGTGACAAAACATCTGGATAAATTTCCTTAAAATGCTTTCCATGTTTTCCTCAAGGGTCGATTAAGTGTTAAACTTTATCAGGAAGTGGATGTTTATCCCTTCTTAAGGTTTTGTTTTCTGTTTTTACTTGGTTTTAAGGGTATTTGGGTTAATTGACTATCCTTTGACGGATCTATGAATCTTTGAGCACTCAAAGAGAACCTACGTTACTTTTTTCCTAAAATTTCGCCTTAGTTTGGGCAAAACTTAAACAAAAAATATATCTAAATTATTTAAGAAAAAAACACCCTTGGTAATTTTGAATTCACTACGACTCATATGCTTAATAAGAAAATTTAAAAAATACAAAAAAAAATTAGCAATCCTTACTGCCTCTTAACTCTACCTACTTACAAGTTTTAAAGACAATCTAAAAACGTTAGCCACGAGCTGAGCAAAAAAGTCTGGACGTGCTTAGATTTTTAAAAGTAGCTTTCCGGACATTTAGAGCCATTTGCCTACGCTTTTAAGGAGCTTCAGGGCTTTTTAAACAAGAAAAAGATTACTTCGAAGAGAGAAATCTCTTTCGTAAAAAAGATTAAACCGAAACATAGCATAATTTTAATATAGTTTTTTTACAAAAAATTCAAACGGCGAAACATTAACGTTAATCTTCAAACAAAAAGTTTCCAAATGACCCTCAACCCACAAAAAATATAAAATATTATCCCCTTTTAGTAGATAGCCGAACCCTCCCTTTTAAAAGCGTAATTCCACAGAACCATGCTACATAATTTTTCGAAAATTTAATACTTTTTGCTCACTACGCATACTTTTCTGGCTTCTATATGGGATTACATTCTGCTTGTTGAATGCTCCACACATAAAAATGAAAAACGACAAAGAGTGGACTATGGAATGCTCTTTGCGCGTCTGGTATGTGGAAATATTATACAGTGAACATCGAAGGATCCCTCATAAAAAAAATTTTAGCAACAGTGTACGGGAAATCAATTTAACTATGTCGACCTGATTTTTTTGCAAAATTTTACGTCATTGAATTTGGTTTCCACGGCAACGCGGAGACTTTATTTATGTTTATCCACAGTGAGACATCAGAGATTTTTTAGCACCGGGTCAAAAATTTTTGAAAGATAAACAAAACCTCTTTTCCGGACTGCACAGGCTTTTAGAAAAAAGGAAACTTAGTTTTTATTTTCGCTAAAACAAGGAAATATGAAAAGGTAAAATGTAATCCAGAGGAAATTGTGAGTATTGCTCTATTTTTTTGTAAATCGGGTTTGTTCTAAACCGCAATTATTTTGGGATAGATGACAGAACCAGAACTTTTATTTTGAAGAAAAAATACTTGGGAATTTTGAAAAATCCTTCAGATATTTTTGTTAAGCATTTAAAAATGCTCACCCCTGCAAAATTTTGGCTAATTCTGATGTTTAGTTTCCCTGGGCACTCTGGCAAAAGATTAAAAAATTAAAGAACAAGGCGTTGCCAGTTGTACTTTTTTTTACTTAAGATCTGGGGAGAAACTAGAAAATTAAGTTCCGAGAAATTAGAGAATAAAAATTACCCAAATTTATTGCTTTTATATAAATGCGTTTTAAAGCAGGTATGTACGAAAGTTAGAAATAGCACATATATATATATTTTTTTTTTAATTCATAAATATTTCTGCGAATTCACAACTTTCTGTGAATTCACAAATATTTCTGTACTATCACAGATTTATCTGCGAATTCACAAATTTTTCTGTGAATTTACAGCTTTTTCTGTCAATTCACAAATATTTCTGTAAATTCACGGATTTATTTGTGAATTCACATATTTTTCTGTGAATTCACAACTTTTTCTGTGAATTAACAGATTTTTCTGACCTTACCTCACCCAAACTTGTATGAAAATGGCCCACGCCAAGTGTGGCTAAATGGCCTACCTACTATTGATCACTTAGCCATATCACTTGGCCATTTGACCACTTGACTATATAGTTACTCGACTCTTTGTCTATATAGCCATTTTGACATTTGGTTACTTGTCCATTTGGCTACTAAGTCATGTGGCCACTTAGCTTTTTATCCACTTTGACCAGAATTCCAAGTATAAAATCTTAATTCCGAGTTTTGAGTCAGAAATTCGAATTTAAGGTTGAAATTCCGTGTTTAAAGTTAAAATTCCGAGTTTAACGTCAGAATTCTGAAAGTCGGAATTTAAGGTTTAAAGTCAGAATTCTGGCCAAAGTGGATAAAAGGCTAAATGGCCAAATGGACAAATAGCCAATTGGCTAAATGGTCAAGTGGCCGAATGGTTCCGAGAGAGTAGAGAGGACAAACTATAAAAATGCGTTTTAAAGCAGGTATGTACGAAAGCTTTTTCTGTGAATTCACAAATATTTCTGTAAGTTCACAGATTTATCTGTGAATTTACAAATTTTTCTGTAAATTCACAACTTTTTCTGTGATTTCACAGCTTTTTTCTGCGAATTCACAAATATTTCTGTAAACTCACAGATTTTTCTGTGAATTCACAAATATTTCTGTAAACTCACAGATTTTTCTGTTAATTCACAACTTTTGTGAATTCACATATTTTCTGACCTGACCTCACCCTATATAACTTGGCCATTTGACCACTTAGCCATATCACTTGGCCATTTAGCGAATTTTCTATTTAGTTAGTCACAGTCATTTGACCATTTGGTCATTTGGCCACTTAGCTTTTTATCTACTTTGGCCAAAATTTCAAGTTTAAAATCCAAATTCCGAGTTTTGAGTCGGAATCCGAGTTTAAGGTTGGAATTCCGTGTTTAAAGTGAAAATTCCGAGTCTAACGTCAGAATTCCGAGTAAAATAGGAATTTCAAAAGGCTAAATGGGCAAATGGTCAAATAGCCAATTGTCTAAATGGCCAAGTGGCCGAATGGTTAAATCGCCTTAAGGCCAAAATTTATACCTTCTTAATTAAGTTCCGAGAAAGTAGAGAAGAAAAACTACCCAAATTTATTGCTTTTATTTAAAGGCATTTTAAAGCAGGTAAATATTAAATTATTCAGTTAATTGGAGAGATTTGGAGGTTTTTTAACTTCCTTTTTGTTTTATTTGCCTTAGGAGCATAATCCTACTGGAAATATTAACACGCCAGGACGAATCCGTTTCAGGTAACTTGGATAAGTACCAGTGCGGAGGGATGCCTATTTGTGAGTGATTCAAAGTTGGAAATCAAAGTGTATGATGGTGTTTAATGATGTATGGTGGAGGGTGACCAGTGAAACCACTGATGAGCTTACGCTGGTTACCCAGGGCGAAACATCGTTTAATCATTTCTTTTTTCGCTTTGTTCTTTTTTTGTGTTCCTTGTGCTCATCCAAGTTTAAATTTTCGTTATTTCCACCCAAGATCTTTTGTTTTTTATTGAAAATGATTTCATGCCGTATTAAAAATTGTTTTGTGACCCACGCAAATCAAGCCTACAACACAGGCCTAAAGCGCTTTTTACGCTCGCTAGCATTTTTCTACAGTCAAAGTGCTCACATTTCTCTGCAGGCACCCAATTTAAGTCGCCCCTACTGTTGCTCTTAGAAGTTCCTCCTCTCCCCGTACTGTACCTTTCCACGATGTTACAAATGTAACAGCCTTAATCGATAGCCTATTGGGAAAATATAAACATTTTCAATTGTTTTGCTTATTCGGGCTCCCTAAAGCGTTTTTATATAAGGACGATTTTTAAAAAAACGATTTTATTTAAAACCGTTCTTATATAAAACCAGTTTTAGAGGCGTATAAACGTAGTGAATGTTAAAGGCTTAGCAAAAAAGCACAGCGGGTGTTTAGACTCTCCCTGTATACATTTTCGCACAGTATTATTGCTATCCAGACGACGTTATTTGTATCTTTTAATGCCTGGCCGGTGCGGCGTTGTTTTTGGGCCGTTTAGCCCCTGCTGGACAAAAACGAGCTCTGGAAAACTAATTGGAACCTTGACATAGGTACAAAAATTGTCCTGTCTATAATAATACATCAAAAAACACTATAATGTATAAATTAAACCAGTAGCGTACGCTGAAATTATTCCTAGGGGGCTTAAATTTGAGGTTCCTGTGGGCTGAAGGAAACGATATCTTGGATGGACCGAGTAACTAATGTGGATGTTCTTAGAATAAATAAAGACCTTGAAGTTTTATTTACCATCAAAAAACGAAAACTTGAATATTTTGGCCATATTTTGAGAAATGAGAAATATAAACTTTTAAAATTGATAATAGAAGGCAAAATTGAAGGCATGGTGTTACTACGACACTTTTCCGAAAAGCAGTGAACAGGGTGCAGATCGCGCTGGTGATAGCCAACGTTCGAAGAGAGCACGGCACTTCAAGAAGAAGAAGCGGGCTCAATATTAGCATAGGCTCAGTTAACCGTGTTATTCTTGATTTTTGGGAAAAAATTTAATCTTTAAGATGTAATATTCAATGGCTCTGAGATTTCAAGCTCCCCCTTTGTATGCGTCTGATAAAAATCTTACATGCTAAATTAGAAAAAAATCTATAATTATTTCTTTATTTCAAAAAATTGACTGAGAAGGGTCTGTCTTTTGGCCGAATAAAACAAGTTTGTTTGACATTAAAATAAACTTCTGTACATTGAATATATTTTTTTAAATTTTTGTATGTTTGTTTGTCTTTTTGTTTTTTTTGTCTGTTTGTTTGTTTATTTCAGCATTACGCAAGACCTACTAAACGAATTTTTTAATGGGAGTTTAACTACTGAATTACTTGGAGTCCTGGGCATGAAATAGGCTTTATTTCATTAAAATCGGTTCCTGGGAACAAAAATTATAATCATTTAAAGCAACAGAAACGAAAAAAAAAATGTGTAAAACCACAGGCGAGGCTGTGGTGTCTGCAGCTAATAGGTTAAGGTCGTAGTTACAATCTGGGGAATTGTTTTTAACAACGCTGTACCTGAAATCAATTTAGCTATGTCGACCTGATTTTTTTGCAAAATTTTACGTCATTGAATTTGTTTTCCATGGCAACGCGGAGATTTTATTTATGTTTATCTACAGTGGGACAACAGAGATTTTTTAGCCCCGGGTCAAAAATTTGGGGTTAGGTTACTTATTTTGACTTGCGTTCTGCGCCGCTAAAGCACATAAGTATTTTTTACTTTCGCTTTTTTCGTAAAGTGTGTGTGGTTAGCGCTAAAAAGTTTATAAATGGTATGATGTCATTTCAATAATTGATCTCTCACCGATAACAGCAACCTCGCCGTTCGGCTATACCGAAAACAGATTAACTTAAAAGCATGCAGACTTAAAAATCGGCTAGACGAAATAATCGTATACTATTTTAAATAGGAGCGTCAACGACTAGCAAGAGTCTTTCCAACCTCTAAATGGAGCTTTACTGACCTGTTTTCTTAGTACTCAATTAAGTATCCGTGTGTTTTTGAAACTGAGGTTGGGATCTAAAATCTATCCTTTGCACTCCAATATTTCACTAGTACACTTGCACATAACTATGCCGCAATAATTTAAATTTTAAAAAAATTGTTAAATCAAAATAAAAACAAAAGTATGTGGGGTTATGGACGCCGAATGTTTCTACGCGAATTCCTAGTAATCCCAGCGAGCCAGTGAAGTTCTCTTGGTTCTTTGATAGACTCGAGGTAATGCCCGCGCAGCGCAAGGCCTTTTTCGGCGGGCGACCGCACATGCGGAGTAGTTTCATATTTGTTTTAGAACATGTTTTTGAAAACACATTTTTGAAAGATAAACATAACCTCGAATGGTTTTCTGTCAGAAAACTTAAAAATACTCTTCTGTCCCACTGCGAGTCAATTTAAAGTTTGTTGACAAAACACCTGCAGTTACCATAGAATCGTATAAATTCTGCGATCTATCGGCCAACACGTGAACTGTGTCTGTTTCCCAAATTCAATGAAGTGTAAACGTTTACGATTGATTGATCGGTTTTCTTTTCCGGAGTGCACAAGCTTTTCGAAAAAAGGAAACTTAGTTTATATTTTCGCTAAAGCAAGGAAATATAAAAAGGAAAAATGTAATCCAGAGTAAATTGTGAGAACTTTTCTATTTTTTTTTTGTAAATCGGGTTTGTTCTAAACCGCAATTATTTTGGGGTAGATTACAGCACCAGAGCTTTTATTTTAAAAAAAAAATAATTGAGACTCTTGAAAAATCCTTCGAATATTTTTGTTTAGCACTTAAAAATTGTCACCCTGCAAAATTTCAGCTAATTCTGATGTTTAGTTTTCCCTGTGCACTCTGGTAAAAGATCAAAAAATTAAAGAACAATGCGTTGCCAGTTGTACTTGTTTTTACTTAAAATGTGGAAAGAAACTATAGCCTTAATAATTTAGTCTTTTCAACGTTATTATATTTTGCCTCGTTAGTGTGTGAAGTTGGAGTTTATTTAATGCTGTGTTAACTTTAGTGGTCCGAAAAAGGCCAATAAAAACGTTCCAATAAACTGCCCCAACAGCCCCACGTAGTCACCCTGCAGCAATTTAGCATTTAAAATGGTAAAAACTGCTGAAACATGTCTAGATTTTCTAATTTCGAGGATACAATTTGGATGTTATAAATCCTTTGAAAATCCTGATAAAAAATGAGAGATTAATCTGTACCGAAATCATTTTATATTCTTCTTTTTAATTCCCGACGCGAATGTCAAAAATTTTTTTATGAGTTTGAGCGCCATGTGTTTGTGTTTGAACCAGTGAACCGATTTCGATGCGGTTTTTTTTTGATTGGAGCCTATTTCTCTGGAAGTGTTCCTAGCTACGTTCGATAAAAATAAAGTAAGCAGTTCCAGAGATAATATGGGTTATATTGAAGGTTGTCAGGGGTTTTCAAAAATTTATTTTTCTTGTATATAGCACTATTAGCCTTGCTATTAGTACACTAGATTGGAAGGCTTGGGGTAGGTTTTCGCGGTCTATCTACACTTGATTGCTGTTTTAACCCTTGGATTAATCGTCATTTGGCGGCAAACTAGAATGTCTGCGGTTTAACCACACACCTTACAACCTTATGGACTGATAAATGCTTATGGAATTTCTCCCAATAAATGACTATATGACAAACTTAATATTTGATTATTATGTAGTGAATACTAAATTTAATTTAATTTAAAATCCGTTTGTACCAACTTTACTCACATTCACAATGTATACTGTGTTAAAACTGTTAAGACCCAAAGCCATATTTTCTAATTATCAACGTTTTCGTTTAGGTTGGTAGCACTGCGTTTTGACGTGGCTATCTCTGCTATTTCTTATTTTTATTTGTGGAGTTTGTAATTTAGTTGTTTTCTTTTCGTGTACCTTTTAGTGAAGGGGCATGGGTAAGTACGTGGGATTTTTAATGAAGGAGTTTTGTGACTATGTGGGAATGATAGCTTTAGTCACACAATCAAGTGTTACCGGGTGTTTTGTTCGCATCCGTGTAGAAGGGCTTGATATGACGTCATCTTTCAAGATAGCGGCCAAAAATCATAAAAAATCCAACTTTCACAACCAGGCCATGATTATACTAGATTCCATATAATTCGAGGACGAGAATTCCAAAAAACAAGATTTTTGCCATTTTCTCTTCAAAAAAATCGTAATAGTTCGACGTTTTGTCAGACCAACTTCAAATTGTACCTCAAACTATTAGGCATGTATGCCAAATTCGATCCTTAGAGTTTGATGCAATTTGAAGCTTCATGATCTTGAAAAATACGCCAGTAAAATTAACAAATTGCAAAAATAACATACTAAAGGGCGCTATTCATCAACTATTCAAGCGAAGAGAACCAAATTTAGCAACAAAGATAAGAAGGTCAAGTCCAACAATTTTGTTAAAAAAAATTTTGTTCAGCTATGACGTGTTTCAATAAGGCGGCTGATATATCAAAATGGCGACCTATAACCACACTTTATTTTATCCAATTTCGTAAGGAAGTAAAAATCACAAGGTGGCCATCAATTCTTGTTGACATATCTCCGGTTACTATGAAAAAAAAAGTTTAGTTGATGCATAACCCCGATTGACCTTGAAAATACCATGTAAAATTGAAAAACCCGCTTTTTGTAGTGTTTTTTCCAATTTCTCATTACGCAAAAACTTTAAGTGCCGGAGATGAAATTAACATCTTAGCCATAAAAAAAACACTTTATTTTAAATCTCCGTACCATTTTTTTTGATCTGGCGTTCCAGATGTTGGTGTAACAAAACGTTAAATTATGGAGAATTTTTAAAGAGAAAATGACAAAAATAGTTTTTTCTTCAAGGTAATTTCAGGTCGGATGACCTCGAAAGTGATTTTTTTGGAATTCTCGTCCTCGAGTTATATGAAATCGAGTACAATCACGCACCGGTTGCAAAAATTGTATTTTTTATAATTTTTCGACCGCCATTTTGGAAAATGGCATCTAAAACACTTAGTCCAGAATATAGTAATGTACATCTAACTTCTGCTCACTCTTTTATAGGTAATTTAAATGAATTTGTTGGCTAGACAAGTAAGTAGAACACAAAATTCACAGTTCCGAAAGTAAAAACAACAGGCATATAGGTGATTTTTACCGGGATATAGCATAAACACCTAGGATGCCAGATAAAAAAAAAATGATATAAAGGTTTAAAATTAAGTGTTTGTTTATGGCTAAGATGTTAATTTCATCTTCGGCACTTAAATTTTTTTCGTAGTTGTTAATTGTAAAAAAATCACTACAAAAAGCTGGTTTTTCAATTTTGCATGGTATTTTCAAGGTCAATCAAGGTCATGCATCAACTACATTTTTTTTTTCATATTAAGCAGAGTCAACAAGAATTGATGGTCACCTTGTTATTTTTACTTTTTTACGTAATTGGATAAAATAAAATGTGGTTATACTTCTATTTTGAGATATCAGCCGCCATATTGAAACGCGTTATAGCTGAACAAAATTGTTGGACTTCACTTTCTTTTCTTTGTTACCCAATTTGGTTCTCTTGACTTTAATAATTGATGAATAGCGCCCATTAGTATGTTATTTTTGCAATTTTGCTGGGGTATTTTTCAAGGTCAAACTCAAGGTCAAGCTTCAAACTGCATCAAACTCTAAGGACCCAATTTGGCATACATGCTTAATAGTTTGGGGTACATTTGAAGTTGGTCTGACAAAACGTCGAATTATTAAGATTTTTCGAAGAAACAATGGCAAAAATCTTATTTTTTGCAATTTTTATGATCATTTAAGGTCGGATGACCTTGAAAAAAAAAATTTTTGGATCCTGGTTATCGAATTATATGGAATCGAGTATAATCATTCCCCGGTTGCGAAAGTTGTATTTTTTATAATTTTTGGCCGCCATCTTGAAAGATGTCGCCATATCAACCCCGTCTACACAAATTCGAACAAAACACCCGGTTGTGTGATTAAAGAGCTATCAATCCCACATAGTCACAAAACTCCTTCATAAAAAATCCCACGGGATAGAAATTATCGACATATGCCCCTACACTATTTTGTCGTGTCTTATAAGGACTATTTCATGAACTACTTCATTATTAGCCGGATCAATAGCGGTATTTATTGTTATCAGTTGGCAGTTTAGGGATTTTGTTGTATTGCCAACTGAGTTCAGCGCCAAAAATTAAGGATCATTTGCACCAACGAGTGAAGTGGCCTCTCAGTTAAGTCAGCGATTCCTACCGCTGACTTAACTGACTTGCCGAATTCGACGAGATGTTGCAAGTCACATTCTAACCGCCTACTTAACAAGTTGCTACTTAACAACTCGTTGGTGCGATTGGTAATAAGCAGTCATTTCTAAAAACTACATTATCGGTCTATTTTGAGGTTATAAGGTTGGTGAGTTTAGTACACTGATGTATCTGATGTATATGAGGTATCCAATAGTGAGATTTACGTTTGTTCTACTACTTGCAACCATGTCACTTTAAAAAAGCTTTAATTACGGTTGCTATCCAGCTGCGGTTGCCACATCGCGTTGCGGTGATTTTGCAATGCAGGAAAATAATTAAAAGGTTTTGACGAGGAAGTAAAGAAACGTAAAGAACTTCCTGGAAACTGTGCAAACAGTGTAATGTGGGGTGAGGGTATTTATCTGATCGATTAAGCTAACAGAATTGAATTTTCCATTAAACCGCACTGAATTGGTAAGAAATAGATCTGGAAAAGCGATTAGAAAAGAGATAACTTGTTTAGAAATAATTTCCCGACTCACATGTTGATAGATTAGCTAAAATATTTTTGAAGAGATATTAAGTTTCATTTGTTTCAAACCAACTTTCAAAGAGTTTGCGTCAGAAAATTATTTATTGGCGAAGAAAATTGTTTTAAGTTTTTGAGTATTAAAGTCACGCAACATTTTTTACCTACGACCACTTACGGTCCTAGGATAATAATAAAGTTTAGATGTAAATCAAAAGATGGCGTGACGAGCGATGAAACTTTATTTATAAGAGCAGTAATTGACGCAAAAATGAGAATTATTTTTCCATATTTTTGAGACAATAAATATTTATTAAACGTAAATAAATACAATATAATTTTAATACCTAACCAAAAATAAGTCTCGTTAAATTAACTACGCATTTTTGTAAGAAAAAAAAAACCTTGTTTTTAAAAAGATATATGAAAAGTCCCTTAGTAACCTTATTTGTTTTGACAGTTTTTTCAGGTTATGAAGGTTGTTGACTTAGGAGTGTTCGCGTTTGATATTTTTAATAATTTCTGATATTTATGATAATATTTTCATTGGTCGTAGGTAAAGTACCTATAGTACATTAACTCGCATGTAATGGTCATTACACGCTCAGATAAATTCTTTTTCGCACTAAACTGCTATTATTACCTAAACTAATAAATAAATAATTAACGCCAACCAATGCCGAAGTTTAAGTAACTTTCAGTCGGCCGCCATTCGGTTGGTGCCCATTTTGACGTTTGCAGATAACTTTGATTTTTTTGTGCTATTTCTAGTTGAAAAATAGTGATTTTTTTAGATCAGAAAAATGGTGCGGTTTTTGGGTGCAAGAGTGTCCGACGAGAAAAAAAAATACGTGTTACGTTTCACAGGAAAAAAATTGTTGTACATCTACATACGTAAACATATCCAAAATAATTCTTTATACAGTACGTAGTACTTTTTTAAGATTTAAATGTCTTCGAAATAACATTCTAAGGTAAACATTTTAAAAGAAAACTTTCATATTTCTATCGCTTTGTAAATAAAATAATTATCTACCAACTAGATAAAACCTAAAGGTTTCTTCAGGTTATGAACGTCAATCAGTAGATCAGTTCGGGTTGACGTCACGGGCTGTTAGCCATTTTATGCATGAGGCAAATAAGCCGTTTTCCCATAAACCGCAATGTAACAAAAACGTAAGTTTTACAAAAGCGTAAGTTTTGCAAGGACAGCTTTAAGTATTCATCCTTTGTTCATAGGAAAAATGCGATTTTTGCAAAATATTCAAAATTAAGCTGGCTAATTGCTGTAAAATTCGCCAGTGTTCCGCTATCCCTATCACATATTTTTTTTTCAAGGGTCTTAAGGGGAAATCTTGCATAAGACGCCCGAACTACTTTTCTGCCAGTCACTTCTCCTTTACCAGGAGAGCCCGGGTAGTGTCGGATTCCTACCGACTAAAACCCCTCGATTGTGACTCCAACCTGCCTGGTGGCAAGCTATAGTCACTGCACTGCAGCCATTTCTGACTTATTGTGCAACCTCTTGGTTCCTAGGCTAACCACTCCTTTAATTTTGTCCCCTGTACAAGTTTGTACAGGTCCTTAATGGAGTAGTCCCCAGTCAATATTGGTTATAGTTCAACTTCCCCCAAATATTAGGTGCCTCTTGCGATCCAGTACCTCGCATTGGCATATTACATATTCTACTGTTTCCAGTTCCTGATTGCATAATCTGCAGCTCAGGTGAACTTTAACCGCCATATGACCGTTCATGATTCCTATTATAGTTCTCACTTGCATCCTGCTATAGCTTAGCAGGTCTTTCGTGAGTTTGGCATTCAGGCCTTTGATAAAGGCTCTGCTGTGTCTTAGCCCCTGTCTTTCTAGCCAGTGGCTTTCGCGTTTATACCTTATCCAGAGTTTGACCTGGGACCTTATTGTACATTTTGGTACCCCCAGGGCTTGTCTTGCAAGTTCGTCAGCTTTTTCGTTGCCTTGGATACCTCTATATCCTGGCACCCATACTAATCTGATTTTGTTATGTTCCGCCAGTTCCATTAGTTCAGCAAAACATTCCCATACTAGCCTTGAGGTGACCTTTGGGCACATAAGCGCCCTAAGGGCTGCCTGGCTATTTGAGTTTATAGATATGGTTTGCTCGAAGTATCCCATTCTAATGTTCTCTCTTGCGCATTCTAGGATGGCAAAGATTTCTGCTTGGAAAACTGTCGAGTAAGATACCAGTGAGAAATGCAGATCTCTCCTAGGTCTTTCCCCGAATATTTCAGCCCCACTACCTTCGTCAGTTTTTGATCCGTGTACCAGATCAGTCCTTCCTGTGGCAGGGGGTGGTTTCGTCCTGACCACGCTACTCTCTCCGACGCAGACGTCAAACATAAACTCAAAGTCACGTGGCCTGAATTTTTTTGTTACTTGGGTGTAGTTAAGCCCAAGAAATAGAAAAAACTCAACATTTGTTCCCCAGTAGTTTAATCCAAGGTTTAATATTGAACGTTTTAAATTTTCAAGCAATTTCCTTCGCCACCTCATTATTATATTTCCGGAGATGAAAAACACCTGAGAAACAAAAGTGTACTCGTAAATTTTAAGGACTCTTGCGTAGGTACGTAATTTATATTTTGCTACATCAAGGAGGGGGATTTAGTGAAAAATGTTACCCGAGAAATGATGTAAGACAAGCCCGGCTTAGGGGGAAATAATTACGCGCCTTTTTATTTATTTAATATTTTAAGGTGTAGCGCGCGCTACAAATTCGCTTTTTGATCGGTTCCAAGAAAAAAATACCGAATTATGTGTTTGTAGCATCCAGGCACCGGCGATCCCTTGGGGGTATGGGTTGGGGGAGCCTGCTCAGGAGGATCCGCCCCTCCCCCCCAAATGTTGTTTGCGGATGGGAAATATGAAGGTTAAGTTGGAAATAAAATATAAATAATAAAAAAATCTCAGTTTCAGGTAACTTTGGAATCGCTTTGAATATTAGTTGGAAAAAAATGGCCTTCTTTAGATCGCCGGTGCATCCAGGACCAGTACTTTACATGAAAATCAAAATCTTTCTCATAAGTATGTCTCAAAGAGTAAAGCCACATTTGCATTGGGCTTATAGCAAAAGCATGTTACTATTTACATTGGAAGTCAACTTAGTAAAACGGTTTGCCAGTTGCAAACTTTTTATAAATTTACTAGCTGGCCGCGCGCGACTTGGTTCGCGTGTTTAAAATTGTAGTTCTCCACCTTACTCCACTTTCATGCCCTCAAACCTTTGCCTGGAAGTTTTTTTGCTTTAAAAGGTCATAAACTTTTGTTCCCGTGAACCGATTTTGTCGAAATAAAGCCTGTGTACTCCCCAGAAATCCAAATAATGCACGAAAACACTGTCTTTGATTCCGGTTCTATAGGTAACTTATTTTTTAGCAGGTCATTGTTTAAGTAATATAAGAGAATAATAGAAGAAGCACTTTTCTCGATTCCGGACTTTATTTCCTTTAGTTTGATACCACACAACCCATATTTTAGTTGGTCAATATTTTCATTAAATATGGGGTTGGGATGGGGGAGGGGTAATAAAAAACTGCAAAAGTTATTAGAAAAACACTTTTTTCGATTCCGGACTTTATTTCCTTCAGTTTGATACCTAATAACCCATATTTTAACAGATCAAAATTTTTATCAATTATGGGGGATAATCCTCCCTATTCATAGGGGGTTGTTAGAAAAACGCTGAAACACGTGTCTATCTATTTTATTAGTAGACCTTATAATATCAATTTCTAAACCTCTGTGACTTTTTTCTTCTGAGATACAGAAGATCTCTTTACCCCCTTCGAAATCGAATTACCCCTATTTCTCCACTCCCAGCTGAAATTTAGAAAAACGCCAAAACAGGTTACTTACTTTACTTATTTTATTAGTACAATTTTCACACCAATTTTCAGACCTCTGCGGCTTTTCGTCTCCGAGATTCGTTTCCGAGGGGTAACATTCTCAAAAATCCTTTCTTAGCAAGCGCCTACGTCAGACACCCAATATGTCCTTAAATTTTCATAACTGTAGGTCAACCCAGCAAACACAAATCGTCGACATTGAATCGGGCCAATGTCGACAACGTCGGCAGTGTGTCGGCATCGGCGACTACACGCTGGCCCGATGTTGGACATATTGCGATTTTCAGTTTTCAGTCAATAATCGGCAACTGACGAAGGTCCACATTACTCTACAGTCGACTTTATGCCGACACCACTTTAGGACCGATGATGGTCCGATTGGAACTTTGTTTAATTGGTCGAAAATCGGCAACTGACGATGACCCGATTTACTATAGTCGACATTATGCCGACGACTACTTTATCTGCTTTAGGGCCGACGATGGTCCGATTGGAACTTTGTTTAATCGGACGAGAATCGGCAACTGACGATGACCCGATTTACTATAGTCGACATTATGCCGACGACTACTTTATCTGCTTTAGGGCCGACGATGGTCCGATTGGAACTTTGTTTAATCGGACGAGAATCGGCAACTGACGATGACCCGATTTACTATAGTCGACATTATGCCGACGACTACTTTATCTGCTTTAGGGCCGACGATGGTCCGATTGGAACTTTGTTTGATTGGTCGAGAATCAGCAACTGGACGATGGTCCCATTTACTATAGTCGACTTTATGCCGAAACGCACTCTTATCTGCTTTAGGACCGACGATAGCCTGATCATATTTTTGTTCGACTGGTCGATAACCGGCAACAGACGATGGTACGTCACAATAAAATTTTTAAACTGCTTAATAGTTACTTCCTAGTATATAGAGATGGTGCTAATATCACTATGTTCCCTGTACAATGAAAGATAATATTATATATATAATGAGCAAAGATATTTCAAAACATGACAAGATGGTGGTACTTCTCTACAAGACTCACCTCTTCCGCCACTTAAACCACCCCGACTGGTTAAGTACCCGCATTATCGAAACTTTGTAGTGTGCCAATGTCGGATCCTGTCAAGCAACCACCGACGGACATTCGTCAATCACCGACGTCCGGCAGCTTTGAGAGGCAGATGTGGGGCCTTATTATCCACCTATTATCGGACCTTTGTGGTTTGCCATTGCTTTAAGCTACCACCGACGCACCTTGGTCAATCGCCGACGTTGGACCGCTTTAGGAAACCAATGTCGGACTTGAATAGTTTACCGATGTCGGGCCGAGACCAGCTTGCCTACGTTAGATCGACCAAATTAAGCAGCTATATGGGCGGAAGGTCGGTACCATGTGGTTAAACCATATTGGACCTTAATCGTACGGCGACGGTATGCCGATGTCCGCAAAAAGTAAAATTTACCATTGGTCAGACGGCTGGCTACAGTCTAACGTTGCGTCGGCAAACATACATTGGGCCTACATTGCAAAGCGGACCAAAAATACTGCTGGTCCGATGTAGTAAATCGACGTCGTGCCGATGACGGCAAATTCGACAATCTACATCAGGCCGACGAAGACCCGAGGAAGCCGTGTTTGCTGGGAAGTGGTTTGACCTGTGCGTTTATAGTTAACGATTACGTTCAGTACTTTATTAGTATAGATAGGTTAGAAGATTGACTTTTTGGGCAGATCTGCTCTTTTTGAAGATGCCGCTTTCGAATCTTCGGAATTTAAAATGGTCAATTAGAACACTTTTTGAAAAACATTAACAACGCAAAATGATAAGCTGATTCGACTGTACTACGAATTTCAATTACTACGTTTTGACGTGGAACTGAATACGTTTTCAATACGATTCACTTTCAAACCTTCCGCCCTGCCAAGTTCAATACCCCTTTTTTTTGGATGGTATCGGGATCCAATTGCACGAAAACGGGTATCGCATCGAACTGACTGATGACACCAATATTATTAAGCGATTAGCACTTACAACAGTCCTGCAAAAAATGGGTATGTACCTTTATTTTAATTATATTATTTCGCTATAAACTTATAGGCTTTAAAAGAGCAAACAAAGAAGTAAACTTGGCAAAATAAATCAGGCAAATGTCAAAATCTCAAATCGTGTTCAAATCGCTCTATGAAAACCGTAAGGTAAATAGTATTGAAAACCGTTCAACGTGAAAACGTAAATGTAAATCTACCTTAATAATGCAAAAATCTCTCAAAAATGCCACAATTTCTCAAAATCAAAAAGTTGAGATTTTGAAATCAAATAGTTATTTATGCAATTTAAAAAGTATAGCTTTAGCGTGCGGAGTGTTTAAGGAAAGAAATATAAAATTTTCAAAAAGGGCAAAAGCTGATAATTTTGTTTACTTACAAAAAATATCTTGTTTGAAAATTTTACAAAACTGGTTAAAACTATTGGCTTTTTTTGTACCAGGTACTTTTCATTAAAAAATATTAAATGCATGGAAAATCGATTTATTTTTGTGCCCTTCGCCGTTGAAACTTGGGGCGGAGAGACTGGTCGGGGAAATAGCCTCAAACATATCTTTCGATCAGTCTCGTTGCTTTATAGCTCAGAACATAGGTATCGCAGGGGTAACGCTGCATGGCTGATGGTTACCATACCGGGGGAGTTAGGGCTGGAGAAATGTGGTTGGGTTTACGGGTGAATGAGAGTCTCTTTTTATTTATATTTTTAAATTTTTGCTATATTTAAAATGTTGAATTAAATTTAAAAGATAGCTGTAAGTATTCTTCTAAACATAAGAAAATACTATAGGTCCACCTCGTAACAATTACAGGTTTTTTCCTTAAGGTAAACCCATTCAAACCCAACCTTATGTAATTTTAACAAAGTGGACATTAAAGCATTAGGTATGTATGTATGTATTTATGTATGTATTTAAAACTGGTGGTCAGTTTTCTATCGAAGGCTGAACCATGCACTGCGGCCTCAAATGGGCCTGTTGTGCCCGGGTATGTACTGAGATTTTAAAGATCGCAATTTAAACACATTCGACCCACAAAAGTAAAAGATCGTGCAGACTAAAAAACTTCATTTAGGCTTCATGCTTTGTCTTCAACTCATGCCAGTTGAAGCTTTAGTGAAAGCCATAAAAATCATTGGGTACTTCTAGGATACACGTCCTTGAGACGTAAAATTTGGATAAATATTTGAAATACCTTTAAAACTTTCCTTATTTAAATTCTGATGGTGGTGAAACTCACCCCTCAAAGAGGAGTCTTTAAAAAATTCCAATATAGCCAAAAAGTGCCTCCCTCGCAAACCAAATCTACGTTTTTTTGTAAACATTAACATTGGGATTTACTAAGATCTAAAATAGTACCCCACACAGATCTAAATATTTAAACCTGTGGGGGGTGCTAAATTTTAAAACCAAATTTAAAAAAGAACACTTACCCATACAGAAAAGACAAAGTTATTCATTGTTTTGTATTATTATTGCAAAATACCATTGATAAACAGCTTTTTTTTTAAAAAAAATATACCATATTTTAGGAGAAAATGCCCTAAAACCAATGTTTTTTTCACATGCTTCAACATGGCATATCGTGAATACGCCAAAAATTTGGCACATAATAGCTTCATCATCTGTGTTTGAGGTTATAAAGTTGTTGATTTTTTAGACCACCTCTGGGAGGTGGTTTAAATTTATAGTCCCCAGAAAGAATTGTTTTGTGGCAATTGGTAATAAGTTCGTTTAAATATTCCCTGAGTAACCGTTTTTACAAGAAGTAATTTACCTTATTTAATATCCCAAGTTGTTTATTAATCAATAAAACACCTCCAATTTTGTTCAGAAAAACTCCACTACAAGGCAAAACAAACATAAGTGAAGGTCACTGATTATGCATGAAAATATACCAAACAAAAAAACCCAAAACGACTATATTAATTTATTTACAAACTGAAAGTAAAACATTGAGGTTATCTAAAAGCTCAGTCAAAATAATTTATGTTACTCAAAGCCCACTCATTTTAAAGCTGTAGCTTTCATCAGTAGAGGTTGGTGCAAGCCAAGGTGCAAGCCAAGGTGCAAGCAGAGGTAAAAGATCCGAACTCGCTGTTTGTGATTGAACGCAGCGCTAATATTTTTAAACTGACATTTCGACAGTGACAGAGATGTAAAAAAAACTTGCATTTAAGTTTTTTAATACATTTCATAAATAAAAACACCTTTTAAATAAATACAAAATTAATCTACTCCTTATTTTATTATCACCCATCTAAATCGTTGTGTGACATCAAGTATTTAACTGGAAAAATCAATTATCAAGGGTAAGTTTTAATTAGAGTGACATATAACCTCAATTTTAATTTGTTCTACAGAGTGTTTACTATTTAAACCCCGCGTGGGTTACAATTTTTAAATTTTCTTTTATTCTAAATTGAATCTTTCTCCTTAAATCCAATAAAAGATTGTGTTAAGATGACTATTCAATAAACAAATTTATTAAAATTCTTCTTATAATTCAAATTGTGGCCAAAACTCAAGGAGGGTTGGTTTAAAATGCTTAAAACCAAAAATTTCACTTAAACTTAGGACCGTTCTAAAATAGACTAAACCCTTTTAGTAAATCCCACCGTATACGTTTTAAACGGGACATCCTGTATATTGAAGATCGAAATTAGGCTTTAATATTTTGTATTATTTAGTTTTGTTATACTTCCATTTTTTGTGGAATACCCTGTATATATGCGAGATACAAGTACTTATTAGCTACAATAGAAAGAAGATTTTCTGCAAAAAATACTTCCCCAATTTCTCATACAGACGCAGCAGGTGTTACAAGCGCCATAGACAAGTGCTTCAAAATGACTATAAACCGTTCCTAACTTTGGCAGAAGATGTTCTTAATCACACTGTAAAAAGAAATACAATATACGGTAAACAGAACGTAAATTATTTAAGGCTTCTACAGGTGGATATTTTAACTATTTTTATAGTTCTACAAAAAAATAGTTTAAAATTACCATGAATAGTTTGTATTTTTTCAGTTAACAGTTAACCGGTTTGCACACTATTTAAGTTTTAATAAAAATAAACTATTAAATTCATTGACTTGTATAATCCTTCGGATTAAATTCCTAATTTACAAATAAGTACCATCGAGTAGGTACCATAGATTTAAAAAAAATTAGATATATATTATACTTATTCTTAAAACAACTTTATTTTTGCGAAATAGTTTATCTAAAGTGACAGTTTTAATTGTGTAAATGTTAACTTATACCATCTCTAATATTGAGGCTTTAGGTACCACATAAAAAAATTGCCGATAATTTTTTACGATTGCGTTTTTTCTATAATTTCGCGACTTCGCTGGAGTAGTGAAAGAACCCCGCACGAAATACATTGAAAAATTATTTCGGTGAAATTTGATAAAATTTTAGTATGTTATAGTGGACTATGAGATAAGAAAAATGTGTAAATATAAAATGATTTGTATGGCTAGTTCCAGAGATATACATGGTCAAAGTTTAAAAAAACGTCGTTTTTTTGACAATTTTTTATTTTCCCTGATATCAAAATAAAACAATTATTTTGAGCAAAAATTAATGTTTTAGTATTTTCTAGATAAACTGAACAAGTTTTTCTTTCCAGTAATAGTAACTTTGTGTTACATGTTTTTTTTTTATTTTTCTTTACCATAGAA
This sequence comes from Oxystoma pomonae, assembly GCA_963921995.1. Taxonomy (NCBI): domain Eukaryota; kingdom Metazoa; phylum Arthropoda; class Insecta; order Coleoptera; family Brentidae; genus Oxystoma; species Oxystoma pomonae. Next base: position 36,319,403 of record OY998167.1, on the reverse strand, counting down.
ACTTGACGAAAATTGTTTTCTACGAAATAATTATTTTGCAACTTAAAAATATTCTTTTGCATTCAGTTAAAGTGATGAGTAAATAAACTTTAAATAAAATTAATTTTATTTTTTTCCTAGCTACGAGGTACATGCAAAAAGTTCTATATCATTCATTTTTACAAAAAATTTATCAATTTTTAATTTCTTTAAACCTGATCCAGGGATTTTAATTTAATTTTGCGTAAGACTTTATTATACTTTTATCTAATACAGGGTGCGAAATGACACGTTGTACGATACACGGTCGTGAAATGTCATTAAAGTACTCGTCTAGAAATTCCGGACTCGGCTCCTTCGTCGCTTTGTCCGTAAACATCTAGACTTGTACTTTAATATATCATTTCCCGGCCTCGTAACGTAAATTACTATAGTTAAATACCTGTTAAATTAATTATTTTTCGATGTGCTAAAATACACTTTTAGTGGGACACGTTTTTTGGTAAATTTAAAGATCGTAGAGAACTTTGATTAAAAGAAATTAATATCACCTTATGTTTTACCCACTTTATACGCTTTGAACAATTAAAATTTTCGCTGTTTTTTAGATAAATATGGCAAAATTAAAACCATATGCACGACACCACCAAAGATGAAAGACAAATGACAAAACAGAATTTTTTATTAAACAATTGCCTTAAATTTTTTCCATCTTTCTCTAAAATACTTTTTTATAGCCTGTTATCTATTTTTGACAACCTTAAATATTCTTCATTTTAACAGAGAATGCATGTTTTTTAGCAGTACTTTTTTTGAACGCCTAAAAAACAGTAAAAACTTGAAAAATTTGAGTGTTTTATTCTAGAAATCGAAATTTTGGAAAGAAAGCTTTTAAATGTGAGCAAAATCATGGCATAAAAATGTGAAAAAGATGCAGTCAAAATTGCTCAAACAAAAACTTTACCCCTTAAATTATGCTAAAATATTTTAAGCCTTAAGTTACCATCATGGCTTTACCATAACAGCTCCAAACGAATTCACTTCACAAAATTTTAATAAAAATCAGAAACTGTCAAAATGATGAAGCCCGGTTGCCAATGGCAAGTCAGTTTTTATTATATAAATTATCTGTAGTAATTTATTAAGGAATGGGGAAATTATGCAAAATCCCCTATCGCTAAAACTTTTCCTTCATTTTGTAAATATGTTTGGCTCAAATTATTAGTTTGAAATTCGCCATCTGACACCTCCAATAAAACGCTATATGTCGTGTATCGTTGGTTGAATGATAAATAGAAATTTCGTACAACTAATAATCATGAGTGTGTATCTCCTTGTCTTTATAGCATCTCTAAGTTTTTAAAGCCGCAGTAGGCCTCAAAGATCTCCCCACTACTAACAAATGAATCGGACGAAAGGATTTCCTAATAGCCAGTCAAAACTCCATGTCCTCGGTAGCTCAGTTGGTAGAGCATTAGACTGCTTTTCTAAAGGTCCCGGGTTCAAATCCTGGTCGAGGAAAAACTTTTTTCCGATTTATTCCCCCACCCTTTGTCCTCTATGCCACAAATCTTTTCTGCAAAATGTCAATGTTCGCTATTTATATATCATCAATAAAAACCTGTTGGTACAGACGTGTGATTTTGAGTTTTGACAAGGGAAATTATCAGTTTTGATAAGGTTTCGCTGAATAATCATGTGAAAATCGACCTGCATTTATAATGTATGAGGTATATAAATAATCACTGGAATTCTTATCACTTGACGAAAGCCAAACAAATTATCGCCGTAATTTTTTAAAACCACACTTGTCTTATGGGACTTTTAACATAAGTGAAATAATCATAGGCAATATCCCGAGTACATAACAAATTATCATAATTTGCTATGGATATTCTACGGACTATCTCTTGAAGAAAATATTGTATGTTCCCAATCTTTAATTTAATTATAAGCGTGTCAGTGATTTGTTTTTTTCAGTCACTATAAACACTACTATACCTGACAGTAAGGGACTTTTTATGGAAGGGCGATAAATTTGCACTAGTGTAAATTACCGCTGTAATTCCTTTCCTATTGAAAGAATTCTGCCAGCAATATTTTCAAAGAAAAGAGTCAAACTTCTTTTTACAGTGTACCGTTTTGCCACTCTCTCTGATGGACCGATGCCAGTTTTTTTTGTTTATCCTTCGGGAGAGAAAACCGCCCTTAAATTGGGGTTCGAATTGGAGGGGAACATATACGCTTACAGCAAAACAAAGTAGGTGGGTTTTTGGGTAAAGTAGAGTTTAAGTTAAGTTTTATAATAAAAAGAAGTCGGTTGGGTCGGCTACTATTTTTTTTCGTGGATTAATTCAACAGCATATTTCTTTTGCGCCAATAATAATCATTCTTATTTTAATGTAAACTGTCCCGCATCATTTTCTTTTTCTATCGCCTGGGGGGTGTGATATTTCATACCTTTCGCCCTCTTTCTCAAATGCTCTTTATTTTAACACCCGTTAAAGTGATACAGATATTTGAGTTGAACCAGGTATTATATTTAAGGATTGTTAAATATATAGGAAAGTCACGCAACCCTATGGACAAAACAATTGACACCTTTTTGATCCAAATCGCCAGATATTCTACTTCTACTTGTTTCTATTTTGTGGTGCTTAATACTACTTTTTCACACGATTTTAAAAATTATGTATTTTGTAATAAATATAATTTCTTTAAAATTATTAACTTAAGAGGTATTTGTAACATTTAAAGTCTAAACTGTAAGATAATTGTACATGTATATAAAACATTTTTTTATTATCCTGTGAAACGTAACACCTAATTCTAAAAAAAAAAATACTACACGGAAAAAAAAAGTATTAATATACCTATGCTACAAAAATCCCAAGATTTTAAAAACTATTATAAAAATATATTGCAATAAGATATTAACTGCTAAAATTCAGAATATTACATATAAAAATCCATCGTATTTTAAAGTTGAAAATATATTTTAATAAAAATTAAAAAATCATTTTATTTAATTTAAAAAATTTTATATATTACTATAAAATATTTCTTATTTTAAGATTAAATATATGTTTTATTGGGATTTAATAACTTAATTTATTAAATTTTGTATTTTCAAATGTTTAAAATTAATATATGATTTATTAATAATGTTACAAAAATCCAATATTTTAAATAGTAATAAACAATTACACTAAAATAGGATATTATATAGACATAACATTAAATTCTTGATTTAGCTTTCCTTTCTTCGCGTTTGCGCTTTTCCCTGTATTTTATTTCCTTTTAGCCAAACATTCCTCTTCTTCTTTCCTAAAAAAGAATATCAAATTTAGTACAAGAAATACATATAAAATCTGGTGATTAATTCATAAAAATCTAATTCTTAAAAAAATTAACAAAATTAAATGAGATAAATGTTAAAACATCGTTCCTTTATACATACAAGTTTACAAACTAATGTTAAAAATTTTTTAAATACACATTAAAAAAAAATAGGCAAAACCAAGTCAGGGTTAGATTTTGTCCTAAAAAATACTTTGAGAGGACAATATAATTCCTCTAAATAGAATTCTTTTAATTGTTTTTTAAAATTAGTGTTACATATATAAAATTTTTTATTTAAAAGAAATAGTTTGTTAATGTATTTTATTTCCATATAATTTGGGTGCATTGCAATATGAAAAAAAAATATGACCTAACTTACGCAATACACAAACGCTAAACGACACATATTAACCCCTAAAGTTTGCGACTGTCGATGTCGTCGATAGTACGACTGGTAAATTTTAAACAGTATAAAGAACTTAAAAAGGGATTTAGTGAGGGTGAATAAATAACAAAATCAATGAAAAGCAAGCTTTCCGTCAAAAAAGGGAGGGAGGGAAAGCTCGCTATTCATTGATTTTGTTAGTATAAAGAATTTTTCATTATATTCAAAAATAAGAAAAAAATTTATTTGTGCCTCGATCTGTTTCAAAACTTACCTTGAAGTTCCGAAAAAAGTTCTATCATTTGCCAATCTTCTAAGAGTTTTTTGTATATCGAAAATATTTTTTCAAGTTCCGGCCTTTGTCGGTCAAGACACAACTGTTGCGTCCCACGATTGAATATCGAATGACGCTTTTTTAAAATTTCAAATTTGACAGGCTTGATTTTTAAAATATTTTTTTTCTTCGCTTTTAATATTTTATATTTTACGGAAAAATTGTGTTTTATTTTGAAAAATATATTATTTTAATAAAAAGACTTTTTAATATATGGTTTTTTAAAATTTAATAAAGGCTGGTATTAAATTTTGAAACATTCATGTTTTTAAATATAATAATATAATAATAATATAATTAAATATATAAATTGTAATAAATCTAATTTTAGATTCGAATATCTGAAAGTATTCTAAGTCTAATAGAAAAATATATTTGACAAAAATACTCCCACATTTTTAAACTTTATAATAAATATATTTTCTTTAAAACACAATGTATTCAAAAATACAATGCATTTTTTTCTATGTAATTTCCATTCAAAACACAAAAAAGTTAAAATTAAACTTAACAGCAAACGCCAAAATGGGCCCCAACCGAATGGCGGACGATCGAAAGTTGGCCTCACTTTCATTTCACAGCGGGTATATCTAGCAATATTTATTCTCGCAGATGCGAGGAAACCTTCTATACTCTGAGAATAAATTTTTGAAATGGCTATGGTAACACAACCATATTTTCGAAACACAAGACGATAGTTTTTTATAGTTTCTGTACTGTAATGCTGCAACTCATGTTTCTTGAAGTCCCTAGTTGTATTTTAAATCCCCATAGGTACTTAGAATTAATCTGAAGGTACAGAGGGAGGGCTTAGACCGCTTTTGAGGGTTGAGTTTTGAGTTACCGCAAGAAAATATAGTATGTGAGCGTCTACATTTCCAATTTGATTATCGACTTTCTGTAACTTTTACATTGCGGTTCTTGTTGGCAAATTTTAATTTTGCTTAAAAAGTAGGTAGTAGTAGTAATAGTAGACAGGGGGCGGTTCAAGACTTGGAAAGTAGGCCCTAGCGGTATCTTTTTGCCTCACCCCAAATTCAGTTCCCCAATCCACTACCTGTAGGTAAGTTTCTGACGAATTTATATTTTGACTATGTACGTTTTAAAAATATGATGATACGGACTTAATAAAATATTTTACCTATGACCAACGAACAATACTAATTTTACGTCCAACTCAACACGACTTTAATGACTCATTTACCACAAGATGGCGTGACAAGCGACGAAAATTTATTTTAAAAGAGCACTAATTGACGCAAAAATGTGAATAATTTTTCTATATTTTTAAGACAATAATAAGTCCCGTTAAATTGGCATATTACGAATTTTTAGTAACCTTATTTGTTTTGACGTTTTAGATAGTCATTGAAACTTCCGGTTATGAAGATATATTTTTAGGCTTTTACGCAGTGGTTTTCAAAAATCTTTAGAATAAAATTTCCTTAACTTAGTGGCAAAAAAAACAGAAAAATAGTTTCAGTTTTATAGCGAGCGCATGAGAAAATTTTTCGTAATAAAGCAGCATTCTTTTCGTATTTGTCGATTACCCTCTATTCCCTTATTTCTGCAATGACCATTAATTGGTTGGCTGACCCATTAACATCTTAGGAACTCTGATATTTTCCTCCTAACCTAATTGTAATATTTAATTTTACTGCTTTTCTGACAGTTTTTTATTGTTATTTCTTGTCACTCCATCACCCAATTTTCTCCATTGTTGTTTAGCCACGATCGCTGTAAATCGTTTTATTGCCTCCATTCCAGTTTTAGTGGAGAAATAAAATTATTACTTGTGGGATTGTAACTGCTTTACTGGTTGTTTGTTTGTTTGTCAGAGATTTGATACGAACCCATTATTTTTTTTGTTTGAACATTGTTTTATCGTTTTTACTCAAGTTTGGTATTTTTTTTTGTAAATAAATTTACCTGTAAAAATAATAGACTCCCTCCAATATCAAATGGTCCGTGAGTTGTTGGCGTAGTTATGTAAGTGAGGTCAGTTTATTGAAAATCAATACTTCTATATTTTAAATCATTGGACATACTCTATCACATACAGTGTGTCCCAAAAGTCTGGAATAATGACTGTGGCGCACCGAGGGGGGAGGTTGGGGTTAAAACCCCCCCGAAAGGCCTGGTTATATACAATTGGCACAATCAAATAACAGCAGAAATAAAATATATAGATAGAGAATAAAATACAAGAGCCTGGACTTTCATTTTTAAGAAAAATCTTTAAAAAATCATAAATTGCAAAATTTTTCGCCTGCGGCGCTAAATAACCTTTTATTTTTACGATTTCATTCGTTCATGACCGCTATAAAAATGTTTGATTTTTTTATTTGTTTTCAATTTGGATCACCATCAAAATGGTCTTTTTAATGTAACTTTATCAAAAATGGCTATTTAAGTGTCATTTTCGCAATTTTTACAAACAAATTAAGGGTAAATACCCAAGCAACAATTTTCTGCCCAATGACGTTAATTTGGGTGTATAAATTAGTGATCATCAGACGGTCTTACATATTACGACAAAATTCCGTTGCTTTAACGTTAGATAATACTATCAATGAATAGCGAGCTTTCCCTCAAAAAAGGTAATGATAACCGTAGATCCGGATTTCGCACTTGTGGTGCTCATCAGTACGGTGCTAGGAATTAGGAGATGAAATGATGATGAAAAAATATGACACAGGATTCATGTAAAAGACAACCATCTGTCAAATTGCAGAATCGGTAGATGTACCTTCAATTTGAAGCACCACAAGTGCGAAATCCGCATCTATGGTTACCTTTTTTGTTATTCATTCACCCTCACTAAATCCCTTTTTAAATTTATCAATCCAGAGCTTAAGATATCTGTAAAGATAATTATATCTGTCTCCGTAGAGACGCTTACTTTTCCTTCAAATTGAAGGTACATCTGCCGATTCTGCAATTTGGCAGATGGTTGTCTTTTACATGAATCCTGTGTCATATTTTTTCATCATCATTTCATCTCCTAATTCCTAACACCGTACTGATGAGCACGACAAGTGCGAAATCCGGATCTACGGTTACCATTACCTTTTTTGAGGGAAAGCTCGCTATTCATTGATTTTGTTATTTATTCACCCTCACTAAATCCCTTTTTAAGTTAGATAATACTGTAGTAACATTGTTACCGTCTACCCAACGTTTAGTCGACCTGTCACGCGTTGGTGCATTTTCTAGTAAACCACTGACATCGTGTGGACGTTTTTATGAGACTCTAGTTACGTTCTTCCGACGTATCAACGTCTAAACAACTTTCACATTACATGAACTTGCGACGTTTCTTTCTGACCGGTCTTGCGACGTTTTCCGCCCGAAGTTTTGACGAACTTAAATGCCCTTTTCTTGTGAAGAAGAAAAGTTTCCAAAGAAACTAATGGCATTATATTCTCCTTCTCTGCCGCACTTTATGTACGGCAGATCGCCCCATCTCTCTCTAGATGTTAAATAACTGTCAACTGTCATCGGCCGAATTGTTGGAGAGTTTTCCAGTCGCACGTTGGCTTAATAGTAACCAACGGTCGTGGCAAGTGGTTCATTTGGGAATGTTTGACGACTGTAGTCCATTTACGTATATTTTTTGTGATTCTCATAATATTCGTCATTTTTGAGGCCATCGTTTATGTTCGGAGTGGCCGCGATATTTACTAAACACGCAAAAAATACTACAAACAGCATTGAATGGCATTTTGGAGACGTTTTATGTTACGGGCGAGATAGGTATTTGACCATGGAATCCTAAAAAGAGGGCTTTAGTAGCATCCATTTTTTTACATTAAAAAAAAACAATATTTTTCGTTTAAACACAAAACAATCAAGGGCGCACGTGTTTTTTAATTCCTTTTCTAATCATATTTGTCAGTAAACCGAATTACGTTTTTAAATTTTGCTCCTATAGTAGCCATATAACGGTAATTATCAAATTATAATTTTTTGTTTGCCATTTTCTAAAGTGTATAAAAATAAGTTCATTTTAGTAACCGAAAATCCCAAAGTTTGAGATGGGCAACATTTTGGGTAGTGAAACACCACCAAAAAAATCAATAACAAAGAGGGCGCTAGTGTAGTCGTTTTGGGTCGTATTTTACGACGTAACAAGACAGATTACTATTCCGTCTCCAGTCACTGCACAACGATGTAAGGACTCAAAAATAATCCACCATTTGGTGTAAATCCGGGTCGGCATGTTGGCTAAAACGACGTCGCATCATAACGTCGGGTCGCATTTAACAACGTCGCTACGCCGTTAAATTGCTGCGTAGGTAAACAACTCAAATTCTCAAAACCCCATCAATATTTACGAGTTTAGTTTAATTTTAGGTCAATAATACCATTTTAAGTGGTATTTTCTGAAAAAAAAACATGATTTTGACATCAAAGTTTGGGTAAATAAACAATTTTAAATTTGGTTAACTCCCCTTTCTCCCTCTCTACATTAAAGCCCAGGTTTGCGCTTGTAAGCACCTGTTTCCTTGTATCAATAATGGTCACATTTTTACTTCAAATTAAGTTTTTTTATTATTTATTCTTAAACCCCCCCCCCCCCCCGAAGCCAATGTATCGGTGCGCCACTTAATAATTAATTTTTTTGGGAGAACCATGGTGTCCCAAAAATAAATTACGACACAAACTTTTCTTCTTTTCAATTGGAGACACTGTATATGATCTCATTTTCTAAATCCCTAAAAAATAAGCTTTTCAAAATTACTTAACAGTTTGGGTCTATCTTTTATAATCTCCAAGATATTCAAGTTTAAATTGTTATTATTGATTGTAGATTCCAGGGGAGTCGTTTCGGCTCTTTTAACCGCACGACACTGCTTCCTTTGCAGAAATTTTGTGCATGCCTCTACATCTTAGTTCGTGTCCAGAAATTTAAGGCTTCTTCCAAAGGCAGCTATTTTCTTGGGGGATAGTTGGCCCACTTCTTGGGTAGATGGCAGTACCCCCTCGAGGTGCTCAAGCCTTTTCCAGAGTTGAGCAGGGCATTCACAGAGTAAGTGTTCTGCGGTCTCTGTTGCGGTGTCAGAAAATCTGCTGTGGTCATCTTCCTATTACCTTTAGGTGATATTTTACCGGAGGGTGTCCGGTGAGCAGTCCGACGACTCTTCTAATGTCTTTATGAGCTTTTCTGCTCTTTTTTTGATATGATGATCAACCTTTTTGCCTGTCTTAGTCCTGGAGTGTGTCAAACAATGGATGTTTTGACAATTGGTCCTTTTCCCAATTGTTAAGTTCTTTTAGAACGTGGCTTTTCATGAATCCACAGTAGGTATGTTTGCGAGGGTATCTGTTTCCTCGTTGCCCGCTATGCCTCGGAGTCGTGGTACCCACATCAATATTACCTGGCTGTGGGTTGCGAGTACTTTTAGGGTTTGTTTGCATTCCCAGACTAGTTTTGACGCACATTTATATGTGTTTATGAGGATACGGAGGTGACCCCTCAGATCTCCAGGCTTGAAACTACCTATCGGGAATAGCCTGTAAGAACTACTATTTGCCTCTTTTTCCACACTAAGATGAAGTGGAGGCATGTATAGCACTGTCTCCAAGGCCGCGGTGGGGCAGGTTTGAAATGCCTTTGTTATTCCCAGACACATCATCCTTTGTACCTTATTAAGTTTGGTCTGAGAAGTGACCTGTTCGGTTTTTGGCCACCATACCAACGAGGCATTGGTGACCATGGGCTTTATAGCTGTTTGGTAAATCCAGTATAACATTTTTGATTTTAGCCATCATGACTTAGAAAGGAGGAATTTAAGCCTTCTTCAAAAGCAAGTTATTTTCTTGGGGGATAGTTGGTCCACTTCTTGGGTAGATGGCAGTACCCCGTCGAAGTACTCAAGCCTCTTCCAGAGTTGGGCAGGGCATTCACAGAGTAAGTGTTCTGCGGTCTCTATTGCGGTTTCGGAAAATCTGCAGTGGTCATCTTCTGCTCTTCCTATTACCTTTAGGTGATATTTTACCGGACAGTGTCCGGTGAGCAGTCCGACGACTCTTCTGGGGGCTTATTCTTGAATTTCGTAAGAAAGATCGCACGGAAACGTTCACATCCTTCGTTTCGACCAATAAGAAGGCTCAGAAGCTGCCGAGCTTGCATGGTGCACGCGCAAAGCTGACGGGATTGTCGTTTTTCAAGAGCGCTCGTCCGCCTGGTTCAAGGGCAGGTGTATGAAAGTGTAGGAAAGTTCCCTCGATACACGGAAATCGGGTGAAGTTCGGTCGTGGTCGGATATGTTTCGGATAAATCGTGATCGCTTTGATTGGTGATTGGTCGATATGAAGGAAAGGACCGTTCCCGTGCGATCTTTCCTACGAAATTCAAGAATCAGCCTCCTGATGTCTTTCCTGTTCATGTTTATGAGCTTTCCTTTTTTTTTTTTTTTGATGTGGTGATGAACCTTTTTACCTGTCTTAGTCCTGGAAATGGTCAAACACTGGATGTTTTGACAATTGGTCCTTTTCCCAATTTTTGAGTGATTTTAGAACGTGGCTTTTCATAAATACACAATAGGGCTCTGGGCCATAATATGGCGTTTCAGCACCTTGTTTTGCGAGAGTACCATCTGCTTCCTCGTTGCCCGCTATCTGGTATACCATTTTGGTTTTTAGCACCCATGACTTGCCAACAAGTTTGCGGCATGTCCAGAGCCGTTGTAGCTCGAGAGATAGTTTTATCTAAGTGGCAGTTCCAGGTGAGTTTGCGGTCCAGTGTGATCCCTAGATGTCTCTTCCATACAAATTTAAACTTGAATATCTTGGAAAAGATAAAAGATAGAAATCTTATTTTTTAAGCATTCAGAAAATGAGATAATATACAGGGATCCAATTTAAAAAAAGATAAGTTTTTGTCTTATTTTATATTTTGGACACCCTGTATATAAGGGTATACATTTTTAGAAACCGCTTTTTTAATCTAAAATTATTTTATATAAGTTTTTTTTGAAAAAAAAACACAGTATTCCAGACTTTTGGGATACACTGTATATATAAAAATAACACTCGTGGCATATCGGACCTATCCTCTATCATCTCCTACTCTTTTATGCTATAAATACTCTTTTACTTTTATACCTATCCCGTAGGGCATTGAAACATATGAAAATCACTTATTATATCGTTTTTTTCCAGGAGTTCGCTACTACTATGAGTTTTCCAGAAAAATTACGGCTCAATTTCGCCATTACTTCCTTAACCCAGCAGGTTATTAGCTTTATTAAATTCTTGAGAGGCACATTATATATATCCTTAAGATGTCTCGAGTGCGTAATCTTAAGGATTCTTTTCAAAATTTATTTGAGTTTGATTAGCTACAGGAATTGAGTATATTTTAAAGGAGCGCGACTTATTTTTACTATCGTTTTACCAATACATCTGCAGCAGCTTTGTGGCCACAGAATTTAAATACAAAGTTCAAATTACCTTTTTCTAAAATACAAAACATAATCCGAGTATAACATGTAGTCTCTTCTTTCAATGGAACCCAAAGTTCTTAAATCCGAATCAAATAACGAACTGAGGTATTACGTCGCAGTTGTCAAAATATCTAAGTTTTTGAATTTCTTTGTAGGTTCCTGTTGATTTTTACATAATTTTCATACTTAGGACATTATCTGGGGTTTTCGCTTTTTAAGAGTGAATTTGAAACAGATAAACCGCACATCAAAAATTAACAAAATTTTGCACAGCGCAGCGAAGGCTTCTGGTAGGTATCCCCCACAGACCATTCGCGTGGTTTTTCAAAAATATATATATATGTTATTTTATATACTTTTTTAAAATAATCGATAATTTTTCCCGTGAATTAAGCATTTTTAAACAAATTATGTAAAAATTTTAAAATTATGCAAAATCCGTTAAATTGTTCCTTAAGCTTCACCTTGCAAAATTTGATACAAATTTGATTAACAGTTTTTTAGAATTGGAAGAAGAGCATTTTTTATTAAAATTCACCCTTAACAAACTTTAGATCAACTCGAAAAATCATTTTCGAAGGTATATGTAATCAAAAAAGGCGGATTTATATGGAAGACCCTGTACATATTAAAATGTAGGTAGTATTAAATCATTGTATTTGTAAATAATAGAGAATATTTCACATATTTAATTGTGCTCCCCACGTCAAATCTCTTAAAAAGAGTTTGATCTGAACTTTGCTATAATGCTGCCTTTTTTTAACATTTTCCAAAGATCATAAAACTTTTAGACTTTGTGACGTTATTACCCAGAGCTCCCCAAAGGGGCAATATAAGGATAAATAACCTCTTCATTTGCATAGAGGAGTCTTAGCGACAGGAATAAAGTGTTGGAAATAAAAGAAAAACCGGGCAAAAAGCAGCAGTTGGTCTGAGTTTGAAGTGTGGAAAGTTAGAGGGTGTTATAAGTTATTGTTTTTTCTTATGTTTAATAAAATTCTGCAGAGGAAAATTTACATTTTTGTGAGACGAAAATTTGCGAAATGGAATACACTGAATCTGCCAAAATTTACCATAATACCATATATTTGAAATTTCATGAACTAAAACTAAATTAAAATTAGATATTGCCACTACTTTTTTGTTATTTTTTATAAAGGAAAATGTCTAATTTTTTTAACCGGTAATTTTACATAACGTAAGTTGGTTTTTCCCCATATTTCTTCTTGTATTTTCCCCCCCCCCCTCCCTTTGAAGAAGCTGTATTCGCCCAGCTAAATCAAAATGATCTGCACATAATTTCAGAGCCAGTAATGAGGGGAGGAGGATGGGGAGACCCCCCCCCCCGAAACTCATTACTAACTTTGCAATTGCAAAAGATGCCGTATGTTAACTTTGGAGCTTTAATGTTTAGAAAACTTTTATACTCATCTCCCCCTCCCGAAAATTTTTCTTACTTTACCACTGTTCATATATAGCTAATAAAAGAAGTCATCAACTAATGTTATGCGTCCTCGGTTTTGACATCTTATTAATTTTATGACTTACCTCCTTTGCGACATGCATTTATACTTTTTAATCTTACCAGTAGAACATAGTTTTATATACAAAGTCAGCAACGATAGACCGTTTTTATCCTACTATAAAAAATCAACTTCTTTAATTTAAACGCCTTACTGTTCTCAATTTATCTCCTGTAGGGTGAAAGTGTGACTAATCATTTTTTTAATTAATGACAAATACGCAAGCGCAGTATGTACAATCTATTCAGGGGTGCATTCAGATTGAAGAGTCCGGGTGAAGTCCGGCGCAGAGTGTTACCCGATAGAGAGTGCACTCCGAGTGTGCCCGGCGATTCGTCCAATATGAACGGACAAGACGCATTATCATAACCTCACTCTTAAGATTTTAAATTTTTTGTAATTATGGCGAAGAAGTAATAGTAAATGCGTTTATAAATGAAGAACTACTCGTTGAGGATGATTGACCTTCATCACTTTTTCAGTCACTTCACCACTCTTGATTGTTCCATCTAGAACAAAGTTGCCTTCCTCGTCCAAAACCAAATTATGGGAATGTGTACTGATTCTTTCCATTGCCAAAAACTAGACTTCAAATTTAAAAAACACAAATGCAAAAAATATTGTCTCCGAAATAAGGTTAGAAATGGTTGTGCATTTGATCTGCGCATGCGGGACAAATTTTATCAACCTATTTCGTGGGGCGCGAAAGTGCGCGTTTGGGTAGCGTCCGGTAAAAATATACCGACAATCTGAACAGCCGGGTAAATTTTAACCAGAGCAATCTGAACGGCAAGGGCGTGCCTGGGCGTCACCCGACGTTCAATCTGAACGCACCCCAGTGTGAGTGAGTGAGTCACATCAGTTTCTTTAAGTGGTGGTTTGTCAATAGCGAGTAGGCATGTAACTCTCGAGTTAAAGAGAAAGATGGACGACATATAACAAGTGCCAGAATGAGACAGCTGAGGGTTAACTCGGAGGTTAAATGCCTAACTCGCTATCTATAAACCTAACCGACCCTAAAAGCAGAGTTCTTGATAAATCGTGTGTGGTACTATTATGGTATCCTCGCTGTTTTACTATTTGACGTACAGTGTCTGTCGGAATTTTGTTTGTATATTTATTTTATTTCCTCATTGCTCAAATACATTTCATATTTTCGTATTTATATTGAACATTACGCTCGGTAAACATTCAGATATCCGTATCTTTGCATGTGTGTGGATTTATTTCGCTCACATTTCACTTATTTCATGTGCCGCAATAAGCAAATATAAAGGATAAGTATAAATAAAATATTTATATTGATGATTTTCAGTAAATTTTTGTATTAGCATTGAATCTCCTTAACCACAGAAATGAGAAGGATTGTTAGATATCAGGCAGTTTTCTTTTAACTCCACGCAATTATATATTCATAAAACAAGAAACACGTGTCTGCATCTAGTCTCCAAGTCTGGCCCGGTTATGGTACTACCGTGTGTATATAATTTGTTTTTTGCTGTCTACGCCGGTACCCAGGCCGGATGCCAACGGATTTGTCGTAGTAAAGTTAGTGGTAGATTTGCCGGATCCCTATCCCCATTTTGACGAGATTTAATTTGGACGTCCCGTCCCCTTATTTTAACACTTGCTGTTAAAAGAAACTTAGAATCACACATACTTCTCGCATCATTTTAATTTCTTCAAAGATGAGCAAAGCAGTAAAAATGCCACAAAACACACAAAAACGATCTTATTTTTTCACCGTACATTTCTCCATCACCGAAACTATGCTCACTTCGTACCGAATGAAGGTTTACAGAATCAATACAAAATGTGTAGACACTCAAAAGTTATCCAAACCTTTATAATCGGTGTTAACACACTATTCTCTCTGATTTTAACGCATTAGGCCTGGCTAGAGGCCCTGTATACAATTTTTGACAGTTATTATTTTACCCGAGGTAAGAAACTCGATTTGGCAGTTGTAAAACATTGTCAAAAATTGCAGGCATTTGAGATATTAGTCTATTTCATAAAATTGCTTTTACATACAAATATGAAAAAAAACTAGAAAGAAAGGGCAATATGAGTTGCCCACCTCTGGTAAAACAAAAACTGTATGTATGGAGGGCCTCTAGGGCTATCTGATCCTATTATAAAACATACTTATTTCTAATGTTAATATATTTTTTATTGGATTTTTTGGATTTATATGAAGTTACCCTACCCTTCGGAAATCGTTTAAAAAACATAAAGAAATGATCAGTGACGATCCAAGTGGAGACGGGGGGCGACCGCCCCCTTCTTTTGCAGCGAACTTAACCCGCCTTTTTTTAAATATTTCACAAAAGAGATCAAAATTTTGAAAGAATTTCTGGCCTAAACTTTAAAAAATTTGCTTGAAGCCCTATAAAATTATTTATTTTAGTTTAACTATAAGTTTTGTCATAGGCATTCTAAACGTGTAAAAAATTACATTTATTTCATACTGTATTCTAATAAACTCCATTACGTTATCGATTTCAGTCCGGGAAATGATATATTATATACATCAATAGTCCGGTAAACTAACCTAAAAACATAAGAATAAAATAACGGCCGTGAAATGTCATTAAAGTATTTGTCTAGAAATTCCGGAATCGGCTCCTTCGCCGCCTTGTCCGTAAACATCAAGTACTTTCATAGAGCATTTCCCGGCCTTATAACGTAAATTATTATTTTAGTATAATTTTTTTCTGTGGCGCATTTATTGGCAGCTAATACAACCTACTTTTTCAAAAATATTTCACAAAAACGGGAAAGACATCATATATTTTTTTTTATTTTCTGTTTAAATTGTTACAATTTTATTTTAATTCTAAAGAAATTTTTTGGCAACAATATTTTAAACGCGTAAAAATGGGATTTTTAGTACAATTTTCTTAAAATTTTCACCTGCGGCGCATTTAGCATATAAATAAATAAAATCGTCTTTATTAATTAATGAGTACAGATGGAAGGTACATAAAATGATTTACAATAAATATCGATCGATACTTAATGGCAAAGTCTAGCTGCAATAGCTACTCATACTTAACCATCCAGCATCCAGATAATAATATACAAAATATACAATTTTAAAATATTCATAAATATTACAACATACAAAAAATCAGATAGATTTAGAAAAAATCGTATAACATACATAAAAGTATAAAAAAAAATAAAATACTTAAATAATAACAAATAGTGGAAAAAAAATCGTAATATTGTACTCTAAAGTTTAAAATTTAGGAAAGATAAAATCTATAAAACTATGTAATAAAAAAAATAACAGGAATCAGAAAATGACTATTTATAGAAAAACCGGACTACGAGATCTCTCGATTTAATAGATACTTCTTAAAATGTTCTTGTTTAACATTAAGATTTTTTAAGCTTAATGGCAAGGAGTTATATAATTTGATGCAAGAGTATATAAAACTTCTTTTGTACATGGCTGTTTGATGACGGGGAATAGTGTAGGTCATAACATCACGAAGTTTACGAGAATGTACGTTGTTACGAAGCAAGAACTTTTGCTTTAGTGGAGAGTTAACATTAGTGCTTTTTATAAGTTTATGAAAAAAATTACCCATATGTAGTTGTCTGCGCTTGGACATTTTAAGCCACTTTAATTCTCTAATCTTTGGAGATACATGGTCATATTTGCGCAGATTGAAAATTAACCTAACACAATTATTGGTGTAACACAACTTTAAGATTTGCTTTGAAAGAACTAATGAAAAGTCTCGAGCCTCGAGTCTTTTGAATCATAGTCCTGATTCAAAGTTGTCATTAATCCCTCAATGTTAACCCTACCAAAAAAAAACCTCATAAAAAATCATAATCTATGCTCATATATACTTATAATATTTTATAATTTTTGACTAGTGAAAGTGAAACACAAATCCCGCATAGTAGTTCATCATATTTTATCATCCATTTGGCTTATAAAAGTTTACAATATTTTATGATTTTTTATTAGACAATTCCTCATAAAGCTTTATAAGATTTTATAAGATCTACCTGTAACGTTCGAAAATAAAAAATTACAGCTTAACTTTAGCCGTTGTAGTAGTAGTAGTAGTAGAAGTAATGTAAGAGATTAATATACAGTCAAACTAAACTATAACCTAACCTAAACCATAAACTACGACAACCTAACCCACTATAATACAATAAAACTTCTTGTGCTTGCACGATATCTACATATCTAATAGAAAATTTTTCTCGTATTATTTTGCGCCAGGAGCTATGGGAGAGATGTTACTTTGATAAATTTCTATGAGATTTCATAAGCCAAAACTATTTTTTTTACAAGCTTTTATTTAACTTGCAATGTATCTATCTATGTAACAAACAAGATATGTTTGTTCGGGTGGAATCTTGCAACTTAATTTTGACCAACTTCCCGACATCCGATCGGCTTCAAATTTGGCATACTTGCGGTGACAACACAAGAATATAGTGTGATGAAATTGACAGCTCCCCCTACTCGAAGGGGGTAGATGGGGGTACAGTTGAAGTAAGCCCGATTTCGTTAAAATTAGGTGTGTTGGGGCACTTGGGGATGGAGATAACGAATTTCTAATCAGATTTTGAAAATTCAATATAGCGGATTCAAAATGGACGATTTTTGGTCAACTTTTGCCAACCAATTTTAACTGACTTATCCACATCCGATTGTGTTATTCTAAATTGAGAATTAATATCTAAACAAGGCCCGTAGATAACATCGCAGTAGTTGAGGTTTGACAATACAAGGGATTCGCAAAGATTTTTCCGTAAAGTTTTGCTTAGTATGTATTTGTTTGAATAAAGTAATTTAAGAGATAAATAAGCTTTTTGTGTGACTTTTTTGACGTGCTCTCGAAACCGAAGATCGGTGTCAACATATACCCCTAGATTTTTTGCTGAATTGACCACTGGTATTTTGTTGTTATTTATACTTATATTCATTTGTACAGTGACTTCATCTCTTTTATGTTTTGTACCAAAAAACAGTTATATGATTTATGATATATGATATGATTGAGATGATGATATGACATATGATTTAGGAACAAATCTAAGATTTGATTTTCTGTAGGATCCACCCTTGTTTTTAAATATAAATAACTAATCCAACCCAACACCTACTAAACCGCCCCTTCCCCTTTAAGAAAAGTGGCCCCCTGAAATGATTGTGGTGACGATAAGCTAAATCTAATGTCGTACATTCGATCAGATTTCCAAAAAAAAAAACAAATATAAGAAATTTGAATTGGAAAAATAAACGATTTTCTCTAGCATTTCCAGAATGTAACAAAAACAAAAAAGACAGTACAAGGTGGCTAAACTCACCACCAATCAAGGACGGTTATATTTGTACATTTAAGTACCTACCTACTTAATATATGCATTTTTCTTAGTCCGGTAAAAATATAAATATATTTACGTACAAAACGTTTCTCGATTAACTGATATCTCACCAAGAATTTTTCGCTTTTTTGAATTCTTTTGATATTTAGGAGTAGAGATTTTTTTTTCGGTCAGTGACCTTAGATCAGGAAATCACGAAATGTCGAAGTAACGTTCAAAACCATACTTTTTGAAGTCGAATAAACATGAGGCGTCCAATTCTTGAATCACTCGACTTTTATTCGTATACGAATCACATTTTAGTAAAAAATTGTGGAAAAAAGAGTCAATTTTGACTAATTCAGATACCAAATATACCCACAAATTCTAACTGGTATTAAAATAGGTCAGTTTTTTTTATACCTTCATCAAAAACATGGCTTTTTTGCTTACCGATGCAAAAAAATATTTCTGTAGGTTTTTTACCCAAAATTAAGGAGAAATAGTGGAAAATTGTAACATTGAAAAAATCTTATTATTCTTGCCTAAAAATTAAGCAATTTCCGCCAGTTTTCACCAAGTATTTACGAAAAAATCCTTTAAAAACATCGTCAAAATATCAAATTGTAAGATTAAAATGTCGCAACAATGAACGTCACCGAGTAAAGAGGCACATAGCTATGGAAACCGCATTGTTATTTGATTTACCAGCCGCCTTGATTTATGGTTTAAAGATAGTGTGTTGCGAGAAGTGCTCTTCGTTCGAGATATTTAATAATATTTCCCTGTTTTTCTTGATTTTTTTCATAAAGGTATCAAAAAAATAGTGTTCACAACTCGCGGCTAAACTGCGCTTTTTTTTACTCGCGTTTTTAAATACCTCGCTGTGGTCGTTATTTAAACCAACGCTTGTAAAAAAAAAAACTATTTTAGCCACTTTGTGAAAACTACTATTTCGCTCGAATTTACATCGAGTGGGTAGAAGCAATCGGTGCAAATCCGAGCGAATATGACATACGAACGTCAAAATTTGCGAAAAAAAGCGGACTTACAAACGTAAAATTTTAATTTTTCAGCTAATTTAATTTAATATTACAGAATTTCAGTACGAGTTCAATATTGTATGTTCGTTAATAAGTGGATAAGAGAAAATTTACTTTTTTCGTCAATAGGGATACTTTGGAACGCTTATTTGACACTTCGTAGTGGTTGTGGTAATTACTGCGTCTGCGCAATAGCTAAACGTCATTCCGTTGTGGTAATGAACCACTACCACTGCCGTAAGCTACGAATCAATTTCGTTGTGGTTGTGGTTATTTTTCTGGTTAATTTTAGAGAATTTTGGCGCAATTAATTTTAAAAATAATGAAATATTACCAGGTTTCAACATATAAAACACTTATTTTGTAAAATAAAGTCAAATTTTTTATTTTTTCTCATCCCTAAAAAAACTCTGGTAAAATCGATGAGTGGTAGTGGTAGTCGTCGTTAAACACTACCACAGCGGCCGTCAAAGTTGTCAAAATTTTAAGCGTTCCAAAATTTCCCTAATTTTTTGCTAAAATGTGGTGGGTATACGACTGAAACTCGAGTGATTCAAGAATTGGCCCACAGAATTGGCTGAACTTTGAATGGAACGCAAATTTTGTAAAAAGTAATAGCGTTTTCGATTATTGCTCGAAACTAGAGTGCTCCCGGATCAATCGGAAAAAGATTTGCGTATTCGATTTGGCAACTGTCATTGCTCTCTGCCAGATTTGCGTGTTCGATTATTGATCGCTGTTCCAAGCGGGATTGCTCGAACTTGATCTGAGCCCGAGCAAGGAAATCTCGCGTAAAATTGACCTAATTCAAATTGTGTTTTGTTTTGGTATTGTTGTTTTGCTGGAAAATGAGTATAAAAAGAAAATATTATTGAAGTAGAAACACTACGATTATATACATATTATATATACATTATATATACGATTTCGACAAGAATATGGTTGTTCTCGTCAATGCACGGATTGCCCAGCTCATCAAAAATTTGTATTATACAGAAAAGATTTGTGGCGTAGAGGGCAAAGGGTGAGGGAGTAAATCGGAAAAAAGTTTTTCCTCGACCAGTATTATTTGTATTATAGTTCATGTGGTTCCGTTTCCACTGATTTTTTTTCAGAAATATACTTGAAAAAAAAATCCTTTCTAAACAGTTCTAACCTTTAACATGGACCAGAAAACAAATCGAACATGTATTTGAACTAACCGTTGACCGAGCGCTCGTGACAGCTCATGATCCGCTAAAACTGATCTGTGACGTCATTGCTCTGATCCCGGGCAATCTACGAGCGATTTTCGAGGAGGATAATAGAAAACGCTAAAGACAGGGCGCGGATCACTTTTTTGATTTTTTTGCCGAATAAGCTACAATTTCTTTCTAAGGCCACCTAATGTTTGAATATTTCAAATTGGTGTCCTTAGAAAGAAATTTGACCTTATTCGGCAAAAAATAAAAAAAGTGTTCCGAGCCGTGTCTTAATTTTTTAAAAATGTGTCTTCCGTTCAAAGTTGGTCACTGACAGAAAAAAAAGGAATATCTACTCTTAAAAACAGAAATTAAAAGAATATGTTAATGTTATATATTGTCAGTGGACCGCTTCTACTGTGATTATTTTCTGAAAATTTGCTTTTGGAACTATGAAAATTAAATTCGCGTGAGACTTAGACTTAATATTTATTACCAATTCCCTAATTGTCATTTTTAAACTCCTAATAAAAATATCTAAGTAACTTTGCAAAATTTTAATTTTTTTTTCAGAATAAAAAAAACTCTGCTTATATCATTTTTCTTAAAGGCTTCAAACTATAACTATGGTTTATAACGAACCCAGTGGGGGGGTTTCATCATTTAATAAAAAGCAACCATCTACCTTATGACAAATTTTTAAAACTTAGGTAGGTGCCTATTGCTTGAGTTCTTGAACTGAAGGGAGGGGAGAGGGGTGGTTTAAGTGTTGAGTTAGTGTACACAAAACAAAAATACTTATTGTGTTTATTCCAAAAAACTACAGTTTATTATTTTACACATATTTAAAAAAAAAAAAAATAATAAAATTACAAAGCTATTGCTACATAATTTGGTCACGTGTGTTTTCTTTGTGTTTTTTATTAAATAGGTTCTTACATGTTTTGTCTTTTCAAAGAAACAATTAATCTGAATTTTGGAATCCTGGTCTGCTCTTACGAAAACAAAACTTATATACTTGTAACAATAAACATGATGTTTTCTTTTTAATTATTTTAAAGCGTCAGTATCGTAATATTGTATGTGATATTTTATACTATTTACTTTATGTACGTTTTTATTTATTTATATATTTTAAAACATGAAGGAAAAAAAGTTAATTAGAATTTAAATTGAAACATATGAATATTTTCAACAAATTTTACATTACTTAATTGTATTTTAGTGCCCTGAGGATGGCTCAATAAAGGGCCGAAACGTCGGCATAGAAAAAATTTAGATTTCTGTGTTTTATTGACCCCTCTTCAACGAACCAACACCAGTAAAAATACTTATTTTTAAAAGCAAGTATAATCTAGTCTTGTTTGCATTTTATTTTTTAAATCAACCTTTAAATGTGCCGCAGGCAAAAATTTTGAGAAAAATATACTAAAATGCTATTTTTTACACGTTTAAAATGTTGTAACAATATTTAATATTGGTATAGCGCCGCAGGCAAAAACTGAAAAAAAAACAAAAAAATTTTTAAAAATTTTTATCTCTAAGGCTTTTTGTAAAATAATTTTAAAAAAGTGGGTGGGTTGCGGTGGTACATATAGATTTGTTGATAAATCATAAATGCGCCGCAGATGAAAATTTTAAGAAAAGTCATATTAAAAATGCCATTTATTACACGTTTTGAATGCTGGTGAAAAAAATTCCTTACAATTAATGACGTTATAGCACCGCAGGCAAAATATTTAAAATTTAAGACAACACACCAAGCAGACGTTACCAACCCTGAGTAAAGGGTCAAAAAAGTGGGGGAGCTATAGCTCTCCCTGGGGCCTTTGATCATGATTAATTTATTGTGGATTGGGTCAGACCTTCTTGGGGGGGGGGAGGTTTAACGCCCAAAATCCCCCTGGCTACGCCACTGACAAACCTAATTTTAAAAAAGAAAAGAGAATTATAAACAATTTTCTCTGGATTGCATTTATTATTACTTTATTTTTCTTCTTTCTAAAAACTTGGGCATCCTGGCATAACCTTAAAACAAATTTATAAGTTTAGAATACTATTTGGGATTCTTCTGAGGACAGACCAGATAGACAAAGTGGAAATTTTCCGATTTGATTGGCGTATTCACCGAGGCACAAAGACAAAACAAGACTTTTCAGACTACTTGCAGACATACAGCAGGAAATCACTTTGTGATTTCTCGGTGTTTAAAAGCAGTAAGTAGTGTTTAGTCTTAGTCATACTACGCTCATAGTATAACATCGGCGGATAAAACGTGGGTTTGTGTACAAACGTCGTTTTAACTTTTGATTTTCTTTCGAACGAGAAAAACCGCGCGGTCTATGAAGCGGTATTTAAATAACAAACGTCTATTTGCTGTTTTTTTGAAAATCCATATGCATAGATAACAATAGTGTTGTTTTCAACTTTTTGAAATTTAATAAGACTTTATTTGGCGCTTCGAAGACGAGACGAATTTTGTAAATGGTTTAGTTGTGGGTATTTTGTGATATTTTTAGTTTATTTTTTTATAGAGGCACACGATTGCTTTTCTATGGACCGTACTTTTTAGAGGAGGCGCCAGAACACAGGCCTTTTCAGATCAGTCAAGCCGCCACCCCCCCCCCCCCGAAAGATATTCGAGTTTTGATATGCTTATAATTTCGAACTAATTTTGAACCATTTTTAAAAATTTTGAACCACACTCCTTCCTGGTTTTTTCTATATTCATAATGGTGCAGCCGGACATCAAGATACACCCCCCCCCCCTCATTTAAAGCGTATCGTGTAAATGAAAAGCAACTATCCCAAAATTAAGATCTAATTTCGAACTTCCAATATCACCAAAAAGAATTTCCAAAAATCCACTAGTAACCCTGTTTTTTTTTTAAATATGGTGGGGGGTGCAGGTTGATGTCAAGCCACACCTCCCTAAAAAAAATTTCGAACTTTGATATGCTTATAATTTTGAACTAATTTCGAACTAATAAATATACTGACTAGAAATCACGTAAGAAAAAATATTTCCATCTTTGTTGGACTTTTGGTACCCAATATGTGCATGTGTAAAGCACCTGATTTTTCCAATGGTGCTTCTTAGCTGATGCGGACTATATGAGCAGAGAGATCTTTATCGCGCATCCAAATCAATAGTGGATTTTTCGAAATTATTTTTGGTGATATTAGGAGTTCGAAATTAGTTCTTAATTTTGGAATAGTTGCTTTTAATTTTTCGCTACGCTTGGGTGTAGCTTGACGTCCAGCTGCACCCATTTTGAATATAAAAAAAACCAGGGAGGAGTGTGGTTCAAAATTTTAAAAACTGGTTCATAATTAGTTCGAAATGATAAGCATATCAAAACTCGAATATCTTTCGGGGTGGGGGGCTTGACTGACCTGCCTTTTCGCCTGTAAATGACATTTAAATGACGTGTAACAAAATCCGTTATTAGTTAAAAAAATTGTGCAGTTGCAGTGAAAATTTGGTGCATTTGAGTTAGATTGGGCCTTTTCGCCTGTAGCGCCTTTTTTAAATGTAATATTTATTTTGAAAAAGTTTTTGCTTCTGGTATTTATTATATTATGTATTATATTTCGCAAATTTTTTAGATTACATGTGCATATTTAAATTTTTGCCGGATACGTTGGCACTAGAGAAATGAATTTTGACAATAAAATATCATATGATTTGAATGAACAACATTTAGAATCGATAACTATTTTTAAATAAAAACAATTCTATTTTTAATTTTTGTGTAATATCGCCTTTGTTTACAATCTAATAGCTATTTCCTATTTTGTTTTGATAAAATGATTCAACCGAGGATTCAACTAATTCATATCTGTGCCACTTGGTATGATTTCACAAAATTCAAAATTTTAATAAAAGCACTAGACAGACCGCTTCAAGCTACTACGAACATAGGGGAAATCAAGTCCAATTTACTATCCGTGCCGTACGACCGAGGTGGATTCGAAGCACGCTGCAGTGTTATCTTTTGGAAATTCATTTTGTTTTTATTATTTTGTTTTATTTCTGCCTTGCTCGAGAAACAGATGGGTAAGTTCTTAATTGAAATAATACATTTTTAAAACTAAAAATGGATGTCTACGAAGTTGCCGAAAAAGTGCAGATGGTCAAATGGTCAAATCGTCATAACCCAACACACGTTCGATATTGGTCGAGGGAAAATTTGCATTTGTATTTTGACGTAAGAACACAGTATCCCCAAAAACTAAATGTTTGGGGGGGGGGTATTGTAGGGGAACACGTAATTGGGCCATTTTTTATTAACGGCAATTGCAATTTGAATGGTCCTAGATACTTGGATCTACTGCAGCAGCACATTATTCCAACTGCTAGGCAGTTGTTAGGTGTAAGATTTGGTGAAACATGGTTTCAACAAGATGGTTGTTCCGCTCACAATGTTGGCCTTGTTAGGGAATATCTTGATAATGTATTTCCTAATCGGGTTATAAGTACACGGGGAACTATTTTATGGCCAGCTCGATCTCCCGATCTTGCTCCTAATGACTTCTGTTTTTGAAGAAGCTTTTCAAATTATCACCCCTAACATGCTTGGAAACGTTAGAAGGGGTTTTTATAGTAGGCTCGGATATTGTCTAGCCGAGCAAGAAGGACTTTTCGAACATTTGCTTTAATTTTTTTTTGACTGGGAGAATCTTTTTGGTTTTTAGAATGTATTATTTTATTTTGAGAACTTGCTTTTATTTTGTTTCTCCTTATTATTTTCATTGTAACACGTCGTCACTGATAAATCTGAGCATTTGACAATAAAACGCTCTTATTTATCAGTGACAAAAAATAAGAAAATTACGTTATAAAAATTTGCGTATTTATTGACCAAATTCCGGTTTCATTGACTACGCTCCACACAGCACCGTAGTTAGAGGCGTACTAAATACAAGGCGAAAGGCGGCGAACGGCAGCGAATGGCGATCGGAAGCCTGAGTGTTGGTTGCTACACTGATAGGCGTGCGGTGTCTCTGCATGTACGTACACTGGCAAATTAGACTTCTTCCGCCCTATGTTCGCAGTAGCTTGAAGCAGTCTGTATAGGGAAGGTATTTATTTTGTTCATCTACATAATTATTTTTTCAAAAATTTTATTATTAGATCAGTACCATTAAAATTGTTGATCATTTAAATCGAGAATTTATTCTTTTTAAATTTAAATTTGTTAGCATAAATAATTGTTTCTTCCGTAGTTCCGTGACAGTTAAAACTTACATTTATTTGTAACAAAACGAGAAAGTGACACAATTAAAGTATTAACAACAAATTTATTGGTAACTAAAAATAATTCAGACGGAGCACTTAGTTCCAGTTAAAAAATTGAGAATTTATCTTTTTTAATAGGAAAATTGTTGCCAGAACAAATAAATAATTTGTATTTTACTGGAAGTTATTTTAGCAGTGTCCAAAATAACAACAAACTACATTGTTGACTTGTTTATTCTATGTTTTAAACGAGACTCGTTGCAATGACAGAATAGCTGACTGCAATCTTTACGTAAATTGCTGTGTCTGGAACGTTACGTTCATCCCTACGCACGGTCCCTAGAATAGATACGGTCTAGTAATTTTGCCCCCACTCCTCGACCCGATGACGACACAAAGATAGCAGATGATTTTTGTCCGCCATTTAAAAATTGTATGAAGGCTTGACAAATTAAATTAAATTAAATTAAAAATCAAATTAAACTTTACGGATTTGTCGTTTTTTTTTTGTTTAAATGATGAATGCAGACCTATTTTTTGCTTGTATCTTTTATTATAACTTTTTGTGTGTGAATAAATATATTTTATATTTGTCCTGCATGAGTTAATCTTATACCATATAGAAATTAAGATCATTATTTGGTAATCGATTCCGTCAAGAAACTAATCGGATGAGTTGGAGTTAGTTCGTCCTCGTAGTTCAGAATTTAGGTTATGTAGTTGTTATTATAGAGTAGAGTGATTATTTTGTTATTTAGAAGGAAAGATTTGTTGTGCACACTATATGCAATAAATCTGATTGCAAATTTAAAACTATAAGGTGCCTTGTTTTTTTGTTTTTTAAATTATTTAATGATGAGCCTATTCACTAAAAAAAACGCATAAATGCAGCTACCTATGACAAAAATAATGTAAGTAATATCGGAGGGTATTTAATTAGGGCCGGAAAATAAGAAATAATAAACAAATACAATTTTTATTACAAAAATGTATGCATCAAAAAAATCAATAACGAAAGCAGGCTGATATATTTGTGTCGTCATCAGATGGGCGGAGCAAAAAAATTACTAGACCATGTTTTTCCTAGAGTCCGTGACGTTTCCACAGCAAAAACAATAACAATAACAATAATTCACTTTCAATAACAATAATGCCTTTGCTGTTTTCTGGCACAATGTTTTGAAAACGTCATTAAAATGTTGCCACAGCTATTTTAAGGAATATTTTTTGCCTGTGACAGTGTACACGGCAGCTAAAATATAGTATTTTCGCACATGCATGCAATATTGTTTAAAATTTGATTCTCTCCTGACAGAAAATGTATTTGAAAGTAGCAATTATGTTTTACTAAACTACTATTCGTAAATACGCACTTTGAGGACGTACGGGTGGTCAAATCTTTGTGCGAAACCTGTTATGATACCTCATTAAACTTTATATTTTATATTTTACTTTCTTGAAAGATTCTTTTCCAAATAAATGCTAAAACACAAATTTAATCGATCATAAATAATTGTAATAATGTATTCGAACATTTCTGTTTACATAATATAAACATGGCTGCTCACAGTTTTTGACAGGAGTGTTTTCTGTTTTTGACCAGGTTAACCGATTTGTTTCGTGAGTTGTTTCGGGTATTTTTGGTGGACAAATAGAAACATAGATTTTAACAAACCGGTAAAAAATACCAGTCCGATCCAGGAATACCAGGATTTACACAACAGCCCAACCGCGAACGAAACTATAAACGCAAAGGCTGTAAGTAATTGGTTGAGATATGTTTTGTATGTGCGGTGGAGGGCGCGACATTCGTGGCTGTCGTTTCGCCTTGGTTTTAGCTGTATAAGTTAAAAAATAGCTAAGTTTATTCCTATTTGTTCAGCTGAGATTTAGCTTTTATTTTAATTTAAATTTGGTGGCAATTTGAGTATAAAAATAAGTGGCCATAACATTATGACAGCTAAAAATACAGCTTAAATTAGGCTAGCTACTTTACAGCAAACACGTAGCTGCCACCACGAGTCTACAGCTATGGGTTTGGTGTAAAATCTAAAGTTCTAAACTGTGTTATTTGGACTGAACCGCCTGGTTTAAAACATGGCATAAACAAGTCAAAAATTTGTTTTTCTGGCTTTGTTTTAAACACGTCAGATATACGTATATGTGTAATTATTAGCTTAAAGAAATATTGATCTGATTTCGCTACTTAACTTTTTCTGTGGGCGGGTTGGGTTGGTATTTAAAACTTCGAAGGGTCCCGTTAAAGGTAGCTTTACGTAATTATAAAGGAGGAGGTGTTTAAGTGAGCGCTACGGTTACATTAAGAAGAGACGTCAAATTACAACCAAAAATGATGATCACACGCTATACCTCCATTTTGATGAACTCTGTGGGATGTCGAAAGGATACTGACCCATTTTCGACCTCATATGGGTAAGTCTGCTTTTGCAATTATTTTTGTAACAAATGAAGCAACAAAAGGACTTTTAGATTTAATTGCTCAAAACGTCGCCTCGTTTAATCTAAGTAGGGGATATTTTGTTCAAACTCCATTTCTCCCAAATTTAGTTTTAATTAAAACTGATATTTAATTGCTAATGTTTTCTAGCTATACACTTTTATAAGATTCTTATTATTTCCGGTTCTTTTACTCTTCCCTCTTCAAGCTACTTCGCTATCTACTAAAGTTTATGTTCATTCATTCATACATCTCAAATTTTTATTTAAAAAAACTTTTAAAGAACAAGCTTTTATTAAATGCACTCAAAAGTAGAAAATAATTTTTAATCTTTCTGATACCATAATAAAAGCGATGGATTCACCTAAGAAGCAGTTGTATTACTCTATAACCTAAGGACATTTTCAAAGGCTTGACAAGCACGGCAATCTCACCCGTTCTCAGCTTCTTTAGATTAATTATGTTCATCATTCGAATAGAAGAAGAATTTAGTTCTTCTTTTGTAGTTCTCTCTTTGTCACCGTAAAATTTTTAATTTGCGCCCATGGCTTTTATTATGGTATAAGAAATATAGAAATATAAAAGCTTGTTCTTTAAATTTTTTTTCAGTCAACATTTTTTTTAAATTTTTTGATTTGTACCCTAAATCGTGCATTTTAAATTCGCCATATTGAAATTTTCAAATCTGATCAAAAATTCATATCCCCTTCCCGAAAAGCCCCTGTATGCCAATTTTGATTTAAATCGAACAAACTAAATCTTTTTCCCCCTCCACTTTCCTCGTTAGAGGGAGGTGGGTACTTGAGAATACTATATTATTGTATTTTCAACGGAACTATAAACGCATACCAAACTTGAACACACTCGGATGTGGATACGTCAGTTAAAATTGGTTAGCAAAACATGACCGAAAATCGTCCATCTTGAATCCGCCATATTGAATTTTTAAAATTTGATCAAAAATTCGTATTCCTTATCCCCAAAAGCCCCCGTATACTAATTTTGGTTAAAATCGGACATAATTAGGTGTTTACCCCCTTCCACTCCCCTAGTAGGGGCGAATCGGATGTGTATAAGTTATTTAAAATTGGTTAGCAATAGATGACCAAAAATCGTCGATCTTGAATCCGCCATATTGAATTTTCAGAATCTGATTAGAAATTCGTTATCTTCGTCCCCAAGGGCTCCGACACACTAAATTTTAACGAAATCGGGCGCACTTCAACTGTACCCCCCTCCGCCCTCTTCAAGTAGGGGGGAGCTGTCAATTTCGTCACACTATACTCTTCTGTTGTCACCGCAACTATATAAGCATGCCAAATTTGAAGCCGATCGGATGTCGGAAAGTTGGTCAAAATTAATTTGCAAGATTCCACCCGAACAAACATATCTAGTTCCTTCTTTACATAATACATTGCAAGTTAAATAAAAGCTTGTAACATAGTTTTAAAGAGTATTTTTATTACAACCTGAAAAATGTGTGTAATAAATACTAAAACATCTAAATATGTATGAAGCCAAAACCCCTAATTGAATCAAAATGTCCCCAAATTCGACCCTTATAGTCCATTAGGTTTCAGCTTCGTTTTACCCCAAACTTCACCCAATTACTCCCCTTAAGCAAGATAAACGGACCATAATTTAATGGGTTAAAGAGAGAAAGATATAAAATTGTGACGTGTTATAGGAACAATTAAAGTGAAATGATCGGGGTCCGTTATAATTTTGTCGGGGATGGCTGTAATGTGTCATTTAAATGCTAATTTAATTTGTTGCTGATAGGGACTAAAAATTGCTGCCTTTGCATACACCTTTGCCCTTAGAGGATCGTTTTTAGCATTTTCAGTTCTTTGAATAATAAACAAAGTATTATTGACCTCAAACGGGTCCTACCCTACTAGAAAAAACGCGCGCTCACTACGCAAGTTAACGTCGGTAGAAACAGTTTAAGTTGGTCATGAAACGTACTACGCGTAGACGTAGAATTTGTCGGATCAGAAGGTTCAGTCTTTTTTTTTCAAATGACCTGAAAATAGTCCCTTTCCCTACGATTTTTCGTACGGAAAGTACCTTGATTTAAATATTGTCCTGTGTGAGTGGGTACTCGATAGACTTTTCTGATGTCACTTTCTACACGTTTGACAAGTACATCAAAAAAAGGAATTTGACAATTTTGCTCCAACTCCATTGTGAATTTTAGTGGGTCTTATATTACTTAGGTGGTGAAGAAATTCTGAAAGTTGTTGGTCATTCCGGGTCCAGACAATAAAAGTATCATCAACATATCTCAGCCAGAGCTTAGGTTGATACCACAACATATAAACCCAGGCCAACACCGTTCTCAACTAAAAAGCCAGTTAACTCATTTTCGTTTTAGTATCCTTTGGCCTATGATCGGCGCCATATTGACACCAAACTGACAGAAAATCCATGTTTTACTTGTCAATTTGGTTATAAAAATGGCAGCCACAATAGGCTAAAGGGCACTGAAGCGGTAGGAGTTAACAGGCTTTTTAGTTGAGTACGGTGTTGCCCAGGCTCTGGCTAAGATATGTTGATGATACTTTTATTGTCTGGCCGGGAATGATCAACAACTTTCAGAATTTCTTCACCACCTAAATAACATTCAAATTTGTAACAAATCTCATGACTTGGAAATCGAAATAAGAAACATTAAGAAGGATCTGCAGCAGAATGGTTACAGCCTTAAACTTATAACAGATACTAGGCAAATGCATTTCTTACAATTCCATACATTAAAGGAGTATCAGAGAAAATTCGAAGAGTAGCGAAAAACTTTAATATTAAAACAGCTTTTAAATCGAATAATACAATTCGAAGACTTCTTAGTAAAACAAAACCGGAGATCAAACAAAATAAGGAATGCATTTAGCAAGTTCCTTGTGAGTGTGGTGAATCATACATAGGCGAAACAAAAAGACCACTATCTGTTAGGCTTAAGGAACATCAGAGGAAAACCCAAAGAGGTGAAACAACGAAATCAGGAATCGTCGAACATGCATGGTCAAAACAACACCGAATGGACAGAAGCAAAGGTTCTGCACAGGGAGTCCCACTGGAAGAAACGAAAATTCACAAAGAGGAGTCCAGCAAGGTGATCCTTTAGGTCCACCACTATTCTGCTTATCTCTACATTCTATAATTTATGGTATCTTAATGACGGAACTTAGCTGGGGGTCCTTGTAGCGTACTCAAAGATTTTGAATTTTTGAGGAAAGAATGTTTGAGTATTGGCTTAAAAATTAATTTATCAAAGTGAGTAAAGAACACAATTTAAATATTATCGACTATGAGTCAAATATTGATAGTTTATCAAAAGTTGATCTTGAAAATCTTACCCTTTTAGGAGTACCTTTCTTTGAAAAGGAAATTGGCAAACATTTTTCCTCAAAGATTGATGTTTTTACTAAATTTTCCGACAAACTTTCATCTCTAAATTCTCATACTGCCTATTATTTATTAAAACATTCATTTTCGATTCCAAGAATCACTTATTTACTTCGGACAGCGCCATGTTGGGGGATGCTGGAAGGTTTAGAAAAATTTGACGATCTACTGAAATTTAGTTTAGAAAATATTATAAACTGTAAAATTGATTCGAATGCTTGGTCACTGTGCATTCTTCCAATTAAATTGGGTGGTTTAGGAATCAGAAATAGCTCATCTCTTTGTTACTCAGCTTTTCTTGGTTCTTTGAATGATTCATTATATCTTTTTCCACAAATTCTTCCTGAGGAAATTATTTTGTATCCAAAGTTTGCTTTGATCGAAGCATCAAATAAATATCAAAATTTAACAGGCATTTCGGATACTTCTAATTTAAAATCACAAAGAGATTTCGATACTGAAATGTGTGATGTATTCTTTCAGCAAATTTTTTTATCTTCAAAATCTCAACTTGATCAAGCACGTCTTCTAGTTCTTAATGCCCTCCTCTTCTTTAGGAAATTTATTGGATGACTCGTCTTTTCGTATTTCTGTCGCTCTTCGTCTTGGTTTTCCTGTTTACGAGTCTCACACCTGCACTTGTGGCGAAATAGTGAGTAAATTTGGTCTTCATGCCCTTAGTTGCAAAAAAAGTGCAGGTCGATGGACTCGTCACAGATTGATCAACAACATTATAAAGCGGTCTCTGGTTTCAGCAGGATTTCCAGCGAAACTAGAACCGTCCGGTATTTGTAGGAGTGACGGAAAACGGGCAGACGGGATCACTTTGATTCGTTGGAAGGGGGGAAAAACTTTAGTCTGGGATGCCATTTGCAGGGACACGCTTTGCAGCTCCTATCTTGGTAAAACTTCTCATAAATCGGGAGAAGCGGCTAAGATAGGGGAAATACAAAGTACAAATACATACAAAGCTAGAATACAGAGGATTTTTGTTTTACACTTTTGCAATGGAAACCCTAGGTCCATGGGGTGATGAAGCTGAAGAACAAGGATTGGAAGAAGTTTTTTATTTATGGTTTTTTTATGATTAATTTTAATTTTGATTTTTTTTTTGTTGTTGTATAGATATATATTTATGATTATTAAAATAAACCATTTAATGTTAAAAAAAATTATTACCTATAACATTCGATACTTATTTTCATATCTCTTCCACACAAATTTAAACTTGAATATCTTGGAGAAGATAAAAGATAGACCCAAGTGTTTGGCATTTTTAAAAAGCTTATTTTTTAAGGATTCAGACAATGAGATAATATACAGGGTGTCCAATTTTTTTACCAAAAATGATCCTATATAAGTTTTTTTTTTAAAACTCAGAGGTTCTCCCAAAAAATCCATTATTCTAGACTTTTGGGACACACTATATAGAAAATATAATTACATAATTAAACGCTATATGTCTTATTAACGTTTTCGCACGACGTAAACGTAAACTCTCTATTAGCCTTAATGTTTCAAGTCTTTAGTGTTTAAGTCTTTAAAATATATTTCGCCACGAATAATTTTAATACAGAAGATTTTTTTTCAGCGCTTTCGATTTTCGTATCTTTAAAAACGCAGTTCACTGACTCTTGCTGGTCGATGGGATGGGTCTAAAATAAGCCTTCTGCACAAAATTTATTACAAACTTGGCCTCCAGAAATAAAGCTCTTTCGTCTGGAGCCGCCTGGAAATGATGAAGTTATTAAAAAGATTCGAGATAGTTACAGAAGGCAACTTGTACTTTATGGTCTGGAAATAACTCAATTTACACGCGGAAAGCTCCTATATACAGCGTGGATTCTTTAAACGGAACGGTGCTTCTAGCGGGTTAGAATTTGGTTGAATAAAAAAATCCAAAAACACGTCAACTGAGATTTTTAATTTCCTTTAATCGTGCTATCTTGCATTTTTTTTAATGTCATATCTTGATTATCGTAAAAGATAGATTCTACTGTG
This sequence comes from Oxystoma pomonae, assembly GCA_963921995.1. Lineage (NCBI taxonomy): Eukaryota > Metazoa > Arthropoda > Insecta > Coleoptera > Brentidae > Oxystoma > Oxystoma pomonae. The sequence goes on along the minus strand of OY998167.1, from coordinate 36,285,713 downwards.
TAGTATTGCTAAAGAGAGAATTCTTTGCAGATTTCAAAAATTGCAAAATATACAGCGTGTCATATTTAAAAAAAAAATATATTTTTTTTCCATACCTCGTAAACAAAATGACATAAAAAAATTCAAGATAGCACGATTAAAGAAAATTAAATATCTCAGTTGAAGTGTTTTTGGATTTTTTTGTAAAACCAAATTCTAACCCGCTAGAAGCACCGTTTTATTTAAATAATCTACCTATCTATAGATAAACTACAAAGGTGTAGATGTACTCAAGGCGGTTTGGTTTAAAATAAAATCCTAAGCACCAAAGTGCACAAATAATTTTCGACTACTTAGGGGAAAAGATATTTTTTTACATTCTATGGCCATCTCAACTTTTTTTGAAGAAAGCGCGGTTTACTAGGTATTGGGGTGGGTTATTGTGGTAGGTACGAAAAAAAATCTTGTGAATATTTAAAAGCAAGGACGGATCCTTAAGCGGCCCTAATCTCAATTCTTGAGAAGGGTAATCTGATTTTGCGTTATTTGTTACCTACTTATTAAAACCAATAATTTGAACTTATCGCCTTTTTTGCCTGTACTCAATTATATTAATTCAATTATATATCTACCTCAAAATTACGAATCTGGCAGATTTTAACATTTGTATAATTTTTCTTCATCCGAAAACTGTGTGTCGTTAGCTGCTATGGTTCCCGAGTTAATATATTTTTTTAATTCAACCCTCCTTCCTATCCTCTTTCCAACCCTTATAAGTCATATAACTAAAAAGCCGTAGCGATAATAGACACTCAGAGTTACATAAAAAGAGTGCTTATTCTTTATCGTATCTCAGTGCGCATGATCAAAACGCTATACAGCGTTACGTCTCACCCATAAACATTTACAGTGGGATTTACTAAAAGGGTTTAGTCTATTTTAGAACGGTCCTAAGTTTAAGTGAAATTTTTGGTTTTAAGCATTTTAAACCAACCCGCCTTCAATTTTGGACATAGTTGGATTTATAAGAAGAATTTTAATAAATTTGTTGGATTTAAGTTTCAATTTAAAAGAAAAGAAAATTAAAAAATTTAAACCCACGTGGGGTTTAAATAGTAAAAACTCTGTAGAACAAATTAAAATTGGGGTTATATGTCACTCTAATTAAAACTTACCCTTGTTAATTAATTTTTCCAATTAATACTTGATGTCACACAATGATTTAGATGGGTAATAGTAAAATAAGGAGTAGATTAATTTTGTATTTATTTAAAAGGTGTTTTTATTTATGAAATGTATTAAAAAACTTACATGCAAGTTTTGTTTACATTTCTGCCACTTTCAAAATGTCAGTTTCAAAATTTTAGCTGCGTTCAAATCACAAACAGCGAGTTCGGATCTCTTACCTCTGCTTGTACCTTGGCTTACACCAACCTCTATCGATGAAAGCTCCAGCTTTGAAATGAGTAAGCTTTGAGTAAGGAAAGTTTTCTTGACTGAGCTTTTAGATAACCTTAATGTTTTAATTTCAGTTTGTAAATAAATTAATATAGTTGTTTTGGGATTTTTTGTTTGATATATTTTTGTTATGTTAGTTTAGCCTCGTAGTGCCCTCATAAATATATTTTGTGTGCTGAAAACCAGTTCAACATATGGCGTTTTTCTCAACAAAATTGCTTTTATTGGTTAATGAACTTGTGACATTAAATAAGGTAAATTAATCCTTGTAAAAACGGTAACTTAGAGAAATTATAAACTAACTTATTACCAATTGCCACAAAACAATCCTTTCTGGGGGCTATAAATTTAAACTATCTCCCGGAGGTGGTCTCAAAAATCACTAACTTTATAACCTCAAACACAGATAATAAAACTTTTGTGTGCCAAATTTTTAGCGTATTCACCATTTGCTATTTTGAAACCTGTCAAATAAAATTCATTTTAGGGCATTGTCTCCAAAAATATGGTATATTTTGAGAAAAAAAGCAGTTTTTTAGTGGTATTTTGCAATAAAAATACAAAATAATAAATAAATTTCTCTCATTTTCTGTATGGGTAAGTGTTTTTTGAAAATTGGTTTTAAAATTTGGTACCCCCACAGGTGTAAATATTTAGACCTGTGGGGGGTACTATTTTAGATCTTAGTAAATCCCACTGATAAAGTTGCATATAAAAAGGGTGCTTAGTCGTTATTGTATCTCTCAATGCGCTAACTGCTTGCGAATACTGCATGGTGTCGATTCTTGAATCGAGGGATGGTCACATGTGGGATTGTTCGCACGAAAAAATTCCTAGTCTGTCTTCTTGAATGCGCGAGGAGTGTTCCCGTCCGTCCAGGTGAACGTTCTACTGGTATGAGGCAGGAGAATGGCACTGTAATCGCACGAAACTTGCGCAGAATGCAATGTTTGGTTGATTAATTTGTAACCTAACCTTTGTTTCATAGTGTAGTGATTCGGTTTTTATTTCGTTTGCCTTTTTTATATAAATATTGTGGGTAAAAATGATGGAGCCAGAAGAAATATGGCTCGTGAAGAGAGTTTTATATATTATTTAGAGGAGGCCGAGGCGGATCTGGCGCAACAAGTCGCCCCGAGATTCTAATACAAGGCGAGTTGATCCTTGAAAAATTTCAGTTTCCAAAAACCGGGCAAGAGAAATAATATGGTTGAGGGCTGAAGGGCATCAGACTTGTCCATCGACACAAAAGTAAGCAATAAATTAATATACCTAGTGCAATATATAGTATGTTTTCACATCATACTCAATACATATTGAAAAGATTGTACCTCTTCTTTTTCTTTCATAGAGCATGTTATCTGTTCTGACTAAAAGCGTGATATATGAAAGAACAAAATGCTTGATTTTTTTTTATACATATTGATTGAGTATAATTTGAAAACATACAAAGTAAACCACATAACAAGCCATGGATATGTATATCCAATGGATATCCGTCGGCATATATACATTCATCTAACATCCATTGGATGTGCAAATGATATTCTTTTATTTATGATCATACATAAGACATACATTCAAGGGACATCCAGTGATCTATATGTGCTCCATCAATGTATATCCATTCTATATGTTACCCATATAAAATGGATATACATTGATGGAGCTGCAACAAATATAATTTATGTGGAAATAGAAGAATTGGCGTTTCCTCATAACTCAAAAACTAATTAAATATCCAATTTTTACAGTTAACAGGTATCCTTAGTTATAGGTTAATCTAGTTCAATCCTCTAAAGCATGGTTTATGCAGCTACTTAATCTTATATGTCTGTCTCTTTCTCACATATATGAATAGAAAAGGATGGATAGAAAGTTCATTATGTTTGTCAATTGTGCATGATGCAGCTGCACAAACCTGCTGCAAGTTAATACCTCATACTAAAAGGCTCTTATTTAGTTTTTTATTTATAGGTTATGGTAACTTCAAACCTTCTATCACATGATAAAGAGAAAGGTTTGTGGCATATCAGACACACATATTTTGCTTTTCAATTCATTACGGCGAAACGGTACCGGTCATTGAAAGAAGACCATTCAAAATACACCAAATGGTTCCTACCAAGAAAGTGTTGGAAAACACGTATGCCACACATTGAGTGCTCCGAGCTGTGTTTTAGTTTTTACAAAAAGTGCCTTCCATTCAAAGTTCAGCCAATTCTGATGTTTATTTGACAACAAATAAATAACTTTACTGTTAAGTTTTTTTTTCGTTTTTTTAGTGTTACATTTAGAATTTTTTTTGTAGAAAGCACTTTAAACTTTAAACCAATTAAACAAAAAGTAGAGATTTCACATGACCCATTTTGAATGTCGCTTCGATATTTCCTGAGCTAAGGTCATTGACAGAAAAAAAAGAATCTCCACATAAGTACCACTTTTTAAAAAAAATCTACAGTTTGCTTTATATATATAGCCAAGTTTTATGTGAAATATTGTAAATTAAAGAATTTAACAAACTAAAAATGAGACCTTTCATTTACACTCAGTTATGTACAAGGTGACCGCTTATAAAGTCCCACTTGGAAAACATTTTTTGTTATTGTCACAACAAGCTCAATCAAAAAGGGAATTACTCATAAAATTAGGTAGATTTCTGTCACAATTTCAGTTTTTTCCCACACTAGACGCAGGGTAGCCATGAGGGTCTCTTTTTAATCCTATCCTATCCTATTTTTTTTGGTTTTGATTCAAAAAATATATAATGTAGGGTTTATCTGTGGCGGTTGTCGAGTAAAATTAAAAATAATTTGCCATAATGGCAACGCAACACATCTTCTTATGAACGTTTTTGTGTTCATGGCCGTTCAAGAAAAAGGTAACTTATAGTATATTTTTGAAAGGGAGTGTCTAAAGAGCCGACAATTCGGCTGAATAGTCATGAGGCTAAAGAGCCAACAGTAATTTTATTTATTATGTGTTTTTCATATTTTCGTTTTTTTTTTAAACTAAATTAAGCTAACCTAAACAGACTCAAACCAACTTATTCAAAGCCAAAACAACCCAAAAATACACTACAACCCTCACATCTTATTTTAGCATAAAAAAATGGAGGCACCTTCTAGGGCCCCTAAAGGACCCTAAATCCTTGTATGGCGTTTTTTTTTAATGCATAAAAAAGGTTCAGGGGAGGTTCAAGTGATTTTTCTTGAGGTTGGTTTAAATCTGTTTCAGTTGGGTTTTGTTCATTTAGTTAAAAATTACTAAATAATTACTGTCGCCCTTTAACCTCACGACTATTCAGCCGAATTGTCGGCCCTTTAGACACTCCCTTTTTGTTTTACAAAATATAAAAAAAAATGGCCTGCGTGTAGGTGGAATTTAAAAAAAATAAACTGCAATAGAAATTTATAATCTACATAATTTTATGTTATTCCCATTTACAGCAAAAAGTATTTTTTTTTAATAGTTTGTCATATGTTTATTTTGCAATTTCAATTCAACGACTGTTTTTGGTTAAATGTCAAAAAAATAAGGGAAAAATCACAGAAAATGTTTTGGTTAGTTTGAAATTAGTTCAATCGCTCAAAAAAACAAACTGGCAGCATTGGACGTGTTTCGGCTACATTCAAGAATAAGAACAGCCAGCGACGGGGATGGGATCGTTCCCTGGGAGTGTTCACATCCTTTAAGTGATCATCCACCACACGAACGTCCGTCTAAAATTCAAGAATCGATACCCATAGGTGATCGTAGGGATCCTTTCTGAGCATGCGCATTGAGATACGACAAGGAATAAGCACTCTTTTTATATGTAACTTTAACAGTGGGATTTACTAAAACGGTTTAGTCTATTTTAAAATGGTCCTAAGTTTAAGTAAAATTTTTGGTTTTCAGCATTTTAAACGAACCCTCCTTGAGTTTTGGAAGTATTTTGATTTATAAGAAGAATTCTAATAAATTTGTTTATTGAATAATCCTCTTAACACAATCTTTTGTTGGATTTAAGAGAAAATTTTCAATTTAGACGAAAAGAAAATTAAAAAATTTAAGCCCAGGCGGGGTTTAAATAGTAAACACTCTGTAGAATAAATTAACATTGGGGTTATATGTCACTTTAATTAAAACTTACCCTTGTTAATTAGTTTTTCCAATTAAGGCCTGATGTCACACAAGGATTTAGATGAGTAATAATAAAATTAGGAGTAGATTAATTTTGTATTTATTTAAAAGGTGTTTTTATTTATGAAATATATTAAAAAACTTAAATGCAAGTTTTTTTTACATTTCTGTCACTGTCGAAATGTCAATGTAAAAATATTAGCGCTGCGTTCAATCACAAACAGCGAGTTCGGATCTTTTACCTCTGCTTGCACCTTGGCTAGCACCAACCTCTACTGATGAAAGCTACAGCTTTAAAATGAGTGGGCTTTCAGTAAGGAAAGTTTTTTTGACTGAGCTTTTAGATAACCTCATTGTTTTACTTTCAGTTTGTAAATAAATTAATATAGTTGCTTTGGGTATATTTTTCGTGCATAATCAGTGACCTTTACTTATGTTTGTTTTGCCTCGTAGTGCCCTCATAAATATATTTTGTGTGATGAAAACGGGTTCAAAATATGGCGTTTTCTTGGATAAAATAGGAGGTGTTTTATTGGGTAATGAACAACTTGGGATATTAAATAAGGTAAATTAATCCTTGTAAAAACGGTTACTCAGGGAAATTATAAGCGAACTTATTACCAAATGCCAAAAAACAATCCTTTCTGAGGGTTATAAATTTAATGTCGAAACTACTTTTTTTGGGGTTTTCGCCACTAAGTTAAGGAAATTTTTTCAAAAATATGTTAAAACCCACTGCGTAAATTCCTAAAGAAAAAAATTTTTTTCGTTTGTCAGTGGTTTTTAAATAAGATAAAAAATTTGCCTACACACACCCAAAACCCCCTGAGATGGTCTAAAAAATCACCAATTTTATAACGTCAAACACAAATAATGAAGCTATTATGTGCCAAATTTTTGGCGTATTCGCCATTTAGCATTTTGAAACCGGTCAAAAAAAATTAGTTTGGGGCATTTTCTTCTAAAATATGCTGAATTTTGAGAAAAAAGCAGTTTTTCAGTCGTATTTTGCAATAACAATACAAAATAATCATTAACTTTGTGTCTTTTAGATCTTAGTAAATCCCACTGTAAGTGTCTAATAACTCTCCTAATCAAGTTAGCCTGGAAAAAAGTAGTGTTGTTGTAGACCTTTGGCCTTGCCCAGGCCAACCTTGATTTTCACATTATATTTTCTGTGTTTTTTTTAACTAGTGATGTTGTTATGTTGGCTAAAAATTACATGTCCTCTAAAAAAAAGATGCATTATAGCTCCATGCTTCAAAAAAAAGATGCTTGTAAAAAGTTGCATTAGCTTGTGGCATAGTGAGAACAGGGCCCATATTCTTGACGGCCTGTGAGGTGACTAGTCACCGGTAAATATTAGCCTCTCTCACTTTTCACATGGTTCAAAGCAGGTGAGAAGTCGGAAATTTGTTCACACTTACGGGCACGGGTGTCTAGAATACAGCCCCAGGGCTTTAGCCGTTTTTGAGCAATGGTTTGCCATCAGTCAGTCAAACAGACACCAATACAAATTTTGGTATTTGGCCTTTTTGGACCTAAATAACTCATTTTAGTGGAAATAAAAAATTTTTTTTTTTGTAATTCCACATCACAGTCCTTTCTCCTTTCTCACCAACCAAAATGGCTTTTTTGGCAGGGCACCAACACACGTATTTTTCGAAAATTGTTTGCGCTTGGGTAGGTAACCAACAGCGAATTAAAGTATCGTTCATAATTGGAATAATCATTGATATAGTCGTAATCTTTGTTATAACGCACGTTCTGTCACTATCAGACAGTGACAGAGCGTGCGTTAGACAGACAAAAATTACGACTATTTCCATGACTATTCCAATTTTGAACGATACTTAAATCGGAAATTTTTTGACGTTATCACAGTATATATTTTTTACTTTTAGTTTCAATTTCTTTATTTAAACGTGTTTACACTTCGCAAAAACGCAGTTGAATAAAATTAAGTCTTAATTTTTTATAAACTTATATTTTTAATACATTTTACTTAGTATGAACAGTGTATATAATACTAACACTATTACAAAAACTAAAAACTACGACTAATAAAGCAACTACGACTATTCCATTTCATACTTTTCTGCAACCTCCTTCTTCTTACAGGCAAAAAAGTTTTTTTCTAGAACTTGTAGCAACTCAAATTCAGCTAGCTAAGTAGAAACCCTCACAGAACTCTTGTTTATTAAGCTGGCACAGCTTCAAAACTCAAATACTTTTTAGGTTAATATGTTACTTAGTTGACTTGACCATTGAATAATCAAGTCAATCAGAACTTTATGTTTTGTTGGTGTCTTGTCCAAAGTTAACAGTCAAAATAATATATTTATACATATCCGGAAATTTTTAAAACGAGGGATTTCAGGATTTAATTTAACCTCGCACGGTATAAAAAATTCCACACCATATTGCGTTTAAAATCAAATAATGTATAAATATATTATTTTGACTGTTAACTTTGGACAAGACACCAACAAAACATAAAGTTCTCATTGACTTGATTATTCAATGGTCAAGTCAACTAAGTAACATATTATCCTAAAAAGTATTTGAGTTTCGAAGCTGTGCCAGCTTAATAAACAAAAGTTCTGTGACGGTTTCTACTTAGCTAGCTGAGTTTAGCGAGGTTAAATTAAATCCTGAAATCCCTCGTTTTAAAAATTTCCGTAAATAGTTTAACCTCTTAAGGTATTACTAGTGACAATCATTTAACCCAAAATGTTAATTTCCTCTTTTACCCGCATCCTTTTTTTGTCTCGTTCCTGTTTATTTATTGTAAATGTACCTTTTTTCCTTTTTATATTAATTTCCTATTGCCATTTATTATTACTTTATAGATAGTTTGACTTGATTAGATTATAAGTATACAAATCTAACATGTTGGCAGAAAAGCTTTTTCGAAGCTTACTCGAAATAGTCTTATTTATTATAATTGTCTATTATCTGTAAAAGGGTCTTAACACAGGATCTTACTAATGCTAGGCCTTGACACTGCATAAACTTCTTTATAGATAGCTTTCTTGTAAATGTCATATTTTTAGAAAAGTCAAAATCGTGAAATATTGACTTTTCTCAATTTTATTAAAAATGAGTTACTAGGGTTCCAAAACACCTTAATCGACGTGTGTCGGTCTGTTGTTTGTCTGTATACACGATAACTCAAGAACGCCTTAATCGATTTTAACAAAATGGTACAAAAATCCTCTATCGGCTGACCATAAACTGATTAACTTTTGGGTAGTGAGGTGGGGGGTTGAAGGGGGAAAAGGGGGATAAAATATTTTAAAAAATTGTAACTTTGGAACAAAAGCAAGTAGCGATATAAGGTTTTCAGATTTAAGTTTTCATGAGTATGGACTATAAATAATTATAAAGTCCAAATTCGTGGGAGCTTTAGTTTCCGAGTTATTTGAAAAAGTTAAAATATATAAAAGAAATCATAACTTTAGAAGTAAAGCAGCTATTGATATGCGGTTTTCAGATTTTGGTTTTCGTAAATATTCAAAACAAATTCAAATCTTTCAAAGCTACAGTTTTTGAGATATTTTCATTTCCTTTCAACATGAAATAATTGCAAAAAAAGAAGTTCAAAACCTCCAAATCAGTTACTTTAACCGAAAAGAAAAACAAAAAACAGAAGATCAGAAGATCTTGGGTGGAAATAACGAAAATTCAAACTTCTTCTCTTCTTGTGGGATGCTCATCCAAGTTTGAATTTTCGTTATTTCGACCCAAGATCTTTTGATCTTTTGTTTTTATGAAATAATTGATTGTATGGTGCTAGCCGTGCTTTCTAGCACCAATTTTTTGTAGTAGTCCTTTATCCATTGCAATTTTGAAATTTTGTTTTTGCACGGTCAGGCGTTTTCAGAAATATATCGTAGGGGGAGGGTTCTTGAATACCAGCAAAGTCCCAGATAACCATTTTTTTCTTGATTTTGAAGCAAAATTCAATCTTTACAAATCGATATTCAATGGCTCTAGAGGGAGAGGGCTCTAGTCCCTAACCCCCTCTACTTACGCCACTACCTAGTATACCAAGATATCAGTAAAAACTAAATTCCCCTTAAAATTGTTATATTTATATCATCTTTAAAACACTACTTATATATCTAGAAACTAAGCGTATGTCCAACACTGACAAAAGAGTATAAAAATTTACGATTGCTTTTTGCAGCTTTATTTTTTTACAACATTTGTGTAAACTGACAAAAATCATATCATATATTGTATTTTTTCTTTTTAAATGTAAGGAGTATAATCTCAAATATGTGTTAAATTTAACTTCCTAAAGTTTAAATTTATGTGTTACCTACGTAAAATTACATTTTATATCATAGTGACAATACATTTAATGAAAATTAATTTTACAGTTTCTAAAAATTTTTTGTTTAGTTTTAACAGATTAAAACTTTTCAAAAAAAAATATTTATTTATAAAAATGTATATCTTAAAAATGATGCGTCATTACTACACATCAAAATAATACTTATGTAATTATCTTAACCATATGATCAACTTAACAAATAAACTTAAACAAATCATTACTTATTAAACCTTTAAATCTAAACTACCTAACCATGTATAGCACGTAGTGCGTTAACATTTTCCAAGAGATATTTATAAAATTCGAGGCAGGTGTATTTCGTTTGGGTTTTTTCCTCAGTCCACATGTTGTTGATCAAAGAAAAAACCCTTCCAACTCTGCTTTAGTCCCAGGAAAGGCCAAGGAGTATTCAATTTTTTTAACAAAATTCAAATACTTCGACCCACCTGGAAGTAACACTGATGGGCTTAGATGCGTGTAGCTGCGCGTGTTGATAATGCCAAATAATATTTATAAACTTTTGATTATAATTATAAAACCACACAACTACAAACAAGACAAAAAGACTCAGAAATGACACAATTACTTATTCTAAAATAAGAAAAATTAGATCTTCTAAGAACTAACAGAGTTACGCAACGCGATTGGCGGAACTTCTTAATTTAACCAATCGCAATCCGCAAATGCATGAGTGATGTCTCATTATCCCTCACCGGTGCGCGGTAAACTGTGAAAATAGCTACAGACGAGGAACGTTGCCATGTGCAGTATTGAAACTGTGAAATACCGGACTTTACTGAACAACGTGAAAAAATACCGGACGTATTTTCAAACTGGACAATTCATCAAAATACCGGACTCTCCGGTCAAATACCATACAGTTGGTCACCTTATACTGTGGCCACATGGTAACTAATGATAGGTTTTGTAAATTTACTGTGCAATAATCTTTTTTATCACTGTATCTCGATTTTTTACATTTTTCAATCGGAAAAAGAGTGAAAATTTAAAAGGAAAATCATAGAAAAATAAAATAAAAATACTTACGGATAGGTAAATCCATTGACTTACTAACTGGACAGTCCTACGAGCATACAGTCATACACCCATTATTAAAAATACGAGAATAAGAATAATTACTCATTAAAATGTTCTGTAATTTTTTAATTATTGTATTGTGATTGAACAAACAAAGGGGCATAATAAACAAATATAACACCTATTCGTGATACAATATACCCACCTCATATAAATGGGACGCTAATGTGGGAAGTGAAGATTTTTTTAAATATGGGTACTATTCCACTAATAAAATTTAAAAAGTCGCAAGAAAATGGGGTTTAACCGACAGGTCTCGGCCGTTGCGTTACAATTGGCACAATAAAATATCAGCAGAAATATAGAGAGTAAATATCACTTGTAACCTGGGTAATCCAGGATTTTTTTTAATTGAATATTTCTAATGTTTCTGGTTGTTGTAGAAGAACTAATAATCTAGGTCCTAGGAAAGTTATGAAACTGCGGTTAAACATAAAGCCCCTATATGGTTTGGTTTTATTAATAACAATAAAAAAAGTCATGTAATGCCTTGGAAGCATTAGCTATGTGTAATAAGCATCCGTTTCCTTATATCAATTAACTTTTATCAATTATGGCCACATTGTCGGTTACCACTTGTATTTGCGAAAGGTCTCTTTCCTCATTAAAGTTTTTAATTCCAGTTTCTATAGACGAAGTGCTAAACAATCTTGCATTAAAAAACGCCGTCTGGAGATTTTAATGCAATCTTTTCTTCAAATAAATGTCAAGTTTTTTAATTATTAATCACGTTGGCAAGCTATTTTCGATTCCTTGTTGTCAGCGTATCTTGGATGCGTTTGTGAAAGCGACCTTAAAAAAAGAGTTTAAGTTGTGCTTACAATGTACAACTTAACCAAACCAATTCTTGTTCAGTGCTTGATGCACAGTTTTACTTCATGCCGCTCACTTCTACTTCCTTCCTTGTCGAAAAAAATTTAAGAAATTTTAAGAATGTAGAAATATACAGGGCATTCGAATTTAAAAATTACTTTTTTGGCGCACCTCTTGTATACCTATGGCGACAAAAAAATATCGTTAATCGTTTTTTTATTAAATTTTCCAATTTATGCATGTCCTTTATTTTTAATACTAAAATAATTATTCAGTGTTCCAGTTATAAAAAAAAACACCCTGTACAATTTGGGTCTACTTTGAAAGTGAATATTTCAAAGCGAATCGATAGATTTTTAAAATTTTGACTGTTTTGTGACGTCATTTAAAACACCTTCAAAATAAGGTATCACTTGACCCACTATCCTTATTTAAATTCGGGTGGTAAGACGGATTTCTCCAAAAAGGTGTATCCTACAAAAATTCCAATATAGACAAAAAGTGCCCCCCTTAAATAATAAGTCGACGTGTTCGAGGGTTTTTTGAAAATCGTACTCTAAATACTCGAAAACGCCTCTATTTCGTTTTCGTTGGACCACTGGGTCGAGTATCGAACCTATTTTGAATTAATCAATGTAAGTCAGGTTAGTCTATATATGAATCAAAATACCTTGCCTATTTGAACAAATAAAATCTACTAACTTGTATAAACAATAACTTAAATTCAAAACCCTCAAAATAACTTTATTCTATATGGTAAAACTCATTCTAAACTTTGTGAAAACGAATCGATAGATTTTTAAAATTTTGACTGTTTTGTGACGTCATTTAAAATACCTTCAAAATAAGGTATCACTATCCCTATTTAAATTCGGCTGGTAAGACGGATTTCTCCAAAAAGGTGTATCCTACAAAAATTCCAATATAGACAAAAAGCGCCCCCCTTAAATCATAAATCGACGTGTTCGAGGGTTTTTTGAAAATCGTACTCTAAATACTCGAAAACGCCTCTATTTCGTTTTCGTTGGACCACTGGGTCGAGTATCGAACCTATTTTGAATTAATCAATGTAAGTCAGGTTAGTCTATATATAAATCAAAATACCTTGCCTATTTGAACAAATAAAATCTACTAACTTGTAAAAACAATAACTTAAAGTCAAAACCCTCAAAATAAGTTTATTCTATATAGTAAAACTCATTCTAAACTTTGTGAAAACAAACTAAAAACAAAATTGCAAATAATTTGGAGCCAATCAACCATTTTTTAGCTTATTGTCCATGAAAATTCCAAGAAAGTCCAAGTAAGTACATTTTAGCCCACGCGAATTTTATGTCGTTCAACCATGGTTTAGCCTTGCTTTTAATTAATAATCGTTCAAAATAGACACTTAAAGTAAATATTTCAACGCATCGGTATCGGTATACTTAATGCTTTCAAAACAAAGCCAAAGGACAATACATTTTTTACTTGTTCACGGCTTGTTTCGAACGAGGACTGCTTTTAAGGTGGACCCGATGAGAGAACAGCTGGGGATGTACGTAACGTTACGGACCTATCAACGTACGCAAAGCGGGTCTCATTCAAAAAATGTAGTGTCTTTTGGCTTTGTTTTGAACGCGTTAGGTATAGCGATACCGATACGTTGAAATATTTACTTTAAGTGTATCTTTTACAATCTATAGACTTGTACCTTTATCGAAAATATATTTCTTTTTACGCTCTATAGAAAACTAACTTAAACCAGGAAATATTTCGTGAAAATACAATAATGAAAATCACACCAACATCGCCCACTATACTTCCAAAATTGGTAAGAAACAAGCCAACCTAATTAATAAACCCGTTGATTTTGCATAAAAATTTGAAATTAAAAGTAGGGTCACCTTGCAATATTTAAAATAAGAAAATTCAAAAATAATAATATTAATAGCAGTAATAAGATAAATAAAGATGTTTTATTTCCAAAACAAAAATATAGCAAAAACACAATCAAGCACTGAGCAAACATCACAACAAAAATATTATATGGTGAAATCTTTTTCGGGATCTCCGGTTTTTAAAATTCTAAAATTTGCTGCAATACTAATGTCAGGTTAACCATAGTTTAAACCCTTATCCTTATATTGTCACTTGCTATAGAAAAAATCCTTCAGTCCAATATTTTGCACCTATCTCTTGCACTTTAGGGAATAAAGGGATACTTTTACAATCCGTCAAGAATTAAAAGTAAATTTAATCCCTGAGGGACTAAAACTACAAAAGTAAATATATTTTTTCAAATTTAAGTCTGAAAACTGATTTATATATATATTTTCCAGGATTTTTATGGAAGAAGCTGGCCTATAGCCTCTTCTGCGGCTTTTTCAATGCCCATCTTCAAACTGAATTCCTTTCCACTGAATCGATAAAAAACGAAAGTATGGCGGAGAGTGAAAGTAATGCTCGTATTAAGTAAACACCTACCTTGCCCCGTCCATCTCTTTCTGTATGAACATAAAAGAAAGACAGAATTTTGTACCTGCTGGTTTTTGCCACCGCTTGTCAAAGTCAGTCAAGTATGGCAAGCGGTTTTTTAGATTTTTAAAAGTGAGTTATTTTTATGACTTTGGGTTGGAAATCGCGCGAGTTTATAGGAATAGCTATATAGTGGATTAACAACTTATTGTAAAGTCTAAAATGCGATTAAAATCAGGCTAGATCACTACCATTAAAGCTAGAGAGCATGGGACTATTTGAAGAGTGAATTGGGGTTGAGATTTTTGCGAACCAAATCCCTGAAGAAAATATTGTAATGGTTTATACAGAGTTAAGCAACAAGATAATAGATTAAAATACAAAAAAAAATGATATAGGTGAAAAAATTTACAAAGTGTGTAAGACTTCTATATTGGGATTTTTTTTCCAATTAATAAACGAAAATAACATAATAAAATGTTGTTACCTTTAATATTTGATAATATTCTTCAACATAGTTATAACCCCCTTCTCCTATTTTAGATTTTTTAAGGGTTCAAAAAACTTGTAATTGTAAGCTAAAGAAAGTTTTTAGCTGCATGGAACAGTACAAAGTTGCAGAATGCATTGGTATTTTAACACTAAAAAGTATGGAAAAACGGCGCCTGTTAAGTTTTTTCGTATCTTTTTATTATTAAATAAGTGTCTGTAAAAAGTTAAATAAAAGAATATATGTATTTTATTATGCGTCTGGCTGTACAAGTGGTTCCCTACTGTAGCCACCGGCTGCGCTCGTGTCGCCGTCAAACTGTGTTCCTCAAGTATATCAGCTATTACTTTCTCTATGATGATAACCATCCATCTGTCAGCAGAGATATTTTAAAACTAGAGTACTCGACGAGTACGAGAGTACTGTCTTTCATTATTTTCATGATTATTTTATTTTTAGTTCTTCCATCCTAAACTAAAGTCATTTTTAATTCCTCAACGACTTGAAGCCCTCTCTCCGGCGGTGCTACAAACTTTTCACCTCGGGATTAAAAGCGTCACTTTAGTACATAGGTTTGTAATGTACTATTTTCGCTTTTGCGGTAGTAATTTTTAAACCTCCAAACAAGGGATATAGGTACTTAAAGCAATAAGAGGGGAGAAGAGATACTCGAGAAATACTCGTTTTTGACTCTTAAATAAGACAAATACTTTAACAAATTAATCTTGCAGATGATGAAAGTGCGAAATATCTGTGGGTTTTACTGTTGGAAGGCTATTCCTAACGTTAATTGTAAAAACATATTTCTATACGTTTGGCAATGTTTTAGAACATACTGTACTGGGGTCCAATTTACGTTATTTTTTTTATAATTCGTAATTTATAAATGTAAGCGTAGTTTTGTTGTGTTTTTGTAAAAATGATTTCGGTTCATTGAATATTTTTCTTTAATATTTGATGTCGGTTTTTAACTAAACGATATAGATAGCAAAAATCTAATTTTTATAAATTTTGTATGCCTGGCTGTTTGTTTGTTCCATCACCACGCAAAATATTTCAACTAAAAGTCCTTATCACATAGGTAGAATAGGTGCATAATTGCATTTTAGCACCAATTTCTAAAAATTTTCACCTGCGGCGCATTTATGACAAAATTTTATGAGTAAACCTTTTGAATCTAGATTCCACCCCACTTATCCCCCCTTGGCAGCTAACAAAAACCAACTTTTTTGAAATTATTGATTGTCAGATTTTTAGTTTATTATTTTAACGTTTGTCAGCAGAATTTAAAACGTATAAAAATTGCATTTTTAGCATCATTTTCTCAAAATTTTTGGCTGCGGCGCATTTATGACAAAATCTAGGCAACAAATTAATAATTGAGTCTAGATTTCACCCCAACTTAGCCCCCCTTGGTAGCTAATCCAACCTATTTTTTTAAGTCATCGATTGTTACAATTTTAAGTCATTTTTATACAGGGTGTTTCAAATTCAATGCTCACCATGGATATCTCCTAAACGGTAGGAGATATGAAAAGGTCTTAAATCAGAGCAAAGTTGCGCAACTTCATGCTTTCCTCAAAACTAAAAAAAAAAGTTTACAAATTCCGTATAGTTCCGAAGATAGGCGAAAAAAACCGAAATCTTCAGTGTGACAGGAGCACTGTCAAGTTAAGTTTTTCTTATGGACACATCCTTTTTTTCTTCGCCGCTTAGTTCATAAAGGATGACAGATAACATTTTGCAACCTTATTTTGACAAGTCACCTGACGTTTTAGGTTTATTGACCATCATCAGCCTAAATTTAAGTTTGACTTTTAACTTTCTGAAGATATTTTGCAAACCCGATTGCAGTACTTTTTTTAACATTTTAAAAATGACAGTTGTTTTGACATTTGTTTGTAACAAAATAACTTTACCTAATATTTAAAAAAAATCGTTTTTTCTTTGTTTTTTATTCTTTGAATTTGGGCTGGTACTTGTTAAAATGAGGTTTTAAAATATCTGTCATCCTTTATGAACCAAACGGCAGGAGAAAAAAAGCATGTGCCTATAAGAAAAAATTAACTTGACCGTGCTCCTGTCACACTGAAATGTCAAATTTCGAAAACGGACCTCTCATTAGGTAGATCTTAAAAAAGTGCCTGTGGAAAGTTGTAAGCGTTTTTTGACAGCTTTAATAAGGGCGCAGAAAAATAAAAACTAAAAATAAAGATTTCGGTTTTTTTCGCCTATCTCCGGAACTACCCGGAATTTGTAAAGTTTTTTTTTTGTTTTGAGCAAAGCGTCAAATTGCGCAACTTTGCCCTAATTTAAACCTTTTCGGATCTCCTACCGTTTAGGAGATCCCCATGGTGAGCATCGAATTTGGAACACCCTGTATATATAACGTGTAAAAAAATGATAGTTTAGTATAATTTTCGGCAAATTTTTGCCTTTGCAGACGAGGTTTTGGCTAGAATAGTCCAGCTCTACTAACCACCCCCCCCCCCTTCTTTAAAAAAAAGCTGCGACCGCCCCTTGTATATGAAGACGGGGATTAAACAATTTGCCCGGCCCGGACAAGAGTCTGAAGACACCCCTGCCTGGACATTTGAGACTCGTGATTTTCGGAAATAGGGTTCCTAAGGGTCCGTTCTCAAGGGATGTTTTAAAAATTGCCAAGCCAGCGAGGAGAGTCTTGTTGTTGGCAGCCCGTATACATAACGCCGTAAATTATTTAATTTAATTAAAAGGTGGCTTGCTACACTGAAGCCGGCCCTTGAGGGTACGTAAATATTAAAACTAATTTCATTTTAGGGTTTTTAGGGTATTTTTCTCAGTCAAAAGGATCGTAAAATAGCCCTCATAGCCTGTTGAAAAGGAAGTAATTTTTGGTAACTTTTCATATTTTTCTGAAAAAAAAAGAAAATATTTCATTGAACATTCACCCGTTTACGCTCTTAAAGAACGGGATCTTAAAATAAGACGAAATTTTGTAAAATTGTCACTTAACTATTATCAAAATATTTTTCTAATAAGTAAAGTGTTAAAATCCTTTATTTTTGTAAAAGTAACGTCCAAAAAAAAACAACAGAAATATTTTAAAAGTTTTAATAATAAATTTCATTCCATTCCATCATCCAGGGGTCTGATTTTCGAATCCATACGAAAATATCCGCATACGTATACTGAATAATCAACAATTTTTATGTCAGTCTCTTTCTATACCGTGTGAAATGAGAGGCGAAAGGTAAGCCGGTATGTGTGGACCGCGTTCGAATTCGACTGGTTTAACGCAATATTGCACGAGTGGGTGGAGGCATTCGTGTTGTTTCGCATGAAAAACCGGTTATTCTTGCACGTACTACCCATGAATCAGCATATCGGCATATCTTGTGCCTCCTTTTCTATACGGTATAGGAAGAGACGGAAGTAGTCGCATGCGAATAATTTCGTATGGTTTCGAAAATATGACCCCTGTTATATGAGAGACCCCTTTCTTCATCGAGTGTTTTAAACGAAGCGGTAATAGTAAAAAGTTGTACTTTTCTACATGCGACTGCCACAACCGGAGTTAACTAGGCGTTTAGCCGGGGAAGAAACTGCCAGCAAACCCAGTTACAAGTCAATATTACGTAAAAGTTACATCACATAATTACTTAGTTACATAAATTCCAGGAAACTTAGAAATGGCAATAAGGTAAATTTTACGTCAATGTGGTACAACAAAGAAATTAATATGTACCAAAGTTTTATATATATATTTTTAATTTAATACTGGGACTTTCCATCCATTACAGGATCAATGCCCAGTGTTAGCGAAGTTTTTTGCAAAGTTAAAGAAAAACTTAAAATATCCATGCACCTAGCCAGGAGTCGAACCCGGGACCTTCCGTGCGGCAGGCAGATACGCTGCCTATACGTATACGTATGCCATAAGTGACGGGATGTTCGGAGCGTCCCAAACGAGGTTCTGCTTGTTTAAAGAGGATAATCTTTCATATTCATAGAATTCTTGATATAAATTATCAAATTTACAGTTTGAATAACTTTTTGCTGTCTATGTGTAATAATATTACCTACAATAAGAGAAGAATATTAAATTATCTACAATAGATATAGATCATCATTTTAGGTATGCAACACTTTTGTTATTATTATTATAATCTAAATATGATATATTTAGTGTTTACATAAATTTTTTTCATCAGCTTTACATTACAAACCTTTCGTAAATTTTAGGGAGGTATGCAATTTTATGTAACACTGATGTACATAACATACAATACAATTTTTTCATCACGTGTACATTACAAACCTAACGTAAGTTTTAGGTATAAAATTGTGTAACATTGATGTAATTAAACAAATATAATTATGTTATATGTAGAATTTTACGTAATATTTATATAATTGTGTAACATCAATTTTGCATCGAGTGTAGATAGTTTTTTAATGTAAATTTCATGTCAGCATATTCACTTCAAGATTATATTACAATCCTTAAGTAAATTTTAGATGTGCAACTTTATCTAACATTAATGTAAATTAATAAACATTTGGACGACATGTAGGCTTTCACATAATAGTTTATATCACAAATCTTACGTAAATTATATATTAGGTATCATGTAAGTTTATGTAAGATTGATGTCATTCAATGAATATTAATGTTACATGTAGGTTTTTACATAATACTTGTGTAGTTTTCTTCATGTAAATTTTATAATTTTTAATTTTCTTTAATGTAAACTTTATGTCATAACTTTTACATCACGTTTCCATTAAGACCCTTACGCAAATTTTATGTATGCACGTTTATGTAACACTGATGAAATTTAAGAAATATTTTGTTACATAATATTTATATAGTTTGGTTCATGTAAATTTTATAACATCATTTTTGCATCATATTTGCATTACAACTTTATAGCTTAATAGTTATGTTAATGTAGCAAATGTTTTTGCTGGGTGTATTAGATAGTTTGCGATTTCCTTACTTTTGAAGCAAACTAGCTAGACTACAACCACTTATATTTTGCGGATTTTTTATACATTATGTATACCTCTACTAGAATTGATTTTTTTTAAATATTCTTAATTTTGGATATTCGATTGGATACACCTTAGCTGCAAAATTTAAAAATCATTTGTCTATAATGTGCAAGGAGAATAAAATGACTTTGTTTATACAGACTTTCTAAAGCGCATTTATGTAAGAACGGTTCGAAAATGTTGTCGTATAAACACCATTAGACCGATTTAATTTTAAGCGATTTCCAAAAGCGCTTTATCCACTTTATAACCGATTTTAGGGTCGGTATGGTATAAACACTTTAAAAACACTTTAACGCATTGCTTCCAACCTAAATAAATATTTGACCCTTCTGCATTAAAATAGTACTTCGAAGTGCTGTTAGAAAACTATTTTAATGAAGGGCGTATGAACCCTTGGAGAAAGATATTTTATTAAAAAACGCCCTTACACAAAATCGGTTTTAGGCGCGTATAAACGTACTAAATGTTATCATAATATCACAAGAAATAAGACGAGAAACGAAATAAAATTAATTTAAGGCTAACTCAAATTTTCCTCTTTTTATTTTAGGTAAGTCAATCCAGATTCCAACAATACAGTAAATAAGATCCACTCATAGGTAAGTCCATTAAATCGTCCGGCATTCTTTTTTTATTATTTCCTGTTGTTTTTTCGTAAAAGAATTACGTACCTCCCGCTTAACTTTAGTTTTTTATAGCTTTAATTTGTCTTGGACATTTTGCCTAAAAATCTCATCAACAAAAAGTCCCATAATTTAGACAGAGGGACTTAAAGGGCACGTCCAGTTCATTAGCTTCAGGTCTCAGCAGGAATTAAGGAACGGTGTAAGGCATAAAGCCAATTTGAAGCCCTTTTTGGCTGCCTTGTCCAGCCTTAGGAAACAAACGGCTTTTCTGTCGGACAGAGACAATGCCAAGGGCTGATGAGATACGCTACAGGGTGTTTCTGTACTTAATAGTAATTTTAACCATCTAAATAAAACATAAATCATCTCCACCCCTTTTCGGTTAAAATATAATACGCATTTCTCAATCGTCTTAGCCGGAGAAAGGGATTATAACTTTAATTTTAGCACCCTCTAAAGATCTTACGATTCGAGGATTAAATGGTTTTGAGTTATGGGTATTGTTATGAAATGAATAATTTAAAGGTCGGTAGTGCAGTGTCTTATATATACATATACAGGGTGATAATTTGAAAACTTTCCACCCCCGATATTTTGAGGATCAAAAAGAAACATATCAAAAATATATCGGGCGATTCAAGAGCGAGTGCCAATGATAAATTTAAAGACTTCATTCAGCTCAGGCTACACCCAGCAGTTTTTTTTTAATTGTCACATGTCACACCTTTTTGTTTAAAATATTTTGCATCTGCTTTACAACGGTTATTTGTTTTTAATTTGAGCAAGTAATTTTTGAGATATTAACAGTTAAAATACAAAAAAAAATAATTTTTGGGGCCAAATGATTTAAAAACCAGAAGAGATACTTCTTAAACACCCCCACAATTTTGAATTTCCATTCCAAAATGTGGGCGTGGCTTGCATTATTTTATAAGTATATCTTCTGTGTTCACATCATTCGAATCCAATGTTTTTTTGCATTGCAACTGGTAATATCCCAAAAACACTTTTAATCAAGGTGGAAAAAGAATGGGGATTACAATTTAAAAAAATGATGGGTGTGGCCTGCGCTGAATGGATAAACGGGAAGTCCTCTTAAATCCCCCGATACGTTTTTTTAAAAACATGTACATATCTCTGTTGATTCCCAGAATATCGGGGATGGAAAATTTTAATATTGTCACCCTGTATATGTAACTATAGAAAAAGTCTTACGCAAAATCACAAATACATAATTTTTTTTTTATTTGATGCAGTGAGGTGAATGCATGGGCGTTCCCTACATGTAACTTGAGAAAGTAATAGAAAAGGGCAAGTAGCTTTTTTTATGAGAATCTTAGGAACCGATGGTTTTTGTAAACTAAAAGTACCCTTCTTTAAGAGTACATAATTAGTACAAAATTATGACATATCAACTTTCATTAAATATGTCTCCTAAGCGTAACGGGGTTGCAGCTTAGCGTCAAGCCACACCCCCCCCCCCTCTTTTGTTTTTAAAGGGGACTAAATTAGTACATATTATAATATTTACAATATTCAAATTGACTTTAGTTGAGGGGGGGGGTAGCTTGATTGAGCCTCATATATATTTTTAAATAAATATATTGAAAGCCTCTGCCTATGTACGTATATGAATTTAACTTATTTTTTCTACGCCCTGGATGATTAAAAAACCAGTCCATTAACATAACAAAAAAAATAATCATCATCCCCCGATTTTCACCCTTTGGCAACTTTGTGTAAAAAGAAGAAACTTTTCAATAATGAAAATCGCAGGCAGGCTTTTCCAGACAGCCCTTTTTTCTTTTCGGTAATTAAGCGGAAAGTCACTCCTTTGTTTTTGCACAAACAAAAGCAAGTAATCAGAAAGAACAGATACCGCACTCTGGTGGATTTTTTGGTCGTCAAAAAGAACAAAGTAGACAACTTAATGTCTGAACAATTTTGGTCGGAAATAGACTTGTAAGAAAAAGGTAATTGGCAAAAACCAAAAACGTGCAATTAAATTCAAGTTGCAGAAGATCTTGCACAGTCGAAGGATAGTTGATCAGTTGCGTCCATTTTATCGATACAGTGCCATTTTTCTTGCTGCAATTCTACAGATAAATCTAGTTACTTAATTGTTTTACCAATATTTTAATTTCGGCCTTGTTAGGAACACAGAATAAAATTGGCATTATCAGCACTTATTAGCTGATCACTTTTTATGCTCTTTTCGAAGTTTGGCTATCATCACCGCGTTTGCACCTTTACTGCTGTATGCATTGTTTAATTTGATATTTATCTGTGATATAGATAGATAGAAAAACAGTGCTTTTATTTGAGCCGTCTGTGGTTCTAGTGTAGGTTGGTAATATCTAGATCTCGATTAACCAAACCAACTTCTTTAAGAGATTCTATGATCTTATATATTCTCGTGTTGAACTCGATCAAAAGCTTTCTTATAGTCGATAAAACAGGCTGGGACACACTCAGAGCATTTTACTTAGACTAGTAAATAAGACTTTCCTTATCCAGAACCCCCCACGAAATTAGAATAGATATATTTTCAGCATATGACTCGTTAGGATGTTTTTTAAGCAAGGTAGCACATGTTCACTTCAGCCAGTCAGCTGGGATTTTACCGCTGCGATAAATCATTTTAAAAAGTTTGACACAAGTATTCTCCATTTCTTATGAGCTTCAAAACTTCCGTGTCTATTATTTTAGAAAATATAATCGCCTTTTTGATTCACAGTGCTCTCTCCATCAGCAACTGCAAATCGATCCAGATTCGAAACGGAGCGGACTGCCCATTGAATCAGCTGATTGAATGCGTTTTATTGATATATTTGATCTTAGCTTGTAGGTAATTCGAACACTCTAAAAATTTTAACTCCTACAAACTCTTCCTTATTCAATATTTAATGAATTACTAATTCCTGCCGACAAAATACGAATCTCTTCATAAGTATTCGCAATCTCTCTGGTTCTGATAGCTCATTAAATCATACCTTGCTCTCTTAAAATGTCTTTTGCACACACAAATTGGCCCTCTGCTCGGGAATAATCACGGTTGGCTACTTTACCACAAGAGAAACAACAAAAAATGTTCCCAAAACGCCAACCTAATTATTTTTAACAAAATGAGGCATAAATTGCCAATGTCTATAGTTGAGTTAAATATAAATAAAAAAAGAGAATTTTACCAGAAGAAAAAACTTTTGGATATTTAGTTCCACTGTATGGACATTTGTAATTTATTCCTCGTTTTGTTATTCTAGTGCCTGCCGAGCATTTGTCCACGACTTTTTCATTTGATCATCGTATTTATCTATACAAACTTATGGCGCACTGATGATCCATAAAAGTGTGAAACACGTGTTGGCGTCCTGTCTCCAAGTCGCACCCGGTATATATTCTTGTGGTACTCCAAATTATTTTATATAGCTTGTTCGTTGCTATGGATTCGTCGTAGTAAAAAAGTCCGACTGGAGGATTGGCTTTTTTCTTCTGGTAAAATTTACTTTTATTTCTTTTATTTAGGAAAACATTCCTTGCACTAAATTAAAAGGACCCTAATAAGTTAATTTGGCTGATGCCATCACTTTTTTGAAACAGTCCTTTGATATCATTAATTCCGATAACTCCCTCATGAAAACCTCGACCCTCAAAGATCTTTTAAGGCGACATTAGAGGCCGTAACAATAAATCCAAGGGTGGTTTAATAGATTAGAAACAGCCCCTTAGGGGGTAAGAAAAAGTTGGGTTGCTTTTAGCATATCGAAGGTAAAGATACTCATTTTTAGATTTTTGCGAATAAAATTTTGGTTAAAAATATAATTTTATACCTCTTCCGAACCCCTCCCACTAAAAAGTAACAACCATAGACTTAACAAGTTCCCTGCCGTGTGTATCCTTTTAAATACACCGGGTAGTGCTTACCACAAGCCGGGTGTATCCAAATGATACACCGACTATTATTGCTTCTTAACAGCGAAATATTAATTTGAATACCCACTGATGAGAAATACACTCGGCATCATAAAAGTGGTACGTGATAAACATAGGTATTTTTTAAATTGTATGGTTAACTACCGGATTATATTTTGTGACAGACTGGTACTAAAATGTGAAAATATTGACATCGAAGATTGCTTTCAAAAATAATTTTTATGTTAGAATAATACGCTAACGCATAAAATAACTGTAACAAAAATTAAAAAACACAACTGTAACGAAAATTATAAAGCAATAGAAACAAATTATTAGGTAGATAAATTTTAATATCTAGTCATTGCGCCATTCACCTCAATTATACCGTTTAACCTTCTTGCTAGAGAATCAACCAAAATTTCAAAAAGGTTTTCATTTTCACCAATTTTTGAAATTAAACCCCAGATATTTTCCATAAGATTGGCGTCTGGGGTTTTTGCAGGCCAAGGAAGAACTTCAATATTTTGCTCCCGAAACCAAATTTGGCAAATTCTGGCCGTATGAGCAGGGCAGTTGTCTTATTGAAAAATAAACTGGTGTTGATAAAGTTCTGTGACGGCTGGAAGCATGGTGTTCTCCAAAATGTCCACGTAAAGCTGTGCTTCCATTGATTCGAAATAGAGCACCATGACCTTTAGCAGAAATCCAACCCCACATATTTACCGAAAATCTTCCAGCGCCATCGTTGTTACCAGCAATATATTTTCCCTCATAGCGCGTTCTTGGTGAACGATACACCCGAATTTGTTTTCTGTCACTACAGGACTGGAAAATTTTTTCATCGGAAAATATTACCTTTCGCCAAAACTCTTTTAGAGAGTAATTAAGGGCAAAAAGTAATCTGGCCTGTTTTTTTTTTCATTTGTAACTTTAATTTTTTTAGCAGCTACACGACATCTTAAATTAGACCCTTTCCTTACGCGATTTCGTGCCACTCTTACACATCCTGGAAATTGCGTTAATCTCTTTGCCTGGGCAACAGATGCAAAAGGGTTTTCTTCTATAAAAGCGATAAGGTCATAATCTTGTTCATCAGTTGAAACTTTCAATAAACCAGTCCCTTGTTTTCTCTCTATTGTCTGATCTTCTTCCCATCGTTTTTTAATTTTTATAATCGTGGTTTTACTGCGTCCATAATGTCTAACCACGTCCCTAATTGACCATCCTAGTTGTAGTTTTGCCAGGAGTTGGGCTTCATCAAATAAAGAAATTTGTGAAGGCATTTTTTATTTATTTGTCAGACTGAAATACAGAATGACATACTTTGACAGTTTAAGAAAAATACAATAATGGGTGACTTTGTTTGTAAAAATAGACCAAGGTATTACAACAAAAAGTATTGTTTACCACTTTTATGATACCGATAGTGTACATTGGTACAGAGTTTCTGTACCTAGGAATATGCAGAGCAGTACCCTCTCCAGATAGGCCGATCAACTCATACCGATTTAGTGTCCTTTTATCCACCTTCGCCGCCATTTTCACTCAAAAGTGACAGATAATCCATTAGTTTTCTGTCAAAATGGCGGCGAAGGTGGATAAAAGGACACTAAAACGATAAGAGCTGATCGGCCTATGTGGAGAGGGTAATGTGCAGAGCAATTTAAAGTTTTGGCCTGGAAGGGTGTTATGAGGACCAGTGTGTGGCGATAATATATAGTTATTTATGGTACTAGTGTGTTAGATTAAAAATAAGTCACGTGAGAAAAATTTATACCACGAGTCTGTCAGGCCGAGATCGGGGATTGAGTTTACACATGCGTATTGCGTCGGATTACCAGACAGCCGCCAAATTATATTTTATTGATCTCACTCTTTTTGAGAGAGAGATAGAAATAGAAGTGAAACTGTGGAACCGGCATTCTAAAATTTGGTGGAGTGTATAGAAAAAAGAAGATTAATACACAGTACACCTGTCCGTGGATTAATAACATAACCTTACTTAAATAAGTAAAGATTTGTTTTTTTAAAGACTTTAAAAAAATTAATTATGGAAAATAAAAGAAATATTTGGCTCGAAAGTGTATGTGCTATGCACATATACCAGTCCAGCATTTCTTACTTCACTTCCACTTGCAAACAGAGTAGTAATTAAAATTAAAAAAAAATGTGTGTCAAGGGCCAACATCATCTTTTGAATAGGTAAAATACATTTTTTAAAAAAAAGTACCAAAACTCAAAAATGAATATTTGACAACTATGACATATGTCAGCTGCCAAATATCAAAATTTGAAAACCGTTTTCAAATCGATTCAAAATCGATTTGAAAACCTTTCATGGAAACTCAAGAAAAAAAAGTTTTCAAAACATATTGAAAACGAATTTAATATCCATGAAAACATAGCAATTATTTATTGATTGATCCATTAGGAAATGGAGCGATTTTCATGAGTTAAAATCTTTAAAAATCTATTTTCCTAACAAGTGCGGAAAATTGATTTTTCCGCACGTAACTGCCGTTGCGCGCAGCGGAGTTCTGTCAAGCAGTTAAGTGCGGAAAAAAAGGTTTTCGCACGTGTCAGAAACAATTGTTTTTCTACGAGCGTGAGGAAAATACACCGAAAATAGTTTTTTAACATTTTTATTTCAAATAATATTTATTCACTTATTTATATTATAGTTAATGGTAAATGTACACTTGATTTAAAAAAAAACGCATACATGCAGTCACACCTTTCTAAAAGTGTATAATATATACGGACTACCAGCTAAAATGCCTAAAAACTTCAAAGTACGACAATTTGTCATATTGTTTAAAAAAGGTCTCTAAAAACTGAAAATATTTTTTTACTTAAATTAAATTATTTTTATATTAAATTTTGCATAATACTAAAAAATCAGCAAAAATAATGTTTTAGTAAAGTCTTTATTGAACAATATCAAATTATCACTAGAGTAACGGACGAAGGCTGTTCTATAAAGAGGGCGGTAACCCATTTTGGAGTTGATAAAATAACAATAATAAGATGGAAACAGCGTTGGATTGAAAACAATTCGACGAATAGGAAACTTGGATTAGGACAAAAAAGATGGTAAACTTAATACTAATTATTTTAACTTAAAAAAGAACTAAAATAAATAATTTAGTATTTAATAGGATCACCATTTTTCTCTATTACAAGCTGCAAACGTCTGGGCATTGAAAAGGTTAAATTTTGAAAATACTGATGGTCTTCTGAGAGCTGATCTAATGCGCGATAAATAGCATCGCTTAACTCTTCAGCATTTCGTGGTCTCCAATTCCTTCGGTATATTATTTTAACGATTCGACCCCATATATTTTCCTTTGGTTTAAGGTCAATGCTGTTGGCTGGCCAAGGAAGTGTTTCTATATTATTATTCTGAAACCATTGACGAACAACATTAGCCATGTGTACTGGACAGTTGTCCTGCTGATAAACGAAGTCATTATTTTCATGTAAAGCCTGTACAGATGGCAGCATAACGTTTTCAAGGATTTTAATATATTGTTCACTATTGAATCTTCCTTCGATTCTCCAAAAAAAGTCAAACCTCTAGCACTAAACCAGCCCCACATGTTTACAGAAAAATGTCCAGCTTTTTTAATTTGATTTGTATATTCGGGTTCAAATCTAGAATTTGGTAGACGATAAACTAAAATTCTCCTGCTGCTTGAAGATGATTGAAAATTTTTTTCGTCAGTGAAAACCACCCTCTCCCAGAAGTCATTATCACGAAGAACGTTGTTCAGTGCAAAAATAAATCTGGCCTGTTTTTGTTCTTCTGTTAGAAAATGCTTCTTTGCAGCAATTCGACAAGATACTTCTGATTTCGTTACTCTTCTATTTACTGTTGGTAAAGAACCCGGAAATAATGTTACATTAGCTGCTTCAACCGACGTTGAAAAATGATTTTGTCTGACATGGTCAATAAGTCTCTCATCTTGCATTTCAGAACTTACTTTTGGTCGTCCTGATCCATCTTTCCTATCCGTAGGGGGTGACCGCTCTTCTTATAGACCAGCCGTCTTCTTTAACTCGAGTGATAATTTGAACTTTTGTAAATGTTGATACCTGTGGCATTTTTAAGGATGTCACACTGAATTTTAAGCTGTCAGGTATACTAAGCTGGTGGTGCCTTACAATAGTATACACTAATGGAAAGCTAAATTTTGTGGCATAGGAAAAAATGCATATATGAGTTTTTTTTGAAATCAAGTGTACATGTAAATGAATTTTTGGTAATTTCTTTATTGGAAGTCATTTAAATTTTTTTGCCACTGACAAATAAATGCATAAACAACTGGTTAGGGCTAATTTGACAACCAAAAGTAAAACTCAAGATTAAACCATAGTTAAAAACTTTAGTTTAATCTTTGGATTAAACCATTGGTAAACAAGTTGCTCAATTTTATACATCGCAGTTAAACCACGGCCAGGAAGAAAATCAGAGCTGTTGATAACCCTACTTTTTTTTGTAAACATCATAAAATGAAAAATATTGAAAATTTTTAAAATTATTAAACGAGCTTGTAATTTTTCTGACGAAAACATAAACCTATTAGTAAGGCTAGTAAAGCAAAATAAGGATTGCGTCGAGTCAAAAAAGAGTGATGCATTTCCTCGAGTTTCCTTGTGCACAATTTTGCATGTCTCTTTAGGTAATCTAAACCTCTTTGTAGAACCTACACCGTCGTATTCCTCCAAAAGATTTGTTATAGGACGAATAATTTTTGGTCTTCTTGGTGCTTCGACAATGTCAATAATTTCGTCATCATCATACAGTTGATCAAAAATAAATTCTAAGTAATCGATCATAGCGATTTCACTAAATGCTTACAGTTTTTTTTTATCAAAAACGAATTTAAATAAAAATTAAAATTTACATAATTTTTTAATAACTATGTTGAGGTTAGAATCTTTCGGTAACCACTAAACTGAAGTTTAACCCACACCCAGACCGCCGGTAACGGTTAAACCGAAGTTTGTTGGTAAACTGCACCTATAAAACGTAAAAAAGTCGACATCCGTGGTTTAAACTGAGGTTTGACGTTTAACTATGAGTTGTAAAATTGCGCCTTAGTCACACCATAGCAACCAAGGCATTCATAGGCAATATGATGAACAGAAACTTCGAATCAGTACAGGTTTTTCGAAATTTGACATATCGTTGCGGAAAAATTTTTCCACATCGTCCGGAAAAACGAATTTTCCACACTAAAATCCGATTTTCCGCACGCTCGTAGAAAAAAATCTTATCTTACCAAACTTATTTTTAGAACACTACTTTAGGAGATATTGAGAAAAAAGTAAACATTAATAAAGGTATACACAATTTATCAACATATTATTTTGAAATATGTGATTAAGTTATTTTACCAAAAAAATCATATTTACCACACTAAATAAAATTTGTTCCTTCTTTTTTATTGCTCAAACATAGTAAGTCCTCAAAACATCGTCGCCCCCTCTTTCACATTTCTATAATAAAAAACAACCCCCGAAAAAAAAACAAAACAAGATGACACATTTTTAGGCTGAAAGTTACAGCAATAAAGTAATTTTCGAAATGGCACTTTACCAAAGTATCTCTTCTCTTTTCGTCAGTTTACAAAATGGGCTAAGTTATTAGTTTTCTTTTTTTTTTCGCCCATCATGTTTATGATTATGAAGAAGAGGGTATTTTTGTTTTGCCTTTTGAAGTGTTTATCTGGGAAATTCTGGCTGAGAAATAAAGAAACTAAATGGCTTTGTGGCACCCCAAAATTTTGTACAGCGGCGAAATTAATTTTATGTTTGCTCGTTTTGTACTTTACTGACTCATAAAGAAAAACAAAAGGTCTGAAAAATTACTTTAATTAAGAATTTTAAAATGCCCCTTTTTACTTTAAATTAATTTTTAGGGCCATTCTACACGTGCCACAAAAACGCGACCGGTTGAAAATTTTGCCCATTCTATACGAGTGTCTAGACTCCGCTCCTTTGTAGCGCGCATATATGTATGAGGTTAAATATAGGCCTTTAAGTTAATATTCGGGTTCAAATCTAGAATTTGGTAGACGATAAACTAAAATTCTCCTGCTGCTTGAAGATGATTGAAAATTTTTTTCGTCAGTGAAAACCACCCTCTCCCAGAAGTCATTATCACGAAGAACGTTGTTCAGTGCAAAAATAAATCTGGCCTGTTTTTGTTCTTCTGTTAGAAAATGCTTCTTTGCAGCAATTCGACAAGATACTTCTGATTTCGTTACTCTTCTATTTACTGTTGGTAAAGAACCCGGAAATAATGTTACATTAGCTGCTTCAACCGACGTTGAAAAATGATTTTGTCTGACATGGTCAATAAGTCTCTCATCTTGCATTTCAGAACTTACTTTTGGTCGTCCTGATCCATCTTTCCTATCCGTAGGGGGTGACCGCTCTTCTTATAGACCAGCCGTCTTCTTTAACTCGAGTGATAATTTGAACTTTTGTAAATGTTGATACCTGTGGCATTTTTAAGGATGTCACACTGAATTTTAAGCTGTCAGGTATACTAAGCTGGTGGTGCCTTACAATAGTATACACTAATGGAAAGCTAAATTTTGTGGCATAGGAAAAAATGCATATATGAGTTTTTTTTGAAATCAAGTGTACATGTAAATGAATTTTTGGTAATTTCTTTATTGGAAGTCATTTAAATTTTTTTGCCACTGACAAATAAATGCATAAACAACTGGTTAGGGCTAATTTGACAACCAAAAGTAAAACTCAAGATTAAACCATAGTTAAAAACTTTAGTTTAATCTTTGGATTAAACCATTGGTAAACAAGTTGCTCAATTTTATACATCGCAGTTAAACCACGGCCAGGAAGAAAATCAGAGCTGTTGATAACCCTACTTTTTTTTGTAAACATCATAAAATGAAAAATATTGAAAATTTTTAAAATTATTAAACGAGCTTGTAATTTTTCTGACGAAAACATAAACCTATTAGTAAGGCTAGTAAAGCAAAATAAGGATTGCGTCGAGTCAAAAAAGAGTGATGCATTTCCTCGAGTTTCCTTGTGCACAATTTTGCATGTCTCTTTAGGTAATCTAAACCTCTTTGTAGAACCTACACCGTCGTATTCCTCCAAAAGATTTGTTATAGGACGAATAATTTTTGGTCTTCTTGGTGCTTCGACAATGTCAATAATTTCGTCATCATCATACAGTTGATCAAAAATAAATTCTAAGTAATCGATCATAGCGATTTCACTAAATGCTTACAGTTTTTTTTTATCAAAAACGAATTTAAATAAAAATTAAAATTTACATAATTTTTTAATAACTATGTTGAGGTTAGAATCTTTCGGTAACCACTAAACTGAAGTTTAACCCACACCCAGACCGCCGGTAACGGTTAAACCGAAGTTTGTTGGTAAACTGCACCTATAAAACGTAAAAAAGTCGACATCCGTGGTTTAAACTGAGGTTTGACGTTTAACTATGAGTTGTAAAATTGCGCCTTAGTCACACCATAGCAACCAAGGCATTCATAGGCAATATGATGAACAGAAACTTCGAATCAGTACAGGTTTTTCGAAATTTGACATATCGTTGCGGAAAAATTTTTCCACATCGTCCGGAAAAACGAATTTTCCACACTAAAATCCGATTTTCCGCACGCTCGTAGAAAAAAATCTTATCTTACCAAACTTATTTTTAGAACACTACTTTAGGAGATATTGAGAAAAAAGTAAACATTAATAAAGGTATACACAATTTATCAACATATTATTTTGAAATATGTGATTAAGTTATTTTACCAAAAAAATCATATTTACCACACTAAATAAAATTTGTTCCTTCTTTTTTATTGCTCAAACATAGTAAGTCCTCAAAACATCGTCGCCCCCTCTTTCACATTTCTATAATAAAAAACAACCCCCGAAAAAAAAACAAAACAAGATGACACATTTTTAGGCTGAAAGTTACAGCAATAAAGTAATTTTCGAAATGGCACTTTACCAAAGTATCTCTTCTCTTTTCGTCAGTTTACAAAATGGGCTAAGTTATTAGTTTTCTTTTTTTTTTCGCCCATCATGTTTATGATTATGAAGAAGAGGGTATTTTTGTTTTGCCTTTTGAAGTGTTTATCTGGGAAATTCTGGCTGAGAAATAAAGAAACTAAATGGCTTTGTGGCACCCCAAAATTTTGTACAGCGGCGAAATTAATTTTATGTTTGCTCGTTTTGTACTTTACTGACTCATAAAGAAAAACAAAAGGTCTGAAAAATTACTTTAATTAAGAATTTTAAAATGCCCCTTTTTACTTTAAATTAATTTTTAGGGCCATTCTACACGTGCCACAAAAACGCGACCGGTTGAAAATTTTGCCCATTCTATACGAGTGTCTAGACTCCGCTCCTTTGTAGCGCGCATATATGTATGAGGTTAAATATAGGCCTTTCCCAGGCCAAACTTGTAAGCAAGATCTAAAATCTAGCAGGCCATGGAGCCGTTTTAGCTCCGCGCCTATGCCCATGCGTGAAAATTTTACGAGGCGGCCGGTTTCGCGACCTTCGTCTTCGCCCTTCGGTCGAGACACAATTTTTGTTGATTTGTTTTGATCACACATCGTTCGTTTTCCGCGTTTTCGTTTATGCAAATTTTTTGATAGTGATACTTTTAATCTTTGGTTATGCGAAAGTTTTTAGGAGTTATAATAAAAACTGTTTATATCTTGGAGCTTAATAAGATGTTGCCGCATAAAAAGACGTGCTGTGTTTGTCGATGCCGCCAAACAACAAAAGT
The DNA here is from genome assembly GCA_963921995.1 of Oxystoma pomonae. Classification (NCBI taxonomy): domain Eukaryota; kingdom Metazoa; phylum Arthropoda; class Insecta; order Coleoptera; family Brentidae; genus Oxystoma; species Oxystoma pomonae. The sequence goes on along the minus strand of OY998167.1, from coordinate 36,252,570 downwards.
GAAGTTCCACAGGTTGGTAGCTATTTTTTCTTAATATTTGAAGGAAAGAAAGTAAAAATACCTAAAAATTATTTCTATTCATATATTTATTTATTTATTTAAAAATAAAAAATACTGATTTTCTAAAAACGTAAACAAATAGAAAAATTTTGACAACTGCACAGCTGTCTTTGACGCCAGAAAGAGACAATAAGAGTTATAAAAGAGTAAAAGAGAAAGGTATAGGCATATATATAGGACATCCTGCTTACAAAGTTGTGCACGCCAAAAGCATTGCAAGGGCGTATATTTAAGCTCGTACATATATGGTGGCGCGTATAACCAACGAGTGAAACGCGACCCAATTCTAGACTAGCGACAAAACGCCTCATATGTGCTATGGATCCCGTACAAGTTATATTATATCGTCGCTATTCACCAATTAACTTTATTATTAAGTTTATTGGCCAAAAAACGTAAAAAAAGACGTTTGTGGATGCACTCGGATGGTGCCGGCACGGCCGTCCAGACGCTTGCAAGTTGCTACATGTAGAATGATCTGGCATCCGGCGCGCGACTTTTACGCAACCTCTTGCGTTCAAAACGCCGGCACGCCAACGAACGCGTTCACACGCGACCGTGTGGTTCTATGACACACGCGTGTCGCTCGTAGGCAAACGGTCGCGTTTTTGTGGCTCGTGTAGAATGGCCCTTAAAGTGAAGAAATAACTTTTTTGTGGGCGATGTAAAAATGACACTATTTTTATACAAGGTGGATTCTTTAAATGGAACGGTGGTTCTAGCGGCTTTAGGGAAGAGGTTTTAAAAAGAACTAAAAGCGAATCTTTAATTATTTTTTACGGACTTTCCGCCCATAATTAAAAAAAAATTGGGGCCCCAAACTGGAGGCCCAGGGCCCACCAACTATTTTTTTAAAATAAGAAGGTACCACTTGTGGCACCTTTTTGGAAAACCTGTTAAAAAAGAAATTTAACGCAGTAGGTTTTTTGGACATCTGTCAACCAATGTGTCAAAAATTTAAAAAAAAAATTGTCAATTGTGTTAGCTTCAAAATAAACTACATATTTCTCTATTTCCTAAGCGAAGTAAAGAAAATACCACACAAGGGCGGCCTATTTGGGGGCCCTCATTTGTGGCACCTTTTTCGAAAGCTTGTTAAAAAGAAATTTGATTAAATACATTTTTTTGACATCTCTCAATCCATGTGTTAAAAATTTAAAAAAAACCTATTTTTTGCCAATAGTTTTAGCTTCAAAATAAACTACATATTTCTTTATTTACTAAGTGGAATAAATAAACTACCACACAAAGATATTATTGGCGCCCTATTTGAGAGCACAGACTAATTACCTTTTTTTTAAATTTACTAGATATTAGATAACCTCAACCATCTTTAACGACAAATAGGTGCCACAAGTGGTACCTCCTCATGAAAAAAATGTTGGTAGGCCCTGAGCTCTCAATAAGGGCCCCTAAATGGTCCGCTAATAATGTCCTTGTGTGGTATTTTCTTTATTCCGCTTAGTAAATAGAAAAATATGTAGTTTATTTTGAAGGTAAAACAATTGACAAAAAAATAATTTTTTTAAAATTTTTGACACATTGCTTCACAGATGTCGAAAAAAACTAGTTGCGTTAAATTTATTTTTTAACAAGCTTTCCAAAAAGGTGCCTTCTTATTTAAACAAAAATAGTTTATTGGCCCTGGGCCTCCAGTTGGGGGCCCCAAAAGTTTTTTTATCATGGACGGAAAGTCCGTAAAGAATCATAAAGATTCACTTTTAGCTTTTTTCAAAACCTCTTCCCTAAAGCCGCTAGAAGTACCGTTCGATTTAAAGAATCCGCCCTGTATATGGGTGCACCACCTATTTTATAGCCACTAGTTTTATTAATTTCTTCAGGATAAAATTCTTTACCTTTTCAATTTGTAATTTTCCAATCGAAAAGCTTGTTAAAAGCAATACCGAGGGTAGTTTTTAACTACCCTCCGACAAGGGGAGGAAAATCTATTGACAGACGGACTCTGACCCTAATTGGTTTCTTTACAGGACTGGGAGATCGGATCCGAATTAAATTTTACTTTTTTCCTGAGAAGAGGGAGGGAGGAAATCCGGGAAAACGTAAAGTAATAAGTATTAGAAAATTTAGAAATTGCAGTGTGTCCCGCACAAGCAAAACATTTGTTTTATTGCTATTTGGATTTTTCAAAAATTTTATTTCTGTATTTTTTGTTGTTATTGTTAGGGCTGTTCATAAATTACGAAACACAAAAATTTGCAAAGTTTAACCCCCCCCCCCCCCTCTCCACTCACCCCTTTAATTATTTTTTTTTTTTGACCTTCATGAAGTTGTTTCTTCTTCTTAGTCTAAAAAGTAGAAAAATTGGACAACTGTGCACATTGTGACTGGAGGTTGGCGTCAAGCCACACCCCCCTCAAAAAAATTTCGAACTTTTATATGCTTATAAAATGAGGGGTTTAGAAATATACTAGAAACGACTAGAAATCAAGTAAGAAAAACTATTTCCATCTTTGTTGGACTTCTGGTACCTAATATGTGAATCTGTAAAGCACCCGATTTTTCCAATGGTGCTTTTTAGCTGATGACTATACAGGGTTTCTAAGATTTTCCTTAGGGATAGGATTTCAATAAATTAAACAGAAATGGCATAGAAAGTTCTGCGCGCACAAAAGAAACAGGTATATTGAGCAATGGTGCCAGTTTGTTATTATCTCCGGACTGCTTTCATGAGAAAAAATTGTCGCCACTCTTTCATTGTGAGCATAAATCATAGTTGCAATAATAACCGTTGACAAGATGTCTGCAAATTCCGCTAGATGGCGGCAACACATCTAATCTAATTAAAAATTAGATGTTTTCAGGTCCAAACCACAGCTTTTTCTTGCTTAAAGGAGGCGACAGGGTCCCTTATTTACGATACTGAGCGATAAACTCGTGAGGTTGTTAACATTAGAAAGAAATATCTTCGCTTTTAATTAAATTTCTTTCCATTCTGTTCTACTAGTGACATCTATCCGGAAACGGCCAAACCATGCAGCTAGCACTAGCAGCCAAAGAAATCAATAAACGGCGCTGTTTTTCCTGCAGAGCTTTTTGCTTGCGATATTATTGATTTTAAATAAAGCTGGCCCTACACTACATTTGATATTTTCGAGGTGTTTTATGACATGATCTCGAAACATGTAGCGAACCAATTCTTCAAAACTAGCGGGAAGGTAAAAGCGAAAAATAAGGGGCTCCCAATATTTGTAACACCCAAAAAGGTGTGAAAAGATTTATTTTGCTCTGTTTCTTTACAAAAAACGTTTTTTTTACGAAAAACTTGAGCTCTGCCACTTTTTTTATTTTTTTCTTCAACTTTCTCGAAATTTTCGTCATACCGTAGAAAAAAATTATTTCCCCCATGGTCATACTCTACTTTTATTCGAAAAAATTTAGAAACAGAGACGGGATCAGTTTTCCTAAAACGGGGGATCTTGGTTTCGAGTGAGAAGATAAAGGGCGCCGCAGGCAAAATTTTTTCAATTAAATTAGCCGAACGCAAAAATGTTAGAAAAACAAAGCACGAAATAAAAATGACGACGCTTACAATTTTTTTTTAAAAATTACGTAATTTCGGGAACGCAAAGAAATAGGTCTAAAGAGTATAATTTTTAGGAAAAAAAATCAATTTTCTCGCCCTCCTCCATTGGGACTACAGGGGCCGTGCACAAATTACGTAATGGTCATAGGGGGGAGGGGGGTTACAAAACGTTACGTAGGGGGGAGGGGGGTTTTCGACAGCGTTTGCATTTGTGTGAAACTAAGAAAATTTGAAATGAAAATAAGTGAAAAGCTTTTTTGGGGCGGGGGTAGTGGTCTTGAAATCGTTACGTAATAGTAGGGGAGTGGCGTGCCAAACCGTTACAAAACATTACATAGTGAGGGAGTCAAAAATTGGTAAAATCACCGTTACGTAATTTGTGTACGGTCCCACATCTGACTGTTCCTCCTTTTTGATTTCGAATCAAAGTGCAAAACCCGGGTTGGACGTTCGAAGGCGTCAACCCGTCCTATTTGCTTGATAAAGTTTCTACGGAAATATCTCAGTCGATTTCTCCGACTGTGTATGAACGCTTTAGGTTAGGCATTTGCATGTATCTCAGTCCCCAGCCTGTAAACAGTGCGTAAGGACAATGGTTACAAAATGAAAAGCCGAAAAATATTTTTTTTACGATATCTTTCATCAGTTTGGTATTAAAGTCGAGCAAAAACAATTTTTATTCCAGTCCTAAAGGTATGAAAATGGAAAACATTAGAAAACAACAACCTGGAATGGATTTGCTACGTGTAAGATGTAGTGACAACATCGCCCTATGCCCATCCTTTTCTGCCTAATGTGCTTTTCCGTTTGTCTGCGTCTTATACACGGCTGCTTGGCCCCCTAAGCATTTGCTTAGGAACCCTGTATGAGCAGAAAGATTTTTATTGCGCATTAAAATTAATAGTGGATTTTTCGAAATTGTTTTTGGTGATATTAGGAGTTCGAAATTATTCTTAATTTTGGGATAGTTGCTTTTCATTTTTCTCTACGCTTTAAATGAGGGGGATGTAGCTTGACGTCTGGCTGCACATCCCATTTTCAATATAAAAAAAAATCAGGAAGGAGTGTGGTTCAAAATTATTTCGAAATTAGTTCGATATTATAAGCGAATCAAAACTCGAATACCTTGCGGGGGGGGGTGTGTGGATTGACTGACCTCACTATTTATGGCAAAGGCAAAAAGTTGGAGAGGTTGTACCTACCAGGGGCGGTTGCAGCTTTCTTTAAAGGGATCTAGTCTTAAAAATATAGGGTTTAAATGTTGTTGACAAAAATTCCCTAAAATTAGACTAAAATTGTAATAAGTAATGACGTTATAGCCGCAGTCGAACATTTTCAGAAAATTATGCTAAAAATTCCATTTTTTAAGGGATTTGATGAGTTTTTTTTATAAATTTTATCGGGCTCCACTTTACTTTTGTTGTTTAAAGTCTTAGTTGATTTTTGTTTTTTAAATGTTTTTCACAAAACTCCTTAAAAATAGACTTGTAATAATTTATGAAAATGTAGCTACATTTTTTAAGTGTTATTAACAAAAATTTTCTAATGCCCTTATAGCACCGCAGGCTAACTTTTTAAAAATCTGGGTTTAAATTCTTAAAAAATTTCGATCTTTCAAATTAAACGGATTGATAGTTAGCTGCCAAACGATCGCCCCCCCCCTTCTCCCTTGATGCTACTGTATTACCAGAACGTAAACGCCACCCAAAATGATTTTTAAAAATAGGTTTGTTTGTATCGACCAAAAGTTCAAAACTCTCCATAAAGCTAAATTATTTGAAAAAATCTAGGACACAAAATGAACCATATTATTACACCCCAACAAAAAACTACCCCATTTTTTAGCTCGTATGATTACGCAATTGGGCAGTTGCGGGGTAATTTTGAGAGAAAGGGATCAGAGAGGTCGCTATAAAACAGATTGTTTGCGAATATAACCCACACAAAGGCAAGAATTCATCTATAAAATGAGTCTTAGAAAAAATTCTTGGGATCCTTTATGGCATAAAGAATTTTCTTTCATCCGAGAAAGATGCCTTTCAAAGGTATGTACAGCCTCTATTTTCCTTTGAGGATTCGTATATCCTCCGATATTTAAAAATTTTTCTTCGATAGATATTAAAAGAGAATAAGCGGCTAGTTTATTAAAATGATATAATAGCAGAGACATTCATAAATAGGAACTGATTTCTGCTCTGGTAATAGAAATAAAATTAAAATAACTATATATAAATATCAAATAGGTACCTAAGTACTAAAAAAAAATAAATTGCATAAATAATTAAAATATTAACTAAAAACTTGCCTATTATACTGTATTTTAATTAATTTATTGTAAAGGCACCAGTAATTGACTCTTTAAGGGCTTTTCATTGTTTATTTTACTATACGATACACTAATATCTCTCATTAAAAATATTTTTAATCGTGTTCGTTTGAAAATAATGTAAATACTTACTTTTGTATTATTCAAGATTCCTTTATCTGACACCTTTTAAATCACAAAAACCCAGTGAATGACACCTAATCCCCACTTCAGCTGCCTTGATCTGGCATATGCATCGCACTCTACTATCAAGTGCTGCGCCGATTCCTCTTCGAGCCCGCAAGCGTCAAATGTTTGATCAGCCGATTGTGCCCAGTCAGCATCCCTGTCAGCAGTCCAATGTCCTTTCGGGTCTTGTCTAAGAGCCATTTAGTTCTGGCTACATTCGTACCATCAACGAATAGCTTGGACAGGCTGCACTTTGACTCTTGCCGCCAGGACGTCTTCAGTTCTTTGTTCACCCATTTGTTGAGCTCACTCCTTGTTATTCCCAGAAGAGGTTCCAATCCAATATATTGGGTTTCGGCCCCTAGTCTGGCAAGTTCGTCCACTTTCTCGTTCCCTGGTATGCCCTCATGATCTTGGACCCCATCAGTGTTACCCTTTTATCGTAAGTCAGTGTTTGCAGTGCTTCAACGCACTCCTCCACCAGATTACTGACTATTTTGGGTGCATTTAGAGCCTTGAGGGTAGCCTGGCTGTCGGAGCATATGTATATGTCCCTCCTGCCATTCCTGACCTCCGGTAGGGTTGCTGCCATGATAATGGTATATACCCCCGCTTGAAACACCGTAGCGTGTTCTCCAAGTGGATAACTTTTCTAAACTTCTAGGCTTTCCGCGTACACTCTTGCGTCTGTTGTCTGCCTGGCTGACAGTTTAGAGCCATCCGTGTAGCAGACCGTCGGCGTCGGGTCGCCTCTCTGCTTAATTCCATTCAGAATTCTTCCCTTTGCTACTTATTCGGTTCTGGTATTGACCTTGTGCTTTTTATCGAAGCTCCATGGTTTAAACTGTGCTAGAGATCAAGTTGAGCATCCAATATCTTTTACTTAATGGTTCATGTTATGGTTAATAGAGGAGATAAGAACTTTCATATGTTTATATTTTTATATTGTGGCTATATTTGTGTTTTATTTTATGGATAAAACTTCGAACAAATTTGTGTCAGAAATTACCTCTGTGTTTCGGACTTCCATTGTCTATATTTTATTTATACACGACGTTTGGACAAGTACAATCTCCGATCGTCTTCAGGTGCAAACTACGATGTTGGGTAGTTTGCACCTGAAGACGATCGGAGATTGTACTGATGGAAACGTCGTGTATAAATAAAATATAGACAATGGAAGTCCGAAACACAGGGGTAATTTCAAATACATCATTGTCTCAAACTTTGAAATTTGTGTCAGTTACAGGGAGATTGTTAATTACTGGTGCCTTGATCCTACAAACAAATTGTTAGTCAAAAAATAGTCTTCTTAGTGAAATGGTGCGTAAATGAAACTTCGAAATGATCTAAAATTAATCTTAAACAAATGGAAATTATTTTCTGTTTGTTTTTCGAAGGAAAGATGGATGTTTTCATTAAATTCGCGTCTTATCTGCACGACAAACTGCAAATAAACACTGCTCTATTACGTATCCGTCGTCGTCTCGCTTGCATTTTAAAAAATGCCGGGGAGTTTATCATTGTTTTGAGTAAGGTTTCCCCCGGAGATTTTAGAAAAATCGACTTCAATTTTCAGGCGTTTATTTTGCACATGAAACAACTACGAATAATGTAATTTATTAGCTACCATCCATTTAAGGAATTTGCTCCCTGGACGTGTATTCTCTTGAAAGTCATACGATCCGGAATTTCTCTAGAACTCAGTCAAGCTTCACCCCCCCCCACTCAACGAGGCTCAATTTGGATAATTATATACTAATTTAGTCCTCTTTAAAAAAAACTTGTACTTAATGAATAACGGAGTTATTCGCACTTAAAAGGGGGTGGGGTGGCTTGGCGCTAAGCTGCACCCGCCCCCATGCTTAGGAGATAGATTTAATGAAAGTTGATATATCATAATTTTGTTCTAATGATGTAGGTACTCTTAAATAAGGGTACTTTTAGTTCTGCTTCGGAAAGAGATTCGACGAAAACTGACTGTGCCCGAATTTGGTAGTAATTATGTAGGTACTCGTACCTTTCTAAAAAATTGCCTACTCTCAAGATAATTTGATTTTTTTTTGTTTATATGAGGTGTGTAGCTTAATATCAAGGCACACCCCTGTCTGCCTAGGAAAGAGATTTCAAAAAAGTAATTATAACATAATTTGCTACTAATTATGTACTAATTTCGCCCCCTTCTAGAAAATTGCCTACTCTCAAAATAACATAATTTTTTTTGTTTTTATGGGGCGTGAAGCTTGATATAAAAAAAAATCAGGTTATCTCGAGAGTAGGCAATTTTTTAGAAAGGAACGAAATTAGTACATAATTAGTACCAAATTCTGGCATAGTCACTTTTCGTCGAATCTCTTCCCTAAGCAGAGCGTGGGGTACCTTGATATCAAGCTACACACCCCATATCAAACAAACAAAAATCTTAGAAACCGATGGTTTTTGTAAACTAAAAGTACCCTTCTTTAAGAGTACATAATTAGTACAAAATTATGACATATATCAACTTTCATTAAATCTATATCCTAAGCATGGGGGGGTGCAGCTTAGCGCCAAGCCACACCCCCTCTTTTAAGTGCGAATAACTCCGTTAGTCATTAAGTATAAAATTTTTTAAAAGGGGACTAAATTAGTACATAATTTTTACAATGTCCAAATTTAGTTTTGTTGAGGGAGGGTGTACCTTGACAGAGCTTTTCTCTAGTGCGATGGGATGGGAAACTTCTTTATTGCGCAAGCGTCACTAGATTCGACGATGTTCCGAGGCTTCGTACCATGCGATCGGGATACGATTTTCGTGAGATTCGTAAAGGTGCAGTTAGACTGTGGTAGTGTAGTCGTCGTTGCATTATAGCTGTAGTGAATTGTTTTCCATAGATAATGCAGAACAGGATATTTTACAGATAAATAGTTAACAATATTTTTTCGTACACACTTTTTAATATAATTTACCTTGTTTAATGTTTTAACAAATATTGGTGATAACAGACCCTCCTGCAAAATTTTTGAACATATGTTAAAAGATCCCCCTTACATATTTCTTTTGTATTAACCGAGAAAATTCCGTTTTTTGTTAATATAAGTTCAAAAATGCTTTAGATTTAAAATTATGGTTGATTGGGTAGCAAAGATGGAGAAAATAAAACTTGGGGAAGAAAAAAATGTGTTAATTTTGTATTTGCATGCATACATACAGTCAATAGTGTGTTCAGTGATATTATCGATAAATTAACAAGGTACTATAGTTACAGTTATATCTAATCCGCTGATTAATCATTCTGGTTTATTATAATTGCGAAGAAATTAGAGCCTTTTTGAGTGACAAAAAGCGCTTACTTTTAGCATTACTTCGCTTGCATGGACAAATTATATCAAATAATTTACCTTTTTAATCTTATATATTGCTTTTTGATCACAACAAGGGCTGATACGGTACTATAACTTTTCTAAAGGTTATTACTAGAAAAATATGGGATTAAAAATGTAAATTATTTGATATAATTTGTCTATGCAAGCGACGAAATAATGCTAAAAGTAAGCGCTTCGTCACTTAGAAAAAGGGCCCTAATGTCTTCGCAATTAATATAAACCAGTATGATTGATTAGCGGATATATAGGAATATACCTAAACACCACTTACAATATCTTGTTAATTTATTGCTTATGTCACTGAACACACTATCAACTCTATATGTATTCAGACACAATATTGCCATCTTTTTTCTCCCTTTTTCCCCAAGTTTAATTTTGTATTTCTTTGCTACCCTATCAACCTCAATTTTAATATCAAAGCATTTTTGAACTATTTAAATATTAAAAAAAAACGGAACTTACTCGGTCAATACCAAAGAAATATGTAAGGTGAAACTTTTAACATATTCCAAAATTTAACAGGAGTTGTTTAAAGCATTTAGAGAGTAAATTATATTAAAAAATGTGTACAAAAAATATTGTTAACTATTTATCTATTAAAATAATCTGATCTGCATTATCTATGGAAAACAATTCACTACAGCGACAACGCAACTACGACGACACTACCACAGTCTAAATGCACCTTAAGGTTGGATCATCGCTTAAGAATATAACGTTTTCGTCCCGTGTGTTCATTCGCCATAGATCTATGCCGCTCTCTGTTCAAGAATACACGTCCAGTTGCATTTACGTATACAGTGAGGACTAGAAGTCCGCCGCCTCCGTTTATTTTTTTAACCAAAGATTTTTACAGCGTGTATGATGACAAGTTAGCTACTTTCTGACATAAAACAAAATAGTACTAAAACAAGGGGATTACACCAACATGAGTCGAGTACATGGTGAATGAGTTAGTGGTGGTTAGCACTCTCTCGAGTGCCAATCCTGTATGCAGGCCACCCATCTGGGCCCATTGCGCTCACGTACCTACTGCGTTTACCATTAATAAAATAAATTATCTATTAAGCTACGAACACAGCAGATTTCACATAAGAATATAGGACAGAAACTTTATTTTCGGATTTATGATTTGGTTTATTTTTAAGTAAAAAATTGATTTATTATTTTTTTAAAATTACATTCTTTGTATAAAATATTTAGCAAGGGGTAAAAATGATACAAAAAGTAAATCTGTAAAAAAAATTCTCTTATTATTTTAAAGGCCCGTCTTAATAATGCCCCAGACCTTTCGCATTTCCTCACCCTCAGTCTCATTTTTAGGCAAAAAGCAGGGTAAAACTGAGACACAGTTTTTATTTTTTTTCACTAACCTCAATGATTTGGTTAGATTTAACATCCGTGAGTTATTAATCATCAAAGCTTTTTTGAAATTTTAAATTTAAAAAGACACGGGGAAATGCCAAAGTTTTATAAAATGTCTCATTTTTACCCCAACTGACCCTACTTTCTAGTATTCTAAGCAAAATTCCCCGCGGATAATACCGGTGATTTACCGGTGTAAACTTATGTTTTAGAGACTGCACGGGAAACCCAAAGAAAGCATAACTTTTGATTTATTTCTGTTGGGATTTATCACGAAATATAGCTATAACAAGTTGTATGTACATGGCCGCAAGATAAAGTATTTTTAGCTCTAAATTTATTTTAACAGATAAAATAATATGCCCTATCTGAGTTTGGTGTGTTTGGAAAATGTTTTTTTTTGTTCCTTCTCGGTTTATCATCAAGAGCAGGTAATGCTTTATTTACAAGTACCTTAACATTTTTCAGATCCTCAGCCCAATTCCTTTTAAAGAAACGTTGGATCAATGTAATGATGTAAGCTAACAAGGTGGACCGATACTGCTTCATAATAATAACGGATTCTTTTGATAAATAAATGGCGCCAGCAAGCACATACAGCCATCCATCAACTCTTTTAAAAAATTTTTAAAAGTGTTTTAAAAATAAAAAGAAAACCTTTTTTTTTGGTGGAAAATGCAATTATCTATCTTAATGTGAAAACCGCGTGTCGCTAGCTGCTACGGTTCGTGAGTTACAATTTTTTTAAAACTTTAATCCGCCCTCCTACACTCTTGCCACCCCCCACCCCTATCAAAAACTAATTAGCTCAGCGTCTGGTGAATAATAATTATTGTGCAAGTTTGATAAGAATTTACCGGTTTTTGAGTTAATGTGTTGTAGGTCTTTTTGATCCAAATAACTGATTTTTAATGAAAATAAAAAAAAAACTTTTTTACCGATCCCAATAGCCTCCATACTATGTATGGATGGCTAAAAAGTGCAATACTAGTGTACAATTTTTGTATTCTTTCTTTGGGGAAACTAAAGAAAGCTCGTGCTGTACTCGATTTTTGAATTTTTATAAAAATGGCAGTAGAGGCAGTTTGGCAGTGACGTGGACGATGATACGATGGCCCCTATCCGCCTGTTCACTTCACAGTTCTCACTTCCCATTTCTGACGTCACAATCGCACTTCCGACGTCACAAATGGAAAATTTGTCAATTCACTGGTTCTTAAGGAACAAATTACAAAAGTTTACCATTTTTTATTTAATAAAACGATACTATAAAAACTGTATTTAATGAATCATTTGAATATTTTTAATTTTATTATACACCCAACCGTTTTTCTCTCATAGTTGCAAATGGCTGCCCTTCTTATTGATCCTGGTTGCGCAGGTTAAAGCCCATTATTTAAACCCTTTCATTTCTATGGTGGGTTGAAACCCCCAATTCTGTGAATTATAAATGGAATAAAGCCCGAAGTGCAGCGGTTTTGTAGCTGGGGCGCAATTCTTGAATTCAATAGAAGGAAAGATCCCTCAAGAGAAGGGATCAATCCCGGGGAATGATCCCATCCCCCAAAAAAACATGATTTTTCTTGGAACCTCTTTTTAATTTTAGATCTAAAAAGATAGAATTTACGCGCATGCGTGTCTGAGAAGAAGAAGTCGGGGAGCGCGAACACCCAATTTTTGATAGAATGGAATGAGCGATCCCCGCTCCCGACGTGGGATCATTCGACACAAATCTATGTCGTTCCATGCTCAAGAATTCAGGCCCAGGGGTTTTTAAGTCTTTAACCTTAAAACATGAAAAAGTAATGAAAATAAATGAAAAGATAGAACTGTGAAGTGAGCAGTCGGGTAGAGGCACGTAAGAATCAGTGAACTGAGAAATTTCCCGCTTGAGACGTCAGAAGTGCGATTGTGACGTCAGAAATGGGAAGTGCGAACTGCAAAGTAAGCAGGCGTATAGGGGCACGTAACAACTGAGAAATTTCCCGTTTCTGACATCAGAAGTGCGATTATGATGTCAGAACTGCAAATCTAGAAGTGAGAACTGAGCAGGCGGATAGGGGCCACCGTACGATGAGGAAGAATTTTGTGTTTTGTGGCACGGAAAATTGACATTCCTAATTTTTTTTTTATTTGAGATGTCACTTATAGTGATTAGAGGTTTTTATATTGGTGCACTCAGAAAACCATCCCAAGTAAAGTGTCTACATAGCTTTTTTTGTTGGTGGTAAGTGAAGTTTCTATGAGCCCCAAGTGATTAATTCAATAGCTGCTAGTAAAACGACCCATTTAGACCCGAGTTCGTTAATCCTTAATGATTTATCTACTTACCAATATGCGACAAGTCACTTAACTTTCCTTTCACTTAGGGTTAGTGAATTTTTCTACTAGTTTTTGTTAACCATTAATGATTTATCTACTTACCAATATGCGACAACTCACTTAACTTTCCCTTCACTTAGGGTTAGTGAATTTTTCTACTAAGGACAAGTAAGGCAATTGAAAAATTATGCGGAAAAATATGTTCATCCTAATAATAATGCTTGCCTATAATGATTTGTCAACGTATTACGTACAATCCCATTTGCAACGAAAACTCGAAAAAAAATCGATTACCGGAAACGAACCCGGCAACCCTTGGTTTAGAGATGCTTGTCCATATACAGGGCGGATTCTTTAAACGGAACGGTGCTTCTAGCGGGTTAGAATTTGGTTGAATAAAAAAATCCAAAAATACGCCAACTAAGATTTTTAATTTCCTTTAATCGTGCTATCTTGGATTTTGTTGATCATTTAGTTTACGAGGTATGGCCATTTTTTATTTTTTTAGAAAAGGATACCCTGTATATTTTGCAATTTTTGAAATCTGCAAACAATTCTCTCTTCAGCAATACCACACATTAGAATCAAGATATTTTTATCTAAATCGGTATGGAAAACTTCCTTATTCATTCAAATATCCCCCGTAAAACAGGGCATAGACAACAATACCATGCAAGTTGAAATGGCTCTATCTTGGAAACCATACTCAAGTAGCAATTTGACGTAATATGACGTTGTGCGTTCGTCCGCATTAATAATCGGACGTCGGTCCCCAACGTCCGTTTGACCTCGAACCGGCTCCTTTTTGCACCTATATGGCACATTCAAATGCGAGTCGTGTCGACGTCGAATACTTTAATTATTAGGGTCTATCGATGTACTTAAACTAACCTGGCGGTAATAGGTACACGGGTCGATCGTACGACGTTGGACCGCCATCGGAATTACCTAGGTTTCTACAAAATATCCAGGATGGAGCAGTCGCCAACGTGAAATATAGTTTTAGCCGAGGTGGAGTAGGTAGAGGTAATCTCATTATACCTATTTATATCTTATTAGTTCCATCGGGTAAACTTGTTTGTGAATACAAGTTACCTATATGAAGAACAAAGAATATGATTATTTAGAAGCAGTTTATAATAATCATAACAAGACAGGCCTTTAACGCACGATGGGGATGTAAAATTACTAACGAAGATTAGTTTACTGATAAACATTGATAAGATAATTCCGAAAAATACATGCGCCTCGAAATTTCTTAGATTTTATAGAAAAAAAAAACTAAAAACAAAAAATATACATATATTTTTTTTTAATTTGCAAACATATTTGACATTTCTTAGTTTAAGCTATATTCTAAAAACATATTGGTTGCAATATTGACCATTTTTGATTGTCAATATCAACGTAATTGGAAAATTTAACCTGCGTTTGTCTAATGGCGGAAGACAGCTAATTCGTAAGTATGGCGGATTTCGGCTGAGGCCCAAAAAAATAACCAATTTGAACCGGATCTCCAAGTTTAGTAGATGGTCTTTACTCGATCCGTGATAAATTGATTTATTCGAATGCATTTTGGACGTCGGGCCATGGTATACACCTTATACGTAGACTTGACGATGGCTCAACGTCCCGCCGACAACTCTAGACCCGACGCCCAATTTTTTTCATTCGTAGGGTGCGGCTTCGATGTAGGTACGACGATGGCCCAATGGCCCGTCGACCTAAGTGGAATTCGTCCGATCGTCGATTGCTCGGAATCCAGTAACTGTTTTAAACGTCAAATGTCAACCATGTCGAAATAATCCTAACCGTTTTTTCAAATATTTCTTGCAATACAAAAGCAGTGATCAGTGAACAAATTTCGGCAAAATCGCAAAAAACAATGAGTGAGTATGTCTGAATGAACTTTTCTTTGGCATCTTTAAAAGAACCCTTGTTTACTGTTTTGAACTATCCACTTAACACTAGACGGTAGGCCAAATGTCGACGTAAATTGATGTGCATCCATCGTTAGGCATTTTTCCTTCGGCAACCAGAAGACGCCAGTAGGAATCTTGCGGACGTTATTATACGTACATTATAAATACAAAAAAATACGTCGTGTAGGCCAACGGCATATATCGTCGGCGATATACCTAAGACTATTGGCAAATCCACCTAAAACTACGTCGTATCTGTTGACGATGGGACATCGTCTTTATCTTTCCTTAATCTTACTTTTATCTACCGGGACTCTACCGGACGTTATTTGTAGGAAATTCTTAACAATATGCTAGACATAAGGACGTCCGTCCAACGACTAAGCGTGCACTAATAAATGAACTGGACTAAGGTGGGCTATTGACCGACGTCAATGGGTCGATGAAACCTGTACTTAAAACTATATTACAATAGCTGACGTCGTCTCCACGTCTGGTTCAATTCTTTTTTGTAACTGCAACGTAATTTTTAGTCAAACCGGACATTGGATCATGATTTAAGGGGGTGTGTTCCACCAGGGAACCCAAATTCAACTTAAATACGACGTCGCGTTGGTCAGATTAGGTCGTAAGTCAGAAAAATGCTGCTTGGGTAAGAGATAGAGTATTAGTGTGTGGTATTGTCAAAAAGATAATTTTTTTTAGAATTAAAAAATGTCAAATTATACAGGGTATCCTATTTAAAAAAAAGATTTTTTTTGCCAAACCTCGTAAACAAAACGACATAAAAAAATCCAAGATAGCACGATTAAAGAAAATTAAAAATCTCAGTTGACGTGTTTTTGTATTTTTTCATAAAACCAAATTCTAACCCGCTAGAAGCACCGTTTCGTTTAAAGAATCCACCCTGTATATCCTACAAACGCGAAAATTCTCTGATTAAGTTTTAATCATGATTAACACTTTTCAGTCGACTAATAAGAATCCGCCAAAACGTTTATATTTCGCGGTTTGAACCTGTTTCTTTGTCTTTGTCGGGTCGAACCCAGTCGGTGCGTCGCACTTTTTTTTAATTATTTGTTTTTATTTTTTTCTTAGGGTGTATTGTAATAGGACATGGTTTTTAGAGCTCAAAAATATAGGTTTTATTTTATTTAAAGCCATGATTTAAGAGTTTACTGGTTTTGCGCTACTATGGATTTACTAACGGTTAGTAGATACTTCACTTACCGTAAGTGAAATTTTTACTTATGGTTAATATGTTATTTTATAACCTTAAGTAGGAGAGAAAACTTATGGTAAGTAGACAGTTCACTTGTCTCATATTTAAATGAAGTTTCTACTTGGGGCTAATGAATTCTTACTTAGCATTAGTGAATATTTTGCTCAGTGTGTTACTTGTTTTATAGTTTTATACACATTAAGGTCGTAGTTACAATCTGGGGAATTGTTTTTAGCAACACTGTACGGGAAATCAATTTAACTATGTCGACATGATTTTTTTGCTAAATTTTACGTCATTGCATTTGTTTTCCATGGCAACACGGAGTCTTTATTTATGTTTATCCACAGTGGGACACCAGACATTTTTTAGCACCGGGTCAAAAATTTGGGGTTAGGTTACATATTTTGACTTTTCGCGTTCTGCGCCGCTAAAACACATAAGTATAAAATGTTTAAGGTTGCATTTACAGGTGCATTTATAATTGAATTGGAAACACTCCCGTTACCTGATACCGACAACAGGTTAACTTAAAAGCATGTAGATTTAAAAATCGGCTACTGGTGCTAGACGAAATAATCGTATTCTATTTTAAACAGGAGCGTAAACGACTAGCAGGAGTCTTTCCAACCTCTAAATGGAGCTTTACTGACCTGTTTTGTTAGTACTCAAATATCCGTGTGTTTTTGAAACTGAGGTTGGGATCTAAAATCTATTCTTTGCACTCCAAGATTTCATTAGTACACTTGCAGATAACTATGCCGCAATAAAAAAAATGGTTGAATCCTAATTCTTAGTAATCCCAGCGAGCCAGTAAAGTTTAGCAGCGCTAAGCCTTTTTCGGCGGGCGACAGCACATGCGAAGTGGTTTCATGTTTGTTTTAGAACAATGTTTTTGAAAACACGTTTTTGAAATATAAACATAACCTTGAATGGTTTTCTGTCAGAAAACGTAAAAATAGTCTTCTTTTCCACTGCGGCCCGATTTAAAGTTTGTTGACAAAACACCTGCAGTCACCATGGAATCGTATAAATTCTGCGATCTAACGGCCAACACTTGAACTGCGTGTGTCTCCCAAATTCAAGTGTCAACGTTTATGATTGATTGATCGATTTTCTTTTCCGGAGTGCCCAGGCTTTTAGAAAAAAGGAAACTTAGTTTTGATTATCGCTAAAGCAAGGAAATATAAAAAGGAAAAATGTAATCCAGAGGAAATTGTGAGTATTTCTCTATTTTTTTTTGTAAATTGGGTTTGTTCTAAACAGCAATTATTTTGTGGCTTTTGGCATAGATGACAGCACCAAAGCTTTTATTTTAAAGAAAAAAGAATTGAGAATTTTGCAAAATATCAGCTAATTCTGATGTTTAGTTTTCCCTGTGCACTCTGGCAAAAGATAAAAAAATTAAAGAACAAGGCGTTGCCAGTTGTACTTTTTTTACTTAAAATCTGGGGAAAAACTATAACCAGTTGTGTGAATTCTTCGTTGGTAAAAAATCTTTATTCCTTATGGAAAATTTGTGAGTTTTATTTATTAAAACTTAACCTAACTTATAGAGCATATTTTTTTTTATTGCTTATTCACTTGGGAATATCAGTGCGCCTGCCAGTCGTATTCTATTGAAGTTGCCTTAGAGCAAATTTTTGACAGCACCAAAATAATATTAGTGCAACACGAGTGGTTCGCTGTAACAAAGTGGTTTTTGCGTATATACTATCACAAATGGTGTAGGGACGTACACTTTGTATTAATTTTCACAATTTAATTAATGCTTTAGTCTTGTAATAAAAAAATATCACGTTTTTTCGAGGACATAAAGTTCGGTTTATTAGCCAGTAGTAACTTTTATATTTCTTGGTTCGTAAAAGTATGTACGTCCAGACATGCCAACCTTAAACTCGTCTGGAAAATTTAAAACTTCAAAGAATTTAACTATGAGCTCTTTAAACTTTTTCGGTTTATGGGAAGGTGTAAGGAAACATATCTCCACTATCAAAACTTTTTAATATCATAAATAATTTCTATAACGACCGCTTTAAAACAGTGGCGTACGAAGGGGGGGGTTAAATCCCCCTCCCCCTCGAGAAGCCTGGTTACAATTGGCACAATCAAATAACAGCAGAAATAAAATATATAGGGAATAAAATACACGACTTTAATTTTTAACAAAAATCTTTAAAAAATCATAAATTGCCAAATTTTTCACCAGCGGCGATATAACACCTTTCATTTTTACGATTTCGTGTCAAAACGATCTTTTTAATGTAATTTTATCAAAATATTTTGCCGGCAATTTGGTGTAAAAAATGGCATTTTAAGAGTAATTTTCGCAAAATTGCGGCGCATTTGACCATTTTTACAAATGTATTAAGGGTAAATAAACAACTCAAATTTCCAAAACCCTATCAATATTTAGGATTTTAGTTTAATTTTAAATCGAAAAAAAAATTGCTTGCATGAAGCATGATTTTTACATCAATTTTTGGGTTAAATAAACAATTTTAAATTTCGTTAATTTCTACATTTGAGCCCAGATCTGCGCTTGTAAGCACCTGTTTCCTGTATCAATTATGGTCACATTTTGACTACAAATTAAGTTTTTTTATTATTAATCCTTAACCCCCCTCAAAGTCAACTCCTGGGTGCGCCACTGTTTCAAAAATAAGGTTTTGCCCACGGAAAACTCAATCTGAAATCGGTACTTTGCACATACCGTGTACAAAGCATTTTACGCACGGATGTGTCAACTTTGCACATGATGAATCATCTCTGCGCACGGTTCTTTAAGTTACTAAAAAGTATCGTAAAAAACTTGTTTAAAAAACCCCTTTGCACACTCGCTCGACCTGTGGACCTCGCTCTCGCTCATTTCACCAACATGTCTCGCTCATGTGTAAAACCTTGTTAGCCATCCAGACATAGTATGCATTTATTTCCACCAAAAATAAGTTATTTGGCTCAAAAAAGACCTAAATACAAAATTTTGTCATGGTGTCTGTCTGTCTGTAACACGATTACTCAAAAACGGCTTTACCAATTTTTATCAAATTTGTCACAAAAATTATCTAATACTGAGTGAGCTGATTAGTTTTTGGTGGGGGTGGGTTTAAAAAATCGTAACTCGCGAAACGAAATATACTTATAAAAATCGTAACCCACGAACTGTAGCACCTAAGGACAGAAGGTTTTAATATTTAGATGGATAATTACATTTTCAACCAACATTATATTAATGTTAAAGTCTGTCAGATTCGTAGTTTTTGACATATCTAAAAAAAATAAAAATATTCTTACAAAAACCTAACTCACGAAAACATTGAGATAAATAATTGCATTTTCAACTAAAAAAAAAAGAAAAGTGAAAACATTTTTGAAAAACATTTAAAAAAAGAAAAATTTTGATTTTTTCTAAATTTTTCCTTAAAGGTTTTTTGGATGGCTATACGTGCTTGCTGGCGCCATTTTTTATACTATGCGCTTGCTTGTAAAACCCAAAATGTATCGAACGTTGTTGTATGAATTACTGCTGCTTCACGGATATAAATTAATCAATTGCAACCCTGTATAATTAATTTAGGCAGTTACCTTCCCTTACACTGCATGACGCGAGAGTTAATTTTGCCGACAGACAGACAGACGCGACAGACGAAGCGATCGAGGGACAGAAAAAGTGTGAAAAAGGGGGTAAATAAGTGGAAATTCAGTTTAATATGATGAATTACCTCTGCGATAAAATGACCACCTTACACAAGTAAACTAAGCGTGATGGAGGCTAACGTTGTAGAAAATCCTAAAAGATGTTAATATCCCGAAAGAACACTCTATAAAAAGATCTTTTTTTCAGACTTTTTTTCCAAGATGTTTCATAAGGCGAATTTTGCCTATAAATATGTAAATCTTTGAATATTCCTGAATAAAAAGGTCATTTTTTTCTTGCCACGGCGCTTCTTGGTTTTTTAATATTGCCCATTACAATGTCAAATAAACTGAGATATTGAGACAGTTAATTTTTGCAGAATGACGGCTGATGTTTAGGGGAAAAGAGTGTTGTTGTCTGCGAATGTTTATGTTTAAATTATATTATAAGATGCAAATAGCGGCTGTTAGAGATTCGGCCCAGCGCAAAGGATTCCCTCTCTATATTTTATTTTTATATTTGGTTTGTTTTTTGTTATGAATGCACAAACTTACTCTTAATAAGTATGATAATAGCGTAGATAGAGAAGGGTATTCTCTAATAATAGGGAGTTATGGATACATAAAGTCGGCACAACCTGATTTTAATAACGTCTTTACTATTTTTGACAGTTCCGCAGTTGACATAATTAAAGTTAATGCCGCCGTCCTTTATTAAAGATCGGCACAAACAATATGAGAGTTAACAGTTATTTTTATAGTACCCTGTCACATAACAGCTGGGTAAAGTACCTAAAATATGTCGTAGTCTTGCGGAACTGTTAAAGTTATTAAAGTCTATAATGTACCAATAAGTGCATAATAACCCACATCTGCGCCTTTAAGAACTCTTTGGCTCTTAAGGCTTAAGCAAAATTATTTTTAACGGTACGGTCATAGTTACGATCTCGGCAAATATTCTCCAACCGTAGATCGAGAAAGGTATTCTCTATCTACGCTGCTACTACGCTTTTCTCCTTCAAGTTTAATGAAATAGAAACACTAAGAAAGCAACAATTATTGATCCTTGATTTTATTTGCCAGGTTACCCAGGATTTTCGCTAAAGCAGGGTAATATAAAAAGGAAATTTTCTAAAACTCGGAGTTGTTCTAAAATTAGTTTGGAACCTTCGAGAAAGAACGAAAAAAGGGTTAAAAGCTGCTTCAGATATTTTTGAAAATAAACAACCGTTCAAAATTTCAACTAATTTCCAGGCTGAGGCTATTTCTGATTTTTAGTTTTGTTTTGGGCACACCGGCAAATATTTAAAAAAATGTGAAAAAGGCGTTTTTTCAACAAAAAGTTCAAAATAGTAGGTTTGAGACGTCTTTGACCAATTTGATTTTGGCGTCGAAATTGTTTCCGTTGCTTATTCAAGCTACAAAATTTCCAAATTGGGATTAAAAATACCACTTCATTCTTTCTATATACTACTTGCCTAACATTGCGGCTGCCTTAGATCGATTTTCATATTATTTTTGATAGAGAAGATATTACCCTAAAAGTTGTATGTATTTTTTTTTATTTATTTTACCGATTTTAATGCGTGGTAGGTACCTAAAGTTATTTTTATTCAAGTAAATAAAATACTACCGAACGTTGGTATTTTTTTTATTGTAAAAAAAACAAATATTTATTTTAGTATGGTAACAATGGTAACTTAAGTCTTGAGAGGTCAATAATTTAAAAGTCCCTTTTTCTCGCTTTTTCAATGGAAAATTCTTTTAATAGAGTCGTTAAGTCCATTTCGTAAAAAACTTTCGTTTCGAATTGAAATTAAAGCTAAGCTGCATAATCTACTTTTACCATTTGTGATCTTTAGTAATATTTAAATAGTTTTAATTTACTAACGTCATCTCAAGAGTTGAACAAAGTTACTTTCTAGAACTCCGTATTGTTTAATAATTAGGTAAAAAAAAACGCTAGTCGACAAATTATTATTTAGATCGTTTTTTACAAGTGGTAAAAGATGATTATATTCAATCACTATCGAAGCCTATAATTTCAGAATATTTGTTATAATAGCATTTAAATTTTGTAAAGGAATTTCTTAAGTAGAACTTGTAATGGTTCTGGGATCCAAAAAATCAAAATAATCGCATACCGTCATCATACCTCTGAATCGATTCTCAATTTGACCTGTAACCTGATCAATAACATAAAAATTGGGTAAGGGAATTGTGATGTTAGGTTGGCTTAGAGATGAGAAAAACAATTTTATTTAGTGAAAATACTGACTGGGCAGTGGGCCCCCTTGCATCGCCGGGCCCCGAGGCTTTGCCTCGGGTTGCTAGATGATAGCTACGCCATACGCTCTTCATGTCTTTTTTTTTCACTCACCAGACACTGAATATTTGTTAGGTGATCTGTGCTATAGCACTCATATTTAAATCGCTTTCAGAGAGGCCACATCTGCTGCTACCTTCGGCTTCTGACTTCCGCAGTGGCATAAAGCTTAACTTGATGAATATGCATGAGTCCAAAAGATCGAAAATCTCTCGTCTCAGGACGGGATCTGAATATTTACCTATATAAAGGACAGGGTGTTGTGCCTTTACAATCGAATAAGGCTTATTTGTTATTTATTATTGGTGCTTATAATTTATTTAACGGTGGAGAAGTTTCTGATCAGAAAGAGAAAACATACTTGTAAGGTTTTTTATACAAAGATCGTCTTGTTCAATTGTAACCCATTGATTATTACACAAATGTATTTTTTGAAATAAATCTGATAAGTATTTCTTGTATGGAATTTTTTTCCAAGAACTGTGTGTTTTATTTGCCTTGAACTTTGTGTGAAATAATCGTTTCATAATTATAGAAGTAAGTAAGTACTTATAAAAATTATGATGGATAGGTACCTCAAAATTGTGGATAAGTGCTCAGCACACCAATCCAAGGCTGGGCAATTTTAGAGGGGGTAGGGTAACCCCCACCATTTTCACATATATGATGTAGTATTCCCAGACCAAAAATCAACTGGTGTGCCGGACCTCATTCATGGATAAGGGTTTGGCATACCAGTTGATTTTTGGTCCGGTGGTACTACTACATTATATATGTGAAAATGGTGGGGGTTACCTTATCTATCACGTGACCTCTAAAATTGTCCACCTTTGGATTGGTGTGCCGAGTCCTTATCCACTATTTTGAGGTAAAGGACTGTCCATTTCGTATTCAGGACGAGAAAATGCACATCTTATCAAAAAACGACGAGGGTTACCTATTCATCATAATTTTTACTGCGAACGCTTGTACTATTAGTAGTGGCAAGTCCAGTCCTCTTAGATGGAACCCCCTTTTGCCTTTCCAATCACCCACCTGTGCTGCAATTGGGTCCCCGATATAACTATGAGATACTATAACGACCCTGCCCATGCAGGCGATATTAACTCCCCTTATCAAGTTGGCCTGGAAAAAATGCAGAGCAAGAAACTCTTCTGGGCGCGAGCAGACTGCGCAATAGATTTTTCGTCTTTGACTCTGCTCAGGGCCACCCCTGAATTATACATATTATTTCCTTTGTTTTTTGAAATTATTATTGTCACGCATTTTCCCAAGTAACACAGCGTGCTGTAAATAAGCTGGAATAACGTTTCCGCAGCAAAAAAGATACAGCATTTTTGCACGTGAAAGCAATGTTGTTTAAAATTTAACTTCCCTGACAAAAAATGTATCTAAAAATAGCAATTCAATCAAAATTGTTCGCCAACATAAAAGACTGAAGATGGAAGACAACTAAAATAAATATTAGTGATGTTCAACAAACTCTCAACCAAAAATACGCATTTTGTGGACTTCCCAAGAGCCAAATCTTTGGCGAAGGCACGTTTGATGACGAAAACTGTCATTATACCTCGTTAAACTGCACGCACCTACAAAATTTGAGATAAGAGATATTTAGTTAATTTTTGAGAGGTTATGTTTCGCGATAATATAAAACATGGCCGCTCGCACGCCCGTGCAAACAAGCATCTTTGCATTTTTTAAACAACAAATCTAAAACAAAAGCAAATCTTGGCGTTATTGCTGTGGGCTCACGGTCCCAGCCTATCGGTAAAGGGCGCTTATTCTCAAATGCTTAATAACATTGAAAGCAGCTGCATTTTAATAAAAATTGCATTAGGATACAACAATGTCGTTGCCATCTTGGCATTTTTTTCAGTTGTATTTTAAGAAAAAACGTAAAGATTGAAACTATTTTGTCCGTTAGGTAAAAAACAAAGAAAATTTTACTTTTAAAAGTTGATTAGCTAGATGATATAGCTATAGAAGTTATTTTGAATTTAAATTTAGAGATAAAATTACAGATTAAATGAAGCTATTTTAAAGCAAAAGGAGAGCTGTACTAGCGTTTTTGAGGCATTGACTTGGCTTTAAAGTCTATATTGTCGAAGCTGTGTTACTTGGGTTGCGACGGTTCGTAGAAGTGTGGGCTTCCTGGACCTTTCTACATAGGTGTGGGATTTCTTAGTTCTTTAGCATCTGGACGAGCAACGAGTTCCTTGGTCTGCCTCCTTTCTGTTTCTTTTTTCAAGGTGGTCTTTTTTAAGTTGACCCAGCACTCCCAGTTCCGGGCTCATATACTGGGTACTGGCTCCAGCTCAAGCGAGCTCATCCGCCTTCTCGTTGCCTAGTGCTCCTATGTGTGTAGCAGACCACAGCATTCCTTTTGAGCTGTCGCTGAAGGTTTTTAATCTACCACAATTTATTTTTGGAAGTCAGGGTTTTGTTCTACTTATTGTCTCCAGTAAGATTTTAGTTTTTTTATCGCGCTTTATTGGGGGCTGCCAGTAGTCTCTTAGCTGCAAATTTTTGATCTCCCTCTATAAAAGCTGTGTTGCTTTTCGTTAATCTCTTTCCCTCCATTCGTAAAATGAACAGATTTCTTTTTCATAATCTTTATCCTCCCCAAATTTAATTTGTTAGTCTTCCTTAAGGATTGTTTTCAATAAGTCTTATAAGGGTGCATGCTTCTTTAAGAACTTAAAACCCCGTATATATCAAGAGTTTTACAAATTAAATAGTCCTCTATTTCTTTATTTTTTTGTTCTTAAGCTTATTTTTATACCCTTGAAACAAAAACTGTCAATAAAGACAAAAATGTCCCAAACAGCTAAACTTTTGTACTTTTCATCTATCTTTTCGAAAACCATCTCGAGTTTGGCTAAATTAGGCGCTACTGTTTCTTCCAGGAAATGTCGTGGAAAAGTTGCTAAAACAATTACCGATATCCTGCTTGGTTAGCAGGATCGTGAGTTAATCCCTGTGCACGAAGGCCAGAAATGAATGGGAAAGAGTTCAAGGCGATAAAAAGTTTTCTAAAACTTTCTACATATAGGCAAATCAGTTATATATACGATCCAATCAGCAACTTTTTATCCGCCTCACTGATTGGTAAAGGGGCTCTTCATCGAGAAAGTTTTGTTGTTTGTTGTTTGAACTTTTTTTATCTAAAAACTGGTGGTGATTTATGTGTATGTTTTAAGTGAAACCCATGGACTATATAAGTATTTGAAGAAAGCGAACTTTTCAGAATATTTTTACATAAAATCTAATAAATATAATAACACATTTTAAAGGTTTAACCTAAAATGATTGTTTTTAATGAAAAAGATAAAAAATTAAATAAACTGACAAATATCACGGAATGTCGCGGCCATTTTAAACCAAGGAGAAAAAAACAATAAAAGTTCGTCGGGATCACGATACACGTCGGGATCACTCTAAAAATCAACCACTTGACAGATTTTCATTAAACTTCTTTCGGGTCCTATTTAGACAGTTTTTGGCTATACCTCTAATTCTTGACAATTTTTAACAAAGGTTTTCTTGAAATTAATTCTTTGTTTCGGGCTTTCATTGTCCATATTTTATTCAAAGTTTAAAACAACACCGAATGAAGTGGACAGAAGCAAAGGTTTTGCACAAGGAGCACCGGCGTAACTAGCTCTCTGACCTGGGAGGGGCCTAGGGGGGGCTTAGCTGACACTGCTTGATAATGAGTTTTTTCTCAAAACTGTAATATTACCTCGAATATTATGCATTATTACCTTAACTAAAATTAACCGTATCCTTATTCGACTCAACCCAGCTGTTTAATATAAATTAACTTAAATTAACTATAACTTCCTTATCTTGTGTGAAAATATTTCCTGAACGTGGTCTGCTGTAATCTCTTCTTTAATTAAATCTTCATCCCATTTTTTATTCTACGCATCGCAGAGAAGCTTCGTTAAAAACTTAATAGAAAAAAAAGAGCAATCTGAAATAATTTCTAAAGGTTAGGACAAAAGTCTTGTCTAATAGAATCTTTGGTAGATTTTAAATTTATTTCTAAATTTTTACAAGTAATCATATTTTTTTACCAAGATATCAACTTCAAGCATAGATACATCCACACCTGCAATCGTGGAGTAATTTTCAATAAAATTTTAACTTTCTTCGATGGTTTACTTAAATAAAGCATTTACCGATGTAGCCAATATTAGGTAGTGCATGTTTATTTTCCAGTTCTAAGCAATTTGCCGTTTCCGTTTTGATACTCTGATAGGCTCTGAAGAAATATCATGTTTATCGACGAAGTCTTGGATTTCAGAATAAATATTTTTAAAACTGTTTCTAGTTTCCTCTAGAGTAGCATCTTTACCCTGAAAGTACTGACTCAAAACGTGGATACGTAATAAAGTATGGAATGTGCAGGCAAATGCAAAACTCGGCTTTTTGAATAGATGCTAATAGTCCAACAATTTTAAGGGCATGTCTATCCTGGTTATCAGTTACTTCACTTTTTAGTGTCACTTTACTCGCCTCACTTAAAGGTTAATAAATCTGCTTTACAATTTTCAAATCGACATGCCCAGCGAGTAGTAGAAAATTTAGATACTTCTAAAAATTTAATACCGAAGCTCTCTGCAACCTTTTCAAGTTTTACATGATTTACTGGTTGCGAAACATGCACATATAATTTCTCTAATGTATTAAACAAAGAAGCTGCGGGTAAAACTTTTGTACATGCGTCAACAACAACTAAATTAAGTCTATGTGCCAAACAATGAATTTATATTGCCGAAGGATGTTCTTCTCTTATTAAACCTTTTAAACCCTTACGTTTCCCAGACATTATACTAGCCCCGTCATATGACTGACATCTACTAGGCTATAGTTTTCTGGAGGGACCTGGAAGAATCTGGGGGGGCAGCCCCCAGGCCCCCCTAGTTACGCCGGTGACAAGGAGTCACCCTGGAAGAAACGAAAATTCCTTGAACCTGCCTTTATTGGGCAGAATCCGGGTATTTTCAGTAAACCAATTGTTGAAATTCCAAATGTTTGGAAGTCCCTTCTTGGGCGGAGCCAACTTCCTAAACTACACGGTTGAGTGATTTCCCATAGTATAAAATACGTATCCTCAGGAATAGATTGTAGTTTGCACCTGAGGACGATCAGATACTGTACTGATCGAAATGTCGTGTCTAAATAAAATATAGACAATGAGAGTCCGAAACACGTCAAAAATATGATGCATTTAACTTCTGGGGAATGAGGTAGACATTTTTTATTCAGTGGTTTATGTACTGTGTCACATTTTTTTCTAAAATGCTTAAAAAATCACACAATATTAATTAGCTGGCAAAACTAAGGTAAAAACAGCAAATGATCCTTTTTGGAGCGTTTTTCACTCAAAACTTTGTCCTTTCTTTAACTTTACGATTCATTTAACTCAATTAAGTATCTCATGAATAATCAAAAAGGACAATCTCAAACTGAAAATTAAAAATTTACATTTAAAAAAGTCCTACCTAAACTTTTAAAACTTAATAAAGCGTGAAGGAAAAAAATGCAAAAACCTGTGCGAGAAAAGAGAAAGTTGGTGTTGGGAAAAATCATTGAATAAAAAAAGAACAAATTAACAAGGTTTTGAGAAGCGTAACAAAGTCTTTGAGGAGCAAAAATAAGGTCTAAAATTATTAAGTTTGAGAGAAGAATAACTTTTTTATCTTTGTTACCTGTAAGCTGTTTTTCTTCACTGATCGTTTTTTATATCCGAATTCACCAAAACCTCGTGAGCTTATTGTTTGTGCAGCATTATGTACATCATTTGTATCTGATAAAAATTATACCATTCAGCAGCAAATTTTTATATTTCTTAACAGGATGCTCCAAAATAATTAGGTTTATGATTCAAAATTCGTGGGTTAGGCCTAAGTCTTGTCGAGTATAAATAGCCCATAAATTTA
Source organism: Oxystoma pomonae (assembly GCA_963921995.1). NCBI lineage: Eukaryota > Metazoa > Arthropoda > Insecta > Coleoptera > Brentidae > Oxystoma > Oxystoma pomonae. Next base: position 36,224,359 of record OY998167.1, on the reverse strand, counting down.
AATAGCATTTCCAAAACTTTGCTGCGGGTGTCAAAGTTACTAATTTCCAAAATTACCGTCATATCAATTAAAATGATGGCCCATATCATCAAATTTGATTATCTCTTCCGGCATACTAAAGAGCGGAGGGGTTGCTTGAAATTAACCCTTTTGTGTCGTGCCACAATCGTTATCAAGGCAATGAAGCGTTATCTCTCCTTGTACTACTGTTCCATGTTTCCACCCTCTTCGGGAAATAGTAAATTATTTTGAAAAATATTATAATACAAGAACGAAGGATTTTATGATGACGCTATAAATAAATTTTTATTAAAAAAAAAACTTTTAAGGAACAAGCTTTTATTAAAAGCACTCAAAAGTAGAAAATAATTTTTTATCTTTCTTATACCATAATAAAAGCGATACGCGCAAATTAAAAATTTTAACTTTAAGTATCGGTCACATCGACGATTCACCTAAGAAACAGTTGTATTACTCTATAACCTAAGGACATTTTCAAAGGCTTCGCAAGCACGGCAATCTCACCCGTTCCTAGCTTTTTTAGGTGAAAGCATTATGTTTATCATTCGAATAGAAGAAGAATTTAGTTCTTCTTTTGTAGTTCTCTCTTTGTCACCGTAAAGTTAAAATTTTTAATTTGCGACCATCGCTTTTATTATGGTATAAGAAAAATTATTTTCTACTTTTGAGTGCATTTAATAAAAGCTTGTTCTTTAAAGTTTTTTTTTTAATTTATTTTTTAATTTTTAGATTTGTTCCGTAAATCATCCATTTGCCATATTGAAATTTTCAAATCTGATCAAAAATTCATATCCTCTTTCCGAGAAATCCCTGTATGCCAACTTTGATTTAAATCGAACAAACTAAATTTTTTCCCCCTCCACTTCCCTCGTTAGAGGGAAGTGTGTACGTAATAATACCATATTATTCTATTGTCGCCGGAACTATAAATGCATACCAAATTTGAACACACACCCTTAATTTTTAGATTTGTACCTTTAATCGTCCATTTTGAATCCGCCATATTGAAATTTTCAAATCTGATTAAAAATTCATAATCCCCTCCTTAAAAACCCCCGTATGCCAATTATTGATTGATTGTTCATGATGAATTTATTGTAGATTGTAGATTGGGTTGGACCTCCCGAGGGGGGGGGGTTAACCCCCAAAACCCCCCCTGGCTACGCCATTGATTAATTGATGCCAACATGCCAAAAAAAAAATGTGCACTCACACAAAAAACTTCGATTGTTGCAACATAGATTGTTTCATTTTAAATAATGTACCTAGATTTTCTCAAAATTTGGTCAAAATTTTAAAAAACCTCTTGCAAGCACACATCCCAACTTACATTTATAGTAACAGATACATGGGTAAAGGCTTCCCTACTTTCCTATAGTAGTAGGGTTGTCGTCAGAAGTTTGGAATACTCTCTAGTATCGCGTAAAAGTTCACCTTACGTAATCATCACCCCCCAAAAACGATTTCTTAGTCGTATTCTTTTATAGTGTCGTTTAAAAGTTCCCATCCCTCCAAGGTTCCTTTTTAATCGTGAATTTGTGGTAGCCCCGACTTTTATTCGTTACTTATTTGCCTAATAAATTAAGCCTAATTGAAGTAGCCGACGTCGAACTCCAACAACTAGGAAGTTACTTTAAATTTCAGTGCAAAAGTTTGCGACATCATAGTTGCATAATAATATGACAGTGTGGAGGGAATAACTTTTTATGATGACTTCTAAGTCGCAACTCTTTAAAGTAACATTTTCTGCTATCGGGGAATCATGCTCGATCGGCCATGTTTTTTCGTGGGTCAGAAAAATCTGCCTTCTTTTATTTTCGTTTCTTGAGCCCTAATGTTCGTAAAAAAAATTGTTTTATACCCAAATTAAATTAAAATCAGCAACGTCGATATCCAACATATTTTGAGAGGCCCAGCTGCTGGTTGTGAAAAAATAACCCCAAAAATCACAACGAAAAAAATTTCATCAGCTTGCATCAGCATCAGCAGCGCGCTTATTTTTTGAAATAAACGTGACATATATTTCACATTAAAATTTCCTTTGCAGTTGAATTTTGACTCTACTTGTAAAACTTTTTGATCACATATATTGTAACAATACTTTGGGAGCTTCAATAAAAGGCGAAATAGAAAAAATCTAGAGGAGCGGTATTGCCGCCCTTTTTCCTGGGCGGTCTAGGGGCGGCATGCTAAAAAAAGTTAAATAGAAACACATATTGAGTTGCACCACATTTTAATGGTCTACTAAAATGCTGCGTCCTAACGTCAATATTATTGATATCTGTCATTCCTATCAAAAGGTTTTGGGAATAATTTGATATATTAAATGTGCTCCATTAAATATCCAAAAGCTCTTGAGGTATTATAAAAATACTTTGGAAACTTCATTGAGAGGTGAAATGAAAAAAATATAGAGGGACGGTATAACCGCCCCTAGTTCTGAGGCGGCCTAGTGTCGGCTTACCAAAAAAAAGTTAACGGGAAATGCATATCGAGTTGTACCTCATTTTAGACCCTCTCCTTAATGTAGCCCCACAAAAAGTCACGAGGAGTTAGGTCAGGAGACCGAGCCGGCCATTCAATTGTGCCCCGGCGACCTATCCAACGATGAAATTAGGTGGCCAGTAATTGTCTAACAGGTAGATAAAAATGTGGAGGTGCCCCATCTTGTTGAAATATGCAACTGCCAACGTCACCAATTTCGTTTTCAATTTCTCTTATAAGAGGAATAATCTGCTCCTCCATCGCCATTGAGGTTACCCTCTATAAAAAAAGGGACCAATTATTCGATCGCCCATAATTCCAGTCCAAACATTAATTTTTTCTTGATTTTGGGTTATTAAGCCAGTGTGGGTTTTCATTGGCCCAATAGCGTCAATTGCGTCATCGCTAAAGCATATCTTTGTCAAAATACCTGGCTCTTTGGTAATTAAGCTCGTCATTTCTTCCATAACTTTGTAGGGTTCAAATTTATGAGCTTTTAAAATCCTGTGTACTATGGATTTGGGGATATCAATGTCAAGAGCAACTGTTCTGACCGATTGTTTTGGTTCCACGAACATTGTCCCAAGGACTTGTTGTTAAACTTCTTCTGTTGCCGTTTTCGGGCGGCCAGATCGGGAAGTATCCAGTACTTTAAATGTTGTTATAAATTTTCGCACCACGCTCTTCACATACCTTTTTGAAACTGGTTGGGCTGGAAAAGCATTGTTAAATAGACGCATTGCACCTTTGTAAGTCCGTGTCTGACCATAGAAAAGAACAATTTTTACCTACTTTGTCTTCATTCGAACGACGCATTTTGATTAAAAATCTTTTTTGAATTGTACGTAATAATTGTTTGACGGGATTTTCTTTTGTTTTATTATGATGCCATGGAATCAGCCTACTAGATGTAGGTCCTTACCTTTTTCTGACAATTAAATGGAAGAAATTTCCAAAAACTTTTGATAGGAGCATTTCAGCATTTCAGAGACTTTTAAAATTAGGTGCGACTCGATATGTGTTTCCATTTAATTTATTTTTTTTCAGTATGCCGCCCCCCAGGCCGCCTCAGAAATAGGGGTGGCGATTTTTTCCATTTTGCCTCTTATTAAAGTTTCCAAAGTATTGTTACAATTACTTAGTTTATACGGCCCGTAAACCGTTTTTATTTTAATGCGGTTTACCGCCAATGAGCATTTCGCCTACTGTTTATACGTTGAAATTAAAAACGCTTTCGGATCAGATTATCCAGCGCTGCCAACCTTGACGCACCCAAAAGCCGACTGGTTGGTATAGTGGGTACATACCTGGTTTCACATCGAAATCGACCTTGAACTCATTTTGAAGTTTTCGGTTGGCAGCACTGGCTTCAAAAACGGTTTGAGGGTTTATACGCACTTTTAAAAGGTTTAACAAACGCTAATCCGCATTTTCAAAACGATTTTAGCTAAAGCGCATCGGACCTCTTAAAACGGTTTAGGTAGTGTTTATACATGCGTTTTTGGAAAACGGTTTGAAATTTAAACGGTTTGAAATTTAAACGGTTTAACGGGCCCGTATAAACTAAGTAATTGTCTCAAAAGCTTTTGGAGATATAGGGAGGGGGACTAAGACTTTTTGATATATCAAATTGATCCCAATAACTTTTGATAGGAGTGACAGATGTCAATAATATTGACGTTACGATAAAGCATTTTAGGAGACCATTAATATGTGATGCAACTCGATATGTGTTTCCGTTTAACTTTTTCTAGTATGCCGCCCCCAGGCCGTCCCAGAAAAAGGAACAATACCGCTCCTCTAGGTTTTTTCCATTTCTCCTGTTATTGAAATTCCCAAAGTATTGTTACAGTGTCTCAAAAGTTTTTGGAGATATAGGGGGGGACTAAGACTTTTGGGACATCCTGTATAATGCATACTAGCACCATAAACAAACTTACAAATTTAAGACATTGTTTGTTTTTTTGAAAGCTTGAAACAATGATGTGTTGAAATTAATTCTGTGTTTCGGACTTCCATGTCTATATTTTATTTGTATACTTTTTTTATATTTTATTTGTAAACTAAAAGTGTACAAATAAAATATAGACAACGGAAGTCGGAAATAAAGAATTGTTTGTTTTGTTAATTAATTTGTCATGTATGAATTTATGCTAACAAAAAGAACCGAATAGAAATTTTGGAACTAATCCAATTCTTTTTCGATTTCATATAAAAAAGCGCCTCCACGACGTATCAGGAACGTAGTTTTTTTAACTTTGAAGTCGTGGCAACGTAATAATAACCGAAAAATTGTTTCCCACTTGTATGGTATACAGGCACGTAGCAAGGGCAAGTTGCGATTACTTTCAGAAAATTCCATGTAGTGATAACTTTAAATGTTAGTTGGGATTTTGCTATTTTTAAATTTTCTTCAAACTTTCACCTCAAAATTTAAATAGAGAAAGTAGGCCAAGTGATGACTCATTTAGTTTTCGGAATATTCTTTCCTAGAATGTATGGTTAATTTCACCCCTGGTAGGAGTTTTGTATTGGTCGATGCGACTTTGAAAGTAAATTTCTCAAAAAATAATCGTTTGTTTGTAAGGACAAAAAAAATGCAATAATAAAATGTACTATTGACAAAAACAAATTCGACGTATCCCAGAATTTCTCAAAAAAAATACCTACCAAAAAAATATGGTTCATGCAACTTTGAAAGTAAATTTTTCGAAAAATAATAATCTCCTGATTTTTAAAATTTTATAATTATGTTTCTAAGGGCAAAAAAATGCAATTAATGAAAATAAAGTCGACATATCCAAAGATTTCTCAAAAAAAAATAAACAAACAATTTTTGTATTGGTCCACGCAAATTTTAAAGTAAATTTCTCAAAAAGTAATGACTAGATTTTTAAAATGGTAAATAAGGTATCACTTGACCCTCTTTCCCTATTTAAATTTTGGGGGTGAAGCTTCCCCTTGAAGGAGGAGCATTCTACATTCCAATATGTGTCCCCCTCGTAAAAAAAATCGATGTTTTGGGATTTTTTTTTTCAGTTTTTGAAAAAATTCAGGTGCATCTTTTAAATTGAACATCCTGTATATTATCGGTATTATTGAAATCAATTGTATAAATGTTTTACTTCATCTCTTGTTCTTTATTAGTCTATAAAAATCTAATTTTTAGAATTATTGTTGGTTTGTTTGTTTGTTTCGTTCGGCATCACGTAAAAACTACTGAACCTGATTTTGATGGGATGCTCTGGAGTCCGTGGAAGAACATAGGCTTAATTTCATCAAAATCGGTCACGGAAACAAAAGTTCTGATCATTTAAAGCAAGAAATATAAGGAAAACCGGTAAAACCACAGACGAAGCTGCGGAGTCATCTCTAGTTCACAGATTGCATGATTTACGTAATTTTTAAAACTTCTATTTTTATCATATACCAATTTAAATAGTATGTTTCGAATGATCGTTAGGGCATTACTGAAAAGTTTGACAACATGTGAAGGGCAAATCTCCATTTTCTATTTATTCGTTAAACTTGAAATGCAAAATAGTGTGTATTACTGATTTATAGGTCTTAAAGGTTGTTTATCTCGAAATCCAATATATTTCAGCTATTTTGTCACCCCAATCATCACTCAACGTAAGTTTTCACGACCTATTTACCCTACTTTTGACACAAAAGCCATCGAAAACGAGAGCGGTCGATTGACTCCCCTTTTTTCCTAATAGACACCATTTTGTATCGAAAATTGCTTTCTGGGGTTTAACACGTAATATAATGGAAATTGAAAATCCTCAAAAAATGTCTCATTGATTTTCCCTTAAAATCTGCTAAAATTAAGCTTTTTAGACGTCCATGCCATTGCATTGGAGGCTACACGGCAAAAAAAACTTAAATACAAAATTTTGTTTTAGTAAATGAAGGGAAAATTTAGCGCCCCAAATAAATTTACAGAAAAGATTTGTGGCGTAGAGGGCAAAGGGTGAGGGAATAAATCGAAAAAAACTTTTTCCTCAACCATGATTTGAACCCGGGACCTCTAGAATTTTTCCGATTTATTCCCTCACCCTTTGCCCTCTACGCCACAAATCTTTTCTGTAAATTTATTAGGGCGCAAAATTTTCCCTTCATTTTGTAAATATGTTTGGCTGAAATTATTAGTTCGAAATTCACCATCTGACACCTTCAATAAAACGCTATATGTCGTGTATCGTTGGTTGATAGATAAATGGAAATTTCGTACAACTAATAATCGTGAATGTGTACCTCCTTGTCTTTATAACATGTCTAGGTTTTTAAAGTCGCAGTGGGCTTCAAACTCAGACTAATAACTAAAGAGAGACCAAACATTCCCTATTGAAATCCTCTAATGTTTACAATCCAACACCCTTCTGGACGATTATATGAACAGAAAAGAGATAGAGCAATAAAACGGCAACACTGTCAAAAATTGCTTTTTCCCATTACCAGTGGCGGCGTTAATTTTAATTTAAATATATAAATGTGAAAACGAGATATAAGGTAGGGTTGGTCGGATTTTCTTATTCAAATGAATTAACTGCCAGAACTTGCATAACCACAAAAAATAGATTTATTCAAGGATAAAGTTTAGTTTGAGGAATGTAGGTATTTACGAACAGATCAAAAGTTTACCAAAGAGCACTTGAAATGATTTTTAGGTCAATTATTCAAGATGGCTGTTATATATTTTTTTTAATTGTGCAGTATCCCACAAAAATAAAGTAAAAAAAAATATTTTCATAGCAAAAAAAAACGGTTAATAACCCGTTTTATAACGATTTTGTCCAAAAAAAAACACGCTAATAAACGTCTTATTAAGCGTTTTTTTCACTATGATAATAATGTCTCTTTTAGTTTTCTTTAGTGGAATATAAACTTTATTTATCAAATTAAGAGAACTTTTTGTGATGTTAATTATGAAAATTTTAAGGCCAACAAATTTTATTCTTTACACATTGGCTGCATGTTCATTTCTGAATACAGAACACAAGGAAAATTTAAGGAAGAGGTAAAAAATTAATTACTAGTAGTTTTTGAGGAAACAGGAGTCAAAAGGCAAAAAAATAAATAATAAATATTAATGAAAATAAAAATAAGATTGGCTCAGAGTAAATATCTCCACAACGGTTTTATTCACATTACAGAAAGTACCCAGGTACCCATTAAAATACAAAAAATACCTGCCCCAGTACCTGACTATCAGCACTTGGTCTTATTGTCTTCTCTTGTTATGTATAAATTATAATAAATAAATATTTTACATGCTGCAAAAGGAGCAAAATTATCTGGTACTTTTGTTTCTTAAAAAAGATTAGTATTCGTCTTAGATTTTTGATGTATTAATAGTATAATCATAAGCTTTTTACGCAGTTTTTTACCTCATACTACGCCCATGACTAACGTAAAATGACAGGATCTTTCTTACCTCCGAAATATTAGTTCTGGGCTGGAATATCCGCTGTTATTGCATACCAGGCAATGGTAAACCATTTTGTTGGTCCTCAAAATAGCTTGATACAGTTCTTTTTTCACAAATAGTCCCAATAAAATTCAAAAATCACCGAACAACACAAACCCCCGTTAACAACAACGCCGTCAGCTGCAACCAAACATGTCGGCATTTATTCGCGGCTCGTCGAAAAAACGCTGCCGGCTTGTGTTCTTTTTTATAAATCTCGAAATTCTACTTATTAAAAATTAAAAAAAGTTAATTATTGAGACTAAAAATTAGGACTAAGAATTAAGTTATTAGCATAAGAAAAATTATCCTATATAAAAATATGTCAAATAATCAATAATATTATCAAAAGAGCTTCAAGAAGTTTATGAATTGTTTTGTTTCTAGGGAAACCCCGCGGTAAATTGGCAACCATGTATTTTTTGGGAAATAAACATTGTGGCTGGTTGATCGGGGTAATATTGTTTACTGTTATATCTCATTTTTTTTATTAATCTGAGGCTTCAAAGATCTCCCCACTGCTAACAAATGAATCGGACGAAAGGATTTCCGAATAGCCAGTTAAAACCCCGGTTCCTCGGTAGCTCAGTTGGTAGAGCATTAGACTGCTATTCTAGAGGTCCCGGGTTCCTGGTCGAGGAAAAACTTTTTTCCGATTTATTCCCTCACCCTTTGCCCTCTAAGCCACAAATCTTTTCTGTTTTGTTTTAGTGTCTGTCTCTCTAGGACACAACTACCAGGTTTCATTTTTGATGGGGGTGGAGGATTGGAAGAGGGTAAGGGGCGTATCAGCTAATGATTTTTAATAATTAATAAATAACCAATTTTTCATATTTGTTTAACCACTAGTAGCATCTTTAAAAAATGAATATGTTTTATACGTAAGTCAATTTTTATTGAATACATTTTCTCAAGTTTAAAAAATACACCCTGAGGCAGGGGTAATTTTAGGAATAATGTCCCCTTCGGAAGGATTTGGCATTCAAAAACTTTTTTTTTATACCTTCATCAAAAATATGATTTTAGTAACTACCTGCTGATAACTAAAGCATGGCTTTTTTGGTTACCGATGCAAAAAAACTTTTTTTTTGATCACGGGTGCAAAAAAGATTTCTGTCCGTTTTTTACCTAAAATTAAAGACAAATAGTGAAAAATAGTAATATCGAAAAAATCTAATTATTCTTGCCTAAAAATTAAGCCATTGACGCCAGTTTTCACCAAGTATTTACGAAAAAATCATTTAAAAAAATCGGCAAAATATCAAACTGTCAAAGATTAAAATGTCAACATCACCGAGTAAAAAGGCACATCGCTATGGAAACCATATTGTTATTTCATTTACCAGCCGCTTTGATTTATAGTGTAAAGATGGTGTCTTGCGAGAAGTGCTTTGCGTTCGAGACTTTTAAAAGCATTTTCCTGTTTTTCTTGGTAAAGGTATTAAAGTATTAAAAAAATAGTGTTTACAACTCGCGGCTAAATTGTGCTTTTTTTACTCGCGTTTTTAAATACCTCGCTGCGCTCGTTATTTAAACCAACGCTTGTGAACAAAGCACTATATTAGCCACTAGTTGTGAAAACTACTATTATAAATATGTTATTGACCGAAGAAAGAAAAAGAAAAAAAACAACAAATTTGAAACCACGTCGTAAATACGGTACATTTTATCCTTTTAAGTCGTTTGACTGATTTTGGCACTAAGATTCCATCCCTGCTTACCAAATTACCCTTTACCTATTTATAAAATCATGATGAGCGCATTTTAGGTCCGTTGCCCTTAAAAAACAAAACTAAATTTGTCCAGACGCCTGAAACTCACTTGGGGTGTCAATTAGCCTCGGCAGCCCCGATCAATTTCAAACCTGTGTTAGATCTAGATGGCCACGAAATCGAATTATAGAGGTCCACAATACCGAAACTCTTAACTTTATATAAGGAAGTTGCGTCAAAGTTGTGTAGTGTTGCAAGTTTTGATGTAGCACAAGTGGAGGAGACGTATTTGGGTATAATTGCCATTTTTAGGGTTGGTTTCAAAAGCAGTCAGCGGAACTAAGTTTAGGATTTATATCTTCGTTGAGTTTCTTGTTGTTTTGAAGTTTTTTCGGAGTGCTTTATATATAGAATAATTTATTTAATAGACTAGTGGTTAAGAAAAGCTTTCCCCGAAGAGCAAGTAGGCCATAGTTTCTCCCCACCAGATTTTAAGCGTACAGATTTTTTTAGGTCAGTCAAGCCACATCCCCCCCCCCAAAGATATTCGAATTTTGATATGCTTATAATTTCGAACTAATTTTGAACCAATTTTAAAAATTTTAAACTAGACTCCTTCCTGGTTTTTTTATATTCAAAATGGATGGTGCAGCCGGACGTCTACTACAACCTCCTCATTTAAAGCCTAGAGAAAAATGAAAAGCAACTAACCCAAAATTAAAAACTAATTTCGAACTCCTAATATGACCAAAAAGTATTTAAAAAAATCCACTAGTAACTCTGTTTTTTTGAAGGTGCCCTCTTCAAAAAAATTTCGAACTTTTATATGCTTATAATTTTAAACTAATTTCGAACTAATTTTGTACAACTTTAAAAAATGTTAACCACCCTAATTTCTGTGATTTTTTATATTTATTAAAAATGGAGGGTTTAGCCAACTGAAATCCAGTCAAGGAGGAAGGCATAGAAATATACTAGAAACGACTAGAAATCACGTAAGAAAAACTATTTCCATTTTTGTGAGACTTTTGTACGAAAGCATAGAAGGGCCACAAAGCAATTTTTATTTTAATTCCGACTTTGAACCCGCAATTCCGACTTCCAACTCGGAATCCGACTTAGAACTCAGAATTCTGACTTAAAACTAGTAATACCGACTTACAACTCAGAATTCCGACTTAGAACTCGGAATTCCGATTTTAAACTAGGAATTCCGACTTTAAACTAGGAATTCCGACTTTAAGTTTGGAATTCCGACTTTAACTTTGGAACTCTGAGTTATAACTCGGAATTTGACTTTAAACACCGCAAAAAAATTGAGGGGGGGGTCCAAAACTGTTTTTTTTATTGTTAAACGGTTATACTTACAACAAAAACGAGGAAAGTCTTTTCAATGGGAAAAAAATACATTTAATAGTATTAACCCGTGAAATATAGGTTATTTCGAAAAAATGACAGGCCAGTGTTATGAAAGTTAGACTTTTGAATAATAATAATTTTTATAATATCTTCATAACCTATTCTTCTGTATGTTGTTAAATTTTTAATCTTTTGCGTACCTTTTCTGGAAAACTTTTAGTGGGGGGGAGGGTTAATAAAAATCATATTCATTATCAGACATAGTCGTAGATTGCCCGAATCGTATTGAGAATTTCAGTCCTAATTACATTAAAAAATTATTTTACAAAGTTTATAAAGGCGCATTTACACAGACAAACTTTCCTTTGATGTGGAAATGCCGACAAACATTTACATGAGCCTCTTGAGCAAAATGTTCAAAGAAATGTTCGTAACAAAAAAAAACACATGTAAATTTTGGAGAGAATGTTGAGCAAAACTTGTTTGAAGAATTGGGGGTATAAAAATTTCTTTACAAATTCAAAATATATATTGTTATCGGAATTCATTGAACTTAACTGAAAATAGAAAAACAAAGTTTTGAAATAAGGTATTTTTAATCAAGTGCTTTCCGACGGAAAAACGATTTGATGCCGAAATTCACATTTTACCTCATAAGCAACTTCGATTTATCTGATTTTTATAGGGGATATTCCAGTATACTTGTAACTTTTTTGGGGTTGTGAAAAAAACGACAATAAAAAAAATAATAATTGGCACTTATTTATTGTTGTTGTCTGTAAAATATAATGATAAAAATTTATGTTTAAAAGAATGTCCCTTTATTTTACTTCCTAGTTTAGCAGTAATTTAGTAGACTGGGTAAAGGTAAAGTTACAAAAATATTTTTAAAAAAGATTCCCCTCCCCACCACTCCTCATAGTCGTGAGGCGCGGATTACCGCTTAAAAGTGCAATTTTAAATTTTTTTACCGATATTGGAAAAACTCAAAATTTTTTTGGGAAAGAAAAGTTTTTTTGACTTTAGGAAAAAAACCCTTCGTAATAAAAAAAACTCGCAAGAAAATCCCGAAAAAAAACTGGGCAAAAAAATTCGAGAAAAACCCTAAGAAAAAAATAGTATAAGTAACCCTAATCCATGTGACAAAACTGATAGTAGAGCCAATAATAATGTTTCGCTTGCCGTCGGCTTTTTTTCACAAAAATTTTAAATAAAAGTTGGTGTTCCATTTTTTACAGAATTGAGATCACTGATCACTGATGTAAATTTTATTTATTCTCATCTTTAAAAATATGTTTCCAAAATAGATAGCAATAATTTGCTCAAAAATTTACCCGAACAAAATGTTCAAAGAAAAGCTCACGCAAAAAATTTTAGATCTTTTGCACGAGCTTTTATTTGAGCATGTTCGTCTGTGTAATTGCGCCTTAAGGCGGCGGGTGGTATTTTTTTAATGTTTGTTTTTAAACCGGCAATTTTTCTTGAGGAAGGTCGAAAACACCCCCGAAAAAAGTTCGAAAATTCGATATTTTCGAAACGAGTGGCGTTGAAAGAAAAGTATTAAAGTATGTGTATTTTTGCCAACCATAACGGGGCTAGTCGCGCACCAAAAAAAAATCGGGGGGGATGAGCGTAATTTTTCACATACAAACGGTTGAGATAATCGAAAGTCGTAGCATATGATTGTTGCCAAAGATACAAAAAAATCCGATGGAGCCCATAGGTGTCCTTGTAGCCCCCCACCATTTTAAAAAAAATATTTTCGAAACCAAAACAGATCCAGATTGGAGACCCAAATTCGGGCAATCTAGGGTATTAGTCGATTAAAGAAAAAGACCCTCTCCTGCCAGTTTTTCAGAGAAGTTACGTAAGGGATTCAGGTGCTTATTTGAAGGTCTTAGGGGTCTCCGATACCGACCAAGCGCCTATGGGATAATTTTAAATTACCAGAATTATTTTTCCCCCACAAAAACGAAATATGCAGATAGCTTACGAGAAACCAAATCGAAAGTGTCATAATACTCGGATTTTTTAAAATATTTTGGTCGCCAGCTTAAAAAAACATGAAAAAAATTAAACCCCCCCTTTTAAACTTTATAAAGAAAAAAATTTAATATAATGAGCACCGGAATTCTTAATACGATTCGGGCAATCTACAACTATTTCTGATAATGAATATGATTTTTATTAACCCCCTCCCCACAGAAAAAAGTCCACAAAAGTTAAAAAATTTAAAAACACCCAGAAAAATAGGTTATGAAGAGTCCGTGTTATTACAAATGTTATTGTTTTAAATAGTAAAAGAAAAAAAAATACTATTAAATGTATTTTTTTTCTCCATAGAAAAGACTTTCATCGTTTTTGTTGTAAGTGTAACAGTTTAAGAATAAAAAACGCTGTTTTGGTCCTCTCTCAATTTTTGCCAGCCGAAACAATATAAGAGTTGGAAAAAAAGTTGAATATAAGAAATTTATATCAAAAAAAGCAATTGATTTTTGCTGAATTTTTGTTTTATAAAAAAATGTTTTTTTTTATTGTTTTAAGTCGGAATTCCGAGTTTTAAGTCGGAATTCCGAGTTCTAAGTCGAAATTCTGAGTTTAAAGTCGGAATTCCGACTTCTAAGTAAGAATTCCGAGTTCAAAGTCGGAATTAAAATAAAAATTGCTTTGAGGCCCTTCTACGCTTTCGAACTTTTGTACACCTGATTGCACACATCCAAAATCAAGGGAATGTACAAGGAATAGGGCCGCTTTTCGACCGGACAGTCCGGATTTTGTGTTGTCCGTTCGTTCGAGAAAAGCTTGGTAAACCGGAGAAACAAAAAAACACACGCACCCCCAGAATACCTATCTTTAACAAAACTCTGCATGAATCAAAATTACTTTCATAAAAATAACTACTACCAGCAATTAGAAGGAACCACAATGGGTAATAGTTTATCACCTTTTATCGCAAACATCTTTATGAGCAAACTTGAACCAGATATAAGTAAATAATTTTAGTATTTCCCCAGAGTATGGTTTAGGTATGTAGACGATGTGTTTGCAGTTTTCAACACTAAAGTAACTAGTGTTGAAAATTTTATGGAAAAAATAAATAACAAATTTCCCATAATTAAATTTACTTATGAAACAGAGAACAACGGTACACTGCCATTTCTAGACACTTTAGTTATAAGAAATAAAAATAAATTGGACTTTGACCTATACATAAAAGGAACGACCACCAACAGGTATATTCCAAATGACTCTTTTCATTGCTTACAACATAAGCTTGCAAGTTTGCACTTTTTAACATATAGATTAGTAAATTTCCCCTTAAACAAAGAAAGATTTGAAGCAGAAAAGAATAGGATTAGGAATATAGCTGGCGAAAACGGTTACGACGAAGGCTTAATAAATAAGCTGATAGACATTCTTTTCAAAAGAACTTTCGGAATTCCACTTTTTTCAGACAAAAAGATACCTGCGACTCAAAATTTGTATCAATTCCTTATAATCCTAATTATACGAAAGGATTACAAAAAGTATTTAATAACACCGGTCTTAAATTAGTATATCAATCCGGTAACACAATAAGAAGCTTACTAGGAAATCCCAAGAATAAAACTACAGTTCTAGAAAAAAGTGGAATTTACGAAATTAGTTGCATGGATTGTGACAAAAAATATGTTGGCCAAACGAGACGCTCTATTCAAACACGTTTTAAAGAACACTTAGCACACTTAAAATACGGAAGAACAGAAAAGTCAAGTGTGGCCGAGCATGCTTTTGAAAACGATCATACATTCACATTAGATAACCTAAAACTTCTAAAAAGTGTACCAAACAAAAGACTTTTGAATGCATATGAAAGTATGGAAATCATTTAATCCAGAAATAGTTTAAATAAAAATAGAGGACCCATCCCGTTTAGTACACTTTATTCTTTGATTGAGGGGAGATAGAATTAAAAATCGTGATCAATCACAAATTATTAGTCTTATCTCCGCCCACTAAAGGATTGTATATGAGATAGAGCGTAGATTAATTTAGTTCATTGTTTATCGTCTCCTGATGATGCTAACGTTTTTAGCGAAACGCGCGTCGAGTGCAAAAGTGTAGTTTTGGTTTGTGGAAAACAATCATAACTTTGTTTTAGTGCAACCAAAGGTTCCAAATTCCCAACATAGTTGACCTATTTTTTTTTTGAAGTGACGTTCATAACGGGTCATGTGATATCTATACTTTTTGGAGTCAAATAAACATCAAACTTGGCTGAACTTTGATTGGAAGGCACATTTTATAAAGACTAAACGGCTCCGAGCAGTTCTTTGATTTTTTGCCGAATAAATTAAAATTTCTTTCTAAGACCATCGACTCAAATGTTTGAATATTTCGGATTGGTGGAAAGAAAATTAAATAATTAATATAATTTTTTACAAACTGTTTAAAATAGAAAAATATGCACACCCATGATGTGCTTTTAATAAAAAAAATAATATTTGGATAATTATATTATCATTAAAAAATATACCTACGATAAATCTACTTTTGTACTACAGCACAGAAAAAATTTATATGAAACATATAAAATATGTTTTGTAATCGTCTGTGGCAATTCACAAGTTGGATGCCACTGGAAACGAACATAAATTTTTAAAATAACTTGGCAGGCATTTTATTTTAAAAAGACTTTCAGGAGATTGCAAAAATGCACATTTAAAATTATTTTCGAAATCCGACCAAATCTACAAGGCAAAAAAATTTCAAAACGGCATAAATTTAGGAAAAAAATCATATGGCCAAAACGAAAGCTAAAATAAAAAATCTGAAAATGTAGTTTGTTATAAGGCTTTTGTTGTTTATTTAGTCATTTTAAATTATTTCCAAATTTTGTTTAAAAAATTTTTGCTTACTCCAAATTTTGACAAAAATTCTGTATTTTTTGTCACATCCTGTATAACGAAAGAAATGCAAAACGGCGAATTTTGGTGTTTATTCTTCTATAGTAAAAACCAACATGTAAGACACCAAAAAAAAAGGTAAAAAAGTTACAGAGGGTTAAAACACACCTCGAGTGCGCCCAGTTTATATACAGTGTGTCCCAACGAACACGAAACAGGGGCTTTTTCACGTATTTAGGGTCTGATTTCGGCAAAATTCTCGAATACGTCGATTTTTTTTATGCAAGAAGGGCACTCTTTGGCTATCTTGAAATTTTTGTAATACGCACCTCTTTCGAGGGGTAAACTTTACCCGTATATTTTGCATAGGTTAAGTGAGTGGAGTGATACCTCGCTTGGAAGGTGTTTCAAATGCCTTCACAAAAATATTAAAATTTTAAAAATCTAGCGATTAGTTTCCGAGATATTTTATTTTAAAATTGCATGGACCAATGCAAAAATCGTTTTCTTTTTAACAAATTAAAATTTGTACATATTATCATTTCATTTTTCCTTTTAGGATGCAGTACAATTTAGGCTTATTTTTAATGTAAAAATCTATCAATTCGTTTTTGAGATATTTACTTTCATAGTAAGCTCAAATTGTACTCGTAAATTTCACACCTCGTATTAATGTATCCAAGAAAAAAAAACGCAATCATAAAATGTACTATTAGCAAAAATGTGTCGATGTGTCCCGGAATATCTCAAAAAATAAAAAAATAATTTATTAAAAAACCGATTTTTGCATTGGTCCATGCCACTGTAAAAGTGAATATTTTAAAAACAAATCGATAAATTTGCGAAATTATTAGACGGCTGTAAAGACAGACAAGATACCTTCAAAACAAGGTATTACTCGTTCACTTTCCATATTTGTGTTCTTCAATCTTACTTAATTTCCAGCTGCCTCTTTACAATTTTCCCTGTTTTGTGTCATCTACTAATAGCCCCTTTTTTTCTTTCTTTTTTTTAGCATGTATTTTCCACTGCACTATCTACATGCATATGTTCCTTATTTCTTTTAACCTAAATCTAAGCAGTACTTATATCTAATAAATAAATAATAAATAAATAAATAAGTTTATTTATCAGCAATAAAAATCAACAGTAATAATATCAAAAATATTTCCTGAATAAAGATAAATAAACAGTAAACCCAGAAGCAGTTAACACACAGCTTGTTAGAGTAAAAAAAATGTCATATTTGAATTTTTTGTCACGTTTAGGTTGTTTTTTGTTACAGTTTGGTTTGCATTTTGTCACAATCGGTGTAAAGGTCATAATAAGATTTTTGTCACTAGTAAGGAGAAAAGATACGTACATTTTTAACAGAGGTTTTAAAAGCTACTTAAGGAGATTATGGACACTCATTCTATTGGTGAGAACAAGCCAATTCTTCAATTCACTCCTTAAGTTTTTTTTTAAATATTTCTTTTTAAATTTTCTGGAAGTTGGTTAAAAAATTTTGGAGTTAGGAAGTTCGGAGACTTTTGTCCAATTTCCTTTCGAGCATAAGGGACCACCACCGAGTCGTTTTTAAACCTTGTATCTCTTTGTAAAAGTATTTTTGTTTTATTGACATCCAATAAAATTTTAAAGACATAAAGCTGACGAAGGTCAAGCACCTGGCATTCTTTAAAAAGTATATCAGTAGAATATTTTTTTGGTTTATTAAAAATTAGTTTTACCCCAACCAGCAATTCGCGTATACAGACCGCTTCAAGCTACTGCGAACATAGGGGGAATCAAGTCCAATTTACTCTCCGTGCCGTACGACCGAGGTGGATTCGAAGCACGCTGCAGTGTTATCTTTTGGAAATTCATTTTGTTTTTATTATTTTGTTTTATTTCTGCCTTGCTCGAGAAACAGATGGGTAAGTTCTTAATTGAAATAATACATTTTTAAAACTAAAAATGGATGTCTACGAAGTTGCCGAAAAAGTGCAGATGGTCAAATGGTCAAATCGTCATAACCCAACACACGTTCGATATTGGTCGAGGGAAAATTTGCATTTGTATTTTGACGTAAGAACACAGTATCCCCAAAAACTAAATGTTTGGGGGGGGGGTATTGTAGGGGAACACGTAATTGGGCCATTTTTTATTAACGGCAATTGCAATTTGAATGGTCCTAGATACTTGGATCTACTGCAGCAGCACATTATTCCAACTGCCAGCAGTTGTTAGGTGTAAGATTTGGTGAGACATGGTTTCAACAAGATAGTTGTTCCGCTCACAATGTTGGCCTTGTTAGGGAATATCTTGTTGGTTATAAGTACACGGGGAACTATTTTATGGCCAGCTCGATCTCCCGATCTTGCTCCTAATGACTTCTATCTGTTTTTGAAGAAGCTTTTTAAATTATCACCCCTAACATGCTTGGAAACGTTGGAAGGGGTTTTTATAGTAGACTCGGATATTGTCTAGCAAGGAGGACTTTTCGAACATTTGCTTTAATTTTTTTGTTGACTGGGAGAATCTTTTTGGTTTTTAGAATGTATTATTTTATTTTAAGAACTTGCTTTTATTTTGTTTCTCCTTATTATTTTCATTGTAACACGTCGTCACTGATAAATCTGAGCAGTTGACAATAAAACGCTCTTATTTATCAGTGACAAAAATAAGAAATTCCGGTTTCATTGACTACGCTCCACACAGCACCGTGGTTAGAGGCGTACTAAATACAAGGCGAACGGCGGCGAACGGCAGCGAATGGCGATCGGAAGCCTGAGTGTTGGTTGCTTCACTGATAGGCGTGCGGTGTCTCTGCATGTACGTACACTGGCAAATTAAACTTCTTTCGCCCTATGTTCGCAGTAGCTTGAAGCGGTCTGTATAGGCATTTTAATTGGTCGACGCTTAAAAAAGTTCTAAGATAATAAAATCCACTTATAAGATATCTTGTTTTTTTCACAACATGTTTTGTTTGTTTATTCCATCTTAAATGATTGTCTACAATTATGCCAAGGTATTTGACCTCCACTGCTTCCAAAATTTGAAGACCTGGGAAAATTTATTTTGGTTTATTTTGGGAGTATGAAGTAAAAGTTAAAAATTTTGTTCTACTTTGGTTAAGTGTAAGCTTGTTAACTTGAAATCACTTACTTATTTCTTTAAAGTCGTTCTCAACTTTGTCTTTCAGACCAGTCCAGGATTCTGCACTATAAAAAACGACGGTGTCATCACAAAAGCTAATAATTGTTTCTTCTGAATTAATTTTTAGGAGGTTATTAATATAAAGAATAAATAAAGAAGCCCCAGAAATGCTAACAAACTGTTTTCTACTTTCCAGATAACTTTTAATAAAATTTAGAGCACTTTATCTTATTCCAATTTGTTCTAATTTTTTTTAGCAACTTTTTGTGACTCACCGTGTTGAAAGCTTTTTTTAAATCTACAAAAACATACAACGATGGTTTATTTTTATCCGGAGCTTTGTAGACTTTTATCGTTAAACACCAAATAGCATCTTCTGTTGATTTCCCGTCCCTAAAACCAAATGGGTTTTTTGATAAAATTTTTAGTTTTTTACTAGAAATTTACCAATTCGTATTTTCAAATTTTTTTTTTTTTAATATTTTATTAACATTAAATTGGTCGATAATTATTTCCATTTCCTGGCTGTTTTCTTTATTTAAAAAAAAATCAGACTGTAAATATGTTAAAATGCCTGTTTCGTTTTCGTTGGAACAAACTGTATATAAATGAAAAATTTGACTAAAGCTGTTATAGATATAAGAGAAAGTTTCTTGATCAAAAATTTGTTATTTCAAGCTCTTGCCACAAATAACAAAAGTTTATCGGTTACCCTGCATGAAAAATCCGAAATGGAAAAAAGAACTATAGTCTATGATGTAATCGGATTAAAAATGAAATAGAACCGGATCAAATAGGTCCGTACGTATGTCTGTCTGTCTGTCTGGTCTGTGACTGATTGAATATCGGGGGGATTAAAAACGTATAATGGGCTGGAGCGTGTGTCAAATCCCATATATATTATTTTCTAAAGCCGTGTGTAATTTTATAGAGGGGCAAAACTGTGATTTATGAAAAAGTCGATATTTATAGCAATCATCAAAATTTTATTTTTTATTTAAATTTTAAATATACAGGGTACTATGAATTTAGTGCTATACCGGGTGTGAGATAGATCTTAAGTTAAAAGAAACTTCAAATCTGTCAGTCAGGTGAACTTAAAATTGTTTTATTAATCGTTTTCATGAAAGTGAAAAACTTTAGGCCATTTAGATAAAAAGTTAGATATTGATTCTTTATGTTATTTAAACTTTTTTTTATACCTTTAGCAAAAATGCGATTTTAGTAGCTGTGCCCAAATAACAAACTGTCGCTTTTTTGTGAAAATCGGTTTGCTCGATGGTTTTTGCCGATGAAACAGATAGATTAATTTGCGATTGTGAGGTTAGGTGTGTTCAGTTTTTTTAATTTTGGAGGTGTCATTTTTTTAACAGAAGTTAACACCGAACTTTAATAAATAATTGTCAAAAAATCCCTGTTATTCAGCTAGATAATAAAAAAACTTCGAAATTTTGTTCTTTTCTCTTCTCAACATAGCCCTCAACTTACAGTAAACTAGAGATATCTTACAAATTCAGTGGCATTTACTAAGATCTAAAATAGTACCCCCTATAGGTCTAAATATTTACAACTATGGGGGGTACTAAATTTTAAAACCAATTTTCAAAAAACAGTTACCCATACAGAAAAGATACAAAGTTTTTTTTAGAGGAAAATGCCCTAAAACTAATTTTTTTTTAACAGGTTTCAAAATGGCAAATGGTTAATACTCCAAAAATTTGGCACATAATAGTTTCATTATCTGTGTTTGAGGTTATAAAGTTGGTTATTTTTTAGACCACCGCTGGAGGGTAGTTTAAATTTTTAGCCCCCAGAAAGGATTGTTTTATGGCAATCGGTAATAAGTTATTTTATAATTTCCCTAAGTAACCGTTTTTACAAGGATTAATTTACCTTATTTAGTATCTCAAGTTGTTCATTAACCAATAAAACACCTTCAATTTTGTCCAGAAAATCGCCATATTTTGAACACATTTTCAACACAAAAAACATATTTATGAGGGCACTACGAGGCAAAACAAACAAAAGTGAAGGTCACTGATTATGCACGAAAAATATATCAAACAAAAAATCCAAAACAACTATTATAATTAATTTACAAACTGAAATCAAAACATTGAGGTTATCTAAAATCTCAGTCAAGAAAACTTTCCTTACTCAATGCCCACTCATTTCAAAGCTATATATCTTTCCTCAGTAGAGGTTGGTGCAAGCCAAGGTACAAGCAGAGGTAACAGATTCGAACTCGCTGTTTGTGATTTAAACGCAGCTAATATTTTGAAACTGGCATTTCGACAGAAATGTAAACAAAATTTGCATTTGAGTTTTTTAATACATTTCATAAATAAAAACACCTTTTAAATAAATACAAAATTAATCTACTCCTTATTTTATTATTATCCATCTAAATCGTATTAATTTTTAATTAGAGTGACATATAACCCCAAATTTAATTTGTTCTACGGAGTGTTTACTATTTAAACCCCGCGTGGGTTTAAATTTTTTAATTTTCTTTTCTTCTAAATTGAAACTTTCTTCTTAAATCCAACAAAAGATTGTGTTAAGATGATTATTCAATAAACAAATTTATTAAAATTCTTCATAAATCAAACTATGTTTAAAACTCAAGGAGGGTTATAAATACTTAAAACCAAAAATTTCACATAAACTTAGGACCGTTCTAAAATAGAGTAAACCCTAACAAAAAACTTGAAGAAAGCAATCGATCCAGAGCGTTCGTTAATTGCAATAAATCGAGATTAATCTGTGATCACGTGATCCAAAATGCATCGCGTCCACGAGGAATACCGAACGCAGCTAGGGTGTACAACTGTGCTTTCTTTTACTCGCGTTTTTAAATTACTCACTGCGTTCGTTATTAGACACTAATGTCCATATCCACCAACGTGAAAATTCTCCAATTAAGCTGTAATCATGAGTAACACTAATCGGAGTCTGAGATGAGTCTTGGCAAAGAAAGTTTCAATGTAAAACACCACATTCTAAACACCGATTAGTAACTAATCACGAATAAAGCCTAATTGGAGAATTTTGGTGGTGGATACGAACATTAAAGTTACATATATAAAGAGCTTGAGCTTTTATACTGAAGGGAGGAGAAAGGGGCGATTTAATAGGTGTTGAGTTAGTGTATACAAATTTTGAAAAAAACACACGAAAATGCTATTTTTTACGCGTTTCAAATGCTGTTAACAAAAAATTGCTTAAAACTAAACAAAATTGTAACAATATTTAATACTGGTATAGCGCCGCAGGCGAAAACTTGGTAAATGGTCAAAAAAGTGGGGGAGCTATAAGGTCGCCCTGGGATCCTTGATCATTATTAGATTGGGTTGGACCTTCTGGGGGGGGTCAACCCTTAAAACACCCCCCTGGCTACGCCAATGCACATAAAAAGGGTGCTTAGTCGTTGTCGTATCTCAGTGCGCATGCTCAGAACGGATACACCGTACAACAGCGACTACTCCACACCTATCTCTATCGACCACCAATTGGTGCCGATTATTGAATTTTGTAGGAAAGATCGCACAGGAATGGTAACCTCCTTGATATCGACCAAAAACGGGCTTTAAAGCTATCACGAGTTATCCGAAACCTATTCGACCACGGCCGAACCTCACTCGATTGCCGTGTATCGAAGGAACCTTCCTACACTTTCATACACCTGATAATCCATATAGTTATGAGCAGGAGAACGGGCGCTCCTGAAAAATGACAATCGACTTAGCTTTGCACGTGCACCGTACAAGCTTGGGATCTTCAGAGCCTCCTTATTAGCCGAAACGAAGGATGTGAACGTTCCCAGGCGATCATTCTCTCGAAATTCAAGAAACAGTACCATGCAGTATTCGCAAGCAGTTAGGGCATTGTATCGGTTCTGAGTATGCGCACTGAGATACGACAACGACTAAGCACCCTTTTAGTGGAGTAAATTCGTAAAAAGAAACTGCAAAAAGGGTATATTTTTTTATATTTGGCATAGTAATACCTAATGTCAAAAGCTAAAATTCCAGTCGAGGATCCCCCATTTTCCGGCCCCAGAAACCAAGATGGCGGCTGTCAAAGTTGGAAAAAATATGTTTTCTATGGTTTTAGAAAAATGAAATCTAAATCAACTGGGTAATAGTGAGTAAGTCCCAAAATATAAAAAAAGTTGACATATATCACTTCAAAACAAAATGGCGGTAACATTTCAAGAATTTAGTTTTTCTTTGATTTTTTCTTTACTTTTTAAGGGATGATCTTTTCCAATGTCTCATATTAAAGCTACTGACCGGCTTCTTGATCTTACATTAAACATATTAGAGTTTATAAGCGGGTACAAAGATGGCGCTTGATATGCCAAAAATTATAAGAGACCTTATTAAACTATAGACAACAAAAAAAAATAAATTTTGCACAAACCAAAGCAGTTTTAGGATGACCTAAATCAGTTTTAAATTTTTGTGTCAAAAAAAAAGAAATTGTAACGCTTCAGTTAAAATGGCGGAGGATTAAGTAAAAAAAGTGTTTTTTTGTTTCTTCCTCAAGTTAAACACAAAGCACTTGGCAAAATATTGGGTTGCGTTAACTAAGATATAGCTATTTCCAGAAATAAAAAAAGTGTCATTCACAAATCAAGATGGCGGCGACTAAAATAAAAAAATAACATTATTTTTCTGTTCGTTTACATTTTTTCATAAACAAAATCAGTTTTAGGATCAGCTAAATTAGTTTTAAACTTTTGCGTCAAAAAAAAAATATATTTTTATACCTCAGTTAAAATGGCGGACACTTAAAAAAAAAAAATTCGTAAGGTAAACAAAAAACACTTGGCAAAATATGGGACACGTTGGTCAAATCACGTTTTAAATTATCTCAAGAAAAGCAATATTGTAATATGTAAATAAGATTCCAAAATTTTGTTTTTTCGTTAACCCGTTTATACTGTTAAGAATGACGTAGTGTTACAATTAAGTCTATAGTTGTTTTAAAGGAAAACATATTAGATACAAAAGTTTCTGGCAAGTATCCAGTACCTAAGCATCCGCGTAGGAATATTTAGAAATGTCGATAATACCTGACTATAAGATGATATCTTATTTGTTTTTAAATATTTTTTTGACTTAATTGTCCGCCATTTTAACTGAGGCATTAATTTTTTTTGATACAAAAATTTTAAATTAATTTAGCTTATCCTAGAACTGCTTTTGTTTGTAAAAAAATGTTAACGTGCGGAAATATAATGTTGTTTTTTTTTATTTTAATCGTCGCGATTTTTTCACGGAAATGACATGTCAATTTCTTTTTTTATTCTAAAATTTTATCACGTATTTTTTTAACTTAAGAAAAAAACAAAAAAAAAAATATTTTTTTTAACTGAATTATTAAAATTTGATTTATTTCACACAAAAATTTAAAATTGATTTAATTAAATTAGGTTTCTTTATTTTAGTCGCGGCCATCTTGATTTGAGAATGACATGTGTCATTTTTTTGCAATTTTTGAGGAAAGCGTTCTCGATTTAGTATAAATTGATAGATTGCATGACTTAGTATAAATACCACACCAGGGGAAAATTACTTTTTTCTCGATAATTTGGCCGCCATTTTGAATATCATATGTCAAATCAAATGTTTTTTAAAATTTTAGCAGAGACGAGCTCATCATAGCATTCCACTAAAAATATCTTTTTTTTAATTTTGTCTATAAATTAGTAAGGTCTCTTATATTTTTGACATATCAAGCGCCATCTTTGTACCCGCATATAAACTCTAATCTTTTTTATTGTAGGACCAAGAAGACGGCCAGTAGCTTTAACACGAGACATCAGGAAAAATCATTACTTAAAATGTAAAAAGAGAATCAAAGAAAAACTAATTTTTTGAAATCTGGCCGCCATTTTCTTTTAAAGTGACATATGTCAACATTTTTTATATTTTTGGATTAAGTGGGACCTCCTCACTATTACCCAATTGATTTAGATTTGATTTTTCTGAAAACGTAGAAAACACATTTTTTCCTAACTTTGACAGCCGCCATCTTGGTTTTTGAGGCCGGAAAATGGGGGATCCTCGACTGGAATTTCAGCTTTTGGTATTAAGTATCACTATGCCAAATATAAAAAAATATACTCTTTTTGCAACTTTCTTTTAAATATCCCTACGAATTTACTCCACATTTTTATGTGCAACTGTGTCTATTTAAACCAACGCTTGTAAAGAAAAAACAATATTTAAGCCGTTGCGCGCAAAAGCTTTTTTTTTATTAGTTTGACTTTCTTTGTCGTCCATCAAATAATTTGCACTCATACCTTTTACTGCTTCACATGAGCAAAATGACACCCGGTATCTGCGTTTACATTTTCGTTATTTTGTTCAAAATCCACTTAAAAAGTTATACACAACCTCGAGTTTAAAACGCGAGACCTAAAATTTAAAAAAAATGTAAAAGGGTTTAACAAAAATGTCGAGATTTCCATACACTAATCCGTTTTTAAAAATTTGTCAAAATTAATGCGCGGATTTTCGGCACTTTTTGCAGTTTTTATCCGCAAATTTGTATTCGTTTTTGGTAGGTATCGAACTCTATGCTGTTTGTTTTCATCTTCCTATTTACGAGTTAGTTTTTTTCAAAGCAATACACTTCAGAAAGAAATATATGGAAGCCAAAAATAAAGAATATATATATATATATATATATAGGGTGTAAAAAACTAAAAAAAGTTATATAATATAGTTCGAGTGGGAGAAAAAGGAAATTTCAAAAACTGATAGGGCCAAATTACAATAATATAATCTATTAAAGGTTTTGACTGTTTTTTTTTTAACTGATGGCTACGGGTTACGGAAATATAGGCTGTCACAAAAAATCTCTGCAATGGGTAAAAAAGTACATTTGTATTAAATTAATTTTTAGAAAAAAATTACTATAACATTTAGAAAATGACGTTAGATTAAATTCGATATTAGAAACAAAATTTTTGACGCAGTTTGGTGTCTTCCATGACAAAGATGGGAAAATTACGTTTTCTTTCCTTCCCTGCATATGGGAAGTGTCCGCCATCTTGGATACATTGAAAGGGCGAGAGTTCAGCTACAACAATGAGTACCTGATTTGTACACTTATCCCTACAAAAGAAATTATAATTTTTTGAACATAATATTGTTTGACAAAACCAAAGAAAATGAAATTAAACAGAAAAAAATAAAAACCTCTTGTAGTTAGCAAAACAAAAAGAGAAATGCAACAAATTACCTATTTAAAAATAAAATTAAATAAATCAAAAAATAATTCACCATAGTAGGTACCCTTTACCTTTTAGAAGATATGTATTTGTTTTAATATTAAAATACAAACCAAAAATATAATTTTTGTATGAATAGTTGTGTACGCCTTCACCAGAATTTATTCGTTATTACCCAAGTAAAACTATATAAAGATATTTATTAACTGGTCAGTAACATTTTTTAAATATTAAGAACATGTTTTTGAATATTTAGAGAAAAATTTTGAGATTTTAATTTAATTACTTTGAAATAAGTGCAACGTTTGTGAATATATCGACGGGTTTTCATATCGACCCACCCAGTTTCTTTTAACTTACGACTAACTGGATGTCTTCTACGGATTCCATGTATAGATCTAAGACAGAATTTTTTAAATTTTGTTCGCTGTAACAGCTGTTAAACATGGACCATACACAACCTCACAATGATTAAAAATAGATAAAACAATCGAATCACATAATAATTTTTTCATGTCTGAAGTTAACATTTTTCTCAAATGATACAATGCTCTCAGTCTGCCTATAAATCTTCGTATACAGTTTGAAATATGCTTTTCAAAGCGAAGAGAGGAATCAAAAATCAAACCTAAATTTTTAACATCTATTTTAAGCGGTAAGTTTTGGTCACTAATCCGAATGTCAACGCTCTGTGTCAGACTCTTTACATCAACTGGTCACCCAAAAAGCATAACCACGGACCTATTGGGGTTCAGCTTTAAAGAGTGATCCCTCGAAACCCTACTGATCACCTCCAGATCCTCATCGGGCACAACCCTGTTGCAGCATATTAGGTGGAAAGGAAAAATATAATTGCTTATCAACTACATATTTCTGGACTTTACAATTCTTTAAAAAACTTGCAAACTTATAGGTATATAACAAACAGGATTGGTCCTAAAATAGAGCCTTGAGGTACGCCTTATCCAGATAGTCAGATTGAACTCCATTGAGGGTTACTTTTTGTTTTCTACCTGCCATATATTCTTTTATAAGGTTACGTGAGCTTTGGTCAAAATGCAGTGATTCTAGGACAATCAACAGGTTCGTGATCAATCGTATTGAAAGCTTTCGAATAGTCAAGCAGGACAAGTATAGTGCAATGCCCCTAATCGGTGGCCCTAAAAATGTCATCGGTAACATTTAATAAAACTGAAGCGCAGCTATGGCCTCCCTAAAACCTGACTGGGGCAGATCAATTAAGTTTGATTTCTCTACATACGCAAAGATTTGGTTTTTTAAAGCTCCTTCAATTATTTTTGATAAAATTGGTAAATTAGAGATAGGACGTAACTCGCTAAAATCGTTTGGGCTGTCAGTTTTAGGCAAAGGAACCACATGCGCTACTTTCCATTGGAACGGAAATACGAAATTTAAAATGCAATAATTTATTAGATGACAAATGTACTTTAAAATATATGGACAGCAATATATTAGAAAATTTATATGTAGCCCGTCTGATCAAACAGCTCTAGTTTTTATTTGTGTCAAATAACTGCCCACCTCAAATCCAGAAACCACAGAAAAACTAAATTTTAATTTATAATAATATTGATTTAGGTTAGCTGCATTTCTTATTGAAAGGATAGAATTAACAAAAAAGCGGTTTATTTCATTGGGATCAGAGAGATGTGGTGGTAATTGTCTGTTCTTTTACTGCCAATGATATTTAGGTTTTTTACATATTTCCAAAAAAGTTTTTTATTTTTTTCATTGAACTGTGTGTTTAAGTAAGCCTTTTTTTATCGAAGAATTGATGAGTTTGTAAAATTCTTTAAGGATCTATAAGCAGCTTGATTAGCCAAAGTTTTGTTTTCCCTAAATTTATAGGTACCTAGTCTTATTTCGCAGTTTTATAAGAATTTTCAAATTATCTGTAATCCACGGTAAATTTTTTTTCTAAAATTAGCCTTTTTTAGTGTCGAAAAAAGATCCAACAGTGCATTTAAATTATTATTAAAAAACTCAACCTTTCCGTCAACTTTGTTATTTTTTAGGTCTCTAAACATGACCGGCCCCGCCTGACCATTCTCACTTTCAAGTTCAAGATCAGCAAATATAAGTTCGTGGTCCGATATACCAAAATGTAGAGTGCCTGACTGTAAGATTTTTAAATTCTCTGAAACCAAAATGTGATCAATTAATCTATTTGAGGCCTGTGTGATTCCTGTGGATTCATTGATTATATTTGTTCCAGTCTCAGAGCATTAAGAGTATTAAGGTATGGACGGACACTAAATTTTGTTGTATTAAACAGATAAAGATTTATATCTCGAAAACAAACCAAGTGATCAGATTGTGACAATAAATCTATGCAAAATATTTTCAAATTCATTAATA
Source organism: Oxystoma pomonae (assembly GCA_963921995.1). Classification (NCBI taxonomy): domain Eukaryota; kingdom Metazoa; phylum Arthropoda; class Insecta; order Coleoptera; family Brentidae; genus Oxystoma; species Oxystoma pomonae. Next base: position 36,195,661 of record OY998167.1, on the reverse strand, counting down.
AAATTATTATGATTAAAGTTAGGTGGTCTATAAACACAGCCCAAACTCAGAAACAGTTTCTCGAAAGAAAAATAATGTTGATAAAAATTATTTATTACAGTTTTTTTTAACATTTGGACCAATGAACTTTTAACAACTTTTGTTTATACATGTTTTTGTGCAATATATGTGGAAACATATAACTATTAGATATATAAAGGCCCACGATGCGCGATGCGAGAAAATCGTAGCGGCAACGATCAAAATCTAGATTGCCATGACATGGCCAATAGGAAAAAAAAGGCTCGATCTGAACCTGCGCGAGTATCTGACGCATGCGCATTGGAGCCCGGCATTAATCCATTTTCACAGAGGACTACGACTACGCTTTTTATCATAGGGAAAGCAAGCAGGAAATTGACATTTGTACATGGGGAATTACACTTCTACTTGACATGTGCGAGCGTAAACAGTTGTGTGTGTTTCCTTAAGACGAACTTTTTCAAATTTCTTGTTTGCTTACCAGCGTAAATCCGCCTTCATTTCCACAGTACCGCCGAGGTAGAATTTTCGGCGTGTAGAGATGATCAGAAATCGACATTTGAGGGGGATCCACTATTGCAGGCCCGGCGCGGCGCTAGGGTGTTGGCCGCCTGAGGCAAATTTGTAAAATGTCGCCCCCATACCATCTTTTAAACCAACCAAACTTTAAAACGAAACATTAAAATTTAATTTTTTTTGAAGGTCTAGGTTTATAGGTTGAGGGATCTTGTTAATGAAACGTTCTTTTTTTGAAATTCCAACGTTTCGCAAAATTTATTTGCTCAGAGCTATTCCAGACGGCCGTTCCATGTGTCGATTTTATTGCCAACAGACGTCATCCTTCGGGAAAGAGGCATTATTTTTGCAAAAGTACCGTAAAATTTTGATTAAAACTTAAAAGAAAAACATAAACACATTAAAATAATAGTACTACGGCGAGTACTTCGTTCGAATTTTTTACATTTTTAACAGAAAATCAAAATATTTAAAGTTTAACATTGTTGGAAAAACCCTATTTCTTATACATAAGCAACACTAAATAACGAAAGTAGAAAACAACAACTTAAAACTTATTAATCAATTCGGTAATGCGCACCTACGTGTTACCTTCGGTGCGAAGTAACAACAAAGCATAAAAAGGCGACTTTGTAATCTTATATTATTTAACATATTATTGACCCAAAAAGTTTAAAAGTTAAGGGGGAATTTGAGTCAAAATACGGGTTCTATAGTGAAAAGTTTGAACCATACAGTAGCATTTTTTATAATTATTAAAGTTTAAAAAATTTTCTGGACTTTTTTTCCGCAAATCCGTTAATAATTTCATCATAACTAAGATTTTGAGCAGTTCGTGTTTAATAGATATATGATTGCCAAAGAATTAAGCCTTTCTTGCTCCATATAGCTCCTTTTATAGTTCTCAATAATTTTTAATTTAGAGAAGGATCGTTTTCCAGGAGCAACTGATACTGGTAAAGTTAATAAAATTCTTATTGCGAGAAAAACATTGGGAAAATTTCCTTCCAGCTCAAAATATTTTAGAAAGTTAAGTGTAGTTAAAGAACTTTTAAGATATTTCCAGATATAGAGGTAAGTCACGATATTTCATCTCTTAACTCCAGTCCATTTACATCACTACTTTCTCCATCTGTTAAATGTAAATAAAGGTCCATACACTGTTATATATATTTTTAAATATTCTTTAGTAACTGAAGAAAGCAGTGATACATCATACAGAAATTGGAAATATTCTGAATATTGTTTTAAAAGATTAAAACGCTATTCTAACGATTTAGTAATTGTGTCCAGGAATCTGAAAAATATTTCTTTAAATTTTAATTTAAGATCCAAGATAGGCTCATCTTGGGCTTCATAATTAAATTGTCTTGTTTTTTTCGAGGCCTAGACCTTGTGTTAACGGTAAAAGATGCTTCTAGTTCTAACTCATTTGCTAGTTCTCTGGCTTCAACCAAAATTTCTTCAAAGTACCTATCAGTGCTAAGCAATTTAAACTGTTCAGGCAAGTTGCCTAACGTGAAGCCACTAACTTCAACAATGTCTAAATTTGTATTTGGAGAAGCTTACTTACAGGGTGTATTTTGTTTAGAATTTCGTAACAGTTCACAACACAAACGACAAAATTTAAACTTTCTTTATTTTAGCTAGACCGTCAGCTTCATTTAGCACTGTGGCATCAAATACCGCCACGTTGATATTTTAACGCTCTCATTAAGGATTTTCGATTTAGAATTGGTTCTAGTTCGGGTTGACATTATTTTGACAAAAATTTTGATAGCGGTTCTAAAATAACGACGTCATTACAACCTCCTGGGCCGGTTCTAAAATTTCATAACCAGGTTGCAACTGTGACGTCATTGTTTTAAAACGAAAGGACCGGTTCTGGTTCAACCAGAACCAGGGCCAATTGTAAATCGAAAATCTTTATTTAGTCGATTCGGCTCTCCCAGCGGGTTTTGCACAACGGTCTCAATGTTAACAAGTTTATTTTTTGAGTTAGAATTGCCCGTCGTTGGGTAGACGCGGCAAAATATACGAATGAACTGTTGAAAAAAAGCCTCGAAAGGCGCAATTACACAGACGAACATGCTCAAACAAAAGCTCGTGCAAAAGATCTAAAATTTTTTGTGTGAACATTTTTGTGAGCTTTTCTTTGAACATTTTGTTCGGGTAAATTTTTGAGCAAATTATTGCTATCTATTTTGGAAACATATTTTTAAAGATGAGAATAAATAAAATTTCACATCAGTGATCAGTGATCTCAATTCTTTAAAAAAATGTAATACCAACTTTTATTTAAAATTTTTGTGAAAAAAAGCCGACGGCAAGCGAAACATTATTATTGGCTCTACCATCAGGTTTGTATTTTTTTCTTAGGGTTTTTCCCGGATTTTTTTGCCCGTGGTTTTTTTTGGGATTTTCTTGCGAGTCAAAGTCTAAAGTCAAAAAAAACCCAGGAAAATTTTTCTTTTCCAAAAAAATTTTGAGTTTTTCAAATATCGGCAAAAAACTCAAAAATTGCACTTTTAAGCGGTAATCCGCGCCTCACGACTATGAGGAGTGGTGGGGAGGGGATTTTTTTTAAACATATTTTTGTGACTTTACTTTACCCTTAGCTTTGATTGTTTTTTTTTTAATTCCTCACACCAGATTTACCTAGTTAGTTTAAGGCCCCAACCGTTGCTTAAAAAAGCGAAAGGTTCATGAAAATGCTGAAGATAGATACTTACTGTCAATTTAATGTAATAATGAAGGTCGATTACTGACACTGAACAAACAATATGCAAAGGAGCAACATTCCGATTCAGAAGTCCAGTCTATTACTGCTAAATTATATTTTTTTAGACAATGGTCGGGATGGTAGGATTGTAAAAGTGGGTAATAAACGGGTATTATTTAGACCGAACGTGCTTTTGTTCATATATTTGAGATTTAATAAAATGTATATAGGTTATTTAATTTGACTTAATTATTGTTGTATTGTGTTTTAAACTAGGAAGTAAAATAAAGAGATATCCTTTTAAACGTAAATTTTTATCATTACATTTTACAGGCAACAGCAATAAATAAGTGCCATTATTATTTTTTTTATTCTCCTTTTTTTACAACCCCAAAAAAGTTACAAGTATACTGGCATATCCCCTATAAAAATCAGGTCAATCGAAGTTGCTTATGAGGTAAAATGTGAATTTCGACATCAAATCGTTTTTCCGTCGGAAAGCACTTAATAAAAAATACCTTGTTTTAAAACTTAATCTTTCTATTTTGAGTTAAGTTCAATGAATTCCCATAAAACTATAAAATTTAAATTTGTAAGAAATTTCTATACCAACATTTCTTCAAACAAATTTTTCTTAACATTCTCTCCAAAATTTACGTATGTTTTTTTGTACGAGATTTTGCTCGAACATTTCTTTGAGCATTTTGCTCAAGAGGCTCGTGTAAATGTTTGTCGGCATTTCCACATCAAAGGAAAGTTTGTCTGTGTAAATGCGCCTGAAGGTTGCTTTAACGGAATCATTGATCACCAAATTGAGATAATGTGCAGTACATGGCACAAACATAGCACGGGGATTATCGTCTAGTATTCTTTTCTAAATACCTACATTTTTTGGGAAGTCAATAAATAAAAATGAATACAAAAAACGGCGAAAAAGTTTTTAGTTATAATTTTTTCACACCATTTGGTCAGAAGAAACGGCCGCCTGAGGCGGCTGCCTCGGCGCCTCAGCCCAAGCGCCGAGCCTGACTATTGGAAATGAATAGTTCAACAAAACAATAACTAGAAGTTAAACTTCCAAATCAGTTACATCAACCGAAAAGAATATAAAAAAGAGAAGATCAAAAGATCTTGGGAGGAAAGAACGAAAATTCAAAATTGGATGAGTGTCCCACAAGGAACACACAAAAGACCAAAGCGAAAGAAGAAACAATTAAATGATGTTTCGCTCGGGGTGACCAGCGTGGGCTCGTCAGTGGATTCACTAGTCACCCTCAATCCAGACATCATTTAACACCATCGCACACTCTGACTTCCAACTCTGAATCACTCACAAATAGGCATCGGTCCGCATGGTACTTATTATAAGTCACCTGATACGGGTTCGTCCTGGCGTGTTAATCTTTCCAATAGGAATATGCTCCTAAGACAATTAAAACAAATCACCCCGGGCGAAACATCATTTAATTGTTTCTTCTTTCGCTTTGGTCTTTTGTGTGTTCCTTGTGGGACACTCACCCAATTTTGAATTTTCGTTCTTTCCTCCCAAGATCTTTTGATCTTCTCTTTTTTAAAACAATAACTAGTGCACAGTAAAAAGTAATTAAATACGGCGCTACCTATTTTTAATAAAAATAGTTCAAGAATTAAAAAACTGCGCAACTGTCCAAATGTTTCACACTTTTTGCTTATTATTATTGACAAGTAATTTTTTTCAATGCTATTGACTTTATAAAGATTGTATTGAGTATTAAATTCTTTAAAAGTTTAGTTTAAAAGTTTTTATCAATAAATGCACACGTGTAAATCGACAAAAATCCAAGATGGCGGACACTTTTCATATTCAGGGAATCATTTAATTGTTTCTTCTTTCGCTTTGGTCTTTTGTGTGTTCCTTGTGGGACACTCACCCAATTTTGAATTTTCGTTCTTTCCTCCCAAGATCTTTTGATCTTCTCTTTTTTAAAACAATAACTACTGTACAGTAAAAAGTAATTAAATACGGCGCTACCTATTTTTAATAAAAATAGTTCAAGAATTAAAAAACTGCGCAACTGTCCAAATGTTTCACACTTTTTGCTTATTATTATTGACAAGTAATTTTTTTCAATGCTATTGACTTTATAAAGATTGTATTGAGTATTAAATTCTTTAAAAGTTTAGTTTAAAAGTTTTTATCAATAAATGCACACGTGTAAATCGACAAAAATCCAAGATGGCGGACACTTTTCATATTCAGGGAAGGGAAAATAATGTGATTTTGACATCTACTTGGCAGGAAGAACCTAACTGCGACAAAATTTGGTCCTGGTTCTGGTTGACATTATTTTGACATAAATTTTGACAGCGGTTCTAAAATAATGACGTCATTTAAAATATTATTAAGATATCTTTGATTTTAGTCAAAAAAAGACTATCCATAATTTTGCAAAATTTTAGGGGTTATGTTTACAACCAAAGGGCCGAACCAACCTCCCAGGCTGGTTCTAAAATTTCATAACCGGGTTGTAACTGTGACATCATTGTTGTAAAACGAAAATCCTTTTAATCGTTGAACTACAGTGTGTTTTCATGTTTCGTATAGTTGCCTCTTATTAATACCAGAACATTTGCACTCTGTACCCTGTATATGTGAGCAGGATTGGCCACCATCTGTCTGGTAAGCCTAATCCTGACAGTGCAACCTTGTCGCCGCGATTTTACGCGTCCTTCTGTCGCTGCAACTTATTGATTACTTACATACAAAATACCTACTTCAAAATCCATTATATTAATTAATAAACAAAACATAATATCATATATATAGGGTTGACTATCAACAAGGCCTAATAATATAATTAATATTGAGTTGGTAAAACTGAAAATACTACTTCTCGCATGAAAATCAATGGCGATCCCCCCCTTTTTTCGAGAATTAATTTAAAAAGTTGCCGGTTTTTCCTAAAAGTAGTAAAATTTTTGATAGTTTTTTAAAAATTTTCGCCTGCGTCTCCCTATTGGGACTAAAGTTACATTAATTTTAAAACTTTTGTATAAAACTTTTTCTTTGCTTTTACAAAATTTTAACCTCACGCTCCCTCCCTTTTAGAAAAGGTGCGACCACCACTGTGAAAATAGAACATGTTCATGCAACTCCACAAATCTTGGTTTTTTTCTATGCAACTATTGGCAATCGAGAACCGTCAGAATCAGCAAGAAAACTAACTGATCAAAATAAACACGACAAATATTTGGCATCAGCGATAATAAACGCGCTGCATAAAAGCACCAACTGAAATCAATGGACTTTTAGGCCTCTTTTATGAACGCGTTTTTCGTCGCTTGTCGCGGGGCGACAAAAGACGCGACTTTTTCTAAAAGCACCTTGTTTAATGTGCTCTTTTATGCATCGACGTCAATCAGTCGCTCGCCGCCTGTGTCGCGTGAATTACAAAACGTGTCGCGACAGGCGTTTTAAAAGTACTTTAATTTCAATTGGTACTTTATGCAGCGCGTTTATTATCGCTGATGCCAAATATTTGTCGTGTTTATTTGGCTCGGTCAGTTTTTTAGCTTTTCACATAGCTCATCAAATGAGCCTGTCGACATACGGTAATAATTAAAGAATTTCTCCCTGTCGAGTCTTAGTTCTTAAATTAGTTGGATGCACATCCCAACGTCTCTCGCGTCTTTTTTTAATAATATGTTTGTATATGAAATTCATAATAACACACGAATTCATTTTTAATTAAACCGCCGTTGTGGTGTGATGTCCACTTGCAACTGATCAAATTTGAAAGCGGCACGCAACAAGAAACGCTTGAACCTGTTTCATAAAAAAAGCCGCGTTTTCTGTCGCCCCGCGACAAGCGACAAAAACGCGTGCATAAAAAAGGCCTTAAAACGCCTTTCGCGACGCGTTTTGTAATTCCACGCGACAGGATTTGAGTACGCCGCGACACAGGCGGCGAGCGGCTGATTAACGTCAATGCATATAACCGCACATTAAACAACGTGCTTTTAGAAAACGTCGCGTTTTTTGTCGCCCCACGACAAGCGACAAAAATCTCTGAGGCCTCTTTTATGCACGCGTTTTTTTGTCGATTGTCGCGGGGCAACAGAAAACGCAGCATTTTTTTATGAGACAGGTTCAAGCGTTTCTTGTCGCGTGCCGCTTTCAAATTTGATCAGTTGCAAGTGGACATCACACCACAACGGCGGTATTATTAAAAATCCGTATGTTATTATGTATTTTATAACATCTAATTAAAGACTCCTCAGAGGCGCATATTATACACTTTAGGAATAAGTAAGACTGGACAGGGAGAAATTCTTGAATTAATACCGTATGTCGACAAGCTCATTTGATGAGCTATGTGAAAATCAAGAAAACTGACTGATCAAAATAAACACGACAAATATTTGGCATTGGCAATCTTTTATGCACTCGTCTTTTGTCGCTTGTCCTGGGGCGACAAAAGGCGCGACTTTTTCTAAAAGCACGTTGTTTAATGTGCTCTTTTATGCATCGATGTCAATGAGTCGCTCGCCGCCTGTGTCGCGGCGTACTCAAATCCCGCCGCGTGGAATTACAAAATGCGTCGCGACAGGCGTTTTAAAAGTACTTTAATTTCAATTGGTACTTTTATGCAGCGCGTTTATTATAGCTGATGCCAAATATTTGTCGTGTTTATTTGGCTCGGTAAGTTTTTTAGCTTTTCACATAGCTCATCAAATGAGCCTGTCGACATACGGTAATAATTAAAGAATTTCTCCCTGTCGAGTCTTAGTTCTTAAATTAGTTGGATGCACATCCCAACGTCTCTCGCGTCTTTTTTTAATAATATGTTTGTATATGAAATACATAATAACACACGGATTCATTTTTAATTAAACCGCCGTTGTGGTGTGATGTCCACTTGCAACTGATCAAATTTGAAAGCGGCACGCAACAAGAAACGCTTGAACCTGTTTCATAAAAAAAGCCGCGTTTTCTGTCGCCCCGCGACAAGCGACCAAAACGCGTGCATAAAAAAGGCCTTAAAACGCCTTTCGCGACGCGTTTTGTAATTCCACGCGACAGGATTTGAGTACGCCGCGACACAGGCGGCGAGCGGCTGATTAACGTCGATGCATATAACCGCACATTAAACAACGTGCTTTTAGAAAACGTCGCGTTTTTTGTCGCCCCACGACAAGCCACAAAAATCTCTGAGGCCTCTTTTATGCACGCGTTTTTTTGTCGATTGTCGCGGGGCAACAGAAAACGCAGCGGTTTTTTATGAGACAGGTTCAAGCGTTTCTTGTCGCGTGCCGCTTTCAAATTTGATCAGTTGCAAGTGGACAACACACATCCGTGTGTTATTATGTATTTTATAACATCTAATTAATAGTGTAAGACTCCTCAGAGGCGCATATTATACACTTTAGGAATAAGTAAGACTGGACAGGGAGAAATTCTTGAATTAATACCGTATGTCGACAAGCTCATTTGATGAGCTATGTGAAAATCAAGAAAACTGACTGATCAAAATAAACACGACAAATATTTGGCATTGGCAATCCTTTATGCACTCGTCTTTTGTCGCTTGTCCTGGGGCGACAAAAGGCGCGACTTTTTCTAAAAGCACGTTGTTTAATGTGCGCTTTTATGCATCGACGACAATCGGCCGCTCGCCGCCTGTGTCGCGGCGTACTCAACTCCTGTCGCGTGGAATTACAAAACGTGTCGCGACAGGCGTTTTAAAAGTACTTTAATTTCAATTGGTACTTTATGCAGCGCGTTTATTACCGCTGATGCCAAATATTTGTCGTGTTTATTTGGCTCGGTCAGTTTTTTAGCTTTTCACATAGCTCATCAAATGAGCCTGTCGACATACGATAATAATTAAAGAATTTCTCCCTGTCGAGTCTTAGTTCTTAAATTAGTTGGATGCACATCCCAACGTCTCTCGCGTCTTTTTTTAATAATATGTTTGTATATGAAATACATAATAACACACGAATTCATTTTTAATTAAACCGCCGTTGTGGTGTGATGTCCACTTGCAACTGATCAAATTTGAAAGCGGCACGCGACAAGAAACGCTAGAAACCTGTTTCATAAAAAAGACCTTAAAACGTCTTTCGCGACGCGTTTTGTAATTCCACGCGACAGGATTTGAGTACGCCGCGACACAGGCGGCGAGCGGCTGATTAACGTCGATGCATATAACCGCACATTAAACAACGTGCTTTTAGAAAACGTCGCGTTTTTTGTCGCCCCACGACAAGCCACAAAAATCTCTGAGGCCTCTTTTATGCACGCGTTTTTTTGTCGATTGTCGCGGGGCAACAGAAAACGCAGCGGTTTTTTATGAGACAGGTTCAAGCGTTTCTTGTCGCGTGCCGCTTTCAAATTTGATCAGTTGCAAGTGGACAACACACATCCGTGTCCTCAGAGGCGCATATTATACACTTTAGGAATAAGTAAGACTGGACAGGGAGAAATTCTTGAATTAATACCGTATGTCGACAAGCTCATTTGATGAGCTATGTGAAAATCAAGAAAACTGACTGATCAAAATAAACACGACAAATATTTGGCATTGGCAATCCTTTATGCACTCGTCTTTTATCGCTTGTCCTGGGGCGACAAAAGGCGCGACTTTTTCTAAAAGCACGTTGTTTAATGTGCGCTTTTATGCATCGACGACAATCGGCCGCTCGCCGCCTGTGTCGCGGCGTACTCAACTCCTGTCGCGTGGAATTACAAAACGTGTCGCGACAGGCGTTTTAAAAGTACTTTAATTTCAATTGGTACTTTATGCAGCGCGTTTATTACCGCTGATGCCAAATATTTGTCGTGTTTATTTGGCTCGGTCAGTTTTTTAGCTTTTCACATAGCTCATCAAATGAGCCTGTCGACATACGATAATAATTAAAGAATTTCTCCCTGTCGAGTCTTAGTTCTTAAATTAGTTGGATGCACATCCCAACGTCTCTCGCGTCTTTTTTTAATAATATGTTTGTATATGAAATACATAATAACACACGAATTCATTTTTAATTAAACCGCCGTTGTGGTGTGATGTCCACTTGCAACTGATCAAATTTGAAAGCGGCACGCGACAAGAAACGCTAGAAACCTGTTTCATAAAAAAGACCTTAAAACGTCTTTCGCGACGCGTTCTGTAATTCCACGCGACAGGATTTGAGTACGCCGCGACACAGGCGGCGAACGGCTGATTAACGTCGATGCATATAACCGCACATTAAACAACGTGCTTTTAGAAAACGTCGCGTTTTTTGTCGCCCCACGACAAGCCACAAAAATCTCTGAGGCCTCTTTTATGCACGCGTTTTTTTGTCGATAGTCGCGGGGCAACAGAAAACGCAGCGTTTTTTTATGAGACAGGTTCAAGCGTTTCTTGTCGCGTGCCGCTTTCAAATTTGATCAGTTGCAAGTGGACAACACACATCCGTGTGTTATTATGTATTTTATAACATCTAATTAATAGTGTAAGACTCCTCAGAGGCGCATATTATACACTTTAGGAATAATTAAGACTGGACAGGGAGAAATTCTTGAATTAATACCGTATGTCGACAAGCTCATTTGATGAGCTATGTGAAAATCAAGAAAACTGACTGATCAAAATAAACACGACAAATATTTGGCATTGGCAATCCTTTATGCACTCGTCTTTTGTCGCTTGTCCTGGGGCGACAAAAGGCGCGACTTTTTCTAAAAGCACGTTGTTTAATGTGCGCTTTTATGCATCGACGACAATCGGCCGCTCGCCGCCTGTGTCGCGGCGTACTCAACTCCTGTCGCGTGGAATTACAAAACGTGTCGCGACAGGCGTTTTAAAAGTACTTTAATTTCAATTGGCACTTTATGCAGCGCGTTTATTATCGCTGATGCCAAATATTTGTCGTGTTTATTTGACTCGGTAAGTTTTTTAGCTTTTCACATAGCTCATCAAATGAGCCTGTCGACATACGGTAATAATTAAAGAATTTCTCCCTGTCGAGTCTTAGTTCTTAAATTAGTTGGATGCACATCCCAACGTCTCTCGCGTCTTTTTTTAATAATATGTTTGTATATGAAATACATAATAACACACGGATTCATTTTTAATTAAACCGCCGTTGTGGTGTGATGTCCACTTGCAACTGAACAAATTTGAAAGCGGCACGCGACAAGAAACGCTTGAACCTGTTTCATAAAAAAGCCGCGTTTTCTGTCGCCCCGCGACAAGCGACAGAAACGCGTGCATAAAAAAGGCCTTAAAACTCCATTCGCGACGCGTTTTGTAATTCCACGCGACAGGATTTGAGTACGCCGCGACACAGGCGGCGAGCGGCTGATTAACGTCGATGCATATAACCGCACATTAAACAACGTGCTTTTAGAAAACGTCGCGTTTTTTGTCGCCCCACGACAAGCCACAAAAATCTCTGAGGCCTCTTTTATGCACGCGTTTTTTTGTCGATTGTCGCGGGGCAACAGAAAACGCAGCGTTTTTTTATGAGACAGGTTCAAGCGTTTCTTGTCGCGTGCCGCTTTCAAATTTGATCAGTTGCAAGTGGACAACACACCACAACGGCGGTATTATTAAAATCCGTGTGTTATTATGTATTTTATAACATCTAATTAATAGTGTAAGACTCCTGAGAGGCGCATATTATACACTTTAGGAATAATTAGGACTGGATATCGAGAAATTCTTGAATTAATACCGTATGTCGACAAGCTCATTTGATGAGCTATGTGAAAATCAAAAAAACTGACTGATCAAAATAAACACGACAAATATTTGGCATTGGCAATCTTTTATGCACTCGTCTTTTGTCGCTTGTCCTGGGGCGACAAAAGGCGCGACTTTTTCTAAAAGCACGTTGTTTAATGTGCTCTTTTATGCATCGATGTCAATGAGTCGCTCGCCGCCTGTGTCGCGGCGTACTCAAATCCCGCCGCGTGGAATTACAAAATGCGTCGCGACAGGCGTTTTAAAAGTACTTTAATTTCAATTGGTACTTTATGCAGCGCGTTTATTATCGCTGATGCCAAATATTTGTCGTGTTTATTTGACTCGGTAAGTTTTTTAGCTTTTCACATAGCTCATCAAATGAGCCTGTCGACATACGGTAATAATTAAAGAATTTCTCCCTGTCGAGTCTTAGTTCTTAAATTAGTTGGATGCACATCCCAACGTCTCTCGCGTCTTTTTTTAATAATATGTTTGTATATGAAATACATAATAACACACGGATTCATTTTTAATTAAACCGCCGTTGTGGTGTGATGTCCACTTGCAACTGAACAAATTTGAAAGCGGCACGCAACAAGTAACGCTTGAACCTGTTTCATAAAAAAAGCCGCGTTTTCTGTCGCCCCGCGACAAGCGACAGAAACGCGTGCATAAAAAAGGCCTTAAAACGCCATTCGCGACGCGTTTTGTAATTCCACGCGACAGGATTTGAGACCGCCGCGACATAGGCGGCGAGCGGCTGATTAACGTCGATGCATAAAAGCGCACATTAAACAACGTGCTTTTAGAAAACGTCGCGTTTTTTGTCGCCCCACGACAAGCCACAAAAATCTCTGAGGCCTCTTTTATGCACGCGTTTTTTTGTCGATTGTCGCGGGGCAACAGAAAACGCAGCGTTTTTTTATGAGACAGGTTCAAGCGTTTCTTGTCGCGTGCCGCTTTCAAATTTGATCAGTTGCAAGTGGACAACACACCACAACGGCGGTATTATTAAAATCCGTGTGTTATTATGTATTTTATAACATCTAATTAATAGTGTAAGACTCCTGAGAGGCGCATATTATACACTTTAGGAATAATTAGGACTGGATATCGAGAAATTCTTGAATTAATACCGTATGTCGACAAGCTCATTTGATGAGCTATGTGAAAATCAAGAAAACTGACTGATCAAAATAAACACGACAAATATTTGGCATTGGCAATCCTTTATGCACTCGTCTTTTGTCGCTTGTCCTGGGGCGACAAAAGGCGCGACGTTTTCTAAAAGCACGTTGTTTAATGTGCGCTTTTATGCATCGACGACAATCGGCCGCTCGCCGCCTGTGTCGCGGCGTACTCAACTCCTGTCGCGTGGAATTACAAAACGTGTCGCGACAGGCGTTTTAAAAGTACTTTAATTTCAATTGGTACTTTATGCAGCGCGTTTATTACCGCTGATGCCAAATATTTGTCGTGTTTATTTGACTCGGTAAGTTTTTTAGCTTTTCACATAGCTCATCAAATGAGCCTGTCGACATACGGTAATAATTAAAGAATTTCTCCCTGTCGAGTCTTAGTTCTTAAATTAGTTGGATGCACATCCCAACGTCTCTCGCGTCTTTTTTTAATAATATGTTTGTATATGAAATACATAATAACACACGGATTAATTTTTAATTAAACCGCCGTTGTGGTGTGATGTCCACTTGCAACTGATCAAATTTGAAAGCGGCACGCGACAAGAAACGCTTGAATCTGTTTCATAAAAAAGCCGCGTTTTCTGTCGCCCCGCGACAAGCGACAGAAACGCGTGCATAAAAAAGGCCTTAAAACACCTTTCGCGACGCGTTTTGTAATTCCACGCGACAGGATTTGAGTACGCCGCGACACAGGCGGCGAGCGGCTGATTAACGCCGATGCATATAACCGCACATTAAACAACGTGCTTTTAGAAAACGTCGCGTTTTTTGTCGCCCCACGACAAGCCACAAAAATCTCTGAGGCCTCTTTTATGCACGCGTTTTTTTGTCGATTGTCGCGGGGCAACAGAAAACGCAGCGTTTTTTTATGAGACAGGTTCAAGCGTTTCTTGTCGCGTGCCGCTTTCAAATTTGATCAGTTGCAAGTGGACAACACACGTCCGTGTGTTATTATGTATTTTATAACATCTAATTAATAATGTAAGACTCCTCAGAGGCGCATATTATACACTTTCGGAATAAGTAAGACTGGACAGGGAGAAATTCTTGAATTAATACCGTATGTCGACAAGCTCATTTGATGAGCTATGTGAAAATCAAGAAAACTGACTGATCAAAATAAACACGACAAATATTTGGCATTGGCAATCCTTTATGCACGCGTTTTTTGTCGCTTGTCCTGGGGCGACAAAAGGCGCGACGTTTTCTAAAAGCACGTTGTTTAATGTGCGCTTTTATGCATCGACGACAATCGGCCGCTCGCCGCCTGTGTCGCGGCGTACTCAACCCCTGTCGCGTGGAATTACAAAACGTGTCGCGACAGGCGTTTTAAAAGTACTTTAATTTCAATTGTTACTTTATGCAACGCGTTTATTACCGCTGATGCCAAATATTTGTCGTGTTTATTTGACTCGGTAAGTTTTTTAGCTTTTCACATAGCTCATCAAATGAGCCTGTCGACATACGGTAATAATTAAAGAATTTCTCCCTGTCGAATCTTAGTTCTTAAATTAGTTGGATGCACATCCCAACGTCTCTGGCGTCTTTTTTTAATAGTATGTTTGTACATCAAATACATAATAACACACGAATTCATTTTTAATTAAACCGCCGTTGTGGTGTGATGTCCACTTGCAACTGATCAAATTTGAAAGCGGCACGCAACAAGAAACGCTTGAACCTGTTTCATAAAAAAAGCCGCGTTTTCTGTCGCCCCGCGACAAGCGACAAAAACGCGTGCATAAAAAAGGCCTTAAAACGCCTTTCGCGACGCGTTTTGTAATTCCACGCGACAGGATTTGAGTACGCCGCGACACAGGCGGCGAGCGGCTGATTAACGTCGATGCATATAACCGCACATTAAACAACGTGCTTTTAGAAAACGTCGCGTTTTTTGTCGCCCCACGACAAGCCACAAAAATCTCTGAGGCCTCTTTTATGCACGCGTTTTTTTGTCGATTGTCGCGGGGCAACAGAAAACGCAGCGTTTTTTTATGAGACAGGTTCAAGCGTTTCTTGTCGCGTGCCGCTTTCAAATTTGATCAGTTGCAAGTGGACAACACACATCCGTGTGTTATTATGTATTTTATAACATCTAATTAATAATGTAAGACTCCTCAGAGGCGCATATTATACACTTTAGGAATAAGTAAGACTGGACAGGGAGAAATTCTTGAATTAATACCGTATGTCGACAAGCTCATTTGATGAGCTATGTGAAAATCAAGAAAACTGACTGATCAAAATAAACACGACAAATATTTGGCATTGGCAATCTTTTATGCACGCGTTTTTTGTCGCTTGTCCTGGGGCGACAAAAGGCGCGACTTTTTCTAAAAGCACATTGTTTAATGTGCTCTTTTATGCATCGATGTCAATCAGTCGCTCGCCGCCTGTGTCGCGGCGTACTCAAATACCGCCGCGTGGAATTAACAAATGCGTCGCGACAGGCGTTTTAAAAGTACTTTAATTTCAATTGGTACTTTATGCAGCGCGTTTATTATCGCTGATACCAAATACTTGTCGTGTTTATTTGGTTCGGTAAGTTTTTTAGCTTTTCACATAGCTCAGCAAATGAGCCTGTCGACATACGGTAATAATTAAAGAATTTCTCCCTGTCGAGTTTTAGTTCTTAAATGAGTTGGATGCGCATCCCAACGTCTCTGGCGTCTTTTTTTAATAATATGTTTGTACATGAAATACATTATAACACACGGATTCATTTTTAATTAAACCGCCGTTGTGGTGTGATGTCCACTTGCAACTGATCAAATTTGAAAGCGGCACGCGACAAGAAACGCTTGAACCTGTTTCATAAAAAAGCCGCGTTTTCTGTCACCCCGCGACAAGCGACAGAAACGCGTGCATAAAAAAGGCCTTAAAACGCCTTTCGCGACGCGTTTTGTAATTCCGACAGGATTTGAGACCGCCGCGACACAGGCGGCGAGCGGCTGATTAACGTCGATGCATAAAAGCGCACATTAAACAACGTGCAACAATGCGACAAAAAACGCGTGCATACAAGAGGCCTCAGGCTTTAACTGCGTCGTCGTCGCACGTTGTTTAATTTAATATAATATTTCGAACCAACTTGCTTACGCGCTCGATCCCTAAGCCATATAACACATGGACCTTAAAATTATCTTATATTAAACCCTTTTACATGCCAGGATATACCACTTATTTCGTTTTAACGCAGCCGTTAGAGTGAAAATTGCAGCTTTTCCGCAAGAAATAAAACATTCTCCAAGTGAGAAAACCGTTTCCTCAGTGGAGTTAGAAACTTACGGAGCGGTAAAAAGTATATTATATCCTTGCAGACTGGTAAAAAAGTGCCCCCTGCATAGTGCAACAGCTCAAGACTGCAGGAAAAATATATGTTGTCTAGCCGAAGACTTTATAAGATTGGTATTTAGCTCGGGAGAAATCTTTAAAAAGTCGAAGCCAAACTCAAACAGCTCTAGGACCCAGTGGCGTGACAATGGGGGTCGGTATTCTAGGGGGCATAAATAACGTAAGGATTTTTGCAATAGAGAGTTAACAGACCACTAATTTAGCGTCACCTTATTTGCATCATTACCGTAATTGAGATACTAAAAAGAGTTTGTAAACCACAAACACAAATTGCGGTAACCGTATTCTTGGGCCCACATACAAACTGCCAATGTTAATAGAATAGAAAAGAAAACAGCAATTCCTGTTTTTGCAAATTCACTTTCACAAGCAGCAAGAAAAGTTCATCTTTAAAATAATTAGTATGAAAAGTTTATGTTTGCATTTACTTTGCTGTTAGGTACCTGAAAGACTAGCTTTATTTTATGTTTGAATACTTTTTACTGATATTTTCTTTTTTAAACGTCTTAAGGCGCATTTACACAGACGAACATGCTCAAACAAAAGCTCGTGCAAAAGTTCTAAAATTTTTTGCGTGAACATTTGTGTGAGCTTTTCTTTGAACATTTTGTTCGGGTAAATTTTTGAGCAAATTATTGCTATCTATTTTGGAAACATATTTTTAAAGATGAGAATAAATAAAATTTCACATCAGTGATCAGTGATCTCAATTCTTTAAAAAAATGGAACACCAACTTTTATTTAAAATTTTTGTGGAAAAAGCCGACGGCAAGCGAAACATTATTATTGGCTCTACTATCAGTTTTGTCACATGGATTAGGGTTACTTATAATATTTTTTTCTTAGGGTTTTTCCAGGATTTTTTTGCCCGGGCTTTTTTTTGGAATTTTCTTGCGAGTTTTTTTTATTTCCAAGGGTTTTTTCCTAAAGTCAAAAAAATTTTGAGTTTTTCAAAAATCGGCAAAAAAACTCAAAAATTGCACTTTTAAGGCGTAACCCGCGCCTCACGACTATTAGGAGTGTTGGGGAGGGGGATTTTTTTTAAACATATTTTTGTAACTTTACTTTACCTCTAGCTTTTATTGTTGTTTTTTAATTCCTCACAGCAGATTTACCTAGTTAGTTTAAGGTCCCAAGGGTTGCTTAAAAAAGCAAAAGGTTCATGAAAATGCTGAAGATATCGATCGATTACTGACACTGAACCAACAATATGCAAAGGGCAACATTGCGATTCAAAAGGGTGGCCGGCCTACTACCTGCGAAATCCAAAACGCGGGATGATATATCGGCGGCACAGTCTACTAAATCACTGCTAAATTATATTTTTTAGACAACGGGTTCGTAGGGTTGTAAAAGTGGGTAATAAACAGGTATTATTTAAACCGAACGTGCTTTTGTTCATATATTTGAGATCTAATAAAATGTATATAGGTTTTTTAATTTGACTTGATTATTATTGTAAAAGAATAAACTAGGAAGTAAAATAAAGGGATATTCTTTTAAACGTAAATTTTTATCATTACATTTTACAGGCAACAACAATAAATAAGTGCCAATTATTATTATTTTTATTCTCGTTTTTTTTTACAACCCCAAAAAAGTTACAAGTATACTGGCATATCCCCTATAAAAATCAGATCAATCGAAGTTGCTTATGAGGTAAAATGTGCATTTCGGCATCAAATCGTTTTTCCGTCGGAAAGCACTTGATTAAAAATACCTTATTTCAAAACTTTGTTTTTCTATTTTCAGTTAAGTTCAATGAATTCCGATAACAATATATATTTTGAATTTGTAAAGAAATTTTTATACCCCCAATTCTTCAAACAAATTTTGCTCAACATTCTCTCCAAAATTTACGTGTGTTTTTTTGTACGAGATTTTGCTCGAACATTTCTTTGAGCATTTTGCTCAAGAGGCTTGTGTAAATGTTTGTCGGCATTTCCACATCAAAGGAAAGTTTGTCTGTGTAAATGCGCCTTAATAATGTACTGTTTAATGGTTTTATTAATACACCAAATACTTTTAATTTGCTTATTTCTGTATGTACAGGGTGATTCGAAATTCCCCTGAAAGTTACGTGATTATTTTGTTTAAATTTCATATTTTTTTTCTGATTTTAAAAGTAAAATTTTCGTATTTTTTTGGGAATCGCTTTAATATAATTTACCAAGCAAGTCTACGTGTGCTGCCAATGACATGTTTTAGGGTTTTATTTCAAGCATTTTGAAGTTGTCAAAGATGTGTTTTCAAAAATTGATATTTTTCCCACGTAGTAAAGGGTGCTTCTCAGAAAATATTAACAATTTTTAAATGCAAATATCTCTGAAACGAAAGAGTTTACAAAAATACATTTTACTAATTCTTGTACAGAACAACAAATTCTACGTACAATTAAAGTCTTTCTGGGGAATTTTGAATCACCCTGTATAACTTAATATTATATTTGGAAGTATAGGGCGGCCAAATCGCCACCTTACGCGAGCAGCCTATACCCTAGGAATGGCCCTGGCCATACGGACGCCCACGGTTTATCAAAATGTGCAAAATAAAACCCGTTAATAAAAGAAAGTTCAGTTATAAAATCATTCACTATAGGAACAGCAATTCGTTAAACCAATTTTTTATCCGAACCTTATTACTTCAAACCCATTCAACAACAAATTCGAAATTTATAAGACCCGTTTTTAATTAAACCATTGTTCACCAAACTCATTCAATATCAAACCCGGATTCGTAAAACCCGTAATTTATCAGAGGGTGGAGGGGGTAAGTTGAAGTACGACCGATTTCGTTAAAATTTGGTGTGTTAGAGTACTTGGGGCTGGAGATACCGAATTTGTAATCAGATTTTGAAAATTCAATATGGCGGATTCAAGATGGACGATTTTTGGTCATCTTTTGCTAACCAATTTTAACTGACTTATCCACATCCGATTGTGTTCAAATTTGGTATGCGTTTTTAGTTGCGGTGAAAATACAATAATATCATATTCTCAGGTACCCACCTCCCTCTAACGAGGAAATGGAGGGGGAAAAAGATTTAGTTTGTTCGATTTAAATCAAAATTGGCATACAGGGGTTTTTCGGGAAGGGGATATGAATTTTTGATCAGATTTGAAAATTTCAATATGGCTGATTCCAAATGGGCGATTTAGGGTACAGATCTAAAAGTTAAAAAATAAATTTTTATTAAAAAAAACTTTTAAAGAACAAGCTTTTATTAAATGCACTCAAAAGTAGAAAATAATTTTTTATCTTTCTTATACCATAATAAAAGCGATGGGCGCAAATAAAACTTTTAACTTTACGGTGACAAAGAGAGAACCACAAAAGAAGAACTAAATTCTTCTTCTATTCGAATGATATACATAATGCTTTCATCTAAAGAAGCTGAGAACGGGTGAACTGTTTCTTAGATGAATCGTCGATGTGACCTATATACGATACCTAAACTTAAAATTTTTAATTGGAGCCCATCACTTGTATTATAGTATAAGAAAGATAAAAAAGTATTTTCTTGAGTGCATTTAATAAAAGCATGTTATTTAAAAGTTTTTTTTAATAAAAATTTTTATAGAGTAGTGTTACCCGTTGTTTAAGCATCCGTCATTTGTGTAAAAATAAATCGCGATGTTCTCTTAGTCTATGGCTTAACTGGTAGTTTTTTAAGAGTATATAGACTTCCCTGCAACTTTATAAAAAGTACATAAAAGCAACGAAAACTACTTACATGCCAGGTTCAGTTCGCGTATGTTACTTTCCATGAATATACATTTAGAAGTCGACTTTGACTTTTATTGCGAGCATGTTTGCGAAAATTGCTTATAATAACGGAAAGTTTACTTGTATTTTCCAAAACTTTTTTATTGGGATCGTTCAAAAATAGTAGTTTTTACAACTAGCGGCTATAATGCTGTTTTTCTACAAGTGGTTTACAAACGCGAGTAGAAAAACAAAGTTTAAATGCCTAAAAAAACCCGAACACAACATCCTCTGACAGCTCGCCAGTTTTTATAGGTACTATATTTAGTAAATCAAAGGCAGCTGATGGATTACACAACAATGTTTAGTATAAACGCGGTTCTTTTCAGTTACTTTCTTTGTTTTGTTTTTGTTGTCGTATTTTCGAATGGATTTTTTGTGAATACTTTAAGAAAACTAAACGAAATCAATGGTTACTAATCGTACGATTTAGTAACCATTGACGGAATGGTAAGCACAATTTTAGTGTTCATACATAATTTAACAGCACCTGTTTATCCATAGTGCATTAAGATAAATTTTGAAAATTAAAATACCAAATTGACAAAAAAGAAGAACAAAAAAAATGTTAAAAAAATGTTTTTCTTTACCTAACCTCAACAGGTTAGGTATTCTTCCTTCTTGCTAAATTTCTGTTTTCTAGTATCAGCTAAAATCAATCACTCCCATTTTGAAATCAACCAACCAACATGTTTTCTTTGCTTTCTTGATATTGATAATGCATAAAGTTAAAATTAACCAACTTTTGAATTATGCACTGTGCTTATGAATTGTAAATTATAGATATGAAAACTTGGGTAAACACTTCTATTAAGAATAATTTATTTAACATTATGTCGACGAATAAAATTGTGCTTAGGTTATAAATTATCAATATGAAAAGTTGGGTAAACCCGCCTTAATACTATTCTCTAGCTACGTTTTTTATGTAGCAATATAATTAAAAAAAATTTTAATATAATAATTTGACGATATTTTTCTTCAAATTTGGGTAAAGGATGAGAATTTAATGTTGAACCCGTAATCAAAAAACAGTTTTTTTCGCATCGGTAATCGAAAAAGTCATGGTTTGGTTATTTACAGACGAAATCGTGGTTTTGATAAAAGTATAAAAAGAATGTTTTTGCATCGGTAAGCAAAAAAGCCAATTTCAATTTTCCAAAACTTTGGTGGTGGTTTTTTGGGGGTTGAATGTATTCTTTAGTTATAACTTTTAACAGTAGCAACTTCTAGTAAATACAGACGACTGGTTAACTACTCCTCTGGTTAATATCTCGAGAGGTAATAAATTAAAATGAAGAGTACATCTGCAGTAAACCAAATCCAATAGTAGTTTTCATAACTAGTGGCTAAAATAGTGCTTTTTTTACAAACGTTGCCGTTGGTTTAAATAACGAGCGCAGCGAGGTATTTAAAAACTCGAGTAAAAAAAAGCACAGTTGAGCCGCGAGTTGTTAACACTATTGTTTTTAATACCTTCATTAGAAAATCCAAGAAAAACAGAAAAATACTTTTAAAAATTTCAAACGAAGAGCACTTCTCGCAACACACCATCTTTACACTATAAATCAAGGCGGCTGGTAAATAAAATAACAATGGTTTCTATAGCGATGTGGCTTTGTACTCGGTAAGGTTCACTGTTGCGACATTTTAATGTTTGATAGTTTGATATTTTGAAGATGTTTTTAAATGATTTTTTCGTAAATACTTGGGAAAACTGGCGGAAATGGCTTCATTTTTAGACAAGAATAATTAGATTTTTTTCAATATTACTAATTTCCGCTATTTTTCTTTAAATTTAGCTAAAAAACGGACAAATATTTTTTTGCACACGTGATCAAAAATAGTAGTTTTAACAACTAATGGCTAAAATAGTGCTTTTTTTACAAGCGTTGGTTTAAATAACGAGCGTAGCTAGGTATTTAAAAACGCGAGTAAAAAAAAGCACAGTTTAGCCGCGAGTTGTTAACTATTTTTTTTAATACCTTTATCAAAAAATCCAAGAAAAACAGGAAAATACTTTTAAAAATCTCGAACGAAGAGCACTTCTCGCAATACACCATCTTTACACTATAAATTATGTGTCTTTTTACTCGGTGACGTTCATTGTTCCGACAATTTAATCTTTGACAGTTTGAAATTTTGACGATTTTTTTAAATGATTTTTTCGTAAATACTTTGTGAAAACCGGCGGAAATGACTTAATTTTTAGGCAAGAATAATTAGATTTTTTCAATATTACTATATTCCGCTATTTCTCTTTAATTTTGGTTAAAAAATGGACAGAAAGCCATGCTTTAGTTATCTGCAGACAGTTACTAAAATCATGTTTTTGATGACGGTATAAAAAATATATATTTTTGATGACCCAAGAATATTTCCTTTCCGCTTACAGTTTGCCGTCTACTTTCGATCTTGCTAGATTTCCTCAGCACAAGGTAGGTTTGCAGAAATTAGCAATTTCTTTTTACTTATCTTGAGAACGTGTTGCACCGCCGCGCCGTGCTTATCCATCTAATATTGATTATTTTTATGCTAAATCAAACTTTATCGCTAATTTATTAACCCCACCTACATTTTCGCAACTGCTGTTTTATTCAGATTGAAAAAAGGTTGGATTGCATTACTTAAAATTTCACCTGAATTGCTCTTTCGAACCCAAGATTTATGCCGCAATAAAAAACGAAGAATTTTTCGGTTTCGGGGCGTAAGGTTTAGGCATATCAATCACTGGGAAATGTATGTATACATAATAAATAATTCAAGAAATTTAAGGTTTCCAAATTCTAAATTTATTTAGGTTTAGATTTGCTTGCCATAAATCTTTAACTACTCTTTCAACCTTACTTTTAACACATTTAGGGCCGGTTTCTCGAACAACATAATCTTGCACAAATCTTTAAAAAGCGGGTTAAAATTAACTCCAGAGTAACCAGGGCTTCAAGGTGGTGGTAAGTTCCCTTACCTCAGGGTTAACCTAAAAAAATATTGGACTTAAACAGGGATTTATACCCCGAGTTAATTTAACTCTCTGAAGTTAACCCGCTACTGAGAAAACGGCTCTTATAAAATAGTATGGTGTTAAATCTGACCAAAAAATAATAATCGTAAAACCAATATCGAGAGGATTATAATTTTTACGGCGTAGCTTCCCAATCAATTTGGCAGAATATTTACGAACCGAATCCCTTTCCACGCAAAATAAAAAATCAGGGCGTTTTACATTTCGAACACTACGCGTTTTCAATAGACAATTTACATATTTAAATAAACATTTCGGTCATTTTTGCTTAATTTCCCTATGGCTTCACATATGTGTCTTCCACAGACAGGAAAGGGGGTGGATTAAATGCGCTTCGAAATACGAAAACAGGGTTTGAATTGAACACCAGCGATCTGCATCAAAAGACACACAAAAAAGTGTTGTGTAAAAAGTGTGTAAGTGTATTTTGCAGCTACTTAATGCTCAATTGCTCTTCGTTTGCTCTAAGAATTCCTTTGCGCTAAGGATCTCTTATCGGTCCTAAGTAGCTGATTTGGTTTGCTCAGCTTTTCTTTTTAGTCTAAGGAATACCTTAATTTAATTTGGAGTCAATGCAGAGACAAGACCACATTCAATTTAATTTCCGTGATGCACCAATGGATGATGACTTCAAGTTTTTACGGTCATATATTTTTATGCATGTTTTTATGTTGTTTATTAGTAGATATTTTATCACTGTTTATTTTTAAGAAACAATAGAACTGTCTCTTAAATTAATTAATTATATACTGAGAACCCTACGATTTTGTGCCATTGGAGGGCATCTTTCTAGCATTGGGCATTTTAAGGTCAATATACCGAGTGTCCCAAGGTGAGTAAACTATTAGAATATTTTGGAAACTATATACAATGGAAACTTTTCAATCTTTCTATTCTAACATAAGTCCATGTACACTAAATTTCTATTTTTGCATTTTTGGATTCTACAAAATATTTTAAATACATTTTATGTATAATCGTCAAAATGCTCAACTATTTTTAAAATATTGACAGGTGAAAATTGACATTTTTGAACTTTGAGAGCCCGTAAGATCGAAACGGTTAAGGAGAGAGCAAAACGGTTTTTACATTTCTACCTTGGTTTTTCACAAGCTATCGTTTTATACTATTTTTAAGGGTTAAACTAACCATGGGATATTTTAACCCTGCCTTTAGATATAAAACGATAGCTTGTGAAAAACCAAGATGGGAATGTAAAAACCGTTTTGCTCTATCCTTAACCGTTTTGATATTACGGGATGTCAAAGTTAAAAAATGTCAATTTTCACCTGTCAATATTTTAAAAACAGTTGAACATAGGTATAGGATATTATACATAAAATATACATAAAATATTTTGTACAATCCAAAAATGCAAAAATATACAGCGTGTTCAATTTAAAATAAGTAAGTTGTTGCCAAGTTTGCCGGAAAATGTCAACACTGCAAATATGAAAGTATTACATAAAGATAGTTTACATGGACTTATGTTAGAATAGAAAGTTTGAAAAGTTTCCATTGCACCTTGGGACACCCGGTATATGTTTAAATGACCCTTACTGAAGCTGAAAAAATGAATGTAAAAAGTGAATTAATAATAAATAATAATTATAATATTAATAATAAATAATAACAACAAATGATGGTTTTATGACAAGCAGCGCCATCCAGTGGTTGAACTTATAACAAGATTTAATTCCTAGCTATGGAAAACTTTTTTTTGGCCAGAGCAAACGAATAAAACTTAGGGAATACTTAAAAATTGTGGATTTCTTTACTACTCATTACTTAAGCAAATCGCAGAGCAAATCGGCATAAATGTCCCAACTCAACTTCATATTTCCCGACTGCAAGTAACATTCGGGGGAGGCTCCCCCTAAAGGATCTTCGGTGCCTTCTGGACGTGTATTCTTGAACAGGGAGCGGCATAGATCTATGATGATGATCCGGTCTTACAGATCTCATGAAAATAATACGTTACCGATCGCATGGTACGAAACCGGGGAACAGCGTCGAATCTAGTGACGCTTGCGCAAGAAAGAGGTTTTTTTTTAAAATGTTTTGCTTCCCAAACTGCTTTTTATTTGTGGGAGGTGATAGATCCCATCGCACGAGAGAAAGACCGGATCGCATGACTTTCAAGAATACACGTCCTGATAAACACATCTCCAAGTGAGCACAGTATTCAGTGGCGTACGCCGAATTGTGCCTGAGGTTCCTGGGTCTCAGATAACCATTTTATTTATTTAATCTATTATTGATTTCAGCATTTCACGCTTTCTACCATATCATTCATATCTTTGGTATTTGCCCCTTTCGAGAAGCATTTTTGTGAGCGCCCCTCATGCAGGTATTCATGCGTAGTTTTTTTTTGTGTTTAAATGAATGCTTGATCACTGAGCATTTTATACACGTAGAGGGAATGTATGAATTCCACTTCATTCATTCATACTTTGGGATATTTATCCATAATGTTAAGAGCACCCTTTCTCTTTTTGTGTCCAGGGTGATTAAAAATTTATCAGCAATACGCACTCACTAATACCCACTGCCGACAGGCGCGTAGGTACGTTTTTCCTCCGAGAGAGGGAGGAATTACTGTACGAATATATATTTTTTTTTTAATAAAAAGTATCTATGAACTATATTTTTCTGACATATTTTTTTACATTTTTTACAATTCTTTCGCTAATAATTCTACACACTAGTAATTTCTTTCAAACAATGAATAGACGGGGATATTACCTCCCTCTCCCTCCTTATCTACGCCCTTGGTCAATGATTTATAAGTCCTTAGGGTAGGTTTTGGATCCATGCGCTTAAGGATTGAATTTCTGGTACGAGGTATTAAAAGCGTGATAGTGGATTTGTAGATGGTGATATAAAATCATTAATTGATGTTATTGGTTTATGCTGTCCCTCTCTTTGTTCCTGTGCAGTAAAGAGTAAAAAAGAATGAACCGTTACGTTAGAATTAAAACAAAATTAAATTCAAATGCCTACTTTAAATATTTTTAAGTAAAATACCAAAAACCTTAGAACAAACATTCATAATATATAAAGAGTGTTTCTGAATTTCTCTGCTATTGGGAATTTTTTAGGAAAAATTTAGACTACTGTTGCCGCCATTTTTATAACCAAATTGACAGGATACTGAATCGAAAAAGAGTTAACTAGGTTTTAGTTCTTAGTGGAGATGGTATTGCCGCCTAGTACTAATGGCGTCACCCAAGAAATTCTGATTTTTTCAAAATAAAATTGTTAAAAACTGAAATTGTGAAGAATTTGCTCCTTAGTTGTAATAGTACACGCATTCGCAGTAAAAATTATGATGGATAGGTAACCCTCGCCATTTTTTGATAAGATGTGCATTTTCTCGTTCTGATTACGAAATGGACAATCCTATACCTCAAAATTGTTGATAGAGGTCACGTGATGGATAGGGTAACCCCCCACCATTTTCACATATATGATGTAGTAGTACCACCAGACAAAAAATCATCTCTAAAAATGCCATACAAATGTCCATGAATGAGGTCCGGCACACCAGTTGTTTGGTCTGGGGGTACTACTACATCATATATGTGAAAATGGTGGGGGTTATCCTACCCCCTCTAAAATTGCCCACCTTTGGATTAGTGTGCCGAGCCCGTATCCACAATTTTGAGGTACAGGATTGTCCATTTCGTATACAGGATTGTCCATTTCGTATTCAGGACGAGAAAACGCACATCTTATCAAAAAATGGCGAGGGTTACCTATCCATCATAATTTATACCTTGAACTATTGCTCTATAACGAAAACTTAAGTTTTTTTGCATGTAACCTTTCCATTTTTAAATTGACTGACTGTACACTGGAAAGAAGGATATGCGAACAGCCGGGGATTATTTTATACAGTCTGGTGGGCGTTGATAAGGCTCAGATTAACGCTCGGCCCTAATTAACAATTTGTGGACCGTGCATGGAGATTAACTCACGGCGTAATGGAAACAATGGCCAGTTTGAAAAGAGTAACTAAAAGCTTAATTTACCCTTTTAGAGAGCCGTCTCAAAATAACCCAATGTCTTGTTTATAAGGTCTTCTTTATTATTATTGTACCGAAAATTTAAGGCACGACTTTACACTTAAGTGGTACTTAAATATGGGTTCAAAAATGAAATTCTGGGGGGCCGAGTGCCTTTAATTCAGAGGTGGACACAGCTCTTTCAAAGGAGGGAGTAGGGAAAGAAAATAGTAGCACAGGCACAGACCTAAACATGTCTATCGACACAGGCAAATTAAAAATTATTTGCCTCATCCATGGCAATTAAAAAATTGTGGGAGTATAATTTAGAGGTTACGTAGTACTTTTTGGTTCTAGATAAAGCGTAAAGTACAGGACAGAATTGAATTGAATTGAAAAAACATTGAAGTATTGGTGATTACGATCCATGATATTCGTTTTTATTTGTATACCGAACATAAGAAAGAAAACGCGATGCGAGAGAAACCCAGACTGGTGAGCGAAGTCACCCAAAAAATAATTAATTCAAATTCAATTTAGACGTTTAAAAATGCAGGACCGGCTTTAAATTTCAAATTTGGTGTGCGATTATAGTTCCGGTGACAATACAATAATATGGTATTATTAAGCACCCCCTAGAGGGGGGTAAGTTTGTCCGATTTCAACCAAAATTGGTATAAGGGGGTTTTCGGGGATAAGAAATACGAACTTTTGATCAGATTTTGAAAATTTAATATGGTGGATTCAAGATGGACGATTTATACACATCGGATTGTCTTTAGATTTGAAATGCGTTTATAGTTCCAGTAAAAATACAATAATATAGTATTATTAGGCACCTCCCTCCCCCTCTACGAGAGTAGTGGAGAGGGCAAAACACCTAAGTTTGTCCGATGTCAACCAAAATTGGTAAACGGAGGTTTTTGAGGATAATGTTTGGCTAACCACCGAATACGAAATTTTGATCAGATTTTGAAAATTCAATATGGCGGATTCAAGATGGAAGTTTTTAGTCATGTTTTGCTAACCAATTTTAACTGAATTATACACATCCGACTGTCTTCAAATTTGGTATGCGTTCAAAGTTCCAGTACCAATGCAATTACTTGTTATTATTAGGCACCCCCTCCCCCCTAAGAGAGGATTGGAGGGGAGAAAACAAGTTTGTCCGATTTCAACCAAAATTGGTATACGGGGGTTTTTGGAGATAAGGAATACGAATTTTTGATCAGATTTTGAAAATTCAATAGGGCGGATTCAAGATAAACGATTTTTACTCATGTTTTGCTAACCAATTTTAACTGACTTATACACATCCATTATAGGATCAATATCCAGTATCAGCCAAGTTTTTGCAAGTTAAAAACAAACACAAAATATCCATCCATGCCATATGCGTTTAAAGTTCCGGTGACAATACAATAATATGGTATTATCGAGTACCCGACTCCCCCTAACGAGGGAATTGGAGGGGGAAAAAGATTTAGTTTGTTTGTTTTCAATCACGGGTTCTTAGAGAAGGGGATTATAAATTTTTTATCATATTTGGTAATTTCAATATGGCGGATTCAAAATAGATACGATTTAGGGTACAAAAAAACCTTTTTCAAATCCAAGTTTTATAAAATATAAAGTTCACTAAAAAGTAGAGAATAATTTTTAGCATTCTGATATCATAATAATAACATCGATGGGCGCATTATAGGAAAAATGTTATTGATTATATTATGATTGTTCGCAAGAATTTGAATTGACTATAAAGCAGAGAAATGCAAGGTTAAGTAAATTCAACCCAACTCGACCTAAGCTACCCTAAAATTTCTCTGATTTATAGATGGACATTGTTAGTTGTAATTTGCGGCCATCGCTTTTATTATTATGATATCAGAATGCTAAAAATTATTTTGTACTTTTTTTATAAAGAATTATGTTTCAATTTTTAGATTTGTAGCCTAAATCGTCCATTTTGAATCAGCCATATCGAAATATTCAAATCTGGTGAAAAATTTATAATCCCCTTCCCAAAAACCCCTGTATGCCAATTTTGATTCAAATCGAAAAAACTATATCCTTTTCCCCCTCCACTTCCCTCGTTAGGGACCTTTAATAATTACCTAATAATACCATATTATTGTATTGTCACCACAAAATCGGATGTGTATAGTTAAAATTGGTTCATCTTTAATCCGTCATATTGAATTTTCAAACTCTGATCAAAAATTCGTATTCCTTTTCCCCAAAAACCCTCGTATACCAATTTTGGCTGAAATCGGACAAACTTAGGTGTTTTCCCCCCTCCAGGGGTGCCTAATAATACCATATTATTGTATTGTCACCGGAACTATAATCGCATACTAAATTTTAATTCAATATCTAGAGATTAGTCAAAAGTGAGTTGCAAGATTTGGAAGTTAAATAAAAGCTTGTAATAATAAACTTAATGTACAAATTTTCGTGGCTTATGGGAAAGGCAATGAAAAGACCAAAAACAAAATTATGTTTATAGGTTATGAAGATAAAATGAGGAAAATATTTTTTGTTTGTTTACTCACTTCAGACTCTCAACTGGTACTGCCATAAGTTATTAGTCATCAGAATGGTGTGTTGGCACATCATGAAAAAACTGTTTTTACGAATTGAGTTTAATTTTTTACTTTTTTTATTGTTAACTTGCGTGTTAAATATATAGCAAATATTTTGTGGTTAGGAGTTTTTCTGCAGTCGTTCTTAAAAGCGATGTGCATGCCTATTAACATGAAAGCATCTTTTACTTTATACCAGTTTTAAGTTCCAAAATGAGAACAAAAACTGTTTAAAAAAGACAAACAAGAGTAAACAATTAATACAATACAAACACTTAATACAATTATTTTTTGTTTTCTTACATATTATAGCCTTGTTAACTTATACTATTAGATCACATATTGCATGAAATTGGTGTTTTTTTTTATAAAGCAATTACATTGATGTTTTTTAGAGGTCGTTGTTATTTTTTTATTATTATATTTATTTAACTATTGTTTTCCTAAGTCAGCCACAAAACATTTTTTAAAAAATTTAAATAAAGAAACAAAAACAAAACTTAGATAGTGAATTTATAATGATCATTTTCTGTATAGCTGTTATTTTTATTTTATTAGTAATTTTATGTTTTATTTTTTTTATAGATAATATTAGTTTATTTGTTATTTTTGTAAGTTTGTATTAAATTACTATATAAACCACTCAGTCCATCCGCATCTGTCTTTATATTAACTGTATCATTCATATTTATATGTATCATCTCACTTAAGCGTCTTTTAAAGTAATTGTGTTCTGTATCGACTATTTTATCCTCATAACCTATAAACATAATTTTGTTTTTTGCAATATTTTAATTAGACAATTTATATTATATATAAAAAAACAAAAATAAATAAAATAATATATACAGAGTTATAATAGATATATATAAAATAATGCATTGCTTGTTCCCTAGGGTTGAAAAAGGATCAATAAAGAATCCGAAACGTCCTAAAGATTTGATTGTGGTCTTTTCATTGCCTTTCCCATAACCCACGAAAATTTGTACATTTCAAACATAGAGGGAAACTAAAATGTCCAGTAATAAACTTAATGATTTCTAATTTTGAGAAAAACATAATTTGGGAGGGGGGTTGTTGTGGCTGTGTATAAATTTGGGGTGGAAAATACTGTACATTCAAAGACATTCAAAGTTATACCTTTACATGTATGTACATTCGGGGTTTAGGTTGGAGGGTGTCGGGGATTTTAGAAAATTTTAATTCTACCTGTTTTAAAAGTTCGAAATGGCTTGGCAACGTTATTTTTTAAACTAATTGAAGTCTGCGTGATAAAATTTCTTGCTGATTGTTCAAAACTAACCACCTACCTATATTTTGAAACTGAATCGCTTTTTATTAAATGTAAAACAATCTTCCTATTAGGTTACATTTGCATGCTATTGAATAAAACTCCTTAAAACTTGCATCTCTTGTATCTGTTGAATATTCATAAAATCGTTCCCAGACTGCCTCAAGAAATTAAAATTATACGAAAAAATCTAGCTGCAGTTAATTAAAAAAGCAGAATTTTCTTTTACTTTTACTCGATTTTCTTGCCCAGAAGGAACGTTTAAGTTCCAGTTTATTAATTGAAAAGAAACCGGATAAGATTTTATTTTACACTTTTCGCAAAAAGCAAAGACTGATATAATGCCCTCCTTGTTTTTCAAACTAAAGAAAAAAAATTTCAAGATGCTCCGTGCAGAATAAATGTAACGCATACAAAGCAGCAAACTGCAAAACGAACTAAAATCACTCTAGAGTCTTTATTAAAAAGTTAAGAGTAACAAACAAAAGCCCCAAACCGAACATGCACATTTTGTTTATGGGAGTTTTTTTTTGAAATGGCCACTTTCCAAAATTGGATGCAAAAAAATAAAAGTTGAAATCAAGCAAAAATAAAGATTTCTCAGGTCTTGTTAAGTTTCTAACTTTACTGATTTCACAAAAGCACCAAATAACTTTTGTTTTTTTTTGCTGAAGAAGCAGTTTTCTGAGGTCATGTCGTTTTTTTGTAATTGCTCGAAACACCCATAATTTTTTAAATTAAATTAAATGTTTTAAGTTTTCTGAGAAAAAATAAAAGTATTAATCTATATTTCCTTAAAGTAAATAATACATTTTTGTATTTTTTGAGAATTTTCTTTGCTAGTTGAACTACATCTCACTATCTGACCAAAAAAGATGTGTGTTCGACTTTTTGATGTGTACCTTACTTGATCAAATAAAAAAATATTCATAAATATATGAAAAATGACACATAAAAGGCGATTGCATTTTATATGTCAGGCGTTTCGGACGATTACACATTTGTTTCGGACAATTACGTTAGGCGATTTAATGTAAAATAAAAAATGGAAATAAATAACTGAAATGTTTTGTTTTCAAACATGATCTTCGGGGATTTTTCTTCCGCTTTGCACATTAAATCTTTAACTGAAATTTTTATTTTTTTCTGATCTTTTTTACGGATTAATTTCTTTTTTTTTTAATTTTATTACGCATCCTAGTTTTCTTTTTTAAGTTTTTCTTTCAGTTTTCATTTTTTCTACATCCATAGCGTTCTTAAAAAAAGGGTAATATTACCAACAGCAAAAGAAATAGTATACTTTTATTGTGATTCAAATTTTTTTCCAATAGGTTTTTTACAAAACAGACACGTTAAGGAGATACGGAACGTAAAAAAAACCCTGCAATAGGTAAAAAAAGATGGCTCACTGATTAAGAAAAAGAAGAACTTTAAAAAATATCAGTACAGAATCTTCTTTTAAATACCTGAAAAAAACCATTTAATTTATTTTTTTTTTAATTATCTACTAATTTATTATTAAATATTTTCCTTATCATGAGGTATAACTTTAATCAAAAGTGCACTTTTACGCACGCATTTGCGTGCGCGAAGTTGCATTTTCCGCACGCCACATTCATTGAACAAATTTGAGTGCGAAAAAGTTATTTTTCCGCACGATTTTTTGTTTTGAAAGTTGTACTTTTTCGCACAACATTACTTTTTTGCATGATTATTACTTTTCCGCACGACTTTTAATGTAACGCACGATTTTCTCTTTACATGACCAAATTTTAATTCAAGAGATACTTTAAATGAAATTACTATCTATGGGTACTATGCAGGCACAGTACTAAAAAAGTCGTGCGGAAGAGTAAAATCGTGCGGAAAAGTAACTTTTCCGTACGATTTTTGTATTGCTGAAAATGAAGATATTTAAGACTAATTATCTTATGTGTTATTTTGTAGCATTATTTAAAAATCTTTGCCTATATTAAAAACATTTTTTTTGATAAATAAACTGGATAAAAACAGTCGTAAGAAAAACATTGTACCTAACTCTTGCGGAAAATGTCTTTTCCACCCTTGATGGCTTGCCCGAACTCCGCTCCACGTCGTTCGTGCAACTGCCGTCGCGTGCGGAAAAGTACCACTTTCCGCACTTGTTAGGTAAATAACTATTTCCTACGAGCGAGCGGATGATTTTTCGTTTTGAAAGTTCTACTTTTCCGCACGATTTTTAATTTTCCGCACGATTTTTGGTTTTCCACACGATTTTTACTTTTCCGGACTATTTTTAATAAAACGCACGATTTTCACTTTAAAGAACAATAATAGGGAAACACCACTTTCCCGCACGGATTTTAGTTCGGAAAGTGTCACTTTCCTGCACTGAGTGCGGGAATAAATTATCCCCTAGACTTTCTCGCACTGATTGGTCGTAAAAAAATATTGATCCTAACTCATGCTCCGCTCCGCTTCTTTCGGGTCAACGGCAGTCGCGTACGGGAAATACTAACTTTCCGCAGTTCTTAGGATAATACCTATTACAACAATCGTGCGGGAAATTAATGTTGACAGGTCCCCCTACCTTTAACGTTAGTTTGACGTATACTTTTCCAGGTCGTAGGAAAATGACTTTTTTTTGTTGTGACCTCAGACATCGCACATGAAAATGTTTGCAAAAAGTATATTTTATTAAAAACTTTCATTTTTTTTATTCAATAGTATCTTTTGAATTGAAAAAATACCATGTATATACATACATGTAGGTAGTGTAATTGTCTGAAACACAACCGTAACCCTCCGAAACACTTAGAAATGATGTTTCGGATGCTTACATTTCGTTTCGGACAATTACGGTTCTTAACATTTTTGATAGCAGCAACCTTGCCATTTGTTATTTATATAATTTTTTGACGTTATGATAATTCGTTTTCCCGACCCTTTTGTCCAAATAGTGTTTTTTTTTGTTTATTCGGCACGGTATCGTGGCAATTTCATGTTTCGGACATTACAAGTTTTTTTGTGACAACTATGTAATTATATATTTTTTTTAATTACTAATAATATAACACATAAGAAACAAATACTTACCGGCAAAATTTACCACCCACTTGTTTACATCAAAAGCTTTAAGTTAACTAGATATCAACGTTCCAACTTCAAATTCAATTTCTTTATAGAAAATTCTGATGTTTCGGACGATTACAAAAACTTGGTGACAAAATATTTATTTTTATGCTGGAATTAATTTTAAGGCTACTAGTCAAAAGATTATGTTTTAGGATTCTAGAAACTTTAAAGTTTAATTTAATGTATGCCTCATTATTGTTACCTATTTTAATCTTAAAAATATATGCGTTTAAAAACTAAAAATTCCTCGGGTGACACGTTTCGGACGCTTACATTTGGTGATTCTGAGGTTATTTTCGGCTTCCTAAAGAGCGATATTAACCAACTTTTTAAGTGATTCTTATAAAATGGATCATGTTCTCGATTTCTGACCAAAAATTTGAATTGTAAAATTACCGAAAATATATTTTTTTCCTTAGTGACATGAACATTCATGTTTTGGCCATTTAAAAAAAAACTCCCTTATTAAACCATTCAATGTCAAACTACTTTTTCATCGACCCATTGTTTACCAGATCCCATTATTAAACTATTTTTGATTTAATCTATGTAAAACCTTATCCACGCAAACATAGAAAGATAAAGCAAATCCTTACCAGCTTGGTTTAATAAAAAAATGGGCTGGGTTAGTTTGATTTTGAATGGATTTGACAAACTGGTTTTGTGCAAAGCAGAGTTTTATAAATTTCAAAACTAAATTTGAATAAATTTGATAGATAATGGTTTGGGGCCACTTCAAGCAAATGTAATTTTATTAAAAAAACAAAAAAACGCTTTAACAATCTACTGGTTTTTGTTAAAAATCTTGAAATAACTCTTGGTATGAAAAAAGCCAAAATATACAAACAGTTTCGAACCTAAGGCAAATAATATTTTTTCAATTATTGCATTTTTTGTACCGTCCAACCCAAAAGAACAGCTTTACTGGTTCATGGTTCAAAATAATTTTTAACATAAATGTTAACAACATGCTTTCTCCTTTAATTCCAATGCCTTTAGTTTAGTTTGGAAAAGCCATCAGAAAGCATTTTTCTGAAAAATTGAAATATATCAAAGTAAGAATTTACTAAAATTAAGTTTTGTTTTTTCTTGTCCCGTCCAACCCAAAGTTAATAATAATAAGCTCTGGTTACAACTTATTGTTTTAAACTATTTTATTGCATAACCTATGATTTTAGGAAATTATTTATTAAAAAATATAGTCATAATTTTAATCATATAGAAGTCACAGCTGGTTTTACTAGTTAAGGGTTACTTTTTTGTCCCGTCCGACCGCTTGAAATGGCCGTTTGATGAAAACGGGTTTTACACATTCCCAGTTTGATTCTGGAGCAGATTTGCGGAATGAAACTTTATTGTAGCACCTTGTTAGAAAGCTTATCGAAAAAGAAAAACGCTTGTGTAATTTTTTTTGACATTTGTCAGTACATGTGCCAAAATCCTCAAAAAAATATTGTGTCTTACTGCAAATTGAACATTGCCTCTAGCGAGTTGGAAATTTGTTTTTTCCGAGGTTTTTTCCTTTGAAAAAAAAGTTGTATGTAGGGTAGGTTCACAAAAATTTTAGGCCGAAAATTTTTATTGCTAAAAATATTAGTTAACGAGTTTTTGGATTTTTCTAAAACCAAATGTCTAATTCGCTAGGGGCAATGTTCCATTTAAAGTCTTACACAATTATTTTTTGAGGATTTTTAACACGATTGATAAATGTTAAAAAAAATTACATAAGCATTTGTCTTTTTCCATAAGCTTTCCAACAAGGTGCCACAGGCGGGGTCTTCTCATTGTTTTTGGATTTTTCTAGAAAACAAATTTCCAACCCGCCAGGGGCAATGTTTCATTTGAAGTCAGACACAATAATTTTTTGAGGATTTTGACACATGGATTGACAAATGTCAAACAAAATTACACAGGCGTTTTTCTTTTTCGATAAGCTTTCCAACAAGATGCTACAAGCGAGGTTTTCTCATTTGAAAAAAAAAGTTGTTCTGAGGGTCCGCTCACAAAATATTTTTTCCGAAAATTTTATGCTGCTAAAAATTTTAGTTTACGTGTTTTTAGATTTTTCCTAAAAAACAATTTTTTAACCCGATACGGCCAATATTTCACTTAAAGTCTCCACCCTGTATAGTGTTTTAACAGTTATCGATTGATGACTAACGGGGTACCCACTTACTACGTTTATACGCGTCTAAAACCGGTTTTATATAAGGACGGTTTTTAATAAAATCGTTAAAAAAAGTTAACAACAGATTTTTCATTAAAACCCAGGTTGAGTATTTCTTTAGAATGGAAGCAACGCGCTAAAGCGTTTTTAAAGTGTATATACGGACCCTACGGTTTAAAGCGATAAACCGCTTTCTTAAATCGCCTTAAAATAAAATCGGCTGTGCTTAAAAGTGTTAATAAGCCCAAATTTTCAAACCGTCCCGTATAAACAGAGTAACTCACTGCATTCCGGCCAACATTATTCTAACTTTTTACCCAGCTTACAGTGAATCTATAACAAATATTACTTCAAAAGAAACATTTGTCTCGCATGTCATCTCATCAAAAAATCATCAATTTCCAAATATTCCACCCTCTGCAAATCGCAGAAACTACCCTATTTTTATCGAGTAAAGAGACCAAACACTAACCCTTGTAACTTGATAATCTAACCCGGAGGGGTGTCCAAGACAGATAAACTATAAATTTTATGTGTGCCTGCAACTTCCACCTCGACTTGATTTTTGTGCGCTTTTTTGGACTTTGGACTTTTAAACATTGTTTTGAAATTCGCATCGCTAAAAAAACAACTTACAAAGCATGGTGAATGGTTCATTTCGTTTTTAAAGGTGCAGTTACACTGTGGTAGTGTAGTCGTCGTTGCATTGCAGCTGTAGTGAATTGTTTTCCATTGATAATGCAGAACAGGATATTTTACAGATAAATAGTTAACAATATTTTTTGGTATATACTTTTTAATATAATGTACCTTGTTTAATGTTATAAACAAATATTGGTGATAATAGACCCTCTTGCAAAATTTTTGAACATGTTAAAAGATCCACCTTACATATTTCTTTTGTATTAACCAAGATTTTTTCTTAATATAAGTTCAAAAATGCTTTAGTTTAAAAAATTAGGGTTGATTGGGTACCAAAGATGGACAAAATAAAACTTGGGGAAGAAAATACATAAAGTAAATAGTGTGTTCAGTGGTATTAGCCATAAATTAACAATGTACTATAGTAGAAATTAGAGCATTTTTTCGAAGTGACAAAAAGCGCTTACTTTTAGCATTACTTTTCTTGCATGGACAAATTATATCAAATAATTTACCTTCTTAATCTTACATATTGCTTTAGTAATAACCTTTAGAAAAGTTATAGTACCGTATTAGCAGGGGTGCACGGTGGTTGTAGTGAAAAAAACTCACACAGTGATAAGTAGATATTTTCGGGCGCACATGAAAGAATGTGCATGAACACACCAACTTTAAGCATGGTAGTTATTTCGTGGAAATGCAGACAGTCGATATTTTCAATAAATGAACACTTATGTCTCTATCCTCTGACCAGCCGAAGTTAATAATTAATAATGGTACCTACCTACAATAAACAGCCGCGCTATAGAACCCCTCTCCCCTTTTCTACGTCAAACTAGTAATTTTCTAAAATGGTTTATAAAACTGTTTAAAAGTAACTTTTTTAAGGAACATTTTCCCTCAAATATTACTTATATTACCGCCTAGACACTGCCGCGCCGCTTTGCCTGCGGTTTTGCCCATTTTTTCCGCTTTTATTCCTTTAAATGCCATAACTTTTGTTTCCATAAACCGATTTTGATGAAATAAATGCCTATGTGTTGCCTGTGCGGTCTATGCGTGATGCTGGAACAAACAGACATACATACAGACAAAAATTGTAAAAATTGCATTTTTGGTATCTCGTTTGGTCAAACAATGAAATATAAAAAAATAGTCAATGTACAATTCAATGTACAGAAATGGTCCTTTTAGAGATTTATTATATGTTTAGATAAACAACTAATTACAGTCAGGTTGATAAGTGGCGATTTTTCCAAATTTCATAAAATTTCGGTTCAATGGATTTTGCCTAATTGTCTTCCGAACAGACGGACAGACACCATCAAAAAATTTTATATTTAGGTCTTTCTTTTTGCCGATCCCATTAGCCTATACTATTTTATTTTATTTTATTTTATTTTATTTTATTTACACCACCCAACAGGAATTAACCCAATTACAGAGTGGGAAAAATACAGTAATTTACAATAACCGAGTCTTAGAATAAAAGTGAAATACAAAATAAAAGATATTAACTACATCTAAGATAAGAGCAGAAATAAAAACTAAGAAAATCGGATCTTTTTTAAATTAGAGATACTGCAATTAAATATGTCACATTGGTCACAAGTTTGATTGCACGTGTTACAAGCCCGAATTAATGGAGAATTTTTGTAAATATTGGTGCGCATGTATGGAAGATAAAATGGAACCGTAGAGCGTGCTGAAGTTCTAGGTACCAAAAAATTCAAATTACGCAATAATACAGGGGAATCAACTTTGCTATGGATTAACTTAAAAATAAATTGCAACTCTGCCGTCTTGCGCCGGTCCTCCAGTGAAGAGATAGTGAATCTGTCACAAAGGATCTTATTTGGGATTCCAATCTCTGGGTACACACCATCAAGCTTAAAGCCGAGGTATTTTAGAAATTTACGTTGAATATTTTCGATAGAGTGAATGTGAGTATTATAGTACGGAGACCATACTATGGATGAGTATTCCAATTTAGATCTGACATAAGCAAAATACAGTAATTTTAAACTAGAAATATTTTCAAGGTACTGAGAGTTCCGTATTATAAATCCAAGCATTCGGTAGCTTTTCTTTACAATATCCTGAATATGAGGAACAAATGATAGGGCACTATCGAATGTTACTCCAAGATCTTTGAATTCAAGACTTCTGGGTAGTTCAGTTGTATTAATGGTGTATCCAAACTGAATTACCTGATTTTTGAGAGTGAAAGACATTACGTTGCACTTGGATGGATTGAGAGGGAGAGAGTTATCA
Organism: Oxystoma pomonae; assembly: GCA_963921995.1. NCBI lineage: Eukaryota > Metazoa > Arthropoda > Insecta > Coleoptera > Brentidae > Oxystoma > Oxystoma pomonae. The sequence goes on along the minus strand of OY998167.1, from coordinate 36,156,268 downwards.
ATACACCAAGTATATACCTTATTTAGAGCAGCTTGAAGTTTTTCGCAGTCTTCTATACTATTTATTCTACATATAAGCTTTAGGTCGTCAGCATACATTAAGCAAATAACTTCTAAGTCCTGAACTATGCTATTGATAAAAGCTATAAAGAACAGCGGACCTAATATCGAGCCTTGAGGAACTCCGGAAGTAGCCTTTATTCTAGAAGAGGTTCGACCATAGTATTCTACATACTGAGGCCTGTCAGTTAAGTAGGATTGAAAGAACTTGGATAGGTCATCCGAGAAGCCAAGGGTTACAAAGGTACGGAGTAGAATACTATGGTCCAACCTGTCAAAGGCCTTAGAAAAGTCGGTGTAAATGACATCAATCCGAGCGCTCGCATCCAAGGATTCAGCTATAAGGTGCGTAACAGTAACTAAATTTGTTGTGGTAGATTTGTGTTTTATGAAGCCATGTTGACGGGGATCTATTTGACTGCTCAGAGGAAAGTAAAGTGAAGTATGAAGAACGCGTTCAAAGCATTTTGAAAAATTGTTTATTATGGTAATTGGCCGATAGTTAACAATAAGATCTTTGTCTTGTTTTTTATGGACTGGTATGATTTTTGAATTTTTCCAAGCATCTGGAAAGGTGCTGAATTTCAAAGATAGGTTAAAAAGAATAGTTAAGGGGTAAGCAAAGACGTACGCGCAATCTTTCAGTAAAAACGCTGGAATTTTATCTGGCCCAACAGTAGCCTTGGGTTTCATGCTCTTCAGTGCCCGCAATACCTCCAACTCATTAAAGCATTTTACTAAAATAAGATTTGAGTTGAGGTTAGAAGAAAGGTTACTTTGCTTTACTTGCTGCTGAGATGGCGTGTATGAACTCTGAAAGTAATCAGCAAATACATCAGCTATACGCTGTGGATCCGACGTACTCTCTCCATTCTGATCTGTCATATACTGCGGAAAACCATTATTGGACTGCAAAGATTGTATTAAGCGCCAGAAATTTGCAGGTTGAGTTTTAAGGTTTGCTTCCAGTTGAGCACAATACTCGCGGTATGACGTGTTAGTATCGCGTTTTATTTTATCACGGAGTTCTCGAAATTTAAGTAAATCGTTATCGCTACCACTTTTTTTGTGTCTTTGAAAGTATTTATGTTTTTGTTTAATCGTCTGTATAATAAGTGAAGTAAACCAGGGAGGATATTTTCTGGACCGCCTAGATGTTTTTGGGACGTGCTTGTCCAGACAGGAATATAGTTTATGATAAAACAGTTCAACCGCCGTATTGACGTTACCAACTGTCTCCAGGACCCGCCAGTCCATCTCAGCTAAGCTCGCATATAGGATTCGTAGGTCAGCTTTTTTGAAATTATAAAAGATGTCATTAGTTTTATGTGTGCTCAACTTTTTGTTACCGGAAATTTTAAATTCAATATATAGGGAAGGATGGCACCTGTCTTCTTTAACAAGGATATCGTGACAACGCTGCAGGGAAGTCAGGCTTGAGCAAGGCGTTAATACTAGATCAAGCAAACGATCATCGGAATTTTTGACAGTATTAATTTGATGCCAGTCAAGAAAATTTAAAAAATTTAGCAAATGAGTTAGCCTACTATTGGGAGGAGGATTTGTCTCCAGGTAGGTCACGTATTCAGGGTAATTGAAATCTCCAAGAAAGATTGCTTGTGCGTTATATATATAATTAAGATTTGACAGATATTCAAAAAGTTGTTCATATATGTAAGAGATCTTGCCTGGTGGAATATATATAAGGAAAATATAAAGGGACAATTTGTTAGAAAAAGATACTTTGATTCCGATTATGTCTATTATGTCGCGTATTGATTCAGGTAGTTCAATTCTGAGATTTATTGTCTGAAGAGTTTGCCTTACAGCCAACAGAACACCACCCCCTAAGTTTTGTTCAACCTCATCATAGTTTCTGTCAGATCTAAAAATACAATACTCAGAATTAAAAAGTTCCGTATCGTGAATACCAGGGTATAGCCAGGACTCACTTATGGCTATGATATCAAAGTCACAAGCGATTGTGGAATTAAAAAAAGTTTTTGTTTTCGTTCTGAGTCCGCGTACATTTTGATAATAAATGGAAAGAATATCACAGTGACAACGAGACCCATCTGACTGTTGTGAACTATTGTAGAGATCGACACTAATTTCAGATGAGGTGGGGGCTACCGTACCTGGTGATTGCTATATGGTGGACCCAAAAATTTCTGACTTAAATTTTTTATTTGCCTGCTTATAAGCATAACATGCATCGTAGTTCCAGCAAGCATGATTTATGTCGATATTTAAGTCAAATTTTGTTTTAAGATTGCTACAGTTGACGCAACATTTTTTGGCTGAGTTATTGCACTCGCTGACTACGTGTGGTCCTGCGCATAGAGGGCAAGTGGGGTCTTTTTGACAATATTTTTTTGAGTGACCGAAATGGTTGCAGTTGAAACAGCGTGACAATGAAGTAGAATCATAAACGGTGCAATAATCAAGACCGACAACAAAATGTTTTTTATCAGTAAGTTTTTTGTGTGTGACCATATCTACTTGCAGTACCGTTTGGAAAATGTTCGCGTTGTTCTTGGTTGGCCAGACTTTAAGTATATTTATTTCTGCAGAATCATTAAAAAAAGATTTTTGAGTTTTTAGGTGTCGTAACAGAACGTCTTTGTCGTAGTTAGCTGAGAGACCAACTAGTTTGACCATAGGAGATACGGATTTCGACTCTCGAACTTCATAATCTTCTGCTAAGTTTTGAGTGACAAGATCTTTTATTCGATGGGCATCACTTTGGTTGGCGGACAGCACGATGCCTCCATTGGAAATGTGCTTTACACAACTGATTTGGATGTTTTCTTGGTCTGGCTTGATTTTATGAAGAAAATCGCTCTTTGTTTGGGAATTGTTTTGATTAGGGCCTTTTGGTTTGATGATTACATTTGTACGAGTGTTATTCTTAAGAACGTCAGAGTACCTGAGTTGGCTGCTAGTCTGAGGATTGATGTCCTGAAACTTTTGATCAATCTTTGTACAGAATTCCTCCAAAATCGATTGTTTAACCGAGTTGAGTTGGGCTTCTATACGGCCCTCCAAATTAGCGGTAATAGTGTCAGCTGGTAGGTTACGGCAGGTAGGACATTTCCAATATAGTCCTGGTACACTCTGTATCACTGCTACAGTATCGTTTGGTATACGCAAACAGTCCGCATGGTACTTTCTCCTGCAAACCCCGTCACAAGAGAGAGATGGCTTGCGTGTTGACGTGTCGCAAACACCACAGCTGCGTGACGATGACATTGTGAAATTTTATGGCGGGAGTTTCATTCCAGGGTTGATTTACTGTGATCTGGAACAGCTACAACAATTTTTTCAACTCACCAGTGTGCCAGACGATCTGTGGGTAAGGATCACAAAATTTTACAGCTTTCAAGGTAGAAATTCACTACAAATACGATACTTTTAGGATGAGCGAAATAAAACACGTGCGCTTGGGTTGACGTGACCACACTTATACTATGGATATAGTAGTATGGATGGCTAAAAATAGAGTTCGAGATTACTACATAGCCGGTACCTACTAAGTTTTTGTTTATGGGTAATAAAAATAACACGACCGCCTTATTTATAATATTGCTATTGCTATTTTGATAGAGTGATGAAAGACAAAAATTTAGAGATAAAAAGTTTGGTCACCTCTACTTGATAGCTGTAGATATTGCAGTATGTATATTGACTATATAAGGCTATAGGTATTTATATTCTTTGGTTTAAAAAATATTCAATTTACAGAAATTAGAGATTTAGCAATAAATGTACCAATAAATTTTAGAAAATTAATAGTTTAATGTAAAAAAATGGGGGGTGGGGGGTTTACTGTATCGCCACTGCGTATTGTAGGTAGGTAACATTAATATTATTAACATCGGTTGGTCAGGGGATGGTGACATAGGTAAATATAATACCTTTTTCATTTTATTTTATTGCAAAGATCGACTATATGCTTTTCCACGAAATCACGCCATCTCTTTCATACGCGCCCGAAAATATCTATCTATCTCTGTGTGAGTTTTTTTCACTACAACCACCGTGCACCGCTGATAATACGGTACTATAACTTTTCTAAAGGTTATTACTAAAGCAATATATAAGATTAAGAAGGTAAATTATTTGATATAATTTGTCCATGCAAGCGAAGTAATGCTAAAAGTAAGCGCTTTTTGTCACTTAGAAAAAAGGCTCTAATTTCTTCGCAATTATAATAAACCAGAATGATTAATCAGCGGATCAGATATAACTACTATAATACCTTGTTAATTTATCGCTACTCTATGTATGTATGCAATTACAAAATTAGCACATTTTTTTCTTCCCCAAGTTTTATTTTGTCCATCTTTGGTACCCAATCAACCCTAGTTTTAAAACTAAAGCATTTTTGAACTTATATTAAGAAAAAACCGAACTTTCTCGGTTAATACAAAAGAAATACGTAAGGTGGATCTTTTAACATGTTCAAAAATTTTGCAAGAGGGTCTATTATCACCAATATTTGTTTAAAATATTAAACAAGGTAAATTATATTAAAAAGTGTGTATCAAAAAATATTGTTAACTATTTATCTGTAAAATATTCTGTTCTGCATTATCTATGGAAAAAAATTCACTACAGCTGCAATGCAACGACGACTACACTACCACAGTCTAACTGCACCTTAAGGAGTTAAGGAAATATCAACATTTCAATGAAACAGCTATGTTGAGTAGTAGCCATATAACTATCAGATACTATAATGCAAGGGCGTAGATAAGGGGAGGGGGACAAGCGAGTAATATCCCTCCCCGAAACCGGTGTCCATTACTTTCCCGATGTTTGCTGGATAGCTGTCGCGCGTTCTGTTTTTCCCTCTTTGTAGCTGACCCAACCCACATTTTTTTAAATAATTTACAAAAAAACACGAAAAAAATTAAAATTTGCACCTTACGTTTAATTGTTAGAATTTGACTTTATATCCCGTTTCACAGCAAATTTTGCCTGCGTCGCTACAACACATTGATTGATTAATTAAGTAAAAAAATAGTATATTTTTACAAAATTTTCGCCTGCGGCGCATTAATGACATTATTTTAGCAACAAATCTAGAATTGTTATCAAATACGAACCCAGTTTTTTTTTATATTTCATAAAAAACTTTTAAAAAATCAAAATGTCTGAAGAACTTTCTTCTTAAACTGCAAAAAATTTTGCCTGCGGCTGTATGACACATTGTTAAGTTTAAGTTATTGCTATATTTTTACAAAATTTTCGCCTGCGACACATTTATGACATGATTTTAGCAACAAATCTAGAGTAAAGACCAAATCCAGTTTTTTTATATTTGATAAAAAACGTAAAAATATTAAACTGCAAAAAATTGTAACAACGGTAGTATAATCTTAGGCAATTTTTATCATTAGCATTTACGTGTGAAAAAATGCGTTATTGCTATATTTTTACAAAATTTTCGCCCGCGCATTTATGACATGATTTTAACAACAAATCTAAAAAGTCTGTTCATAAAGAAGAGAGAGTAATAAAAATGCAAATTTGGATAAATTTTGTACTGAGTGATCAATCACTTTTTCTTTTCTTTTAAAAATGTACCTCAGGTATAAATCCTTTAGTTTTAATACCTGACCCTGTTCAACCGGAGAATACAATAGAACCCAAAATCGAGAACAATAGAAGGCAAGCGATAAACTATTGTCATAGGGGAAACTTACATTTTAAGTACCGTGGTATATAGGTATTAGTGAAGAAAATAGTAAATATGTGAAAAGTTCTATGAAATTTAATTAAAAAAATTACTTTATTAAAAAAATTTTATAAATTAAATAATAAAAATACATTTCAGGAATAAAACATATTTTACACATTTATGCTAATTATCTGGAGTTATTTTTTTAACTGATTCTTGAAAAAGCACCTCCACATCCTTTACTTTATAGGTAGTATTATTCCTTGCTACATACCCTTTCATTTGAGCCCATATTAATTCTATTGGATTAAGTTCACAATGGTAAGGCGGCAGTCTTAATACTGTTATGTTTCGTTTTTCAGCCATATCATCGACAACTTTCTTAATGAATTTTTCTTTGTGGCTATTTACCAATGATAGTAGTTCTTTTTTTACCATATTTGCCTCAAAATTTATGTTTTTTTCTGTAAGCCACTTATAAATATCAGCTTTTCTCCATGCTGTGGTTGGTACTTTTTCAAGGTTTCTGGAATGGTAACTGACGTTGTCCATTACTATTACTGAACCAGGAGGTATTAGGCCTAACTACGCCAATGGTACGCTCGAGAAAATGGGTTTTCGTTTTATTACTCTCTCTTCTTTATGAATGGACTTTAGGATCAAAACCAGATCCCAACCTACTTTTTTTTATACGAGTTGAGTTGAATTTTTAGCCATTCATACATACTATCGTGCAGTGTTCATAACACGGTGCGAACACCATATGTGAGGAAAACTATAACTTATTAGGACTTATTAGGAAAGTAACAAATTTCTGTATTCTTATTTTTATTACTTGACATGCGGCAATTTATTGGCCGAATGTTCAATTAGACAAGTGGCCGGTGGCTATGCAGAACCTGAATTCCAATACCCCAGATTCCTTGGGCCTACCAAATTACGTGACCTTGGCGTTTTCAGAATTCCGGCAGAAAAAACATAATTTTTTTTTGTTATCAGATAATAGGATTTATAAAAATCTACAACCGTATCAAGAGGATTTTTCAAAATTTGGTGTATTTTTTTCAAAAAATAAAAAAATCCTAAAATTGTTGTTACAGATTTCTGTATTATCGATGAGGCTAAATAAAAAGCCAGGTAAGATTTTTGATTATTATTAGCCGTGTTTATTTTATTTCGGGAATGAGAGAGTCCCAAAAAACTGTCTAGATACCGTTGTGAGGAATTCAAAAATAAACATTAATGCCAAATTTCAACAGATTCCGTTTTCTCCTTTCCGATATTCTGCTCGGTAAAGATTGGCCCAAAAACAGCCTTAAATACAAAAATTTGTCAGTGTCTGTCTGTCTCTAACACGATTACTCAAAAACCGCTAGACCGATTCTTACCAAATTTGGCACAAAAATTATGCTGAGCTGATTAGTTTTTGGTGGGGGTGGGTAGTTGGCAAGAGGGTAGGAGGGGGGATTAAAGTTTAAAAAAAATTGTAACTCACAAACCGTAGCAGCTAGCGACACGCGGTTTTCACATTAAAATAGATAATTGCATTTTCAACCAAAAAAAAAAAGGAAGAAATTTTTAGAATTTTTTTTTATTTATTTAATTTTTTTTTTTCCTACCCTCTTGTCAGAAGCTATCGACACGCGGTTTTGACATTAAGATAGATAATTGCATTTTCACCCAAAAAAAATTGAAAAAAAATCCAACAATTTTTTTTTAATTTTTGAAAAACTTTTTATTTTTTTTAAAGATTTTATGGATGGCTATACGTGCCTGCTGGCACCATTTTTTTATACTGTGCTTCCCCCAAGTAAAACTCGTATCTACGCCCCTGCCATAATGGCTCAAAGGTCGCAAAATGTGTAACAATAATAACTTTGAAAAATAAAGAAAACAATCTCAAAATAAGGGTTGACCCTGGGCACAGGCGCAAAATATACTGCGCATGCCTGACGCAGTCTGCTCGCGCCCCTAAGAGTTTTTGCATTTTTTCAGGCAGGCCAACTTGATTGGGACAGTTATTTCGCTACGGCTTTTTTTTTAAACTGGCCACCAAAATATCACATATTTTTTTTTAATTGAAAGTGTTATAGTTTGAAGTATATTACATTTTGCACGGTAACTTCGAAATGAGGGGGGGGGCACAACATTTTATCCTTAGTACATTCGATTTTCTTTGTGCTTTTCACCTCCCCTAAAACTAAGAATTTGCCAACTTAGAAAGCAAGGTGAATGGTTTATTTTATTTTTTAAGAAAATAGCAACATTGCAAACAGCTCCATTCGTTTATGGTAAAAGCGTAATATTTTCTATCTACGGTAACATAGGTTTATTTATATTTTTAATTGTTTACCCCCATTACATATCCACCCTAAAAAAAATCGGATTAGTTTAGCTAATCCATGCTCTCTCTTTGTTCTTATCTATGGGACCAACAGAGAAAGAAAATGGATTAAATAGCTAATCGCAATTAAGTAGCTACGAAGCATTTAGGGGATAATGAATCAGGTACATGATCATAATAATAATTTAAAGGCAAAATGGCGGCGTCCTTTGGACGGTCATTATTTGTTCTCTACTGCCCGTCCATACCACATTTACCGACGTTATAATTTCTATAACACGTGGCTTGACCCTACCTAACCCGGTCGCTCTCTATCTCGACCCGAAACTTTTTCCTAGTTTTTTTCATTCCCCAGCTCCAGAGGGCTCAGCTAACAGCTAACTAATAGCTATCCATCAATATCTTTTTTTTTTATCAATTCGCCTCGTGTCCAACAGATTAGAAACGTTAAGTAGAATAAGGAAAGGCTGCAAGAAAGTGATCGAGTGGACTCGAGGATCTTGATCAAAGCATTTAATTTTTTTATCGTCGAAATGCGAGGAAATTATAAAGAACCACGCACAATTCAAGTGGAAACTGGATCTCGTTGGGATTTGAACGCCGTTTAAGTACACACACAGGTACCGATATGTACAGTGTGAGTCAATAATAGCTGTCAAAGTTAGGCATGAGCTTAATAAATATCATGCTTATGATGACCGATATGGACAAAAAAATCGTTAATTCTCACTAAATTGACAACGCTGAATTTAAAAATGAGATTTATTTTGACATTTGTCAAACCCTGCCAAAATGGCAGATAAAGTTTGTGAATTATCACTTTTTGGCAAAAACTTTTTTTATTCTGTTGAGGATATCGAATTGAAAACCATAAAAAAAGTGGCAGTTGTCTTAACTGTCATTTACTGTCATGGGGAAAACTATCGGTACGATGACATATATTTTCGAGTGGGGACTCGAAAAATACTAAATCAAGGTCATTAAATTCAAAAATATCGTTCATTTTGACATCTGTCAAACGCCGCTTTTCTAGAAACTCAAATTTCATAATGTTAAAATAAATGATTTTTTTTTTAAATTTAACGACCTTGATTTTGTATAGTTCGAGTCCCCACTCGTAAATATGTGTCATCGCACCAGTAATTGTCACCTTGTTAACGAGCGCGAAGAAAATACAAAATAACGTGGTCATTTTAATACAAATTATGGCTTTTTTTATCGATATCGGTCATCACAAGCATGATATTAATAATCATATGCGAAACTTTGACAGCTATTATTGGCTCACCTTGTACACGCCTTTTAGCGACTTTTATTGTTTGTTTGTTTGAGTTTCGCCTTTGGCGATATCTTATGAGAAAGTTATATTTTTAAAATTTTTACCTGCCCAATAATGTAATCGGAGTAGGTAACGATAATTTTTCACAATTGCATGTTTTCTATAATTTCACGACTCCGAAGAAAACACGCAAATGTGAAAAATTACTTGGTTAATTTTGAAACTCGAGTGATGCATTTAGGGTATAATTTCACGAACGAAAACACAACAAACATAAAATGAATAATCCATTTTCTAACCCGTTTACTTTTAATAATATTTCGTTGATTTCTTTCTCTGGAGCAGCTCCAAAACGATTTAGTTGTAGACATTTGAAAAAAAAATCAAAAACTGTCAGAATATTGACGGTTTCCAATATCAATTTAGTTTTTGTAATAACCACCCAAGGGCGTCGATAATTTTTTCTTTTTGGGGGGGGGTAACAAATTAACAAGATAAATTTTCAAAACAATTTTATTGTTTGTATGCCTTTGCCCCTTGGCATATTGAGAAAAATAATTACAAGGTAACAAAACTTAGGTAATATTTAATGAAAATAAACATAATTCGTGTATTCTTCCTAAAGTAACCTTTTTTAAAAAAGCTTTGAACTAGAAAATAATATATATTTTTACATGAGGATAAAATGTATATTTTTATATATGAGGAAAAGTGATATAGCACATAAATTTTGCGCTACTGAGTTGTATCAATATTTTCCTTCCTAGGTGTATAATATTATTCATTAAATAAGTTTTATAAGTCAAATTTTAATAGAAAGTAAAATTGTTATTAAAATTTAACTTATACCACTTATTTAGTGAATATCGAGGTGAATATATCATACACCTAGGAACGAAAATACTAGAATAACTTAGTAATACAATTATACCACTTTTCCTCTGAACGGCTCATATAAATAAGTTGCACAACCAAACAATAACATACGAACATCTTAATACTAATCAAATTATAAAATCAGAATGTCTTTTTTTAATTTTTGCAAAGTTATCTAAAACTTTTTCAATATTTATTTCTACATCCCTATGTACATGTAGCAATGCCAATCCGATCAATTAATAAAATTGGTGATAATATACTTTTGTTTTCTTTCGTGAAGTGTAGGCAAAAAACTTTTTTTTTATCAAAAGTCTATCTTGGGGGGGCAGTAATTACCCCCATTACCTCTCACTTATCGACGCCCTTGTAACCACCCTTGACGAACAGAAACCATTTGTTTGCATAAAAAATTAGTAACCAAGGAAAAAGTTATTAGCTTCAAACCTCTTAGAAAAGTTTGACAAGATTTTACTTAATGTTTTATCAGGTTTGATATGTTTTCTATGCGGGTATGTGAAATAAACTTGTAAAAACCAAGCCAAATCTCATAAAATACAGATTTTTTTTATCAGTTTTTACGAGCAAAACAGCCTGGCTCGTAGAACCTTATAAAACCCTATAAAAAAGCATAGAAACTCACCAACTTTCATGAGATCCTATGCGGTGTTTTTAGCAGAGTAGTGGAATAACCGGTAGTACATTTTTGAAAAATGTGTCCTTGTCCCCCCCTCTTTTTGAAGGAGCCTACCTACCTACATCAGGAAATAATTTCACTAAGCATAAACTAACCTCTACAAAAACAGTCCAACTTATGCTGCAATAACCTTTTATAACCAATAAACTTTTATACGAAACGGTTTTAAAAAAAGACGAAATTTTAAAGGTTTTAAGAAAGATTGTTTTGCGCACATTTGTCAAATAACGCCCTATAATTTAAATTTTTTGAATATTTTTAGTCATTTTAATTTTTTTAACGATTCTTAAGAGTAGAGATTCTGTTTCTTCCCTTAGTGATCTTATCTCAGGAATGGTTTTGACGTTTAAAACGGGTCATGTGATATCCATACTTTTTGAAATCAAATAAATATCAGAATTGGCTAAACTTTGAGTGGATGGCACATTTTCTAAAAACTAAAGCTAGGAACACACGATGCATCTTTTTTATGCATCAAATTTTCTAATAACAGGTTAAAAGGAGATACAATCTGCTTGCGTCTTTTTTTATCTTGGGAAAACTAAATTTGTTGCATGGAAAAGTTGCATCGTGTATTCATAGCTTAAGACACAGCTCGGAGCACCAATTCGAAATATTGTCTTGGTTTTTTACAAAATATGCCTTCAATTCTAGTTAATTGCGTTTGATAAAAATGGTTATATGTATTTTCTATATTCACTTTATGCCTATTTTTATAACAAATAATATAGTTTTTTTTTGCGAGCCAACTTAAAAATTTAATTAGTATTTTTTCGTTACTTGGGTGGAGTTAAACCCAAAAAAATAGGTTTTTTATACCTTCATCAAAAACATGATTTTAGTAACTGTCTGCAGATAACTAAAGCATGGCTTTTTTGGTTACCGATGCAAAAAAACTTTTTTTTTCATCACGGTTGCAAAAAAAGATTTCTGTCCGCTTTTTACCCAAAATTAAAGAGAAATAGCGGAAAATAGTAATATTGGAAAAATCTAATCATTCTTGCCTAAAAACTAAGCCATTTCCGCCAGTTCAAAAGTCACCGAGTAAAAAGGAACATCGCTATGGAAGCCATTGTTATTTCATTTACCAGCCGCCTTGATTTATAGTGTAAAGATGTTGTGTTGCGAGAAGAGGTCTTCGTTTGAGATTTTTAATAGTAGTTTTAACAAAATAGGCTAAAATAGTGCTTTTTTTACAAGCGTTGGTTTAAATATCGAGCGCAGCAAGGTATTTAAAAACGCGAGTAAAAAAAAACACAGTTATGTCGCCAAGAAAAAGAGGAAAATACTTTTAAAACTCTCGAACGAAGAGAATTTCCCGCAACACACCATTTTTACACTATAAATCAAGGCGGCTGGTAAATGAAATAACAATCGTTTCCATAGCGATGTGTCTTTTTACTCGGTGACGTTCATTGTTGCGACCTTTTAATCTTTGGCAATTTGATATTTTCACGATTTTTTCGAAAATACTTGGTGAAAACTGGCGGAAATGGCTTAATTCTTAGGCAAGAATTATTAGATTTTTTCAGTATTACTATTTTCCGCTATTTCTCTTTAACTTTGGGTAAATAACGGACAGAAATCATTTTTTGCACCCTTGATCAAAAAAAAAGTTTTTTTTTTGCATCGGTAACTAAAAAAGCCATCCTTTAGTTATCTGCAGACAGTTACTAGAATCATGTTTTTGTTGAAGGTATAAAAAAAATAGTACTTTTAACAACTAGTGACTTAAATAGTGCTTTTTTACAAGCGTTGGTTTAAATAACGAGCGCGACGTATTTAAAAACGCGAGTAAAAAAAAGCAAAGTTTAGCCGCGAGTTGTTAACACTATTTTTTTAATACCTTTATCAAGAAATCCAAGAAAAACAGAAAAATACTTTTAAAAATCTCGAACGAACAGCACTTCTCGCAAACCACCATCTTTATACTATAAATCAAGACGGCTGGTAAATGAAATAACAATCGTTTCCATAGCGATGTGCTATTTTACTCGGTGACGTTCATTGTTGCGACATTTTAATCTTTGACAGGTTGATATTTTGACAATATTTTTAAATGATTTTTTCGTAAATACTTGGTGAAAACTATGAAACATTACTATTTTCCGCTATTTCTCTTTAATTTTGGGTAAAAAACGGACAGAAATCGTTTTTTGCACCCGTGATCAAAAAAATTGGTTTTTTGCATCGGTAACCAAAAAAGCCATGCTTTAGTTATCTGCAGGTATTAAAAAAATAATGTTAACAACTCGCGGCTAAACTGTGCTTTTTTTACTCGCGTTTTTAAATACCTCGCTGCGCTCAATACTTAAACCAACGCTTGTAGAAAAATTTTTATTTATTTATTTATTTTAGCCACTAAATGTATTCAGGAAAAAAAAAGTTGGAATCTGTTCCGTAGTGTTCTTTATTACGATCAATTTGTTAGGTAGATACTTTTCGAGCCATTTTCATTGGTTATTTAATATCCCACACCAGTTCCGTACGCCAAAACTGTTCCTGGGGGAGGGATGTCTACTGATGTTCTTCCCTTAAGTAAAAGAATATTGTCAGACAACCATTTTATTCGTGATTTTTGTGAAAAGTTTAACCTTCAGGATATTTAATAACTTTGGGGGGGGGGGGGATTGAGCTCGTGAGCCCACCTACTTCCTACGGCACAAGTCACTTTTTAAGCCTCCATTAGAAATAACAGACAGAACATCTTTTAAGAGTGTTCTGAAACACATAAATTTTAATCCTTCGTTATTGTAATTATCGTCTCTTTGTTGTATTTTGTTATATACACTGTGGTTGGATGCAATATAGCTTACATATTCTTAAAAGCGTGGTTAAAATCCAATTTAATGGGGTATAGACATTATTAAACGCATTATCGCTTTTACACTTTCTATACAGTGCACAATCGGCGTCTCCTACCATCCATCTACCAGCGACGCGTCGCGTCGTCAGCGTCAAGATGCCAAAACCCCCATGCATCCAGACTGGATTGCGCTGCGTCTCTTTTTAGCTCATGTAAAACCCAATATTATCGTCTTCTTTTATTTCTACTCGATGCTTCTTATTCCCTCTTTATGGGTATCTCTGTCCAAATCGTATTACATTCAATGTTTTCTTCTCCTTCTCTGTTACTGAGCCATCCTGCAGCAGGATGACTTCCTCGATTTGTCTCTGTCTGTCTGACGCTGATTACAATAGCTCTATTTCTCTCTGTATATTATGGTGATCATAATATCTTCCAGAAAAGCATCCCTTCCTGCAACAAGAGCTGCGTTCAAAAATTGTTTCTCTTTCTCTCCATAAACTTAGGCGAAATATAGGAGATATTTTGCAAACCTTCAAATAAATTCTTTTAATTATGGAAATAAGCAAGAGTTCACGTTTTGAAATTTTGAAAAATGTAAGGGCTTTTAACCTATGGAGTCAAATTTGGTTTAAAACGCAAGAAAAACAAAAGCCTCTAAGCGAATAGACTATAATAATATAAGAACGAAAATTGAAAACCCGGACAACCTCCAACATAAAGCGTATTATCTCTGGAATTACTTAGCCTATTTTTATCAAACATAGCTAAGAATACTCCCTGAAAGATAGGCTTCAAACAAAAAAAACTGCATGAAAATCGGTTCATTTGTTCGAGAGTTACATGTGCGAAGAGACACACACAGACACAGGGGTCACACTTATAACAACCATCTTTTTTCGCATTCGGGTCAAGATATCACAGTTCACCACAACAGGGTTTTTACCGAAAAAAATAGAACATTTTAAAAACATTTTAATACAAAAATTTTACCTACTAAGTACAAAAAAACGGTAAAATCAAAACCTTGTATGTAGATCGTAGAAAATGGCGACCAATTATACGTAATTCTAGTTTAGTAGGTATTGTTTTCAAACTTTATTACTCTGACTGCAATATCTATACATAGGGTTCCTAAGATTTTCCTTAGGGATAGGATTTCAATAAATCAAACAGAAATGGCATAGAAAGTTCTGCGCGCACAAAAGAAACAGGTATATTGAGCAATGGTGCCAGTTTGTTATTATCTCCGGACTGCTTTCATGAGAAAAAATTGTCGCCACTCTTTCATTGTGAGCATAAATCGTAGTTGCAATAATAACCGTTGACAAGATGTCTGCAAATTCCGCTAGATGGCGGCCACACCATGAGATGATCGATTTGAACATCGAATCTAATTAAAAATTAGATGTTTTCAGGTCCAAACTACAGCTTTTTCTTGCTTAAAGGAGGCGGTAGGGTCCATTATTTACGATACTGAGCGATAAACTCGTAAGGTTGTTAACATTAGAAAGAAATATCTTCGCTTTTAATTAAATTTCTTTCCATTCTGTTCTACTAGTGACATCTATCCGGAAACGGCCAAATCATGCAGCTAGCACTAGCAGCCAAAGAAATCAATAAACGTCGCTGTTTTTCCTGCAGGCTTTTTGCTAGCGATATTATTGATTTTAAATAAAGCTGGCCCTACACTACATTTCATATTTTCGAGGTGTTTTATGACATGATCTCGAAACATGTAGCGAACCAATTCTTCAAAACTAGCGGGAGGGTAAAAACGAAAAATAAGGGGCTGCCAATATTTGTAACACCCAAAAATGGGTGAAAAGATTTATTTTGCTCTGTTTCTTTACAAAAAACGTTTTTTTACGAAAAATTTGAGCTCTGCCACTTTTTTTATTTTTTTCTTCAACTTTCTCGAAATTTTCGTCATACCGTAGAAAAAAAATATTTCCCCCATGGCCATACTCTACTTTTATTCGAAAAAATTTAGAAACAGAGACGGGATCAGTTTTCCTAAAACGGGGGATCTTGGCAAAAATTTTTCAATTAAATTAGCCGAACGCAAAAATGTTAGAAAAACAAAGCACGAAATAAAAATGGCGCCGCTTACAATTTTTTTTCAAAAATTACGTAATTTCGGGAACGCAAAGAAATAGGTCTAAAGAGTATAATTTTTAAGAAAAAATATCATTTTTCTCGCCCTCCTCCACTGGGACTACAGGGGCCGTGCACAAATTACGTAATGGTCATAGGGGGGAGGGGGGTTACAAAACGTTACGTAGGGGGGAGGGGAGTTTTCGACAGCGTCTTGAAATCTTTACGTAATATTAGGGGAGTGGCGTGCCAAACCGTTACAAAACATTACATAGGGAGGGGGTCAAAAATTGGTAAAATCACCGTTACGTAATTTGTGCACGGCCCCACATCTGACTGTTCCTCCTTTTTGATTTCGAATCAAAGTGCCAAACCCGGGTTGGACGTTCGAAGGCGTCAACCCGTCCTATTTGCTTGATAAAGTTTCTACGGAAATATCTCAGTCGATTTCTCCGGCTGTGTATGAACGCTTTAGGTTAGGCATTTACATGTATCTCAGTCCCCAGCCTGTAAACTGTGCGTAAGGATAATGGTTACAAAATGAAAAGCCGAAAAATATTTTTTTTTACGATATCTTTTATCAGTTTGGTATTAAAGTCGAGCAAAAACAATTTTTATTCCAGTCCTAAAGGTATGAAAATGGAAAACATTAGAAAACAACAACCTGGAATGGATTTACTATCCTTTTCTGCCTAATGTGCTTTTCCGTTTGTCTGCGTCTTATACACGGCTGCTTGGCCCCCTAAGGATTTGCTTAGGAACCCTGTATAATAAATCTCTAAAAGTTTATCTCTCTCTAATTGTTTGTTGTTTGTACCAGCATCACATAAAAACTACTAAACGGATTTTGATGAGAATTTCACCACTAGATTCCTTGGAGTTCTGTGCAGGACATACGCTTTATTTTGTTTATATCGGTTCACGGGAAAAAAGTTATGATCGTTTAAAGCAAAAAAAAGGGAAAAAACAAAAACAAGCGGTATTCGACTTAATGAAAGGGTTTAAGACGCAGAACGGAGGGGGGAGTGGTTGGAGAGGGGCGAGGTTAGGTGGAGGGGAAGTGCTGAAAGACGATAGCTACATTTTTAAACAAGCAAACGAAGTTGCGGGCAACAGCTAGTTTAAAAGGGCGAGTTTGTAATATCATCGATTGAGCATCAAACAAGTTCTTGAAACGTTCCGATGCCATCAAACGCGTTCTTTTGGATTTCCGATGCCATTAATTGCAATCGGCTCCGAGGGCTGATGGCTATTGACGGATGGATTACTCATCAGTGATATCTGTCGGAATCAGATGTTCAATCAAATGTTGACATCGGTGCCAAATTTTAGATGAATTTGAGATGTTTTTAAAAACTTGCTTAAACTATGCATGTAAAAAGCGATAACTTTAATAAAAATATCAACAAAATAAAGCTAACGTCATGTCATATATGTTGACTATTATATGCGCAAATAGTAGACAACTTATACCATTTATCTTTTACTACGTTTATATGCACATAAAACTGGTTTTATATAAAGATGGTTTTAAGTAAAAGAGTGTTTCTTTCAGTTAAAATCAATGCACTAAAGCGTTTTTAAAGTGTTTATACCGACCCTAAAATCGGTTTTAAAGCGATAAAACGCTTTCTTAAATCGCTTTAAAATAAAATCGATTTAGTGCTCAAAACGGTTTTAGGGGTGTTTATACGACAACATTTTTAAAAATTCCTTATATAAAAGCGCTTTAAAAAGCCTTTATAAACAAAGTAACTGTGACTGCATTATTTTTAAAACTGTGAACATATAAAGCGATAACTCCAATAAAAATAAGAAATATAATAATAAACTGCCAAACAGTGTGAACCAATATTTTGTTATTATTTACTAAGAAAATATATTTTTATCCATATTTAAAATAAATTAAGGTAAGAAAAATAAATATAAAAAAAAATTGACGAATCTAGGTATATGCAAGATTTTATTTTTACTTCTTTTTAATAGCCAATGGTCAAGCCACCATGGTAATTTAAAGCTTAAAATATTTTAGCACAATTTAAGGGTTAACGTTTTGGATTAAGCAATTTTTACTATGTTTTTCACGTTTTTATGCCATGATTTTGCCCACATTTTAAAGCTTTCTTTCCAAACTTTCGATTTCTAGAATAAAACATGCAAATTTTTCAAGTTTTTACTGTTTTTTTTAGCGTTCAAAAAAGTCTGCCAAAAAACATTTTTTTCTCTGTTAAAATGAAAAATATTTAGAGAGGGAGAGAGTGCAGAATTTTAGAGGTAGAGGGAGAGATATTTTAGTGAAGTGCAAAAACATTTAAGGTTGTTGAAGAGAGACAGCAGGCTATAAAAAAGCATTTTAGAGAAAGATGAAAATAATTTAAGACAATTGTTTAATCAAAATTTCTGTTATGTCATCCGTCTGTCATCTTGAGTGGTGTCGTGTATATGATTTTTATTTTGCCATTTTCATACAACAAACAGCGAAACAACAATAAACTATACCATGAAAAATGGCTCGCAAAACTAACCTCAAAAGAGCTAACTGAGCTTTAAAGATCGGTTAATTGACCAAATTTGGCCAGTTAGTTAATGCTCCTTTATAGAACGTTTAAAAGACCATTAAAGTCGGTGCAAGACACAAAATACGCTAAAGGTACTTTAAAGGTCCTTTAGCCTAAAGGACCATTAAAAAAAAAGTCGGTGCAAGTGGCTGTAAGCACATCTAAAAATCATTTAACAGGTACTTAACTAAATTATTTTAAGGGTCATCATGGCTTTACCATAATAGACGAACGAAAAAAAATCTATTTTTTCTTTAAAAACCGTGTTGTGTTAAACTGTGATTCGACTAACCATGTAAATAATAAATAAAATCAATGTTAGCTTTAATGCTAAAATAGAGCCTCAGTCTTTGCTCGTGATTTGTAATTCTCGAACGCAGAGAATGGAGAATATTGAGAGACAACCACTCACCAGTGACTGGTGCACTCGTGAGTCACAGTTCGAAATTCCGCTTCTCAAACGCCGCATGTAGATAAACCGAGTTCAGCCGAACCGGTGTTTTCGCGTGTACGATCTCCAACAGAATAAATCCTGCTGTGCCGTGCGATTCTTGTTTGTTTTTGTTTTGTTGTGACTTTTCGAAAATTTATTGGTTTTAATCTGGTATAGCTTTTTTTTATTTTATGTGTTTTAGAAAGGGTGATTTTCCTGACTGTGCATTGCAGGAAAAAGTGAAAGGATCTATTTTGTGATGGTTGAATTTGTTTATTAGGTAAGATAAAAAAATAATAAAAGAAATTGGTAATTATGCAGTTTGATTTTTTTTGAAAAATTCTTTATGGGGGCACCTTCCAGGGTACCTAGGATCCCAAATCCGTCTGCGCCGGTTGGTTTTTTTTGTTTATTTTTTTTGTTTTTTTTTAATTTTTTTTCACTAAAACAAACCAAACCAACACAGTCCAACCCAACCTAATCCAAACCAACCCAAAACAATTAAAAAAACACTTTACAACCCCCCCTGGGCACCCTTTTTTCTCGTTAAAAAAAAAAAAATCGGGCGCAGGCGGATTTGGGGTCCTAAGGTCCTAGAAGGTCACCCATAAAGAATTTTTCAAAAATGGCAGAAAACCGTATACTGCATAATTACCAAAAAATTAAATAACCAACCATATTATTTAAATTTTTGGTGTTGATTACTTATGAAATTTTTTATTCTGTCTAAAAATTGTTTAAAAAAGGGAACTGAAATTATGAAAATAATATAAAAACATTTTTCGAAGCCAACGTCGTTTTTAATTGATTTATTTTATTAATAAAAGGGCTTATCTTACAAGAACAGGTTATCTCACACCTATCTATGTTATAAACTAGAAAGCACGGATAGTCCACCATACAATCAATTATTTTATGTTGAAAGGAAATGAAAATATCTCGAAAACTGTAGCTTTGAAAGATTTGAACTTTATAACAAAATTTTTGGGTAATATTTGCGTGCCAGGGTTGAGTGTTTGACCTCTTCCAGCCTACCTTTTAAATATTTACGAAAGCCAAAATCTGAAAACCGCATATCAATAGCTGCTTTACTTCTAAAGTTATGATTTTTTAAATATATTTTAACGTTTTTTCAAATTACTCGGAAAGTAAAACTCCCATGAATTTTGACTTTATAACGAAATTTTTAGTCCATATTCATGGAAACTTAAATCTGAAAACGGTATGTCGCTACTTGATTTTGTTTCAAAGTTACAATTTTTTTAAATATTTTATCCCCCTTTTCCCCCCTTCAACCCTTCACCACCCTAACCAAAAGTTAATCAGTTCATGGTCAGCCGATAAAGGATTTTTATACCAAATTTCGTTAAAATCGATTTAGGCGTTCTTAAGTTATCTTGTATACAGACAGAGAACAGACGACAGACAACTTTTTTTTTCTTATATAAAGGTGTTTTGGTACCTTAGTAACTCATTTTTGATAAAATTAAGAAAAGTCAAAATTCCACGATTTTTATAGTCCCCCATGCAATAAGTGCTAAAACATTTAAACAACTGCACACAATCCTAAAGATGATCATAAAATAATTATGAAAATATGCCATATATTTCTGTTCTAAAAAGGAACCTATTTTGTTAGGCTAAAATAAATCATTTGCATGCTGCATTTTCAAATTTAAGGAAATTGTTTTCAATTTTCATGTTTATCCCTCAAATTATTGGATTTTGCCTATTACAAAAACGTACTTTAAAAAGATTATAAGGCTATTCGATTGTACCTGAGGTAATCAAATTTTTTTGTTCACATGAACAGGCATTTTTTTCAACAATTACAGTCTTTTTTTAAATTTTCTACTACAAATTTACCAAGGTTTTTTGCTAATTATATACAAATTTACCACTTAATTAGTGTTCTTCTGTGTTGCAAAACTATAGCTGTTTAAATATGACCCAGATTTTGCTTTCTTTAAATATCCTTATGTTATTTTTGAATGAATTATTGTTATTCATATTTTGTCTCAAGGAACCACAAAATTGTAGAAATCGAAAGTAGGTACTGTTGTCCTATTACACTGAAAACAATATCGTACACAGTATTTATAACACTTAATTTTTTATAGATATTTGTACATCAATAACACCTCTAACTATTACAAAAATCGGAGGAAAGTTATAAAAATTGTCATATACAGTAATGAAATTAATAAACGGAAGTCACGAAATCAACGAAAAATGTTTCTTGACATTTTATAGAGAGTTGTTAATAATAGAATGTACAGGTTATGGAGATAATAAAAGAGCATATGAAATAAATAAAACATGATAACGATTTTGATCAATGCCCTAAATAAATTTAATACATGGCGATCATTGATTGTCGTTTAAAAGTTGTTATGGAATGTATGGACATGTTTATGAAAATTACGAACCGGGCATACAAAATGCATAAACAAGGTAATGAAATTTATGTACGTAACAGTCTTTTACTAAATTCATTCTGAGGTGTAAGTAAAAACTATGAAAACATTTCTCTTAATTCTTGATTTCATAACAGCCTTCATAAGAATAATTCTTAAAGACTTTATATTGTAACAACTTTTTTTTGAAACTGTGTCTTGCAGCAGTAAAATCAATAACTTGTTTTGGCTATAAAATTTATGTAAACTTGATTATGGTATTAATAAAACTTTACATCGGAGCAAAAATCATATAAAAAATACATTTTTAGAAAACAGTGCCTTTTTTGGTTCAGTGTATGTTAAGAAAATATATTTTATGTGAATCACTAAAAAATAGTAAAAAGTTATTTTTCAGTAGTGCAGATAGGATTTAAAATTTCTAAAAATCAACAAAAAATCGAAAAGGGCCACATCATATCATCAAAATTTGTGAATTGATTCACTGGCCCACAGTATCTTTTTCCAACTCAATAATGAGTACATTGCACTAATATACAGCCGAGTTTTAAGTTAAGTTCTTTATGAACTCTTTTTTTTTAGACAATTGGATTGGGTTGGTTGATTGACCAACTCTTTTTTTCATATATCTACCGCCAAAAAATTTTGTTTAGGCAAACTGTAAATCTAAATTTTGAGATAATATATTTTAAAAGGTTTTGTGGAGCTCAAATTTTGGATAAACTGGGCATGGCATAGCATGGCAATCATGTGTAAACTTTCAAAAAAATTCCAAAATCAGGTAAAAAATCTAATTTCAAGCTTCGTTGATAGTAATCAATGAAATAAAGTTTGAAACCAGATTTTTATTGTTAGTTTATAAAATAGAATTGAACAATAATATGTTTACTGTGACGTCACTAATTATGCTCATTAGGTACATAACTATACATATGTATATATTTGGATCATCTGTCCGTAAAATTATAGAAAATTGTATGTTTACAAATTGCAAAAATAAATTGTTATTGTATTGTTGTTAAACAGTAATTTTATATTGATTGATTTTAAAATTCAATGCCTACTCAGGTTAGGTGGGTATATAAATGCCTACATTAATTTTAAATTAAAGTGTGTGTGGGAAATCAATTTTAAATAAATACACAAATAATCATTTGACGTACTTGTAATTGGTGCTTCGACAAAACCTGTATCTAGGAAACGGGCCATACAATTTTGACCAAAATTGTGAAATAATCTACCTGGCAAAGTCAATACGCCAAGAAAAACACCTGTTATACTTCTCTGGGCCCTCCTACATACCACTCTGAGTCATATACCATTGTCATCTTACTTTTTATAAAGCCCCATAATACCAAGTTCTTTCAACGGATTATTTTTTGCCACTCTCTCTATGACACCCGTTATTCATGTACAAGAAGCTAGCAGCGCAAATTGCGATTTTTTTATTAAAAGCTAATTTATCAGTGCTAATTTTGTTATGCAAAAAAACAATTTAGAGCTTGCGTTTTTTAAAAGTTAGTGAGAAGTCAGCAGCGCATGCGATTACAGCCTAATTAAGAGAATTCAGAAAAAAAAGATACCTACATAATTAGAGCTAATTTAGTGCTCCATAGTTTCATATATTTTTTATATCACTACAAATATTATATTCTAATATCATTTTCTATATATCACTAACATAACTATTAAAACCGGGCAAAGTACTAAATTTAGCTTTAAAATTTCACAGAATTTCACATAATTTCACACAACTTTATAAAATTATTATTTTAAATTATAAAATTTCAAATAATTTAACTATTTAATTCCCGTAAATTTAGATGACTGGCTTTCGTAAAGTTAAAACTAGCCAAAACATAATCATTTTTAAAACTATTTTTTCCATGCTGTTACTAATAAAGTAGTGATAGAAACTTATTTTCATAAAGGTTTTGAAATAACTTTAATTTACAGGAGAGCGAAAATAAAAAAGTTTGCACTGATTTATATATGTATATAAAGACTTAATACTGTTCAGAAAATCCTATATTTATCTGCCCTGAGGAGTATATATTTAATTAAAAACGTAATAAAGCCACGTGAACATTTTATTGTATTTAATTAGGTGTTTAACTTTTATTTTTTAAGGTTATGTTTAAAATTTCCCCTTTTCCTGCTGAATCGAAAAAGATTTTTGGTTTGTCAATCTTGTCACCCTAATACAATAAAAATAAATAGACCTTAAAATTAAGGTAAAAATGTCTTTTTTTATTTGTGGTAAATGTAAAGTGGAATTAAAGTTATTTTAAAACCTTTTATGAAAATAGGTTTTTATCACTAACTTTATTAATAACAGCATGGAAAAAAATTGTTTTAAACAGTACATTATTGCTTGGCTAGTTTTAACTTTATGAAAGCCATCAGTCATTTAAATTTTAGAGAATTCATAATAAACTAGTTCAATTATGTGAAATTTGATAAAACTCTGTAAAAATTTGTGATATTCTGTAAAAATTTGAGAACTTTTGTGAAATTATGTGAAATTTTGTGAAATGTTGTGAAATTATGTAACATTTTGTGAAATTCTGTGAAATTATGTGAAATTCTCTGAATTTTGTGAAATTCTGTGAAATATTGAAACATTTTTGAACATTTTCACTACAAATTTTTAAAAAATTTCAGATACGTACATATCCATACTTCAGCAAAAGTGTATTATTTAAATCACAAAACATTCACTTCACAGGGGAGCGAAAATAAAGAAGTTTGCATTGCCTTATACATAAAGACTTAATATTGTTCAGAAAATCCTATATTTGTCTGCCCTAAAGTATGGATATATTTCATTAAAAAAGCAATAAAGTCACACTGATGTATTTAGGTAAAAACCACCTTTTCTTTTTTAAGGTTATGTTTAAAATTTCCCCTTTTTCTGCTGAATCAAAAAGGATATATTATGGATTTATCAATCTTGTGATCCCAATACAATAAAAAGAAATAGACCTTAAAATTAAGGCAAATAGTTATTTCGAGCAACCAGGCAAGGGCGGGATAGATACTTTACGCATGAGCTAGGATGAATATTTTTTTCTACGACGAATCAAAAAGGAAAAAGCCAATAATGAAAAATCGAGTCTCGAGGTAAATTCATTCGCGCACTCAGTGCGGGACAGTGATACTTTCCAGACTAAAATGTGTGCGGAAAAGGGGTGTTTTTTAATTTGTGTTAAATGTAAAGTAAAAAAATAATGCACTTTTGCTGAGGTACGGATATGTATATATCTGAAATTTTCTAAAAATTTGGAGTGAAAATTTTCAAAAATTGCACAGAATTTCGCAAAATTTCACAAAACATTACAAAATTTCACAGAATTTCACAAAATATCACAGAATTTCACAACATTTCTCAAAATTTCACAGAATTTCACAAAATTTCACGGATTTCACATAGCTTGTACACCAAATTTCAAGCTAGCAGTGCAAGTGATTTTAGGCAAACGAAACATAATTTAACTTTAAAAGTCACATGAATCACTACGACCGATTTATTGCTACAGAGTTATATCATTTTTACCAAAAAACTACTCCTCGGGAAAATTCTCTTACAGGCATTAGATTTTAAAAGGGATTTAGTGAGGGTGAATAAATAACAAAATCAATGAATAGCGAGCTTTCCCTCAAAAAGGTAATGGTAACCGTAGATCCGGATTTCGCACTTGTGGTGCTCATCAGTACAGTGCTAGGAATTAGGAGATGAAATGATGATGGAAAAATATGACACAGGATTCATGTAAAAGACAACCATCTGTCAAATTGCAGAATCGGCAGATGTACCTTCATTTTGAAGGAAAATTAAGCGTCTCTACGGAGACAGATATAATTATCTTTACAGATATTTTAAGCTCTGGAGTTAATAAATTTAAAAAGGGATTTATTGATTTTGTTATTTATTCACCCTCACTAAATCCCTTTTTAAATGTATTAACTCCAGAGCTTAGGATATCTGTAAAGATAATTATATCTGTTTCCGTAGAGACGCTTAATTTTCCTTCAAAATGAAGGTACATCTGCCGATTTTGCAATTTGACAGATGGTTGTCTTTTACATGAATTCTGTGTCATATTTTTCCATCATCATTTCATCTCCTAATTCCTAGCACCGTACTGATGTGCACCACAAGTGCGAAATCCGGATCTACGGTTACCATTACCTTTTTGAGGGAAATCTCGCTATTCATTGATTTTATTAGATTTTAAGTCTATCTCATTTAGCTATTCAAAATTCTTGAAATCCAATTTATTAAATTAAAACTATAAGAACTATTTAAATATGTTTGAGCACTAATTTCCTAACGCCTTAAAAAATGTACAGCTCGCTTTTTTTTTAAATATAGAGCCTGCGCTGCTAGCTTCTACGGTAGCTAGCAGCTCAAACGATGACGGTCAAACCAAAAGAGGTTTAATACCAAAAGTCACATGAATCATTAGAACCCAATTGATAGTACAGTGTTAGATCACTTTAAAAAAAAACTACTCCTCGGAAAGATTTCCCTATGTCTGAATATAATATTTGTAGTAAAATTTTCGCATTATATATTTTTAAGAAAATATATTAACCCCCATGGAGCACTAATTATGTAGGTATCTTTTATTTGTTTTCTGAGTTTTCTTAATTAGGCTGCAATTGCATGCGCTGCTGGATTCTCACGGAATCCAGCAGCGCATGCGCTAACTTTTAAAAAACGCAAGCTCAAATTTTTTTTTGCGGAACAAAATTAGCACTAAATTAGATCTAATTAGTTATATAAAGTTTCTAATAAAAAAAAGGGAGATGCCACTTGCGTCCTTTGAGATCAAGGCAACCCGAATTCCCTAGAAATTCAATAAGAGGTACAAAGTCGAAATTCCCGATAGGGAATTCTGACAGAGGGAGAACCTCCAGCAACAGTTCGAGAGGAACGCTGTGATATGCTACACCGATGGCTCCAAGCTATCGGAGAGGCAGACAACAGGGGTGGGGGTCTACGTGCAAGACCGAGAAGAAGTTCGGATGACCTACCCGCTCGGAGAGCAAGCTACGGTCTTCCAAGCCGAGGTATACGCCATTATAATAGCGGCAACACTAGAAGAGGTTCGCAATGGTTCAGCCAAGCAGCCCTAAAGGCACTCAGTGCGCCAAAAATTGTCAATACTCTGGTGGAAGAGTGCGTAGAAGCACTGGAAGCCTTGAGTCAAGACAAAAGAGTTACAGTGGGTAGCGGGACACACGGGAGTGTCGGGCAACGAAAAGGCGGCTGAACTCGCTCAGATCGAGGCCAGCACTCAATACGTGGGGCCGAAACCACTCTTAGGTATAACAAGGAGACAGCTGCAAAGTCGACTCATTAAATGGGCTAACGATGCACTCCTGGGAGAACGAATTAGGATGCAGACAGTCCAAAGAATTAATCGACGGACCGGACGCGGCCAGACTCAAATGGCTCCTGGGCAGAACACGAAAAGGTATTGGACTATTGACAGGGATACTGACCGGCCACAACCGACTCAGTAAGCATCTGACTCGCATCGGGATCGGGAATGACTCCATCTGCCGTGCCTGCGGGTGGGCGAAGGAGACATTCCGGCAAGGATGAGGCATCAGGTACTCGGACAACCGAACCTGGATTCAGAGGACCTACGAGCTCTCAAGTGGGACAAAGTACTGGACTTCGTGAAGAGAACAGGAAGGCCCGGAGAGCCCACTACCGTACAAGCGGTACAGGTGGTGGATTAGGAAGCTGGGTTGGGGTAAGGTAAAAAGGGACCGCTTGGGCCTACTTGCCAGGTCTTAGAACGTTCCCTTGTTACTACTACTACTACTATTTCTAATAAAAAAATCGCAACTTGCGCTGCTAGCTTCTTGTATAAAATCGTTATTCTCTGTTGGTCCCATCTCCTCGAGCTATTCATTAAGATCTCATATTATAAAACACACCTTTTACGAAGTAAAACAAAATAATTAATAAGTGTACTGAAAAAACCTATAGGGTTTTCATTTTAAAACTTCCCATCCAAGATTCACGTATGTAGAGTCTGATTTTTAGAAAAATTCTCAAACACGTCGATATTTTATTCAAAAGGAACACATTTTGTCTATCCTGAAATTTTTCTTCGAGGGATAAATTTTACCCCTATATTTTGAATAGGGAAAGTGGGTCGAGTGATACCTTGTTTGGAAGGTCATTCGAATCTCTTTAGAATTTCGAAAATCCATCTATTCGTTCCTAAGATATTCACTTTTACAGTTGCATGGACCAATGCAAAAATAGTTTTTTTTACAAAATGTTTTTTTTTAGTTTTTGAGAAATCCCGGAACACGTCGAATTTGTTTTTTTTAAGATACATTTTATCATATTTTTTTCTGCTATGGTATATTGCTACGAGGAGTGAAATTTACCTATACAATTTGAGTTTATTTTGAAAACGAATATCTCAAAAGCGAATCCGTAGATTTTCAAAATTTTTACACTGTTGTAAAGACATTTAAGAGACCTTAAAAACAAGGTATCAAAATTTAGGGGTAAAATTTACCCCTCGAACAGGGTGCGTGCTACAAAAATTGCAAGATAACAAAAAATCGACGTGTCCGCGGTTTTCTTCAAAATCAGACTCTAATTATGTAAATCTTGGGTGGGAAGTTTTCAAATAAACACCCTGTATAGTTCTGCCATGATGAAAGTCGTGTACCATCTTACTTTTTGTATAGTCACTTATTGCCCAGTTCTTTATTTTTTTGTTATTTTTGTATGACACCGGTTCTTGGTCTTATATTTTCAAACTAGGTATTCATTAAGATCACATGAAATAAACACACTTTAAATGAAACACTTATTACTAAAAATGGTCATGGCATTTTGTAACACATTCTTACCTTTTACGAAGAAAAACAAAAGAATCAATGGGTGTACTGGGTATGGCATATAGAATACCATCTAGTTATCCTTGGTTCTACACCAATGATCAGTTTAACATTTAAAAAACTTATACGCTTTACTGTGTATGATTATTTCTTCGCACACCCTTATTATGTTTTGTAGTTGAATGAAAATCAAAGTTATTAAATGTACCTCATTATGGGTTCATGGGCTCAAAAATTAAATTATAGAAAATAATCTTACAATATAATTGAAATAAGCAAACTCATGTTTTGGTAAAGGAGTAAATGGTTTCCTTTTGATTAAAGAGTATTTAAATAATAACTGAATATCCGCCACACCTTTTCAATTAGGTACCCTTTATAAAGAAAAAAATCGTGAAGTGCATGTAGGTATGCAGTTAAATGCATCATATGCAGTGAAAGTGCATGCGATATATTACTTAGTTAAAAAGAGCTTTTTAAAAGGTCAAAAACAGTATAGTTAATAAGTGGCTTACGTAATAAGTTAGGTATTTAAAAGTAGAGTAATAATTAGTGTTTGTAGTGAGGATAATTTTATTATAATAATAACAGAATAAGGAACTATACAACAGGCTCAGAAAAAAATTAAATAACACTTGCTCACTAAATTTTAACCATGTTGTAAGAAATTCTCTTTCACAAGTTTTCCAACCTATATTTATGAAAAACCTACTTAACATTTTAATAGACTGTGCTCGTTTGGACATTCTACACGCCCACCCGAATGTTTTATGCAGCCTACAGTTACCAGTAATGTCACTTATTTACTATTCTATGGCCAAGAATTTCTAATTAAAAGCCGAACGCAATATTTCAATAATATTGAATTTTTATTTGGTAAGATGACTAAGTATTTATATATTTTTTGAAATCCTAAAATTGCTGAAAAGTTTGTTTTCTTGCATGCAATAATTTTTTCCACTACTAATTGCTGTTATATATAGTTTAAGATAAAATTGTATCAACAAAAGTTTAAAAAAAGTATAGGACCGCGAGGACTGATCCTGATGGGGTACTCTCCGTTCAATAGTTAAATCTGCATATCATCGCCTTAGAGCACAAGTATCCCAACTGACATTTTGGCCATTTTCGGTTTTTTAGCATATAAAATAGTTCAAGGAAATCGGAACTTTTGCATAAAACAGCTAAAAATTGTGCTTTATTTTGGAGCAAAACTATCGTAACAGAAATGCGTGTCTCAACTACTTTTGTGTCACATTGAATAGTTCTGATGTACAGCGTATCTACTTTTCAAATGTCAGATAGGATACTTCTGACTTAAATTTTGAGTAGCTAGGATCTTAGGTTTGGCATGTAGGATAGTTCTGATTTGTAACGTCCATATCCACCAACGTTAAAAAAAGAAAATCAGAACAGGACTATCCTATTTGCAAAGTGCACTATCGTAACAAACAGAAAATCGGAACAGAACTATCCTCTTTGCAAGGTGCACTATCCCATGTGCAGTATTTTTTAACTTATTATAGGTAACGACACTACATTATTTAATTAATTTGTCTTTGGAATACACAAATATTTTTACTGAATTTTGGTTGCCGTTATTCACAAAAAACGCTCTACTGAAAAGTTTACTTTTTTCAGATAGGATAGTTCTGCTCTAAGGCGACGATATATTGTTTTTGGTTTCGCAAAAATGAACTAAATCGTATAAGTACCACCTCATCAATACCATAAGATCTTATTCTCTAAAGCAAAAGATAGATCATGATAGACGCAGTCGAACGCCCTGCCGAGATCACAGAATATCTCAACGCTTTTATAGGGGATGTTGCTTTAAAACTTGGTGACTTTTGGCGGCGCAAGTAATTCAAAAATCTATAGAAGAAGCAAACTTTATATATTTACCTTAAAAACACACACGTACAGTGTGACGTCACAGCCCAATATTTACAACGTTTTCATGTAGAACTGAATAGGTAGCTCTAAAATATTGACCGGTCAATTGACCACTGACCAGACCCTTCTGGCAGGAACAATTCAATTGCATAAACAAACACATCCAGTAATATTTTCCCCCCTCACACCCCAAATAAGGGTGGTAGAGTGAAAAAGTTGTGGACCGCGCCCTTATCTTTATCCGATTTTGATCAAACTTGGCAGAAATGTGAGCGTACCTATAGTGCACGTGCGTTAAAAACTTTACCCCCCCCCCTTAAAGAATTAAGTAGTGAAAAAAAATTGTTTATTGATTAATTTGTGAGTGTGCCAGTATGGCAATGTCCACTGCGACCATCACTATTGGATCTATTGTGGCTCACTTTGGACATTTTTTGTTGATACAGAATATTCAGCCCCTTAAAGAGGCTCGCAATTTGCTTTGGTGAAGCATTATTGAGATCCAGTCCGTCGATCTGCGCTTTACCGAAAATACGTTGACGCTGACGTGCAATGGCCGGACATTCACACAGCACATGTGTGGCCATCTCGTCATCCTCCATACAGAGCCTACATTCGGTGTCCTCACTTAGACCCATTCTGTGCAATAGTACTTTCAGCCTGCAGTGTCCGGTGTATAGATCAACCATTGTCCGGATCTCATGCCTGGTGAGCTCAATGAGTTTCCCGGGCCTCTTCCTGCAGGATTCTGTAATGAACTCTTTGGAATGCGCCAGTCCCGGCAATTCTCTCCGGTATTGGTTGAACTTATTCTCCATCCAGCTTAAGAGAGCAGTATTAATTGTGTTGTATGCTATTCCAAGGGCTGGTCAACAAAGACAGCAGAGGCCGCTTTGCGCGCCAGCTGGTCCGCAGTCTCATTTCTCCGATGCCCAGAATGTCCCGGAATCCATACCAGCGACACAGTGTTTGTTCGCCCAAGGGTATTCAGTGTGACCTGGCAGCTCCTAACGGTTCTCGATGAGCACCTATAGGATTCAAGAGCCTTAAGGGCTGCTTGACTGTGGGAGAGTATGTTTATTGATCTGTTGCGCCAGTTATGATCTATCATCCAACGTGCGCTCATTTCAATGGCGAAGAGTTCCGCCTGGAAAATTGCAGCCATCTGCCCAAGACTCTGTATAATCCTGATATTTTCCCGGCTGCAATAAGCTCCGGATCCAACGCCTGAAGGCATTTTTGATCCGTCAGGAGCTATCTTTATTTAAGAAACTTATTCTGTTTGACGACCAGTCCTCCCTGTCTGGGAGAATAGTGTTGTATAGCATTTTGCTGTTTACTGTTGCGAGCATTAGATCCAGTAGCAGCCCTAGAATGCAGTGGCTCTCAGTTGCCTGCGTTAAAGGGTTTGGTACTACTTGACTTGCCCTGCCACCCCATTGATTGGCTATGATTCTGTAACTTGTCTTCATAGCCTCTTTCTCCAATATAAGGTGTAGAAAAGGAAGGTTTAGCAGGCATTCAAGCGCTGCTGATGGTGTGGTACTCATAGCACTACATAATATTACCATACTTGCTTGTCGTTGGATGCTTGTTAGTTTGGCACGAGCGAAACTATTGTTCCGTATGTAATCATGGGTCTAACTACCGTGTTATACAGCCAGTACATTTGTTTGGGGCTAACGCCCCAAGACTTACCGCAGATACGTTTGTACGTCCATAGAGACAGTGCTGCCTTTTGCTTAACTTTCTCCAAATGCGCATTCCATGTAAGTGTTTTATCGAGAGTCACCCCCAGATATTTTACTTCAGATGCAAATGGGGTACCGGAGGAACAAAAAAAAAAGTAAGAACATTTTTTTTAGAGTCCTAAAAATATTTAAAAAAAAATATATACTTTTTTATGCAAAATCCTTTTTTGGTTATGTGGGTTTGGTTACAACTCATATCGGCCAAAGCAGGCAAATCATGTGCAACATATGTTGTTTAGTTGAACAGCGTTCTTTTTTTGTGGGCCTACATGTTGGTAATGGGCTAAAAATTCCTGATTTGAATTTTTATGTCATTTTTACGTTCGGAACACCTTAAATGATTTAAATATTCAAATTTACCTGCAAGTCCAAAGGCAGGTTATATAAGTTGTTTTAAAGATCGTGATTTATATTAAACTGGGTAGCATGTGAGACAACACTTTTTTAAACTTTCAATATTGAATAAATTAAACTTTTAATTTTTATCCCGCTATGGTTTACTATAAACAAAGATACAAATAAGAACTTCTTAAAAACAGGACCCAGGTAAGAAGAAAACCACAGAATTTTAATAGTAGTTTTAAGAACTAGTGGCTAAAATAGTGCTGTTTTTACAAGCGTTGGTTTAAATAACGAACGCAGCGAAGTATTTAAAAACGCGAGTAAAAAAACGCACACTTTAGCCGCGAGTTGTTAACACTATTTTTTTTAATGCCTTTATAAAAAAATACAAGAAAAACAGAGAGAGTGAAGAGCACTTTTTGGAGCACACCATCTTTACACTATAAATCAAGGCGGCTGGTAAATGAAATAAGAATGGTTTCCATAGCGATGTGCCCTTTTACTCGGTGACGTTCATGGATGCGATATTTTAATCTTTGACAGTTTGATATTTTGACGATATTTTTAAATGATTTGTTCTTTAATACTTGGTGAAAACTGGCGGAAATGGTTCAAATTAAGGCGGCTGGTAAAAGAAATAAGAATGGTTTCCATAGCGATGTGCCCTTTTACTCGGTGACGTTCATTGATGCGACATAAAGAAGAATTTTTGAAGGAGCAGTAAAATCTAACCGGGCGTCCATGCCCTAAAATAGGAGATGTTAAATTATCTGTTTCTTTTTGCTTCTTGGAAGCCGTTTTTTTTATTCCAATACACTGTACCCAAGCGAGTAATCTGGTACCCTACGCTCTTAGTAGGTCCTATCCTAATCAATTATGTTATGGAGGAAAGGAAATGAAAATATCTCGAAAACTGTAGCTTTCAAAGACTTGAACCTTATAACAAAATTTTTGGGTAATATTTACGAAATCCAAAATCTGAAAACCGCATATCAATAGCTGCTTTACTTCTAAAGTTATGATTTTTTTAATATATTTTAACGGTTTTTTTCAAATAACTCGAAAAATAAAGCCCTTACGAATTTGGACTTTATAATAAAATTTGTAGTCCATATCCATGGAAACTTAAGTCTGAAAACCTTATATCGCGACTTGCTTTTGTACCAAAGTTAAAATTTTTTTAAATATTTTATCCCCCTTTTCCCCTCTTCAACCACCCTACCCAAAAGTTAATCAGTTAATGGTCAGCCGATAGATGATTTTTGTACCAAATTTCGTTAAAATCGATTGAGTTATCGTGTATACAGACAACAGACCGACAGACAACTTTTTTTTTCGTCGATTAAGGTGTTTTGGAACCTTAGTAACCCATTTTTGATAAAATTAAGAAAAGTCAAAACTTCACGATTTTAATAGACCCCCATACCATATTGGTATGGTGGACTAATAAGTATTTTTATCTCCTAACACACTGAAATATATAAAATTTTTGATTGTCTTAACGAGAGATTGATTGCACTGTAACGAAAAATTAACTGAAATTGCTTTCTTTTCATTATAAAAATGTAAGCAATTACAAAACACCCACATTTAAAAAAAAACGTAGTAATTTTGCCAATTACCGACACGCAAACTTGCTATAAAATATCAGCCTTTATACAACATTTTTATACTTAGTTAGTAGATAATCTTTTTTCGAAACTCAAACTCGAAGTTTTTTTATTGTTTGTAACTTAAACTTTATATCGCGTGATTTAGTCGAAAATTTTTCACCGTATAACTCCCCGCAAAGAAAAAAGAAAATTGAAAACACAAATAATAAATTAAGGGAAAATAAAAGATACTTTCCAGAAGTTGGAAATTGCTGGAAACAGCAGTATCAGATTTTGGTTTAAAGACTTGTGGAAAGAAGGAAAAATATAATTGGGATAATGAGAAAGAAATTTTATAAAATTGAGAGCTTTTTTTAATTAAAATAAAAATAAATCTAAAACTTTGCTGTATAAAGGCCCAATCAACTCTACAAGGAATAAACTGACTTTTTTTAAATATTTTTTTCTAATATTAAGTTTTCATGGCAACCAATCAAGTGGTCCCTCAGTTAAGCAAAGGCCAAGAGAATAGCCTTTAAAAACTACCCCAAAAGAGTAAATACTACCCCAAAAATATCCCCCTATATGAACTAAATGGTGTGTGATACATGGAACGCGATTGAAATCTTTGGTAGTATGCAGCTTTGCTTTGTAGCAAGGGGCATTCATACATTATAAATCAAAAGAGGGACCAACTTCCTGTTTCCTCCTATAGCTATTTCGGATCAAAAGAGATGGTACACACAGTATATTATTTTCTGTCAATTTATGAATAAAAAAAACACTTTTTTAAAGCAGTAAAGTAGATGAAGCAAAGCTAGGTGAGGTTCACCAGTGTGTATGACCACCTTTAATATAAGAGGCTTTTTGTAGTTAACAAATTAATGAATACCCACATTGGTAAATAGCCACAACTGCAAGTCTTTTTTTGGGTTCACCATTATATTGTAATATGTTTTACTAGCGATAACCCCGACGTTTTCCACGATATCCAACAATAATGTCATTTGTCAAATAAAAACGAGCCTATGTTTTAATCCAAGTTGGTTAAGCCGTTTTTTATATTGAAGGACAAATATACACACAAAAATATATTTAAAAAACAACACAAAAGCGTTTTTGTTTCTCACTTCATTACGACCAGGCCTCCAATGTCTAATGGAGAATCCAGACACCTACAGACCTGTTTCATCCTTATTAGGAATCATCAGGGAGTCATAGGATTGTACGTGGTAGTTGAAGCCACCATTCGTACCTCTCGAATTTAAAACAAAAAGTTTGTAATCTGCGGAGACGTAGTACTTGTGTGCGCCACCTGTCGAATAAACTGAGAAACAAAAACATCAAAATTGAAAAGTGCAGAAGACCATAAATACAGAATCCTGTACCTTTCAGCAGGTTATAAAGAAGAAACCTGTAAAAGTATAAGGTCACTGTAATATGGCTCTTAAAAAGAGGTAACGTGGCCCTAATTTTAAGGTATCAGCAAGCAATCGCTCCGGAGGAGGTTTGTTGCGCAGAACTAAAAAGCCAAAATACATACAAAATTTTTGCATTTATAGCATTAGTAAACGACCTTTAATATAGGTTGAAGAGTTGAGAAGTTGAAGCATACAACCAGAGAGATTTCAAAGTAGATTTTTTTAACGAATTATTAAAATAAAATATTGTCGCGAAGGACGGCGCATCCACCAGACCGTAATGAATAGCCGAAACTGCAAATCTTTTTAAGAGTTTTGCAACCAAATTAACTAAAATTATTGCGCCTCCAACAGGTCATGATGAATAGGCGCAACTGCAAATCTTTTAAAGGCTTTTGCAACAAAATGAACCAAAATCATCGCAACAAAAGTGAACGAACTCTGAAGTGCTATCATAAATAAACAGCGAGGCAGTACTAAACAACTATTGTAGCGTAACTTAACGATCACAAAGTGAAAGTACCGCTTGCCTGGCGGATTTACAGGCGCTCCGGTACCATTTTTCGAGATATATTGCACTGGCAGTACCGAGTAACGCCTCGGTACGTAATACGGTTTCGTTTAGACCGGTAAAAGTATAGTCCGATCCAAAGAATTAAAAAAATATATTATTGAATATTATTCTTCTACATATAATATTTAATACTTTAAACAACTATTTGCTTATTCTTAAATTGCAAGGATTGTTTTTAAATTAGTAGTTTATAAAATCAATAATAAGCCAAAATGTCATTTAAGAATACATGAAATATGAAAAAAATTATAACCAAGGCGGGAAAAAGTTTTCGGTGCGCCACGAGCCCTCAAAGCCGGTGCGGAAAAAGTTGCACTTAGTGCAAAACCGCTATAAGTATTACTTGGATTTGCTTTAAATAACTTATGGTTGTCTTAAGAAGAGACGAAATATCCATCCAAGTAGTTGTGTATACTTGTTTCAACGACTCACTAATGTTGAGGACTATCAAAACAACTCAATGATCATATCCTTTTGGTACCAGTATATCTTTTTTTCCGTGCAAGCGCAGTTTTCAAAGACTATACTTTTAAACCAGAAAGAACACTTGGGGCTTGATACCACGTAGATTTTAGGTTTAAAATCAGCTCAGTGCGTCTATTCTTGAATCGAGAGAAAATTTGCTCCCAGGAAGTCAAATTCTCTTGCTACTATGCATCTCATTGGTCCAAATCTTCGGTTTAAATCGGTTTTTCTCACTTTTGGCCGATATTGATCGAAAGTAATTCTCTTAATCAAGACCAATATAATTACTCTCGATCAATATCGTGCAAAAGTGAGAGAAGCCGATTTAAACCGAAGATTTGGACCAATGAGATGCATAGTAGTGAGAGAATTTAACTCCCTGGGAGCAAATTTTCTCTCAATTCAAGAATAGACGCACAGATTAGCAGGTTTTGAAACAAATTTTTATTTGAACCAAACATATATTTATTTAGGTCAAAATAAATTCATTTAAGTCAAATATATCTTGCTTGACAGAAACAAATTTTTATTTGATTCAAATAAATACTTGTCTTGACCATTATAAACAAATATTTATTTGGCTCAATTAAACCTTTTTTCTGTGTGCGAAAAGACGGTTCGGGTTATTTAGATGGCACTAAACAATTATTGTCCGAAATTTAACACTTTAAGGTCAATGGTTTTTAGCAACACTCTACGCATGTCGACAATTATCATGAAACGCCCGTAAGTCCGCGAAATGACCTCGACCGAACACAGGAAAGTACTACGATCTAGGTATATTACAAATTAATTCAATGAAATAAAAACGCTTAGAAAAAAACAATGATCGATCCATAATTTTCTTCGGTTGCCCACCGGGCATTTAGGAAAAAGAAAACTTGGTGTTTTTTTTCGCTTAAATGGGAAAATATAAAAAAAATAACATAACCCAGAGGAAATTGTTGATAATTCTCCAATTTTTAAAAAAATGAGTTTAAAACCGCACTTAGTTTGAACTCTTCGAGTTAGATAACAACGACTTTTTTTTATCGAAGTAAAAACTGAAAATTTTGAAAAAATCCGATTTTTTGTTAAGAATTTTTTCCTCAATTCAAGATCAAAAATTATTGAAAAGGCGTTGCTAGTTTTTTATTCCTTAATATCAGTAGAGTTTGCCTCTGCACGTTCCACAATAGGTACTATTACGAAATTTCAATTAATAAACAGAAAAAAACGTACTAAATTCGTGGACACTTTTAACCACACTAGGAAAAAACAAAGTAAATCTAATAAACTACACAACAAAAACATGAAATAAATTTAACGTTGGTCGTTTTCTTGTTTCGCTCTGCAGATTTCATTATAAACGAATGCAGTTAATAGTGAAGGGGCATGTGTAAGTACGTAGGATTTTTAATGAAGGAGTTTTGTGACTATGTGTGAATGATAGCTCTTTAGTCACACAATCAAGTGTTATCAGGTGTTTTGTTCGCATCCGTGTAGAAGAGGTTGATATGACGTCATCTTTCAAGATGGCGGCCAAAAATCATAAAAAATACAACTTTCGCAACCAGGCCATGATTATACTCGATTCCATATAATTCGAGGACGAGGATTCCAAAAAATTTTCTTTTAACATACATACTAAAACGCGCTATTTTTCAACTATGAAAGCCAAGAGAACCAAATCTGATAGGAGAGATAAGAAGGTCAAGTCCAATAATATTGTTAAAAAAAAATTGGTTCAGCTATGACGCATTTCAATATGGCGGCTGATATAACTACATTTTATTTTATCAAATTTCGTAAAAAAGCAAAAAACGACAAGGTGGCCACAATTCTTGTTGACTGCTCGGCGCTTACTATGAAAAAAAAAAGTTTAGTTAATGCATGACCTTGATTGACCTTGAAAATACCATGTACAAGTGAAAAACCAGCTTTTTGTAGTGTTTTTTTTCCAATTTACAAACCTCCCTACCATTTTTTTTGATCTGGCTGTCTAGATGTTGGTGTAACAAAACGTTAAATTATGGAGATTTTTTCAAAGAGAAAATGGCAAAAATTGTGTTTTTTGCGATTTTCAAGGTCATCTTGATGTCCGATAAAATGTGGTTATAGGTTACCATTTTGATATATCAGCCGCCATATTGAAACGCGTATAGCTAAACCAAATTTTTTTAAAAAATATTATTGCCCTTGACCTTCTTATCTTTCTTACCAAATTTGATCCTCTTTGCTTTAATAGTTGATGAATAGCGCTTTTTAGTATGTTATTTTTGCAATATCTTAATTTTACTAGTGCATTTTTCAAGGTCATGAAGCTTCTAACTGCATCAAACCCTAAGGATCGAATTTGGCATACATGCCTAATAGTTTGAGGTACATTTAAAGTTGGTCTGACAAAACGCCGAATTATTAAGATTTTTTAAAGAGAAAATGGCAAAAATCTTGTTTTTTGCGATTTTTAAGGTCATTTAATGTCGGATGACCTTGAAAGTATTTTTTTTGGAATCCTCGTCCTCCAAATATATGGAATCGAGTACAATCATGTCCCGGGTACGAAAGTTGTATTTTTTATGATTTTTGGCAGCCATCTTAAAAGATGTCGTCATATCAACCCCTTCCCCTTCTACACGAATGCGAACAAAACACCCGGTAACACTTGATTGTGTGACTAAGGAGCTATCAATCCCACATAGTCACAAAACTCCTTCATAAAAAATCCCACGGACTTACACATGCCCCTTCACTAAATGCAGTTAAGCTTTTCTTATTTTTATGTTCTATTTCTGTCGTTATGGCTTTGCAAATAATTTTGTTTGTTATAGCCAAGGAAATCTATATACTTGCTTAACCTTATTGTTTTTAACAACCTTTTTTAAAATTTAACCAGTAGTAGCTATGTGTACCTATGTAAGCTTTAAGTCGATTTGACTTAGATATGGCATACCTATCTGCATAGTATGTCTGTGTGTGAGATGTTGCAGCTCATTGTTAATTTATTTTTCCAGAATAAAGCTGGTCTCCCGCAGTTTTGCTAAATTTGTATTATTTCGTAACTGTGTTTGATGAGTTTTCACTTGACTTTATATAGTGAATTTTTTAAAGGAAGGTATGGCATCCTTTTTACCTTTTTCTTTTTTCAGAATAGTTTAATTTATATATTTAATCTCACAAGATTTTTAACTATTTTTTTTTCTTTGTCTATGGTGTGTATGGCTTATCGAGGAACGAGGTGTGTATGGCTGGTCGAGTAAATAAAAAATCTGTTTAATATACCTAAAGAAATCTATTCTTAACCCTTTTGTTTTTAACATTTTCCAAAATATAAACAATATATTCATTTAAGCTTTGATTCGATTTACCTTGGATATTTCTCAATTGTTCTATAGGTGCGTGTTTATTGTCCTATCCAGATATTTCATATCTGTATATGGCTGTATGTGCTCACACTATTAAAATGGAGTTGAAATGTTGCAGCTTATAGTCAATTTATCTTTCCCCGAATAAAGCCAGCTATGTCTCCCTCAATTTTGCAAAGTTTTGGACAGCGAAATTTGTATTATTTCGTAGCTGTTTGTTTGTACATAACTTTTCACTTGTTGCTGTTTTCGACAGCTTCATTCTTTATATAGTGTACTCATGAGATATCAGAATTTCTTTTTGTCTGAGCGAGGGGGATTTCGGTACACATTTTTTGTACACCTGAAGACGATCAGAGATTGTACTGATCGAAACGTCGTGTATAAATAAAATATAGACAATGGAAGTCCGAAACACAGAGTTAATTTCAAATTACACTTTGTTGCCAACACATTACAACATGATTACAAATTTTGTCAAAAATTAAAAAATAAATAAACAAGGCTCTATCAGTTGGGAAAAAGTTGGTTAGGTAAATGGTATACTTCAGTTTGTTCTCCGTTGCTTTGTTGGAAACTATTAACATATTCTACGTTTTCTTGCGTTTTGAATATTATAAAAAGAAAGGTTCGTGGCGTCGGACATACATTTTGCTTTTCAATTCATTACGACGAGGCTTCCAAGATCTAATGGATAGTCCAGAAACCTACAGGCCTGTTTCATTCTTGTTAGCAATCATCGGACGCCCACAGTTTATCAGAATGTGCAAAATCAAACCCGTAAGTCATTCACTATAGGAACAGCAATTCGTTAAACCAATTTTTTATCCGAACCTTATTTCTTCAAACCCATTTAATATCAAATTCGAAATTTATAACTCATTCAATATCAAACCCGGAATTCGTAAACCCGTAATTTATCAGAAAACTTTTGCTAAATTAATTGCGCATTCGCCAATACCACATGAACCGGAGGCGTGTACGCAAGTGGCACAGCGGCGCGGCGTTTTGATGCATTTGTCGCTGTTACGCGCGCATACTTACAGATTGCGTTCAATAGTTTGTGTATAGATGTCACTTGCATTCACCCGTCTTGCATTCATGTGTTATTGGCGAATGCGCAATCAATTTGGCAAAAATTTTCTGATAAATGACGGGTTTTACGAATTCCGGGTTTGATATTGAATGAGTTTGATGAACAATGGTTCGATTAAAAACGGGTTTGATGAAATAAAGTTCGAATAAAAAATTGGTTTGACGAATTGCAGTTTCTATGGTGAATCGTTCTTACGATGAATTTTTTTATTAAATACGGTCTGATAAATTCCTGGTTTGATAAACCATAGGCGTTTATTTCAACAACTTTCATCGTCAAATGACGCCGGATGTTGGCATGGCTATATGCATCGCGCCACCTGTCGGAACAAAGTGAAAAGCAAAATTTTAAAGAATGCACTTACGCACCACAATTTTTCGGAAAGTAATCCCGATGAGAATCCAAGAAACGCCTTTTTTATGACATGTTACACTCGATGTTACATTCTAGGGGGTTGGTAACGCAAAAGAAGTTGGGCAACCAGGTCTTTATAGTTTTCTGCTCTAGTGTTTCTCAACAAAATCATAATACCTAATCGAAATAGTAGTTTTAACAACTAGTGGCTAAAATAGTGCTTTTTTTACAAGCGATGGTTTAAATAACGAGCGCAGCGAGGTATTTAAAAACGCGAGTAAAAAAGCACAGTTTAGCCGCGAGTTGTTAACACTATTTTTTTTAATACCATTATCAAAAAATCCAAGAAAAACACGAAAATATTTGAAAAATCTCGAACGAAGTGCACTTCCCGCAACACACCATCTTTACACTATAAATCAAGGCGGCTGATAAATGAAATAACAATGCAGTTTCCATAGCAATGTGCCGTTTTACTCGGTGACGTTCATTGTTGCGACATTTTAATCTTTGACAGCTTGAAATTATGACGATTTTTTTAAATGGTTTTTTCGCAAATACTTGGTGAAAACCGTCGGAAATGACTTAATTTTAAGACAAGAATAATTAGATTTTTTCAATATTACTATATTCCGCTATTTCCCTTTAATTTTGGATAAAAAACGGACATAAATCTTTTTTTGCACCCGTGATCAAAAAAAAAAGTTTTTTTGCATCGGTAACCAAAAAAGCCATGCTTTAGTTATCTGCAGACAGTTACTAAAATCATGTTATTGATGAAGGTATAAAAAAAATTTTAGTCAGCATTTTAAATGGCGAACGCAGACGGCCACTTTTTAAAAATAAAAACAAACAGCACGTACAAAAATAAAATATTGCACATTGCTTCCTCATAAGTGGATCAACCTTGCCTACTTCACAAATTGGTTGGTTTAAGTTTTTTACCAACCAAAAACGCGATCTTCGTAATAATCAAAAAAAAAATTAAATCAAGTTTATTTTAATTTCTTTGGTAATAAGCTGTGATGAGTGAAGGTGGGCAAATGATTTGAATATAATATATATATATATATATATATATATATATATATATAATATTATTATTATAATATGGCCAAAAATAAAAATTTCAAACTTGAATGAACACAATAAACGAAATCAAAGAACATGCTTCAAGGCTACGTTGGGTTGTTAACTCATATTATTCAATAATTTATTATTTGCCAAAGGCAACGGTTTTTTTTTAGATTCAAACTAGCGATCAACGTAAAACAATATAACAATTTCGGTAATACGACTAATAATAAACAAGTATCTGTATAGTATTTACTACCTACTATAAGTTGTAATATGTCTACGTTTGTTTGTATTAGGTCGGGTCGGTCGATTATACTAGAGTGAAACAAATTTTCGTTTTCAAAGTTGACGATTGATCCACCGTTGTAGAGTTTTTCGATGGATCCCACCGACCCACCATATATTTTTTATGTTTTTTGATTTATTACAAACAGGGTGGTCCAATATGACTGGCCACCGGATGGGAGCGTAACTCGCCAGTGGATTTATCTGGGAAAGTATAAGCCGTACAAAAAAAGTGGGAAAAAGTATTCTTACGTAAATTGGGGCCCGCCTTTCCATTAATAGTAGTTTTAACAACTAGTGGCTAAAATAGTGCTTTTTTACAAGCGTTGGTTTAAATGACGAGCGCACCGAGGTATTAAAAAACGCGAGTAAAAAGACTTTTCCATTACATTTTAATGTGCTATATATATATATATATATATATATATATATGTTGTGACGAAAATTTTGGAGCCAATAACCTAAGGTTTGTATAAGCTTTCCAACGAGGTTTTACAATGTAGGAAAGAAAATATTTTATTTTTTGTTTATACGGTACTTTCGTCATTTAAAAAAATTAGTTTCCCTTCACTATCCAAGAAAAACAGTTAATAACATCTCTGGAAAAATTACAAAAAATTTTTATTATTATTTTAAGAAATAAATAATTCGCGCTTGGTGGAAGTTGCATATTTTTATTATAAAAGAGACAAATTTTTCATATTTTATTCATAAAATAAAATTTCATTTTGATAAAATCTGTTCTGACCAATTCGATTCTTTTTATATTTGATAATAATTATAATCAGGTTCTTTGAATACTTTGTCGTAAATCTTTGTATGTTCCAAGCCTTAAAGCGGCATTCTTATGCTGCCGCTGACTAACAATCTTCTCAACCTTGAGCGATTATTATAAATAAATACAACTGTGCTCTTGTTAGTTCGTATGTTGTATGTTTTTAAAACTTAAGTAGCATTTAAATGAAAAATTGTGTTATGTTTACTCTCTTTTAATAAACAATTTAATACGACTGCTTAATTAAAACTGTTAAGGATTAATTAAGAAGTGTGTGCAAAACTGTATATAGGGTTCGAACAGAAAAAGAGGTAATTCATAGACTCTAAAAAAATGTAAAGTCTATGGATCTCAATATTTAAAACTTAGTAAATAAAAAAACTAAAAGTCAGAAACTGCGTTTTATTTCTTCTATATTTTCGGAATGGCGGAAATGGCTTTATATATCGGAAGTAGGCTGTTATGGAGTTTGTTTGTCTGTCTGTATCATGTGTGTTCCGCATTGCGTTAAAACATCCATAATGCATTGTGTCACGTTTGACAGGATAAGCCTAAAAGGAAAAATCTGTACAAGAAAAACGAAAAATCGGAAGTCTTGGAATTTGCGGTTTTTATTTTATTTAGACAAGAGGGCAGGGTCTCGAACAGGTACTCAAAAAGGTCAATATCATAAAATTGTTATAAGTTATTTTTTTTCATTAAATTTCTATCGTAAAGGCTTACTTACTCACATCTAAGTTTTAAGAAATTAATTAATTTTATG
Organism: Oxystoma pomonae; assembly: GCA_963921995.1. NCBI lineage: Eukaryota > Metazoa > Arthropoda > Insecta > Coleoptera > Brentidae > Oxystoma > Oxystoma pomonae. Next base: position 36,112,402 of record OY998167.1, on the reverse strand, counting down.
TGAGTCACACCCATATTTGAGCGCAAAATAAATATCTTTAATAACTTAGGGCCTCTTGATTTTTACTTTTTTCTTCTTTCGCATCGTATCCATTGACAGTCGCGAAGCCCTCAACATTCTACCAACCTCATTCACCATTTTTTAAACAAAAGCCGGGATAAAACAGCAAACATTTTTCGAAAATAATGCCCTGGTACTAAAATAATAACATGGGTAATGGCATTTTATTTGTTAGTTTTAGCGTATTTATTGATATTTATTTTATCGATCTATCAGTTATAGTTAGCTTTGTGACTGGTTTGTCATTATTTATTATCCTCTCTATATTTTATGAGAATCTATTCTATCTGAAATATGTACATATCAGTTTGACGAATTTTAGGACAAATTGAGAATTACTAAATATAATTTATCATACCAACTGACTGCAAAGTAATTGCAACTGTTATAAAATTTTTTATATATATTCTATATTTATTGTCTATTTATTTATATAACTAAATTTAAACGAAACATATTTTTATAGAAAAACAAAAGCCAGGCTTACGGCAGGGAAGAGTCGGAAGTAAATTGTGATACTAATTTACCCCATTTACATCCCTCAACCACTCCCTATCCCCAAACCTACATTACTGTGACAAATTTCACTAAAATTGCTTCACGGGAAGTGTGTCAAAAATTAATAGCAAGATTTGATATACAGTTAGAAAGCCAGAAACTGTGAAGTTAAATAAAATGATTTAATAAAAAAAATCCCCGTGTCATGTTCCAAATAGAGAAACTTGTCAACGCCGCAATCCAGGGCCTACGGCGCTCTAGAGATTTAAATTTGACGTATGTCCAGTATCGATTCGGATGGATTGTTGCTGCTGCTCATGCTCATTCAAAGATCGGACATATTATTTTGTATCAATTTATGGTTCGGGTATTTTTGGTATCTAGAAAATTATTTTCTATACTTTATAATTCTGATATTTCAAGGTTCGGGAAAATTATAATCGGTTAAATTATATTCGTGTCTTTTAAGGATCGAGTAAATTAAAATTCTATAAAATTATATTCGTATCCATTATTTTCTGGGTGTTTTACTTTCATCCATATTTCGTTTTGGACGTTTTATTTTCTGTTCAATTGTGTTTCGGTTTTTGTGGGTTCCCTATAGAACCAGGTTTTTTATTTAGAGTGACCAGCGAGGTGATTATGCATGAGAAACACATAGGTGGAAACCGGGTGTTTTAGGTTGTATGTAATGATCACCCGGGAATATTTTTGGTTTTCCCGGTATTGCAGCTCAAAGGCTCTCATAGAACTATGAGATCCTATAATCGGGTAGAGATTATTGGGAACGAGGACACCTTGTTATTGTTGTATACGTTTAATCCATAAGCGACGTTTCGACAGTGGTTTTGTCTTCCATAAAGGTATAACTTAAATAATGACATTATGTTTACCACAGTTGCGATCAGACAATTTGGCGACAATGCCAGATTGCGCTGAAAGTTGTATCTCTACACGTAATGTTTTTAAAAACATATTATTTTTATAACTTTATCATTTACATGCAATTACGGAAATTCTCCGGTTTGTTTTTTTAAACATGGAGAAACATCTTAGCATTATTCAAATATATAAAGAAATTTAGGTATATTATATAATTGTATTTAAATTTCCTTGAATCTTCACAATTTTAAATCAATAAAGAATTTATAATGTGGGGTACATGTTATGGTACTTGAAATATATCTCATTTTTTCGATCGAAATATCATATAAAATACCTGGTATTTTGGCAGAAAGAATAATTCTTTTTATTTCCCAATATATATCGGGAGTAAAACCTACAACAATGTGACAACCTCGCATTTGTGGCGGGTCAGCCGTATAAACGTGTGTATGCTGCTCCATTCATAATTTCTCTACGGCGTTGTAGCTTTAGCATAATCGAGGTTTTGGTATATTTTAGAGATTAATCGAGAGTTTTTTAATATTTTTTCAATAGATTTTAAGTGTTTGTGGCAAAAGTGATGTGACAAAGTGCGTAGTGTGACGAAAACCGGAGATTGTAGGTGAAAACCAAATATTTCACAGGTTTGTTATCATATGTTTTTTCGCCGCCATCTTGTAATAGGCCGCCATAGGCGTGCAACTAGTGTTGCAATAAATACAAAATGTAATTAATAAATATGGGAAAGAAATAAGTTTTTTTTGGGATATTTTTGCGAATTTGTGATAAAAACAATATTATTATGGTAAGCACTTATAATTAAGTACACTATATTTGGTATAATGAAGCAACCCCAGCTGCGACATTTTTAAATATCCTATATGAGTAGCAAAAAAATGTGTGCGTATGATATTTATTTATAACTGCATTCAAAGTTTTAATACTATCTGTAGTCGGCTTATTTTTTCTGCTGAGATTTGTTTATAAATAGTACAAGCGTTCCCGGTATAAATATAAATTTTTAAAACATTATTATGTCAGACAAAGGATAAAGAATGTATGTTTGTTACAACTTTATTTATAATATTTACATAGGTAGATACTCCACATTAGATTTTTTTGTATTTATTAAAAATGTAAAGATAGTTTTGTACCTATTAAATAAAAATTATAGTAGAGTGTATAAATTCCATTTTTTTTACACAACGAAAAACCATCATATAGTACCTGTAATATAGGTACCATCCTTTTTCGAAATACCACTATTTTTAGTCGAATTTGCTTATTTTTTCCACATTGGTTTTTTGGTAATTTGCCTAAACAGTGCGGAAAGTGATACTTTTCTGCACACGATGGCCTTTAAGGGCGAAAAAGGCACTTTTGACACGTTTTTAGTATAACAATTTACTACTTGCATAAAAAGCTTCTGCCTAAGGTTATATATATTTGGTATTTTTAAAATTAAAACCAAAAAATAATGTTGTTTCCATATTTAATTTGATCTAGTTTATAAATGCATCTAAAAACTCCAATTAGACTTAAAATGCACGCCATGCTAAAAAATACTTTTACCTATGCTAATTTTTTAATAAAGTTTTGCAGGTCACTTGACATTAAATAGGTAAAGAAACTACTGCGCAAATGCATGTGAAAAAGTCTACTGTTACATATCAATTTTAATGTGGAAAGTTCAACTTCCCACACGCCGTGCGTAAAAAAATAAGCACGGCGTGCATAAAAAACTGTCCTAGCGTGCATGAAAAAACGTTTAACGCACGCAATTTTTTTTAAAATGGTACTTTATGGACCAAATTTTTAAATTTTGCGTTTGAAATGTGTGTTCTAAAAACTACTTTTTGATCAAGAAAGTCATCATAAACACTCGTATAAAAAAAATTGTACCTAACCCTTGCGGAAGTGTCTTTCCCGCCCGAACTCCTCCCGCGCGTAAAAGTATCACTTTCCCCACTAATTAGGCAGATAACTATCTGGAGAACATTTAAAAAATTAATATTTTCTATGTTATATCTTTACAGAAATATTTTCAAAATGACAAATATAATACATCTTCATACCCTCGCTATCAATTATTAAGTATAAAAAAATTAAAGATTGTATTTCCAAAAAAATTTGACAAGTCGCTTCCGGCCGCTGCTAATCGTAAGGTGGTTGGATCATGTGTAAGGAGGAGTATGTCTGGTGCAGCATTGCCAGTGGAACATAAAATGGTTTTCCCTAAATTTAACGACTGATCGCGTTTTCTATTTGTTTTGTTTTGTTCTTTGTTGTCTTCCTTAGGCTTCGAATTTGGTTGTATACTTAGGTAGGCTGGTGATGTTCATCTTTAAACTATTACACGATCCAAAATTAGTTCCTTTTTTTTGGAAAGTGGACATCTCATGAGAATCAGCTAGTTATATGTATTGCAGCGTAAAATATCTTTTGTGTTTTCTACCGCACCCATTCGAGTAATGTGGTGCCCTGTGGTTTCTGTTTGGGTTCTTTACAGGTTGTATGCAATTGATCAGCTGGGTCCATTTGTGGTTTTCCATGTATAGAACTGAATACGTTTTCAATAGGATTCTCTTTTCTGTTTTTATGAAGCGAATTGAATGCGTTTTAAAAACCTTTAAAATTTTTGACATTTGCCTGAGTCATTTTGAGGTTAGTTTCTACCCATTTTGTTTTTTTAAGGCCAACAAGTTTGCAGCGCAATAATATAATTAAAATAGGCGTATATCCACTTTTTGCACGAATATTGTAAGTGCTAATAGCCTATTCTTAGTGTCATCACTGATCCAGATTCGATTTAAAAAAAAGCAGTATTGAAGTCGGACAAGGCCAACGAAAAAAAAGTTCGTTTCGCCCCGTTTTCATGGAAGTTTTAAAAGCGAATCATATTCAAAACGTATTCAGTTCTACATGAAAACGTAGTAATACTCTGTCTTTTGCTCCATAATAAATTTCCATTTTGTTGTTATAATTGATTTATATATATTGAGGAATATCTTTCGTGTTTTCTACTGCAACCATTCCACTCTCGAGAATTGGTTTTTTACAGGTTGAGTGCGATGATCAGCTGGGTCCAATTATGGTTTTCCATGTATAGTCTGTCTTCTGTAGCTTAACGTAAAGCCTCTTTTCTCCGTTAAAAATTTTCATATAATTTTTTTTTACCTTAAAATTTCCACTTCAAAAAAAATGCCGAAATAATGTTACTTGGTACTTTTTGAACAAGTGGCGCATGCGAAACGTATGATTTTGGAATTTTGTCTCATATCAGTATGCACCCAACTCCAAAAATGCTAAATTGAGAGAACATATCAATAGATCAAACCATATTTTAAACTTAATTAATTAATTCCAGGTAGTATTTTGGCCGCAATCTTGACTACCGCACTTCCGGTCCAAATTTTTACATGAAATGATTTTTGCAATTTCCTACTTATGTGCTTGGTTTATATCATATTTATCCTCCGCAAATTCTCTTTTAGTAATGGCCCCCTTTTTTTTCTTGGTTACGCCCATATAACTATAAGATACTATAACAGCCCTTCCCTTTAGTACTAGCCATGTCTGAATCCGTGTAGAACACCAAAATGGCGACCAGAACAAAAAGTAGGTATAATGTCTTTGATAGGTATTTATTGTTATCAATGGAACATTGCTTGGCTTCAGTGAAAACAACAACTTGCATTTTCCGCCGTAGCCCAGGGCCAACCCTGATTTATCAATTATTTTCTTTGTTTTTCAAAGTTACGGCACTGCAGTATGCATGCAAATGCGTAAAATATCAAAGTCTCGTATCCAGAGCTATTCATCGCTGTCAAAGAAGTGGAACATTCAAGGGGTTGAAACTCTCCCTTTGGTCGGCTGCCGTTGTTCGTCTCCCTCCACAATTTTATTTGATCGAATCCAGAAATTCCGTTTGATACTGCCAAATTGAATTTTGCTTACTATACAGTCGCTTTTAAATTCCGAAAAATGAAATTGCTATTTCTTTTCATAAAGGCATGCATACAGTGGAAAATAAAATCAAAAAGTTTTTAAAGTTTCGAGGGAAACCCGGTGTGTGCAGGGATGTTTATGAAAACTGCGCTGTGGAAAATTTTTATATTGGAAAAGACAAACATTAGGTTTTTATTAAATTCATGTCAGACATGAAACGAATATTTTAAAGTCAGCCTTGTTTTAGTGTGTATATCATATGTACACTGCGCATACTCTAGAGGATAGGAATATATTGTTTGTGAATTTTTCACTCGCTTAAGATATATTTATAAGTTATGTGCCTTGATTGATTGATTTTTTTGATTGATTCGTTTGTGAGTGTGCCAGTATGACACTGTCCACTGCGACCACTATTGGGTCTATTGTGGCTCACTTTTAACATTTTTTGTTGCTACAGAATATTCAGCCCCTTAAAGAGACTCGCAACTTGCTTTGGTGAAGCATCATTCAGATCCAATCCGTCGATCTGTGGTTTACCGAAGATACCTTGACGCTGACATGCAATGGCCGGACATTCACACAGCACATGTCTGGCCGTCTCATCATACTCCATACAGAGCCTACATTTGGTGTCCTCACTTAGACCCATTCTGTGTAATGGTACTTTCAGCCTGCAGTGTCCGGTGTATAGATCAACCATTGTCCGGATGTCCTGCCTGGTGAGCTCAATGAGTTTCCCGGCCCTCTTCCTGCAGGGTTCTCTAATAAACTCTTTAGAATGTGCCAGTCTCGGCAATTCTCTCCAGTATTGGTGGAACTTGTTTCCCATCCAGCCTGAGAGAGCAGTGTTGATTGTGTTGTATGGTATTCTAAGGGCTGGTTCGGGGCCAATAAAGATGACCACGCGCCAGCTGGTCGGCAGTCTCATTTCCCGATGCCCAGAATGTCCCGTAATCTATACCAGCGACACAGTGTTTATTCCCCTAGAGTGTTCAGTATGTCCTGGCAGCTCCTAACGGTTCTCGATGAGCACCTATAGGATTCAAGAGCCTTAAGCGCCGCTTGACTGTTGGAGAGTATCTTTATTGATCTGTTGCGCCAGGTGGAAAATTGTAGCCATTCGTCCAAGACTATGTATAATCCTGATATTTTCCTAACTGCAATAAGCTCCGAATCCAACGCCTGAATGCATTTTGGATCCGTCAGTGTAACAGCAGCTATCTTCACTTGATAAACTCATTCTGTTTGTCGTCCAGTCCTCCCTATCTGGGAGGATAGTGTTGTATAGCTTTTTGCTATTTACTGTTGCGGGCCTTAGATCCGGTAGCAGCCCTAGAAAGCAGTGGCTCTCAATTGCCCGCGTTAAAGGGTTTGGTACTACTTGACTTGCCCTGCCACCCCATTGTTTGGCTATGAATCTGTAGGTTGCCTTCATAGCCTCTTTCTCCAAGATAAGGTGTAGAGGATGAAGGTTTAGGAGGCATTCAAGCGCTGCTTCGTTTGCACGTCCATAGAGACAGTGCTGCCTTTTGCTTTACTTTCTCTAAATGCGCATTCCATGTAAGTGTTTTATCGAGGGTCACCCCCAGATATTTTACTACAGATGCGAATGGGATTGTTTCACCGTTTAGTACCGGGGGAACAAGGAAGTCAAGCCTCCTTTTTTTGGTGAACGGTATAATGATTGTTTTGCTAGGGTTTACAGACATTTGTTCCCTGTTGCACCAGTCATTTACTGTGTCTAAGACCTGTTGTGTTTTTCGAGAGATGGAGCTCTCTGGAATATTTTTTACTACAATGTCGTCAGCAAAGCCTTGTGCAATTACGTCCATCAGTTGTAGACTCGCAAGGAGGTCGTCCACTAGGAGCGACCAGAGGAGGGGTAACAGAACACCCCCCTGAGGGCAGCCTCTTGCGACCTTGAATCTAACAACTTCGTTGTTTATGGTCTTGTCGATTACTCGATTTTCTAGCGTCTAGCTTCTTATGAATCCAGTGATAGTGAATTCAATCCCTCTAGCGGACGCTGCCTCAAAAAGGGTAGTGTGTTGCTTTCTATGTGAAGGAAAATGCCCAGAGCGATGCTTTTGGCATCAAAGGCTTCGTTTATGTTACCTACCAGGTTGCTTAGTGCTAGTTCTGTCGATTTACCGCCTGGTACGCATATTGGTGAGTGTTTAGGGGGTGGGTTATAAGGATGCCACCTCTAATGTGCGTATCTATTATCTTTTCCAGGCCCTTTAGCAGAAACGATGGAAGGCTAATTGGATGCAATGATTTGAGACTTGTCCGTGCGTCCTACCTTACGTATGTAAATTACTTTGACCTTTGTCCAACTAGTTGGTATATATTTCCAAGCTAAGCTGGCCCTAAAGAGATTCATCAGATGCCGTTTTAGGACTTCTAGGCCGTTTTGAATCAGCGCTGGAAAGATTCCGTCCACACCTGGTGATTTGTATGGTTCAAAGGACTTATAAGCCATTCTGATTGCATTTGCATTTACGATTTTTTTTGAGGTTGCCCAGTTCTCATGATATGTGCCTTTGAATTGTGTGTGTTTTGATTGAAAATATCCGTATCAAAAACAAAACAGTTCCTACTGATACCAGTGGAGTATGCAGAAGTGACTTAGGTTCTCCCCCCTCCCTCTGGGCCTGGATTGAGTTTTGACTCCTAAATATTGATTTTTTCCCAAAAAAATTTTACTCACACTGCCACTGTCTATAGCTTATTGATTTTAGCGTCGGTACTCGGCTTAGGCTCGGAGAAAAATTTTATGCCACCTTTATTCATATAAAAAATCATATTCTAAAAAGTAATTTTTTAATCGACAAAGTACATTTTGGAGTTAAACCACTCATATAATTAAACTTAAAGGCCCATATCTTTTTATATATTAACCAATTTAAGTAATACTTTTTTATGCACCTCACGGGATTTTTTTTAATACTTTTTGTAGTATTGCACATAAAATCTTTAAGAATTGCGTCTCGGAAACGAAGGCACAATGTTTAATAACAAAATATGTAACAAAATGTTGAAAATATAATAATTTTTCAGTAGGCTTAATTTATAATTATATTATTAGAGGTAATTTTCTTTACGGTGACATCATCAAAGAAATATGTCGCTTAAGACTTCCTAGATTTAATTTAAAATTTAGGTGACAACCTGGCTTAACATCCTTATTATTATTTTGGTGGCGAGACCAGGAATGAGACTCTTATTTTTAGACAATTCGTTATTATATAAATAGTTTTAGTATAGTTTACGCTATTTTCTGTAATCTGTATAGTAGTGTAACAAAAATAAGTCATTTATTTAATCGCCCAATTAAAACATAATTAAATTTAATTCGAGTCAATCTTCGCCTGTCATTTTACTGTTATTTTCAGAGGCGAAGAGAATTAAATTATGCTAAAATTATGGCACAAATCGCATGTACGTACACGCACAAAAAGTAAAGTCATTTAACAACCAAGGAAGGTTCTTGAATTTAAAGGCGCAATTACACAGACGAACATGCTCAAATAAAAGCTCGTGCAAAATATCTTAAAATTTTTGCGTGAACATTTTTGTGAGCATTTCTTTGAACATTTTGTTCGGTTAAATTTTTGAGCAAATTATTGCTATCTATTTTGGAAACATATTTTTAAAGATGAGAATAAATAAAATTTTACATCAGTGATCAGTGATCTCAATTCTTTAAAAAAATGGAACACCAACTTTTATTTAAAATTTTTGTGAAAACAGCCGACGGCAAGCGAAACATTATTATTGGCTCTACTATCAGTTTTGTCACATGGATTAGGTTTACTTATAATATTTTTTTCTTAGGGTTTTTCCCGGATTTTTTTGCCCGGGGTTTTTTTTTGGATTATCTTGCGAGTTTTTTTTTTATTTCCAAGGGTTTTTTTCCTAAAAAAAACCCAGGAAAATTTTTCTTTTCCAAAAAAAGTTTGAGTTTTTCAAATATCAGCAAAAAACTCAAAAATTGCACTTTTAAGCGGTAATCCGCGCCTCACGACTATGGGGAGTGGTGGGGAGGGAGATTTTTTTTAAACATATTTTTGTAACTTTACTTTACCTTTAGCTTTTATTGTTGTTTTTTAATTCCTCACACCAGATTTACCTAGTTAGTTTAAGGTCCCAAGGGTTGCTTAAAAAAGCAAAAGGTTCATGAAAATGCTGAAGTTAGATATTTACTGTCAATTTAATGTAATAATCAAGGTCGATTACTGACACTGAACAAACAATATGCAAAGGAGCAACATTCCGATTCAGAAGTCCAGTCTATTACTGCTAAATTATATTTTTTTAGGCAATGGTCGGGATGGTAAGATTGTAAAAGTGGGTAATAAACAGGTATTATTTGGACGGAACGTGCTTTTGTTCATATATTTGAGATTTAATAAAATGTATATAGGTTTTTTAATTTGACTTAATTGTTATTGTGTTGTGTTTTAAACTAGGAAGTAAAATAAAGAGATATTCTTTTAAACGTAAATTTTTATCATTACATTTTACAGGCAACAGCAATAAATAAGTGCCATTATTATTTTTTTATTCTCGTTTTTCTACAACCCCAAAAAAGTTACAAGTATACTGGCATATCCCCTATAAAAATCAGATCAATCGAAGTTGCTTATGAGGTAAAACGTGAATTTCGACATCAAATCGTTTTTCCGTCGGAAAGCACTTAATTAAAAATACCTTGTTTTAAAACTTAGTCTTTCTATTTTCAGTTAAGTTCAATGAATTCCCATAAAACTATAAAATTTAAATTTGTAAGAAATTTTTATTACCATCATTTCTTCAAACAAATTTTGCTCAACATTCTCTCCAAAATTTACGTGTGTTTTTTTGTACGCGATTTAGCTCGAACATTTCTTTGAGCATTTTGCTCAAGAGGCTCATGTAAATGTTTGTCGGCATTTCCACATCAAAGGAAAGTTTGTCTGTGTAAATGCGCCTTAACATTAACAAAAGGTGAAGTCATGTGGAAGGTATGCAGAAGAAAGAAGCAGCTACATTTACAAAATAAGAAGAAATAATAAGATGTGTCATGTAAAACAGAAAAATAACGTAGGTAGTTTGGAAATTCCGGTTGAAGAATCATTATACCAATGTGGACTAAAGTAACGTCACAATTTGAATTAAAAAATAATATCTGTGTAGCTATTCTCGAGATCAGGGAAAAATAATCCCCAGAAACATTTAAATTAAAAAAAAAGAAAAACATAACAGTATTAAGACTGCCGCCTTACCATTGTGAACTTAATCCAATAGAATTAATATGGTATCAAATGAAAGGGTATGTAGCAAGGAATAATACTACATATAAATTAAAGGATGTGGAGGTGCTTTTTCAAGAATCAGTTAAAAAAATAACTCCAGATAATTGCCATAAATGTGTACAACATGTTTTAAAAGTAGAAGAAAAAAATGTGGAAACTTGATTGTTTAATCGAAGAAACTGTGGAACCGTTAATTACTTCTTTGGAAAAAAATGAGAGTGAATATGAGAGCATTTACTGTTCTTCTGAATCTGAGTAATTTATTCCTATTTTAGTTTTGACTGGTTTTAAAGAAACGTAAACATTTCATTTTAATTATTTTTGTAGTTATAATAATTGACAACCATAACATTTTTTTTTATGTACCAATCATTTATTCATTTTCGTTTAGGTGTGCTTATTAATTATAGTTAAAACGGCAATCGGTTTTTGTATGTATATTATAATATCATTTGTATTCCTAAAATGTATTTTTATTATTTAATTAATTTGTTTTATTAAATTTCATAGAACTTTTCACATATTTACTATTTTCTTCACCACCTTTACCACGGTACTTAAAATGTAAGCTTCCCCCAATTGCGGCGCCTATGAGAATAGTTTATCGCTTGCCTTGTATTGTTCTCGGTTTTGGGTTGTATATAAAAATAAAGGATTTTTACCTGAGGTACATTAGACAATTTTTAGAAGAGAAGAAAAAGTACAAAATTTATCCAAATTTGTATTTTTATTACTCTCTCTTCTTTATGAACAGACTTTAGTGTCGTTTTCGGGGAAATTTGCGGCGTGGGATCCGTGCGTCTCAGGGAATAATTGTTTTCTCCCTGATTTGAAGAATACCTACACTGGTGTGGCCTGTATTTATGTAAATTCACTTTATAAATTTGTCAAATTAGCTGCAGATATGCGCGAAAAAGGGGGATCACAGCACGCTCCAGGAACGAGCAAACTGAGCACCCATCCCGGGCGCCAAATTAAAGCTCTAGGGGGCGCTAAATAATAACACAGGCCTGCATTTTGAAAGTTGATTTAAAAGTTTCAACTATTTTCAAGTAATTGGGTAGCACTGATTTCAAATCTGCTTTTAGTTTTTTTTTGTATCACGTAAGGTTGTTTTTCAGACCAGTAAATTCCTAAAATATAGAAAAAACAGGATTTATTTCATTTATAAGCTATATTTTTATAATAAAATACAAAATATACACAAAGAAATTTACGCTTAAAAAAAAAGCTCTTTTTTTCAAAAAAGCTTCTTTTGGTTGTTTTTCTGTCATATTCAGCTAAAGGAAGATCTCTTCTCAATGTCCAACAGTAATGGGCCATCATTTTGTGTCCCAGCGCCCCTGGTATCTTTTTTTCATCTCGTTAATGTCTTGATGAAATCTTTCACCCTGCGCTTCACTTACGTCCCCAAGATTTTCCTTAGAAATTTTTGCACAACTTCGTTAAAAGCATATTTTTCCTTATCTTCCATTACATTTTCAAATTCTGTATCTTTTATCAAGCTCCTAATCAGTGTCGATACAAAGATTCCCTCTTTTAATTTTGTCTCTGAAACAATTTTCTTCTTTGTTTAATTAAATACCTTAACAAATTGTTTCATAAGTCCAAGACTGCTGACCCAAGAAAAGGCAAACATTTTTAGATCTTCAGATACTTCCCAGTTGTGATTTTCACATTGTTTTCTTAAAAGGATTTTCATAGTTTTCCTCTAAATAAACCGAATGGCTGACCGGAACAGAATCAAAAACATTGCGATTACGTAAAAGAACAGCTTTAAAAGGATCCTTTTTAAAGAATTGCTGAAAAGTCTTCAGTCAAAAGGTAGGTAGTCAGGAGCTCCAAGACAAGTAACTAGAACAGTAATTGCTTGGCTGTTAGTAATTGTCCGTTTGCTGCAAAATATGTTACAAATTCAGCGTTACGATTTCTATACCAAAAAAAGTTAGTTTCTGGGACAAGCAAATTTTTTTGTTTCAACCTAGACCCCGGTGCTTCAGAAAGGTCTTTGGAAAGTCCAAAATCTTTTACTACATTATACAGTTCGGCTTGTGAAAATAGTTGTGGTTGGTTTTGACCTGAGGTTGATGGAAATATCTACAAATATAAGAAAAATCATTTGGTACCACGCCCCAAACTAAACAAAAAATACATTTTACTTGTTTACTAATCAAAACTCAGACCTAGAATGAACACAAATTTTGTTTGGAGTGATAAACTTAAAACCCTTCTTTGTAGTACTAATAAAGTTAAGGCATAATAAATAGGATTTTTCAAGTCGAAATTCCCGAAAATCTTATCCAAACTACAATAAATTTAGCAATTCATATATAATAAAAGATTTACATAAAATAATTTTTGATAATAGAATTTAAATTACGACATTCATTTTAAAATGTATTAAAAAGCTTATTATAATATAATATTTTTATTAATATAATTGATTTGAAAACAAGATTTTTCAATGTTAGTAGTTGATTTTTCGTTTTAAAATTTTTGGTCATTAAAATTTGTGGTCATTAAATTAGGTAGTCCCTCACAAATTGCCTAATTTCCAAACACCATTCATTAATATATCTAAAATACGTAAATAAATTTACCAACGCCCCTTAGTTTGCCGTCAAAAATGGATATTTTAGTTTTAAAAAATAAGCGAGCCTTCAATCCTTCTTATTTTTTTGCTAAATTATTGTTTTATTTAAATACTGAAAATTTTTAAAATGCCCTAAACCTATTTTAAACTGTAGCCAGTCTAAAAGAATACTTAAAAATTACTGAAACTAGTTAAAAAATCATCAGAATCCAGCAAAAAAGCAAGATTTTTTTAACGATTTACACAAAAGGCATAGCGGCGCACATCAGGAAAAGAAAACAGTATGGCGGCAGTAATAATTTCTTGGTTTACTGAGAACCTAACCGTTTTGCGACTAAGGAGGTGCCCTCTATAGTTGTCAGATACAGATATATTTTGAAATTGGCCGCAACTGCATTATTGATTATTTGGCCACAATTATCTCATAAAGAGAAACGTTAAAAGAACGTAAATTAATTAACTAGTTAATTATCAACGTTTTGGCGTCGTTAATCCGTCGTTCGTTGCGGTCGTTGAAAACCCCACAATATTCCAGAAAAATAAACGTTGTTAGAGGATTGCCAAATTTACCCTAGTTAATAACAAATGTGTGACGTGGTTTTCTCGTCCATCATAGCGGCCGTCGCACAAATGACTATTTTTTTGTACTTTATGCAACCTTAATTTTAGTGTATTTCTTAGTTACGGCAACTAAGGCAACTAAAATTTGTTATTTGAGCTGTGAATCCTTTATTTAGCAAAAAAAGTAATACATAATTCAGTGGCGTAGCCAGGGGGGGGGGGGGGTTGGGGGGTTAACCCCCCCACAGGAGGTCCAACCCAATCTAAAATAAATTAAATTTGAAAAATTTTGCCTGCAGTGTTATGAAGTCATTAATTGTTGCAATTTTCGCCACCATTCGAAACGCCGGCAACGATTTGGCATCTAACCCAATCTACTTTCTCCAAAATATTTTACAAAAAACCTAAGAGATAAAAATTTTTAAACAATTTTTTTTTTGTCAAAATTTTCGCCTGCGGTGCTATGCCAATGTTAAATATTGTTACAATTTTGTTTAATTTTAAGCAATTATTTTGTCAACAACACTTGAAACGCGTAACAAATTGCATTTTAGTGTAATTTTTTCAAAAATTTTGCCTGCAGCGCATTTAAGGATTATTTTTAAAAAAAATTTGCAAATGAAACTAGATAAAACTTTCTTTTAAGTAACACTCACTCAACACGACCTATTAAACCGCCCCTCTCCCTCCCTTCAGTTAAAGAGCTCAAGCAATAGGTCAACCTAATTTTTAAAAATTTGCCGCAGGTATAGGTAGTTTTTTGCATTAAATGATGAAACCCTCCCCAGAGTCGATTTCTGGCTACACTACTGCATAATTGTTGCTTTAAGGGCGCCAAATTAGTGCGAAGCGCGACATTATTTGTGTCAACTGTAGTACGTTTTTTGTTGGTTTTTGAAAACACGCTGATAGAGTTTAAATCCCAAAATATTTAACTCTCGACTCAGCCCCACTTTATAGGTTCTAATTAAAAAATCGCCGTATTAAACAACAAAACCCGAAAGTATAACGTTAATTTTATTTCCACCCTGCCCGCCATGAATATGAAACCGTATTAATGCGGGGCCACACACTCACTCATTAGATTCTACAAAGCAGGATGCTGATTTGGTTACAAGGGGTTGGTTTCGATTATACAACAAAAACTGATAGTACAGGGTGATCCATTAAATTTTGGCCATGTTTGGACCATATGGAACCATATTCTCCTAGCAGATTATTTTAATTATTCAGAAATGTTTCTTTTAAAAAATATGTATAGCATTTATATCTGTCTTAACCGTTTGTGAGATATTTGCAAATAAACCTTTACAGTTGATGCACCAATCATTTTGTAGTTCACGACATCATATAGTCCAATTTTTGATGAGCGGACTGACGTCATTTTTGCCTCTGAAAACGTATTTCTTTAGACGTCTTTTCACGACCGATGTTTTCGAAAGCACATTTTGAAAACATACGTCACCGTTTCGAACCATCGCCACCAGCCTTTTTTTTTGTCGCCGCTAGATAACCTTGGCCTATTTTCAATATTGCTAAAAATTGACAAGTACCGCCATATTGAACCGTGTTCGAAACGGCGGCCGAGGCGCTTTCGAAATCCTTTGAAAGGTTTTGAACCGTGACGTCACCGTTTCGTCGCCAAAATAATATTTCACATGTCAAATAATTTGTTTGAAATTAACTCTGTGTTTCGGATTTCCATTGTCTATATTTTATTTATACACGACGTTTCGATCAGTACAATATCTGATCGTCTTCAGGTGCAAACTACAATCAATTCCTAAGGCTACGTACTTATATACTGTGAGAAATCACTCAACCTTGAAGTTTAAGAAGTTGGCTCCGCCCAAGGAGGGGCTTCCAAATATTTGGGATTTCAACACTTGGTTTACTGAAAATACCCTGATTCTGCCCAATAAAGGCAGCTTCAAGGAATTTTCGTTTCTTCCAGTGTGACTCCTTGTGCAAAACCTTTGCTTCTGCCCACTTCATTCGGTGTTGTTTTGACCATGCATGTTCGGCAATTCCTGATTTCGTGGTTTCACCTTTTTGGGTATTCGTCTGATGTTCCTTAAGCCTAACAGATAGTGGTTTAGTTTCGCCTATGTATGATTCACCACACTCACAAGGAATTTGGTAAATGCATTCCTTATTTTGTTTGTTCTCCGGTTTTGTTTTACTAAGAAGGCTTCGAATTGTATTACTAGATTTAAAAGCTGTTTTAATATTAAAGTTTTTCGCTACTCTTCGAATTTTCTCTGATACTCCTTTAACGTATGGGATTGTAAGGAATGCATTTGCCTGGTTTTGGTCTTGTAATCTCTGTCCTGTTTGTTGAAATTTAGAAATAGTATCTGTTATAAGTTTCAGGCTGTAACCATTCTGCTGCAGATCCTTCTTAATGTTTCTTATTTCGATTTCCAAGTCATGAGAATTGTTACAAATTTGAACGGCTCTGTTATACAAAGTTTTGATTATGCCTCGCCTGAAAAAAAATATTTTTTATTTTACAGTGAATCAATAAGATTATCTAACACTAACATAACTAAGCAAAGTAGTAAATTTATATTCCACAAAAAAATGTAGAGCTCGTTTTTTTAAACAAATGAAACGTAATTTAACTCCAAAAGTCACATGGATCACTATGACCGATTTAGTGCTACAGAGTTATATCATTTTTCACCAAAAAAAAAATTCTCCTATAGGCATTAGATTTTAAGTCTATCTCATTTAGTTATCCCCGAGGTTATCCGAAAATTCTTGATATCCAATTTATTAAATTAAAACTATAAGAACTATTTAAATATGTTAAGGCACTAATTTCCTAACGCCTTAAAAAATTTAGAGCTCTTTTTTTTTAAATATAGATCTTGTGCTGCTAGCTTCTATGGTAGCTAGCAGCTCAAATGATGACGGCTAAACCAAAAGATGTTTAATACCAAAAGTCACATGAATCATTAGAACCCAGTTACATCACTTTTACCAAAAAAAACTACTCGGGAAAATTTCCCTATATGAGAATATAATATTTGTAGTATAATTTTCGTATTATATATTATATTATAATTATGTAGATATCTTTTGTTTTCTGAATTCTCTTAATTAGGCTGCAATCGCATGCGCTGCTGGCTTCTCACGGAACCCAGCAATGCATGCGCCAACTTTTAAAAAACGCAAGCTCTAATTTTTTTTTGCGGAACAAAGTTAGCACTAAATTAGTTCTAATTAGTTATGTAGGTTGTGTATTTTTGTCATAACCGTCGATATTTTGTTTAATTTTATTTATTTGTTTTTTGCAAATATCTCGCAAACTAATAACAAAAACCCAGACAAGCATTATATTTTCGAGAAGAGGATTTTCTAAGTCAAAAAAGGTAAGTTGGGCCAATAAATGACATTTACCTTACGTGCAGATAAGAACGAATATAACATAGATTAAAATGTATTTCAAGTAGCTAGCTTTTGACACCAGAATCATTATTCTAACCCAACTAGTTATCGAGATATAGTAAATTGCTTTTTATAAAAAATTTAAAGTAGAATTTTATTTACACCGTTTAGTTTTTGAGATATAAAACTAAGTTGGTATTTTTATTATGGTATGATCTATTTTTTACTCGATTTTTGAAATCAGCGTGAAATTTCTTTAAAACGATGTATCGCACTTATAATGTTGGTTTTTTATTATTTTATAATGTTTATTTTTTTATCTTCTTAATAAATTTCTAAAGTTGTTTTATTTTTTATTTTACTTTTTAAAAATAGATAATAAAATAATAAAAAAAATAAAAATAAAAAAAAATTAAAATAGGTATTTAAGAAAAGAAAAAATTAAATATAATGTACGTACATTATTTTTATGCTAATTTCAAAAACTAAAAGTTGTAGACAAAATCCAGATTGACAAATAAATTATATTTTAAATTATCTATAAATTATCATTTTACACCAAAAAGAAATTTTCATTAATAAGAAAAAATAAGAAATTCTAAAACGCATATTTTTCAAAAAACGGGTGGCATACTGAAATTCGGTTTTCACTAGTATTAATTTCTCAAAAATCCGTAACATGCCTAAAACCCCCTCGAATTTGGACCACCCTGTACAAACGTTCGGGGTATAAAATATGATCGATAAGTAGCGGGCATAGCCTTACCATTTTTTGCTTAATCTTATATCTCAAAATTGTGGCACTAGTCACACCACCATATGGTGGGTTTACCGATCAATTAGGTGGAAATTGAGTATCTTTAAATTAAGTAGTAAACGTAATTTTAAATTGAAGCTTAAAGCCAGAAAAACGGCATAGATTTGACAACACTGCTTTGCTGTTTTTGGGCCAATCTTTACCGGGCAGAATATCGGAAACGAGAAAACGGAATCTGTTGAAATTTGGCAGGTATTATTTATTTTTGAATTCCTCACAACCGTATCCAGACAGTTTTTTGCTGGGCTCTCTCATTTTCGAAATTAAATAAACACGGTTAACTATAGTCAAAAATCTTACCTGACCTTTTCTTTAGCCTCGTCGATAATACAGAAAGCTGTAACAGCAATTTTTAGATTTTCTTTGTTTTTTGAACAAAATACACCAAATTTTGAAAAATCCTTTGGATACGGTTGTAGATTTTTATAAATCCTATTATCTGATAACAAAAAAGTTATGTTTTTTTTCTTTGTAAGCAATATTCTGCCGGAATTCTGAAACGCCAAGGTCACGTTATTTAGTAGGCCCAAGGAGACTGAAGTAAGTTCGATTGTAGTATTGGAATTCAGGTTCCGCATAGCCACCGGCCACTTGTCTAATGAAACATGCGGCCAATAAGTTGATACATGTCAAGTGATAAAAATAATAAGCCGAGCATCAAAACCTTTTAAAGAAGCATTAATAAATGGTTACGTTCCTAATAAGTTATACTTTTCTCACATATGGTGTTCGTACCGTGTTCTGAACACTGCACGATCTCACTCGAAATTATATTAGTGATGCTACCTATTGTTGATCTTTCAAAAAAGTAGCAAAGCAGTGTTGTCAAATCTATTCCGTTTTTATGGCCTTAAAAAAATTTGGCTCATTCTGTAAACACAAATTTATGCACACTTGGTAGAATAAAATTTGCTTAGTTATCTGTAAAAACCAAAATTATTCCATATGCATGGAAACTTTTCCACAATCTCAAAAAATAGCCCTTGTTCATGAACTCCATGATTTTTTTTTTGGGGTATTCGTCTGATGTTCCTTAAGCCTAACAGATAGTCGTCTTTTTGTTTTACCTATTTATGATTCACCACACACACAAGGAACTTGGCAAATGCATTCCTTATTTTGTTTGTTCTCCGGTTTTGTTTTACTAAGAAGGCTTTGAAATGTATTATTAGATGTAGAAGCTGTTTTTATATTAAAGTTGTTCAATACTCTTAGAATTTTCTCTGATACTCGTTTAATGTATGGAATTGTAAGGAATGTATTTGCCTGTTTTTGGTCTTGTAATCTCTGACCTGTTTGCTGAAATTTAGAAATAGTATCTGTTATAAGTTTAAGGTTGTAACCATTCTGCCGCAGATCCTTCTTAATGTTTCTTGTTTCGATTTTCAAGTCATGAGAATTGTTACAAATTTGAACGGCTCTGTTATACAAAGTTCTTATTATGCCTCCTTTGGTTGTAGCAAAATGATTTTAACCTTGATTTAAATATTGTCCTGTGTGAGTGAGTTTACGATAGACTGTTGTTCTGATATTGCTTTCTCATTTGACAAGTACATCAAGAAAAGGAATTTGACAATTTTGTGCTCCAACTCCATTGTGACTTTAATGGTGGGTCTTATGTTATTTAGGTGATGAAGAAATTCTGAAAGTTGTTGGTCATTCCCGGTTCAGACAATAAAAGTATCATCAACACATCTTAGCCAGAGCTTAGGTTTATATGTTACGGTATCAACCGCGTGTGATTCGCACCACTCCATGTAAATATTGGCCACGACTGACGAAAGCGATGAACCCATTGGCAGACCGTCATCCTATCTTTCACCTGAAAATAAGAATTATTTAGACAGCACTAAATAGTCGATTTCGACCATAGGTAACTAATGCCATTACTGCCATTACTGCCAAAACTGTCAGAAACATCACAAAAAAATGAGATTTAGACCAAAGGTGTGTTTTTGTAGGAGAAATGCTTTCCGGGAGCACTCCTTCCTCTCATTTTCAAGAATAAGCACTCTGGATGTTAGGAAATAAACAAATTGAACAACAAAATTGACGTCATAAAAGCTAATATACCATATAACAACGGATGATATGATTTTTCCAGTCTACTGGAATTTTCTCTGAATTTTCAGCATATTTTATAGTTCGATTATCCCTTGGCTATTGTATAAAAGCATATCGACTATACCGGCGGCGTTAATATAAACAGACGTGTACATTTTAAACACACGGAAATTTGGTGCGTTGAACTGTTTTGAACACCTGTCACAAGTTTGTTTTGACTTTATTATTCGAAAATTACCGAATATGAGTATATGACTATATGGCGTGAACAGGCACAATAATAATTAGTGCCACTGCTGCATTTGAACAGCAAAATAAGTGCTTTGTAATTGGTCTGCAGCTGGACTTTTTTTTAAATTGCCACGTTTACTCCTTTTCAGCGTTTGGCTTTTTGTGATTTAAGTATGTAAAATCTTTTTTTTATACCTTCATCAAAAACATGATTTAAGTAACTGTCTGCAGATAACTAAAGCATGAATTTTTTGGTTACCGATGCAAAAAAACTTTTTTTTTAGCACGTGTGGAAAAAAAGATTTCTGTCCGTTTTTTACTCAAAATTAAAGAGAAATAGGGAAAAATAGTAATATTGCAAAAAATCTAATTATTCTTGCCTAAAAATGAAGCCATTTCCGCCAGTTTTCAACAGTAGTAGAATAGTAGTCTTAATTTTGGGTAAAAAAAAAAGGACAGAAATCTTTTTTTCCACCCGTGATAAAAAAAAAAGTTTTTTTGCATCGGTAACCAAAAAAGTCATGCTTTAGTTATCTGCAGACAGCTACTAAAATCATGTTTTTGATGAAGATATAAAAAACAAGATTTTACATACTTAAATCCAGTTTTCACCAAGTATTTACGAAAAAATCATTTAAAAATATCGTCGAAATATCAAACTGTCAAAGATTAAAATGTCGCAACAATGAACGTCACCGAATAAAATAGCACATCACTATGGAAACGATTGTTATTTCATGTACCGTCTTGATTTATAGTATAAAGATGGTGTGTTGCGAGGAGTGCTGTTCGTTCGAGATTTTTTAAAGTATTTTTCTGTTTTTCTTGGATTTCTTGATAAAGGTATTCAAAAAATAGTGTTAACAACTTGCGACTAAACTGTGTTTTTTTTTACTCGCGTTTTTAAATACGTGTGTGAAAACTAATGTTGCTAATTAAACTAATTTGCTAAAAGCTAATTTGTCAAAAATAGCTGGTTGCGTGACTTTTCTTAAAGTTAGCCTTAGTTACGTGACTATTTTGGGATTCACATAATTTTGAGATTCCCATAATTCTTATGACTTATTATGTTGTAATTCAAGTAACTGCACCTAAAGTTCAGAATAGAGCCAACTTTGCTTGACTTATTATGTTTTAGTTCCGGTAACTGCACCTAAAGTTCGGAATGGAGCTAATTTTGCTTGACTTATTGCTTGACTCAAATAGCTGATGGTGCGTGCATCACTCGTATATTGCATTTTTTTGACACGACCATTAAAAAAACTGATACTGCGCAACTCAGATTTATTTTATGTGGATAAAACTTTGCTCATGCGTGCCACATAAAAATTAATATTATTTTACCGAGCATCGACCTATTTCGAGTCCCAATTCTAATACTGTCTCACACAAACTAAAACAAACTGCCCTTTGTAATCTTCTAATCTAAGAGGGTACATAATATTGATGTTCGGAAATAAATTTAGTGTTATGATGGCGTATATAGACTCGTATATATGTAAGACCTAAGAAATAGCATAAAATAGTGTCAGAAAACACAATGGATTTCGGGAAAAGTTTGATCAAGTTTATAACGTGAAAATGAACAAAAAGAAAAAATATTATTATTGTAATACATAATATTTAGTTCCCTTTTTTAATTACAGAAATCAACACCAAAAAAAGTTTAGAACTTTTTTTTTCTACAATAAATTTTCATTTTTCTACAGCACACCAACGCCAACCACCCTCCGCTTCAAATGAATCCATCATCAAATATTTCGCAAATTTGTAAACTTAACAGGTCATGTTTTTCAAAATGGGATCAAAATCCCTATTATAAGAATCTATACTAATTCAAAACGCTTCAAAATGTTGTCAGAGCCCATACCCCCCACTCTTCCGCCACGTTTGGACAACGAAAACAACCTGCGAAATAATTCAAATTACAAAAATGACAATTCTCTACGCACAGAACTGCGCAACGGACTTCGATTCACAGAAATGTGTAATAGAAATGACCTGGAGTTGCGCAGCAAGGTGGAAACACTCGACATACGCAGTAAGGGAGAGTCTGAGTTTCGCAATGGACACGAAACGCCAGACTTGCGCCACAGAAACGAGTGGGAGTTGCGCAATGGTGTTAAAACCGAAGAAATAAGCAATAGAAATGAACTAGAGATGTGCAGTAGGGTAGAAAGCGTCGAGATACGCAAAAAAATGGTTATGGATTTACGGAACGGATATGATAATGATTTGCGCAGTCCAAACAACAATACTGCATTACCCAGAACAAGAGCGAGTTTAGTTTTAAGTCCTACGAGTGAAGGGGTGAATTTTTTGGTGGATAACAAGAGAAGGAGTTGGTGCGGAACGCCATCTAGTGGCGTTTTACCTCCGTTTGTAAGGCGATATGGAGAGTTGGGACATTTTAAGCCAAGGTTAGTGTTTCTTTATACCATTGTTTGGTTTATAATGTTGTCTACATTTTGTTTTTGTGTCTAGTGCGTATTTGTAAAATGCCGAAGACGTTTTGCCAAATGGCAAATATTTAAGAGCTATTTTTAAGTGGGAAATTGCTCAAAGTTCGAATTTATTTTTAAAACGCGCAGTTTTTAAATAAATTTAGGTTTTTTTGATTGCTTGAACTCATAAAGGCACACAGTCTTGGGCATCTTTTAAAGGATTTTATTTTTTTAAATGGAGGGAGTTGCTATGAAACACCCTTATTAGAACTAACACCCTTTTGATCTTGGTCCTGATGCAGTATTAGTCTTGGAAAGGACGTAATTATTGGATAATACCATACTTCAGTTGTTGTCTAAAGATGAAGGGGAGGGAGTGACTCATTTCTAAGGAATTTATCTTATTCGTATTGGGGTCGGTATAAATTTTAGGGGAGTGAACTTGAAAAGGAATTTTCAAACGCAGTTTGTTAAGCTTTAAGGAACCACTGCATAAGTAAAATTAATAAAAATTAAAAACAAAACAACAAAAAAAGGCTATCCCATCGCACATAAACCTGCGTAAGGTCACATAACCAGCCTTAGCCAATAAGCGACTAATTTGGAGACTCCATAATGAATATAATTTATAGGAATATTTTAAATTAAAGTTTGAGACAGTGATGTTTGAAATTAAATCTATGTTTCGGACTTCCATTAATTGTCTATATTTTAATAATACACAACGTTTCGATCAGTACAATCTCTGATCGTCTTCAGGTGCAAACTACAATCTATTCCTAAGGCTACGTACTTATATTAAAACAGCTTTTAAATCTAATAATACACTTCGAATTCTTAGAAAAACAAAACCGGAGAACAAACGAAATAAGGAATGCATTTACCAAGCTCCTTGTGAGTGTGGTGAATCATACATAGGCGAAACGAAAAGACCACTATCTGTCAGGCTTAAGAAACATCAGACGAAAACCAAAAAGGTGAAACAACGAAATCAGGAATCAGGAATTCCTTGAAGCTGCCTTATTGGGCAGAATAAGGGTATTTTCAGTAAACCAAGTGTCTAAATTCCAAATATATGAAAGACCCTCCTTGGGCGGAGACAACTTCTTAACCTTCACGGTTGAGTGATTTCCCATAGTATATGTAGCCTTAGTAACAGATTGTAGTTTGCACCTGAAGGCGATCAGAGATTGTACTGATCGAAACGTCGTGTATAAATAAAATATAGACAATGGAAATCCGAAAAACAGAATTAATTTCAAGGGTTGAACTTGTTATGCACTAGGAAAAATTGTAAGATTATAAAAAAATATCATCCTATAGATATCATGTCCAAAATGGCCCATCTGTAAGAAGGCCTGAGGAGGCAGTCTACTCGCGCACGGAAGAGTTTTTTCTGTTTTTTTTTCATTCAGGGAGATTTTTGTTTTGGTTTTAAACGTTTAATATAAGTATGTCAGTGGCGGTCCCAGAGGGGGCTAGATTTGAGACCAAATCCTCGCTTGTAGTTACTAAGTTTTGTTTGCACATATTGATATGTTTCTCATAAAAGCTATGCTATTATTCCATTTTTTTTTCGTATCGAAACCGCTCCCTTTTCAAATGGCTGGGACCGCCACTGAGTATGCCTTGATTTGTTTTTATTAAATGTAATTTTTTATTTATTTTGTATTTATAGCAAGAATGTTTTTATTATGTGCATTTATTTATTTACATATCTAGTTTTTTTATTCGGAATGGGTCGGCCATTTGCGATTTTTAGGTGGCCAAAAGTCTGGGATCGGCCCTGATAAAACAGTTAGTTAGCTAAACAAATTTTGTTGAAGATTTTGGAACAGCGGCGGCGGCGTTGTTTTAAATTTGCAAAAATATATATGGATAGAAAAGAGAAAGTACATATAACCGCTGTATTAAATTGTAAGCCAAACTAATTTTAAGCAATTTCTTTATCAACAGCATTTAAAACGCGTAAAAAATAGCATTTTAGTGGAATCCGCCCTTGCTTTAGAATTTTTTTTTGTTTCTCACACACTAATCCATGCAACACCTATTAAACCGATCCCCTCCCCTCTCTTTAGTTCAAGAGCTCGGCCCCTCCACTTTTCGGGACCACGTGACGCCGCTAACCCCATCAGTAAAAATCACCAACCTAGTTTTTAAAAATTTGCAAGTTGGTTTTTATCGAGGTTTTTATTAATAAATGATAAAACCCTCCATCCTCCAGAGCCGATTTCTGGCTACGCCTTAATGCTTACGCACGGTCAGATCAATTTTGCAATTTTATCTGGTCATCAGGGTTCATACAGTTCTAATCAATTTTTTTCCAGGAATATTCCAGCACATTTCCAGGAATAAGAGAAAAAAATCAAGGAACATTCTTTGTTATAAACAAATTTTTTTAAATATTTTAAAGTAGGTATTAATTTTTTAATGCAGGCTCCCCAATACCTGCACCGTGATAAGGCACTCTTCTCCCTCAAAGAAAGCCGTTGTATTAATTTAGAATAAAAATCCGCTACACTGTAGGCATATTAACTAATATAAACTATTTTTACAAGTTTTTACCAGACGTTTGATCGCAACTTGAGTGACAAAATCGTGGTTTAAAGAAAAACCCAAAGACTTACTTTGCATCTCAACCAATCACCCAGTACAAAAATGCAACAATATAATCACAGATTTTTCCGTCAATAAAATATACAATTTTTAGAAAAGGTACTATAAAGTTCATGAACAAAAATATTTTTTTATTCCTAACTAGACCAAACGACTTGAAAAATCTCCAGGAAAATTCAAGGAATACCACTGTTTTTTGCTAAAATTCCAATAATTCCAACACTTGAATTTTTTTTCTCAAAATTCCAGGTTTTCAAGGAAATCCAGGATGTGTATGAACCCTGCTGGTACTGGCAAGAAATTGGAAGTGTAAATCGGGCTTAATAAATCCGAATAATTACACTCACCCGAATCGGTCATTTTGCACTCCTTCAAATCATCATTATAATGGACAAAATAGGTCACACTCTCACAGTATAGTTAGTTATCCAGACAGGTTTTTGACGGAAAAATTAAAATATGAGAACGCTGTGTAATTGAGTAATAATGGCCGCATCAATATTTGACAACACATTAAATTGGTTTAAAAGAAACTTCGACAAAGTTCAGTCGAAATCCACCTGCCAAACAAATTTTTCTGATAAACTTCAGTATTTTGTCTCTAAAAAACATGGGCATAGGACATTTAAAAAAATAAACAAACACAATTACGGGTTGTTTACGGGCGATTGTCCCCCTTTTTTTTCGAGCATTTATAAAAAATATTAATACCACATATGTACTTTGTAGAATAGGATGATAAAAAATTTAGCAATATTACAGGCTAAATAATGAGTAGTAAAAGTAAGTTCTATAAAAACTTTTTTGTGAAAAAAAAGTTTATTCTATTCTAAATCGTAACAAAAAGATAAAATACAGAATAATAAACACAAACCGACTAAAACTTCGGCTTGGCAAAATAGCGCCATGTGTTCAAAAGTAATCACTTTTAATTGTTGCAGTTGGCAAGCAATTGCGGAAATTGTACAATATACTAGAGCAGACAAAAGTTTCACAGAAATGTTGTAATTTATCTGCGATGAGTTAACAGTTTGACGCATCTATTCAGAATTATTCTGGCCTTCTTAAGAGGGCACACATGCACATAATTAGGTTTTATTCGGACATGCCTGCGCAAATCCAGTTTTTTGTTTTAGGCTTCTTGAAGGCCCTCATGGATGCACACATGCACCTACGAAACCCTCGTTTTTATTCTGGGCTTCTTAAGGAGGCCACCATGCATCACACAGCAACATCGTCTCAACTAAAAAGCCAGTTAACTCATTATCGTTTTAATCATATATGTATGAGCTTAAATATACGCCCTTGCAATGCTTTTGGCGTGCACAACTTTGTAAGCAGGATGTCCTATATATATGCCTATACCTTTCTCTTTTTCTCTTTTATGACTCTTATTGTCTCTTTCTTGCGTCAAAGCTTAGCGGTTCTGCACATGCGCGGCCATCGTCATCGGTTAACCTCCAGAAAGACAGCTGTCAAAATTTTTCTATTTGTTTACGTTTTTAGAAAATCAGGATTTTCTATTTTTAAATAAATAAATATATGAATAGAAATAATTTTTAGGTATTTTCACTTTTTCCTTCAAATTTTAAGAAAAAATAGCTACCAACCTGTGGAACTTCACTTTTGTTGTTTGGAGGCATCCGCAAACACAGCACGTCTTTTTATGTGGCGACATCTTAAGCTCCAAGATATAAACAGTTTTTATTATAACTCCTAAAAACTTTCGAGTAACCAAAGATTAAAAAAATTTGCATAAACGAAAACGCGGAAAACGACTATGTGTGATCAAAACAAATCAACAAAAATGGCGTCTCGACCGAAGGGCGAATACGAAGGTCGCGAAACCGGCCGCCTCGTAAAATTTTCGCGCATGTGCATAGGCGTGGAGCTAAGACGGCTCCATGACCTGCTACATTTTAGATCTTGCTTACAAGTTTGGCCTGGGAAAGGCCTATATTTAACCTCATATATATATGGTTTTAATATCCTTTAGTCTACTATCGCGGCCATATTGACACCAAAGTGACAGAAAATCCATGTTTTACCTGTCAATTTGGTTATAAAAATGGCGGCAATAGTAGGTTAAAGGGCACTGAAGCGGTAGAAGATAACTGACTTTTTATTTGAGAACGTATTGCACACACCCAGTTTTTTAATAAGGCACTAAATCTAGTGTATAACATATCTAAACACATTATTTATCTAGTGTGAGCAGAACAGCTACTCTACTCTGTTCAAGTTATCCTGAGTAATCTACGACAACATCACATCTCGAATAAATCCAGCAATGAAGCACACGAATTCGGAGAGTACGAATCTAATGGGCTGGAACGAACAAGCGTTCGCAAAAACTTAATCAACGCTTTATCCCCACCTTAAAAATAAACAGTCATCAGTTAAAAGGCACGTTCCTCTTTAAAAGGGGTTTTCTCCCGCCAGATATAAATTAATTAACAACGTCGGTAATAAGTAGATCTAGTAATTAAAGTTAAAATAATTACGTACAGCTCAGAGTAGAAGCGGATAAGAATAAGGGTCAACAACGAAAGAACAACGAATTACAATTTATTTTGTTTTATATACGTATAGCAAACACGAAGTTTATTTACTCCTTAATAAATTAAAACTTTAAAATAGAGGACGAATAGAAAAAGGTTTAATTATTGCGTATCCAGTTTAGATGTAGCCCTACAAAACTTTTGCTTCGACTCCCGCTTCAGTGATCTTAGTCACAGAATATGGACCTGGGTTAGGTTAGCCCTCTATACATTTGACAATTATTGTTTTACCAGATGTGGGCAACTCATATTGCCCTCTCTTTCTAGTTTTTTTCATATTTGCATGTAAAACGAATTTTATGAAATGGACTGATGTTTTGTTGTCTCTTTTTATAATTTCCCCAGACAGTTTTTGAAAGATTGATTTTTTTTGGTTAGTAAAATATGTCAAGCTTTGACAAAAAAAACAAAAACAAACAGTGAATAGACACGGTAGATATTAAAAATGTAAATAATAGGTAAAATATAAAGACTCCTATGATCTATATTTTTGTTACTCTTTTTCTTACAACAAAACATGGAAACATAATATGTTATTTATTAACGAAGTACATTCTAAATGCGTATGTTTGTACTTACTGCTTGTAGCTCACTTATCTCGGAAATTCGGCTATTTTTATTAATTTTCCAGCTTGGTAAATGCATGTTTTCTTTAAACTATTCCTGAGTTTCTTTCTCCGTTAGACAAAGACACGTTTCTTAATCAAAAATCTGACAGTGACAAAGTTATTTATTATCATTACCAACACACAATTTCAAACATTTCCCTAACAACTGTCAAATTCAGTTGCTCACCTCTGGTAAAACAATAACTGTCAAAAATCGTATACAGGGCCTCTAGGTTAGGTCTGTTCAGATCAGAATTCTAAGTTTTGTGTTAGCCTTTGCATAATTACTACCTTTATTTCGACAGCCCTATCCGGATCGAAACCGGATTGGCTTCATAAATCTCGCTTAAATCTCCGATATAAACACGTAGGATTAAGGGATCGAAAACTTCGATCCAATTCTGAAATTTTTGGATTGAATTGAGTCAAGTTAAGTCAATCCGCCGAAATAAACGCGCTTGACGGATTAACCTTGCCATCGGCCTTGATTCTGGCTTTGGGACCAAAAATTTTTCAAGAAGAAGAAGATATTGCTAACTTTCCACCCGAGAATTTGTTGGTTATGGTCTTTTTTGATATTGCTAACTTTCCTCCCGAGAATTTGTTGGTTATGGTCTTTTTTTTGAAATTTTTAATTTTATTTAAGATTTTTTTATTTAATATATGGTTTCGTCCTTTGTCTTAGTGTTTCTTTTTTCCATCTTGATTTCATTTTAATTTTTTTATAAAACGACAACAAATAACATTTTAAGGTTACAAAAACATCGAAACTGCGCATGCGCAATATTTCAATCCAATCCTGCGATATAAACGCTCAAGATTAGGGATTACAATTTCAAGGGACTTGAGTTTCAATCCGGATTGGACCGCGAAATAAACGTAGTAATTATTACAAGATTTTCAAGATCAAGATTCCCGATGGTTCAGATATTTGTTTGACATGTTCTATAGAGAGGGCGTCACAAAAATAAATCAATAAAATATGAGTCATCTAGCGGTTCTACTGCCTTGAAGGTTTTTTCGGTTTATTTTTTGAAGCATATTGCAACATAAAGGTGAGATTACATGACCTAAAATAGTAGGCTGCGTTTTGGCGTTTCAACCTATTATGCTAAAGACCAGCAGAAAATTTCCCGCCTATTTACTAACTTCAAGTTGCACGCTGTCAAGGTAAATTGCTACATTCAGAACTATTTTTATTTTTATATCATCGCTTTTTTCATTTTCGATTTTTTTGTCTTAAAAAGTACCCTACGTACCCTACGTGCCTACAATTGTGATATGAATCAGTGTTGTTACTATGAATAGTAAAAGGACAAGAAGTAGGTAAATAAGTATTTTTCACCAGTTGAGTATATCTAGCGGAACACTAGGTAACAAATAAGCATTCTTCGAAAATTTAAAATTAAATACTAATAAATAAAGAACATAACCTCACTACGACGAAACGCCGCTTTTTGACGGAAAAATATTGACATAAAAATTTAAATTTAGCGGAAATGTCAAAATTTTTGAATGGACCAATCAGAGGACTACGATTCAAAAAATTCAAAAAATAACGAATTTTCTGCTACCCGCCAGCTTATTATTTTAGGACATGTAATCTCACCTTAATGGTCAGCCACAAAATAATTTTTTTTAACATTACAACTTATGGGGAAACGTTTTATTTCTCCTACGTCAGCTGATCGTGGCAGTTCGTTAAAAAAGGCTAATAAAGCGCCTTATTCTTGATTGGTTAAAACAATCAGTGAAGACAGTTATTTAATATCAAAACAATCTTCTTTCCATGACTGTATGATCAATAATTACCATTCTATGATTTTGGTTTGGTATGAGTCGGCAAACAGGTCCGCCATCTACAAATTTCTTACCGTACTTTATCCCCCGGGAAAGCGGTGCTAAACTTAATGCAGTTGGGTGCCATAAGAGTCAAAATGCTCTCGAGTGGAAAACAACGAAAATTCAAACTTGGATGAGCATCCCACAAGGAACACACAAAGGACCAAAGCGAAAAGAGAAATGATCAAACGATGTTTCGCCCTGGGTAACCAGCGTGGGTTCTTCAGTGGTTTCACTGGTCACCCGCCCCGGACATCATTAAACATCATCATACACTTTGTTTTCCAAATTTGAATCACTCACAAATAGGCATCGTTCCGCACTGGTACTTATCTAAGTCACCTAATCCGGGTTCGTGTTAATATTAACACATCAGGACGAACCCGTATTAGCAAAACATGACCAAAAATCGTTCATTTCCAAATTTGAATCACTCACAAAGAGGCATCGTTCCGGTACTTATCTAAGTCACCCAATACGGGTTCGTCCTGACGTGTTAATATTAACACGAACCCGGATTAGGTGACTTAGATAAGTACCGGAACGATGCCTATTTGTGAGTGATTCAAATTTGGAAATCAAAGTGTATGATGATGTTTAATCATGTCTGAGGCGGGTGATCAGTGAAACCAATGACGAGTAGAGGAGGGAAAACACCTCATTTTTGGGGAGAAGGAATACGAATTTTTGATCAGGTTTTGAAAATTCAATATTGGCGGATTCAAGATGAACGATTTTTGGTCATGTTTTGCTAACCAATTTTAACTCACTGATAGACATCTGATATTGTCTTCAATTTTGGTGTGCGTTTATAGTTCCGGTGACAATAGAACAATATGGTATTATCAGTACACCCCCCTCTAATAAGGAAACTGGACGGGAAAAAGATTTAGTTTGTTCGATTGCGATCAAAATTGGCATACATGAGTTTTTAGGGAAGGGGATTTTGAATTTTTACTCAGATTTAAAAATTTTAATATGACGGATTCAAAATGGACGATTTAGGGTACAAATTTAAAAATTAAAAGATAATTTTATATAAAAAACCCTTTTCATTTACAAGCTTTTATAAAATATAAAGTGCACTAAAAAGTAGAACACAATTTTTAGCATTCTGATATCATAATAACAATTTCCATCTATATATCATCCAAACTATTTCAAAATTATTTTTTATATTAAACGTAAAATATATGGCTATAAAAGGAAAATTTTTTGGAGCTGACAAAATTACCTACCTACTCCATCCACTGTCACATAC
This sequence comes from Oxystoma pomonae, assembly GCA_963921995.1. Taxonomy (NCBI): domain Eukaryota; kingdom Metazoa; phylum Arthropoda; class Insecta; order Coleoptera; family Brentidae; genus Oxystoma; species Oxystoma pomonae. Next base: position 36,080,720 of record OY998167.1, on the reverse strand, counting down.
AGGGTGTACCAAAGAAAACAAAACTAGAGATGTTTTCGAGTATTGAGAGCACGATTTCGAAAAAAACTCGAACAAGTGAATTTGTTATTCCAAAAGAATTTAAATTGAGAAAGTGGGTCACGCCATTTTATAAAGGCATTTGAAAGACCTTCAAAATAAGTTATCATTTGACCCACTTTTCCTATTTAACAACTCGAAAGGGATGTGCCCTCCTAAACAAGTCTGTTTCGTTGGTACACCCTGTATGTCTCTGAGTACAAGAGATGTATTTATCTGTACAGCAAGCCAGATTAATATTTGATGAACTTTCCAGTTACTCGAACTTTGATAACATTACAGTTTACAGATCACGAGTATAAAGCTGGAGTCAGAGTCGCCGTACCGTAAAAAGTAAGCCGTCTGAGAAAAATATCCACTAATCCTAAGTAAGAATTCATTAGCCCCAAGTAGAAACTTCATTTAAATATGAGACAATAAAATAAAAACTTGGTATGAAAGTTTGAGACAATGATGTGTTTGAAATTAACTCTGTGTTTCGGACTTCCATTGTCTATATTTTATTTATACACGACGTTTCGATCAGTACAATCTCTGATCGTCTTCAGGTGCAAACTACAATCAATTCCTAAGGCTACGTACTTATATACTGTGAGAAATCACTCAACCTTGGAGTTTAAGAAGTTGGCTCCGCCCAAGGAGGGGCTTCCAAATATTTGGGATTTCAACACTTGGTTTACTGAAAATACCCTGATTCTGTCCAATAAAGGCAGCTTCAAGGAATTTTCGTTTCTTCCAGTGTGACTCCTTGTGCCAAACCTTTACTTCTGCCCACTTTATTCGGTGTTGTTTTGACCATGCATGTTCGGCGATTCCTGATTTCGTTGTTTCACCTTTTTGGGTATTCGTCTGATGTTCCTTAAGCCTAACAGATAGTGGTCTTTTAGTTTCGCCTCTGTACGATTCACCACACTCACAAGGAAATATTTCAGTCGATTTCTCCGGCCGTGTATGAACGCTTTAGGTTAGGCATTTGCATGTATCTCAGTCCCCAGCCTGTAAACAGTGCGTAAGCACAATGGTTACAAAATGAAAAGCCGAAAAATATTTCTTTTTACGATATCTTTCATCAGTTTGGTATTAAAGTCGAGCAAAAACAATTTTTATTCCAGTCCTAAAGGTATGAAAATGGAAAACATTAGAAAAATACAACCCGACATGGATTTACTACGTGTAAGATGTAGTGACAACATCGCCCCATGCCCATCCTTTTCTGCCTAATGTGCTTTTACGTTTGTCTGCGTCTTATACACGGCTGCTTGGCCCCCTAAGGATTTGCTTAGGAACCCTGTATACCTACTTGCTTTAGGGTAACCTTACTTTGAAACCAACCAGCGATTTTCGAGGTATCAGCTGGAATATAGCTGAGCTCCCGGCTGGCTGTTTAGATTAATTAAGCTGAACGACTTCAAAGTTTGTTTGTTTGGAAAACAGACAGCCAATTAATTATTTTGGTACTTGGTATATATTTTTGGAGAGAAGAAAACTTTGCATTGCTGTTTTTTCGATCTGAAGTTTCGCTGCGGCTGTTTTAAAGGACCCTGGCCGGAGGTTATGGAGGATGGCTTTCGGTGGGACTTGCTTTAAACTTTAGGACGTTGTTGATACAGATACAGATACAAAGTGCAAGTTTTGAATTTTTATGTATTTTTCACAAAAAAAAAAACAAACAAAAAAAATATTCGATAAATGTTAGGCGAGGAGTGTGGTAAATTATTCGTAGTAAAGTGGCGTTCGAAACATAAAAATTGGTAAAAAAACTCTTCTTCAAAAATCGTTTTTTTACAAAATTAAAAAAAGTTCTATTTTAGCAAACTGCATTGGCGATGTTTTGCCAAATTATGAAAATTATTTTGTTCTGTCTGCCCTGAAGGTGTTGGGTCATATTAACATCAAATTTTCATATTTCAAAAAAAAAAAATTTCGCAACAAGCCACTAAGACACATTTCACTTTTTGGTCGATTCCAAGAAAAAAAAATATTTGTCGAATTATGTGTTTTTATATTTGCGCCATCCAGCACTATTATTTAAGGTAAAAATCAAAATCTTCCATATAAACCCTATAAACCTGTAAAAAAAAGTGCCAAAAGTTCTCAACATGAAAAAAATTACATTTTAAAAGAATAAAAAATAGAATATATTAAGGCATTTAATTTTAAGTAAAAAATGTCGAATAAACTTTTTTACTTACCACCAAACCATAATTCTGGTTTAACGAGCCTCCTAACACGACAGTTGTGGACCGTTTACGCTCCTAGGATAATAATGAAGCTTAGACGTAAACCACAAGATGGCGTGACAAGCGATGTAACTTTATTTTATAGGAGGACTAATTGAAGCAAAATTGTAAAATATTTTTCTATATTTTTAAGACAATAAATATTAATTAAACGTAAATAAATCCAATATAATTTTAGTACCTAACCAAAAATAAGTCCCGTATAATTGACATACACTTGTAATAAAAAAAACCTTGTTTTTAAAAAGATATATAAAAAGTCCCTTAATAGCCTTATTAGTTTCGACGTTTAAAAAAGGACGTTATTAGACACTTAAAGTAAATATTTCAATGCATCGGTATCGGTATACGTAACGCGTTCGAAATTAAAGTCAAAATACACTACATACTTGTTCATGCCATGTTTCGAACGATGCCTGCTTCTTTGACGGGCGTGATGACAGAATCTCGTTGCGTACGGAAGGATGTACGTATCGTTACGGACCCACGAACATACGCAACGATTTCAATCAGCAGTTCTGTCATCGCAAGCTTCAAGAAAGCGGGCATCGTTCGAAACATCGCATAAAAAAGTCAAAAATGTAGTGTATTTTTACTTTGTTTCGAACGCGTTACGTATACCGATACCCATGCGTTGAAATATTTACTGTAAGTGTCTATTGAAACTTCAGGTTGTTGTTGACTTAAGAGTGTTCACGTTTGATATTTGTATTTGTACTACTATTTTAGCACGTTTAGTTTTTTAGGGAAATTAAAAAAAATTGGCGTTTTAGAATTTTATGCGCCATTTATTAAAAAATCAATTTTTTTTTAAAACGAATTTTTGAGAGTTGTACAGAATCTTATGCTGAGCAAAAAATGTTCCATAAAGTTTTCGTAGCATCTACACTTTTCTTACAAAAATCAATCGATTTTGACATTCTGCAAAAATGGTAAATTTTATTGGCCTTTTTTGTTCCAAGGTTTTACTAGGAATTTAGCGATAAAAAAATAAAAGACCAAATGCAAAAGATAGCTGAGTTCTTTCTCTACTAGTTAGCATTAAAACAAAATGTATAATAATGTGCCCTTTGTCAAAGTGACAGGATTTAAAGGATTGTAAGCCATAAAAACTAAGAAAAAATTAATTTTAAATTGACAAAGTGACCGTTATTATTATTATATTGTTAGATTATTAGAACACAGCTATCTTGTGCATTTGTTTTTTTTTTATTTCTGAATCCCTGGTAAAAAGGCCAATAAAATTGACCATTTTTGCAAAATTTCAAACTAGATTTTTTTTGTGAGAAAAGTGTAGATGCTACAAAAAACTTTATAAAACATTTTTTGCTCAACATAAGATTCTATAAAATCCCAAAAAATTTGTTTAAAAAAAATGATTTTTTAATGAATGACGTATAAAATTCTAAAACATCAATTTTTACAAATTTTGAAATATTTAAAAAAAAATCCCTAAAAAACTAAACGTGCTACAAGAAAGATTAAATGACATTTTTTACTTAAAATTTTGAGAAATTTTGACATTTTTTTACAGGTTTTTAGAGTGATACTATATATGGAGAGTGATACTATATATGGAAGATTTTGATTTTTATACCCAAATACAAAAACATATAATTCAAGAAATATATTTTTTTTTCTTGGGATCGACCAAAAAGTGAAGTGTGAAGAGATAATAGGTATATCATCAGTCTTTTTGTCGTTATTTACCGAAACTTATATAAATAGTTATTGTCAAAAAATTTGAATTTTCTTATTCGTTTTATAAAAAAAGCTAATCCGCACGAAGGCACTCGTTTTCAAAAAAAAATCCCAAAAATAAAATCGGATTAATTAAGGGAGGTTCATACACGCCCGCAAGTTACGCAACCGAAAATTGCATTTGAGCAAAATTCGTCGTGTCGCCAAATTACGAAAATTATTTTGTTCTCTCTGCCCTGAGGGGGTTGGGTTGAATACACTTTGAATTTTCATAATTCAAAAATCAAAGGATTTCGAAAAATAAGCCACCTCTACAAATACAAATAGAAATTAACTTTGCATTTCGATATCCACAAAAAAGTGTTTCTAAGACCCATACCGTTCATATGTTAAGAACGAAAAACTATACAATAGGTATATCATCAGACATATTCGTATTTGTACTTTATTACCTCAAAAAATTTAAAATATTTAAAAAATTCTCCTTACAAAGGCAGATACGCACGGAGGGGCTCGTTTTCAACAAAAAAATCCTAAAAACGAAATCGGATTAAATAAGGGTCCATACACGCGCGCAAGTTACGCAACCGAAAATTGCATTTTAGGAAAATTGCGTTGTTTCGCCAAATTACGAAAATTGTTTTGTTCTGTCTGCTCTGCGGGGGTGGTTTCAGCTTCAGCCCTCTGATGTGGCTTTTCAGTCATAATTTGAAATGTGTACATTAATTGTTTTGTTTTCCCCCCTTTCGAGGGACAGCAATCCGGGCCTCTCCCCTATTTCAAAGATATGGATAATGACGATAATATTTAACTGCTAGTGAAATTGAATTGTGCACTACAAATTTCAATATCAACAATGGCACCATAAGACATGCATTAAAAAAGCAAGTTTTACATACAGGATGTCCCAAAAGTTCGAGTCCTAGAGTCCAAAACCAAAAAACGCAGAGAAGTAAAATTTCACAAATTAGATGGCTTACAAAAGAGTATATTTTTGGTTGCTAATCTTCGTACCCACCATTAAGGAGGGGGAGCTAGGAAGGCGACGATACTTTTTTTAAATGAGATACCCTGTATATTTTGGAAAATTTAAATAGATCTTTTCCTTCTGTTTTCAAGAACACCTAATATGTTTCTTTTTTCTCTAACCGTTTTTAAATGGGAAACTAATCTCCATAAGACCAATGCGTTAAACAAAAAAAAACATATAATCGGTGATTCTTTGTCTAAACCATTGCTCTTATTTAAAAGTTTTTGTCATTTTATTTAAAACTCGTTAGAGAAAAAGGTAACATATTAAATATTTTTGGAAACAAATATTTTTAGAAAATATACAGGGTATCTCATTAAAAACAAGTATTGTCTCCGCACTAGCTTCGCCCCCTTAATAAATGCCGGCACAATTAGCATTCAAAAACATATTTTTTTGTAAACCATCTAACCATGTGAAATTTTACTTCTCTGTCTCTTTTGGTTCTGGAGATATTAGCATGGACTCGGATTTTTAGGACACCCTGTAAAAGGGCAAACGTGTTACTATTTCACCAAAAAATAAATCCTGCATGGTATATCTTTTGATATTTCTTTTCTATTCCAATTACATAAAGTAATATGATGCCCGCATATTAGAACTGAAAATTTTGGATATTTAAAAATCAAAATAAAGATTATTATTTGTATTGATACACACAAAACAGACATTATTGACACCTTTGTACAAGATTTGAACAGTTGCTTTTCCTCCACAACATTTACCTTTGAATAATGAGAACATAATGGTAGGTAAACTTCCGTTTTTAGATATGTAACCTTGTTATCAAAAATAGCGATAACAAATTAGAATAGTAGAATAGTAGGTATATTTTTAGAAAGAAAACTAACACATTAAAATACATCTAAAATAGGGTGACCAGATGTCTTTGCACAAAATTAGGACAATCAGGACAAAAACGTTTGATTTTATGCCTGACATTTTTACTTAAAAATATAAATTATTAATTTTCATAAGGAAAAAAAAGAGAGACGTAGAGAATTAGCAGTAAAGTTATGAATTATTAATATGAAAAGTTGGGCAAACCCAGACGTACACTTCCTTTTTGACATAATCTTTGCTCTCTAGTGGAACTGAATACCCGAAAAATTCACCAGTCCTGTCCCCATCGTATACCCTCGCAAAAAAATTTTGGCCCGAAGATTTGATTCCTGTTTTTGGATCATTGCATTGTAGCAGTAATTCTTGTGTAGACAATGAACACATGGACCAAACTATTTTAGTGTCCACCCTGTATTTTTGGAAAAAGTCTAAATATGAAAAAGCAGTGGCGTAGCCTGGGTGGTTGGGGGTTAAAACCCCCCCAGGAGGTCCAACCCAATCTACAATAAATTAATCATTATAAAGGAGCCCAGGGAGACCTACTATACCTAGCTCCCCACCACTGGTCAAAGGAAGGGTGCTTCTATCAACAACAACAACGCGTTGAGGGCTTATGTTTACATGGGAACACACCTTTTATTAAATTAAATTTAAAAAAAATAAATTAGCTGTTATGGTTCAGAAACATTATTTGTGCGTATATTTTACATTTGTTTAGGCTATACATAAACACCATTATTGTTTAAAAAAGTAAAAAAAAAAGTGTTAAAGTTTTTTTACAATTTCCTATATTGGTTGAAGAAGTAAGTTAACGTCGAACCAAAGCACGTGTAAACTGTGTGAAGTTGTGTGACGTCATGCTAAATCGAAATCGAAATCTTCAAAAACGCACCATTCACCAGTTCTTTTAAATACAGAGTCATGTGATGCGTGAACCGGGTGTAAGGATTGGGAGTTTATACGAAATAATGTAATGATTGTGAAAGGAAATGAAGGAAAACTAAACTTGAAGTAAGAACTAGAGTTTTCTCTGATGAAGACATGAACAAGAACATGAGTTTTGTTCAAGTCAATAGTTTGTGAAAATCCTAAAAAGAAATGCAACTTTTACCATGCAAGATTATAGTCCAGGCAAAAAAAAATCTAGGTCCGGAGTTTTCACTTTTGATTCATGTTTTTGGATCATTGCAGAAGTAATTTATCTTGGGTAGACATTGATCACCCAGGCCAAACTATTTCAGTGACCACCCCGTATTTTTATATTAAAAGGTTTAAAATTTGCATTTTTTTTTGTGTGTTTCCCTTGTGGAAAAAGGCTAAATATCAAAAACTACTTGGCCAATCGAAAAAAGAAAACCACTGATCGATAGATAATTTTTTCCTTCGTTTTATGTATTATGTTCTATGTCTATTAAAGATAAGGGCTGCAATGGAAACCGAGATAAACAAGATAGTTACATCAAATATACGTTTTCCAAAAAAATTCGCAGATTCATTGTAGCTATTCTGATTTTATTTATTTTCAGGGATTTTATTTGTTAAGCCTAGATAAACTATATTTAAATTAAAGTAATTTTCAATATTATACAGGGTGTCCAAAAAATTACTTTAAATGCAAGTTTGTAAAATAAACATTTTTTGTCATTAGCCTTTTCTTGTAAGTGTACAGGATGAGCCAGCAATGAAGGGTAAAGCTCCAAAAATGGCCGTTTTGGACTTTGGTTTATGAGAAAACTATAAGGTTTATAAAGAAATTCCTTTGAAAATATGATTGTACAAATATACATGCCATTATCAACAATTTTTATTTGGCACTTATCCTTGTATATATATTTATCTCGGTTTCCATGGCAACCCTTATCTTTAATAGACATAAAACACAATAAATAAAACGCAGAAGGAAATGATCTTTCGATCCGTGGTTTTCTTTTTTCGTTTGGCCAAGTACTTCTTCACATTTAGTCTTTTTCCAAAAATACAGGGTGGTCACTAAAATAGTTTGGCCGGGTGTTCAATGTCTACCCAAAATAAATTACTTCTGCAAAGATCAAGATTTTTTTGCGGGGGTATACGACGGGGCCACGACTATTAAGGCGCAATTACACAGACGAACATGCTCAAATAAAAGCTCGTGCAAAAGATCTAAAATTTTTTGCGTGAACATTTTTGTGAGCTTTTCTTTGAACATTTTGTTCGGGTAAATTTTTGAGCAAATTATTGCTATATATTTTGGAAACATATTTTTAAAGATGAGAATAAATAAAATTTCACATCAGTGATCAGTGATCTCAATTCTTAAAAAAAATGGAACACCAACTTTTATTTAAAATTTTTGTGAAAAAAAGCCGACGGCAAGCGAAACATTATTATTGGCTCTACTATCAGTTTTGTCACATGGATTAGGGTTATTTATAATATTTTTTTCTTAGGCTTTTTCCAGGATTTTTTGCCCAGGGTTTTTTATGGGATTTTGTTGCGAGTTTTTTTTTTATTTCCAAGGGTTTTTTTCCTAAAGTCAAAAAAAAACCCAGGAAAATTTTTCTTTTCCAAAAAAATTTTGAGATTTTCAAATATCGGCAAAAAACTCAAAAATTGCAATTTTAAGCGGTAATCCGCGCCTCATGACTATGAGGAGTGGTGGGGAGGGGGATTTTTTTAAACATATTTTTGTAACTTTACTTTACCTTTAGCTTTTATTGTTGTTTTTTAATTCCTCACACCAGATTTACTTAGTTAGTTTAAAGTCCCAAGGGTTGCTTAAAAAAGCAAAAGGTTCATGAAAATGCTGAAGATATAGATATTTATTGTCAATTTAATATAATAATCAAGGTCGATTACTGACACTGAACCAACAATATGCAAAGGGCAACATTGCGATTCAAAAGGGTGGCCGGCCACTACCTGCGAAATCCAAAACGCGGGATGATAGATCGGCGACACGTCCTTTTGGTAGTTCTTATGCTGGTTTCGCATCCAATAATTTTTCTTAAAAAATGAAACTTTACCATATATACAAAGTACAAGAAACAGCCTACTGACAGTAAACGTTTATCTAGATCTAAAGATGGCTAGACAGTGCCAATGGCGCCATATTGTTGGATAATTTCACATTCACGACACTCGTTTCTGTTCGCAACGGTATTTCGATTTTTAAAGGCGCAATTACACAGACGAACATGCTCAAACAAAAGCTCGTGCAAAAGATCTAAAATTTTTTGCGTGAACATTTTTGTGAGCTTTTCTTTGAACATTTTGTTCGGGTAAATTTTTGAGAAAATTATTGCTATCGGTTTTGGAAACATATTTTTAAAGAAAAGAGAATAAATAAAATTTCACATCAGTGATTAGTGATCTCAATTCTTTAAAAAAATGGAACACCAACTTTTATTTTAAATTTTTGTGAAAAAAAGCCGACGGCAAGCGAAACATTATTCTTGGCTATCAGTTTTGTCACATGGATTAGGGTTACTTATAATATTTTTTCTTAGGGTTTTTCCAGGATTTTTTTGCCCGGGATTTTTTTTGGGATTTTCTTGCGAGTTTTTTTTATTTCCAAGGGTGTTTTCCTAAATTCAAAAAATAACCCAGGAAAATGTTTCTTTTCCAAAAAAATTTTTTTCAAATATCGGCAAAAAACTCAAAAGTTGCACTTTTAAGCGGTATTCCGCGCCTTACGACTATGAGGAGTGGTGGGGAGGGGATTTTTTTTTAAACATATTTTTGTAACTTTACTCTACCCTTAGCTTCGATTGTTTTTGTTTCATTCCTCACACCAGATTTACCTAGTTAGTTTAAGCCAACGGTTGCTTAAAAAAGCAAAAGGTTCATGAAAATGCTGAAGATAGATATTTACTGTAAATTTAATGTAATAATCAAGGTCGATTACTGACACTGAACAAACAATATGCAAAGGAGCAACATTCCGATTCAGAAATCTAGTCTATTACTGCTAAATTATATTTTTTTAGACAAGGGTCTGGGATCGTAGGGTTGTAAAAGTGGGTAATAAACGGGTATTACGTGCTTTTGTTCATATATTTGAGATTTAATAAAATGTATATATATTATTGTATTATGTTTTAAACTAGGATTAAAATAAAGAGATATTCTTTTAATCGTAAATTTTTATCATTACATTTTACAGGCAACAGCAATAAATAAGTGCCAATTAATATTTTTTTATTATCGTTTTTTTACAACCCCAAAAAAGTTACAAGCATACTGGCATATCCCCTATAAAAATCAGGTCAAGCGAAGCTTATGAGGTAAAATATCAATTTCGACATCAAATCGTTTTTCCGTCAGAAAGCACTTAATTAAAAATACCTTGTTTTAAAACTTAGTCTTTCTATTTTCAGTTAAGTTCAATGAATTCCCATAAAACTATAAAATTTAAATTTGTAAGAAATTTCTATACCAACATTTCTTCAAACAAATTTTGCTTAACATTCTCTACAAAATTTCCGTGAGTCTTTTTGTACGAGATTTTGCTCGAACTTTTCTTTGAACATTTTGCTCAAGAGGCTCGTGTAAATGTTTGTCGGCATTTCAACATCAAAGGAAAGTTTGTCTGTGTAAATGCGCCTTAAGGGGACGATGGCGATCGTGGTCGGATTATTTATCTGCACACGCATACTTGGTTTATTCCTGACCACATCTAAAGTGGATTTTAAATTAAAAAGGTTTTTTTTGTAACAATAATAAGTGCTTAATTTTTAAGACCGGGTCATATTTTTTAACTTTGTCAATTTAAAAGCCGGGTCTTCTAAAACTATAACTTTTGCGCCACCTTAAAAAATAAAAGAATGATTTTAACAGGATGTCTTTCATTTCCTTAAAATCAATTGTTCTATTATCTAATCTAAAATTGTATTGTTCAGTTGTTAAAAACACATCTTTTTGCTTTTATAAAATCTGTTTAACTGTAAACGAATTCATTATATATTTTATACCTGCAAAATAACACCTAAAGAACATAGACAAAAACTTTAAAGGCGCATTTACACAGACAAACTTTCCTTTGATGTGGAAATGCCGACAAACATTTACACGAGCCTCTTGACCAAAATGCTCAAAGAAATGTTCGAGCAAAATCTCGTACAAAAAAACACGTAAATTTTGGAGAGAATGTTAAGCAAAATTTGTTTGGAGAAATGTTGGTCTAGAAATTTTACCTCATAAGCAACTTCGATTGACCTGATTTTTATAAGGGATATGCCAGTATACTTGTAACTTGGGGTTGTATTTATTTCTGTTGCCTGCAAAATGTAATGATAAAAATTACTTCCTAGTTTAAAACACAATACTATAATAATTAAGTCAAATTAAAAAAACCTATATACATTTTATTAAATCTCAAATATATGAACAAAAGCACGTTCGGTCTAAATAATACCCGTTTATTACCCACTTTTACAACCCTTCGATCCCGACCATTGCCTAAGAAAATATAATTTAGCAGTAATACGGTAGACTACTGAATCGGAATGTTGCTCCTTTGCATATTGTTTGTTCAGTGTCAGTAATCGACCTTGATTATTACATTAAATTGACAGTAAATATCCGTTGGGGCCTTAAACTAACTAGGTCAATCTGGTGTGAGGAATTAAAAAAAACAATCAGAGCGAAGGGTAAAGTAAAGTTACAAAAATATGTTAAAAAAAATCCCCTCCCCACCACTGCCGATATTTGAAAAACTCAAATTTTTTGGAAAAGAAAAATTTTCCTTGGTTGTTTTTTGAATTTAGGAAAAAACCCTTGGAAATAAAAAAAAACTCACAAGAAAATCCTAAAAAAGCCCCGGGCAAAAAAATCTGGGAAAAACCCTAAGAAAAAAATATTATAAGCAACCCTAATCCATGTGACAAAACTGATAGCCAAGAATAATGTTTCGCTTGCCGTCGGCTTTTTGTCACAAAAATTTAAAATAAAAGTTGGTGTTCCATTTTTTTAAAGAATTGAGATCACTGATCACTGATGTGAAATTTTATTTATTCTCATCTTTAAAAATATGTTTCCAAAACAGACAGCAATAATTTGCTCAAAAATTAAAGATGAGAATAAATAAAATTTCACATCAGTGATCAGTGATCTCAATTCTTTAAAAAAATGGAACACCAACTTTTATTTTAAATTTTTGTGAAAAAAAGCCGACGGCAAGCGAAACATTATTATTGGCTCTACCATCAGTTTTGTCACATGGATTATGGGTTACTTATAATATTTTTTTCTTAGGGTTTTTCCCGGATTTTTTTGCCCGTGGTTTTTTTTGGGATTTTCTTGCGAGTTTTTTTTATTTCCAAGGGTTTTTTCCTAAAGTCAAAAAAAAACCCAGGAAAATTTTTCTTTTCCAAAAAAATTTTGAGTTTTTCGAATATCGGCAAAAAACTCAAAAATTGCATTTTTAAGCGGTAATCCGCACCTCACGACTATGAGGAGTGGTGGGGAGGGGGATTTTTTTTTAACATATTTTTGTAACTTTACTTTACCTTTAGCTTTTATTGTTGTTTTTTAATTTCTCACACCAGATTTACCTAGTTAGTTTAAGGCCCCAAGGGTTGCTCAAAAAAGCAAAAGGTTTATGAAAATGCTGAAGATATAGATATTTATTGTCAATTTAATGTAAGAATCAAGGTCGATTACTGACACTGAACCAACAATACGCAAAGGGCAACATTGCGATTCGAAAGGGTGGCCGGCCTACTACCTGCGAAATCCAAAACGCGGGATGATAGATCGGCGACGCAGTCTACTAAATTACTGCTAAATTATATTTTTTAAACAAGGGTCGGGTTCGTAGGGTTGTAAAAGTGGGTAATAAACGGGTATTATTTAAACCGAACGTGCTTTTGTTCATATATTTGAGATTTAATAATATAGGTTTTTTAATTTGACTTAATTATTATTGTAAAAGACTAAACTAGGAAGTAAAATAAAGGTATATTCTTTTAAACGTAAATTTTTATCATTATATTTTACAGGCAACAACAATAAATAAGTGCTAATTATTATTTTTTTTATTCTTGTTTTTTTTTTAACAATCCCAAAAAAGTTACAAGTATACTGGCATATCCCCTATAAAAATCAGATCAATCGAAGTTGCTTATGAGGTAAAATGTGAATTTCGGCATCAAATCGTTTTTCCGTCGGAAAGCACTTGATTAAAAATACCTTATTTCAAAACTTTGTTTTTCTATTTTCAGTTAAGTTCAATGAATTCCGATAACAATATATATTTTGAATTTGTAAAGAAATTTTTATACCCCCAATTCTTCAAACAAATTTTGCTCAACATTCTCTCAAAAATTTACGTGTGTTTTTTTGTACGAGATTTTGCTCGAACATTTCTTTGAACATTTTGCTCAAGAGGCTCGTGAAAATGTTTGTCGGCATTTCCACATCAAAGGAAAGTTTGTCTGTGTAAATGCGCCTTTAGATGAGTGATTCAAATAATGTGAAATAAATCCAAAAACAAGATCATAAATAAATCTTGGCTTGCGATTTTGCAATCCTCCCAAATTGATTAAAAACGGTTATTTCCTTACCCTCAATTTGATCGAATTCAGAGTTGTAAAGTGAAAAGTTATAGAGTCAAATAAACCTGTCAAAATGTATTTCCTTGTGAAAGTAAAACCTATTTTTGAGGCCATAATAATGATTCCCCAAACGCAAATAGGGGCTATATAAAGTTTTATGGGTAGTTAAAAGCCTTTTTGTAAAGGCGCATTTACACAGACAAACTTTCCTTTGATGTTGAAATGCCGACAAACATTTACACGAGCCTCTTGAGCAAAATTTTCAAAGAAATGTTCGAGCAAAATCGCGTACAAAAAAACACACGTAAATTTTGGAGAGAATGTTGAGCAAAATTTGTTTGAAGAAATGTTGTTAATAAAAATTTCTTACAAATTTAAATTTTATAGTTTTATGGGAATTCATTGAACTTAACTGAAAATAGAAAGACTAAATTTTAAAACAAGGTATTTTTAATTAAGTGCTTTCCGACGGAAAAACGATTTGATGTCGAAATTTACGTTTTACCTCATAAGCAACTTCGATTGATCTGATTTTTATAGGGGATATGCCAGTATACTTGTAACATTTTTGCTGTTGTAAAAAAAAACGAGAATCAAAAAAAATAAAAATTGGCACTTATTTATTGCTGTTGCTGGGTTAGGAGAAGGTAAAAACCGTAGACTAGTGAGAGGGAGTTTTGGTCAAATGAACATTGACACACAAAATTACAGCAGTGTTTGACAGCGCTGCGTTCCGACTGTCTCCCCCCCCCAGGGAACAACTAACTACTCTCCAGAACAGTTCTCTAAAAATATCCACCTGCATTTTAAAAAGTAATTACTTCGAAGACATTTCCGTTTTCTTTTTATAATGAAAGAAAACCAAAAAAGTTAAAGAAAAGAATTAAATGTTATTACCTCCATCATTAACTATTTTAACATTGCATATGACAAAACTGATAGCCAATAATAATGTTTCGCTTGCCGTCGCCTTTTTTCACAAAAGTTTAAAATAAAAGTTGGTGTTCAATTTTTTTAAAGAATTGAGATCACTGATCAATGATGTAAAATTATATTTATTCTCATCTTTAAAAATATTTTTTCAAAATAGATAGCAATAACTTGCTCAAAAATTTACCCGAACAAAATGTTCAAAGAAAAGCTCACAAAAATGTTCACGCAAAAAATTTTAGACCTTTTGCACGAGCTTTTATTTGAGCATGTTCGTCTGTGTAATTGCGCCTTAATATATCTGGATTTTATCATTTTATTATTTTTTGTTAAACGATTGAGGAGCAACAAGAGTACAGGGTGATTCACCATTTTTGCATAGTCCCACTCATATGGGAGCTTGAAAAAGTTTTATGTACAGGAACTGTATATTTTTCTATTAACTTTAAAATTACGTACTTAGAAATTAGCATAATTTAAATACTGTAAAGAACTTTGCTTGAAAGTAATTAAAACCAGCTTATGTCTTACACTTTTGCTTGAAGGTTGAAAAATTGGAGTGTTTTATTCTAGAAATCGAAAGTTTGAAAAGAAGGCTTTAAAATGTGACCAAAATCATGGTATAAAAATGTGAAAAACATAGTAAAAATTGCTTAAACAAAAACCCATTAAATTCGGCTAAAATATTTTAAGCCTTAAATTGCCATCATGGCTTTACCATTAGTTTTATTTTTGACGCTTATCGAATAACATAAAGGATACAAAAAGTTTAGGTGGCTCTTTGTTCGACACATTCTTATGACATGATTTCTGTACATATCGGAAGTACAATCTGTTTTTGGGATTAGTTTTATGTAAGGTAAATGACCCAGTACCCGTCACCTTAAAGCCCTTAATACGTGGTATAATAATTAAGACTATCCGAATAGATTGAAGTCGTTAAAATTACTCTTATTACTTTCTTTGGTTTATTGAAAATTATAAGAAAACTTCAAATTGAATTTCTTTAACCAAAATAATACGAAATTTAATTTATTCTAAATTCTTGCACATGTCAGAGTACTCGTCATGGCTATGACCCAAAACTCGTCATGAAAATGATCCAGTATCCGTCATACTTTAAAATAATCATCAACAAATAAGTACTTATTATGGCTATTTAAACAAAATTCTTTTAAAAAATTTAAAAAAGAACAACGAAACAAAAACAACAACAATCCTAATGTATCATATTATATCTAAGGTAATATGTTAAAATAACCCAAGGTTTATCTAACTTCAATCTAGAAAACAAACTTAGCAGTAAAAGGTACATATTTACTTATATTACTTTTTTCTGAGTATTTACAAAAAATACAATTCGAAAAGTCGACAAAATAAAAAACTTTCAAAAAGTGAAAAAACAAAATAAGTAATAAATTAAAAAGGCTCAACAATAAATGTCACAGACTAAAAAGACGCGTAACTATAGGATCCACTGTTGTGGCATTTATTCGATAGTTATTTAAAAATAGTATTTACAATTCTAGACAACGGCGACAACGCTCGTAAAAAACATTCTATTAGACACTAGTTTTAAAAACTACCACATACGTACAAATTTTGTAAATAAAAGCTAATAAGGATGGTTTGTCCCAGTACCCGGACCAACAATGATTATGTCGATTTCTAGGTGACATACAGCTTAGTTTGATGATTTTAGTTCAACATTTTGTTTTGCAAAAAACTTAATATTTCTGTGGTAAAAATAAAATTTAAAAATTGCTGCTTTGACTCAAAACCCGTCACCATTGACGAGTACTAGGTCAGATAGAAATTTAAAGACCCAGTATCCGTCACCCATATTTTTTTGAAAAAAAAAACGCTATTTTTTTACACTAAAATATTTTAAACGTTTTGGTTCAATTTTAATAAGTTAATTTATATATAATATTAATTACTTTTACGTAATATCAAAAAAATGTAATAGATGCAAATCACCTACCCTGTAACAAAACGAGTCCTACTCTCACTATTGATGGACCACAACTAAACATTATATTATTTTCTGCAGGTGTCATACCCACGTCAGACTCTCGGAATTTGATTGATTGGTTGTCAAGTGTCTAAAGAAATCACTAAACGTTTTAATTTTGTGTTTTTGGGTTATAGTTTCTTAAAAACGAAATAAACAAAATGAAACTGACGGGTACTGGGTACCTGACGAGTACTGGGTCGTTTACCTTATCTCGTTTCAAATTCAAATTTTTCGTTTAGATTTAAACTTTACTGTGTAACGAATCTGCCCTTTTGGTGGCTTTTTCTACGTTTGTATTAGAAACAATGCCTTATACAGATAATAAAGGAAATCTCGAAAGTAGAATTTGTAGACAGACAGACAGAAATAAACAAAAACAAGTGTGGAAATGCTCGAGGAAATAAGTGTCCCTCTTGATTTATGTTATATACGATGTTTTTTTTTTCTTCTTTTGAATGTCCATCCATAACAGAAGCTGTGCCAAGAAGACAAGGGCTTAATAAAAATAACACATTTCCGTTCTATTTGTGTCCACCTTAAATATATCAAAATATTCTGTGGTTCAGAATACTGCTGTAGAGTGCGCTACAGAGAGTTTTTTTTTATTAGCGACATAAAGCTATTTGTAACTCACCGCCGTATACGTATCCGCATCTAGCGAGAACCAAGCACATTATTTGGTCAGAAACTTGTACCACGTTCGAAAAGAGCAGATATATGC
The DNA here is from genome assembly GCA_963921995.1 of Oxystoma pomonae. NCBI lineage: Eukaryota > Metazoa > Arthropoda > Insecta > Coleoptera > Brentidae > Oxystoma > Oxystoma pomonae. Next base: position 36,063,646 of record OY998167.1, on the reverse strand, counting down.
TAATCTAAGGTGTTCTTGAATGCGATAGGTGTTGAGATGCATTAGGTATCACTTATCGTTACGGCACACATATTGTATCTCAGCACCTATTGCGTTCAGAAACACCTTAAATTAGCATATATCTGCTCTTTTCGAACGTGCTACAAGTTACTGACCAATCAATGTTCTTGATTCTCGCTAGATGCGGATACGTATACCGCGATGAGTTACAAATAGCTTTATGTCTCTATTCATTGATCGTTGATTTATTTTCACCAGCTCTTGTCGTTGGCGTTGCGGTGGGTGGTAAATTTTTTGTTTATCATTTTTTTGTTTTTAATTTTACAAGAGTTGTGCTTTATGTGGCCAAAATGGTTCAAGACTCGTCGTCTTCTTGCTCTTTAGAGGGAGCCCAATAAGAATCGCCGACGTTGGAAAAGTGGAAAAGGAAGGAACACATCACAAAGGGCTTTGTCTGTTGATTTTGGTTTGGTCACTTGATTTTTTTGTATTTTGTTAATAAAGTAAACTCATATTTACAAACAAACGCCTTTTATTCAATTTAAAAAAATATATTACCTTAATGCTAACTAAGTACAACTCGTCCCAACTAATTCCATATGACAAAGTCATATCTTTATTTCTGAAACCTAAAATACACAAACAAGCACTACAAGTTGCATATCCATTCGTCTCGATCACAATTACGTTTACATTTGAATGCATAAACCTTTTGAATCAGATCGACCTAACCGCCTTTTGCGATTTCAAGGACACAAACAAACAACAAAAGCAAAAAACCATAATTACAAAAGTGATTTTAGATAAAAATTCGAATCTATTTTTAAACCTTTTCGCCATATTTGGAACGTTTGATGGAATGACAGAGTTTTTGTCAAAATTTCCACCTCAGCGTTGCGGAAAAAAACGCAACTTATGTTATCATTATCATAAGATCATAAAGAGAAATTGATAAATAATATAAAAGCTTGCTATCCTTTTTCCAGATGAGCTTTTTTATTTCAACATCCCTAACAGTTCTTCATGATTTTAAGTTAAACAACCAATAATATTTATTTTTTTATTTTTAGGTGAGTTTCTGTCACACAAACAACAAAAAAATAAACGGAAATCGTAAGTACCAATCATATTTTTAACAATATACTTTTTGATCCAAAACCAAACCAAAATCACATCTTTACTTCAGGTTTGGAACAACCTTTCCCAATAGAATCTAAACGAATATTGGTCCAAATTCTAACAGTTTGTGTCAGTTGCTTGGAGCTTTACGAGTCGATAATATTGTAAAGTCAAAAGTCACTAGTTTTCACCAAAATTGCTTTTTCTTGCAAAATGCACTTTAGCAACAATGCATTGCCATTATTTTTGTCCATTTTAATACAAACGGGATGCTGTTTTCGGCAATAGTTGGTATGAAAAAAAATTAATACAGTTTCAAGTTTAGGTGAATATTTTTGGTATTTGCTTTGTCGTTTGTTTTTGGATCTACAAACTGAATTCATGTCCATAAAAGAATACCCTAGTTGATTGAACAAAATTTGACAGGAAATTAAATTTCCAATTATAGTCACTCGACAAAGTGTTGTGGCCAAAGGACTTAATTTGTGTGTGAGAATTTCATAGACTACTACTTTTTTTTGGATTATTACGTGAACTCCTTTCAAGACACTTAAAACTACTTTCCGTGCTTTGATTTACGTTACGTTAACAATAATAATATAGTAATTTTTTTATAACTAAATTATTTGCCCCTTATGCCCCCCGGCACTAGCCGCGTAGCCGTAGATTACCGCCGCCTTAACACACATACAGTAGATGACTATTACCCCTTCCCTAATATTTTGAACAGGCTGTATATTTTCATTTGCACAGTAAAAAATTTGAAAATCCCTGGGCCTATGCACGGGTGTCTCGGGTGTATATAAACTCACAAGGGTTTATCGCACAGGTATATATGGCCGACACGGGTGTATACTCAACGACCCTTGCGGGTACATGTATGTCCAGAGATTTTGAGATTTTTTACTGTGTAGCTATAACCAGTGACCTTAAACGAACTGGAAAAGAAATGGTGTGCTGTCGTGATCGGGTTTAATAAGGCAAGACGAAAATAGAAATAAATATCTTGCTTCATCTCTATTACGAATGTAACAGTCGAAAAAATTTACAATATACTATGTAGTAAAGTTGAACACGACGATTGCTATATGAGAAGTTAGTTCCAACTACTCAATCAGCTTATTTCACAGCACAGTTTTTACATAAAAATAAGTTTTGCAAGAGATTAATAAACGGAAAATATAACGGGAAAACGTTTAAGAATCTTGTTTACATTGCTAGCCACTTTATAGGTATCTGTGAGGGGCGCAAAATCCTTCACCAATAAAATCTTGTCATGGTAGTGATGAGCATGTTTAGTTGACAACAATGTCAGAAATAAAAGCAAGCAGTTAGGTAACCAAATTAGGGGCCATCCATAAATTACATAACGCAACAAGGTATAAAGTATTACAAGGGTGGGATGATACGAAAAATGCGAGGATTTGTTCCAGTAATTTCAGAGCAGGTGGGTAAAGTGCCTAAAAGTATGTAGTAGTTGTTTACCCTTGGGTGAGAGACTGTAAAAAATAATGCCGACTTTATTAAAGTCAAGCTATGACAACTTTATGTACCGGTAAGTACCTTACTTAACATAATAAGTATACCCCCGAGGTGCTGATATGGTTCCGACTATTAGAAATCTGATAAGAAAAACATCTTTAACTGATGTACGCAACTCGACCCAAACCTGCAAAATTTCAGCAATTCTAGTGATTGATATGTTAGGGAAAAAGAAAGTTTCCCAAATTTCAAAGTTTGTCTTGATATTTTTGCACCCTTAGCTTTTTTCTAAATACCGGCGTAACTACGGGGGGTTCCCCCCAGAAAATATGGCTTAGTAGCTGTCAGGGCTCACAATGTTTAATAAGAGAAGGACATCCTTCGCCAATATACATTCCTTGTTTCGCACATAGACTGAATTTAGTTGTTGTTGACGCATGTACAAAAGCTTCGACAAAAGAGGCTTTGCATGTGCATTTTTCGCAACCAGGAAATCATGAAAAACTTGAAACGGTTGCACAGAGCTTATGTATTACATTTTTTGATATCTAACTCTAACCTTTCTACTACTCGCCGGGCATGTCGATTTGAAAATTGTAAAGCATGGGGCGGTGAAAATGGCATTAGAAAAGTGAAGTAATTGATAACCAGAATAGACATGCTGTTGAAGCTGTTGGCCTATTAGCATGTATTCAAAAAGCCGAGTTTTGCATTTGCCCGTACATTCTCTCTGTTTTATTACCTAACAACGTTTTAAGTCAGTACTTTCAGAGTAAAGATGCTACTCTCGGCAAAGAAAATTTAACAATAGATGGCACGCTACAATCTTTAGAAGAAACTAGAAACAGCTTTAAAAATATTTGTTCCGAAATCCAAGACTTCAACGATAAACATGTTATTTCTTTAGAACCTATCAGAGAGCCACACAAGTTTTAAGCTTAAGTTGGCTTTTCTAATATTTATTCATTCGAATTAGGCATTGCATTTGTTATTACTATTATTAATATTGTACGGCAAATTGCTGCACAAACTAAGGATTATATAGTGGAAAGCACTCTTGGACATGACAGCGCGATAGAATTGCATTCAGATGTAAGTTGCTTAGAACACTGGAAAATAAACATCCACTACCAAATAATGGATAATTTAGCAGCTAATTTTAGCGCGTTTTCAGAGAGGTGTTCAAACTTGCCATTGGTCAAATCGGTAAATAATTTATTTAAGTTAAACATCAAAGAAAGTCAAGATTTTATTGAAAATTACTCCACGATTGCAAGTGGGGATGTATCTATACTTGAAACTCTATCAAAGGGTATGTTAATCAGACAAGCCTTTTATCCGAACCTCTACAGATTAATTCAAATTCTCTGCGATGCGTAGAATAAAAAATTGGGCCAGAACTACAATGGGACAAACCTAATTTTCCAGTGTGTCAATTATCGAGAATGATTTAATTAAAGAAGAGATTCCAGCAGACAACGTTTTGGAAATATTTTTACAAAATACAAGGAAGTTACAGTTAATTTATATTAAACAGCCGAGTTGAGTTGAATAGAGTTACGGTTAATTTAAGTTTAGGTAATAATACATAATATTAAACAGTTTTGAGAAAAACATCACTGTCTTTTATTCCTGACTATCAAGCACTGTCAGCTAGCTCCCTCCCCCCAGATCGGAGAAATAGTTACGCCGGTGGTCCTGAATAATCTGGCAAATCTACAAAAACTTACCTAAAATTCCAAAACGCCCTCTTAGCTCTGCCAGGATCTAAATGTTTGAATATTTGGAATTGGTGGCCTTAGAAAGAAATTTGATCTTAATCGGCAAGAAATCAAAAAAGTACTTCGAGCCGTACGTTAGTTTTTACAAAAGGTGCCTTCCATTCAGAGTTCAGCCAATTCTGATGTTTATTTGACTCCAAAAAGTATGGATATCACATGACCCGTTTAAAAGTTTGACATTTTGTGTGCTAAGGTCACTGACAAAAAAAAATCGCTACTCTTAAAAAGGATTTAGGAAGGAGGAATTAAAAAATAACAAAAACAATGAATAGCGACCAGGTTTTGCACTAGTGGTTATCATCAGTATGGTACTAGGAATTAGAAGATGAAATGATGTTGAAGAAATCTAAAACAGGCTCACATAAAAGATAACCAACTGTCAAATTGCAGTAATGGCAGATGTACCTTGAATTTAAAGGAAAATTAAGCGTTTCTACGGAGAAAGATATAATTATCTTTACAGCTTACCAGCAAAACTGGAGTTTTGGTCTTATTAATATATATTTAATATATCCGTCCTTTGTAGGCGTTTTTTTGTATTATATCTTCCTAAAATTTAATTCAAATACTAGTAGGTACGACAGATTCATCTGATGGTAACTTCACTACTCAGTAATTTTTCGCTATTTCAACCCTATTGGTTGTCTCGCACAATATGTTTTGGTGATTGGAACCCCTTTGATATGTATTAATTTCTTCTCAAAGTTCCCTCTTTACTTACTAGTTTTTTTTCTCTCGATTTTTAAACATGAAATTGTGTTATTGTAAGAAAATTAATTAAAGTTATTAATGATAGTGATAAGATTTCCTGTAATGCACTGGTATAAATTTACAATCATAAAATACTTACATACTTATAAATACTTATTAAACTCCAATAAAATTTGTGAAGTGTTATTAGTTGTACTTAATAAACCAAATTCCCCAAAATTTCTTTACATCAAGCTTTCTTAAAAAGAAAAACGAGTTCTGAAGGTCGGTTACTCTTCAGTAAAGTTAACTTAATGTTATGAGGCTAAACTATGTAGTTCCAATGCAAAAATCAAAAAAAAAAGTTCTTAGATTTCTATGGTTTGGTTTTGCGTTACAAAAAGTTTAATAGTTGCATGATTTTAAATCTATTGGTAAACCATGGGACAATTCCAATGCATTGTAATATACATATTTTTGTCCATGATTTAAACTTACTCTTTTTGACTAGAAGTGATTTATTTGTCTGGTGTTATGGATATAAAAATATTTTACTAATTGACAATGTTCAATAAGATTTAATCTTATATGTGATGTTGCCTTACATTTAAAAATAGAATTAATATTAAGTCAATTATGCAGCGTGCTTATGTATTAATTGCATAAATTACTGTATCGTCTACAAAAACTATATCGTTTATGTGCAACTTAAACCGTTCTGGACCCAGTACTGTGTCTTGCGGAACACCGTATGTTGTCTTTAATTTTGAGCAACTAACACCATATTTTACTTTTTGTTTTCTAAGAGGATAGAATAGAATAGAATAGAGGAAAAAAAGAGAGGAAATAAACATCTTGATCACAATATCTCTCAAGTCCATTTTTTTTAATTTTTGGCTACTAAAAAGTTAAAGTAAATAAAATTACACCCAAATACGGTTTTTATGATCAAAGTTAGAACACTTGCAAACCTCTTTTCCCGCGAAAAATATGTATACACCCTAATTTTAAAACTTCATAATATTTACAAAAAGAAGGGTAACTGACAATATAAAAATATTTAGTTTTATTTTAATTTTGCAAAGTTTATAGAACACTTCTTCTGGTGAAATATGAACAACATAGGTAGGTGGTTGGGTTGGAATTAAAAATTACTTATTTTAAGAACTGGAATAAAAAAATCTCGGATATTTTACGATTTTTTATTATTTTCATTAATGTTTTTTAAGGCTTCACTATTCAAATCAGAAATATTATTTCCCCAGATGAAGTCGACGTGATTAAATGTCGCTTCCGGGATTTCGTATATTTTTTGGATATTTAGTTTTGGGGCTACCTGGTCCAGAAGAATCTAAAACATAAGATTATTTTTTATTACTCGTATATTTCATTGACCCCCATAACATCAGCAAGACGTCAATTTTACGTAATGTGGTCGGAATGACGTCTTCACAACGTAACGGTGGTCATTTTGTTACTTGAGTGTTTAATAAGTACAGCTTACCGTATTATTGACTAAATAATCATCCCGCCCATAGTATAAAAATATCGGAGCCGTCACTTTTGACAAATTGTAGTCTTCCTTAGCCTCCGATATGTTGTTGTAAAACGGTCTAAAACGGCCTAAAACATGTACAATAAAACCGTGTTAAAACCGAATGTTGGCCTCTGAAGTCTTCCAAGCAAAATCCTCTCGAATCCTTATTTTTGTTAGACAAAATAAAGTGATTTATAAGCCATTGACCAGTGAGGAGCGGTTTTGACAGCGGTTATTCTTTTGGTCATTGATTTTCAGGTTAGTAGGCTATGACGTAGTTTACAATAACCATAACCCAACGGACCGTTCGCTTGGATGGAATGGTCAAACTGACTGGTTAGAAAATTTTAGTAATAGCATCAAGTGCAAAAATATCGGCTTAGGACCCACCCCATATCTTAAGTTCAACGGTAACACAGTGTGTGTCCTGTAATCCCGGAGTTGTTCGCTCCGGATATTTTTTCACACAAAATCTTGAATCACCTTTAAATCTGATATCCAAAGACATAATTCACCTTCAGATCAAGATTCTCATCGAAGTTCGTAAAATAAATTTAAAAATCACTATTTGAACATATACCCCTCTCCAAAACTAATGACCGGAACCATAACTCACCTCCCGAGCACGGTCATCTTTGGTCAAGATCAAAAGTAAAACAGCTGATAAATGACGTCACAATTTCTCCTATTTTGGTTAAAACTGGTGTCTCTTAAGGCGCATTTACACAGACAAACTTTTCTTTGATGTTGAAAAGCCGACAAACATTTACACGAGCCTCTTGAACAAAATGTTCAAAGAAATGTTCGAGCAAAATCTCGTACAAAAAAACACACGTAAATTTTGGAGAGAATGTTGAGCAAAATTTGTTTGAAGAATTGGGGGTATAAAAATTTCTTTACAAATTCAAAAGACATATTGTTATCGGAATTCATTGAACTTAACTGAAAATACAAAAACAAAGTTTTGAAATAAGGTATTGTTAATCAAGTGCTTTCCGACGGAAAAACGATTTAATGCTGAAATTCACATTTTACCTCATAAGGGGATATGTCAGTATACTTGTAACTTTTTTGTGGTTGTAAAAAAAACATGAATAAAAAAAATAATAATTGGCACTTATTTATTGTTGTTGCCTGTAAATGTAATGATAAAAATTTACGTTTAAAAGAATATCCCTTTATTCTAGTTCCTAGTTTAGTCTTTTACAATAATAATTAAGTCAAATTAAAAACCTATATACATTTTATTAAATCTCAAATATATGAACAAAAGCACGTTCGGTTTAAATAATACCCGTTTATTACCCACTTTTACAACCCTACGAACCCGATCCTTGTCTAAAAAATATAATTTAGCAGTAATTTAGTAGACTGTGTCGCTGATCTATCATCCCGCGTTTTGGATTTCGGAGGTAATAGGTCGGCCACCCTTTTGAATCGCAATGTTGCCCTTTGCATATTGTTGGTTCAGTGTCAATAATCGACCTTGATTATTACATTAAATTGAGAGTAAATATCTATATCTTTAGCATTTTCATGAACCTTTTGCTTTTTTAAGCAACCCTTGGGACCTTAAACTAACTAGGTAAATCTGGTGCGAGAAATTAAAAAACAACAATAAAAGCTAAAGGTAAAGTAAAATTACAAAAATATGTTTAAAAAAATGCCCCTCCCCACCACTCCTCATTGTCATGAGGCGCGGATTACCGCTTAAAAGTGCAATTTTTAAGTTTTTTGCCGATATTTGAAAAACTCAAAATTTTTGTTTTAAAAGAAAAATTTTCCTGTTTTTTTTTGACTTGGAAACCCTTGGAAATAAAAAAAACTCGCAAGAAAATCCCAAAAAAAAAACCCGGGCAAAAAAATCTGAGAAAAATCCATGTGACAAAACAGATATTAGAGCCAATAATAATGTTTCGCTTACCGTCGGTTTTTTTTCACAAAAATTTTAAATAAAAGTTGGTGTTCCATTTTTTTAAAGAATTGAGATCACTGATCACTGATGTGAAATTTTATTTATTCTCATCTTTAAAAATATGTTTCCAAAATAGATAGCAATAATTTGCTCAAAAATTTACCCGAACAAAATGTTCAAAGAAAAGCTCACAAAAATGTTAACGCAAAAAATTTTAGATCTTTTGCACGAGCTTTTATTTGAGCATGTTCGTCTGTGTAATTGCGCCTTTAGATGCATTGGTCTTGACCAAATATGACCGGTCATTATTGGTCTGGTCATTAATGGCTTATAAACCACTTAAAAGCTTGACTTTTAACAGAAGACTGCGCTGCTCTGTTCCTTTAAAGGGACAATTCATCAAAATGACAAGTGAAATTTTAACAAAAACAACCTTTTTGAATTTAGTAGAAAAGAAAAAATTTTTGATTGGTACATGCAACTTTAAAAGAGAGTATCACAGGTTTTTGAAATATACCTTTAAAACAAGGTACTGATTCGTATTTTCCTATTTAAATTCTGGTGATAAAGTTGACACCTCAGCAGACTTAAGTACTGGAGATTTTTTTAGCCAGGCAATATTATGGTAGTTTTAAAATCAGATACAGGCCACACTTATTGTGATATTTTGGAAAATATTACTTAAAAACACAGCAGTAACCAAAGCTCAATTAATTTACATGTAAAAGTCAAAAATTTCAAGTGTTGACCAAAATATTTACGGATTTCAATTTTTAAAATTTTAAAAAACTATTGATTTTTATTTTTTGTGGTAATGGTAAAAAAAAATAAATAGAAAAGAAAATAACCAAAAACAGCGAAGAAAAAATGTTTAGGTTATAATTAACGCCGATTGAAAAGTGGTTCTTTATCCACAGGAAAGATTTTTTTCGCACCTTTAGTCGCTAATGCGCACGCTAAGCCAAACTTGACCGTCTTTTTCCTGGGTCACAGCAGTAGGACGCCCAGCGTTGCCGGATGCTCGATAATTATCAGAAACTATTATAATTTTGACCCTCTTCCGATATTCGATAAAGACCCCCTAATCGAGCCCCTAATCTACCATAATTTCCCAACAAAAAAAACATATAATATTATAATTTGTACTAGGATTGATATAAATCTATACTGTCCGTATCTGTATTCGTTTACTCTCGGCCGGGGCTGCGTTTTAGATGCTCGGACCTTAGTGGTGGAGATTATGCAAACTCACAAGGGTGCCGATTCTTGAATTCCGTAGGAAAGGTCGCACGGGAACGGTCACCTCCCTGATATCGACCAATAACATGCTCTAAAGCTATTACGAGTTATCCGAACCCTATTCGACCACGGCCGAACTTCACCTGATTGCCGTGTATCGAAGGAACGTTCCTACACTTTCATACACATGCCTCTGAGCAGGAGAACGAGCGCTGTTGAAAAACGTACAAGCTTGGCAGCTTCTGAGCCTTCTTATTGGTCAAAACCAAGGATGGGAACGTTTCCAGGCGACCATTCTCTCGAAATTCAAGAATCGGCACCCCAAATAGGCAAGATGTCTGACATCTATGGGTATAGTGTTAGTCTCGGTGGTAGTTCTTCTTAGATTGATCTAATTTTTCTAACATGATTTGGAGAAAGAGGCAAGGTGCGAATGAACAATTTTGTTGCAATGGAAACAGTATGCATGGTAGAACAAATTATATTAAAGCGTTTTTGCCTAGGCTCGATAATTTTCGGATAAATTTGATAATTTCGTCTTCTCGTATCGATAATATACTGAGAACAAAAAAAATGCAACACCATGTATATGAAGAATTAATTGAATGAAAATTATTTGTGTGTATACCTTATCTCAAAAGAAATATTTGATACATTTTTTGTCTTCTAATCTTTCCTTTTTTCAGAGATTTTTTCTATTCATTTTCAAAAACAACCAACACATAAAAGACCTTTTCTGAAAATTTTAAATAATTTTTCTCTTAGTTTTTGGTCTTTTTGGATTGCTTACAGTTTACTTAAAAAATAAGAATGCCAAGAGTTCGCGGTCGCCAACAATTTCATCATTTAAACGACTTCGAGAAAGAACGCATGAATCGTGGGCATGAAAGAGGTTGGTTTTGGTTTGCGTGAAATTGCAAGAAGGGTTAATCCCAATTCATCAACAGTGTTAAGAGTTTGGAGAAGGTGGTCTAATGATGAGACTTATAGACGCCCTGCGGGTTCTGGACGCCCTAGATTATTACAAGGGCGTGATTTACGGTATCTCAGACTTCTTGCTCTAAAAAATGGACGGGACAGTATACGCCAAGTAGTAGTAAGTTTTGAGGGATGACAGTTAATCGACGATTGTTTGGTATGGAGCAGCGACGAATCCAGGTTTTGTTTAGGCGGCCATGATGGCGGTATGAGGGTTAGGCGATTTCAAGGTGAGAGACGAAATGTAGACTTTGCTGTTGTACGTGACAAGCAAGACAGCAAAGTATCATGGTATGGGGTGCTATATATTTAGGAAGCAGATCATCTCTAGTTCTCATCAACGGCAATCTGACTGCTTGGAGATATACCGATGAAGTGCTGCAGCCAGTGTTACATCCCTACCTACAAACTATCCCAAATGCGATCTTTCAACAAGATAATGCCAGACCGCATATTGTTCGTGAAACAATGGACTTCTTACATGAACTTGGATCAGAGACTTTGGAATGGCCAGCAAGATCGCCTGACTTGTCGCCTATCGAACACGTATGGGATATGATAGGGCGCAATCTTAGTCGATTAACACGTCTCCCTGGAAACTTCGATGAACTCTGGCATGCCGTAAGGAGGATTTGGATGCGTCTTTCTTAATATGATATAGACCATCTTATTTTGTCAATGCCCAATAGAACAAACGAGTGCATAAATAACCATAGAGGAGCCACTCATTAATAATTTTTTGATGATTATCATGGAGGAATCTTCTTGGAAATGTAAGAATGCAGAATATAGAATTTTGGATTTAAGTGGAAGTGGTTGGTCATTTTTCAGGGTATGATCGTTCTTTTACGCCCAGAATCGGGTTCCTTGAAGATACTTACCAGTGACGGAGCCTTGAGCGTAATGTTCAATTTGTCTGAATGATACCCCTCCGGGAAAGTTTACGAAGATCGTTTTCATAGAACTCTAAAAGTAATTAAAAACCATCAATGTAGGTAATTGGAATAAAGCAAACAATTATTTTTATATACGAATATGTTACAGAAAGAAAAACAAGTGCGTTCTTTTTAGTACAGGTGAGCCATTCCTGTACATTTAATTTTTTTTTAAATTTTTGGTGCCTGTTTGTAATCAGATGATGTAGATACCGGTTTTTCCAGCATCACTCAAAAACTACTAAAAATATTTTGATGGTATTTTTACTGATCGATTACTTGGACTCCTGCGCAGGACATAGGCTTATTTCATCAAAATCGGTTTACGGGAACCAAAGTTATGACCATTTAAAGCAAGAAAAATAGAAAAAAAAACGGGTTAAACCTCAGGCGAAGCTGCGGGGTCTTCAGCTAGTCTATTATGGAGGCTTTAGGAATGAGATTTTTTAAAAGGGTAAAAGCGAATCTTTAATGATTTTTTACGGACTTTCCGTTCCTGATAAAAAAGGAATGGGGCCTCCAAATGGACGCGCAGGGTCCACCAAATATTTTTTTTTAATGAGGTACCACTTGTGGTGTGGTGATTCAAGCTTCTACATCAAAAATATCATTTTTATTATTGTTTTATATCGATTCGATAAGATGAGGCCGTTAAAAAATTATTACATTTCCTTTTTATTTTAATAAAATTGAAATAGTCATTTTATAAACCACAACCATGTAAACATATTTAAATGTCAGTATACTCCCCAAAGACAAAGCACAATTACTTTCCACAAAACTAAAATGCGTCCAGAAAAATGGATTTTTCGCACGCTAGTAAAAAAATATTTAAAAAAAACAATTTTAAGGCATTCTAGGTGAGAATGACCCCTTATTGAAGGCGCTAAGATAATTACCAGTGGTAGCTGCTTATAAGACCCTCCGACAAGGTGCACAATATATCGAACCATGCGTGGTCCAACAAATGGAACTTTTATCACTGTTTGTACAAACCGAGCAAACTTTCTGACTGACATCAATTCGGTTAAAAAATTAGTCTAAAACATAAATAAAAACATAAGTAATTTTGCACGACATTAGGAATACCAGAAAGTTCAAGGACTACGTATCACGCTACAAGAAAGTCCTAAAAAAAAGTGGCTCCTAAGCAGGGCACTCAGCCAGAGTTACCTTTTCATAGGGATCCGCTCAAAGGCATACCAAGCGCCCTAAACTGCAACACTGCAGGATTTTTTTTTTAAATATGTTAAAAATCACTGCGTAAATTTCTAAAGAAAAAAAATTTGTTAGTTTGTCAGTGGTTTTTAAATAAAAATAAATAATGCCTACACACTCACAGATCCATTATTGAAGAAATTATTGTTTTAAAACTTTTTTAAAAATATCTGTCTGTTGTCATACCACTCATGTATGACATCAGACAAATATTTTTAAGTTTCTTCCGAAACGTCAGATAATTACTTAGATTCTAGTTAGGATTTGCAAGTGTGTAGGCAATATCTATTTTTATATAAAAACGACCGACAAACAAAAATTTATTAAAAAATTTCGAAAAAAGTAGTTTCAGCATTATGACATATAGATTTTATTCACAAATACCTTTATATAGGGATTCTGACTGGGTACTACTGTAACACTAGGAATAGATTGCCAGGCAACTCAGTGAGTGAGCTACAAGCAGTCCAGAAAAAGCTGGTTGCTAAGCGGGACACACAACCAGGTGCATCTCGTAAAAGGCCTAGGCACTCTTAAGTCTAACACTAAGTGCATATGTATTTTAATAAAATTGACAAACTAAGAAAAGAGGGGCGGGGAGTTGTTTAAAAAAATCACAATTTGATACAAAATATGCCATGTGAGGCTGAAAATGAAAGGATATTGAACGAGTAGAATATTAAAAAAGTAGTTTTGACCTTGAAATGAAAAGTTTTGGAAAATTATTATTGAAAGAACAATAATAATAATAAAATTTCTCAAAAATTGTAATAATAAAAAATTTGAAAAAAAGTTTATTTTTCCAGTGGTCACCTTGAATTAAACGGAGTGAAAAAACTTACTGATTTAAAAAATTTCACCGATTTCCTTATGAGTGACAAAGCTGAACTTTTTACTTTGAACATGTTAGTCACAGGTGCAAATGCGTGCATAGTTTGGATTTTTTTATTGTATTCTGGCTTCTGAGATCTAAAAAAACAAACAGATGAGTTTTAAAGATTTCCAACCTAAGATCGAACAAATATGAGAGGAGATAAGCAAAACCAAAATACTTTTACTTACCCCATTACTAAGAACGAAGTGAACCCTTCAGAATAGCCAAGGTAGGACAATTGACTTTCACCTGTTACATCCAAAATTTTGTTTATCATGGCCGGAAGGTCATATATGCCAATTTCATTGTAACTAAAAACAAATTAAATATGACAAACATAAAAACACCATTCATCAGTGGCGTAGCCAGATATCGACTTAGCTGCCTATCTATGGCAAATTTTTAAAAATTAGGTAGGTGCCTATTATTGCTTGAGGTCTTAAACTGGTGGGAGGGGAGAGGGGCGGTTTAATAGGTGTTGAGTTAGTGTATACGAAACAAATATACTTATTTTAAAAACTAAGTCTCATCTAGTCTCATTTGCAGATTTTTTAAAATTATTCCTTAAATGCGCCGTAGGCAACATTTTTGAAAAAATTACACTAAAATGCTGTTTTTTACGCGTTTCAAATGTTGTTAATAAAAAAGTAGCGCCGCAGTCGAAAATTTTATCAAAAAAAAAACAAAAAATTCTCTACAAATTTTGATCTCTCTCATTTATTACACGGTAATAAAAATTCCTTAGAATTAAACTAAAATTGTTACAATTAATGACGTCATAGCACCGTAGGCAAAAATTTTAAAATTGAAGACATCATCATAAACCGGAGTAGAGGGTCAAAAAAGTGTGGGAGCTACAACTCTTTCTGGGGCCCTTGATCATGATTAATTTATTGTAGATTGGGTTGGACCTCCTGGGGAGGGGGTTTAACCCCACAAACCCTTATTTTATAAGTAGGTAAGTAATGTTTTAATTTAACCGTTTATCATGATTCATTTCTTTTTACAGCAAATAAAAGGAAAACATACAACAGAATTTTTGGTTTAGGTTACCAGGTGTTGTTTTAGTAGTAGAGAGGGGCGGCCCGTGGGCCTGGCAATTAGGCCGCTTTATGGGCCCTTTCTGCCATACCCCGTTGTGTACCCCTATCCTCCTGCTCCGGCTACGCGGGCTGTGTTTTTCTCCAGGTCTTCCCTTCTTCTTCTCTAACTCCTAAGTAAAATATTTTGAGACATCTAGACCCTGAGTTTAGTAGGGTGGGCCCGAGTTTTCCGTTGGAATGATCTTATTTTTGTTAATTTAACTTCTTTTGACCGTTACGCCGAACTAATAAACCGATTTTAATAAAAGTTTAAATAAAAGGTACGGTTTTTTTGTTTGGCTTAAAAAGGTCGACAGGTCAGGGACAGGGACTCACAGGAGTCAGTTGATCCGAAAGCGTTTTTAATTTGAATGTACGGTGGTCGAACCTTAGGTTTGACATTGCTTTTTATTTTTGGTCCACCATACCAATATGATATGGGGGAGTATTAAAATTGTGAAATTTTGACTTTTCTTAATTTTATCAAAAATGAGTTACTAAGGTTCCAAAACACCTTAATCGACGAAAAAAAAAGATGTCTGTTGTCTGTTGTATGTCTGTATACACGATAACTCAAGAACACCTTAATCGATTTTAACGAAATTTGGTACAAAAATCCTCTATCGACTTACCATGAACTGATTAACTTTTGGGTAGGGTGGTGGGGGGTTGAATAGCGGAAAAGAGAGATAAAATATTTAAAAAAATTGTAACTTTGGAACAAAAGCAAGTAGCGATATACGGTTTTCAGATTTAAGTTTCCATGAATATGAACTACAAATTTTGTTAAAAAGTCCAAGTTCCTGGGAGCTTTAGTTTCCGAGTTATTTAAAAAAAACGTTAAAATATTTTTTTTAATAATAACTTTAGAAGTAAAGCAGCTATTGATAAGCGGTTTTCAGATTTTGGTTTTCGTAAATATTACCCAAAAATTTTGTTATTAGGTTCAAATCTTTCAAAGCTACAGTTTTCCAGATATTTTCATTTCCTTTCAACATAAAATAATTGATTGTATGGTGGACTATCCGTGCTTTCTAGCACCAATTTTCTTTTCCTTGGCTGGGGTGCAAGCTTCGCCCTTTTCTACTCCCTTCCACCTCATAATTGTTTTCTGACGATACAACTACCTGTATTCCCAAAACTCGACACCGTTGTCTGGATCTAGAGTAGTATGTTTTCTAGAATAGGTATTGCCTCTGTTGTTTCCCATCCATACGTCATAGCCTGCTTCAGCTAGGATTATAGCCATAGATCTGTTGCCCCAAAGAACCCAGTCAAATGACGTGCAGACTATACCATGCATAAGGAAGATTGGGGGCTTCTTTTTCCCTAAAAATTCATAAATATAAAACGTTTCACCACTGCACCAAAACTTTATATTTATATGTTCTTTAGTTATTAGTCTGAGATTATATGTAAGAAAACACGTGTCTTTCAATTTAGTTTTTTTAACCAAAGGGTGCATGTTTTTGCCCTGCTTTTTTACCCTTATTTTCTCTGTTATGGTATAGATAGGCTTAATATAGTAAATAGCTATAATATAGGGTGGGCCACAAAATTCCACACTTTTTGGATTAACTATATCTGTTAACTTGATTACTCGATTTTGTTAAAAATTGTAAAAGATTCAAGATGGCGGACAGTTTTAAAAAATGTGTAATTTTCACCCAACCCCTGAAAAAAAATTATGTGCGACACTGAACAAACTCTAAAGCTTTCACTACCAACGTTCATTGTTTCTGTGTATATTGAAGTATCATTTAATTAAATCAGTTGGAAAATTAAAAAGTTATAAGTTTGTTGACTACTGTTTTGGCTTCGCATTGAAAAAAATCGCAAAATTACATACATTTTCCATTTGCTATATCTTTTGACCTAATTATTTAATTAAGATAAACACTAAGAATCTAAATACCCATTACTTTTTTATTTCTTATCCGATTTAATTAGGTGATACCTCGATATACGAAGAAACAAGGGAGATTTCTAAATACTAATTTATATTTTGTCCAGTTTCTTACTTAAAAAAAATTAGGCGTGTAAAACCTAAGTCTTTTTAAAACTATCCTCTACTAAGTTATAGCAAATTGAAAAAAATGTAATTTTGTGATTTTTTCCAATGTTAAACCCAAACACTCATAATCTAAAAGCTTATAACTTTTTCATTTCTCAACCGATTTAATTAAATGATAAATGAGCGCTGCTCTGTTTGCAATATGCAGGAACCGGAGTCACTGCATCACATTCTTTTTGTTTGTCCGTTATACAGACACATTAGGTCAATAAATTGGCAAGACCCAAATTATTTTAATCTTACAACTGCTGATGTCAGGAATATTTTTAATTGGGTAACAAAACGTTCTAAAACTTAGGGCATTTCTAAGGAATGATTAGTCATTTTTTTATATATATATATATACATTGTTTTTCTTGTTGAAATCATATTTTTGTCTTTTTTTTACTGAGACCTAAAAAAATTTGTCTTTGGCAGAACGTGAAGGTTATAAGTATGTATTTCTTTTATAAACCAATAAACGAATTGAATTGATTTGAATTGAATTGAAAAAAAGTTATAGCCAATCCAAAAACTACGGAATTTGACGCTATATTTTTTGGGCTCGAGTAGTCTATGTACCCCTGTCCGCCATCTCACTTCTTATTTCACACTTATGACGTCATAAGCGGGAAATTTCTCAGCGCATTTCACAGTGCCCAAGGGAGCTATCCATTGAACTTATTTGGGACTTGAAAATGGATTCACGGGTAAATATATCCTCGACGTTTTGTAGGTAACTAAAGCTGGAATCATAGTTCCGTAAAGTAAGCAGAAAAATTTCGTACTTGTGAGATAAAAAGCGCGATTGTGACGTCAAAAATAGGAAGTGAGAACTGTGAAATGCGCTGGTGGATAGAGGCACGTAACAACTGACAAATTTCTCGCTTGTGACGTCAGAAATGGGAAGTGGGAACTATGAAATGCGCTGGCTTATTTTTACATTATTTTTCCTTGTTTTCAAAGTTATTATTGTTACACATTTTGCAGTCCTTGGTGAATTTTACTGTTAATTCCAAATTCTCCGGACCAATATCAATATGGCGGCTGAAATTTTACACAGCAACTAATAGCGTTTTGGATTATCCTCCTCAAAAATCGCTCGGAGATTGCCCAAGATCAGAGCAATGACGCCAGCTGTCACGAGCGCTCGGTCAACGATTAGTTCAAATACACGTTCGATTTGTTCTCTGGTCCGTTTTAAAGGTTAAAATTGAATGGAAACGGAACCGCAAGAACCATAATTCAAATTTTTGATGAGCTAGGCAATCCGTGCATTGACGAGAACAGCCATTAATATATATTATTTGTGTAGTTGGAAACTACGTCCTTTACATAATTTATAATTTTAGACTGTTTTTCATTTGGCTTACTATATAGCAATTTAGGCCGGCTCAAGCGACTATATACGAACATAGAGCAAAAAAGTCCTTTTTTATGGTGATCATTGTTTTTGGGGGTTTGGTTGGATTGGTATGTTGGTTAGTGATGACCTGGCCCTCCCCACCAACCAAACAGTTTCGACCTACATATGTTCGTAGTTGCTTGATCTAGAGTCAAAAACAAAAAGGATGTTCAAGCATCGGCGGACGCTGTTGGCGTTTCCTCGACGCTCTCGTTGGTCTTAAAAAATGTCATAGAAAGTTAATTACATTTTGACGTGTAATAGAAAATAGTTTTGGCACTACTTTTGTGAAAAAAGAGATCAAAATTATTAATTTAAGAGATATCTTGGATCGCCTCCTGTATGCAATTCAAATATGCCATTTGGCAGACAGTTGCATGAAGCCTGCAAATTACGATGTTTAAGCTCTGCTGCTCACAAAATGTTGTGAACCCGATTAAGCTACCTAATGTAATTTTTTTAGGCAAGAGGAATACTCTATTCTTAAAATATATTTTCTTATGAACTCCTTTAATTTACCCAAGCCAAACCTATTTTTCTTACATACAAATAATTGAAATTATAATATTATTGCTCAAAAACACCTTCAGATTGTCAAAATAGTTTGAAACATAAATTTGAAAATTAGCAAAAATGTCTTATTTTTAACTGTCCCCCGTATAAAAACTAGGCATTCGCCAACAATAACAATAGACTCTTCTGTACAGCTTGTGTTCTGTTTAGCAATTTTTGTCCCTTTTTTTCTTAATTGAAACATAACAATGTATGGCTATTTTTCTCATGGAAACGAAATAAAAATTACCCATCTTGTTAACCAGCACTAGTTATACAACATATTTAAAATTAGTTGAAACCGAGATATGTTTTATAGGAGTGTCCTGTGCGTGGTTCTTTAATGTTTTTAAGACTTTGATAATGTTCAGGGGGTTGGCGCCCCCGCGTTCCCCCCCTGGATCCGCCACTGATTTGAATTAGGTTATTGCCAATTTTACGCGGGGTTCCGTGCTCGGGCTTGATCTGTAGAGTTTCTCAGATCAAGTTAGAGCAATTTCGCTTGGAGCAGCTATCAATAATCGAACACGAAAATCTGGCAGAGAGCAATGACAGTTGCAAACGCAAATCTTTTTCCGATTGATCCGGGAGCCCAGCGCTCTAGATCAAGTTTCGAGCAATAATCGAAAACGCTATAAATGGAACTGTCATTGTTAGTGTCTCATAGTTATATGCAGATACTTATAAACTTAATATACACGCCCTGAAAGTGGCAATTTCGTTAGCAACATATCATGGTCAAGTAGGCCATGAGTATAAAGATATACGGCAGTTTTGCGCAAGTGCGTCGGATTGATGTTATTCCTGACGCCATTTTTGTTTGTTTTGATTTTTGATACCGAAAGTGGTGTGTTTTTTCGGTTTTTAATTTTACTCACAGTAGACACACACTATAGTGTACTGTAATTTTACTTTATTTTCTATGTTTATGGCGGGCATTTATAAAAATAAAGTTATTTATACAGAGAAAAACAAAACATCTGCCTTGGCACTTTCACATCTTATTAATTTTTCGATAAATAAAATGCGATTAAAAACGCCGTAAGATTACATTTTTATTTTGGGTGGCACATATTTTTACATAAAAAAAAGAAAACTACTTGGTTTTTGAAACTGCTGACACTACTGTCAGCGTGAAACGTGGCATTCATATGCCATCGGCCATCACAGAAGAAGATTGGGTAAATACGCTGACCAAACTTTTTAACTTGATTTATTACAGCGTGCAGCGGTAAAATCCCTGATGACTGGCTAAATTCAACCTTTGTTACACTGCCTAAAAAACATTCAACAAAGAAGTGTAGTGATTACCGCCTAATCAGTTTGGATTTCGTGGTGGGTTCGGGACAGAGGCCCTTTTTGGCATTCAAATATTAGTTCAGAGGTCTAGGGATGTGTAGGTGCCAGTATATGCATGTTTCATGGATTATGAGAAAGCGTTTGATCGAGTCCAACACGAAAAGCTCATAGAATCGCTAAAAGAAGTTGGTCTAGATGAACGAGATCTAAAGATAATCGCTAATCTATACTGGAATCAGACTGCTCAAATAAAGGTTGATGGCCAACTGTCCGAAGAGGTCCAAATAAGAAGAGGTGTGCGCCAAGGTTGTATATTGTCTCCGCTATTGTTTAATATCTATAGAAAATGCACTTCATAACTGCGAAGAGGGTCTGACCATAAACGGCATTAAAATCATCAACCTACGATATGCCGACGACACATTCATAATAGCAAACACGCTGGAAGGCCTGCAAGAGTTTTTGAATCAAATTGCTGCCAAAAGTTCAGAATTTGGGCTTAACTTAAATGATGGGAAAACAAAATGAATGGTCATATCCAACGAAAGGAACATCAGAGGCATGTTAGAAGTAAATGGGCAGCAAGTCGAACGCGTGGATTCAAAGAAATACTTGGGTTGCCTCCTCAATGAGAACTGAGACAAAATGCAAGAATTGAACAGGCCAGATCATCTTTTATCAAAATAAAATCAGTGTTGTGTAGTCGCGATCTTAATACCACTCCCCGAATTTGTGTGCTTCGGTGTTATGTTTTTAGCATCTTAGCAGTTAGAGAGAGACAGAGTGACTAATGTGAATGTTTTACTTAGAATAAATAAAGATCTTGAAGCTTTATTTACCATCCAATGAATATTTTGGCCATATTTTGAGAAATGACAAATATAAACTTTTAAAATTGATAATAGAAGGCAAACTTGAAGGCAGAAGACCTCCGGGCCGTAGACGGATATCACGGCTTAAAAACCTTAGACAATGGTATGGTGTTTATACTACGACACTTTTCCGAAAAGCAGTGGACAGCGCTGATGATAGCCAACGTTCGAAGAGAGCATGGCAGTTGAAGAAGAATCTTGCTTACAAAAATTTTCACGGGGATACCGATTAAGTTTATAAGTATATGGTTATATGAGTATATGACAAACGAGATAACAAAAAACCAACCTTTGTTGATCTCATGTAGGGCTCCAGGTATTCTATGTAAAGTCAAAATGTAGCCATCTTCGGTGATAACTTCATGGGCTTCCAATAAGTATCCATGATTGTTTACAAATAATTCCTACAATTAATGAGTTATTTAAAAACAAATCAAGGGCAAAAAGGTTTTTTTTATTTTTAGGGCTCTAAAACTACTAACAAGTCTTTTTTGCAACAATTTTTTTTTGCTTCAAGCTTGCCACTACCCAATACACTGCTTTTTAGGTAAAATAGTGTTGTGTACGTGGTGATTCAACATATTTTCCCAACTACATAGCTCATTTATTATTAGAGATAGGAAAATAGTTTAAATTCAAAAGTTGCTGAGTTTTTCACAAATTTTAAGAAAATTTTACCAAAATTTTATTCAATATGTCAAACTTAGACATCAACTTTCTTGTTTTAAATTGAGCACCCTGTATATTTTTTAAATTTCGATAGATCTTTTCTTCCTGATTCCAAAAATATACCATATACTTGTAGAATGGTTTAACGATCCTATTTTTATTTTTTTTTTTTGAAGGTCTAGGTTTATGGGTTGAGGAATCCTGTTAATGGAACGTCCTTTTTTTGAAATGCCAACGTTTCGCAAAGTTTATTTGCTTCTTCAGGGCTATTCAAGACGGCCGGTCCATATGTCGATTTTATTGCCAATAGACGTCATCCTTGCGTAAAGAGGCATTATTTTTGTAGAAGTACCGTGGTTCTTTGTTCAACACATTGCTCTGATGGCAACGTTTTTCTAACTTCGTTCAATGATCGTTCAAGACAAAAGTAATATTAGTAAATAAACTTTTTTTCTATCCTCAGTAATAGACGAGTTATCTAGTTGGGAAAATATGGTAAATCACCCTGTACTTAATAAAGTGTTGGGCACCCGCATGCACCAAAATTTTGTACTTTTTGAACGGCAACTTCAACCAGCAAACTGATTTTTGACAGAGGATAAAATCTGGGTCAATTATTAGCCATCCATACTAATATGGAGGCCATTGGGATCGTCAAAAAAGTTTTTTTATGTACACTAAAAATAAGTTATGTGGGTCAAAAAAGAACTAAATACAACATTTTGTCATTTTGTCTATCTGTGTCTCTGTAACACGATTAGTCAAAAACCGATTTTTATCAAATTTGGCACAAAAATTATTTGTCACCAGACGCAGAGCTGATTAGTTTTTGATGGGGGTGGGCGGTTAACAAGAGAGTAGGAGGGGGGATTAAACTTTTAAGAAAATCGTAATTCACGAACCGTAGCAGCTAGCGACACGCCGTAATTGCATTTTTAACCAAAAAAATGAAAAAAAAAACAATTTTGAAAAAAAAATGAAAAAAAAATATATTTTTTTAGAAATTTTATGGATATACGTGCCTGTTGGCGCCATTTTTTTAAAAATTTGGTACACTTATGGTATGGCCTAAACTGGAAGAAAAATAAAAAACTTGACCTGTGACCTATTGTTAAACAAAGCGGTGTATGAAATTTTATCTTATTAATACATACATAGCAAAATAAATGATACAACTTACTTACAATATCAACAACAGTTTCTGGGTCTGAAAAATATTTTAGGTAAACTGAAAAAAACAACACAATCACAGCAAGAATTTTCCAAAATTTCGACATTATTCATTTTTAAAGGCAATTTTAAAACTGAAAATTTTACCCATGTTGTAAAGAAAACCGAGCAAAACAAAATTTAAAAATCCTTGACCGTTTCTGCACAAGCTTACGCAAAGAACTGGTGCATTGCGTGCATCAAAACAAGTTTATAAATGAATTCTTTACTTATTTTAACTGCCTTTCTCTTTTGCTATGAAATAAAGTAAAAAGTGGAGTCGGTATTTAGTAACATCAGATTTTTCGTTGTTAATTTATTCGTCCAGGGGTCAAGGCAGCGTCATCTCATTAATAAATAATTTGCATAAAATTTACATTTTTATAAAATACTTACTATATCGTTTGTAACCGGATTTTTTGGTTTATTGAAAAACCATCCACCATGTGACACTTCGAAAACAATTCCTACAAGAAATGCACCTCCAAAAAATATCCTTACTGAAAAAGACATCTTAGTATATTCTGTGGTGATTTTTTGTTAAATGCCAGGTTTCCATATATATCCACATCTTAAAATCTGTAGGCACAATCAGTAATTTTACTCTCATATTTAAATTGATCTTAAAAGTTGCTCCAAAATACCATTTAACTTTTATCTAAGATAGAGAATACCCTTTCTACGCTTTTATGCTATTTTTATTTACCTACTTATTTTGACGCCTAACTTTATTATGGTGAGTGATTTGAACGCCTGAAGAGTGTTTTTACAATATTTGAAAGCTACTTGTAAAAAAAACACTTGATTTATTTGAAATATTTATACAATATTTTTTAGACGTTTCATGGTACTTATATCCAAACACCCATTTATAACAAAAGCGTTTTAATTTATATGTTTTATTATAGTCATTTTATGCATATTTTACGGACTATAAATCAGTTGCTTAATCTTTTTTATTTCGAAAATCTCCTAGTTCAAGATTCGTACGGAACTGGAAAAGTCAGAAAATTTGTCAAAAAAAAACAGCAGCAAAGTCAGGGAAAAATTAGGAAAGCATCTGAAAAAAATTGAAAAGCAAAGCACAATCAGAAAGACGTTGATTTGTTTTTAAATAATCAGAAAATATAAACATTTCAGAATAAATTTTCGGCTCCTTTTTTTTAATTGCTGGAATTTTTTACAAACACTCAGGAAAGCCCTGGATGTGAGAGAATTCAATAAAGGTATTTTCTGTACGAATTCTAAAGTTACAACCCTAGAGGCGTCACAACCCCGTCAAACATATCTGCATTATCCCCTATAGCTAAATAATAGCTTCGAGAGCTGTCCAGATAGCTATTACAGTTCCATTACAGCTACAAATTTTACTGTAATTAGTGTCACACTCAGTAAGTGAGATAATGTGCACAGGATTTATGCTGATATGTATTATAGATCGGGATGTATATCTGTATGTGTACGCAGATTTTATTAGTTGATTGTAGTCAATGTATCCAATAACCTTAACTATTAGGAAACTTGGAATCTCTCTATACATTTATTTTTTGTCAGTTTCAATACTCTTAAATTAGATTAGGTCACCCCGAAATATTTAGTAAAGCAATTTCGCCTTCCAAAACTTAAAATATAAAATAAACTCAAAAAGTTTATTGGTTTCGAAAAATACCTATGCTTTTAGGTGACATGTAAAGATAAGCAGAATTCCTTTAAAAAATTAATGCAAAAGGGCCTAAAGCCCTGTTCTCATCTAGTTTTCCAAGCCCAACTCAAAAGATCATTACATGACTCTCATTATATCACTCGACAACTAAGCGTTTTTTTCTGCAACGTTGCGGTGGAAAAAATGGCGTCGAATCCACCGGACATTGGAAAACATGGCGGAAATGTCATAGATACGTTTACATGTGCGACTTACATCAATTTTATAGCAATTATAAAAACATTCTTAACTGCAAGATTTGTTTTGGTTTGGTAAGTGACTCGTCGTCACCATTCAATATTTTTATTATATATATATTATATATTATATACTTCGTTTGCCATATTTATATTGTATAATAATGTCCATTTGCACCGCAGAGTTAAAACCAGATTTAAATTTAAGACGCCGATTTTCATTTGCACCGTATTTTAAAACCAGATTTAAAGGTCGTTAAACCCGGTTTGGTTAACACCTTCGGCAAGGCTTAAAAATTTTTAAACCCAGATTTAGCATAAAACTTGTTTCCTATTGGTCAGATTTTTACGTTCAATTATATATGCAGTTGCAGCAAGTTGCCTTAAAATAGATTAGAATTTTTATCTGAAAACACAATGATCGATGTATCTTTTTTGTAATTTTGGTTTTTTGCTTTTGTTGATCGGACTCGAACGGATTCAAAAGGTTTATGCGTGCAAATGTTAACGTAGCTGTGATCTCAGAAATAAAAAGATGGCTATGGAATTAGTTAGTTAGGATTAAGGTCTATTATTAAAAAAATAAAATAAAAAGTGTTTGTTTGTAGATATAGGTATGGGTTTACTTTACACACAAAGCCCATTTGCGAGCTGTAATTTTACTGCTTCCTTTTCCTTTTGTGATGTGTTGCTTTTTCCACTTTTTAAACGCCGAAAGTTCTTATTGGGCTCCTTTAATAAAAATTCAATGTCCCGTTAGAATAAAAATCTTCTAAAGATCATGACTGCGACGAGTCTTGAACGCTTGCATAGAAAAAAAATTGGGTTCGGTCTGTCTGGCAGACCAGAATGTTATCTGCTGTACTGTGCTACGGAACTAATTATTACCTTGGTGCCCGACATAGAAATAGTTCAGTGAAACACAAATAGATGGAGCACCACACATGATAACCACAAAAATTAATACTACAAAAGAATATTGATTTTTAAATAAAAAATCAATATTACTTTACAAATGTAATGTAATATTGATTTTTCTTGGCATAGCAAAAAGGACCACAATTGCTATGTTTTCATGGGTATTGAGTTCGTTTTCAAAACTCATTATATCTTGTTCTTTTATATAGCGTGTTCTTTATCAAGACCAAGAACACGCTATATAAAAGAAAAAGATAGAATGAGTTTTGAAAATGAACTCAATACCCATGAAAACATAGCAAATATGCCCAAAAAACAAAAAAGTTTAAAAGATAAATCAAAAGTTGATGTTTTTGTGAATTTTTTAAACTTTCTTTGTCTTTGGGTGCACTGAACTTAAAAGACAAATGTGTACTTTTGACCCAAATGAAATGTTATGAAAAAAAATTTTGCCTTTTAATTTCATAGGTGAGGTCGTTTTACAAAACCCTTTATTGTATAGTTTCATTGAGAATTTAACTTGTAAAAGGTTGGGTAAAAAGATAAAGACAGATGATAAATAAGTATGTATAATTTAAAAAAGAATTGAAGTACATTTCCCAAATACAGGTTTAAAAACAAAACAAGGGTTCATTATATTTTTCACTGCCTTAACTCATTATTGGAGTGTTGAATACAAGAATTCCTTTATTTTTTTTACAAAGTTTAACATTTGTTATCCCTCCAATGCTAAGGGAGTAAAAAGGAGGTGAAAAATATAATGAATCATCTGATAAAATAAGTAAAAACATAAAATATTACCTTATAGTAAAAATCGATGTAAAAATTATTTAAAAAGAAGATAAATGACCTAGAAATAGTTATTGTTAAAATTATTCCACAGATAATTGTGAGGATAATTGCCTTTAGTCATAATTTAGTACACAAAATTCAATATAAAGCCTCAAGAAAGAAAACATAATTTTTTCCAAATCATTTTTGTTTGGCTTCATGAAATGCTGATTTTTTTTTATTTATCGCAATAATCTCCTCTTTTTAGACTATTAGAAAATCTTACAAATCTTATTAACTTGCTTACACCACCAGAACAAACCCCTAATAATTAACTTTATTTATTGTGGTTAGTTTAGGGATTAAGAAATATAATAAAGTTTGTGTCTTGCCAAATAAAAAATTAAAGTATGTTCCTGGTTTTGTCAACTTACTGTTTATATACTGCAAGGCATCAATAAGTTCATTGACAACATCATTATCATGACTTATAATTAAGTTTACTCCTGCAAACTTCACAAGCAGTTTTTTACTTTTCTACTTGGCAAAGCGAAAATCTTAGACAATAGCCTGTACGTCTTACCAATTGATTTAAAAATACTGAGGGAGAGAATCTTTTCTTCTAAAGTAAGTCTTCTGGCTTTAGGTTTCTGCTTCTGTACTCTAATCTGGCATATAATAAGCATTTTCTGCGACTGCTAATTTTCTCTAGAATGATTGCACATAATTGGTCATTTTATGCAATCGCTTACTACTATGCTTTTGGTGTGAGATTAGCTTGTCTGGGCACATTGACTTCATTAGGAATTAAAGAGCGCCTTCTTTTAACTGTAAAAAGAAATAAAACAAACATTAGCTAATTAGTTAAAATTATAACATTTATAAATACATTAAATTTGTAAAAATGTAACTAAATCAAACAAATTGATCGTTCTCAGGGTAACCACCAGTTGGGGTGTAATTTTTTTTATAAATTTGTGACCAAATTTTCAAAATTTTATGATTTTATGACTGGTGGTCACCGTGCTTTCTCCACTGAATTTATTTTAAACCCGACATATTTTGGAAGCTCAGGCTGCCATCATCAGGAGTCCCTCCCAAAGTTTTATTAAGGGAGACTAGGCCAAATTAATGGACCAGTCTTCCATATTGGAAAAATAAAGAGAGGCTAAAACCCATTGTGAGAAAAACTTTAAAATTTAAAAAACAAAATAAACATATAAATATGCAATACATTATAGTTATTTATTTATGCCATGGATAGACTTTGTGGGGTACTAAGAAAACTAAGCCTGACTTCTGTTTAAGCCTCAGTTTAAGGTAGGTACTGTAAACACTTCTAAGTACTGGGATAGTCACGTTTTTTTTAGGGAGTGTCTAAAGAGCCTACAATTCAGCTGAATAGCCGTGAGGCTAAAGAGCCAGCAATAATTATTTATTATGTGTTTTTCATATTTTCTTTTTTTTAATTTTTTTAAATTAAATTAACCCAACCTAACCTAAACAAACTCAAACCAACTTATTAAAAGACAAAACAACACAAAAAAACACACTTTAAACTAAATTAACCCAACCTTAACCTAATTAAACAAGCCAAAAAAAGATGTAGGGGTTTTAGTGTGTTTTTTTTTGGGTTGTTTTGGGTTTGAATAAGTTGGTTTGAGTCTGTTTAGGTTAGGTTGGGTTAATTTAGTTGGTTTGAGTCTGTTTAGGTTAGGTTGGGTTAATTTAGTTTAAAAAATTAAAAAAGAACGAAAATATGAAAAACACATAATAAATAATTATTGCCGGCTCTAGCTTCACGTCTATTCAGCCGAATTGCCGGCTCTTTAGACACTTCCTTTTTTTTTATTTTATAAGATAAAATATGCTCACTTTATGATCAGCTTGTCATACATACAACGCTTTAATGTAGTGGCAGGAGCACTAAGGACACAGAAGATTAGTCCCTCTTTACAGAGTAAAACAAAACTTCTCAATACTTTTTGACCAGGGCTATAATATTTTTGTGAACAGTTTTGGTATCTACTAAAATTAAAAAAAAAACTTACCTGCCTTTCTTTCTGGGTTGCCCCATCATGGTGTCGTCTCTAATATTTTATAAAACATAGCTTAAATTTGATATACGATTGTACTACACCTCTTTTGACATCGGCACCCATAATATTAAAGGCTGATCTACATAAAATTTAATGAATTGTGATAAATTTGACAATATTTGCCCTATTTAACACAAGAAAACGATTAAAATAAATAAAAGTAATAGTTCTCTCACAGTCTCACAAATGATTTTAGGAATAAACATGAAAACTGTTTAAAAATCCGTTTTTAGTCCACCAAACAAAAAAAAACATTCGCGTTGTCCAACGCCAATGCAACGTTGCGGAAAAAAACGCAACTCTATTTTTAAAAGACATGGGTCAATTTTTAAATTTATTTACTTATGACGAACCCATAATACTAATTTAACGACCGTCCTAACACGACTGTAATGGACGGACGCCCACGGTTTATCAGAATGTACAAAATCAAACCCGTTAAATAAAACAGCAATTCGTTAAACCAACTTTATTTCTTCAAACCCATTCAATAACAAATTCGAAATTTATAAGACCCGTTTTTTCAAATTTTTGCTAAATTAATTGCGCATTCGCCAATAACACATGAACCGGAGGCGTACACGCAGGTGGCGCAGCGGCACGGCGTTTTGCTGCATTTGTCGCTGTTACGCGCGCATACACAGGTTGCGTTGTGTATAGATGTCAGTTGTATTCACCCGTCTTGCATTCATGTGTTATTGGCGAATGTGCAATCAATTTAGCAAAAATTTTTTGATAAATTACGGGTTTTACGAATTCCGGGTTTGAAGAACAATGGTTCGATTAAAAACGGATCTGTTAAATTTCCAATTTGTTTGATAAAATAAGGTTCGGATAAAAAATTGGTTTGACGAATTGTAGTTTCTATGGTGAATGGTTCTTACGATGATTTTTTTTATTAATTACGGTCTGATAAATTCCTGGTTTGATAAACCATAGGCATTCTAATAGACCATTTACGCTCCTAGGATACTAATGAAGCTTAGACGTAAACCACAAGATGCCGTGACAGGCGAAAAAACTTTATTTTGTAATTGTCGCAAAAATGTAAATTATTTTTCTATATTTTTAAGACTATAATCCAATATAATTTTAGTACCTAACCAAAAGTAAGTCCCGTCAAGTTGACATATTACGCATTTTTAAGAAAGAAAAAACCTTGTTTTTAAAAAGATATATGAAAAGTCCCTTAGTAACCTTATTTGTTTTGACGTTTTAGATAGAACGTCATTGAAACTTCCTTTTATGAAGTTTGTTGACTTAAGAGTGTTCGCGTTTGATATTTTTCATAATTTCTGATATTTATGATGACATTTTCATTGGTCGTGGGTAAAGTATAGTACACTAACTCGCATGTAATGATCATTACATGCTCAGATAAATTAAGACACTCGCGTGCGGCTCGCGTCTCAAACTTCATCGCCGCGTTTTGTGACCATCATAACATGCTTGTTATGTAAACTACAATTGATATCCATTTTAAACTCTTTGGTAAATTATATATGACAGAAGATGAAAGTCGAAAAAGGTATATATAATACTGGTTTCGGCATGATACACTCTGTAGTTAGACACAAATATCTATCTACATTATTCATGGACATACTCTTTAGTCAGTATGCCCATGGTAAATTTATTTTAATTAATAGTGTCTGTTCTAAAAGGTACAGCCAGAACAGTTACTACTCTGTCACATCCAAACATTAATATTAACTATGTAATTTACTTGATTACATGGCAATTATACTAGGAATACTGACCCTATCTAATATGGTGAAGCGGCTTGCAAGATATAGTTAAATGTTTAACATAATAGTTAATTACCCGAAGTTTTCTGTTGACTGTAACAATATTATAAGCAATATCGTGCCCATCAGTTTAATAAAACTAATTTTTTTACAGAAGCGATGCATTCCTGGAACCTCACCTGCAAGGCTTGGGTACCCGTCACACCCCTCCGGGAACCAAGGCACCCAGTACCCCTTCGCCTCCGCCGAATAATAACGTCAGCTGCAGAACCTCGTTACCAAACAACGCTCAAACGATGGCGCCCAACTCCAGGGTACTCGGTGGTTCTAGGTCCGTGAGTCGCGAGTCGCTTGTGAGTTCTCACGATGGTGGGGGAAGTGAGGCCAGCAGCGAGGGCAGTGAAGAAGAAGGTAAATAAATTGGATCAATGGATTCAAAACATTTCTGAAACAAAAATTTTGAGTTTTGTCAAAATATTTTTTCATCATGTTGGAATTAAAACCTCCGCAGTCTAGTTTTATATATTGTATGGAAAAATAAAAAGTTGGCATTTTTTTCCAGGATATGGCGT
The DNA here is from genome assembly GCA_963921995.1 of Oxystoma pomonae. Lineage (NCBI taxonomy): Eukaryota > Metazoa > Arthropoda > Insecta > Coleoptera > Brentidae > Oxystoma > Oxystoma pomonae. The sequence continues at coordinate 36,032,730 of OY998167.1, read as the reverse complement.
AACCTGTGATATAGGCCTGATGGAGCGTTTAGTATTGACACATCCGATATGGTTCCTGCCCGGTATTCAACGCGCCGGTGCGTTTCATCTTTTGCAGGGCAAGGAGGAGGGATGTTTCGTCGTGAGAAAGTCCTCTCAATCGGACACCATGGCGCTAAGTGTGAGGTTGCCACCAGATAAAGGTAAGCAAGCCTCTTCGAAGAAAGATGTAGCCCTAAAAAAAATTAGTTGGCAGAGATTCACTTTCAGAGAAGTAGTAACAGTAGTAGAATGGGGTGGATCGTAACTTGACAAGTAGGCCCGCATATAAGCGTTACTTTTGGGAGCCGTTCCACGGATACTGGTGTTCTATATATTTTCTAGTATTTTCTGCTTCTCAATTGTCAAACCGCAACATTTTGCACGCTTGCACCACTTTGCCTTCTCCCCAGACCTGTCCGACCTTTTTACAAGTTCCAATATGTTGGCCCACACTCTCCCACCAAAAGCAGAAATGTCTCTTTTATTTATAGTATCCTTGTTAGCAATCGTATGTCTTCGAAATGCCAAATGCAGTGTGGTCTTCCCTTGTGCTCTGAAACTGAGCTTTTATAGTTTCTCCTTCAGCACTATTAAAATCAAGAGGGAAAGACCGACATAACTAGTTATTAGGGACTTATCGGTGCATAAAGACGGCATAGCCTGACCTAAATAAAGACGGCACTATTTATGACAAATCTGCACGAAGTTTAAAGGATTCTGACATTTTAGTTGTCTAAATATGTCATCTTTGCTATCAAAATAATGTCGACTTTCATAATGTTTGTGCCCGCCTTAAATAAATTTTTCAACTTTAAGAATGACACAATAAGAGCATGTTTAGATAACATGTTTATGTGACAAAAATGTCAGAAACATTTCAACCTTCGTGCGGAACTGTCAGAAATAGTGCCGAGTCAGGCTATGCCGACCTTATGTACCGATAAGTCCCTATTATAAGCGCTTCATAAGCCCAGCCGTTGAGTCTGTGTGGACTATCGCAGATTCAACAGCAACACAGTTTCAGACAGACATCCTATGCCAAACGTCAAAAGACAAACACTCTAAAATCGATTTAATAAAGATATTGGAATGATAATGGACTTTTTTATTTTTCTGGATAAATGCTTCAAGGTCTGCTGTATACTTTGCACTTGTCTCCTCGTTATTCCTTATAGTGCGAGTTTCGGTCCGACGTATGAAGTTTAAGCTTCTGGCGAGTTAACCCTTCTTGTTGTTGTCGAAAACCTCATGGTCACCTTCTTGTCCCTTGTCAGTCTCTAGGGTGTGTCTGCACCAATATGGCAATCATAGAAATATTCCTCTACCAAATCATTGACCATTTTTTGTGCCTTTAGCGCCAACGCTTGGTGATGGTAGCGTATGTGGAGATTCTCCTCTAAGCTTTGTCTTGTGCTGCGTCTTGGGGTCCCATAACAATAGGATACCGCTTGGAAAACCTCTTCCAGAGGATAACTTTCTTGGACTTCTGGATTTTCTGTCTCAGAAGTTAACATTGATCTATAGAATTGGTTGTCTGGAGTTTCTGTTTTAGAAGTAACAAGTAGGTTAGGTTTGGAATTTATTTGGGTTGTTGCCTGAAGTAAAACGATTTTTTTTTTCGCTGGATTTCTTGTAGGACCCTACATCGAACACTATCTCATCCACTCATCGGAAGGGCGGCTGGGTCTTGAAACTAGCGAGAACCGATTTGTGGACATGGCCGCCCTGATAGCTCACTACTCAGCTTGTTGTGACGAACTACCGGTACAGTTGACACTTCCTCGGCAGATCAGAGAGTCGAAAAGTAGACAACAGCTGTCAAGTTTGGCTTTACTAGGGCAGGTAAGGAAATAGTTGTTTAGCCAATACCTAAGGAAAACGATACTTAACCGCAGGCAATGACACTTTTTCCTAAATATTGTTGAATGTTAATGACTTCCATCAAATGAATAATATTTATCTCATATTTACAGGAGTTTTGGAGCTACAGCCCTCCCCCCTCCAATGCTTCTAGTCCGAACGCCGATCTAGTCCTCACTCTCAATCCCCTCATGAGCACATTCAAACAACAATCCGCAGAGGGCGTCACGACTCCTTTGAGCAGCAGTCAGGGGTCGATCACCAAACCTGCCCGGCCGAACACCTTAAATTTATTGAACAAAAACGATCCCAACCGGGTAGAACTTATGAAGAGTGTAAATAGCTTAAGAGGGGGAGAGGTGTCCAGGACGCCGCCTCCTCCGCCTCCTAGGTGCGTAGCCATAGAAGTTAGTTTATGGTAAAATCAAAAACGTTGGCTATCATCAGCGCGATTTGCACCTTAGCTGTAGTGTTAACGCCTCCTATTATTCATTTTAAGAGTTTATGTTTGTCAATTCTTAAAATAATGCCGAAATATTCATGTAATGTAATGTAATATTCATGTAAGTACTCAGTCCATCCAAAATATCCTAAGCATTCTACGATAGTAGCACATCTCGAATGCCTCCAATTTTTTGCATATGACATCAGTCATCTCTACGCCGTAATACAACACATAACAACGAAACACACGAATTCAGAGAGTGGTATTAAGATCGCGAGACAATCTGACCAGTTCTAATTGAGCTGACAACCCAGATATTTGTACGACATGCGTTAGACTTCTTGGTCATTTACTTCTAGTATGCCTAATGTTTTTCCTTGTTTTTTTAACATTCAAGTTAAGCCCAAATTGCGAACTTTCAACAACCTTTAAACAACAGTGATGTCAGAATATCTTAAATTACAAACGAAAGATGGCTGTGGCACTGTAAATCTAACAAAAAAACAAGGGTTTTTTTGTACTTCAGTGCAAAATGAACTGCTTGAATTTCGATTGCTCTTGTTTTTTCGTTAGATTTAAAGTGCCACAGCCATCTTCCATCGCTTGCTTGTAGACGAAACCTGCATTGTAATATGTCTCTCGCAGGATCGATGCTACGCCATGCACCTACTGCTTATACAGTGGGTACATTCTTGATTGTCGGAGGTTCACACAGAGGGCGCCATGGTCGGTACTCGACAGAAGTTCTCTCCGCTTGAGCCATAATCTTTGGCACATAAGCGCGACCTAAATTCTCTGACGAAACGGCGTCGTCCTAGATTCCACCTTCTGTGTGGGCAATCGAAATTCAGGAAGTTCATTTTGCACTGAAGTACAAAAAACCTAATAATAACATAATCAAGCATGGAACATCTAAATAAAAGAAAGTTAAATTTTTACATTTATTTCGCGTTATTTGCTGCAAGCATACCGTATGGGATAAGCTGCATAAAAAAAATTAACATCGACAACATCTATAGACAAACATCGATGATAATATCGATGTTGATCTCTACCATCGATGGCAAAACATCGAACATCGACTTCTCTTGTTTCAAAAACATCGATAAACATCGCCCACCTCTAGTATAGATTGGCAATTATTTTTAGATCTCAATAATCCAGACCAACTTCTTTAAGAGATTCTATGAACTTTTCGTGTTGGACTCGATCAAAGGCTTTCTCATAATCTATGAAACAGGCATATATACTGACACTGATATATCTCTAGACCGGTAATATAAGACTTTAATCCCAAATAAGGCCTCTCTTGTCCCAAACCCTCCACGAAATCCGAATTACGTATCGCCCATAAATCATTCGCATTTTTTATAAATTCTTATATGGATAATCTTTAAAAATGTTTTTAGGATATGAGTCATTAGTCCAATTAAACGATAATCTTTACACTTCCTCGCTTAATTTTTTTTGTGCAATGTAACAAATGTTAATCAGGTCAAAAAGTTTTACAAGAGTATATTTCGAGTTTCAAACGCCCCCAACGAAAACCGATATTTAGTCTGTGGTTAAATTATTAGAGAGGTTTGCAGACAAAAAGTAGAGACAAATATTTGCAAAAGAAAAGTTGCCAAATGAGTCCAGAAACAATTATAATTTTATTGTGTAATTTTCAGGTGGTCAAAACCAACAACACCACAGCAGCAGTCGCAAAACAATTTCAGCGTGACTACAACAGTGACATTTAGTGTTAATTCACAAAGTCCTATCAACGAGAATCCCCCTTCTCAGGTATGTACCGGGTGATTCACGATATTTTCCATTCCCCTCCCCTCCTACAACAGGGCTCGGTGCTTGCGCCATTGCTTTTTCTAATTTATATTAACGATTTTCCTAACTTTAGCAAACATTGTTGAATTATTATTAATCCTGTTTGTAGACGACACAACCGAATTAGAACATTTTCACCCTTCAGAGACTGAAAGAACTAAAAAACTAGAGGCTAAAAACGAAGATGATATAGAGAGTTGGTTTGTTGCCCGCAAACTGAGCCTTAATAACAGCAAAAGTCAAAACTTAACTTTATCCCTTGGACTTTCAGACTTAGAAGATTCAGTAAAGTTTCTGGGGGTCCATCTTGACTCAGGAATGGCATGGGAAGTACTTGTTTAAAAAAAAAACGCATACATGCAGTTTTCCTATCTCGCAAAATTTACTTTTCTAATAGTGTATGAAGGTATTGCATTCACCAGTTTAAAATAGACGGTATGCATCAAACTGATTTTGCATTACTGAATTACAAAATTTACGAAAGCACAAATTATCACTCGAGTTATAGAAAACGGCTGTAAGGAGAGCGGCCACTCATTTTGGGGTTGATAAAATGACGATAGTACGATGGAAAAAGCGCTGGATACAGAATAATTCGATAAATAGAAAACATGGATCAGGACGAAAACCTGTAAGTTCTGAGATACAAGATGAAAGGCTTATCGACCACCTCAGACAAAATCGTTTTGCCACGTCCATTGAAACATCTAATATAAGGATGTTCCCAGGTTCTTTATCAACTATTACCAGAAGGATTAAAAAATCTGAAATTTCCTGTCGAGTTGCTGCAAAAAAAACCTTTCTTAACGGAAGAACAAAAACAGGCCACGGGAAAGGGTGGTCTTCACAGAATTTTAGTGTATCGTCCACCAAATTCTAGGTTTGATCCAAAATACACCAACCAAATTAAGAAAGCTGGACATTTTTCAATGAATATGGGGCTGGTCCAACATATGTTGAGATTCTTGAGGATGTTATGTTGCCATCTGTGCAGATGTTTTACGAAAACAACGACTTCGTTTACTAGCAGGACAACTGTCCCGTGCACACGGCTAATGTTGTTCACCAGTGGTTTGAAAACAATAATATTGAAACTCTTCTTTGGTCATCCCACAGCCCCGATCTCAACTCAATAGAAAATATATGAGGCCAACTTGTCAAAATTATTTATTAGAGAAATTGGAGACTCCAAAATGCTGAAGAGTTAAGCGATACAATTCATCGCGCATTGGAGGTGCTCTCAGAAGATCGTGAATATTTTCAAAATTTAAGTTTTTTAATACCCAGGCGTTTGCAAAGTGTTATTGAAAAGAATGGTGCCCCCACTAAATACTAATTTTTGTTGTTGTTTAAAGTAATATTTAATATTTAGTTGTTTCCATTCCGTTGTGTTATTTTGAATTCATCGTTTTTTTCATTTTATTATCATCATTTTTTTAACCCCAAAATGAATGGTCGCTCTCCTTATAGACCAGCCGTCTTCTGTAACTCGAGTGATAATTACTCTTTTGCAATTAATAAAGATTGTTTTTAAATATATTTTTATTTTTTGTTATTGTCTATCGTCTCCTGATGATGCTAACGCTGTTAGCGAAACACGCGTTGTGGAAACAATCAGAACTTTGTTATAGTGCAACCAAAGGTTCCAAATTCACAAATTATTTATGTGCGGTTTAAAAGGCGATTTTTGGTATCATATTAAAACATGATTTTAGAAACAAGAAACTAAACTCAAAACCCTCCTTTGAGTTGCGTAGTCGAGTAATAAGGGTATTTGCTTTAAATTAAAGCATTTTTTAATTTAGAGGCCTCATTTTTAGTTTTGATTTTATCAATATAACATAACGTCATCGTAATACCGAATTTAATGCTGAGTATACACTAATAAAAAGTCAAAGTTTGAAACAGGGAAAAATGCGTGTATACGTTTTTTTTGAAAACAAGAGTACAAATAAATACTCTCGTTCAAAATTTTTCAAAACAATTTTCTTAATGAGAAACCTGTACAAATGTGTGTCCAAACCAACTTTCAACAGCTTATCATGGCTACTTCAGCTTAAATATGTCATATACAATCCTAAACTGAGGCCATGGACCAAAAGAAGAACTAGTCTTCAAAATTCAACGCAGATGTATCATTGCAGGTCTAAAATACAGGGTTGCAGTAAAAATAGATTTTATGTACTTCCGGGAATAAATGCACCCATTTAATCCCGCTTTTGCGGGAATAAAGTGGGTCATTTATTCCCTAGGGAAATAAAGTAAAATTTATTGACATAGCGACGCATATGTTTCTGCGTTTCGGTATACTGGATGTTATCGTTTGACATAAAGACAGCGCGAAGGTACATGTGGCGGTTTGTCTACAGAGTGCGATTTTTTGAAAAATAAATAAAAAAATATAGTTATTTTTTTTACTTTTCTGCTTATTCTAAAGTGCATAAAATAGTATATAAATCTCAGGAGTAAAGTGATGCTTAATCCCTCGACCAATTATATAAACTATTTGCCTCGGGATTAAATGTACCACTTTACTCCCTAGGTTTATAATGTACTATTAAGAACTACACGTAATAACTTTTCTCCGTGCTTTTATACCTAATTGCTTAAACTATGTAAAAATATAAACAAAATTATATAAAACACAATGACATCCATTCCTGTAATACCAGAAACAGACATAATATGGTCCCTAGCTACCACAGAGTAGAACGAACAAAGCGAGGTTCTGACTATTATGGCATTAAATTCTTTAATGTACTGCCTACACAAGTTAAAAACGTAAATGAAAGAGAATTCACTAGGAAAACTAAAAACTACTTATTAAAAAATGCATTTTATTCCTCCGAAGAATACCTTAACAGTGGATTTGAATTTTGAAAAAATTGTGTCTTAGACCCTTCTTAGTAATTTTTTAGTCTCTGTGTCATTAATGTACATATCATCACATTATTTTATTTTATTTTTTAATTATACTGTAAGTGCATATTTTTATATCCAATAATGATACTGTTTCATAAATATATCTTTAATCAATTTTAATAACAAACATGTGTATTGTATTTGAATACCCGCAGAGTCCTCTGCGGTTTTACCCATTTTTTCCGTCTTTTAAATGGTCATAACTTTTTTTTCCCGTGAATTGATTTTGATGAAATAAAGCCTATGTACTTCCTAGGAGCTCAAGCAACGCAGACAGATAGATAAGACAGGCAGATAGACAAAAATGCTAAAAACTGGATTTTTGTATTCTAATTAATGTAACTATTTTCTACGACTTAAAAGCACTCTGTGTAATATTACCAATAAAGAAACTAAACTAAAACTTATATTGGAGATGGACAAAAGTTTTATGTACAGAAGTTGCATAATTTTCCGTAAACTTTCAAAAGTTCTTAAAAATTAGCAGCTATCATCGCAACTGACGAATTTGGATGTTCACTTTTTTATGGTACACTATCGGCATCATAAAAGTGGTACGTGAAAAATATAGGTATTTTTTAAATTGCATGGTTAACTACCGAATTATATACTGACTTTTATACTATGCTGGACTACAATCCTAAAATATTGAGATAAAAATATTATGTTTAAAAATAATGTTTATATTACAATAATAGTAACTAATGCATAAAATAACTGTAACGAAAATTTAAAAACACAACTGTATGGTCTTGGTCTTGTTCCTCAGTTGAAACTTTCAATAAACCAGTCCCTTGCTTTCTTTTTATTGTGTGATTTTTTTCTCATCGTTTTTTAATTTTCATAATCGTTGTTTTATTGCGTCCAGAATGTCTAGCCACGCCTCTAATTGACCAACCTAGTTGCAGTTTTTCCAGAAGTTGGCTTTATCAAATAAAGAAATTTGAAAAGGCATTTTTTTATTTACTTGTCAGAATGAAATCCAGAATGACATGCTTTGACAGTTTTAGACAGATACAGATAGATGAGTGACTTTGTTTGTAGAAATAGACCAAGTTATTACAACAAAAAGTAGTGTGTACCACTTTTATGATGCCGGAAGTGTATATTTGTTTAAATTTAGAATAGCCCTTTTTTCTGAATCTAAACATATATGATATGTTGGATTTTGGTGGACGGTTCTCGAGTAAAAAGAAAAATACTTTTGACATTAATTAATTTTGTCATTAACTTCTTTACGAACGGTAAATTCTTGTCCTTGCGATTCTTACAGAGTTGGGTGTTCTTGGGTTTAGGACAGGAGGTGCTTCAATAAGACACTTGAATTAAGCTTACGTTTCGAGTATATTTTTTTACTCTTCTTCAGAGCTACAAAGAAAAAGTTTTGGTACACGAAAGTTTTGGTTTACATTTTTGAAAAAACAAAAAAAAATAATATGTAAATTCGAATTATTAAAAAGGGGGAAGATCGGTTTAAAAAACTAAACAATTTCAAATATTATAAAATATTAAGAATTAAACTTTAATTTTTGTTATTTTTATTTTAAATAGATTACTTAACAACGATTCATATAGGCATTAGCAATAGGAATAAATAGTATGTTTATTCGCTTACCTAATTCCTAGTCTTCTGCACAAAGAACACAAAGTACACTATAGCTAACATAATTGGATTTTTTCCTTTAGATAATAAGACAATTCAAAATTATTTAAAAACAATAGAATATTGTTCTCTTGTCAGGTACGGCAGACAACTAAATATAATAAAACAAATCATATACATTTTTTTTATTGGTGTTCTTTTTATTAAAAAAGACTTGGACTTAAGAAAAAAAAATTTTAAAGAGAAACAAAATAAATAAATTTAAAAAAAAAGAAAAGAAAAACTGAACCGACAACTTGCTCTAACTTCCGTTTTTTTAATTTTTCCCCTTTGTAAGGGACAACTTTTTATAGATTTCCCATTTTTTCCCTATTATTTTGACAAGCCATAAAGATATTTATAATCGACATAGAGAAACAAATGACAAACAAAGTGACGTACAGTGGGTTTTGGAATGAATGAGTGCGGGTTATCGTACTCATTTTTTTCTAACCAGTTGTACTTACATATTCCTACGTAAGGAGAAATTTTTCTGATTTTCATATTCGTCCAATTCTCTTAAAAAAAAATTTTTCTTAAAAAAAACACAAACAAAAAATATCTTCAAGTCTTTTTTAATAAAAAGAACACCAATGAAAATAATGTGTATGATTTGTTTTTATTATATTTAGTTGCCTGCCGTACCTGACAAGAGAACAATATTCTATTGTTTTTAAATAATTTTGAATTGTCTTATTATCTAAAGGAAAAAATCCAATTATGTTACCTATAGTGTACTTTGTGTTCTTTGTGCAGAAGACTAGAAATTAGGTAAGCGAATAAACATACTATTTATTCCTATTGCTAATGCCTATATGAATCCTTGTTAAGTAATCTATTTAAAATAAAAATAACAAAAATTAAATTTTAGTTCTTAATATTTTACAATATTTGAAATTGTTTAGTTTTTTAAACCGATCTTCCCCCTTTTTAATAATTCGAATTTACATATAATTTTTTTGTTTTTTCAAAAATGTAAACCAAAACTTTCGTGTACCAAAACTTTATCTTTGTAGCTCTGAAGAAAAGTAAAAATATACTCGAAACGTAAGCTTAATTCAAGTGTCTTATTGAAGCACCTCCTGTCCTAAACCCAAGAACACCCAACTCTGTAACTTCTTTACTTTAAATGGAAAACCATGTATATTTGTTTAAATTTAGATTGTCTTTTTTTCGGATTTCAAAAATATATAATATATTTATCTTGGACGATTTTCGAGTAAAAAGAAAAATACTTTCCCATAAGTACAATGTGTTAGAGAAGTAAACATAGTTTACGTGGTTCTTCGTTCAACACATTACTCTTATGGGAAAATATTTTTCCTTTTACTCGAGAATCATCCCAGATAAATTCAAGAAATTATACTAAGTTAATGGCAAAATTTCACGGTTGCTAATTTCTAAGGACGTCTTTTGAAAGTTTACAAAAAATTATGTAACTTCCGTACATCAAACTTTAATAATAAGGGTGGTAAGGGGGAGAGGGGGTGAAAAATATGGTGAATCACCCTGTACCATAATCTGGAGAACAACCTCATAACATACAGAAGACAAAGTCCTACAAATTTAACAATTTATTTTGTAAAATGTACAAACATAAATCCGATAAATTTAATTAATGCGTAGGGAATATTTGTTCACTTCTCTTTTTTTTACTCAAGCCCATAAAACTTTGGTATATTTTTTCATAAAAAAGTATGATTTTTATTAATTTATTTACTTTAAATTCCTTATTGTCAATTGCACCGCAACGTTAAACCTGGTTTAAATTTGACCGGTTTAACGTTCACTAAGTATGTGCTCATATAAGTATGAGATGATATAACGACTCTGTCTTTGCATTTCCCGAGAAAAATTCGTACCGATAATAACTCTCACAATCAAGTTAGCCTGGAAATATTCCAGAAACGAGGAGTCTACCGTCACCGTCAGATTGCGTCAGTAGTGAAAGCAACTGACAACCATCTGACAGCGAAAATTTAGGTTTATCTTTAATATTTTTGTTTACTTTTGGCAAAATTATTAAAAGAGTGGACACCACCGTAAAAAAAAATGTTTTCTCCAGTGTTCCCGTAATTTCGTATCAATAGAAAATTCAATCGAAAACACAACAAGAATAGAAAACAAAAATCAGTGTCTTTGAGGCTTAATTAGTGAGTTCAGGGGAGGTCTAAGATGCAAAAAGAGGCCTTGTGCTTCGCACATTTATTTAAATAACGCACGGAATCACAGAAAATACCGCCACAAAATTTTAAAACACGAAAACACCACAATAACATAAATAAAATGACAAAACCACACTTCGTCAAAAATGTAAACTTTTCGACGAGGCCGAGTTTTCTTAGGAAGTGGGTTCGGCACTTGGGCGCCATATCCTCGTGTAACGGGTTCACCGTGGATTGAAATCCTCGAGTAAGGTTAAACTTCTGTTTGGATATGTTTTATCGATTATCACATTAATTAATTGTCAAAATGCCCGCCACATACGTTCAAAGCTCACTAAAACGCGAGTAGATGGAAGGCCTATTAAATATCGGAGGCATCGGTTTTATCCATAATATAACAAATAAATGACATTAAATAAAATCAAAGTTTTCGGACAGATGATGTCGTAGTCACTATCACTCAAATTAATACCCTGTCCGATCGGAGGCGTCGCCTTGTCATTAAATTTTCGTAAGGTCACTACGACACTGGCATGGCTTTATTAGTGCATGCGCAGTAGATTTGTCGCCTATGGCCCGGCGGCCCAAACAGTGCCAAAACCAACCGCTATTTTGAATTTTCTTCTTTGTTTTTTGTTATTTTTTTTATTGAATTTTAATGAACCTACACTACCAGTGTCGCAATCTAAATTAAATTTAAACCAGATTTAAAAGTAAGGTGCAATTGGCCCTATACTATCTTAATTTACGTGAATTTTCCACCGGTGCACTTTATTTGGGACTCAACATAGCATATTCCATTGGCAAATGGGTAGCGATTCTTCAAAAACCGTCAGAAAATCTCACCCTTATAAAAAATCTGACGATTTTTAATTCACACTTAATGCTTTTTTGCCAAGACTATTTGCTAATATTCCTTAAAATTTAGTTTGATACTGTTCTGGTAAATAAACAATATATCAGTTTTAATTTTTGTAGGGTATTTTTCTAAAAACCCTGTTTTTTTATTTAAAAATGTATGTATTGAGCTTCTTTTTATGTGTAAACAAACCTTTAAAACTTTTAACATACAAAACCATAGATAGCCATGTAATATTTCGCTGTCACTGTTCAGAAAAGTTACACAAATTCTGTCTTTCCTTTTACATGGTGAGAATTTTCGACACTGTCGCGATTCTTCAGAAACGACAGAAAATCCCACCCGTCACATTTCTGGAAAGTGGCGATTTTTTACTTATTGCTTCATTTAAAATAAAAACTCAGCGTCCTTAATATTTAACCTAACATTGTAAGAGAAACTGCGTCATTTTTTTAATAATCTTATGTAAATTTAATATTTTAAAGATATTCTATAGGACTAGTTTTAAGGCGGAACTAAATTGCTACTACGCGTACCAATAAACGTCAAAAAGTGAAAATTCTCACCATGTAAAAGGAAAGACAGAATTTGTGTAACTTTTTTGAACAGTGACAGCGCCATGTTCCATGGCTATCTATGATTTTGTATGTTAAAAGTTTTAAAGGTTTGGTTACACACAAAAATAAGCTTAATAAAATACATTTTTAAATAAAAACAGGGTTTTTCACAAAAATTGCCTACAAAAATTAAAATTGGCATATTTATTATTTACTGGAAATATTAGCAAATAAGTCTTGACAAAAAAGAAGTTAGTGTAGTGTTTAAAAAGAGCGAGATTTTCTGACGGTTTCTGAAGAATCGCGACCAAATTGACGTTTATTGGTACGCGTAGTAACAATTTAGCTCCGTCATAAACTAGTCCTGCAGAATATCGTTAAAATATTAAATTTACAAAAGTTATTAAAAAAATGATGCAGTTTCTCTTACAACGTTAGACTAAATATGAAGTTCGCTGTGTTTTTATTTTATATGAGGCGATAAGTAAAAATCGCCACTTTCCACAATTCTGACTGGTGAGATTTTCTGTCATATCTGAAGAATCGCGGCCATGGTGCCTGTTTTTCTGTTTATTGAGTTGCATTTTTCCAGTTTTCGTGTTCCATTGAAGACGTTCAGTTTTGAACTGAGTGCGGGTATTCTGCACCATCAGCTATTATATTCTCGTGCCGCACTTTGTGCAGTCTTTAACAATTTAAAATGTCGTTATAATTTCGGTAGTTAAACCCGATAATTAAAGTTTTCTTGCTTTTTATAGTTTAGCACAATGGTAAAATAAATAATGATAATAAAATATTTTTATTCAGTGGCGTAGCTATCATCTAGCAACCCGAGGCAAAGCCTCGTGGCCCGGCGATGCAACGGGGCCCACTGCCCAGTCAGTATTTCCAGTAAATAAAATTGTGTATTTATTTTACTAAACCATCTAAAACCGGATATTAATTTTATTAGGCCTGCGCTTTTGCTCTCTCTAACACAACCTAACATCACAACTCTCATACCCAATTTTTATGTTATTGATCACGTTACAGGTCAAATTGAGAATCGATTCTATTGAAGAAATTCTTCTAAAAGTGTAAACGCTTTTATAACTAATATTCTGAAATTATAGAGCCTTCTATAGCAATTGAATATAATCATCTTTTACCACTTGTAAAAAACGATCTAAATAATAATATGTCGACTAGCGATTTTTTTGAGCTAATTATTAAACAATACGGAGTTCTAGAAAGTAACTTGTTCAAATATTTACCGCACAAATGGGTCACAGTAGATTAAGCAGCTTAGCTTTACTTTCAATTGAGACGAAACTTGCTTACTTAATTATCAAACAAAACACAAATTGAGAACTCTGAAAACCAAACCAAGAAAGAATCACCTTAAAGTCAGTACCTTCTTTTTAAATTCTTGTCCCACCATAGTCCCAAACTCAAAAGATTCCGATGGTAGCTTGGTATATGTTAAAGAGTGCTTTAAGCTTGTGCCAACAGATCCTCAAGAGGTGGAAAATATCATCAAATGCTTAAAAAATAAAAAATTTGTTGGCCTTGATGAAATTCCGGTGAGTCTGCTGAAACAAGCCGCATTTATAATCTCCAAACCCCTCGCTCATATAATAAACATTAGCTTTGAAACCGGCAAATTTCCGTCTTCCCTTAAGTACTCTATTGTCAAGCCCTTGTATAAAAATAAAGGTGTCAAAAATGATATTAAAAATAATCGCCCAATCTCTTTATTAAACAATATAAACAAAGTCTTCGAAAAACTAATGCACCAACAAATAACAGATTTCCTAGAAAGTCAGCAAATTCTCTCAAACCAGCAAAACGGATTCCGAAAAGGGAAATCAACAATAAGGGTAATATATCAAAAAATTAATAAAATAATTAAAACACTTAACAAGAAACAAACAAGATTTAACCAAAGCTTTTGACAGTATAAATCATGAAACTAAAGAAACTAGATGCTTGTGGCATACGAGACATGGTACTGCGGCTTATTGGTTCTTTTCAAGAGGGCAGGTGGCAATGCACGGAGGAGGTGTGCAGAGATGGGGAAAGGTTAAGATCGGAATTCAGACTGGTGGACAGGAGTGTTCCTCAGAGCTGCTCCTGTGTTGTCTCCGCTTCTCCATATTCTATACACAAACGATATAACAAACATTATTCAAAATGATAGAATAGTGTTATTTGCAGATGACAAAACTGTTATATATGAGAACCAAAACATAGAAATGATCACATCGAACATTCAATATGATCTAAACAAATTAGGAAAATGGTTTGAGTCAAATAGTTTAACACTAAATATAACAAAAACACAACTCATCCATTTTCGGCTAAAAGCTGCAAAAAGTTTGTGTGTGGAGTATGGAGGTACAGAACTAAAATTTCAGAATAGTGTGGCGTTTCTGGAAGTCACTATTGATGATAGGCTAAGCTGGGAAACTAAGCCAACTCTGCTACGCTCTCAGAATTATTGGAGAAACAGTGTGTCTTTCTGCTTCCCTTACTTCTTATCACGCGCATTAGATATGGTGTCATATTCTGGGGAAACTCAGCTTATGCTAATAGAATACTTATTCTACAAAAGCGTTGCCTAAAAACAATCTTAAAACTAAGTCGCCCAGAAAGCTGTAAGACAAATTTCACTAAATATAAAATTCACACAGTATATAATATTTATGTTCAGGAAAGTATAAATTTTATTTTGAAAAACCTAGATTTATTTGAGAATCATAAAACACAAATATTACACAAGGCAAAAACAAAACCTAAAAACAGATATACCACAATTTAGCTACCTACAGAAAAATGTAACTTTTAGCATATTAAAGATCTGGAACTCGCTGCCATTACACTAAGACAATAACCAAATAGAAAAATTCAACAAAAAATAGGTCAACTTTTGGAAAATAGATCCTATTAAACCGTTGAGGAATTTTTCAGTGACGCAGAAAAACTGAAGTTTTTGAATTAGGATGAAAAATACCAGACAAAAACCTTTATAAGAAAGATATGTACTATTTTGTGTGTTTTACGTAGTTTCCTATTTTTTTTTTGTTTTTGTATGTCATTGGAATGTTTTTTATTTTCTACGTCTTTATAGACTTAACTGTCGTAAAATCACCGAGTACTAAAAAATCGGAATCGACCATTATTCGCTATCAAATTTTTATATTTTTACTTTGTAACTTTTACTTTTTTATAAGATTATTTTTTATTATTCATAGATTTATTACTTTGACATGATCTACACCTGTAAAGGTAAAAAATTGTATTTTAAATAGACCAAATAAAATGAACTTGAACTTGAACTTACGAAATGGACTTAACGACTCTAATAAAAGAATTTGCCAATAAAAAGCGACAAAAGGGACTTTTAAATTATTGACCTCTTAAGATTTGTTAGCAATAAAAATGCGGTAAATAAAATAAATAACAATTTAAATATATATATTTTTACCAAACTAAAATAAAGTTATGATTGTTTTCCACAAACCAAAACTATACTTTTTTGCACTCGACGCGCGTTTCGCTAACAACGTTAGCATCATCAGGAGACAATAAACTTAGGCTTAATAAATAAGCTGATAAATAGACATTCTTTTCAAAAGACCTTTCGGAATTCCACTTTTTTCAGACAAAAAGATACCTCCGACTCAAAATTTATATCAATTCCTTATAATCCTAATTATACGAAAGGATTACAAAAACTATTTAATAACACCGGTCTTAAATTAGTATATCAATCCGGAAACACAATAAGAAGTTTACTAGGAAATCCCAAGGACAAAACTACAGTCCGAGAAAAAAGTGGAATTTACGAAATTAGTTGCATGGATTGTGACAAAAAATATGTTAGCCAAACGAGACGCTCTATTCAAACACGATTTAAAGAACACTTAGCACACTTAAAATACGAAAGAACAGAAAAGTCAAATGTGGCCGAGCATGCTTTTGAAAACAATCATAGATTCACATTAGGTAACCTAAAACTGCTAAAAAGTGTACCAAACAAAAGACTTGAATGCATATGAAAGTATGGAAATCATTAAAGGGAGACAGGATTATAAAGCGTGATCAATCACAAATTATTAGTCTCGTCTCCGCCCACTAAAAGATAGTATATAAGATAGAGCATAGGTTAATTTAGTTTATTGTTTATCGTCTTCTGATGATGTTGTTAGCGAAACGTGCGTCGAGTGCAAAAAAGTGTAGTTTTGGTTTGTGGAAAATAATCATAACTTTGTTTTAGTGCAACCAAAGGTTCCAAATTCCCAACATAAACTAAAATAGATATTTATTTTACAAAAAAAATACCAACGTGTGGTAGTATTTTGTATATTTATTATTGGGGGGGGGCATAAATTGTCCTTGCCTCGGGACCCCAAGTCATGTTGCTACGCCGCTGTGTTTATTATCATATTGTAGAAAATTACATAAAAAAATAAATTAAAAAGAATAAACTGTATAATATAATAAACAATAAATTGTATAACAATATATAACATTTAGTGTTGTGTACAATCTACAAAAAATTTCATCATTTAAAACGCAATTTAAAAATTTGCAAACAATAAACTTTATCGAAATAGGTTTTCTATTTCTGTATTACATTTACAAATCAAGTCCTTAATTATTTTTTTATATTTCTACATCCTCTTACTCCTTTCATTTCATTTGCAATTAAATTAGTTGCTAGATAACTTATAAATTTTGTTTCAATAACCTTTTTTAGGTTTTTTGATCTACGCACCGTAGTTTTTTTTAAACGTTTCTAGTTCTGTGTGGATGTTGGAAAATTTCAAAATTTTCTTTTTCTTTAAAAAATTCTAAGAGCAATTGTTTGACATAAGACAATTATTATGTTCTTGAAAGGGCTTGAGGGCAGCCATTTGCAACTATAAGAGAAAAACAGTGGATTGAAGGTATAATAAAATTAATTCAATTAATAAAGTTTTTATGGTGTCATTTTGTAATTTGTTCTTTCAAGCTTTAATTAAAAGTTAGATTTTACAATTTTTACTTTAATTTATATAGTTAATTTAAAAGTTCAATTCTATTTAAACTTCTTTTGTAAACAAGGGTAGGACTACTAAGACACTAAGAGGCATTAATACACTGAATAAAACAAATTTCTCTAAAATATAACTAAATAATAAGTCTTTAAAAGCCGTTGTTACCAGGAATAATTTTTTCTACATTTGAGTAAAATATGTTGTTCATTTTGTGGTTACTTTCTACAAATCATGGTGAATGCGCTGTTATTGAGATTGAATCTTATATTAAAATTTATATTATTATATTAAATTTTATATTCTAGTAAACTTTTAAAATAAACTTAAATATTTTAAATAAAACAACGTTGAAAATTTGCCCATTCTCAACTTCCATTTCTATGTAAGTCACCTACCACGGTAAAAATTACAATTGGAAAACGCCATAATAAAGAAATTTGGAACTGTGAAGTGAGCAGGCAGGTAGAGGCACGTAAAACCAGTGAACTGAGAAATTTCCCGTTTGTGACATCAGAAGTGCGATTGTAACGTCAGAAATGGGAAGTGAGAACTGCGAAGTGAGCAGGCGGATAGGGGCACGTAACAACTGAGAAATTTTCTTTTTGTGGTGTAAGCAGTACGATTCTGACGTCAGAATTGCGAAACGAGAAGTGAGAAGTGGGCAGGCGGGTACTAAACCGCTGTCAGTGCACACCGAGTGGCGCATTTAATTTACCAATGAAATACGCTATTAAAAACATAAACTTAATGGAACTTTCAATGTCATTGTCCGATTCGATTGGAAAACACATCTACATTTGAAAGCCTCTGCAAAAGGCTCATAATCTTCATGCCCCGGACAAAACATTAAAAACTCTTATTTTTCTCCACTTTCAGATTGAATTAGTACCCTGTGACCCCAAAAGGATGTCTCCGGAAGGTCAGTGTAACAATTCAACCGTTTCGTCGAAGGGCAGCTTGACTCGACGTCACCCGATCACATCACCTCAATCAGTATTATCACCCAGTAGCGTTTTGTCGCCGTGCAGTGACAGCATTCTGTCGCCTGACTCACTATCGCCTTTGAGCGTATCAAAACAGGGATCTAGAAGCAGCAAACGAAAGCAGAAAGTGTCCAAGCATTATCAGGTAGGGTACGGGACATTATCGTCAGACCCTCTTCGTAGCTAGCTGTAAGGTGCATTCTCTATTATTTGATTATAAGTTAGAAACAAAAATAATTTTAGTATTTAAAACTTGTGCTTTTTTTAGGAAAGTGACATTGTGGATTCACCGACCATGCTCTACTATAAGAGCGGCTTAGGTGACAAAATTAGCGATTACGAGGACGTGTGGACCAACGAAGGTCACCTTGTTAAACCATTGATTAAACATAACAACAATGGAAGCAGCAACCTGGCTTCGCCAGATTTGTTACAGCACACGCTTGGAAACGACTCTTCTAGGTACGTCATAATCCATTGACATTAGGGGTTATAAGCCACAGTACGTAACTCGACGTAGCGTAAGTATCGTTACACCGCGTATCGTACGTAAGATCAAAAGAAAGTTGTTTATTATAAGCAAGTATTTCAAGGCATCTAACGAGGCGCGGTAGGTGGTGTTTTTCATACCTAAATCGCGTCAAAAACTCTGGTTCCGCCACCTCATCAAAGTTGAACCTTTCATAACGGGCTGCTCTTTTCTCGAAAGCAGCCTCTTCACGGAGAATTGTCTTCATCGTCGTCATCAAAAATAAAGACATTAAAAATGTCTTCCATTTTTGAAATATAAAAAGGAATCACAAAACACGACAATTTTTAGGTTGTCTTATGAAAAACAAAGCAAATGAGAGCGTCTATGCTCGACTACTTAATCAATTTACAAGATAAGCAAGAAGCGTTGCTTTAAGCCTTTTTTAGCTCGTCTTAACTAGGCGACGTATCCTCTCTGCGTAACGTACGTTGCGTTTACGCCATGCCGTGGCTTATAACCACTATTCAACACATAAACTGCGCGCGGGCTCAATTTCGAAGTTAGAAGCTGAAAAAATAATAGGCTAGTGATCATCACCGCCTTAGTTTTTGAGATACATTTTAATTTTTTTGTCGACAGGAATGGAAGCGACATTTCCAGGCACATCACATCGCTAAACAACAATGTCCTATTACCCGAAGGCTCGTCGCACAATAGCTCATCGAACAAGGTTTTTTGTAGCACGCCCGTTCAAAATGGCACCCAAAACAGCAGTACCAAAGGTATGGACTTTATCGTAGAAAAATTTCCTGCACTTTGCTATATCTTTTGTGCCATCATGTCTGTTAAGGCTAAATAATATTTCACACGGATCTGGATCTTAACCCCTGGAAAATTCCAGAGAAATGAAGAAAATCCAGATCCAAAAAATGCAAACGAACTATAATCTAAGTTTGTTGAATACAAAACTAACATTGTTTTAACTTTGAAAATATAAATAATGGTTAACTAGTGGTTTAACTAAATAAAGAATGATATAAAAACACTATGGAATAATTATTTGTAAAGAGAATTAATAAAAAACGAAGATTCGCTAAATATGATAAGTTGATTTATCGTAGCGGTAAAATCCCTGCTGACTGGCTAAAATCAGCCTTAAATTTGTTACGCTGCCTAAAAAACATTCAGCAAAGAAATGTAGTGGTTATCGCCTGATCAGCCTAATGAGCCATATGTTAAAAATATTTCTAAAGATTATCCACAAAAGAATTTATGGGAAATGCGAATCCTTTATAGGCGAAACACAGTTTGGATTTCGTGGTGGGTTCGGGACAAGAGAGGCCTTATTTGGCATTCAAGTCTTAGTTCAGAATATGCCTGTTTGATAGATTATGAGAAAGCATTTGATCGAGGCCATCATAAAAAGCTCATATAATCGCTAATTTTCTAGATGACCGAGATCTAAAGATAATTGCTAATATATACTGGAATCAGACTGCTCAAATAAAGGTTGATGGCCAACTGTTCCAAAAGGTCCAAATAAGAGGAGTACGCGAAGGCGAAAAAAAAAAGGTTGTATATTGTCTTCGCTGCAGAAGAGGTCCGGGTCGTAGACGGATATCATGTCTTAAAAATCTTAGACAAGGGTATCTACGACACTTTTCCGAAACGCAGTGGACAGGGTACAGATCGCGCTGATGATAGCCAACCTTCGAAGAGAGCATGGCACTTGAAGAAGAAGAAGAAAGTAAATAAGTAAATGTCAAAATCACACGATTCTTAAGCATGCACACTTGCATCGTGTGACTTCATCGTGTCTTCTAGATGATCAGGAAAAGCAAAGACATATAAAGATCAATCGCCTTTGCCGTTTACCATTCTTGGAGGCAAAAAAGTTTTTTTTACTGATGCTCAAAGTAAAAGTTTTTTTATACTGAATAATACATCTTTTTTTTAGCTGCACTTACCTCTCCATTCTTAGACAATTCATACCAGTCCACGTCGGCAGAAAATTTAGACTCTCCCAGTATCCAGCATGTACCCAAGCAGGCTAGTCCTTTTTATGCAGAACCCGCTGATAGTTTGTCTTCGAATTCTATTCACCAAGTACCTAGAAGGTTAGCACCATGACTAAAAACAAATATATTACAACAGCGGCAACTACTAATAACAACTATTGGATATATACAGAAAGGACTGGGCCTAGCATAGACCAGGCCGATTTTTAGTAATTTCTTCTTTTAGTAACTAAACCACTAATAAAAAAAATTTAACTATCCCCTCCATTTTAGTAGTTAAGTCGTACCAGCATTTTGGATAACTTGCGAAATGTCAAATATATTTCGTCCCTGGATTTAAAATCTGGTTCCCATGGCTTCTGATAGCAAGATAACGCCCTTTACGTCAGTTAACAATCAAGGGTTCTATCAGTGCTGTAGTTTTAGTTCCTTAAGTGGAAAAAAAATATTTTTAAATATCGGGAAAACGTTTTCAAATAAAAATTTTCTAAAAGAAAAAAATCTTATTTTTCATATTAAAGTATATGTAACATTTCAGAAACTATTTATTGGTTATTTTTAAAAAAATTACGCTTATCTTACAATTCTTTCAGATTGGTAACAAGACCCGCTCCCGGGGTACCAGTCCACCATAGGCACTCAAACCCGCCAGGGTTGAGCTCAGCGAAAATTTTAAGTCCGGGTCTGGAGGGAGTAGAGGATCTGAATGATTTTGGCGGAGGTAAGCAGGAAAAAATCATAGAGGGGTTGGAGTTGAAGTGGTTGGGGTTGGTTTACCTTCTTTTAATTTTGTACTTGTTAAATACAAAGGTATAGTCGTTCAAAACAGGTCATGTGATATCCATACTTTTAGGAGTCAAATTAATATCAGAATTGACTGTTGTTAAGACAGGGCTCGGAGCACTTTTTTGATTTTTTTGCGAATAAGTTAAAAATTCTTTCTAAGGCCACCGATTCATATTTTTGAATATTTCGAATTGCTGGCCTTAGAAAGAAATTTGTGCCTTCGATAATCACGTTCAGTTGCAGAAAAAAATGCGTACAAGAAATATTTTGAGTCTTGTGATTTATGTCAATATTAATTGAAGTCTCATATCAAAAAAGTCGTCTGATACTTGAATTTCTATGCACGCAATTTCTGTGCAACTGAAGGTACTATAGTTTCACGTTAAAATTGTCAACCATTATATTATTATTATAATTATGCCTAATAAACAGTAAAGAAATTTTGAAATTTTTAGGAATGATCTCCACTTCGGTAGACAATCTAAGCCCCAAACAAAGATTTATGGGCTTGAAAAAGCCTGAAGTCAAACCAGTTTTACCTCCTTTCATCAGGTCCAAAAATAACAACAACGACAGTTGGCAGGTGGACAACGGTTGGAGATTTGTTAGTGAGTATTAGTATTTATTTTAACATTTTGATCTCAAAATTATCTTGAAAAAGATTTTGCGCCAAGAATTCAAACAAATGTAAGGGTCGTCAGTCAACTTTGTCCCCATGCAAAACCAAGTATATTTACAATGTTAATTAAAAAATTTAAACCAAGTTTCTGAACCCCACTGCATGATCCCGAAAAGTCAAAATAGTTAAGCGTTTTGTCAGTATGTTGAAACAGTCAGTTCAAGAGTTATCCACGGTGACAGTGTGCTTGAATTAGGTAAAAGTAACATACCGTCTTGAAAACTGTCTATAATAAAATCCCAGTTCTTCTTTTTGAAAATTTTCAGTTTTAATTAAAAAATTATGCTTAAGCAACCTTGATTAAATTTAATATGTTAGTTCAGAGTAGAATTACGATATGCAGAGGGTGAGTTAAAAAATGTAATGTAATGTAAATGTTTTGTGTTTGTTTTACAGCAAATGATTGCGATATAAGTATGGACTCGAGCGAGTGCGACTACGACTCAGACTGGCCCAACGTGCCCAATTTGCTCACCTCATTAGAAACTTTTACCCCCGACACCGACACCGAAAGGACCACATTGCAGGATTTGATCTCAAAACGGTAACAAACCCTCACTTTTTTCTAAACCCAGTTAACAATTTAGCTCACATTTTTAAATTTTTTTCACATTATGTCATAATTCAGGGAGTGTTTTAGCTATGTTCGATAAAAGTGAGCTAAGTAGTCCCAGAGATAAAATAACCGTCAGAAAATCTCGCCTTTACAAAAAATCTGACGGTTTTTAAACACAAGATTCCACTATAACTGCTTTTTTGTCAAGATTAATTTGCTAATAATTCTTAAAATTTAGTTTTTTAATACTGTTCCAGTTTTAAACACAAAACCATATATAGCCATCGAATATGCCTGTCACTGTTCAGAAAAGTCACACAAATTCTGTCATTCCTTTTCTATGGTTAGAATTTTCGACACTTTTTGTAAAACTAGCCCCCCAGAATTTCTTTAAAATATTAAATTTACAAAATGTTGTTAAAAAAAAATACGCAGTTTCTCTTACAGCGTTACAATAAATATTAAGGACGCTGGTGTTTTCATTTTAAATGAAGCAATAAGTCAAAATTGCCACTTTTGAGAAAAATTTGCGTTTATAGTTCCGGCGACAATACAATAATATGGTATTATTAAGTACACACTTCCCTCAAGGAAGGAAGTGGAAGGGGGAAAAGATTTAGTTGGTTCGAGTTAAATTTAGATAGATACATGGGTTTTTAGGAAAGGGGATAAGAATTTTTGATCAGATTTGAAAATTTCAATATGGCGGATTCAAAATTCACGATTAATTTTTATTAAAAAAAACTTTTATAGAACCAGCTTTTATTAAATGCACTCAAAAGTAGAAAATAATTTTTAATTTTTCTTATACCATAATAAAAGCGATGGGCCCAAATTAAAAATTTTAACTTTACGGTGACAAAGATAGAACTACAAAAGAAGAACTAAATTCTGTTCAAATGATAGACAGAGTGCTTTCCTCTAAAGAAGCTAAGCAAGCCTTTGAAAATGTCCTTAGGTTATAGAGTAATACAACTGTTTCTTAGATGAATCACCGATGTGACTGATATACGATACCTGAGGTTAAAAGAAAGGTAAAAAATTGTTTTATACTTTTGAGTGTATTTAATAAAAGCTTGTTCTTTAAAAGTTTTTTTTAATAAAAATTTATTTAAAGATGTATGTTATGAAGCTTATTTTTGTGTGTAAACAAACCTTTAAACCTTTTAACATACAAAATCAGAGATTGCCATGGAATATGTCACTGTCACTGTTCAGAAAAGTCATACAAATTCTGTCTTTCCTTTTACATGGTGAGAATTTTCGACACTTTTTGACGTTTATTGGTACACGTAGTATCCACATAGCAATGAAAGAACGTTTAAAACCTCCTTTTGAGGACATCTTTAGCATATGCTTGGTACATACTATTTAAGTATATGCTATTAAAGATATCCATAGCAAATGCTATGATTTGAGCAGGTCGATCCTTTTGATTACATCTTTAACACATGCAAAGAATATATAAATTTTAAAAGATTTTTTGGTCCATTTAGCGCACATGCTATTCTGGTACCATAAAAGAACCTCAAAAGAATGAGCTTCTAAGTACTCTTTTGGCATATGCTAAGGAAATACCACTAAAGAAGGTTACTATTAGAAGATCTTTAGCATATGCAAAGTATATATCACTTATTGAACATTATTTGGTCCTTTTAACGCACAAGCTATTCTGGTACGGTAAAAGAACATCAAAAAAATGTTATTGTAGTATTTCCTTAGCATATACTAATGACATACCATTAAAGAAGGTTACTTTTAGAACATCTTTAGCATATGCAAAGTATATACGCATTATGAAATAAGTTAAAAAAAACTCGAAAAAAAACCATGACCGGAAACGAACCCGGTAACCCTTTGTTTAGGGATGCTTGTCCATATATATCCACCAAACGCGAAAATTCTCTGATTAAGCTTTAATCATAATTAACACTTTTCAGTCGACCTATAAAAATCCGCCAAAACGTTTATATTCCGCAGTTTCCAACTATTTCTTTATAAGCGCATGGTACAGTGCATAAAGCATTGGTCTATCAACCTATAGGTCGTCGGTTATTTGTTTTTTTTTTTTTTCTTAGGGTGTATTGTGTGAGGACATGGTTTTTAGAGCTCAAAAATATTTTTTTTTATTTTATTTAAAGCCAATATGTCTTAGGAGTTATACTGGTTTTGCGCTACTATAGATTTAGCACATACCAATCATCTGATAAGAATATCTATAAGTACATCCGAAGAACCGTCATAGCATGTGCTTAGGTCGGAACGTAATCGATTCTTAGCAAATGCTTAGGATGTTCCAATGTTGATTTAGAACATTCTTACCATATCCTTTTTCTTCTTGAGGATATTCTATGCACATGCTAAGGATGACAAATTGCTATGTGGGTAGCAATTTATCTCCGTCGTAAAACTAGTCCTGCAGAATATCTTTAAAATATTAAATTTACAAAATGTTATTAAAAAAATTACGCAGTGTCTCTTACGTTAGGATAAGTATTAAGGACGCTGTGTTTTTATTTTAAATGAGGCAATAAGTAAAAATCGCCACTTTCCAGAATTGTGATGGGTGAGATTTTCTGTCGTTCCTTTTACATGGTGAGAATTTTCGACGTTTATTGGTACGCGTAGTAGCAATTTAGCTCCGCCGTAAAACTAGTCCTACAGAATTTCTTGAAATTATTAAATTCACAAAATGTTATTATGATGCAGTTTTTCTGATAACGTCAGGATAAATAGTAGTCTGTAATACCAAGTGGAGAAAAGAGCAAATGGAGTTTTTTAGAAAAATTCGCATGGTTTTCGGAATTTTTAAATTTTTCCCACTTCTTTATGCATAGGTTCCCTGATATTAGGACGTTAGACCTGTCGTGTGACAACGCCCTACATCACAGAATGTCAGCGTACGACAATGTGGAAGATAGACTGATCATACCGAAAGCGCCACCGTCTGAAATAAGCGAGATGACGGAGTTTTCCGAACCTTGGGCGGAGGTAAAGTCGTAACTTAATCAAATATCTCTTAAATGACTTAAGTTCCGGTTTTGTCAATTCAAAGTGCGTTTTTCATTAAAATTAGCAAATGACTTAGACGCAACCACGTTTATTATGATATAATTTTAAATAATGGTCATAATAAGTTACTATTTCGAGTAATTGCTAATGTTAATTGCTAATGTTATCCAGTAAAACGATTTTAATGCGTTTTTTTCTGTTTGGAGCGTATCCTTCAGAGAGCGTCCTTATCTATGTTCGAAAAGTAGTTCCAGAGAATATACGATTCTTGTCGGAGGTTTTAAAAAATTTTAATTTTACTTGTGGGGTAATTTTTTGTATCCTACTGAACCTTTTACTACGTACATACTTTACATACCTTTTACTACGTACATGTATATACTGCGTGTTACGTTTACGTATTGGTTAATATTTTAATCTAAGGATCTACTATTTTAAGTATATTTCATTTTTTTTTATTTTCTGTGTACCTACCTACCGGCATGTACCGCCACTGACTGATTTCACTTGCTCCCCTTTTTTTTCAAACACTAAGAAACGTTTTTTTAACAAAATGTGGTTTTAAAAAGACTTCCAAACTGCTTAAAACATCCTGATTTAAAATAAATAACACGAAAAAACTTATGTCACTAAAGACTAGACTAGACTAGACTAGACTAGACTAGACTAGACTAGACTAGACTAGACTAGACTAGACTATACTAGACTGAGTCTAGATGGTGTTGATCGGACTGTCTGCATTCCTCCCCGCCTACAAGCCAATCACGACCAAAAGTGGTTGACACAGAATTCTCCGTCCCTATCGTTCTAACGTCGTTTAAAAGGATAGAAAATAAATCGATATTTCTCATCTTTGTTTTGGTTTGATTTTATTTGTAAATAAACGGTGGTTATTATTTGCCAAGGAGTTTTCGTTAGATCGAATATCTTGTCTCTTTTTAATCTAAGGTCTCACCCTTCGATTAAACTTTAATTAAGTTGACTAAGATCTCCAGAGTGAAGATTATTTAACCTAACTTTAATTTCTGGTCAATTTTTATTTTATAGGTATGTCAAGGTACGACAGAAACTGAGACAGAAACTTACTCGGAACGTACCCTTACGCCTAGCGTAACTCCAACTTGTATGAAAGTGGCCTCTATCAAAAAATCGAGGAGTTTTAGAGATAGATTGGACCCATTACTTGGTGAGCAGAAATTATATTTTATACTGATTGTATACTTATAAATTAAGAATTGTAACAAATATTTCTCTTCGGTAACTCTCTAATCTAGTATATGTAAACATGCACCCCTATCGACGATGAATTCTAGGAAGAAAGGCTAAAGTGCCTCTTTACCTGATTTAACGCCTTTGTGTAGCAGTCGGAGACAGGGAATTAGGCGACGCGTTGCTGCCTGTCCGGCTGAATTCTTAATTTTGTTTTCTTTATAACACATTCACGTTTTATTTCCTTTTGTAGTTTTGAGTTAATAAAAGTTTTTGAAAACTTTAAATGATGTTGCGGTACGAGTCCCAATATAAATAAACATCTTGTACAGGTTTTAAAGCAATACTCCACGTCTCTCAGAATGTTCGCTTATTTTTAAAGCACTTATGGTATTATCTCCACCTTATTTTGTTCGATAAGAACTTTTTGTGGGGTTTATACAAAAAAAAAACAAGTTACCGGTATTTAATCAAAATCACAATTTTAAATACGAATATTATTGGAACTCACTAGATACAACATACACATGTTTTTGGTGATTTCCGGAAAAAAGTTGATATCTATAATAATAAATTTAAATACCAGATCTTTGTATTTATTGATTCTTTATCAAATGAGGTTTTTAATAAAACAACAATACATTCGCATTACTCACGTAATGTGCTTATTTATTGTTGACAATACCTCTGCTATTTCGTTTTTAGTACCTCGTTTAGTTTGGCTCAATCTTTATTTATGTCGTAGTGCTTTGAAAAATGTTAAAAAACTTGTTTTGGAAGAAAAAAGTTGAAAGTGATAAATTAAAACTAACAGATAAGGGGGGCAATAGTAGGTGAAGTAGTGTAAATAGTTGAACGGGGTCCTTTTTTAACTCCCGCCAATGCGAAAAAAGAGGGGTGTTACATAGAAAAAAAATTGGGTTCGGTCTGTCTGAAGTAGTTTGTCTATGGGGTGTCATAAGTATGATCCCTAAAGCGATTTCGATGCGATTTTTTTTTTGTACCGTACCTTTCAGGGAGTGTTCTTAGGTTCGATAAAAATAGGCTAGGTAGTTCTAGAGGCCCTCTATACATTTGACAGTTGTGTTTTTACCAGAAAACCGATTTTATGAAATGGACTGATGTTTTATTTTCTCTTTTTATAATTTTCCCAGACAGTTTTTGAATGATAATGACTTTTTTGGTTAGTAAAATATGTCAAGCTTTGACAAAAAAAAACAGTAAGGTTCACGAAAGATTTAAAAATGTTAATATAGGTAAAATAGAAAAAAATATTATTGATCTATCTTTTTATTCCTCTTTTACTTAAAATAATAATATATAATATTATTTAAATTTAACTTATCTTACTTACTTATTTTGGAAAATGCATGATCTCTTTCCATTTTTCTTGCGTTTCTTTTTTCATTGAACAATGAAACAATACAAGGTCGTAGGCGCGAGTATTTTTGCAGTTTTTTATACCGCAATATTAGATTTTTAAACCGCATATAAACAATCAAATTTAAAATTTGATGTACCTACGTTTATTTATTTCCAATGGTTGCCAACACACAAAAATATTATCAACATTTCCCTAACAACTGCCAAATCGAGTTGCCTCTGGTAAAACAATAACTATCAAAAAGTGTATACAGGGCCTCTGGGTAGATCCAGAGATAAAACGCTTGACAGATGTAATCGATAGTAACTTGTGAACCGTTGGTCCGATTATGATTAAATTTGGTGTAGATGTATATTGTCAAGGATTTTAATATGATTTTATTTTGCTTGTTTTTAATTTATTGATACAATCTCTCCTTCTACATATTTTAGCTGCGCCCAGAGTCGAAGCCTTAAGAAACGTCCACCCGGAAAATACGGTCGTAGGAACAGCAATTCGAACATACACTTTGGAACTGGCGCAGGATAAAAGTACTACATTTGCTCAAAACATCGACAATTTTATTGCCTGCACTTGTGATTCCAAGGAGACTAATCCTCAGGTAAATACACTTTCTGTGTTCTACACAAATATGAGATTCTATAATGGCCCTGCCCTTGCATTTTCCGAAAAAATGCCGTAACTCTCTCAATCAAGTTAGCCTGGAAAAAATGCAGAGCCAAAAATTCTTCTGCGCGCGAGCAGACTGCGTCAAGCATGTGCAGTAGATTTTTCGACTTTATTATTTTCTTTGTTTTTCAAAGTTATTATTTTTACACATGTTGCGATCCTTAAGCCATTATAATATATCATAGTTATAATATGGTTTTAACTTGATTTTAGCCCCTGATAAGGCTTGCGACTTTGGGCATGTTTTTTTTTGGTGGCATCGACTGATGAACATATGAATAGTGACGTATAATAATCTTTATTTAAGTAGGAATCCTAATACATAGATAAATAAATAAGAACTAAATATTAAGGTCAAAAATAAGCAATAGCAAAAGTTCATAATAAAAAAATAATATAAAAATACAAAACAAACAATATAAGAAAGAACAATATAAAAAAAAGAACATACCACCATAACCAATAACAAAAGTAACAAACAAAAGTATCAATCAATATACCACTACCAAAATGAAACTATAGAAAGTGCAAATCACAAACATAAAAAGCAGCAGAGTTGAATAAGTACTATTCCACACTGCATTGAACAAATTTAATCATTAATATATTTAAGTAAATTACTTTTAAACACACCAATTGATGGGCTTTCTTTCAGTTCCAGTGGTAGATTATTATATTGTCGAAACCCCTTAATAAATAACGAATTTGTTACTCTTGCGGAAACTGATGTATTTGTGTACAGATTATTTCTTGCTCTTGTGTTATAGTTATGTATATTACGATTAAATAATAATAAGTCATTAAAATAAGCAGGTGCTAAGTTATTTAACATTTTGTAAATAAATAACATGCTGTTATAAAATAGCTTTTTTGAAATTGTTATGCATTTTAGAGAGTCAAGCATAAAGGAAATTGGTGTATACATATTACATTTTAAAATGGTACGCATGGCTCTATTCTGAAGTACTTGAAGCCTATTTATTTGATTTTGAAAATGTGGTTGAATTATTGAATTGTAAGTTAGAATTTTGATTTCTGTTGATAAATGCCTAGATATTCTAGAAAAATATAATATAAATCACTTTGAGATGCACCTAATATAATAGGGCTATCTAACAAATTGTCAAAGTCAGCCATTAACCACGTGATAGTCCTTTAAAAATGGTGGCTGTAGGGTAAACAAAGCGATTTTCCATAAGGCGTAATGCTAATAAAAATTAAAATTTTGGGAAAGTGGAAAAAGATTCAGAATAAACAAAGTTTTCTAAATCGGGGAGAAACGACTCGAGCATTTTGCTCGAAATGTTATAAATAAACTTAAAATTCGCAGTTTTATTTATCTCTCTCGCACTTGCACAGTGTAGATAGGTAGAGGGACATTTCCACGTTTAATTGCGAATTTTGAGTTTATTGTTAAAATTTCGGCAAAATGCTTATTTTTCCCCGATTCGAAAAGGATTACTCTATCACTTTGCTTAATCTGCGTCTTTTTCCACTTTGCCCAACTTTTGATTTAAGTTAGCATTTACGTCTTATGAAAAAACGGTTTGTTTACCCTACAGGGGCCATATTGGATCGGCCATAGTATTTTTGTTAGAGACCTTTCGGATGTCAAATTTTTTATTTGGGTATTTTAAGAGTACAGCCCATCACCGACCGAGAGTAAAGTCCTATTTACAAGGCATCTTTAAAATCAGAGACCATCCTTCCAAAAATTTGCACTGTTCACAAATAACAAATTTGACACCTATCAGCGTAAGCTGCTGCGTGCTATTCTAAAGGAGCCTTAACTCCTACTCGAGACATTCTAAAGTGCGGGACTTAAAATCTATGAAATCATATTTGGCTACGGTTTTTACTGGTAAACGGAAAAAACCCCAAGAAAAATTAATTGTTACATATTAAAAAATACTACGTGAAAATAAAAAAATATTCGACTTCAAATAAAAACCATGTTTAATGATAACACTTTTGATACTTTTTGACTAATTTTTTTATAAGGTCACTAATTACTTCAAAATTTTCAATAGAAAGAGGGGTCCAATGATACCTTGTTTAAAGAGAATTTTAATTTCCTATTCAAAATATTATTTTAAAAAAAAATCGGTTTAACCCTTACAGAGTTATGAGCATTATCGACTATAGTTCACGCACCTTCTCTTACTTTTGAATACTGAAGATATCGATATCGACAATACTTTTTCTACTTTTTGACGTGTTTTTTATAAGAATCATATTGACCTAATTAATATTATATATTATAAAATATAGAAAGGGGAGTCGGGTGATACCTTATTTAAAAATTATTTTAATTCTTTATTTAAAATATATATATTTTTTTAATCGGTTTGACCGTTTCAGAGTTATGAGCACTTTCGACTATAGTTTGCACACTTCCTCTTACTTTTGAATACTGAAGATATCGACATCAAATAAAACCATGTTTAGTGATAATACTTTTGGTACTTTTTGACGTATTTTTTATAAACGTAATATTGTCTTAAGTCACTAACTACTTTAATATTTTAAATAGAAAGGGGAGTCGGGTGATACCTTGTTTAAAAGGTATTTTAATTCCCTATTTAAAATATTATTTTTTTAAAATCGGTTTGACCCTTACAGAGTTATGAGTACTTTCGACAATAGTTTGCGCACATCCCCTTACTTTTGAATGAATTCAGTTATCGATTTCAAATAAAAACATGTTTAATGATAATAAATTTCACCACTTTTTGACTCTAAGGTCACAAAATGTGCAAAAATAATAATTGAAAAACAAAGAAAATAATGTAAAAATCAGGATCGGTTCTGGGCAAGGCTAAAGTCGAAAAATTACTGCGCATGACTGACGCAGTCTGCTTGCGCCCAGGGGCTTGATTCTCGGCGTAAGAGAACGATCATACCCTGAGAAGTGACCACTTCTATTAAAATCCAAAATTCCGTATTCTGGGATCGCCGATCGGCCGATCGCACAAAAGTCATTCGAACAACGCACGGTGGTCGATTTTTCGGAAAACGCGGACATAAATGGAAAAATTAAAAAATTCAAAATGTATCTAAATTTGCCCCTATATGGTTGTCTCCCAATGAGCATTTTTGTCTATATAAAAGTTACAGCAAATAATATAAATCCTTCATAAAATAACCAAAAGTTATATTATTTAGTGTTGGTGATAATTTTATAACTCTAATATATCTCTTAAATGAGTAAAAAAGACTTGAAAAACAACTGTTCAACACGAGCTTATAAAAATTTATGGTACATAGTAATGGATAGAAAAACAAGATATAGATTTTATAAAACTTCCTTATGAGCCCTCAAGTATAGAGATTATTATAAAAAGGTTTTACAACTGTTCTAACAACACTACATAACAAATTAAAAGTTTTTATGGATTTAGAAATATAAATTTTCCATCTTTCTTCCCTTTGCTTGTTATGTATTATTCTTTTTCTTTTTACAATAAAATTTTTTATAAAATGGTGTTTAGAAATCTTCTAAAATAAATAAAAATGAAAGTGAGATAAGCTGAAGCAGGAATCCTACTCTGAAAATCAGCTGCGGTCCCGTGTGTACTGTATAGTTTTCGAATACACTCACGTAAATTTCATAGGCTCCAAAAATACTTGAGAAAACGGGAAAAAAATATTCATTTAAATATCAGTTTTTTTTCATATGCGTTTTTCTCTTTCTGGGACAAATATTGAATTTTGTATGTTGTTTTTAACCCTAACAAGCAATATTTCGATTGAAACACATGTTGAAACCCCATAAATAACGTTTTTATTTAGGCCAAAAACCTATTTTTGTAATCCAAAATGGCGAAAATTTCCGACAATTCTATAAAAAAAACAATACAACTATACCACTGTTTACCTCGACCCTTTTAAAAAATGATGATACTTGGAACAAAGGGCTGCAGATGGCGCAGTGTTGAACACTGATGGTCCGTTTCTGCGAGCTCAGCATACTACACATACCAGGAAAAATACCCGCCTCCACACATTTCAAGCCCGCATAACTGTCAGAGGTAACTATCTCAAGAATATAGTTAGATTGCGGGGTCGAAGGGTGTACAGGCGAATATTTTCCGGGGTGTTCACATTTGCCGCCGACCAGCAGTATCAGCGTACGCGCTCGACGTTTCACGGTGCGTTTTTGCGACCTTAACACGGTTACTATATTGTTCTCTTTTTCTAAAACACGGTTCCCATCTATGCGTTTCTCATTCGTGGGTCCCCCGAATCAAAACACGTATCACGTGGTCTAAGCGAGATTTGCCTGTACAAGTTCATGTCTGACCACGTGATGAGTTTTTTGAGTCAGGGTGACTGCGCATGGGAAACGCTGGTGGGAATCAGGTGTAAAATGCATTCGATCCCGATATCTGTCATCGGCAACTATCTCAAGAAGATTTGGATCTCTTATCTCTCTCAGATTGATGTAATTAAAACAAGATAATAATGGTGTGGTATCTCGCAAAAACGCGCCTTTTGATGTCGCAAAAACGCTCCTTTTGATGTCGCAAAACGCGCCTTTTGATGTCACAAAATGAACCTTAAAAAATCTTGTTTGTTTTGTTATTATGATTGCTAAAATAAATTAAAATTGTTTTTTTTGTTCTAAAAACAGTTGTATTATAATCACTATATAAAGAAATTAATAACAACATTATAGAAAAAACCTTATGGGCAAAAAAGGTTTATGAATGAGTTCATAAGAATATTACAGACACCAATTTATATAACTATTGTGTGTGAGTTCCCAAGTTTTTATAAGTGTCTCTCGAAATATTTTCAATCTTATCTTATATAAATTTGTTGTTGGTTAATTAAGTTTTATAAGTGGGTTGATAGCAACATTTTAAGAACCAATCTATTATATATCTTTAATTGATAGTTACTTACGGTTTTATAGGTGGGTTGACAGAAAGATTTCAAACACCAATTTATATAACTTTTGTCACTGATGACTTATATTTTTATAAATATGTTGGTGGAAATATTGTTAAAACCAATTTATATAACATTTGTTACCGATGACTTTAATTTTTATAAAGATGTCCGTGGAAATATTGTTAACACCAGTTTTATGTTACTTTAGGGTACCATCAATTTAGAGCCTTTAATAAAACAAATATACAAACTCAATTCTTGTAGGAAACTTCTAAATACCCTAGGGTATCAATGGAACCCTCTTTATAATTTTTATATAAATATCTGTCACCAGAAGTTTCTGAAAATGCTCATTGGGCAAGATACTAGGCGAATAGTTCGCCAAAGAATAAACTATGCTTTTTACGAGTTTGACATTACGCATCAGTATTCAACATCAAATTTCAAATAGAAGACCCAGAGTATGACGGTATTCAACTGTTA
Organism: Oxystoma pomonae; assembly: GCA_963921995.1. Lineage (NCBI taxonomy): Eukaryota > Metazoa > Arthropoda > Insecta > Coleoptera > Brentidae > Oxystoma > Oxystoma pomonae. The sequence goes on along the minus strand of OY998167.1, from coordinate 35,998,264 downwards.
ATATCTCGAAAACAGTTGAAGATCGACATAGGGTACGTTATATAAAAATGCTTAGAATTAAAAAAAAATGTAAAAATGCAATAATATACTGGGTGTTTCATTTGGCATTCTTTTTAATATATTTTTTTTTCTAAACTAACATTTTTACTTTAATTTAGCGAATTAATAAATATATATATTTTTCCTCTTAAAAATGTCTTAAGATAAGTGAAAATTCACACGATCATCCTGTCTGTTTATTAAAACTAAATTAAGTTTTTTTTAATGTCCGACTGTGCGAGTCCTACTCTAAAAGACGGTCAAGTTTGTCGTAGCATGCGCATTAGTGAGTAAAATATCGATCGGTCGTTCGTCCAATAGCGTGCTCTGAAATAATATAAGTGACGTTTTTCACACGAGCTTTCCTACAAAACCCAACTACTGGGTCTAGTCGAGAGAACGGCTTCGCTCAAAAATTGCTGTTCAAGGCAGCTCTGCGCGTGCCCATAATAGTTTGGTGATTATTCGATCGTCTCGTCACTGCTTTTAAGCGCGTTTATTGGTTGAATTTACTTTTCTTCTCTCACTCGAACGATCACTTCCTATGACTTCCAGAATCGGTACCCAGAAGAGTTTTTGGTTCTGCATTTTTCCCAGGCTAACTTGATCAGGAGAGTTATTATCGCTACGGCTTTTTTTTCGAAAAATACAAGGGCAGGGCCGTTATAGTATCTCATAGTTATATTAGTACACCTGACTCACGGTCCTTTGATTATTCTAGAGACCGTGCACCTGACTGGCTCTACCATCATAGTGCTCGCGACATTTTTAATGTTGCCTTATTTCTAACTTCTTTCTACGAAACGACACATAATTATAAACAAAGACAATAAACCAATCCACAATTTTTACTCCATAAAAAGGTCTATAATTTTTATTTTTTAGGTTGTGATGAGAAATATGAGGCAATTCATGTCCGGAATGAAAAATTACTTGGTCAAACATGGAGAAAAGGAGTTTTATAGAGAGATAGAACTGGAAAGAAATAAGGTATGTTAAAAGATGTTTTAACAAGTTAGGTTTAATTGTGGATAGAGAATCTATCTACGGTTTAATCAATCACAATTTTTTTTACGAAGCCTATTTAATGAGTTATAAGCACGTTGGTACCACATGCAGTACACAATCATTCATGTCATATTTCACTTGAATGTTTCTGTAGACGTATTGTCAAAAGATATAGCCTAAAAAACTGCCAGTGACATTGTTTTCCATTGTTTATCATGCCAACTAAGAAAAACAAAATGGTCAAATTCGAAAATTGACGTAAAAAACCCTGTATTTTATTCCATTTTTTGGTAATTTTTTTTTTATATGAAATCTAGAAAACAATTATTTTTTTTTTTGAATGCCTTGTAGAAGGCCTTCTGAGTTGAATGACATAAAAAAAATTGCGGAAATGCACCGTTTTCGAAAAAAATGGAAACTTTGTGTAGAAATGTGTTACACAAAAAATAACAACGGTTTTAGTTTCTACTTGATTTCCTCGATGGAAATATAGAAATGAAAATGTGCAAAAATGCATTGAGAAAAACTGAAAAAATGACAATTTTATATAGAAATCTGTTTTTAAAAAAATTCTTACGATTTTGGAATTTGAACGTTCTCCTGAATATAACTATATCATTGAAAATGTGCGGAAATGTACCGTTTTTGAACTTCTTGTAGAAATGTGCTATGAAAAAAATTGAAACGGCTCTAGATTTCACTTCTTCTCCTCAATGCAAATATGGAAATGAAAATCTGCGGAAATACATTATTTTTGAGAAAAAGTGAAAAAGAGCCACTTTTTGTAGAAATGTGTAGCATGTTTCCGCAAATTTTTTCTTTTATATTCAAACTCAGGGGGTCCTATAGAAGACCCCCAATATTATTTTTTTCAATATCACATTTCATGTAAACGAAAGTTGAGCCCCATTTTTAAATTCCTTCTCTTTCCCTAATTTTAAAAATATGGTCATGCCAATATTTTTTAAGATATAGCACATTAAAATTTGATCGCTAATGACCTCATCTACCGTAATTTTAATGACAATTGACAACTTTAACATACATATTCTCTAAGGTTGCAAAAAGTTATACTACTTTTGTAAATAAATCATTTTTTTTTAATACCTTCATCAAAAACATGATTTTAGTAACTGTCTGCAGATAACTAAAGCATGGCTTTTTTGGTTACCGATGCAAAAAAACTTTTTTTGATCACGGGTGCAAAAAAAGATTTCGGTCCGTTTTTTACCCAAAGTTAAAGTTAATTATTCTTGCCTAAAAATTAGCTCATTTCCGCTAGTTTTCACCAAGTATTTATGAAAAAATCATTTAAAAACATCGTCAAAATATTAAATTGTCAAAGATTAAAATGTCGCAACAATGCACGTCACCGTGTAAAAAGGCACATCGCCAAGGAAACCAATGTTATTTCATTTACCAGCCGCCTTGATTTATAGTGTAAAAATGGTGTGTTTGCGAGAAGTGCTCTTCGTTCGAGATTTTTAAAGGTATTTTCCTGTTTTTCTTGGATTTTCTGATAAAGGTATTTAAAAAATAGTGTTCACAACTCGCGGCTAAAGTGTGCTTTTTTTTACTCGCGTTTTTAAATACCTCTCTTGTAAAAAAAGCACTATTTTAGCCACTAGTTGTGAAAACTACTATTGTAGCATGAGCAAAAAAAATACGGTAGATGAGATCATAGATACCTTAGCGGTAAAATTTTAATGCGCTATATCTCAAAAAATATTTATAATAGCATCGACGGACATATTATTCATATATAATCTTTAAAATTAGGAAAAAAAAAGAGGAATACAAAAATGCCATAAAATACAGGGTGTTGTATTTAAAACAAGAAAGCTGGTGAGATTTGTAATGATATTTGACAACTTTGGTATATATATTCTAAAAGTTCTCAAAACGTTATACAACTTTTATATTTAAAAGTTTTTGTAGCATACATAAAAACGGGAAAAGTGGTGGTGACATTTATAATAGAACATTCTGTACCAACGTGCTTATATCCCATTAACGAGGCTTACTTGTCATTTTAAGAAATAATTTGAAAATAGAATTTAAGATTTTCATAAAAGGGCAAGGTTTGGCGAAAAAAGTTTGTGTGTCCATCAAAATATTTTGGGAGGAAGGATAAATAAAGAAATAAATGTTTTTTTAGTTAAAGTCAACAGAATTTCTAAACCTAGACGCCATATTGGAGAGGGTGATGCATAAACTGGTAGTCAAACCCCTCAAAAATCACCTCCAAAAACTATTTGTAGAACATTACGAGAAAACTGGAGCAATAAGACTGTTGGCCGAAAATATTCAATATGCAGCTACTAGACCTATTTCTGAGTTAGCCATTAAGGTAAGTTTTATATTCATTTAATTTCATTTATTTCAAATTACAAGTTACAAAAAGTAATACATGCACAGTTTATAAATAATTCAAAAAATCGCATATGGCCTCAATTTAGTTTGGCAAGGCCTTGTCTGCCAATATTCAGAGCACATTGATAGTAAAGTGGTTTATTAATTCTAAAAAATTATACAGGGTTTTCCAAATTAGATGCTCACCATGGGGATCTTGTAATGGTCGGAGATACGAAAAGGTTTAAATTAGGGCAAAGTCAGCAAACTCAAAACTAAAATGACAAAATCCGAGTAGTTAGCTGTCAAAAAACGATGAAAACTTTCTACAGGCACTTTTTTAAGGTCTACCTAATGGCAGGACCATTTTTGAGATTTGACATTTCAGCATGACAGGAGCACTATCAAATTCATTTTTTCTTATAGACGCGTGCTTTTTTTCTGCTGCTGTTTGGTTTATGAAGGAAGACAGATAATATTTTGCAACCTAATTTTGACAAATCACCTGACGTTTTGGGTTAATTGACCATCACCAGCCCAAATTCAATTTTTGCCTTTATTTGACTCAAGATATTTTGGAAACTCGCCTGCAGTACCTTTTTTAAAAATGACAGTTTTGACCTTTTGTTTTTAACAAATAATTTTACATATTTAAAAAATATCTAGCTTTGTTTTGAATTTTAAAAGGTAATAATTAAAAACGAAGATAAAACGTATTTCACAAAATATTTAGCAAAATATTTTTTAAATCAAAACGTCAAAAAAAAACTGTAATTTTGAGAATGTCGGAAAGGGTACTGTAAGCGGGTTTCCAAAATATCTTGTAAGTTAAAAGTAAAATTGAATTTGGGCTGATGATAGTCAAATAACCCAAAACGTCAGGTGACTTGTCAAAATAAGGTTGCAAAATATTATCTGTCATCCTTCATGAACCAAATAGCAGCAGAAAAAAAGCACGCGTCCATAAGAAAAAATGAAGTTGATAGTGCTTCTGTCATGCTAAAATGTCAAATCTCAAAAAGGGACCTGTCATTAGATAGACCTTAAAAAAGTGTCTGTAGAAAGTTTTAAGCGTTTTTTGACAGCTTTTAGAATAAAAGCGCAAAAAAATAAAAACTAAAAATGATCATTCCGGTTTTTTTCGCCCCTCCGGTACTCGAATTTTGTCAATTTTTTTTTTAGTTTTGAGTAAAGCATTAAATTCCGCAACTTTGCCCTAATTTAAACCTCTTCGTATCTCCTATAGTTTAGGTAATCCCCATAGTGAGCATCGAATTTGAAACACCCTGTATACCATTAATAATATTTACAAATAAATGTTGTTAAGATTTTGAGTAAGGAAGTTCAAAATTAGTTTTTTTAGTTGTGAAGGTAGTTGGTTATAAATCACTTGTCCTTTCAAAAATCAATTTGTTTTTAGTCTTCGATAAACCTACCCTCAGAAGTTGTGCTGAGCAGGATCCAACAGCTGTTACAGAGGTTACAACAGTCGCATAGCCCCTTAGAAAAATTGGAGTACTTACTGGCGGCCACTGCGCTTATTTTTAACTCGGTAAGTACAGTATTTCCCACCCGAAATTTATAGATTTAATTGACGTCAACCGTCAACGAGAATTTTCGATCTGACGTTTGGTAATTTTGTTTCTCCCTAAAGCGACAGTTGGTTATTCTTACTTTTATTACGTGTTGATAATATTGTTTTGAAGATGTCGTAAAACTCTGTTCCTACGAGCGTGCAGAAAAGTTACTTTTCCGAACGATTTTTATTTTGAAAGTTATGTTATACTTTTCGGCACGATTTAACTTTTCCGCACGATTTCTTTACTTTTCCGCGCGATTTTTACTTTCCGCACGATTTTTAATGTAACGTACGATTTTCACTTTAAAGAACAATATTTTAATTCAAGATATACTTTAAATTAAATTAAATTATGTTTCATCCAAAAAAGTCATACCCTTAACCACTAAACTTAAAAAGTCACATGCAGGCACTTTACTAAAAAAAAATCGGAAAAGTAACTTTTCCGCACTAGTGCTGCTAATTAAATGATTTATGTAACTATTCTATCCTATGTCATTTTGTAGTATTATTATAAAAGTTTTGCGTATTAAAAACATTTTTTTTTTATAAATAAGATGGGCAAAAACACTCGTAGGAAAAACATTACGGAAAATGCCTTTTCCACCTTTGACGGCTTGTCAACTGCCGTCGCGTGCGGAAAAGTACAACTTTCCGCGCTATTTTGCACAGTTTTTTATCTCAATTTTGCATAAAATGCAAAAAGCACAAACTTAGGTTTTGGTGGCACAATTGTCAAGTTATTTTAAATAATTTTATTTTCACGATTCTTCCTTGCGATACCTCCCATTCCATGCTAAAAATGTAAACAAATATTATTTCCTCCAAAATTTCTGTCAGAAAAAAAAATCTGAAAACTTCAAATTTGAAAACATCAACAATCTAGGGCGTTTGGATTTCTGTCAACTTTCAAACCTGGTTTTGGCTAAATAAAAATGGAATGGATTGTATTTTTAGCTTTGCGACAAATGTTGCCAAATTGTAACATACGCCCATATAACTATGAGATATTATGGCCCAAGTCTCCCAAAATGTGTAATAGTTAGTAAAGTTTCGATAATGCGGGTGCTTAAGTGTCAACCGTTGACACAGTTTTCTCTTAAGATAGATAATTGCATTTTCAACAAAAAAAAAATTGCATTTTTTTTTTGGTTGAAAATGCAATTATCTATCTTAACGTGAAAACCGCGTGTCCCTAGCAGCTGGCAAGAGGGTAGGAGAGGGAATTAAACTATTAAAAAAATCGCGCGAATCGTAGCAGCTAGCTACACGCAGTTTTCACGATAATTGCATTTTTAACCAAAAATTTTTTTCGAAAAATGGAAGGGAAGGGCCGTTATATTATCTCATAGTTATATGTATACGTCATGTTTAGATGATTTTTTTTTTAAATAATTCATAGCTCCGAAACGCTTTGTATTATTGTCATATTCTTTATAATTTAAAAAATGCTCCCTCCAATAGTTGCGTATATCTTAGCCTGCTTTTGGAGGCTACTGCTACTTATTATTATGTTTGACATACATTTCTATATGCCTCTGATGATTTCTAGGCTACAACCATCCATTTTGTTTTTCCAACATTCAATTTAAGCCCAAATTGCGAGCTTTCGACTGCAATTTGATTCAACAACTCTCGCAGATCTTTCACTCGCACACTCATATGACTCATTAGGCGGTAATCACCACACTTTGCTCAATGTTTTTTAGGCAGTGGTGTAACAAATGTTAATTTTACAAATGTTAGCCTTGACAAAAGTATTCAGCAAGTCTTCGTTTCTTATGAATTTGAAAACTTTCATGTCCTACCGCTTTTCTGTTTTTAGCTGAACTACTTGTTCCGATGTTATATCTATATAGCTTACTCAAGCTACACCCCCCCCCCTCTCTCAACGAAACTTAATTAACATTTAACATTTTGTACTTAATGAATAACAGAATTATTCGCACTTAAAAGGGGGAGGGGTGTGGCTTGGCGCTAAGCTGCACCCCCCCCCCATGCTTAGAAGATATATTTAATGAAAGTTGATATGTCATAATTTTGAACTAATTATGTTCTCTTTACAAAAACCATCGATTCCTAAGATTTTTGTTCGTTTGTTATGGGGTGTGTAGCTTGATAATAAGGTACCCCCCTCTGCTTAGGAAAGAGATTCGACCAAAAGTGACTACGCCATAATTTGGTACTAATTATGTAATTTCGTCCCGTTCTAGAAAATTGCCTACTCTCAAGATCTCTTAATTTTTTTTGTTTTTATGGGTTGTGTAGGTTGATATCTTTCATTAAATCTCTAAGCATGGGGGGGGGCAACTTAGCACCAAGCCACACTCCCTTCCTTTTAAGTGCGAATAACTCATTCATTAAGTAAAAAAAATTTAAAAAGGGGACTAAATGAGTACATAATTTTTATAATATCCAAATTGAGTTTCGTTGAGAGTAGGGGAGGGTGTAGCTTGACTGAACTTATTTAGAATGTCTTATCTCAATCTCAAGAATTCCTTTGGAGGTTCAAACCGATCATCGCTAAAGCTAAAGAGATTTTCTTTAGGCTTTTGTGTAAATCTATCCTTGAGTGAAAATAATTAAATTTTTTAGGCAAAAGCTAGTCACACGGGTTCGGGCAAATGCTTCAACCTGGGCGCGGACGATTTTCTGCCGCTTTTCGTCTGGGTTTTGGTGAAAACGAACTTCGTAGCGGCCGAAATTGAAGCCGAATACATGTGGGGCCTTCTGCACCCCTCCCTGTTGTCCGGAGAGGGGGGATACTATCTGACAACGCTGTCGTCGGCTGTGCACGTACTTAAGAATTTCAAAGAGAACAGTGGGGAGGAGAATCTAAAGAATCAGGTCAAAAACGAGGTGAATATTTAAACCATTTTTATATTTTAACGCTAGCTGAAGACGCCCCAGTTTCGCTTGCGGTTTTACCTGTTTTTTCCTTGCAACTTTTGTTCCCGTAAACCGATTTTAATGAAATAAAGCCTATATCCTGCCCAGGAGTCCAAGCAATCGAGTTGTGAAACACCCGTTAAAATTAGTTAATTAGTTTTTGCGTGATTCTGAAACAAACAACAGACAGACAAACAGAAACAAACTCTAATAATTGGATTTTTGGTATCTATATCCCAGCAAACACGGTTGCCTCGGACCTTCGTCGGTCCGATGTCGATTGCCGAATTTGTCGTCATCGGCACGACGTCGATTTACGACATCGGACCAGCAGTATTTTTTGTCCGCTTTGTGATGTAGGACCAATGTATGTTTGCCGATGCAGCGTTAGACTGTGGCCCGTCGTCGAACCAATGGTAAATTTTACTTTTTCTATACGATTAAGGTCCGATATGGTTTAACCACATGCTACAGACCATCCGCCCATAAAGCTGCTTAATTTGGTCGGTCTAACGTAGGCAAGCTGGTCTCGGCCCGACATCGGTAAACTATTCAAGTCCGACAATGGTTTCCTAAAGCAGTCCAACGTCGGCGATTGACGAAGGTCCGTCGGTGGTAGATTAACTACAAAGTTTCGATAATGCGGGTGCTTAACTAGTCGGGCTAGTTTAAGTGGCAGAAGAGGTGATTCTTGTAGAGAAGTACCACCATCTTGTCAAGTCCGCATACTAGTTTTAAAATATCTTTGTTCATTATATATATAATATTATCTTCCACTGCACAGGGAATATAGTGAAATTAGCGCCATCTGTACATACTAGGAAGAAACTATTAAGCAGTTTAAAAAATTTAAGGTGACGTAATCGGACCATCGTCAGTTGCCAATTCTCGATCAATCAAACAAGGTTCCAATCGGACCATCGTCGGCCCTAAGGCAGATAAAGTGGTCGTCGGCATAAAGTCGACTATATTCTCGACCGATTAAACAAAGTTCCAATCGGACCATCATCGGTCGTAAAGCAGATGTTTGCGTTGGCATAATGTCGGCTATAGTAAATCGGACCATCGTCAGTTACCGATTCTCGTCCGATTAAACAAAGTTCCAATCGGACCGTCGTCGGCCCTAAAGTAGATAAAATAGGCGTCGGCATAAAGAAAATAGTAAATTGAGCCATCGTCAGTTTCCGATTCTCGATCGATTAAAGAAAGTTCCTATCGGACCATCATCGGCCCTAAAGCAGATAAGGTTTGCGTTGGCATAATATCGACTATAGTAAATCGGACCATTGTCAGTTGCCGATTCTCGTCCGATTAAACAAAGTTCCAATCGGACCGTCGTCGGGCCTAAAGCAGATAAAGTGGGCGTTGGCATAAATTCGACTATAGTAAATCGGGCCATCGTCAGTTGCCGATTTTTGACCGATTAAAAAAAGTTTCAATCGGACCATCGTCGGTCCTAAAGTGGTGTCGGCATAAAATCGACTGTAGTAATGCGGACCTCTGTCAATTGCCGATTATTGACCGAAAACTGAAAATCGCAATCTGTCCAACATCGGGCCACCGTGTAGTCGCCGATGCCGAACACACTGCCGACGTTGTCGACATCGGCCCGATTCAATGCCGACGATTTGTGTTTACTGGGATGGTTTGTTTAGAAACGATCTATCTATAAATTTATTATATACAGGGTGTTTCAAATTCGATGCTCACTATGGGATCTCCTAAACGGTAGAAGATACGGAAAGGTTTAAATTAGGGCAAAGTTGCGCAATTTAATACTTTGCTCAAAACTAAAAAAAAAAGTTTACAAATTCCAGATGGTTCCGGAGATAGGCAGAAAAAAACGAATTCTTCATTTTTCAGTTTTTATTTTTCTGCGACCTTATTCTTAAAGCTGCCAAAAAACGCTAAGACTTTCTACAGGCACTTTTTTAGGATCTACCTAGTGAGAGGTCCGTTTTTGAGACTTGAAATTTCAGTGTGACAGGAGCACTGTCAAGTTCATTTTTTAATTCTTATGGACACATCCTTTTTTTCTCCAGCCGTTTGGTTCATAAAGGATGACAGATAACATTTTGCAAGCTTATTTTGACAAGTCACCTGACGTTTTGGGTTCATTGAGCTTCATCAATCCAAATTTATTTAATTTATTAACTTACTCAAGATATTTTGGAAACCCAATTGCAGTACTTTTTTTAACATTTTAAAAATGAAGGTTTTTTTGACATTTTGTTATAATAAAATAACTTTACCTAATATTTTAAAAATACTTTTTTTTCCTTGTTTTTTAATCTTTGAATTTGGGCTAATGATGGTCAATTAACTCAAAACGTCAGTTACTTATCAAAATGAGGTTCTAAAATGTCTGTCATCCTTTATGAAACAAACGGCAGGAGAAAAAAGCATATGTAAGAAAAAATGAACTTGACAGTGCTCCTGTCATACTGAAATGTCAAATCTCGAAAACGGACCTCTCATTAGGTAGATCTTAAAAAAGTGCCTGTAAAAAGTTTTAAGCGTTTTTCAACAGCTTTAAGAATAAGAGCGCAGAAAAATACAAATTAAAAATAAAGATTCCGGTTATTTCTCTCCGGAACTACCCGGAATTTGTAACTTTTTTTTTGGTTTTGAGCAAAGCGTCAAATTGCGCAACTTTTCCCTAATTTAAACCTTTTCGTATCTAGATATATATAGAAACGCAGTTTCGCCTGCGGTTTTTTTCCCGTTTTTCTTTTAAATGCTTTAAATGTTCATAATTCCCTGTGAACCGATTTTGATGAAATAACGCCCATGTCCTGCCCATCAGGATTCCAAGGAATCCAGTTATGATGCTGGAATAAACAGACAAAAATGTGAGTAATTGAAGTTTTCATATCTACATGGTTTGGTTAGAAGCCGACCCAATGGTACAATTACAACTCTCACTAATTTACTAGTAGGTTCTAATAAGGTCACTAGGTTAGGTTTGTTATGAGTGGTGCAATTTACAGCTTCCTCCACTACCACCTGAGAGATCTATTGTGGCAGTGTTGCCGGGAGTACCATCCATTACCGGATTCTACCATAATTTTGGCATGAATCCCATCCTCGGTAATTACCCTTCGAAAAATTGGTTGTTTTAATTTTAAGGACTTTTTTTGCATTGCAAATTGCAAAAATTTTCACCTGCGGGTAATTCCACGGTAACGGTCGTTACACTAAATTTATGGTTTTATAACTTTCAATGCCAGCTACTCACAGGTTAAAAATATTGGTCACGAAATAGTAACTAATAATGAAAGTTGAATATTTCTTTAGTTTAACATGTGTTGACTTAAAGTTGTATATAACATTACGCCTACACAAGTTCACTGTAAAATAGTGTAACGGTCGTTACGTCCTGTATGGCGTCAAATTATCCCTGCGGCGCTATAACAACGTAACGCTTTTAAACAGGCTAGATAAACAACTACAACTTGAAATCTGTTCCCCTTCCCCCTTCCTGATTTGAGGCTATAGGTCCGCGCTTGACTGGTAATTTTTCAACCTCGTTTCTGGTAACAAATTCCCGAGTTTCTGGCAACACTGATTGCGGCAAATTCTCCCCCTACCCGCTCGCCAGACCGGTCTGATGAGCACTCCCTAGGAAGGCAGTTTTCTTTTTCTAGAGGGATTTAGACCTAAGCTCCTTTGTCGAGGGTAGGGAGCCCCTTTGTCGGAGCTAGGGCTCTTTAACGTGCTCCACCATCAATATATGGATCACACGGTACCGTCCGCTACGAGGGACGGTATGAAATCGTGTTAGCCTGCCTTCTAGCTAACACGGGGTCCTTCTCCATCGCAAAGTGTTACGTAATTTTAGGGGGGGTCCACGGAAGTGTTACATGGAGGGAGGGGGTGGGGGTCAAAAATTGTCAAAAAACCTAATCAGGAAGTGTAGCAACGGGGACTCATTCGCGATTACAGTTCGCCCAAGTATTCAAGAAAAAAAATATATAATCTTTAAACTATAATATATTTTTGAGATAGAGATACCCGTATAGCTGTAATTAAATATAGAAAAATTAAAATTTTGACGTGGCTATTTTTCTAGGGGGCATTTTTGGAAGCAATTCTAATTTTGTTTGTGCGATATACTGTTTTTGATGCAAAATTTGAAATTCTTATAAAATTTTCATTTTAAAGATATTCCATATCATAGGGTACAAATATCTAGTTTCTGAGGTATCTGTAATCAAAGTACTAGTTACAATTTTTGAAAGTGATTATCTCACGAGGATAATTCAGAAATGGTAGCCTTTGGACGATTATACCTTTAGAAATACAATTTATTTATTTTTGGTCAATTTGACGTCAAATATTAAAGTGTTGATACAAACGCTTTATTTCAAAAATGACACCCAACTTCATAGGGTATATTTTGTTTTTGTGAGATAATCGCTTTCAAATTTTAAGAGTTTGATAACAGATATCTCGATCACTAGATAAATATAAAATTGGAGATTGCACAAACGAAAATAATTTAGGATTTCCCCCAAAAATGTCCCTGCAACCTGTACACCAACAGGCATTTTTTACCACATTTTGCCTCTAAATGCCCCCGAAATAATGCTTCAAATAGCCTCAAATTGCCACACAATGCCATCGGCGTGTACACCAAAGTGCATTACCGAGCCACCCCTCGCTAGACGTATGTCTATCTCAAAAATATATAGTTCAAAGTTTATATATTTTTTTTCTTGAATATGCACTGTAGGTATGCTAACGAATGGTGCGATTAGTACTAGCACTGTATGAAAACCCCGTTTTATCGATCGAACTAAAAATATTTTTTTTTTCATTTTATAGTCTGTCCTAAAAGTGGTCGTTCCAGACGAGCTTCACGGCTCCATCCTCACGAAAACTCTGCCAGCCAGGCCGCACATGACTACCAAAGAGGTGTGCACCATTATCGCCCACAAAGCCAGGATCACCAACCCCCAAGATTACGCTTTGTACCGGCTAACCGACGGAGAAGGTAAGTTTTTACTATGTAGATTTACGTAGTATTAATTCCCAGCCAGCAGTTTTTTTTAAATCTAAGTAGGATAGGTTCTTATAAAAGTTGGTGAGTTAATATTATGTTTTATAGGGTTTTATAAGATTCTACGTGAAAACTGATGGAAAAAATCTGTGTTTCTTGAGATCTGTTCAGGTTTTTACAGGTTTGTTTCACATACCGCATAGAAAATATATATAAAACCTGGTAAAACATTATAAAACCTCGTAAAACTTTGATGTCCTTGAGCAGACTTTTGGGGTAAAGATTAAACTAGTGGAGTAAATTCGTAGGGATTTTCAAGTTGTGACATATGTCACTTCAAAACAAAATGGCGGACAGATTTCAAAAATGTAGTTTTTCTTAGATTTTTTTTAAACTTCTTAAGTGATGATCTTTTTTAATGTCTCATATTAAAGCTACTGACCGGCTTTTTGATCTCACAATAAAAAAAATCGAGTTTATAAGCGGGTACAAAGATGGCGCTTGATATGTCAAAAATAAAAGAGACCTTCTTAACCTATAGACAACATTAAAAAAAAATATTTAGTAGATGCTATTAGCGATGAGTTCGTCTCTGCTACAATTTTGAAATAAATTTGATTTGACATTTGATATTCAAAATAGCGGCCAAACTTTCGAGAAAAAAGAAAAAAATTTATACTAACGTCATATATCAATTTGCACTAAATCGAGGACGCTTGTCTCAGCAAAAAAATTACGCATGTCATTCCCAAATCAAGATGGCCGCGACTAAAATTAAGTTTTTCTTAACCCAACGCAGTTTTTTTGTGTAAAAAAAAACAAATTTTAAATAAAAAAACGTGTTTTTTATTTTTTTCCTTAAGTTAAACACAAAGCATTTGGCAAAATATTGGATTGCGCTAAGTAAGACATAGTCATTGGAAAAATAAAAAAAGGTGACATATGTCATTCACAAATCAAGATAGCAGCGACTAAAATAAACAAACAACTTATAAATGTTTCGAACCAGGCTCGATTTTATGGTGGATGCGATAGTAGCACAGCTGGCTGCACTCGTTGCGTACGTCGGGATGGACGTAACGTTGCGACCACAGCCACGCACGCATCGATTGCAGTCAGAAAAATGGCGTAAATAAGCCAAAAATGTAGTGCCTTTTGGCTTAACGCGTTAGGTATAAGTATACGGACGCGTTTAAAAAATAGCTAAAAGTACCTAATCTGTTACCTATTTTTATGTTTCGCTATATTACAGCTTTGCAATTCGTAACGTCAAATAGTTCCAACTTACCCTATGCCAATTCGACTTAAGCGTTATTTTTTTTGTGTCTAGATTTTTAAAAAAATTATTTTCAAAAAATCTGCAAAACCCCCATTACTAAAAAACTACTTAAGACCTCTAGAATCGTGATATTTTTTTGCAGAGACGATGCTGTTGGACAACGAGTGTCCCCAAGATTTTGTTCAAAACAAAGAGGGCAAACACACGATGCTTGCGTATAAAAGAATAGACGCCAAAATCGCCTGGCCGCCACAGGATAAATTTAATATCTAGTCAATATTCATCCAAGAAAAAGCAATGTGAATTTACAATTTAATACCATGTTTTGTTTTCGTATTATACTCGTAGCTGTTGTTTTTAATTTTTTAAATTTTGTACATATTTATTAACTTTTTATGTTTTTAGTATGGTATATTATATCAAAACTTAATTGGTGTCATAATTTGTTTTGAGAAAGGAGAAAAAAATGTGAAAAGTGTAGAATGTTTAAAAGAACTGGATGTGACTTCGTATAGCCTATATGTTGGTTAAAACCATATGCATATAACTATGAGATACTATAACGTCCCAAGTGTCGCAAAATGTGTAATAATAATAACTTTAAAAAACAAAGAAAACAATTTCAAAATCAGGGTTGGCCCTGGGCAAATCGAAAGGCGCAAAATCTACTGCGCATGCCTGGCAGTCTGCTCGCTAACTTGATTTGGAGAGTTATTAGGGAGATTTTGGTCAGGTTTTTTGTCAGTCTGTTACCCTTACCTTTATTCTGAGCAGGCGTAGTAGGGCTCTGTCAGGCGGTTATCTTTATTAAAGGTCACTACAGGCGCTAATTACCTGTGTACCTTTACCGTTAAAAAGCCAACAAACCAAACTTGACGTAATTCTGTAGTAGGAGATTTGAAGGTTAGAAAGTTTGTTTTGTTTAACAAAAACTTGTTAATTTTTCATTTTTATGTGATAGTAGTAGTGCGGGGTTGATATGATTAAACACAAACGCAAATATTTTACAATAAGAAAGAAAAAACAACAAAAAAGGTAGGGTTATATTTACCGCCAAACGTTATTTGTTTGGTACGTTCAAAAGCACTATTTTTAACGTCTTGCAGTTACCTTTATTAACCAAAATCACCCTATTATCGCTACGTTTTTTTTTCGGAAACTGCAGAGGGCTGTTATAGTATCTCATAGTTATATTGTTAAAACTGCCACGACCATAGACTTTAAAAAAAAAACAGAGACAAAGTTAAAGCCATTCACAGGGTTCATCATCGCTTCAATTTCCAGGTTTTCCAGATTTGTTCTTACTAAATGTCCAGTTAACAAGGAATAAAACAGCGAAATCAGAGAAAAATTTAAAAAGTAATTAATTTCAATACCTAGTAAAAAAGCAATAAAAATACGGAAAAAAGCCATCTTTATTCGTGGTTTAAACAAAAATCGCTGTACACTCGTTCGCTAAAACACCGTTCGTAAAAAATCGCTTTTTGTATTAACAAAAAATTACACACGTTGATTTTTTGAACTTTCTCGAAGTTTATAAAATTGAACATTTTTCAATCACTGATAACTCGTAAACTATTCGATATAAGAAAAAAAAATTCGAATAATAAAAGTTGCGTTTTCGTATGAACTCACCGGAAAAATTTTTGAAATATTTTTTTTATTTAACTCGTGTATTCTGCAATTGTTATAAACATATTAAATGTTTTTAACTTGGACCAATTTTTTTTGTTTTTTTATTTGTAAATATTTAGAATCATGTTGGAAAGATTGTGTAAAAATTTCAGAGTGTATCTCGAAATATATCACTAGACGTCTACTGTAAAGTTCTGTTATAATTGAAATATCTCCTAGAATATTTCGAGATTCACTGAAATTTTTACACAATCTTTCCAACATATTACTGAATATTTACAAAGAAAAAAAAAATTGTTGTCCAAGTTAAAAACATTTAATATGTCTATAACAATTGCAAAATACATGAGCAAAAAAATAATATTTGAAAAAATTTTCCGGTTAGTTAATACGAAAACGCAACTTTTATTATTCGAATTTTTTTTTCATATATCGAATAGTTTAAAAATTATCAGTGATTGAAAAATGTTCAATTTAATAAACTTAGAAAGAAAAAAATTACGTGTCGATTATTTTTCGCTAGAGTGCGAGAAAAAATTTTCGAGGACATTGGGTTGCAAATCTGACATGGAATGACCCATATATAAACTGCGATTTTTTTCCTCATGGTGGCCTTTGGTCCACACTTAAAATGATTTTGACAAAGATTATCAATAAATAATATCACTATCTCTTCGACGTTTTTTGTGAAATATTTGTAAAAAAAAAGTAGATTGAGTTAGCTGCCAAAGAGAGTTGACTTTTGAAGGGATTTATAAGGCTTATACCAAAATCTCGCAAAGTAATAAATAGTAAATATGGGTTTCAGTTTGATAAATATTTGGCTTCGTCTCTATTTTTTTTTAAGTCTATGGCCGCGACACTACTTCTACAAAAAGTAAAAAAATTGCTCAAACATATGTTTTTAGGTATTATAAAATGTGTTCCTCAAAAGTAATATTAAATGTACTCCCATAAATCGAAAAAATATTCAATTTTAATTAATTTTTCTACACTCACACAATACACGTGTAATAGACCAAAATTTTCTTACAAAACATATTATCTAAAATCAAAAATATGAAAATTGTACTGTAAAGTTTTCTACTTATATGTAATATTAACTTTTTATAATAAAAATGGATACCTTTTCTAGTTCTTAAGATTTCAATGTTATTTATTACTAAGTTTTTTAGTTAAAAAAATCAGCTAAGCTGTTTTTAACTATAATATTATTTGAATCAAATAATAACTACCGTTTTTTTACCAATATTTACTGTGAATTGTCGTTTTTTTAATTAATATGTTTATTTATTTTAAAACAGTACTAAAATAAAAAGTAATATATTCTTAAAACAGATTTTATTTTATAATTTTTAAAACACTAACTGTTTTATTATTTTACATGTTCGTACCCTAGTCTACACTCTATATAAAGGGTGATTTGCAAGTACTGTCATTCCTTTTAAATTAACTAAACAGAGTACGGTCCTGGCAAATGCAGCACTAAATTTATACAATGAAACAGTAACTACGTTTATACACGCCTAAAACCGGTTTTATATAAGGACGGTTTTAAATAGAATCGCTTTCTTTGAGGGTTTATACGACATTCATTAAATGTCACTGTCAGTTTGAAAATAAAATAAATAAAACAACAAAGTTAACAACAGAATTTTCGGTAAATCCAGATTTGAGTATTTCATTAAGGTGGGAGCAATGCGTTAAAGCGTTTTTTAAGTGTTTATATCGACCCTAAAATCGGTTTCAAAGCGATAAACCGCTTTCTTAAATCGCTTTAGTGTTGTTTATACGACAAAATTTTCAATACAGATTATTTTGGCGATGACACTAATTCTTTTCACTAACTTTTCACGTGTATTCATCTGGGTTTTGTAAACTAAACTATTTAAGCACCTCCAAAAACAAAAGTCCAGTGGATTTAAGATTTGGTGATCAGGTCCTCCGCGATCGATTATCAAAAATTTGCTTTAAAAATTGGCAAAAAAAAAACAAATAAGGACGAACGTCCTGGAGAAGTTTTAGCGTATAATCGAACTGTCTAAGCCGCCACTTGCCCGACTTGTCCATAAATAAGTACTACCGATGTCTATTAATTCGTTATTGAGACATCGGTGCGGGCCAGTCGTTACGTTACGTTACGTTAAACGTATCGCTACGACCTCTGTCCCGTATACGTATAACTAACGTATCCCGACCAAAATCAGTTTTCAATGGTTTTATCTTTAAAAAAATTAAGCTTTGCCATTGGTCGGTTCGAACCCCGTCGGCGCGTCGCAGTTTTTTTTATTATTTGTTTTTATTTTTTTTTCTTAGGGTATATTGTGATAGAACATGGTTTTTAGAGCTCAAAAATATATTTCTCCTTTGTTTTTAATTTTTTAGTGATTAACGGATCGAGTTTTGTGTTGTTAAAAGGAATGACAGTACTTCGAAATCACTCATAGGGCCTCTTTAAGGCCGATATATATATAGATAAATGCGTTTTTTTTATAACACTTATTTAAAAATATAGATATTCAAAATTGATCTACAAAAAATCACAGACAGTGTAAAATAGTGCAGTCTACGCTAATATAACGTTCAAAGGTATATTTGCGCAAGCAAATTATTGTTCTCATTTTCTCAAACAAGTAATGGTACGGTCATGATAAACCTTAAAATATTTTAGTTAAACACCTTTTAAAATATTTTTAGATATACTAAGATACTTTAAATTAGGACACGTTTTTTGGTAATTTTAAAGATTGTAAAGAACTTTGATTAAAATAAATTGAGACTACCTTATATCTCACACACTTTAAACTTTCCAAAATTACAGTTTTTGCCTCTTTTTGGATAAAAATGGTAGAATTAAAAATATACACGACACCATTCAAGATGACAGACAGATGACAAAAAAATGGTGTTCATGTTTATCTTCATATTTCTCTAAAATACTTTTTTCAATACTGCTTTCTCTCTTTAACATCCTTAAATATTTTTTATTTTTACCTACTCGCCTGTGGAAAGAAGTACTTTAACACAATCAGTGCGGTAAAGTGACTCTTTTTTTTCAGAAAATTCAAATACAGATATTTATATTTATTTTTTGGGGATTTTTGAGGCTTGTAGGTAAAATCGTGTACCTAACACATACGTAAAGTGTCTTTACCGCCCTTGCCAGACTACTCGCTTCGCTTCGTTTGGTCAACAAAACAAACAAACACTTTCCACACTTGTTAGGTAAATAACGATTACAGAGAAAAAAATATTTTTTGGCGGTACTTTCTTTAAACGCTAAAAAACTGAAAACTTGAAAAAAGTAAGTTTTTTATTCTACGAATCGACAATTTGGACAGAAAACTATAAAATGTGGCTAAAATTATGGCTTAAAAATGTGAAAAACCTACAAAAAAATCCGATAAACAAAAACATTTCCGCTTAAATTACGCTAAAATATTTTAGGCCCTAAATTACCATCATGCATGGCGGTACCATAAGTAATCATATAGTGGGTTTGCGTAAAAATACCTTTAACCTTAATACTTCACAGGTTTAATACCTTAAAAATTGTTCTTCTAAAAGTCAATATTCAATTTTAATAGTAAATACACTTTCAAATATGAATAATAATTCTCATGCGGCGAAGTAACTTTACCGCACCGGAGCAGTATGGCATTACTTTATTCGTTTGAGTGCGTTAAAGTCCACCTTACCAACCGCGAGTAGGTAAGTTATTAATGCACTTTTGCAACTACCCCGTTAATGATGGCGGAAAAGACACTTTTGGCACGAAATTTTTGTTACTTTCTTCGTCCAAAAGGTAAAGTACATTTTACCGCATGCGAGTATAGGTAATAGCGTTGTATGTTACCTAACAAGTGCGGAAAGTGATACTTTACCGCACGCGACGGCAGTTGCATGAACTACGCAAAGCGGAGTTTGGACAAGCCGTCAAGGGCGGTAAAGGAACTTTACGCATGGGTTGGGTACAAAATTTTACTTACTACCGTCTTATACCCTTTAAAAAAAACATAATAATTTGAAAAATCCTAACAATTTTTTTTTCAAGATTATCAATTTTAAAAAGAGTATACATTGTAAAAATGCGAAGCCTAGAGTTTATTCCTTTCGAGATTTTTTTTTTTTTTGAGTGCGGTAAAGTTTCTGTAGCGTAGGTACCCAGGGGGGAGGGGCATTTGCCCCTGGATGCCTCGATACCCTAACCCCCATTTTTTCCTAATCTATCAAACTAGTTAGTTTACTTTTCGGTGCATTTTTTAAATATATTGCACCTCTTTGGCCATTTAGTAGTAACAAATCATGACCCAGACAGCACAAATTGTCCATCGGACAGACATTTTTTGTCCAAAACCCCCGCATTGTCCATTTGTGGACATCCATTGGACAAAGGTTTTTCCTGATACAGTGGATGAAAAAAAAAATGAGTCCAATTTTGATCCATAAAGAACTGCTTTTTTTCAGTTAGTTTTTGGATACCCAATGGATAACGATTTTTGTTGGTCCATCGGACCAAAAATAAACTCTGTCCGGCGGACGTTCATTTTGTGTCCAGCAAAGGTGATGTACTTTATATACATTGACTAAACATTTAATATTTATCAAAAAATAGTTGGCTCATCAATAAATATAGTCATTTATCCGAACTGTTTTGGATATCCAATGAATCATGTTTTTTCTTATTCACTACCAACAATAACATTTCTCTCATATCTAGCCGAATAATTTAAGTAAGTATTTTTCGTTATTTTGAATTAATTGGTATTTTAGTATTTTAATACCCATCCTTTGCTAGGAAGTCCATCCGCAAGGATCGACAATCAGACTTATGTGGTTGGAGTGGTTCAAATATAGAGGTACCTACCTATATACTTATATATTGAAAATATCGCCGATTTTGACAAAACGGTCCACTGGATATCCATTGGAACAGATAAGTATATCCAGTGTACTAAAAAATATTAGACCAACGGATATACATTGTAATTATTAATTTTAAGATACTTTTTGGATAGCCAATGGATAACTTTTGGACAGAATACAATAGTCAAAATATTGAAATTTTCGGACTTTTTTGGGATGTCCAAGAGCTGTCCAATGTTTTGACAATTGTATTATCCGATGGATATGCCTTAGACAAAATTTGCTACAGATTTGGTTGTCCAATGGACTGCTGCATTGTGCAGAAAACTCTCCACTGGACATCCTTGGGACAGAGTTGTGCTGTCTAGAAATTACCCTTTGTTTAAACGTTTCAGTTTAATTTTAAGCAAGTTTTGTCAACAACGTTAAAAAAGTGTAAAAATTAGATTTCTACTATGATTTTAAAGGCATGAGTTTGCAAAAAAAATTAAACCTGATTAACACCCTTGGAACCATCCGAGAATCCGCCCTTGCTTTTAAATAGTATTTTTTTCACACTCTAACCCAACCCAACATCTACTACCCTCCCCCTCAGAAAAAACGGGCGACCGCCAATGTACTTGTTATGACTAAAATGTTTATTTTGATTTAGGCAATCATATAACTATGAGATCTATAACGGCCCTGCCCTTGTATTTTCCGAAAAAAGAAGCGGTAGCGATAATAACTCCCAATTACTTAAGTTCAGTACAGTAAAATTGTCATAAATAAGGGGGCACCTTTAAAAATCCGGGGAGCCTAAAATTTTTATATGTTATATAATTGTTGGGGGAGGGTCTAAAAGTAATAAATTGACTTTCTCCATTTCTGTGGTCGGAGACAAAAAAGTCTGAAAACAAGAATATTCGGCTAGAAATTTTCAACATTTTTGTCCAAGTGCTCAACTTTCTGTAGTTAGTTTCCAAAAAGTTAGATGGCGCCGAAGTTACAAAAAAATCAGTTTTAACGTATTTTGACCAACAAAAGGTAATTTTTTAAAGAACTTTAAATGAAAAAATTTTAGATCTCGGAAAAATCCTATAGAAATAATATGTATATTGTTTATAACTAATTAAACACTCTTGAGCTACAGGGACTGAAAGTCGGTAAAACTCTTTGAGAACCGCTTTCTGGTCATGCATGAAATCGCGTGTTGTAGATTATATAGGATGGGTAAAAAAAACGGGACTTTTTTGATTTTCTATTACTTAAAAACTACCTGTCCGATTTAAAAAGGTTTAGTCATTTTGAAAAGCCAAGACATCGGAATTCTTGAATCTGATGTCAAAATTGACATTTCGTACAAATCCAAGATAGCGGAGAATTTTAAAAGATAGGTATTTTTGACCCCACTGCAAATTGTTTGTGTGCACCATCGGTGAAAAAGTAAAAATATATTTCGAGAGCCATGTCCTTCCTTAGTTTCCTGAAGTATCGCTCGTTAAAATCGGGTAAGAAATAAGAAAGTTAAAAAATTTTCAAATAAGTTCGTTTAGTAAGTCTAATTTAGCCAAACAAAAAAAAAGCATCATCTTTGCTTGGCTATGCTTTTCGATGAATTTTTCCATTTTTAATAGCTAATTTATTACTTTTTTGGCAAAATTGACATTTTGTAAAAATCCAAGATAGCGGACAGTTTTAAAAAGTAGGTTGTTTTGAAATTTTTGTGTGCGCCACTGGGTTAAAAGTTGAATTTACGTGTAGAGCCTTATCATTACCGAGTCTACCATTGTGTCTCTAATAAAGACCGGCTATGAAGTAACAAAGTTACAATTTGTTCAAATGGGTGCCTTTGGTAACTAAATTCAATCAGGCCAAAAAAACACTTACCCGATTTTTACAAACAATAGACTCGAGACTGATGAGGCTTTACACGTCAAATTTAACTTTTGCACCAATGGCGCACACAAATTCGCAGGGAGGGTCAAAACAACCTACTTTTTCAAACTGTCCGCCATCTTGAATTTTTTAAAATGTCAATTTTGTCAAAAAAGTAATAAATTTTAAAACCTTTGCTTTTCAAAATGTTCAGCTCTATTAAAAACGGACAAATACACCGAAAAGCATAGCCAAGCAAAAAGCTTTTTTTTATTTGACTGACTTACGCTTACCAAACGCACTTATTCGAAAAATTTATAACTTTCTTATTTCTTACTCGATTTTAACAAGCGATACATCAGTAAACTAAGGAAGAACATGGCTTTCGATAAATATTTTTACTTTTGCACCACTGGCGCACACAAAAAATTTGCAGGGGGGTCAAAACAACCTACTTTTTAAAACTGTCCAACATCTTGGTTTTTTTTGAAATGTCAATTTTGCCAAAAAAGTAATAAATTTTTAAACTTTTTTTTGACTGAGTTAGGCTTATGAAACATTTGAAAAAGTTATTACTTTCTTATTTCTTACCCGATTTTAACAAGCGATACATCAGTGAACCAGGAAAGAACATGGCTTTCGAAATATATTTTTACTTTTGCACCCAAAAAAATTGCAGGAGAGGGAAAAAAAACCTACCTTTTAAAATTGTCCGCCATCTTGGATTTTTAGGAAGTTTCAATTTTAACATCAGTTACAACATCAATTACAAAATTACCATGTCCTGGCTTTTCAAAATGACCAAAATTTTTAAAATTGGACAGGTAGTTTTTAAGTAATGGACAATCAAAAAAGTCCAGTTTTTCTTGGAACACCCTATATATTATTATTAAATACTAAGAGCAGTAGCAGTAGGGGGGTGGGATTTCATCACAATAAAAATCAAAATTAATAAAAATCTACTAAAAATCTACCTACCTATGGCAAATTTTTTAAAATTAGGTAGGTTGAGTTAGTGTATACGAAACAAAAATATTTATTGTCGAAAGCAAGTCTCATCTAGTCTCATTATTTGCATATTTTTTTCAAAATTTACCCTTAAGTTCGCCGTAGGCAAAAATTTTTCAAAAATTACACTAAAATGCTATTTTTTACGCGTTTCAAATGTTGTTGACAAAAAAATTGTTTTAAAATAAAAAATATTTAATAATGGTATAGCGCCGCAGCCGCAAATTTTTACAATAAACAAACATTCTTTAAATATTTTGATCTTTTAGATTTTTTGTAAAATATTTTGAAAAAAGTAAATGGGGTTAGATGCCAAGAAGGGGTGGGTTGCGGTGCTATATATACTTCCCCCCGGGCTACGCCACTGTATAATCCGCAAGACGCGACTTCATGCATGTCTAGAAAACGTTTCTCAAAGAATTTTACGGACTTTCAGTTGCTGTAGTTCAGAGACTGTTTAATTAATTATTAATAAAATATACATATTTTTATAGGTTTTTTCCGAGATCTACAACTTTCTTATGTATCTATCTCTTTTTTTTTGGGAAACTAACTACAGAAAGTTAAGCACTTGGACAAATATACTGCAAATTTTTTCCGAATATTTTTGTTTTCAGACTTTTTCGCCTCTGACCAATAGAAATGGAGAAAAGTCGGTCACAAAGATTTTTCAGAATGGCGGATGGTTGCCGAGGAGTGGGGGAGACATAAACTTGGGAGGCTTTCAGACCCCCCGAAGGAAAATACCAAAAACTCAGCCTCCCCGGATTTTTTTCGACCTCAGATGACAATTTTATTGTACAAGTTAGCCTGGAAAAAATGCCGAGCCAAAAACTCTTTTGGGCGCGAGTAGACTGCGTCAGGAACGCACAGTAGATTTTTCACCTTTGGCCTTGCCCCAGGGCCAACCCTGATTCTTAAATGACTTTACCTACGACCTACGAAACGAAACGAAACTATAATACTAATTTAACGAGCTTCCCAACACATAGGCAATCACTCGATACCGAGTATGATTTTCCTCTATTCTGTATCGTCGCTATCTGTTGTGCGTTTTTTGATGGCTATGTAAACCAATTCTCGAACCGCACACCCTTCCACAGTCCTGGCACACCCATTCTTCCATTTTGTCGCTCCTTTCTACGTTCTCTCTTCTCCGTCTCTAGTCTACGTCGTTGCTCTTCAAAAGTTTGTGCTCCCTCATGGACTGTTCGGCGCCATGAAGCCCTATCGTTTGCCGTGGTCTCGAAGTTATCCATATCGATGTGACCCTTCATCATATTGCCTTTGAGAACGTCCTTGTACCTTTTTTGTTGACCTCCTTGATTTCTCTTTCCCTCCTTCAGTTGTCCATAAAATATCTGCTTTGGGATTATCCGCATGCCCGAAACACGTCTCCCAAAGCTCCTAGGATAGCTTAGACGTAAACCACAAGATGGCGTGACAAGCGATGAAACTTTATTTTATAAGAGCAGTAATTGACGCAAAAATGTAAATTATTTTTCTATATTTTCAAGACAATAAATATTTATTAAAGATAGGTAAATAAATCCAATATAATTTTAGTACCTAACCAAAAATAAGTCCCGTTAAATTGACATCTTATGCATTTAAAAACCTAATACTATTTAGTAACCATTGCCTATTTGTTTTGCAACTTCAGGTTATGAAGGTTGTTGACTTAAGAGTGTTCGCGTTTGATATTTTTAATAATTTCTGATATTTATGATGACATTTTTATTGACCATAGGTAAATTTTAGTACACCAACTCGCATGTTATGGTCATTACACGATCAGATAAATTAAGACACTCGCCTGCAACTCGCATCTCAAACTTCATCTTCTTTGTTTTTCAAAAATATTATTATTACATATGTTGCGACACTTATAGTATCTCATAGTTATATGGATTTAATAGAACATATTTCCTCTGTATTTACAGGGGGATTCATTATATTTTCACACTCGGATATTTCTGTAAATGATAGAGAGTTAATACACCACTAATTTATCTATTTTCTTACCGTATTACCGTAATTGAGATGCTAAAAAGAGTTTTTAAACCACAAAAACAAATTACCGTAATCGTATTCTTCTGCCCACATAAAAAAGAAAACAACGATTCCTGTTTATGCAAATTCACTTTAAAAAAAACTAGCCAAAAAATCGAGTTATCACCTACCAGCTGTAGCTTTTGCTCAGGAACAAAACTGGTTAGTTGCAAAAAATAACCGAGCGGGCCCCGTTAAGCCTCCGTAAGTAACGTATTTCGGTTCGGTTATTTTTGGATACGGGAGAAAAATAACCGATTTTGCCTACGGTATCACCAATTTTGATGGTCTGTTAACGCTCTATTAAGGATCGAAATATACCG
The DNA here is from genome assembly GCA_963921995.1 of Oxystoma pomonae. NCBI lineage: Eukaryota > Metazoa > Arthropoda > Insecta > Coleoptera > Brentidae > Oxystoma > Oxystoma pomonae. The sequence continues at coordinate 35,972,375 of OY998167.1, read as the reverse complement.
TAAAGACAAAATTTGTGTAAGTTTTAATGGGCTTTAAGAATACTTCATGAGTAATTGTTAAATGTCATTCCAAATGTCAAATTTTGTTAACTTTCTTACATTAAATGAAACACCCAGTATATTATTTCGTTTTTAAATTGGTCGTTTTTTCTGATTTCAAAAATATGTAGTTGGTGTAAGTTGCGATAAATCGTTTTAAGATATATAAGTTTTTCGTAAAGGTGACTTGTAAATGCTAAAATTCGAGCTGCGTGACTTAGATTATTATAGACTGTCATGAACGCCTATGGTTTATCAAACCAGGAGTTTATCAGACCGTATTTAATAAAAACCTTATTTCTTCAAACCAACTCAATAACAAATTCGAAATTTATAAGACCCGTTTTTAATCGAACCATTGTTCATCAAACTCATTCAATATCAAACTCGTAATTTGTAAAACCCATTTTTCATAAAACCCGAAATTTGTCAAACCATTATTTTTCAAAACCGGAATTCGTAGAATCCGTTGATTGCCAGAAAATTTTTGCTAAATTGATTGCGCATTCGCCAATAATACATGAAACGGAGGCGTACACTTAGTGTAGTGTAGCTTTAGCTTTAGCGAATTGCAGTTTCTATAGTGAATGATTTTATGACTGAACTTTCTTTTATTTAACGGGTTCGATTTTGCACATTCTGATAAACCGTGGGCGTCCACTGTCATGGAATTAATTTTACATCTAATAGTTTCTACTTCTTTGGCAGGTACTCCTAGCTCCTTAACCTATGGTGTTAAGGGAGCTTTAAACAACTAAGGCCGACGTTTTATTCGTTTTCAATTAAACGTAAACGTGTCATAAAAAGGCGCAATTACACAGACGAACATGCTCAAATAAAAGCTCGTGCAAAATATCTAAAAATTTTTGCGTGAACACTTTTGTGAGCTTTTCTTTGAACATTTTGTTCGGTTAAATTATTGCTATCTATTTTGGAAACATGAAAGATGAGAATAAATAAAATTTCACATCAGTGATCAGTGATCTCAATTCTTTAAAAAAAATGGAACACCAACTTTTATTTAAAATTTTTGTGAAAAAAAGCCGACGGCAAGCGAAACATTATTATTGGCTCTACTATCAGTTTTGTCACATGGATTAGGTGTACTTATAATATTTTTTTCTTAGGGTTTTTCCCGGATTTTTTTGCCCGGGGTTTTTTTTGGGATTTTCTTGCGAGTTTTTTTTTATTTCCAAGGGTTTTTTTCCTAAAAAAAAACCCAGGAAAATTTTTCTTTTCCAAAAAAATCAAAAATTGCACTTTTAAGCGGTAATCCGCGCCTAACGACTATGGGGAGTGGTGGGGAGGGAGATTTTTTTAAACATATTTTTGTAACTTTACTTTACTTTTAGCTTTTATTGTTGTTTTTTAATTCCTCACACCAGATTTATCTAGTTAGTTTAAGGTCCCAAGGGTTGCTTAAAAAAGCAAAAGGTTCATGAAAATGCTGAAGATAGATATTTACTGTCAATTTAATGTAATAATCAAGGTCGATTACTGACACTGAACAAACAATATGCCAAGGAGCAACATTCCGATTCAGAAGTCCAGTCTATTACTGCTAAATTATATTTTTTTAGACAATGGTCGGGATGGTAGGATTGTAAAAGTGGGTAATAAACGGGTATTATTTAGACCGAACGTGCTTTTGTTCATATATTTGAGATTTAATAAAATTTATATAGGTTTTTTTAATTTGACTTAATTGTTATTGTATTGTGTTTTAAACTAGGAAGTAAAATAAAGAGATATTCTTTTAAACGTAAATTTTTATCATTACATTTTACAGGCAACAGCAATAAATAAGTGCCATTATTATTTTTTTATTCTCGTTTTTCTACAACCCCAAAAAAGTTACAAGTATACTGGCATATCCCCTATAAAAATCAGGTCAATCGAAGTTGCTTATAAGGTAAAATGTGAATTTCTACATCGAATTGTTTTTCCGTCGGAAAGCACTTAATTAAAAATACCTTGTTTTAAAACTTAGTCTTTCTATTTTCAGTTAAGTTCAATGAATTCCCATAAAACTATAAAATTTAAATTTGTAAGAAATTTCTATACCAACATTTCTCCAAACAAATTTTGCTTAACATTCTCTCCAAAATTTACGTGTGTTTTTTTGTACGAGATTTTGCTCGAACATTTCTTTGAGCATTTTGCTCAAGAGGCTCGTGTAAATGTTTGTCGGCATTTCCACATCAAAGGAAAGTTTGTCTGTGTAAATGCGCCTTAAGATGACTATACAAGTTAAAAGGTTTATTTTTTCTTGTAAATTTATTACTAGGTATTATAGATAAGTAAAGGATTAGGAATTTTGTCTTATTTTTTGTTAGGAATAATCCGTCAGATTAAAATAATAAACTTTAAAGTGTTGTATCTCAAAAACTATTTATCGCAACTTGTACAAACTATCGAAAAAAACTATATATTTGTAAAATCAGGAAAAAATGCTTAATTTAAGAATGAAATAATAATATATATATAGGGTGTTTAAAAAATAAAAAAAATACAAGTTTTGTGTTTACGGTTTATTTCTATCTTTAGTATATTTATATAGAGATATCCGATATCTTCTATCAAATAAAAAAAAACTAAGTGTTTTCAATAATCCTAAGACGAAATTTTTAATTATTTTTTCACTGTCCCTATTGAACTTTTTTTAAGACTTACGTATATGTTTTGCTTTGGCAACATGTTATGTTCCATTCCGCATTGGACCGGACCCTGTATATTTTCTTTGTTGGTCAATCAAACTTTGTAAACTTCAGATACACTAAGAGTTATTCCAAATTGAGCTAAGTAATAGGTTGACATAACCAAAATCTGCAAGAAAGAAAACATTAGTAAATAGGTTAAATCAGTTAACCAAACACGCTGTGTCTAGATAAAAATAGGCCCAAAAACTAATTGTACTTTTTAAACCTCGTCTTTAAAAGTGTGTCACTACAGGTTAGTACATCGATTGTCACTACGCTGATTTTTTTCTGAAGTTTTGATTAAACATAAAAAATTATGTTGACAAAATCAAATTTGAATCAAATCTTCATACCATATTAATGTTAACAACGTGGCGAAAATAAGAGACTGATTTTTTAAGTACTCTGTATACATATGATTTGGCTTGCCAATTTGAAAAAAGTGACTCACTTGAACAGCCATTAAAAAGGTTTATGCTTTTATTACTGTTTATGTCATTTAAATTTTCTCAACTCAATAAAAGAAAAATGTTTTTACCTGTACAGTTTTGGGAGACCAATTAGGCCAACCCTGAAACATTGTTGCCGCTATCAAAAAATCAGAAATTGCAAATAGCACAGCTCCAAAAGCGCTAGTTTTCCTTACCCATCTCGAATTTTTCTAAAAAAAATAAGTTCGTCATCTCATATATACATACATACCTATGAAAAATCTCTAGATAGATAGATCATTTTTGTGTCTTAAATATATTTTTTAAATTTATGTCATTGAAACTGTTTTTGTGTCTGTCTGGTTGTTCTGATTTACTAAACCGATTTTAATAAGTTTCCCTACTGTACTCCTTGGAGTCCTGGGCAGTGGATAGGCTTTATAACATCGAAATCGGTTTACAGGCACTAAAGTTATGACCATTTAAATCCAAAGTTGTAATAAACCAGGAAAAACCCGCAAGCAAGCGGGTAGTAAATAGTAAATCCAGGCAAAAAACTGCATAACTTCTCCCCGTCAGTGGCGGTCGTAGGGGGGAGCGAGGAGGGGCGATCTCCCCCCCTTTGCTCCAAAGAAAAGTAGACAACAACAACAAAGATGCTGGTGGTAATAACCCTGAAGAAGAAAAAACGAGAAAATGCAGAAAGTTCCGTTAAATACATTCTAGAATCCCTCCACAATATTTTGGGACAGTTTGACCTTCAATCCGTCAGACCAATAATATACAAACGCATGACGAACTTACCGCGAAAACCATTGAAAATACAGAACAGTATTATAGAGTTTCTATTTATAAACAAGTTTTAGACAAAATCAATTCGGACATAAAAAAGTATTTTTGACCTGAACATATTCATACCAAGTTTAACATGAAGCCAAAATCAAGGCAAAATTAACTAAAGTGGTTTCTAAATACTATAAACTGTTTTATTAATCCAAAACACAAATTCTTGAACTTTTATTGGGAGAAGTCAGTATTTGGAAACATTATTGGTCAGAAGTAGGCAAAAGCTTAAATCAAAACAAGTGTGGCAATATTTTTCCGTTGATTAGAAAATTCTTGGATGTTTGCCAGTAACTAATGCCTCGTTAGAAAGAAGCTTCTCATACCTCAGAAGATTTAAAACAAGCACTTAAAAAACACTATGACGGAAATTCGTCTGACGAGCTTAGCGTTAATTAATCTAAAACACAAAATCTTGAACTTTTATTGGGAAAACTCAGTATTTGGAAACAATATTGGTCAGAAGTAGGCAAAAGCTTAAATCATAACATAAACATAATACTTCGTCAGAAAAAAGCTTCTGATGCCTCAGAAGATTGAAAACATAAGTACTTAAAAAGATTATGACGGAAATTCGCCTGACGGGCTTAGCGTTGCTGCATATCAACAGACATAATGAAATTTACATTGACCGAGTCATTGATCGGTTTGCCCAAAAAACTGGAAATGATTCTTTTTTTCAGATAGGCATCTTATGTTTGAGATATGCGATATAAAAGGTAATGTTTCGACAAAAAGCTTTTTAGACCTCAAAAAAAAAAGTATTTAGCTATTAGGTTTTGTTTGTGGTTTGTTTGTTATCTATGTTTTTTTATGAATGAAAAAATTATACGTAGTTACTGAAGCGCGGATTTCAAGAAGAAAGAGGGGTAGTTAACCCCCCCCCCTACCCTGGCTTTAATCTTTTTATGAAAACATTTAGAAAATCAAAGGAGGGCATAAATTGCGGCGCTATGACACCTTTGATATTTACGGTATTAGTTTAATTTTGGGTCAAAAATGGCATTTGTAGTGTCATTGTCTTAAAAATGTTCGCCTTCTGCGCTTTGTATCCATTGATATATTTACAATTTTAGTTTAATTTCAAATCAAAAAACGCATTTTTTAGAGAAATTTTCTTAAAAATTTGATAAACCGCTGATATTTACGATTTTAGTTAATTTCGACTCAAAAATTACAGTTTTAATGTAATTTTCTCAAAAATTTTCTTACATTTTTTAAAATAAAAAATGTATGAAATAAACGACTTCAAATCTGAGTACCCCTCCCCCAGATTTTTCTCATAAAAGCTATGCTTTTATTCTATTTTTTTCCGCCCCCCCCCCCCTTTTCAAATGGCTAAGACCGCCACTGTAGCCATTTCTATATTTTTATAGGGATTTGTAAGATTCTACAGGCTGTTTTCCTGGTAACAACTGATGGAAAAAATCTGTACTTTATGAGATTTGTCTTGGTTTTTATAAGTTTGTTTCACATGCCGCGCTGTGGGCCACAAACCTCTTAAAATGTGGAAAAAGTATTAAGCTTTTGTATTTTTTTTGTTATAAGACGCTTAAAACAACCTAGATTAGTCATTAGAAACTTAAAGTAAATATTTCAACGCATCAGTATCCGTATACGTAACGCGTTCGAAATAAAGCCAAAATACACCTATTTTTTACTTGTTTATGAGATGTTTCGAACGATGCCCGCTTTTTTAAATGGTGCGATGAAAGAACTGCTGATTGAAATCGTTGCGTACGTTCATGGGTCCATTACGACATGTACAACCTTCCGTACGCAACGAGATTCTGTCATCACACCCGTCAAAGAAGCAGGCATCGTTCGAAACATGGCATGAGCAAGTCAAAAATGTAGCATATTTTGACTTTGTTTCGAACGCGTTGGGTATACCGATAAGGTTGCGTTGAAATATTTACTTTAAGTGTCTATTATTTGAAGCTAGTCTAAAGTTTTTATCACGATGTTATACAGCGTGTGCGAAAATAAACCCCCCCCCCCAGGCTACAATAAATTAATCATGATGCCCCAGGGAGAGCTAGATCCCCCACTTTTTTGACCCTTTCCTCCAGTTTGTGACGTGTGTTTGGTGGGATGTCTTAAACTTTAAAAATTTTGCCTACGGTGCTATGCAATACAATTTTAGTTTAATTTTAAGAAATTTTTATCACCAGCATTTAAAACGTGTAATAAATTGCATTCTTAGTATAATTTTTCTTCAAATTTTCATCTACGGCTTATTTATGATGTGGCAACAAATCTATATATACCACCGCAACCCAGCCCCTCTTGGCATCTAACCCAATCTACTTTTTCAAAAATATTTTACAAAAAATTTAACAGGTCAAAATTTTTAAAGAATATTTGTTTTCTTTTGTCAAAATGTTCGGCTGCGTCGCTATACCAATATTAAATATTGTTAGAATTTTGTTTAATTTTAAGAAATTTTTTTGTCAACAACATTTGAAACGCGCAAAAAATAGCATTTTAGTTTAAGGGTTAAATTTGAAAAAAATCGGCAAATCAGACTTGCTTTTAAAAATAAGTATTTTTGTTTCGTATACACTAACTCAACCTAGCTTATTTTTAAAAATTTGCCATAGGTAGGTAGCTGATTTTTATTAAATGATCAAACCCCCCCCCCCCCCCGGTGATACCAAACTTACACCTACATTATATATCCCTTCAACTACATGGTTACTACTTGATTAAATTATTAAGTCCCCCCTCCCATAGTAAAATCGTTGGTCAAATAACGCACATATACTTTCAAAAACCATTTTTACATTTTAAACACCCTTCTAGTCAAACTTCAAAAAATGACAGATGCACTCGCAGATGCCTCTATCTAGAGTTTTCAATTTTTTTCGATTGAAACAAAAATTAAATTGGTTAAAAGCATTTCTAGTTATGAGGAAAAATGGAATTACATGTATTTTTAGACATATTTCTTTGACGACCCATATCTTCTATCGCAGACATACTATCTTCAAATAATAATTTGATTGTTACGCCCTTCCGCCCTCTATAAAAAAGTCGGTCGAATAACGCACCTATGCTTTCAAATTCCATATTGTTATGATTTATATAAGTGTTTACATTTTAAAAGCACCCCCTAGGTACGCCTCTGGTCAAACTTCAAAAAACTGACAGGTGCCTTTAGAGCATTCAATATTCTTTCGATCGAGACCAAAATTATGAAAATTGGTTAAAAACTTTTCTGGTTATAAGGAAAAATGGAATTAGGTGCATTTTCAGACATACGTCTTTGACGACCCATATCTTCTATCTCAGACATACGATTTCATTATTTTAATCCAAGGACCGATAGTTTCAAAATATCTGAATATGGTCAGCTTTTACGGAAGTCCACTTTCCCATGTTATCCGTGTGGGATTCTTTTCAGTTTCATATTTTTGAATAATTCACTATTTTAAGTGGTTTCTGGCCCAGAGTGTGCCGCATAGAAAACATACATAAAACCTTAAAACATTATAATATCTCGTCATCCTGTTCTGACAGATTTGACGAGGTTTTTTTGGCAGGAAGCAAATTTTTTGGCGTTAAATTCCAAGGTTAAACAGGGTATTCTTATGGTATTCTTACATGACAGTCTTGGTCGAATATCCGGGCAACGGCTCGCCACACCATAACGTCGATCACCAGCACATAAATTGGCACACCAATTAAAAGATTACCTTTTAAGTTTTCACTTGGCATTAGGTAGGCCAGAACTAAAAAGAAAGTTATCATATTTGGAACAAAAGCGCTCCTACAAATGACTACTTAAAAATTAGTAGTTTTCACAACTAGTGGCTAAAATCGTGCTTTTTTTACCAGCGTTGGTTTAAATAACGAGCGCCGCGAGGTATTTAAAAACGCGAGTAAAAAAAGCACAGTTTAGCCGCGAGTTGTTAACACTATCTTTTTAATCCAAGAAAAACAGGAAAATACTTTTAAAAATCTCGAACGAAGAGCACTTCTCGCAACACACCATCTTTACAATATAAATCAAGGCGGCTGGTAAATGAAATAACAATGGTTTCCATGGCGATGTGCCTTTTTACAAGGTGACGTTTGTTGTTGCAAACTTTTAATCTTTGACAGTTTGATATTTTGACGATGTTTTTAAGCGATTTTTTCGTAAATACTTGGTGAAAACTGGCGAGAATGATTTAATTTTTAGGCAGTAATAATCAGATTTTTTTCAATATTACTATTTTCCGCTATTTCTCTTTAATTTTGGGTAAAAAACGGACAGAAATCTTTTTTTGCACCCGTGATCAAAAATAGTAGTTTTAACAACTAGTGGCTAAAATAGTGCTTTTTTCACAACGTTGGTTTAAATAACAAGCGCAGCGAGTTATTTAAAAACGCGAGTAAAAAAAAGCACAGTGTAGCCGCGAGTTGTTAACACTATTTTTTTTTAATACCTTTATCAAAAAATCCAAGAAAAACAGGAAAATACTTTTAAAAATATCGAACGAAGAGCACTTCTCGCAACACACTCTCTTTACACTATAAATCAAGGCGGCTGGTAAATGAAATAACAATGCGGTTTCCATAGCGATGTGCCTTTTTACTCGGTTACGTTCCTTGTTGCGACATTTTAATCTTTGACAGTTTGAAATTTTGACGATTTTTTTAAATGATTTTTTCGTAAATACTTGGTGAAAACCGGCGGAAATGACTTAATTTTTAGGCAAGAATAATTAGATTTTTTCAATATTACTATATTCCGCTATTTCTCTTTAATTTTGTGTAAAAAACGGACAGAAATCTTTTTTTGCACCCGTCATCAAAAAAATAAAAGTTTTTTTGAATCGGTAACCAAAAAAGCCATGCTTTAGTTATCTGCAGACAGTTACTAAAATTATGTGTTTGATGAAGGTATAAAAAAAAAGTTTTTTTGCATCGGTAACCAAAAAAGCCATGCTTTAGATATCTGCAGACAGTTACTAAAATCATGTTTTTGATGAAAGCATAAAAAAATATATTTATTCCAAAAAAATCTGCTCCGCTATCCCGATGAAGAGAGAAGGTCATATATTTTTCCTCAGTGTAGCTATTTTTGAGATTAGGGAAAGGAAAATAATTCGACACAAAAGCGGTCGATGTCGCTGATTTCTCCCACAAATGACACTATTGACAGGATTTTAGATAGAAATTGGTGTCTTTTATTTCCCTCTCTAATTGTACGGCCATTTATGAATCTTAAAATAATTTAGTTAAACACCTCTTCAAACATTTTTAGATGTGCTAAAATACTTTAAAGTAGAACACGTTTTCTGGTAATTTTAAAGTCTGTAAAGTACTTGGATTAAAAGAAATTAATACTATCTTATCTCTTACACACTTCACACTTTAAAAAATTACAATTTTTGCCTTTTTTTCATCATAGGCACAACACCACTCAGAAATTATAAATTTTGGTTAAAAAATGGCGTTAAATTATCTTGATCTTTCTCTAACTTACTTTTTTTAATGCTGCTTTCTCTCTTCAACATCGGATCCTCAAATATTTTTCATTTTTAGAGAGAAAAAAATATTTTATGACAGTACTTTTTATAAACGTTACAAAAAACAGTAAAAGCTTGAAAAATGTGAATTTGTATTCTACGAATCGACAGTTTGGAAACAAAACACGTCGGTTAACCTGGGGGGGACCATCATAAGGGGCCCAAATATTTTCAATGCTACATATTGTAGCTATTTGGTTACGGTTAAATTCATTTTGCAGCTGTAGACGTTTTCGAGAAAACGCGACCCCTCTAGCTTAACCGTTAAAACCGTTCTTTACGTCGCTTAACCTGAGGGTACCTCAGGTTAAGCGACGTAAAGAAAGCTATAAAATGTGGCTAAAATTATGGATTAAAAATGTGAAAAACCTCAGATTAATATCTGAGTGAAAAACCATCGATATTAGTTATTACGTCGATTTGAAAAACCAACAAAAAAGTCCGGTAAACAAATATATTAGGCCTTAAATAGCCATCATGACCCATAAAGACCACTAGAAAAAAAAATTAATAAAAGTAATTTTATCAGTGTCATTTTCGGAGGAATTGCCGGCGTTGACCAGGAAGGGTAAGAACTTAATTTTACAAATATAGAACAGCTAGTTTTTGTACCCACCACAAACTCCAGTACTCAAAACCAAAATTCCTTTTTTAAAATCTGTCCGGTTCCAGCCAAAAGCCAAAATATAATGGATATGTCCAAAAGTGAAGGCTATGATCCCCAGTTCGAAAAACTCGGGAAAAATTAGGAACGCGTCTCCTATACAGCAAAATATTTGGCCTAGAAGGATTCTTTTTGTATATTTGGAGCTAAAAAATAGAAAAAAAAGAACCACTACCCTAATAGCACAGGATATTTCAGGGATATCCCAGTAAGGTGCTGTGAATATCTGAATGTTCTGGAACATTCACAGTATATTCGAAGGATGTTCCAAAAATGTGCTCTGAATAACTTTCAAGTTAGCAAAGAACAGCACATTTAAAAGACATTCTCAGAATATTATACCTAGTACTTTCAGCAAACATTCTATGCAGGATATTCCAGGAATGTTCTGTGAAAGTCCGAAAAATGTACTTTTTTTGGACATTGACAGCACATTTTTAAAAAATTCTTAGGATATCCTGGACAGTACATTCAGCGAATATTCCCTGAATGTTCTACTAAAGTCCGGAAAATGCCCTTCGTTTTGGATATTGACAGCACATTGAAAATACGTTACCTGGATATCCTGGATAGAACATTCAGCAAATATTCTATGCAGGATATTCCGTGAATATTCTGCCAATTTCCGTAAAATGTCCTTTCATTTTGGATATGGACAGCACATTCAAAAAACATTCTTAGACCACTACATTCACCGAATATCCTATGCAGGATATTCCACGAATGATCTGGTAAGGTCCTAAAAATGTCCTTACATTTGCACATTAAAAGCACATTTGGGAGATATTCTGGGAATATCATGCGTAATACATTCAGCAAAAGTTCTACTTAGGATAATCTACCAATGTTCTGCCAAAGTCTTAAAAATATCACACAATATTGTAACGTTTTTTATTCTAACAGCTGCGGTAAAGATTTTTTTCGGGATATTTTTATCTGTCGCTCCAAGCTTTCTTTTTAATAAAAAAAATACTCTATTTTTAGTTACAAGAAAAAACCATTTTGTTGGCCTAACAAAATATCATCAAATCATGCCATGAGAGAAAATAATATTTTTTTATCTACGATCATGCTTACGCGGCAGAATTTAAGATTTTATATTGTTCAAAAAGCTTGTTGGGGTAGGCTAATATTTATTTCCAATAAAAAAATTATTATGGAATGGTTGAGCCGTTCGGGAGTTATCCTGCATAGAACAAATAACATAATCCCCTTCCACTACCGTTTGGGAGGATTCGGGGAGGGGTGTAATATTTTTATCCAATAAAAAAAGAATTATGAAAATCCGTTGAGCCGTTCACGGTGCTCTTTTAACAGAAAACAAAATCCACCGCTAATATATAATTTCTCCCATAAGCCTCCGTAGCGCAAAGGTTAAGTCGAATCCCACCGCTGTTTAAAAACTTTTTTTTCAAATTTTTTTAGGGTGTTTTGTGAGAGAACATATTCAAGCTCATAAATGTGCTTTGAAAATCCCTCGAAAATATTTTATGAATGTTCTACTGAGATGTTCTAGGAATATTAAAACTGAGGACGCAGAACATTCCCTGAACATCCCTGGTATACTTAGAGGATTTGAGGGAACATTCAGAAATGTTCCCAATATCCTAGCTGAACATTCAGCAAATGTTCGGGGAATATTTCTGTGCTATTAGGGTAGCTGATTTCGGAATAAGTCCGTCAACCAGTCGAGCTTTTAACTAAGATAAATCGGTTGCCATCCGGCCTGGGCACCGACGAAGATGAAAAAAACAACAAATTTTACGCCTGAATCCCAAAAGAAGACTGGAACCAGACACGTGTTTCGCCCTTATTGGGACTCATCAGTGCGCCATAAGTTAACTAAGACAGAGACAATTGATCATATCATCAAGTCATGGACAAATACCCAGTAAGCAGTGTGAAAACCCGAATAAGGAATAAATTTGTCTCCGTCTATACTAACTTATGGCACAACGACGAGTCCCTAATAGGGGCGAAACGCGTGTCTCCGTCTAGTCTTCAAGTCGCACCGGTATGTATCCTTGTGGTACTCGGGTCACAGTATGTCCTAGCGAGAAACACCTTAGAACGTTATTATTATAATAACACTCGTAGCATATCGGACAAAGCGTTTTTGTTTCTCACTTCATTACGACCAGGCCTCCAATGTCTAATGGAGAATTCAGACACCTACAGACCTGTTTCATCCTTATTAGGAATCATCAGGGAGTCATTTAGAATTTAAAACAAAAATTTTGTAATTCGCGGAGACGTAGTACCTGTGTGCGCCACCTGTCGAATAAACCGAGAAACAAAAACATCAAAATTGAAAAGTGCAGAAGACCGTAAATACAGAATCCTGTACCTTTCAGCAGGTTATAAAGAAGAAACCTGTAAAAGTATAAGGTCACTGTAACATGACTTTTAAAAAGAGGTAACGTTCGCAGCAGCACCGCCCCCAATTGGAGCTTTATATACTACGGCAACTATCAGCAAGCAAAATATTAAAAAAACAAAGTGAATCTCGTGTCCGCAAATAAAAATTAAAGTAAGGCTCGTGGCATATCGGACAAAGCGTTTTTGTTTCTCACTTCATTACGACCAGGCTCCAATGTCTAATGGAGAATCCAGACACCTACAGACCTGTTTCTGGTGGTGTCTGGATTCTCCATTAGACATTGGAGGCCTGGTCGTAATGAAGTGAGAAACAAAAACGCTTTGTCCGATATGCCACGAGTGTTACTTTAATTTTTATTTGCGGACACGAGATTCACACACTGTTATTATTATAATCTATTTGCTAAGAAGACTTCGTGTTTTTTGCGTGTTAACCTTTAGCATCAGTACTTCACTTAGTGGACATCTGTCAGTCATACCAAATACCTGATGGCGGCTCAAACATGGAAACCGGGACAATTTTGGAAAATTTACAATTTTTTCATTTGTCAACCCCTTTTTGTTTAAATTAATTTTATTTTGTTCAAATAATTTTGCACTTTTAGTGAAACCATCAGTAATTTTTACATTTTTTATATTTCGGGGTCAGAAAAAAAAAATATCATACAACATTATGTTTTTTTTACGTGTTTTTTTGCTTTTTATAGAGTAACTGTCGATTCTGAAAAAAACCGACACGAGAAAGATGAGTATTAACAAAGCCTCTGGCTTATGGAACTCAATGGGATTCCGGAGTTATGCTCATAAACCTGGCGTAGGTACCCCGCTTGACATCAAAATTTCACATTTTAATAGTTTCAAAAGCAGAAAAAAAGCTAGGAAAAACGTGTTCAATAAGTGGAGTACTGATCCCAAAGGTAAGAGCTTTCAACCAGTCAAATTTGCATTAACAGGAAAAGTTTCTTTTTCTCGCTAGGACCTACGTAAACGATTTTAGTTTTTCCTTTATCTAAAAGGGCAACTAACTAGCTTTCGAAAAATATATGTCTCAAGAAATGGATATTTTTTTCTTATATGCTCCTAAAACTAACTGTGGAGAGTAAAGTTTTTGCTATCTACGCCGGTACCCCGGCCGGATTACAACGCATTATAACTAATAATATTGAGTCAAAAATCCAAAAGTTTTCTCTTTTTTTATATTTTAACTTCTTACTTGTTTAAAAATTAGGGACATTAAGCAAATAATCTAACTGTGGAGAGTAAAGTTTTTGCTATCTACGCCGGTACTCCGGCCGGATTACAACGCATTATAACTAATAATATTGAGTCAAAAATCCAAAAGTTTTCTCTTTTTTTATATTTTAACTTCTTACTTGTTTAAAAATTAGGGACATTAAGCAAATAATCTAACTGTGGAGAGTAAAGTTTTTGCTATCTACGCCGGTACCCCGGCCGGATTACAACGCATTATAACTAATAATATTGAGTCAAAAATCCAAAAGTTTTCTCTTTTTTTATATTTTAACTTCTTACTTGTTTAAAAATTAGGGACATTAAGCAAATAATCTAACTGTGGAGAGTAAAGTTTTTGCTATCTACGCCGGTACCCCGGCCGGATTACAACGCATTATAACTAATAATATTGAGTCAAAAATCCAAAAGTTTTCTCTTTTTTTATATTTTAACTTCTTACTTGTTTAAAAATTAGGGACATTAAGCAAATAATCTAACTGTGGAGAGTAAAGTTTTTGCTATCTACGCCGGTACCCCGGCCGGATTACAACGCATTATAACTAATAATATTGAGTCAAAAATCCAAAAGTTTTCTCTTTTTTTATATTTTAACTTCTTACTTGTTTAAAAATTAGGGACATTAAGCAAATAATCTAACTGTGGAGAGTAAAGTTTTTACTATCTACGCCGGTACCCCGGCCGGATTACAACGCATTATAACTAATAATATTGAGTCAAAAATCCAAAAGTTTTCTCTTTTTTTATATTTTAACTTCTTACTTGTTTAAAAATTAGGGACATTAAGCAAATAATCTAACGTAAACAAAGCCTAAAAACTTTATGCATGTAAACACTTACTTTCGGGAACTCAAAACGGCATAAACCATGAGAGATATCACAGGCGAACATTTTATGACAACTGCGAACAATGAAGGTTCAATATTTTGGTTAAGAAGTATAAAATATCCACTAGTTGTTACTAGGAAAGGTACGATTTTTGGCGTTAAAAATATTTCTCTCTAAAAAAACGAATTTATTAATAAAATTTTCATTAATAAAATCATAAGAACGTCAGAGCTGACCCCAATAATAGGACATCACTCATATTTCACGTTTGCTTACTTATTTTTTTATTCGACCATTTAGTTTTTAATAAAATATTCAGATAAACAAGTCACTATTACATTAGTAAGTTTAGATACAGACAGTCAAAAAAATCACTGACTAACTGAAACCAAAGTTAGAGCATTTTTTTGTTAGAAATTTTATTGATGGCGTATAGAGTAGGGCGGCATCGAATACCGAGTAGTTCGGTGCTCGGTCATAATTTTAACCGAGTAATATGTACTCGGTGCTCGATCTTACACGGCTGAGTAGAGTAATAGAAACAATCCATTTATGCATGTCAAAAACAGAAAAAATGAGACGCAGAGTGGTAAATAATAAAATAAACTAAGGAATAATAATTACTTAAATTTAATAACACAACACAGTGAAATATTAATTTAAAACATAATCTATAAGAAGATTATGATGTAATGCCTCGAAGACGTTTCATGCTTCTGAAAATAATCTTTTCGCTAAAAATGGTGGAAGACTATTAAGAAACCGACAATTCTACTACTCGGCTATTATATTTAGCCGAGTACTCGGTACTCGGCATCGAGTACGTCGATGGTACTCGGTCAAGTTAAAAACAGGGCTCGTTACAGCCCTAGTATAGAGGGCGAGAACTATAGGCTATAAATCGCTAAAATTTTGGCTTCGACCAGGATTTAAACCCAGAACCTCTAGAATACCACTCTGGCGCTCTACCAATTGTACTATTAAGGATACTACTAACAAATAAATCGTCAGAAAGGATTTGCGAATAGACTGGTAGGTATCGTACCCATACAGCACACTTCGTCCCAGGGACGTACATTTTATCTCCATTAGGGACGTACTATGTAAGTACGTACAAAAGACTACGTACACAGTACGTAAACTATGTAGGTACAAATTTTAGGGCTACCTCTCAAACATGCAATTACAGACGTACACTGAACGTACATAAGCGTACGCACTAGTAGTACGGACGTACATAATCGTACGTAATATGTACGTAAAGTTAAATATTCAAACGACTAAATATGGCTTCTGGGGTGACATCTGACATCTCTGGTCTAACATATATAGCTCAATATTGCTTGTCTAAAGAACTGTTACGATTAGGCCGCGTCCGCTATCACTTACGCACTTATACTACTGTAGATAGCGCCTTCTCTCTCCAGAATTTTAATATGTGATCTGAGTGTATCTTTTTTAGAACTGCATCGCTCGTCATTTTTGGGAAATTTACGTTTCTTGTTAACATTACAGCTTACCTAAAAACAGTTTGTTAGTCCTATGGCAACACTTCGTCCGAGTGACGTACATTTTACGTCCATTTTACGTCGTTACATCCTGGGACCAATTATGGACGTACATAGCACGTACACTATACATAAGCGTACACGTTATAAGAGCCAGACGACGAAGTAAAAACCATTATAAAGTATATCACAATTTTAGGAGAGTTTTTTATGTATAGATGGTAGTCTAGTACGTACTGAGGACGTACAAAGCGTTCGAAAATGTACGTCCCCGGTACGAACAGGGTGTCCCAGCCTTCTCTTCTACTGGATTTTGTGGGTTTATTATTGGTTGTAGAGCAAAAGTGTTGAAGTTAGATTTGTAGGAATAAAAATCAGTGCGTATTTTAATTGGATTACATTTTGCATACAGGGTGTTCCAAAAAAGTTACTTAAAAAACTATTTTCCAAAAAAATGTATTTTCTTATTTTTTTTGTGCAACTAAATGTGTTAGGCAGTTAAAGATAAAAAAATTTATATCCTTCCTAATTTTGACATTTGCAAATGTCAAAAACTTTTTTATTTTTTGACCCGTCCCGTAGATTTTTTAAGAAGTTGATAGAGATTTTTTTTCTGAATACAACAATACCCTACACTCTGTATCCACACATTTATAGTTTTGGGGATATTGACAAAAAACTGTTTCATACAGAAATATTTTAAAAAATAGTAATATAGGCTATATAAAACATCGAACCAAGAAGGCCATGGATGGTTGTTCCAAAAGAAATATACGGTATCATATAGGTGGCTTTGGAAACAAAAACTTGATTTTTATATCTCCTGTTCTGGGGCCCAATTCTTGAATCACTCGAATTTCAGTCGTATACGGATCACGTGTTCGCAAAAACATCACGAAAACAGGGTTAATTTTCAGAATATTTGAATCCTAAAAACAGTTCGTTTACTTAAACAGATTACCGTACATCAAAAAATAACAAAATTTTTTGATATCCCCCAAAGACCATTCGCGTGTTTTTTCAAAAAAAAAATATATATATCTTGTTTTTATTTAGTTTTTTTAAAATAATCGATAATTTTTACCGTGAATTAAACATTTTTAGGATACGTCAAATTCTTTGAAATGGTTCCGGGATAATGCTTTAAACTTTTACCGTACAAAATTTGATACAAATTTAATTAATTTACCCTTAAGATACCAAACACACAAAAAAAAAATTGAACTTGTATGCACATTCCACAATATTTAATTAAAAAAGGTGCAAAATTTATATTTTGCGTTTCTGACGAGCAAAATAGAACGATTGTTGACGCTTAGATGTCATTTCCACTCGACTTTGCATCGAGTGGGTAAAAGCAACCGCCGCAGAGGAAAGCCAAAACTTTCGAATATTAGCAAAATAAAAATGTTAAATTTTAATATTAGTTTACAAGTTTGATTTTGTGTGTTAATAGTGGATTAAAGAATATTTAACCCTTTTTTCGTGAAATTTTTGCTAAAATGTGATCCGTATACGACTGAAATTCGAGTGGTTCAAGAATTGGGTCCCTTCTTATGAACTAGGTTGCCATGCAAAAAAGGTAGGTATAGCCTGCTGCATTACTAATTATATTATTTTAAAATTATGAAACAGTTTTTTGTCGATATCTCTAAAACTATAAATGTGGATATAGAGTTGGGTATTGTTGGCTTCAGAAAAAAAATATCTATCAACTTTTTAAAAAATCTACAAGATGATCAAAAAATAAAAAAGTTTATGTCAATTTTTCACATTTGAAAATTTCAAAATTAGGAATGATATATATATTTTTTATCTTTAAGTGCTAAAACATTTAATTTAATAAAAAAATAAAAAAAAAATATTTTTTGCGAAATAGTTTTTATGTAACTTTTTTTGAACACCCTGTATGCAAAAATACAAATCTTATTTAAACACTTTTGCTCTACTACTAATAATAAACCCACAAAATCCAGAAGCAGGGAAGGCTGGGACATCCTGTACATAGTACGTCCCTGTACGTACTAGGGACGTGACGTACGTCTCAGCAGTACGTACTAAGTACGTACATGGTACGTACCGTGGCTGTATGGGTAGAGGTTTCGGGTTCAAATCCCGATCGAGGAAAATTTTTTTTCTGATTTATTCACTTAATGCCATAAATTACTTTTGTTAGCTTTTATGTTAGGTTAGACATTCAAAAAATTTCTTAAAAAAATAGTCGAACTTCATGAGATATAATTTTAAACTAAACAAAAAATTAACAGCTTACTTACTAGGGAACACTGTGAGGCGTCGTCCCTCAACTCTTGGGACATTGTTTTTTTATTTATTTACCCTCGAACCACTCAAAAACACTCAAAACAGCAGTTAATGATCGCCCAAGGTGAAGGTTAGCCACCTCTACACGTTACAAAAACAAACACAAGTTTTTCCTGCGTATCTTTTTGAAAACACAACACCGCATTGTTCGGTGAATGTTATTGGGGATTTTATCAAAGTTCAGTCAGGTCATTTTTTTCGATTCGTAATTTTCTTGTTTTAATGATAAATAAACAATTAAAAAACTACCGGCTGCTAAATGGGAGTAAAAATAGCGCTGCGCGCCATTAGTGAATAGATCGATGTGCGATATTACTACTAACAATGATATAGAAACTATAAAAATGGGGCAAAGGACTTAAAGAAGTTTCAATTTTGATATTTAGCCATCTATACATAGTATGGATTGGGGTCGTCAAAAAAAAGTTTTTTTATTTTCACTTAAAATAAGTTATTCGGGTCAAAAAAGACCTAAACACAAAATCTTGTCATGTTGTCTGTGTGTCTGTTTGTAATACGATTACTCAAAATCCGCTTTACAGATTTTTATCAAATTTGGCACAAAAATTCTCTGGCATCAGACGCAAAGCTGATTAGTTTTTTATGGGGGTGGGGGGTTTTTGATGGGAATGGGGGGTTTTTAAAAGGGTAGGACGCGGGAATAAACACGCGGTTTTCACATTTCAATCAAAACATATATTTTTTTAAAGATTTTATGGATGGCTATACGTGGCTGATGGCGCCACTTTTTATAAACGTGCCTCGCCATATAACGGTTTTACGGTTTGTCATATAAAGAATAAACAAAAGCTGAGATCATTGCCCACTTTTTATATTTGCAAAACATACATGATTTTATATGATTATTGCAAAAAATTAACAATACCACACACTTTGATTCTGCCATTTACTATGTTTATACGCGACTAAAACCGGTTTTATATAAGGACGGTTTTAAATAAATTCGCTTATTACATTAACGTCCATTTGCACCGCAGAGTTAAAACCAGTTTTAATTTAAGACGCCGATTTTCATGTGCACCGTATTTTAAAACCGGATTTAAGGGTCGTGAAACCCGGTTTGGTTAGATTGAGCATAAAACTTGTTTCGTATTGGTCAGATTTTTGACGGAAAATGTCAAATTCAGTCAGCTGCTGTTTTGTTTTCATATTTTTTAAGTGTGTTGGTGATGACAATGAATTTTAAAATAGAAAGCCCAAGGATCTGTCAGGATCCTGTGTTTTGAAGTTTCAAGACAGTGGCTAAAGTCACGACAGTTGTATCTAGAGTTCCGACAATCATATCTAGAGTTACGACAGTCGTATCTAAAGTTCTGACAGTCGTATCTAGAGTTACGACAGTCGTATCTAGAGTTACGACAGTCGTATCTAGAGTTACGACAGTGAGTTACGACAGCCGTATCTAGAGTTACGACAGTCGTATCTAGAGTTACGACAGTTGTATCTAGAGTTACGACAGTAGTTTGCTTTTTCTGTGTTATGTAGGGTTTACTGGGGTTGTGTTGTGTTAGGTGGGGTTGGTTTTCTTGTCAAAATGTATTTTTATTGTATGTAAAACGGTATAATTTAAAGTGATTTTCCTATTGGTGAAAATGCCTCTTTATTGTGGTTTGTTCTTTTTGGAAAGTGGATAAAAGCAGTTGGTTCGCTGATTTTTGAAAGAGTCAAAAAACCTGTTCATAAAAACCGATGTGTGCGCAAAGGTGCGCAATAACTTGTGTTTGTTTTTATTGTTTTTTTTTTTTTAGGGATTTGTAAAAAAGAAATATAACACGAAAATTTGCTTGTTGTAAATGTAAATGAAAAAATACAAGAATTCTGCTAAAATAACTCATATTATTTTTTTACCATAAATGGGCTTTCAGTTGAGGCGGATAACTATGCATTCACAACAGCTTCCACTGTTGCCAGAATGTCTGCGTCTTAAAGATAAATCTGGCCTGGTGCAAACAAATTTTCTTGATTCAATTTTGAATCAGGATTTAGCCAAAACTAGATTTAAGAAATTTTCGGTGCAATTGGCCATAAGTGTCATTAAATATCAGTTTAAAAAAACAACTAAGTTAACAACAGATTTTACGGTAAAACTAGGGTTTAGTATTTTTTGTTGGAAACAATGCGCTAGCGTTTTTAAAATGTTTTTACGGACCTCACAATCGGTTTTAAAACGATAAACCGTTTTTTTCAATCGCTTTAAAATAAAATCGATTTAGTGCTTAAAACGGTTTTAGTGGTGTTTATACGACAAAATTTATATCCATACATAAAAGCGCTTTAAGAGGCCCATATAAACAAAGTAAGTGATAGGTTAAAATTATAAAAATTCAAAGTTGGCATTGAAATTCGAAATTCTAGGATCAATGCACCTATTATAAATAGCTTTGTATTAACATAAAATTGATAAAAAAATCGTTGATTCTAAAATTTAAGAATTCTAAAGCCAACTTTAACTTCTTAATTATCAAAGAAGCTGCGTGTGTCGACTTGCGAGGTTAGGTTTCTTCTATTTTTAAATTTCTTAAAATTCTGCCAAAAAAATAAAAAAAAATTGATGTTTTCGAACTTCTAAGCACCTAGAAATGTTTTAAACTTTTCGAGAAAATGTGCAAAGCCGGGAAATTTGACATTGACATTTGTCCGCTTGCGTGCTTGATTGCTTAATTGTATATTCGCCTTTAATAGGGAAATTTTGGAACACTTAAAATTTTGATAACTTTCACAGCCGCTGTGGTACCACGCATGGATTTTACCAGAGTTTTTGGAACACATTAGATTTTGTTACTCGTAAGAGATGAGAAAAAACACAAAATTGGCCTTTATTTTACAAAATAAGTGTTTTATGTGTTGGAACCTGGTAATATTTTTTTTTGCATGCAAAAGATAACGGAAAAAGTAAGGGTAAAAATGACGGGGCTATTAACCGGTCACTGCGCACTGAGAGAACACCTGCATAGGATGGGAATCAGCCGCTCACATCATATTTGAGTGCCCAGCACTAACCTTCTGCAGAACACAAAAACTACTGGAGGACGACCCCTCCAGAGAAGCTAACTGCCAGAGAAACCTAATAAAGGGGCTGCTGCTCCTCGCGGGGTCGTCAAACCTCTTAGATTAGGAAGGCACACAGTAAGAGATACAATAAGCTAAGAAGCTGCAGTGTCAGGGATTTCAAGACCTAAACTTGCTGTTGAGACAAATCAAATCAAATCAAGGGTAAAAATAAAAAAGAGAGTTCCTCCACTAGTTCTGACTGGTTTCAGACACAGTCCATCAACCACAGTACCACAACAATACATACTTGCAGACTAGACCAGAGACCCTTGTTAGGTAGTAAACATGCTTTATTGTCTAAGAAAACACAAATCTTATTGACAAAGCTAAGACTTAAGTCTAAAATGCTAAAAACTAAAATGAATAAGTTATTTGACTAGAATGCCTGTGCTGTAAATACATTTTAAGAAAATTAAATAAATAAAAAAAAAAGTTGCAATCTTATTAAACCTAAAATACCTATATTATAAAAGTGAATAATTAGCAAATATGAAATTTAGTATATAATTGACTAGGTTTTCAAGCATATGACTAGGTACTTATCTGTTAAAGTTTTACACATAAATAAATTTAAAAAAAAAGACAAAATCAAAGTTGTTTTTTTACAAAAAAAAATGTAGTTTATAACAATTTAATAAAAAAATGTTTATTGTCAAGAGATTAAAATAAAACGAATTTTTATACAAACAAAACAGTACACCGACACAAAGAAAGAAACAAAAACAAAGTAATTATAAAGAAAAATAAAAAAAACAGACGAGTTTAAAATTAGTTACTTATAGTAGAATAGGTTTTTTGGGCAAACAAAGGCTACAACTGGTGATTGATAAGAGATTTATTGGCTAAAATGAAAAATAAAAGATTAGGGATCTTCAGTACACCATAAGTTTTTATAGACGAATAATACGAACGATCAAATCAACAAGTCATGGACAAACGCTCAACAAAACATTAATTAAATAAATTCCCAATGTTTTTTTGCTATCGATTCGTCATAGTAAAAAGCCCGACTGGTGAATGGACTGAATGTGTCTGAAACCAGTCAGTGGTAGAACTAGTGGAGGAGGCTAAAAAATCCAATAGTTCTCTGTTGGTTGAACTCTGTTTTTTTATTTATGTTTAACTCCTCATTCTGTTATCTAATGTTTTACCGAGCATTTGTCCATGACTTGTTGATTTGATCGTTCGTATTATTATTATTTATGGCGTACTGAAGATCCCTAACAAGGGTGAAACACGTGTTTGCATCTAGTCTCATCGGACTTTTGGTAGGTATTCTTGTGGTACTTCAGTGTACTTTGTAAAGTTCGTTTTTTTTTGCTATCGATTCGTCATAGTACAAAGTGCGACTGGTGGATGGACTGTGTCATCGTAAGGGCATATAGCACTTATTTGAAAATTGAGCCAATTGAATGCCCAGAAGACTTCAAAACCTCATTGCAATAATTGTTTTGGACTAGTAACTTTCGTCAAACCGGTGCCTACCTTTCGAGGACAGTTCTTGCTTCTTTTATAATCAGCTAGTCGAATAGATCAATTACTGTGTAGCTTTTGTTTAGTTAATAAAACAGTTTTGCTTCTTTGAAATGTGGTGTTTATTTTTAGTGGTCAAACAAGACGTCTCCTTATAAAAAGTTTATATATGCCAAAAATATAACCTAAAATGACAAAGTTAAGTACCTTCTGCTGTACCAGTTTTATGTGGAGAGAAGTTTTGGAATACTTTAACTAAGGTTTTTGTATCTTTTCTCCTTTATTCAATTTTGAGTATCTGCGCGGGAGTGTTCGGATCCTCTTTTGTTGATATCGGTCGATTATTTTAACTTCAAAACCTCAAAAAATCTGAAAAGAAAACATGGAATTGATAAAAACGTGTGCGACACACTGTTTTAAAATTATTGTTATTAAGAGAAAAAACACAAACAAAATTATCTGCACATAAAATACCATATTTAATGTACCTACTTTTAGCTTTATCAAATGCATAGGAAGCATTTTTTATGCAATTAGATTAACTAGAATTAAATAATTATCTGTTATCTAGGGATCACGTATTATAAAGACATGCTTTGCAAAAACGATAAATGTCAGTCTTTTTTATTTGCTTACTTATACGGAATGTAAAATCCGTACCCACTGACGTGATACACTTCTTTAAATCGTTTAAGAATTAGAAAAGTTATAGTTCATTATTTCACTTCATGTTTGTTACAATTTGGATATGATTTGACAATAAGTTACATACATGCATTATTGCAATGTTATTTTAAACTTTCTGAGAAAGCAGAAAAAAGCGCCGTTCTTGGTTTTTGCAATTAATGCTTCATACTTTAGTTCGAATCACGAACAGTAATTTAAATTTTATTTTTTGTACACACGCAAAGCAAAACCTTGAATTCAATTTGGTTGACAATATAATGACCATCGTAACCCAGTAAACTGTGTATAGAAGGTCCTGGGTAGAGGCGTAGAGGCCCTGTACGCGATTTTGGACAGTTTTGTTTTACTAGAGGTAGAGGCCCTCTATACACTTCCGGCCAAATAAAATGCGTACGCCGATTTTATATAGTGTATTATGGGCCTCGCAACTCAGTAACCTTTTAGTTATTTCAAATTGACAAAAAATGTCACTGTCAGATTTTGTTGTTGTCATACGCTTATATTTAAAATTGCCCCAACTAAACGAATTCGAAAAAGCCCAAATTTTGGCAAAATTAGACGCTTATTATGGATGAAACAAGGCTACAATTGTAAGAATAAGAAGAAAGTATCAAGAAGAAGGAACTGTTCGACGAAGGCTTGACCCAAGTCAGTACGCCGCAGCAGGATCAGCAACTGATCGACTTTCTTGAAGACCACCCATTTGCGGTCGCCCAAGAGGCGAAAATTGAGGCACACTTTCCTGGATCCATAAGAACGACGCGCAGACGGATAAGCCGTTCTAGACTTGCGCGTTGCTGCCAAGAAAATCTGGCCGGCAAAAACTCCTGACGCCAATCCCATGGAAAATGTGTGGGGCCTTATACCAAAAAAGTTAACACGAATGAATATTGTTCCCAGAAATTCCAACCACTTAATGAAGCTCATAGTCAGAGGGTACGACAAAGTCATTGTTTCAAATCCAAATTTATTTCAAAATTTAGCAGATTCCATGCCACGAAGACTGTCAAACATTATCGAGGCTGACGGGGCAATGACACGCTACTGAAGAAACGTTTTCTTATTTTATTTTAATTTACGTAATGTTTTAATAATTTCTTTTTGATTTTGAATATTTTTGCAAAGACTAAGATTACTCAAATTTACTGATCCTGCAGAGGTGCGCTGACTATGATTAAGTTATTGCTTTCCTTTCGCCAAACAATTCTTTCTTCTCGATACTTTTTTCTTATTCACACAATTGTGGTCTTGTTTCGTCCATAATGAGCTTTAAGAATAATTTTTTATAATAAAATGTTTAATAATTTTAAAAAAATGTTTTATTTATTAGTATATTAGTTTTTTAGTAAAGTGTGGCCAGTTTCCTTATGTTTGTGTTTACAATGCAGTGTTGCCACCCCGTTATCATAGACTGTCCCATGCGGAGACACAAAATATCCCATATTTGGTTTGAAAATCCCTCCATAAATTTTTCGTTTTCAATTCAAATTTAAAGAATAACGAAAAAATAAGAAAAATGCGTATTATATTAAAAATAAACATATATTATAAGACATTAAGTAACAGAACTATTAACTAAATAATCTAAGTCACGCTTTTTGAAAGGAATAAATATCCTTATGTGTTCTGGGCAATTTCTGCCACTCGCTTGCTAAATTGGTAACATCAATAAAATTCGAAAAATGATTTGCTAAGAAAGAATATTTGCTTCACAGCTATGGAGCGTTAAAAATGCAACCTACGAATCTAAAAATGTAGCAAAGAGTATTGATTGTTTACTGCAGATTTAAAACAAAAGTCCCTCGAAAATAGTTAATTATCCCTTTGTCCCGCGTGGACCCTGAAAATCCCTCAAATCGGGATATATCCCTCGAGGTGGCAACCAATGTCAAAAGATCTAACCTGTAATTCGAAAACGTCAAGCTACCTTCTGCTGTACACGTTTTATGTGGCCGGAAGTGTACATTTGACAGTTTTTGTTTTACCAGAGGTGGGCAACTCATATTGCCCTCTCTTTCTATTTTTTTTTCATATTTGCATATGAGACGGACTTTTGAAAGATTGATTTTTTTTGGTTAGTAAAATATGTCAAGCTTTGATAAAAAAAAACAAAAAAAAATGGCGGATACACACGGTAGATATTAAAAATGTAAATAATAGGTAAAATGATCTATATTTTTGTTACTCTTTCTTTTACAATAAAACATGGAAACATAATGCGTTATTTATTAACGAAGTATCTACACTTCCGGCCCACGAAAGTAAAAACAAAAGTGGAATGATAATATCCTGTAAATAAAATGACCGCTATATATACTTGACATTTGTGAGCCTAAATCAGTTGGTATTGACAAAATTCCCCTAACTCTGAGGCTAATAATAAAAAGGGTTATCGCTCATCACTTATGGAAGGCAAAAAACTAGTCATTCCGGTTGTATAACAGCACTGAACAAATCAAAACACTAGTTTTAGCAAAAACACGCAAAAAAAACGAAAACACTTTATTTTGAATAAAAAAACAACTGAATAACATGCTAGTAACTTTTGGTTTAGTTCAAACAAGTGTGTGGCTAATGAAAAAAGCAGGCAAATATATATCATGTTTACAGGGGGACTTGAAATCCATCTAAAAATGATATAACATTACTTTTTTTATTAAGAAAAATTTAAAAAAACAAAATTTTAATCACATCAAATAAAAAAAATAATGTCAAGTCGATTCGATTGATGTGACTACGTTCTTTTAGGCTCATAACTGTCACCTGCATAAGGCGGTCATTTTTGTGAAATTTCTCAGGGGGTATTATCATTCCACTTTTGTTTTTACTTTCGTGTTCCGGCCACATAAAATGCGTATAGCAGAAGTTAGCTGCAGATCTGTTGAATTTAAGCTTTGCTAGTTGCGTTGCTTATTGTAACCGACTTTGACGTTTTAGAATTACAGGTTAGATCTTTTAACATTACAAATACAAAAATAACGAGACAGGTGACACTTTACTATAAGACTAATCAACACCGTTCTCAACTAAAAAGCCAGTTAACTCATTTTCGTTTTAGTATTCTTTAGCCTATGATCGGTGCCATATTGACACAAAACTGACAGAAAATCCATGTTTTACTTGTCAATATGGTTATAAAAATGGCCGATACAATAGGCTAAAGGGCACTGAGGCGGTAGGAGTTACCTGGCTTTTTAGTTGAGAACGGTATTGGACTAATATACTAATGATTAAAATAATTTTTTAAATTATTCAACATTTTATTATAAAAACTTATTATTGACGAAAAAAGACCACAATTGTGCGAATAAGAAAAAAGTATCAAGAAGACGGAACTGTTTGGCGAAAGGAAAGCAATAACTTAATCATAGGCAGCGCACCTCTGCAGGATCGGTAAATTTTAGTAATCTAAGTCTTTGCAGACAACCAACAATGTTCAAAATCAAAAAGAAATTATTAAAAAAACACTACGTAAATTAAAAAAAAAACAGAAATCGTTTCTTCAGTAGCGTGTCATTGCCCCGTCAGCCTCGATAATGTTTGCCAGTCTTCGTGGCGTGGAATCTGCTAAATTTTGAAATAAATTTGGATTTGAAACAATGACTTCATCGTAAATGCTTGCGGTATCAACATAAATCTCAGTCGTAAATCTTCCATGGTTTCTAAAAAGAGCCCCATGTCATTCTCGGAAAATTCTCCAGCCCGGTCTTCGTTCCCAGCAATATATTTTTCGAGATAGCGTGTTCGTGGCGGGCGATATACCAAAATTTGTTTGCTGTCATTGTGGGACTGAAAGATTTTTTCATCCGTGAAGACCAACTTATGCCAAAATTCTTCTTTTAGTGAATAGTAATAGAAGAATCAGAATCAGTGCAAAAATTAACCTGGCTTGCTTCTTTTCCCTACTAAGTAAGATTTTCTTGGCAGCAATGCGTCGTTCTTATGGATCCAGGAAAATGCGCCTCAATTTTGGCCTCTCTCTGGTGCCATCGCAAATGGGTGGTCTTCAAGATCAGTTGCTGATCCTGCTGAGTCGTACTGACTTGGGTCAAGCCAGTGCCTCGACTTCGTCGAACAGTTCTTTCATCTTGATACTTTCTTCTTATTCTTATTGTATCCTTTTTTCGTCCATAATGGGCCGCTACTCTTCGAACCGACCATCCGTCTAATTTTGCCAAAATTTGGGCTTTTTCGAATTCGTTTATTTGGTGCATTTTTAAATATAAGCGTATGACAACAACAAAACCTGACGGTGACATTTTTTGTCAATTTGAAGTACCTAAAAGGTTTCTGAGTTGCGAGGACCATAATACACTATATAAAATCGGTGTACGCATTTTATGTGGCCGGAAGTGTACATTCAACACCGTACTTAACTAACAAGCCTGTTAACTCCTACCGCTTCAGTGCCCTTTAGCCTATTGTGGCTGCCATTTTTATAACCAAATTGACAAGTAAAACATGGATTTTCTATCAGTTTGGTGTCAATATGGCGCCCATCATAGGCTAAAGGATACTAAAACGAAAATGAGTTAACTGACTTTTTAGTTGAGAACGGTGTTGGTACATTAAACATTGAGTTGCTGTTTTGTTTTGTTGGTTTGGCGTGGACCCGGCATAAGAACCATCCAACACAGTATCAACTAAACAAACAACAGCAGGCTAAAGGGCACTAAAGAGATAGGAGTTAACTGGCTTTTTAGTTGAGAACGGTGTGACACGACGACAGCGATAAGGTCCAATTTGTCAAATTTGACAGTTCTTTACTAATTAAAAACGTTCATATTCCAGTATCTTGAAGAAAGAATTTGCATTGCCAAGAATATGTATTCTTGTTACAAGAATTCGTATTTACAATCGAATTTTAAGGATGTCAATGCTGGATTACTTAACAGGGCTGTGCAAAAAGGTAAACATCCAAAATAGCAGTTTTTACAACTAGCGACAAAAATGGTGTTGTTTACAAGCGTTGGTCTAACGAACGCAGCGGGTGATTTAAAAATGCAACGTGTAAACACAATTTTTTTTATACCTAACTTTATTTATCAAAATATCCTAAAACAACATCCATTGACTGAGTTCGCCCTTTTTATACAAGGTGGCCTTTTTTGTAATACCAAATTTTCTAACTTTTTCCGGTTTTCCAGGCCATTTTTAGTGTTTCCCTGACCCCGTTCCCCTCACGGTTTAGTAGGTGTTGGGTTGGACTTAATTGTGTGTACGAAAAAATAAATACCAATTTATATTTAAAAGCAAGGACACGAATCCTTGACCGAATCTATAGTGTCACAATTCTAGATTTGTTACCAAAATCATATCTTAAATGCGCCGCAGGTGAAAAATTTAAGAAAATTATACTAAAAATGCCATTTTTAGCATGTTTAAATGTTGTAGACAAAATTTAACTTTTTTGCAGTTTAGGCTAAAAATTTTGAACTACAGCATTTTTATTTGAACAAGTGGGTTCGGTTACCTGCCAAGAGGTTACATTTAAAAATAAAACAGACAATTGTAACAATCAATGCCATTATAGCATCGTAGGTTAAATTTTTGAAAGAACTCTGCACGGATAACATGGCCCGCCGTAAAATTTAACCATTTTTTAATATTTTGCAGGTTATATCGGAGGTCAAAATAGTGAAATTCTATGAGCCGTGAAAGAACGTATGTCTGGCAAACACCTAAAAAGACTTTTTTCTACTATCGTGCGGAAAATTCACTTTTCCGCACTGCTTTGCGTGCGGAAAAGTTAACTTTATGGTACTTTTCCGCATTAAACCAAAAATAAAAAAATAAATATGTTTTAAAAAAATTTCTTTTTTGTGTTAGGTAAACATTTTAGTCACGATAAATAAAGAGTACCATTTTCAAAATTCCTTTTATTGAGTTAATTTAATACTTGAGTCAAGCGAGTAGAAAAACAATTGTTCCTAACACGTGCGAAAACCTTTTTTTCCGCACTTAACTGCTTGACAGAACTCCTCTGCGCGTCGTTCCGTCAACGGCAGCAGCAAAAATCGATTTTCCGCACTTGTTAGGAAAATAGCTAATTCTCATAACTTGAATACTGCACAGGGGCGTTTTTTCTCACGGGGACTGTCTTTTAAGGTTTGGTTTCATTCGAAAGGAAATTAAATGGAATAGGCAGGATTTAATTTGAAGGAAGGCATAAGTAGCAGGTACTCTTTATAGTAGGGCAGATACCCCATGTAAAATAAGTTTTACCGTAGGCTGGAAATGCCCTTTTAACAGGAGTTCCGGGACCCTTAGCTGATTACAAAAAAATATTTTTTAGAAGTTTTAATTTCTTTTTTTACATGTAATATATTATATTTCATAATTTATATTTCAAAAACTGCTTAACTAATTTAGTTAAAGATAATATCGGTTGGAAGGTTATACTTGCCGCAAAACATGTGACAAGTCTAAAGCTTTAGCAATAGTCCCGGAGGTAGCCACAAAATTTCAAAATTTTGATTTAAAAAACCAACAAAAAATTTTAGTTTTTAAAATGTAAGTTTGATGTAGCCTAACAATTTTAATTTATAAGTTAGAATACAAATAATCAACTTTTAATTATGCCAAAAATATACTGCGTATGAGATGGTATAAAAAATTTTTATAGATTTGTTTTCATATTTAAAAAAAAATTTTTTTTGTCTTCGGAACATCACATTTTCCTTATTTTTACTTAATTGATTCTCATTTAAAAATATTTTTTTCCTGTTAAGATAAAAACCTATTTTTAATTAGAAATATATTTCTTGTGTTTCCCATTAGTTGGCCTAAATAAAAAGTAGCTGCATCATTTACCTTAATGACCTTGTGGTTTTCTAGATGTCGCCAAATTAGAAAAATAGAAAAAAAAATGATTTTTCGAAAAAGCACCATTTTAAAACTATTTCTATTTTAAATGAATTTTTGAAAGCTGATTCTGGTTGTGGGTTCAATTCCAAGAAAATCGAATTTATAGGGATTCTGCGTTATTGTTGGGTGAATCCCCTATGTGAAATTGGTTTTGCGGTAGACTGGGGAAACTTCAGGGGAATTACTAAAAAGATATTTTTATTACAAACCCGCGCAAGGAGGGGGAGCAAAGGGGTCGCTTTATTTTTTTTTGCATGTGTACTGGTTTCTTTTGAAATTTATTGTGCACAAACTAGGTACCAAACTGATTTAAAAAAAAAATAGTGTCTTATGGAAGGTGTTACCGACCAAAACTGCTCTTAGTAGTATAGTCCTGGAGGTAACAACAACAAAAAATAAGTTTCTTAAATTTCCAATTTTAATAAAGCAGCTATAACACATTGAATTTTTACATTTGTTAAAGTAATTATTTACGGTATAAAAATTTTCCAAAGAACTGTTTCCATATTTAATTTAAAAAAATTGTTTGTCTTAAAAATACCGCATTCCTTAAAAACATGTTTGATTTTTTTTGTCTGGTTCCTGCCATCCTCTAGCCCCTCCCCGACTCTCCCAACCTCCCGTTGCCAGCGGGTTAACACGTGTTCTCCCGTTTCTTCCTTTAAATAATCATAACTTTGGTTCCCGCGAACCGATTTTGATGAAATAAAGCCTATATATGCATCTCCCAGGAGCCCAACGAATGCAGTAGTGTAGTTCAGTGGTTTTTACATGATGCTGAGATACAAACAGACAAATATTCAAAAATGGATGGATCGGTTAGAATCCAAGACTATTTAAAAAAGGGGTACGGTTGAAGGAAATGAAAAAAAAAATGAGTTTTAGAGGTAGGTAAACTTTAACGAAATTCAAATAATAAGGATGTTGTGTTGTCGTTGGTTGATTTTACCGTGGACCAAAGTTTTTTTTGTATTTTTTCTGGCTTCTGTTTATACCAAAATTTTGGAGAAAAATGTTAAAATCCGAAAAATTAAAAATCAATAAAAATTCAATGTCAGATTTTGTACGTATAAATGTCAATATACAAAAAAATTTGACACATATATAATAATATGCTATTCTGAAATCCCATGATATCAAAATTTGCACGGTTCAACATTTTGTTTTAGTCCCCGGGACGAAAAGTGCCATTTTAGTTCCTGAAGTGCAAAAAATATTTTTTGCAGCAAGCCCATGCCCCTGGAGCTACTGTCAGAGGAAATTTGGAGTACGACGGTAAATATATATTTAATAAGACATATCTGTTCTATAACGATATAAGAGTGAGTGTATTATATATACATACATGTATACTCTATTCAAGTTTTTTTCTCAGAAAACCCTATATTTTGAGTACATCTTAAAGTTCTGTCCAACTTTTCTTCTCTTATTTGGCAGCACGCAGATAGTCCTAATAAGATCAAAACTATTGCTAGTTTTTTTTTCAGTATTAAATAATGGGTAATAAAACAGTTGTGTAATATTATATATGTTTTTGTTTTGGAACAAAAAATGTTAAAAAATGAGAAATATTAAATATTTTTTTGTGTTTCGATAAGTACCTACCGAATTTACAAGTGAAAGGTTTCGGACCTCCATTGTCTTTGTTTGTACTTTTTCACAACGTTTCAACTGATGTAATATCTTCAGTCGAAACGTTGTGAAAAAATACAAATAAAGATAATGGAAGTCCAAAATCTTTCACTTGTAAACCAAGCATTGTCTACAACTTTCAAGGATTTAATTGCTACTTTTAGCAACGGCATCGATAGCTCTAATATTGTATGTTATGACATAGGTTCTTTTGAGTTACTAAATTTTTTTGGTTGCCTATTTTATTTAGAAAGTGAAATATCAAAAGTTTTACGCCACTCGTTTTTTTTTTAATTTAAGGATTTAGTGTTATGTGTCCTTAAGAACGAGAAAAGTAACAAAGCTCTCATATTGTTGTAATTTGAAAAAATAAAATAAAACAAATTCATATAAACAAAAAATAGTTTTTATTTTTATAAAACCAAATTTTTCAGCAGAAAGAAAACTAATTGCTCTTTTTTCTTTATCTTCCTACAACCTTGTTTGTTTAGATCATTAACAACGGCATCTTATGACAACGTTGTAATATGGATTTAAATATTTAGGATCAAATACCTGGTAGTGTGCGGTATCTTAATGAGCGCGATAACTTTCTTGGCGGTGGAAGTCTTGCGCTATATATATAATATATATGCGCGTTTTTAAAGTATTTCGCGATAAGTGCATTGCGCTGTATTTGCTTGCGCTGTAAATTATTTCGCTGGTAGTTCCATTCGCGGTAAATTTTTTGCGCTGTATATGAGGACGCGGTAGAAAACCTCGCTGTAGCAGCCGCGTACCGTAAAATCTATTTATCATAAGGCATCCGCCCAAGAACAACGCAGAATCCCTATGAATTCAATTTTCTTGGAATTTAACCCTCTAAAAGTATTTTTTTTTTCATAGAACCGTATATTATTTCATACATTATTTGAAAGCTCCGGCCTTAGAGGTAACGAGTCCATAGTCAAAACCAGAATCACCTATTAAAAATGCATTCATAATAGGGAGAGTTTGAAAATGGTGCTTTGTTTAAAAAAATTATTTTTTTCTATTTTTCTAGTTTGGCGACATGTAGACAAGCACAAGGTCATTAAGGTCAATGTTGTGGCTACTTTTTATTTTGGCCAACTAACGGTTAGCACAAAAAAAATATTTCCGGATAAAAATAGGTTTTTATTTCAACAGGAAAAAATTGTTTTTAAATGAGAACCAATTGCATAAAAATAAGGAAAATGTGATGGTCTCAAGACAAAAAATATATTTTTTTAAAATATGAAAAGAAATGTTTTGAAGATTTTTTGTACCATTTTTACGTAGTATACTTTAGTTATAATTAAAATTATATTCATTGTATTCTAACTTATTTATTAAAATTGTTAAGCTACAGTAAAGTTAGACTATTACATGCTTTGCGATTAAGTATTACCTTCCAATCGACAGTATTTTCATTTAAATGAGTTAAGTAGTTTTTTGAAAAATAAATTATTAAGTGAAACATTACAAATGACAAATTTAAAACTCCCCCCTGCCCCCTTGCGCGAGTGAATGAATAATTTTTTTTTTTGTAATTAGCTAATGTCCCTAGAGCTTCAGGACTTCAGGACAATTTCAGCCATTAAACTTTTACGAGAAATCCCAAAATCTGCCCTACATAGGCGGAGGCATACGCAAGAGGCGGCTGGAAGGCTTATGCTCCCCCCCCCCTTCCAAACTATTAAATATTGACTGAATTATTAAATTTTCCACAAAAATTAAGAATAAAATAGTTACCCTCTCCAAGGATCCTCAGCTTTCCCCCTAAAACAATGTCTGCTTATGACAGTGAGTATAGGTAAAGTTTGGGTATCAAGTCACGACGACGAAACAAAGCAGAAAAATGGAAAAAACAGAGGCTAGGGAGGAGGCCAAAGTTCTTTGGAGAGAAGGGGGGTTGAGTAACAGCATATAGTCTCTGATAACTATTTTACTCTCAATTTTTCAATCTTTAGGGGTCAATATTTAGCGCTTTGTATGCCACTATACCCTTAAAGAGTATCAACGAAACAATTGAATAAATGTGAAAAAAATTGTAAATGCAAAACCTAAAGTTGTCCTTTGTTTTTAACATTTTTCTTATTTATTTACTTTTTAATGCTTATGCCCCCCTTTAAATTCAACAAAAAAGCTTTTTACTTTAATTTACGTAAGTTTTTTTTAAATTAACGTTCTCAGACTAAGAAAAAATCTTGAATACGCCCCTGTGCATTATTCGAGTACATTTTAATTGAGATCAAAATAGGAAAATCGACAAAGTACTTTTCAAGTTATGAGAAAAAGACTTCGTAGGTTTTTGCCAGACATACGACTTTTGACAGCTCATATCTCCTATCACACTCATACAATCCTCCCAGAATTTCACTATTTTGACCTTTCTTACAATACCTTTAAAATAACATTAATTATTATGCCATCCATCAGCCGCCTTTGATTTATTGTATAACAGGGTGGCCATTTTCTGGAAAACCAGGAAAAGTCAGGCAATGTGGACGTTCAGGGAAAAGTCAGTGAAATGTCAGGGATTTTCGACAAAAATCTGGCAAAGCATAATAAAAAACTATTTAAAAATGTCTACTTTTTTGATGGCTTAAATAACCCTGCACAGTATATATAATAATAATTAAATAACATTTTACTACGGGCCATAGGTCCCTGTTATCTGGCATTTTTTTACACCCGTGATCAAAAAAGCCATGATCGGGTTATTTACGGAAACTTATTAAAATCGTATTTTTGCTGAAGGTATAAAAAACACCTTTCGAACGCGACTGTACCTTGCATGCCAATTAAAGTTTTTTTAAAAATATATTTTAGCTTGGGGCGAGATTAACACAGACGAGCACGACTTGGAACCGCCTTTTAATCGACTGACTTCAGAACAGCCTCATATTCCTGTGGAAAACGTGGACGTTACAAGAAGACCTCAGGGTTTCGGGAGATGTGCCATGACAAAATTGGTAAAAAACCAGGGCGTCCACTGATTTCCAGATTTTTCTCTGAGTTTCACTGACCAAATTTTAAAAAAATCCAGTTCAAAAAACGTGTCCAAGAAGAGCCAGATTCGAAAGATTTAAAGTTAGGATAATCAGCTATGCTTGCAAATCGTTTTATTCAAATAGACACGTTTTGAACTTGAATTATGCAGTAGCAAATCCAAATGATCAAAAGTGGCAAATATACGTTAGATAAACTTAATATAACGTTAATACAACGTTACAAATGTTATTATACAACG
This sequence comes from Oxystoma pomonae, assembly GCA_963921995.1. Taxonomy (NCBI): domain Eukaryota; kingdom Metazoa; phylum Arthropoda; class Insecta; order Coleoptera; family Brentidae; genus Oxystoma; species Oxystoma pomonae. Next base: position 35,936,908 of record OY998167.1, on the reverse strand, counting down.
TTACAAACAAAAAATTAAACCTGTTACTAATGGGTGTTCTACGGCTGATTACCTATAATTTTGTTTCGCGTGGTGGTGGTATTTCACACAAAATAATATGTTTTTGCTTTATTTATGCAAATATTTTTGCTAATAACGTAGATAGAGATTCTATTAACGATAATAATTATAAATTGTAAACAAAATATATCCCATTATTACCACACGAGGTTAATGTTTTTCGAGTGATTGGTCTAGGGAGAGGTTTTAAGAAAAAAAACATATAATCTTTAAAACATGGATTTTTGTTTTCGATACATCGCCAACAACACCATTTATCGTAAAAAGTAAAATCCTCCATGTAACCCTTTTCTGGGGGGCTATTTTTGGAAATATTCTGAAAATCTTAAATAGCAACTCCCCATTTTGACTTCATATTTGAATTATCTCTCTTTTTTCCAATGGTACCCCATATCATAAGGTTAATTTACTAGTTTTCGAGATATTGGCTTTTAAAATGTCAAAAATTTAATTTTTAAAACACCACATCTTAGAAACTAAAGCATTGTGTTTAATATCGATTTTAGAGGTTTTTACGAGGAAATAAAAAATTACACCAGTTTGACAATTTGAATTCTTACATATTTTTGGAATAACATCGTAAAAATCACAGAAAATCAATAAACTGTAAATAGGAATGTGCAAACGTCAAACTGTTGTCATTTTCTATTTGCTCTTAAAAACCCTCAAAATCGGTAATAAGCACAATAGAGATATTTTCTTTAGTCCTTTTGAAAATTGAATTGTTGTCATTTTGAAATCCAATATCTCGAAAACTAGTAAAGCAAACCTTATGATATGGGGTACCATTGGAAAGATAATATCAGCGAGAATTCAAATATAAAGTCAATATAGAAGATTGCTATTTGAGGTTCTCAGAATATTTTCCACAATAGCCCCCCAGCCCCCAGAAAAGGGTTACATAGGAGATTTTACTTTTTACGGTACAAAAATGTATGATTTAAAGATTATATATTTTTTTCTTAAAACCCCTCTCTAGACCACCTGTGTGGAGGGCTTAGGAGCTCAATTCTCCCCCCCTCCAGAAGGTTGATTTTTTCTCAAAAATCTGAGACTAAAAAATTAAAATAAAAACTACCCAATTGCCAGTTCTAAATAAGGTTTACGGAATCGAGAAATATTTTGCAGTGGCATTTCGCAGTCGGGTTGCTTTCTTACTTTTACTTTTTTACTTAATGCGTAGTTATTATAATTACTTCCCTTGCTACAGGGAAGTAATGTAATCAATTTTGAGGTTTCGAATAGCGATAAGCACGAATCCCGACGCCGTCGCTCTGTCTGTCGCCTATTATAGCCACTCTAACTCAAAAACTCCTTCACTAATCGTAACAAAATTTTACATAGTGATTACTTTTGTTGACGCGCAGACCCCTATTGTTTTTGAGCATTCTCCTAGTAGACCCTTCGGAGCTACCCCCAAAAAACTTCATCCCTAAAAAAATATTTTTTTTTCTTACCGTGTGATACCTCCTTGGAAAGCTTATAAAAATTGTAGTTGAATGGCGCCAAAATTTATGTGATATATATCATCACATAAAAAATGCAAAAAACAATTGAAAAATTCAATTTTCTGTGCCATATATCTCGAGTTATGAAACGAAATGTTAAATAAAAATTAGCTTAGGATAAGATCCAGGTCACCAAATCAGTCATCAAAATTCAGACTTCTGGAAAGACTCTGGAAAAGTTTGGAAAGACCCTGGAAAAGTCTGAATACACTCTGTAAAGTCTGGAAAGACCCTTGAAAAGTCTGGAAAGACCCTGGAAAAGTCTGGAAAGACCCTAAAAAAGTCTGGATACACTCTGGTAAAGTCTGGAGAAGTCTGAAAAGACTCTGGAAAGACCCTGGAAAAGTTTGGATACACTTTGGAAAGTCTGGAAAGACCCTGGAAAAGTCTGGATAAACTCTGGAAAAGTTTGTAAAGACCTTGGAAAAGTCTGGATACACTCTGGAAAGTCTGGAAAGACCCTTAAAAACTCTGGAAAGACCCTGAAAAAGTCTGGATACACTCTGGAGAAATCTGAAAAGACTCTGGAAAAGTCTGGAAAGACCCTGGAAAAGTCTGGATACACTCTGGAAAGTCTGGAAAGACCCTGGAAAAGTATGTATAAACCCTGGAAGTCTGGAAAGACGCTGGAAAAGTCTGGATACACTCTGGAAAAGTCTGGAAAGACCCTGGAAAAGTCTGGATACACTCTGGAAAGTCTGAAGGGACCCTGTAAAAGTCTGAAAAAGTCTGGAAACACTCTGGAAAAGTCTGGAAAGACTCTGGAGAAGTCTGGATGTATTCTGGAAAAGTCTGGAAAGACCCTGGAAAAGCCTGGAAACCCTCTGGAAAAGTCTGGAAAGACCCTATAAAAGTCTGAATACACTCTGGAAAAGTCTGGTAACCCCCTGGAAAAGTCTGGATACACTCTGGAAAAACATGGATACACTGTGAAAATGTCCGAGTACACCATGAAAAAGTCTGAATACACCCCTGAAAAGTGAAGATACACCCAAGGAAAGTCTGGATATACTCTGGAAAAGTCCGACCAACCCAATCTAACTCATGTATATATGAGTAGCGGTTTTTTATATAATATATGTTCTTCTGAGCGAGAGAAGTTTTGGAGTAAATTTTTACTCGATTTATTTTTTTAAAGTTTTGGTTTAATGGTATATTTTATATTTTAGCATAACAATTATTAATTCTTATATATCGTTATTATTCCATTTTTTAAGTTCGAAATTTTGTGTGTTATTTAATGTCAAAAGAAGTGTTATTACCATTTATCTCAATGTAGAAACTACGTACTTTGTTTCTTATCTTTCTCGCAAAAATATTGCGTAAAAAAACATGCAAAACTATTTATTTAAATTTTCGACGTAAACATATTAACTACCACTTATTGTTTATTAAAATTTTAATCTTCTTACAAAATGTAGAGGTTTTTTAAAAGTCGACTGATTTTTCAGAGAAGAGAACTTCATGACAAAGATCACAGGGTGCAAATAGCAGCATTGACAACCATTTGTGATCTGGTACATGATCCAGAACGAGGTTACGAAGCCATTAACTTAAATATGGTCGATAGGTAGGAACCACTTACGGGACCGAGGTGCAATGCTTTATTAGACCAGTGCGTCTATTGTTGAATCGAGAGAAAATTTGCTCCCAGGGAGTCAAATTCTCTCGCTACTATGCATCTCATTGGTCCAAATCTTCGGTTTAAATCGGGTTCTCTCACTTTTGCCCGATATTGATCGAAAGTTATTCTATTGTTCTTGACGGCTCTGGCAATGGTCTTGACTAAGAGAATTACTTTCGATCAATATCGGGCAAAAGTGAGATAAACCGATTTAAACCAAAGATTTGGACCAATGAGATGCATAGTAGCGAGAGAATTTGACTCCCTGGGAGCAAATTTTCTCTCGATTCAAGAGTAGACCCACTGTAGACCCCGAAATGGATCGCAAGCTGACAAAAAATGTCAAACAACGAGGACATTTTTGTAACAGCGTTAACGACACCGCCTAAAAAAGCAGTGGATCGCAGGCTTTTACGCCAAGACAAAAGCACAGTTTACTAATATTATATTACACTGTGACAAAAGTCTCCAAGCTTACATCTTAAAAGTCTGCGATCCATTTCTCTTCGTTAAGCATTGCACTTCTGTTCCATAGATAAAACTTTATGGTAGGAACTTTTTAAAGCTATAAAGGTATGTATGGCTATACTAACCGACCAGGGTGCTTATTCTTGAAAGTGAGAGATGGGAGAATCCCCGGGGAGCTCCCGGGTATTGATCCCTAGCTCACGCCACATTCTTGAGATATGGGGAGTGGACGGGTCAATATAGTCCCTGCAAACACTGATGCCAGTTTGTGCAACCAATCAAAACGCAACACATTTTGTTTTTCGTTTGTTATTTTTTACAAAATGGAGAAGCAAGTTGCAAAAGAAAACGTGGACAAATCCAGGCCTTTATAGAGCCAACAAAAAGATCTGCTTATAGAATTTATCTACGCTAGACCGAATATGTACAGGGGAAATTTCTCTGCTACATTTACGTGTGCGGCAAGCGTTATTTTATGGAAAGAAATATCCGAATAATTGGACATATTTATGTTCCGTTAAATCAAAGGGGTTTCTTTTGTCCCTAAATCGAACGAGTCATCAACTACTTTCGTAGTCTACCGACTTAGGGAGTGTGTATCTAGGTCCGCCTCTACGTGATATCCGATCCCATCCGGTCTGGATGCCGGCGTGAATAGAGGGGTAGGGCCTAAGATACATTTTATACTTATTTTCCCTGGGTTACCCCCTTACCACCCCGCTCATCAAACCGGTCTGATGAGCACCCCCTAGGAAGGCAGTTTTCTTTTCCTAGAAGGATTTAATTTAGCCTAAATTCCTGTGTCGGGGCTAGGGATCTTTAACGTGCTCCACTATCAATATATGGATCACACGGGACCGTCTTCTTAACGTCCTCTCCGAGGGACGGTATGAAATCAAATTACCCTGCCTTCTAGCTAACTCGGCCTACTCCGCTTCATACTGCGTTTTGCCCTAATCTTACAAAATTCTGTAATTTTATAAGAAAAAGTCCAAGTCCAAAAAGTGCACGAGCCGGGGCTTAAACCCGGCATCTCCTGCTTGAAAGTCGCGGCGTTAACCCCGACACCAAGCAGGCAGGTCACCCCACCTAGTTCTGTCGCCTCTTCTACTCCCTCCCGTCAAGAATAAGCACCCAGTGTGCTTATTCTTGAAAGTGAGAGAAGGAAGCGCACCCTGGAACCATACTAGTGAGTGACAAAAAAAGTACTAAAATCAAAATTATGAACGAATATTAAAGGTTTATTCTACTCCCTGGCAAGTTCTTTTACATTGAACTACGAGAACGCAGCATACCTTCGATATATCACTTGATTTTTACTACTCCCTAATTCGCTCCCCGGGAGAATTTTGGTTCCTACACCTCCCCGATAGTCAAGAATAAGCACCCAGGTTGCATATTCTTGACTTGAACCCTCCAAAAAATCCAAACTGTGCGTCGTAATCTTTTTTTACATGGATTAATGGACTCAACGAGTCTTCGTTTTTTATGAGTTTTAAAACTTCCGTGTATACTTCGTCTCGCCCCATACCTTTTCTATTTTAAGTTAAAAATATATTGCGTTCTGAACTTTACCAGTGCCAGTGTTACAAATGTTGACTTTAGCCAATCAGATGAGATTTTATCGCTGCGATAAATCAATTTAAAAACCATTACAACGTATTCAGAGTCTTCGTTTTATATAAGCTTCAAAACTTCAGTGTATACTTCGTTTCTATTTTAAGTTAAAAATATATTGCGTTCTGAACTTTACCAGTTCCAGTGTAACAAATGATGACTTTAGCCAATCAGATGAGATTTTATCGCTGCGATAAATCAAGTTAAACACTATTATCAACGTATTCACCGAGTCTTCGTTTTTTATGAGCTTTAAAACTTTCTTGTGTACTTCGTGTCGCCCTATATCTTTTTTATTGTATATTGCATTTTGTAACTTAGTTTAACAAATGTTGACTTTAGACAATCAGTTGAGATCAAGTTAAAACTATTACAACGTATTCGTTAATATGAGTCTTCGTTTTTTATGAGTTTTAAAACTTTCCTGAATGCTTCGGCTAATCATATACCTTTTTTATTTTAAGTTGAAAATATATTACGTTCTTTACTTTAACAGTTTCAGTGTAACCAAGGTTGATTTCATCAGAAATATTTTCAGCATATAACTCATGAGGCTAATAGAAAGTAATTACTAAAGTTCTTTTTTAGCCAGTGCCAGTCTAATGTTAATTTAATCCAGTGAGATAAGATATTTGGCATCTGCATAAATCAAGTTAAACACTATGACCAACGTATTCAGCGACTCCAACGTCTACAGGAAGTCAAGCTTCAAAACTTACCTGTGCAGTTCGCGTCTTGCCCTACCTTTCCTATTTTCAGCTGAAGATATTGCGTTTTGTAATTTAGCAGTACCTAGTATAACAAAATAAATGTTGTTTTTGTAGTTAGCTGGGTTTTACTGCTGCTGCGATAAGTAAAGTTAAAAAGTATGTATTCATTTTTATCCGCTTCAAAACTTTGGTGTACCCTTCGTCTTGCGTCAGCTACATCTACCCCTTGGTTTTCAAATTTCTCCTTATCGCTAAAAATATTTTTTTATACCTTCATCAAAAACATGATTTTAGTAACTGTCTGCAGATAACTAAAGCATGGCTTTTTTGGTTACCGATGCAAAATAGTAGTTTTAACAACTAGTGGCTAAAATAGTACTTTTTTTACAAGCGTTGGTTTAAATAACGAGCGCAGCAACTCCATTGTGAATTTAATGGTGGGTCTTATGTTATTTAGGTCCAGACAATAAAAGTTTCATCAACATATCTCAGCCAGAGCTTAGGTTTATATGTTGCGGTATCAACCACGGGTGATTCGAACCACTCCATGTAAATATTGGCCACCACTGGCGAAAGCGATGAACCCATTAGCAGACCGTCATCCTAAGCATAAAACCTATCTTTCACTTGAAAATAAGAGTTATGTAGGCAGCACTCCAACAACTCCATCGCTTCCTCCAGCGGTAGACTGGTACGATCATAAAGGGATTCGTCATCAACCAGTCTCTTTCTGATAATATCTAGCGATTCCTTTATCGGGACATTGGTGTATAGACTTTGGACATCAAAACTGACAAGTCTATCCTCGGGTCCTAAAACAAAAGATTTGAGAATATTAACAAAATGGTTGGAATTTTCTACAAATGAAGCGGTCTTGCCTGCAAGAGGTTGAATAATTTTCAAAAGGAATTTAGACAGATTGCTTGTTGGAGAATTTCTGGAACTTGTAATTGGGCGTAAGGGCATTGCATCTTTGTGAATTTTGGGGAGTCCGTATAGATGAGGAGGCTTGCTATAATGTGGTGTAAGTTGAGACCTTGTATTTTCCGGAATATATCTGGAATACTTTTTCAAAATTCTTTACTTTCGATTGATTGCGTCGGATCTTTTGGGAGAAGTTTATAGTTTCCTTTAGCAAGTACCTCTTCAACTTTCTGGTCATAGGTTTCCGTGTCCAAAATCACTGTTGCATTGCCCTTGTCTGTCTTGCTTATATTAGAGGTATGCTTAATAGCTTTGTCAATAATGGTCCTTACCTGATGTCTGAACTCGTCGGCGTCTTGTCGTGGAAGAGGATGACCTTCTATGGCGGTGATGATATCGATGGTGGGTATCTTCTTAGGAGCGATGGAAAAGTTAAGTCCTTTGGTAAGTAAGTTTTCTTCTATGGGTGTCAATGTCTCAGCGTCAGTGGTCGATTGACTTTGTGGCTGTTGATGGGCGAATTTCCTTTGGTCGGCTGATAATCTTTATCCATAGTAAACTTCAAGGTTGAGTGATTTCTCACAGTATGTAAGTACGTAGCCTTAGGAATTGATTGTAGTTTGCACCTGAAGACGATCAGAGATTGTACTGATCGAAACATCGTGTATAAATAAAATATAAAATGGAAGTCCGAAATACAGAGTTCCTTTCAAAAAAAATAGTGTTCACAACTCATGGTTAAACAGTGCTTTTTTTTACGCGCGTTTGTAAATACCTCGCTGCGCTATTTATTTAAACCAAAGCTTGTAAAAAAAGCACTATTTTAGCCACTAGTTGTGAAAACTACTAATAAAAATCTCGAACGAAGAGAACTTCTCGCAACACACCATCTTTACACTATAAATCAAGGCGGCTTGTAAATAGAATAACAATCGTTTGCATAGCGATGTGTATTTTTACTCGGTGACGTTCATTGTTGCGACATTTTAATCTTTGACAATTTGATATTTTGATGATATTTTTAAATGATTCTTTCGTAATTTAATTAGGCTTAGGCTAGAATAATTAGATTTTTTCAATATTACTTTTTTCCGCTATTTCTCTTTAACTTTGGGTAAAAAACGGACAGAAATCTTTTTTGCACCGGTGATCAAAAAAAAAGTTTGTTTGCATAGGTAACCAAAAAAGCCATGCTTTAGTTATCTGCAGACAGTTACTAAAATCATGTTTTTGATGAAGGTATAAAAAAAACTTTTTTTTGATCAGGGGTGATATCCTTAGAGCATTGAACTACTAGAAGGAGCTTTTTTCAGACCTAGGGCAGGATGTTTGAGTTCAATATCTTCATCCCATTGTTGTCATGTAAACCTAATACGTTTTCCTCTGTTTTTAATATTATTTAAAATACCTTCAATCATTTTTAGTTCCGTTTAATTAAATGGTCTAGATATAGTAATAAAAATCTATCTTTCTATTAAAAAAAAAACCTAAAAATGTATTCAAGTAGGATGTACAACTATAAAAATAAGAAAAAGGTGCTATGGAAATCCCTATTCACACTGAAATTAATGACAAGCTGGCAACACAGATTTTCTGCCTTTGTTTACCAAGAATGGCCAAATATGACGAATTCTAACCTAATATTTAGTTAATATTTTAATTTAACGTACCTGTGAAACGAACGTTGCTGTTTCAACTTGCATATAATAATACAGTTCGGAACCATTTTTCGCCACAAACTTTTCACAAAAATATCAAAAAAACACTATTGACAAGTGCTGAAACTTTCACTTTCAAAACAATAATGACATTCCAGGAAAAATCGAGAAACCGCAACAAACAATCAATATTGTCACGTTGACTACAAAAGAAGATGTTTAAGAAAAACACATGTTAATTTTCAAAAAACGTCGAAAGTTTTAAATAGGTTGTGAGTATTATATATTGTGTATATTAGTTTTTTCAACATATATCTTAAACCTCATTAATTAATAAATAAGCGTCAAAACTTAATCCAAATTTAATAAATTTTTTGTTGCATAATTTTCTTATTAAAATTGGTAACCAGATAGATCACACAGCTTCTAGTAGTTCAATCTTCTAAGGTGATATCGATGATTTTCACAAACAAGCTTTTTGGGCACGCATTGTTGAAAATTGGGGCTCCTTGTAAATCTGGAAGAAGGCGTGTTTAACGTATCTGTGTGTCATCTCAGTTCCGATGGAACAAAAGTCTGGAACGATTTTCGTATAGTAGACTAAAAAAATCGTATTTTCTAGGTTATCTGATCTAACAACAAACGAGATCCCGGAGATTCGCGAACGTGCGGCCATATGTCTCACGATACTAGCTCACCTAGCTCAGGGCAAGGAAGCTATAGTCAGCAACAAAATATTGTTAGCTAACTTGGCCGATTGCGTGGACGATTCGTGGACACACGTTAAACTTCAAGTGGCCGCTTGTTTGGAGATGGTAGCTAGATTTTGGCGTGGTAAGCGTTTTAATTAACTAGTAAAATTAAAAATGTTTGAAACCATCAACAACCTCTGTGAAGAAAAAAGCCCTATTCAAATTGCTAAAACATACAGGGCGTCCAATTTAAAAAAAAGTAAATCGTCTGCCCTAGCTTCGCCCCATTAAGGCCACAAAAACGGCATAGATTTGACAACACTGCTTTGCTATTTTTTTCAAAGATTAACAATAGGTGGCATCACTAATACCATTTCGAGTGAGATCGTGCAGTGTTCAGAACATGGTGCGAACACCATATGTGAGGAAAAGTATAACTTATTAAGAACGTAACCATTTATTAATGGTTCTTTTAAAGGTTTTGATGCTCGGCTTCATGCTTTATGGATTGCAATGTTCGAAATTAAAAAGAATCAAAAGAAAAATCATTATTCAACATTAAAAAAATAAAAAATTTCCGTATTATTTTTATCGCTTGACATGTATCAATTTATTGGCCGAATGTTCCATTAGACAAGTGGCCGATGGCTATACGGAACCTGAATTCCAATACTACAATCGAACTCACTTCAGTTTCCTTGGGCCTACTAAATTACGTGACCTTGGCGTTTCAGAATTCCGGCAGAATATTGCTTACAAAAAAAAACATAACATTTTTGTTATCAGATAATGGGATTTATAAAAATCTACAACCGTATACAAAGGATTTTTTAAAATTTGATGTGTTTTTTTGAAGAAATCAAAAAATCGAAAAATAGCTGTTACAGATTTTTGTATTATCGACGAGGCTAAAGAAAAAGCCAGGTAAGATTTTTGACTATTGTTAGCCGTGTTTATTTTATTTCGAAAATGAGAGAGTCCAGCAAAAAACTGTCTGGATACGGTTGTGAGGAATTCAAAAATAAACATTCCTGTCAAATTTCAACAGATTCCGTTTTTTCGGCAAAGCAGTGTTGTTGTCAAATATATGCCTTAATGACTGATGGAGGCAAAGTTTGCACTTATTTTTTGTAATTTTTTTCGTAATTTTAGCTGCTGATAGCTTACGGGATGCCGGATTTATCCAAATATTGTTAGAAAGCGTGTCACATGTGGATGAGTCTTGTGAAGTTCTCGAACTTCACGTGGAAACTTTAAAACATCTAACGTATGGCTCTCAAGGAAAGGCAGTGGCTCTGGAGGAAAATGCTTTTCCCATTCTCGTAAGAAAATGATACGTATAAAAGTTAGCTCTATGAAAAAACAAATAGCCCTCCCAAGTAGCAATTTTTCGTCTTGTAAAAATTAGAATTGCACCACCTTTAAACGTTGTTACACAGGTTGAATTCCCTAGAAATATTTGAATAGCGATTAGAAATATGAAAAAAGTGGTTAGAAATAGAAAACCAACTTAAGTAGTTCATTACAGGGAATAAAAAAAACATTTTAAACATTTGGGTACAACATGCATTAAGTAAATATTTATAGATATTATTAAATTTAAATTATATTAATTGTAAAAATGGTAGTAAATAAATTGTCATTTAAAAAAAATCATATAATAAAAAAGTACTAATAATAATAATAAAACTATTAAAAACCGAGAATACAATAATTACATCGAGAATTACATCATTTTAAAAGATGTTTTTTTAGGTCTTTTTTAAATTTAATCTTTATACTCTTATTTTTTATTTCTTCTGGCATTCTATTGTATATATTAATTCCATCACAAATAATTGATTTTTTGCCAAAATTACGTATTGATGCGTTGGAAATAAGTTTTCGATTATTTCTTGTTTCATATGAGTGGTTAACATTACTTGTAATTAACTTAATGTTAAATTTTTTGCTTTCACAGTAAATTCAATTAATTAAAATGCTTAATTTTAAAATATGTAGATTGTTAATATCAAGGTAGCCCTTTGGTTTATAAATGTTTTCTGTGGGTTCTAAAAATGGAAATTTATTAAGGCATTTGATTGCTTTATTTTGTAGTTTTTTTAATGGTTTTATTGTGGTTTTATTTGCAAACCCCCAAATAGATATCATGTATTGTAATTTGGAGTAAATTAAAGGTTTTTTAACGGTATGTAATGTCTTATTTTGTAAAGAACACCGATTAAAGAAGAAATAGAGTTTCTTAAATGTTTAATATGTTTATCCCAGCTTAATCTTTTATCGATGTATAATCCCAAAAATTTGATCAAATATGTATATTTAATTTCATTGTTATTAAATTTGATGGGTTCTATTTTTTGATTAATTTCCTTTTTATTAATATATATAAGATGATTTATTATATATATATAATATAAGATGATTTATTAGTTAATTGTTAGTTTGTAGGAGTAGAGCCATTTTGTATTTTTCGTTACTTTTATAAACAGGTAAAACTTTAGCAATTTTCATATTATTGGGAAATTCATCTTTTTTAATTTTAAAATTATTGGAATTACATATCCTTTAAGCTTTTTAAGAATTTTTACAGAAATGCTGTCGTACTCAGATGCTTTTTTGATGTCCAGTTCTTTTATGATTTCTTCAATTTCTTCACAAGTTGGTTCTTCTAGATAGATTAAATTTAGATTGGACGGAAAAATCATAAAACATAAAATTGATATTTCTACCACTTAGTAAAGGGTGCTTCTCAGAAAATATTAACAATTTTTAAATGCAAATATCTCTGGAACGAAAGAGTTTACAAAAATATATTTTACTAATTCTTCTTAAAAACAACAAATTTTACATACAGTTAGAGTCTTTCTAGGGATTTTGAATCACTCTGTATAGGTAAATAGTAGTTGTCTTGAAAACTGAGGTCAACGTCGACAAGTTTACGACGACTAAACGTTGATCGCAACTATAGTCACCTTCTATTTATGACCGTTTATTTTACTAACCATTTTTCCAGCGGTTTCTTAGTTGTGAAGGCTCTGGCCGGGTTATTGTAGACGCGGGCGCGACTATTTTTATCTAAACAATTTTTGTTACGTTTGCAACTAACCAATTTCGGAGCACTGCCCTGTGTCAATTTCAATTGGGTAAAATTGAGTGTATTCACGTCTGTTAGCCGCAGATCCGTTTAAAATACAGTATAGTAGTTCAATCTGTCAGGACACAGGAATGTTTTGATTGTCATAAAAACTAATACGTGCCGCCATGATTGATTCGATAAAATTGACGTACTGCACCATTACACGTTAATTTAACACAAAATATAAAAATTATTTTAATATTTACATTTAGCAGTGGCGTAGCCAGGGTGCGGGTTTAGGGGTTAAACTCTCCCTCCCCCATGAGGTCCAACCCCAATCTACAATAAATTAACCATGATCAAGGGCCCCAGGGAGAGCTATAGCTCCCCCACTTTTTTGACCTTTTAGTCCCGTTTGTGACGTGTGTTTGGTGTGATGTCTTCAATATTAAAAATTTTCAGAAAAGGTTTGTGGCGTAGAGGGCAAAGGGCGAGGGAATAAATCGGAAAAAAGTTTTTCCTCGACCAGGATTTGAACGCCTAGAACCCTGCGTTCAAATCCTGGTCGAGGAAAAACTTTTTTCCAATTTATTCCCTCGCCCTTTGCCCTCTACGTCACAAATCTTTTCTGTAAATTTATTAGGGCGCTAAATTTTCCCTTTATTAAAAATTTTGCCTGCGGTGCTATGATGTCTTTAATTGTTACAATTTTAGTTTAATTCTAAAGGAATTTTTATCACCAGCATTCAAAACGTGTACTAAATTTGGTATGCAAATATAGTTCCGGTGACAATACAATAATGTGGTATTATTAGGCACCCCCCTTCCCGCCTACGATTAGTTTGTCCGATTTCAACCAAAATTGGTATACGGAGGGTTTTGGGGATAAGGAATACGAATTTTTGACCAGATTTTGAAAATTCAATATGGCGGATTCAAAATGGACGATTTTTGGCCATGTTTTGCTAACCAATTTTAACTGACTTCTATTCATCCGATTGTTTTCAAATTTGGTACGCGTTTATACTTCCGGTGATAATATATTAATATGGTATTATTAGACAGAAAGTGGAGGGGGGAAAACAGCTTGGTGTGTCCGATTTCAACCAAAATTAGTACCTATACGGGGTTTTTGGGGATAAGGAATACAAATTTTTGATCAGATTTTAAAAAATTCGTTCATCTTGAATGCGCCATGGATTCAAGATGAACGAATTTTGGTCATGTTAATAAAGAGCGATTGTTACAAATTTGCGATTTTCACTTTTTTGCATTTTCATAATATATATCATATATTTTGAACCACTTTTTTATTTTTTTTTAAATTTTAAATAATAAAAAAAAAAATAATTAAATTCAGCGAATGTGCCATGAAATCAACTTTCAGATCATATTTTTGGGCAAGAAGTGCGAAAGCAACAGAGTGCAGCGAATGGGCACTTTTTCGGTTAAAATATTAAGTGGAAAGAGCGAATGACACATGTTTTCTGCACATTCGCTGTTTTCCTTAATATTTTGCCCTATTTTGTAATACAATCGCTTACATATTCGCTGTTCTTTCTTAACAATGTATTTTTCGCGCCTGTTTTCAAGTGCGCAAGCGAATGTGATGTATTCTTATTCCCTCTAGTTTTACATTATAATAAAATATTATTATTGGAACTAAATTTAGTTTATTATTGATTTATGCTTTTTAAAGCGCATAAATCAATACCTCGGACCCTTCGTGCCGTTACTCGCTAGTTAGCTTACTTACTTACTAGCTCGCCCTCGACGACGCGCGCGGCACTGTGTATTATCTTCCTACCTTTAAAACTAGGGAATTTTATTATTTTATTTTTTATTTTGACTTTTTTAATAAAGTGGAGCAGTTTATTCTCTATTTGGCGGTTAGCACAATTTTTGCGTAGAAAGATTTTTTCTTTTCCTCCTACGGTGCAATTTTTACGAGTTTATGAAATTTTTGGTTTGGTATATATATATATATATTGTATATTACAGTGCTTGGCTAAGCCGCCGCTGTCTAATTCCGTATTGTTCTTTAAATATAAGACTTATAATTTTTGTTCAAGATTCGTTGATTTTGACAAAATGTTGCTTAAATTCTGTATACAGTAACGTTAACGGAGAACGGCGAAATTTTCAAAGCTGTAACAATCGCTCTTCTTTCTTACAAGTTGCCTCAAATTTCACAATCAGGGAACATTCGTTTTGATTTTATATTAATTTTTAATAGAAAAAATGATACTAAGTTTTTTTTACGGGAAAATGAAACAAAAAAAAATATGAATTTTTAAAGAAGTTAGAACTACTTTTAAGAAGTGAAAAACTTTAAATGCGTTTTTCTAAATACTAGAAATTTGCACATTCGATCTTCTTTATTAACACGGCAGTATTCACATCCGATTGTCTTCAAATTTGGTATGCGTTTATTGTTCCGGTGACAATACAATAATATGGTATTATCAGGTACCTACCTCCCCCTAACGAAGGAAGTGGAGGGGAAAAAGATTTAGTTTGTTCTATTTAAGTCAAAATTGGCACACAGGAATTTTTAGGGAAGAGGATTATAAAAATTCAAAAATAATTTTACATAAAAAAAGCTTTTCAAATACAAGCTTTTATAAAATATAAATAGCACTAAAAAGTAGAAAATAATTTTTTGTATTCTGATATCATAATAATAAAAGCGATGGGCGCAAATTAAAACTAACAATGTCCATCTATACATCAGAGAAATGTTAGGGTAGCTTGGGTCGAGTTGGGTTGGATTTACTTACCCTTGCATTTCTCTGCTTTATTGTGGTGAACTCAGATTCTTGCGAACAATCGTCATGGCCAAACTTCCTATAAATGCTCCCATCGGCATCGCTTTTATTATTATGATATCGGGACTAGGGATGACAAGTTCGACTATAAAATTAATTTTTATCATTCCACAATTTTCTTAAAATATCAAATCAAAATAAAATAAAAACGCAAACCATATGTTTTCAAATTATTTCTATTTAACTACTTTTAAACTATTTAAATCTAAATAAAAAATACAAAATTTAAATATTGGATTTCTCAAGAACAAAAATATTCCAATTATCAGGATGTAGAATAGACCAAATAAAAAAAATTAATTTTTAAAATATTAAAAATTAAAGTTAATAAAAAATAAGATAAAAACCGATAAAAACACTTACGCTGGTACCACAAAGTATTCCTTCTAGGGAATAAAAAACATCTTGAAGCTTTTACACCTTTTTAAATAATACTTTTATTTAAACAGGAATATAATAATTAAATGATCTAAGACAATTAACTTAACTACACCATCCTTGTTACACTTATCACATGTCAATCCGTTTATCCTACTCTCTTAAATTAATTTCTTCGAACGCCTACCACCTCAATGTCCGCCTCCATAGATTTGGATTGAAGTTCCTTAACGTATGGTCCGTCTCACTTTACTCATCACAATAACCATTTTCCGACGATTTTTTCGATTTACATCGTTGCAATACTACAATGTAACAATTTGTAGTAATAATTGTTTTTAAGGGTGAATTTGAATAAAAAATGCGCGTCTTCCAATTAGTTAATCTAAAAAACTTTTAATCAAAGAACCCTGCACAAATTACTTTGGGAATGGCTTTCGGCTAAATGTCATAATTTTTTTATATGTTGTAGTACTCGATCAACAAAGAACAAAAATTAAAAAAAAACCGAGGTAGGGAGCAGGATTACTTTCTGAAATATGGAGCTTTAAAGTTGACGTGTTTTAAAGCTATATTTTTGGACATGGTCCAAATTTTTTTCCCACAACTTTGTTGATTAGCGCCAAAATAAAACGATTCGTTTCTCTATTTGTCCTGAATGAAACACCCTTTCCATCCATGTAAAAATATTTCTATAAGGGTTCTTTGGTACCACCAGAAAAGTCACTAATTTTAAATTTAAAAAACGAAAGAAAATGACCGTATTTAAAAAAATTAAAATTTTTATTTTCTTTAAAAGAAACGGCCAGATTTTAATAGTTTTTACATATGTTGATAAAAATAATGCTAGTAAGCTAAAAAAACATTTTTGCTTGAGTGGTACCATTAATTGGGAAAATGGTAGTTACCTTATTTAAAATAACTTATGGGTAGGTTATACAAACTTTTTCTGGACAAATTGAATTTAAAAGCTTGATACAAATATGTTGGTACCGATAGGTATCCATTGGTACCGGTATTTGACCAATCAAATTGCTCGTGTGTTATATGCTTTTAGGCTAACTTGGGGTTGCCGGTAACAAATATGATAACATTTTTCCGGTTGTTTACACTGTGTTCCCAATAGAATGCGTAAAATTACCTGACAGCAAATGACGCCGTTTCTTAAGCAAAAGTTTGACGTTGTCAAGCCTACCTTGATTTTTTTAAAATACAAAGGCGCCGCATGCCGCCATATTCAACATATCTTAAGAGTTTTAACTTTTTGCACGCAAATGCATGCGTAAAAACTAATTTTCCGCACTTAAGTAGGAAAAACACTTTTTTTTCTCGTAGAAAAACGGTAATAGTAACTGGCAAAATGTTATCAATTCGTTACCGGCGACCCCAAGTTAGCCTAAAAGCATATATCACACGAGCAATTTGATTGGTCAAATTCAGGTACCAATGTGTACTAATTGGTACCAACATATTGGTATTAATAACCTACCTATAATACCATAAATATCAAAAATATTAAAAAACATTAAAGGCCATTTTTGACATTTATGGTACCACTGAAGCTAAAAATTATTTCTCTAGCCAAGTGGCATTATTTTTAATAACATATGTACAAATTTTTAAAATCGGGCCGTTTGTTTTAACCAAAATGAGAATTATCATTTTTTTAAAAATGGTCGTTTTGTTTCTTTTTTAAAACTTACAAATCAGTGACTTTTCTGGTGGTACTAAAGAAACCATATAAAAACATTTTTATATGGTTGGAAGGGGTGTTTTATTCCAGACAAATAGAGCTTCGAATCATTTTATTGCAGCGCTAATTAACAAAGCTGTGGAAAAAAAACTTGGACCATATCCAAAAATATAGCCTAAAAACTAGTCAACTTTAAAGCTCCATATCTCAGAAAGTAATCCTGCTCCCTATCTCTTTTTTTTTATTTTTGTGTTTTGTTGATCGAGTACTACAACATATAAAAAACTTATGACATTTAGCCAAAAGCCATTTCCAATGTAATTTGTGCGTATCAAATTTTGTCCTGTGAAGGTTTAAAACATTATCCCGGAACCATTGCATGTGATTTTGCATAATTTTAAGTTTTTTACATAATTTTACGTATCCTAAAAATTTTTAATTAACGGTAAAAATTAACTTATTTTAAAAAACTAAATAAAAACAAGATATATATTTTTTTTCTTTAAAACCACTCGAATGATCTGTGGGGAATACCAGAAGCCTCCGCTATGCAAAATTTTGTTAATTTTTGATGTGCGGTTTATCTGTTTGTTTAACTAAACGAACTGTTTTTAGGATACAAATTCACTCTTAAGAAAACATTTCTATTTCGGACAATATCAGAATGCTAAAAATTATTTTCTACTTTTTGGTTTTTATCTAAAATTATTTATCGTACCATTGTTTGTAAAATCCATTCAAAATAAAACATTTTCTTCTAGCTGAAACTTTTAGAAAGGACTGAAGGTTCCATTTTGGCAACGGTGTGCGAATGTTTAACTAACATTTGCACCACAAAACAAGGCAGAAAACTAGCCAAACAGTCCAATCTACTACCCCACCTAAACAGACTGCTTCACGACGAGGTAAAGTATGGTAAACTGTGGTTTTGGACACTAAAATCCCAGTTTTGCAAGGTATCAAACATTAAACTAAAGAAAATTGAGAATATACTATGTTTTCAATCGATTCGGTTTTCATCAAGCGGTTTGAACGCGTTTTGAACACGATTTGAGCTTTTGACATTTGCCTGATGTATTTTGAGGTTAGTTTTAACAATTTTACTTTTCTAAGGCGGCGGTGCGTCGTCAGCGATAATTATATATCGGCCTAATGTCGGACCTATGAAAGTTTAACATAATAGACAAAAATGGATACTTGTCGTTGGGCCGACTTCGATTATCGATTATTCGCCATCACGTGAGCGACCATCCTGATGTAACTAAACAAAAATTTGTGATAAAATTTGGTGGGTCCCTATAAAGAACCCGAAACCAAATTTGGCACAAACATATTTTGTCAGAATTAAAAAAAAAAGAAAATAATTAGTCCGAAAAAAATTGTCTCGAAAATTAAATGACGGAAAAATCAAATCGCTAGAAAATATATGCATAAAATTAAATTTAAACGAAACATATTTTTCTAGAAACACAAAATGTTAGAAAATATTTTTAATATAATTTGATAGAAACATAATAATGCAGAACCACAAAATTCAAGAACCCCAATCTGGCCGAAAATGATTTACACCGATGGCCACGAATTCAATTGCTATGTTTCCAGGCTTACGGCAGGGAAGAGTCGAAATAAGTTGTGATATTAGAGAGCTTTTGCACCTGTAATTTTGATGCCTTTTTACTTTAAAACTTATTTTGGGCATGCGCAGTTACGAGGTAATAACGGAATCCCTTACTAACCGATAAAGTGTGACATTACCTGCGGGAGAATACCGTATCCCTTATAATTGACATGGTTGCCGATAGTAAAACGTTAAGTAGAAAAACATAAAATTTAAATTGATTTTTGAATGCAAATATGTTTTGTATTCTTTTTAATTGTAAAGATAAGTGCCAATTTTTATTTAATCATTTTCTTTGGCTAGAATTTCGTAAGAAATGTAAAACATTGATTTGCACTGGCAACTATGACAAGTGATTCCTATTTGTTTATCATAACCTCCCTTTTCTCTGTTGTTTTTGAGTTTTTAAGATTAATAATAATTAAAATTCACCATAATAAACACAAGAATAAGATATTCTAAATAAAAAATATTATTGGTCAAATTCTTTTTGTAAATCTTTGTAATAATAAATACCGTATAAAGTCGGCCATAAACAAATCAAAGGCGGCGAGCAAAAACTCAAAATGCTGTCTTAAAAATAACGTGACGTTAGGTACGTCACAACACGTTATGAAGCGATAAAGTCACCTAGCGGGGATTTTTTATACGAGGGTCAAAAGGTATTGTATTAATTTACCCCCTTTACATTCTTCAACCACCCCTACCCCCAAATTTCTTTATAATATTGTATTGTCATCGGACCTACATTACAAAAATGAATCGCAAGATTTGATAGACAGTTAGACAACCAGAAACTGAAGTTAAATAAAATCGTTTAATAAAAAAAAATCCTCGTGTCATCTTCCAAATAGAGAAACTTGTCAACGCCGCAATCCAGGGCCTACGGCGCTCTAGAGAATTAAATTTGACGCATGCCCAATAGCGATTCGGCTGGATTGTGGTTCTGTTCATTTAAGGATCGGGCATATTATTTTCTATCAATTTGTGGATCGGGTGTTTTTCGTTTCTAGACAATTATTTTCGATACTTTTGTAATTCTGATATTTTAAGGTTCGGGAAAATTATAACCGGTTAAATTAAATACCGAGGATCGACTAAACTAAAATTCTATGAAATTATATTCGTATCCGTTATTTTCTGGGTGTTTTACTTTCGTTCATATTTCGTTTCGGTTCCCAATTTGGTTTGCTCTTTTTTCCAATGGAAAGGAGGTTGCCTTTATTTGTGACATCAATGGAAGATGGTGGTCGTCGTCAAAAAACGTGACTCCTTGGCAAACACAGGAGGTCGGAAAATAATCGGACAGACGAGACGCGACGTCGTTAATGTCGGCATCGGCAGTTAAACGTGGGCCGATGTCGCACCACTTACATCACCGATGATTCGCCATGTACATGAAAAATAATTTGCTTAAATTGGCCCAACGAAAGTCCGTAGTATCCTGACGTCAGTAAATTACAAATTATAAGGTATCGGCCCTACCCTCTGATACAGGAATCATACCGACGCCGACGATTCAAAGCGAACGCGCGCCGCGCGCTCTGTGCGACACATGCAAGCTAACCATATATCAAATAAAATCCAATTTCTTCACCCTGTCCCATGCAAAATATCTACCTAAACCAGTATAATTTTCTATTAGATATGTGTATGGCTCATGCGAGTCTAAGGTGTGCTATTCTATATATATTATGCTTGCTAGGTCATAGTTTAATTTATGTTAAGTTTAGGATACGTATGGGTGTTGTTTAAATTTAGTTTGTGAATACAAATACATATAACTACTACTACTGCCGCTGTTATAATTGTGTGCACACATTTATTTTTCGTACCTTCCGGAGATGGACTTTGCCACGTCGGCAGTTCATTTGCGGCCGCATGCCGACCGGCGCGGCGGCCAAAAATGCGGATGGTCCGAAGTCGGTTACTGACATCGTGCCGATGTCAAGGGCGGCGGCGACTGGCGTACGTCCGACATCAGCTCGTGTCCACTGTATTTGCTGGGTATTGGTCGCTTTTTTAAATCCAATAAGTTTACAGTACAATAATATAATTAAAATAAAGGTATATATACCTACTATTTGCAGGAATATTGAAATTGCTAACAGCTTATTATCACCGGCGTAACTACGAAGGGCCTGCCCCCCCCCCAGATCTTTCCAGCACCCCCCCAGAAAAATATAGCCTAGCAATATACATTCCGTGTTTGGCAAGTAGATTGATTTTAGTTAGTTACTACATTAGAGGCATTGTGTGTGCAAAACTAGGTTGTAGCAGGGACCTATATAACTTATATAGATCCCTGGTTGGGTATGGGTATTAAATTTTCGGAAGTATCTAACCTTTCTACTACTCCCTGGGCATGTCGATTTGAAAATTGCAAAGCAGTTTTATTAACCTTTGGGGCGATAAAAATGGCACTAGAAATTGAAGTAACTGATAACCAGGATAGACATGCCGTTGAAGCTGTTGTACTACTAGCATGTATTGAAAAAGCCGAGTTTTGCATTGCCTGCATATTCTATACTCTGTTTTATTACGTATCAACGTTTTAGGTCAGTACCTTCAGGGTAAGGATGCTACTCTCGGCAAAATAATTTAGTTATAGATGGCACGCTTCAATCTCTAGAAGAAACTAGAAACAGCTTTGAAAATATTTATTCTGAAATCCAAGACTTCGCCGATAAACATGATATTTATTTAGAACCTATCAGAGTATCACAACTCAAGCGGCAAATTGCTGCACAAACTAAGGATTATACAGACCGCTTCAAGCTACTGCGAACATAGGGCGGAAGAACTCTAATTTGCCAGTGTACGTACATGCAGAGACACCGCACGCCTATCAGTGAAGCAACCAATACTCAGGTTTGCGATCACCACTTGCATGACTTTCCTTTGGTATTTATTACGCCTCTAACCACGGTGTTGTGTGGAGCGTAGTCAATGAAACCGGAATTTGGTCAATAAATACGCAAATTTTTATAACGTAATTTTCTTATTTTTTGTCACTGATAAATAAGAGCGTTTTATTGTCAACTGCTCAGATTTATCAGTGACGACGTGTTACAATGAAAATAATAAGGAGAAACAAAATAAAAGCAAGTTCTCAAAATAAAATAATACATTCTAAAAACCAAAAAGATTCTCCCAGTTAAAAAAAAAATTAAAGCAAATGTTCGAAAAGTCCTCCTTGCTCGGCTAGACAATATCCGAGCCTATAAAAACCCCTTCTAACGTTTCCAAGCATGTTAGGGGTGATAATTTGAAAAGCTTCTTCAAAAACAGATAGAAGTCATTAGGAGCAAGATCGGGAGATCGAGCTGGCCATAAAATAGTTCCCCGTGTACTTATAACCCGATTAGGAAATACATTATCAAGATATTCCCTAACAAGGCCAACATTGTGAGCGGAACAACCATCTTGTTGAAACCATGTTTCACCAAATCTTACACCTAACAATTGCCTAGCAGTTGGAATAATGTGCTGCTGCAGTAGATCCAAGTATCTAAGACCATTCAAATTGCAATTGCCGTTAATAAAAGATGGCCCAATTACGTGTTCCCCTATAATACCCCCCCCCAAACATTTAGTTTTTGGGGATACTGTGTTCTTACGTCAAAATACAAATGCAAATTTTCCCTCGACCAATATCGAACGTGTGTTGGGTTATGACGATTTGACCATTTGACCATCTGCACTTTTTCGGCAACTTCGTAGACATCCATTTTTGGTTTTAAAAATGTATTATTTCAATTAAGAACTTACCCATCTGTTTCTCGAGCAAGGCAGAAATAAAACAAAATAATAAAAACAAAATGAATTTCCAAAAGATAACACTGCAGCGTTCTTCGAATCCACCTCGGTCGTACGGCACGGAGAGTAAATTGGACTTGATTCCCCCTATGTTCGCAGTAGCTTGAAGCGGTCTGTATAGTAGAAAGCACTCTTGGACATGACAACGCGGTAGAATTGCCATCAAATAAACATCCACTACCAAATAATAATTAGCAGCCAATTTTAGGAAGAGGTTTTCAAACTTTCCATTGTCCAAATCGGTAGATGCTTTATGTGAGTTAAACATCAAAGAAAGTCAATATTTTATTGACAATTACTCCACGATTGCAGGTGTGGATGTATCTTTGCTTAAATTGGAGATCTTGGTAGTAAAAAATATGATTACTTGTAAAAAATTTAGAAATAAATTTAGAATTTATCAAAGAGTATATTAGACAAGACTTTTGTCCTAACCTCTACAAATTAATTCAGATTGCTATTTTCCTTCGTATTAGTTCGGCTAGTTATGGACGAAGCTTCTCTGCGCAACACCGTCTCAAATGAAAAGCCAGTTAACTCCTACCGCCTCAGTGCCCTTTAGCCTAATGTGGCTGCCATTTTTATAACCAAATTGACAAGTAAAACATGGATTTCAGTTTGTCAATATGGCACCGATAGTAGGCCAAAGGATACTAAAACGAAAATGAGTTAACTGGCTTTTTAGTTGAGAACGGTGTTGGTCAATATGGCACCGATAGTAGGCCAAAGGATACTAAAAAGAAAATAAGTTAACTGGCTTTTTAGTTGAGAACGGTGTTGCTCTGCGATGCGTAAAATAAAAAATTGGACCAGAACTACAATGGGACAAACTCGATTTTCCAGAAGAAATTATAGCAAACCACGTTTCGGAACTATTTTCACAAAAGACAAGGAAGTTGCAATTAATTTAAGTTAAGCAGCTGAGTTGAGTAGAGTTACGGTTAATTTAAGTTAAGGTAATAATGCATAATATTAAACAGTTTTGAGAAAAACATCACTGTCTTTTATTCCTCACTATCAAGCACTGTCAGCTAGGCCCCCCCCCCAGGTTAGAGAGCTAGTTACGCCGGTGCTTATTATTGGTGTCCTGAGTTCGATACGATACCTGTTTTCATATAGTTGGATCCAGATACGATTCCAAAAAAGCGGTATTGTACTTGGGCAGGGCCAACGAAAAAAAATTCGATTCGCCGCGTTTTCATGGAAGGTTTGAAAGAGAATCGTATTAAAAACGTATTCAGTCCCACGTGAAAACGTAGTAGTAGATAACAAAAATGTGTTTGCTTTTAGAGAAAGGAGGTTCACACAGCAGCTGCACAAGCCCTCATGTTCTGTACTATTACGAGTTCAGAAAAAATCGCGGCTAGCAAAATAAGAGGCATGCCAAAGAGATTGGTTCAGCTGACTAAAAACAGGCTAAATGCAGATACACAAATGTTTGCTATAAGGGTAGGTACTATTAATAGGGCAGCATATAAACAGCTGACCTAAAAGCTACTAAGCATAAAAAAGTTTTTATAATTTTTTCAGTTTTTATCACATATATAATGTGTTTTCTACTTATTATTTACAACAATTTAGACAAAAGACGAAGGTTACTGGATTATTTTTTGGTATGTCCAAAGCTTTCAAATGCAATTACATTGGTTATGGACTTAAAAACTTCAAGCATATGCATTAATTGATGATGGCCATTAATTTTTTTCTGAATTTACTGAAATTACCCAAGGTGTGCCCCAGAGATTGGTCTTGAACCATTTTTATTATTAAATGATTTGCCTATAACAACAAAAATAAATATTGTACAATCATAAAAATATTTACACGTGAAAATAGCACGAACAACGCGGAGCGGAATTCGGGCAAGCCGTCAAGGGCGGAAAAGACACTTTTCGCACGTGTCAGGTACAAAATTTTTCCTACTTGCGTAAAAACCGTCTAGACAATATTATATTTTAATTTTTTTGGTATTAAAATAGCAAAAAGCTGTTTTTTTTTGTATTTTCTTTACATTTGAGTTGAAAAATATATCTAAAAAGTCGAATTGGACCTAAAAAATTAATAAAAACATCGTGCGTAAAATTATATTTTACGCACTCCGTGCCCGTGCCAGCGTGCGGAAAAGAAGGGTAAATCCATTCCCGCACGCAAATGCGTGCGTAAAAGTGTACTTTTACGCACGCTAGTAGGAAAAGTCTATTTCAAATCAAACCAAATATCTGCTATTATCATTGTTTAATTTATTAAACAATGACTGGATATGTTAACATTACATTTCTCTTTATTCTGACCGATATCATTTGAAAATATTTAGACTATTCTGTTATATTCTACTCTATTGCATAAGAAATGTTCACAGCTTAGGTACATACTTATTTTAAGTTTTTATCTAAATTAAGCCAATAAAAAACAGTATGCTAAGAATTTTAAAAATAAATGATACATCTTTCATGTTAATGTAAGTCTTCAAGTGACCATTTTTTTTAGCAAATAATAATATTTTAAACATTTTAATTAATAAATTGTTATCTTTAACATTTCTCAACATTTTCACACCATTACAAACATAACAAAAAAAATTGGCATTTGTATTTATTTTTTTTTTCAGGATCTACAGCAAATGCCAATTACAGATACAACTTAAATTAAATTAAAATAGTAAACTGGTTATATCAATATTATAATCTAACAATTTAAGAATGTTAAAGTTAAAAAATAATTTACAGCACCAAAGCTTCGGAAAAATAATTATTTGTTAGGTCGAACCTTAGCGTCAATAATTTTTTTAAATTTTTTATGGTTAAGGACATCTATCTCAATATCAGAAACATATAGATTGAATATATATGGTACAATTTACAGATAGGAGAATTTTTATAAAGATTTATTCTAGTATATGCAAGATAAAAAGTTTTAGAAATCCTTGAAGAAACCCTATTTATTGAAAATTAAAATTGAGCCAAAATTTTAGGACAGTCAATGTTTCTTTTTAGAATGTTAAACATATGCTATGTTTTCATGGGTATTGAGTTCGTTTTCAAAACTCATTGTATCTTTTTCTTTTATATAGCGTGTTCTTTATCAAGACCAAGAACACGCTATATAAAAGAAAAAGATAGAATGAGTTTTGAAAACGAACTCAATACCCATGAAAACATAGCAAAAGTACACAAAAGTAATTTATTTCGCCTTAGGCTTAAAGAAAGTCTACTAAAAATTCCCAAAAGATAATCGATATCATAACTTCTTTTTAGATATATACCATATTTTTTAAAATACAGAGCTTTTAAAAAAAAATTTTGAACTTTTTCAATAATAGAAATCCACACAGTATATTGCGGGGAGAAAATACTCCCATATTCTAGAATGGGTATGACAAGAATGTCAAAAAGAAAGTTAGATCCCTGTGGAACCCCAGAGGTATTTTTAACAATATATGATTTACAGCCTTTTATTTCCACATATTGATATTTTTAACTCAAATAAGACGGAATTAATTCAACTAAAAAAAGAGGAAATATCCAAGTCTTCTAAATTTAATAATAACACAATGTCTGATCATCCCTAATAGCACAGGATATTCCAGGGATATCCCAGTAAGGTGTTGTGCATGTCTGAATGTTCTGGCACATTCACAGTATATTCGTAGGATATTCCAAAAACGTGCTCTGAATAACTTTAGTTACCACATAAACAGCACATTTAAAATACATTCTCAGAATATCCTACCTAGTTCAGCGAACATTCTATGCAGGATATTCCAGGAATGTTATGTGAAAGTCCGAAAAATGTCCTTCTTTGGACATTGACAGCAGATTGAAAATACGTTCCCTGGATATCCTGGATATGCACGATATTCCGTGAATGTTCTGCCAATTTCCGTAAATTGTCCTTTCCTTTTGGATATGGACAGCACATTCAAAAAACATTCTTACACATCCTGAACAGTACATTCACCGAATATTCTATGCAGGATATTCCACGAAAATAGGGCCTAAAAATGTCCTTACATTTGCACATTTCTAGTCAGGATAATCTACCAATGTTCTACCAAAGTCCTAAAAATATTACACAATATTGTAACGTTTTTTATTCTAACAGCTGCAGTGAAGATTTTTTTCGGGATATTTTTATCTGTCGCTGCAAGTTTTCTTTTTATTAAAAAAAATACTCTATTCTTAGTTACAAGAAAAAAACCATTTTGTTGACCTAAAAAATATCATTAAATCATGCCATGAAAGAAAATAATATTTTTCTATCTACGATCATGCTTACGCAGCAGAATTTAAGATTTTATTTTGTTCAAAAAGCTTGTTGGGGTAGGCCAATATTTATTTTCGAGAGTTATCCTGCATAGAACAAATAACATAATCCCCTTCCAATACCGTTTCGGAGGATTCGGGAAGGGATGTAATATTTTTATCCAATAAAAAAAGAACTATGAAAATCCGCGCGTTGAGACCATTGAATTATTAACTGGTTAATAATTCAATGGTTGAGCTTTTCGCGAGTTATCCTGCATTGAACAAATAACGTAATCCCCTTCCACTACCGTTTGGGAGGATAAAAAAGGAATTATGAAAATCCGTTGAGCCGTGAAGGAGTGATCCTGATTTAATTCACGGTGCTCTTCGAACAGAAAACAATATCCAAAAGGTTATACCCCGCTAATATATAATTTCTCCCATAAGCCCATCGCTGTTTAAAGTTTTTTTTATTTTTTTTAGGGTTTTGTGAGAGAACGTATTTTTTCAAGCTCATTAATGTACTATGAAAATCCTGTGAAAATATTCTATGAATGTTCTACTACCAGGATATTCTAGGAATATCAAATATCAGAACATTCCCTGAACATCCCTGGTATGCTTAGAGGATTTGAGGGAACATTCAGGGAATGTTCCCAATATCCTAGCTAAACATTCAGCAAATGTTCGGGGAATATTTCTGTGCTATTAGGGATGTCAAGAGCTTTTTCCATATCCGTGTATGTAACATCTACTTGGGATTTTTTATTTATGGCTTCATGAACATATTGTGCAAGTGTAGTTAGATTAGTAAAAGTTGACCGATGAGGGAAAAGTCCTTGCTGGCGAGATACTTTATTAAACAATAGGTCAAAAATAAACAACTCAATCACTTTCGAAACTGAGCTGACTATTTTAATAGCACGATAATTTTTTATATCCTGCTTACTTCCCGATTTATATAGAGCAATGACGCTTTCGGAGAGTACTTAATAATGCATATATACTATCACTCACCGATAGATCTATCTCTCACTGCTCTGATCGATCGATAGTCATTTTTTTATGGGACACGCGGTAGGTATATAAAGATATTAAAATTTAATTTTTAACAATTTTAGTGCCTAACCAACATGTGCGAGCACCCAGAAATCCGAAAAGAAGTACGCGAGAAATATTTAAAAGACATCCAAGAAATACAACTGGAAAAAGACTCAAATTTGGAAAGTTTTAAAAGTAATTTGATGTCCATGTTAAACTGGGTTCCGCAATCGAAAGAAACGTTGGAGAAAACAGTGGAAAATATTGTACAAAAAAAATAAAACATGTAAAATTAAAAATTTTTCAAACCCCCCGATAACCTCTGCGAACAGAATCGAATGAATGGTTCAGAAGTTACACCTGATTATATATTTGTTATAATATCTCAAATTCCGTGACATCTGTGTGTAAAAAGCGTATTATCTCTGAAACTGCTTAGCTTATTTTCATCGAACATAGCATGATGGACGCCCACGGTTTATCAGAATGTGCAAAATCAAAGCCGTTAAATAAAATAAAGTTCAGTTATAAAACCATTCACTATAGGAACCGCAATTCGTTAAACCAATTTTTTATCCGAACCTTATTTCTTCAAACCCATTCAATAACAAATTCGAAATTTATAAGACCCGTTTTTAATCAAACGACTGTTCATCAAACTCATTCAATATCAAACCCGGAGTTCGTAAAACCCGTAATTTATCAGAAAATTTTTGCAAAATTAATTGCGCATTTATCAATACCACGCGCGCATACTTACAGGTTGCGTTCAATAGTTTGTGTGTAGATGTCACTTGCATTCACCCGTCTTGCATGCATGTGTTGTTGGCAAATGCGCAATTAATTTAGCAAAAATTTTCTGATAAATTACAGGTTTTACGGATTTCGGGTTTGATATTGAATGTGTTTGATGAACAATAGTTTGATTAAAAACGGGTCTTATAAATTTCTAATTTGTTATTGAATGGGTTTAAAGAAATAAGGTTCGGATAAAAAATTAAATTATTCGGATAAACGAATTGCTGTTTCTATAGTGAATGATTTTATAATTAAACTTTCTTTTATTTAACGGGTTTGATTTTGCACATTCTGATAAACCGTGAGCGTCCATACAGGCATAGGGAGCAAACTTATAACACCCCTCTTTTTTCGCACTCGCTTCAGGATTATTAAAATGTATCCCTGTTAAGAAAAATATTCCATTAATATTGATTTTAAACCTTCATTTCATTTTATGAATGACTGGAAATTTAATTATTCGAGTATTTTTAAAAAATAGAATATTAAGATCACATTTATTCCTATTACGCCAAACTCGGAAAAAACAACTCCCATTCAAAAAGAAGCAAGCAAAAATGTTGCGAACATTCAAGAAATGCAATTGAAAAGATTCAAATTTGGAAAGTTTTTCCAATCGAAGACAACGTTGGGAAAAACAGTGGAAAATATTGTACAAGGAAATTAAAATAAAACGTATTCCTGTAAAGAAAAATATTCCATTGATATTGGTTTGAAAATTCCACTCATTACAGGATTTTTAAAAATTAGAATATTAAAATCACATTTAATCATATTACGCAAAACTGGAAAAAACAACACCCATTTTTTGATAAGATAATTGAAAATATTCAACAATTTTTTGATTACGCAAGTTAACTATTTTTCTGATCTTGACAATGTTAGAAAGTGCGTCAAAAACAAAAGATAAGTTAACTTATATGTTATTTTATTACAAAATAAAATAGGTCAATTTTTAGTTCAACACAGAAAAAAAATCTATTATCCCAACAACTGGCAACTTCCGCTAAATCCTAGATAGAAAGTACCAAATACTGATAAATTCTATACTAATATTAAAAAGAAGATGCGAAATTTTGTGTGTATGTATGTTTGTCCTTCAATCACGCAAAAACGGCTGAACCGATTTGGATGAAATTTAGTAGGATAGGGTGTTACCTGGGTTGAAAATTTAACAACTTTTTATTTGACCATTTTGCTTAATGACAGCCGTCCAGTAAATAATAAATATCCTTAAAAAAAGTCTCTGTATGA
The DNA here is from genome assembly GCA_963921995.1 of Oxystoma pomonae. Classification (NCBI taxonomy): domain Eukaryota; kingdom Metazoa; phylum Arthropoda; class Insecta; order Coleoptera; family Brentidae; genus Oxystoma; species Oxystoma pomonae. The sequence goes on along the minus strand of OY998167.1, from coordinate 35,906,898 downwards.
ATTATTTGCTCGGAAAAAACCGCCCCGAAAAAGACACCCACGGAAAAAAATCTCCATGAAAAACTTATTATAAAACTAATCCAAACACCACCAAACTTGATCTAAAACAACAAAGGGAAAAACTAAAATATTTTAGTCCCGGGGATAAAAAGTACTATTTTGGTCCCTGAAATGAGGGAGTAAAATACGTTTTTAGTCCCTGAAGTGCAAAAAATAAATTTTCGTATCGTCATGTCCGACGAATCTATCATAATTGCTTGTGCTGCGTTTATTGTCATAAGTGCTGTTCTATCAAAAAAGACGAAAAGGAAATTTGCGAAAGAAAAAACGCTATTACTGGATACACACTTATTTAAGATTAGGAGCAGATACAGTGGAAGTGATTTGCTAAATGATTTAGCTATTCAAGACACAGGCCAGTTTAAAAATTTTTGTCGCGCACATGCAATTGGAGCGCCAAACAAAACAAATAAACGTCCAAATCGATGGTCCAAACTGAACAATGGTCGTCAAACAAATTTCTTTGATGTACCGACAACTAGAAGTGTATTCTTGAACAGGAAGCGGCAAAGATCTATGGCGAATGATCACATGGAGCGAAAACGTTTTAAGGTGCGTTTCCACCAAAAAACATTGGCAAACAAATATTCGCACGGCGGCAGTCCGAACTTACGGATCTCATGAAAAAAAAATTCTTTTATTTCATATTACACAGAAACGAAATAGATCTCTCATTGTCAGCATCAAAAAACTGGTCCAAATAAATTTGGAATGAAGTGTCATATGTTAAATTTTACATTTTGTCAAAATATATGTCATAATTAATTTATCAATATAGCAATTATTATTAAGCTTTTCAAGTATTATTTTTCTTTGGTAAGATCTTCTTCTTTTTCAACATTTTTCTTTAAGGCTATGGTACATATCTCTCTTTCTTTATAAAAAGGTGGTTTTGCATAATGAGGAAGATGTAACAACACATAAACACATAAAATTGCCTAGAAATGATGTGGCAGTCAAAATTATATATATTTATTTTTTGGTTCATGTTAAAGTTCCTAAATTTATCTATGTTGTTTTTCGGATCTCGGGTTAGCCAACCCAAGGGTCCACATTTAGGTACTCTAGTTACGGTCGATGTCGATAAGGTTAATGTTAACACCCGCTTCCCACCTACGACTTTGTCGTGCGTGCCCGTTCATGCGTCACATGACTGTCATAACATTTCATATTGACATCATGTGACGCGTGAGTGAGCACCATATATGTATGAGGTTAAATATAGGCCTTTCCCAGGCCAAACTTGTAAGCAAGATCTAAAATCTAGCAGGCCATGGAGCCGTCTTAGCTCCGCGGTTATGCACATGCGCGAAAATTTTACGAGGCGGCCGGTTTCGCGACCTTTCATCAAAAGCCTGTTAACTCCTACCGTCTCAGTGCCCTTTAGCCTATTGTGGCTGCCATTTTTATAACCAAATTGACAAGTAAAACATGGATTTTCTGTCAGTTTGGTGTCAATATGGCACCGACCATAGGCCAAAGGATACTAAAACGAAAATGAGTTAACCGGCGTTTTCGTTGAGTACGGTGTTGTTTCATCACACATAGTCGTTTTCCGCGTTTTCGTTTATGCAAATTTTTTTATTGTGATATTTTTAACTTTGGTTACACGAAATTTTTTAGGGGTTATAATAGAAACTGTTTATACCTTGGAGCTTAAGATATCGCCGCATAAAAAGACGTGCTGTGTTTGTGGATGCCGCCAAACAACAAAAGTGAAGTTCCATAGGTTGGTAGCTATTTTTTCTTAAAATTTGAAGAAAAGAAAGTGAAAATACCTAAAAATTGTTTCTATTCATATATTTATTTATTTAAAAATAGAAAATACTGATTTTTATAGGATATGGATATATAGGACATCCTGTTTACAAAGTTGTGCACGCCGAAATCATTGCAAGGGCGTATATTTAAGCTCATACATATCATAGACAAAGCCAGACCGAACTCAATTTTTTTTCTATGATACATATATGGTGAGCTTCACGAGAAAGTCGTAGGTGGGAACCGGTTGCAATCAAATCCAATCTCAACCTAGCAAGTCGTTGAAAATCATCTGGAATAATATACAAGATCTGCTTCTTTTACCCCTAAATGCACCGTAGCCACTGAATCGCGATTAGCTTTCTCATTCATTCTTTTTCTCTCTTGATCCCACAGAAATTAACAAAGAGGCAGAATCGATTTTCATATATCACAAAAACGTTGAGTTGTCCCATAAGGAACTACCTTAACCTATGGTTCCCCCATTCTTCCACTGAACATTGAATGCAATGTTTGACGTTTGAATAGAAATATTCAATTTTAAAAATGTTTTACTCGAATGATTTTCGAAAATATCTAGAACTTTGTTAATAGCTAAAACGTCGTAATCATAGTAGTCGTGTTCGTTCTCGATATGATAGGTGTTCAGTTTAGTTTTACATTGCTTCACTAGATGGTTGTTTCATAAATACCTTATATTTTTACATTGATTGGGTGATAAACCATATTACTAAACTCACTCCAACCCCCATAAAATTACGTAAACGCTCTCTTTTTCTCGCTTCAATACACACCTCAAACAAAGAAAACCTACATTCATATCATCCTCTTCGTCTAAACAAACAAAATTACCCTGGCGAATTGTTTTCCCAGGCAAAAGACCACACCACAAAAATCGACCAATCACAAGCAATGCCGTTGTGACGTAATATCTTGAAAGCATCTGACTTAAATTAGTCCATCTCTCTCGGGACCATAGGAGAAATACAAAGGAAAGAACAATAAGTTTGTCGCCACCGGCGAAGATACGAACAGGATTGTCAAATTGAAGAATATATTTGAAATATCGGGTAAATTTAGTATGTTGTCTGATGACAAATGCTATGTTTTCATGGATATTGAATTCGTTTTCAATATGTTTTGAAAACTTTTTTTTCATGAGTTTTCATGACAAGTTTTCAAATCGATTTTGAATCGATTTTCAAATTTTGATATTTGGCAGCGGACATGTGTCATAGTTGTCAAATATTCATTTTTGAGTTTTGGTACTTTTTTTTAAAATGTATTTTATTCAAAAGATGATGTTGGCCCTTGCCACACATTTTTTTTTAAATTTTAATTGCTACTCTGTTTGCAGGTGGAAGTGAAGAAAGAAATGCTGGACTGGCATATGTGCATAGCAAATACACTTTCGAGCCAAATATTTCTTTTATTTTTCATAATTAATTTTTTCTTTAAAAAACAAATCTTTAGTTATTTAAGTAAGGTTATCTTATTAATCTTCTTTTTTCTATATACACTACCAAATTTTAGAATGCCGGTTCCACAGTTTCACTTCTATTTCTGTCTCTCTCTCAAAAAGAGTGAGAGCAATAAAATATAATTTGGCGGCTGTCTGGTAATCCGACGCAATACGCATGTGTAAACTCAATCCCCGTTTTCATGGAAAATCGGTATTTCGATCTCAATACGATCTTGATCCAACCCTAAAAATTTTCAGGGTCGGATCTAGATTGAAATCGATTTGAATACTGGAAAAACAGGCGTTTTCATGGACGGTATCGGATTGAAATCGTTTTCAGAACGAACTCAATTCCCATGAAAACGTAGCAAAAGTTAACTTCATTGTCATCATCTTCTGTAAAAAAAAGGCAAAGACTTCCGCTCGAATACAAAAAACAGAATTTCGCCTCTGGCCTCTTGCCTCTGCACTAAATCCAAGTACTGCACGAATGTCTTGAAGCGTAAATACATTCGTGATATGCCGACGTTAACTGACATACGAAAATTAGAATATTCCGCCTTATTCATAGTGTTCTCTTGAAGGGCACCTCCGAAGGCGGCCTTCAAGGTGTGGTTCCAGTTTATTTTCCTTGGCAGAAGGGGCCCTCTTTCTCAAGGAGACCTGAAGGACGTCTTCTTCTTACAAATTCCTAATTAGAAAAATATCAATGTTACCTTTGCATAAACAAACATTATAGAAAGTGTTGTTTGTATTATAGAAACTATTACCTTATTCTTAGAACAAGTTGGTGCTTCTGATGCACGACTGAAAGTGTCTCTTATTAGTATTTTGACATTGTTAACAGATACGCGTGCGCAGTAGCCATCAGATTTAACGCCGGTCGTAATAGTGTTACGGCCTGTATTTATTTGTGGAAGTTTTAACATTGGATAAGGCCCGTCCTTATTTTGACATTTTGAAAAATATCACTTAATGACACAGGAGTAATCAAGGCTGAATTAATATACCTACATCCAAAAAAGTCAAAAATTTCCAATGATGACCAAGATATTTACGGATTTCAATTTAAGATTTAAAAAAAAAACTGTTAAAAATGTTTTTTTTTGTAAACAAATGGACAGTTCATCCGAAAATAAATTAAAAAAAATAAAAACAAAATAACCAAAAACAGCAAAGCAAAACTTTTAGGTTATTGGTCAGACAGTTTAACGGTCAATTTCGTTATTCTTATGGTTACCTTATCGTAAATAAAGACGTAACTCCAAGAAGTTAAAAAAGATAGTGCTTTTCAACTTAACCAAAAATAATGTTTGGCAGTAAGCTAACAATAAAATTTTTCGATTTGTGTTTAATCATATCAACCTCGCACTACTACTAATCGCATAAAAATAAAAGTACAAATAAAAAATTAACAAATATGTATAAAACAAACAATATTTAGGTATAACCTAAAAATCTTCCACCAGAGTTCCACCAAAGTTTCGTTGGTTGGCTTTTTAACGGTAATGGTAGTCGCTATTCGGCGCTAAGTAGCGCCAGTGGTTACCTTGAATAAAGGTAACACCATGACACAGTGTTACATCGCACGCGCACAATTAATGTAAGGGTAACAAACCGGCCAAAAAACTGACCAAAATCACCCTAATAACACCCATTTCACAAGCAATTTAAAGTCAGTCACAGTGGCAGGCCGTATTCCAAAAGTCCCTTTTGCTGCCTCTTGGACTTTCTCTTTAATCTGGCAACACAGTTTTATATTTCCGAAAGTGTATCGTATTTATTATAACTTTTCGACGTCACGTCAGTGAAACACAAATCTTCAAACGAGAAAGACGTGTTGTTCAGCGCACCAAGTCGCGAAAAAATTACGTTGTTGACTATCTATCGATGACGAGCTAAACTACATTTGTTATTGCGTTTTTTTTTTACTTAATTTTCCTAAATTGTTAAACAATAACAAGTTTTATTGCTAACAAGCTGTAAATAAAGTGAAATCAAGGTTGTATCAGTTTAAATAGTGTTCCAAAACCTCTAATTTTTCTGGCGCAAAAAATTTGAGAAAATTATTGGTAAATATTTAAGAAGTTTAAATAGAAAATAGACGAACTCAGCGAAACAAAGCATCACTCAATATCACAAACAATAACTAAGTCTGAATAACTTTCTCTGAGAAAAAAGCCAAAATGAATCTGTCATTCGCGGGTTGTGGATTTTTGGGAATATACCACGTTGGGGTAGCAAGCTGCTTCAGAAAATACGCTCCCCATTTGTTATTGAACAAAATATCTGGGGCGAGTGCTGGAGCAATAGCTGCCTGCTGTTTGTTGTTGGATTTGCCCTTAGGTAAGTTTTTTAGCTAGTTTTAGGTAAGATTTTTTAGCTAGACTTTTCATCTAGAATCCAGAGATGTTTTAGCTTTATCAAAGAATAACTAGTACTATAGTTATGGGAAACAACTGCAAAGGGGAGATTTTGCCTTTGTTGTATAGTACAATTTTTTGATGAGCGGACTGACGTCATTTTTTTGGATCTCTATTTGATACTGTTTTAGACAGCGACAATAAATATGTAAAAATATGTCATGTCGTTGATTGTTTCAACTGTTACTTTAAATTGACAACAACAAATTATTTGACATGCGAACTGTTGACAACAAAGAAATACGTTTTCAGAGGAAAAAATGACGTCAGTCCGCTCATCAAAAAATTGTGTATAATCGTGTACTTGCTTTATTTAATTTTGAATATTTATTTATTTAAAACTTGGTTCAGGACTAGGTATTTAACATTTTTGTTTCATTTTGAAGTACCGAGAGAGTTTTTCAAAATAAAAGACTTATAAAATTAAACAATAACAAAATATAGAAAAGTAGGAAATAAAATGACAAAAAATTTCGTACCTTTTTGGGCAGTACACAGTAAAGTAGGTAGCCTTATGAATGGAAATATTGATGATCTCTTTTTAAATTAAACTTTTGTCATTCAGGAGTATAATATGGATAGTAAATCCAAAGGTAGTGTTTTCGGTGTAGTATTTAGGAAAATAAGCTACACATATATACTGAAGAAACTAGGTATATTATATAGAAGTCCTACATCATACAATACATTTGATAGACTTTAAAGAAAAAGACACATAAACAAAATACTCCATAATTTATATTACCCAATTATCAGGTATAACCATTTTACTACTTGAATAACAAAATTGTTATTGAATAAGAAAAAGAACTAAGTAGTCCACATCCAAAATATGCAGAACATTTTTCTGACTATGTACTGAAGTTTTTTTTATGTATTTTCCGGTTATAACGTGTTTTCATAATAAGTTTAGTAACCCCAAAAATGCAATATAACAAAAAGTTGATATTTTATAAAATTGTCAATAATCAAATTCACTTTATTATTTTAATTGAAGGAATCAACAAAAACGCGTTTTGTCATTTACATTTTTTCTCATTTGACCTCGAAAACTTTATACCAATTTACATTTTGTTTGATTTTCTCATCCTATATGTAATGTATAAGTGATGTTGACTTCTAATATAAAAGTATTTTCAAACTTATATTTACTTTATTACACATTATCGACACATTATAAATATCATTAGTAAATTAATAAAACCATTGTTTGCATAGCTTATAATCCTAGGGGGGTCAACAGCAAGTGCAAGTCACTATGCTGTATTATTTTATTTTTTAAATTCCATTACTTTTGCTGCTAAACGCTTTTTAAGATATGGAACTTATACCTATATAACACACATGTTTTATTCATTTGCATGCATGCAAAACATTGACAATTTGATGAGAAAGTTGCCGTATTTATTTACTTTAGCACAATCCATGTTACACATTTTCAAAATCAGCATAAGTAATAGAATTTAAAAATATAATAATGTACAGGGTGTTTAAAATAATAAAGTTGTTGTTAAAATTTGACATAGGTATATGCAATGATGACCCTTAAAATAATTTAGTTAAATACTTACCTGTTAAATGATTTTTAGATGTGCTTAAATACACTTATTGTAGGACACGTTTTTTTGGTAAATTTAAAAACTGTAATGATATTTGATTGAAAGAAATTAATACCACCTTATGTCTCACACTTTATGCTTTGAAAAATTATAATTTTTGATGTTTTTTGTATAAAAATGGCAAAATAAAAATAATATGCACGACACCCTCAATATATTTATAATGTGTCGATAATGTGTAATAAAGTAAATATAAGTTTGAAAATACTTTTATATTAGAAGTCAACATCACTTATACATTACATATAGAATGACAGACAGATGACATAACAGAAATTTTTATTAAACAATTGCCTTAAATTATTTTCATCTTTCTCTAAAATACTTTTTTATAGCCTGCTGTCTCTCGTTAACAACCTTAAGTATTTTTGCAATTTACTAAATTATCTCTTCATCTACCTCTAAAATGAATCCTTGGGAGAGGGCAAACAAGTGACACTTATATGGGTACCGGGACATATGGGGGTGCCGGGTAACGAGAAGGCCGACGAGCTCGCCAGGATCGGGGTAAGCACCCAGTATGTAGGGCCGGGACCACTCCTAGGAATAACCAAGAGGCAATTGCAAAATCGACTCAATAAATGGGCCAACGATGCCATGACGACCGCTTGGAGAGGGGGAACAGGATGCAGACAGACCAAGGGCTTCGTGAAGGGCCCGGATGTAGCCAGACAAAAATGGCTTCTAGGGAGATCACGAAGGGACGCTGGTCTGCTGACAGGAATCATAACAGGTCACAACCGACTAAGGAAGCACATGACCCGGATCGCGGTGGAAAATGACTCGACCTGCCGGGCCTGCGGGCGGGCAGAAGAGACATCTCGACATGTTATAGCGAACTGCGAGGCATACCAGAGGACGAGATACCAGGTTCGGATGAGGAGGACCTGCACACGCTCAAATGGGACAAATACTGGACTTTGCCAAAAGAACAGTGAAACCAGATGAGCAGACTGCCAGACCAGTGGTGCAGGCGGTGGATTAGGGGCAGGCTCGGGGTAGGGCAGAAAGGTCCCAGGGAGGCCTACTTGCTAGGCTTCGCGCCGCCCCTTCTCTACTACTACTACTACCTCTAAAATTTTGCCCTCTCTCTAAATATCTTTCATTTTAACAGAGAAAAAATGTTTTTTGGCAATACTTTTTTTAAAATTTTGGAAAGAAAGCTTTAAAATATAAGCAAAATCATGGCATAAAAATATGAAAAACATAGTAAAAATGCTTAATAATTACCCCTTAAATTATGTTAAAATATTTTAAGCCTTAAATTACCATCATGGCTTTACCATAATAGCCAAAGAAAATTATTAAACAAAAATTGACACCTATCTTTACAATTAAAAAGAATAGAGATCATATCTAATATTTTGTTTTTTTACTTAACGTTTTACTGTCGGCAACCATGTCAATTATAAGTGATACGGTATTCACCCGCAGGTAACGTCAAACTTTATCGGTTAGTAAGGGAAATCGTTATTTCTTATCAAGTGCGCACGCTTCAAATAAGGGATAAAGTGAAATTGGGCCAAAATAAGAGACGCAAAAGGTCCCTACTGTTATGCTTATTTTTATTTTTAATAACGATAACGGAATATTCGTAGAAAGAGTTTTTGGTCTAATCCTCTTTTGTAGTTGATGTTAAATATCTTTTGTAGTTGACGTTAAATATAACCCAACTTTTTGTGTTAAATATAACCCTACTTTTTTACCGATTTCTTCGAATTATACGAAGGTGATGATAAGCACCTTTCAATAAATTTAGCCATTTTATTAATAGGTTTTTGAAAGATATTGCAAAAACAAGTAAATAAAAATAATGATAACGATAAAGTTATTCTTCCTTAAATACCGGACTCCGTTATAGTTATTAGAGACCTTTGTCACCTCTTACAAAAAATCCCCGTTAGGTGACTTTATCGCTTAATAAGGCGTTATGACGTAGCTAACGTGACGTTATTTTTAAGAAAGCATTTTTAGTTTTTGCACGCCGCCTTTGATTTGTTTATGGTCGACTTTATACGGTATTTATTATTATAAAGATTTACAAAAAGAATTTGTCTAATAATATTTTTAATTTAGAATATCTTATTCTTGTGTTTTTTACGGTGAATTTTAATTATTATTAATCTTTAAAAACTCAAAAACACAACAGAGAAAAAGGAGGTTATGATAAACAGATCGGAATCACTTGTCATAGTTGCCAGTGCAAATCAATAATTCACATATCTTACGAAATTGTAGCCTAAGAAAATGATTAAACAAAAATTGGAACTTATCTTTAAAATTTAAAAGAATACAGAACATATTTGCATTCAAAAATCAATTTAAATTTTTTGTTTTTCTACTTAACGTTTTACTATCAGCAACCATGTCAATTATAAGGGATACGGTATTCTCCCGCAGGTAACGTCAAACTTTATCGGTTAGTAAGGGATTCCGTTATTACCTCGTAACTACGCATGCCCGAAATAAGCGATAAAGTAAAAAGGCATCAAAATTATAGGTGCAAAAGGTCTCTAATAACCACTACGGAATGACATTTAGCAACTGCGCAGTCGCCGAAATAACGATAACTATAACGAACAGTCTCAAAAAGACCCTAATAGCTACACGGTTTTGGACCATATTCATAATTTTACAGAACGAAAACTAAATATCTATATTTGATAAGAAACTATTTATTTTTATTTACATTAAAACTAAATAAAAACGGCGTATGTACATCAAAGAACAATAATATACACATATCCTACTATTTAAAATTCTTAAAAGATAAAGAAAATTAATATTAATGTCAATTAAACAATAAAATGATAAGAAAGGATTCTTTTTAGGGTATTTACTAAGTAGCATTAACAAACAACTCTCTTATCTGTAGCCATTCCTAACACAGTCATTTTAAAATGCACATTTTTCGGAAACTAACAAAGATACAATTATTGTTGTTGGAATGCGCTACACGCACCGAAATAATTAAGGAATTGACAATAAAGCTAAATTTACACTTTCATTGTTCAAATAAAAATATCCAATCAGTATTAGCACCTTGTTGATTGATCTATCTAAGTACATTCAGTTCACAGTTCATTAGGTAATAGGCTCGGTAATAGGTAGGTGAACAAAGAATATCTTTTAATATATCAGATATATTTCTATAAAGTAAATTAATTTTCAGCCTAATTAAGAGAATTCAGAAAACAAAAAGATACCTACATAATTAGAACTAATTTTCTGCTCCATGGTTTCATATATTTTTTTTTATATAATACGAAAATTATACTACAAATATTATATTCTGATATAGGAAATTTTCCCGAGGAGTAGTTTTTTTTTGTAAAAGTATTAAACCTCTTTTGGTTTGCCTGTCATCATCCATAGAAGCTACCAGCGCAGTCTCCGTATTTTAAAAAAGCAAGCTCTAAATTTTTTAAGGCGTTAGGAAATAAATAGTTCTTATAGTTTTAATTTAATAAATTGGATATCAAGAATTTTCGGATAACTAAATGAGATAAGACTTAAAATCTAATGCATATAAGAGAATTTTCCCGAGTAGTTTTTTTTTGGTAAAAATGATATAACTCTGCTCTTTGTTTAAAAAAACGAGCTCTACATTTTTTTATGGAATATAAATGTAGTACTTTGCCCGGTTTTAATAGTTATGTTAGTGTTAAGTAATCTTATCGATGATTGTAGTATAATTTTTGTATGTAGTATAATTTTTGTATTATATATTTTTAAAAAAATATATGAAACTATGGAGCACCAAATTAGCTCTAACTATGTAGGTATCTTTTCTTCTGAATTCTCTTAATTAGGCTGTAATTTTAAAAAAACACAAGCTCTACATTTTTTTTGCGGATCAAAATTAGCTCTAATTAGTTATATAGTTTTTAATAAAAAAAAAGTTACTCTGCTAGTTTCTTCCCACATAACAATTAAACATTAAACAACAACAACAAAATAGTCATATACTTAGAGAACAAAGAATGTGATTTTACTATTGGGAATATTACTAACACATGCCGGCTATAACTTACGTTCTAGCTCATACAAGTGATATAAATGTGACGTTAAACATGACTATAATAGGACCAGAATATTTTTTTTTAAAAGAATTATAGTGATATACCTGGACACCGATTATAATTGCATGGATATAATTTTGTGATTCAAAACATGTCCAGATGGCTACGAGATGGATATCCTAAGATATGGAGTGGATATATATCCACATGAATATCCACCAAATATGCATTAGTCTTCCACTAAAGTGCAATTACGTAGTAGCCTATGGATGTAGGCATATCAATGTATCACCATTATGTTGATGTACTACTTGAGATTAGTTATTAAAAGATCACCTAAATAACTTTTTGCTGTCTTATACAGACCGCTTCAAGCTACTGCGAACATAGGGGGAATCAAGTCCAATTTACTCTCCGTGCCGTACGACCGAGGTGGCTTCGAAGCACGCTGCAGTGTTATCTTTTGGAAATTCATTTTGTTTTTATTATTTTGTTTTATTTCTGCCTTGCTCGAGAAACAGATAGGTAAGTTCTTAATTGAAATAATACATTTTTAAAACCAAAAATGGATGTCTACGAAGTTGCCGAAAAAGTGCAGATGGTCATAACCCAACACACGTTCGATATTGGTCGAGGGAAAATTTGCATTTGTATTTTGATGTAAGAACACAGTATCCCCAAAAACTAAATGTTTGGGGGGGGGGGTATTATAGGGGAACACGTAATTGGGCCATTTTTTATTAACGGCAATTGCAATTTGAATGGTCCTAGATACTTGGATCTACTGCAGCAGCACATTATTCCAACTGCTAGGCAGTTGTTAGGTGTAAGATTTGGTGTAAGCTCCTAATGACTTCTATCTGTTTTTGAAGAAGTTTTTCAAATTATCACCCCTAACATGCTTGGAAACGTTAGAAGGGGTTTTTATAGTAGGCTCGGATATTGTCTAGCCGAGCAAGGAGGACTTTTCGAACATTTGCTTGAATTTTTTTTTGACTGGGAGAATCTTTTTGGTTTTTAGAATGTATTATTTTATTTTGAGAACTTGCTTTTATTTTGTTTCTCCTTATTATTTTCATTGTAACACGTCGTCACTGATAAATCTGAGCAGTTGACAATAAAACGCTCTTATTTATCAGTGACAAAAAATAAGAAAATTACGTTATAAAAATTTGCGTATTTATTGACCAAATTCCGGTTTCATTGACTACGCTCCACACAGCACCGTGGTTAGAGGCGTACTAAATACCAAAGGAAAGTCATGCAAGTGGTGATCGCAAGCCTGAGTATTGGTTGCTTCACTGATAGGCGTGCGGTGTCTGCATGTACGTACACTGGCAAATTAGACTTCTTCCGCCCTATGTTCGCAGTAGCTTGAAGCGGTCTGTATGTATAAGAATATTACCTGCTACATAGAGAACATATTGATTGCAGTACCATCTACCTACAATAGATGACATTAAACTAAATTATAATTATAAATCACGTAAATCGCGTTCTTTTCACAAGATAGTAATATTTTCAGCAAACATGCCAAAATCCTGACAAAAACATTCTTTTTGGGAATATTCATAAAAATAACTTGATTATCAGGTTATCATGTTCATATTATTATCTTTTATTACCAAAGAAATACAACCATCACAAACTCTTCAAGAATATTCAACAAAAAATAAATCTGCAACATTCCTGTCATATTTGCAATAGAATATTCCAAAAATCACTTTGAGGAAATATTCCTATTATGTACATGAATATTCCTCCAATGTTATGTGGGTTGTACATAAAATATTCGCTAATTTAGCAACTAAATTTGTACCGTTTTTTACTTAAGACGTCTTTTCGCGACCGATGATTTCGAAAGCACATTTTGAAAACATACGTCACCGTTTCAACCGCAATGTCACCGTTTCGAACCATCGCCACTGATCGCCAAAATGACAATCATTGAATGACATTAATCAGCTGTGTGTGGGGCTTCTCGTTTTTTGGTTTTGGAAGTTTCTTTTGTGAGTTTTCGAAATGGATATCCTAGATCCACAAGTGAGCCTTTTCTTTGTCGCTGCCAGATAAACTAGGCCTATTTTCATTATTAGGGATATTTTGGAACGCTTAAAATTTTGACAACTTTGACAGCCGTTGTGGTAGTGCTTAACAACCACTACCACTACCACTCATCGATTGTACCAGAGTTTTTGGAACACATTAAAAACTGTCACTTGTAAAAAAATTTAGAGATTAGAAAAAATAAAAAATTTGGCTTAATTTTACAAAATAAGTGTTTTATATGTTGGAACCTGATAATATTTTATTATTTTTAAAATTAACTACGCCAAAATTCTTTAAATTAAATAAAATTAAATTAAATAACACAACCACAACGAAATGAATTCGTAGCTTACGGCAGTGGTAGTGGCTAATTACCACTACGGAATGACGTTTAGCTATTGCGCAGACGCAGTAATTACCACAAAAATTGACAAGTACCGCCATATTGAACTGTGTTCGAAACGGCGGCGGCGGCCGAGGCGCTTTCGAAATCCTTTGAAATGTTTTGAACCGTGACGTCACCGTTTCGAAATAACATTTTATGAATGTTTTCAAAGCGGTTTCGAAATCATGGGTCGCGAAAAGACGTCTTTAGATTCAGGGACCAATTTGAAGCTTTAATATAGCTCTTTTTTACCAAGTAGTTTGCCTTTATAGTTAGACACATTTTAGATATCCGCAGTAGTCACAAATTACCTATTTTTGATGGCTGATCGTGTTAGTTAGCTTTTGTTGACGAGAAAAAACCATATTTGCGTTCCACGATTTCATTGGTCGACTCAAGGTTACATAAATGTGAGGTTATAGATATATTTTCATTTTATTAACTTTCTCCCACCTACAAATTTAAAAAAAAAAACAAATAATAAACAACCCAACCAAAACCAACCCGGCTCAACCCAGAGCCTAACCCTTTTTGCAATCTAACTAAATAAATCCTGCTGGGGAGCGTTTGAAAATAAAAGGTAATGGTGAGAGAGATTAAACACAAAACCTCTAACCTCATAAACGTGTAACCTTTTGAGTCGGCCAATGAAATCGTGGAACTCAAAGTGGGTTTTAGTCGCTTCTAGCTTACGATGTAAAGAAATTAAATCCTTCCTGTCAGGTCAAACATCGATCGGCCGCCATATTTTTTCATTATATTGATTTTGAGTGATTTTGGAAATTTCAAAACAAAAAAATTATATTGAATCAATCAATATGTTCCTTTAATTTTTCACTGTAAAAAAGTCTCTAAAAGTCTTTTAAAATATTTCAAGTACCGAAAAAGTCGTATTTGTAATTTTTAACTTAAAAATGTCTAACGCCCACTTGCAGCGACTTTTTTTTATGCGTCCATTAAGTTAAAGGACCGTTAAAAAACCATTAGCGGATTTTCCTTGTTGCACCGATTTTAATTTGGACCTTTAAAGGATCTTCAAATCGGCATTAGCCAAGCGGCCAAATTCCTCCATTTAAATTCATATTAAACCACCTTTAAGCAGTTCTAATCTAAAAATATGCGTTCTTTTTTCTAAAAAGTGATTTTTTGTTGAAAAAATGGAATATGTCGACTTTATGGTAAATGATTTCGAAGATGATGACTTGGAACTGATAGACTTTGCTGATATGGGTTACCCAAGAGGACTATTTTTCCAGAGACCGAAAGCCTACTATAATGAATTTATTGCAGCGAATTGAACATCGGCTGGAATACCCATACGATAGTTGAGTCTTAACCGGTTCCCATTCGCTTGAGAACTTGCTTGAGTCTATAACCTAACTGAGGGGATCCCACGAAAAAAAAATTTTTTCAATAAACTTGAAAAAAACAAAAAAATAACACAGTGTTTGTTGAGGTTAGATCAGACTTTGGCTGTCAATTAACAAAAATTTTTCAGTGTTCCCACCAAATAAAAACGAAAATCTTGGGTAAAATCCAACGTTGACGAATTGTAATAAAGATAAATATCCAGTAATACGACCATAGCTAAAACGCCGTCGGAACTTTGCGATGCAAGCCAATTTAATTTAAGTGGCACATACATTTTAAAGGCCGCATTGTTAATGGACGCATAAGAAAAAGTCGCTGCAAGTGGGCGTAAAACCTACGTTTTTTAAGCCGTCGCCGTCGGAACTTTGCGATGCAAGCCAATTTAATTTAAGTAGCACCGTAGATAGAAAATGTGGCAAATACATTTTAAAGGCCGCATTGTTAATGGACGCATAAATAAAGTCGCTGCAAGTGGGCGTAAAACCTACGTTTTTTAAGGGCGCCTTTATTTTTAAAGTCAAAATATTTACTACGTTTATACGCACCTACAACCTCTTTTATATAAGGACGGTTTTAAATGTAAGGTAGCTTCCTCCAAGGGTTTATATGTCCTTCATTAAATTTCATAAAATCTCAGTTTAAAAAGAAAACAAATAAAATAAGTCAACGACAAATTTTTCACTAAAATCAGGGTTGAGTATTTATTTAGGTTACCATTGATAGACTAACCTACGTCAATGGTTTATACTGATCTTAAAATCGGTTTTTAAGCGATAAACTGCTTTTTTAAAACGCTTTAAAATAAAACCGATCTAGTAGTTAAAACGGTTTTGCTGGTGTTTATACGATAAAATGTTTAAACCGTCCTTATATAAAAGCACTTGAGGACCGAATAAACAAAGTAATTGAAGTTTTTTGTTTGCCAGGTGGATTTCTGCTGAATTTTGCGAATAAGTTTCTTTTAAAACCATTTAATTATTATGTGTGTCAAATTATATTAGGTAGCCATTATTCTTTACAAGACCAGCGTTGCCCTATTTTTTATTACAAGCTTTGTTTGGCACCAATCTCGCAAGTTAATTTGGACTAATTTCTACGTATCCCATCAACTTTCAATTTGGTGAGCGTTTATAGTTCCGGTGATAATACAATATTATGAGAAAGCTACGTTGTTGCAGGGCGTTAAGGGGGGTAACAGGGACATGGTACATAAAAATATGCGGTTTTCAATTCTATATGTTCCATTAAATATTTTATAATTTTGGAACTAAAAACTACGTTGATGAGGGGTGGTTAAGGGGATCAGAGGGGCTTTATATATATTTAAAAATATGAATATGCAGATTTGGAAAGGAAGGTTGTTAAGGGAGTAATACTTATTATAAGTTGACAGTTTCCCTTCCAACCAAACAAGTCCGATTTCGTTCAGAATTGGTGTAGTGGATTACGAATTTGTGATAAGTTGTTAAAAATTATAAAGTTAACAGCTCCTTCTTGGAATGGGAAGGGGGGGGGGGCGGAGTAACATCAAACTCTTTGAGAGGGTAAAGGAGAGTACCATCTAACTAAGTCCGGTCTCGTTCAAAATACCAAATTATGCAATTTAAATTTGGAAATGCAACGATACATTATCCGAAATAAACGAATAACTAAAAATTTACATCAGTTCTGTCCCCACTTAGGTAGAATAGGATTTTTTAAATAATTTGGTCCCTATTTAATTTGAATAGGGAAAGAGTCCTATCCTATGTCAGGGATATAATACACAGGTTTTGACTAAAAATGCTACTTGGATAAGCCCCCCCCCTGCGTGCACTGGTGTGGAAGGTTTAACATTTTAATTTTCTTTTTTTCTTGTAAAGGAGAAACAACCAGCGATGTCTTAAGGGTGGCTATAGAGGCCAGAAAAACTTCGTTGGGTCCTTTTCATCCCTCATTTGAAGTAAACAAGATGATAATGGAAGGGCTGGAGAAATTTTTGCCCGAAGATGCTCACGTGAGAGTCAGCGGAAAGCTACATATCTCACTTACAAGATGCAGAGATGGTGAGTATAATTTTTTAATATTATTCGTCTCTTTTTCTTAAAAAACTATACAAAAGTTTTTTTTTTAATTTCCCCGCAGCGCTTTTTTATTTCAGACTTTTAATTTAAAATATACATGTGAGCAGGCTGATCCGATCCTATCTAATCTAATCTCTATCGTAATAAAGGAATTTATTGATAATTTTGGACTCATTTTAAAGATAATGAATTAATTAAGGGGTGAACACCAGAACAATTTTTACTTACCTAATTTAATTTTAAATATCTGCGAAACTTTTTTGTTTATAAAATACGTATACAAAAATAAAAAAAAATAAAAACCCACAATTTATCACTTTCAAGAGGTTGAAGTTATAGGATTGCTAGCAAGGGATAAGAAAAAAATTCAAGTTCTATTTTATAAAAAAAAACAAAAAAAACCTTCTTTTTATATTTTTATCAAACACGATTTTACTCACTGTGCGCAAATACCTAACATGACTTTTTTCATTAGCGATGCAAAACATTTTTTTGCTGTTCAGGTGCGCAAAATAGTAGTTTTCAGAGTTTTCGCTACTAGTGACTAAAGTAGTGTTTTTTTTTACAAGAGTTGGTTTAAATAACGAGCGCAGCGAGGTATTTAAAAACGCGAGTAAAAAAAGCACAGTTTAGTCGCGAGTTGTTAACACTTTTTTTTAATACCTTTATCAAAAAAGCAAAAAGCAGGAAAATATTTTTTTTTACACCTTCATCAAAAACATGATTTTAGTAACTGTCTGCAGATTATGGCTTTTTTGGTTACCGATGCAAAAAAAACTTTTTTTTTATCACGGATGCAAAAAGATTTCTGTCCGTTTTTTACCCAAAATTAAAGAGAACTAGCGGAAAATAGTAATATAGAAAAAATCTAATTATTCTTGCCTAAAAATTAAGCCATTTGCGCCAGTTTTCACCAAGTATTTACGAAAAAATCATTTAAAAAAATCGTCAAAATATCAAACTGTCAAAGATTAAAATGTCGCAACAATAAACGTCACCGAGTAAAAAGGCACATCGCTTGATTTATAGTGTAAAGATGGTGTCTTGCGAGAAGTGCTCTTCGTTTTTGTTGGATTTTTTGATAAAGGTATTAAAAAAAATAGTGTCCACAACTCGCGGCTAAACTGTGTTTTTTTTTACTCGCGTTTTTAAATACCTCGCTGCGCTCGTTATTTAAACCAACTTTTGTAAAAAAAATAAAAATTTCGTAACAATGAACTTCACGGAGTAAAAAGGCACATCGCTATGGAAACCGTGGTTATTTCATTTACCAGCTGCCTTGATTTATAGGGTAAAGATGGTGTGTTGCGAGAAGTGCTCTTCGTTCGATATTTTTAAAAGTATTTTCCTGTTTTTCTTGTATTTTTTTATTAAAAAAATAGTGTTAACAACTCGCGGCTAAACTGTTTCTCGCGTTTTTAAATACCTCGCTGCGCTTGTTATTTAAACCAAGGCTTGTAAAAAAAACCACTATTTTAGCTACTAGTTATTAAAACTACTATTAAAAACGAAGATCACTTCTCGCAACACACCATCTTTACACTATGAATCAAGGCTGCTGGTAAATGAAATAACAATGGTTTCCATTTCGATGTGCCTTTTTACTCTGTGACGTTCATTGTTGCGACATTTTAATCTTTGACATTTTGACGATGTTTTTAAATGATTTTTCCGTAAACACTTGGTGAAAAATGGCGGAAAGGGCTTAATTTTTAGGCAAGAATAATTACATTTTTTCAATATTACTGTTTTCCGCTATTTCTCTTTAATTTTGGGTAAAAAACGGACAGAAATCTTTTTTTGCACCCGTGATCAAAAAAAAGTTTTTTTTCGCATTGGTAACCAAAAAAGCCATGCTTTAGTTATCTGCAGACAGTTACTAAAATCATGTTTTTGATGAGGGAATAAAAAAAATAAATTTTATACTTTTTTGCACTCAAATAGTGTCAAAAAATTAAATGGCTAAAAAAACGAAGTAGCGGTAGTTTTCTATTCGGGTTTTTTTTCCGTTTTTACAATTTTTTGATAAAGGTATTAAAAAAACCCCTTTTCTCAAAATTTTTCTCTAGAATCCACGCCAAGTTTTTAAAAATGTATGATTTTTTTGCAGGAAAAAATGTCATGATATCCCAATTTGATACTCGCGACGAACTAATCCAAGCCCTTTTGGCGTCCGCCTTTATCCCGATTTTCTCCGGCATCTTCCCTCCAAAAATTAAGGGGGTGCGATACATGGACGGAGGATGCAGCGACAACTTGCCCACCCTGGACGAGAACACCATCACGGTCAGCCCGTTTTGTGGGGAGAGTGACATTTGTCCGAGAGATGACAGCTCGCAACTGTTTCATGTAAGTTAATAAAAATAATCTACTTGCATAATCAAGTATGTTGTATACTCTCAATTATTTACGAGTTGGCTAAATTTAAGTGACAATAAAATGCTAGTATGAGTTTTAGATCGACACCCCCCTTCCCCCCCCCCTTTGAAGCTGACACAACCCGATTTTTTAAAAATATTTCACAAACTTTAATGTCAGGCGCATTTATGACATGACTTTAGCCACAAATCTAGAATTAAACTACATCCAACCAACCCCCTCTTGGAAGCTAACTCAACAAAATTTTTCTTTAAGGATTTATTTCAGATTAATTTTTAAGAAACTTGAAAGATCAAAATTTTTGGAGAATTTTCTGCTTTTAGCAATTTTTGTCAACAGCATTTAAAACCAGTGAAAAATAGCCATTTTAGCAGCACCCCTTTGGCAGCCAAACCAAACCAGTTTTTTTTATTTTTTTGCTAGCGGCGAAATTAATTAAAAAATTGAAACAACCTAAATTTTAGCGGTTCAATCGGGGGGGGGGGGGGTTCAATATTTTTATAAAATATAGGAGTAGGGAAGGAGATAATAAAAAATTGCATTAATGATGATAATACATTTTATTCGATTTGATACCACACAACCCATATTTTAGTAGTTCAATAATTTCATGGAATATAGAGTGAAAAATTGCAAAAATTAATAGAAAAAAACAATTTTTTTGATTCCGAGCTGCATTTCCTTGAGTTTGATACCCTACAACCCATATTTTAACTGATCAAAACTTATATCAACTATGGGGGATAATCACCCCTATTAACAGGGGGTTGGTAGAAAAACGCTGAAACATGTGTCCATCTATTTTAGTAATAGAGTCTATAATACCAATTTCCAAACTTCTATGACTTCTTTCTTCTGAGATACAGAAGATCCCTTTGCCCCCTTCGAAATAGAATTTCCCCTATTTCTCCACCCTCAGTTAAAATTTCGAAAAACGCCAAAACACGTGTTTACTTATTTTATTAGTAGAATCTACATACCAATTTTCAGACCTCTGCGGCTTTTTGTTTCCGAGATATAGAAAACATTTTAAAAATTTCAACCCCTATTTTTACCACCTTAAGGGTAAAATTTTCAAAAATCCTTTTTTATCGAGCGCCTACGTCACAAACGCAATTTGTCCTTAAATTTTCATAACTGTAGGTCAAGTGGTTTGACCTGTGCGTTTATAGTTGATGTTGACTACCGTTCTTTTATTAGTATAGCTTTCTTGTTTTATTTCTCATTTCTTCTCGCAAATAAAATTGTTTAATTTTGACGGAATTTTTATTAACATCATTGTAAAATACTTACTCCTCAAAATTTTTGCCTGTAGCGCATTTAAGACATAATTTTGGTCACCGCCCAAGAGTTCCCTCCCTTGCTTTTAAACAAAGGTAAATTCATATTCGTACACACTATCGAACCCAACAACACCTCAAATCCAACAACATCTACTAAACCGCCTGCCCCCGTCAAAAAAAGCTGTAACCGATCCTGTATTTAATGTGGAACTCAAAAAATATGAAAACTGCGTATTCATAACAGCTTTGGTTTAAAAGTTATGGATTTTCAAATATATCAACCCTCTGTCATCCCCTTAACCACCACCAACTTTCTTTTTCAATCATCAGATTTTTATTGGTCTGACCGGGTATCGCACCCAGACCGCCGGCTTGCACTCACCAACTTGTCAAAATATTATGTTGTCACTAAACCTACATAAAAGCATACCAAAAAAGGAAATTTACCGCGGAATAACTTTGACAGCTAATTGTGACGTCGTACCTCCACTCCACTAGAATCATAACCGAACGAACTGACCGCGGAAACGAATTGGTTATACTCTTTGACGTATTTTTATATTCTTCAAATCACCCCTTCACCAAATTATTTTTTTTCAAAATTAGTTCATTCAGTCAAACTTAACCCTGAAAACTGCCTATCTGTGGTAGCTTTGGTTCAAAAGTTACACGAGTTTTTGAGTTTTCAAATTATTATCACCTCCATAACCACCCTCACCAATGAATTTTTTTAGAATATTGTATTTTCACCGGACTTCCAACTTGGATGCATCTGAGATTTTTAATTTTGCTGAAATAGGATCTCTAAGCTTTAAAAAAAAGTCCGAGACACAAGCTCTATGTTATCCCGTTCGCCAGATATGACGTCATAAAGATTAATGTTATCAGATATACGTCAAACTTCATATGTAACTTCATATGTAACCCTAATAAAACTTTTTACAAATAATAAAATTTCCTTTTAAACCATAAGCCACTTGTCATTTTTCAGCTTGTCCTAAGAGTTCCAAAACCGTATTAAACGGAAAATTGTTGATAAATCCGTAGAAAAATACTGCGGTTTAATTTTATTTGTCTGATCAATATTATACTTTAGTTAGATATTTTTATTGTTTTTTTGCAACGAAGGTTATAAAAAAATCATGCTAGATGTCATAATGACGTCATAAAATTTTAATTATGTTGGGAATTTTAATCAATTTGATTTTGTTTTAGCTAAATCTTATTTTATGAAAGGATCTCGGGAAAAACTAAAACACGACTTTGGCTACCCACACACACACACACACACACACACACACACACACACACATACACACACACACACACACACACACACACACACACACACACACACACACACACACACACACACACACACACACACACACACACACACACACACACACACACACACACACACACACACACACACACACACACACACACACACACACACACACACACACACACACACACAATACGCGCACTTAATTTAGTGCATTGTAATTTATTTTTTGCACATTTGCAGAACTTTCAAAAACGCTTACAAGCACACCTTATTAACTCCTGTAAACCGTTAGCGACAGTTGGA
Source organism: Oxystoma pomonae (assembly GCA_963921995.1). Taxonomy (NCBI): domain Eukaryota; kingdom Metazoa; phylum Arthropoda; class Insecta; order Coleoptera; family Brentidae; genus Oxystoma; species Oxystoma pomonae. The sequence continues at coordinate 35,884,427 of OY998167.1, read as the reverse complement.
ATAGTTGTCCACACTGGGACAAATATATTTTTTACGGCAGTCATGTTTATGGCAAGTGGGATATAAATGCATCTTGCATTTGCAAGAAATGTCAATTTCGACAAAAAATTTGTATAAATTGACGCTTTAGCCTTTTTTTTTTTAAAAAAACGAAAGTTAATATAATGAATAATGTCTAAACAATAGTAATAATAATAAAACATAAAAAGTCTAAAAAATATATTCAGCACGAAATTTTTACGATTAAAAAAAAAGTTGAACATTTTTTGCAAAAAAAATAGTAATAAATCATTACGTTCGAAAAGAAATTAAAACCCACAAAGACAGCTCAAGCCAGTGGCGCGCTACAGTCGATTGAGTATGTAAAAACACTAGACAAATTTTTACTTTTGAGTATTTAGCTTACTCAACTCAGTGTTAAATTATCAAGATAATTTGGTCTTATTTTATGGAGAACTTGTCGCGCCATAATTTGACGTTTAATAGTTTTTGTAAACATGTGCCATATAAGACGGTAATTATAAAGTTTGAAAAAAAACACAAAAATATACATATTTTTTAGACAACTTTCGATTTCTACGCCAGAGCTCAGATGGACTACCGCTTTGATATGTTTGTTTTGTAGAAAATTGAATGTATATGTCACAAGTTAGAAAAGAAAAATGGCGAAAAAATGTGGCAAAATTTTAATGCGATTATCATGTAAAAAGCAGCGGTACGCCACTGACTCCAATAAGCGTATATTTTATTATCTCAGTATTTGAGAATTTTTTTTTAGCTTTGATTTACTCCTTTGCACTTTTTGTATCAGATAACTTTAAAACGGATTTGTGAAAAAGTAGACCTTTTCCAGTATCTTACAGCATGGTAAAAAAGAAAATGTGTTTTTTTTTCAGATCAACATAGCCAATACGAGCATTGAACTATCAAAACACAACATCTACCGAATACTGAGGATCTTATTCCCGCCAAAACCAGAAGTGTTGGCTAACATGTGCAAACAGGTATGCCAAAAAAAAACACACAAATCAAAATAAATTTGGAATCAAAATATACCAAATATTCGTGGTTCAGTAATTAAATTTAACTTTTTTAACAAGACTAACTACAAGAAGTAATTTTTTTAGGGTTTTGACGATGCTCTAAGGTTTCTACACAGAAATAACCTGATAAACTGTACAAAATGCTTGTCGGTTCAGTCAACTTTTGCAGTATCCGACCCATTTGAAGAAAATTTGGTATATGATCCACAGTGCAAAGACTGCAAAGTTCACAGACAGGTAAAATATTCTCTTTTTTTTCACCCAGGTTCATAAAATGATTTTCTAAATAATTTTGCATCATGTTTTTGTTATCAAAACTTAAGTATTTTCATATGTTTTTATGTTGTTATCAAAATTATCTCATCAGGTGGATACTTAAAAATTTCGCAAAAACATTTTTGGACAAAGTAAATATCATCTATACATATATAATAAATTTCTAGATAGACCATTTCTATACATTGAATATTTTTAAAAAAATTTCGGTGTTTGCCAAGTATCAACAATTCTATTTTTACAATTTTTGTATGTTTTTTTGTCTGTCTTGTCGGTTTGTTTGTTCCAGGATTATTTTAATTAATTTTGATGGGAGTTTCACTACTCAATTCCTTGGAGGTCTGGGAAGGACATAGGCTGTATTTTATTAAAATCGGTTCACGGGAACAAAAGTTATGATTATTTAAAGCAAAAAAAAAAACGGGAAAAGAACAAGCGGGTATTCGACTCGATGGAAGGGTTTAAGGCGCGTAGCGGGGCGGGAGAGAGGGGGTGGTGCGTTATAGAGAGAGGGGGAAGCTACAATTACTACAAAAACAGGCGAATGAAGTCGCGAGCTATATCTAGTTCAACATATTTTTCCTGTTTTAAGCACTATTACTACTTCAAATTTCATTTTCACAAATTATATAAAGGTTATTAACCTCCGTCAAGGTCACTTTTTCTACCAAGAGAAAAAAACTCTGAAAAATAGTAATAAAGAGAACAATAAATTATACCCCTAGGGACCACAGAGTATTTTTTGATCCCAACGACAAAAGATTGTAGCTAAAGTAAGCCAGAGTGCTACAATTTGCTAAAATCCAAAAAGGCACATTTTCTAAGTTTTTTAAAACTGTGGGTGCCAGATTTTCTAAAAACCTGGCAGAAAAAAAAACAATGTGACCTACTAGTAAATTATAGACTGAAAAACATACAAAACCAGTTTCTTGACCAACTTACTTTTATCCCTGAGGTGCATAAAAACAAATAAATCTTGTATGTAAGATTATATGTATTTTATTCTTTCAAAATATTTGTATTAAAAAACAAATATTATATGGACTTTGCATGTCTGAAAAAATTCAATTGCACAAATAATTCAAAATTTTCCTTCATGATTATGTAGACAGGAAGAGATATAATCATTACATTATGTTTCACAGACCAGGCAGAACAAAGCAAACTTTAATGAGTCAGAAATTGGCCAATAAAATTTAAACTATATATAGACTAACTCTGGTTATTACAAGCCTTTTCATTTTATTGATTTAATACAACATAATGTTTTATTTGCGGAAAATGGGCTGGCACCTCTAAAATTAAGCTTCCGGACCTTGTGTGCCTGCCACACATAAAAATTTTTAGGGACACATCCGCATATTCTAAAACCCAGACTGTTTTCCTTGTAAAAATTACCTGATAAAAAAATATTTGCTTTTACAAGATTTCTTATAGTTTTTACAAGTGAAAACCTGATAAAAATAAAAATTATTTGTGTTAGTTCTAAGAAAACTGGTTTGGACCTCTAAAGAACAGACACAATGCATTTGCTCCTTGGCTTCTCCATAGGATAAAAAAATATAATAAAAATTTAAACTCTATATTCAAAAAAATAAAGGTCCCAGTTAATATACCACCAGTTAATAACACAATGTTAGTGTTCCTGTTTGTTTGACCTTGACACATTGTCCTTTTTTGTTTTTACTAACCTATTGAGTAATTTTTAAGAAAAGTTGTACAGTATAAAAAGTATATATAAATATTTTTCTGTAAAACCTTTTTAGATGGGACTTAGAGGTCACATTAAATCCACCCTTTTATGTAACCAACCATATTAAATATAAATATTTGTCAAAATATGGAATTTTTTTAAAAACGACCCATGGTAATGACATAGTTATCAAAAAATAAATACTTTTATACGTATTTACTTATACTATAAATCAAGGGCTGATGGATAACACAACAAGGGTTTTGTATAATCGAGTTTCTTATCAGTTACTTACATTGTTGGTTATTTTTACTTTTTAGAGGTTGTTATTTGGTCATATTTTGAAATGATTTTTTCTCGGATTTCTTGAGAATACTGGAAGAATAATGAATGATCAAAAAAAGTTAATAAATCAATAATCCCATGTTGAAAAAACTATCTAAGAATGACTACATGGTAACAAAAGATATTAAATTAAGAAGAAATATTATTTTGTCTTAAAGTTCCTACCAATTTAGATATAGGAACGTACACTCCATTTCAAATTCAATTGGACCAATTTTTTGACACTGACAATCAGAACGCCCATGGTTTATCAAACCAGGAATTTATCAGACCGGATTTAATAAAAATTTTTATCGTAAAAAAACTGCAATTTGTTAACTAACTTTTTATCCGAACCTTCTTCAAACCCATTCAATAACAAACTCGAAATTTATAAGACCCGTTTTTAATCGAACCATTGTTCATCAAACTCATTCAATATAAAACCCGGAATTTGTCAGATCATTATTTTTCAAAACCGAAATTCGTAAAACCCGTTGTTTATCAGAAAATTTTTGCTAAATTGATTGCGCATTTTCATTCATTCACATTCACAGAGTATCACTCTATTGTTTATTTTTCTTTTATTTTGAGTCCATGGTTAACTTTAAAAAATAAAAATCCTTTGGTCAGGGGCTACTCTGCCCTGCTAAGAATGAAGAGCATAACTCCACTTTTTTCGAAATTAACTTTTTTTCATTTTCGTAACTACTTGGACTACTTTATATAAAGCTTATGTCTCTTTTATTTTACTTCTGGGACCTACTATTTGAAGAATGAAGAGCATAAGTAACAAAAAATTGCATATATCACACTTTCCCTTTCATATAACATTAAAAAAGAACAGCACATGTGCTGTTTTTTCTACGCAATACCTTTAATTTCTTTGTACCATACGCTCGAGTCCACTTTCCTGCTGGATATAAGCTCTTCTCCCTAGTAATGTGAGATCAAAGAAATTATAGCATACACAAAGACAAAGCCAAATACACATACACTTTTGTTTTTGTGTAATTTTACAAAATTTTGAGAACATTTTTAAATAATATTTTGAAAAATTGTAGTTTTTTGCAGTGCTCCTAACTAAAAATAAAAAAAATTGTACCATCTTTAACAAAAGATGCAATATTAAACCACTTAATTGTGCAGGGTGTACACTCAAGAATGTGTGAATGATTAAGGCATGGGAATGACTAATTTTATTAAGGACACACTTTATAAAGTTTTTTTAACATTATAATTTATTTTCGTTAAAAATTTTAAAGATACTTTGTTAACTCATTTGTTTTTTTATTACTTAACAGAAACATCTAAATTTTATCCAATTATTGGACACTTTTCCAAAGTAATTTTTATCAACACTCACCTTTTGTTACAGACAATAAAAATTAAAGTAACTATTTCTGTATCACAAAAATCTTTTAAATATTGATACAAAAAATATATAATATATAATAAACGCGATAATAAACAAGGAAAACTAAGATTTTAAAGGATCCAGACAAGAAATTACTTAATTTTTGTGGAAGCACCCAGATATGTGAGCTGATCATACATTAATGATATGTGATAAAGTCGAACAACAGTATGATAATGTCAAGACAGTCACGTTAATGGTTAGGCCATGATGGTAATTTAAGGGGGAATGTCAAAAAACGTTAATTTTCAGAAAATTAATTTTTCATTTTAAAACCCTATGACTTAATACTTTATTACTTTGCATTGAATGTCTTGATAAATTTAATTTGTTATACGTATTTGAGATTGGAATGAAGAAATTTTTAATGAAATTTTATTTGCAATTTGGGAATGTCATAGATTTCTACTGTAGTTTTATCGTATTTTTATTTGCTTTTATGCACAAACCATTTCAGAAACAAAATATCAAAGGCTATGAAGTAAGACTTTATTAAATTTTATATTTTTTATTAATTAAAAAATTAATTTATTATAAAAGATTTGAACTTGCTTAAAAGCTAAGTCTTCACTGTCACTAACACTGCTTGGATTCATTTTAATGTTTATTGGAACTATTCAAACACCACTTATTACTTGTAATCCAACAAATTTAATAAATAAATAAACATCAGGACAGGTTAAAACAATCAGAAAACTGCAGCCACAAAGCGCCAAGTTAGAATAACAACTTTTTAGCTAGTACAGCTTAATTTCAATCTGGCAACTTTTCGCTTTTTTTGCCTGTGTAATGTTCCTATACTTTTGTCTGTTTCAAGTCGAACGGACTGAACAGCTCAAAATGAGCAAAAATTGACATTCCCCCTTTTTAGCCTGGACCCTTCATATATTTTAGCAAAATTTAAGGGGTAACGTTTTTGATTAAGCAATTTTTGACCAGTTGATGGAACGGACTCACATTGGGCCGAACTACCGGACCCCGAATGTCTGGCCAAGCTATTAGACCGGACCCCGGATGTCCGGGCAGACTTTTTAGTTAAATTATTTTCCCTATTATTTAAACTACTTTAACTTTTAAAACCATATATTGTAAAATATTGTTTAAAAAAATACCTCGGAAATGGTTAATATTTATGAAGACAAACGTTCCAGATTAACCCCACATAATGCTGAAAAACTATTGTTTATCCACCATAACCTAAAAAAAAAAAAACTTTGAATACTAAGAACCTTATTCTATGTCATATTTTATTTAAGAGCCCTGTTTTTACTGTTGTATTTATTTTTTGGCTGAATATAACAAAAATGGTTGTTTTATTTTATCTATTTATTTAAAATAAAAGTATTTTTTTCATTAAAAAAAATCCGGCCAAACCGGACGTCCGGCAGGGAAACCGGACTGGCCAGATTCGGTACGTCAACCGGACGTCCGTTCCATCCCTAATTTTTACTATGTTTTTCACATTTTTATGCCCTGATATTGCTCACATTTTAAAGCTTTCTTTCTAAACTTTCAACTTCTAGAATAAAACACTCAAATTTTTCAAGTTTCTATTGTTTTTTAGGCGTTCAAAAAAAGTACTGCCATAAATCATTTTTTCTATGTTAAAATAAAAAATATTTAGCGAGAGAGGGCAGAATTTTAGAGGTAGATGGAGAGATAATTTAGTGACGTGTAAAAATATTTAAGGTTGTTGAAGAGAGACAGAACAGGCTATAAAAAAGTATTTTAGAGAAAGCTGAAAACTAAAAATGTCTGTTATGTCATCTGTCTCTGTCATCTTGAGTGGTGTCGTGCATATGATTTTTATTTTGCCGTTTTTATTTAAAAAACAGCCAAAATTGTAAGTTTCAAAGTGTATAAAACATAAGGTGGTAATAATTTCTTTCAATCAAAGTTCTTTACCGTCTTTAAATAGACCAAAAAATGTGTCCTACCATAAGTGTAATTAAGCACATCTAAAAATCATTTAACAGGTATTTAAGAAAATTATTTTAAGGTTCATCATGGCTTTATACCATAAGGCTGATTCATGCTTAAATTCCTTTTCAGTAACTGTTGCTGTAACTATGTATTCAGATGTGGGTGGTTCATGCTTGTTCAGTTTTCATATCTTTTACCAATACTTAACTTTACAGAAAAATAAGCAAAAAAATCGTGTTGGGCAAGTGCGGCCCGCAAAATATTTGTTGACGTTTTTTTAACCTCAAAATTGATTTTTTTTTATATTTCTTAACTTTACTTAAGGAAAAAGAAAAGGTTAAGTTAAAGGAAAAAGTTACGGAAAAGGAATTTAACCACGAACCAGCCTTATGTAAAAAAAAACATTATTTACCTTCGTTTATTGGCAACTCATAATTATATGAAAACAAAGCAATCAACTGGGGGGAGCGAAAAAAAAACATTGATATATACTTATTAAACTAACCTTTTAAAGCCAGTTCTTTTGTTTCATCCATTTTCAATCATTTTGGACTTGCAACACACAAGAAAAATTTCGCCACAACAAAAACATTTTAAAACCGAGGTTAGAAATATGGGAGGTAGTCATCGGTAGAACTACCAGAATCGGTTCTCTCTCACTTGACCAATCCATAAGACATCGATGAGCTCACCGATAAGTGGCCCAGTGCTTTTTTTTTGACAGGATGATATTGCTACGCCACGCGCCGTTCACTGTCCGCGGGAAAAGTAGAACGATTGTATTTTAAATTTATTTGAAATTTCTTTTGAGAACGTAGGTATTTATTTTATATATTAAATTAAAATTTGAATTTATAATTATTTTTTTAAAGGGTATATTTTTAATCAGAAAATGACAACAATAAATTAAAATTATAAAACAATAAATAAGTATATACAAACTCACTCTCACACGCACACAAATCTAATCGCAGAAAATTTCCTCCATCCCTGCCTCCTCCCGGATGGTGCCCATCACCGAAGCCGCATTACCCCTCTGCATCGCGAGACTTTATAGGTAGTCTGGGTTCTGAAACATGAGACTGTTCAGAAGATATTTTGGAGGCTATGTCGAAAGCCGAGTTCATATAGAAATAAAATAAAATAGATAATATAGGATGAAATAAGGTAAAAATAAGATAAGATAACATTATATAAAAAAGTAGGAGTTCACACAGATAAATAACATAAAATAAGAGATCAGTTCCAGCCAATCAAAACGCGAATTTTTGCGCATGCGATTTTGAATTTTACTGTCACTATTCTTGTCTTCTGTCATTCATTCTTCGCGATGACGTCACGGTCATGCGCGGAACGCGTTTTCAGATAAAATAAAATAAAAAGATAAAAGTTTGTCATATTTTTGTCATTTTTTTGTTATGTTATCTTATCTTATTTTTCTGTCTATGAATGCTATCAAGCAGTCCCATAAGGTGAACTCTTATTTTTTATTTTATTTTTGATTTTCTCTTATCTTATGTTATCTTTATCTTATTTTTATTTCTGTATGAACCCAGCTTAAGATTATAGTCTCTTATTATTATTATTATATTAAAAAAAGTTACAAATATTCGGTTCTCTTCGGCAATGGGTTTAACCGTATGGGTTTACACGTACATTTCTGGTTTAGGTCAGCTTGATTTTTGCCGTATTGGACAATGCAATAAAGAAAAGAATTTAGTGCCTATAATACTGTTACAAAAGGTTCCAAAAACTACTGAAACACCAAAACAGATATATTAATTAAATATACTCTAGTCTAGCTAAATTATTGACATTTTCTTCTCTTGACAGGAGGCCCTCGTTTCTAACGTACCCGATACAGTGTTAAACGTCTTCCAAGATGTAATAGATTCAGCAAATAAGGGACTGTTGAATTGGGTCTTCAAACATCGAGGCATGAAGCTACTTTCTGTTCTGAGTTTACCATACACTCTGCCCGCGGATATGATGTATGCCACATTAACAAAGTGAGTATATCTTGAAAACCAAAGCACTGGTGAAGTTTAAGCACAAGGCAAAATTATTTAAGAAAACTTATTCGCACAATCGAAAATTTTAAGTTGTATGTTTGTATAATTAATAATTTTTATATACTTCTTGAGTTACGACTTATTTTGTTTTTAATGACGAACATAATTCTGTTAAATTCAACAATAAAATGTTATTTTAGGTTGGGTTTAGTTGCCATCAAGTACTCCACTCCACTAAAAGGACGATTGGTTTTTCGAAAAAGTACCGAATTTCAACTTTACAGCCTTTTCGGCCCAGAGTTTCAAACGTATTTTTTTAACTATACACCTTGTCACTCTTTAATTTTACCCCATACACGGAGAACGGTTTACGAATCACAAAGAAGGCATTCTGACAGCTCAGTTGACAGTTATGACATAGTTGACGGCGACGATAATGATTTTTTGATGCTGGAAGGATCCAAAGATGATAGCACGTATGTTTTACAAGAGAGAACAACGCCTATAGCTTTTGTAATTTTAGTGGAGTGGGGATTTTGGTGTTTATTGTGTGTCTTGTCCATGTTGGTGCTTTTTTGACAGTGGCGGCTCATCAGGGGACGTGGGTGAAGCACCGCTTCACCTACAATTTCCTTATTTTCAATAGTTAGGATTTTTACTTACATATGTGAATAAAATTCCAGGTTAGTAAGGTTTATTAAGAAAACTTATTCCCACAATCGAAAATTTTAGGTTGTATGTTTGTATAATTAAAGAAATTTTATCATATTTATTGGAATCAATTGAAATTGATGATGACAGGTTATTGTATATAAAAAATTGTCCTGTGTGCTTCACCTTCTATCAAGGCCACGGGCCGCCACTGTTTTTTGACCTCTTACATATTTCTTATTACAAAAAAAATAGCTGAATTGTATAATCACAAAAAATAAATAAATGTTAATCTTACATAAAGATTTTGCATCTATTTTTCCTATTCGATCATACCTATATGATCACGGAATGTATGAAATTAATTCAAATTAATTTAATATAGCACATACAGATATTTAGTTATCTAGGTGCTTACTAAAAAAAAAAATATTTATTAATTAGGAATAGTTTGTAAGTAGTAGAATTGAAATTCTGTAAATTGTAAAATAGACCAATTGAATAAATTGAATATGATATTTAAAACTACTATTCTTTTGAGCAATTTTTTTTAATTATTTTTTTGAGCAATTTTTCAAAAAAACTTACTTAGTATGGATTTCTGACCCTAATACGAATATCAAGTCATATCATAAAGTTTTTTTTTTAATTAAAAATTTGGGTTACACATACAAAGAAAGGGAGCCTCAAATTCTATGCCTTATAATTTTAGTTTTCGAAGTGCCAACAGAAATACCTAAGAGTTTTCATGATCTATCAGCGATACAGCTTATAAAGGGTGTCCAAAATAGGTTGGTTTTGTGGGGTTTCAGGTATTTCCAGAGAAGATGGAAAAAACCATAAAAAACTGACTTCCATTTGCGGGGTACGAAGGCGTAGAAGGGACACACTCAACATTTTTTTTTACTTTATTTTTAAAATTTCGTGTTATATTTCGAAATTTAAAAATTCCGTGTTTAACACGAAATTTTAAAAATAAAATAAAGAAAAAGTTGAATGTCCCTTCTACGCCTTCGTAGCGAGGCGTAATTTTTAAGAGAAGTTTAAAGGTGAAACCTGGGCGTTTTGAAATAAGGTTTATATAACACTTTATTTGTAAAAATAACTGTTGCTGTAAAATTACATTTATACAGCGACTTTCATAAGGGTATCTTAGAGACGAAACATTCAAAACCCCATTGAGCTACCTTCCTTTAAACAAAAGTTATTAAAAAATGAAAATAATTTCTTGCATAATATAGAGACAAAGTAGTTTATTAAATTAGCAATTTCTGAAAAAATTTTAGACATATTTGAATGAGTTCAATCCACTCTGCAATTTTTTTGGAATCCACTCTGCAATTTCTTTGGATTTATACTATATTTCTTAAAACCTTCTTTTAGAGATAATACAAAAAGTTTTAAGAAATGTTTTTATATAAATGTTTTCTGTGAAAATATGAAACAAACTTGTACAATCCGATAAAAATTAAGTTACAGATTTTTTCCATCTGGCCATTAGGAGGATATCTTGACTCGTAAAAACTTATAAAACAATATATAAACTCTTTCCAACCAACTTTCATTGTAAGAAAACGAAGACGAGATATTCTCAGCAGGTTCCAAATTCATTTAAGTACCATACAAACATACAATTTCTAAATGACAAATTTTTGACAGGCTCATGGCTACAGCACCTCAAGTGGGCAACACAATATGGGAGCTCAGCAAGGTGGTGCTTGACAACATGTCACACATTTTGCACAGGGTAAACAAACAAAGGCAACAAATCAGTGCCAAGATTGTGTGTCAGTTGGCCATTACGGAATATGGTGGGAGTAAGTGTCAACGTGGTCGCGATTCTTCAAAAACCGTCACAAAATCTCGCCCTTACTAAAAATCTGATGATCTTTAAACACAAGTTTGTAATAACTGCTTTCCTGTCAGGACTTATTTGCTAATATTCTTTAAAATCTAGTTTCTTAATACTGTTCCAGTCATATACTTATAAACTAAATATACACGCCCTGGAAGTGGCAATTTTGTTACCAAAATATCATGATCAAGTAGGCCATGAAAATAAAGTTCGACGGCCGTTTTGCGCAAGTGCGCTGGATTGATGTTATTCCTGACGCCATTTTTGTTTTGATTTTTGATTCCGCAAGTGGAGTGTGGTGTCCCATTTTGGATGGGATTCAATGGGAAACTCCGTTGTTATTGAAGATAGATACATGCGGTTTGCGCTTTAAAAAATGGTATTAACATATTTATTCTGTCTCTTGTAGTTTTTGAGCTACAGGGGAAAGTTGAAAAATGGTCGGAATTACCAATTCATGATATCTCCCTTAATTTAAGAGATAATTGAGTTCTATAAAAACACGTCTGTGGCAACTTTTTTAGAAAAACCCAATGGTATTTTCGAAATTTTAATCTGACGTTTCGTTTTGTAGATACGATCATCAGTTTGTTTTGAAGTTCCGATCCCGAAAAAAATCATCTTCAGTGCATTTTTTTTTCTGGTATGGCCCTGTCCCATTTTTTTTAGAACATTTATATTTAACTACTATATAACCAACCAAGATATATTATATGAATTTTTTTAAAACTCGTTTTTTTTATTTAGGTATAAATGTTACTTTTCGACATACAAAAGAAAGTTATAGAAAAAAAGGGGTTTAAAAAAAGTTAGGCATTTGATTTTCTCCGCCATCTTGGATTTAAATATGGCGGCAAAGCGAATATTTTTTTCCAAAGGTCTTATGAATACATTTTTTTTTATTGAAATGAAGCAATACCTAAAAATCGCCACTTTAGAATTGTTACGGGTGAGATTTCCTGCCGTTTCTGAAGAATCGCTACCCATATGTCATTTATAATTAAATATATACTTCAATGTCTTTCTGAAGTTTCATAGTACTAACATACCATACCATTGTCGATTTTTAAGCCATGATATATGAAATTTATGAATTCGTATTTGTCTTTCCTCAAAATATGACCAAAATATTCTGATGAAAGATGATCTGGGAGCCTCAAATTCTATGCCTTATAATTTTAGTTTTCGAAGTGCCAACAGAAATACCTAAGTTTTCATGATCTATCAGCGATACAGCTTATAAAGGGTGTCCAAAATAGGTTGGTTTTGTGGGGTTTCAGGTATTTCCAGAGAAGATGGAAAAAAAACTGACTTCCATTTGCGGGGTACGAAGGCGTAAAAGGGACACACTCAACATTTTTTTTTACTTTATTTTTAAAATTTCGTGTTATATTTCGAAATTTAAAAATTCTTTGTTTAACACGAAATTTTAAAAATAAAATAAAAAAAAAAGTTGAATGTCCCTTCTACGCCTTCGTAGTGAGGCGTAATTTTTAAGAGAAATTTTTCTGAAGAATCGCTACCCATACGTCATTTATAATTAAATATATACTTCAATGTCTTTCTGAAGTTTCATAGTACTAACATACCATACCATTGTCGATTTTTAAGCCATGATATATGAAATTTATCAATTCGTATTTGTCTTTCCTCAAAATGACCAAAATATTCTGATGAAAGATGATCTGGCCCGTTGAACTCTTGCACGGACTTGCTAAATGTTGTCCCAGTTTTCAATGGGCTGGCAATCCAGGTGCATTTGTGCGAATCTACATTCGACTTGTTTCCCATTTACTTCTAATATGCCTCCCTTATGCCTCCAATGTTTTTTCCTTGGCTATAACCATCCAAGAAAAAGATCATGAAAGTAAATCTTATGACTAAAATTACGTTTCTTTTAGATACCTTCGACCTCGAAAGTAGGCAAGATCTAGCAGAAAATAAAGTAAACCTCAATTTTACTGTCAACCTAGATAATTGGTAAGTAAGATGTAGCTATGTTCACAATATTTACTTGGCAAACTGAACATTTTTATAAAACTTAACTGTGCAATAACTTTTTTCTTTGCCAATTTCCACAATAAATTAAGCGAAAAAACGATTTCCTAATAAATATTCTATATTTTAACATATTTAAATTTGTTTGATCACATTAGAAATATATATGGGATTAAATTTTGTGAGAATATAAAGCCATTGTTTAATATATATATTAAAAAATGATAAAAACACATAAATTACGACACATGACAAATTAAATTATTTAATTGGACTTTATATTGATCCTATCTAAAATAATAGTTCAAACTTCTCCTTGCAGAACAATAAAGGTATTAAAAGATAATGTATAAAAAAGTTCAGAGAAATTAATTTCATTGTTTCTTTATTTTTTTGATGGTTAATAATTTTATGGTTAATAATAATAACCTAGGTGCAATAACCGACCTTTAACACGTTTTTGTTTAAATATAATCCCGAAATGTTTAAAAAATTTCCGCAAAAAAGGAAATAACAGATATTTTGGATTTTTTAGCCTGAACATTTATTTTTGTATGTTTGCAGCGATCTTCCCTTAACCCAAAGCCCAGAACGAAAATTTAAAACGAAAAAAATGTTAAAAAGGAATCCCAGCTTCACTTATAACAAAACTGACACAATGGACGACGATGCATTCGATCACATCTTACAGGTGACTTCGCAACAAGACGCCGTCATGGCCTACTATTATTTGGATGAAAACAACAAGGTTAGCACTCTCACAAAAAGGATTTTCGATTTAAGAATTGGTTCTGGTTCTGGTTGACATTATTTTGACATAAATTCTGAGAGCGGTTCTAAAATAATGACGTCATTTAAAATATTATGAAGATATCTTTGATTTTACTCAAAAAAAGACTATACTTTTGCAAAATTTTAGGGGTTATGTTTACAACCAAAGGGCCGAACCAACCTCCCAGGCTGGTTCTAAAATTTCATAACCGTGTTGCAACCGTGACGTCATTGTTTTAAAACGAAAGGACCGGTTGCGGTTCTGGTTCAACCAGAATCAGGACCAATTGTAAAACGGAAATCCTTATAGATAGAGAGGTGGTGGCAATTGAGGTGTATGATTTCATCTACATTATAACTAATATAAAACTGTAGTTTACATCCATATGGATTAAGTAAAAATATTATGATGTTCAGGTGGTGGTGCTTTTTTTTACAGGGGGGCCCTAACACTAACAAAAAAAAGCTCTTTTCTGATTCGTGCTATTGTGTTAAGGACCACACCAATATATCAAAAAAATATATTGCACACCCCTGGAAGGCCCCAAAATTTAATTGCTATATCAACCCATTTCATCTCTTTACTGATTGGTGCTATTGTATTAAGAGCCTCACCATGATAACAAAAAAAAGCATTGAACCCCTCTGGGTGGGAGCGTTTTTTACAGGGAGGCCCCAAAACTTGCAAAAAATAATTGCTATATGAAGTAATTTCTTCTCTATTCTGATTAGTGCTATTTACCAAACACATACACACGACTGTTAAACGTCTACTCATCTGGCTAATGCCTCTACAGGTATTGAATTACAAACAGAACACCTGCCGCGTTTTGGTCACAGTTCATTCTCTGTGCACCCTTACACCCACGGTGAAGCAAATCCAAAAAATATTCACGACAATTTTAGGAACTCCATTTTCCTTGTTTTCCAGTATACCGACTAGTTTCGATCTCGTTGGATCTCATTAGGATAATGTAGGTTTCTCAGAAATGTTTAACTTCTTGTTTTGTTTATTTGATTATCAATTCAAAACCTGTCGAGGCATTAGCCGGAGGAGTAATTGTTTAACAGTCATCTGTATGTGTTTGGTAAAAAACGCCCCCACCCAGACATGTTATATTTTTTTGTTGTTGTCTTGGTGTGGCCCTTAAAATAATAGCACAAATCAGAAAAGGGATGAAATGACTTCATATAGCAATTATTTTTAAAGCCTCCCTGTAAAAATGCCCCGATCCTGAGGAGTCCTTTATGTTTTTTTGTTATCTTGATGTTGCCGTTAACATAATAGCACTAATCAGAAAAGAGATGAAATGAGTTCATATAGCAATTATTTTTTGTAAGTTTTGGGACCTCCCTATAAAAAACGTCCCCACCTACAGGTGTGCAATAATTTTTTTTATTATATTGGTGGGGCCCTTAACACAATAGTACTAATCAGAAAAGAGATGAAATGACTTTATAGAGCTAATATTTTTTGCAAGTTTTGGGACCTCCCTGTAAAAAAAGCCCCCACCTCGAGGCGTGCCATATTTTTTTTTGTTATCTCGGTGAGGACCTTAACATAATAACACTAATTATAAAAGGGATGAAATGAATATCTTTTTGATGTATCATGAATATTTCGAAAAATATTAACTACTCGTAAACGCCCCGCCGTAGGCGTGTACCGTTTGATTTTTTTAAAGTCCTGAGGTAAGTAAATTGTTTTAATATAAATTGCAGATGGGGTGAAACGAGTTCATATAGCTATTATTTTTTGCAATTTTCGGGGGCTCCCTGTAGAAAAGACCCCCACCTAGACGTCTGCCAATATTTTTGTTGTTATCTTTGGTGTATCATAACTATATAAACCTTAAATGGGATGAAATGATTAATTTTTTACTGCCACCACCTCTCTATCTAACAGCATTGATTTATTAAAGAAGAAATTTTCCTCAACTTTAATGGCCACACATAGTAATAAGATAGGCATAGAAAGTATTTCGCGTCATGGAGTACTTGATGCAAATCTAAACTTTTGTTTTCCTCTGCTCACCATCTAGATTATATTTAAGTGCCATAAAAAAGCGAAAAAACATAAAAATGTCAAGGTTATCAGTTTATTTGATAATATTGCATGTTTTAGGTAAAAGTGACAGAAATCTTTGACGTGACAGACAGTGACAGTCCGATCGTACAGACTCCCCATGAACAAACTGTCAATACTCAGCTCCTGTTTGACGACTGTTTCGATGACAATTTGTCACAAATTGACGAAAGCCAGCAAACCGATGACCGTAAGTATAATATTGTTAAATAAATATTCTAAAATTAAGCAAAAATAGTAAGCTTATTTCGATTCTATCTGCCCTGAACATCAAAAAAATTGACCAAAAGTGTCGCACAAATCTTCTCATATCATGGGATTCTAGACCCTTTCCTCATTCTGAAACTACCAAAAAGTAAATCGAAAAAAAAAAATCGTAAAAACATTTTCATAAAAAAATGTGTATTAAGACAGTGGTCGAGATATATCTATTTGTTGTATACATAGGTGCCAGATACTTATTAACCCTCAAAAGTAAGCCAATGTTTAGTTGCATTTTGATAAATATGTCATTTAATCACAGCTATAATGTCATTTTTGGACAGTAAAAATATATCAAAAATATGAGACACCTGCTTAACTAACATAAACATACCCAACTGGCGGCTTTTTTTATTTGTTTGTCTAGAAAATGCTCACGAGACAACAAGGATTTGCTCACGCTTTTATTTTGTACTTTATGCCTGGGCAGAAGTACAAGCTGATAATTGATATTGAGTGAATTTTTCACTAGAAAAACTATAGGTACGATTCTGTTGTTGCAATTTGGTTTCGTCACCTTTCGAATTGGATTATGACAAAAAAATCAATGAATGAAATTGTCAGTGGCTGTTTTTCTTCTAATTCAGTTACTAATGAGGGTGACTTACAGAAAAATATACACCATCTTTCAAAAATTCTTGAAGCAACAGATAGCAGCGAAACATTAAAAATCCATATATTAAAAAATCTTGGAAGATAACAGTGATTGGGCGAGTGGTCTAAACAATCAATCGACTCAGTACATAACATAATTTTGCAATTTTGGAGTACATATAAGATAAATAACGTTAATGATTCACGATTTAAAACTCAATTGCTAAAATATGTTGTTGGATTTAGTTCTAGCCATCTGTAATATAAAAGTTTAATTAAAAAATAATTATTGTTGTACTTTTTGTCAACATATTATATTAGTTACTTGGGAATCTCATATTATTCATAAATTTCTTGAGTCAAAGTCAAAGGGCCATTGAAGCAAATGTAATTTTATTAAAAAAAAAGAAAAAAACGCTTTAACAATCTACTGGTTTTTGTAAAAAATCTTGAAATCACTCTAAATCATAAAACTACTATAACACTTTTTCTTGGTATGTAAAAAAGCCAAAATATACAAAGAGTTTCGGACCTAAAGCAAATATTTTTTCAATTATTGTATTTTTTGTTCCGTCCAACCCAAAAGAAAAGCTTTACTGAAATTAAAATATATAAAAGTAAGAATTTACTAAAATTAAGTATTGGTTTTTCTTGTCCCGTCCAACCCAAAGTTAAAAGGTTCACCCTATAAGCTCTGGTTACAACTTATTGTTTTAAACTATTTTATTGCATAACCTATGGTTTTAGGAAATTATTTATTAGAGAATATAGTCATAATTTTAATCATATAGAAGTCACAGCTGGCTTTTCTAGTAATGGGTTACTTTTTTTCCCGTCCAACCGCTTGAAATGGCCGCAAAATGACACTATAACTGTCATTTATGTGTTAAATTCCTCAAAATAAAACTAAAAGTAAGCTTACTTTTGAAGAGTATAAAGTTTATATCTTATATACCTATGTACAAAACTAATAGATATATCTCGGCCACTGCCTCGGGCCCTAATTCTTTTAACATAAACCTTTTAATATGTTTGTTCTGCACTAAATATAATTTTTTTTTTATGAAACTGATAATTTTACTAAAAAAATGTTTAGCTTCGATTTACTTTTAGGTAGTTTTAGAATGAGGAAAGGGTCTAGAATCCCATGATATGAATAGATTTGTGCGACACTTTTGGTCTACTACATTGTCAAAAAATTATTATTTTTGGCAGCCTTGATGACATTTGTCCACTAAAAGTGCCGTTCTTATTCTACACGCTGAGCTTACAAGACCCTTTTTTTCTACAAAAAAAATAATTAGAAAAAATGTAAATATGCGATTTCAAAGTGACTTATTTTAGTTCATTCGGAAAACTCCCTGGAAGACCTCCTGGAAAAAGATACCATTTTCTCCGACCCGGAAAGTGAATGGACCAGCCCGCAACCTTACAAAAGAGAACATCGAGAAGACGAACTAAAATATGTTGTTTGTGAGCCAGAATCTGTCAAGGGTGACATCAACAAGTCAAGCAAAAGTGACACAAGACCCGAGTCGGACCAGCCAAGTAGCGACCTCACAAACAGAAATATTTTGACAGGTCAACATATCGTATCGTCTATGACATTTGACGGAATGAATTGTTAGACTGCTAAATTAGGGCGAGTTTGTAAATTCATCAGATTTTTTTCACCGATGTCATCGGTTTTTTGACAAATGAAAGATGACGTTAATCTGACATGCTATGTCGTTGACTGACGGTATGAATTGTTAGACTACTAGATAGGGCGACTTTGTAAATTCATGAGATTTTTTTCATCGATGTCATCGGTTTTTTGACAAATGAAATTCCATTCCACTCCATGTCGTTAAGTTCGATGAGCCATCGAAAATTAAGAAAACGCGATAAAAATCAGTCAGAATTTCGCTATAGCCTAAATTTTGTTTTTGATTTTTTCCAATTGAAAAATTTGTGCTTCGTAAACCTATTTCCATCTTAGACCAGCCCAACTTGAAGATTTATTTATCTCCTTATGCCGGGTTTATACAGCAAATAAAATAAAACAAGAAATAAGAATTAGCCCTGCGATTGGTCAAACCCAAGTAACATTTTAGGGCATATTGGGAAGTTGGAAGGTCAAGATAACCAATCATACGTCAAAACATCCCCCGTTTTCCTTCAGAAAATTACTTTGAAGTTTGAGGTTTGAAAATAAGTTTTAAATTGGAACAAATAACCTTTAGAAACGGTCATTATATACACCACATTTTAAAGGTTTTCTTTTAGGATATTTTTTGAATTATTTTCCTCGTATCATGTCTTCAAAGATGTTTTGAATATAAAGTTAAAAGAGAAGGTAAATTGATGGTAAACTTGACTTGAGATTCTACTCTGAGGTCCCCGCCTTGTTTGGGCATTTCTTGGTCAACATTGTTTGTCAAAAGTTTTTAATAATATCCTGAAGAAATCCCTCAATGTTAAGACTTTTTTTTGTTTAAAACTGAACTCAAAGTTACTTATTTTTGACCTACAGTTATTCCTCAAAGTTAGGGTTTTTTTGGAATAATTTTTAGGACAAACATTTGGTTTTTTGACCAAATAAGTACAACCTAAAAATATGTTCGAACTTTATGGAAAATTATTCATTATTAACCATATGGAATATTAAGATTTAATTAGGTTAAAACTTCAGGTTTGTTTTTCTTGATGGGAAGAAAGTGGTTCTGGTAAAAAACAAGAAAACTCCTTTGCGTCACGTGTGCTCTAACGAAATTATAAGATATTTCCTTAATTTTTATTGTTTCTTCAGCCCTTGTTTGGATTTTGGGCTATTAGATACCTACCCTTCAATCATAAAAAAGGATAGGAAAAATCAGATGGAAGCTCAAAATTCAAACAAAAGAAAGTAGATGTTTAGATAAAATTTGGATTTAAGGAAGAGAGGGTATTCACGTCTTCATCGTCAAAAAGGATACTATGAATTAAAGTAACTACCTAGTAGTGATGATCGTGACAGTTTTGTGTTTTAACATGCCAAAAGAAACAAGAAACAAACCTTTCACAGCATCAAGCAGTTTTTACAGAAAAGTTAAAAGTTATAGTGGGAACCCAACAAGTCCTAGTGGATCTCTACAAGTGCCGAACACAACCAATGGGAATACACACAATCGTTTACGCTCGCAAATGTCATATGTCAAGTTATGACATTTGCGAGCGTAAACGATTGTGTGTATTCCCATATGATGGAACTTTTTCGAATTGTTTGCTTGCTTAATTGCTCACCAGCGTAAATCCGCCTTTTTGTCAACAATCAACATGACAACTGACAACCGAACAATGGGCAGGAGGGGTGAGGGGGGAACAATTGACAATGAATTCGAAAAATGATGCAAAATTAATAAGAAATTTTGACTTCAACATTGGAAATTTTGTGTTTGAGGGAAAAAAAACATGGTTAACACGACTTTTAGAGCACGGTCGCCAAAAAAAGATAAGCCGCCATGTTTTTTTTTTCTTTTTTTAACAAATTTTTCTTATTTTTTTTTTGAAAAAAAAACTAAAAAATCTTTATGGAAATTATTTGCTTACACTTGTTTCATACCCAAATATTAAATTATGATTACAAATTGGAAATAATATTTAATTAGTGTTTTCCCGAAGCATAATTTTGGTGATTTTTTTGTTAAAACTACATGTTTCGATGGGTGCGTGAATTTTAAGGAAGTAAAAGTAAACAATTCAAAAAAATTTTCGGCGCATGTCGGTTTCCTTCCATTAATAGTTTAAAATAGTAGTTTAACCCCTATGATTAAAATATAACTATGATTTTTCATCACCATTTTTTATTTCCAAAGTTGTTGTAGGCCATGGACATAATTAATATTTTTCTCCTTTCTTTTATTTTCATTTAAAAATGTTTTCATCTCCTTCTATTCTGACACGTAGAGGGCGCTTCAGTCACAGAAAAACAAGAGGGCACTGAGAGGGCATTGTGTACAATAGGACACAAATTAGATTGAGCATTTATGCAGATGGGTACATGTATCCCAAAAGTTGGTAAAAAGTGTCCTCTGAACAAATTCTCCTTCAGGAAAAAAATTGAATTACCTCTTTTATCCCACCAAATTACCTTGGTTTTTGTCCCCACTTTGGTAAAAAGGCGGGAAATTTCCCTCTTTTTTGACCTCCCAGTTTCGGGAATATTTTACCAAATTTCAACCAAAAATGTTACTTGGGAACGTGATCATGTGATCACAAATATTTTTTTTTTATTGTGTGTTCTTATCACTATATTATTTTATTTTGCTGTATAAAACCAGAATTAGTCCTCGAAAACTGTCTTTCAAATAGTTTTAACGCGACTTCTTATGAAGTCGGCAATCTTTATTAAAAAAACATCAAAAAATTTGAAAACAAAATAATAACAATAAAAAAACAGCTGATTAAATGACGTTAATGACATTCATCGGGAAGGCTCACCGGTCCCCAGAGTCGGTAAGGATCGATGCCATCAATTGGTGAATTGGTAGAATCAATCGGGTAATTTAAGAATCCGATGAATAGCACCAAGACTCATAGATGAATTTACAAACTCGATTGGTTTCATCGGTGAGCTTATCGGTGAATATACAAACTCGCCCATAGTATAGAATAAGTTTTAGCTAGCGGTCCTCTATAAATTTGACAGTTGTTTTTTTACCAGAGGTAGTCCTCTCTTTCTAGTTTTTTTTTTCATATTTGCATGTAAACCGATTTTATGAAATGAACTAATGTTTTGTTTTCTCTTTTTATAATTTCCCCAAACAGTTTTTGAATGATGATGACTTTTTTGGTTAATAAAATATGTCAGCTTTGACAAAAAAAAACAGTAAGCTTCACGGGAGATTTAAAAATGTTAATTGTAGATAAAATAGAAAAAAATATTATTGATCTATCTTTTGATTCCTCTTTTTCTTAAAATAATAATATATAATATTTTATATACATATTTATTTATTTTCCAGTTTGGCAAATGCATGATCTCTTTCCATTTTTCTTCAGTTTCTTTTTCCATTGAACAATGAAACAATACAAGGTCGTATGCGCGGGTATTTTTACAGTTTCTTATACCGCAATATTAGATTGTTAAACCGCATATAAATAATTAAATTTAAAATTTGATGTACCTACGTTTATTAATCAAAAATGTGACACTTCCCTAACAACTGCCAAATCGAGATGCTTACCTCTGGTAAAACAATAAACGTCAAAAATTGTATAAAGGTATATTATTTTAAATTTTTCCAAAGCATATTATTTTTTTACAGTTTGGTTGGCTGGAATTTAACTCTACATTGTCAAAATGACTCTAACACAATTATATATCACACATTTTTTTTTATTTAAACATTATTAATAATAAAAAAATATTTTTTTAAAGACTTATTTAAACAGGAAAAAAATAAGAAGTTATTATTATTTATACCAGTTATTTTTCTGCTAAAAAATTGGGTTTTGTTTCTTAAAAAAAGCTTTAGCTTTGGGCAAGGTTAGGGCAACTTTTCCCCCAAAGTTTAACATATTTTTGATTATATTTAAAAACTAGGATTAAGTTGCTTTAAGTATTTCATAATTATCGTTATTCAGTAAAATAAGTATTGGTTTACCATTTAAAAGCTACAATTAGCTGACACTTTCTTTGTGATATTATTAGCTATAACAGTTTTATTGAAACATAGCAATATAATCATTATAAAAAATTCGTTGCCTAAAATAGCTGTTTGGTAAAATGTTCTTTGGTTATGAAAAAATTTTCTAGCCTCCAGTCATATTTTTTCCAAGAATTCCAAATTTTCCAAAATATATGTAAAACTTATATAATAATGTGATAACCATATTCGTTGTAGTTTTTTTTAATATTAGTGGTACTGTTACTAAGTACTAAGCCAAATTTTTAACAATTTTTAGTTAGAATTCACCACAAATATTTACCTGCCCCCACCAAGTGAGATAAGAGTAACGATTATAAAAACTATTTATAAAATTATTATATAGGGATTAAAGTATATCTAATGACTATTTAACACAAAATCACTTTAAAAATTACCAATAAAAAATAACTTGTGATAAATACCCCTTACTTTTTTATTGGTAAATGATGGGTAATTTTTCCTTGTAAGATATTTTTAATTAGGATAATTTTTATTTAAGTATTATATTCTACATAAGTATAAGTTAGTTACAAAATGTAAAAACGAAACGCTATTTTCTGTTATTAGATTTTGTAGAAATTATTTTTTATATTAAAAAACTTAACAAAACGGACTTTTATTTTAGTTTATTAACCATTTCTATATAAATAAATCAAAGTTGTTCTTGATAAAAAATATACTAATGGAATATATTACAATCTTAATCTAGCCATTTCACCGCTTTAAAAATATCTATACCTACTTATATCTCGACTCTAATAATATATTATATATATATATTTCCCACCATTAATTAGTAAGTTGCGTTTTGTCAATAGTAATGCAGGGTCTAAACAATCGCTGTGCAAACCTTTTAATAGGTAAAGAAATTTAAAATATGGGTCAAAACAAAGATCATTCCAAAAAATAAAATATTTGATAGCTCCAAATGATTTTTCAATTCATTGTGACCGTAAAATATTCTCTATAGTTTTTAAAAAAATAACAGACTCAAGCTGTCAAAAAAACCTCTACAATAGCAAAAAATATATTTTTATTCGTTAAATTTCCAGAGAAAAAGCCTTAACAATTAGAAAAATTCCAGGATATATTTTTGTTACATATATATCTGGGAACCTTTTTGTAATAGCAAATAAAAATTCAAAGGAGCCCTTTAAACTAGATTTTTTTTTAAACGAGTACTAAAAAACAATTTTATTTAATTATTTTTTGTCAATAAATTAAAATTTGTAACCCTACAAAATATCATTATTTTCTTGTGTTATAAACAGGACCGAACAAAAAAAAAACCCTCCTTTATCATTTAGCGGTCATTTACACCCTGTGTAATAATACAACAAAAATTGCTAATGTGTATTACAAATATAAAAAAAAGTCTTACCCTTTTTGATGCCTCTTTGTTTACGTAGACCACATATAAAAATAACTGCTCTGCCAGAATGGTAGGTATTGCGCCAAAGGACTACAAATTATTTTGGCCAGGGGCACGTTACTGCCCATAGATGTCAGGAGTGCGTTTATTTTATTTCCGGTGTACTTTTCGTAGACCGGTGACCTTATCAGGTACAACAGTAAGGCCACGGTTCTTCTGGAAAGCTGAAGTTTTTGTTTTCTTGTAAGAGAGTCTATGGATTGGGATTGGACCGATTTGTAAAGATGTAGGCTGAAAAAATCAAATCCCGTTTTTGAAAGGAATTCATAGCATTATTTTAACCCAACAAGTTTTCATCCTCATATCTACCTGTCCACATTCGAGTATCTACAGAAAATCGCGCGGTAGATTTTGTTTTGTGATGTTGGTTTCACCATAAAGTAAATTTAGTTACTTACTTTATGCTTCTATAAACTATTAAATTTTGTGTTAAACTGTATCTATAGAAACCGCTTGCACTGCCGCTTGCATTAAATTTGTATCAAGCAGTAGCCGGGCGTTCATCGCAGTCGCCAGACGCGCCACCGAAACCTGGCCTTTAAAGGGATATCATTGTGATGCCTGGTTTCATAACGATGTGTGTGAGTAACAACATTGTATTTTTTAAATATTAACCTTACAGTTTCGAGAATATGTAATCTCGTTAGGGTAAATATCTTTTCTTTTTGGAAAAGAGGCTTACAATGATCTCTAAGGTGCGCTCCACATAAATATCTCAAACAAAAACAGATCTAAACAAGTAAAGACTACAGTTGCCCCAAAAAGGCCTAGTATGTTGTTTTAGCCATAGACGTACCTAATTCCCAAAAAGTCTGTCTGACCGCGTAGCCACCCATTGCAACCCTCTTGTTCAGATTCACAATATGCGTAGAAAACTTTAATTTATTGTCAATATGAATTCCTAGAAATTTCGTATTTTCACTTTGCATTATTGGCGGCTGACCTAGTTGAAGGTCATCAAAATCAAATTTAAAGCTAATGACTTTGGTTTTATCTATGTTGAAACACATAAAATTTGATTGACACCAGACTTTAATTTTCCCCAAATATTAATGTCTTTATGACTCCAAGTGATAGTACTGTCTTCTGCAAAAGTTGTGAAGAATCCTGCAAGTACTGATCTTAATAAGTCTTCCAAGTACAATAAAAAAAGAATAGGACCCAGTACGGAGCCATGAGGCACTCCAGTATCTACAGGCATCAAGGTGTATGTAAAATCTCCACTTTTTACCATTTGGTACCTATCACTCAGATAGGATTGAAAATAAAAATGACACATCTCTAAATCCATAAACGCAAATTTTTTTCAAAAGCAAATTGTGATTGACGCAGTCAAAAGCCTTTGAAAAGTTAATAAAGATGGCTGCTGCAAATTCTCTCTTATTTAGTTTAAAGTAAAGATTCTCTAAAAAACCAAAAATGGCGTCATTTGTACTTTCGAGCTTTGAAATTATTAATTTACAGACGTCTTTATATACTACCCTGTATATAATACAGCAGCAAGCAATAAGGAAATCATTAATAGGATCCAATGCAAAAGATAAGTTCAACAACCAACCTTGTTCAATACTGGATTTAATATTAATTGGTTGAGCACTTTTTGTTTTATAAATACCTGCAATACATCTGACATGAGCATAGATAGATAAACATTGGCTAAAGCAGATAATTCTCCATTAGAAATTTTTTACCTACCTAGATAAATCCATAAGTAAAGAAATCACCCAAGGCTTCCATGTATGCTCTCCAAACAAACCAACTGAAACTAAATGTGCCAAAGGCTTTACAACATACAATGTCTCTGCTACTAAAGAACGACCCGCTAAGGGTTTCTCTAGGGTTTGTTGATTTTCTGGTGTGTTCAAAATAGTTTCTTGTTTTGTTAAGGGTTTCCAACTTCTGTAACCTACAATAAAATAATAAAAAAAATTAAACTTTACTCATTACCAAAACAATTTTTTTGGTCATCTTTTATGTTTCTCAGCTGCATAACTGCACATTTTACCTATTGGTGGTGATGATTCAACCTTCCTAACAATTCTTCCTGATCTTTTGAGGGTAAATGATACAGCCCCCAACTCACTTGGTGGTAAATCTAGTGAATTTTTTGTTTCATTTAAACTAGTTTTATGGTTCTGTTCTTTAGATAATTGGTTTCTGTCTAAGAGTGATATGGGAGGCGTCTGAATTATAGGTTCTTTGTGGTCGTAAACAAGAAGAAGCCTGGCTATACATCTAAAATTTAAAAATAACTTATTTTTTTTAGTATTTAATTTTAAAACATT
Source organism: Oxystoma pomonae (assembly GCA_963921995.1). Classification (NCBI taxonomy): domain Eukaryota; kingdom Metazoa; phylum Arthropoda; class Insecta; order Coleoptera; family Brentidae; genus Oxystoma; species Oxystoma pomonae. The sequence continues at coordinate 35,858,134 of OY998167.1, read as the reverse complement.
CACTGTCCTGCGACCCAAAACATGTATCCAATTCAAATCCAATTATCTATTAGTCCTGCAAACTATATGGGGGTAATAAATGTTTGCTTAAATATAGGCTATTATAAAAATGGACATGTCAGCAATAAAATATTTGGTTAAGAAATAACTAAGTTATAGCTTTTTAAATCAGTGGCGGATACAGAAGAGTCGGGGGGGGGGGCATTTTGGTTATACAGTAATAGTCGGGGGTTTTTTGTATCTTTTTTCCAATGTATAGGAAGATTTTTGGTGATTTTGTTTTAACTCGGTACACACTAAACTTTTTTTAGGACATAGGGTCATTTTGACAGCCAGACCACAGTCAAGTGTCAACATTTTAAAATTTTGGTTAAACCTCTTAAAAGGTTCTGAAATGGCCTTTAACATGGTATGCAAAACATGATAATTTACAACAAAAAAATGCTATTCTCTATTTATGAACGGGATTGCGCAAATTCATTTTGAAATGACTATAAGAAGGTCCTAGCTATTCGTCGATATAAAAAAACTGCAAATTCATTCCACGGAAAATTCACAACAAAATTGGAAATTGACGCATGTTTAGAAAATTTACAAAATCTCAATTTTTTGACTCCGGCTGCTTAAACTCAAATTTTTTAATCCATATTCCCTTTACAGACCTGCCAAATACGTTTTTTAAAAGGATATATAACACGCTAGAATATTAAATGTAACAAGTCATGATGGGCCCCCAAGTTTTAATATAATTAAACAACATACATAAAAAAAGCTTTTTGCAAAAAAAAACTTAAAAAATAACAAAAATTATGTCACGCTTTATAATTTGTCGTGTATTTAGAAATTTTTTCAGGGGATTCCTGCTTGAAGGCAATGAATTATACTTTTAAAAACACCAAACTTAAATCTTAGACGCCTTGAGGATTGTCTGTGAGCTGTCAAACATAGATGATATTTACAAGTCGTCCAATTTTACTTAAAACTCCATTGCATCTTTTGTTATTTTATTTAATATTGGGTAAGTAAGTATTTTTTATCGGTGTGGGTGCACCTAATCGGCAATACGTACATAAAAATAACATTCTTTTAATATATATATATAAGAACAAAGTTTACTATTTTTGTACAAAAGATGTCAAATGTCAAAAATTCAAAATGGCGAACGTAGTTAAAAATTTTTTATTGCTTTAATAAGAAACATTATGCCTACATACCACACATAAAATTCAGTTAAGTAGCACAAAAGTTGCATTGGCTCAACATATTGGATAACGTTACCACCAACAAATTATGTCTCTTTTTATTTACCAAGAACTTTCTTTACAGGTGTATCCTTTCTGCAAAGGTAAATAAACCAAGTCAAAATGTTAAATGTCAAAAACCCAAGATGGCGGACATACCTAGTAAAAAATTACTTTTCCAAAAAAAAACTAATTTTAAAGAAAACGACAATTCTTATACTTTTGTACTACTTAACCGAATTTTATGAGTGATATCTCGTTAAACGTGAAATGCTTTTCTAGATTTTTAATAAAAGATAACAGGAAGGTCAAAAAAGTAATTTTTTGCTGTCCATTATCTTGGGTTTTTGACATTTGACGTTTTGACGGTTTATTTAGCTTTCTAGAAATAATATAAATTTTTAAAAATCCGATAAGAAATAAGAAAGTTCTTGGGAAACAAAGACATTATTTTGGGGTGGTTAAAATATGCGAAATTTTGCGACAATGCAACTTTTGTACTACCTAATCGAATTTTATGTATGCTACCTCGTTAGACGTGAAAAGGCATAAGGTTTGCTATTTTGCCAATAAAAAATTACAGGGAGGTGAAAAAAAAGTTTCAGATCTTTTTTTCCACACTAAATTTTTGACTACGTCCGCCATCTTGAATTTTTGACATTTTACATACATTTGTACAAAAATAGTAAACTTTGTTCGTTTAACTTCCTAAAATGGCAAACTTTATTAAAATCGGCTAAGGAACAAAAAAGTAATTAGAAAATTAAATCAGTCCAAAATTTTCCGGCCCTTCCCATATATTATTATGGATTAAACCATCAAATGGGAAAGACGAGTGAAGATGGGGCGGTAAAAAAATGTTATTTTTATGTACGTATTGCCGATTAAATGCACCCATACCGATAAAAAATACTTATACCTGCTCAAAACTGAATAAAATAACAAAAGAAGCAATGGTGTTTTAAGTAAAATTGGACTTGTAAAAATCTTCTATGTTTGACAGCTCATAGATAAAAATCCTAAAGGCCTTCAAAATTCAAGTTTGGCATTTGTTAAAAGGATATTTCATTGTCTTCAAGCAGCTGTAAAAATTTCAGGATTCCCCTGAAAAAATTTCTAAACACACGACAAATTACAAAGCGTGACATAATTTTTGTTATTTGTGAAATTTTTAGCAAAAAGCTTTTTTATGTATGTTGTTTAATTTTATGAAAACTTGGGGGCCTATCGTGCCTTTTGTTACATTTAATATTCTAGCGTGTTATATAGCCTTTTAAAACACATATTAGGCAGATCTGTAAAGGGAATGTGCCGGGGTCAAAAAATTGAGATTTTGTACATTTTCTGAACATGGGTCAATTTCCGATTTTTTTGTGATTTTTTTGTGACATGAATTTGCATTTTTTTAATATCGGCGAATAGCTAGGACCTTCTTACAGTCACTTCAAAATAAATTTTCACAATCCCGTTCATAAATACTGAATAGGATTTTTTGATGTAAATGTTTAGAAAAAAAATACAAATTTCAAATTGATAATTTTTTTATGCAATCAACCGGAAGTCGAAAATCATGTTTTGCATACCATATTAAAGGCCATTTCGTAAATTTTTAGGAGGTTTAACCAAAATTTTAAAATTTTGATACATGACCGAGATACAGCTGTCAAAATGACCCTAAAAAAAGTTTAGGGCGCCGCGACGCGCAACGTACGCCGTCGTCGGAAAAAATTATATTGGTTTGGTGGTCCCCGCAGTCATGCCTAAGTGTGTGCCCAATTAGAACAAAATCACCAAAAATCTTCCTATAGGTTTGAAAAAACCCTCGACTATTAAAATTTTTGCCTGTGTCGTCGGCATCGCTGACACATTGAATTTGTTAAAATTTTGGTTTAATTTTAAGCACTTTTTGTGAGAGGCATTTAGATGTAGTAAAAACTAGCACTTTAATTCCAATTTTAAAAAAAATCAATCACACATCAATAACACCAGTAGAGCCTGCGAGTTTCGACCTATCAATACTCCCTGGAATAGAGAAATTAATTGAGTTGGTGATCTACAAACAAATAATTGAATATTTAGAAATCAATAATATTTTATTTGTTAATCAGTCTGGCTTCCGCAAGTATCATTCTATTGAATCAAATGAAATAACTGATCGCTCCAACTTTATTAAAAAACTAAAAGCAATTGGAATTTGCGGTAATGTGTAAGAGTGGTTTTTAGATTACCTCACAGATAAGAGCACAAGTAACTAAAATCAATGATTGTTTCTCGCCTTCCAAATTCACAAAATATGGTGTTCCGCAAGACAGTGTCTTGGGTCCTATTCTCTTTCTTATTTACTTAAATTATATTGACATGTTTCATAACTTTGATTTTATGAATCTTTTTTGTGATGATGCTCTTTGTTCAGTTTCTGATCCAGTCTTAAATATACTTATTGATAAATTAATTATGTCATTGTCTTCTATATCCAAATATCAGGTATCAATAAACTCAAACTGAACATATCAAAAACAAAATGTATGCTGATTGCAAGTAATTTTAAGTTAAAGATCATTAGCATTAATTCTTTAGACATAGCAAAGATTTACTTGTTTGTTGAGGAGTTCAGATATTTAGCATTTATGTTAGGCTACATATTATTTTTTAATGCCCGCTTCAACTATTTGCATAAAAAGGTTGCAAAACAAGTCTACTTTTTTTATAAAATTTCTTCATGTCTGTCTACGTTTTCTAAAATGACTTTATATAACTGCATCATTCAACCTCACTTTGATTACTGTGCTAGTGTGCTACATTCTTTTGACAAAAACAAAATCCAATCTTTGCAAAAATTACAGAACAGGGGAATGAGAGCCATTTTAAGGGCAAACAGATGTATGTATGTATTCAAAAACTGGGCCTATTGAGCCCAGGTATCTACTGAGATTTTAAAGATCCCAATTTAAATACATACAACCCAGGAAACGAAAAAATCCTGCAGACTACAAAACTTGATTTAGGATTGATACTTTGTCTACAACTTATGCCAGTTGAAACTTTAGTGAAGGCCAGAGGGTAAACAGATACACAAGCATTAATTTTATGTTGGATGCCCGGCTCTCTATTTCTTAAAGGCTGTACAAAATAGCTGGGCTATGGTTTATTTACAAAATTCTACATGACTTACAACATAAATTTTTTTATCAATTTATTACTTTTAAATAAGATATACATGACAATACACTCTTGCATACAAAAGTTACTTTTTGAAGTCAAATAAATATATATATACTTTGTGGTACATGTTAATTGTTGTATTTTTTATTGTTATTGTTTTTAATTTTTTAATTGTTTTGTCAATCTGGTGTTTTTACCATCATTTCTACCCCTTAGGTTAGGTTTGTTATGATTGGTGCAATTTACCTCTCCCACTGAGACCTGAGAGATCTATTGTGGCTCATTTCCCCCCTACACCACTCACCAGACCAGTATGATGAGCACCCCCTAGGAAGGCAGTTTTCTTTTCCTAGAGGGATTCAGACCTAAACCCCTTTGTTGGGGCTAGGGATCTTTAACGCCACTCCACTATCAATAACGTCCTCTCTGAAGGACGGTATGGAATCGAATTAGCCTGCCTTCTAGCTAACTCAGCCTACCCATTTTACCTTAATCTTACAAAATTCTGTAATTTTATAAGAAAAAGTCCAAGTAGACTGCCTGCAAGACTCGGGGGGGAACCTGGCATCTCCTGCTTGAAAGTCATGGCGTTAACCCCAACACCAAGCAGGCAGGTATTTAACCCCTTGGTTTATTATTAATATTACTAAATGTACTTTTCTTGTTGAATTATTAGCTAACTTTGATGTATCACTACCTTCTCCACATAGACCAATCAACTACTACCGTTTTAGTGTTCTTTTTTCAACCTTCGCCGCCATATTGACAGAAAACTAATGGATTTTCTGTCACTTCTTCGTGAAAATGGCGGCGAAGGTGGATTAAAGGACACTAAATCGGTAGGAGTTGATCAGCCTGTATGGAGAGGGTACTGCTTGTATCAATATTTTAGTTATGTATCCATGTTTTTATTACTGTGACCTCATCTTTTTTATTATTATTTTTTTACTACAGGTTTACTGTGATTTGATTGACTTTTTTATATATAATATAATTGCATATTAGGATATACTTAACCTGAAATTAATTTTATTTGATGTAAAAAAACAACATTTTTAGTATATTTACAAATCTAGAAGAACTTCTCACTTCTCAACTGCTTTGAACCATGTGAAAAATGAGAGAGACAAATACTTACCGGTGACTACTTATCTAACAGGCTGTCATAAATACAGGCCCAGATGCCATCCCAACCCAGCCCGCATTGGCAGCTAACCCAACCCAGATTTTTTTAATATTTAATAAAAAACACAAAAAAATCAACATTTTTGAAGAATGTTCTGCATTTTGTTACAATTTTAGTTTATTTTTGAGCACCTTTTGTTAAAAAATTACACCATTTTATGATTTATTTATTATGACATAATGTTACCAACAAATCCGAAATTGAGACCAGATCTAAATTCATTTTTTTTGAATATATCATTACAGATGTAAAAAATATTAAAAGTTTTAATGACTGTTGCGTAAACTGCAAAAAATATCAATAATTGTCACAACTTTAGTTTAATTTTGACAAATTTTTGTCAACAACATTTGGAGCATACAAAACATGGCAATTTTAGAATAATTTTCCCAAAATTTTTGCCTGCAAGCATTTAAGATATATGTAACTTTTTAACAAGATTTTTTTCGGACCCAACCCAAACTCAACCCAACCCCTACTATAAACTGTACCCCCCCCCCTTTGAGATCAGCTATGTCCGCCCCTGTTTAAATAGCCGTTTGGGGATATGTGAAGGTCAGCAGAAAAATAGTGTTAGGACAGTAAACATGTTAAATATACAAAAACACTCAACAATTTCTTACTTAAACATTTGTATGCCAACTATGACAATCCACCTTCCTGTTGTTCCCCATAATTTCTTAGCAGACAGCTCACAAAAAACCTCAGAGTACTCTATAATTGTCAGCCATAGTTTTAACTTCTCTGCTGTATTTTTTGAGGACTTTGCTTGTAAAAAGTTTCCAGTGTGATGTTGCTGATTTTTGGAGATGATTCGATCATTAAAAAGCACAAGAAGGTTTGACAGGCAGTAGACAAGTTCTGAAGCCACATGGGAGTTGTTTATTCGACCTACAGCAAATTTTGGTTAATATCATAAATAATTATAATTGTAGAGGAGGAATTCAACTTAGACATGGTTTATCCTAAAATTTGAAATAAACAAAAATAATTCTTGTAGAGTTTGAGACAATGTGTGAGGTAAAGTTTGGGGTGAAGCAAAAAGCGCCCACTATAGGGCCTACCTGCCAGGTCTTGGGCCGACCCCGTCTACTAATACTTAACTTGGGTTACAAGTTCTGCATTTAATGGTATTTGGTTCCTATCTATGTTTATGGTACAGGCTATGTATTGCAGCCACTGAGGCTCTGTTAATTTTTAATAAATGCAAGCACTGAAAATATAGGCAGATATAAGGAATTATAACAACAAACAAACCTCTTGACCTTTGCCTAAAAAAATTAATTACCTGCAATAAAATACGAGATAAATTTTGCTGCAGTTTCATATTCACTGGCGGTTTGAGGGTTTTTTATAATCCACGCTTTATAACTGTAGTATAAATCAGGTACAGAGAGTAACAAATTAGACATATTTTGAATATTTTTTGGACAAAAAATTTACAAAACACAAAAGTGGGGTTAAGGTTAAATTGACGTAAAAAACCAGTGCTGCCAATGCATAATGAAATAGAGGAACTTCCGTCGATGCGCCTAGTTACAGACACAGTCCGGAAATACTGGAATTTGAAGCTGTTTTTGAGCATCTTGGTAGTTGTAAAGGGGTCCCATAGTTTGTACAAAAATACATTTTACAAAGCGTATTTAACACAAACGTACATTGCGCAAATAATACTTTCCACAAATCGTAAAATAGCATAACGATACATCGCACAAAGCATACTTTTTGCAAACCGTACATCGTACAACTCGTACTTTCTACAAACAATACATCCTACAAATCGTACAGTTTAGAATCCGTCTGACATACAATTTTTGTTCTTTGCTGTTTTAATTTAAGCTCAGAATAAACATACAATCTTAGAAGGCGAAGATATATTCTTTTTTTTTAATTTTATAAAAAATATAGGTTTAAAACAAAATATAGGTATATATAAAATCCAAAAAATCGAGACATTAATATGCAATGCGGAGACTTTAACTGAATCAAATCCTCTATAGAGCCTCAGGATAAAATATGTGGATAAAACGCAACCCCCCCCCTTAAAAGTCTGGTTATGGTCACATTTATACAGTGTGTCTCAAAAGTCTGGAACAATGGATTTTTTGGGAAAACGCTATTTTCAAAAAAAACTTATATATAGGTATAGGATCATTTTAGGAATAAAAGCGGTTTCGGAAAATGTATACTCTTTTATACACGGTGAGCACTTTGTATTGTGTAGTGTTGGGTATTTTTGAAAAGCTTGTTTTTTAATGATCCAGAAAATGAGATAATATACAGGGCGTCCAATTTAAAAAAGAGATATGTTGTCGTATTTTATTTTTGGGACACCCAGTATAAAATGGTATACATTTTTCGAAACCGCTTTTTTACCTAAAAAATCCTATATAAGTTTTTTTTCAAAAACCCATAGTTATCCCAAAAAATCCATTATTCCAGACTTTTGGGATAGATTCTGTATTCTTGTTGAGTAAGTTTTTAACACAATACGGTCAATTAAATTAATCAATTAAATTTTTAGACATATTTTATGGTCTGTCTGTCGATCTGTCTGTCTGTCGGTAACACGATTACTTAAAAACGGCTGAACCGATTCTTATAAAGTTTGCCACTAAAATTCTTAGTCACCCTACGCAGAGTTAATTAGTTTTTGGTGGGGGTGGGGGGTTGGCAAGACGATATTAGGGGGGATTAAACTTAACTCACGAACCGTACAGCAGCTAGCGACACGCGGTTGTCACAATATCGGATAGATAATTACATTTTCAACCAAAAATTTAAAAAAAATTTGAAAAAAAAATTGATTTTTTTTTTGGTTGAAAATCCAATTATGTAAGTTAATATGAAAACCGCGTGTTGCTTGGCAAGAGGGTATAGGAGGAGGGGATTAAGCTTTTAATAACGAACCGTATCAGCTAGCGACACGTGGTTTTCACACTAAGATAGATAATTGCATTTTCAACCAAAAAAAAAAATTTTAAACAAAATTTTTCATATTTTTTTATTTTTTTTTAGGTTTTTACGCATGGCTATATGTGCCTGCTGGAGCCATTTTTTAATTTCTGATTTTTATAAAATTCTTTTTTTTTAATTAAAATTAAAAACTGCACCCTCATTTGTCTTTTTAAACGGGCTTTCCAACAAGGTAGTATAATCCTTTTAAAAAAATTAAGTGGGTTAGAGAGGTTTCACCCTTTAAAAGAGGAATTTTTTATTTGACTGGAAAGCCCATAAAAAATCTCAGTTGACGTGTTTTTGCGTTTTATCCGCATATTTTTTCTACAAACAAAAATCGTCAAATTTATAACAAAATTTTTGGGTAATATTGACGAAAACCAAAATCTAAATATCAATAGCTGCTTTACTTCTAAAGTTATGATTTTTTTAAAATATATTTTAACGTTTTTTTCAAATAACTCGGAAACTAAAGCTCTCACGAATTTGGATTTTTATAACAAAATTTGTAGTTCATATTAATGGAAACTTAAATCTGAAAACCGTATATCGCTACTTGCTTTTGTTCCAAAGTTAAAAATTTTTAAAATATTTTATACCCCTTTTCCCCCCTTCAACCACCCCACCACCCAACCCAAAAGTTAATCAGTTTATGGTCAGCCCAGTACCCTCTCCATACAGGCCAATCAACTTCTACCGATTTAGTGTCCTTTAATCCACCTTCGCCGCCATTTTCACTCAAAAGTGACAGAAAATAAACCATTAGTTTTCTGTCAATATATATGGCGGCGAAGGTCGAGAAAAGGACACTAAAACGGTAGGAGTTGATTGACCTATGTGGAGAAGGTATTGGTCAGCTATGGAGGATTGTTGTACCAAATTTCGTTAAAATCGATTAAGGCGTTCTTGAGTTATCGTGTATACAGACAGACAAGACAACGGACAGACAACTTTTTTTTTCGTCGATTAAGATGTTTTGGAATCTTAGTAACCCATTTTTGATAAAATTAGGAAAAGTCTAAATTTTACGATTTTAATAGTCCCCCATACCATATTGGTATAGTCGACTTACAACGGCCATTCTCCTAACTTTTACCCCTAATATATGAATCAACCTGTGCCTTATGACGAGAATTGCTCGTTGGGACCCCCTCTACAACAGATATTATCTACATATAAATAAAATTAGCCGACACACATTCCACATAACAAAATGGCAGGGTTCTTTATCTTACAGAGGCATTTTTCATATGAAAATAACAACCCCGAAGGGATACAGATACAGCGATTTAAAGTTTTATACCCCAAAAAAAACTTCATAGAAGCTCCAAAACCAGGATGCGTCACGTAATGCGTTTTTAGAGTTAAGCTGGTAGTAGATTTAAAATTATTTTTTAGATAACAAAAACATCCTCTAACATTCTTTTTATTCTGAGCTCAGATTTAAACAGCTGTCAGTCGAGCACAGAACACAAGTTGTATGTTGGACGGATTCTAATACATACGATTTGTAAGATGTATTATTTGTAGAAAGTACGAGTTGTACGATGTACGGTTTGTTAAAAGTATGCTTTGTGTGATGTATCGTTATGCTATTTTATGATTTGCCTAAAGTATTGTTTGTGCGATGTATATTTGTTTAAAATACGTTTGTAAAATGTATCTTTTGGATTAATTATAGGGACCCGTTGTAAAAACCTTCGGTCCTTCATAACTGGAGGTCTAGCCTTTTAAAGCATATACTTATTGCCAACTGGGTAATTATGCAGTATACGGTTTTCTGCCATTTTTTATTTTTTTTGAAAAATTCTTTATGGGGGCACCTTCTAGGGTCCCTAGGACCCCAAATCCGCCTGCGCCCGATTTTTTTTTTTTTTTTTTACGAGAAAAAAGGGTGCCCAGGGGGGGTTGTAACGTGTTTTTTTGATTGTTTTGGGTTGGTTTGAATTAGGTTGGGTTGGACTGTGTTGGTTTGGGTTGTTTTAGTGAAAAAAAAAATTTAAAAAACCAAAAAAAAATTAAAAAAAAAACCAACGGGCGCAGACGGATTTGGGGTCCTAGGGACCCTGGAAGGTGCCCCCATAAAGAATTTTTCAAAAAAAATCAAAAATGGCAGAAAACCATATACTGCATAATTACCGCCAACTGCACCAACGTTAAGTATGTGTATGTTCTATTTTCCCTGGTTTTAAGTCTGACTTAAAAGTTTTTATATCTCTCAGAAGCACGCAATAAGAGAGAGAGAGAGAACTTCGAAGTCAGACTAAAAGGATTTTCGATTTAAGTATTGGTCCTGGTTCTGGTTGACATTATTTTGACATAAATTTTGACAGCGGTTCTAAAATAATGACGTCATTTAAAATATTATTAAGATATCTTTGATTTTACTCAAAAAAAGACTATCTATAATTTTGCATAATTTTAGCGGTTATGTTTACAACCAAAGGGCCGAACCAACCTCCCAGGCTGGTTCTAAAATTTCATAACCGGGTTGCAACTGTGACGTCATTGTTTTAAAACGAAAGGAGCGGTTCTGGTTCAACCAGAACCAGGACCAATTGTAAAACGAAAATCCTTACGTTGTTTTTGAACAGTTGTGATCAAGGCCGACAAAAAAAACAACAACACATTCCTGTCGGTCCTGTTGTGATAAACAACTTTCAACTCATTCGGTTTCAAGTTTTTTTTTTGTTGGTCCCATTTTTTCTGTTTTATGTTGGCGACACTAAAAAACATAAACAAATCTGACCTAACCTCAACATAGTGCTGCTTTTTTCGGAAACAAAATGAATTTTGAGGAGGAAAAATTGTCGAAAAACTCGAAAATGTCTCAAATAAAACTGCAAAATAATGTGCAGTCCAGCCCTGCGGCAGACGTGAGCGATAACGAGGTATCCGGCAACGAGTCTGAACGATCCAATACCAGCCGAGAAAATGAGGGAAACAGGTGAGCATTTTCAGACCTATTTATTGGGTCTTAACATATAACTATGAGATAATATAACGGCCCTACCCTTATTTTTCCCGAGAAAAATTCGTACCGATAATAACTCTCCCAATCAAGTTGGCCTGGAAAAAACCCATAGACGAAGAGTTTAATGGACAGGCGCGTCGATTGCGTCAGTAGTGAAAGCAACTGACAACCATCTGACAGCAAAAATGTAGGTTTATGTTTAATATTTTTGTTTACTTATGAAAAATCTATTAAAAGAGTGGACACTACCGTAAAAAAAATTGAAAGTGTTATTTAGTGTTTCCCGTAATACTAACGCACGCAATCACAGAAAATACTGCAACAAAATTTTGGCAAAATGGCAAAACCATACCTCGTCAAAAATGTAAACTTTTTGACAATGCCCAGTTTTCTGAGGAAGTGGGTTCGGCACTTGGGAGCATGTCCTCATGTAATGAATTTATCTTGTGGATTGAAACCCTCGAGTAAGGTTAAACTAGCTGTTGAAGATGTTTTATCCATAGTATAATAAATAATTTCAATTAAATAAAATCAAAGTTTTCAGACAAATGATTTTGTTGTCACTGTCACTCAAAGTAATACCTTGTTATTAAATTATCAAGGTCACTACAACACCAAGCATGGATTTGTTAGTGCATGCGCAGTAGATTTTTGGTTTATGGCCTGGTGGTGCAGACAGTTTCAAAGCCAACTGCGATTTTGAATTTTCTTCTTTGATTCTCCAAGTTATTTTCGTTACACATTTTGCGGCACTTGGGCCATTATAGTATCTCATAATTATATGGGTCCTAACATAAGCTGGTTCATGCTTAAAGCATAGTGCATAATAAAGTACTAATTGAGTGGCCGTCCCAAGGGGGTGGGGTTCGCCCCCCCTTCTTTGCTCCAGAAAAAAGTAGACAACAAAGATGCTGGTGGTAATCCTGAAGTCTTTGGAGAAAAAACGAGAAATTGCAGAATGTTCCTTTAAAGACAGAACAAAAAAATACTAGAATCCACATCCAAAAACCACAATATTGGAAACTTACTGCAAAAACCACAAGATTGGAAATACAGAAGTAAAGACCAGCATAATAGAGTTTCTATTTATAAACAAGTTTTAGAGAAAATAATTTCAGATATAAAATCAAGGTTCAATAATGAGACTCTAAGTATTTTTGATCTGAATATATTCATGTTAAGTATGTCAAGTCGTTCGTTGGCTATATTGATTTTGTGCTCTCAAAAAAACGTTAATTTTAGTGGTTCAAAACGAAAAATTAATTAAGATACTCAGTGCAATTAACAACTACTTTACAAACTAAATACAACTGTGAAAAAACATCTTTGAATAGTTTAGAGGGAAGTTAATAATTAACACTTTGTTTTTAATTAAACATGTTCAGTTGCACATAAGGTGATTTGGGAACCTGATCTCAGGTCATCCCAGAGGAGAATAAATTGTTTTATCAGTTTTTTTTTAAATTAATCTTTTTGCATAAAAACAATTTTGTTGGTATATTAGAAATAAATGTATAATATACAGGGAGTTTCAAAAGTAACTAAGAAATTTTAAAGACCTTTTTTAATGCTAATTAATTTTAAAAATGAGTGGCACTGCTACCAAATGTACTAGTTGCAGGGAAGCTTGTGTTTTAAAAAGGCGAGTAAAAGAGCTATTTGGGGCTAGTTGTGACTTCTGCAAGAACTTTTATTGTAAAAATTGCACTAATTTGACTACAACTGAGTGTGACACCCTAGTATTAAGCCAGAAAACTCTTTTATTTTTGTGTCCAGCATGTAAAGTCGAGGTAAATAACTACAAAGATGAGTTAGTTTGCTTAAAGAAAGCTTATCAAGGATCTTTAGAAAGTGTAAAGGAGAAGGACATCTGTATGGAGGATATTCAAAACCAATATGAAATTTTGGAGAAAGAGATAAAAATTTTGAAAATTGAATTAAATGATAAAAAGAGATACATAATGCGACTTCAAAGGAATTCTAAAAGTTTTGAAGATATGGTTTGTGACCAGGATGAGGAGAGACAGGAAAGAATGAATATTTCAAAACCAAATAATTGAAAAACTAAATCTTGAAATTAAAAAATACAAAGAGGAGGATTTATTTAAAAATCAAAACATAGAAGGGCTTGAAATGCAATTAGAGCAGCAAAAATTGATACTAGAGGAGTCAAAACGCAACAATCAGAGATTACAGTCTTGGATCAATAACTTAGAAACTGAGGCAGCAGATATATCAAAAGAACTAAAATTGACCAAATTGGAAAACTTTAACATGAAGGAGAATTTAACCGCAAAGAAAACTCACATAGAAGAACTAAAATCTGAAATGTTGCAACTTTCCACTACATTGGAAAATAATAATGATCTAACTCTGCTTCAAAGAGAAATTAATGAACTAAAAGCAATGAACGCTAATTTGACGAAAAGTATTAGGTTCCTGACGAGGGAAAACGAAGAATATGAAATAAAACTTAAAGGGCTGAAGGATGAGCTACGAGAAATGCGTGAAAAAATGAAACAAGCAACACTTGACCTAAATAAACCGACAGGTGATATACACAAAGAGTCTCGAATTAAAGACAAAACAAAACAAAAACTTTTAATATTATGTGATGAACAAGGTTCTAAGTTAAGTAGTATTTTGCGTGAAAAGATAAACTTTATTAATAGTACAGTGGAATCAATAGTTAAGCCAGGTGCATGTTTCAGTGACGTAATTTGCGATATTAAATCACTATCTAAAAATTTTTCAAAAAATGATTATGTTGTCATAATAGCGGGATCAAATGACTTTAAAAATAGTAAGTATCCATCTTTTCGGCACATAAATCAAAACATAAAGTTATGTACACATACAAACATAATTTTTTCATCTGTTCCATATTATAGTGGGAAATTGTCTAGTTTTAATCCTAATATCTATAAATTTAATGAAAGTCTAAACAAATATGCTTTTGAATTAAACAAATATGCTGAGGCTGCTGTATCCTACTTTGAAATTAACGGTAAAACGACAAAAAAAAGCAAATTTCATATTGCAAATATGTTGTGTGATTTTATTAGTAATAAAAATAATTTTAGTAGAACAAATAAAAATCTAATACATGTTTTAAGGCAGGAACATTTATTTAAACCTGAGACTAATTACCAGGAACAAACAACTCTTCCAGCACAACAAAATATTGCACAGGAACAACCAACTTTTTTAGGGCAAACTCCTCTTCTAATACAAATAGATTAACAAAAAAAGACCCTAATCTTAATTTTGGTGTCCTGCATTTTAATATTCAAGGTTTGGAAGGTAAATTAAATCAACTAGAAATTTTTTTAAATCAATATAAAATTGATGTACTTTGTCTTAATGAGCATTGGTTGCATAGTCATGAGATTAACAATACAATAATTACAGGGTATGTGCTTGTTTCTAGTTTTTGTAGGAGTATGCATATTCGAGGGGGAGCAGCAGTGTTTGTTTCTGATGGATATATAAACATGGGTGATGAAATGCCAAAAATTGTAAATTTGTCTTTAGAGATGGAAACTGAGTTTGCTGCAGTAGATTTTAAAAATTTTCGAGTAGTAACTGTTTATAGATCAACAAGTGGCAATTTTGAGCTTTTTCTGGAAAAAATGTCACAAGTCCTAAATATAATAAGTAAATCTGATATAAAAACACCCGTAAAAACAGTAATAACCGGTGACTTTAACGTTCATTTTAACACAAACGAGAAAAGAGAAATCCTACTTAAAACTTTATTTCACTCATTCGGTTACTCTGCTATAAACACAGATAATACTAGAAAAAATAACTGCCTAGACAATGTATACATTAATTTTGATCCTTCAATTTGCAAGTGCTTCGTGGTAGATCCTAGTATGTCTGATCATGAAGCTATACATTTTAAACTTAAATATTATGAACCTAAAAGCACCAAAAGAATTGTTTATAGACCGATAAGCGATGTAGGGTTGTTTAATTTTAATAGTATACTTGGTGGAACAGATCTTAGTTTTATAAGTTTGACAGAATTTGACATAGAACAAAAGTTTAAATATTTCCTTTCTATTTTAGATAAGTGTATGGAAGTCGTTTTCCCCGAAAAATCAAAAATAGTGTCCAATAATACTAATAGTAAAAAAATTATCTTAAATTGGTTTAATGATAATCTTCGTCATCAAAGGGATATGTTAAATTTTGTGAATGAGTTACATAAAAAATACCCTTCAGAAGCATTAAAAAATACTCTAAATTCAGTTAAAAGAACATACAGAAAAGAGCTGTCTGTGGCAAAAAAAGCAGCACATGATAAATTCATAGCCGATTCAGGTAACTCTCAGAAAACCATGTGGGAAATCATTAATGGAAACAAAAACCAAAAAAGTCACATTCCAAAAACAATTTCCCCCAACCATTTTAATAGTTACTTTGCTAATGTTCCCATTGAAATCATTAACGGTTTGGAAACCACTGACACTACTTTCAAAAAATTTTTAAATCATTCTCATATTAACAAAAATAATTGTAGTTTTAGCTTTAGACATGTAACATTTAATGAAGTGCGTGAAATTATTAAGACTTTAAAAAACAGTAAGTGCAGAGATGCCTATGGATTAAACAAAAAAATACTAAATTCGATTAAAGATATAATTATTATACCCTTGACAAAACTAATTAACGAATGTATTTCTAAAAGCACTTTTCCCACCATCCTTAAAATATCCAAAGTGCTACCTTTGCACAAAAAAGGTGACAAAGACAATCCAAGTAATTACAGGCCCATTTCAATAACACCTATATTCGGTAAAATTTTCGAAAAAACTTTAAAAAGTCAAGTTTGTGAATACCTAGAAGAAAACAATCTTTTTTGTACTAGTCAGTTCGGTTTTAGAGCAAAATTATCAACATGCACTGCTATAAGCAGGTTGATAGAGTTAATAAATAAAGGTTTTGAAAAATGTGAATATGTTTCTGCTCGATTTTTAGATTTAACAAAAGCGTTTGATTGTGTTTCACATGATATATTGCTAGTGAAGCTTTCGTCTTACGGTTTTGATACAAAAAGCAATGAGTTACTTAGGTCCTACTTGACAGGACGACAACAGTATGTGTCGATGGGGGAAGTGGAATCTGACAGGCTTTCAATTAATTATGGCGTCCCTCAAGGGTCTGTGTTGGGTCCCATTTTATTCTTGATATATGTTAATGACCTTAATCAGGCTTCACCTTTATCAGAATTAATCCAATATTGCGATGACACAACTGACCTCCAATCCCTTTTATGTGCCGATGAGCTTGACAGGATTGCTTCAACATCATTTACTTTATTAAAAGACTGGTTTCTGGCAAACAAATTGAGTTTAAATGAAAGTAAAACAGAGCGAATTATTTTTACTCTTAAAAATTTAAACAAAAATGGTGACATTGAACCAAATAAATTTGTGAGATTCTTGGGAGTACAATTGGATTCAAAATTAACCTGGGAAGGGCACTTGAATACACTTACAGACAGACTCGCTAGGAACATATATCTATTAAGATCACTCTCAAGCATTGTGGGGCAAAACACGCTTTTGACATGTTATTATGGGCTAATTAATTCAATAATATCCTATGCAATTTTAGCTTGGGGTCATTCTCCACATGCTGAATTGGCTTTTAGAATGCAAAGAAGAGCAATCAGAATTTTGGCAGGACTCTCTTATCGTGAGGATTGTGTGGATGCTTTCAAATCTCTTAAAATATTGACGCTGCCGTGCCAGTACATTTTAGTGTGTCTTTTATACATAAAAGAGAACATTTCAAAGTTTAAATTTCATAGTGACATCCATGCTGTTAATACCCGAAGTAGAAATAATGTTGTGTTACCTTTGCAGCGTCTGACAAAGACTAGAAACGGCACTGACTACTATTGCATAAAGTTCTTTAATGCACTGCCAGGCAGGATAAGGGTTTTAGAATACAAACCATACAAAAAAATAATAAAACAATTTTTAACACAAAAAGCCTATTATGATATGGAACAATTTTTGACTGCTGATTTTTCTGCCATATAGAGCAAACGCCGGTTATGAGCGATTGGGTTAGTTTGTTTGATTAACGTTTACGCTGAAATATGTACCCTTTTGAATGGCTGTTTTCACCTTATTTGTTATTTTTTTCTTTAATGTTTTTATATTTATATTTTTAGCTTTTTTTTTTTTTTTTTGTTTTGGTTTTTCACAATTTGTTAGTGCCAATTTATTGACTTTTTCTTTTAAATTTGTTTGTTGTATTTCATTTATTCAAAAGATAGGTGTTGAATTTTATTTTTATATTTTAGATGTTCTAGTTTTAACAATTTTAGATGAACTTTTTAAATTTCTTATGTTTCTTTTATCTTTTATCATATCATACTTATCATATCATACTTATTGTTTTTTTTTGGTTTTTACGACTTTTAAAATTTGTTTTTAGATTTGTTAATGATTTTTTTTAATGCTAAATATTGTTATTTATAAGACATTGTGACATTATTTTTGTAAAATTTTTGACTTGTGTAAGTGCGTAAGCATTATTAGCACCAATAAAGAATCTATCTATCTATCTATCTATCTATCTATCTATCTATCTATCTATCTATCTATCTATTCATACCAAGTTTTATACAATGTGAAGCCAAAATCAAGGCAAACTTAACCAATGTTGTTTCCAAATACTATAAACTGTTTGATTAATCCAAAACACAAATTCTTGGAAACACCTTTGATATTTACGGTATTAGTTTAATTTTGTATGAAAAATGGCATTTGTAGTGTCATTTTCTTAAAAATTTTCACCTGCTGGGCTTTGAAACCATTGATATATTTACAATTTTAGTTTAATTTTAAATAAAAAAATGCATTTTTCAGTGCAATTTCCTTAAAAATTTTCACCTGCGGCGCTATGATAACATTGCGCTATGATTTTAGTTTAATTTGACTCAAAAATTGTATTTTTAATGTAATTTTCTCAAAAATTTTTGGCGTATTTAAACATTTTTTAAAATAAAAAATGTATAAAATAAACAACTTAAAATATGAGTACCCCCCCCTAGATTTAAGGCCAAATCTGTGCTTGTAGTTACTAAGCTATGCTTTTATTCTAGTTTTTTTTTTCATATTGAAACCAGCTTCCCTTTTCAAATGGCTGAGACTATCACTGAGGCTAATTTCGTAATTTGATTCCCATGATTTTTAATGCATTGCTTTGCTGAGTTCATCTGAAGCTAGCAGAACATGCTGTATGTAGGCACTCAGCAGAGCAATGCATTAAAAATCATGGGAATAAAATTATATATTTAGCCTCAGTGGCGGTCCCAGCCATTTGAAAAGGAGGGGCATTAAAAATGCAATTTTTAAGTGAAATTAAACTAAAATCTAGTAGGTGCCCCTATAAAGAATTTTTCATAAAAAATCAAAAATGGCAGAAAACTGTATACTGCATAATTACCGGGTAACCTTTTTGATTAAGCAATTTTTACTATGTTTTTCACATTTTTATACCATGATTGTGCTCACATTTTAAAGCTTTCTTTCCAAACTTTCAATTTCTGGAATGAAACACTCACATTTTTCAAGTTTTCACTGTTTTCTTATCGTTCAAAAAAAGTACTGCCAAAAAACATTTTTTCTCTGTTAAAATGAAAAATATTTCAAGAGAGAGGGCAGAATTTTAGATTTAAGGCCTAAAATATTTTAGCATAATTTAAGGGTTAACGTTTTTTATTAAGCAATTTTTGCTATGTTTTTCACATTTTTATGCTATAATTTTGCTCACATTTTAAAGCTTCATTTCCAAACTTGCGATTTCTAGAATAAAACACTCACTTTTTTCAAGTTTTCACTGTTTTTTTAGCATTCAAAAAAAGTACTGCCAAAAGACATTTTTTCTCTGGTAAAATAAAAATATTTAGATAGAGGGGCCAGAATTTTAGAGGTAGATGGAGAGATAATTTAATGACTTGCAAAAATATTTAGGGTTGTTGAAGAGAGACAACAGGCTATAAAAAATCATTTTAGAGAAAGATGAAAATAATTTAAGGCAATTTTTTAATAAAAATTTCTGTTATGTCATCTGTCTGTCATCTGTCAAGTGGTGTCATGCATTTGATTTTTATTTTGCCATTCTTATACAAAAAAACAGCAAAAATTGTAATTTTTTAAAGCATAAAGTGTGTAAGATATAAGGTAGTATTAATTTCTTTCAATCAAAGTTCTTTTACTACTTGCTTACTTAGTTATTTTAATTTTATATTTTTAGTTTTGTGACATTTTTCATAATACTGTATTAGATATTATTTTGTATTGTAAATTTGACTTGTGGAAGTGCGAAAGCATATTTACCACTAATATAGGAATCTTTTGTTTTATTATTTTATTACCAAAAAACGTGTTCTACTAAAAGTATATTTAAGCACATCTAAAAATGATTTAACAGGTATTTAACTAAATTATTTATTATGGCTTTACCTAGAGGCCCTCTATACATTTGACAGTTATTGTTTTACCAGAGGTGGGCAACTCATATTGCCCTCTCTTTCTATTTTTTTTTAAATTTTATTTTTAATTTATGAATGAAAAATCTGACAGTGCCAAAGTTATTTATTGTCAGGGATTACCAACCATCGTTGCAAACACACCATTTCAAACATTTCCCTAACAAACTGTCAAATCCAGTTGCTCACCTCTGGTAAGATAATAACTGTCAAAAATCGTATACAGGGCCTCTAGCTTTACCATGACGAGCAAAAATATTTAAGGTTGTTGAAGACAGACAGCAGGCTATAAAAAAGTATTTTAGAGAAAGATGGACATAGTTTAATCTTGAGTGGTGTCGTGCATATGATTTTTATTTTGCCATTTTTATCGAAAAAACAGCAAAAATTGTAATTTTTCTAAGTGTAAAGTGTGTAAAACATAAAGTGGTATTAATTTCTGTCCATCAAAGTTCTTGACTGGAGTTCTATAGTAGCTCTCCAAGGTATTGACAGGGTTGTTGAACTATTTTATATTCATTTATTTAATGCTATTAGTATATCAACACCTTTACATAGGCATACAAATCCAAAATTTCCAAAATGGATGGACGCAAAACTAAAAGGTCTAATTTTAAATAAAAAAGAAGCACACAAGACCTATAAAGGACACTTTTGGTTAGTGACTATCAAAAATTTTCTGATTTACGCTCTCAATGTCGAAATTATGCACCAGTCAGTCATCAAAATTACATCAATGGCATAGAAGATCAAATACAAAAAAACACCAAAGGTATCCCCTGCAACATGAAATTAGGTGATAAACCCCAGGCTATTGCCGAGCTATTCAGGGAGCAATTTTCTTCAGTATATACTGCTTATGAAAATAATAAAAGCTTAGAATTGTCCTACGACCTAACAGTCAACTTAAGCAGCATTAAAATTGATGTAATGGATGTTTATACCAAAATTTCGCAATTGAAATCTAAATTGGGGTGTAGGCCAGATGGCATTCCAGTTTATTTCATAAAAAATTGTATCTGTTTTCTGTCTTATATTTTGTCTGAGATTTTCAATAAATCACTTTCTTTAGGAGTTTTCCCTAGCTTGTGGAAGATCAGTCATGTAACCCCTGTTTTCAAAAGTGGAGATACAAGTGACATTCAAAATTATAGGTCAATATCAAAAATATCACTTTTTTCCAAAATTTTTGGAGCAATAGTCACTGATAAAATAACACCATTTTTAAAAAATATAATTATTCCAGAGCAACATCATACACATCAGGTGGATGTTATCTATACTGATTTCTCCAAGGCACTCGATAGAGTTGATCATGGCATTCTTTCTCAGAAACTAACTGCAATAACTGATAGAAGACACATACTTAAGATTGAAAATTATCTTTCTGCAGAAATTAGGGTTACGTCTGGTGTTCCCCAAGGTGGGCATTTATCACCCCTTCTTTTTGATATTTTTTTAAATGATGTGGGTAAAATTTTTAAAAGTGGTAATTTTTTAAATTTTGCTGACGATAAAAAAGTTTTTCGAATTGTTAAACAATTAAATGACTTCAAAACGAGTTAAATCACTTCTCAAATTGGTGTAAAACAAATAACTGTGCTTTAAATATTGATGTAAAGTTATGTCATTCAACCGAAAGAAAAACCCTTTTATTTTTGATTATTTCATTGACGAAAAAAATCTGGAAAGAGTATATGTTATTAGGGATTTGGGTGTTTTTCTTGATGTTGAATTAAATTTTAATGAACATATTGAGAGAATATCAAATAGGGCTATGAAACTGTTAGGCTTTGTCCTACTTACCCTCAAAGATTTTAATAATTTGTACACTATTCGAAATGTTTATTCAGCAAATGTTAGGCAGGTTCTTGATTGGGGATTAAACATCGATGTACTAACGTCGATGGGATTAAATATGATTCTCTCGTATATAATGAAATTTTATCTTTTTTGAATTTGCAAACCCTTGAAAAACGTAGAGATCAGCAGGACCTATGCATTCTGTACGAGATATTTAAATAACCTTATCCAATCACCTGAGTTGTTATCTCTTATTAGTTTTCGTGTGCCTAGAAATGCTAATGTTAGAAATTGTAGGCTTTTTCATGTTAATCAACATCGTACCAACTATGGGTTTAACTCTCCAATTTCTAGATTTTGTAGGCTAGCAAATGAGATTTTGGTTAATATTAACCTTGATTTATTTAATATAAGTCTTAATAGCTTTAAAAAGAAAATCAAATCAATTTAAAATGGTTACCATTGTAATATAATTAAAGATCTCCTATAGCTTTGTGATAAAATGCTCAAACACATTTAAATAATAACTATTGTTTAGTGATAAAATTTCTACCTTTTTTTGTAAACCACTGTAATATGACCAGTTCGTCAATAAAATATTTATTTATTTATTTATTTGACAGTCTTTAAATTTACCAAAAAACGTGTCCTACTAAAGTGTATTTTAGCACCCTCCAAAAATCATTTAACAGGTATCTAAGAAAATTATTTTAAGGTTCATCATGGCTTGACCATTAATTCTGTCAAGAATAAATTAAGGGGGAAACCAAAAAGCAACAAAACTAAATGTGACATTAATCCAAACACTTTTAACGAATATTATTGCACAATTGCTCCTAAACTCTGGGAAAAAATACCGACCAGTAATAATAATGACAATAACTTCAAGAATTATTTAGGAAAACATTATTTTGACTGTTTAAATTTTCATAAAACAAATGTAGCTGAGGTAAAAATAACAATTTTAGAACTGGC
Source organism: Oxystoma pomonae (assembly GCA_963921995.1). Taxonomy (NCBI): domain Eukaryota; kingdom Metazoa; phylum Arthropoda; class Insecta; order Coleoptera; family Brentidae; genus Oxystoma; species Oxystoma pomonae. The sequence continues at coordinate 35,835,320 of OY998167.1, read as the reverse complement.
CGCAAAAAACAAAAATTCTGGAATAGATCACATGCCAGTTAAAGTTCTTTTGAACTTGCCAGAATCAGCTTACTTAGGCATGGCTAATGCAATAAATGATAGTTTTGAAACTGGTGAAGTCCCAAATTGTTTAAAAATGCCTTTAGTGCTTCTGTTACATAAGGGTGGTTCCACTGATTACCCATGCAACTTCAGGCCCATTTCTCTATTGGATAATAATGGAACATCTAAATAAGTAGGTATAATATATTAAATAAAAAACAATTTGGCTTTCAAAACTCTAAAAGCACTTCAGATGCAATATTTAACTTATTAGAGCACGTGTATACAAATCTTAACAAAAATAACAAGGTGGCAGCAGTGTTTTGTGACTTTTCAAAAGCTTTTGATTGCGTTAGTCTCAAAATACTGCTGCATAAGTTTTTTCTATGGATTTAGAGGTCGAGAAAACAGTTAGGTCAAATCATACCTTAGCTATCGAATGCAGATGGTTCATAGCCAGGATCAAACTTCTGCTTTCAGACATATTCAATATGGAGTGCCCAACCAATTATTTTCTTACTTTATATTAACGATCTTGCGGCACTTGATATTGATGGTACTTTTACCGTTTTCGCTGATAACACGGTAGCCTGGGACGATAAAGATCCTGTATTAAACGTTGATGCGATGCAAACATTCTATTTTTTAACTTATTAAAAACAAAATTAATGACCTTTAAATTCCACACAGATGTTTTTAGTGGCAAAGCTTCTAAAAACTTAAATTTTCCGATCATATCAACAATTTAAACAAGAAGATAGCTAGATATCAACTCAATTTAGTAGAACGGCTGCAAGAAACTCTTACTGTGCTTTTATTGAATCACATTTAACTTATGGGCTAGCATTCTGGGGGTCTTGCTGTCAGCAAAGATTTAATTCCATCTTTATTTTACAAAAAAAGGCAGTTCGTTACCTTTCTGGAGCACGGCCCACTGATCACTGTAATTTTATTTAATAAACATCGGCTTTTGACTTGACATCTCTCTACAACCTGGAAATATCAGTGATTATCCCTCAGGTTTATAACACAAGAGCTGCGGCAGAAAATTACCTTAGCCTTCCTATAGCCAAAAATGAACTCATAAAAAAATCACTTGGCGGTATTAAAATTTATAATATTTTGCCTCACCATTTAAGGAAATCAATTAAATTATTTAAAAAATCAGTTAAAGAGGATCTCTTAAAAAAAAGTGTACTACTCAATTAGCAACTATTTTAGTGACCCTCTGTGATAATTAATTTATAATTATATTTTACTCTTATTTATTATATTTTTTATGCAGTTTGTTTTCTATTTTATTATATTTTAATTGTTGTTGTAACTTGTGGTATCTTAATATTTTTACTTGTTTTGTATTCTTTTTTATGTTCATAGTTTGACCACTTAATGTTATAGATTTATTTTTGATGGTTTATATTTTTTTTAAATCATGTTATTATTTTAAGTACAACTTTGTCAATAAGATATAAGTTTCTTGAGACAATAAAGTTATATTGAGATTGAGATTGAACATTGCTTCATACATACTTTATTATCCAATATAATAGTTTTTGTTTCAACGATTTTTAATGCATTACTGTGCTGAGTTCATCTGAAGCTAGCACAACATGCTATTTGACAAAAAAGAGTTTTAAATAATTTTTAAATGGGGCACTTAATTAGTACTTTATGATGCCTTATCATAAACTCTGCTGAGTTCATCTGAACCTAGCAGAACCATGCTGTATTAAAAAAAAAAGCGGCACTAAATTTTTAAATAGGGTACTTAATTATGCACTAAAGAAAATTGTTCTACTCTGCTATCTTCAGGGACGTGAAAAATTAAATCTCTGAATACATATTCAGATGTTGGTGCTAATATTTGTTCCTTTTCTGTATTTTTTCTTAATTCTTAAGGAATGACCTTGAAAGTTAACCAAGAATATTTAACTATGGAAAAATAAGCGGAAAAATCGTGTTTGGGAAGTGTGGTCTGCAAAATATTTGTTGACTTTTTTTGAACCTTAAAATTGATTGTTTTTTTTTTTAATATTTCAAGCAGTAGTTGTTACCGAAATGGATATGGAACATATAATAGATTTGGCGAAAGAGTTTCACATTTATGGCACAAGAAGAACCACAAATGCCTTGTATTTTAAAATACAATAGTAGACAATTTTGTTTTTAACTTTTAATGTTTTATGATTTTAATGCTTTTTTTAATTATTATTTCAATGTCCTAGTCATCCATGTTATTTTATGTAATTAAATCTGTTTTGGTAGTCTGTCTCAGTTTTTACTTGTCATTTATTCTAATGTATTTTAAACCAAATAATTTATGTGGCATTTTGCCACTCAATCTTAAGTTTTTTATTGTCAAGCAGGTACACACTCTACCCATATATATATAAATTATGTTCAAATCTTGCTATCTATCTTTTAGTGAATAATTGTCTTTAATAACAAATGTTTATCAAACTTGTAAATTTAAGTTTACCAAGGTTTACATTTTATAGTATAATTATTATTGTAATCTAATTTACTATCCATTGCTTAATTTATTATCATTTTCCAATTTATTATTGTTTAGTGTAGGTACTTAGTTGAAATCTGTATGAATCATTAAATAAACAAAAGGTCAAAATCACATGGGCCCTAGTCATTAATGTTAACATTAAAGACTAAAGTTAGAGAAAAGGATTTTTTGTATGAACCAGCTTTTTACTTAAGGAAAAGGAATTTAAGCATGATGCGGCCTCTAAATTTAATATTTATAAATTTTAAATATGTACAAAAAAAATATGATCCCTACTGTGCAAGTTGGGACTACAGCCACTAGCTCATTTTTTTAAATAATGGGAATATGCCTGGGAATATGCATACTGCTTCTTTGATTGCATAAAATGTTTGCCTTTATCTTTCTGGTATGCCTTTAGAAATAAATTACTCAGAATACACATATCCCTATTATAGAAGTTTTTTTGATGCATACCCTTTTACATTTGATATTTATTTTCCCAGGGAATCCTCAGAAGAGGAACCAGACTCTGATGACAGCTCTGAAATGGATGAAGGTGAATGTGAAACACGCAGATCTGAACTCATTCAACATGTCAATGATTTGGAGAACCAGTTTGACTTGCTTCGAGAACAACTTTACAGAGAAAGAATGCAGCAGGTGGAGACACAGCTTTCTGAAGTTAAAGCAGGTAAATAAGACTTGTTTTCAACTTCACTTTCTAGGTGCTTCAGTTATTGAATAATATAATTTTTATAGGGAAATCTCCAGACTACCTTATACCCCTACAACAGCTAGAAGACAATAGACGGATCAGAGTAGAAGTGGCAGGCATTTTAAAACAGCTGCGAATAGAGAACATCAACAATCAGTATGATGCTGAAAAACAGGCGGCTATGCAAAATTTTAATGGTGAAAAAGCCCTGGCTAGTGATTTTTACTACGGCGAACTTATGGAAACCATAAGAAGGTTCGTAGACACCTACAAAAAAACTATTATGTGTTTTTCAATTTATTGTCCAAAAAATATTTCTACAAGACAAGGTGTCTCTTATGGCAAAGTAAAAACCCCTAAACTACATGTTAGAAAAAATATAACTACCTACAGGGTGTTCGGCAAAATTCCTGGTTTTTCCCGGTTATTTTATACCTCAGCTAATAACTAAAGAGAGACCAAACATTCCCTATTGAAATCCTCTAATGTTTACAATCCAACACCCTTCTGGACGATTATATGAACAGAAAAGAGATAGAGCAATAAAACGGCAACACTGTCAAAAATTGCTTTTCCCATTACCAAAGTGGCGGCGTTAATTTTAATTTAAATATATAAATGTGAAAACGAGATATAAGGTAGGGTTGGTCGGATTTTCTTATTCAAAAGAATTAACTGCCAGAACTTGCATAACCACAAAAAATAGATTTATTCAAGGATAAAGTTTAGTTTGAGGAATGTAGGTATTTACGAACAGATCAAAAGTTTACCAAAGAGCACTTGAAATGATTTTTAGGTCAATTATTCAAAGCAAAAAGTGTGTGGGACATAAGGTGGTATAAATTTCTTTCAATCAAAGTTCTTTACAGTCTTTAAATTTACCAAAAAATGTGTCCTACAACTATAAGTGTATTTAAGCACATCAAAAAATCATTTAACAGGTATTTAACTAAACTATTTTAAGGGTCATCATGGCTTTACCAATACAGATAGTAATTTTATTTTAAGCAGGTATCCGTTACCTAGAGGTTATGTACTTACAGGAGGCAAAAAGGCACAATATTAACACTACTTGAGAAAACATCTATTCATGTAATTTTTGGAGTGGTTTTTATAATAAGCACTTAACTTTTTTAAAAGGCTAGGCAGTTAAAACACTTGTCTTTATAGTTCTGAACTAGAGTTTTTTAAATTACACTTATTATATATGACTTATGATATGATGATGAATATGATCTGGATATCAGCAGCTAGTTGCAAAAGATCAGCCGATAAGCAATTACATTAAAAAGTTTTTGTAATTAAAAAGTAAAAAAAAAATTAAAAGAAATTGTTAAAATTGCCTATTTTCCACAAGAAGTACCTAATGTGATACCTATAATATTTTAAAAATAGCCTGTTGCTAAACTTACAACAATCACTACACTACCTCTTTTCATTTCTCTTGGTACTTAAAAGGTACCCATTAAAATACAAAAAATACCTGCCCCAGTACCTGACTATCAGCACTTGGGGTTATTGTCTTCTCTTGTTATGTATAAATTATAATAAATAAATATTTTACATGCTGCAAAAGGAGCAAAATTATCTGGTACTTTTGTTTCTTAAAAAAGATTAGTATTAGTCTTAGATTTTTGATGTATTAATAGTATAATTATAAGCTTTTTACGCAGTTTTTTACCTCATACTACGCCCATGACTAACGTAAAATGACAGGATCTTTCTTACCTCCGAAATATTAGTTCTGGGCTGGAATATCCGCTTTTATTGCATACCAGGCAATGGTAAACCATTTTGTTGGTCCTCAAAATAGCTTGATACAGTTCTTTTTTCACAAATAGTCACAATAAAATTCAAAAATCACCGAACAACACAAACCCCCGTTAACAACAACGCCGTCAGCTGCAACCAAACATGTCGGCATTTATTCGCGGCTCGTCGAAAAAACGTTGCCGGCTTGTGTTCTTTTTTATAAATCTTGAAATTCTACTTATTAAAAATTAAAAAAAGTTAATTATTGAGACTAAAAATTAGGAGTTAAGTTAAGTTATTAGCATAAGAAAAATTATCCTATATAAAAATATGTCAAATAATCAATAATATTATCAAAAGAGCTTCAAGAAGTTTATGAATTGTTTTGTTTCTAGGGAAACCCCGCGGTAAATTGGCAACCATGTATTTTTTTGGGAAATAAACATTGTGGCTGGTTGATCGGGGTAATATTGTTTACTGTTATATCTCATTTTTTTTATTAATCTGAGTTTTATACTATTTCCCAGTCTGTTTAGACTTTTTCCCAGCAATAAACCACAAGCCATGGCAGTTTTATTATTATATTTATTTATAGTACTACCTAGGTGTTGGGTTGAGTTATTTTTTATTTTTAAAAGCAAGGGCAGAATGATCCTTGGCAGGATCCAGTCTCAATTCTAGATTTGTTAAAAAAATTATGTGACGCAGGCGAAAATTTGAAAAAACTTGTAGAAATGAGATTTTTTACACTTTGTAAATGCTGTTAACCAAAATTCTTATAGTGCCATCCTGTATGTATGTATGTATGTATTAGAAAAGCTAAACTGTACACTGCAGCCTCAGTGGACCTATTGTACCCAGGAATCTACTATGGTGAAGTTTGCAAGTAATTAGAGCACATACGACCCAGGAAACTGAATATCCCGCATACTAAAAAACTTGATTTATTCTTAAACTTATGCAAGTTGAAGCTTAACTTATATATATTTTTTTTAAACAAAAACTAAATATATTTTACATTAAATATTTTTTTAAATTCTTGATGTTGGCTTCTAGCCAAATAATAGAAATAAGAAAAATCCAAGTTTATAGAATTTTTGGTTGGGTTGGGTTGTTGTTTGTTTGGTTCAGCATCAAATAAAACCTACTGGACTGATTTTGATGGTGCACTGCTGCATTCCTTGGACTCCTGGGGAGGACATAGGCTTCATTTTATCAAAATCGGTTCATGGGAACAAAATTTATGACCACCAAGAAAAACGGGAGAAAACGAGTAAAACCGCTGGCATTGATTAAAGGAAATTACTCTAATGCCGCTGGCGAAGCTGCGAGGTCTCCAGTTAGTGTAGATATTATAATAAATTGGTAACTTCTTTCTTCTTTAGACTACTTACCTTTAACAATAATTCTGTCATCGCTAGATTGTTTTTAGAAGCATTCTGAATATGCAAAAAAGAAGTGCTTTTGATGATGCAAAACCCGTTACCCTTTTCCCTCTACGCCACAAATATTTTCTATAAATTTATTAGGGCGCTAAATTTTCCCTTTATTTTGTAAATATGTTTGGCTGAAACTATTAGTTGGAAATTCGGCATCTGACACCTCCAAAAAAAAGCTATATGTTGTGTATCGTTGGTTGATAGATAAATAGAAATTTCGTACAACTAATAATCGTGAATGTTTATAACCTCTCTAGGTTTTTAAAGCCGCAGCAGGCTTCAAAGATCTCCCCACTACTAACAGATGAATCGGACGAAAGGATTTCCCGGTATTTCCGAATAGCCAGTCAAAACCCCAGTTCCTCGGTAGCTCAGTTTGATGCAGAGCATTGCACTGGTATTCTAGAGGTCCCTGGTCGAGGAAAAACTTTTTTCCGATTTATTCCCGTACCCTTTGCCCTCTACGCCACAAATCTTTTCTGTAAATTTATTAGGGCGGTAAATTTTCCCTTCATTTTGTAAATATGTTTGGCTAAAATTATAATTTGGAAATTCGCCATCTGATACCTCCAATAAAACGCTATATGTCGTGTATCGTTGGTTGACAAATAAATAGAAATTTCGTACAACTAATAATCGTGAATGTGTACCTCCTTGTCTTTCTGTAAAGTTTCTAGAGAGCTCATGCCTCTTATCCGTGGAGATAAACCACATCCCATAAATGTCACTGTCTCAATCAAAAACAACACAGGATTAAGTGATTTTCCAGAAGACTTGTACAATAAACGCTATAAGTTTAATAAAGCTAACTTTCCCCTACTATACCAACTGCTTTCTCAGACTAATTGGACTGCTTTACTTAACACATCTGATGTTAACTCAGCAGTCTCAGTTTTTTACACATGCTGGTACACAAAATAAATTATTGACAACTTAAAGGAAAAATACCGTTTGCACAAAAGATATAAGACATCTAAACTGCCTTCTGACTACAATGTATTTTCTAGACTGCGTAGGACTATTAAAATCAAAATTGATCACGGGTAAAAAGTGATCCAAAACAGTTTTGGAAGTATGTTCGCCAGAAGCGGAATAAAACTCGAATCCCTGGAACCATGACTGTTGGAACCTCAGTCATTGAATCCCCCAAAACATAGTTAATTCATTTGCTGACTTTTTAAAAAATGTGTATGTTAATTCATCAACCCCTGTAGCAAACCAGAAACACAACACACAAAATATAAAAATTAACCCTCTTACTGAAGAGGAAGTACTAAAATCCCTCAAAAGACTTAAAAACTCACAGACCTCAGTAAATGACCAAATTCCATTTTTTATTCTACGTGACTGTTCCCAATGTCTTACCTCTCCCCTGCACCATATTTTCAACTTATTTCTTCAATCAAGCACCTTTCCAGACCAATGGAAAATAGCTAAAATCTCTCCTATACTTAAAGAGGGCAACATCAATAAAGTCGAAAATTACAGGCCTATCTCTATTTTGTCCAACTTCTCAAAGATGTTTGTGTTTTCAACAATTTATTTCATCAATTAAAAAATGTTATCTCTACCAAACAACCCGGCTTCTTTTCCAAGAGATCTACTGTTACAAACCTTTCTTTCTTTCTGGAAAAGGCATTCCAAGCCATTGGAGAAAGAAAATAACTAGATTTAGTGTATACAGACTTTACAAAGGCTTTTGATAAGTTGGACCATGGCCACGTGGCTTCAAAAATGTACTCTATAGGGTCTATGTAAGCGTCGTCAATTTGTTGAGTATAATGTGTTTAAGTCTTATGAGTACTTAACAACTAGCGGGGCCCCACAGGGGAGCAATCTTGCCCCTTTAATATTTGCAATATTTGTTAATGATATTACTGACACAATATCTTCTGACTGCCTCCTTTTCGCAGACGACCTAAAAATATTTAAAATCATAAATAATGTCACAGACTGTACTGCACTGCAAAAAGACCTTGACTCTCTGGCACATTGGTTTGCAAATAATAGATTGCCTTTAAACATAAACAAATGCAAGGTTATGACTATCTTAAATTTAAATAAGGAATGTATTTATAACTATACTCTTGAAAATATCTCGCTTGAACATGTTGATACAATTAAAGACCTGGGGGTAACTATCGACAAAATGCTAACATTTAATGATCATATTGACCAAGTGGTCAAATCAACATTAAGAACTCTTGACTTCATTATCAGATCAAACAAAGAATTCAAAAACTTGGACAGTATAATTACACTTTATAATAGTTTAATCAAATCCAAACTTCTCTATGCAGCTCTGGTATGGTTCCTTTATTATGATGTCCATGTGGATAGGCTTGAATATGTCCAGCGCAGGTTTTTAAAGTACCTATGCTGAACTACTTCTTAACAGATTTAATCTTCTGTCTTAAGCAAAGTACAATTTTAAGTAGCCAGTTATTTTTGTTTAAATTGTGTAACAATCTAATTGACTCACCCGAGTTGGTCAATTGTTTAAACTTTTTTGTACCTCCGAGAAACACTCGTCACCGAGTCACTTTCTACTTAGAATACAAAGCAACTAATTTATCTAGAAATGCGCCCATACATCGAGCCTGTTCACGATTTAATAACTTGTCAAATGTGCAAAACATCGATCTTTTTAAGGGATCTGTGGCAACTTTTAAAAAAATCATTAAGCCACTAATTTTTAATTTTTTATTTAAAATGTAAACTTTTAATTATTTAATTTAATTACTAGGTATGTTAAATATAAACTTTTGATTATTTAATTTCATTAATAGGTATCTATCTAGCACTATTATTTCTCACTATCTACTTTAGATACAGTAATTTAGGTACATGTTTGGTTTCTAATTTTACACTGTTGATTTTGTTTTATTTTATCTACATTTGGCACCAATTATTGTTGATTGTTAATTGTTAGTAATATTGCAGAGGCATTTGCTATTCCTATCTGAATTTAATTTTTAACTCTATGTAAGTTTATTTACTGTGGGTACCTACTTTTTACTTAAATTTTTTATTTTTTACTTGATTTTTTTACTTATCTATTTATCTTTGTTATTAATTGTCTTGTATTAGGATTTTTCTTTCCTGTTAGACAATAAACATTTTGAATTTGAATTTAACATCTCTAGGTTTTTAAAGCCGCAGTAGGTTTCAAAGATCTCCCCACTACTAATAAATGAATCGGACGAAAGGATTTCCGAATACCCAGTCAAAAACCCCAGTTCCTCGGTAGTTCAGTTGGTAGAGCATTAGACTGGTATTCTAGAGCTCCCGGGTTCCAATCCAAACTTTTTTCCGATTTGTTCCCTTACCTTTTGCCCTCTACGTCACAAATCTTTTTTGTATATTTATTAGGGCGCTAATTTCCCCGCATTTTGTAAAAAGTATTTATTTGAATGTGATATGAAATAGCAAGTAACCAAAATTCTTGATTTGAGTTTTGCAAAATGCAGCACCTACATTTAAAAATAAACTAAATAAAATAGTGCACAACGGAGGTTACAAAACTTTAAATATTAAACACGTATTTTTTTACACAACAATCAAAAGATCTTGGGTGGAAATAACGAAAATTCAAACTTGGATGAGCATCCCACAAGGAACACACAAAAGATCAAAGCGAAAAGAGAAATGATTAAACGATGTTTCGCCCTGGGTAACCAGCGTGGGCTCATCAGTAGTTTCACTGGTCACGTATTTTTTTGTTAAACACCTAACATTCAGTCAAAATCAGTCAAATCATGGTTTCTGGAAATTAATTGTTTTTAATGATTTTGCCACTGCTAATCTTCATATTTTGTTTATGTTAGTCAAATATGCAAACCTAAAGAACTTTTATTAGTTAAAAATATTAACAAGCGGGGTTTTTTGTGAATAACTTATTAGAGCATTATAAACGTGACATTACCATAATGAGTTTTTTTAAATAAATTAAAAAACAGATTTCACCCACTATTGACACATTTATGGAAGGGCTCAAAAGTGTAATCGATTTTGTTAAATTATACACACTTTTTCAAGAATGAAAAGACATTTGCAAATAAATAAATTTACATCTGAAATATTTTGTATACCAATTAAATATTTTTCTATTTTAGATTAGAAGAAGATAAGCAAAACAGTGAAATCACATGGGGAGAGGGTGGAGAATGGAGCATGCGTTCTCGGTCGAGATCAAGAAGAAAAGCAGTTACAGTCTCAGGACCCTATATTGTGTATATGTTGAGGCCGCAAGACATCATGGAGGACTGGACTATTATAAGAACAGCTTTAAAAAGAACATCATGATATTTGGACAGCGAGATTTGATGATTCCTTGAACAAGTATATTGAAAAAAGCTTCATACATGCTTCAAGGTCTGTATATATATATATACATTATTTCAGAATTATCTTAGTTTTTAGTGAACTGCTGAGAAAGGTACTTTTTGTTACGTTGTTTGAAAGTATTTTATTTATTTTTTTCCCCTTAGGGTAGAATAGTATTTAAGTAATTTTAGGCAAGTAATTAATTCTTTATGTTATTTTTCTCACTGACTGTTTAAATAAGTATTTTTGAGAATATAGAATTAAATCAGTTTAAAAACGAGTTTTTTAGTGAAAAATGAATTAAAAGTATTGACGTCTTAACATTAGCTATAATTATATATTTTCCACGTTATTTACTGTTTAAAATCAAAAGAAGATAAATGTATCTATAAACTTTTAACTTTCACCTTTAATATTATAAACATTTTTAACATCTTCAACTAATTTTTCTATTTGATTCTCATCACTTGTCGTATCATTTTTTTCATCTTGCTGCTCCACTTTGTTTTGTTTATCATCTTTTCTGTCAAAATTTAATACAGGCTCAATTTTCTGTGGCAATAAATGTTTAATGGGTTCAACAACTAGCTCTCGGTCCAAAAATGAAATTTTCTCTTCTTGTAAAACTTGCAAACTAACTCCAATGATGTTCGCTATTTGATTGGGCGGATAAATTATGTGTACACATTTTTGGATGTGGGGTATCAAATCGTCTGCGAAACACATACATAGTCTAGTGAAGGCATCTTTTGAATAGTTGGAGAATGCCAAATGTTCTTGAGAGTACAAAATTAGCAAAGATTTCGCAATAAAAATCAAAGATTTCTGAATTGAATTGACTATTCTATCAATTATCGCTATGGGCGCGTATAGTCTCAAACCGTTTAAGGTTTTTAACACGTGGTTTAGATACTCTGCTAAAGGATAAAATTCCAATAAACTATCTGGTGGATGTAGGGGATCATTTTCTTTACTTTTCCAAGGAATGTTTGGTAAATGTTTGTTGATTAAAGTAAACCTTTCAATATTTCCCTCAAAATTTATCATAGCTTTTGAAATTGAATTACTAAAATTTTCAAAAATTTGATTGGTGAAAATTGGGACTAGGAGTGGTCGAAAATCACAGCCAACTTTACTAAAGGATAAGCCAAAGTACATACATTGTTCCATGATGGATTCCAAGGAAGAGATATACTTCAAATCATCTTCAAGTGTGATAAGGAAGTCTGATATCTAAAATGAAAACCATAACTCAGTCTGCAGTATATTTAAAGTTCTAAAAAACTATAAATAATAATTTATATGTACTATAAATTTTCTATGTACAGGGTGTTACTGTTCCAAATTGGGAGGTTTAAGGTACACTGGATTTAAAAAAAAAACGCATACATGCAATCACAAAATTGACCTTTCTAAAAATGTATAATATATATGAACTACCAGCTAAAATGCCTAAAAACTTCAAAAGTACGACAATTTGTCATATTGTTTAAAAAAGGTCTCTAAAACTGAAAATATGTTTTTACTTAAATTAAACGCAACCTTATTTTTATATTAAATTTTGCATAATACTAAAAAATCAGCAAAAATAATGTTTTAGTAAAGTCTTTATTGAACAATATCAAATTATCACTCGAATAACGGACGAAGACTATTCTATAAAGAGGGCGGTAACTATTTTGGAGTTGATAAAATAACAATAATGCGATGGAAGCAGCGCTGGATTGAAAACAATTCGACGAATAGGAAACTTGGATTAGGACAAAAACGATGGTAAACTTAATACTAATTATTTTAACTTAAAAAAGAACTAAAATAAATAATTTAATTTAATAGGATCGCCATTTCTCTATTACAAGCTGCAAACGTCTGGGCATTGAAAAGGTTAAATTTTGAAAATACTGATGGTCTTCTGAGAGCTGATCCAATGCGCGATAAATAGCATCGCTTAACTCATCAGCATTTCGTGGTCTCCAATTCCTTTGGTATATTATTTTAACGATTCGACCACATATATTTTCCATTGGGTTAAGGTCAGGGCTGTTGGCTGGCCAAGGAAGTGTTTCTATATTATTATTCTGAAACCATTGGCGGACAACATTAGCCGTGGGTACTGGACAGTTGTCCTGCTGATAAACGAAGTCATTATGGCAGCATAACGTTTTCAAGGATTTCAATATATCGTTCACTATTGAATCTTCCTTCGATTCTCCAAAAAAAACCCAAACCTCTAGCACTAAACCAGCCCCACATGTTTACAGAAAAATGTCCAGCTTTTTTAATTTGGTTTGTATATAGGAGTTCAAATCTAGAATTTGGTGGACGATAAACTAAAATTCTCCTGCTGCTTGAAGATGATTGAAAAATTTTTTCAATCAGTGAAAACCACCCTCTCCCAGAAGTCATTATCACGAAGAACGTTGTTCAGTGCAAAAATCACTCTGGCCTGTTTTTGTTCTTCTGTTAGAAAAGGCTTCTTTGCAGCAACTCGACAAGAGACTTCTGATTTCGTTACTCTTCTATTTACTGTCGCTAAAGAACACGGAAATAATGTTACATTAGCTGCTTCAACCGACGTTGAAAAAGGATTTTGTCTGAGATGGTCAATAAGTCCTTTCCTATCCGTAGAATTATTTTCAATCCAGTGCTTTTTCCACCGAATTATCGTCATTTTATCAACTCCAAAATAGGTGGCCACTCTTTTTATAGACCAGCCGTCTTCTATAACTCGAGTGATAATTTGAACTTTTGTAAATGTTGATATTTGTGGCATTTTTAAGGATGTCACACTGAATTTTAAGCTGTCAGGCAAACTAAGCTGGTGCAACACCTTTCTCAACTAAAAAGCCAGTTAACTCATTTTCGTTTTAGTATCCTTTGGCCTATGATCGGTACCATATTGACACCAAACTGACAGAAAATCCATGTTTTACTTGTCAGTTTGGTTATAAAAATGGCAGCCACATTAGGCTAAAGGGCACTGAGGCGATAGGAGTTAACAGGCTTGGCTGGTGGTGTCTTATAATAGTATACACTAATGGAAAGCTAAATTTTGTGGCATAGGAAAAAATGCATGTATGAGTTTTTTTTGAAATCAAGGTACAATAAATTTTCTAAAAGAACTTAATTAAATTGGGAACTTTTGGGAGGTTTAAAGTACTTCCAGGGGAGATAGAAAAAACTGATCCCCATTTGCAAGGCTTAATTTTCAAGAGAAGTTTAAAGGTGTAAACTGCATCTTGATATGTCAAGCCAGTTTTGAGCTACGGGGGCTTTTTAAAAAGTATGCATTTTGGGTAAATGGTTTTTTGTATACTTATTAAGGCAGAATTCGACTGTTAAACTGGATTGGCTGTGTCACTTTTGTGAAAAACGCTCGTGAACCTGGAAAATGTTCGGGTTATTGTCCCCTTTTTTACTATGTATATGTGTAAGTTACTGTTCCAAATTGGGAACTTTTGGGAGGTTTAAGGTACTTCCAGGGGATATAGAAAAAACTTATCCCCATTTGCAAGGCTTCATTTTTAGAGAAGTTTAAAGGATTAAACCGCATCTTGATATTTCAAGCCAGCTTTGAGCTACGGGGGCTTTTTAAAATTATACATTTTGGGTAAATGGTTTTTTGTATGCTTATTAAAGCAGAATTCGACTGTCAAACTGGATTGGCTCTGTAACTTTGGTGAAAAACGACCGTGAACCTGGAAAATGCTCAGGTTATTGTCCCCATTTCTACTATGTATATGTGTAAGACATACTAGAGACCAGAGGGCTCAGCCGATTTTGACAAGCGTTTTCGTCGTGACTTTTGTCTGTCGGTCTGTGTGTCTGAGAAAGGTAGGAAAGGGGGGGGTCCGAAACAGAAGAAACGGTATTGGGTGATCACTCTAAAGAAACCAAAGAAAAAACATTTATATTATCAGATGACTTTATACTTTTGTAAGTTATATCTCAAAAGTATAAAAAAAATGACAGAATGGCGGCTCGCATCCGCCATATTGATTTTCTTCTTGAACAATATGGCATATAGTATCTCTCACGATACACTTAACACGGTATGCTACTATTTATGTCAAATTCCGTCGCCTTCCGTGCACTCATAAACTGACGTCAACGTTTGAAGTTTTATTAGCGTGCTCGATTGAGAGAATCAGTTCACTGCGTTGATATAATTGTCTCATATTTTATTTGAAACCATAAGGCACAACCAAATATACGATTTGATTAAGGGCCTTCTACGATAACAACACACGACTTGTGCAAGTACCACTTTGTTGTTTGATAATGATTATTTCAGTGTCAAAATTTATTTATAATTATTTCAAACTTTTGGATGTAAAAACTTACAAAATTTAAAAAAAAAACATTAAATACTTCAGCTTTCCAAGGGAAAATGATGTAGAAATGAAATGGCCTATTGCCTACCAAATATAAACGAAAAACTGAAGGCAACACTAATGTTTTACCATAGCTCTATATTTAGGATATGGTTTTAGGAAATGCCATATGTATATTTTGAGTTATGATTTATTTTAGTTCAACCTATTTATTTTTCTTTCAATGTCTAGTTTTGTTTTGTATAAAGTAGGTACATTTTCATAACGTTACTATTATTAGGCTAAAAGCGGCAATCATATAGGTAATCGTAATTTTTTTCCAGATAGGATTTGTTCAGAACATTTCGAAGATAGTTGTTTTGAAATTCAAAAACTTATGAACTACACCCCAAAGAACGCTCGTAATTTAAGGGTTAATGTAGTACCTACTTTAAATTTACCTGGAAGTTTAACATATTCTGTACGCAAGCAAAAATACCAAGAAAAATCGCCGGTGTTTGACAAAAGAAGACGTGAATCAGAGCACAAATTAGAGGAACAAATCTTATGTTTTAAGTTCGTTAACTTAAACCATTTTTTTAGTTTACTCTTACTGAAATAAAATGTTTTATTATTTAAATATTATCTTAATTGTCTGTTATTTTGATTGAGGTTGGGGCGAGTAAGGAGTTGTTTGTAAAAACTAAGACACGGTTCGAAGCTCTTCCGCCATTTTTTTTAATTTTTAAACTAAATCAACCACACCTAACTTAAACAAACGCAAGTCAACCCATGCCAACCAAAAAACACATTAAACGCGCGTCGGCCCAAAATTACATTACATCACAAAGTGACGTCACGCCGAGATGCTTATTGTCATACCGTGTTAAGTGTATTATGGTACCCCTGAGACTCCGAGCACTCCAGCGGTACCACTTTTGTCAAAATCGGCTGAGCCTTCTGGTCTCTAGCATGGCATACACATATACATAGTAGAAATGGGGACAATAACCCGAGCATTGTCCAGGTTCACGGACATTTTTCACCAAGTGTGACGAGCTTATACATATGTAGCTTATCTGTGTGTATGTACATACCAAAAAATAAAAATTATTTCACCGTTTGTTCTTTTTTAATCAGCGATTTTAAGAAACATTGAATTTTAAAAAAAAATGTTACGTTTTTCAAGTTTGTGCCGCCACTGAGAGTGACGTAAATGAAAAATGTCAATTTTTTCAACTGCATTCAATAGCCTGGTTCGCTTCCTCAAAACTGGTGTACTGGAAGTAGCAAGTTCGCTACTCCAATACAACAAAATAGGCCAAAAACTAATTTTAGTGAAAAATCCCTAAAATCTGAAACCTCCAACTTTCAACACCTATATCTCTGAAACCGTGGGTCGGATCAAAAAGAGGTCCACTTAAACGTTGATCAGGGAGAACCGATCTACAACATATCAAAAGCCCAGCCCATTACAACCGAGAGCCAGTGGCAATGCTAAGTAAGCGGGGTCCTTTTAGGAAAAGTTTAAAAATCAAATAAAAAAGGGTGATTTCCTAAGAAAAATACAAACTGTGTGTTGTATCTCAAAAACTAAAAATTCTGCGTTAAAAAATCTGCAAAAAAACCATTTATACCAAAGAAAAATTTTCAAACAAAAGTTATAGACCCCATCCCAAAAAGCCCCTGTACCTTGGAAATGACTTGATATATCAAGATGCAGTTTCACCTTTAAACTTCTCTTAAAAATGAAGTCTGGCAAGAGTGGGTCAGTTTCACCCTGTACATTTTAAATGCTAGTGTACAAGTAGATTTATAAATATTGTTAAAAACCTTACCCTATCGTGGATCCAGGAATAAAACATCAACTTTTGATTAAAATCACTTTTTCCAGGACCTGCGGATACTGAATCATCAGTAAAAACGGCTCGGAACTGTGTAATAATGTTAAATAGGTTCACTCTTGTAAGTTCAATGGTTTTTGTCAAGTGATGGTTGCCTACAAATGAAGAAATTATACCAAATTGGGGATTCAAAAAAAGAAATAAACAAAAACAATAATTGTAAATAAAATTTATATGTTTTTTGCCGATTCATATGAAACTACTTGTTTTGGGATTTTCGCCACTAAGTTAAGGAAATTTTTTCAAAAATATGTTAAAAATTACTGCGTAAATTCCCAGAGAATTTTGTTTGTCACTGGTTTTTAAATAAGATAAAAAATATTTTGCCTACACACACACAAATCCTAACTAGAATAAAGTACTTATCTGACGTTTCGGCAGAAACTACTGCCGTTTTCTTTTCAAAACTTTTTTAAAAATATCTGTCTGTTGTCATACAACTGACTGATGTATATTTCAAATATTAACTTGACAGTTTGGTGTGTCGATAGTAGCCGAGAGTAGAAATAAACTCTCGTGTTTCGGACTTCCATTGTCTATATTTTATTTATACACGACGTTTCCATCAGTACAATCTCTGATCGTCTTCAGGTGCAAACTACAATCTATTCCTGAGGCTACGTACTTATATACTATGGGAAATCACTCAACCGTGAAGTTTAAAAAGTTGGTTCCGCCCAAGGAGGGGCTTCCAAATATTTGGAATTTCAACACTTGCCTTACTGAAAACACCCTGATTCTGTCCAATAAAGGCAGCTTCAAGGAATTTTCGTTTCTTCCAGTGTGACTCCTTGTGTAAAACCTTTGCTTCTGTCCACTTCATTCGGTGTTGTTTTAACCATGCGTGTTCGGCGATTCCTGATTTCATTGTTTCACCTCTTTGGGTATTCGTCTGATGTTCTTTAAGAACATCTTAAAGCCAAGTGTTGAAATTCCAAATATTTGATTATTTCAAATTCATCATTGTCTCAAACTTTCAAACAAACGATATTGGAGTTTAATAAAATTATATTACAGAAGAGATTTGTGGCGTAGAGGGCAAAGGGTGATGGAATAAATGGGAAAAAAGTTTTTCCTCGACCAGGATTTGAACCCGGGACCTCTAGAATACCAGTCTAATGCTCTACCAACTAAGCTACCGAGGAACTGGGGTTTTAACTGGCTATTCGGAAATCCTTTCGTCCGATTCATTTGTTAGTAGTGGGGAGATCTTTGAAGCCTACTGCGGCTTTAAAAAC
The DNA here is from genome assembly GCA_963921995.1 of Oxystoma pomonae. Lineage (NCBI taxonomy): Eukaryota > Metazoa > Arthropoda > Insecta > Coleoptera > Brentidae > Oxystoma > Oxystoma pomonae. The sequence continues at coordinate 35,817,091 of OY998167.1, read as the reverse complement.
CTAGACATGTTATAAATACGATGAAGTCATAAAGACAAGGAGGTACACATTCACGCCACAAATCTTTTCTATAAATTTATTAGGGCGCTAAATTTTCCCTTCATTTTGTAAATATGTTTGGCTGAAATTATTAGTTGGAAATTCGCCATCTGACACCTTCAATAAAACGCTATATGTCGTGTATCGTTGGTTGATAGATAAATAGAAATTTCGTACAACTAATAATCGTGAATGTGTACCTCCTTGTCTTTATAACATGTCTAGGTTTTTAAAGCCGCAGTAGGCTTCAAGGATCTCCCCACTACTAACAAATGAATCGGACGAAAGGATTTCCGAATAGCCAGTTAAAACCCCAGTTCCTCGGTAGCTCAGTTGGTAGAGAATTAGACTGGTATTCTAGAGGTCCGGGGTTCAAATCCTGATCGAGGAAAAACTTTTTTCCGATTTATTCCCTCACCCTTTGCTCTCTACGCCACAAATCTTTTCTGTAAATTTATTAGGGCGCTAAATTTTCCCTTCATTTTGTAAAATTATATTTGTTTGAGTGTTTTCGATTTTCGATTACATTATAAAAATACAAAAAAGAATCTAAAAAGTCTTGAAAATAATAATTTCTTTGGAAACGGCAGTAGAGTTTCTGCCGAAACGTCATATAAGTACTTTATTCTAGTTAGGATATTATTTTTAGGCAAAATATTTTTATCTTATTTAAAAACCAGTGACAAACAAAAAAAAAATTTCTTTAGGAATTTACACAGTGATTTTTAACATATTTTTGAAAAAATTTCCTTAACTTAGTGGCAAAAAACGCAAAAGAAAGTAGTTTCAAAACAATAATTGTACTTACGATTTTCTTCAGGAATATACTTTATACACTGTTCCAACCAGGACTTCCTAGCCTGCAAAAACTTTAGTCTCAGTTCAACTTCAGTAAAAACTTCCATTCTCCTTAAAAATCCAACTATTTCCAAACACTTGGGAAGGGTTAAGTCCTGACGTAACTGGGATAGAAGTTGATGTAACATTAAATACCAGGCTTCATTCACTTCTTGCAGAATGTTCTAAAATGATAATTCCAATACTTGTGAACTATACTTCATAACTGGCATTATTATTAAACCCCCCCCCCCCCCGAGAAGCCTGGTTATGGTCACATTTTTACGCCAAATTAAGTTTTTTTTTATTTATCCCTAACCACCCCCCCAAGTCAATTCCTGGGTGCGCTACTGGTTTTTAGCAACACTGCCATGCATGTTAATAATTATCATGAAAAGCCAGGAAAACCGCCAAATGAACGCATACACCGGAACTACAGAGGTCTATATTACAATCCTTCAATTTCCTTGGCCAGAATGCCCAGACTTTTGGAAAAAAGAAAACCTAGTTTTTTTTTTCGCTCAGGCAGGGAAATATAAAAAGGAATATAATCCATTAATTCCCGGCGAGCTGGAAATCATTTTAATACCTTTATTCGGTCCTAAATACGTGTAATCTGAGTTTGCACCATTCCAGGCGGTGAGCTTAACTTTTGGTTTCCAAAAAACCGCCAAATTTTTGCACTTTTTTTCGATTTTTGCTTGTAGCTGGAAAACGGTGGGTCGGACGGAAATTGCATTTTATTTAATAATGTATAAGACTATATTCTGCGTCGAATGACATCAAAAACGTCCAATTCGGTTTAGCGGTATAGCCGAAAAATTTTTAATTTCGGTGCAAAATTAAATTTTTTCATATTAAAGTAGTCTTTATGTTTTTTTTATAAATTTCGATTTTTTTTGGCCTTAAAAAAAAATCACCTCAGATCACCTTTATTTATTTATATTTTAATTGCCGGTGCAGCTGCGACCATCAGAAATAGAGACCTCATAGATGTGTGGCTAGAAACCCCGAAAGGATTGCGAAAACAGATAGTCTATGAGAAAATATTGTCTCTAATTGAAGTGGACGAACTTTCTAAAGATATAAAAGATAAAGCAAAGAAATGTTTGGATTAAAGATTGCCATTAAATGCGAGTATTAGCTAGTTGTAATGCCATTGATCTGGATAAGTTTAGGGTATTGCTAGACGAAACCACAAATTTGTATATATTTCTTAAGTGGTACAATATGCCAAACACAATACACAAAGTGTTTGTTCATGGGTGTGAGATAATCGATGAATTTGCCTTACCCATCAGAGAACTCTCTGAGGACGCGCTTGAGGCAAGGCATAAAGAAGTCAGAAAGCTTCGATTATCTCATACCAGAAAATGTTCTAGAACAGTTACAAATAGCGATTTATTGCGTATTCTTCTTATTACCTCAGACCCCTTCATTTCATCGAAAAGAAAGGTGGCAAACAAAAAAAATGCAGATTTAAATGAAGAGGTACTAAAGTATTTTAAACAAGAAGAAAACATGATAAAGGGTTTAGATTTAGATCTGAATTTATTTGGAACTAATTAGGAATGCTCAGATTCAGAATAGATTAATTATTGTAATATTTTTTATAGTATTATTATTATTATATGTTTATACAGGATGTCCCTAGCAGGGGTATCACGCCTATATTTTTTTTTTATTTTTAGATAAATAAATAAAATTTGATACCGATTAAACCGGAATAAGTGAGAGAAAAGAACTGAATACATATAACAATGCATCTGTAAGTGATATACTTATGTACCAAATTTCATTTGTTTATGTTTCAATATAAAAAAAATATGGTGATGAGCCACCTGCTAGGGACACAACCGGTATATGATTTTAAATTTGAAAGGTTATAGGTACGTCTAGGTATAGTGTATTTCTTATGTTATTGTATATAAATTAGTTTATTCAGAAGGTTTCCAATTTGGTTTAAATTTTTATAGTATCTATTGTTTTATATTTCTGTTTATAGTAGTATGTATAGTGTATTTGTTGTTCTGCCAAATTAAATAAATTCAATTAACGAAGAAACATTTAAAAAATCTCTGTCTGAACTTTTTACGAGCTATGTGATCAGATAAGTACCGTACGTGATACCATGGTTTAAAGTATATCTAGCAACGGTGCGAAATATATTTTTAAAATATAGATTTTTACTAATTACGGCCACATGACAAGTTTTAAATGTTCCCTTTTTTAGTTCTTCTCAAACTTCTAACCCAAACTTTCAATAGACCACTCAAGGTGAATCACCCTGTATATACAATAATAAATTTTACAAGATTTGGACCTTTTAGCAAGAAATCAACCAGCGATTACAGAATTCCAATTGGTTAATACGGTACCACACTGTGCATCGGTTAATTGCAACGCTTCATTTTGTAGCTATTTTGTTACGGTTAAATTAATTGTGTGGCTGCAAACGTTTTGACTTGTCTCACAGAATCACATATAAAAAGTTTTCAAAATAATTCTAGATTTTTTTTTATTAATTAAAACGGCTGCAGCTGCAATATTAATTTAACCGTAACAAATAAGTTACACAAAGGCTACAAAATGTAGCGTTGAAAATATGTGGGTCCTTTATGATGGTCCCCCCATGTTAACCAACGTCATTTTTCGGCTTTCTAAGACCACATATCTTTAAAACAGATATTCGTATCTTAACATCCAGAAATCGGCTGCAGCTGCAATATTAAACAATAAAAAAAATCTAAAATTATTTTAAAAACTTTTTATACATGATTCCCTCAAACAAGCCTAGCTACAACATGTAGTTTAAAAAAAACAAAATGAATCTCGTGTCCGCAAATAAAAATTAAAGTAACACTCGTGGCATATCGGACAAAGCGTTTTTGTTTCTCACTTCATTACGACCAGGCCTCCGATGCAGTGTTGCCACCCCGTTATCGTAGACTGTCCCACGCAGAGGCACAAAATATTTGGTTTAAAAATCCCTACGTAAATTTTTCGTTTTCGATTCAAATTTAAAGAATAACAAAAAAAATAAGAAAAATGCGTATTAAATTAAAAATAAACACGTATTATAAGATATGAAGTAACATAACTATTAACTAACCAATCTAAGTCACGCTTTTTTAAAGGAATAATCCTTGTGTGCTGGGTAATTTCTGCCACACGCTTGCTAAATTGGTAACATCAATAAAATTCGAAAAATGATTTGCCAACGAAAGAATATCTGCTTCACAGCTATGGAGCGGTAAAAATGCAACCTGCGAATCTAAAAATGTAGCAGAGTATTGATTGTTTACTGCAGATTTAAGACTCGACTCGAAAATAGTTAATTGTCCCGCGTGGACCCTGAAAATCCCTCAAATCGGGATATATCCCTCGAGGTGGCAACACTGCTCCGATGTCTAATGGAGAATCCAGACACCTACAGACCTGTGTCATCTTTATTAGGAATCATCAGGGAGTCATAGGATTGTACTTGGCAGTTGAAGCTACAGAGTGACCATACACACCTCTCGAATTTAAAACAAAAAGTTTGTAATTCGTGGAGACGTAGTAACTTTGTGCGCCACCTGTCGAGTAAACCGAGAAACTGTAGGTGTCTGGATTCTCCATTAGACATTGGAGGCCTGGTCCTAATGAAGTGAGAAACAAAAACGCTTTGTCCGATATGCCACGAGTGTTACTTTAACCACATTTATTGTTTATTTGATCTTCATAGCTTTGACAGAACTAAAGTTATAGGGTGGCCCCTCAGCTTAATGGTTAAGCTAGGGGAGTCGCGTTTTATCGAAAATGGCTGCAACTATAAAATTAATTTAACCGTAACAAAATAGCTACAAAATGTAGCGTTGAAAATATTTGGGCTTTTTATGATGGCCCCCCAGGTTAACCGACGCACAGTGGGGTATTCGACCGGAAAAGTTGGTCATTAATCGAAAAACTAATATTACAAAATATTTGTATATACATCGTCGCTGCGTTCACCGTGGTACACGCAACGTGCGTCGAAACTTGTTCGTTTTATTGAGTGCTTAAGTGTCGTTGCGCTAGCGGAAATTATTGCCGATTTCAAATATTTTTCTTGGAAATAAAAAACTTTTTATTAAATACTAATAATAATATTTTACTAAATACGTTTTAGTTATAACGAACGCCTATGGTTTATCAAACCAGGAATTTATCAGACCGTATTTAATTTAAAAAAATTATCGTAAGAATTTCATCAAACTCATTCAATAACAAACCCGGAATTCGTAAAACCCGTAATTTATCGGAAAATGTTTGCTAAATTGACTGCGCATTCGCCAATAACACATGAATGCAAGACGGGTGAATGCAAGTGACATCTATACACAAATTAATGAACGCAACCTGTAAGTATGCGCGCGTAACAGCGACAAAAGGTCGGGCCGCTGCGCCACCTGCGTTTACGCCTCCGGTTCATGTGGTATTGGGAATGCGCAATTAATTTAGCAAAAATTTTCTGATAAATTACGGGTTTTAAGAATTCCGGGTTTGCTATTGAATGAGTTTGATCAACAATGGTTTGATTAAAAACGGGTCTTATAAATTTCGAATTTGTTATTGAATGGGTTTGAAGAAATAAGGTTCGGATAAAAAATTGATTTAACGAATTGCTGTTCCTATAGTGAATGATTTTATAATTGAACTTTATTTTATTTAACCGGTTTGATTTTGCACATTCTGATAAACCGTGGGCGTCCGTTATAACTTAAATAAAAGTTTGCAGTCCATTATTAAACATATTTATTTTTTTGTTATAGAATTTTTGTAAACTTTTAGTTTTATATCGGGCATAATCGAGTAGTGAAAATTTCTGTTCTCAGTTTAGCTGAAACAATACTCAGTCTCAAACCTAAAATAAAAATGAATTTTTGGCCTGCTAGGAACTCGCCTTATTTAAATGTATATTTCTTGCCTAATTATTTTTGTGTTGGGTGGTAATGCGCGGTAAAAGTCTTTCGCGGTAAATTCTTGCGCGCTAGAGGCCGGAAAAGTAACGTGTGATTTAAGCAAGTTTACTAAAATTTTACGAAAATTCGGAGATTTTTTGCAGAAGCCGAGAAACAAGTGCTATGTTTTCATGGATATTGAATTCGTTTTTAATATGTTTTGAAAACTTTTTTTTCATGAGTTTTCATGACAGGTTTTCAAATCGATTTTGAATCGATTTGAAAACGGTTTTCAAATTTTGATATTTGGCAGCTGACCTGTGTCATACTTGTCAAATATTCATTTTTGAGTCTTGGTACTTTTTTTTTAAAAAACGTATTTTATTCAAAAGATGATGTTGGCCCTTGCCACACATTTTTTTTTAATTTTAATTACTACTCTATTTGCAAGTGGAAGTAAAGAAACAAATGCTGGACTGGCATATGTGCATAGCACATACACTATGGAGAGGTAAGACCAAGTTACCTTTTACACTCTTCCCTGGTTTTTTTCAACCTATTAAGTTTTATCCAAGGATTTGAACCCACAATACACCAGCAACCAACAAACCTAACTGAATTGTGTCAGTCGGCTAACTGACTGGGCCACCAGGGCTGGTGAGCAAGATGTCAGTTAAGTTTGTTTTGACAGTTTTTAATTATTCTTCAATAAAAATATTTCAATTAACCATTTCAATTTTTGTTTCTCATTGGCCTGAAGAAGTTTTTGTATGGATATTTTTCTCATATTGACCTTTGCAAATTTAGGAATTAAAAGGGATCCAAAAATCTGAGTAAGTCAATTAACAGAACATTTTTAGTTAAAAGGCCTACTATACAGGGACACCACTGCCCAATCTCCTTTTTTGTTCTATTTTTTTCTTGAAATACTGGGAAAACCTGTGATTTTCCTGGCAAAAACATATATATGATTTCAATAAATCCAAAATTCCAGCAAGTTTTACTCAAGCTTAACAAAAAACCCATATAAATATAAATAATAAATAAATCCTAAACCTTGTCTATGTTGGTAAATCCTGCACTTAAGTCTTACCATAAATATGGGAATATCAGGAAACTTGGTCCCCATCTTTCTAACATAAGCAGCAAGCTCAAGAGCATCATCATACAATCTGTCATTGATAAATGAAGTCATTAATTGCGGCAACTCTAGGATCTCCAATAACTGTGTGTTTTTTGTCAATGTCAAAGAATTCAGTTTTCTTAAGTTTGAAATTCCACTAGATTTTTCGCTAAATTCTTGACATTTGTGTTCAAAGTTTGGTGCGTCCACCAGTAATTGATCTAACTTTTTTTCTATTGAATTAAACTGAATAGAAAGCTTCTTTGAGCACTGTGCAGTTTCAATAAAAGTTCTGTAATTTGTAATGGTGACTTCTTGGGTTTGGTCTTCGATATTTTGTTGCTCTTCAAGTAGTTTTTGGGGCTCTTTAATAATGTCTTCAATTTTATAGTTGCCTATTTTTGTTAAGTAGTCATTGAGAGCAGGGTTGTATTCAAAGTTTTCTGTAAAAGAACAAAAAAGTTAGCAAGTATAAACACGTATTTATGATTTTCCATTGCAGAAATTGGAGAGCAACCTAACTATGCTTCTTCCCTTGCTGGTCAAGGCTAATTGCAGAACTTTATAGGTTTATTTGGGGTTGAGTCATGCTCATTTTTCATATTATAATACCGTATTTAAAAACTACACTGCCTGTTTATCAAAAAGGATACATTAAACAACCCCACAAAGGATCTTAAAAAATGATTTTCATGATATATTAGAAAGAGAAAACAGGGGAATATTTTTAATTGAAAACTGCAGAATAATACATTTACATGAAGCAGCACAACACTGTACTTAACTAAAAAGCCTGTTAACTCCTACCGCTTCAGTGCCCTTTAGCCTATTGTGGCTGCCATTTTTATAACCAAATTGACAAGTAAAACATGGATTTTCTGTCAGTTTGGTGTCAATATGGCCAAAGGATACTAAAACGAAAATGAGTTAACTGGCTTTTTAGTTGAAAATGGAATTATTTTTCTGAGGCTTTTTCTAGTATTAAAATCTGAACAAAAATATTTTTAATGAGATGTGACCTCCTGTGACCCTCCTCACCCTAAGGGGGTTAATTGCCCACCTTTGGGGTGGTGTAATGAGCCTTTAGCTTAGTCACAATTTTGAGGTGCACCTCAGCAAAAACTGGTGAATTATTTATCTATCATAATTTAGACAATGAACGCTTTCTCTAATATAAAAATCGGTAATTATGCAGTATACGGTTTTCTGCCATTTTTTATTTTTTTTGAAAAATTCCTAGGGACCCTGGAAGGTACCCCCATAAAGAATTTTTCAGAAAAAATCAAAAATGGCAGAAAACCGTATACTGCATAATTACCTAAAAATCTGGTAATTATGCAGTATACGGTTTTCTGCTATTTTTGATTTTTTTTGAAAAATTCTTTATGGGGGCACCTTCTAGGGTCCCTAGGACCCCAAATCCGTCTGCGCCGGTTGGTTTTTTTTTTTTATTTTTTTTGGTTTTTTTTAATTTTTTTTCACTAAAACAAACCAAACCAACACAGTCCAACCCAACCTAATTCAAACCAACCCAAAACAATTAAAAAAACACTTTACAACCCCCCCTGGGCACCCTTTTTTCTCGTTAAAAAAAAAAAAAAAAAAAATCGGGCGCAGGCGGATTTGGGGTCCTAGGAACCCTAGAAGGTGCCCCCATAAAGAATTTTTCAAAAAAAATCAAAAATGACAGAAAACCGTATACTGCATAATTACCAAAAATCTCCTTAAAATAGAGGGAAAAACAGATATTTAAATTTTCTATTATTTTAAGTGTTTACTGGATATTTTCCCCGGTTTTTTCTTCTTAGTAGAGTGCCTACCTGGATGTCCATCTGGATACAACAATGTTAATAATTTTTCTCTATCGGGGTCCATTTTTCCGAATTTTTCTTGTTATTCAAAGATCTACTTATTTTTCATATATTTTTATTTACGTGGAAAAAATAAAAACAAAAAAGTAGGGTTAGGTTATTAGAGAAAAAATTCTTTAAAATGCACGTCCGTCGATTACGATAGTCCATAGACATCTGAACTGGACCAAGTGGATCGTCATCGTCAAAGGGTGGTGAAAGATTGAAGTGGTGCCCAAACCAGAAAAACCAAGTGAAAGTGCAAAATATGTTTCTGTTATTATTTCTTCTGTGTTGGTTGGGATTTCATAGTAATTTCGCAGCTAAAAACAACATTTTGTTTGTTATTGTAGACGATTTAAATTACGGACTAGGTTGTTACGGTAACAAGGAGATTTACACCCCAAACATTGATAAATTGGCCTCAAGAAGCTTTCTTTTTCAAAGGACGTACGCTCAGGTAAGCGAAAACGTACTTAAAAACTCGTGGTAAACAAATAAGAAAAGATTTACAAAGAAAATAGATATCTATGGTTTCTCTGGGAGGCTATTATTAAGTCGCAAAAGGTCTGTTTCTGGGAGCCGTATTGTTCTCTTTTTCCAAATGCATTCGTCTGAGAGAGATCGGATGCAGCACGGCGGGTATGCTGGATCTCTCTCACACAAATCACACTTTTATACGTTGGCACATCTCCTTCTCACTTTAAACCATAGAAATAGATTTATTTCTATGCATTAAACCCACTTCCAAGGTGTCCTAGAGGCCCTCTTGGTAAAACAATAAAACCCAAAAATCCTATAGGACCTCTACTCAATCCCAAGATTCCCAAGTCATTTCCTATATAAATAAAAACGACCGGGTAAAAATTTACATCAGTGCGTCTATTCTTGAATCGAGACCACTATGCATCTCATTGGTCCACATCTTCGGTTTAAATAGGTTTCTCTCACTTTTGCCCGATATTGATCGAAAGTAATTCTATCGGTCTTGACTAAGATAATTACTTTCGATCACGGATGTAAAAACACTCTTTCGATCAATAGGGGTTATAAAGCCACGGCATGACGTAAACGCAACGTACGTTACGTAGAAAGGATACGTCGTCGTCTAGTTACGACGCGATAAAAAAAAGGCTAAAAGCAACGCTTCTTGCGTATCTTGTAAATTATTTAAGTTGTAGAGCAGAGGGCGCTCTCATTTGCTTTGTTTTTCATAAAAAAAACCTAAAAATTGTCGTGATTTTTATTTTTTTTATATTTCAAAAATGGAAGACATTCTAATGTCTTTATTTTTGATGGAGGATAAAGAAAATGATGACATATATCGATGATGACATCATCATTGAAATTCTCCGTAGACAGGCCGCTCTCGGGAATAGAGCAGCCAACCAACCAATTTACATACCCATAGAATAGAAATTTGTAAAAAACTACACACCTTTCTTTTGATCTGGGCTTACGCATTTACGTACGATACGTGGCGTACCGATACACCGCACGGAAAGCGTATCGTATGTTTCGAGTTTACTGCACATGCGAACTTGATCAAAACTTACGCTACGTCGAGTTACTTGCTGTGGCTTATAACCCCTAATATCGGGCAAAAGGGAGAGAAACCGATTTAAATCGAAGATGATTTGGACCAATGAGATGCATAGTAGTGAGAGAATGTGACTCCCTGGGAGCAAATTTTCTCTCGATTCAAGAATAGATGCATTGGTTAGAGAAATTTTGGAACGCCTAAAATTTTAAGAACGTTGCTGGTAATAACCACAAAAGTGTTTCATATGTTGGAAACAAAATACTCTAAAATTAACCAAGAAAATAACCGCAACCACAACGAAATGGATTATTCGTAGCTTATGGCAGTGGTAAAATGGTTATAATTACCACAACTACGTGACGTTTAGTTACTGCGCAGACGCAGTAATTACCACAACCACTACAAAGTGTCAGATAAGTGTTCCAAAATGTCCCTATTCATTTTAACATTTTTTCCAACTTTTGCAGCAAGCTTTGTGCGCCCCAAGCAGAAATTCTCTTCTAACAAGTCGTCGTCCTGATACCTTACACCTTTACGATTTTCACAGCTACTGGCGAAGTTATACTGGAAACTTTACCACCTTACCACAACATTTCAAGGAGAATGGTTACCATACATACTCTATTGGAAAAGTTTTCCATCCAGGAATTTCGTCCAATTTCAACGACGACTTTCCACTAAGTTGGAGCCAGGAGGCGTTCCATCCAAAAAGTGACATTTACAAAAATGCTAAAGTTTGTTTAAGCAAGGATTGGAGTAGAAAAAGCAATCTGATTTGTCCAGTAATTGTGAGGGAACAACCACTTGATACTCTGCCAGATATTGAATCATTGAATGAAGCACAAAGTTTTATTCAAAGCAGAAAGAATAGTTCGCAACCATTCTTTCTGGCCGTTGGGTTTCAAAAGCCTCATATACCATTTAAGTTTCCAATAAGGTATTTAGGTAGGTGAAATTTCTTGCCGTTGAGCGTCCTGTTGCATTCCATGGTTTAGCGCATCATAACGTCTATTTTACATTTCAAATAGTTGACCTTTTTGTAGACTTTTATCCATTGGAAAACATAACCCTCCCAACAAACAGATGGAGTCCGTCTTTATTACCAGATGTAGCTTGGAATCCTTGGACAGATATACGCGAACGGGATGATATGAAGCAGTTAAACATTTCTTTTCCTTTTGGACCGATATCCGATGATGTTATGATGGAAATAATTCAGGCTTACTATGCTTCTACGACCTATATCGATGATTTAGTGGGAAAATTATTGGAAGTGATCGACAATAATACAATTGTGATTTTTACTTCAGATCATGGTAGATAAAATTCACTTTACAAATTCTATTCTTGAAATTTTATTGTTTTACTTTTTATTCTCTGACATTAATTGTTTTAGGTTGGTCACTTGGCGAGCATGGTGAATTTGCTAAGTACAGCAACTTTGAAGTAGCTACCAAAGTCCCGTTGTTAATCCATGTCCCCAAGTTGATAAGCAAACAAGTTGTGATATCTAATCTGGTTGAATTGGTGGACATATTTTCAACTTTGGTGGATTTGACTCAAATTTCGATCCCACTTCTGAAATGTCCTGTAGAATCCAAGGAATCTATTTTATGTAGTGAAGGAAAAAGCATGTTTCCGCTTATGCTGTCAGCCCTGAACAAAAAGGTAGGTTAGGATTATGATATAACTGAAAATTAGTTGTTTTTATGCCATAAATTTCTTCTTTCAGGAATATCCGGGAAAATCGGCAATATTCACTCAATATCCTAGGCCTGGCGCCCACCCAACCTTACACCCAAACAGTGATAAACCATATTTGAAACAAATTAAAATAATGGGCTACTCTATTGTCACTCAGAGACACCGCTATACAGAATGGGTTGGATTCAACCACAAAAACTTTAGCGTAAATTGGAAAAAAGTCTATGGAAAGGAGTTGTATGATCACTTGATTGATCCAGGAGAAAATTTAAATTTAGCGGATAAAGCAGATTTGGAAAATGTTCAACAAGAATTGAGGAGTAGGTTGATTTTGGGATGGAGACATGCATAATGCAATGCAAAATAGTCGGTGGCGGGTTTTTACTTTTTAATTTGTTCTGGCCTGTGTGCCAGTTTTAATGTTGAAACATTTGTCGGATCACTAGAGAAGGAAAATTATTTTTCGTTTAACCAATTATTATTCTATCGCCGACAATCAGCTGTTTTTGATTTTTTTTTTCAGTTTTTCTCGGACTTTTTTAGATAGTTTAAATTGAATGCAAAGAATAAATACTATTAATATAAAAAATTGAAAGGTGTGCTTGATTCAAAACTGCATTTATTGTAATTGTCTACGCTTGTTTTGGTCTATTTTTCTAAGTAAATACCAAAAATGGACCAAACCACTCCTGAAACAAATAACATCGCAGGAACACAAAGAACCGTGATGTGCTCGGTAAAAAATAGCAAGGAACGCGTCTTTAAAGTGATAGTCATAGGCGACTCCAATGTGGGCAAGACAACGTTAACATATAGATTTTGTGAGAGCAAATTCTTGAACACTTCCGAGTCTACAATAGGTGTAGATTTTCGAAGCAAAAAGCTGCAGTTAGATGGTCAAAATATTGTGTTGCAGTTGTGGGATACTGCCGGACAGGAAAGGTGGGTAGAGGGCAATTTTTCTAAGAAATTTCCAAACACATTTTCTGCAGCAAATTTTAAACACTGGGTACTTTTAGGTATCGAATGAGCATGGTCCGTCACTACTACAGAAACACAGACGCCGTGGTGCTGGTTTATGATGTTACAGACCCAAATTCCTTTATCTCACTTAAAAAATGGGTGGAAGAGTCAAATAATAACTGTCTGCCAGACATACCTAAAATATTAGTAGGAAACAAGTGTGATGGACAAGTCAGGGTGTCTACAAATGAAGCGCAAAAGTTTGCTGATCAACATAGCATGCCAGTAAGTTGAATTATTTGCCTATGATGTATTATTTTAAACATCCCTAAAGTTAGCAGTACAGTCACAAAATTTTATGCTTTTTGTAGTTTCCGAGATATGACCTGCACTGCTAGCTACCCATTAAAGATAGTAGTGCACCATGCTATAATGGTCCAGAAGTTTTAGTGTGGTCTGGATGGTCCAGAAAATTAAATTCTGCCATTTCAATAAGAAAATTCTATCTTTTTTACTTTTTTCTGCATATTTTTTAAAATGAACTTTAGGTCATATACATATTTGAGTTCTCGTGAAAGAAGATGTTGGTGGTGTTTTAATATTGGAATAAATTAGTGCTATTTAGGTGCTAATTAAATGCCATCTGACCAAACTTTATGCTCTTGTAGTTTCGGAGATATGGCCTGCATTGCTAGCACCAAGAAAAAAGTAAAAAATATAGAATTTTCTTATTGAAATGGCAGCAATTAATTTTCTGGACCATCCAGACCACTCTACCACTTTTCTGGACCATTGTAGCATGGTGCACTACTATCTTTAACAGGTAGCTAGCAGTGCAGGTCATATCTTGGAAACTACAAGAGCACAAAATTTTGTGATTTGGCATTTAATTAGCACCTAAATAGCACTATTTTATTCTAATACTAAAAACACGACCAATGTCTTCTTTCAAGAGAACACAAATAAGCATACTGAGCCACATTTATTTTAAAACATTTTAAGTATTTTAAAACATTTTTGGTGGGATTTAATAAAAATTAGTCTTAGGGCATTTTCTCCTAAAATATGGTATATTTTTAGAAAAAAAAGCTGTTTTTTAATGGTATTTTGCAATAATAATACAAAATAATGAATAACTTTGTGTCTTTTCTCTATGGGTGTTTTTTTAAAATTGGTTTTAAAATTTAGTACCCCCCACAGGTGTAAATATTTAGATCTGTGGGGGGTACTATTTTAGATCTTAGTAAATCCCACTGTTTAAGTTGTTTAAAAATAACTGACTAGCTAAAAAGTTTTGCCAAAGGGAACTTCTGAAATAAGTTCAAATTAATCCTTCCTTGAAATAAAGAATAAATTTTTAATTTATCTATTTTCATTTTTATTGCAGCTTTTTGAAACATCTGCAAGATTAGACAGCCAATGTGATAATGTAGAGGCCATATTTTTAACTTTGGCACATAAACTGAAAGATAATAAAAAATTCCTACCAGATGATAAAGATAAAATAATTGGAACCAAAATTGTGAATGACACTACTAAATCGGCTTGGAGTTGTTATTGCTAGTTTTAGATGTTGGTTAAGTTTTTTTTTATGTTGTTATGAAAGTTGATTGTTAAAAATTGGAAAAAAAATCAGTATTAAACTACTATGTAACAGGTAGATAATTTATAAGAATTGTTTGTGTGCATGATTTTTTTAACTAAAATTATATTTTTTTAAATTTATTGTAATAATACTTAAGAATAATTTATTTCTAGTAAGAAAAAGTTTTTTTATGTTTAAAATATACTATTTTTTATTTAAATGATTACTAATGACTATATACAACAACAGTGTTACAGTAACTAAGAAATAACAGTATTTTTTATGTTGACAACATAAGTTAAAAAAATGCAATTGTTAAATATTTAATATCATTAAAAATGCCAACTTTAATACCTTTTAATAATTTATTACCTATTTAATATCTTAGATATTGACTTTGTATAGACATTTTCTTATTTTCTTTAGATAAGGATAAAAAGATAATTTTAGAAAAAAAAAATAAATAAGGAACAGTGTTGTTTTGAAATTTTGGCAATCATAGAAGTTTGGAAAATACTGCCCTTCCAGTAAAGTTTATACATTTCGTAAAGAAAAGGCCGCAAAAATAAATGGACACTATAAAATTGGCGACAAAAAGTCACACCCATCTTTCGGAAATCTCTTCGAAAATTGAGGATTTTTTTGATTACTCTGAAGTTGTTTTTGTGATTTCTTATTTTTTGTGACCTTTTTTCTGACTGATTAAATAGACATGAAGTGTTAGGCCGATTTTGAATTTAAAAAAGGGGGATTTCATAAATATCACTTAGAATAAAATTTTTACTAATAATGATTTGATATTTTCCTAAATTTTTCGTGAACCAAGCTAACTTTCAAACCAACAAAATGGTTTCTATCGACCAACATTCCAAACATGATTTATTTATTTTTATAATAAATAATCACATTTTCTTATCTAATCTAGGTAATACCCGGCCTATTTTTCTTAAGTCCTAAATGTTTTAGTACCGTCTGAGTAATATTTTATTTATAACTTGGAATAACTTTTTAGTAAAATTAATAATATACGTATATTTTTTCATATAAATTAAACTTTACATTTTGTACAAAATTTTACGCCCGTTTATTCCAAGCATATAAGCGCATTTTCAACATAAATTACACAGGGTATACCAGAATTCATAAAGACCGTTTTTGAGGTTGGAGTCATGTCTTTAAGGCGCAAATATTGGAATAGCCTGCATAACATTAACAATGGAAAAACGCAAATTATTTTTTTATGCTTACAATTATAACAATGATACCATCGAATACAGGACAAAAGGCTCGCAAAAATTAATGCAGAGTTTGAAACGCATTTCAATAAAACGTTCATATTTATTTGTGGGGCTTTTGGTGCACCTTTATTCAATGGCAATAATAATAAATAACAATTAATAGAAGTATTATGACCTCATTAATAGATACCTAATAATGTAAAAGCCTACACAAAATGAAAAAGAAAACAAAAGAATTTTGAAGAAAACTTTAAACTAAAAAATAAGAAGAATATGAAGAAAAAAGTCATGGTAAAAATAAAAATCTTATTTTTGTTTACTGTAGGCTAATACAGAATTCAATATTTTCTAAAAATAAATAACACAACCTCCTGAATTTTAAACAAAAAGCAAAAATGATAGGGGTACAAAGAAAAACAACACTTTACTCTGGTTAAATAGTGTTAACGAAGTCAGAGCTTTTTTTTATCGAAAAAAACTGACAATTTTGTAAAAATCCTTCAAATATTTTTGTTACGAATTTGAAAACGAACAACCCTGCAAAAACTTTAGTCGGATATCAAAAAAGGTCATCAAAAAAATAACACCTAATCCAATTTTGCTATACAAAATACCCTACCCTCAGCTTAGAGACTCTGTATATATGTATGACATATTCCGATGAAAGAGAGACGCTTCAACCCCATCAAAGTAAAGTTTATTAAAAAGGACGAAAATATCGGTCTTCTATACTCTAACATAAAATTAACAAAAAATTAAAAAACGGGAAAATTTCCCTACTTGAAATGTGTGTTTGCTTAATTATTGATGTTCGATGTCAGCACTGTTGTGTTGAATAGAAAGTAATTTTTTAACATTATGTTTCAAAAAAATATGCGAACTTTTTGGATCTAGAATCGAGCTAAGTCTATATAACTGTTTTGGTCAGGATTGCCACAAGATTCCGTAAATAAAATTAATTTCCAGTTGTGATCCCGAATTTATGTAGATCTTCAAAACCACTCCTAGGCTCCATGTGAGACAGTAAAGTGGAGTAAAAAAATAAATTTACTTTTGTATTAAAGCGCCGTAGGCGAAAATTTGACAAAACCGGGGCGGTCGCAGCTTTTTCTGAATAGGGAGGAGGGCGGTTTGATGATTCTAAAATTGCAAACAAAAGTTCCTCAAAATTAAACTAAAGTTTTAACAAGCATTTGATGTTATAGGGCCGTTTTTAACTTTGATTTTTTTCGTTTTTTTTTTTGAAATATTACGGAAGGCTGGGTTAAGGTGGGGTCTATTCTCAATTTAGATTTGTTGTCAAATTTCTGTCATTGATACGCCGCAATTCGATACGCATATACGAAAAATTCAATTTTTTACGTTTTAAATGTTTGTTGACAAAATTAGACTAAAATTGTAACAATAAGTGATATTACAGCCCCGCAGGCAATTATTTTTGCAGGAGGTAAGCTGAATATTTTCTAAAACTTTAGATATATTTTTTTGTAATTATGTTTAAAAATGTGGGTTGGGTTGGTTGGTTAAATTAAATTATCCTATCAATGAGCCGGCAAAAATTTTGACAAATTTATACCTACTAAAAAGTCCACTAAGAGTGTAAAATATAAAAAATATATTTTTTTCTAGTATTCATAAATGGAAGAAAGCGCCGAGTTATGTGTAAATTTAAAATATCTTAAAAATTTAAGGATTCCTAGCAAATTTTCCGACCCTTCCGAATTCCCGACTTTTTCCCGGATTTCCGGGTTTTCAAGGATTGTGCTTGGTTTGGTGTAACACCAATGCACTTCTGACATTTTGACAAGAAAATAACACAACCAAAAAATGTCAGTTTCAGTTACTTTGAAGGGGTTCTCGCGTCTCTTTTCCTTCAATAAATGTCATACATACAGGGTTTCTACCTCAGCTAAGCTTTCAGAGCTGCCAAATAAGCTTTTTGTGATATAACTTGGATTATGTTGAGGTTTTTAGGCATCTGCCAGTTTCTCCAATTTTTCGAATTCGATATTTCCCCATTGTTCTTCCTGAAAAATACTAAAATTGAATTTATGAGCAAAAAGTGAGATTTTTCTTGGCACCCCATAACTCTTAATACTTAGCTCTCTCTCTCTCTTTTTCTATTTCTCTCTCTCCATCACCTCACTTTTCTTATCGTATTAAACGAAAAAACCAATAAATTAAGTTCTTTTCTCAAACAGAAAAAACATATGTCCTTATTGTTGAACCGCTTCAACATAGTTCGCCGGGTACAAACCCACCCTACCGTCTTTTCTTCCTTTACACCAACCCTGTTCGTCCTCGTCTTCTAGTTTTTCGAAAACCTCTCCTAAAAATATTAAAAAAACTCGAATTAGTTTGCATCGCATAATTGGTTAATTAGAACCAAAGCAAAATCAGAGGCCAGATACTACACTGAGAAAACAGGGTCAACCCACAACCGTCGGTTGAAAATTTGGTGCTACCAGAACTCACACCGTGCGTTACTAGAGCACACGGTATGATTGTCTCAAACCATTTGAATTTAGCTGGGAGAACTCAGCAAGTCGTGGGCTACCATAATTCAGGCATGGGATTGCCCCAGCCCAGTTTCATGTATTAACTTTTTGGGTCTGTGGTAATTTCCGCTCTGGGCTACGATAACTTAGGGCCTGAATTGTTCTAACTCATGATCATGGTTTATTTTTTTCGCCGTCTAGTAAAACCCAGGGATTACACATGTGAATCCGATTATAGGCGGTACTTGCCGAATGTCGAGTTTTGCACTTGTTTGTTGCTTTGGCTGGCAGTTGCTAGCTTCATTTCCAGTTGTGATGTAGTTAGTGTACGTCATATGTGCTGGTACTCTGGCAGGTGCATCGGCAGGTTCACGAGTGAAAAATATTAACGTGTTTTATGGTATTTTCTAAATAATATCAAAGTGTGGAGTGCGAAATGTATAGGGTCTGTTTTCTATTTTAAACAGTTTGGCTGAGATTTACTAACGCCGCTAACCTAATATTTCCGTCATTTTCCTGAGCAAATTAGACTTAGGGACGGCTTTATCGTTATGGTTCAGCCTTTAGGTTCTGTTTTTAACACACCATATTTATATTAAAATATTTGATTTTGTTTATATTTTTCAGTCAAACATTTGCAAACGGTATATTTTAGATTTTTTTAAAGTTTTTTTTTATGTAAGGGGTTATCCATTATAAACCTTATCGTCTTATCTGAAATTTGATATTTATAATTTACAAATTGCATAGATATGTTTTGTTATGTTTAACGTAACACCTTGTTTATTGTGTGCTTTTTTTGAATTTAAGAGAAATTTAAAAAATTTCGTTTAGTTTTTGAGTTATTCAGCATTTTTTAAAAAAATACTAGTACATAATACAACTCAGATGCTGAGTTCTGTTAGCCCAAAGGTAGGGTTCTGTCAGCCCAGACCATGAGTTACCACAACCCAGATTCTGAATTCTGGTAGCCCAAAGGCAGGGTTCTCGCAGCCCAGAACATGAGTTACCACAACCCAGATGCTGAGTTCTGGTAGCCCAAAGGCAGGGTTCTCCCAGCTCAGATCATGAATTACCACAACCCAGGTGCTGAGTTCTGGTAGCCCAAAGACAGGGTTCTCCCAGCCCAGATCATGAGTCACCACAACCTAGATGTTGAGTTCTGGCAGCCCAAATGGCCAAAAAAATACATTCAGTAACCGTGTTTCCCTGCAATCCCTTGAACTTGGTTCTCACAGCCCAGAGGTCCCGGCTGTCCTCTATTGGCAACACGGCTGGGTCTAGGAGAACACATATTTGAGTTCTCGTAGCCCACCATTTTTCTCAGTGTGCCATCCGAATACGACCGGATCGAATCGGAAGTCTTTATTATTCGCCGTGAAAAAGACAAAGACTCCGTTCGAAATACAACTTAGTAGAGATTCTATAATCCCACTTCTGTTCACAGCTGGTAAAAAATACAGGGTGTCCCAAATATCTTTCATATCAAATGAGGGAAACAAATGAAATCAAAAGTGCGCGAATAAAATTAAATTTAACCAATCAGAGCAGTGATGAGGCTTTTATTCAATGCAGAAGGCGCTAATTTAAAAGAACCTCGCCAATTTCTAATGGAGAGTGCGGGCACCCGTTAAATTTTTTCAATTATAATATTCTATAGGGAAAAGTTTTTTATCATTGTCACCCCCCCCCTCTCTACTGGGCACAGGGTGAGACAGAAAATAAGGTTAAAGTTAAAAAATTGACTATTTTGTATCTTACTTAAACCCTTGTCTTTACGAAAACTATGAAGCAGAAAAATGTGAGTTTCAAGTATATTGTTTGGCAAAGCACAACTAACATTTTTTTGTATTTACACTTTAGCCAGTATTTCTACATACAAAAAAATTGTTCAAAAATGGTCAAAAATCAATAAATGTTGTCAATTTCATGTGAATGTGAGCGAGCAGTGGCATACCAAAAAGATTTTCTTGGGTAGGGGTGGGAGTTGTCCTACTCATACGAAAATATGAAGTGTTTTTACCTACTGGGATAATAAGTAGGTAGCATGAAACAATTTAAGACCTACATTATGTAACATATTATGTAATAATCAAATATTACAATCCGACTTAAAATACATTTGAGCTCCCCCCCCCCTTACTAGACAAAAACAACCATAAATAGACAAAAAAGCTATCTCTGCTTTGATGTCCCAAAATATCAAAGAAGAAAGACCACGGCGAAAAATTGAAAAAACTGTAAGTAAAATATTCTGTTTTAAACTTTTACTTTTGTTAGGGTAAATCACTGATGGTTTATTAATCCATCTATCGTTGTAGGCTACATTTTTTACTACAGTCCGCTCAAGTTCTACATTTTTTTCTAGGATCTATCGCCTGTGTGAAACCTATGTTATTTTGTGCCTTTCATACAATAATTTTTAATAAAATTTATTAAAAAACACCTTTTAAATTTAAGGTAGAAGAACAAAAAAGGGCTACTGCTCTTTGATGATGATGATGATGTATGGATGGAATTTCTCCATCCATTTTGGAAGTCGGAAAACCATGAAGGCCAATTAAAAATTTTAATTCGTGACTATTGAATTACTCAATTTTACTTTTTAAAATAGTGAAAGTCGCGTATGCTGACCCAGCAGGAACACTGAACGGTTCAATCTTACCCATTTTGAAACTCAACTCGTCGTTCTCCGCGCCCTCGTAGTCGTACAATGCTTTGACAGGCACTCCGGGCTCCCCGTTGTCCACTAGGGCGTCGTTTTCCCAGTCTTCTTCCTCAAATGGATTCGATTCATTGGCTTTGTTGTTGGCCGAGCCGTTCCTGCAAGCAATGAATCACAATCTATAGTTTGCTTGTTCGAGCATCACAAAAAAACCACTTAACCAATTTTGATAAAGTTACACTGCAGCATTCTTTGAATTTCTGGGCAATACATAGGCTTGACTACATCAAAATCGGTTCACAGAAACAGAAGTTATGACCATTTAAAGCAAAAAGTAAAAAAAAACAAAACATAAATAATAAAACAATCTGTGTGGAGGCATACATTTTTCAGTTCAAATAACCTCTTAATATTTTAAAATCACTATTAAAAACGATTTTTGGATTTTAGTGATTAATAACTTTTACACCAAGCAAAATGACGGACGAAAGGATTTCCGAATAACTATTCAAAATACCATGTCCTCGATAGCTCAGTTGGTAGAGCATTACACTGGTATTCTAGAGGTCCCGTGTTCAAATCATGGTCGAGGAAAATTTTTTTTTCCGATTTATTCCCTCACCCTTTGCCCTCTACGCCATAAATATTTTCTATAAAAATAATGATTTTATACTAATATCTTTACGTGAGATTTTCCCAATCACTTATAGTGTAAATTAAAAAGTTGCAGAAAACGGCCCATAAAAGTCTCTTCGATTACCTAGACACTGTAGTTTGTTTCACTAAAATTGGTTTAAAACTTCAAAAGTTATTCACAAATCATTTTGTCTCATTTTTATAAGCCATTCGGTATATATTCAGGGTCTTCACAGATTTTTCTAGAAAAAATTCCCTGACTTTTCCCAGATTAAAAAATTCCCTGACTGATATTTTTAGCAATCTCAAAAAAGGAAACAATTTTTTTAGAATGTTGATTTTACTATAAAATTAGAGTTTATTCACTAGAGCACTGTGAAATATCCCCGCAAATTACTCTCATTGTGAAAAATTCCCCGACTGTCCCTGACCCATCAAAACTTTCCCTGACCATTTTCAAATTCCCTGACTTTCCAGGTTATGGACACCCTGATATTGTAAGAATGTCCGGCGATTGCACTTCAGCGTCAACATGTATTCAGCAAAACATAGACCCTTTTTACCAAACCCCCGTGCATCCCCGACTGATGCACGTGCCCCTTAGAATGCATTTTTTCTTTCTCCAAGAGGGCACTGATCTTTAAGACTGTGTATCAAGTATACACAGTGGACCGTCGGTTTCATAACGCCGCTCCGAATGGTGATACTGCTACATGTTAAACTTGCATCTATCTAACATCGCTACCATCCTTGGCTTAAACGTCCGCGCCGCGTGGATGAGGCAATACAATAAAAACCTTCCTCAGGGAACCAGGCGCACCCTGTTGTATCCCCTCCCTGAAGTGCTGGGGAGGTGATTCTAGCCAGTTTATTCAGAGGGAACTCTAGAAGGACCCTCCGACAACCAGGAGGTAACACAGGGAACCAAACAGGTACACAGTGGAACCTCTAAAGATAAGAATCAACAAGTAACTTTTTGAAGGACCCAGTAGATCTTCTTCAACACAAGAGGCCCGACAGGGAACTGCACAAGTACCCATTGGACACTCTACAAACTCATCAGGGGCACCTACAGACGCCGCTGATGTAAACTAAAGGGCCAAGGAGCTTAGGAAGCTCCAGGTCAAAATCGTGGTCAGCATGGAGGGTCCAACCGAAACCGAGCTGACTGAAGAGCACCTGCTCGAAGTCCTTGCTCCACCTAGGTGGGAAGGATGTGAGACTAGCAACAGGGCTTCTAACAGGAAACTGTCGCCTCAACAAGCACCTAAAGACGCTGAAAATCGCCGAAGACCCAAAGAGTCGATCATGCATGGAGGACGAAGAATCGTCCTTGGATGTCGTGCTGGAGAAATCTGTTCTTTTGCGAAAGAGGCAGGCTTTCAGGGCCAAACCATGAATGGTGTGCTTGCAACGGGCCCAGCTAGGTGGCCTAGGTACATGGAAATTGTCCCGCTCGCATTTCTACATTCATTCATCGCTACCGTTCCAGCAGAACTTAGTTAAGACGGTCAACTATTTCTCTCCAGCAGCCCGCATGTGTTGACCGATAATCGAAGGCAACTTCCACTTCCGGGGTCTTGTCCATATACAACACCGACACGTGATACCTGTTGCTCGGAGTTTCAGCTGGTTCCTTTGAAATAGCCACCTCCAACTCCGACCTGCTACCTCTGCTGCATCCAAATTGGTTGAGGTCCAGCAGCATCAATTGTAGAAGTCCTTGTGTCCGAAAACGTAGGTCACAATCTATTTTTGGATTGCCTGCTGTCTACCCCCAGAGTTCCACCTCTGAGTCCCGCCAATTTTTCGGTCAACCGCGCCTGTTTTTATCTCGTGGCTTGTACCTTGTGTTGTTACTCTATGCACAACGTGGACTGAAGCTGCTGAGAGTCCCGCCAATTTTTCGGTCAACCGCGCCTGTTTTTACCTCGTGGCTTCTACCTTGTGTTGTTACTCTATGCACAACGTGGACTGTGAAACTGCTGAGAGTCTCTCGGTGTTGAAAGTTTGAGACAATGATGTATCTGAAATTAACTCTGGGTTTCGGACTTCCATTGTCTATATTTTATTTACACACGACGTTTCGATCAGTACAATCTCTGATCGTCTTAAGATGCAAACTACAATCTATTCCTAAGGCTACGTACTTATATACTATAGGAAATCACTCAACCGTGAAGTTTAAGAAACTTGGCTCCGCCCAACCAAATATTTGGAATTTCAACATTTGGTTTCCTGAAAACACCCTGACTCTTCCCAATTAAGGCAGCTTCAAGGAATTTTAGTTTCTTCCAGTGTGACTCCTTGTGCAAAACCTTTGCTTCTGTCCACTTCATTCGGTGTTGTTTTGACCATGCGTGTTCGGCGATTCCTGATTTCGTTGTTTCACCTCTTTGGGTATTCGTCTGATGTTCTTTAAGACTAACAGATAGTAGTCTTTTTGTTTCACCTATGTATGATTCACCACTTCTCTCAAAAGACCAGACGCAATCAATCGAAAGTAAGGTTTATAGAACTTTAAAAAAGTATTCCAGATATATTCCGTAACACAAGGTCTCAACTTACACCACATTATAGCTGGCCTCATCATCTATACGGACTCCTGAAAATTCACAAAGATGCAATGCCCTTACGCCCAATCACAAGTTCCAGAAATTATTATCCAACCTCTTGCAGGCAAGACCGCTTCATTTGTACAAAATTCCAACCATTTTGTTAATATTCTTAAATCTTTTGTTTTAGGACCCGAGGATAGATTTGTCAGTTTTGATGCTCAGAATGACGGTCATGCAGTGGTTCGAATCACACGCGGTTGATACCGCAACATATAAACCTAAGCTCTGGCTAAGATATGTTGATGATAGTTTTATTTTCTGGACCGGGAATGACCAACAACTTTCAGAATTTCTTCACGACCTATTAAATTCACAATGGAGTTGGAGCAAAATTGTCAAATTCCTTTTCTTCATGTACTTGTCAAACGAGTAAAAAGCGACATCAGAACAACAGTCTATCCCACTTACACAGGACAATATTTAAATCAAGGTTTAAATCATTCTGCTACAACCAAACGAGGCATAATAAGAACTGTCGTTCAAATTTGTTACAATTCTCATGACTTGGAAATCGAAATAAGAAACATTAAGAAGGATCTGCAGCAGAATGGTTACAGCCTTAAATTTATAACAGATACTATTTCTAAATTTCAGCAAAGAAGACAGAGATTACAAGATCAAAACCAGGCAAATGCATTTCTTACAATTCCATACATTAAAGGAGTATCAGAGAAAATTCGAAGAGTAGCGAACAACTTTTAAATTTAATAATACAATTCGAAGCCTTCTTAGTAAAACAAAACCGGAAAACAATCAAAATAAGGAATGCATTTACCAAATTTCCTTGTGAGTGTGGTGAATCATACATAGGTGAAACCAAAAGACTACTATCTGTCAGGCTTAAAGAATATCAGACGAATACCCAAAGAGGTGAAACAACGAAATCAGGAATCGCCGAACACGCATGGTCAAAACAACACCGAATGAAGTGGACAGAAGCAAAGGTTTTGCACAAGGAGTCGCACTGGAAGAAACGAAAATTCCTTGAAGCTGCCTTTTAGCGGAGCCAATTTTCTTAAACTTCACGGTTGAGTGATTTCCCATAGTATATAAGTACGTAGCCTTAGGAATATATTGTAGTTTGCACCTGAAGACGATCAGAGATTGTACTGATCGAAACGTCGTGTATAAATAAAATATAGAGAATGGAAGTCCGAAACACAGAGTTAATTTCTCACGGTGTTGTTCGAAGCAAACCGATCTCGCCGGGATGCGTGAAGAAGGTGTTCGCTAGTCTTCGGCGGTCCACCGGAACAAGTTACAATAGACCTTTTTAAACGGTGAAAGACAACTTAAAAACTGAGCAACCTAAATCAACTGAATATTTAGTTTATACTTACGTAATAGTCGATACGCGATTTGGTGGGCTCTCCACTTTTTCTGGCGGAGCAGGCTTGGGGGTCTCTGGGGCAGTGTGAGCAGGGGTCGAGTTGTTAGGCTGTTTCGCCATGCCCTTATTGGATTTGATCGAAGACTTTTGACTTGTCGAGTAATCCTGAAAAATGTAATTGGTTAATGGTACAGCCATGATGGTAATTTAAGGCTTAAAATATTTTAGCATAATTTAAGGGGTAACGTTTTTGTTTAAGCAATTTTTACTATGTTTTTCACATTTTTATGCCATGATTTTGCTCACATTTAAAGCTTTCTTGGTTTGTCATTTTTATACAAAAAGCGACAAAAATTGTAATTGTTCAAAGCGTTAAGTGTGTAAGACATAAGATGGTATTAATTTCTTTTAATCAAAGTTCTTTACAGTCCTTAAAATTACCAAAAAACGTGTCATGTCACATCTAAAAATAATTTAACAGGTATTTATCTAAATTATTTTTAGGTTCACCACGTAATTTTCGTGTTTTTCCTAGAGATCTTTGATTTCAAAACCAAACTTTTACTAAATAAAATCTACTAAATTAGAAACCACTGCGTAAATTCCTAAAAAATAATTACTCCGTTTGTCAGTGGTTTCTAAACAAAAAACAAAAAATGCCTAGCCCTGATACTTTTAAAATGATTAAAAACAAACTTATCTGACGTTTCGGCAGAAACTCTACCGCCGCTATCAAAGAAATTATTCTTCCAAACACTTTAATTAGACTGACTTTGACTGAAAAAAATACTGCAAAAAATTAACACTTGACAGTTTGGTATGGGCGAGTATAATAGAATTTTTAAATCAGAAAAGATATTCGTTCGAGTTCTTTTAAATTTTGGATTGCCTCA
This sequence comes from Oxystoma pomonae, assembly GCA_963921995.1. Classification (NCBI taxonomy): domain Eukaryota; kingdom Metazoa; phylum Arthropoda; class Insecta; order Coleoptera; family Brentidae; genus Oxystoma; species Oxystoma pomonae. The sequence goes on along the minus strand of OY998167.1, from coordinate 35,790,647 downwards.
TAGAAATCAAAAAAATTATATTTTGTTTGAAAATATCGAATATAAAGTTGTACTGTGACTGACTTTAATAGCGTATTCTATTGAGACTTTCAGTGCAGCACTCGGATATTTCTGTCCTTTGCGATTTTTGGTAAAAATAAGAGACAAAGATATCATAGTGTAGCACTAACTGTCTCAAAAGAATACGCTATAAAAAAAATATATTAGAGAACCAATGAACACCAATGATATTTTTAATTTATTTAACAAAAAATTGGAAGCCAAACTGCGTGCATCTTCAATTTAGATAAATGCAAGCTGCTTCCATAATTTTCCGTTTAATTTTATCGGGTTCTTTTTGTAATATACTGGTTTCCCTCCACATTACTCCATAATCATTCCCAAAAGAACGTTGGAAAATTCTAGACTCTCCCAGTCTCCTATTGTGAGGTACACTTATTCTCGAACTGATGGAAATTCTGCTCCCGTGGAGTCAAATTCTCCCGCTACTATGGTTCTCATTGGTCCAAATCTTCGGCTTAAATCGGTTTCTCTCAGTTTTGTTCGATATTGATAGAAAGTAATTCTATTGGTCTTGACTAAGAGAATTACTCTCGATCAATATCGGGCAAAAGTGAGAGAAACCGATTTAAACCGAAGATTTGGAATCCCTGGGAGCAGAATTTCTATCATTTGAAAAATAGAGACCATGGTCATTTATTCTACCTGCAAGAGGACTTGAGCTTTCTTCGATATAAAATTTCCTACGCTCGCAAGGAATTTTATAAATGATATTTTTTGAGTTTTGTTCGATATTTTTCTTATTTTAGGTCCTGAGATATACCACGTCAAAAAAGTCACACACGTTCATTTATAGGACTGTTTAAAAACCGATCTATCTCGAAACCTAATTATCCGAAAGAAATTATTATTACTTTGGTCGGTTCCTTAAAGATTTTTCTACCAAAAGCAATTTGAGCATTACTTCTTTGCCTTCTAGTCTTAAGTCTTTGAAAAATTCCACATCAAAAATACCAAACAAGTTTAAAATTAACTCTGTGTTTCGGGCTTCCACTGTCTATATTTTACTTATACACGACGTTTCGATTGGATATTGTACTGATCGAAATGTCGTGTATAAATAAAATATAGACAATGGAAGTCCTAAAGAGTTAATTTCAAACACATCATTGTCTCAAACTTTCAAACAAACAAGTTTATTTGAACTGGTCCTGCAAAAATACCCGTATTTCAAAAACTAGCTTCATAAAAAAAAATTATTATCACATTGCCTAGGATTTTTCTACTCATAAAGTTTTTGAGATATTCCTGATCAAAAAAGTTCAATTGCAAGGTTGTTTCAAAATAGCTGTATCTCAAAAACAAACTACCCAATTTTTATGAGTTTTTTATTTAAAAGCCTAATAGATTGTCTTAGCCCCTATTTTTATTATTAATTTTTTATTGAAAAGCCTTACAGATTGTCTTAGCCTCTATTTATTTTTTACGATACAAGCCTAAGCAAATTAGGGAGAACAAAGTAAAAAAACATACATGCAAATCTTCTCCAACAGGTCTCTGATGGATCAACGTAATTCCCGTCGGCGCTGCCTCTTTCGACTTGCCCTTGTGAATGTCTCTGAACTCTTCTGTATAATCCTAATATCATGCATTAAAAAAAAATCATAAACAAATAAAAAACAAAAAAACGGTTGGTTAGTAAAAACTATTCTTTTTTAACTCGCACCTCAGCCATGCAAAATTTATGTGGGTACAATCAGGTTTTACTACTGATGCGTATAAAAGGGCACTTTTACGCACGATTTTGCCGGCAAAAAATGGTTCTTTTGGTCAGACCGTCTCTCTAGTAATAGGCAATTCAGTTGGTAAAACGTCTTATTTTTATCTGTCAAAAAATAAAGACTTTTGTTCAAATACGGATATCAGGATCCCATATCTAATTTCTACTATTAATTTATACCGTCCCCTTGGTTATCTGAACTTGACTGACTTATATAAACTTACGCAATATTCTCTGATCAAAAAGATTCAAATATCAAAATTCACCAAAATAACAATTTTACTAGACAAAATATTCAACACTAATATTGGGAAAAAATCTTTATTATATGATGGAATAAACATATACAGGGTGTTCCAAATTCGATTCACCATGGGGATCCCTTAAACGGTAGGAGATATGAAAAGGTTTAAATTAAAGCAAAGTTGCGCAATTTGACGCTTTGGCAAAAGCAAAAAAAAGTTTACAAATTCCAGGTAGTCCATAAGAAAAAATGAACTTGACAGTGCTCCTGTCACACTGAAATGTCAAGTCTCAAAAACGGACCTCTCATTAGATAGATCTTAAAAAAGTGCCTGTAGAAAGTTTTAAGCGTTTTTTGACAGCTTTAAGAATAAGGGCGCAGAAAAATTAAAAGTAAAAATGAAGATTTCGGTTTTTTTCCACCTATCTCCGGAACTATCCGGAATTTGTGAACTTTTTTTTTAGTTTTTTATCTCCTACCGTTTAGGAGATCCCCATGGTAAGCATCGAATTTGAAACACCCTGTATAACTAGCTACCCATATCACTGAAATAAATACACCATTTAACACCTATTTGAAAAACATGCAAAAACATATTTTTTAAATTAAAACAAAATACTTTTATCTCGACTTTTAACTATTTATTTATTTTTTGTTGTGTTGATATAATTAAATTAACCACTAGGTTTACTTTTTTACTTTATTTTTGATCTTTTTTGTTATTTCCCTGTAATAATCCTTAAGGTTTGTTGGGAAATAAAGTAAAATATCTGTTTCAACACGCTTACGGCGTATATTATTATAAATGTCTTTATTTAAGAATCCTGATAGTATCATGACAATATTAAAATTTACAACTAAATGGTTTAAATCACGTGAAAAATATAGAAACACACACGATCATATGCACTAAATTTTTGATGGGTTTAGTTTCTAATATGATGTGCTAGACTTTTTTTAAAATACATTTAAAGTATTACTTTCTTTGATATGGAATGGAATTATAAAGAATTAGCCCTTTTAACGTCAACCCCAACCGTTAAATCAGGCAGTTTTGCCAAAGAGAGTTCAAAGCATCGATAAATTGGCAATACGAACGTTCCGAACCAAAGAAAGTAAGATAAAACTACTGGCACCTAATTTAGAAGACAAAAACGTCAGATCCAAGAAAATCCACGTCTGCGCTTGCCGATCATAACCAAGTTAAACTGCCTATTAACTTGAGATCATTGGGAACCAAATTTATTCTAGGCTAACTATTCGGATTTTTGATAAAAAACATTTTTGATGGCAAAAATTGAAAACCGAAGAATATTAATCTTTATTTTAAAGGCATGCACTGAAATTTGACGACAAAATACCTCAAATTGCGGCCAGTTCATCGCCATATTGACGCCGTGATTGTTCGACCACCATTTTAGGTCTTTCTCGTAATCCGCGTTGTTAATTGTGTGGTATAGTTCTTCGTAAATTTGATTTAGCCTGCAAACAAAAAGGTCTTTTAAAACTAGCAATTTTTGTGTGGACCAGCAGTAGTAGTAGTGGTAGTAAGGCCGCATTACGGGCCCGTTCTGCCATACCCCGTTTTGCATCCCTATCTCTCTACTCTTCCTGTCCTCTTTACGAACTTTAGTTTTTTGGCCCATCAAAGCGGTGCAGCTCTTCCTCTTCTACTGTAGGGTCAACTGCCTTAATTTCGGTAAATCAACCACAAAAAAGTTGGTTTCTGTTTTGACCCCCTTCGATTTTGATGATTTTTGGCACACTGCTACTAAATTTTAGAATTTTGGGACCAGTAGTTTTTGATTTATGGATTTTTGAAAATTCCAAAATTGTTAATTTTGGTCCTTACAAGCCTCAACAAAAAGTTCAATATTTTGAAAACTATGAGCTACGAGATTGAGTGATACCTTGTTTTAAAGCTATTTCAAAGACCTATTGAATGATGTGCCACATTTCAAAAAACTAAATTTTGAAAAAATCTCAAAATACTCCTCGAAATACCCTATTTTTAATTAAAAAAAAAAAAAAAATTATTTGATGTTTTGTTAACATACTCACAAAATGATGGGGAAACGATGGGTTCTATCGCGAAAAAAAAAAACAAAAATGCCTTTATCAATTTTGGTTCATATTGGTATTTACAAAAAGGGTGATATCTGAAAAAGTATTAGTGCCACTTCATACATAATTTTCGAATATGATTTTTTTCAGATTATACAATTCTAAAAAAAATCAAAATATTATTTTAATTTTTCTTTCCAGATTTGAGCAATACAAACATATTTTAAAGGCAATGTAAAATAAAATAAATGTCTATTTCTGATATTTTTTACGAACGAGTTTAGTAGGTAAATCATAAATTATACGAACATTTAAAAAAAACAGTGAAAAATATCAAAAACTTTATTTCATATGGAAGTTTGATCAATAATTATGTGTCAGCAGGTCTTGGATAAAAAACGATGGAGCTGGAACATGAGGGTGTCAAAAATTAATTTTAGACTCTCCAGATTCTGTGTTTTTCCCAATTATACAGCCTAACCACCAGAAATTGTCATATTGGATAGTAACAAAACCAGAATCAATTTTGTCAAGTTCCATTGTTGCCAAGCCAGATGCTGAAATAAGTTCATGAATGTGTTCCGTATGGCTTAAAGAAAAAGGTTTTGCTAATATCTTGGATTCCGATATGGGGATGACTGTGTGTATTTTTTGATTTCTGCGATAATTTGGGCATCAAGAAATCTTGTTTCAATTTCAAGATACTTTTCGTGATTTGTATATTCTTCTGTTGTACAGTATTTGAAAACTATACCAGGAATATTCTTTTCTGCAAATTTAAAAAGTTGGTCTGGAGTCATGATCTGCTCCTCATATGGCCTTTGGAGACTTGCCTTAGCAGCCAACCTTTTAACTGTGCCTCCCAAACCATCACAGGCACTCTTACCATGCGAAGTAGCGAAAAAATTCCATTCTGCCTCAATCCCAAACTCTTTTTGTTTTTATATTGTCAAGCCACACTGCACCTTTTTGTGATATACTTTAAAAACGAAGAAAAGGAGACGAAACATTTGAGTTACGTTTTTATACTCGTTTTTATATGTGACTGTCCTACGGGCACACCCATCGGAAAAATAAAATATTTTGGATAAATTATTAATTTTTTGCTTTAAATCTGGTAAAAGTTGGGACAAATAAATGGAACGCAATCGTATTGTGGATTAAACAGTCACATATAAAAACGAGTATAAAAACGTAACTCAAATGTTTCGTCTCCTTTTCTTCGTTTTTAAAGTATATCACAAAAAGGTGCAGTGTGGCTTGACAATTTGTCCAATGGTAGGACTGAACTTCATACTGCAGCACGAATGGAAAATTTTCAGCAAAGTCGCACGTTATCAAAGCTTCTCCCATGGCTACATTACTTTAAACTTCATTGTAGTATTCTTTTTGCCTATTTGCAAAAAAGGAGTGGAATTTAAGTTTAACCAAGTCTTCACTGAATTCTTCAATAAAATCGTCTGCCGATTTGATGACGGTTTCCATGTTGCATCTACTACTATCCACTTTTTGTAGGTTACAGTATCTATTAGCTACTTTTCAAATTTATCCTCTAAAAATTTGGGTATACCCTGTAAAAGTCTGGATACTCTCTGAGAAAGCCTGTATGTACCCTAAAAAAAATCCGGATAAACTCGGAAGTCTGGATACACCCAAAAAAATCTGGATAAACCTGGAAAAGTCTGGATCAACCACGGAATAGTCCGGATTCATCCTGGAGAAGACGGATACACCCTGGAAAAGTCTGGATACAACCTGGAAGTCTGGATACACCATGGAAAATACCTGGTAAATACTGGACACATCCTGGAAAAGTCTGCATACACCCTAGAAAAGTATGGATACACCCTGGAAGCCAGATTTCTTTGGGTAGACAATTACAACAAATTGTTCGATTTAATTTTATACATATGCCGAAAAGTTTTGGGTTTTGATGGATTTTAGTCAGATATTTAAAATAAAAACCTGTAAATAAATACGTAATTCATTTAAGGACCTATGTGTGTACATGAAGTAGTTTTTTTTCTTGATCAAGGGAAGTGTTACTTTAGCATATGTATTAATTATTATAAGGGTTTATTGCATCAAATGAACAATAAAAAAATGAAAAACAAAATAAATATAAGGTACTTAAGTTTCACTAAAAAAGGTATCTTTAACAAAAAACACCTACGAAGCTAAAGTAAAATAGTCAAGGAGTGGAAATATAAAATACAGTCAAGGCCTCAGGCCGGAACCCCAAAACTCGGCCGATTTAAAAATTTGAAGACCAAAACGAAGTGAACCCTACTTTATGAGTAAAATATGATTTGTTTTCAATTTTTGTCAAAAATATAAACATTTTATGAAGTAAATAAAAAATATGAAAATATTAATAAAATATGCGTCGAATACGGGCTGGAACTGTGAAATGCACTGGCGAGTAGAGGCACGTAACAACTGAGAAATTTCCCGTTAGTGACGTCAGAAATGGGAAGTGAGAACTGTGAAATGCTCTAGCGGGAAGAGGCACGTAACAACTGAGAAATTTTCCGCTTATGTCGTCGGAAATGGAAACTGAGAAATGCGCTGCCGGGTAGAGGCACGTAACAACTGAGAAATTTGCAGCTTGTGACGTCAGAAGTGCGAAATGAGAAGTGAGTTGGCAGACAGGGACCAGCGTACATTCGAGATGTGGTGCTATTGTAGAATGCTCAGGATATCTTCAATGGACAGAGTGTGTGAAGTGAGTTCTGCCTCAGATTACATAGATATTGAAGTTTTATTTACCATCAAGATAAAAACTTGATATTTTGAGAAATGACAAACGTGAACTCTTAAAATGAATAATAGAACGTAACAGAAGAGATCCGGGTCGCAGGCGAATATCATGCTTTATAAATCTTAGACAATGGTATGGTGTTAGTACTACGACACTTTTCAGGAGAGAACATGGTACTTGAATAGAAGAAAAAATAACCAATAACCCAATTTTTGACAAATTGTGTGTACAATGAAGAAAAAATACTTACATAGGATCCTGCGAAATATTGAGATATTTATGTACGTCAAACAGGGTGCTTTTGATAAAGTTGAGCCTTTGAGCCTCCATTTCTTGGCACTTGTCAAACACGACCGTCATGTCTTCCATATATTTCGGATTGTACTGGTTGATTTCTTGCAAGGCGAGTTCGTATTTTTCTTTGCATTTTTGTACTTCTTCTTTCGTTTTTTGTACGCGGTCTTGCATTTTTTTCACCTACAAAACGAAGTATATTATTTATGAGCCATTCACTATCCATTATTTCGTACACCTCATACTTTAAGTCTATGGTACACCTAGTGTCAAAGTTAAATTACTGGCAGGCACTGTAGAGCACGATATACTTATTACAAGGTATGAAATTGCGCATCTCGGCGTGACGTCACTGTTCGACTGGATGCCAACACATGTGGAGTTTAATTTGTTTTAAATTAAAAAATATGGTGAATTTATTCAACAATCATAATGTCTGGCGTTTCCTAAAATATGAGTTTCAAAATAAATAATAATAAGGCAGGCAACTATCCATTATTTTTCCGCATCTTTTTCCGTTGGAAATCTGAACTATTTTGTTATAATTCTTACATCCAAGAACAGCGCACTTTGGCATTGTAAATAATTTTTCTTTAAACAACAAAAAATAAATTTTAACTTTGATCATTATCAACCAACAAAGTATTACCGGCACAAGTTGTGTGTTGATATCGTAACAGCAATCAAATTGTATTTATTTGGGAGGGTAAGCGTAACGAGAATATTTCTGTTTCCTACGATTTCCAATAAAACATGAGACAAATATATCAAAGCGTTGAACTCATTGTCTCGGTTGAGTGTTCTATAAAACTTCGAATCCTGTCAAGTAATGTGAGTAAAAGTTACTTTTTGTTTAATGGGGGTGGAGGCGGGTACAGCTGAAGTACGCCCGATTTCGTTGAAATTTAGTGTGAAGGGGAATTTGGGGTTGGCGATAACGAATTTCTAATCATATTTTGATAATTCAATATGGCAGATTCAAGATGAACGATTTTTGGTCATGTTTTGCTACTGACTTATACACATTGATTGCCTTCAAATGTGGTATGCGTTTATAGTTCCGGTGACAATACAATAATTTGGTATTATTAGGCACCCCCCTACGAGAAGAGTGGCGGGGGGGAAAAACTTAAATTGGTCCGATTTCAACCAAGAATTTTTGGGAATAAGGAATACGAATTTTTGATCAGATTTTTAAAATTCAATATGGCAGATTCAAGATGGACGATTTTTGGTCATGTTTTGCTAACCAATTTTAACTGACTTATACACATCCGATTGGGTTCAAATTTGGTATGCGTTTATAATTCCGGTGATAATACAAAAATATGGTATTATCAGGTACCCACGCACCTCCCCCTAACGAGGAAAGTGGAGGGGAAAAAGATTTAGTTTGTTTTGTTTAATCAGATTCAAAATGGACGATTTAGGGTACAAATTTAAAAATTAAAAAATAAATTTTTATTGAAAAAGCTTTTAAAGAACAAACTTTTATTAAATGCACTAAAAAGTAGAGAATAATTTTTTATCTTTCTGATACCATAATAAAAGCGATGAGCGCAAATTAAAAATTTTTACAAAATCATTGAATAGCAAGCTTCCCTCAAAAAATGGAATTGTAACCGTAGATCCGGATTTCGCACTTGTGGTGCTCATCAGTACGGTGCTAGGAATCAGGAGATGAAATGATGAAGAAAAAATGTGACAGGATTCATCTAAAAGATAACCATCATCAATTTGAAGGAAAAAGGAGTCTATAGAGACAGATATAATTATCTTCACAGATATCCTAAGCTCTAGAGCTGATAAATCTAAAAAGGGATTTAGTGACGGCGAATAAATAACAAAATCAATGAATAGCGAGCTTTACCTCAAACACAAGTGCGAAATCCGGATCTACGGTTACCATTACCTTTTTTGAGGGAAAGCTCGCTATTCATTGATTTTCTTATTTATTCACCCTCGCTAAATCCCTTTTAAGATTTAAAAATTTTAACTTTAGGTATCACACCTTCATTCGTATTATATCGGTCACATCGACGATTCACCTAAGAAACACTTGTATTACTTTATAACCTAAAGACATTTTCAAAGGCTTGGCAAGCACAGTAATCTTACCAGTTCTCAGCTTCTTTAGATGAAAACATAATGTTTATCATTCGAACAGAAGAAGAATGTAGTTCTTCTTTTGTAGTTCTCCTAGTCACCCTAAAGTTAAAATTTTTAATTTACGCCCATCAGAAAGATAAAAAATTATTTTCTACTTTTTAGTGCATTTAATAATTTTTTTTAATAAAAATTTATTTTTAATTTTCCGACGCTTATGAATATACAAGAATAGAAGGTGCCTCTCTCTTTAAACACTGCTATAGTATAGAGGACCTCTCTTTCAACAAAATATGTCATACATACAGGGTCTCTAAGTAACACTAAGTACCACACGATCCCCGGCAATGAGAATACGGCTGAATACGCCAAGATTGGAGCCGAAACCACCTATATGTGAAACCTGAACCTGCACTAGGAATGACGGGGAGGCAAGTGCAGAGAAAACTTAACGAATGGGCCTATAAGGCACTTAGAAGCTCATGGAGACAAGAACAAGAGTGTAGAGTCCAAAGAATTTGTAGGCGGACCGAATTCAGCCAAAAGCGAATGGCTGATTGGAAAAGCCTCCATGTGCCCCGGAAAAACAGAAGAGCCATATTTGCACCTGGTGGGGGAGTGCGCGTGGTACGCAAGAGTAAGACACCAAGTACTGGGAGTCTCAGCACTTAAGGTGGAGGAGCTGCATGCACTCAAGTGGCACCATATAGTGGCCTTTGTAAAAAGAACTGGTAAGTCAGAAGATAATGCAAGAGCGAAGTGGCGCTAGTGAAAAAATAGGGGAAGGCAATAGGTATTGTAAAAAGGGTTCTTGAAGGCATACTTGCCAGGTAGCCACCTCAACTACTAAGTTCGGTTATGGTTAACCATGGCAAGAGTACTGTTAAACGAACGATTTTATACAAGTTATACTTGACACTAGATTTTGGTTAGTATAATAAAATACTCACCACCTGGCCCTTCTGGATGCATTTGGGAGGAAAAAATATTTATCAGCAAATTATATAATACAATGCCTAGGCTAAGTGTTGGGGAACATTTAAGTGTTATTTTTCATATATTTACTTAAACTAATACAGCAGGCAAAACTCATTGAAAAAAAATGTGTCTAATTTTAAAATCTTAGCGAAATTGCCAAGTTTGGGGCTATTATCCCCCGGCTTTTAACACCGGGCTGCGATTAAAAGCAATGTAATTTGCAACTTTGGCAAAAGTAATTTCGTAATTAAATTATGACATTCTAACAACCGATAGTCCGAAAAAACCTTTCTACTTGTGTAATTAAAACGATGAAAAACATATTTATTTAGTTCATGAAAAGTGGATTTAAGTCCTTGAATTATTATCAAACAATCCGCCGGATTAAAAGTATCACTTTCCGTCCTTGTACTGTAAATATCAATTACCTGGTCGGCCGAAAAGGAACTATCCCCTGCGGCGTTTCTTTCTTGATTAACTGCCGACTTTTCAGTTTTACACGCCGTATGATAGTCCGTTCTCGCTTTTTCCACTTTTTGAAGTAACTTCGACCAGGGTTTTTGCGCCTTCTTGAACGCGTCGTCCATGTCCTTTTTTTCTTTAATGTTCATCATTGACTGTAAAAAAATTCAAAGAATTAGGGCCAGATTTTAAAGAAAAAATTACAACTGGTAACACCTTTTCCCACAGTTTTTTAAATCTTTGCCAGGAAAAACTAAACATCAAAATTATCCGCAAGGTTGTTAATTTTTTTTTAGATGGAGGTTTCTTAACAATTTCGTCTGGATAACATTTACTACGTATAAAAGCACGTAAAATCGCTTTTATATAAGGACGGTTTTAAATAAAATCGCTTCCTCCGAGTGTTTATTCGTCCTTCAATAAATGTCATTAAATATGTCAGTTTAAAGTTGGAAGAAATGGTGCTAGAACGTTTATGTGTTAAAGTAAAGTGTTTATAACGATCGTAAAATGGTTTTTAAAGCGATAAACCACTTTAAAATAAAATCGATTTAGTGCTTAAAACGGTTTTAGAGGTCTTTTAGATAGATAGATAGAGTCTTTATTAAACCATTAGAATTTTTACAATTCAAAATTTTTCCACTACAATAATATGTAATAATATGTATGCTTAATAAGAACTTACAACAAATCTTATAAATAAAAAAGTAACTTATAAAGTTAGTAATCAGCTAATCTATTAATATAATATGCTAACTAGTTTTGCAGATGTGCAACATGATTATATTGCATTTTGTTCAAATTGTTAATTAAAATAAGAAAAATAAAGGGCAACTTTTCTTTTAAAACTTTTAACTACATTAATTTCTTTTATATAGTCTGGAAGAGAATTATACAATATAACACCTTTATAAAGTTGGTTCGATCTTACTATGGATATATTAATATTATTTCTTGACCTAGTCATGTACATATGTATTTCATTACGTATAGAAAATGTAACGGTAGAGTGTCTCATGCTCCTGTGCATGTTTTCTTTTTGTAAATAGTTTCTAAATTAGGAATTCTAGATATTTTAGTAGATATTTTTTATGGCTTTTTTTTGCAACATTATTATAGTTTTAAGATTTTTTTACAAGTAGAGAACCATACTAGAATTAAGTACTGTATTTTACTATGTATAAGTGCAAAATGAACTTGTCTAAGTAAATATTTCGGAAGGCAGTAGCTTAATCGTTTAAGAACACCAACAGGCGCAACTATTGATTTTACTATTTTTTTTTATATGAAAATCCCATGACTAGTGTATTTTAACTCACAACTACCTATCTGGATTGATTGATTATAAAGGTGAAAATGTTTAGTGCTTTTGCCTACAAACATGAAGCTGGATTTATCCAGGTTAAGTGTAAGCTTCTGTGCATTAAGCCATTTTATTATTAAATGCAAGTCATGTTTAATACCACTAATTACCTCACTGTAAGAAACACCACTGTAGACAGGCAGAGTGTCATCAGCGAAAAGTGTAAGAGTTCCTTTGAGGAGTAAAGCTGCTAACGAATTAATATAAATTAGGAATAAAGTACGGCCCAAAATTGACCCTTGTGGAACACCGCATGTTATCTCTTTTTCGGGACTTAAAACCCCACCCGAGAACACACTCTTCCTCCTACCCTGCATATAGCTCTCAAACAGACCATAGCATATTCCCCTTATTCCTATTCTATCCATTTTTTCCAAAAGAATAGCATGATTCACGGTGTCAAATGCCTTCCGAAGATCAAGTGACAAAATACCACATTTAACCCTTTATTAATATTTTCTTGTAAGAATGTGACAGTGTCAACTGTGGCTGAGCAGGTGTCACTTGATTTTCGGAAACCATACTGACCAGGATAGAAAAATTGTATTTTATTAAGGTAACTAACTAAACGGATATTTATTGGTTTTTTTAGCAAACACAGGTAGCACTGAAAGTGGTCGATAGTTACTAGGTAGTTCAGTATATCCTTCTTTAAACAAAGGAGTAACACGTATTTATACGACAACATTTTTAAACCGCGCTAATATAAAAGCGCTTTAAGAGACCCGTATAAACAAACTAATTGTTGCTTTTTATATTTTTCTAATTTAGCTAAAAAAACCTTTTCCCTAAAAGCCTCGGCACCCTGGCAAAGAAAATCAAGGATCGATAATTGTGGCTTTCTAATCTTTTCTATTTTATTGATGTTGAGAGAGAAATGCGTAGTTCAAGCCTTGTAGCATGGATCGCGGTACTGTCATTTGGCGCATTATCTGCGGTTTGATGGCAATTGCCGACATGTGCTCTAAACTTAATTTATTTCCACAAATTGTTCCATACCTTGTGATATGTATCTTTTTGCCACTGTTTTATTTTGTTCATGACATCATTGGCCAAACAGTCCCTCACTTTCGAGTGCAAATCGTACCGCCTGTCCGCCTCCACTAGTACTCCTTTCCAGGCCGCCTCGGTGGTACCGTATTCGGGACCTTTTTCCACTAGGTCGTTCCATTTCTTTGACCTGCGAAATAGTCAAAAAAAGAAGTCTAAATTTACGAACGCCTACGGTTTATCAAACCAAGAATTTATCAGACCATATTTAATAAAAAATTCCATCGTAAGAACGATTCACCATAAAAACTGCAAATTGTTAAACCAATTTTTTATCCGAACCTTATTTTTTATAACCCATTCAATAACAAATTCTAAATTTATAAGACCCGTTTTTAATCGAACCATTTTTTATCAAACTCATTCAATATAAAACTCGTAATTTGTAAAACCCATTTTTAATAAAACCCGGAATTGGTCAAACCATTATTTTTCAAAACCGCAATTCGTAAAACCCGTTGTTTATCAGAAAATTTTTGCCAAATTGATTGCGCGTTCGCCAATAATACATGAACCGGAGGCGTACACGCAGGTGGCGCAGCGACGCGGAGTGCGCAATGAATTTAGCAAAAAAATATGGTATGGGGTCTATTAAAAGGTTCCAAAACACCTTAATCGACGAAAAAAAAAAAAGTCAGACCAACAGACGATAACTTAAGAACGCCTTAATCGATTTTAACGAAATTTGGTACAAAAAACCTCTATCAGCTGACCATTAACTGATTAACTTTTGGGTAAGGTGTTGGGGGGTTGAAGGAGGGAAAAGGGGGATAAAATATTTAAAAAATTGTAACTTTGGAACAAAAGCAAGTAGCGATATACGGTTTTCAGATTTAAGTTTCCATGAATATGGACTACAAATTTTGTTATAAATAGTTTTAGAGTTATTTGAAAAAAACGTTTAAATATATTTAAAAAAATCATAACTTTAGAAGTAAAGCAGCTATTGATATGCGGTTTTCAGATTTTGGTTTTCGTAAATATTACCCAAAAATTTTATTATAAGGTTCAAATCTTTCAAAGCTACAGTTTTCGAGATATTTCTATTTCTTTTCAACATAAAATAATTGATTGTATTGTGGACTATCCGTGCTTTCTAGCATCAATTTTTTTAAATTTTGATCGCTGTTTTTATTGACTTAAAATGTTGACACTTTTAAACGCTTTTATAGATAGCATAAACCTGACATGATAAACTAAATCCCTTAAAAAGGAATTCGATTTCCCCGTAATGTATATATTTAAGATTTAAAAGTAGAAAACCTAATATCTTATTTTCCTGACCTAAATTTTCATGCAATGAAAATAAAATACAACACAGTTTACGGTACGAAATAAAAGAAAAATAAACCAGTCCTTGAGCCTATTTCCTTCCCAATTTGCTAAACATTGTTTTTCAAAATATTTACATACCTAAAATAAGTTAACTACCTACTTGTTTTTCGTTTCTTACGACCGAATTAATCGAAATAAATTTTGATGGGTAATATTTTGCATTAATGAAATAGCTCTTTTCTACACGACATTTTAGAATATTATGCTTTAAGGCCATAGATTCTTCCTAGATTTTAGAGAAAAAAAACTGGCAAAGCTTTTTTCCATAATTTTTGAACCAAACCGATTTTTTTTTTATTTTGGAGATTTACCAACAATTTTCTTACCGTAGCAGCAGTTAGGCTCAATCAAGCTACACCCCCCCCCCCTCAACGAAACTCAATTTGGATATTGAAAATTATGTACTAATTTAGTCCCCTTTTATTATATTTAATGAATAACAGAGTTATTCGCACTTAAAAGGAGGGGGAGGTGTGGCTTGGCGCTAAGCTGTACCCCCCCCCATGCTTAGGAGACAAATTTAATGAATTTTGATATGTCATAATTTTGTACTAATTATGTACTCTTAAAAAAGGGTACTACTAGTTTACAAAAACCATCGGTTCCTAAGACTTTTGTTTGTTTGTTATGGGGTGTGTAGCTTGATATCAAGGTACACCCCCCTCTGCTTAGGAAAGAGATTCGACTAAAAGTGACTATGCCAGAATTTTCTACTAATTATGTACTAATTTCGCCTCCTTCTAGAAAATTGCGTACTCTCAAAATAACTTCATTTTTTTGGTTTTTATGAGGTGTGTAGCTTGATATCAAGGCACACACCCCTCTACCTAGGAAAGAGATTTGAACAAAAATAATTATGCCATAATTTGCTACTAGTTATGTACTAATTTCGTCCCCTTTTAAAAAATTGCCTACTCTCAAGATAACTTAATTTTTTTTATGGGGTGTGTAGCTTGATATCAAGCTACACACCCCATAAAAACAATTAAAAAAAAATGAAGTTATCTTGAGAGTAGGCAATTTTCTAGAAAGGGACGAAATTAGTACATAATTAGTATCAAATTTTGGTCGAATATATTTTCTAAGCAGAGGGGGGTGCACCTTGATATCAAGCTACACAACCCATAACAAACAAAGAAAAATCTTAGGAACCGATGGTTTTTGTAAACTAAAAGTACCCTTCTTTAAGAGTACAATAATTAGTATAAAATTATGACATATCAACTTTCAATAAAGCTGTCTCTTAAGCATGGGGGGGGTGCAGCTTAGCGCCAAGCCACATCCCCAATTTAAGTGCGAATACCTCCGTTATACATTAAGTACAAACATTTTTAAAAGGGGACTAAATTAGTACATAATTAGTACATAATTTTTACAATATCCAAATTGAGTTTCGTTGAGGGGGGGTGTAGCTTGATTGAGACCAGCAAAACACAGTTTTCACACATGGAAAATTACATTTTCAACAAAATTAATTAATTATTATTCCAGAATATTGTTTCAAGGTTGTATGGATAGTTAAAGGGCAAAAATATTGCCCTCCTTGCGATGAGGTTTTTACAAAACCTATATAAATCGGTTACTAATAGACCACTTTACATCGCTCTACCTGTGAATAGCCTTAAAAATTCAGTTTCATAGTACATACTATTACCTACCACTCTATAACATAAAAAAATCCGGCCTTGAACAATGCCAAAGTTTCTGCTAAATCAAAAAAAAAAAAATGGTGGAAATTTGACTCTAGTGAACAAAAAGTCATTTAAAACATTCTTCAGTCAGAAAGTAAGGTTAGAGTGTCAAAATATTTTTCCAAATCTGATCTGTTTGTTGGCCTCTTAGCAACAATGTGTTATAAATTTAAAAACATTTCTCCCTTTTTGCAATTTTTTTTTGAAAGAAAGTCTGAAAACCTAAACTCTAAAAATCCAGGCTGCAAAGGGCATTATTATTCTATTTTTTTTCTATCCCTTTTTTACTCAATAAAATTTTTATGCACAGCCATGTGTAGATGTCAATAGCCCTTACCCCTTACATTTGTATGTTTTTCAATCACGCAAAATGGCTAAACCGATTTGGATGAAATGTGGTGAAAAGATTGGTGTATTTCGCTCAATGACAGCTGTTAAATGACATTATTTTTAAATATGGCGGGAAACGCGCCGCGGGTTGACTTGCTAGTTCCCCATAAGGTGAATTTGTCTTACCATGCCTTTAGAGCCTTGGCATAGTTCTTCTCGATCTCAGCCCTTTCGTTGGCCAACGTCATCAGCTCCGAGCATAGCTTGTAGCCGTCCTCGATCCTTTTCGTCGTTCGTTTATAGTTTCCTGGCTCCCAAAACGAGTCGGTGCCCGCTATCAGCATATTATCATCGCTGTGATGTGACATCTTTAGGCTGCCACACCTAAGAAAAAAATATTTTGTTAGCTCTCAGGATAGACTAATAATAATCAAACGAAAGATGGCGGTGTGCACTGCAAATCTTCAGGACGTGCAAAATAAACTCACACACAGTAGGTACTTCTTGGTTTGATAGTTTACACAGAGAGCGCTAGGAATTTCTTCCGCTTTAGCCGTATTTTTCGGCACATAAGCGCGACAGGGATTTTCTGTCGTTGTGGTACAGCTAGCTGATGAGTCCTTAATAGGGATGAAACGCGTTATCCTAGGTTCCACCCTTAGATTAAAAAGAGACAAGATACCTGACACTTACGGAGACTCTGGTTATATTATTATATGGAACAATGTTCACCTTTCTGTTGTTTACAGTAAACACACCAGTGGCGTGCCTAAAATATAAATTTACACATGGATTATATTATTAAAATTTTTACTATAATATGAAATCTGCAAAATAATTTAAAAAAACATGCAAAAAATAATTCTGCCAATTTGAGCTTTGAAAGCTTCCTAACAATAAATGTCTGTAGTAAAATTTTATACAAAATAATTTTATTATAAAGTTTGTATATGATTTATAGCAGTTTCAATTTTCAAAACAATAAGATTATGCTAAACATTAAAACAAAGAAACACAGTTCACAGCACCTGGAACATCAAGAAAAAAATAATATTACCTACTAGCTCAAAATGATGTTATTGTCTTTGTTATTTTTTCTGGTCTTTAGCAGAAACTTACTGACTTCTTCAGTACACAATTTAAAGTCAATAATGCTCAGGGTATAGTCCAATTTTTTGATAAGCGGCCTGATGTCATTTTTTTTGGATCTCTTTATAGACAGCGACAATAAAATGTAAAAAAGTCGTTGATTGTTTTAACTGTTCCTTCAAATTGACAACAACAAATTATTTGACATGCGAACTGTTGACAACAAAGAAATACGTTTTCAGAGGCAAAAATGACGTCAGTCCGCTCATCAAAAAATTGGACTATATATAGAGACATCTAAGACCGACAAAAAGATTCAAATATTAATTCGAAGGGCGTGCGCAGATGGCAACGGCGGCAGTATAAATCAACCTTAATATTCTTACAAACCTGAGCACATGTGAATTAACTTTTATTGTTATTTGCAAGTTGGTTTAAGGACTTTACCTACCTTTATTTTATAGTCTTTATAAAAAAAGAAACCTTCTAAAATATCTCATTTGCGCATTAACTACTTCATCAAAAGTATGCTTTATTCTATTGTCTTTATAAAAAAAATCTCGAAAAAATCTTATAAAAACATTCGAAAATATCTCATTTGATGCATTGGACATTAACTTTATCAAAAGTATTTTAAATTTTGAAAATTAACAAAAAAACAATGTGTTTGTTGATATTTTAATCTAATTGTATACTAATTTAAGTATATTTCATAAACTTTTTTTTATTTTCTGTGTACCTACCGGCATGTACCGCCACTGACTGATTTCACTTGCTCTCCCTTTGTTTTCAAAACATTGGACGATTTGTTCCAAAATGTCACTTTAAATGAACTGAAATATTCTCCTACTGGTAAAAAAACACACTATAAACGTTTTTTGACAAAATGTGGTTTTAAAAAGACTTGCAAACTGCTTAAAACATCCTGAAATTTTAAAATAAATGACACGAAAAAGCTTATGCCAATAAAAGTATCATCCGACCGTCTGCACTCTGCCGACTTTCCCCACCCACAAGCCAATCACGACCTAAAGTGGTTGAGACAGAATTCTCTGTCCCTATCGTTCTAACGTCGTTTAAAAGGATAGAAAAATAATCGATGTTTCTCACCTTTGTTTGGTTGTGATTTTATTTGTAAATAAACAGTGGTTATTATTTGCCAAGGAGTTTTCGTTGGACCAGATATCTTGTCTCTTTTTAATCTAAGGTTCCACCCTCTGTGTGAGCCAACAAAATTCAGGTACCTTTTGCACCGAAGTACAAAAAACTCCTGTTATTTCGTTAAATTAATATGTATCCAGGGAGACGACAAGAAGCTATTTTTAGCGGTTTTTTGACAAACACAGTAAACTAAACCTTATGTAAGAAGTAAAGCTAGTCAGAAGATGTTTCGCCTCGAGTTAAGCAGTGCAGCATTACCTGCAAGTTTAGTTCTGCTCTACCTTCATCCCTACCAGGTAGGTTCAGTGTCCAGTAACACTCCTATAAGAGGCCCTTAGACCTATTATTTATAAACATGGATTTTCTTTCAATTTGGCTGTAAAAATGGACGCGATACAAAGCCAAGGAGTATCAAAACGTTAAATTATGTTAACTGGCTTTTAGATTAAACTCGGAAAAATAGAGTTGTAAGTAAATGCAGGCTGGCTCAAAAGATTCAACTAAAAAATAACCGTTTATAATAATTTACAACACTTCACTTTATACAAATATTCAAAACCTTAAAAACTACCTCATGTCAAAATCCCTCGCAAAATCCTCAAAATCTTCAACAAAGTTACTACACACTAGAGGCAACATCATGGCGCAAATGGTTTTTGATACTGAAAAGAGAAGGTCTATATAAAACACAGTTTTGGTAATATCGTTTATTGATCTTTTCAAATAAATATTTAAAATTATAATTAGGTTGGAACGAGGGATTAGACTTGAACTAGTAACTAAGTTAGGGTTGACAGTTCTGTTATCGAATATAACATTATTTTTTTATATTCCATAGGTCAGTGTCCTTATTTAGTAAAAATGTTTCGAGTATTTAGAAAATTTACATTTTCTTGCATTATACCTTTTTTAAAAAATAACGGAAATGCAAACCACAATTAACTATAATAAACAATTGTTTATGTTATAATAAACAAATTCAAACCACAAACTTTATCTTTCTGTTGAATACATTTTTTTAATTAATTTGTGCTAACACCACATACCTCTGCCTGTTTCAATTGGTAGAAAAGTTTCGACATATTTCAGTCCCCTCAAGGGCAAAGTTGTTGCAGTGAACTAGTTTACTTACATTTGACAGAAGGGAAAAATAACAAACACCATTTTTTGTAATTAGTCAAACTTAAAAAGTAAAAAAATATTTAAATCATAATAAATCTTATGTAATTAAATTCAAAATTTAAATTGAGTTTGCACCTACTACTGAATAGTTGTTTTCTACTTTTTACGAAAAATTTTGTGATTAAGGCAGATTTTAATTTTATAGAGTACATGCAAAAATTAAAAGCATTCACTTAATAATAAACTAAATTTATAAATCAATGATTCAATTCCATTAATGCCCGCTAGTAGTGCCAACATTATTTAATATTTTTTAAACGTATTTTGCAAAAATGTAAATAGTGCCAAAACTGATTTACAACAAAAAAGTTTAACTGATTTCAAAATACCTAATTTTATCAGTTTTAAGGGCTGGTAGCGCTTGACATAATTTTCGATTTAGCAACTATTTTTTTAAACCAAGTTTTGATTTCAGAACAAATATACAACAAATAGTAGTTTTTACAACTAGTGGTTAAAAACAGACCTAAATCTGTGTGGTTAAAATAGTGCTTTTTTACAAGCGTTGTTTTAAATAACGAGCGCAGCGAGGTATTTAAAAACACGAGTAAAAAAAGCACAGTTTAGCCGCGAGTTGTTAACACTATTTTTTTTAATACCTTTATCAAAAAATCCAAGAAAAACAGGAAAATATTTTTTTAAATCTCGAACGAAGGGCACTTCTCGCAACACACCATCTTTACACTATAAATCAAGGCGGCTGGTAAATGAGAAATAACAATGGTTTCCATAGCAATGTGCCTTTTTACTCGGTGACGTTCATTATTGCGACGTTTTAATCTTTGACAGTTTGACCCACTACTGAATAGTTGTTTTCTATTTTTTAGGAAAAATTTTGGAATTAAGGTAGAATTTAATTTTATAGAGTACATGCAAAAATTAAAAGCATCCACTTAATAATAAACAAATTTTATACCTGCTAGTAGTGCCAACATTATTTAATTTTTGTTACATACTCGCGTGCGGTAAAGTGCACTACAACACTCTTTTGGATGTGACTTTACGGCACACTGTGCGGTAAAGTGACTACGTTTATTTCAGAAAATTAAAATTCAGATATTTTTATTTCTTTTTTGGGAATTTTTAAGGCTTATAGGTAAAATCTTGTACCTAAGATATGCGTAAAGTGTTTTTACCGCCCTTGCCGGGTTGCGGTAAAGTATCACTTTCCGCACTTGTTAGCTAAATATCTATTAAATGTATTGTGCAAAAATATAAATAGCTCCAAAACTGATTTAAAACAAAAAAGTAACTAATTTCATATATATATCAAATATCTAATTTTATCAGTTTCAAGGGCTGGTATTGTGCAAAAATATAAATAGCTCCAAAACTGATTTAAAACAAAAAAGTAACTAATTTCATATATATATCAAATATCTAATTTTATCAATTTCAAGGGCTGGTAGCTCTTGACATAATTTTAGATCTATCAACTATTTTTTTAAACCAAGTTTTGATTTCGGAACAAACATACAACAAAAAAGTTTTAATTAATCTCATTATCAAAATTTTAGCACTACTACCCATTTTTTTTTTAATCCAAGCAAGTTAAAAACTTTCAAAAGAGATCAAATGTTTTTAGAACAAACTAACAACATAAAACTCAATCCATATTTTTGCAAAATTCGAAAATATTTACAATGTGTTAAATTTGGCACTCTAAAAAAAGGCAAACAAAAGTTTTTACTAGTATATCTTCTACTTAAAATTTATTACCTTCTTTGTTTAAGAGACAGAAATTAAACGAAATTTAGCACATGTTTGTGGGAAGATTCTAAATTACTATATAATATCTTATGTATCTTATCTGCCTATTATGATAACTATATTATCTTTGATAAGCATTTTTTATGTTTCCTTGTGATTAAAAAAAGAAATGATCACCTTATGACTTTAATAAGGGTGTCAGTTATTGTTGATAGCCAGCCAAAAAAACTGCCTTTGCGACATGACGGCGCGGGTTTCGAGAATGCAGTAGATATTGCTATGTCATAAAAAGAGCCTACGCTGTGGCCTACTGGCACACCTGGATGTGGTGGTACCATTACTCGACTCCCTGTGACATCTTACTGAAGGCCTCATAAATGGTATTTTGGGTTGTTGGTTTGGGGTTCTTTGTGAGACCTCTGCTCAACTCTGCTGGTACTTGGATAGCAAACAAATAGGGAAATATTTTATGATCTACAGATTTGAGTTTTGACCTCTAAGATAACATACGTGGGCACAAAATTTTTAGCTTCGTCAGAGGAAGCAGTGCAAAGCTGGCTGCCGCAAAGGTGCTGACTATCACCTATGCAATCCAACATTTAGTCAATACCACTCTCAATTTTCAGTTTTTTAGTCGAGTTGTTGACTTTCGAGTTATGACTTTCGTAAAATTTGTGTTTTTTTTTTGAGTATTTACTTAGCGTATTCCGTGAGACTTTTGATGAAGATTTTACGAAACCTGTTTTAATCGATTACTAATGGACCCACCAACACTGTCTAACATGTTAACAGCCCCAAAATTGTTGCAGTCAAAAAGTAGGGTTAGGGTGTCAAATTTTTTTCTGAAATTCAGACGGTTTCAGCTAGAGCAATGAAATTTGGCACATATGTTGGCCTTCCGGCAACGTACCCTCGTGTGTCATAAAAAATTACATATATGGCCCCTAGGGGCCAAAATGTGTTTTTAAACTATCCCTCATACCTTCCATAGTAACGCACCTGCAGTTGCTAGTTCATACTATTACCTACTGAAAGAAATTTCGTGGTTGTTAACAAGGCCCCTAGGTTAGGGGCTAAAAATTTTGTCTATTTCAATAAAAAAATTATATTTCACTTATATTTCAGGCAATGTCAACAAAAATGCACCACCAGGGGCGTAGTGGACCATTTCTCAATTTTAAATACCCCCAATTTTGCCCCAGCCCCTAGGGGCTGTAAGGGGCGAGATCTAATTTTCACCATTTTGATATATTCCAGAAAACACTCCATATGCATATTTAAAACTCATGAATTTCGTGTAACAAATATTATGAAATATAAAAATCTCAAACCCTAGGGGCGAGCCCTAAATAGGGGCTAAAAATTTTAAATCTCGAACAACTTGTTCAAAATTTACTATACCAAATTCAAAAAGTGCAAAGTTTTTTGGCAATTACAAGTTCGAGTCAAAACACCACCAATATACACATATAAACATCATTAAAAACTGTGCATATGCGCATATGGAGTGTTTTCTGAAATATGAAAATGGTGAAAATTAGATCCCGCCCCCTTACAGCCCCTAGGGGCTAACACAAAGTTGAGGGTGTTCAAAATTGAGAAATGGTGCACTGCGTTCCTAGTGGTGCATTTCTGTTGACATATGGTGAAACAGAAGTGAAATATAATTTTTTAATTGAAATCGACAAAATTTTTTGCTCCTAACCTAGGGGTCTTGTTAACAGCTATGAATTTTTTTTCGGTACAATAGACTTGTAGGTAATAGTATGAACTACTAACTGACTGAGATTCAGATGTGCAGGTGCATTAGTATAGAAGGTAGGAGAATAGTTTAACAACAGATTTGGGCCTCTGTTGCCCCTAGGGGCCCCATATGTAACTTTCCGGGAAGGGCAACATATGTGCCAAATTTTATTGCTCTAGCTCAAACCGTCTGAATTTAAGAAAAAAGAATGACACCCTAACCCTACTTTTTGAATGCAGCATTTTTGGAGCTTTTAACAGGTTAGGTTGTGTTGGTGGGTCCATAAGTAATTGATTAAAATAAGTTTCGTAAAATCTTCATCAAAAGACCCACGGTAGCCAAATTTTTTACGTATGCTCCCTAAGTAATTACTCAATTATAAAGAAAAACGGCTCGGAGGTGCGAATTTTTTATATGGGAGTTTTTCGAAGAGTTTTTTAATGAAGTAGGTACAGAGTTTCGTGGAAAAAATTGTGAAAAAAAAACGGATTTAATAGCTTCACAAAAATATGCCTTTTCTGTAACACAAAAACTTCAAAAATACAAGGTTTTGATGAGTGTAAAATACCGTTATTCTACAAATACGTTAAAATTTATTTGACAAACAAAATCGGCTCATAAAAAAGAAAGTTATTATTTTTGATGATAAAGTAAATTCCTATTAATTAATAAACATATTTGAAATATACCAAATTATTAAAATATTATGTTGATAAAATAATTAAATAATGCCTACTTCAGATAAGATAACAATTTAATTTGAACGTAATGAAATATCGATCAAATTAAAAATTTTTAATGAAAAACTTACTTGTCCGCTACCAATGTCACTAAACCACACATACTTTACAGATATATGCAAAACTTGAATAAAAATAATATAACCTAGAGCCAACTAATTTTTAAATTCAGCACTTAAGTCTCCTTTTTATATAATATTTTGACATATTTCTAAAACTTAATAAGAGAGACCAAGATCATTTTAAAAGACCGATGAACCAATTAAACTTAATGAAAAACGGGGCTTCTTGGTTATTCTACTTGTAAACTGCACAATATTTCAATTAACAATAGCCTCAATAAATGTCCAGTGTACCAACTGTATAAAATGTATTATTTCTCACACAACTTTTAAAAAAGTCTGTAAATTGCATTGTACCTTGACCCTATATTTAAGATCACTCTTGTCAACAAAAATTTAGCTTTGGATGATGAATTTGTCTAATTTTGGCTTATTAACTATCAGCTAATCAGTCAAAACGAAGAGCCTAATATGATTTGTGCAATTAATAAAATAAAAAGAACAGTTTTAATTTCTAACAGTTCATTTGTTTTTTATGTTCTTAAAGCTACAATTTTTTTGTAGTTTACAGAAAATTGTTCAAAAATTTGATCTTCGCTTTTTTAATACTGTTGAAAAAATCGTTATCGATCTTATAGCGCGGCAGCAAACCTTTAAGCAGAAAATTCTTTAAAAACTATTTTTTACGTTTTTTTTAAAGCAGTTTTTCCAAAATTTTAGCATATAGCATAAATCAAGGATATGCTAAAATCGCTATACTTTTCTTTGGTCTTTCCCGCCATTGTAAAGAATTTCTGTTTTTCTCCAATTTTTGCAAAAAAAAACAAAAACAAAATTATTTGCCAGGTTTACATAAACGTGTTGAAATCGATATTAACCATAAAAACGTATCGAATTGTTTTTTTTATGTACAATGTGGCTATGACATAAAGACGATATATATACTATATATATCTACCATCTACTGTTTTGGAACGGACTGATCCCGATATTGCCTATAGGAAGCAATCGACGTATTATTTTTATTCCGTTGTAAAATTAATTTATTATTTTAGGCAGTGTTGCTAAAAACATACGGAATTTACTTTATACCAAAAATGATTTCCCTACATCAGATCTGTAAAAGTATACCACTGTGCGACGTTCGACTAAATTGGCTTAAGAGAAAAATGACACTCGCACTTTATCGATTTCTGTATGCAATATTTCATTACATATACTTCTAATATAAATAATGCAATTCGCTTACTTAAATAATAATATCTCAAATTTGTGTTTATTTTTATGGTAAAACAGGCATAAAGATAAAAAATCAAGAGGCTTTCCTTCAAATTCAACTGTTAACAAATTAAATTAATTAGAAATGCGAAAATTTTGTAAGGCTAATTAAGTAATTAATCTATGGCATTATTTTTATTTAATAAACGATGAGTGTTTCACAGACATTTTCTGGGTCTCTTTCTATCAGTAAGTAAATGTGTTTGTTGCTTCGAAAAAATTAATTGTATTTATTTTGTTTACAGAACCAGATTGTTTAAAATTAATTATAAGAACGTACAGGGTGATTTTTTAGAAAAAGATGAAAGAAAAAAGCACGAATGAAAATATGTTTTTGTGAATGCAATATTTTAAGCCAGTTTGAGTTCCCAAATAAATTACTACCATAAGTGTATATCTGACAGTTTGTAAGGTATCCCCTCTTAAAATTTACATAATAAGTTAAAATCTGTTTCGAGGATCGAATATTATATAAAGATTGGGTCTTGCGTTTGTTTCACTCCAGTTAAATTTATGACATAGGTAAAAAAATTATTTATCTACTTGTATTAATTGTTTTTTTTTTGTAATAATTGCTTTTTTGTATTAAGTGTCAATATTTTACTGAATGCTATTCCCATTTTTACACTGCTATTGTGCAAACTATAATGTCATGTTTTTTCGTATAATATAATATAGTATTATTTAGTTTGTGAAATTGGTTAGCAAATACTTTACAGGGCCTAGACTTTGAACAATTTTAATTGATTTCCAGGTTCTTTTGCATTTAATCCAACCAACACTTAGAACTAAAGTATTTTATTGTAAGCTAATGTAAATTTTTTGAATCAAAATCAAATCAAATCAAATCAAAAGCTCTTTATTTAAGTTAAACAAATATATAATCGAATACAATAAGAATTCGTAACACTTCAGCTGAAAAGTGCTTGTCTGTGTATAAAAAAAATGCAAATAAATTTATTATTATTATTATTATTATAACTTGTTTCTGGTAGGTATTTTAGTTTTTGTACCATATAAGTAGTGTATAAGCATAAGCATGGCTTTGTCATAGAGTACGTAACGTATTTTCATAAAAAAATTCGTGTAGACTCTATAAACCAAAAACCGCAAAAATATATTTTATTTATACCTTCATCAAAAACATGATTTTAGTAGCTGTCTGCAGATAACTAAAGCATGGCTTTTTTGGTTACCGATGCAAAACTTTCTTTTTTGATTACGGGTGCAAAAGATTTCTGTCCGTTTTTTACCCAAAATTAATGAGAAATAGCGGAATATAGTAATATTGAAAAAATGTACTTATTCTTGCCTAAAAATTAAGCCATTCCTACCAGTTTTCACCAAGTACTTACGAAAAAATCATTTAAAATGAACGTCACCCACTAAAAAAGAAAATCGCTAAGGAAACCATAGTTATTTCATTTACCAGCCGTCTTGATTTAAGATTGAAGATGGTGTGTTGCGAGAAGTGCTCTTCGTTCGAGATTTTTTAAAGTATTTTCCTGCCTTTCTTGGATTTTTTTGATAAAGGTAGTAAACAAAAATAGTGTTAACAACTCGCGGCTAAACTGTGCTTTTTTTTACTAACGATTGTAAAAAAAGCACTATTTTAGCCACCAGTTGTTAAAACTACTATACTAAACAAAAATACTTCTTTATGAGGTAGTGGGAGATATGCGTTTATAAAAAAGACCCTGTACAGCATTTCTTATTCATGCACAATTTTATTGCATTGTAGGTCATAACTATTTATATTATTAATTTTGACTCGTCACACCATTTGCATAAAAATCAATACCTATTATATCTTCAAATTTATCAATAGCTAAAAAGACAAATTTATGGCGTTTTTAAAAATAATATAATAAATAATTAGTGTAGAAAGTGACAATTTCACACGAGTGTGGATATTTTTGCTAGTGGCTAAAATAGTGCACATGTGCGGAAAAGTAATGTTGACAGTTGACAACTCTACCTACCTTCAACAACACACTTTTTCACACATGTGCGGAAAAGTACTTTTTCACATAATTATGTGCGGAAATATTTCTGCAAACGTGTGAAATTTAATGGTTTCTAATTAACCAAAGTGTGTGAAATCAAAATATATACATATTATTGTATATTTTTTGATGAAATTCATCATTCTCGAATGTGATCGTAGGAAAACATAGTTACCTGACGAGTTGGTTGAAACACTCACTTTTTCTGCAATAAACGATTTTTTCCGTTGCCACAAAATTTCTCAGCACAAATTTCATTTGTGTACGAAAAGTATTGGGTGTCTCATTATATTTTGCTGTGCTTTTTACTCGCGTGCGTAAAATGCATTTTTTCGCATTTGAGTCCTAGGTGCAATTTAGTTAAACGGGAAAAAAAATACTGAAATAGCCCATTTGTGGTGGAGATGATAATGAAATCAAAACAACTACAGTCTTTCTCCACTCAATTTTTTTTTTAATTACAACCAACATGTTTCGGCAGAATAAGTTTCTCAAGTGAAGACAGCTGCTGATACACTGACGGACCCAAAATGCTTTTAGGCGTTGGATTCGGAACTTATCAGGATTATACATAGTCTTGGACGAATGGCTACAATTTTCCCGGCGGAACTCTTCGCCATTGAAATGAGCGCACGTTGGATGATGATCATAACTGGCGCAACAGATCAATAAAAATACTCTCCGACAGTCAAGCGGCCCTTAATGCTCTTGAATCCTATAGGTGCTCATCGAGAACCTTTAGGAGCTGCCAGGACACACTGAATACCCTAGGGCGAATAAACACTGTGTCGCTGGTATAGATTCCGGGACATTCTGGGCATCGGGGAAATGAGACTACCGACCAGTTGGCGCGCGAAGCGGCCTCTGCCGTCTTTGTTGGCCCCGAACCCCCTTGAAATAACATACAACACAATCAACACTACTCTCTCAGGCTGGATGGAAAATAAGTTCCACCAATACTGGAGAGAATTGCCGGGACTGGCACATTCCAAAGAGTTCATTACAGAACCTTGCAGGAAGAGGGCCGGGAAACTCATTGAGCTCATCAGGCAGGACATCCGGACAATGGTTGATCTATACACCGGATACTGCAGGCTGAAAGTACCATTACACAGAATGGGTCTAAGTGAGGACACCGAATGTAGGCTCTGTATGGAGTATGATGAAACGGCCAGACATATGCTGTGTGAATATCCGGCAATTGCACGTCAGCGTCAACGTATCTTCGGTAAACCACAGATCAACGGACTGGATCTGAATGATGCTTCACCAAAGCAAGTTGCGAGCCTCTTTAAGGGGCTGAATATTCTGTAGCAACAAAAAAAAAAGTTTAAAGTGAGCCACAATAGACTCAATAGTGGTCTCAGTGGACAGTGCCATACTGGCACACTCACAAATGAATGAATCAATCAAGCAAAAACATGCTTCGGCAGTATAGACCGTCATCATAAGGGCTCCAGATGCCAGAAAACACATTATTAAAAATATTTAAAATTTTTTTAAAAACTAAACAAAAGTCAGAAAAGAACCTTTCTCTGAAGTTAAGATTTCTCAAAACATGTTCTTTTTTCAGAAACCCTGATGATGACAGTGGAGACCATTTAAAAAAAATACTGTAACTACTAGTAGTATAGTGGCGGCCCGTGGGCCTGGCAATTAGGCCTCTTCATGGGCCCTTTCTGCCATACCCCGTTCCTTACACCTTTGCCCCTACTTCCGCTGCAACTCTCTCTCCGGGCTTCCCTGTCTTCTGTACGAAGTTCAGTATGTCGGTCCATTTGAGCGAGAGCAGCTCTTCTTCCTCTATCGTGGGAAATCCTCACTTCAGCTGCCTTGATCTGGCATATGCATATTGCATCGCACTCTGCTATTAAGTGCTGCGCGGGCTGCGCCGATTCCTCTTCGAGCACGTAAGCGGGACAGACGGGATCTTCTGCTACTCTCATTTGCGTCAGATGCTTGTTCAGCCGGTTGTGCCAAGTCAGCAGTCCAATGTCCTTTCGGGTCTTGCCTAAGAGCCATTTAGTTCTGGCTACATTCGGACCATCCACGAATAGCTTGTACTGTCTGCACTCTGGCTCTTGTCTCCAGGACGTCTTCAGTTAATTGTTCGCCCATTTGTTGAGTTCACTGTGTACCTGTTTCCTTGTCATGCCCAGAAGAGGTTCCGGTCCAATATATTGGGTTTCGGCCTTAGTCTGGCAAGTTCGTCCGCTTTCTCGTTCCCTGGTATTCCCTCATGACATGGGACCCACATCAGTGTTACCCTCTTGTCGTGAGCCAGTGTTTGCAGTGCTTCAGCGCACTCCTCTACACATTGTAAGTACCTAACATGTTCGAAAATTGCCCTTTTATCGTGCCATCCCCAAAAATAGTTGAATACAAAATTTTTATTCACTTTCAAGGGTTTACAAAATAAAGTGAAACACCCGGTACCTTATGCTAACATGTAATGAAATGTTATTTGACTCACCGGCTGTCCTCTTCCTTAGAAATCAGCATTTTTATTCACTTTTTCACTTTTACTTCCAGTGAGAGAAAACGCGATTGAACTGTGTTGAATAATTAGTTTGTAAATTTTAACGTGTTTTAATTAATTGCTTATTTTTCACCAGTACACTTGTTTTAGTTTTCTTTGTTAACATTTTAAAGATTTTATTTTTATTGCAGTTTTTATAAAATTAGAACCCCACAACTCCCGTTAAAAATTCTTAATCAATTGACAAATTTTACCGAAAACGAAAAAAAAGTTAGTTGGCCCATTTTTATGATTTTTTTAGTACACCATACCAAAATGGTATGGACTGACTATTAAAATCGTGAAATTTTTACTTTTCTTAATTTATTATTTATTAACTATTAATGAGTTACTAAGGTTCCAAAACACCTTAATCGACGAAAAAAAAGTTGTCTGTCGGTATACACGATAACTCAAGAACGCCTTAATCGATTTTAACAAAATTTGGTACAAAAATCCTCTATCGACTGACCATGAACTGATTAACTTTTGGGTAGGGTGGTGGGGGTTGAACGGGGGAAAAGGGGGATAAAATATTTTAAAAAATTGTAACTTTGGAACAAGAGCAAGTGCGATATACGGTTTTCAGATTTAAGTTTCCATAAGTATGGACTACAAATTTTGTTATTAATTCCAAATTCATAGGAGCTTTAGTTTCCGAGTTATTTGAAAAAACGTTAAAGTATATAAATAAAATCATAACTTTAGAAGTAAAGCAGCTATTGATATACAGTTTTCAGATTTGGTTTTCGTAAATATTATCCAAAAATTTTTGTTATAAGGTTGAAATCTTTCAAAATTACAGTTTTCTAGATATTTTCATTTCCTTTCAACATAAAATAATTGATTGTATGGTGGACTATCCCTGCTTTCTAGCTCCAATTTTTTTTGTTTCAAATAGGGATGGAAAACATTAGCCATAATCTCAGAGAGCGTCACATATAAGTGATTTCTTCTAGAATATCTTACATTGTTTGTTTGTCTTTTTTATGGATGAGCTTAAAATTAAAAATTTGACTGTTTTATTATTTTTAATTATTACCGCATTAAGGTCGCGACTATTTTACACGACACAAATTTATTTTATCAAAATTAAATCAGTGTTGTGAGGTCGCGATGATCTTAATACCACCCTCCGAAACCGTGGGATTGTGGTGTTATTGTAGAATGCTCAGGATATCTTGGATAGTACGTAATGTCGATGCTCTGCTCAGAATAAATAAAGATCTTGATGATTTATTTGCAATCAAAAACGTACACTTGACTTGACTCGATCTTAGACTATACCTAAAGTGTTAGTACTAAGAGACTTTTCAGAAAAATAGAGGACATGGTGCAGATTGTGCTGATAATATAATAAATGCTCAAAGGATGTGGTTAATTACCCCGCAGCAAATTCCTTTATTTAATAACAGCGTCATATATGACATTTAGCTACACACCTACTGTACAAACGCAGTAATAACCTGAACCACAACGAAGTGCAAAAAAAGCTACCCAAAAAGTTGCTAAGAAGGAGTCGTGTACAAATTACGTAACGCTCGTAGGGGGAGGAGTCAGCGAGAGTGTTACACAGGGGAAGCTGCTTCGTAACTGCTTTACGTAACGCAGTTTAGAAATTATGTTTATAAAAGAACACTATTTTCTTCGAGTAAAAAGGGAAAAATCAAGGGAGGGGGGGGGGAAGAAGTAAAGGAAACGTTACAAAGGTATTATTAGCGTTTCATTTCTGATTCTATGGCAGTACATTACTTTTTTTTTAGGAATAATTGGGTTATATTTTACCGTTTTTAAAAATTCACAGCTAGGAAATATTGAGAAACCTAGTGGTTTTATTAAAAAACACCACATTAAATTTAATTACAATTATTTGATTTACACTTCTACATTCAAAACATAGAAATAAAAGAATAGACTACATATGATACAACAACAAAAATAAAAGAAGTATTTAGCACTCCATATAAAGTTTGTTTCTAATATTGTTGTAATACCTATCTAGAAAACATATAAATAAGAAAATGACTTTCTAGTTCTTAAATTTTAAATTTTACTTGTTTTACAGGAAAGGAAAATTTGTAGAATTAGTAGAGCACTTTGTATTGGAGTGAGTGGAACTCATAAGGGGGGGGGGAATTTTAGTGACACTGGAATAGAAATAAGTAAAATTAGTTGGTGTACAAAGTGTCCAAAATTCGATGGTATTGGGGAGATACACGGAGCAGAATTTGACTGTCAAAACTTTTTATCTGTCACTCTTAGTTTTTGAGATATAACACAAAGTTGGAATTTTTCTTATGGAATGAGCCTTTTTATTTTTATATGTTTTATATAATTTTATTTTTGTTCTCATTTATTTTTCTATTCCTATCTTATTTACTTTTTTCACTCACTTTTTACAATAATACAAAATAAAAAATTCAATAAAACATTAAAATATTAAAAGTAGCTATTAACGAAATAAAAAATTATAAAAAAAATTAAAAAATACAAAAAATAAAACGCATATTGTAATACATCATTTTAAGCTGATTTTAAAAATCAAATAAAAAAAAGGGTCATTCCATAATAAAAATACCAACTCTGTGTTATATCTCAAAAAAGTGACAGATGAAATCCAGTTTGACAGTTGAATTTTGCTTTAAAATATCTACGAAACAGCCACTCACACCAAACAGAAATTTTCACAAATAAAATACTTTTAGACCCCATCCGAAAATGCAGACTTTTCAAAAAGCCCCCGCAGCTCGAAAATGGCTTGACATATCAAGATGTGGATTTCACTTTTAAACTTCTCTTTTTTTTCTTCATCTCCTCTGGAAGAACCCGAAAACCCCAAAAATGAACACTCTGTACATACAAATTACCCATTTTAATATTCTTTTCAAACATGCGAGCAAGCAAATACTTTCGAAACATTGTTGTATCCTAGTTAACACACACATCGTGAAGGTTAATATATATCGAACTAAATATCTATGAGTGTCCATAACCGGAACGGGCAAAAAATATAAATAAATCGTAACGAGTAGGTAGACTTCAGTGAAAACAACTGCTAAATACCCAGATTTCTACGTAAAAACAAAAACGGCATAAAAAACTTCAATTGGATGCTACTACTTCTCAATTTCTAGGACAACTTTAGTTTCTGCTGTAAACAGTATTATAAGTCCGAACGAAGATTTTTCTTTGATAACCCCCAATACATCATGAATCGAATTTCCAACAAAACCTTTTAATTTTAAAAACAGACTCCAATTTTTCTTTAAAATAAGGCAATACTTTTCTAAAGAATTTTGATCTTTTTTATATTTACAATTTTTAAATTTTTTAAAAATATATAGAGGGTGTTCCAAATTTGATGCACACCATGAAGATCTCTTAAATGGTAAGAAAAAGTTTAATTTTTTGGCCAAAACTAGAACACAATTTTAAAAGATCTGGATAGTTCCGGAAATAAGCGTCCACGTTTTCAAAAAAACTTTTTTAAGATTGACGGTAGCGCTGTTAAGTTCATTTTTTCTTGTGGCATGGACACGTGCTTTTTTATCTCCACTGCTTTAACTACTACATAAAAATAAAAAAGCGACGAATTACGCAACTTTGCCCCAATTTAAACTTCGTATTTCTTAACATTTAGGAAATCCCCATGGTGAACATCGAATTTGAAACACTCTGTATAATGGAGAGAAGATAGCACCAGCTGAGAAGAAAAATACAAGATATTTTTCTAAAAAAAGGCGTTTATTTGGAAATTAAAAAGTAATAAGGTCCCTAAGCTCTAAAACCCGTTCGTTTTTTATTAAACTCAAATAAATGAACGCGGTAACAGATATACAAACACACACACACACATAGGGGACAAACTTATATCACACCTCTTTTTTCGCATTCGTGGCGGGAGTTAAAAATAAACCCATGCAACACCGTTCTCAACCAGTACCCTCTCCAGATAGGCCGATCAACTCATACCGATTTAGTGTCCTTTTATCCACCTTCGCCGCCATTTTCACTCAAAAGTGACAGATAATCCATTAGTTTTCTGTCAAAATGGCGGCGAAGGTGGATAAAAGGACACTAAAACGATAAGAGCTGATCGGCCTATGTAGAGAGGGTAATGTCTCAACTAAAAAGCCAGTTAACTCTTATCTCTTCAGTGCCCTTTAGCCAAAGATTGCCGCCATTTTTATAACCAAATTGACAGGTAAAACGTGTATTTTCTGTCAGTTGGGTGTCAATATGACCGCTATAGTAGGCTAAAGGATACTAAATCAAAAAGAGTTAACTGGCTTTTTAATTAAGCAGGTGTTGACCCATGAAATACGACTTCTAACAATCTTTTGATTGACACAGACAAAGACAAACAGAATAAATAAAACAAATTATTTATGATACAAGTTCTAGTAGAGCAAGAGTTCATGGTATAAATTTATGATGGACGCTAACCCTCAGAATTTTTTGCCAAGATGTGCGTTTTCCCGTATATATACGAGATGGACAGTCTCGCACCTCATAATTGTGGCACTCGGCACACCATCCTAAAAGTGAGCAGTTTTGGAGATTTGTGATACATCGAGTAACCTCATATAGTAACCTCCACCATGTTCACATACCTATATGTGTGCACACCACTTTATAGGTGGGCAATTCTTATTAATTCTAAGACATGACTAACTGGTAATATATTTAACTTAAAAGAAAAATATTGCGAAAACCTGGTGTTAAAAAACAATGAAACTATTTTCATGAGATGTGACTCCCTCACCCCAAGGGGGATGATTGCCCACTTTTAAAGTGTGTGTGCAATAATTTTGATGTGCCATTTCGTATTATAATATAATAATCTATACCATGAATTCTGGCTCTAAATCAGTAAAGCTCACCACCCCCCCCACTCAAAATTTTCAAAAAAAAAGTATTGGTCCTATTTACGAAACTGTAGGCATTTCTTTGTGGGTGGAGCCAACTTCACGCCTGCCCCCTCCTCTCAATCTCAATCTCAATAAGCTTTATTGTCTCAAAATAAACATATTTCATTGACAAAGCAATTGTTATTATAAATAGATAAGTAATTAAACTCTAAATCATGCAATACTCTTATTAAGAATTTACATTGTGGCTAAAAATTTAAAGAAAAGTATAAAACAAAAAATACAACATTTAAAAATAATGATATGCGCTGTAAAAGACAATTAAATAAACACACCACAAATAGTGTTATTAGTTAAAGTTTAAAAGAAGCAAGACATTTAAAACGAAATTATATTATTTACTAAGTTATTCAGTTAGGATAATATTCAGTCAAGTTATAGATAATATTCAGTTAAGTTATAGAATGCTTTGGTTGCTAGAAATTTTTTAACTGTAGTGCGAAATAATTTGTAATTGTTAATGATTTTAATATCTTGGGGCAAGTGATTAAATATTTTGATGTTTTCATAAATTAATTATTTTTTTGTGAGTGTAGTTTTTGGAATTGGCAAGTTATTGTGTCTAAAATTATAATTTCTTTCACATGAATAACCAAGGAATTTTTTGTATACTAAGCAGACTGACTCTAATATAAAAATGCATGACACCGTTAGTATTTCCTCCTGCTGCTCTGTATCCTTTTTTGCACATACAACGAACAGCCCTTTTCTGTAGAACGAACACTGAATGTAACAGACTGTCTGTTGTGCTACCCCAGAAAGCTATACCATAACGTATGTGTGCATCAATTAAAGCGAAGTAAGCCGCCCTCGCTGCTTGTTTGCCAAGCTCCTGTGCAACTACTCTTATGACGTAACATCCTTTGGCTAGGTTTTTTGTGAGTTGGTCTATATGAATATCAAATTTTAGATGTGTATCGATATGAATGCCTAAGAATTTTATTGTTGTTTTGTTTTCGATAGTCTCGTCTTTTAGTTTTATGTCAGTCAAAGCTCACTAAACTTTTTTTGCTGTTCATGGTTTAATAAGATCAAGCACCTTTTGCGCAGGCATTAAAACATTTTGCGCAGCAACCTCTCGAAAGATATTGCTATTGGAAAAGCGTGAACTTCCCCTCCACTTAACATTTTTTAAAACCAAATAGTATATTAAATAGTCCTTTTGCGCAGCCAAGAAGTTTTTGAGCAACAACTCCAAAAAAGTTAAAGTTGTTTTAGTTCATTCACAGTAAGTATATTTGGGTAAGTTTCGAATAAATATTCGACAACGCGTCGGTATCGGTATACCTAACGCGTTCAAAACAAAGTCAAAAGACACTACATTTCTCACTTGCTATGTTTTGAACGAAACCCGCTTTCATGGCGGATGCGAGGCCTGAACAGCTGATTGCAATCGTTGCGTACGTTGGTAGATCGGTAACGTTACGTACGTACCTCCGTATGCAACGAGTGGAATCAGCGGATCTCTCATCGCATCCACGATAAAAGCAGGCCTCGTTAGAAACATGCCGTAAACAAGTAAAAAATGTAGTGTCTTTTGGCTTCGTTTTAAACGCGTTAAGTATGCCGATACCTTAGCAAGAGATTACAATAGACTTATTAAGTTTATAGAGTCCACTAACATTTTATCAAAATCTCAATATGACTTTGGACCAAAAAAATCAACGGAACAAGCAAAGGTAACAAAGTATAGCATCATTGTACTTCGACCTACCGAAAGCCTTTGACACAATAGACCATAAAATACTATGTGGCTATCTGGAATTGTGTAGCATCAGAGGGATTGCACTTGACCTGCACATGTCCTACATGGACCACCGAAAACAAATCATCTCCATTTGCAGAGATGGTGAGGAATATTTCTCAGATTGGGGCAACATCAATATTGGTGTTGCCCAGGGGTCAATTTTAGGCCCTATCCTATTCCTCATACATGTCAATTTGTTACCTAAAGCCTGCCCAGTTCGCTGACGACTATTCTTATGTAGTAGTTAGTGAATAATATTGGTGTTGCCCAGGGGTCAATTTTAGGCCCTATCCTATTCCTCATACATGTCAATTTGTTACCTAAAGCCTGCCCAGTTCGCTGACGACTATTCTTATGTAGTAGTTAGTGAATCAATACAGACTCTCTCAAAAGGATGTTCGGAGGTTGCAAATCTTATGTCTCAATGGTGTAGTGATAACTCGCTTATTTTGAAAAAAAAATACTTCATCATCTCTTTATGTCCAACTGGAACAAAAAACTATCCCTACAACCAGTTCCATCAAATTCTTATGTGTTCAATTGGATGATATATTAAGCTGGGAACAGCATACACTTCTAAAATCTAAAATTTCGAGTACTTGTGCTCTATTTCGTAGACTGCGGGACGTTATTAGCCTGGAATGCTTAAAAATTTATTATTTTTCTATTATACAAAGCAGAAGATCATATGGCATTCTGTTGTGGGGCTCCTCACCTTATGCAATGAATATTTTTATTGTTCAAAAGCGACTATTAAGATGCATTCTAGGATTAAGGCCGCAAACATCCTACAGACCACGCTTTAAAAAGTTAAGTACCATCTTTATATTTTGTGTCCCTAGTAATGTTTGTTAAAAATAATCCTGATGTTTTCCCTATAAATCAAAATTACCATTCTGAGGATATAACTATAAGAACCAGGCAGGCATCAGAATTGGCTATACCTCATCACTCCTCTACCTTCTTTGAGAAAGGTGCCTTCTATCGAGCTATCAAAGCATACAGATCCTTACCAATGCAAATTAAAAGTATTCAAAACATTCCAAATTTTAAAAAAGCAGTTAAGCCCTTGAAAATTGTTTTTATACTTTCCAATTTACTTAAGTAGTTAATATTAATAATCAATGTATTTTAATATTTAGTTTAAGGATATTCTTTGTATTTTTTTTCATATTTAAAACATTTGATGTTGCTAGGTTTTACATATTGTAAAGTATTGTGAGCAATAAACTAAGTAAGTAAGATACATTTTACCCACGCTGAGCCGAGTCGAAGTTTCGAGAGTTTGAGGCAGGGTGGGGGGGGGGAGAGAAAAAAAGGTAAAAAATGTAAAAAGTTGTATCCTAGTAGTATGGTTGTCGAAAAATTTGCAATGATAGAGTCGTAGGTTGGAAGTTACAGTAGGAAGAGGGGGGTTAAAATGTTAAAACTTGGATACAGGTATTATGGGTGTCGATGCTATGTAATTTGGGTCCAAGGAAGTCAACAAACTGTCTTTATTTTATGAACGATACTTTACCGACTTTAAATGAGTTTGATTTTCTCCAAATTTAATTTTTATTTGCTTCATATGCGTGTCTCCTTTGGTGTGTTGGTTTATGGCATAGATTCCTCTTGTTATGTTGACCAACTTATCGCAAGCAATGCACTTTCCATGCGTCTCATTCTCTTTACGAAAATAGGTTCCAATTAGAACCCCATTAATATCTTTTTGATCTAACCAAGAGTTCGCAAACTTGCACGGCGCCATTTTTTACCTTAAACAGCTCACCAAAATGCTCAAAATGCCGTGGACAACCAAGGCCAACATAATATAAGGAAATTTCATTGGCCCAATAAATGCATTATTTAATTCCCATTGGCCAACTTTAAAACCTTGCATTGTTTTGGTAGAAAATTGCCAATAAGCTAATTATCTATTTCTTTCACACTTTATTCCATGAACTTTCACAAGGACAACGAATCGGACTGCCAAGAAATATTAGTTCTTAACAATAGGCCAGTAGATTTTATGTACTTTTTTTGAAAAGGTAATACTTTTATGTACCAGCTTGAAAAAGTGTATTAAATATGTAAATATGTATCGAATTTGGACACTGCAAGCATTGCTTTCTGGTTCCTGGAGGGTCAAAAGGCGCGCTTTCTGTCGTTCTTGAGTTGTTTGTAATATCATTCTGTTAGGGAAAACCTGGCACATTCCCCTATCAAAATCTTTTTGGTTATTAAAGCATGAAAAATCTGCGATATTTAACAGTTTTGAAAATTCTGTTCTGCTTCCAAAGTGGTTAAATCTTGAACGAGGGTAATATTGTTAGGAAGGGTACAAGAAAGAAGGTCAGAGGTGTTTTTAATTGAACTCAAAATAGCTGGAAAACATAAAGCTTTTGAATCTCTAATACCCAAACCACCCATGTTCACTGGCAGGATAGATTTTTGCCATGAAATGTCATTAAAAGTACAGTTAACAATGTTTTCTAAACAAGATTTTAGACAAAAACAAAAATTTTCTAAACATTGTGGCACTCTCCAACATGGAGCACAACGCAATAAGTAGGTGATGCGCGGTATGGCAAATGAATGCTTTAGGAGAAAAAAGGCTACATGTGAATTAAGTAACAAAATATATTTTTTTCTTTTTTCGCTTTTTTGCAAAATAAATATGTTAAAGTTTAACCTAGAGTGGATGGCCAAGAAAAACTCTTGTTTATTTTCTGAAAAATAAAAACAAAACTAAAGCAGTTTAACTAAGCTGAAGTAAGGATAACAAAACCGAGAACAAAACTGTAAAATAAAAATAAAGTAAAATAAAAAACACACTTCTTATGGAAAAATAAAAATTCAATATTCACTAAGAGTAGGTACTAGTTAGTACGTCGATGGTAGGTACTAAGTAAAAAATAAACAAGCTTTATTTTGTTGGTAACTTCAGTATAAATTCTTAAAGTAAAAATCTCAACTGTGTTAACTGTTATCACCAATGTCACCAAAACTGATGATAACAAAACTGAGAAAAACATTAAAATTTCCCGCCTGACTAAAAAACAGTAAGATGGCGGGGCATGATTTTACGTTGTGTTGGGCAGTAACTTAACAACAATGTTGAGGATATATGCTTGACCGTTACCTGCTTTTTAACTTCAAATTTAAAAAAAAAACCTAATAACACCAGCACTCGTCCACCTGCTCTCTCCATACCTAAAGGAGACTCAAAGATACTATAAAATCACAATGGCGCCCCTCAATGGTTTCATCTATGAGTATGAATGGAAACTAAATTTTGCTAACAAAAATGAGGGTATACATTGAAGACGGTAAATTTTTTATAGATAAAACAGAATAATTTTTTGTTTAGCTTTTAATTTAACTTTAAATAAATATTTTTTGAGTTTATATTTTGCAAAATAGTATATGATCCGGTGGTGTGTTAACCATTGCTTCAAAAATATACATCAAAATATTCGAAGTTAATAGGGGTGACATTAACAAAGCATCTCAGATATTGTTAACATAGTAAAAAAAACCATCATAATCTTCATCTTATAGATTATAAGTTTTAAATTATTATTTCACTTTGTTGGTGTTATTAAATTTAAGTAATTATTATTACTTACTATTACTCTGCGTCTCATTTCTTTCTGTTTTTGACATGCATAAATGGATTGTTTCTATTACTCTACTTTACTCGGCCGAGTAAGACCGAGCACCGAGTACATATTACTCGGTTAAAATTCTGACCGAACACAACTACTCGGTCCAGCCCTAGTGTGAATATTTATTTAAAAGCTTACCTAAACACACTTACTGCGCATCTGCTAAAACAGCGGCAACTTTTTTGAAATTGCTGCGCAAAAACTTCTAGTGGCTGCGCAATGATGCACAAAAGAAATACTATTTAATACACTTTCCGATCTTGGAAAATATTAAGTGGAGTGGGCAACTCTACGCTCTTCCAAAGCTATATGTTTCCAGGGGTTGCGGCGCAAAATGTTTTAATGACTGCGAAAATGGTGCTGAATCCAATTGGACCATAAAAAGTTTAGTGGGGGGGCTGGGGTGAAGACACAAAGAAATGCATAAAGTTTCGAGAGGGCTGCTGCGCAAAATGTATAAATAAGTGGTTGCCCAATACTGCACAAAACGTATTAGTTCTTGCGCAAATAGGATCAATACTTTGTTTTAAATTTTTAGTGGGGTTGGGTTTTGGGTTTAAATGACCTTCTGCCTCCACTCGTGGCAAACTAGTAAAAAGTTAATAGCAAGATTCCAAAGTAGCTCGCGAATTTTTTTCAGTTCATTTATGTTCAGAATCGTGAGTTCAGCGTGCCGTAACGCAAATCGAGAAGAAATCGAAGAAATTTGCTTTTTACCGCGCGATGCGATCTCGCGAAGATTTCTTCGAACACTAAAACCGGACGCCATTATCAGGACCAAAGAAGACAAGAAGACTAGGGAAGAAGCGAAGATGTATCGTACTTTACTCCAATAAAAATAGCATACAGACATGCAAACTTACAATAGCTAGACATCGGTGTAACAAGGGGACTAGCCACCTGCCCAGAAAATCTAACTGTAGTTAGCATTTTGCTAGCCAGGAAACTTGCTTTTATACAAAAAAAAACGTACACCTTTTAAAACAACAGATACAAGTATTTAATGAGTTTTTGACACTATCTTGAGGCAAATTGATTTAAACTCTGGTTTAAACTTAACTATTTTGAAATTCGTTGTTTTGTTACTCCAATTTTCGAAACTAAACGAAATATAGAAAAAAGAAAATATAACGTTTCCAGGAACCTATGGTTTATCAAACCAGGAATTTATCAGACCGTATTTAATAAAAAAAATCATCGTAAGAACGATTCACCATAGAAACTGCAATTTGTCAAACCGTAACAGCGACAAATGCATCAAAACGCCGCGCCGCTGCGCCACCTGCGTGTACGCCTCCGGTTCATGTGGTATTGGCGAATCCGTAATTAATTTATCAAAAATTTTCTGATAAATTACAGGTTTTACAAATTTCGGGTTTGATATTAGGGATATTTTTGAACGCTTATTTGACACTTCGTAGTGGTTGCGCAATAGCTAAACGTCATTCCGTTATTAACCATTATCACTGCCGTAAGCTACGAATCCATTTCGTTGTGGTTGTGGTTATTTTTCTGGTTAATTTTAGAGAATTTTGGCACAATTAATTTTAAAAATAATAAAATATTACCAGGTTCCAACTTATAAAACACTTATTTTGTAAAATAAAGCCCAATTTTGTCTTTTTTATCATTTCTAATTTTTTTACGAGTGACATTTTCTAATGTGCTCCAAAAACTCTGGTGAAATTGATGCGTGGTGGTGGTTGTTAAACACTACCACAGCGTCTGTCGAAGTTGTCAAAATTTTAAGTGTTCCAAAATTTCTCTATTGAATGAGTTTGATGAACAACGGTTTGATTAAAAACGGGTCTGTTAAATTTCGAATTTGTTATTGAATGGGTTTGATGAAATAAGGTTCGGATAAAAAATTGGTTTAACGAATTGCTGTTCCTATAGTGAATGATTTTATAATTGAACTTTTTAATTTAACGGGTTTGATTTTGCACATTCTCATAAACCTAGTAGGAGAACGGAAGATTTTTTGCCACTTTTGACTTGTCGTAGATTGTACCCCCTTGAAGGGATAAAATTGTTCATTGACATTTAGATAAAGGGTGATTCTCGACGAATTGTACATAGTCCAACCATAAGTACTATGACCCGAGGTCCTTCGTATTTGGTATTAAAAAATGTCTTAGAAAATATGTGAATTAATCGACGTTAAACATTTCTAAAAGTAAAAAACTCGGATATATGAAATTTGGCACACTGAGTATGCTCCCTGAGCTTAATAAAATAGGTTTTAAAAAAATTTTAATTTCAGGCCCGGTCTTAATTTGTTTTAGGTTTTTATTGGTTTTTTAAAAACAACACCCTGTAAGCCAGATCAGACAAGTTTTGTTTTTCTCACTGTAAAGCTTAAGGACGAAACTAAGCAACAGTAAAAAAAATTGAATGCGGAAGTTTTTGATTTCTGCAGAAAAAAAAAAAACTTTTAAAAATAGTATAATTTTATCCATTCACATTCTTCTTATGACTAATGCGGACTACATCGATAGCATATAATCACTTTTCAACAAAAATTATAAGCAAAGTTCATATTACTCGAGATAAAGTATTATTCAATAAACCGTTAAAATTCCAGGACCTTATTTATTTTTGTTCACATTTTTCTCCTCCTTTAAAAACAACACCCTGTAAATCGAGAAAAAATATTCTTTCTGTCTCGTCAAAACGGATGGTACTCACCGAAAAAAAAACCGCTGTTGCTATAACTTTTGAAAACTATACTATGACTACTAACACAGGACTACATCGGAAATAAACATTTATTTAAAATAAAATCGTTAGGAAAGTATTACTTACTTAATTGAAAGAATGACATTACGGCTTGCTCCCAATTAGCCTATAATTTCTAGATGAAGAAATTGTCTTTAAAATATATTTTTTCAATTTTATGCCATTTGTTCTAATAAAACTAGCACTAGCAG
Source organism: Oxystoma pomonae (assembly GCA_963921995.1). NCBI lineage: Eukaryota > Metazoa > Arthropoda > Insecta > Coleoptera > Brentidae > Oxystoma > Oxystoma pomonae. The sequence continues at coordinate 35,747,441 of OY998167.1, read as the reverse complement.
TGCAAAAAGTTGTTTTTAAGGTTTTTAAAAATCGGAAAATCGGGCTCTTCAACAGTCTACAGGATTCGACAGTTCTCGTCTAAGGTGCCGAAATGCATTGTCGTCGTGATTGGGCACTCCCGCTAGGGGTAAAACCCAAAAGTGATCCATTTGATTGCCTTCTCAGGAAAGAACTTGCTGGAGGTGGAGTTTTATCCATTAAATACAAAATAATATAAAATATCTTTTAAGAGAGACACAATCACAAAATATGTACCTACGGGTATAGAAGGCGATCTGCCGACTTAGGGCCCTGTTATAAGTTTTTTGCTACCGTTGCGCCTCTAGTGACTCGGTCTCGAAGCTTGAATTAGGGTAGCGGCGCCGGGAAATTTGAATTCGGGCATTTTTTAAAGTATTTCAGTTCATTAGAAACAACATTATTTTGCAAAACCTAATTCATCAATAATTAATTTTATTTTCCAAAATATTGTTGATTCTAATGACTATAAATTTAAGAAATAAACCTTTTTAGAAGATATATACATATCGAAACTATTGTATTTATTAATAAACTATTTATTATGCTTCCCGTGTCGGCCTCAATAGCAGCAGTTTCTTTTAAGACTTGCGAGTTTTCGTCATTTTCAAAAAATTCGGTGTGTAACTGGTTACCCATCAGCATTTTTGAACGGAATAGGCTAAAAAAATGTAATTAACAAATAGGCCAAATAAATGCCCTATTAGAGAGTTAATAGACCACCAAAATTGGTGATACCGTAGGCAAAATCGGTTATTTTTCTCCGGTATCCAAAAATATCCGAACCGAAATACGTTACTTAAGGAGGCTTAACGGGGCCCGCTCGGTTTTTTCTTGCAATCAACCAGATTTATTTCTGAGCAAAAGCTGCAGCTGGTAGGTGATAATTCGTTTTTTGTTTAGTTTTTAATTTTTTTGTGAAAGTGAATTTGCAAAAACAGGAATTGTTGTTTTCTATTCAATTTACATTGACAGTTTGTATGTGGGCAAAATAATACGGTTACGGTAATTTATGTTTGTGGTATAAACTCTTTTTAGAATCTCAATTACGGTAATACGGTAAGCAATTAAGGTGACGAGAAATTAATGTTCTATTAACTGTCTACTCATATAACAAAATTTGGATGGATATTGTATGGATATGATTTTGTGCTTCAAAACATGTCCAGATGGCCACGAGATGGATGCTATATTTTCGGATATGCAGTGGATATCCACATGAAGATATGCACTGTATATCCACCGAAAATACAGCGCATATCCATGGATGACTAATTTATATTCGGTGGATATGCAGTGCATATCTTTATGTGGATATCCACTGCATATCCTAAAATATATCATGTATATCCATCTCGTAGCCATCTGAAGATGTTTCGAATCACAAAATTATATCCATATAATATACATCCAAATTTTGCGATGTGGGTATTTTTCCTTTGGTATGTAGAAACTTTGCCACAGTTTTTTGAATAGTTTTCTGTTTTAAAATGTCGGGTGCATACTCTAAACCTATAAATCGTTTCAGATGCTAAACCATTGTCTTTGGCGAGCTTGATCTCTAGGGTGTGGAAAGCGATGAAGCAGAGAATCACTGGGACACAACACTTGGGCATAGTTTTCCAGTTGTACTTATTACAAAAATCTATTACTGTAACAGTTCAAAAAAGGCCAAAAACACAAAAACTTCAATAAAAAGACCTCATGAAAAGAACGAAAAGACGATGACATTGATGGACATTGATTAAGATAGATGTCATCGGCGCAATTTGTCGCGTGAGCTTCGACATCGAGTACCCAGAGGCGCTGTAACTTGTTTTTTGCGATGCCCTTAGTAAGAGTTTTCTCTAAGTCCGTAGGTATATGCTTTATGGACACAATGTCGTTCTTACAGCTCTGGTCAAAGTCAATCAAGTATATGTCAAAACATCGTATGACGCTAAGGTCACTACGACAGCATGTGTCTGAGTAAGAACGTTATTCAATTCAGATGCACTGGAAAGAGATGCCGGCTAGGCAACGTTGTCAAGCAAGCAGTTTAGGAAAACTGCTGCACGTTCTAGGTTTTATTAGCGTCACTCTCACTCAGAAAAAGCGCGAGTCTCTTTTGAATACAAAGTAGACATTAAATTGTGCAACAGTTTTTAGGCCTTTATTTGTTCATTTTTAAAACACAATTTTTTTTTTAACTGAAAGAAGGGACTCGGAAGATTTTTAATGAATAATTAAAAAATATTCAATCCATTTCTGCATATCGCAAATTTTTTTCACTTCACATCTTAGGTATCGATCGATAATTCGGTCCGCAATCCGTTTAGTAGCGCCAACCAGCGCTTTAGTCTTGTTTTATTGGAAAAAACATCTCTCTGTTAAATTTAATAGCGTTAAAGAAGACGTGAACACGGTTACAAAAAGTGTTCTAGGTAGAAAGAGTAGAGGGTTGCAGATTGCAAGACTGCGCTACCTTGTTTTAATTTTGTTTATTCTTTTAAAAAAGTATAATTTTGTTATAAATTTATTTCAACAAGACATTTCGTGAGAACGCGAGACTGCTACGATAAATTGTCTCGTAGAGTCGGGACTTTAGCGTAACTGGTTATGGGATGTCAGACTTACACTTTCGCAGCTTTATTGAAAGAGCAATGTCAATCGGTACTAAAAGTTTGTGGATAAATGCGCATTTTAATTAATTTAACGGATTCTAATTTAAAACTAAAATAAGAAAATATTCATAATCGTTCAGCATCGGTTTCTCAAGTTTATTATCTCTTTCGATCTCATTTACTAGCCGCGCTTCTTTTTCAATACATGCTATTTCGGTACCCTAAACAAGAACTGTCAAACCCATTCTTTATAATATTCTAAAAATACTAAAAAATCAATTTTGATCATGTACCAATATCATTTGCACTGCTATGTATTTTTTGGTAGCTATCATAATTATGCTATACATAGAAAACCACAAAAGTTCTAAATTTGAGAAAAGCGCCCTTAATTAGGCTTTAATGATGGAGTAAATGGTCATTTTAATTGGGTTAAATAGGTACCACCTCTTCAGGCAGAGCTCTGAAACCTGTAATGGTCATCTAATATTGACCGCATTTCCGTATCAACAGTCAGAACGCCACAAGTATTTTTTTTATCTTGATCAGGAATCTTTATAGCATTTATTTTTTTTTCATTATGTATTATTGCCTTTATGTTTCCTCTATATATTATATTACAAATTTTAAAATAATTGGTAGGAAATTATAAGAATTTTGTAGCAAAGAATATTTTGCAATATAAATATTTTACTACCTTGGATAATGTTTTTGGAATAATGCCAAAATGAAATAGGTATTGTATTAAAGTAAATATATTTTAAACCAACTTTTATGGTTTAGTTAAAAATTCAGTTCAAAAATGATTTAAACATTCTTATCATACGATTTTTAAACAGAAAAAGGAGGGATTTTAAAATAAAATATCTACTTCACTATGGCCTGAATATTGATTTTTTTTTTAACAACTTTTGAAATATTTTTTTAACAAAAATTAATAACCTTTTTTCTTTTAAATTACATTTTCAAACTTTTACGGTAAATACCATAAATAGATATCTTCCTTACAAAACAATTTTTGTCTTGATTTTTTTTAAACCTTCACTGCAGGATAGACGGCTCTACATTTTTTTACCATTGGTCTTGTACTAAAATCGAAACCGTTAAAAATAGCTCTGTAGTCAATGTGCTAATAATGAAAATTCTACTACAGAAACAATAATACTGCATATCTCAAGGGTCAATTCTTGGGCTTCTTTTGTTCCCAATATTTAAAAAACGATATTGCATACCTACAGGGTTCCCACCAAATTCCGATTTCCAAATTCCCTGAGTTTTCCAGGTTTTCCCTGACCATGTTTTAAAAATTCCAGGTATTTTCTGGATAAAAAATTGCTTGTCTACATGGATACCAAGTAAATGTAGACTTTTACCATGACAATTTTTGAAAGCTCAAATTTAGCAACTATTTATATTATCGGGATAAAAAGGTAAAAAGCAGGTCAATAAGACTAAAAACTTTGTTCGAAACTTTATTTGAAAACAAAAATCACAGGAACCGAATTCGTTAAATCCTAAAAAGAAACCAGGTGCTTAACAATATTAAAAATATAAGACTAATTTGCCTAGTTCTACCAATGTTTTTTTGGTTCATCTAGCAAGTTACAAAACTAAATTGCACGAAGTGTTAATATATATGCACATATACACATGAACACGAAAAAGAATACGGAAAAACTCAAGACAGAACAAATACAGGAAATATACCAGAAACCAATTACTGAAGAAATAAAAGAACCGCAATGGGGCTACAATGTACAGGATCTCTGGAAGAACATCCAAGAAACAGTAACTAGGGTGACTAGTCAAGTGCTCGACAAAAAGAGAAAACAAAGAAGGAAGTAGTTTGATGACTGTAGTAGAGCGACGGAAAGACGAAATATGACCAGGAAAAAAATGCTTCAACACCCAACAGCATCTAATATAGAAGAGTATAAACAACAAAGATCTGAAGCACGCAGAATTATATAAAGGAAAACGAGAAACCACCATCTAAATATAATAAGAGAAATGGAGGAAAACAGACAAAACAACAAAATGAAAGAATACTTTCAGGGAATAACAAAGCACAAAACATGATACCAACCCAGAACCGAAAACTTCCTCTCAACAAACAACGGACAACTGAGAGGTAATACCGATAATACACCCATAAGCATATAGACCAGATTTTCACAGTTAGACAAATAATGGAAAAATGCTAGGAATTTGACACAGAACTTCACCAGATGTTTATTGATTGATAACAGGTATTTGACAGATTATGTAGAGCAAAGTTGTGGGAAGCAATGCAGGAACTGGGCTTTTAAAAGCTGACATCCCTGGTAAAAATGTGTATGGAGAATACCAGGTGCAAGATAAGGGTGGAACAGAGCTACTCTGATTTATTTGGTATCAACAATGTGCTTAAGCAGAGTCGTGACTCTCTTTCACCCCAACTCTTCAACATAGCATTAGAATACACACACATTGAAGATCTTGAAGGAGTCCAGCGAAGGTTCTTGAAATTACTCTACTTTAAAACTCATGGCAGATATCCTCCTCAAGGATACCCAGAAGAAAACTTACTGGAAATATTTAAGATCCAGCCCTTATCAATAAGGAGGAGCTATTTTCCCAGGTTTTTTTGTTTCGGATACTAAATAATCAAGTTGACTGTCCTGCTATTTTAAACAAATTTAACTTGCTAGTTCCTCGTTTGTCTTCACGCCAGAATATTACCTTCTCCCTGCCAAGAGCCCGAACAAATAAATTACAGTTTTCCCCAATCCACATTATGTGCAGATGTCATAATAGCTGCAACAGAGACTTTTTCAATACCTCTATTCCAAAAATCCGCAGACACTTTAACAGAATCGACTTTCACAGTACATAGAAATCCTCCTTATTTATTACCCTTTCCCTGTCTCTAATACGTACTATTTATCTATTTTAATTTGTTTGTCTTTATTTGTAATTTGTTTTTTAATTTTTTTTATAAGCTAACAAAGACTTTTTATGTAGAAGCTAGGTACTTTAAGAATTAGTTTAGGATTTGTTAAAACTTGTTGTATTTTCCTGCTTTGTAATTGGGAATGCCTGTTAAGCAGTGTACTTATAAATAAAAAAATAAATAAAATAAATATGCAATTAGAAAAGCCTAGATTGAGACACCAATGGCTATATTCCACCAGAAAGGAACCAACCTACTAGTGGCCTTTACAGATGATGCGGACATAATTGGCAACAGCAGGATTAATCTTAAAGAGTCCTTGCACCACAATATTTCTGCATCCATAACTGATTGCTTAATAAGAAAAGATTACAAAAAAGGAGTAGAACCATTTTTGGCAGTGGAAGCAGTTGCTGTGGAGTTCCTTCACTTCCAGTAGTTGGTTTAGATGTAGGTCCATTGTCATTTTGAGCCAAGACTGATAGTGTATCAGTTTTCTTGATTAACAAAGACAATTTCCTTGAGTTTTTTTCAGCCTCCATGTACTTTATATGACCACTGCTCTTAAAATGGCTTGAGATGGCCTGACGCCTCATTACTCAATTCAATATTTTTCAAACAAAGCTTACAATATGCTTGATATTTATTGGTTTTCACAGCCTGTAGACACTGCCACTCTGGTGGACTTATGGAAGAACTTATCCAGTCTAAATTAGAAACTTTTTTTTCGACATTTTAAATTCTTGCTCTTAAAAAAATTGAAAATTCTCGAAATCTCGCATTGCAATTGCATCCCACATCATTTAAACGTTAGGAATAAATACAATATACATGACAAATATTGTGGGATTAGAAAAAACGCGCTAGACTACACTTGAAAGTTGTAACAGAAGATAGAGTGATGTGTACTTAGAACAAGGAGAAATAATACCAGGTGATATTTATTATTTCGAAACGAAAACCAAATATGTTCAATAAACACAATCTGCCACCCTGAGCAATGATGCTTGTCTTGCACATTTTAAAAAGCTTTCCTATCTCTTTTCTCTTGCTCTTGAATTTTAGGTGGACTGATTGAGCGCGAAACAGATGTTGAGCTTATATATGAGGTGAGCAGAGAAGAACTCAAATATTTTTTACAAATTTGGTTTGAAAAATAGGTTGAGAAAGAGAATTTCCAGGTTTTGTGTGCCAATTCCCTGACTTTTGAGGATTTTTTTGGTCATTCCCTGACTTTTCCAGGTAGCTCTCAAAATTTCCTGACTTTTCCAGATTTTCCAGGTAAGTGGGAACCCTGACCTAGCAATCAGAGCAAAGTTTACAGTATTTGCTGATGATCAGACGTTTCTATGGCTATGTTTTTATAATTCAGGAAGACATAACAATGATTAAGTTATGGTGCGATGTAAACAGGTTAAATCTTTTAACATTTCAAAACCAAATATACTAAACTTTAGATGTAATATTAGTAATAATGAATTGAAAAATGAAAATATTTTAAACCCTGAAGTGAATAAATTTCTAGGAATGCTTTTGGGGATCTTGTTCAAACACTCTTTTTGATAGTTAAGTTACAAAAACATTATACCATTAAATATGTGTTAAGTTAATAGGCCTTCATTTTTGCGACATAAAATTTTAACTTTGTGCTGTTTGTTTGTTCCGGAAAGTGTGTGTGTTGTTTTTAAAAAATATGACAAATGGGGAGGCAGAGGCCAATATAGTGTATACCACATTGCTTGTTGTTGCATTGCCAATTCTTCACTCAACTGGTTAAAAACTTTTATTTACAATGCCAAAAAACTGTTTAATGATTTGCCGTTAACCATAAAGAAAGTAGCCCGGAAACTATTAACTTACAAGAAATTTAAAAGTAAGATAAGAATTTTTAATCAGGAAACAGGATAGTGCTTTTTTCCTTCACTTTTGTGTTATTTTTTTATAAATATTTTTTGCATGTAATCTATTTTATCTATTTAGATATATACACTTAGATATGGATATTAGATTAAGCATGGCTTTAACAACAACTACTTATTATTCTGACAATAACAGCTATTTTTAACTGATAGATATTATTTAAACATCTTATAAATAAAACCTATATGATTGTGGCAAATTCATAATGTGGAAACTACTTTTTTTTGGTTTTTCGTCAGTGAATTTTAACACATTTTTGAAAAAATTTCCTTAACTTAGTGGCGAAAAACCCAAAAAAAGTAGTTTCCACATTAAACATCTTATGTTATTATGCCTCAGGTTTTTTTATTTTAAATTATTAACTTTTATATTCATAGATTTTTTTTTGTTTTCGGTACAGTTACAACTGTGAAAAACTAATTCAGTTTGTTTATAAATATTCTTGCTTGCATTGCATGCATCCTTTTATTTGACCCTGCATCAGTGTGGTGGGGTATGTGATGCTAGGGTCAAAGAAACTTTGATTGTTTTTGGATTTTTGGTTCCACGGCCATTTCAAGTGGTCAGACGGGACAAAAAAGTAACCCATTACTAGAAAAACCAGCATTAAAATAGTTTAAAACAATAAGTTGTAACCAGAGCTTATAAGGTGAAGCTTTAACCTTTGGGTTGGATGGGACAAGAAAAACCAAAACATAATTTTAGTTTTACCATAAAGTAAGGAACTACCTTACTTTATGGTTTTACATATTTAAATTTTTTAGAAAAATGCTTTATCATGTCTTTTCCAAACTAAACAAAAGACATTGGAATTAAAGGAGAAAGCATGTTGTTAACATTTATGTTAAAAATTATTGTGAACGATGAACCAGTACAGATTTTGTTTTGGGTTGGACGGGACAAAAAATACAATAATTGAAAAAATATTATTTGCTTTAGGTCCAAAACTGTTTGTATATTTCAGCTTTTTTACATACCAAGAAAAAGTTTTATAGTGGTTTTATGATTTGGAGTTATTTCAAGATTTTTCGGCCATTTCAAGCGGTCAGACGGGACAAAAAAGAAACCCATTACTAAAAAAACCAGCTGTGACTTCTATATGATTAAAATTATGATTATATTTTCTAATAAATAATTTCTTAAAACCATAGGTTATGCAATAAAATAGTTTAAAACAATGAGTTGTAACCAGAGCTTATAGGATGACCCTTTAAACTTTGGGTTGACGGGACAAGAAAAACTAAAACTTAATTTTAGTAAATTCTGACTTTTATGTATTTCAATTTTATAGAAATATGCTTTATCATGACTTTTCCAAACTATACAAAAGGCATTGGAATTAAAGGAGAAATCATGTTGTTAACATTTATGTTAAAAATTATTGTGAACCATGAACCAGTAAAGCTCTTCTTTTGGGTTGGACAGGACAAAAATACAATAATTGAAAAAATATTATTTGCTTTAGGTCCGAAACTGTTTGTATATTTTGGCTTTTCTAAATATCAAGAAAAAGTGTTATAGTGGTTTTATGATTTCGAGTTATTTCAAGATTTTTAACAAAAACCAGTAGATTGTTAAAGCATTTTTCTTTTTTTTAATAAAGTTACATTTGCTTGAACTGGCCCTTTTAACAAAAACCAGTAGATTGCTAGAGTGTTTTCCTTTTTTTTAATAAAATTACATTTGCTTGAAATGGCCCTCCACTGCCACAGTCACGCTAGTATGTTTTAGTCCAATCTTAGTTGCCCATTCTGAGAGTGAAGAAATATTTAAAGATTTATAATATAATATAAAAAATATCCAGTGGGGTATCACATACCTAAATCCTGCTAGTAAGGTATTTGTGTGACTGATTTATAAATATTCTTGCTTGCATTGCATGCATACTTTTATTTAACCCTGCATCAATGTAGTGGGGTATGTGATGCTGGGGTCAAAGAAACTTTGATTGTGTTTGGGTTTTTGGTTCCACTGCCACAGTCACACTAGTATGTTTTAGTTCAGTCTTGGTTGGCCATTGTGAGAGTGAAGAAGTATTTAAAGCTTTATAATATAAAAAATATCCATGTGGTGGGGTATCATATACCTACCTAAATCCTGCTAGTAAGGTATTTGTGTGACTGTGGGTGGGGAACCAAAAATGCAAACATAATCAAAGTTTTTCAAAGACCCAGGCATCACATACCCCACCACACTTATGCCGGGTTAAATAGTTGGTTTTGAAAATTTACTTTTTTACTTAAATATAAATGTTATGATGGACATTCTCTTCAGCTGTCCCTAGGGATAGATATATACTCTACTCTACTTTAAATAACATACACTTACACATACATAATTCTTTTTGTTATAATACCTTTGCGAGGCGAAAACCACTCATCGGATTACCCATATAAATTAACATGACATTACTGGAAATACATGTACAAATTCCGAGACAAATTCCTTGGCATTACTACCAGATTTACATGTACAAATTTTGGGTCAGTTGTTACCCCCTCATACCTCGGTCTATTTTTACCTCAATTTTTACATCCATTATGGTATGTCTGTCAAAGCATGTCATGCTGTATTTATTTTTGAATATATAACAACATCTGAACCATGAATTAGTTAATTTTCATTTATTTGGACTTAAAAAACATGTCCTTAAAACCAGGTTTAAAATCCACCATTCCTAGCCAATTTTATACTGGATTTTCTACAATATTTATATAGATTATACAAGTAATTAATCCATGTTGTAATACAGGCAAATTAAAGTGATATCATTGCTCACCTGTTTACAAATTCCTTGCCCAAATATAAAGCTTCTTGAAAGGAGGTTTAATGGGTCTTTTTCGACGCGTATAAATCTGATTAAGCTCTTACGTTCTAAGTAAAAGGCCGTCGCATACGTTATACGCTTACGTTAAAATAACTCGAAGAAAATTCACGGGAACAGTGAAAATTTCCGAAGTATTCCCAAAAATTTTCGACCACTTTATTTTTGACAACAACCTGACAGTGACAGGTGGGAGTGACGAAAAAATGTGACTAAAGAGGGCGTTGTTGTTGATCCTTGTCGATAAGGTCACTAATTTGACAAGGCGGGAATATTTCAGGTCGCCTATTCTTGAATTGCCGGAAAAAAACTTGCTAGGCGCAAAATTTGAAAGGATAAGGAGATTCGGTAATTATGCAGTATACGGTTTTCTGCCATTTTTAAGTTTTTTTGAAAAATTCTTTATGGGGACACCTTCTAGGGTCCCTAGGACCCCAAATCCGTCTGCGCCGGTTGGTTTATTTTTTTTGTTTTTTTTTTAATTTAATTTAAACCAACACAGTCCAACCCAACCTAATCCAAACCAACCCAAAACAATCAAAAAAACACATTACAACCCCCCCCCTGGGCACCCTTTTTTTCGTAAAAAAAATGGGCGCAGGCGGAATTGGGGTCCTAGGGACCCTAGAAGGTGCCCCCATAAAGAATTTTTCAAAAAAAATCAAAAATAGCAGAAAACCGTATACTGCATAATTACCGGAGATTCTCGCGGGTATTCCCTTCCCCACATATGGTATGAATGTTTCTGTAATAATTTTTCACTTATCTGTATACGTTACGTTGAACGTATCGTTACGACCACTGTCCCGTATACGTATATTTAACGTATCTCGACGAAAATCAGTACACTTAAAGGTTTTTGGATTTACAATTTGTCCTGGTTCTGGTTGAACCAGATCCGGTCCTTTCGATTTAAAACAATGACGTCACGGTTGCAACCCAGTTATAAAAGGCTCAGTTAAGTTTGCCCCCCCCCCCCAAATCAATTTTCTCAAAAATTTTTATGCCAAAATTTTGCACAATTTTGCACATCACAAATCAAATTTTGCACACCTTCCTACGAGAAACTACAGCCCGTTTTCTGTGGGGGGGGGGGCAACGTCAAGTTTGCCAGTCAATATTTTTCAAAAATTTTGGTGTCGTTAGAAAGGTCTTATTTTGCACAATTTTGCACACCCATTTTAAAATTTTGCACACCTCCCTGTAATCCACACGAGGGTTCTGAAAATATCAAGTTTGCCCCCCCCAGTCAATATTTTTCGACAAATTTGGTGTCGTTAGAAAGGTCTTATTTTGCACAATTTTGCACACCCATTTTAAAATTTTGCACATCTCCCTGTAACACACACAAGGGTTCTGAAAATATCAAGTATGCCCCCCCCAGTCAATATTTTTCTAAAAATTTGGTGTCGTTAGAGAGGTCTTATTTTACACAATTTTGCACACCCATTTTAAAATTTTGCACACCTCCCTGTAACCCACACGAGGGTTCTAAAAATATCAAGTTTGCCCCCCCCCCAGTCAATATTTTTCAAAAAGTTTGGTGTCGTTAGAAAGGTCTTATTTTGCACAATTTTGCACACCTCCCTGTAAGCCACACAAGGGTTCTGAAAATATCAAGTTTGCCCCCCAGTAAATATTTTTTAAAAATTTTGGAGTCACTAGAAAGGTCTAATTTTGCATCATTTTGCACACCCATTTTAAAATTTTGCACACCTCCCTCTAACCCACACGAAGATTCTGAAAATATCAAGTTTTCCCCCACCAAAGTCGATATTTTTCAAAAAATTTTGTGTCATTCGAAAGGTCTATTTTGCGCAATTTTGCACATCCTTCAGTACCCCACAAGAGCGTTCTCAAAAAAGTTTGCCCCCCTTCAGTTAATATTTTTCAAAAAATTTAAGTCATTCGAGAAGCCTAATTTTGCACAACTATTTTCAAATTTTGCACACTTCCCATGCCATTTTCTTTTTGTGGCGTTTACGGTTAAACTTGGTCCTAAAATTTCCCAGAAGTATAACCAAACGAAGGAGACCTCGATTGTGTAATATCTTTGAATATTGTTTAAATTTACAGATAATTGTTTATGTTTACATTTAAATAATCAAAAGTTTTTAATTTTTATGAATTTCCGGATTATACTTAAATTTTCATATCAAAAATGCAATGACGTCATGTATTAGCTGATATGAACAGAAAAAATCGATGTAGACAGCGCATCCTGTCATGTTCGATGCCTTGAAAATCGGAACCAGCCTATTTTGCTGGTTCAGAATGGTTGCGGTTCTCAAGGTATGGATCTTCACAGGATGTGCTATCTACGTCCATTTGTTAGATGATGTCATAGCATGTGAAAGTATAATCCGGAAATTCATAAAAATTAAAAACTTTTGATTATAGACACATATATGTAAGCATAAGCAATTATATGTAAATTTAAACAATATTTGAAGATATTACACAATCGAGGTCTCCTTATTTTGCTTATACTTCTGGGAAATTTTAGGACCAAGGTTAACCGTAACCGCTACAAAAAGATCTCTATTTAAAATACATAACATTACGTAACGCCTGGTTCTCACCTATGCATGCCCACCCTGACTCTAAAAATGCATCACGTGATCAGCCATGCATTTGCCGATTTTTTAAAAGTGTCGCGTGATGCGTTTTTAATGTCAGGGTGAGCACGCATAGGTCGGCTGTTCGTTTGAGACCGTGTGTTCGTATTACCAATCTATTGTTTGACTGCGGTCGGCAAAACTCGCTGTGTATTTTCTCATATCTTCACGTTAGCAACATGGCGTAGACGCTATACTACGTAGGTTAACGTCATGTCTAAACGTTATACATGCTAAAGACGTGACTTTGATGAAAAAGCTCAACGATAGACCGCAGAGATTCGCATTGATATCTGTATTCGAGCGGAAGTCTTAGCTATTTTACAGATAAAAGGAAAACAGAATATTGCGCTATATACGTACGTATTATGACCAACTTCAAGTGCTTAGTATTCAATGTTTTATAACCGCAATTTGTTTTTGTGTCTTTCTTTAAAAAAAAATTAGCTTTGCCATATATCGCTTAAAAAACGACCAAAGCGTCGAGTAAACAAGTTTGTAAACAGCTAAAAGGTATTTTTTCACATCACCTTTCCGTAGACATATCTCCGATAGGAATACGGATAAGTGAACAAATTTAAAACAAGCTAAAAGTACCTTATATGTGACCGAACAGCTGACTGCAATCGATGCGTGCGTTGCTCTGGTAATACTTAATAATACCCGATGCACATCAACGCGTGTCCTTGCGTGCCTACGCATGTCATCACGTGACTCTGCATTTAAAACCATTGGAAATATATGTCTAGTCACATGGTGCGTTTTTTGAAGCATGGTGGGCACGCGTTGGTGTGCACAGGGGCTTAAGTCATAGGGCCACGTTCGTAACATGGCATCATCCAGTCAAAAATGTAGTGCCTTTTGGTTTTGCTTTGAACGCCTTAGGTATAAGTATACGTTTAAATAAAAGCCAAAAGTACCTAATAGCTAAATATCTCTATTATTTGGAATTAAGATTAATTTTCGCTGTAAGTGGGCGTAAATCTGGAGAAATCAAGGTCCGTTAGTGTCCTTATTTTAAGATCTTAAAAATTCTGGCCTGAGGAGCGCCGAGTAGGCCGAAAACAAAAATAATTGACGAACGTTCCTCATCAAACCAACCAACTGCTTCTCCTCGCCTCTAACCTAACTTCGTCAGCTGATTGTCAAATATTTTATAAACGTCAATTTACCGTAAATAAACAGAAAAAAAATATATTTATTCAAGAAATCTTTTTACAATAAGTTACAAGGCAAAATTTAGTATGGTTTTGTTATAAAATCATTTTACACACCAAAATGTTATTCTGTAGATAAAAAAATTAAAAATGTGTAACCCAACCTGTCTCAACTGGCTGAAAAAATGGAGACTCTGGATGGGGCCCCTTTTTATAATGGCCTACGCTGTCGCGGCTTTAATATTTGTGCCCATATTTCTAGCAAAGTCTTTAGAAGACGGCTTTGATAGGCATGATCAAGAAATTGTAATTGGAGGTGTTTTTGTGTTAGTTGCACTGCCCATTTCACTTTGGCAGATAATAATGCATATTATACATTATACACAGCCCAAATTACAGAAACATATTATTAGGTAAGTGCAACTAAATGTGGCAAGTATAAGTACTTTATAAGAGAATCTGCATGGGTTAGCATATTTTGCTGTTAATGGCAAATTTTTTAACTTTAATGTAGATCAAGATAAAATAATTATCCAATATAGAGAGAACTAAGTTAAATAGGTATATTTTTTAAGCAATTTAAAAAAAATTTACTTTATTTTGTAGAGGTAACAACAAATTTTGTACCTAGTTATTTTTTTGTTTTAGGGTCCTTTGGATGGTGCCAATTTATGCTTCAAATGCTGTATGTATTGGAAAATTAAGAACTTAGAAAAATCTACTTTTATATTCATAAAAATTCCTAATCCTTTTTTACTGTTTTTAGTGGTTAGGCTTAATTTACCCTAAACAGTCAGTCTACGTAGATAGTATTAGAGAATGTTATGAAGCCTATGTGATTTATAACTTTATGAAATACTTACTGAACTATTTAAACATGTCCCTGGAAGATTTGGGCGCAAACTTAGAGTCAAAGCCCCAAGTCAAACATGTTTTTCCACTGTGTTGTTTACCAGATTGGGTAATGGGATGGTATGAAAATTTTATAATTAAAAAGAAATTACCTAGTTTTTTTAAATGTTATTTGGTTTTTTAGGGAGTTTGTACATATATGTAAGCATGGAATACTGCAATATACTGTGATAAGACCAATTACTACTGCAATTTCTTTGTAAGTTTATTTATTTTAAATCCAACAAAAACAAAGTAGGGTTTAATTTTTTTTGTATAAACTCCATTAAAACCGTTTTTATTTACCCACTTTATGTTTTAAAGTTGCAAAGTATCAATTCCATCTTTTATAAAAAAAATTAATTTTAATTTTAGTTTAATTTTTTTTTCTGGAAGGCACTATTTTAAACGAAGTGGTTTTGATGCAGTATACACAGTACTTGCCTGTGTTTTTATCTGTGCCAAATTAAGAGCTTATTTTTTTTAGTATTTGCAAACAATTCAATGTTTACGGAGAGGGAGAATTCCATGGAAATGTGGCCTTTCCATACATGATAGCTGTAAACAATGCATCCCAATTTATAGCTATGTACTGCCTGGTTATGTTTTACAGAGCCAATCAACTGGAATTAAGACCTATGAAACCTATTCCCAAGTTTTTGTGTATCAAGGCTGTGGTGTTTTTTTCATTCTTGTAAGTTAATTGAGAGATTTATTGAACTAACAATTTAAAAAAAAAATTTCCTATTTAAGTACCTACCTATTTTATAACCAGAAAAAAAGTAGCTAAAAATATATTGTTCAACTATCAAAAGAAGGACCTACTTATACTGGGTACTCCTAAGTATCTCCAAAACCAAAAGAAACATAAAAGTAAAATTTCATATAAGGTAAAACACCCACTTATTGATACCATGCCAGTGATTGATACTTTAAAATATTATTTTCAAAAATAAGGATCGTATGGGCTTTAAATACTATATTTACCGATGTTATTTAGTAGATTCAAGTATATGGCAAAACTGCACCAATTTTTATATTTATATTCTAGTTCCGACCATAAAAAGTTAGTTCCAAGTGAAATGTTGACCTGTAAGAACGCTGCAGCTTGATATTTTTTAAGAAAACATTAAGGCAAGGTGTTCTTTGAAATCATTATTATTTTTTTGTTTTTAAACATATTCAAGTTCACTTTTCTAGTTATTGATACCGTCCTATCAAAGACTAGTTTTAATGGGAAAACTTGTCTAGGCACTCTATTAGATTGCCCGTGAAAAACCAAGGTTGCTACTATAAAAATTTTGTTTATAGTTTTTAAGTTGATATATGTTAAATTAATATAGGTACAGATTGTTTTAATAATATCCATTATCGTAAAAAAATTAGAAATTAAAAGTATCAATGATTGGGTTATCAATGACTAGAATTGAAAACTGAAAACATGAAAAAAAAATTGTCATAATAAACTTGTTAAGTTGTGACTTTTTTTTCTCAAATTTTGGCCTTAAGGTATTAATAACTGGGTGTTTTTCCTTACCTCTAGTTACTAGATGATTTACAAAAACGCATCTTTCTGGATACCTAATATGCTTGCTAACTTTTTTCAACAGTTTAAAAAAAAATTGCAAAATCATCTTCGTAAGACCAAAGAAAAAATAATATTCTCCTTTCTTTGTCTAACTCATTGCATCTACTGATTGGCGGCAAAAATATACTTTTTTGTTTCCTTTTTTGATTTGGAGATATTTAGGGGATATCATATTACTTTTCTGAAACCTGGTGTTTGTGTGAACTATGGTGAGAAAATAGGTGTAGAAATAGTAGTTTTCACAACTAGTGGCTAAAATAGTGCTTTTTTTACAAGCGTTGGCTTAAATAACGAGCGCAGCGAGGTATTTAAAAACGCGATTAAAAAAAAGCACAGTTTAGCCGCGAGTTGTGAGCACTATTTTTTTTAATACCTTTATCAAAAAATTCAAGAAAAACAGGAAAATACTTTTAAAAATAAATCTCGAACGAAGAGCACTTCTCGCAACACACCATCTTTACACTATAAATCAAGGCGGCTCTTAAATGAAATAACAATGGTTTCCACGTTTTTTGTTACGAGGTTTTAATCTTTGACAGTTTGATATTTTGACGATGTTTTTAAATGATTTTTTCGTAAATACTGGCTTAATTTTTAAGCAAGAATAATTAGATTTTTTCAATATTACTATTTTCCGCATTTCTCTTTAATTTTGGGTAAAAAACGGACCGAAATCTTTATTGGAGCCGTGATAAAAAGAAAAAGTTTTTTTGCATCAGTAACCAAAAAAGCCATGGTTTAGTTATGTGCAGACAGTTACTAAAATCATGTTTTTAATGAAGGTAGAAAAAAAATAGTTTTTGTGCATAGAAGCTGATGATTTTTTATTAATTATTTTGAATTGATTTTAGTCAAGGTGTAGTCATAGCTATCTTGGTTTATACTGGAATCATTACGTCTGCAGAGAAAAATGATGATGGCCTAACTTTATCTGCTAGACTACAAGTAAGGAAAAAATCTTAATTTGAAACCAAACACCTATCTCTGGTAAAATGTGGTTAGCCCTTTTAGTAAGACTTTACTTAATAAAACTAAACATTGAGAGGTTTAAATTGTATTTGGCTGAGGTGGCCTTATTTTTTCTAGGATTTTCTCATTTGTATAGAAATGTGCTTGGCAGCCATCGCTCATCACTACAGCTTTTCATACAAGCCTTATGTGAGGCCCGGAAGTAGAAACGTCTCTTTATACAGCGCCTTTTTGGCGATGTGGGACATATCCGATGTCCATAGAGATATACAGGAACATTTGTGGATTTTGAGTGAGTATTTTTGTCTTTTCTGGCAATCACTTGTTTCGAACCCAAGTTAACGTCAACATGTTTCCTTTACTTTGTGGTGTACTATGGGGACATAACTTGAACCTAAATACATTTTTAATGGAAAAATAGGATTTTTTTGTACTTAGATTGCTCACATAGAGTGGAACCTAGGGCGACGCCGTTTCGTCCTTAGGGAGGTGTACCACAATGACAGACAATTTCGGTCGCGCTTATGTGCCAAGCATTACGGCTCAAGTAGAAGAATTCCTGTTGATGGCGGACTCTGTGCGAAATTCAGTAAGTTCATTTTGCACTGAAGTACAAAAAACTCCTTTTTTTCGTTAGATATGCAGTGCACACAGCCATCTTGCGTAAATTTTTAATATTAGACACTTAAAGTTAATTTTCGGTTTTATCAGCAATTGTATCCTTATCTCAATGTCAAAATAGTGTCGATTTTATTAAAGTCAACCTATAATGTACTGATAAGTCCCTAATAATATTAGCACCCAAAATATAAAACACCTATCCAATGCCTGACACTCAGAGAATCCGATAGATGACGCCTGTCATCTATGAGATAGCTGTTAAAATAAGTATGCATATAAAAAACTTTTAATAATAGAATTTTTCAGTCAATGAAGTAGAAAAAATTGTAAAAAAACTACTAACCTATACTTTACCTGTCAATCTCGAAATTACCTTCTTGTGAAATTCTTACAGAATCACCCTTTTTTAACATCACTGATAAAATGAACACACTGCAAACACATTGGACATCTAAAATTTCTAGTCTATGCAGTGGCTTTATACACAAGACTTTTTTAGTCAATGAAGTAGAAAAAATTGTACCAAAACTACTAACCTATGCTTTACTTCTTCATCACGAAAATTATATACAGACCGCTTCAAGCTACTGCGAACATAGGGCGAAAGAAGTCTAATTTGCCAGTGTACGTACATGCAGAGACACCGCACGCCTATCAGTGAAGCAACCAACACTCAGGCTTCCGATCGCCATTCGCTGCCGTTCGCCGCCGTTCGCCTTGTATTTAGTACGCCTCTAACCACGGTGCTGTGTGGAGCCTAGTCAATGAAACCGGAATTTGGTCAATAAATACGCAAATTTTTATAACGTAATTTTCTTATTTTTTGTCACTGATAAATAAGAGCGTTTTATTGTCAACTGCTCAGATTTATCAGTGACGACGTGTTACAATGAAAATAATAAGGAGAAACAAAATAAAAGCAAGTTCTCAAAATAAAATAATACATTCTAAAAACCAAAAAGATTCTAAAATAATACATTCTAAAAACCAAAAAGATTCTCCCAGTCAAAAAAAAATTAAAGCAAATGTTCGAAAAGTCCTCCTTGCTCGGCTAGACAATATCCGAGCCTACTATAAAAACCCCTTCCAACGTTTCCAAGCATTTTAGGGGTGATAATTTGAAAAGCTTCTTCAAAAACAGATAGAAGTCATTAGGAGCAAGATCGGGAGATCGAGCTGGCCATAAAATAGTTCCCCGTGTACTTATAACCCGATTAGGAAATACATTATCAAGATATTCCCTAACAAGGCCAACATTGTGAGCGGAACAACCATCTTGTTGAAACCATGTTTCACCAAATCTTACACCTAACAACTGCCTAGCAGTTGGAATAATGTGCTGCTGCAGTAGATCCAAGTATCTAGGACCATTCAAATTGCAATTGCCGTTAATAAAAAATGGCCCAATTACGTGTTCCCCTACAATACCACCCCCAAACATTTAGTTTTTGGGGATACTGTGTTCTTATGTCAAAATACAAATGCAAATTTTCCCTCGACCAATATCGAACGTGTGTTGGGTTATAACGATTTGACCATTTGACCATCTGCACTTTTTCGGCAACTTCATAGACATCCATTTTTAGTGTTAAAAATGTATTATTTCAATTAAGAACTTACCCATCTGTTTCTCGAGCAAGGCAGAAATAAAACAAAATAATAAAAACAAAATGAATTTCCAAAAGATAACACTGCAGCGTGCTTCGAATCCACCTCGGTCGTACGGCACGGAGAGTAAATTGGACTTGATTCCCCCTATGTTCGCAGTAGCTTGAAGCGGTCTGTATTTATATTACATGCACATTCTATAAAAAAAATTACTTTACTTCTAGTCAAATTCTTAAAAAATTACTTACTTTTTTTTAATATCACTAATAAAATGAACACACTGCAAACACATTGGACATCTAAATTTTCTAGTCTATGCAGTGGCATTATACCCAATTGATGTTAAAAAAGAGTTTGAAGTTTTAAATATTTTTGATTTATTTTGGGATGTTAGCTAGTGTTAAGGAAAACACAGGGTGTCATCTATTGGGTACTTTACCCTAAATCCACATATAATTTACATTAGAAGTAAAAGGAAAGTAAAGTGAAACTAGCAGAGCAAGGTGAGCAGAAGAATTTTTTTTTATAGTGCGTAATAAGATGTTAATTAAATGCTAATTAAGTGCCCCATTTAAAAATATAATGCTCCGTTTTTTTTTTTTAAATACAGCATGTCTTGCTAGTTTCAGATGATCTCAGCATAGCAATACATTAAAAATCATCAGTATCAAAATTATCATAGTGCATAATAAAGTACTAATTAAGTGCCCCATTTAAAAATTCAGTGCTCCTTTTTAAAAAAAAATACAGCATGTTCTGCTAGCTTCAGATGAACTCAGCAGAGCAATGCATTAAAATACATTGGAAACATTTTTAACTCTTTTTTTTTGTAAAATAGCATGTTGTGCTAGCTTCAGATGAACTCAGAAGAGCAATGCATTAAAAACCGTCGGAATAAAAAATGTAGTGTGCATAATAAAAAGCTAATTAAGTATTTAAGTGCCCCATTTAAAAATTTAGTGCTCCTTTTTTTTAAATATAGCATGTTCTGCTGGCTTCAGATGAACTCAGCAGAGCAATGCAATAACAAAATCCGTATTAAGTGCTATTGAAATGCCCCTTTTAATTAAAGCATGTTCTGCTAGCTTCAGATGAAGCTAGCAGAACATGCTATATTTTAGAAAAAAAGGAGCACTTTACTATGCAACGAGTTAAGAACTATGGTAATTTTGATTCTGATGATTTTTAATGTATTCATTCATGTGAAGCTAGCAGAACATGCTGTATTTTTTTAAAAAAAAAGGAGCACTAAATTTTTAAATGGGGTACTTAATTAGCACTTTATTATACACTATGATAATTTTGATTCCAATGATTTTGAATGTATTGCTCTGCTGAGTTCATCTAAAGCTAGCAGAACATGCTGTATTTTTTAAAAAAAAGGAGCACTGAATTTTTAAGTGGGGCACTTAATTCTGCTCACCTTGCGCTGCTAGCTTCAGGGACGTTTTTCCTTGTTCGGTTTAATTAGTGTTCTATATGCAAGTGTAAAAATTTAATAATAGGGTCATCCCCACCACCTTATATTTTGTTGTAATTGTACAGGTGGTTCCATAAGTCGGCGTATACGGGGTCGCAGTATGTATACCATGCCAACAGACAGCTACAAGTCCGATTCTCTCGCGTCAACTTCGGCAGAAGAAAGCTTCCCAATGACGTTTTATCAAAGTCAAACTGACAAAAGTGACGTTCCCGATGTATATGTCACTTACGGATCTGTCAGCTCTAGTCAAGAACATTTATTAAAGTCAGAAAAAACTAGTGGAGAGGAGAATATATAAGAAAATGTTAGATATGTGTTGAGATTATGTATTTCTCAAAAAAATTTTGACTGAAGGACGTGGGTTTTAGGAAAACATTTCTTTAATATCAGTGAAATGAAAAAAAAAATGCTAGGATTATCTAAATAGTTTTGAAACCAAGAATTACTGAGTTTTAAGCTTAATTGTGATATTTATACCAATATTTTATACAACTTTAAAATGTATACATCTAATTAGTTTATTTTTGTTACACAAAAAAAAAATAAAATCATGTACTTACATAAAATCTTAAGTCATCAATTTTTGAGTACAAACATCTTTTGATAAGTTTCTCAAGTATGTAAACAAAATAGATGCTTTGTTGTTTATTGCAAGATCCAGTGCAAGATTTAAGAGTCAAGATAAATTAACATTTATATATTCTATAAGCATAATTTTAAAATAATAAAATATATATTAAAATTAATTAAAAAAAATAAAGCATAAAAAAGCACAGCTACATAAAATACTAATAAAAAAGCAGACTTTAAAAAACACCAACCTTTCAAATTAAATTAATATTTTTAAACCTAAAATATTAAATAATTTGTTGAAAATAATATAAAATATATTAATCAATTTTCGTTGCAAGTACTACTGACAGTAATCGATTGTAAAACATTGTTGCCAGTTTTAGTATTATTAGAAATACTCCCTGATTCACTTACTTGGCCTTGATTTTTATCATTAACATTGAGTGTATTGCTATTACTAACAGCAACTTGATTAAAAACACTGTTGCCAAATTCAGAATTATCAGGACTTATAGCTGGCTCATTTTCTTTTACTTCATTTCTTGCAGTATTGACATTTAAATGTTCTAATTTGGATGTGGCCTTTACTCCTCCATCTTTTTCTATCTTACTTTTATCAGGTGTAATTGCTGATTGGCTCTCAGAAGTGACTCTTTCTGCTCCATCTATTTCCATCTTACTTTCATCAGATGTGATTGCTGATTGCCTATTAGAAGTGATGATTTTAGAACCACAAGCTGGTTCACCTACTTGTTCTTTATTTAAATTTTCTAATTTAGAAGTTGTGGTTTTTTCCACTTCATTAGTTTTATTTTGATTGGCCTTAATATCATTTAAAATAGTTGAATGTTCACTCATTTCTAACCCATGGGTTATTTCTGTAAGTTTTTGAGACTTACAAACTAATTTACTACTCAAATATTCATTTTTCTCAGTTATTTTTCCAAAATTTTCAGTTATTTGATTACCTGCATATTCAGACATAAAATTTTCATCTTCACCATCATTTCCAATGGTACTATTTTCAAAATATTCATTGTCAACTCTCTCTCCTTCTGAAGTTTTGTCCCGGATGTTCCTGGAATCTCTTCCCATGCCTCTTGCTCTAAATCCACTCCTGAGTTTGCCTCTACCACCTCTACCCCTACCTCTAAAGTTATCTTCTTTTTTCAACTCATCAGGAAAATGCTTCAACTCTGCAATTTTTAGTGATTCATCTAGTTGAGCTTTTCTAGAATTGTTATTGACTGTAAGCTGAATTTTTATATTTGGTAGATCTTTTATGGTATTGCTTGTTGTTTGATTGTGCTTAGGTTTATTATGTTTTAAATGGATTTGTTGTCTATTATCATCATTCTTGTTTGGTTGGTTTTTTATGGTAATTTTAGGCATGTTTTCAATTTTTCTGTTCCTATTTGGTTGGTATAAACCTTGATTTGGGTGGTACTTGTTTACTGCTTCATTGTCATTTTGATTCTTTGGATTGTTAGCACCATTTTTCTCATTTCTGGGATTTTCTCTCTGGGGATCTTGTAAGAAATTGTAGCCTGGGTCATTTGGTGGAGGATTTTTTTTCTCACACTTAAAATCAAGAGTTTCTACCTAAAAAGTAAAAAAAAAATAATAAAGAAATCAGAGGAAAAATATTACAATTATTACAATAGGTATGTATTTTGCTTAATTTTCCAAGATTAGTTTACCTTGTCATCTTTGTTCAGGTGTCTCCTATCCAGGAGCTCCCTTAAATCCCTCACACCAAAATTTTCCATGGCTTTGCCAACTCCAGACTGCCCAAAACTTCTGCTTCTTTGAAGACGACTAGCATTGTAACCACCTCTGTTCTTATTTATTGATTCATAATCTCTGGACTGATTTTTAATTTGGTGGTGTCCACCCCTATGATCTCCTCTGGTTTTACCATGGCAAAAGCTCTCAGGGTCTGAATTGTCTCGGTTCCTGTTACCAGAATATTGGAAATCAGAGCTTTTTGAAAGCCATGTTTCCTGATCTAGGTCTTTATTATTTTTGTTATAATAAGGATGTGATCCTCCTGCCTCAAAGGGTGGCCCATTATTGCTCTTTGAGTTGCTCTTGTTATAATGGTCCTCTGTCTTTCTCTCAGTATTGCTTTTGTATTGGCTTTTGTTTTGATTGAAATAATGTGCCTGTGAATAATTTGAGTCTTCTGATAATTGACCTTTACAAGAACCTTCCTCTGATTGGTCTTTGTAAGAGCCTCTCTCTGAATAACCTTTGTAAGAACCTCTCTCTGAATAGCTTCTATAAGAGCTCCTGTCTGAATAACCTCTGTAAGAGCCTCTTCCCGAGTGGCCTCTGTAAGAACCTCCTTCTGACTGACCTTTATAGGTGCCTCCCTGTGGTTGATCTTTATAAGAGCCTTCCTCTAAACGTCCTCTGTAAGCGCCTCCTTTACTTTTATTAGTAGAAAAAGGAGATCTAACCGGGTCTGAAAAGTTAACTTTTTTCATGTGTTTTTGGTCTTGTAGGGCGTTGTCAGACATTTTATTTAATATAGCTAAACTGTACTGATATATATTTACCGTTAGGAAACTTCTATATCGCTTGCAGTCAATTTTTTTACGGTTTTTTTTGCTACTATTTTTAGGTCCATCGTCACCCTTTCTATTTTTGGAGGACTTCCGAAGGTGGGGGATATTTTTGGTTTTTTCAGTGTGGCCAACATCAAAAAGGTAGCACGTCCGTCGATAGTCCGTACATTTTTTTTCGTTGGTCAGTGAGAAAATCAGCTGATTGTCAAAAAGTGTTTTGATAATTTTGATAGAAATACTAGTTATTCCTATTCCTTATAAGTTTTATTTTTAAATTGTATACGATGGAGAATCAGCTGCCGGATGAGTTTGACCTTATTGTGGTTGGCACGGGTAATTATTTACCATCCATTTTTAGGGTGATATGTCCCTTATTTTGTTATTTATATATTTTAGGTATGACAGAGAGTATAATTTCAGCTGCTGCTAGTAGAATAGGCAAAACTGTTTTGCATATTGATAGGTAGGTGAGCAATAAAATATCTTCAATGAATGTCAATCCTAAGATAGAAACCCCTAGAAATTCTAAAAAAAAACCATTGTATTACCCCCACATTTGAAACTGTTTTACTCTTTAAAAGTAGAAGCAAGAAAGACAGGAAAGAGAAAATGCCAGGTTTCTGAAGAAATGCTAAGGCTGGAGCCACATGCATGATCTATTCTGACCAATGGCATGGCATAAAAAAGAAAATAGCAGTATCTGTCGCTGATTTGCAGTGCAGAATGCCAGACAAGCACAAAAATCGCATGTAGTCAATTGTGATGTCAAGTGTTAATTTGTGGTGGGGGTGTGGCTTATCCTTGTTTTAAAAAAATACTTTCTGATTGAGCACAAAATTTTTTTTTGCACATAATTACCACATAAAGAGCACATAAATCTGAAAATGTTTTTTTTTTCGAATTGGTCATATGGAGGGTGCAGCTCGAGAGACCTGTTTTCTCCTCAAAGTAACTACAAGTGACCAGGTAATTAGGTTACACATTTTCAGTTTTTCTTTGCAGAGTAACCCAAGCCCAGCCTAGGGGATGTGGTTTCTTGAAAAATGTGACATTAAAGTGTGGTTTATTGATTGTTATATCGTTTTTATATCAATTTTTTTTTGGAAATTATATAACTATGCTCACTGACAGTAAACATGATGTCATGACAAGTAACCCAAATGAGTTATTGCACTTAAGGGAAAGCCTTATAGTTTGCCACATTTGGAACCACAATGAAAATACCTACTAAACAGGGTAGGGCCTGCATTATAAGCTAACCAAAACTTTTCTTTTAGGAGTGATTATTATGGAGGGCACTGGGGCTCTTTTAATTTAAAAGCCATTGAATACCTTTGCAACAAAGAGCCTGTTGAAAAATGTAAGGTTGAAAACTGTTTGAGTCTAGGAAATAATCTTTTTGATATTAAAAATTTTGAAATTAAGTGGCATATCCCGGCAAAGATGGATTGCATAAATAATATGGAGCAAAGTGAAAATGTAGAAATTAAAATAGAAAACTTTGGATTAGAAAGTAATAAAAACATGGAAAATACTCAACCAAATAAACAGGAAAGGATGGAAACTTCAAACTCTGAAAATATTGAAAAAATACCTATAGAAAACTGTACTCTAAATAAAAAAAAAAGTGATGTTTTCACTAAAGAAATTCTCCTAAAAGATGCAAGAAAATTTAACATAGATTTGGCCCCAAAAGTAAGAAAAAATATCTCTTAAGTTTTTTAAAATAACTTACCTACAATTTATTATTGACTTTTTAGCTTCACTATGCTAGAGGTAGTTTTGTAGAACTTTTAATATCATCAAATATAGCAAGATATGCAGAATACAGAAGCGTAAGCAGAGTACTAACTTGGCTAAATGGGCAATTAGAAACTGTACCATGTTCCCGATCAGATGTGTTTGCTAATAATAAAGTATCTGTCATAGAAAAAAGGATGCTTATGAAACTATTAACATCTTTAGATTTAGATGAACAAGAAATAAAAAGTAAGCCAATTGCAGCTCTAATATTGGCTTTAAAACCTTTTTACAACTTTTTTTGTTGTAGATTATGAATCGAAAACATTTCAAACATTCCTTAAAGATAGAAAACTAACTCCCAACCTTATACACTATGTTTTGTACGCTATATCTCGCAGCGACAATAAGACACCCTGCATGCAAGGAATACAAAACACCAAAAGATTTTTGGAGAGTCTAGGAAGGTTTGGAAAAACTCCATTTTTATTTTCCATGTATGGCAGTGGAGAAACTACACAAGCTTTTTGCAGGTATCTAACCGGTTCATTTAAAACAAAAATAATTTTCTTTTCATTTACCAAGACGTTATTCCGGGTTATGTGTTTACCTCTGCAACATAGGGGTTTAATACATTGAAAAAATATTCATACTGTAGATGGAAAAACAATAAAACAAAAAGATTTTTGTCAATTTCTTTCTGTCAAGAAATTTTCAGGAAAATTTCCCACAAACTTCAGACGAAAAAGTACAGGGAAGAACATACAGTAACTGAGACAGTAACATATCCCTATGTTGTTGAGGTTGATGCATAACCCAGTCAAACCAATAGGTAAAGGATTATATCCTGCCAAACCTTGAAAACAAAAATAATTTCTGTTTTATTTATAGGTATATTATTCCCTGCCAAACCAAATTTTTTTTAGGTTGAGTGCAGTTTTTGGTGGGATTTTTGCCTTAAGTCAACCCTTGAAAGGTCTAACAATAACAGAAAACAAAATCTCTGATTTACTATCTGGTGAGCAATGCATAAAAGCTCAACATTTTGTTCTAAGTCTTGAAAAAGCTCCAGAAAACTTTGTGAGGTCTCTTAAAGTTGAAGAGTATATTTCTAGAGCAGTTTTTATTACAGGTAAAAATCCAAGATTTTTATAAATCTGAGTGTAGTTAACAAAATTTTCTTGTCATTTTAGACAGGTCACTTATGGCTAGTGAACAAGAACATCTAACTCTATTGATGTATCCACCAGAAAATTGCAAAAATTCTGTTACAGTTTTAGAAATGGGGACTCTAACAGGAACTTGTTCCAAAGGCTTATGTAAGCAAAATAATTTTTTTTTAAAGAAAAGTAGAGTTGAAATCTGTGATTTAAAAACATGTTTTTTTTTTTAGTTTTGGTCCATCTAATCACCAAGCAACAAGAAAGACCGCAACAAGATTTTCAACACATCATAGAAAACCTCTTTGAACAAAATTATTCAGAACCAAACGTAAAATTAGAAGGAAAACCTCAAGTCTTGTGGTCCTGTTATTTTTCCATTCCAAATACTAGTCAAATTGATGTAAAATCTGAAAATTTTCCAGAAAATGTATTTTTATGTAGTGGGCCCGATTTAGATTTGGATTATGATCAATGTATCCAAAAAGTAAGTCATCATCAGGTTATTTTGTTGACTGTTCTATCAATATGCTTTTTTCTGAGCTCTATTTCAGCAACTTTAATATGAAAGTTATAAACACTATTTTGAAGTATACTTACTACCTGCCTATACATATAGCTACATACAAAATAATTTATAATAAAATATTTACATTTAACAACAATGGGGATTAATCTTAAATTAATTAAATTTTTCTAAAAACTTACACTTTTATATAATTATATAAATTTTTAGGCAAAAGACATTTTCAATGAAATCTACCCTGATTTGGAGTTTTTGCCAAGAGCGCCAGATCCAGAGGATATAATAATTGGAGAAAATACTGAAAATTCAGATAAAACAGTGCAAGTTACAGATAGTGATATTACCCTAGAAAACCAAAGTGAAAAAGAAAACTCGGCTTAAAAAAAATTGCTTATTTATCTATTTTTTTTTACTAAATTATTACTTGTCTTTAAGTTAAATATTTAAATAAGCTAATTAAATAAAATAAAACTCCAATATTAAAAATGCCTATAAACAAAAAATCACAATACATATATTAATTCTTAAACTAAAATCACATGGAATGGTTGAAATTCTTACCCCCAGGCCTGAGTTAAACAGTAATGAAGCACTAATTTTCCTTCTATACTGTAGCAGTCATAGAGATTTCTGACTATTTGATCTGGAGAAGGGGCAAAAGTCTGGTTTACATACAAAAACTAAAAAAAATAGTCAGTTCTAATTGAAAAAAATTGTCAAATCAGTTTCTGGAAGTACCCTTACCAGTTTTTCATTAGAATCCAACTTTATATATTTTTTAATGAACTCTATGATCCAGCCTATTGGTTTATCACTGTCTACAGTCCATTTTTTCTTTTTCATTATGGGTGCATTGCCAGTGGGTTTTAATAAGATATCAACTAAAAGTAAAATGATGTTTTTTTTCAGAGTTCTACTTACATTAAAAAAAATATTTGAGATATGAATTGTAAATGCCTTAGTTTATTATTTTCTAGCATTACTGACAAACAGTTCATTTAGGAATCCAGGTCTTATTTATTAATCATCGATTGGGAATGATGCTAACCGCTCCAGGTAACCATGGTTTATCTTGAGCAGAAGCATTACCTTTTTGTCTAGAAGATGCTGCTGCGCTTGTTTGCTCATTTTCATTAATATTCATAGACTGTAAGGAACTGTCGATCTCTTGTACTTCTGCTTGGAGGTCTGATTCACTCATTTTTAAAAAAAATTTTGAGTGCGAAAATTTCAAAAAACCAAAACACTAAAAAACCGAAAATTTGCCACTCAGCTGTTTTTGACGTTTGGAAAATGTTTGGACAACGAAAAAATTTTATTAACACAGGCCGGAAAAAATAGAGTAGTTCAAACGAACACTGGCCAAAAACGTCAACAAAAGCACTGTCAAAACGTGTCAGGTGTTCCCGTTTTTGAGTTTTCAAAATATTTAAAATTATTTTTTTTCCTTATAAATCATGCTTGATTCATCTTAAATTTTCCACATTATAAAACTAGCCCCAAAGTGGATACATACTGGGTCTAAAACGCCTGCGATTTCGTACGGATATAACGCTACAATTTTTAGGTAAGGAACTGGCATATTATTTGAGGAATCAAGGTCCTATCCCACATATTTAATGGAAAACCAATTTGTTTTTTAGGCAAAAGATACGGTTTCACTAAGAAATCAACATGTCCTGTTCAGCAGTTTACATCCTAGACATCAAGGGAAAAGTCCTGATTTCAAGAAACTACCGAGGTGACATAGACATGAGTGTCATAGAAAAATTCATGCCTCTGCTAATGGATAAAGAGGAGGAGGGCCTTCTGACCCCAATTTTACAGACTTCAGAATGTACTTTTGCTTATATTAAAACTAACAATTTGTATCTTGTCAGTACTACCAAGAAAAATGCAAATATAGCACTGGTTTTTGTGTTTTTACATAAAATCGTGCAGGTTATGACTGAGTATTTTAAAGAGCTAGAAGAAGAAAGTATAAGGTTTGTGATAAGAGAAAACAGAATTGTTATTTTTAACCTTAAAGACAATTTTTTTTAATTTTCTAAAATAAAAATTACTAATTTTTAGTTGCTAAAAATGTGTACAAATAAAATTAAGTTTTTTTTTTAATCTGAATGCTGAAAAAACTTAAAAACTGAGTAAATGTTATTTCTTGTTGCAGGGATAACTTTGTGGTTATCTATGAACTGCTTGACGAACTACTTGACTTTGGCTACCCTCAAACAACAGATAGTAAAATTCTCCAAGAGTACATTACTCAAGAGGGTCACAAACTTGAAGTTCAAGTTAGAATACCAGTTGCTGTTACTAATGCGGTTTCATGGAGGTCAGAAGGCATTAAGTATAGGAAAAATGAGGTTAGTTTGTTATTCTAGAATTAGGTAACAGACAAGGAAATTCTTGCAGACTGGTAAAATCTATCGCCCTTCAATTATTTGATACATTTTAAAGGTTTGTCAAACATTTTTTTGGAGTTATGTGTCTTTGCATAGATCTATTGTAAAATTCAGCAGTTTAAAGAGAAAAATGGCCACCTGAGGACAGACCATTGTCCATTCAGTTTTTTTCTACTGTGTTGATATGCAAGGTTTCCTTGGTTTTCTAATTAGTCAACTTACTGGTACAAAAAATTACTGCAGTTAAAAAAGAAGAAATAAAAAGGCCTCAAAGAATGTTTTGACATTTTTAAGATTCAGATACTCTTTTTTCCCTATCTCCTCTGCACCTATACAATATATTCTCCTTCTTATAAGTAATTGGAAAGAGAGGACATATTAAATCTAGAAGTTACAAATGTCTCTCTGGTTGGCAAAAAGTAACCTGGCCTGTTTTTTTTTTCATTCGTAAGTTTAATTTTTTTAGCAGCTACACAACATCTTAAATTAGAGCCTTTCCTTACGCGATTTCGTGCCACTCTTACAAATCCTGGAAATTGGGTTAATCTCTTTGCCTTGTTTTCATAAAAGCGATAAGGTGATAATCTTGTTCATAAGTTGAAAGTTTCAATAAACCAGTCCCTTGTTTTCTCTCTATTGTCTGATCTTCTTCCCATCGTTTTTTAATTTTTATAATCGTGGTTTTACTGCGTCCATAATGTCTAGCCACGTCCCTAATTGACCATCCTAGTTATAGTTTTGCCAGGAGTTGGGCTTTATCAAATAAAGAAATTTGTGGAGGCATTTTTTATTTACTTGTCAGACTGAAACACAGAATGAAATACTTTGACAGTTTAAGAAAAATACAATAATGGGTGACTTTGTTTGCAAAAATAGACCAAGGTATTACAACAAAAAGTATTGTGTACCACTTTTATGATGCCGATAGTGTACTCTATAAATTAATACTTTATTAATAAATTAATACTTTATTAATTTGTGACCAAAAGCTTTTTCACAATTTGCTAGGTGAACAAAATTTTTATTCTGCTTGGTAGTAGTTTGACTAGGTTGTGAAAGCTGCTGGCACATAAAAATAAAACTTAGTTAAGCTCCTGTGTTCCTTTTTCTTGTACCAAAGAGAATACAGAGATGCTTTGAGGTTTTTTCCACCATTCATTTTGGCAGCGCTTAGCGTTGTTTTGAATTATGAGGTCCAGACTTTGTATTTGTTTCTAGTGTCGCCTAGCTTTGCTTCAAATATAGATTCTCACAAAACTTGTACGTTGTTTGTAAGTTAATACAATTAATAATATAAAGAATGACACTTCAATTTCTGCTAAAACTTTAATTTTTATTTACATCTTTAAATACCACTTCAGTACAGGCATTGCTTTAATTACAAGCCCGCTTCTAAAAACTGGCCAACATATTGTCAGGTCACTCATTCTTTAAAAACTGTTTATTTTAAATAGTAGTGCTCTGTAGAAAAACATAAAATATATATTAAAGTTATGTTCTTTGGCTTCTGTGACCAAAGAAACTCACCAAATAAAATCAAACCCCCCTGCAATATTTGTGTGTAACAAATTTACCGAGGGGGCAATAGTTGACCCAAAATTTTTACATAATGTAAATGTGTACATGTATGAGCTGCTACACCTCGAAATTTACTTTATTTTCAGGACCCGTATTCGACGCATATTTTTATAATTTTTTCATATTTTTTGTTTACTTCATAAAATGTTCATATTTTTGACAAAAATTGGAAAAAATTCATATTTTATTCATAATTCATGCTTTTTGGTCTTCAAATTTTTGGCTGAGTTTTGGGGTTCTGGCCTGTGGTCTTGACTATTTTTTATATTTATATACTCCTTGACTGTTTTACTTTAGCTTCATAGATGTTTTTTTGAGTGAACCTTAAGTACCTTATATTTATTTTGTTTTTTATTGTTCATTTGATGCAATAAACCCGAGAATAAACCCTTATAATAATTAAAATATTTTAATGTTAAAGTAACATTTCCCTTGATGAAGAAAATAAATAAAAAACCACAAGAATTAAAATACTAAAATTTCTACCTCAAGAAATATCAAATGAACCACAAGAAAAATTTTTCAAGAAAAAATTAAAAGAGCTACTGCACAAATATGTGTTTTATAACATAAATGAATTTTTAGCACGGATTTATGATTAATTTTACAGACTGCTGTGTTGTTTAATTTTTTTATTGTTATCTACATAAATTTAAGCTATTATTATTATTATTATTATTACACCTTATGTTTTATATAGGCATTATCATTCTGCTAAGGATAGTTTTTTTAAGTTTTTCTTTTTATAGGACCTTTCCATACAACTTTTATAAGTTTTTTTGTGTGTATTGTATGCATACCTTTTGGAAATAAAATGGAATTGAATTGAAAAAGTACCTGTACACACATAAATTATGAATTCATTTACAGGTTTTTATTTGAAATATCTGACTATAATCTGTCAAAACCCAAAACTTCTCGGCATATGTAAAATTTGTTGTAATTGTCTACCCAAAAAAATCTGGCGTCCAGGGTGTATTAAGACTTTCCTGGTTGTATTGACTTCTGGAGTGTATCCAGACTTTTCCAGGGTGTATCCAGACCTCCTGAGTGTATTCATACTTTTCCAGGGTATATCTAGACTTCCAGGGTGTACCCTGGTTTTTTAAGGTGTATCCAGGGCTTTCCCGGCTGTATCCAGAGCTTTCCAGGTTGTATCCAGACTTTTCCAGGATCCAGAGTTTTCTAGGGTATTTCCAAACTTTTCCATAGTGTATCTAGACTTTCAGGTTGTATCAAGACTTTTCTAGGGTAAAGCCAGACTATTCTATTATAGTGTATAAAGCCAATATAAATATTTATAACAACTATAAAAAACTATAAATAATAAATTATTATCTGGTATGTAAGCATTTTCAGATGTATGTCTTGGAGGTTAGGAGGACATACACTGATATCTTGACTTTTTATAAAATTTTGAATGGTTTATATCACTGTCCAGCTATCCTTCAGTCCATTAATTTTAACATTAATCAAAGACATCAGGACTCTCCTATGTTTCATATTCCCTTTCATCACGCCAACTATGGGTATTTTTCTCCATTAACTTGTACTTAAAGATTATTTAACTTTAAGATTATTTAACAACTATAGTCTTGATCCCTTTGCCAGTAGTCTTCGACCATTTAAGATTAAATTAAAAGAAGTGATTTAATCCTAAGTAACTAAGTGATACTGTCTTTTTATTTTTTGTTTTTAATTATTTTTGTTATTTTTGTATTTTTTATATTGATTTTTGTTAAATATTTTTATCTAAGTTAATATATGTTAATATATTTTTTTTATAAAATGATCCACACTTTTCCAAGATGTATTCAGATTTTTTCGGGTGTTTGCAGATTTCCCAATTTATCCGAATTTTTCCAGGGTGCATTCAGGCATTCTCAGAGAGTATCCAGACTTTTACAGAGTATACCCAGACTTCTGGGGTGTATCCTGGCTTTTTCAGAGTGTATTCAGACTTCCAGGGTGTATCCGACTTTTCCAGTCTGTATCCAGACTTTTTCAAGGTGTATCCAAACTTCCGGGTGTATCTAGACTTTCGAGTATATAGACTTTTACAGGATATACCCGAACTCTCGGGCTGTGTCCTGGCTTTTTCAGAGTGTATCTGGAGTAGGGTGTATCCAGACCTTTCTGGGGTGTATCCAGACTTTTCCATTACATTTTAATTGTGCTTAATTTTTTTATTTATATTTAAAAAAATAATTCGCGCTTGGTGGAAGTTGCATATTTTTTTTCATAAAAAAAGACAAATTTTTCGTATTTTATTCATAAAAAAAAGTTAAATGCATATTTTCATAATATTTGCGTGATAGGTCGCTGCGGGCCCTTTTTTTTTACTATTAAAATAGCTGGAAAAACCGAGGAAAAAACAAGTCTCACTAAATATATACCATGAAACATATAAAAAATAAATTGTATATAAATTATACTTTTTGTTAAAAAGCCTTACTACTATTTAAAAATTCGATTATTTGTAAGATGTGTGCCAATCAAAACCAATCTAAAAATGTCACATCAAAGGAATTGGCAATAGTGTGACAGGATTGTGTGTCAGCCTTTAACAGTGTTGCAATTTAAAATAGGAGCAGGTTTTTTAATTGAAGGGGGTAGTGATAAAAAAAATGTTCCGAAATCTGTGACAATGAGTGCATTTTTAATTTTACTGTCAAATATCACATTAAATTTCAACTATAAACAATTTGATTTTTATTTGTTTTAACAATAAGTAAAGAAAATATTGATTTTGTCTGTTGTTTGTTTCAGGTATTTTTGGACGTTATCGAATCAGTCAACCTACTTGCTAACGCAAATGGAAACGTTTTAAGAAGCGAAATCGTAGGGGCCATTAAAATGAGAGTGTACCTCTCGGGGATGCCGGAGCTAAGACTGGGTCTGAACGACAAGGTGCTATTCGAAAGCACCGGCAGGGGCAAATCGAAATCTGTCGAACTTGAGGACGTGAAATTTCATCAGTGCGTTAGATTGTCAAGATTTGAGATTGATAGGACTATATCGTTTATTCCACCTGACGGCGAATTCGAGTTGATGAGTTACAGGTTGAATACGCACGTGAAACCGTTGATTTGGATTGAAAGCGTCATTGAAAGGCACGCACACAGTCGCGTTGAATATATGATTAAGGTACAACTATACGTACAGTCACGCGCAGACTAATTGGCGTAGGGCATGTTTTAGCTTATACCCAAAAATTAGGAATAACAAAGTTGCCTTGTATCTATATCAGTGTCGGCTCGCCCGATGACGCAGAAGAAACGCTGCTTCACCTCATATTTGCAGGCTGACTAAATAATTTTCATTTAAATATTTCTGAAAAAATTAAACCTTCCGCTTCAATAAAATAACGTTTTCAAATTTTGTATCTTCTATTCGGTCATCAGGATCGAGCGGAACGAACGCGTGTCCGAGATGCGAAAACTCTCCACCAGCCAAAACAAACGGCAAGGCACTCTGCGAAGCAGCTTCCTCGTGTCTTTCAGGCTGCGTTCAGTGTAAATTCCCGAAATAAATCGGTTGCCATGACGACGGCACGCGCGTCTCATTTCCGCCTAGGTCTGGGCGTGTTTGCATGTGATGCAAACTCTTAAGCTTGCTCTATTATAATTTTGTGACTGTAATATCGAGCGTCGCGTGCCGGGCTATTTTCTCCTTAGTTGCGGTATTCATTTTTATTATTTTTTTTTGATAATGTTTCCTGTGTATGATGAAGTTTGTGTTTTACTGGAAAAATCGTTTTCGGGGTGGAATGAATGACAAAAAAGACTTCTTAAACTCTGAAAAGCCGTCCCCCTTATTAAATGTACACATATACAATGCAAATCAAAAGTAAAGGTGGGGGGGGGGTTCGGCGATGCTGCTTCACCTATTTGTAGTCACGAGCCGCCACTGATCTATATAAAATTTACGTCGAAATTTAAATATAACTTTTTTTGCCGGCCTCCGTAGCGCAGTGGGTATCGTATTTGCCCGCCGCACGGAAAGCCCCGGGTTCGAATCTCGGATAGGATGGATATTTTGTGTTTGTTTTTAACTCTACAAAAACACTTTCTACATTGGGCATTGATCCTACTAGGGATGGAAAGTCCCAGTATAAAAAAAAACATATAAATTTCAATGAAATTTTCTC
Organism: Oxystoma pomonae; assembly: GCA_963921995.1. Classification (NCBI taxonomy): domain Eukaryota; kingdom Metazoa; phylum Arthropoda; class Insecta; order Coleoptera; family Brentidae; genus Oxystoma; species Oxystoma pomonae. The sequence goes on along the minus strand of OY998167.1, from coordinate 35,711,509 downwards.
CTGCAGCGCTACGATTTATAAATAATAGAAAATATATTTTTATAAAATATTAAAAATTTTACGGGTTTTCTACGATTTATAAATAATAGAAAATATATTTTTATAAAATATTTAAAATTTTACGGGTTTTCGCGGTATTTCTTTCGATCACGCGAGCAATCTCCCCCCCCCCCTTGCAGCTCACCAAACCCAAAAATTTCAACTAAATTTGCTTTTGCCGTTCGCTATAATGTCATTAATTGTTACGATTTTAGTTAACACTTTTTATCAAAGCACTCAAAACGTGTCAAAAATAGCTTTTTTAGTATTTCAATTCGCAATTATGACATGTCACCAACACATACAGAGACTAAATCCCATACCAATACAGCTTATCTTAACCAAATTTTTAAAAATAATTACGAAAAACTTGTAAGACATCTTATAGGTAGATACTTCAAAAATGTTTGTCTGCGGCACTACGACATCGGGATTTTTAAAAAATAATTCGGGAAAAAGTCCGAAATTTTATCTAGGGAATCTTGTGAGACCCCTCAATAAGTTTCTGTAAAGAAATTTAATTGTCTAGTGGCTATTCATTTATACTTGTGTACGTAATTCATAATTATTGTTTTAAAAGCAGCCTGTCGCACGGAAGGTCTCGGGTTCGAATCCCGGCTAGGTGCATGGATATTTTGTTTTTGTTTTTAACTTTGCAAAATATTGGCCAAAACTGTGCATTGATTTTATAATGGATGGAAAGTCCCCTTAGATTAAAAAGAGACAAGATATCTGGTCCAACGAAAACTCCTTGGCAAATAATAACCACTGTTTATTTACAAATAAAATCACAACCAAACAAAGGTGAGAAACATCGATTATTTTTCTATCCTTTTAAACGACGTTAGAACGATAGGGACAGAAAATTCTGTCTGAACCACTTTAGGTCGTGATTAGCTTGTGGGTGGGGAAAGTGGGCAGAGCGCAGACAGTCGGATGATATTTTTATTGACATAAGCTTTTTCGTGTTATTTATTTTAAAATTTCAGGATGTTTTAAGCATTTTGTAAGGCGTTTTAAAACCACATTTTGTCAAAAAACGTTTATAGTATGTTTTTTTTACCAGTAGGAGAATATTTCAGTGCATTTAAAGTGATATTTTGGAACAAATCGTCCAATGTTTTGAAAACAAAGGGAGAGCAAGTGAAATCAGTCAGTGACGGTACATGCCGGTAGGTACACAGAAAATAAAAAGTTTATGACATATACTTAAATTAGTAGATCCTTAGATTAAAATATCAAAAAACACTTTTGTTAATTTTCAAAATTTAAAATACTTTTGATGAAGTAGTTAATATCCAATGCGTCAAATGAGATATTTTCGAACGTTTTTATATGGTTTTTTTTGAAGATTTTTTTTATAAAGACTATAAAATAAAGCATACTTTTGATGAAGTAGTTAATGCGCAAATGAGATATTTTCGAAGGTTTTTTTTTATAAAGACTATAAAATAAAGGTAGGTAAAGTCCTTAAACCAACTTGCAAACAACAATAAAAGTTAATTAACATGTTTTCAGGTTTGTAAGAATATTGAATTCCTACCTCTTATCAGAATATTAAGGTTGATTTATACTGCCGTCATTGCCATCTGCGCTCGCTCTTTGAATTGATATTTGAATATTTTTGTCTGTCCTAGATGTCTCTATATACTCTAAACATTATTGACTTTATTGTGTACTGAAGAAGTCAGTATAAGTAAGTTTCTGCTAATGACCATGACAAAATTAACAAACACAATAATATTTTTTTTTCTTGATGTTTCAGGTGCTGTGAACTGTGTTTCTTTGTTTCAATGTTTGGCATAATTTTATTGTGTTGAAAATTGAAATTGCTATAAATCATATACAAACTTTGTAATAAATTTATTTTGTATAAAATTAATAAGCTCAAATTAACAGAATTATTTTTTGCATGTCTTTTAAATTATTTTGCAGATTTCATATTATGATAAAATTTTAATAATATAATCAAAGTCTCCCTAAGTGTCAGGTATCCTTGTCTCTTTTTAATCTAAGAAAGTCCCGGTATAAAAAAGTTCTTGAGCAAAATGAGTTTAAAAATGCTTTACTATCTAAAATTTACGAGTAGATGACTTTGGCTTCTAGCATATTTTTAAGGCCGGTCTCTGCTATTGGCTTAAACATTGTTTAAATTACGCAATGGAATTAATTAAAATAATCGTGAAAAACATGCAGAATTAGAAAGTGCTGGTTGTGGAAGGGACTCACTCAATTGCTATGTGGTTTTATGAAAGAACAATCTTACACTTAAAGTTGCCCATATAGAGTGCTTAATCGTTATCGTATTTCAGTGCGCATGCTCAGAACGGATACGTCGTACAAGAGCGACTACGTCTCACCCGAGGGGGTAACCACTGTTGGAAATCATGTCACAAATCTTATCCGTTCGCAGTCCCTGTAACTACCTAAACCTCACCAAACTCTAGCTTACAGACCCTAAGAGTCCCTGGGAGTTTTTAAAAATCTCTCCTATCTCTACGACCACCCTTGCAGTATTCGTACGCAGTAGTAGTAGCATATCCTAATCATTTTGTTATCTGTGGGTTTTCATAAATGCCTGATCCACAGTTTAACTCCTATATAAGAAATAAAAGTGAGAGACATGAAGTAAAACTGTGCAACGAGCACTGAACAAGAATTGTTTTGGTTACGTCTTACATTGAAGCACAACTTTAACTCTAACAATAAGGAATCAAAAATAGCTTACCAATTTTAAGTGTCTATTATTATTATAAATAATTATTACGTACAGTTTTATCAAAAAAAAAACAAATTTATAATCGCCAAAAACTATCAAAATCCTTATTCAATGAGACTACACTTTTTTGACAATGACAGTTCCATTAAGTTTAAGTGTCAAGTCGCCATATTGAGAATGGTTCGCAGAATTTGAAATAAAAACGTCACCCAACTCACTCCTAAGTTTAGCCCAATATAGTTAGGATTTACTCAATTTTTTGGGTTTTAGTGAATTAGTCAGGATTTAAGATCTTTTTTGGATTGTTGTCTGATCATAAGCTGATCATACAACGTTTGGAGCAATGGACCTACACAAGACTTAATCAGAAGTGGCACAAGATAGCGAATACCAGGAAAGCTTAAGAGCTAATCCAGGGCTTTAGCAAGTCAAGAAGAGACTGGTTGATGCACAGGAAACGGCCCTATAAAGAACCTCTGATAAAAGTCCTTACTGGGCACTGCGCGCCTTAAGAGCACCTGGTAAGGATGAAGGAGCAGGACTCAACTTGCAGAAAAACACAGAAATCAAAGAAGCAATCTTTCAACAGAAATAATTCGAGCCGGAACACCTCCTGATGCTTAACGGTCGGACTTTCTGACCTTTATCCAAGGGACACGAATTGTTCAACCGTGGAAGTATAGGGGACGCTCTGAGTCTCGCGTAGAGCCTAATCGCCTGGTCGAGAGTCCGCTCTTCACCCCCCCTCATTACTACTACTACTAGGATCTCATTTAGAACGACGTCGTTTCGATATCATCACCTCAGGTTGATTTAGAGTGAATTGTAGTGAACTTTGTTGCTATGGTCGTGTCGTGCTGCTATAGCTCTGAACTTGCTTTTTTCTGTTTTTCTCTTGTCCCTTTTTGTTAAGGGCGATTTTGGTAAGTTAGATCTTAAGGTCCTTTTCCATGTTTTTGGCGATTTCTAATTTGTCCTCTTTGATAATGGAATTGCTCATTTCTTTTAACCAAAAACTTATTTTACCTAATTTATTGGCATTAAAACAAGCCAATTTTAACAGCTTGACCAACATCACCTCTACTAACGTATTGGCTTTACTTCAACTTTGATATTTATTTTTTATGATTTTTAGGCAAAATCTCAATTTAAACGACGATCGACAGCGAATAACGTCGAAATAGTCATTCCGGTCCCTCCAGATGCGGACTCGCCGAAATTTAAAACGACCATTGGAAGCGTGAAGTACGCCCCTGAACAGAACGCTATTACGTGGAGTATCAAATCGTTTCCTGGAGGTAAAAAAAAAATCGTTTCCTGGAGGTGAATAAACGAAAGTGTCTAGATAATTGTATTAATCTAGGGCACACCAAGGGCTATGAGAAGAGATGGAAGTATTGTACGTAGTTCCTTTGAACTGCAGATACCAAAATACCCCCTTTTATCAGATTTCAGAAAAAAACTAATAGGCATCAATCAATCAATTTATTTATTCTAATTACCTTATTTATTATTACTTTCCCAATGCCCAAATTTATTTTTTAAAGTACGCAAAGGGGTGGAGATGACAGTATGTTGAACATAGCTGCTTTGAACTGCATATTTGGGGTTTATTTTAACTTAAGTGCCACGCTCTCTTTGAACGCTTTTTTTATTTGTGCCTCTTTATTATACATTAATATTCATGTTAAATGCAAAGTGTTTTTCTTCGATTTATCGAAATTTACTGTTATGCCAAGTTATGACTAAGCGTAACTTAGTTTATGAGAAACTTTTTCAGAATTTTCCTGATTCTTGAAATATAAGACTGGTAGTGGGGGCTTCAAACAACATACAGCCTGGGTGAGATCTTACAAGACTACAGAAAAGGATCGCATGGAAGGTGAAGACATAAGTATTTCTTTTTTATAACGCCAAGCATTCTTTACTTTGTAACTAATGTGATAAATAAAAGCGCGATTTGCACCTTATCTACTGCCTTTCTGAAAAGTGTCGTAGTACTAACTCCGTACCATTGTCTAAGATTTTTTTTTAAGCCTTCGACAAGGCAAGAACGCGGATTATAACATCTGCCCTTCGGGAAAGAGGAGCGGAAGGAAGTCTGACTGAATGGGTCAAATCCGCGTTAGTAAAGACAGAAGCACAGGCCAGCTCATGAGAGTCCAAGGTGAAGGTGGATGTGAGGGGAGGTTGCCCCCCCCTTCTGCAGAGAGATAACCACTGCAATGAGGACGACCCTCCATCTACGCCCTGGAAACAATCTTGGGTTTCCCCTCGCTTCCAACTTGGATCAAGGAGGCGATGGCGACGCACGTGCGATTAAGGGACCAGGGAATATGGAAGGGCAGGGAGGAAAGAGAGGGGCATCTGAAGATCGAGGGACTGGTGACGAAAGAGGTGCCTCTCCTAAGACTGCCAGTGAAAGCACCGCTTAAACCATGGAGGTTCGATAAAAAGTACAAGGTCACAATACCAGAACTGAATGAGCGGCAAAGGGAAGAATTCCGAACGGAATTAAGCAGAGACGCGACCGACGGTTTGCTACACGGATGGCTCTAAACTGTCAGCCAGACAGACAACAGGCGCAGGAGTGTGCGCGGAAAGCCTAGAAGTTCAGAAAAGTTATCCACTTGGAGAACAGGTCAGGTCAGTGCACCCAAAATAGTCAGTAGTCTGGTGGAGGAGTGCGCTGAAGCACTGCACAAACTGGCTTAAGACAAGAGGGTGACACTGATGTCGGGAACGAGAAAGCGGACGAACTTGCTAGACCAGGAGCCGAAGCCAATAACAAGGAAACAGGTACAGAGTGAGCTCAACAAATGGGCGAACAGTATGCCAGGCTAATGCAGTTGAAGTGGGGATTTCCCACGATAGAGGAAGAAGAGCTGCACTCGCTCAAATGGGCCGACATACTGAACTTCGTAAAGAAGACAGGGAGGCCCTGAGAGAGAGTTGCAGCGGAAGTAGGGGCATAGGGTTAAGGAATGGGGTATGGCAGAAAAGGCCCATGAAGAGGCCTAATTGCCAGGCCCACAGGTTGCCCCGATACCACTACTAAGACATGATATTCGTCCCGGTCCTCTTCTACCCTTAATTTTTCCTTCAATTATCAATTTTAAGATCCTTATCTAATCTGAAAAATGATAGCATCACATTTCAAATGCGACCAATTTTTTGCACATGACATCAATCAGTGTCCATGCTTATACGCCACAATACAAAATGCTAAACACATAACAACGAAGCACATGAATTCGGAGAGTGATATTAAGATAACACCGATTTCATTGTGACAAAAGATCTGGCCTGTTAAATTCTTGCAAGCTGACAACCCAGGTATTTGTACGACTCTACGCGTTTGACTTGTTGGCATTTACTTCTAGTAATTTTTGTCAGTGTCGTCAGCATGGCTTAAATTGTTTACTTTTATGCCATTTATAGTCAGACCCTCTTCACCGTTGTGAAGTGCATTCGGACCTCTATGTTTGCCATTCACTTTTATTTGAGCTGTCTGGCTCCAGTACAGATTGGCAATTATCTTTAGATCTTCTTTAAGAGATTCTATGAGCTTTTCGTGTTGGACTCGATCAAAGGGTTTCTCATAATCTATGAAACTTTGCCAAAATTCTGAATGATAATGAAATATTTTTCATCTTTTAGTTGCATTGGTAAGCTGGCTCCTTTTGCGTTAAAAATATTGTCTACCTCTAGATTTTTTCTCAAGTGAATAGGACCAATTTTTAGCTTAACAGTTCCATTTAGTTTCTGTGTTTAGATGTCAAGCGACCATATCAAAATGGGTCTGCAGAACTTGAAATTAACTTTGCTTATGCCGCTGAAAACCCCATTCGAGTTTTCATGGCTATTTCATAGCGAAGAACGTCAATCGACAATAAATGAAGTGGTGGTTAACACCCTAATCCTGCGCCTTTCTGGGCCCTTTGCGCCCACTTACCTACTTTTTTACATAATAATCCAGGCATTATCAAGTAAGCTAGGAACTCAGTAGATTTGATGATAATGATAAGAGCCAAAAACAACCTAAGTTGTAGTCATATGAATCACTTATGGGTAATAACCTTTTTACATTCCCCACTGTACAATGTGCCTGAAAAGCTAGCCGTATATAGGCACTGAAGCATCTGCTTTCTACGGCAATCATTCAAGTAATGTAGTGCCCTGCGGTAGTTTGTGTAGATTCTTTACAGGTTGTGTGCAATAATCTTCCATTGATGATTTTGTTCAAAGCCTCAGTTCCATTTATATTGTGCAAAGCTGGTTTAGTTTTCTTGCCGCATTGTACAGCTGCACTAAGACGTCCTAATGTTCGTAATTGATTTTTATTCATTCCGAGTAGTTGACAAATCTAACCCCATGTTTTTGGGTGTTCGATTTTCTAGTTGTACTTTAGCGAGGTATGGTTCTGGACCCAATGAGCAGGGTTGGGCTTGGCCTGAACTACAGATCCATGAAATCCACCAATTTTTATTCGGTTTCTTTCTTGCTTTTGACTTCTACCAAGCCAATTCATTGGGTTCGGCATCTGAGTATGTGCCTGAACTTCGATATGTCTTATTTCAAATATCACCTCTAACGTATTTTATTTCCTGCATATTCCCATGTAATTTTGCAGCCCCAAGTGGGTAGGTCTGATGCTACTCCTACTTTCGCAAGTAGTGTAACTGGCGGTTCTGGAGATGATGGTACCATGACATGCTCGTCTCGAAGGGTGGCACCTAGTCGAAGAAGTGGTAACCATGTGCCACAGAAGTTGTGACCAGTGACGTCACATTGAAAGAAGCTAACCCAAGCCACTTCTACTGGTAAGTGTGATGTATTTCAACTTTTTCAGCTGTGACGTCTTGGGGGTTAACTTCTTCGCCTGTGACGTTACTAGTCACCATTTCTTTGGCCCATCGTCACCACTTCTTCGGCAACTTGTCATCCACTTTGGAGAAGTGGATGATATGTTTCCATTATGTCCCAGAACCGCCATAGTTACACTACTGACACAATCTGAAATTAGTTAAATTTTATTTTTCAGGCAAGGAATACCTAATGAGAGCCCATTTCGGTCTCCCAAGTGTGGAATGCGAAGACACGGAGGGCAAACCGCCGATTCAAGTGAAATTCGAAATCCCGTATTTTACGACTTCGGGAATTCAAGTGCGTTACTTGAAAATCATCGAAAAAAGTGGCTATCAGGCCTTGCCTTGGGTTAGGTATATTACGCAAAATGGTGACTATCAATTAAGAACTAATTAGGTTGTTGCTTAAAAAATAATTTTACAGTATTGTTTATATATTTATCCAACCAAATTGACGATGCTTTAGTCTTAGATTAACCTACTTTCACAGATATTCCATACAGTGAACTTAAAATACAAGACAGTTAATTAATTATAACCAAACATTTCCACAAACATGGACCATCTGTGGCGACGCCTAGTTAATCTAAGGCTATTGTGGTTTATTGCTGGTTGATGTCTAAGAAAATAGCTGATTGGGTCAAAAAGAGATGCCGAAAGACACACAACAAGATGTTGTAAATAAGTTTAATTATTTTTGTTTGGAACAAAGTCATTTAATTCGAATTTGCATATTTAGTCTACGGCAAAAACTGTCAGTAGGTACTTAAAATGCAAAAAACAATATATGTCAGTCAGCTGTTTGATTGCCTGACGAAAGAAGGTGAATGCGAAAAAGAAAGAAGGCAGGAACATAGTTTGTTTAGAAGACAAGAACATAGTTTTAACTGACGTTATTGAGTTTATTTTCAAAAAAACGATTCAGAAATAATGTCTCCAATGAGCTGTTTCCTTAGACTTTACTTCTTTATTCCTTATTATTGGTTTTGTTTAAAGTTTCTTAGCTATTCTAGGTTAAAACATTTTATTGAAATTTTGGTAATTTTTACTATTTTTTTTTTAATTATTATTAAGTTGACCACAAAATAATATTAAAATATATTTAAAAGCTCGTGGGATTTTCATTACGACAAAAAATAATGCACTTTATAACAAAATATATTACAAAAACAGTAACAAAATATTAAATTTTTGTTAACAGTTAAAAAACGTTTGAAACGTGAATTTGTTCTAGCCCTTTTCCAAAGACAACAACATTGCAGATGTCACCTGTCAGAAAGCACTGTAATCCTTGCAAATCGGCAACGCTCGTGCTGTACCTTCCCCAAACTGTACAAACCAATTTTTCGTCGATGGCTTTCCAACCAAAAACTGTGATTCTTTGATCGATAGCACTTGTGATAAAATAATTTTGCAATATAAAAGTTCCTGTGATTTGGGCACAGTGTGCGGAACTATCGGAAAATGTAAAGCTCCTTGTAATATATAAGAAGCTGTCGTGGTTTTCAAATTTAAATAAATCGAAAGATATCTTGTTGTCGTCTCCACCCGTTAAAATTAAAATTTGGTTTTGGCTAAATGCTCGATAGGAAAGACTATTGACTCCAGAATCGTGAACTTTAAAGAAATTAGTTGGTTGAACATCTAAGGACAGATCAAAAATATTCGTAACATCCCAAAAAACGATTTGACCATCGGTAGCCGTACTTAACAGAATATCTTTGTTTAATATGTTTAAAATTTGAAGTTTCATGATACAATTGTATTTATAAAACAGTGTTCTCAAAAAAGTTAATTTAAAAAACCTTTTTTTGTCCTCTCCCAAGGAAAACACTTTAATATTACCATCAGAACAGCCTGAAAATAGAACAATTCTTTCATCTTTTTCTAACACTTTTAAGTCCATAATCCGAATTTCGGGTAACTCTTGGTTAATTTCTTCATACAACGAATATTTTTCGCTACAACTCGTTCTGATTTTATCGTCTTCATTCTTTGCTATGTTCAGATTCCAACAAATTATTTCAGCTCTTCCTCCTCCAGAAAATACTGCATAGTCATGGAATTTTCCAGTATGTTTGGATAATTTGTATATTTCTATAGCTCTTATGCTAGATAAGTGAACTTTTAAATTTTGAACGGTTTCAAAACCACCATCGTTTTTTAAAATATTTAGTCTCAAGGATGTGTCTTCACCTCCACTAACAAAAAAGTGAGTGTCTTCAAATTCCAAAATTTTTAAATCGTTAATTTCTTTAGAATGAAAGCCTTCGATCAAATCTTTTGGAACTATGTTTCTTGAGTCTGTCTTTAAAAGATGGACTGATTTATTCTTGACAAAAGCAAAAGAAAAAAATTGGTCTTTTTTAAAAAATGACCAAGACCGATGCCCACCTCCACAGTCATACTCGCATAATGTCCTTCTGTATTTAAAATCTGACAAAACGAACTTATTTCCGGAAAAGGCCAGTAAGAAATCTCCATCTATTGCTGCTAACCATGAATATTTAGTTTTGTTTGATTCTAAAAGTTCTAGTTGATCTTTAACAACATTAAATTTTTTCAAAATTCCATTTCTACCAAGAGAAACTATAAAATTGTCTTTTGCGTAAATGTTCACAACCCCCAAATGGAAATGTGCCTTTTTCACAGTATCAAGAGGATCTTTGTACCCATTTTTGAACAAAAATATATCACCCTTTCTATTTCCGACGACCAAATCACCATTTTTTGTTATGCAAGCACATGTTGACCATCTTTCCTTTGAAGGAGGTAACTCGAACTTGTCAATTTTTACAACTCTATCTTTTTCGATGAAAAATAGTGTTAGTAACCCATCTTTTTGACAAGTAAGGAACATTTTACATGTTAACCAGTGAAAAGAAAAAATTCTTGTCGATTCTAGTAATTGATATGTCAGAATTAAATGCAATTTTTGGGAATGTTCTCGATAAATGTAAATTTGTCCTTCAAAGCCACACACTGCAAGCAAATTCTTGCACAAAGATACTTGAAATAAGGCATAATTTTTTAGATCATTGTGTTTGGCGACAGTCTGCCAATTTTTTTCAACTTTGTTGTAATAGTATAGAGTAGCTTGTTCTGAAAGACTCACTAGATTACCGGAGTCTAAAATACCAACAAATTTTGAAATTTCCTTTGGAATGCTTAGTTGTTCTTGCAGAACATTAGTAGAGGGGCTAATAGTGGCAATGCCACCGTCGGATCCTCCTGACACTATCATATTTGACAAGAATTCGTAGTCCAAGCACCAAATTGGACCTAAAAATAATTGCATTTTTTAAATAATTAAGAAGATGCGGTTTTCATGGTAGTGGTAAAGCGCACCACCCACGTGTGTCCGTGCTTTTGTGAATAAAAATATACGCTGACCCATTTTTAAAATTACAAGACTTATCATTTACAGAGATATATATCAAATTAATTGTCTGTGATGCGTTATAAAGATGACAAAATAATTTAGGGTTTTAAATAATATAATAAATAATTAAAAATAAATTTTGATCATTTGGAATGAGAGGTATTTTTAATACAGGACAAAATTTTAACAAAAAAATTTTACCTGGTTGGTGTGTCTCAATTTTTTTCATCATCTTTCCCTCAAAATTCCAGATAATAATTTGACCATCTTCTCCAGCAGTTACAAGAAAATTATCTAAAATCTTGCATCGAAAAATCCTGGAAAAATGGCCATAAACTTTTGCTGCAATGGATATATCCAAAGTGTTTTCATTAATTTGTTTCAAAAGATTGCCGTTTTTGATTTTCCAAACGATCGCTGATCTGTCGTCGGATGCAGAGCAAATCATATCATTTTCTTGATGAAAATTTAAAGAAAATATCACTCCTTTATGAGATTTAAGTCTTTTGATCACTTTACAACCATTTTCTTCAGTCAAAAACGGTTTCCAAATCAAAATTTCACTAAAAACCGTTCCAGACAGGACTACCAATTCATCCAAATTTTGATAACAGATGTGTGCACTGTATAAAATACACTTTTCTTCACATTCTAATTCATTTAGCATATCTAAATTTTGATTCCAAACTGATATTTTATTGTGCATAGTCACTAATGCTATTTTGGAGCTGTTTTCTATAAATCTTGCACACATTATCCAATCCCGAATAATTTTTGACCTGATTGTTTCCAAATTAAATTTCTTTTTGTCAGATTTGGGATCATTTTTGTCAATTTTTATATCAAGCATAATTAAACTAATATTTTTTCCACCATAAATGAAAAAGTTGGTGTTTTCTGCACTAGGCAATATTTCGTAAATTTTCTGGCCATCAAAAATTATTTGTTTGTACAAAATTTGTTTTGAACCGCTATCCAAGATGTGCAAAAATCCACCAATACCTAAAAATATTTAGTTTATAGAATATGTCTGAAATAAATATTTTTGTTAAAAATTAGGTACTCTAAAGGAATGGTCTAAGAAAGTGGGCTTCAGCTTTACTTACCTGCAAAAATGTACCCCTTACAGAAGGTCACTGCCGTGACCTCACTTCTTATAAGTTTTGATTGGAATGTCACTTGTTTTTCTATATTCTCACTTGTTGCCATTATTTAGTGCTTATCTGGGTACCATTAATTAATATACTAAATATGTATGAAAAGAAAGACAAATATCTTTTAAAATTTGTTTTTTAATAAATACCCATGCAGTCAGTTGTTTTATGGTACAGTTTAAGGGTTATCAGTTACTGGTAATTCAATAAACAATTATTTTAAGTATCGTTCATACAAGGACAAGGCATAGGCTTAGTCTTTGATTTAATTTTTGTTACAGTTTACAGTCTTAATCATAAAATACTTAAAACCACTGTCTCTTATGAAAGAGTTGATGCAATGTTTTTGATTATGCTTTGTCATAATTTAGTCACAGTTCTGAGGAAAAGTTGGCAACTTTCAACTTTTATAACTAAAATTACGACTATTACTATAACAAATATAAGTGCGCATGCGCGAGTTCCAAATGTTAAGTATGGCGCACAAACCACCAACTTTTTCGATGTACTGTGGTATGGAATGTACAGGAATGAAATAAAAAAAATTTCAAAAATTTTATACAGGCAAATTAAAAAGCAAAAAACAAGTTGCTAAGTGTTTTGTAGGATCCAAAAAAAATTGTTTCTATTAAACCTTATTTTCTTTAAAAACAAACTACGAAAAATAAGTAAATATAACAAAACATCAAAAAATTGAGGTTAAATACACTTGCTTAGTGATTGTTTTTAAATTTTTAAGACTAATTACCAATTGCACCAACATTAAGTCTGTGTTTTAAGTCTGACTTAAAAGTTCTCTCTCATCTCTCTTATTGCGTGCTTCTGAGAGATATAAAAACTTAAATCAGACTTAAAACACAGACTTAACATTGGTGCAATTGGCAATAACTATAACTAACACTATAACAAAACAAAATACTAATCAAGTGACTAAGCCTACCTATGCCTTGTATGAACGATCCCTTAGCTTCAATAAGCATTTACATTAATTTGTACAAAAACGAAAAAGTGAGGTTAGGGATAAATGGTTAGTTGTTGTTTTTGTAAAAAAGCTAAATTCACAACGAATCTGAAGTCAAAGTTGAATTTAACAATTCTGATTAATGATTTATTCATCGACATACTTAACTGGAGATTGTTTAGTAGGTATCCATATTCATAAAGCAGTGTGCTTAAGCTTGGATCATGTGGTCTCTATAATGTAAGGCTGAAGACACAATTAAAAATACAAGCTACTAGATACTAGTGACAGACTTTCAAAGCCGTTAAATCAATGTTTTAAGACCTAATGCTGGCTACTAGTGACATATACAAAATACCAAAACTTTGTTATTTTGTATCTCTTAACGAAAATAGTGCAAAAAAGTGAGGTTAGAAATCACTAATTTGTATTCAGTCGCTTCTATTTTTAATTGTGCCTTCAGCTTTAAACAATAACTGACAAAAATTTTATACAGGGCCTCTAGTGGTACCTACATGGAAAAACTTACCAACCAAAAGGAAGGATCTAGGAACGCAGTATATTCATTGTTAGTGCAAAACTCGGATATTTATGTTCTTTGTAGTTGTAGTAGAGTGTATTGGACTAATTTATCTCAATGGCAAATGCTATATAAATGATTAGTTTTAGAACCAAATTTTTCCATTCAAGCCAGTTTTGGTTGTATACATTTGTAATTTGTATGTGATTTTACATGTTTCTTTTTAAAGCAGTTTTAACTAAGATAGATTCAACAACTATAGTATTGGGTTAGCCTGACCCACATACAAATGCGTTATGTACCACATGATTAATATCGACCATATCAACCAAATGAAATGTCCGTCATTTTATTGAGAGTCGTTTTTGAGCCGTTAAAGACCTGAGTTTTGAGTTGTAGTGTCGTGTTTTTTATAATTTAGAGTCGTGAGATAGTATTTGAAGACATTGTAAAATCCTGAGTTGTTAATTAAAAGAGTTGTTTCTGATGAGCCGTTGGCCGAAAAGCTAACAATATTTTCATTCTTAAGACACGTCTTTTTTTTTTTAAACGGTTTAACAGGCAAAACCATAAGCAAGCAACTGTTAAGTAGACGTTTTTTAAAAGCAAGGTTCATAATCTCTTTTGGGCTTTTGTGAAAGTATTTTCAAAAAGTGTCTGCAAATAGGTACCTCCAAACATCAAATTTCTTCCACTCAAATTGACACTTTTTCCTTTTGAAATTATCCACACATAACTAGAAAGAAGCTAAGAAGCTATGGTATGTTCTTTACAGGATGCACTTATTACATAGGTATATATATAATAAGCAAGAAGTTTTTTTTTTCAATTTTAATAGCAAAAGACCCAAAATGTATAATAATAACTTAATAAAATAATAGTGACTAAAAATATAAAATATCACATATTCTTTTTTGAGATTAAACACTAAAAAGTATATTATTGGTTAAAAAGTTTGGTCCTGCTTAATGATTTCTTTTCAAAGTGCAGAAAAATTGTGTGTATAGGCATTTAGGACTAAAATTGTCCCCTAAATGTGATAACGCATTTTTTATTTGTTCAAAATCCCACTTACCAACAGTAGAACTTATAACTCCTCATGCAATGATCCTTTCTTGCCGCTTCTATCTATTGGGAATGCCCAAAATGATGATCTAAATCCTTTTGCGTCCCTCTCCCTCTTTACAAATGCACTAAATGATGATATGCAATTGCCTATAAAGTGGTGTGCCTTGCCCAGAATGGCCAAATCAACATGGGGGTTTGATGTCCTAAATTTATATACCTTGATGTCCATTCTCTTTAGGGCTCCCTATAGAAAAAAAGCAATATTTAAAAGGAAGTTTTATTGCATCTAAAAACTAAATAATAGGTAATTTACCTCTAGTTCTTCAATCATATGGCTATGATCTGATGCAACATAGATTGACTTGACAATATTGTTCAGTGACTTATTTACATCTTTAATAACCCTTTTTAGCTGCCTCACAATTGTTTCTTTGGTGGGAAGGCACAATTCTGGGGTAGCATGGCCATTTTCATTCCTAAAAAGTTAAAATTTAGTGATTTAATGAATTTATGAGTAAAGAAAGTTGTGGTACTTTACCTGTATCCTAAACACTGAGGAGCAGCAAATAAGCTTGGACTTTGTGGAATATGCTCGCAGGCCCTCACCCAATCTATTCCATTTCTTAAATGAATGCCTATAAATGCACCTTTTAAATTTGCCTTAATAAAATCATTGGCTTGGTTTTCAATTTTTTCTGACCATTGAAGATATCTGTGCAGTGCTTGGTTTTCAGATGAAACTAGACATAAAACAATAGATTCTTATAGCTTTAAAAATCTAAATAAATATTCAAAAAAGTAAATTTTTAAGGTCTCATCTTAGTGGTAAAACAAACAACAATTTTTCATAGATTTAAAATACAATTTATACCTTTCTTTATAAACTCACTGTTAAGCTGTAAATATAAACTTTATGTTCACATTCATGTATCTGTATTTTTCTCTCTTAATTAGGGAGAAAAAGATTGGAGATGTTCGAACTGCCAACTGAATGTGAACGACAACTTTATAATTCCAGCTTTACTGTTTCTGTTTGACATTAATGCATGTTTTTCTTCCTATTTTACTAAGAGAGAAAGAGGTAGATATTACCAAGTTAAACAGAAACATAAAGTTTCTAAAAGAGATCTACCTGGAAAACTTGCAGGTGCCCCTGTAAATGCTAACACAGGCCATTGGCTAGCAGGATACTGGTCCAACCACTGCTTAACAATTTTTTTATCATGAACATCATAATGTAAAGGTCCGTAGAATTCCGAGTTTACAAAGTCAATGTTATAAGTGTCCCAAAAAGGTCCAAATGGATTGCCCTCTTTGGCATTACAGCTTGGGGTGTTCCCTCTAGCCATGTAGCAGAATGAAATGCGTTGATTTGGTGGCCACTCAAGTGGGGCGATTCTTTCCATGAAGTCTTCCATAGTTAAGACTTTGTGGTATTTTTGCAAATATTCTACCTGTATAAAAAAAGCTTGTGGCAATACAATAATGCAATTAAATTTCGTAAACCTTACCTTAAAATAAGTATCGAAAGGCACCTGTATAGACCTGCGTTCACCATACCGATACTCTACCCAAGCTGGCAAAGCTAAGGTCCTGTTTAGAGCCTTGGCAAAGGCTAGAGCACCCAGAAAGTGATCTGCTTGATTCCCGAATCTGCCCATGCAAGGGCAGTATAGAACGTACCCGAGTGGATCTAAATCCAGGGCTCTAGCTGGGCGATTTAAGGCAAAGAATAGAATAAGAAAAACCTTATATTTCATCATTTATAATGTATAATTTTCTAATGTGCAATATAATATTAGTTTATATCAGGTTTAGTACTAATTTTTGTTAAAATATTTTTTTTTAAAGTTTGCAAAACCACACAAATTTAACATAACCTCAATAAACAATTTAATGATGATGGGTGCCGTTTGATTTTGCCGCCGAAAATTCAGCATTGCCAACAAAAATATGGATACTGATGTTGTTTAATTTCCGGCCTGTATTTGATGTTATACCACCGAAAATATCTAGCTGACTTCTCCATTGTTTGCCTGCGTTTTAACTACCAAAACAATGGGTCTCTGTCGATTTATTTTACAATTTTCTCGGTTGTAAATAAAGTTACGACATGGTTATCAAAATATAATGCTCGAAAACTCTATGAAGAATTTATTGAAATCGTAAGTGTTTATGAAACGGTCGAATTGGTCGTGTTCCGGGCTTGTTTGTGTACCCTTCCGCGATGGAGCTTATGGCTAAAGTCTTCCATATACCGATCGCTAGGATGAAGATGTTTTTTATGTTGCTGTTTTTTTCTGGTAAAGCTCATTTTGGTAATTATGCAGTATACGGTTTTCTGCCATTTTTGATTTTTTTTGAAAAATTATGGTATACCAAAATTATTTATGGGGGCACCTACTAGGGTCCCTAGGACCTGAAATCCGCCTGCGCCCGATTTTTTTTTTAAGAGAAAAAAGGGTGCCCGGGGGGTTGTAATATGTTTTTTTGATTGTTTTGGGTTGGGTTGGATTAGGTTGGGTTGGACTGTGTTGGATTGGGTTGTTTTAGACGGATTTGGGGTTCTAGGGACCCTGGTAGGTGCCCCCATAAAGAATTTTTCAAAAAAAATCAAGAATGGCAGAAAACTGTATACTACATAATTATATACCCTCATTTTTCATCTAGGGGTGTTAAAAATTTAGATGATATGTAAAGGTCTATAGTTATATGTTAATTGGAAATATTACCAATATCTGCTAAACTCAAAGACGTTACCTTTATGGCTAAACTGTTCTGGTTAGGACCTGTAAAATGAAGTGCTATAAAAGAGAGCCCCGAGAGGCTAGCCAAGGGGTTTATCTGGAGCAAGAGCTCTAGTGGCGGCGGTTGGCAAGAGAACTGCCTTGTTACAACCTTCTACTTACCTCTAGAAAAGGAATAATACACGGTATATAACCTTCCTGTATTAGATAACCTTGAAAAAAGGATAATGATATGATACATTTAAAAAAGAAAAATTTAGTGTGTGGTGTACTGTCACCTTTATAACAGAACCTTGAAATAGTGTCTTGTTATTTAGTCAATAATCTTCTCTAATTTTAGCCTTTTATTTTTTTTCTTTGTTACCAACAAATTTTTTTGTGTTATTAACTGATGAGCCACTTGGCACACTTTCCAGTCAATATATTTTCTTTAATCTTCAAATTTTACCAAAGACAAATGGATCATGCTCCCAATATGAACCAAAACAAAATGCTGTGTTCTAAAAAGTTGACTGTTTATTTGTTTTTTTTTTTAGCCTTCATTATTTTGTGGAAGATATGCATTATTGAGCAAGGTAAGTCTATGGTATTTATATAACTAATAATCTCTCTCCTAACCTCAAAAGACCTTACAGAATCCAATTATTATTTATGGGCACACAAACTGTTTCCCCATAAGCCGCAATGTTAACAAAAATGTATATTTTACAAAAATAACAACCAATGTAGTTTTAAAAAAGGTACTGTACATTTCAGTTATTTATTTTATTTTATTTATTTATTTATTGAATTAAAGTCTTATAAAACACCACATTCTACAACAGGTAATTAAATTATAAGACTACTAGAACTACAAGAAGAAACAAAAAAGACAAAAAGATTATGAAATTCCAATCTTTTTTAGGAACCTTATCATCATACTAAAGACATCTTTTCGGGACCGATGATTTCAAAAGCACATTTTAAAAACATAT
The DNA here is from genome assembly GCA_963921995.1 of Oxystoma pomonae. Taxonomy (NCBI): domain Eukaryota; kingdom Metazoa; phylum Arthropoda; class Insecta; order Coleoptera; family Brentidae; genus Oxystoma; species Oxystoma pomonae. The sequence continues at coordinate 35,693,077 of OY998167.1, read as the reverse complement.
GTCAGTGTTTCAACCGCAATGACACCGTTTTGAACCATTATTATTATTATTATTATTATTAAGTTCTTTATTTAGCAATGCTAATTATAAAAAATACAGAGTCAAAATACATAATAACCACTAACTCTAAACATTTCAAATCAAAAGAAAAAAAAAATCATTCAAAATTATTTAAAATTATTTGCTGTAGTCATGACATCCTACCTTGTACAACTATTTATCTTAATGCAATTATTAAAAATAAAGGTATAAAAACAATAGATTAAAAACTACAAAACAAAGGATGTGTTTTTAACAAGTAAAAAAACATATATATAGAAATATATACAGAAAAGTAACATTTTAAAATACAATAAATAGTGTAAAGACAATGAGTTTAAACTAATAAAATTTAAAAGAAACACAAACAGCAATGAAATATGAAATAATAACTAGTTACTCGATGTAGATATCACATTTCTTTAACAAATATTGCTTAAGCCTAGCTTGAAAACATTTAATCCATAGCTACTGATCGCCAAAATGACAATTATTGGATGACATTAATCAGCTGTGTGTATGTGGCTTCTCGTTTTTTGTATTTGGAAGTTTTTTTTGTGATTTTTCGAAATGGATGTCCTAGATCAACAAGTGAGCCTTTTTTTTGTCTCTGCCAGAAAACCTTGCTCTATTTTGATTATTGCTAAAAATTGATAAGTACCGCCATATTGAACCATGTTTTAAATAAAATACTGACTTATTTATTAAGTATTGACAAGATTGATATGACCCTAAAGTTAGCAGTACACAGTCAGCAATGCAAAGATTTTATTATTGGAAAAATTAATGCTAATTAAATGCCAAATATTACCAAATTTTGTGCTCTTGTACTTTCTGAGATATGGCATGCACTGCTCTAGCTATCTTTTAAACATAATAGCAGCATCATGCTAGAATGATCCAGAAAAGTAGTAGGGTGGCCTAATTGGCAAGAAAATTAAATGCTACCATTTCCATAAAAAAATTGAATATTTTTAATTTTTTTGCTTATTTTTGAAATACAAAGTTTATGCAGTACCCATATTTATATTCTCATGAAAAAAGAAGTTAGTGGTGGTGTTTTGGATATTGGATAATAATTTAGTGCCATTTAGGTGCCAATTAAATGCCCAGTCACTTAAATTGGAACACAGATATACAAGAACTAAACAAAAAACTAAACTCCGTCTGTTATACATTACAAATACTTAGAAATCAATTGAGCATAGAAACATTAAAAATAATATACTTTGCAAATTTTCAATCTTTAGCGAGGTTTGGGGTGGTTTTTTGGGGCGGATCTAACATGTTGGAGGTTATTTTTCTCACACAAAAGAGAGCTATTCGAACAATACAAAATATGGTATTTAGAGATTCCTGTAGAGGAAAATTCAAAGAAATTAATTTATTGACAGTGTATGCTTTATATATATTTGAATGCATTACCTTCCTTATAAAAAATCAACATAAATTTGAAAATCTACTCACAGGTTAACATTCACTGAGAAATTGCCAATTTTTTATTTAATATATTACTTAACATTGAACCTTATAGCATCGAGGAATTCGTGAATTATAATTTTACAGACTTAAATTAGTGATTTTTATTATGTACATTTTAAATTGTTTGTCATTTGTTTGTTAAAAAAAATGCCTTTTGTCTACTGAATGACAATATTTTAATGTGTTTTTTATTTACTAGGCATTAAATATTTAGCTGGATTTTTTTTATTTATATAAAGATTTTTGACTTCTAAATTAACTTAACTTTCTCTTAATTTTTTATATTTTACTTTAATTAAATTCCTTTTGACTATTGACTACAATTCACTGTGCAATGTATATACTTAGGTTCTCTATTGTATGGCTCTTTGAATAAAGAAATATTGTGGTTTCTGAGATATGACCTACACTGCTAGCTTATATCCGTTAAAGATAGCACTGCACATGCTAGGATATTTCAGAAAAATAGCAGAGTGGTCTTTGTTAAGAAAATTAAATGCTCATTTTAATAAAAAAATTCTATATTTTCCTATTTTTTTTTTGCATATTTATTTTTTAAAACCCACATGGTGCACTACTAATTTTAACAAGAAGAGGTTTGTGGTATTTTTGATATTGGAATAAATTAATGCTATTTCCAATATATTGCCTGCAATGTGAGCTACCCCTTAAACATAGCAGTGCACCTTGCTAGAATGGTCCAGAAAAGTGCTAGTGCCATTTCCACAAAAAAATTCTACATTTTTAAACTTTTTCCGCATATTTTTTTTAAATACAAAGTTTATGCAGTACATATATTTGAGTTTTCATGAAATAAGAGCTTGGTGGTGTTTTTGCTGTTGGAATAAATTAGTGCTATTTAAATGCCCAGTCAACAGACTTTGTGCTTGGTAGTTTCGAAGATTTGATCTGCACTGCTTCATCAGGTGTGTTTTCTGGTATCAATAATTTTTAAATTTTTTCTGATAAAAAAACAAAAAAATTGTTAATTTCTTTACAGATGAAATATTTTCAAAAGATCCCTTGCTGTAACTGGATTATGGTGGATTTCTTCCGATTTGTTAGTATTGTATTAATGGTTTCTCTTTCTCACATTTGATTACCGTCACTTTTTTGAGTCCTGTAGGCACTATTAACTTAATCGGACGGGCCATCGACTACTTTCGTAGTCTACCGACTTAGATGCCATCCGACCTGGTTACCGGCGTGAATGGAGGGGTAGGACCTAAGATACCTTTTACACTTATTTACCCCGGGGTACACCCAGTACCCCACTCACCAGACCGGTCTGATGAGCACCCCCTAGGAAGGCAGTTTTCTTTTCCTAGGAGGATTTAATTTAGCCTAAACCCCTCTTTAACATGCTCCACTATTAATATATGGATCACACTGGACCGTCCTCTTAACGTCCTCTCCAAGGGACTATATGGAATCCAACTTGCCTGCCTTCTAGCTAATCTGCCCTACTCCGCTCCATACTGCGTTTTACCTTAATCAATGGTAACCAGTGCGGTAAATGGTTTCCCAGATTTGTTTAAGATGTGAAGTTAAATTTTTTTTCATACAAACCAGTTATAATACTGTATTTCTGGTTTTCTTGTCCAAGTCTCTGCAATAAAATTTCACTCTCCTCCATTTTATTTTTTAACGATCAGGCATTAACATAAATTGCGTTGCAAATTAAGATTCCCAATCTCAGTATTTCTCCACAACATTAAGAACATACAAGCTGGTTTTTACAAATGTTTTCTTTGTGGTCATAGTCACAATTAACTACCTAATTAATTAATACCTATGATACTTATTTTCGTTTTTCTTCCAGACAATTTAAATTTGAATATCTTGGAGAAGATAAAGGATAGACCCAAAGTGTTTAGTATTTTTGAAAAGCTTATTTCTTAGGGATTCAGAAAATTAGACAATATACAGGGTATCCAATTAAAAAAAAGATAAGTTTGTGTCATATTTTATTTTTGGGACACCCTGTATAAAAGAGTATATATATATATATATATATATACATATATATATATATATATATATATATACATATATATATATATATATATATATATATATATATATATATATAACCCATAGTTCTCCTAAAAAAGTCCATTATTCCGGACTTTTGGGACACACTATATAAAATCATACTTTTTAAAATTTACCTATCTATACCTACCTTTATTACCGTTATTTTAATTACCTTGTTACAGAAATTGATAAACTCCAAATACTAAAAGAAGCCCTAGAAATTCACAAAGAGCGACTACACCTGACCCAGCAACAGGTCCTACTGCTGGAACATTTGGAGAGTAACAAGCAATACCAAAATTATCAATTGCAACAAATTCCTAAAATTTACGCTATTACACCAACCTATTGGAGATATGTTCAGAAGGCAGAACTAACTAGGATTTCGCAAACTCTAAGGTTGGTATGAGATGTATGAGTTTAGCAGGTTTATGAGGGTAGCTACCTAACATAAAGAAAAAATTCTTTATTGGCTAACAGGAAAGATCCCAATAAAAAGACAATTAATGCACAAGTAAGTAAACAAAACTTAAAGTAAAAACTAAGTTGACAACAACACTTAAAAGCTAAAAAATAGACTAACCAGAAACAAAATATATTGCTTGTGGCTATAATATACGATAAAAAATAATAATTAGTTAAACATGAAATCACAAATGTATGACTAAGGAATGTCTAAAAGCCAAAATGTAGAGTTAAAAAAAATATATAAAACCTAGAAATTATCTTAAGAACGAGGTAAAAGTAATAAATAAACTGCGAAAAAATGTAAAAAAAAACTTAGCTGCAGTAATGCAAGCAATATAAAAAACTAAATAAACAAACAAAAAACTTTAACTTTAACAACAATAACAAGGGTAAGATCCTTTTCTTGAATGATTTAACTGAACCTTCAAACAAATATATGTCAATATTGTTTTGCAAGATATTAAAATATGAACAGGCATGATACAGTAACTCATTTTTGACTAGGTAAGTAGGATAATTTTCCAGGTAAAATCGCCGATATGAACGTGTGTTAAGTGTGTTAACTGCTGGCACAGAACAGTTAAGACTCCTTAAAAGATTAGCAGAGTCTACTTGATTATTACAAAGTTTGAATAGAAATAATTTACTTGAGAAGATTGCATTTTGGTTTAGTGGAAGAAACTTGAACTTTTCTAGTAGTACCTGATGGTCAAAACCCCTTGGAGGGTAATACCATCTTGTTTAAAGCTAAGGTATTTTAAAAATTGCCTTTGTACCTTTTCGAGCCTGTCCATATTTATTTGCTGGCTAGGGAACCATACCATAGCAGCATACTGCAATTTAGACTTTATTAAGGAATTGTGTAGAGTAATAAGGCTCTCAGTGTTTTTAAACTCCTTTGTTGACTTAAGGAATTGTGTAGAGTAATAAGGCTCTCAGTGTTTTTAAACTCCTTTGTTGACCCTAGGGTTTTTAAAGATAATTGTACAACTTGATCCATGTTTTCATTAAATGTGAGTTTTTATCAATCACTATCCCTAGGTCCCTAATTGATTCTACACTGGATAGATTGGTAGATTCAAGTTGATACTAGAAATTTAGTTCATGTTTAAGATTTGAGAAGGTCATTGATTTGCATTTATTTATATTTAGGTGTAATTTATTGTTGATGCACCACGCTGATAGTGCGTCAATGTTCTTGACAGTCCTGTAAACTATTAATGATTCTAAAAATTTTGAGATCATCTTTGAGAGCAAATAGTACGCAGTCCGAATCAAATATCAAAGGTGCAAGATTACTACCCTGGGGAGCTCCAAATTAGGTTCCTACCATGGAGATAAGATATAAAAAGGTTAATAAGGTTGATATGAAATATAATTTTCAACATTTTATGAGCAATAAGACCATGATCCAACTTGTCGAATGCCTTCGAGAAATTCGAGTATATGATGTCAAGTTGTTTTCTTGCATTAATATCTTGGTATGCTTTTTTTAAGAAGATAGTTAAGTTAGTTATAGTTGATCGTTTAGTAAAAAAAACCGTGTTGTACAGGAGTGATTAACCTGAACCTTAAATGGAATTAGAAAGCCTTTATATTCTTGTCAATTTAAAACTAACCAATTTTAGGCTGGTCCCTAATGTACACTGGATAGTTGTAGAGGACTCAACTAACAAGACAGACTTGGTGAGAAACCTGATTTCAGAATCGAAGTTAATAGTTACCCACTTGAACGCCAAGACTCCGCCTTTTGAGAAATTAAAAGATAAGGTAACTATATAAAATTTTAAATATTTCAATTTTATATTCAAAACTTTTAAGTATTAAGAAGTATTTAAGACAGTTTTGTCAAAAGTAGTCATTATCGGTTCATTAGACTTCAAATGTAGGTCAAATTTTTCCTTTTTAAAGGATTATTTTTTTCCTATTACTAGATTGGTCTTGCTGAGAAAAGTATGTGCAAATAAAAATAACCAATTTTTGTTTAGACCCCAAGATGGAAAAAACACAGGGGAGTGGAACAGAGAAATACTGCCCTGAAATGGTTAAGAGAGAATTTAAGGCCAGGACAAGAACATGGCGTGGTCTACTTTATGGATGATGACAATGTTTATAACGTCAAGGTTTTTGATGAGGTAAGTGAGAACATTATCTGAACATAATCGGCGCAATAGATTATTCTTTGACAGTAAAGCGGAACTTAAGGTTCTTGAATCCTATAAGTGCTCATCAAGATCTGCTAGGAGCTGCCAGGAGAGACTGACCCCCCTTGCGCGGTTAAACAATGTCTCTGGTATGGATTCGAGGACCTTCTGGGGCCTGATTCTACCATCTGAATTCGACAGAATCGAAGGGGAAGTCTTTATTCTTTTCCGTGATAAAGACAAAGACTTCCGCTCGAAATACGACTCGATTCGGATTGTAGCTATATATTATGGAACAAAAGATTAAACCCTAATTTTTTATTGGGAGGGGGGGTGTTATGCTAGTGTAAAGTAATTAAATTGGGGAGTTAAGCAAAAGCGTTACAAAGGGGGGGGGGCGTCAAAAGTAGACAAAAATATCGTGACGTCATTTATGAAACTATATTACTAAAGTTTGACAAGTTAAATCAGATGTAATAAGTTGCTTACTTAACAAATAAATGATTGATTGATTGATATGGACGATCATAAGCACCGTGAATACCGGTCACCCGACAATAGTAATGGTTAATCTATGTACCAGATATTTCAGGCTGGGAGTACGACTGTACATACTGAGTAAATGTCCGCCGATTGCAGCGCCAGATCGATCCCGACAAGTTTTTGGCACTCACTCATGAATCAAGTCAAAAAAGTTAAATGCCCGCGCATCGGGAGCAGAAAAAAAGGCTTAGGGAGATATGCAAGCTGCGTTAAGTTGACATGTTGCGCCTTGTGACACACAGGTTATGTCTTATTGCTGGTAGTTGAATTTGGCCGCATAACGTAGGATGTGTGCCTTGCTTGAAAAATAATTTAAAAATATTAAAATTTAATTTTTTGATCAATTTGGTCTAGTTTTTTTTAAAATTAGAACATAGATCAACGGTTATTATTCAAAATATTGGCCAAAAATAATAGGCAAGAACAAGCTAAAGGCTATGGCGCCACCTACATCAAAACACACGAATTAAGAACCTGCCCATGCCATGCTTTACCTAAACAGCTGATTTCAATTACCTTGAATGAGTTTTTCAAGAAAAAAAATGGCGCCAAAAATTTGTTTTAAATATTTTATGCAATTATCTATCTTAATGTGAAAACCGCGTGTCGCTAGCTGCTACGGTTCGTGAGTTACAATTTTAAAAAGTTTAATCCCCCTGTTACCCTCTTGCCAAATCCCTCCCCCATCAAAAACTAATCAGCTCTGCGTTTGGTGACAAACAATTTCAATCGCTTTTTGAGTAATCGTGTTACAGGCAGACAGACAGACATCATGAGAAAATTTTGTATTTAGGTCTTTTTTGACCAAAATAACTCATTTTTAGTGGAAATAAAAAACTTTTTGACGATCCCAATATCCTCCATACTATGTATAGATGGCTAATAAATGTAAACACACATTTTTGGGTAAAAGAAATAATTTATGAAGTTGAAAAGTAGGCACATACAAAAAAATAACATAAAAGGTGAAAAAGTAAGTTTTACAATTTTACCCGGGGAAAACTCAAGAACTAAACTGACACTAAAAACAAGCTTATTTGATAATAATAACGATATGGCCCAGTGTACCGGATATTTAGATACTACTGTGGCGCTTAACGTGTTAGCACCGTAATCTACTGTTCATTCAAAATTATCTGGACCAATTTTAATATGGCGGCTGACACCTAAACACAGAAACTAAATCGTCAGTGTCAAAAAATTGGTTCGATTGAATTTGAAATGAAGTGTAATCATCATTAATTATTACTACTTAAATTACGTTAGAAAGCAAATTCTTTACCCACTTCTTTTTCTTTTGTTTTAGATGGCAAAAATCAAACGGGTGGGAGTGTGGCCCGTTGGTCTGGTGGGTGGGCTCAATGCCGAAACTCCTATCGTGGATAAAGTGACAGGTCAGTAAAATGATGCTCCTATTTTAAAATGGTTGTTTTTAGGTTAGGTTAGGTTTGTTATGAGTAGTGCAATGATGCACCCTTCACTGCGACGTAAAAGGTCTATTGTGGCTCATACCTGTTTTACAAGTCTATTTGGTGAGATTTCCTCGAAATCTTGCGGCACTTTTAACCCAGGGCCAAATATTTTCGCCCTTGTTCTTATTAATCCTACGCAGTGGCATAGTATATGTACCGGCGTTTTGCCCTCTCCTTCACAAATCGGTGTATTGCTCACTCCAATTCTATTCATGTTTTGGTTGAGTCGGCACTTGCCTGTATACAGCTGTGATTATTATCAGGCTGTTCCTTGATAGTTGCAGGAGCTGCTTTGCTCTACGTAAATTTGTCCTTAACAGTCTCTTTTTGCCACTATTTTTAAATATTTTCACCATTTTCCAACATTACGCGCCAATATAGTTATTAGTGAACAGAACACGATCAATCTCGGCGGCGAGGCCGGTCCCAGCTTTATTTTTAGTACCTATTTTGTCACTTGTATTTTCACACTTTAATTTTGTAAGCTTTTTATTTTAACTGAGTTTTTTAACTTAGGTTATATCCTCGTTGATAATAGGTAATATTGGAAGTGGACTGCATGAATCAACTCGATGGCGTTGGCTTTAGTAATCGCATTTCACACCTCTCTTATCGCAACAAAAAAAAAACAAACTGTAGGTCAGCATAAATATTGGGCATTAAAATGAGCCATCCATAAATTATGTTACACCATTTCGGCCATATTTTCCGTAACGTTTCTGATGACCCGCTCAAAATTAGGTCACAAAATTAAAACAACTTCCCCTTATTGAAAAAGAGGTGAAAAAGTAAAACAAATTTTCTAGAGTGAGAAATAAAAGGCTGTGCTACCACCGACAGACAGTGTCTCCTCTATACTAATGATATAATTAATTATTATAATTTAAAATAGGTACCTACCTACTAACATTAGTTAACAATACCAAAATTGGAGAACTTAAATTTGTTATATTTTGGAAGAATTTTATTTTTAATAGGGGGGGGGTCAAAAGTTGGCAAAAATGGTGTTACGTAATTTATGGCTCTGAGGGCCACTTCATAAATTAGAAACACAGTTTTTGCCAAATTTGACCCCTGCTCTCCACCTTGCCATAAATCATCACGTTTCCGATACCTGCCTTAAATTTGTTATATTTTGGAAGAATTTTATTTTTGATAGGAGGGGGGGGGCAAAAGTTGTCAAAAATGGTGTTATATAATTTATGGCTCTGAGGGCACTTCATAAATTAGAAACACAGTTTTTGCCAAATTTGACCCCTGCTCTCCACCTTGCCATAAATCATCACGTTTCCGATACCTGCCTTAAATTTGTTATATTTTGGAAGAATTTTATTTTTGATAGGAGGGGGGGGCCAAAAGTTGTCAAAAATGGTGTTATATAATTTATGGCTCTGAGGGCACTTCATAAATTAGAAACACAGTTTTTGCCAAATTTGACCCCCTGCTCTCCACCTTGCCATAAATCATCACGTTTCCGATAACTGCCTTCACTAAAGTTACGTCCCAAAATAAAATCCACGCCCCCTGATTTTTATTCCAATTTTGGTATTGTTAAGTAATGGTGTCCATTTTATCATTATAGTGAGGGATCGATGGTAGCGTGGCATCACAATTATTTTTCGGTCTTTTATTTCTTAGGCAAAGAAAAATGTGTCAATATTTTAACCGCTCTTTTTTTTAGAATTCAAAGGGAAGATATGTTTTTTATAACGTAATTTTAGGGGGGTCAAAATTTGTCCACAATGATGTGACTTAATTTATGGCTGGCCCCCTTACTTTATTTCACCTGGCTCAGAACCAAACGTTAATTAAAATCTATTCACTTCTGTTTATTCTTTACCTACTATTTGTTTTTTTTTTGGTCGTGATAAAAGAGGTGCATGTGGAATACGATTGGTAATAAGTCATTCTTTCGGATTGATTCGGGCGCCAGCATAACGGTATAACTTTCTTTTTATATTATTGTTGAAACGTAGGAATTAATAAATAAAAGACTAACTTTTACTTTTTAAGATAGAATAAGATAATTTTTCAAAAATGTTTTGTAAACTTTGTATGTATTATTATGCATTTAGGCAAAGTGACAGCGTGGAAAAGCGGCTGGAAACCCAATCGACCGTTCGCCATCGATATGGCGGGCTTCGCCATCAACTTAGACCTAATTTTAACAAAAACCGAGGCTAACTTCGCCTACACGATGGATTTGGGTATGCAGGAGAGCGAATTTTTACGATTCTTCACAACAAAACAGGATATCGAACCGTTGGCGGATAATTGTACGAAAGTTTACGTTTGGCACACTAGGACAGAAACCCCGGTGGTACACGGGGTGGTTCAGGGATTAGAGGTTTAGGGATTTCGAAAATTAAAACCCAGTATTGTCTTTGTTTTAAGGCGTGCCTTTTTTCCCGGTAATTATTTACTTTAGTTTTCTTTATTGGTAATATTACACAAGTGTTTTTACAAGTCAAACAAATAGAAATTTTTCAGTTCAGAGGGAAGTGATTTGTAAAATTTTATACCGTAGTAATCGGTGTCCCTTCTTGTTCGTTGAGTACAATGTTGTATCTAATTCTTATATAAAATGAGTGTATATGAGTTATTCTCCTGCAGTTTAGCTTTTTCATTCCCATGTAAGCAACAAAAATATTTTTTACATATTTACAGAAAAAATGCTACTAATAGTTTTAGCAATACTAGCTTAATGAAAGAAAATAGTTCAAAAAGTTATACTTCAAAGCGTTTTTTTGCTGAATAAGGCAGAAACCCCTTTAAATCATTACCGTCCCCGTTCCCCAGATGAAATCTATGTTTTTGTTAGACCTTTTTTGTTAACATAAAACGTCGTGATTCCATTCGGACTTTTTCTTTTGCATAGGTACACTTTGTACAGCTGAATTTTTTTGTCAATTCGCCTTAAGTCGACCTCTGCAAAAAATTATTAATTCAAAAAAGCAGTTCCCCTTGTTTGTAATCATCATCATTAAATTCGTTTTCCTTCTGATAGATGGCACTTCGCACGAAATATTGTGTCATATAGATGCCTTTGGTCAGTCTCTAATTAGTACCTCAAGGTGAATCTATGTATTAAATTAGTGTCAAAAGATATAAAAATTACAGGTAAGAAAAATTATTTTTTTAAAAAAGTTGTGTAATTACCATCCATCCTATGTTTATCTGTATTTTTTCGAAAATATTAAAAGTCTTGGTTTTGTTAGCACAAGAAAAAAGCCGATAATAATATAGTCACCCTCATGTTTCATAAACCTAACCTTACTTCAGGGAAAGTAAAAAAAATGTGTTAAAACGTCATTACCATCCCTGGGAAGAAATATCTAAAAAGGGGACGGTATGGCATAATGGGGACGGTAATTACAATGATATTTAACACTAAAAGAACATGTGCAATTCATTTTTTAATAACATTAAACTAAAAATAACTATTGTAGGGCTACTATTAGGGTTACTATTATTGGTGGTGGGTTCACTAACCAAAAGAAACCCATGCTTTTGACAAAGAACCACGCACAATTTAAATGGAAACTGGATCTCAGTGGGATTTCAACGCTGTTTAAGTATGTTATTGGGATAGCCCTGAGAGAATTTTGTCTCATAGACACAGGTGCCAATATATACATGGTGAGCCAATAATAGCTGCCAAAGTTTGGGATGAGCTTATGATTATAATGCTTATGATGATCGATATCGGCAAAAAAAGCATCAATACCCTTTAAAATGACAACGCTGACTTTAAAAATGACATTTATTTTGACACCTGTCAAACCCTGTCGAAATGGCGAAAAAAATAATTAATGAAATTGCAGTTTCTGGAAAAGCGAATATCTTCTTTTTACTCTGCTCAAGAAATGCTCCCGGGAATCAGAACGCGTCGAAATCTCAGTTTTCTCTCACTATTCTTTCTGTTTTGTTCGTGATCGGTTTGCCGTCAGTTTGTTCTTCTCGTATAAGGCAGGGGAGCAAAATCGCTCACAACTAATGCCATTATTGCCAAAACTGACAGAAATGTTACAAAAAAAATTAAAATTCAGCCAATCAGGGCCCGTATTCTTCAATTTCTGGGAAGGGAATGCTCCTGGGAATCAGAACGCACCTAATTGGTCGAAATCTCTGTTTTCTGTCACTATTCTGTCTTTTTGGGAACTAATGACTTTGTTCGTGAGCGGTTTTCCGTCAGTTTGCTCTCCTCATATAAGGCAGGAGAACAAAAATCGCTCCCAAATTACTGCCAAAACTGACAAAAAAATCAGAATTCGGCAAATCAGGTGCGTTTCTAGTTCTCGGGACCACTCCTTTCCCCGAAATTGAGGAATACGGGCCCATATGTACAATTTTTACCTATCCAAGAGATTTTGGGCACTTTGACAAATCCTCCAACGCCAATATCTAACAGACTTTTTGATGTTGATTCTGAAAAAAGAATCAAAAACGACGAGCTGCTAAGAAAAGCAAATTAATTTCTTTTAAAGTTTTGTATTTTACCTTAGTATGTTAATTTAAATTTTTTAGTTCGTTAAAGCAACGTTTAATTAATTTAAGTGTTCTTTTTTTTATTTACAAGTATTTCTTCATTAATGTCCCATTATTATCACAACCGTCCCCATGTTGTCATGACCGTCCTCATGACAACTTCTTTAGTTTTCGGAAATTATGGCACCAATACACTTTCTAAAATAATTTAAAATGGCATTGTTAACCTATTTTTTTTATATACATTTTTACTCGATATGTTACCTTTTATAAAATTTGTAACAAAAGTTAAGGTATGATTTTTAAATATTAACAGTTTTTTTTGTATTTTGAGATTTAAACATCCTCCTAGCAGGAAGAATAGAGGGGAAGGTAATGATAAAATGTCTTGCATATAAACGTTCTTCCTGTAACTGCTTAGCTGCCTGAAAGTATTTATTAGTACTGAGTTAGAACTAATAAAAGAATACTCTAAAGATGAAACCCAGATGCTTATTGAATAGAAAAACGTATGTAAAAATCGCAATTTTTTTTTAGTGAAAAAGCTAAATTGCCAGAGAAGTACTCATATTATTATGTGATCTGAAAAGTATTGGGTTGTGTTTTACATAAGTGAGGCAATTGAGAATAAATACAGAGGGAAAGGTAAGTATTTTAAGCTGTCTCTGCAGCATAACCTATATTTCAGTCCTGCAAGAACAGGAATACAGCGACTCTAAAGCTTTCCCAATTCAGGATTGCGTAGGACATGTTAGAACTGAAATATACATGATAAGCTGAAAGAAGACTAGATGTAGGCACATTTTTTGATAAATTTCGAATAAGAAATTTTTTGGAACTTAAATTATTTATGTGAACCTCCCAGATTAAACCTGAATCTAAGTAAACTTCTAAAAATTTCACTGATGACAAATTTAGGTGTTGGGTTTTGCTGTTGTTAAGGCTAAATCTATTAGCAAGAAACCATTCTTTAATTTTTTGCTGTTCTTCAGTTACCATTTGCAGTACGAATTATGAGGGGAGATAATGTTGAAGTACACTTGTGTCAGCAGCAAATAAGAACAGCACTACATTAACTATAGTAGAAAAAATTATATAAGGAGCAACAGGGTTCCTAGGACAGAGCCCTGCGGGACCCCGTGCTGAATTTTCTGATGATCAGAATTTACATCATTAAAAAACGAAAACAAAAAAGACAATGCTGTCGTTGACAAAATTAGTGTTTTTCAAAAAGAATATTAAAAGATTTGCAATCAAAGGCCTTATTAGTCAAGTGTAGGAATGGAAGCGTATGTGTCCAGCTTATTTTTAAGACCGTTTGACACACATTTTGAAGAAACACACTAGGGACGATTTTTTATTACGAAAGCCATACTGACTTTGTAAAAATGTTGTTTTTCTGAAAATAAGTAGCAATTTGATATTTCATAAGTGATTCCAATATTTTTGAAATGATTGGTAGCAAAGATTTAGGTCGATATAGTTATTTATGTCTCCAGGACTACCTCTATATTAGGAAAATAGCTGGATTTTGTACTGAGATTAAACAAATGTGATAAAGTTTTACTAATAATCAGATATTTTTTGTTTATTTCAAAAAAAACCCTGCTATTACTGTTTTTAAGATTGGAAATTTCTTCAGTTACCATTGTTTATATAACTTCATTAAAAAACACAAAAGTCATTATAGATTTTTTTGAGTTGTTGCTTTTTATTGATATCTTGGGAAATGCTGATGAAGATATCATTGAATCTTTATCATTAAGATTCGTGGTTTGTATTAGTATCACACACCTATTTCTATTAGAAACCTTTTTAGGTTTAGTACCAACCTTATTATATATTGGTGAAATCTACAAATGGACCTCTTATACTTAAAAAGTTCAAGGAGGATAACGATATCACTAGACCCTTAGAGCCAAAAAGACAATACAAGTAAAGAACGAGGCTTGCCGCTTTTATGGCGGATGAGATGATAGAACAGTTGACAGCAGTTGTTTCGTACGTAGGGATGTACACTCAGTTGTATACATATAACTATGAGATAATATAACGGTCCTGCCCTTCAATAACTCTAATTAACTCTCCCAATCAAGTTAGCCTGGAAAAACCGCGAGCAGTCTGTGTCAGGCATGCGCAGTAGACTTTTCGCTTTGGCCTTGCCCATGGCCAACCCTGATTTTTATATTATTTTCTTTGTTTTTTAAAGTTATGAGGAGGACGGTTTTAAATAAAATCGCTTTCTCCGAGAGTTTATACGTCCTCCACTAAATGTCTTTACATATGTTCGTTTACAGAAAGAAACAAATAAAACAACTTAGTGAACAACAGATTTTTGATAAAATCAGAGTTGAGTATTTCTTTAGGATGGAAGAAAGCGCTAAAGCAAAGTGTTTATAACGACCTTAAAATGAGTTTTAAAGCTATATACCGCTTTCTTAAATCGCTTTAAAATAAAATCGATTTAGTGCTTAAAACGGTTTTAAAACCGTCCTTATATAAAAGCGCTTTAAGAGGCCCGTATCAGCGCATCCGCCATAAAAGCGGGTTTCCGTCAAAACTGGCTTTGTTTCAATCAGATATTTTCCTTTTCACTTAATGTCGAAAGGAATGAATAATAATAAATTGCAAATGTGAATGAGTTACTATTTGTAGATTTTAAAAACAGCCAAACAAAGATTTTGTAGAAATGGGAATGTTTGCCCATTTTGTAAAAACGATTGACTATTTAATATTTTTGTAGGTAGGTATAGCATTTTTTATTAGCCGTATACAATATCTGAATTAAGTTTTGTTAAAATTTATATTGGGTTATTTGGTTTAAGTTTACCTGTACAAATTTGAATCTTACATATCTACATATATTATTATTAGCACTGAAACCCGAACGATTGGTGTTGCTGCTGCTAATAGCAATAATAATTAAGTTAAGACTATCAAATTTTATGTAATTGAGACAAAATTAAGGCACGCAAGCAAGCAAACACACAGCACCCTTAATTGGCTTAGATATGGAAAGATAAATAATGTCCAGTTAATATCAAACTTACGTCAGAGTTCAGGCTTTTTGAAGATGTTACATGCATGTATGTTACATGCAAAATAAAAATATTAGGACACCCAGCCAACTAGAATATTAAAAAATTGAACAAATTGTAAATAAAAAGAATGTCAGGTGCTAGGGTGATTGCTTGCTCGAAAATTCGCTTAATAGGTTGTAAAAAATTTTGTAGTTTTTTGTAGATAAAATTGTATATTTAAATTAAGGCCATATCAAATTTTATACTTTGCTTCCTTTATACCTTTTTTTGTTCGATTTTGTAATTTAAACTTGAAAGAAATTTGAAACTTATTTTTTAATTAGGTAAAAATGTTTACTATTTATATTGAGTATAAATTTTTATCATCTATGGTGCTGGGCTGCAATAAATAGATATTAGGGAAATGGGGTGGATATTGGGGTACTCCCAACTATATCTTGAAAATTATACCATTACGTTCCTTCCTTTCTGTGTATTCCGGCAGTTACCGAAATTTTAGAAAAATATCACGTGATTTGTTTTTTGATCCAGGATGGGCAATCCTAGATGAAACCGAATGTAAGAACAATTAACGTACTATAAAAAAAAGTATTTTGTAAAATTAAAGTAAACGCAAAAAACACACAACGTAAACGCCTTTTTAGGTAAACATGGTTGGTTGCGGTTTAGTACGGTGGCCACTATATCCACCAGCTCGCTTCTCATTTCGTACTTCTGACGTCACAAGCGGGAAATTTCTCAGTTGTTACGTGCCTCGTAGCCGTCAGCGCATTTCACAGTTCCCATTTCTGACGTCACAATCGCGCTTTTGCCTCACAAGTATGAAAGGATATCGCCCTTTTTAAATGGAAATTTGTATGCGGTAGAATTGCTTAATTTTTTTATATGTTGTAGTACTCGTCCTAAGAAGATTTTTGTTTTATTGCGCTAACTCTCTACCCCTCCCAGAAGTATCTACCTGAAAGGTGACGTCCAAGTTGTCGAAATCGCACTTTTGAGCAATTTTTGAATTACTGTACTGACCTTATTTGCAAACCGACAAGAATAAATTTTCTTTTTTGAACTTGCCAAGACCGTCTTTTTAAAAATAAAATTTTAAATGACAAAATTACACTGCCATCTTGGATCCGCCATATTGAACTTTTTTTATTTCTTATCCAATTTAAACGAAACTTTCCCTAAATTATGAAACGTTTCCAAGACATCTAACTGCGACAGAAAACTGACAGATGACGGCCATATTGAACTTCGTTATTTTTTGTTCGATTTAAACAAAACTTTTGTTGCACATAAAGCGTTTTCAACAATAACCAGTTTTGATCCAAAATTGATATATGTCAGTAGCCATCTTACCCAAGTAACATTTAATGTTTTATAAAGGTTGTAACTATACCGGGTGTCCCAAGGTGAGTAACCTATTAGAATATTTTGGAAACTATACAATGGAAACTTATCAAACTTTCTATTCTAACATAAGTCCATGTAAACTATCTTTATGAAATACTCTCATATTTGCAGTGTTGCCATTTGCAGGATTTGCATGTGAAAATTCAGATTTTTGAACTTTGACAGCCTGTAACATCGAAACGGATAAGTATAGAGCAAAAAGGTTTTTATATATAGGAATATCTTTGTTTATCACAAGCTGTCGTTTTATACTATTTTTAACCCAGGGTTAAACTAACCTTGGGATGTGTTAATCCTGGGTTTGGATATAAAACGATAGCTTGTGAAAAACCAAGATAGGAATGTAAAAACCGTTTTGCTCTATCCTTAACCGTTTCGATGTTACGGGCTGTCAAAGTTAAAAAAATGTTAATTTTCAACTGTCAATATTTAAAAAACAGTTGAACATAGGTATAGGACATTATACATAAAATGTACCTAAAATATCCTGTAGAATCCAAAAATGCAAAAATATACAGGGAGTTCAATTTAAAATAAGAAACTTGTAGCCAAGTTTTCCTGCAAATGGCAACACTGCAAATATGAAAGAAAGATAGTTTACATATAGTTTCCAAAATATTCTAATAGGCTACTCACCCTGGGACACCCGGTATACCTTTTTGCAACTCTTATATAAATAGTAAAATATTACTTCGATATATTAAACTTGGTTATATTTTGCCCGATTTAAACAAAAAAGTTTGGTTTAAATCGGTCCAAAAACAACGAAGTTCAATATGGCCGATGCAAGATGGCTACTGACATATTAATTTTGTGTCAAAATTATATATTGTTAAAAACGCTTTATGTCCAAGAAAATTTGGTTTAAATCGGACTAAAACCAATGAAGTTGAATATGGCCGACGCACAATGGCTGCTGACATATGTCAATTTTGGCTCAAAATTGGATATTATTAGAAACGCTTTAGGTGCAAACAAGTTTTGTTCAAATAGGACAAAAAAACTGTTTAACTTTTTATTTTTAAAAAGGCAGTTATGGAAAATTCAAATAAGGTCAGTACAATAATTCAAAAATTGCTAAAAAGTGAGAAATCGGTGACTGGGAAGGGTGTTGGCGCAATGAAACAAAAATCTTCTTACGACGAGTACTTCAACATATAAAAGAAATCAGGCAATGCTACCGAATACAAATTTCCATCCGGGCCATATATCCTTTCTCAGTTACTACGTTTTCCGTTATGTATATCATTTAATATTTACCATCGTCATATTGTTATTATATTTTACGTGGTAGGTGGTTTGAAACCACCAATACTGTGAGTTATAAACGGACTAAAACTCGAAGTGCGGCGGTTTTTGTAACCAGCAAAGTGTTAACCTCAAAACGCAATAACAAAGAAATTTCATACTTATGAGGTTAAAAACGCGATTGTGACGTCAGAAGTGAGAACTGTGAAATACGCTGCCAGATAGAGGCACGAGGAAAATGAACAGTGAGAAACGGGCTTTCTCACTGTTCATTTTCCTCGTGCATCTTGCAGATGCATGAAATCCAAAAGCGTTCACACTGTGCATCAAGAAATGTAATTTTTAGCAAACGGAAGGACAAAATCAGGCAACAAATATTTAAAATTTTGAAAACTAGAACATAATATTTATGTTGTCGCGGCAAAATTCACTAGAAAATTCCCCAAAATACATGCATCTTCTTACAAAAATTTGAATAAGTTCTATTCCATGCATCTTTTTTGCGGAAAATGCATGCAACTTCTCAAGATGCATGGAGAAAATGCATAGTGAGAAACGGGCTTAACAACTGAGAAATTTCCCGCTTGTGACGTCAGAAGTGCGAAGAGAAGTGAGCTGGCGGATAGGGGCCACCGGCTACCGTAGTTTAGGTCTGGTTTCTCAATAGCGGGTTACCAGCGAGTTAAATTAACTCGGGTCATAAATCCTAGTTTTTTTTGCTATTTTAAGGCAATATTTTTTAGGGTTACCAGCCAGGGTTACCCTGGGTTAACTTTAGCCCGCATTTTAAAGATTTCTATAAGGTTGTGTTGCTTGAGTTAAGGTTAACTTGTTATCGAGAAATTGACCCCTAGTCCACATTCAGTTGTCGTGTGAGGTTCTGCGCGAGTCACTTCACGTGAGTTTTATTTTTTGTCCTTTTACCTTTATTATATTGTGTTTTTTTATAAACCCGGGAAGAGTACACAGAGTAGGATTTTATTTTTAATTCTTTTAATCAAGATCTATTCTTATTATTATATATTTTTTTGAGTATAAGTAAAAATGTATCAAAGTTTATTTATTTTTACCTTGTATTTCTAGTTTGGTCGTTATGTATATGTTATGATTAGAGAAGCATCTGCAAAGTTTTAAAATGTTTTTTATCTATCTGGATCTTTCTTCAATGTATTATAAATTTTAATGATAACCAGACCGTGTTACTCATTTTTCCCTCCCTATCACACACCGGGCATGGCTAAAAAAGGTATTGTAATCGTAGTTTTTTTTTTGAGAGTTGCAGGTGTTTTTTTTTATAAAGTTCTCAGCCAAAACGATATTCAACGCAGTAAGTATAGGATCTAGGATGCTTATTTTTAAAAGTGAGGGTAAAGAGAACTCCTGCAAAGTGCTGCAATTGTATAATCTAGTTTGGTCGAGTTTTTCTTTTTCTCACTTTCTGTAAGAAGTTGTGTTAAGATCATGGCAGAAATTGCATTGCATGCATTTTTTTTGTATCATACAAGGGATAAGAATTCTTAAAATTTTGACTATATACTCGAGTATATATTATTTACAATATATACAAGTTAATCGTTTTCATTTTTTCTTCGGCGTCTTAGAAAAGGTGGGGTTAAAGTGCGGTTTATGAATAGTTTTTAATTTGTTTTTTAAAAGTAACTATCGTTTTTATTGCAGAACAAAAGTTAACTTATGGTCAAAATTTTAAGATGTACATCCCTACATTGTAGTCAATACATATTAAGTTTGATAAATTGTAGTTATTGGTGCTATTTATCAAGACATTGTTTTTCCACAAATAAAAAAGAAATACAGAAAATATTTAGACTTTTATTTATATCCCTGCAGAACCTTACAAACGAAACAAAAAATCTAAAGCTGTTATATTCTTAGATAATTGAACTAGTAGGTAGTTCAATGTTCTAAGGTTATGTTTGTATTCTTTAAGAACTAAACATTGTCATACATTCTGATATTTTGGCAAAACTATCCTCGGCATTCTGATTTGTTTGTTTATCTATCTAAACTTTATCGCACAGTTTACCTCAAAAACTAAAATCGTTATAACTTTCAGGGAATTTTTTTTTTAACGGTTTATAGCAGGATAGTGTGCTTAAAAATATATTAACAGTTTGATCACTAAAAGGCCGAACAGTAACTCCACCATGGACATTGGGAATTTATTCCTTACTTTGCTATTTAAAAAATAAAAGTTCCGGTTAGGTACTTTTGTTTCACTATCATATCCACATAAGACGAAACATCAAAATCACGTATGTCACATAAGTTTTGGAAAAAAATGTATTCTTTAAAATAAGTACATATTTATATATTTATTTAAATACCACTTTAACAGCTTTTACCTTACATCTAAGTTTATTAAATCTACAAATAAAATAATTAGTTTATTATGAAGTGTCAACAGCAAAAGCCAATAACAGATACACACTTAAAACTAAACCTATCATAATAAAAAACAAAAAAACAAATAATACCATAAGAGTAAGTAGTTACAAGTAACATGAAAATTACAGTCTAAAAACCGGGCCGGCGGATTTGGGGTCCTAGGGACCCTTGTAGGTCCCCCATAAGGAATTTTTCATAAAAAATCAAAAATGGCAGAAAACCTGCATAATTACCGAAGCTGGGTCCTCCTGGTTGATAGACCAGGTATGTACCCCCTATACCAACCAGGTCGGCCCAACTTTCGTGGAACAACATTGTCTAAATGTCACTAAAATTAAGTTCTAACGTTCAAATGACGTACGGATATTTTATGTCTGATCGAATGCCCGACGGGCAACAAATTTCTTCGATTGGTAGGAGTGATGGGCACATCGAAAAAAAAAACCTCGATGTCAACATCGAAACTCAACATCGATGGTGAAAAAACATCGGAACAAAAACATTGATGGTGAAAAAACATCGGAACACAAACATCGATGTTTCTGAACATCGATGTTTTTTTTGCTTTTTTTAGAGATTATTTCTCTTTATTTAAGACTTATTGTTAATGTTACACAATACTCATGATAAAAATGTTGTTCTCATTGGAGGACACTAACCAAAAGCTTTTTTCTACTGATTGTAGAAACAACAATTTATTAAGGGTTTGTCCCTTCACCCGATTCCTTCTTCCAACCGGTCTGATGCGGTGGGTTACAAGTGCAGAATTTTTTTGTATCTATGTTCCGATGTTTACAAAAAGTATCGATGTTTTGTGCCATCACTAATTGGTAGGTGTCGCACAGATAATCTTACTTTTGTTGACGTTTCACAAATAAAAGAAAAAGATTCCGAACATTTTCCGCGTTTTCCGAAAAAAGGAAATGGAGTCCATGTCCCACAAGCTAAAAAAAGATATAAAAATGCACCAGTGCAGTCCATCATACCTGCCAGATAAACAAAACTGGCCTCAATACATTCGTATTGTAAAAGTAACCGGTATAGCGTCCTGGAGACACACCACAGCGAATAATGTTTGCAATGATGCCCTTCAATATCTAAAGAGAAATGTTTGCTTTTTTCTATAGAAAGTCGACGAATGTTTAAATTTACGTTTATTGGGCATAATAAAATTTCAACAAACAAAAAGAACATTAAAAAATAAAGTTACATTAATGGGAAAGTAGGTCAGAAAACCCAACGACAATTAGGTCAAACGGTGGAACGTAAAGTAGGTCAATGGGACACAACGTTACTTTAGGGCAATCGACGATCACTAAACGTAATCTATTCCGACGATAATTGGCCGTTGGGCAAGACAATTAATTTAACGCATAGAAACCAACATGAGACCGCCGTGAGCAGGAAGTTGGGAAATCAGTAGAAAGTTACGTCACAGTATGGGCCGTCGACAAAACCACGGCAAAAGAGTGGAGGCATCTCCTTCAGCACCGCTCACCTGTGAAATCCTTAAACTGAATAGGAAAGAACTCAGACAAGTGACGGGGCTATTAACCGGTCACTGCGCACTGAGAGAACACCTGCATAAGATGGGAATCTATAGAGACGAACCCATCTCCAGACTATGTGATGAGGATGCACGACGAATCAGCCGCTCACATCATATTTAAGTGCCCAGCACAGCAGAACACAAAACCTCCTGGAGGACGACCCCTCCAGAGAAGCTAACTGCCAGAGAAACCTAATAAAGGAGCTGCCGCTCCTCGCCAGGTCGTCAAACCTCTTAGATTAGGAAGGCACACAGCAAAAGATACAATAAGCTAAGAAGCTGCAGTGTCGTCGACAGGTCGTTCAATAAATTGAATTACGCTTGGTTTTGGAATAAAAGCAACGTTTTTTACCAAATGACAAAGTAGTGACAAAGTAAATTTTGAAAATAACGTCGCATTAGTTCAGATTTAGTTGCAGGTCAGATAAAGGCTGCTTGGGTCTATATCGCTATACCTAACGCGTTTAAAATAGAGCCACAAGACACTACATTTTTCAATTGTCTATGCAATGTTTTGAACAAGACCCGTTTTTATGGTGGATGCGAGGCCTGCACAGCTAATTGAAAATGTTGCGTACGTTGGTAGATCCAACGACAAGAAAATCGTTAGGAATACAAAGTATATATTTTGTGCCAATAAGAGCTGACAATCCGCGAAATGTACCACAGGCTCAACCAAATGAGAATTCTCGGGGACTCTTTTTACCAGAAAAGTATACGATAATAGGTGAGAGGCTTAAAATGAAGCGCAACTAAGGCATTGAATATATCAAAAGTCCAAAACATGATGGGACAAGTTAGACCATTGAAATCCATGGCCCTTTGTCATTATTTTATTTGTAGATTTAATAAACTTAGATGTAAGGTAAAATGCTGTTAAAGTGTTATTTAAATAAATATATAAATATGTACTTATTTTCAATGTATCTCAGAGCCTGACTGTTAAGTATAGCTTGGGTCAATGTTAGTTTTATGTGGTATCTGTTTAAGTAGGACTGTAAAAGGTTGGCAAGTAGGATCGTAGAAAAGGTTTTAATCGTGTTTATCTCACCTAGCTTTTTTAGGTTTTAACTAAACTCATCAAGTGACTTAACATGCTCTGGCTCTGAGGAATCACCCTTGTAAAAAACGAAAAAATCGGGGAAATTTAAAAAAATGGTAAAAAGTAAAAAAACACGACAATCTAAACGTTTAGTTTGACTTAAAAAAATAAATAACCCTACACCTAATCTCACTTGTTAATTCAGATACCTAAGAGGGTGGGCGGTATGCGCTTCGCGATTACAACAAACAGGGTGTCCCCTGTCCCTTGTCCAGGATTGTGGATCCTTGTCTGCCACATTATCTTAATACTTTTGAAAAAAGTTTAAAGGTGGGTTTATACATACAAATAAAAATAAAAATAAAAAATAATTCGGGTTTATACAGCCAAATAAAAATAACTTGGAAACAATCAGCATACAGCTTCTGCACATGGAAATAAAAGTGAGTGACACGTGTACTGTGTGTACAAAAAACCTAAAAACACACACATTTAAATGACAACAACAAATATGAAAGTTAGGTTATGTGCGTCAAAGTGGCATGACCAAATCCGTTTCAGATAAAAATTAAAGTTAATTTCTTATTTTTATTTCTGCTGTATAAACGCATAGGCCGTTCCCCATAAGCTCAAAGTGTATTTTAATTTTAATTATTATTTAATTTTTTTTTGCCTGTATAAACCCAGCTTAAGTTAGCCAATCATATAACCGCTGTTCTATTAATTTTTTGATAAGTTGCGTCGATCACTTCTGAAAATACGACGCACGCCACATTTAATTTTAATTGGCTAACGGGCAATTCAAGACCTACTAGATCTATCTAGAGATCATGACACGTTATTATTTTTGACGTTTATTCGCTGTGTTTGTTGTTGTTTTTATTGGCTTATTGCGTCGGATCGGATTGGGTAAGTTATTTTAGTGGGATTAAACTAAAAATTTTAAAAGTTCTTTGATCGCTGTGAATGTTTTAAGGGGTCTTAAGTTGGTAAAATAGGGGTAAATAAAAATATGACCTACGGCTTTTTAAGGTGCTTCTAAACATAAAAAGAATGAGGTAGTGGCTACAGATCCACCCATAGAATGTTTGATTATTTGTCCAAAGTGCATCAGTGAAACAAATCATGTTTTTCATACTCTAAAACTAGGTTTTTACAGCAAATAAAATTCGAATTGGATGATCATGAACCAATCAATTTAACAGCTTTTACAAGCCTCAGCGCGTTTGGCCAACAGGGATATCGCGTGTGACGTCACCTATTTTACTGTAGATTTTTGAAACCAAACTTCCGATTTGACGATTTTAAACGAGTTTTTTAATAACAAGCTTTTATAAAACTACTACAAAAATGACATAAAAATATTTAATATAATTTAAGCACAACAACTTTTTGGAAAATAATAAACAAAAATAGAAACACAAAAAAGTTAACTTTACTCCTGAAATTGATGTTAATTCGCTTAAATTATTTTTTACCAGTGTTGCAGATAGTATAAGCCAAAATCTTCCAAATAATTCTAACTTGTCCTCACAAAAACCGAATCTAACCTTCCCACGATTTCAATTTGAAACAGTAAGTTTTAATCAAGTAAGGGACGTACTAAACAAACTTAAAAATAAATCAAATCTGGACCACTTTGGCATTTCGGTGGAATTACTGAAACAAATAAAAAACATAATAATTTACCCCCTAACACATGTAACAAACAATATCTTAAAAATAACCAAAGTGTTTAAATAACTCAAGGTCTATTTCCTTAGTGCCATATTTATCAAAAATAATTGAATCTTTTCTAAAAACACTTCCCACTTCGAAAGGCATAACTTATTCTATAAACACCAATATGGTTTCAGAGATAAAATCAACTAATCTGGCAATAACAAATCTAATACTTGCGATAGTTCAAAGTCATAAAAAAGGCAACTACATAAACGTAAAATTCTGCCACATTACAAAAGGTTTTGATTGCATCTACCATACAACTATAATAAAAAAAAATAAGCTACTATAACTTTGACACAGTCAGCAGTGATCTAACTGCCTCTTTTCTTGATATGAGATTTCAATACGTTGATAATGGCAAAAATACGTCTCAAGTATTACCCATGATACACGGTGTAGTTCAAGGCTCAGTAATAAGGCCAACCTTATTTTTGATCTATATCAATGATTTACCACGACACTACGTTTTTAACTGAACATAAAAATCTTAAAGAAGTCATGGCGGAATCTAACAACGAATTAATAAACATTAAACATTGGTTCTCAAATAATAAACTTGCCTCAAATGAGAAAAAAATGTAAATCTCATTTTCTGTCAGAGATTAATTGAAAACGTGGAAAATGCAGTGTGCAAGATTCTCGGGAATACTTTTGGATCCTAAACTAAATGTTTCTAAGAGCATATCATGCGCTGATTTCCTCACATTTACAGTATGGTCTGATAAACTGGAGACAAATCCCTGCAGCATCCCGAATCTTTGCACTCCAACGCAAAGCAGTTAGAATAATATCGAACACTAAATTCAGGGATCATATCAAAGAAAAATTTATACAGGGTTCCCATCAAATTCTGATTTCCAAATTCCCTGACTTTTCCAGATTTTCCCTGACCAATTTAAAAAAAATTCCAGGTATTTTTTGGATATAAATTGCTTGTCTACGTGGATACCAAGTAAATGTAGACTTTTACCATGACAATTTTTGAAAGCTCAAATTTAGCAGGTATTTATATTATCGAGATAAAAAGTAAAAAAGCACATAAACAAGACGAGATATTTTATTCGAAACTTTATTTGAAGACAAAAATTACAAGAACTGAATTCCTTAAATCTTAAAACAAAATTATGATTGTTTTCCACAAACCAAAACTACACTTTTTTGCACTCGACGCGCGTTTCGCTAACAACGTTAGCATCATCAGGATAAACAATCATTGTTTATCGTCTCCTGATGATGCTAACGTTGTTAGCGAAACGCGCGTCGAGTGCAAAAAAGTGTAGTTTTGGTTTGTGGAAAACAATCATAATTTTGTTTTAGTGCAACCAAAGGTTCCAAATTCCCAACATAGTCCTTAAATCTTAAAAACAAATCAGGTACTTAACAGTATTAAAAATAAAAGACTAATTTGCCTAGTTGTACCAACATTTTTTTGGTTCATCTAGCAAGTTATAGCTGGAATACGGAAAAACTGAAGACAGGACAAACAAAAGAAATATACCAGAAACCAATTGCTGAAGAAATAAAAGAACCGCACAATGTAAACGAGCTCTGGAAGAACATCCAAGAAACAGTAACTAGGGTAGCTTGTCAAGTGCTAGACAAAAAGAGAAAACAAAGAAGGAAGTAGTAGTAGTTTGATGACGACTGTATATAACCAGGAAAAAAATGTTTCAACACCCAACAGCATCTAATATAGAAGAGTATCAACAACAAAGATCTGATATAAAGGAAAAAGAGAGACCACCATCTAAATATAATAAGAGAAATGGAGAAAAACAGACAAAAACAACAGAATAAAAGAATACTTTCAGGGAATAACAAAGCACAAAACATGATACCAACCCAGAACCGAAAACTTCCTCTCAACAAACAACGAACCACTGATAACCAACGAAAGAGAGATCCTAACCACATGGAAGAACTACTTTTGCGAATTACTGAACGAAGAGGTAAATACCGATACTACACCCATAAGGATATAGACCAGATTTTCACCGTTAAGACAAATAATGAAAAAATGCTGGGAATTTGAGAGAGAACTTCACCAGATGTTAATTGGTTTCAAATAGGCATTTGACAGATTATGTAGGGCAAATTTTTAAAAGCTGATATCCCTGGTAAAAATGTGTACGGAGGATACAAGGTGCAAGATAAGGGTGGAACAGCTACTCTGATTTTTTTGGTATCAGCAATGGGCTTAAGCAGGGTCGTGACTCTCTTTCACCACAACTCTTCAACATAGCATTAGAATATCCAATTATGAAAGCCAAGATTAAGACACCAACGGCTACATTCCACCAGGAAGGACACAACCTATTACTGACCTGACCTAATTGGCAACAGCAGGATTAATCTTAAAGACTCCTTGCACCACAATATTTCTGCATCCAGAACTGATTGCTTAAT
Organism: Oxystoma pomonae; assembly: GCA_963921995.1. Lineage (NCBI taxonomy): Eukaryota > Metazoa > Arthropoda > Insecta > Coleoptera > Brentidae > Oxystoma > Oxystoma pomonae. The sequence goes on along the minus strand of OY998167.1, from coordinate 35,665,580 downwards.
AAGAAAAGACTACAAAAAAGGAGTAGAACCCTTTTTAACAGTGGAAGCAGTTGCTGTGGAGGTTCCTTCTTTTCCAGTAGTTGGTGTAGATGTAGATGTCATTTTGGGCCAAGACTGATAGTGTATCAGTTTTCTTGATTAACAAAGACAATTTCCTTGAATTTTTTTCAGCCTCCACTTACTTTAAGATGGCCTGACCCATATTACTCAACTCAATATTTTTTTAAATAAAGCTTACAATATGCTTGATATTTATTGGTTTTCACAGTCACTCTAGTGGACTTGTCCAGTCTAAATTAGAAACTATTTTTTTTTCGACATTTTGGATTCTTGCTCTTAAAAAAATTGAAAATTCTCGAAATCTGGCATCGCAGTTACACCCCACAACATCTAAAAATTAGGAATAATTATTGTCGGTTAGAAAAAACGCGCTAGACTACACTTGAAAGTTGTAACAGAAGATAGCGCGATGTGTGCTTAGAACAAGGAGAAATAATACCAGGTGATATTTATTATTTCGAAACGAAAACCAAATATGTTCAATAAACATAATTTGCCACCCTGGGAATGATGCGGTTCTTGTCCTACACGTTTTAAAAAGCTTCCCTCTCTATTTTCTCTTGCTCTTGGATTTTAGGGGGACTGGAACTGATTGAGCGCACAACAGATGTTGAGCTTATATAAGAGGTGAACAGAGAAGAACTCACATATTTTTTACAAAGTTGGTTTAAAAAATAGGTTGAGAAAGAGAAATTCCAGGTTTAGTGTGCCAATTCCCTGACTTTTCAGGATTTTTTGGTCATTCCCTGACTTTTCCAGGTAGCTCTTAAAATTCCCTGACTTTTCCAGATTTTCCAGGTTTTCCAGGTCAGTGGGAACCCTTTTATAGAACTAAACATCCTGACCCGCCCAAGCCTACATGAAAACTAAACTACATTCGTTCAAAATAATGCAGTGCATAGCTACAGCACAAGACACATCATGGATTACAGAGCTGAGTTTCTTCAGTTGAAATCGAGCAAATCGCCTTTAAACTCCTTTAAAAACAAAATAAAAAGCTTCTTACTAAAACAAGCCTTTTACAGTATAGAAGAATTAATTTTTTTTTTCGAAACATAGATAGTTTTCAACATTTTTCCTCGCAATTTACCCAAAGTTGGGCAAATTAGCAGACGACGCTTCTATCTTTTATTTGGTTGCCTTTTCTCCCAAGTAACATTTCATTTTTTATAGAGGTTGCGAGCAAGTTATGATGATGAATGAAATATTGAATTTTGTATTTTGTTCTTAACCCTAAACAAGCAATATTTCGATTAAAACACATGATGAAACCCCATAAATAACGTTTTTATTTTGGTCAAAAACCTATTGTTGGAATCCAAAATGGCGAAAATTTACGACAATTCTATAAAAAAAACAATACAATTATACCACTGTTTACCTCTTTCAACACTATTTTATCAACGTTTTAAAACATGATGCTAGTTGGAACAAAAGGCCATACCAGGAAAAATACCTGCCTGCACACCCTTCAACCCCGCATAACTGTCAGAGGTAACTATCTCAAGAAGATAGTTAAATTGCGAGATCGAAGGGTGTACAGGCAGGTATTTCCCTGGTATGCTGAATCTCTCTCAGACGAATGCATTTAGAAAAAGAGGATAATAGTAACTATGTCAAACTCGCAGAAACGGACCTTGAGGCTGCGTTCCGTCGCGTCGTAAGCTGATGTGTTCATAATTGCCGCCGACCAGCCGTGCGCACTGTATGCACTCGAAGTTTCACGGTGCATTTTTGCGAACTTAACACGGTTACTATATTGTTCTCTTTTTCTAAAACCCGGTTCCCATCTATGGGTTTTATAAAAGTACAAACAAGCAAACAACCCAATAAGAAAAAATGGAGTATTTTTTTGCAAAAACCCCAAGAATAACCCCATTAGAGAAAATCGCGTTCAAACTCGTGCAAAAAAGTTTAAAATTTTTATTTCGTGCTATGAAAATTCCATCGCAAAAAACTTTTTTTAATACTTTTACAACAGTATATTACTTCAAAAACAGGTCTGACGTGCCCACGAAATTTTTTTTAGGGAACACAAGTTTGAAGCAAAAAAAGAGTAATGATGAAAAATTGTTTGAAGCAACTTTTTAGCAATTTTAGGGTCCTAACAGTTTAATACAATATTATTATGTGTGCAAAAGTAGACCTCAAAATGGCGGCGCACTGTATTAGGAAAGTTGCTTGGTTTAAAGCTTATAGTACATCACCACTCATGCCTTTGCGCCACACTCGGCTAATCGAAGGGCTATCTACCCACCCTCTTGTCTCTCTGGCTAAATCATCACGCCATATCTAGTAACCGATTCAAAGACGTCGGGATCCACGTTTGGTTATTTTCCGTGTAAAATATGACGTTCCTATCTATGTAGCACTGTACCCCATTGGAGCCTATTTTGTACACCTGCTTCGCCTCTCGGAACTTGTTGGGGAGCGGCACGAAAATTATGCCGCGCTCCTCGCACCGTTTCGTCACCAAATCTTTGAAGCCCTGGGGGATTTTGGACGCGGTACGCACGGCTTCGGCTATGCTCTGCAAAATCAAGAAATAAACAGGCGTTACATTTTTTGAAATTCCACAAAACGTGACTTTTAGTTTTTAGCTACACAACACGAAATCGTGTCCTTATTCCCAATTTGACTATGATCGAGTATTTGGTTATCCAGTGCCACTAGAGGAGACATTTTTCTATTGTACTAGCCTGGGCACTCAGGTCTGACTGACTTTGACAGCGATCGACTCTCTACAGTTTACAATTTTAAAAAAATACGTTTTGTCGGCAATTTCGAAAACCTATGCAGGTTTTTTTTTTGTATCACCCATGTTTAAAAATGTTCGCGTCCCGTTTTATGTTCATATCTATATGTAGGTACTATTTTTAGGATAGGCAATTTATATACAAATTTTCTGAATAGAGGAAAAAATTAGGACCCATTTTTTTTCTTTCATTACCAAGCTTAGGAAGGTTCACAGTTTAATATACTAAAAGTCCCCATTCCTACACCCTTAGAAACTGTCATTTCTAACCTCAAAAAAGCGTTTTTCTTGGATAACTCCTAAACGGTGATAGACTGTCAAAACTGAAAAATGGGAAAAATGTTGCAAATTTAATTCTCTATCAACAAGTAAATAGTGATAGTGTAACTGAAACCACTTCTTCTACCAGAAAAATTAAAAAAACCCAAGCACAAATCATGCCAATTTGAACAATTTCTTGCATATTCTTTTTTAACATTTTCATCAAGATTTCTCAACCTAGGAGTACCAAACTTAGCAAGGTTGATCTAAGAGCAATGACCTAAATTATATCAAAAAATTAAATTTTCCCAGTGGCGTAGTCCGATTTTCTTAACTAGAAAATTTCAAAATTTACCAAAACTTTTTGATATGCCACTGTTACTAACATATACAAAAAAAGGCCCCGCTTTTCACTGAATCTTATACTAGATAAAATTGCATTTCCAACGACACCTTCAGCGTGTATTTGCTGCTTCCAGTAATAAAATAAGAATTTTTTAAAGTCATAATTTTTTATATATTTTTTTAGTAAATTTGTTAAATGAAAGAGCCAATGTCCCCTACTCTTCGAATACCTTATTTATGAGGCGAATTATGTACCTTTACACTTTCTGCTATGGTCAGACACTAAATAGTCATAGGTCTAAGGGCTCGACTCTTTGCCGTTTTTTGGAATTTATTTTCTTATTTTTGGAAATTTAGAAAAGAAAATAGTGATGTGCATAAATTTTTAAAATTTCATTTAATTTCTTTAAAAATTACAAAAACTCGATGATTGATAAGGTAGGTACGCCCTCCTTATAAATATAATTGAAAAAAAAGGCAAAGATTCGCCCCTATGAAGAAAAAAAAACACCATGCAAAAAAAAAATATATTTTTAAATAAATAAAAAAAGCGGAAGGTATCGTTGGAAATGCAATTTTATCTAGTATAAGATCCAGTGAAAATTGGGGCAATTTTTTGTATGTCAGTAACAGTGACGTATCAGAGTTTTGGTACATTTTGGAATTTTCTAGTTAAGAAAATCCGACTACGCAACTGGAAAAACTTAATTTTTTGATATAATATAGGTTATTGCTCTTAGATCAACCCTGCCAAGTTTGGTACTCGTAGATTGAGAAATCTTGATGAAAATGCTAAAAAGGAATATGCAAGAATTGTTGTTTGATTGGGTTTTTTAAATTTTTTCTGGTAGAAGGAGTAGTTTAAGCTACACTATCACTATTTACTTATTGATAGATAATTAAATTTGCAATATTTTTCCCATTTGTCACTTTTGACAGTCTATCACCGTGTAGGAGTTATCCAAGAAAAATGCTTTTTTGGAGGTTATAGATAGATAGAAATTAAAAAAAAATACAATCAGAATGGTATAGAAATAATAAAATGAAATAAAATATAAACAAGTCAGAAAGAAATTAATTTCGTCATTTTAAAATATAATGAATTATAGTCAAAACACTACATATAAGAATAAGAAAATGTACAAAAGTACAGATGAGTATGTATACATATAACACAGTTACAGTTAAACTTTGTTTAAAAATTCGTTAATTTCATAAGAGTTAATATTAATTAGCAATTGTTCAACTTTGTTTTTAATTTTTTTAAATTTATTTCTAAATTTCCTTAAAATTATTAAATTCACATTTTGTGAATTTAATAATGGGTGCCCAGGCTAGTACAAGAGAAAAAATTGTCCTGTTGCGCTGGGTCATCGATCAACGTCCTACATGCTGCTCTCCCTAGAGGTCCTGTATATAATTTTTCACAGGTCACCAGATCAGAGATCAGTCCAAAAAAACTAGAGGACAATATGAGTTGCCCACCTCTGGTAAAATAACAACTGTCATATGTAAAGATGGCCTCTAGGTCTCTCTATATAGAAACCATTTTAGGGTTATGTCGATGTCGGTTGTTTTGGGTGTTAAAGTACATGTTTTTCCGGATGTTTTGTCTTGCAAAATATGCCATGGCAGATCACCTGGAGGATGTATCAGCCTTTTTGCCATTCGTTTGATACATTTTTTTTAAAACCTGTATTTCAAAGTTTTATTTATTTGGGGAGGAATTACAGGAAAAAGATCAAAGTTTATGTAGCTTTTGTTCAACACTCGTTTGATTAAAAGTTTTTCAAGTTCTGTCTTATGCAAATATCAAGCCTAAATCAAGTTTTGTAGTCTGCAGGAATGTTAATTCCCTGGGTTGTATGTTTTAATTACACTGTTTAAAATCTGAGTAGATTCTTGGAAACAATAGAACCATTTGAGGTCGAATTTCAGCTTTAATGGTAACTACTAGTTTTGCCTCAAAAATTTTTTTTCAATCTAAATATTACTGTACGAAACTGTAGTTTAGTACCAAATTTCATATAGCTTTGCAAACTTTATAAAATAAGAGCACAAAAAGAAAATAAAGCTGCAAACTTAAGACTTCTTAATAAAAGAGGTTTGAACAAAGAATGTCTAAATTCTAATCACTCTTATCATATTTTGACATCCTCATCACCTCCCAAATAAACCACACGACATTAAAATCACCCTGTATGTAATCAAATTCAGAAACCAGCCGAATATATTTTAATATATTTCTATTAATTGGTTAATTTTCCGATGGTCGATAAGAAAAAAAATTATGTAAAAATTCGTGCGTATAGATCAAAGAAATTAAAATAGACTAGAAGGGGCACTCCATATTTTAAAAGCAAATTTTCCAAATCAGTAACCAAATCTAAGAAAATTGCGGCCTGTTTGACAACATTGTAGAGCCGCGTTCTGATTGGTTCTAAAGAAATATTTAAAATGTGACGGTTTAATAGAGATGTGTTGTTTACCGTGAAAAGATAGTTCCGGCGTCTTTTCAGCACTTTTTTCACCTAACACACACTTCTGATGCATTTTTATAAGTCTTAAAACAAACATATATAAGTACAGTGAATAAAAATTGCATAAAACGCAAAAAACAAACCAAAACCAATCGGATCGGTCGGATCTTCTTTATGCTAATTATTGCTATATTACATAATTACAGGAAATAAATTAAGGGATAATTATGGAAACTCGGCAACCGCGGTCTACATTTCCGGAATTTGCGCCGAAGAAATTTCTTTGGTACAGGTATTAAAAAAGCACTCTAGTACACATGACTACTATTGTCATATTTTCTTTAGCTGTCATAAGGGTAACATGTTACCATAAAGGTATAACTTAAATAGAGACATTATGTTTACCACAGTTGCGATCAAACATAAGGTAAACAATTTGGCGACAATGTCAGATTGCGCTGAAAGTTGTATCTCTACACGTAATGTTTTTAAAAACATATTATTTTTATAACTTTATCATTTACATGCAATTATGCAAATTCTCCGGTTTGTTTTTTTTAAACATGGAGAAACACCTTATTATTATTCAAATATATAAAGAAATTTAGATATATTATATAATTGCATTTAAATTTCCTTGAATCTTCACAATTTTAAATCAATAAAGAATTTATAATGTGGAGGTACGTTATGGTACTTCAAATATACCTCATTTTTTCGATCGAAATATCATATAAAATACCTGATATTTTGACCGAAAGAATAATTCTTTTTATTTCCAAATATATATCGGGAATAAAACCTACAACAATGTGACAACCTCGCATAAACGTTTGTACGCTGCTCCATTCATAATTTCTCTACGGCGTTGTAGCTTTAGCATAATTGAGGTTTTGGTATATTTTACAGATTAATCGAGTTTTTTAATATTTTTTTGATAGATTTTTAAGTGTTTGTGGCAAGTGATGTGACAAAGTGCTTAGTGTGATGAAAAGATACTTTTGTACGTATTAAATAAAAATTATAGTAGAGTGTATAAATTCCATTTTTTTTACACAATGAAAAACCATCATTTATAGTCTAATTTTTTGATGAGCGTACTGACGTCATTTTTTTGGATCTCTATTTGATACATTGTTTTAGACAACGACAATAAATATGTAAAAGAAAGTCAAGTCGTTGATTGTTTGAACTGTTATTTCAAATTGACAACAACAAATTATTTGACATGCGAACTGTTGACAACAAAGAAATACGTTTTCAGAGGCAATAATGTATATGTATTATAGTACCTATAATATAGGTATCATCCTTTTTTGAAATACCACTATTTTTAGTCGAATTTGCTTATTTTTTTCCACATTGGTTTTTTGGTAATTTGCCTAAACAGTGCGGAAAGTGATACTTTTCTGCACACGTGGCGAAAAAGGCACTTTTGACACGTTTTTAGTACAACAATTTTCTACTTGCATAAAACGTTTCTGCCTAAGGCTATATATATTTGGTGTTTTTAAAATTAAAACCAAAAAATAATTTTGTTTCCATTTTTAATTTAATCTAGTTTATAAATGCATCTAAAAACTCCAATTAGACTTAAAATTCACGCCATGCTAAAAAAATACTTTTACCTATGCTAATTTTTTAATAAAGTTTTGCAGGTCACTTGACATTAAATAGGTAAAGAAACTACTTCGCAAATGCGTGTGAAAAAGTCTACTGTTACATATCATTTTGTGTGGCGTACGGCGTGTGGAAAATTCAACTTCCCACACGCCGTGCGTAAAAAAATAAGCACGGCGTGCATAAAAAACTGTCATAGCGTGCGTGAAACAACGTTTAACGGACGCAATTTTTTTTTAAATGGTACTTTATAGACCAAATTTTTAAATTTTGAGTTTGATACTTTTTGATCTAGAAATTTATTATAAACACTCGTAGAAAAAAAAATTGTACCTAACCCTTGCGGAAGTGTCTTTCCCGCCCGAACTCCTCCCGTGCGTAAAAGTATCACTTTCCGCACTAATTAGGCAGATAACTATCTGGAGAACATTAAAAAAATTAATATTTTCTATGTTATATCTTTACATAAATATTTTCACAATGACAAATATAATACCTCTCTATACCCTCGGTATCAAATATTAAGTATAAAAAAATTAAAGATTGTATTTCGAAAAAAAATTTGACAAGTCTGAAAATAACGACCAAACCTTTTTACATTTATAAATAACGAGCCGCTTCTGGCCGCTGCTAAACGTAAGGTGGTTGGAGCATGTGTGAGGAGGAGCATGTGTGGTGCAGCATTGCTAGTGGAATATAAAATGGTTTTCCCTAAATCTAACGACTGATCGCGTTTCAAAGCAATTTATGAATGAGTTGATGGGTCTATTTTAGTTAAACGTCTTTGCATGTTACAATACTGTTTTCGTTTAATACACCCTGTATACTGACCTCAACTCGAGGTGGAGGCGGAGGGGGCGGTTTAGTTAACGCGTCCGCGTTTGATAGGTATATGATCGATTCCTTGGCGCCTGGTTGACTGATAATGTTGACAGCTCTACTCATCATTTCCAGGGCCTTATGAAAACTATCTGTAAAGAAAATTGAAAGACTAAAAAATTGGAATTTATTCTTCTCTTTTTTCTGACAGGGATCAAAGTTGTCATGAGTAATTGTATGGAAAGATAACTGATATTTGAAAATTTTTGTTACATTCTTTGTCTGAGAATAGAACAGAAAACATTTTTATTAAAGTAAGACTCGTGGCATATCGGAGAAAGCGTCAGATATTGGAGTCCTGGTCGTAATGAAGTGAGAAACAAAAACGCTTTGTCCGATATGCCACGAGTCTTACTTTAATTTTTAGTCGCGGACATGAGATTCACTTTGTTGTTTTTTAAACATTTTTATTTCCCTTTCCCTAATACCTTTAATAGTGGGCTGTTGCTGCAACTCTTCAGACACCATCCGTTTCCAACCCGAATACCACTCGGTCACTTGATTGTAGTCGGGATTGTGGTTGAGCCACATGGCAAGAGTCTGTAGCCACCGCGGGAAAAAGTACTTGTCCAGAATCAGGGTTATGTTGGTGAGCGTTAGCATGTCCGTCCAGTCCATGACCCAATTCCAAGGATCTGTTAAAAAAAGAACCGAATGAGGCACACATTTTCCAATACACAAAGGAGGGGGCAAATAACATGCGCATTGGGTTTCGAACAAATCCTTTGGAGCTCACGTACATTATAGTTCTGATGAGCTGCAGGAGCTCCGAATATCCATCCAAAGCTGAGTATTTGACAATGTCTCAAGTAATTTTGATTTTTTTTATTTTTGTAAATTTTCAGACTGAGTTTTAGGACTACTAATAAGTGGTCTTAAAGGCCAGTCTAAAAGTTAACAAAGTAAAAAAAACAAAATGCCTTATTGCTTAATTTTGACAACAAAATATTGTCATATTCCAAACTTTGGAATAAAATTGCAAAGCTCCTGCATTTACTACTTTTATACGTGCGTAAAACCGTTTTTACATAAGGACGGTTTTAAATAAAATCGATTTCTCGACGGTTTATACGTCCTTCATTAAATGTCACTTTAAAACGAAAACAAATTAAACAGCATTCTTAAATCGCTTAAATACGTGATTACCAAAGCAATTCACCGAAACCCAACGGCCATGTTATTTGGGCCCGCTTCGTCAATGACAGCTGCGAAAAAGAAATATAACTCGATAAAAGACAATTTTGTGGAGTTGAGGTTAAAAAAATATTGGGAATGGCAGAGTTTATAAAGGTTTGTTATGGCTTCGTTCAATTTATAGGGTGGTCACGGTGTATTTTTTTAACTCGGTTGGTATTAGATCACTTTTAATCAATCAAAAGAGGTCCACAAAATAGCACATATCTTTGGCATTTTATGACTTCAAAAAAAATACCAACTTTAAAAAATATGTGGGAAGCCGGATTTTATTAAATTAATATTTTTAGCGATTATTAAGTGATGTACCTAAAAATTAAAAATAGTCTGGTTTTTATGTGACCACGCTACATTATTGGGTTGAACCAATACGGCCTCTACTAACGCCAATCTTCTTCTACCGTTTTAGTGCCCTGTTGAGTGAAAATATCGGTGCAGGTCGATAAAAGAACACTAAAACGGTAGAAGTTGACCGGCCTTATTGGTTAAACATTGCGTAGTCGGACAGTCCTGTGGACGTCAATAGGATCTTCTTTTCGATATACCATTTGGAAATTCCTGCAAAGAAATATTTAAATCCACGAGTTTCCGAAATAGGCACAAAAATAGACTTTTTATGCTCGATAAAATAAACAACCAGAAGACCTTACCGAGCAATTGCTGATGTGGGTTAATGACCATGTTTTGCATGCACAACTGCAATTTGGGGACAATGTGTTTGAGTAGAAAGGCGGAATAGGTGCCCTTCGACAGGGCCCTGGCCCAAGGCTGGAGCATCAGCTTGGCGGATCCGTCCGACGGGTGCCAGTTCGTAAGAGCGGCACCCAGTTTGTCCGTGATTATTGGGTAGATCTTCTCTTGAAGTTTGTCATCTAAAATAAATGTAAGAAAAAAGAAATTATTGGCATCACAAGCAATAATTTTCGCAAGTAAGGGGCTGCTTTTAAAAATATAGGACAAATTGTCATTATTCCCATGATTACATACGGGGCTCAAGCCAATCCAACAGGCATTCAACATCAAGCCAGCTTGACAATATATAGTGCGATGAGCACAGCACCGTTAGCAGCTCTAGAATGCGTCCTTCCTACTCTACATCATTTCTTTGAGAAAAAAGCTAATGCCGTTAGGGAATACTCATTTTTGGAAAAATGGCTACAATTCTTCAAAAAAAAAGAAAAAGACTTTAAGGGCCTTTTTCTTTAAAGAAAATCGTAAGTGCTTACTTTTTTAAACATATCTTGGATGGAGACTTAAATTTGGTTTATAAATATTATTTTATACCTTCGCCAAAAACACAATTTTACTTACTGTCCCCAAATAACAAAACTATGACTTTGCATTTTAAAAACACCGGTGGTATTTTTCACCTCCTAAAATAAACCCAAAGACATACCTAACAAGGGGATCCATGGGTGTATCCACAAATGTATGGGTATAGTGTCTGTGAGCGGGTTCCAGCTGTTCACCTCCGCCAAAATTCTAGGCATGATCATCTGATCGTAGACGTTGCTTAAAATCCAAACTGGTAACAGGTCCTTCCACGCTTCCATCAAGTTTATCATCGGGTCGCAATCTCTTGGATTCCATGCACTGTAAAAATAAAAATATCGAATGTTAGGTGCGAATTTTTAAATTAATGCGGTGTTTCTAAAACGGCCCAGCTTTCGACTCTAAGCATAAGCACGCTTAGTAGTTACCAAGCGGAAACTCGTCAGCTCTGTTCCGACCTCCATCAATGTAGTCATTAGTTTTAAGTAGTGATTGCGTTATCCTCAAATAAAGTGTTGTGTAACCCATGTGAAACAAATAAATAAAGAAGATCCTTAATACGGGAGCTTCCAGGGAATCCAGTAAAAAGAAGCTGAATTAGTGTGAATCTTAAAAACAAGGTAACAATTTCCCTTATCTGCCAAATACCTGATTAGAAGAGAGAAATCATCTAGATATGGTATAAGATAAGAGATTTTGGAAAACGATAAAAATTTTGGCAGATTTTTAAATACATATGAGAGCATATAACAACACTGCTATTCCAATTTTGGCATGATTTTTTCCGGACGAAAATAAGAAAATGGAAAAACGGATTGGGTAGAAATTTTGCAGGACTGTTTATTATAGTATATTCAACAACCGAACCAAAACAGCTTTTAAAAAATGTCTTTGTTCCAAAATACAAAACACTTGGCTTGTCCAGCATGGTGTGGACCACATTTGTAATGAACGTTTTCTGTTATTTATTTATTTTCAATTGATGTGTTTTTTCTCCAATTTTTGAAAAAAAACACAAATTTACAAAAATCCTTTGACAATTTTTACAAATAGATAGAAGTTCCAGGTCAAATACCTGGGTCCACCTATTGATTGGGTGCACAATCATTTCAGAAATGTCTAATTACTTTTACTTGTGCATTACTTTTCTAATATCGCGTGGTGGCTTGACATTTAAGTACAAACAATAAATGAAACTGTGAATAAAAAAAGTGATCCAATTTAATTGATTGACGTCAGCCGGTGATCCAAAAAAGAAGACCTGAATTTTTCCGAGATTGTGTCTACATGGGACGTGGCTGGACTCCGACAAATTTGGTACCGGGAGACGACAGAAGGACAGACCTAAAAGAAGTGAGCTACGCTTTCGGGAAGCGGGGCTAGTCCAAAGAAAGCGTCTGACGAGACTCCGACGGCGACATCGACCAGTAAAACCAGAACTGATCTTCGAAATAGTCTACCGTCAAAACCCAGTTCTGTTGGCACGTTAGTGATGTTCGATAGGACCACTCTTCGCTGGGGGTGTAAGGCCGACGCGGCGCGGCGGTCCAATGTCTATAGTTGCTACGCAGTCTAAAGATCCAACTTTCGACAAAGAGGTGTTAGGCAAAATTAAACCCTCCTAGAGAAAAAAAAAACTTGTACCCCAAGAGGCACTATAAAGGCCTGGCTTTAAGAAGCAGTTGAATTGTGATCTTCGTTGTTTTTATGAAGCTTCGTTAATAAGATATTAGCACGTTTTTACCACAGTGCAACACCGTCTTAACTAAAAAGAAAGTTGACTCCTAACTCCTCAGTGCCCTTTAGCCTACTGTAACTGCCATTTTTATAACCAACTTGACAGGTAAAACATGTATTTTCTGTCAGTTTGGTGTCAATATGGCCAAAGGATACTAAAACGAAAATTAGTTAACTGGCTTTTGAGTTGAGAATGGTGTTGCACAGTGCATACTTCAAAGCCAGTTAACTCATTTTCGTTTTAGTATCCTTTGGCCTATGATCGGTGTCATATTGACAACAAACTGACAGAAAATCCATGTTTTACTTGTCAATTTGGTTATAAAAATGGCAATGGTTATAAAAATGGCAAAATGGTGTTGCTTCACCATGTCAATTTTCGACGTCCCTAAAGTTAGCAGAACAAAGTCAGCAGTGCAAAGATTTTATGATTGAAAAAATTAGTGCTTATAAAATAAAAAAAATATTTGAGTTCTCATGAAAGATGGTGTTTTTGATATTGAAATAAATTAGTGCTATTTAGATGCTAATTAAATGCCAAGTAACCAAATTTTGTGTTCTTGTAGTTTCCGAGATATGGCCTGCACTAGCTACCAGTTAAAGATAGCAGTGCACTATGCTAGAATGGTCCAGAAAAGTGGTAGGGTGATCTGAATGGTTCAGAAAATTAAATGCTGTCATTTCAATATCAAAAACACCACCAACGTCTTCTCTCATGAGAACTTAAATATGTATATGACCTAAAGTTACTAAAGTTAACAGTGCACCAAGTTAATTTTAAAAAATATGCAGAAAAAAGTAAAAAATATAGAATTTTCTTCCTGATATGGCAGCATTTAATTTTCTGAACCATTTAGACCACTCAACCACTTTTCAGGACCATTCTAGAATTGTATACTACTATCTTTAACAGGTAGCTAGCAGTGCAGGTCATATCTCGGAAACTACAAAAGCACAAAATTTTGTGACTTGGCATTTAATTTTTGCTATTGATATTTATTTTTAACTTGTCATTTTGGCGAACTACCCCTTTAACAAGCCGCCCCTCCTCTACTACTAAGGAGAGAGAAATCACCTAGATGTGGTATTGTTTATTTCAAAAAATATGAATTATAACACGGTAAAAGTTATTTTTAATCTTGATCTTAACAGTTTTAGGTAGTAAACAAAGCGTTGAATAAAAACACAATAGAAAATACTTTTTTCTAAAAAAAATCCTAAAAAATTTTTACAGAACACAATTTTCAAGGTAAAACATAAATGCTGTCAATCTGTTTGAGGATGTAAAAATATGTTGCATTGTAAGACGCTATGCTAATATTAAATAAAAGTTTTCAAGAAGAACCCCTAGATTAGTGATTTTCTGAATAAGAGAAAAATAATAACGTCCTTGAAAACCTATAAAATAAACATCAACACTAAAACAAGTCTCTTGCACCCGCCTATTGCACTTCTCCCTTTAAGGGAACTCTGGCTTGTACTCAATTTAATTCATTTATTGTTCACAAAAAATTACATTTTCATAACAAGAAAATTCAGTTCAGAACACTACAGAAAGAAAATAAGTATATAAATAATAATTAATCGGCTTTAAGACCTAATAAGACTAATAGTAACAAAAATTTTTAAAAAAGTTATAACAATATAGTTAAAAATAAGTATAGTAAGTAACAAAAAGAAAAAGAGTGAAACAATATTTATTTAATATATTGACTATGAAGGTACCCCTGGGTACTAGTCTTTTCTAAGAAACGCACGTAGTTTTAAAATACTTAGTGTTGTTTTACAGATCTCATTAGGTGATTAGGTGTAAGATTAAGACGTCGGGATCACACCAGCTTGTTGGACGCAGATTTTGGTATAAAGGACAATAAAATAGTAAGTGGATAAGGGACTCTGGTACATGCATATTGCAGACAGTACATAATTCCTCTTGGTTTAATCTATAAGTAATACCCCTAATGCTAAATTTACAGAAAAATTTATTGCACAGACAAATCTGAGCCAAACATCTCAACACGTACTTAGGTATTCTGTATGATAACTAATTTGGAATTGACGAAAAGTGATTGAGCGAGGAAAATAAATAATTTCTTTCCAGTCTCTCTATATTAGTTTTGAATTTTTTGTTAGAACATATGGATCAAGGGACCATAATTCAGAAATATTGTTACCGGTAAAAAGTACTTTAAGTCGTTTGACCCAGTTAAATTTTGATGGAGTATCATAGCCTAAAAGGGCAATTTGGCGTTGCCAAATCTTTTGGGTAGCCTATATTCAGGCATACTTAGTAACTTGATAAAGTAGTTTAGTGCACATTTAAAGCAGATGAGGTGGTCCTCAAATGCTTGAGAAATGATGTCTGGATTGCGATATATCCACGATACACTTAAGACGGTATGACAATGCGCATTTCGGCATGAGGTATTAATTTTTCTTAATGTAATTTTGGGCCGCCGCGCGTTTAATGTGTTTTTTGGTTTGTACGGGTTGACCTGCGTTTGTTTTAGATTTATATTTTATACGTATGGCGTTTCCTAAAACCATAGCCTAAATATATAGGGCTTAAGTGTTTAAATAAATAATAAAAACTTACAATTTTTTGACTTTATTTGGCGTTTATTTGGCAGGCAATTATCGATTTCATTTCTACAACTTTTTTAGTATTTAATGATTTTTATAAATCTGTAATAATTTTTACATTCAAAAACAGCGCACTTTCACATAGTAAATAATTATTATAAATAAATTTTGACACTGACATAATCATTATCAAACATCAAAGTGGTACTTGCACAAGTTGTGTGTTGTTATCGTAGAACATTGTAGAAGGCAGTCTCTCAATCAAATCGTATTGTTTTGGGAGGGCGAGCGAGATTATTTTTGTTCCTTTACGCTTTCAAATAAAACATGTGACAAATATATCAGCGCAGTGAACTCATTCTGTCAATCGAGCACGATAATAAAACTTCGAATGTTGACGTCAGTATATGATTGCGCGAAAACCGACGGAATTGGGCATAAATAGTAGCATACCGTGTTAAGTGTATCGTGGATATATCCAAGCACCCAAACAGGTAACCATGAAGTGAATGTGTTCAGTACAGATAATTGTATTAACAAAAAAAGCAATTAAGTTTTTAAAATCATGTGAAATTCATCTAAACGTTGGCACCGATTGATTCAACATCTAATTCCGAGAGTCATCACTGATGATTAATCCATCCATCAGCCCTCGATGCCGATTGCAATTGTTGGCATCAAGTAGATTGCATCGCAAATCCAAAAGAACGCGTTTAATAGCTTCGGAACGTTTCAAGAAATTGTTTAATGCATCGATTGCTCAATCGATGAGATTACAAACTCGCCCAAATACAGTGAAAATTAATAGCAGTCAGCAGTAAAAATAAATTATTTCCCTATGGAGTTACTGCTTTTTAGTTAAAGATGGCAGTATGAAAATCGATCTTATCCTGCATAATCCTACTTCCTCAATCAAGAAAAACTCGTGCCAGTCAGTTGTACTTGTTATCAGCTTCTCCCCTTGGACAATGATGAAAAGAATAATGCGTTTGTGTCACTTTGAATTATAAATAACGAGGCTGCTGCCAAGTCTACGCACTGCCCAGGTAAATTTTTTTAGAGGAAATACCCGCCCTATAAAAAACGATAAATATTCACCCACAAAAAAATAGGAAAAAAAAATCTACCTACCTTATGCAAGACCTCATTACCGGCACCCAAGTGTGCCAAATGAGGCTATCGTACGGCCGAATACCAGCTTTATTACCTTCAAAGAAGTTCCCGTTGCGCTTCTGCGGCTCCTCCAACAGCTCTTTCCATTGCGCGAAGAATTCGGTGTACTGATTGGGCAGCGCTAGCGCGTTCCAACTGGCCAGGGCGGAGGTGAGGAGGGGGCCCACCAGGCCCGGGGCCAGTTCGCCCAACTCGTAAGAGCAGTATTCGTCGGCATGGTTTTTCTGTAAAGTAAAATTTAAAAAGTTCAAAACCCCCGACAATACATATACAATTAATTGGATACCTCAATATGTTCTAGCAAAAATGCGATTTTTTCTAAAAACTACTCCCATTTGAACTAGTGCCTGAGTACCAAATTTGAATTAGATATTTTGACATTTTAAATGAAATCGAATGTAGTTAGATGGTACTCCCCTTTACCCCCTTAAAAAGGGGGAAGCTGGCAAGTTTATAATTTTTAAAATGAAAATCAATCAGACTAAGTTAGACGTTTGTCTCCCCTCCCCATTAGAAAAGGGAGGCAGCCGTTAACTTCATAATTTCTTAACACAAATTCGCAATCTTCTACACCCACAACCCCTACCCCTGTACATCAGTTTGGGACGAAATCGAAGTTACTTAGATCCCCCCCCACCTCCAAAGAGAGAGGAGCTGACAACATCATATCTATTAAAATCTGATCAAAAATTCGTGTTCCTCGATCCCAAAAATCCCTATATACCATTTTAAACGAAATCGAAAATATACTTAGATGGCTCAACCCCATTCACCCTCCATTAAAGAAGAGGGTTAAGCATCTCTCCCTCCAAAATCTCAAAACTGCATAATCATAGGATCTTTGGTTGAAAACTTATTAATTTTGAAATATATTAACCCCCTTTCATCTCCTCAACCAGGCCCCACCGACGTAGATAAAGACCTCCAAAATTGTAAAATATTTAGTGAAATGTAAAACTAACTGCATATTCGTAGCAGCTTTGGTTGAAAAGTTATGAATTCTTAGAATATATTTACCCTCTCTCATCCCCTTAACCACCCCTCACCGACGTAGTTTTTACCTCCAAAATTACAAAATGTTTAGTGGAACATAAAACTGACAACTGCATATTCACAGCTTATTTATTTTAAAAGTTATGAATTTTTAAATATATTATTTTCCTCTTATCTCCCTTGGCGACCCCCCACCAACGTATTTTTTTCATAATATTGTAAAAGGTTAAAGTTGATCGGATATGTAGAAGTTTGTGCAAGATTTGTGCCGTGTGAAGTTACATAAAAGCTTGTTAAAATACATTGTTTTTAGGAGTAAACATATTTGGAGGTGGGAGTAGTGCAGGCGTTTTTTAGCTAGAGCCGACAAAATGTG
Organism: Oxystoma pomonae; assembly: GCA_963921995.1. Taxonomy (NCBI): domain Eukaryota; kingdom Metazoa; phylum Arthropoda; class Insecta; order Coleoptera; family Brentidae; genus Oxystoma; species Oxystoma pomonae. Next base: position 35,647,852 of record OY998167.1, on the reverse strand, counting down.
TGACAGAGCGACGAAATCGTAAAAATCTCTTAAGGAGCAAGTATAGTAAAAAAAAAATATTGTCGTGAATGCATTTTATCTTGCCCTTGATTGGTTTGTAAATGTTAACGACTCAGGCTATGAACCTAACAGTTAGCATTAGGAAGTATGTGATGTTTAAAGTTCAATGAATAGATGTTTTTGTAAACTCACCTTTTGTTATCAAATACATCTTATAAAGCCAATCGAGATCAGCAAGAAGGGGTTCAGAAGTCAATCTCATTGAACTGCTTCTTGCTGATCTCGATTGGTTTTAAAGGATGTATGTGATAACAAAAGCTGAGTTTACAAAAACATCTATTTATTGAACTTAAAAAATCACATACTAACTAATGCTAACTATTAGGTTCATAGCCTGAGTCGTTAACATTTACAAGCCAATCAAGGGCAAGATAAAATGCCTAAAGAGCATTCACGACAATATGTACAGTGGTCACTAATACATTCTGATGCCATTGGATGACAGATAAGTCAAAACATCAAGATTTGTCTACCATTCTTGACGTTTTCACTTATCAAACGTTTAAGAGGGGCAGAATTTATTGGTGTTCACTGTATTAAATTGGCGTTAGCGAGGGCATAACTTTTAGGCACACTTACAAATTCCTAACCAAAGATAGCTCAAAAAAATTACAAGCTATAACCGAAAGTACCCAAATTTGTAAATATTTTAACTAGCTATCTAACCATCTATAAAACTTAACAAAACCTATCAATTTGTTTCCATAATTCAAAATCATTACGTTATTCTTAAAGCTAAGTTAATATCATACCTTTGTTCCAGATGACTAAAAAAACAATAGTAAGATAATAAAAGTTCTAAATTTCGTACCAAAAGATCTTTAAAAATTTGTCCAACTTGTCCCAAAGAATAATCCTGAGTGGGGTCCATCAGTTGATCCACGATTTCCAAGATGTTTTTTAGGTTTTCTGTTGTCTGGTCCTCCTTTTTTATGCATAACCTAATATTTTCCTCTTCTTGCTTCAAAACTGTAATTCTGTCTTGGTTATTTCGGGTGTTTCTATCGATTCTTATAATATCCTAAAACAAAAAAAATATCCAAGTCAAGTATACCTTATTCCAAATTCTCCGGACCAATTTCAATATGGCGGCCGACAATTAAACACAAGGCTGCGTTCAGAATGCCCACACCCAGTGTAAAAAACGCACCGGTGCGTGGTCTGTCGCCGTTCAGGATTATGAAAATGACCGGTGCGTCTCATTTTCGTCGTTCAGGAAAGGTGGTGTGTCTACTGGTGCGTTTATAGCGTCATTAGCAAGGCCACTAACATGCGGCAATAAGGGTCAAAATTGCACATATTTATGTATATTTTAGTGAGCTTTTCAAACGACACCGTCACCCCAGTCTCGACTTGGGCGATGGTTGGTGTGCTTGAGTGAGGTTATGATAAGGTGAAATTTTGATAATTTTTAATGACAAGACTGTTTAAAAATTTAATTTTATTCAATTTTTTAATACTAACTCTGTAAAATATATGGTTTTTAATGAGTCGTTTTTAAGCCAATATACATAATAAATATAGGAAGTAAAAAAACGTGACTTTTTTATTATTCTTTCTATTTTTAAATGTGATGTCTTATTAGTCTAGTATATACAGGGTGGGGACTCTAGGAATAAATTCGCTAGCGCTTTTAGTAAAGATATTTATGGAAAACGAAAAAAAACGTCTAGTAAGATTTTTTGTAAGCTTTATAAATCAGTTAAAAATTTTTTTTTAACCCTCTCTAAGGGGTAAAACCTAACCCTACTTATTTTTTTTTAAATGGGATGATACCACTTGTGGCACATTGTTGGAAAGGTCTTTTGAATAGAAAGTTGATGGTATTATTTTTTTTTTAAAGGGTTAACCTAAAATTTGAAAAAAACTGTTTAGAGACATAAATTATGAAATAATATTTTTTAAACTTTGTTTGCATTTCGCTCACTCTGTATATAATTTATAGTTAAACTTGGGTTCTTTCGAGTTCTATAACTAGGAGTTATGTCTTTTATTTATTTTTATATTTCAATTCTACTGGCAAAGGTGTTTAATCTGCTGTGTTCGTTTCGTGTTTTTTTTATTTTACTGAGATAAAAACTGGTGCGGGAAAAAAAGACCTCACCACGTCGTCGTCGGATACTCGATATAAAGCGTTAAAATTAGCAACATATATTTTTTTTCAAAAGGTTTCGACTGTGTCGTTATAAAATTCCCAGAGAATTTAAATTATATTATTGTTCTTGTTTTTGGTGTTACGTACGTACCTAGCTAAGGGCCGCTCGTGTTTCTTAGAGTGCGACGGACTGATCTATTTATTCTATAAATTAACTATTGGCTACTAGTGATAATTAGTGCTATGAACTGATATATATCTACTTAACGGCCTGGTTACGATATTCACCACTGCCCAGGGATTCACTCAGAAGTAAGGTAAGGTGAAGAATTCTAAGCCAGTTTCTTTTAAGTAATAGTTTTTTTTTACAAGATTTAGATTGATACAGGGTTGCGATTCCCCTATATTAGTCAAACTTATATGCAATGAAATTGTATTTTTTTTACAAGATATTTAATGCAAAACAATAACTTGGCACCCCCCCTTTTATTTTGATACCCCCTTAAACCCCATTTTTTAAAAAATAAAACGTTCTCACTTTAAAAAAGAAAATTACTAATAATACATTTTTTTAAACATTTACGTAGAGAATGAGTAATAAAACAATATTATTTATCAAAAACAATTTTTTATTAGTTTAACAGTTGTTCGAAATGAAAGCCATTTTCTTCCTGACATAAAGCTAAACGATGGTAAAATTATCTTTGTAAACTTCTTAAAACCTCCGGTGTTATTAATTAGATTTCTTGCCTAATTCTTTCTTTTAATTCTTCAATATTTCGCGGTTTTTACTTTACGGCTTTACTTTTAAGGTAACCCCAAAGATAAAAATCTAATGGGGTTAAGTCAAGCGATCTTGCTGGCCATTCAATAGTTCCTCTTCGCCCAATCCATTTATTACGAAAAAATGCATTCAGAAATACTCTAACATTGGCGGCGTAATGGGGAGGAGCGCCATCTTATTAGAAATAAATTCTTTCATCTGTGTTTCCATTTTCAGTACGAAATGCTCTCCTTAATTCTGGTCAGCTCCTGGACTGGCTTCATTTTAAAAGCTCTCTTGCAAGCTGATTTTAAAATTTTTAAAACTGTTTTGTGGCATAGATTATACTCCTGAGCTACTTGTCTTGCTCGTGTTATTGGTGACTCTTAATAAGTAAGCAGAACATCAAGTTTTTGTATCCTCACTTACCGATGGCTGTTTTATTCTAGAAGTATTTCTTACATGCCCATGATTTCTGAAATGCGTTTCAATTTTGCTCACTGTACTTTGACTTAGTAGTGGCAAATCAGGATGATTTGCGCGAAATAGGGCGAAAACTTAATTTTGGGTTCGCATCCGATCCCCAAACCCAATCATCATCAAGATTTCGATTTTTAAAGTTTCGGTTAAGTAAGGCATTTTGGCGTAAAAAATGATTTGCAAATAAATTTTTGGTACTTTCTTCACTCAAAGAACACTTTTTTAATAATCTAAGAATACCTACCTATCTCCTTAACTTTTATCATAAAAATAAAAACTCGTTTCTTTAATTATTTCTACACTTTTTTATAAAAAATATTAATATAATATTGTATTAAATTCTTTAAAGTGCCATTTTATTTTAAGGCTAAAATTCTATCGCATTCATAATAATTTCTATTGGTCTTTTTATTTTTTTATTGTTTTTCAAATTCCTATTTAAATGGACCAAAGGGTATCATTAATTATTCATTAAAAAATAGGGGTTATCTTGCCAAGTTAAAAAAATATGCATTTTTAGGTCAGGAGATTTTATTTCATAATTTAATGCCATAAAACAGTTTTTTTTGAATTTTAATTTAACTGTCGAAAAAAAAAATAAAAAAAAGCACCATCAATTTTCTTTTTAAAAAAGCTTTCCAACAAGGTGCCACAAGTGGTATCAACCCATTTAAAAAAATTAAGTAGGGTTAGGTTTTACCCCTTAGAGGGTTAATTTTTTTTTAACTGAAAATCTTACTAGACGTGTTTTTGCGTTTTTCTCACAGATCTTTATTGAGGGCGCTAGCGAATTTATTTCAGTTCCTCACCCTGTATATACTATAGCAGGTCTGAAGAAGTTCTAGCTGATACTTGATAATTTCCAAAATTTTGGGATGTTTATGTAGCTTTTCAATGACCTCATATTTAAATAATCCGTTAAGAAGTAAAAAAGTGGTGGGGACGGTTTTAAAAACTATCCAAAATTTTTCTGCTCACTTGTAGCCTGAAACATGCTTTTTTTGGGTCATTTCATATTGGATAATATCACAAAAAAAAACAACCCGGGAAACCAACCGAAAACCCAGCATTCGAAAATAAGAGAGGACAAAAATATTTTTACATTTTTCTACTCACTTGCAGCCCAAAAAAAATATGTTTTTGGGTCATGTTTTATTACAATGATTGTTTTCCACACACCAAAACTACACTTTTTTTGCACTCGACGCGCGTTTCGCTAACAACGTTAGCATCATCAGGAGAAGATGAACAATAAATGGTGTGGGCTTTCTGAACGCAGCCCTGAAGCTAAATGGAACTGTCATTGTTAGTCACAAAACTAGTCTGCAGCAATTTGGAATGGAATGTATTCCAAACACAAAAACATATAACATACCTGTTCGCACATATCCACAAGCAAATCCAAATTATGCTGTATCTCTGGTAGCGCGAAATTTTGACATTTCTTTCGGACAACGTCCTCGTAATGTTCAGCTCCTGGTGGGGCTTTGAGCCCGCTAAGGGCGTGGTACCCGCTTAAAACACGCTGCTGTGGTCCTGTCATGTCGATCACCTTAACTTTAGCCATTTCACTAAAAAGAGATATAAAAGGATTAAAAAATGAATAATGAAGATTTTTTATTTGCTGAAAAAAAAATTGGCGCATAGGTTCTGAAAGTTGCTGAGATTTTAAAATGTTCTACAGTTTTAAAAGATTTTGCCATCTAGGCTGTCTTCCTCGTAAAAACTGATACAAAAAATCTTTACTTTATGAGATTTGTCTTATAAAACCTGATAAAACATCATAAATCTCGTAAAACTTTTCTAACAGATTTGACATGGTTTTTTTGGTAGGGAGCTGTGTTAATTAAATTTAATAACAAAATTAATAATAAATTCTCAATGTCTAGTGCAGAAGGTCAAAAATTCAAAAGTTTTTTCTTTTGGTAAAATTCTCTGTTTTATTGTTTATTAAAATTAATAACTCTTATTGGGTTTCCTTTAAATATGAACAGTACTTCTTGCTTGCCTTTAGCAACATTTTACAAAAACGAAAAATTTACATTAAGATGATATCATCACCAAAAACACGGCTAGAAATGCAGAAATTATAAAAAAATTAAGAAAAAAAAATATTTTAATCAAAACTAATCAAAAATCTTGTCAAAAACGTTCGAAATAAGTTTTTTATTTTGGTTTTTTTGAGATTTTGAATATTAAACAAAAAACTTTAAAAATATAAGACAAAATTTAAAAATAATCTCCACATTACTTTACTATACCAACCAGAAAAATATTTACATGAAAATACTCGAAAAATAACCAACCTTAAAAAACTTCACAAGAAATTAAGTAATAAGTAATTCAAATTTTGATTCTGAAATATTAAATAAAATTTGATTAATGCCATGTCACTTCCAAGGTAACTTCATCTAATCTATACATATAATAAATTTATAGATAGACCACTTCTGTAAATTCAAATTTGTTTTCTAATTTTTGATATCAGCTTCTAAACAGACGATATAGACACCAAAAATGTAATTTTTTTGAATTTTTGTCTGTTTGTTCCAGCATCACGCAAAAGCTACTGAACTGAATTCCTTGGATTCCGGGACAGGCTTTATTTCATTAAAATCGGTTCACGGAAACAAAGATCATTTAAAGCAAAATAAAACGGGAAAACTCGCAGGTAAAGCAGGTATATGATTGAATGAAAGGGTTTGAGGGAAAGGCAAGGGACAAAAGGAGAGAGTGGAAGGGGAAGGGGCTTAAGGTGAAGGGGGGAGGGGCAAGGAAACGAAGTCGCGGGCAATGACTAGTTCAAAAATAAATTTCAAAATATTAATAATTTTATGCAAAAAAAATGCAAGAGTTTAAAAGACCCTACCTTGTGATTCCAGTATTTCTATAACTTCCTGGCTTTTTACCTTTTTCAATTACTTCGTCTACACTACGGTAGTAGTAACGGGACTTGTGTTTGGACGGGACATCGTCCCGCTTCCATCTGAAACTTTTAATGCTGTCTTCTTCTTTCAGTTCGGATTTTATTTTGGATTCTTTTGGCTAAAAACGTTAGGATTTTATTAAAACTAGTACCACTGTTTTTTTTTACTTAAATCTGGAGAAAATTATTAATGCTTACTTTGACTTGCGCAATGCTAGCTGGCTTCTCTGGGCCATAGGCTCCAATAGCTCCCCTGCCTTTCCTTAGATGTGCCTCAACAGGAGCTGAAATACCTTGCAGGCTTTTCCCCAGACCTTTGCCAGGTTCAAAACCCATTTGAAGTAGAAGTTTTGCACCAATACCTAAAAAATTCAAAAATTAAAGTTTCTTAATGTTGTTATAAAATTATATGTTTAATTTTATGTACATACCTTTAGTGTGCTTTTCCCAATTTCCCACTCCTTGATTCATCAAAGACTTGTCGACTTGGTTTCTTGTTCTAAAGCCAGCTATATCAGCTGTTATCTCTGTGACTGTGGATTGTGTGGATGTCATTTTTGAACGAGATTTTCCAAAACCTTTAAAAATATTATAATTTCAAAAAGGTTATTTCATGTTTTTTTCCTCCATAAAATTTATGGATAAAAACCCACTGACCTGCTCGTGGAGCCATATCATCATCAGAATCAGAGCTGTCTCTTGTTTTAAATGAAGTTGAGGGCTTCTCATCATCGCTCTCTTCAGATTCCATTTTTATTTCTTCTTTTTTCTCTTCCTGTTTCTTCTTTTTGCCCACCTGATGAACGCCACCCATAACAAAACCGATTGGAGCAGAGTAATTTTTAGGTTTCTGTTTATTTTTAGAGTATTTTGTTTCATCTTCCTCTTGATCACTGTCATCTGCCCAAATACCTATTGAAAGGAGAATACATCAATCATCAAGTTGCGTTCATATTTAAAAGGTAAAAAACTAAATATTTTGACTCTTATGGTTTAATTATTTAAAATAGAATTTAAGTGGCAAAGGTCTAATCAATTAAACAAATAAACTTTACAACAACAACAAAAAATTAAAAAACCATAATAACAGAGATTGAGGACGCATAAAAGCGGTACAAAATGACAAGTTACTATATGTGACTTTCACCAGATATTTCCTCCTGAATATGTCAACATAAAGTCACATGGGTAGATTGTAGATTGCAGGGGGAGTCGTTTCAGCTCTTTTAGCTGCACGGCACTGCTTCCTTTGCAGAAATTTTGTGCATGACTCTACATCTTAGTTCGTGTCCAGGAATTTAAGGCTTCTTCCAAAGGAAGCTATTTTCTTGGAGGATAGTTGGCCCACTTCATAGATAGATGGCGGTACCTCCTCGAGGCGCTTAAGCCTCTTCCAGAGTTGGGCAGGGCTTTCACAGAGTAAGTGTTCTGCGGTCTCTGTTGCGGGTTCATAAAATCTGCAGTGGTCATCTTCTGCTCTTTCTATTACCTTTGGCTGATAATTTACCGGACAGTGTCCGGTGAGCAGTCCGACGACTCTTCTCATGTCTCTCCTGTTCATGTTTATGAAATTTTTTTTTTTTTTGATGTGATGATGAACCTTTTTGCCTGTCTTAGTCCTGGAGTGTGTCTCCAGTGTTTTGACAATTGGTCTTTTTCCCAATTGTTGAGTTCTTTTAAAATGTGGCTTTTCATGAGTCCACAGTAGGGCTCTGGGCCATAATATGGCGTTTGAGCACCTTGTTTTGCGAGGGTATCTGCTTCCTCGTTGCCCGCTATGCCTTGGTGTCCTGGTACCCACATCAACGTTACCTGGCTGTGGGTTGCGAGCACTTTTAGGGTTTGTTTGCATTCTCAGACTAGTTTTGACGCATATTTATATGTGTTTAGGGCTTTTAAAGCCGCTTGACTGTTGAAAGTATAAAGATGTGTTTTTTTTTGAGGCCTGGTTGAGACACTCTTGTGCACACATGTTGATTGCAAGCAGTTCAGCTTGGGATATGGTGGGATACATTCGCAGTGACTTCGATAGCTTAAAGTTAGGGCCGGAAATGCCCAATCCGGCTCCACTCTCAAGTTTGGAGCCGTCAGTGTACCAGAGCGAGGCGTTCTCGGCTTGTGGTAGTTGGTTCGGTTGGTTTGCTGGCATTTTCCAGTTTTATTTTTTTGAGGATGCGGAGGTGACTCCTCAGATCTCCAGGCTTGAAACTACCTATCGGGAATAGCCTATGAGCACTACTAATTGCCTCTTTTTTCACTCTAAGATGAAGTGTAGGCACGTATAGCAGTATTTCCAAGGCTGCGGTGGGGCAGGTTGAAAATTCCCAGACAGATCAGCCTTTCACATGGGTAACATTAACTTCTTGTAAAGTCGTTAAAAAATGCAGGTGTATCCTTTATTCCCGTTTGAAGTGTCAGTAGCTTTCAAATGTTTGACCTTGAAAGAAAAAACTTTAATTTAACATTGTTTACTTATTATTTTTCCACGATTTTTTCGGGGGTAATATCATAGTGTATCTTAATTTTTCCCGAAAAATTTTTTGTTTACAAATTGCTTTGAAACCAGTTATCTAGAAGTTTTCCACAGGAAAAATTAGATGCACAAATGGTATTTGGTAAGATTATTTTACGAATTGAAAGACACAAAATTAAAAAATTTATTGACAAAAATATTCTTTGTTTGACAACTTCTCAAATTTTTTCCGGAAAAATTGACATTTAGGACGCGATTCTTCAAAAACCATCAGAAAATCTCGCCCTACAAGAAAATCTGGCGATTTTTAAACACAAGTTTACGCCAACTGCTTTTTTGTCAGGAGCAATATTCTTTAAAATATAGTTTCTTAGTACTGTTCCAGTAAATAAAAAATATGTCAATTTTAATTTTTGATGGCAGCCTAAACAAACCTTCAAAATACTAAACCATAGATAGCCATGGAATATGTCACTCTCACTGTTCAAAAAAGTCACACAAATTCTGTCATTCCTTTTACATGGTGAGGATTTTCGTCACTTTTAAATGTTTACTGGTATACCTAGTAGCAATTTAGCGCTGCCCAATACCTTCACATAGGTCAATCAACTCCAACCGTTTTAGTGTTATTTTTTCGACCTTCGCCGTCATATTGACAAAACGTCGAAAATAAAACGGGCGAGGTTCTGATACGTTATATCCCTCTCCTCATTTCTTATAATAGAATGATTTTCTTGCTTAGAATATGTAGTTTGACTGTTTCTGAGAACATCCAGGTATGTTAATAAATCTGCCTTGAAAGTTTTTTACAGGTTTTTTGTGTGTTTTGTGTGTGTGTTGGGTTTGGTTGGTTATTTTGGGTTGGTTATTAGTATTTCGTGTTTTTTTCGATCTTATGTACTTTCGACCTTTTGTTGGGATGTTGGGTTGGTTATGTTAGGTTGAGTTGGTTATGTTGGTTATTTTGGTTATTAGTATTTCGTGTTTTTTCGATGTTATATACTTTCGACCTTTTGTCATTTCGACCTTTTGATATTCGACCTTTCGTAATTTCGATCTTTTGTAATTTCGACCTTTTGTAATTTCGATCTTTTATATTTCAGACCTTTTGGTATTGGACATTTGGTAATTCAGACCTTTTGGTATTCGACCTTTTGTAATTTCGACCTTTTGTTGTTTCGACCTTTTTGTCTTTCGACCTTTTGTTTTTCGATCTTTCATCCGCCGCCCCTAAATCGGTAGGAGTTGATCAGCCTGTATGGAGATGGTTATCAAAAAAATGGCGCAGTTAGATACGTTAAGATAATTATTAAGGAGGCTGTGTTTTTATTTTAAATAAGGCAATAAGTAAAGATCGCCACTTACCAAAATTGTGATGAGTGAGATTTTCTGCCGTTTCTATAAAACCTTAGTTTACGTCAAAATACGTTACTGTGACGGATCGAAATATAAAGGAGTGAAATAATCTTGAAAAAGTATATAAAAATGTTATAAAATTTAATTCTTCCAAATTTTGTTGTATTCTTCCAAATTTTGTTGTTCGCGCCACTATCTATAAAAACTAAAAACCTTTTGGGAAGTGAGTGAATGCCATAAAATTTTGAAGAACAAACCAAGGTTTAAAACTCCTAGAATATATAATATAATCAGTTTCCCTGTTGCAAAGTTGTCTGAACAATAAATCAATTTATTGTTAATGAGGCAAAAACTCTTCATGGCGTTTTACAAAAGATGTATATGGGTCGTCCTTGAAAAAAGGTAACATTGCATGTAATTGGTTTGTAAATTTAAAACCACTTATCCTTTTGAAAACAAAGTAGGAGGATAGTTAGTGTACTCAAAGGCTAACATATCCAGCAGTAATGAACTCTCCAAGAAACGTCTCCATGGAAGAAAAGTTATTCACACCATGTGACATGTCACGTGGTGTGATCTGTAATTTTCAAAGTTAATAGATTCAGATATAACAAAAAAACACTTTAGGATCATAAAATTTATTTAGATTTTCAGAAGTCAATTTATTTTTTGCAATCTATAAAGAATTTTACATGTTATGTAATTTACAGGAGCAGTCTCCCTAAGCCCACAGATAGCTTGTCGGGAGAGTGATCCGGGTCAGTAGAAAAAGTAATATGCTTATATAATAACATATCACATACTTAATTTAAGATGTCATTACTTAAACCTAATTATATCACATTTCACTTATTTATTTTGTGTTACTTAAGATATTATAATCTAGTTTATGTATATTACAATTTACAATAAAGTTAAAAAAAATTTATAAAGTTCTTATCTTATTTTTATTTTATAGGTTTAAGAGCTATATATGGATACAGAAGAAAACTATTCAAAATAACTAAAAATAAACAATATGCACCCGCTCCGCAACCACTGCAGCGATCCAAGAAGTCTCCTCGAGTCTGCAAAATCTGAGGCATTAATTACTTTATTAGAAAAATTAATATATATATATATATATATAGTTTTTTTTTTAATTGTCATTATAAGAGTGTATATTTTAGATTAAAGTCTATTTTAAAATTGGTAGTCTGGTTGTGATGTTTTCAAAATTTTCAAGAAACCAATGAGAGGCCTTAGCAGAAAATTATTTTTTATTATTGATGTTTTTTATAGAGTTTGGAATTAAATTATATAGCCTGGGCCCTATAAAGTAAATATGCCATTGGCAGACTGAAAAATTTACTCTGTTAAGAAAAATGTGATCTTGCCTTACAGATCTGGTATTGATAGTGTGGGTAGGTTGTATTGTATAATTTAAGTGTGTTTTCTTATATATATTTTTTATGTATAATTCTCTTAATGATAATGATTTACATAGGTAAAAACTCAAAAACTTAAATCCTAAAAAAATACCTTGATATAAGTTTTTTGTCTTAATCAAAAAACAAAAATTGATTTTGAATTGATTAATTGATTTTGGTGTCACTCGTGTGATCACATGCAGTCACAGATTTTTTTTTTTAATCTGACATTACTGCATACAACACCAAACTCATTTACCTGAAAATGGAGAAGCACGGAAGACACAGTTTAGGAGTGTAACCTGAAATGTGTTACATAATTCAGTTTTTGTGAAATTTTGGTGGTTTTAAAACAGTATTAACATTTTGGCCGAGATAAATGTCACATGTGTTTCTATATATATATATAAGGAGTACATGGTAAGATATTTACTTTCAAAAATGTGATTTAAGTATGAAAAGTAGGTATTTTACTAACATTAAAATACAAAAGTAGTAACTTTTTATTTTTTTTTTTTTTTGACATTTTGCTAAATATGCCTTTCAGAATCCATCAGATGCATATCAGATTCTCTATTGGGGCCAGTCATGTGAAGTTGATAGAAACCCGTTAGTCTTGTAAACCAATTTTCCAACAACATAAAATTCTAACTTTGTCTAGCATATTAATTTTGGAGGCTGCATTGTTTGCTAAAGGATATGCTCATAAATTCCACAGAATATCCACCACTCACATATACCAAAGCCGAAAAAATAACAACAGTATTATCAACAATTACCATTTGTGAACATTTAGGAAAAGCCCTCGTTTTTTCCTCAGTTCCATTTTCAAGAAAACACCGGAATATATTAAACAAATTATTTCATGTAAGGCATTCAAAAAAGAAATGGCTGATCATATTTGAAGACTAAAATATTAAGTTTTTTGCTTTGCTTAAGTAAGCGTTTTTCAGATTTTTTGTTTTAAGTAATAGGATAGGAGTATTTCATTATTATTTTCATTTGACAATGTATATAGTTTTTAAAAAAGCCTTTGTACAATATTTATTAAACTAAAACTAAACTAAACTATAATAATATTAATGGAACTTGTATTTTTGTAACAAAATATTACTTCTTGGTCTGTAAATTTGAGTTATTTGTTTTCCACATTTTATTTTCAATGAAGAAAATAGAAAAGAAGACTCTTTGTGATACCTAATTCAAAACAAGGCTTTCAGAAGAGACAATAGCAATAAAACCTTAATTCTAAACTTAAAATATTACCAAAAATAATCCAAAAAAAAACTAATTCTTCTACTCAGCATCCAAAAGGCACACAAATCTTTATGTTACAAAGTTATGGTACAGCCATGATGGTAATTTAAGGCCTAAAATATTTGAAATTTACTCGTTTTTGTTTATCGGATTTTTTTATAGGTTTTTCAAATTTTTAAGCCATAATTTTTACCATATTTTATAGTTTTCTTTCTAAAATGTCGATTCCTAGAATAAAAAACTCATTTTCTTCAAGTATTCACTGTTTTTCTAGCTTTTTAAAAAAGTACTGCCAACAAATAATTTTTTCCCTGTAAAAATTTAAAAAAATTTAAGGATGTTGAAGAGAGAAAACAGTACTATAATTTTAGAGAAGGCTGAAGATAATTTAATGCCATTTTTTTTAAATAAAAATTTCGAATTTTCTGTTTTGTCACTTGTCTGTCATCTTGAGTGGTGTTGTGCATGATTTTTATTTTACCATTTTTATCCAAAAAAAAGGCAAAAATTGTAATTTTTTAAAGTGTGTAAGACATAAGGTAGTATTAATCTATTTTAATCAAAGTTCTTTACAGTCTTTAAAGTTACCAAAAAACGTGTCCTACTTTAAAGTATTCTAGCACATCTAAAAATATTTTAAGAGGAGTTTATCTAAATTATTTTTATTTTCTTTATTGGTCCAGATAGGTATATTTTTCTTGAAATTCCAAAGTCTCTATAGTTTAATTCATAAGTATTCTCTTTAGGCTTAAAAAAAGATCTTGTTTTGATTGTTAGCTCTTAAAATATACATTTTTTAAGATCAGAAATAAATGTTTTATTTATTTTTATTTAATTTTTATTTATTTACGGGTAACCCCCATTAATAGTTTTGAAATTGAACAACAATCTTCATATCATATCTTTAAGATAAAAAAAAAAGATAAAAAAGAACTAATAACAAAAAAACACAACAATATTGCACTAGTTTCACTTCACTTCCTAGAAAGTAATTCTGTTTAATTGACTGTTAAACTTGCCTAAAGTTAAGTCACATAATTCTATGTGACTATCATTAATTAATTTACAATATTGATCTATTGGAGAGTTTTGTCCATAATGGGGTTTTCCCACATTTTTGGGAAGCAACGGAATTTGGTACCTTAGAGTGAGTTATCCAAAACGCATTTATTATTTCTTCTGAAAAACTCTTGGTTTTGTAGAAAAAAAATTTTAAAGTTGGAGTTCTACAAAAACGCTCAAAAAAATTTTTTAGCCAACTAACTTTACGAGAAAAGTAGCGAGTGGTGACCTTTTTCTCAGCCTCTTCCTAACTTCAGTTTAATGCTTAGCTGTCACTAAATGTCATTTCTGTTTAGTAAATAATCTGTTAAAAGTTGTATTTATTTTTTCTCGAGCTTTTTCTGCATCAAAATGAAAAAGTGCGTTTTCCGCGGATGTGAAAATAAATATTCCCCTGGAAATTTAAGATATTTTTGCCCTTCCCTTTGTGACCAAGAAGAAAATTGTGGCTCTAGAGGCACTAAAGCTGAAAAAATTATCCACGGCTGGGCGCAATAGTGTGTGAAGATCACAGCTGAAATTCAAATACAACCCCATTAGAGACATCGCCACCCAAAGGAAAAATTTTTCTTTACAAAAAAATATTTCATGATCATGTAAAAAAATATAGGTTTACCTTTGATGGTTCTCGCGTAAAATAACCCTCATACAATCTGTTAAGACAAGTAAAATTTAGTTCACTTCTTGTTTAACCCATTATTCTTATAGCAATAAAGTTTTTAAATAAAAAAGTAAATAAAAAAGAGTTTTACCAACCACCACTGGTTTCAGACACAGTCCATCCACCAGTCGGCCCTTCAACTATAACGAATCGATAACAAAAACAATGAACTTTACAAAATACACCGGAGTACCACAAGAATACATACCGGGTGTGACTTGGAGAATAAACGCAAACATGTGTTTCACCCTTACGCCATAAGGTTTTATAGACAAATAATACGAACGATCAAACCAACAAGTCATGAACAAATGCTCGGCAAAACATTATAGATAACAGGATGAGAAATGATGGCTACTATGGATAGTGGGAATTTGTTTGAAACCAGTCAGTGGTAGAACTAGTGGAGGATGCCAAAAATCCAATAGTTTTGTGTTGGTAAAACTCTTTTTTTTTATTTATATTTAACTCCACTATAGACATTGGGAATTTATATCTCATTCTGTAATAAGACTTTTGTTGATTTGCTTAAAAACTGGAAAGAAAAGATTTATTTAAAATTGACCGAGCCAAACTTCCCACTTATGACATAGAAAAGTCTGATAAGGTCAGTCCTCCCCACCTTTATGGGAATCTAGGGACGTATAAAACTTCTGTAAAAATTTTTTTTAGCTCCAGTGATGGGAGTGAAAAAATATGGTAAATCACTTCAAGTTATTTTTTTTTCTAATATTTTTTCTTCAAGTTTAGTGGAATTTTTTTAAACTTATATTTAAATTTATTGCCTCAGGGTTAATTTTTTTGTAGTTTAAGAAGTTCATAGCAAGTAATTTAGAGAGATGCATTGATTAGCAAGAGTCAATGTTTCTTCCCAAATTTTTCTTAAACCAAAAACTTCTGGGTTAGTTTACCTGCCAAGGACTGGGTTGGGGTCGAATCTCGTCTTAATTTTAGATGTTGGGAAAATCAAGTTACTAATGCATTGCAGACGAAAATTTGTGAAAAATGATATTAAAAATGACATTATTTTCCCCCCTGCACAAAAACTTGTAAAATGTAACCGTATTTTAATGTATTGTACCAAAGGTCAAAATAGTGAAATTCTATGAGGATCTTATATGATAGGACATATGAGCCGTCAAATAACAGATGTCTGGCAAACACCCAAGAAGACTTTTTTCTCATAACTTTCAACCGAAAAAAATCTTGGGTGGAAAAACGAAATTCAAAATTGGATGCGTTTTTTTTAACTTCTTTTTTTTATTTCTCTTTTGTTTCAATTGCCTTAGGAGCATATTCCTATTGGAAATATTAACACGCCATCGCCAGGACGAACCCATATCAGATGACTTATAATAAAGTACAAGTGCGGAATGATGCCTATTTGTGAGTGATTCAAAATGATGTTTGGGGTGGGCGCCTAGTGGTTTTATACTGTCTGAAATTGTTTCAATCTTTTTTTAGAAGCATGTTCTGTAAATAAGATTCATTTTGGGACCTTCAATGGAAAAAATTGTCATTTTTAATATTACAATAGTTTTATATAATTTTTATTTTTAATAAGTGAAGTAAAATAAAATCATTGCCTGTTCTTTTGTTTTGTAAGAAATAAATATATACCTACTGTAAATTTACCATGTTTTATGTATCCTAAAACTCAAGCTTTTAAAGGCGGACAAAAAAATATCAAGACTAAAGTTAAATAGTTTTATTAAATAATATGGTCAAAAATACGTACTATTTAAACAAAAGGAGTGTTAGATACACAAGAAAATAGTAAATTATTAATAAAACAAAATAAATAAATGTACTATTTTAATTATACAATTTTTTATTATTCTAAATATACAAAACTTTAATTTTATATCTGAAGGAATCCAGAGAGGTGGAAAAAAATATCCAAATTATTAGCAGAGCTACACATTCTTCGTATAGGTCTATTAAGGTTGTAATTTGTATTATAATATTCTAAGTTAAAAATATTCCTATTTCTTGTACTCCGCTGTGGAACCCTTAAGCCAATTCTATGTATTAATTGACGAGAATCAAACATTGCATTTCAAATCTTGAAAATAAAAGCTAGATCAAGACATTACTCGACGGTTTTCAAGAGTTGTGACCTTTAGAAATTTTAAAACATCACAATAAACTATTTCCCCAGATAGAATTTTAAGTTTAAAAGCTACAAAACATAAGAATTTCTTCAATACCCTTTCCAGATATGGAACTACAATATTCTAATATTGATCTAACAAGAGAACAATAAACATTTTTAAAACAGATTATATTTTTAAATTCAGATAGGCTCCTTTTTAAGAAACCCAGTAGTTTAAAAGCTTTGTTACAGATAAAGTTATAGTGATTTTTAAAGCTTAAGCTTGGGTCAAATAATACCCTTAAGTCTTTAAATTTTGTGAAAAAGTGTTGAGATCATTCTGCACTCTTTCACAATCCCTAAAATCTTTAACAATTCTAAAAATCTTTTAATCGTCTGCATATAGAAGGATTAGACAGCAACAGAAACAGTCTGAAATATCATTAATAAAACAAATGAAAAGAATTGTAGACATAGGTCCCCTTGTGGTACTCCAGACTTCACTAATATCTCTTCAGAGAGACAATTTTTTATCCTAACAGCCTGTCTTCGGTTCTTATTATGCCAAGATTTGTACAGGGAATCAAAACAATGTATTAACATCAATCAGTGAAGATTTTTTTTCTTTCAAAATCTTTGTCAAAAGACCTTTTTAGCAATACCAAAAACCTATAATTTATTTGGCGGTACCTTACATTGAGGTTTTATCTCTTAACAGTTTTTTTAAGTTTTTGATAGTCCTGTCATAAGACTCATCTGTAAAAAATTGTGCTCCACCAATTTGTATAAAATTTTAGTATATTGTCATAGTCAAAATACACAATACAGAAATCATAACGAAAATTTCATAAAAGTGTTTTATAACACTTATTTTAAGTCTTTAGTAGTTATGCTCATTGATTTTTTAGCAATCTGAGTACTTGGGTCATCAAACTATAAATATATTAATAGCAGGTTTTAAATTTTAATCACGATATCTGATTTACCCTGTACATTATAAATGGTTTACATGAAACAAAAAATGTTATTCAAATTGGCGAAAAACAATGTTTCACATAGAACACTTCAAGATTTGATAAAAAACGGTACTTCACTTTGGGGTTCATTTGTGATCTATCACTTTGAAGTTTCTACAGAGATAAAAAAATTCAGGCTGACAACATTTTTTGGAGTTTATCATATATTTTTGTGATTTTCACAAAAAAAAATCCATGTTTTATAAATAATTTCCGCGTTTTATTAAACAACTCAATGTTTTGCATTAGTTTAGGTAGTAACTATATTTTTGGTATTACTGTAAGTATGCGCGTTTTGAGATATCTACATTTTTTATGGCACTTTGAGATTAAATTTTTGTTTTATGACCAGATATTTAAGTAACGAATGAGACTTTAAAAAAATATAAACATTAAAAAACAAAAAAAAAACGCAGATATTAATTAAACAAACACGGATTTTTTAAAGTGCTTTAGCAGACACATATATCGCCCAAAGAACCTTTTCTTGAATATCTCTAGCTAGCAGCTACAGTAAGTAAGGATGTTTTTAGAAGTTCAACCCTCTTTCCAACCTCCCACGACCATTAAAAACTCATTGCTTGATGCCAAAGATATTTTGTAAATTTTTTATAAAAATCGGTTTAGCAGCTCTCCACTAATGTAACAAAAAGACACCACACCAAAACATGGGTATTGGCTTCTCAGGTACAAGCCTGATTTTGAAATTTTAATTTTTTGAGTTTCCTTCAAGACATCATCTTTAACTTTTTCCCCCTCTCCACTGCCTCAGTGCCCAGGTGTTTACAAGCGCCAAAAATAGCCTCAGTTAACGTTATTCTGCCAAATCGCAAGCTGTGCCATAATGGAGAATTGGCTTGAAGTCGAGTATCCGTTTCAGCTTCAACACACAAGGAATCGCTCATATTTGACCGCATGTAATTAATGAACCTGTCAACATTCCATTTGGTCCATTTTCTCTGCAGTTTTAAACTTGAACCAGAGCTGGTATACATCGATATAGGTGTACTTGTCTTCAGATCGCAAAATGGTATATATTACCCCTTTGTTATCTGCGCAGATTTACATTAATTGAGACACATAATTATGACTTTTTGGTCCGAGGGCTGGCACGTCTTCGTTTAAGTGACTGCAAATCCATTTTAGCATTTCCAACATCATTGTAGAGGTGCAGGCTGGTTCTTCACTTCTTCTGTGAAGCCAAAAAAGGACAGCAATGGCATGCTTGCAGCCCCCTGTAAGTATCAAAAAAGAAAAGTTAAAAACAGTTAACAATTTTCTAATAACAGGTTAAAAGGAGACACATTCTGCTTGCGTCTTTTTTTATCTTGTGAAAACTAAATTTGCATTGTGTGTTCCTAGCTTAACAGAAACTGGTACAAAAAATACATCATAGTTAGAAAATACCAGAAAAATATTTTTTAAAACATGGCACCAGCAGGCATGTATAAATTTTATTTTTCTTCAATATCTCCAAAATTACTGATCTGCTAATTTTTGTTGAAAATATAATTATTTCTTTTAATGTGAAAACTGTATGTGTGTTGCTAGCTGATACGGTTTGTGGGTTATGATTTTCAACCCCGTTTCTTACCCTCTTTACAACCCTCATCCCCATCAAAAACTAATCAGCTCATTCTTTGGTTCCAAAGGATTTTTGTGCCAAATTTCATCAAAATCGGTTAACTTTAGTGGCTTTTCAGTCATCGTTGTCCAGACAGACAGGCAGGCACCAATTAAGAAATTTTGTATTTAGGTCTTTCATGTTTATTTGAGTTATTTTGGTATAAATAAAGTGTTTTTTTTTCGCACATATTTTTTTTTGAAGTTAGGAATGCCCCCCACCAGAGAAATGTGAAATGACGCCGAAATTTGATAATTAAACAAGTCTCGGAGATGGTTTGGGGATACAACCTTTTAATGTCTAAAAAAATTATTCCAATGTTCATAGCTCCTCATTTTGTCCTAACAAACGTAACTTTTTGTGTTGGTATGCTCTAAAAACTCTATGCATAAAGGTCAACTTTTAAAAAATTTAAAGCAGTTTTACTTGGATTTTCCACCCCAGATATGTACAAAAAAAAGAGCAGCGCCTAATATTCTGTAAGTTTGGATACCTTAAAGATATAATTTTCCTACCAGGTGTAATTGCAAAATAGTGCCAGCTGCTATTCTGAAAGTTATAATTTTACCTCTTTTTCTCAAAAAATGTAAATAATAACAATTATTAAGTAATTTTAAGAAGACTTTAAAAAGAGATTAACCAAATATTTTTTTTTAAATGTAATGTAAAATGTGTATAGTTTCAAGTTTTTAAAATTACCTGCAGAAGCAGAACAATCTTTGCACTCAGAATGCAGCACTTTTTCCTCCTTCTCATTAACAGAAATTTCCACAGTATAAGGAGTATTTCTTACTCTGTGCTCCGGAGTTATTTTCGCCTTGACTGTGCAAACATCTCCTTCTCTCTTAACTTGTCACCATAGACCTCCTTCGTAACTCTAAAATAAACAATAACACTTAAGCCTTCAATCATCTCACTTTTAACACCAAATCAACCAGACCATGTACATTTTTAAGGTACAAACAAAGTAAAAATAATTTCATATACACGTAGAATTGCAACTCTCATATGACACGAGAATAACTGATAGATAGACAAAACTTCATATGTCCAGTTTACATACCATGAGTCCTCTAGGTATGGCAAAAGTTTAGAAATCATATTTTTTTTGTAATGCACTGAATGGCATGTGGTGACACTTCATTAGCTGTTAATTTTTCATGCTATGATATTTTTCATAACATGAATTAAATTTGGAAATTCTTTGAGATTAAAAATATAAGATAAAAAAAATACAATTTTTTTTAATATTTTTACAAATCTGTCTTAGTTATATACCTCAAAATAGTTTTCCCAGATTTTACAGCTGTGGTTAATTATTTCTGATAAAGCTTTTCTAACATTTTGTTTTAAATTTTATAGCAAAATTTTAGGTGTACCTACAAATGACTTTTTTATTATCTTCACATTTTGCAGCTTTTCACTGTTACAAAAAAATCCAGGATGTTTAAAATATAGTAACTGTAATAAATTACTTATTTACTGTCATTTATATTTTGCTTTTAATAAGTTGGTCAAAACCTTGGTCAAAACTAGTAAGAAATCCTGTTGAGTCCAATATTTCCTTGAATATCTGAAAAACTACAAATCTGATATAGTTTTTGTTGGAACTGTAATCCATCCATCTAAATATTAAAACCGTGTGTGGCTAGCTGCTAAAAGTATATTTTATTTTCCTTGAATATTTCAAGAACTACAGATCTGACTTCAACGTAAATGTAATTGCTAGCTGCTACAATTCCACCCTCTTCACAACAAATTAATTGACTATTATATAATGTTTTGTTTTAAAAGTCATTTTAATTAAATGTTTGGGATTTTCTTTGAAAGATACTTGAATGATTTAATAAGCTAGTCATCAGGTTTTATTAAACCCAAAATCCTAATTTTAAATATTTATTTTTAGTTTAGTTTTTTACTTTATTGACATTCTTTTGTATTTTTTTTAAACTAGCTTTTGCTAAGTATATAAATTAACCTTGAAATTAACATTGCATTTTTCTGAAAAAACTTTACTGTCATAAGCCTAATGTGTTAGTAAAGAAATTTGATGGTAATGTGGCACTAAATTATCATCATGTCAGAATTTAGCTCAATCTTGATAGTTTAGAGAGGCATAAAAAATTACTGACATTTGTTTGATGCATAAATTAATTAACGGTCTAACTGACTGTTAGACATCATCATACTTTTCACATTACTTTTCATACAACTGATTATGGACAAAAAAATAATTTATTGAAAGAACTTTATTGCTTAACTCAGTAACCAGTTATTAATGTTTTTAATGTATCTGTTAACTCCTTAAAAAGACTAACAAAAAGAATCTTACCAGACTAAATATTTTTTTTAGTTAAATTTTATACTGTTGTGTGTCTGTTTTCAAATATTTTGCATTGTTCATACTATAACTCCTACTATACTATATTTCATGTCTTTATTTATTAATTAGTATTCAGTGTTGACTATGTAAAATTTTTTTCTTTTGACAAGGTATTGATTTTAATGGGGTTTCTGTTCCCTATAAATATAAATAAATAAATTGTGCTGAGGTCCTTTCTCAAAAAGTTACCTTGCTTTTTCTTACTTGGCATAAAAAAGTAACAAGGTTTGAATTTTTGTAATCGGGGAAAAAAAAGTTAAATTTAAAAAAATATGTACAGGGTGTCCAAAAATCATATTTCAAGTCACTTGACAAGGTTTTTATAATAAATGTTTAACAGCCTTACTCATATATTTTGACACAATTTGGATTTTTAATGTGCGCAGTTAAACCATACTCACTTCCAGTCTTAACATTCTTCATCTCAGCGCTAAAGAAATCCATATTATCCAAATAATATAAATTAATCATCTCATGATCCACTTTGGGTAAGTTGTTAGAATCACCCTTCACAAATCCCTTCTCCATATTCTGAGCCATATTCTCTAAAAAAAAATCAAGAAAAAATCTTAACAAAATTCAAAAAGTTAAAAAACTACTTACCTACAGCTCTCTTTAAAAGTCTTTTTATCAATACTTTTTTTAATATAAATATTGAAACCTTTAAAATAAGTGCAAAAAAATTAAAAGAACAGAATATTATCGCTTTAGAATAGATAGCTATATTTGAAGTCTGAAAATACCATCATGGCTGTACCCAAGGGGTGAACCAATCCAGCAAGTGCACAAAATATTTGGCAGGAACTATATTTTAGCACTTGCAGGCTTCCTATATTATTAGTTTCATTTTATCCTAAACCCAGGAGGAACTGGAATATGGACACTTTTTACAGGAGACGTACAAAATATGGGATCATTTCACCCGTTGGCTGTACCAATATACAGATTTTAAACAATAGCAGAACGAAGTTTTTATAATGTTACTAGTATGAATCTACACTTTTGCAAGCAAATAAGAAAAGCTATCAAAAGATATAGATTTTAGGAGAAAATTCTGTCTTCTAATAGACATGTAGCAAGCATGAAAATTCTTGGATCTGGGGTTGAGTTTTTATGGTGGTTTTTGACGATGCATCAGAAAGCGGCTTTATATAAAGAGAGTGTCTAAAGAGCCGACAATTTATTATGTGTTTTTCATATTTTCGTTTTTTTTCAAACTAAATTAACCCAACCTAACCTAAACAGACTCAATCCAACTTATTAAAAGCCAAAACACCCCAAAAAAAACACACTTTAAACTAAATTAACCCAACCTAAACAGACTCAAACCAACTAAATTCACCCAACCTAACCTAAACAAACCAACTTATTCAAAGCCAAAACAGCCCAAAAAAACACACTACAACCCCTACATCTTCTTTTGGCATAAAAAAAATGTTTGGGTTGTTTTGGCTTTTAATAAGTTGGTTTGAGTCTGTTTAGGTTAGGTTGGGTTAATTTAGTTTAAAAAAATATGAAAATATGAAACACATAATAAATAATTATTGTCGGCTCTTTACCCTCACGTCTATTCAGCCGAATTGTCGGCTCTTTATAGACACTCCCTTATATAAAATTACTTAAAAAAACTTACCAAATATCAAAATTTGTATGCGCACACTCTGTTAAAAATCGCAATCAAAAGTTCTTATTCTTCTTGTCTCCGAATTAAGCTTATAAACCCAGCTTAAATTTTCTTAGCAGCTAGGGCTATGGTGGACAGGAACCGTACTGTTTGTAATAACATTCACTACATATATAGTTGTATATTACTTGTAGGCTTTCTAAACGACAATATAAACTTCCGCACTACTAAATGTTTATAATTTTATAAATTAACTTCAAAAGAATCACAACCAAAAAAGCAAAACACAAAAAAACGAATTGACAGTATGACTTAAAGTTAGCCGCAGGCCGCAGTTCGCAACCCAGTGGTCCAAATAAAAACTGCACTTGACAAATTACAATGGACCAGCCAAAAATGACGTCACCTGTATTGATTATGACGTCACCTATATTCGTTTTGAAAAATCGTAAGGCCACTGAATCGACGATTAAAAACATTATTTTTCACATAGAAAACCAAAATTTTTTGGGGAAAAAAGTTTTTAGATGGATTTCTTGGACCTTTATGTTTCTGTATATTCCAAAAAAAAGGTAACTTTTTTTTTATGGGAAAGCCCCATTAGTATGGTGGTAAGAGATGTAAAAAGTTATGAAATCTCCTCTTCTATTTTTAGATGGTGTATCGATATTTACATTTAATAAGAGATCAGCACAATCAATTTTTTGCATTTATGAGTTTGTATATAAAAATCACTCCAGCATAGTCTTGTCTATCAGAAAGAGTATTTAACTTTAACCGATTTTCTATAGCAGAATAATTAGGATCATCAATCTCCAGTCCTAATATAAATAAAAGTTTTTGCAATTTCTCAAAACAAACCCTAACATTTTGGATTTTTGTCATTTAATGAATAAAAGGTATCAATTTTGTTGTTACCCTTGAAAAAACTGAAATGAAAACAAAAGCTATGCTGGTTTTTATTTATCAGATTTCGGCTTATCCATTTAAGCTGATCTCCCATTAGACTATCAAATAGTTTTGCTATGGATGACTGAATTCACAACTTCTATAGTAGATAACATTATTTTTTTCACCATTCTTGTGGATAGGGACTACATAACTTTACTTCCATTTAAAAGGATATAGAGATAAATCAAACAATTTGTTAAACAAATAATGTAAAGGTTTAACTAACAAGCATATAAGTAGACTTTTTCAAAAGCAAATTTGGAATCCCAGTGGTTTGGTTTGGAAGCTTAGAAATCTCATTAAAACATTCCGAATGGTTCTAGGAGTGTAGCCAGTTTCAAAATATTGTTTAAACAAGTTTACAATGTCTTGGCTATACTCGGCAAAATTTTAAGCTCAGAGTTTGGTTCAGCTATGATCTAATGATTAAGTTTTCAATATAGATTCAGCCTAGCAAAAGAATCAAGAACTGAATAAGATTGCAACACTTACAAGATTGTGAGAAATGAAGTAACAAAAGTACTATGAGAAAAAAATTGATGCTAATAAATATGACAGTAAAAATATGTGGAAAACAATAAAGGAGTTAGTGTCACATAAAAAGGATGAAAAAATATCTAGAATAAAATTTGACAATGTAATTTTAAAAAATGATAAAAAAATAGCGAATAGTTTCAATTTTTACTTTGTAAAGAGCATTAAAGACATTGTTAAATCAACCAAAAGCGTGAAGGGTCATGATTATGTGCTAGAAAAAATGTCACAAGTTGGTTGTTCCTTCGATAATTTTCAGACAGTCGATTGGGATATGTTGTACTCCAAAATATCAGATATAAGGGAGAGTTCCAGTGACCAGGAAGGAATTGATTTAAGTGCACTTAAACTAACTCTTGATGTTGCAGGCGAATATTTCCTTAACATAATAAATATATCCTTATCAAAGGGAACTTTTTCTGATACCTGGAAATGTTCCACTATATTACTATCTGAAAAAGTCCAATTCTTTGTTCTGAGCATAGACCCATAAATACTTTACCAGTATATGAGAAAGTTTTAGAATTGCTGGTGAAAGACCAGCTGCTTCATTATTTAGATACAAATAAAATTTTAGAGACACCTTTACAGTTGTTGTTATCAGGGTGGAAATCTCAAATACAGAACAAAAAAGTCATTGGTGTAGTATTTTTAGATCTCATTAGAGCTTTTGAGACAGTTAATATTGACCTTTTGTTGTTTAAAATGGCAAACTATGGTATTCGTGGCAAAGTACTAAGATGGTTTAGAAAGTACTTAACCAAGCCATTTCAGAAAGTCAAATTTAAGAAGAATTTAATTCTGATAACATAAGGATAGATCAAGGAGTTCCTCAGGGTTCAGTGTTGGGACCTATTCTGTTTCTGTTGTTCATTAATGATATTGTTCTTCATGTTAAACATTGTCAAATAAAACTATTTGCAGATGATACTTTGCTCTACTTTTTCTGTGATATTGATAAAATTGAAGAAATGGAAATCCTTTTAAAGAGATCTTGAGAATATTAATTAACAGAAAATGGCTTAAAACTAAATGCTACAAAAACAAAATTTATGATTTTTTGCTCAAAGCACCATCTTAATCAGGTTTACAAAGTATTAATGCAACAGTAAAAATAACTATGAATGTCAGTCTAATAGAACATGTCAAATCTGTTAAATATTTAGATGTAATGCTGGACCCTGAACTAAATCTCCAAAAAAAGCATGTTTTTTTGTACAGACTGAACAACAAGGTCTCACCTTTTACTAAACTAATGATTTATAAGTCAATGATTGCTCCCTATTTTGAATATTGTGGTACATTATATCACTATCCTAATTTAAGTCAGAGAGACACACTACAAAAACTGCAGAATCATTGCATGAGGGCAATACTCCTTTGCAACAAAAGAATGCCAATAAAATCTATGCTGGAAAGATCTACTTATAGAATGTTAACTTTTGTTTTTAAACTAAAAAATAATATGTGGCCATCATATTTATCTGATGAACTAATTTATGTGTGAGATATTCATTCATATAAAAATAATTTTTATATAAGCGATTTTGAGAGTGACACTTTGTTTAGTGTAGGCTTAAGAATGTTTAACAGTATTCCTGTAGAATTAAGGCAGTGTGACTATGTGAAAACTTTATAAAATTTTGTTAAATGCTACAGACTACAGAAGTTAGTTCTAATTTAAATAAGTTATAAAAAAAACAAAAAAAAATTGTAAGAGCTTTTATTGCTAATAAAGTGTTTGATTGATAATTCATTGCACTGGAACTTCCAGTTTATACTGGCAAGATAGAAATACTGTAAAATGAAGCTTTTAGATATTTGACTTGATTTTGTGTTTATACAACATTCATAGTTAAGTTGATGTAAGCTGTTATTAAGAATAGTATCTCTAGCTAAGCTAACTGCAGCATTCTTATCATTAGAAAAAATTGCAAAAAACCAAAAGACTGAAGAAAGGTTCACAAGCACTCCAAACTCATTGTTTTGATAGTGTCCAAAAATATAGACTTTCTGAGATTTGTAAATCTCACTCACATACTTCACTGACTCACAGTGCAACTCACAGGCATGCTAGGTGAAAGCTACAGGCAACAAAAAGCTGCTCCACATTTACCTGATTCATGTGAATTTGCACGGAGCTTATGGATTTACGAATTGATTGATTAACAAATGTACAAATGTTTTCACTACTTCTCAAATTTGTAATTTTTATGTCAGTTTTTAACATGTCAGTTTGATAAACATACCTGCCAATGAAATCTGGGGACAATAAACATTTTTTTTTATGACCATAAAAAAGGTTGCAAAAAGGACTTGGGGTACTTCCACTGAGTATACATTAACTCATATTATTCATATTTATAAAAATTGCTTACTTAACTCATACCTGTACCAAAATTCTAAATATTTTAAGCCTCAGGTGGCACCAAATTTTTTAATGTTGCAATATAATAATTTACCTGGCCACCATAAAAACAACAAAACTAATAATAGCATGTGCTAGGGATGACCACTGCACTGTACAATAATACAGGTTTGAGCTCAAGCTTATAGAGGTCACTATGCAGTGTGGCATCAAACACCGCCAAGCAATATTCGCAAGAGAGTTGATTCTAAAAGTGGTTTATACAGTGTACCATCACGCCGGTTGGGTCAGTAATTTGGTGGTTCGTTTTATCAACCACCATGTTGGTAAGAGTTAATTATTAAGTCAAAGTCAACTGACACCTGAATTTCTATGTAAGTATTGAATTTTTGTAAATCTACTAGAAAACTTCTTTTTCTTTAAGCAAAATGCCAAAATTCTTTTTCCTAAACTTTGGTCTTTAATGTTGACACTAATGTCAGGTGCACACATTATTTTGGCCTTTTGTTAACAAAATTTGCGGATCTTCTTGCTCCACAAATATAGAAACTTTTTAACTAAATCTGTTAAAGGTTCAATATCCACTTCTGTAAAAATACTTGAAATATTACAAAAAACAATTTTGAGGTTAAAGAAAGAAAAATATTTTGCCACACTTGCGCAACATAATTTTTATGTTTTTCTTTAAAGTTAAACTGGTTAACTTTCAAGGTCATTCTTTAAGATACGGAAAAGGAACAAGCAAGAACACCGACATCTAAATTTATGAAATTTAATAATCATTAAGGGAAAAAGGTGGTTTCATAAAGAATTTTTCATAAAAAATCAAAAATGGCAGAAAACCGTATACTGCATAATTACCGAAAAAGATACAGCAAGTTACAGAAAAGGAACTTAAGTATGAATCAGTCTTAATATGCCTTTTTTTATCTTTTGCATTCACCATTAGCAGGCACTAAAAGACCTGTATGTATGACATATTTTGATGAAAGACCAGACATTCATGGGTACAAATCACATCCCATAGTACTTTAGTATAAAATGGCCATAAAATTAAACAGTTTATTTCTTCTAGTGTCCCTACACCTTCTACTTTCATTGCGACCACTTTAACCTCGGAAGACTTGTATTTAAACCCCATATTACCATAAATCTGCTGGTGTTTGGTGAAGCCTTTGCGGCCTCGGTTCCTGTTTATATTAAACTCGTTTTCCAAGTCAAAATCGGTGATTTCAAATTTTTCCATCTCGTCGTCCGACATCGTGACTTATTGTTCTTCAATTTGCAATTAGAAAAACTACACAATCTTTGCGAAAAATTAAGAAAATCACTCAAAACGCTGGGACGGAGATTTTTCCGACTTTCGACGTATAAATACGCCAAAAAGTAGCTCCATAGAAAAACAACTGGTTCACGTAGTTCAAATAGCGGCACAGTTGACCAATTCGGAAAAAGAAACCAACGCTAGGCCAGAAAATAGTTTTGTTTTTCGAAAAGTGACCTTAGCAATCAATCAACAAACGGCATAGAAATAGAAAAACGGCATAGAAAAACGGTGACCCCAACCAACACCATTCTCAACTAAAAAGCCTGTTAACTCCTATCGCCTCAGTGCCCTTTAGCCTATTGTGGCTGCCATTTTTATAACCAAACTGACAAGTAAAACATGGATTTTCTGTCAGTTTGTTGTCAATATGACACGGATTATAGGCCAAAGGATACTAAAATGAAAATGAGTTAACTGGCTTTTTAGTTGAGAACGGTGTTGCCTCAACCGGGCTGCCAACAATTCAGTCTATCGTTGTTTTCATACATAGGTTGAAACGAGATAAAGCGCAGCTGAAAATTTGATGATACAAGTACCGTTTACACAACTCATTTTTCATCTTGTATCCTGCTTTAACTCTCAGACCCGTCTCTGTTTGTTTTCTTTGTTTGGAAAAGATCTCAGCTGATTATGTTGTGGTTTTTTGTGACAGATGTTGGGGAAAGGTTTTAATTGTTATTTTTGTGACTATAAAAGTTATTTTTTCGTAAATTTTGCATTTATGTATTTTAAATTTGAGTTTTTATTATTGTTTGAATGTTATTGATTTATTTTAGTGAAAAATATTGAAGATAAATCGTTAAGAACTAATTTTTTTAGAGCTGTGTTTTTAGACTGTTCAAAAAGAAAATGACGCAGTTGGGTAATGAAAACAATTAAATAAATCGTAATTATCGCACTTTATAGTAAGTATTTTGAATTTTTTTTATTATTTTCGTCATTAAACAAATGCGCAGAAAAATATTGGTAGTTTGGATGTCTGCCCTTGAAATGACTGGGATTCTGTTCTGGCCTTAACATTGGACCAACACCCTTTCTGTTGCACAAAGGAAATGGATCATGGCCAAACTCTATTATTGATGCTTTTTATTTTCATCAGATATCAAAAAAACTAATAGGAAAATGTTTAATTTACCTTATATTTGTTCCTTTATTGATTTGAGCTTGCTTTGCCCTTGAAAAATCTGGGATTATTTGTCCTTAACATTGCCCTTGCCTAGTGTGACCATTATTTTTTAGAGCAAAAGGAGTCAGTGCAGACCTGGACTCAAATTCAGGGGGAGCATGGGGAATCAGATTTCAAATTGTTCTGCAAGCAAAACTTTTGAAAAAATTAAACTAAAACTACCAAAAATTAATCCAGTTTTAGCAGGAAGTTCATATTTTGGTAATTAATAATGGTTTTTGTAAAAAAGTAGAAAATTAGGTATCTACCTTAACCTAGCACTGTTAAACTGTTAAACAAGATGTTTAATTTTAAAAATAATACTTATAATAAACTTATAATTAATAATTCTGTGGCACACCCAGGAAAATATTTTTGGGGGAGAAGCGCTCACACTATTTAGTTGAATATTTGTTTAATTTTTGAAAAGCAACTTAATTATTAGAGGAAAGGGGGTAATTAGATTTCGTGACATTGTTTACCTAAAACTTGGCAAACATTTTTATAAAAATTTTTAACACATATTCAATATTGGGTGATAAAAATTGTATAAAATAAAATGAAATTTGTAAATCAGAATGATTTAATAGTGCATCAAAGTTGAGATTTTTACTTATTGCCTCATTTAAAACAAAAAGGCAGCCTCCTTAATGTTTATCCTAACATTGTAAGAGAAACTGCGTGATTGTTTTAACATATTGTAAATTTAATATTTTAAAGATATTCTACAGGAATAGTGTTATGGCATGTAAAAGGAAAGACAGGATTTGTGTCACTTCTGAACAGTTAGAGCGACATATTCCATGGCGCTATTGGCGCTATCTATGGTTTTGTATGTTAAAAGTTTTAAAGGTTTTTTTACACACGAAAATAAGCTTGATAAAATTAAATAATAAATAAAAAAATAAATTTTTAAATATAAAAAGGGTTTTTCACAAAAAATGCGTACAAAAACTAAAATTGACATATTTTTTATTTACTGGAACAGTATTAGAGAAACTAAATATTAAGGGATATAAGCAAATAAGTCCTGACAAAAAAGCAGTTAGTGTAAACTTGTGTTTAAAAACCGTCAGATTTTTAGTAAGGGCAAGATTTTCTGACGGTTTTTGAAGAATTGCGACCAGCACCAGAATTAATAGTATGTTAAAATGTTATGCTTATTCCATTGCAAATTTCCCGATCAATTAAAGGCTTCAGTAGTAATACCACTTCACAAATCTGACTCCCTGTTATTATGTGATAACTATTGTCCCATCTCTCTAATTAATAACATTGCAAAAATTTTAGAAAAATGCATTAAAAAAAGACTTATGGAATATCTTAAAAAACAAAATTTTATCTAGTCAACAACATAGTTTTAGACAAAACATTGGAACTGAAAATGCAATCTTTTATTTAACTAACCAAATTTCATTAGGATTAAATGACAATAAAAAAGTTTTAGCAACATTTCTAGATTTAGAAAAAGCGTTTGACACAGTATCACATAAAAAATTGTTTGAAAAATTGAACAAAATTGGAATAAATAAGGAACAATATGAACTTTTTAAGGATTACCTTCAATTCAGAGAACAACATGTTAGAATTAATAATATTGGTTATTATTTCACATTTATATAAATGACATTCGTTTAAAAAAACTCCCAGGCATACTAATCTCATAAGCTGATGACACAGTTTACATAGTAAGCTTAGTACAAAATTTATATCTATCTAGACTATGGATCACATTCCCGACAAACTGTTTGTATCTGTTTTTGTATTGTTTCTTGTGACGTAATATTTGATTTGATTTGATTTGACTTTGGTTTGACCCAACACAAAGGGAAAGCTCGCTTAAAATTGTCCGCCAAAGCTCTTTAAAAGGCACTATAAGGGGCTCTGGAGCTTGTACTATCCCATACCAATTGACATTAAGACAGTTTGTTTTTATCGCTAAAGTCAACTTTAAAGTCTCCTGAAAGCACCGCTTTTGCATTGGAGGGAACTTCGCACAATATTGAATCAAGTTTATTGAGAAAGTCATACATTCGAAGAAGGAAAGTGCTCCTATAATCACTACTACATGTACCAGACTGACTAGTAACTCACTTCTAGACAACATTTTTACAAACCTAAGTGCCAGTTCAATCAGTTGCAGACCGTTTTTGAGCATTACTAGTAGTAGGATTAGATCTAAATACATGCATCATACTTGAGGATAAAAAAATAACTTATTCAAGATCTTATAGTAATAATGCCAAAATGGAGTTTTACAATCAGTTAATGCTTGAAAACTGGGACACGGTTTATCTAGTGAATAACACCAATGACAAGTATAATAACTTTTTCAACCTTTTTTTTACTACTTTGACCTTTGTTTCCCCTTAAGGAACCAAACTAAATGCAAAAACCTAAAGTCTTGGGTTACTAGTGATGTACGAACCATGTCAGCGTTCTTAAAAGACATCCACTGGTTGTGTTCTTTTTCCAATAATGATCGTCTAAAGATGGAATATAAACAGCATAAAAAGATATACACAAGGCTATTATCCGAAACTAAAAAGTCCTATAATGATAAAATTCTGTTTGACTCAAAAAACATTAATAGAACAGCTTGGAAAATCATTAACCCCAATACCAAGTCACAATCAACAAATCCTCTCCGTGAATTTGAGGTTACTGGTCCTTCACTATGTGAGGATTTTAATAATTTCTTCATGAATTCCACACTGGATGAAATAAAAAAATTGAAATCTTCCAATGGGTCGTCATTGGTGAACTTGAAGACTGACAGTTCTCCGCATACATCACCATCTTTCTCTTTTTTCCCCACTGCTTGTAAGGAAGTCTTTAAGGTTATTCTTAAGGTATCAGTGAAGAGGTCAGCAGGCTTTGACCAGGTTCCTTGTTTTATTTTAAAGGATATTGCACATCTCATTGCAGCTCCTCTTGTTGATATCATCAATACATCCTTTTTCCAAGGTGTTTTCCCTGAGAAACTAAAAGTCAGTAAGATAACTCCAATACACAAGAAAGGTTCAAAAGGAGACATCAAAAATTACAGGCCCGTTGCAAACCTCTCTGTTTTTTCCAAAATTATCGAAAAAATTACTCTAAAGAGACTTACCTCCTTCTTAATAGCAAATAATTTGTTTGCCAGTACTCAACACGGTTTCATTAAGGGACGATCGACCGAAACGGCACTTTTTGAGGTTGTGAACTATATCCAAAAAAGCCTTGATACAAAACACATATGTACCGATTTCTTTTACGATTTCAGCAAGGCTTTTGACTTGGTCGACCTTGTCATCCTGGAGAGGAAACTGGCCGTTTTGGTATCTATGGAGTGCCTTCTGACTTTCTCTTTGCACAGGAAGAGAACAATTTGTGGAGCTATCTGACAATATACAGAATTTCAAGTCGAAATCGTTAAAGGTCCAGTATGGCATACCCGAAGGTGGGATTCTGTCTCCACTACTGTTTATTCTGTTCTGTAACGACCTATCTAAAAACTTGTTCAACATTAATTCTCTCACACATTCGCTGATGACTGTGGAGCCTTAGTCAAAACCAAACACATCCCATCTACAATTGCCATTGGTTCAAAAATATTGGATAACTTGTTTACATGGAGTACCAACAATGGCCTGGTTCTAAACCTCAAGCAAAACAGTATTAATTCAATTACACTACGGTATCATCATCTGGGGTTGTTCTCCATCTATTGTGAGACTGCTCCGATTACAGAAAATAATGTTAAGGTGTATGGATGGTGCTGACTTTCGAGAGCATGCTACTAGACTTTTTTTAAAATATGGTGTTACGTCTGTCTACTCATTATACTTTTTTAGACTGCTTATCTTCGTAAAAACCCATTCTCACTACTTCTCAAAAAACTCTGACTTAAACATAGGTATACAAACCAGAAATGGCGCAAGCCTATCTACATTGGCACACTCTTCGAAGCTCTTTGAAACCTCTCCCTTATACATGGGTACAAAAGCATACAACCATTTGCATACAACCTGGAATCTTTCAAGAAAAAACTAAAAATTATTATGCTAAAGAATGTCCTATACAGTCATGTCGATTTCTTTAACATCAAATTTTAATATGTCAATAGAAGCATATTTTTATATAACTAACAATAAGATATTTTTTTGTGTTTTGTTTAGTGTTTGTAAGTTTCTTAGTGATTGTCCTGTAACTTATACTACCTAATATGTTATTTTTAGTGCTTAGTTCAATAACATTTCTGTTCTTACTGTATTTACATAAGTTTGACTAGTCTAATCTATATAATTGTAGCTAAAAGACAAATATGAAATAAATAAATACACGCAAAAGACAAACAGATTAAATAGATTACAGTAAGAAACAGAGTATTTACAAAACTAAAAAACTGTTTGGATAAAATTAAAGTCTCTGCATCATGAAGCGAATGCTCTTTGCCAGACGGTGAAGTAATTTGATCGTTAGTAATATTAAAAATCTCTTCTGGGTGCAGCCAGTGTTCTGTAAGTAAAACTACGTCAGGAAATGTATTAAATTCTAAAAATATAAAAAGGTTATTGCATTTATTCCTTAACGATCTAATATTCTGTGGCATGACTGAAAACTCAAATTCATTACTTTTTAAATAATCTCCTGTACATGTTCTGTTCTAAAAAATATTTTTGATTTTTGCTACAAGAATCGCTACTTTTATTAGAAGAGACTATTTTTTGAAATTTCGTTATTAGGGATATTTTGGAACGCTTATTTGACACTTCGTAGTGGTTGTGATAATTACTGCGTCTGCGCAATAGCCAAACGTCATTCCGTCGTGGTAGTTAACCACTAACACTGTCGTAAGCTACGAATCCATTTCTTTGTGGTTATGGTTATTTTTCTGGTTAATTTTAGAGAATTTTGGCTTAATTAATTTTAAAAATACCTTGTATTCCAACATATAAAACACTTATTTTGTAAAATTAAGCCAAATTTTTTATTTTTCCTCATTTTTTTACAAGTGACAGTTTTTAAGGTGTTCCAAAAACTTTGGTAAAATCGATGAGTGGTAGTGGTTGTTAAACACTACCACAGCAGCTGTCAAAGTTGTCAAAATTTTAAGCGTTCCAGAATATCCCTATTACCAATACCTAAATTAGTTGACCTACTGGGAGAGTCTAAGACTACAATGGTAGGAATAATCTATGAGCTTAAGGACAAACTAGCTTGAACATCCGCATCTACAGAACTTGGAATCTCTGTGGATACAACCGATTGACCAGATAGTTTTATAAATATTAAATCTTTATTACTTGGTACCAAGATTGGTCAAATTTTCAACATAGTCCAACTCATTTTCTGTTATTCTGTCAATTCTATTCAAAAAACTTTCTAAATTTCGATTATTATAGTTGTTATGGGACATCCAAGAAAAATAAAGTTAGTATGCAAGCAAGATTTAAGTGAAATGCATACATTTTTAATCCTCGGATACTTTTTTCCCAAAAAGTCATTGAATCCACCTGCTTTAATGAAATAGACATCTTCACCATAGCCATCAACCATGGAAGCAAGTCCAGAAATTACAAAATCCAACGGTACCTCTGATTTAATAATAGTCTGGATATTGTAATTTTTTAAAATCAACTATTTTTCCAAAAAATTCTTTTACGTTTTTTGCAGAACTCTTACTAATATCAGGTTCATGATCTTGGGACAGTTCATTTAGACTGCTATTATTTTTATTAGTAATGTCGTATATTTGTTTACTAAGATTATTCATTTTGTGTTAAAGATCGACAATATAATTTTCTTTTTTTGTCAGAATTTCGTCGACAATTTTATTTCCAGCATCTTTAAGATCGCCCACCAATAATACAATTTCTAGTTCAACAGTTTCCAACCAAAGTTTTGTTTTTCTATTTAGCTCCTCAACAGCCATCAAATCCTAATTTTTTGTTTTGCTGATTAGTGATATAGATGTTTTCAATGTATTTTTTAGAGTTTTGAGCTTTAAGCGGTTTTATTTCGATGTTTAAACTTTAAATGATTTTAATTTGGTACTCGATTTTCTGGTCTAACTTGTTTTCTGCATCCAAGGCCAAGTGCCCAAAGCACTGGGAGCCCTTTTTTAATCTTACAATTGATGTATCTTTCCAAATCGGAAAGGTTACTTTCTGCTTTCTTGACTTTGATTCCTTCTAGATCAATTCCTTCTGCAGGTTGACGTACAATTTATGCAATATGCAGGTTTTCATGTTCAAAAATCCTTTAATTAATGGAAGACCTTGTATATTGCTTGGGTTTCCGATTCAATAAAAAAAGTAGAAGAACGCCAAGAAATAAAATAAATTTATATCAGTTATTGTTAATTTTTTTCCTATCAGTACCAAACTGATGGGCCACGTTAAACTCATCCGAGGTATCCTCATATGAGTTGATGTCTCTCTCTCTCTCTGGCACATGCTCCACTGAACAATTTTACTGTTTTACAACAAAAAACTTATAATTAGTGTTAATTATCAATGCACTTTAACTAGTAATTTTGTTTATACTCATATTGTAAAGCACATAATTTATAGAATAATACAGATTTATAACGAGCTCATTACATCTCTCTTATTGTACTGTACTTAATTTTTTTTCAATTTTATTTTCAGGCTTGGTCGAGGGCTTGGTTATGCGACCTTGATATTAGTGTGGTTAGTTGGGAGTTGTTTATTTTGGTATAAAATTAATAAGACCTGTGAAATAGTTATTATTGAATATTGTTGTAATGCAAGGTTTGGAAAAGAGTACTGTACTCTGTACTGTACTGTACAGATTAGCTAAATAACCTGACATTTTTTTAAATGAATTATGTCCGCTATTAAATTTATCGATATTAGTTTATCATATTTGGTCATACTAACAAGCCCAATTCGTGGTAGAGCTTAATCTTAAATATTTTGCGAAAAGTTGAATAATTTTAAATTAACATTTTCTTCAAATAAAACTTAATGAGCTAAATTAAAAGTAACTCTAAAACCAACTCTCAAAACTACTATTACTTAAGAAAGGCTAAGGCAGCATTAATTAATATAATAATTAACAAAAATAATGAATGATTAATAACATTTATTGACATAAGTGAGATTAACAAAAGGGAGAATTTAGTTCAAATTTTCCCCAAAAGATCCCTGCAGAAGAAATAGCTGCCTGATTTTGTTGTCTAATAGTAACATAAAAAATTTTTTTTAAACCTTTTAACCACTAATATTCCCCTTTACTCAGGGCCCCTAATAACACAAGTACGTTTTAAAAACGTCCCTGGAACGTTCCGGCGTGACCAATGGTACGTTCCAGGAACGTCCGTAGACGGTGTGAAACGTTAAGGAAACGTTCCCGGAACGAACAATGTCGTCAATTGTAACGTCTCAGGAAAATGTCCACGGTATATTCTGGGCATACATTCCGCGCGTTAAGCGTTCCAGGAACGATAAATAATATATTACCAATTGTAACGTCTCGGGGACGTTCCTGGAACATTTACTTGGACAACCTTCAACCTATGACCGTTCTTTTGAATGATCCCGGTACATTGTGGCGCATATGTTCCGGGTACGTCCAAAGACGTCGACAAACGTTTCGGGAACGTTCTCGGAATGATTTTGTCATCAACTGTAACATCTTGGGGTCGTTCCTTTGGACGTTCCTGGAACCTTTACTTGGACGACCCTTGGCCGTTCTTTATATAAACTCATTTTGGAGTCCTTATGAGTGTTGCCAGGTTCATTTTTAGAACAATAGTAGATCAAAGACAAATATAATAGTAGATTCTAGAATTTTTATAAAAGAAATAGTAGACTACAAAAAAAACTTTTATTAATAAAAAACTCAAAAAAAAATTAATAAATGTTTTAATCTTTCAACTCATCCTAAACTTTATAAATTGTTGTAGCTTGCTTTGGTTTAAAACCATAAAAAGGATAGGAGTAATACGACCCAAGATCCTTTTGAAACATCTCTTGCTGGTGAACAGCATGAGCTTTTAATCCCATTAGAAATTTCTTGTGTGATGGAAAAAGAAAACAAGTGTTCTGAACTAGAAGCTGTGATTTTGGAACGAACTCCGCCCCTATACTTTCTGCTAGGTAACCCGTGCGCTGACCGTTCATTCGCTCCAGACTAATGGTCTCCGGCGATTTAGAGTTTATAATCGAAAATTACCAATTTTTGTCACCATAATATTGACTGTTTATTAAGCTGTTTGGGTAGAATAGTAGAAGTGAGTAAAAAATAGTAGAAGTGAGTAAAAAATAGTAGATCTACTATTAAAATAGTAGACAATAGAAGTATCTCTTATTATATAAAACGAATGTCGAAAAGATAGACAATATTTTACCAAAGTACGCCATCTAGTTGCTAAATGAGTAGCTAATTAAGCCCTGAACGTTCCATTGGAACTGTTTTTAGACCTTTTTCTTGGGACGTTCCAGGGGCGTACTTTTTAGGTCTGGGACGTTCGCGACCTATGGGGACCTAAAAAGGTCGTCCCGGGACGTCATCTGTTATTAGGGGTGGTTAAATTAACCAAGCGTGCGTGAGATCTCACATAAAGTTAATGAACTTACATATATATATATATATATATATATATATTACAAATAAAAAAAAAGTATTGTCCGATATTCTCCACGATGGATATTATTATTTACCAATTGTAAGAAAAATTAAATTCTTAATATTTGTTTTTATATTTTTTTTTTGCTGAATACCGCATATTTTCGGTTTTAGTGAAAATTAATAAGATATAAAGAATTATGTAGAATCATTCTTAAATATTTTTCTTATTATTTTCAGGTCATTTTCTTCTTTCTTCCACTACTATGTCTGCAGAATCTCCAAACACTCCTAACAGGACTGAATCTAATTCAAACCACCGACAAAACACTGTACACCCCCAACCTGTAACTGATCCCACAATATTGGACAGTGTTGCAGGATTCATAAACGAAGTCGTTCCTGTTACAAGTAACGATTCATTTGATTCCAAAGATCAGATTCAATGGGTGCATTTTGAAAACTTGGATTGGGATGAAAATTCATTTTTGCCACAGTACAATAACGAAGCTGACATTGTATCGGCTTTAATTTTGGTCTTGGGCTATACTACTGGCATTCAGGTTATTTTTTAAATAAGTTCTTTTTTTACAGAAACTTAATTATAATTAAATTCTTTATTTAGCAACTCAAGCTGATACTATTACTACGTTTTCATATGGAACTAAATACATTTTGAATACGATTCTCTTTTCTGTTTAAACTGTTAAAAACCTTTTAAACTTTTGACATTTGCCTGATAGAAATAGAAATAGAAACAATAGTTGTCAAACACAAAAATTTGCAGAGGTGGTTGGTGTTTTTTACAGGAAACATTATTTTCTAGTTTTAGGATGAAATCATAATACACATTTGATTTGATCCGGCATCTTAGTTTAAAAAAATGGCAGCCATGTTTTAAAATGCGATAAAATTTTTTATTGATTAGGCCATCAGTCAATAAAATCGGTCTTAAACTGAAAAAGCTGCAGCTGTTTAAATTTATTCCGGTTTTTTGAGACACCAGATATTTATTCGGGGGTCATTTTCATGAGATCACCTTGTAAAGATAAAAATATATTATTTTCATAAAAAGCTTTCGAACAAAAAAAAATAAAATCGGACCACTAGAAGGAAAGATAGAATATTTTCTAAAGATTCTAACGGTAGTCATCTTTAATGGCCGCCATTTTCGTGTTCTACACGGATTCAGAAATTGCTCTGGATCTAAAAAGTTGTCTTTTATCACTGAAAGCGGCATTTCTCAATCAAAAAGTGCACGGTTTTTTCGATATTAGCGGCGTATCCAACATACTATAGTCATTATATCTTAATTTAAGCTAGATATTACCTAATAGTAATATCGTGATACTATTTTTGGAACTTGTTCTGTTTGTATCCCAGAAACCTTAATAAATAAATAATAAATAATAAAAAAATAACATTTAATAACAATATAAAAGAAATATTTATCTGATTTTGGCCAATTTTACTTCTTTGTTTGCTTTAGTAAAGCCAATAAGTTTACAGCACAATAATATAATTAAATTAAAGGTATACAATGAGCTTCAGGCTACTGCGAACATAGTGGGGAACTAGTCCAATTTACTCTCGTCGTGCCGTACGATCGAGGTGGGGTCGAAGCACGCTGCAGTGTTATCTTTTTGATATTTATTTTGTTTTTATTATTTGGTTCTATTTCTGCCTTGCTCTAGAAACAGATTGGTAAGTTGTTAAGTGAAATAATACATTTTTAAAATTAAAAATGGATGTCTACGAAGATGCCGAAAAAGTGGAGATGGTCAAATGATTCTATCATGGCAGAACCTAGTTTATCAACGATTTATAGGTTTGTGCAGAATTTAGAAAACTTTGGTTGTGTAGCGCTAAGGGATCATAAAAAACCCACGAATGACAAGCAGGAAGTACGAGATGTAATGATTTGCGCTGCAGTGGAGGAAAATCGAAAGTTAACTAGCCACCAAATTGCTGAAGCAGTTGATACATCTTCAGCCAATGTCTTACGTGTTCTAAAAAAAAATGGTTATCATTCTTACAAAGCGTCAAGAACGCATAAAATTTTTCCCGAGGACAACTATCGTCGTATGGAATTTTGCGAAATAATGATGGAAAGGGCTGATCGTGATGAAAACTTTCTGAGATCTATTCTTTTCACAGATGAAAGCACTTTTCCATTATTGAACTGTCATAACCCAACACACATTCGATATTGGTCGAAGGACGTAAGAACACAGTATCCCCAAAAACTAAATGTTTGGGGGGGTATTGTAGGGGAACACATAATTGGGCCATTTTTTGTTGACGGCA
Source organism: Oxystoma pomonae (assembly GCA_963921995.1). NCBI lineage: Eukaryota > Metazoa > Arthropoda > Insecta > Coleoptera > Brentidae > Oxystoma > Oxystoma pomonae. The sequence goes on along the minus strand of OY998167.1, from coordinate 35,607,339 downwards.
ATTTGAATAGTCCTAGATACTTAAATCTACTGCAGCAGCATATTATTCCAACTGCTAGGCAGTTCAGCAGGTGTGAGATTTGGTGAAACATGGATTCAACAAGATGGTTGTCCTGCTCACAATGTTGGCCTTGTTATCGGGTTATAAATACACAGGGACTTGGCAAATTGGACTAGTTCCGCCCTTTGTTCGCAGTAGCCTGTAGCTCTCTGTATGTATACCTACCGATCAACAATAAAATTATTCATGGAGAAACACAAAGCAATCTTGTTTTTTTTTAAGGTATGGGCGATCCCAGCAAACGGAGAAGCAGTAGAAATATTTTCTTGGCGCCATGGGTCCGTCAAAATCTTAAAAATTTTACCAGCGCCCTACGCTGTGGAGTCCAACAGCAAGGATGTCTTTGATTCCAAAAGGCCCATAATAGCCCTTTGCGATGTAGCAATACACGGGCCAGCCGCAACTTCTGTCAGTTTTTATTCACTTAAGACTGGAGAACAGGTATAGTTTTTCCAGTTGTTTTAGTTTTTTGTCTGATTGAGTGATTGATCCAGTTACGACTGTTCCAGTGAAGCACTTTCCACTGCGACCACCAATAGAAACAGTATATTTCACAAAATTCCATTCTAAGTAAAAATTAATTTGGATTCCAAAAAAAAGAAAAACCCCCACCCAAGCTATACATAATTTGGTAAAAAACATTAATCCTATTCTAGACCAAGACCTTTGACAATCTTTTGCGGTCTGTCAAAGACGTTTGATTGTGTTGACCATAATATTCTTGAAAAATTAGAATGCTATGGCATTACTAATAAGTGTTTTTTTTCCTACCTTCATGACTGGCATATTTTTGTTGAACACAATGTCAATAATAATTTAGAACAAGTAGAGTCAACATAGAGGCCAGTTACATGCGGCGTGCCCCAGGGATCTATATTGGGACCACGACTATTTTTATTATATATTAATGATCTTGACATAAACTTTCCGTCCGTTTTATTTACACTGTTCGCTGATGATACCAGTATTACTTTTATTTAAACAGAAAGTAGACAGCTTCTGGATGGGATAAATGATTGGTTCGAGGCAAACAAGTTGGTCCTTAATGTTGACAAAACATTTAACATGCTTTTTCAACCAAATAAAAGAATTGGATAACCGATCACTGCCACTGAAAATGGTAGTGTTACTTCTCAACAACATCTGAAATTTCTTGGAGTATACATACAGAACTGCAATTTTGATGTTTAAAGAAAAAGAATGCTTGACAATGCACTCAAACATTCACTCATATTTAACAACAACAAGAAATAATGATGCCTTTCTGCCACCAAACTTTACTTTGGAAGTAAATAGAAAATGTACCATTATCAAAATTTTAAATTTCTTACCGCGTTGGTTGCTTAACAGTCTCAACGAAAATGTCTACAAAAATAAGCTTAGCTACATACTCACACTTTTAACATACCATACATACATTTCAAACTTTGCATTGACGACTTTCTAACCATTTTAATCTAGTATAGATTATTTTACTTAATTTCAAATTTGCTTTATATTTATTGCTAGCTACTGATTTTCTTATTCTTTTTTTTTGTGTTTGTGTATTGTCACTTTTTTAACTTACATTTAACATTTTTTGTACTTACTGTAAACTTGTAATGCTTAATTCTTATTAAGCTCGACTTAACTCAATATTTTTATTATAAGGTAAAAATTAGATTTGACATTTTTTTCCATATAATTTTGTAAGTATTTTTTGTATACTATGTTTCACTAGAAAAACTTAAAGCTTTGGGCTTTTCAGACCTTTGGGTGACATGGTTCAATAACTCTCTCATAAAGAGAACCATGTTCGTAAGAATATTTAATTACATTTCTAACTCTATTGAGATTCCTTCAAGTGTACCCCAGGGGTCTCATTCTGGACCCCTTCTGTTTAGTGACATGTTGGAGAGCATAGAACACTCTGAATCTTTAACTTTTGCTGATGATTTTAAGCTTTCTAAAGTAATTCGCTCTCTGATGGATACCATTTGTCTACAACAGGATCTTGACAATTTTGACTACTGGTGTAACACAAACGATTTAGATCTTAATGTTAAAAAATACTTTTGTATATCTTTCTCGCGGAAATCAACTCCCATACAAAATAACTACAACCAGCTTATTGAAAGAAAGAACGAAATACGAAATCTGGGTGTCTTCTTGGATGCAAAGTTAACATTTAAGAGTCATATTTCTGGTATAGTTTCTAAGGGATATAAGATGTTAGGGTTTGTTACCAGATTGGCAAATGACTTTCTTATCAGACAAAAAAAAATTATATTGCTCTCTTGTAAGATTGATACTAGAATATGCCTCTTTTATTTTGAGCCCACAATATAATATTGATAAAGGTAGGATTGAAGGGGTTTAGAACAAATTTCTAAGGGTTTGTGCTTACAAAATGAACTTACAGAGTGGTGAATATATTTACTCTGTTATTAAAAATAAATTGGTGCAATAATTGCAAAATCGTAGGAAAATTATCGATATGTTTCTTGTCTAAGCTTTTGAAAGGTGAATTGTCATGTATTGCTGGAATTAGTTAGGTTGAATGCTGCTAGGCATACTAGAGTTAGTAATATATTTTATTTTGAATTTCATTCCACTACCATACCCCTATGAGTAGATTGCTCCGATTATCTAACAAACTCTCGGAACAATTTGACATTTTTAGTGATTCTATCTTAGATTAAAAAGAGACGAGATACCTGACAGTTACGGAGACTTTGGTTATATGATTATATGGAACAATGTTTACGTTTCTGTTGTTTACAGTAAACACACCACTGGCGTACCTACTTAAATATAAATTTACACATGGATTATATTATTAAAATTTTACTATAATATGAAATCTGCAAAATAATTAAAGAAAAACATGCAAAAAAATGATTTTGCCATTTGAGCTTTGGAAGCTTACAAAGTTTGTAATATAATGTATAATTGTAATATAATGTGTTTGTGATTTTGTTATTTTTTCTGGTCATTAGCAGAAACTTACTGACTTCTTCAGTACACAATAAAGTCAATAATGCTTAGTGTATATAAAGACATCTAGGACAGACAAAAAGATTTAAAAATCAATTCGAAGGGCGAGCGCAGATGGCAACGGCGGCAGTATAAATCAACCTTAATATTCTGATAAGAGGTAGGAATTCAATATTCTTACAAACCTGAACACATATGAATTAACTTTTATTGTTATTTGTAAGTTGGTTTAAGGACTTTACCTACGTTTATTTTATAGTCTTTATAAAAAAAAAACCTTCGAAAATATCTTATTTGAGCATTAACTACTTCATCAAAAGTATGCTTTATTTTATCGTCTTTATAAAAAAAAACCTCGAAAAAAATCTTATAAAAACGTTCGAAAATATCTCAATGACGCATTTGGAATTAACTACTTCATCAAATAAAACATGTTTTTTGATATTTTAATTTAAGGATCTACTAATCTAAGTATATTTCATAAACTTCTTTTTTAATTTTCTGTGTACCTACCGGCATGCACCGCCACTGACTGATTTCACTTGCTCTCCCTTTGTTTTCAAAACATTGGACGATAAATATCACTTTAAATGCACTGAAATATTCCCCTACTGGTAAAAAAACACACTATAAACGTTTTTTGACAAAATGTGCTTTTAAAACGACTTATAAACTGCTTAAAACATCTTGAAAATCCGACCGTCTGCGCTCTGCCGACTTTCCCCACCCATAAGCCAATCACGAACTAAAGTGGTTGAGACAGAATTCTCTGCCCCTATCGTGCTAACGTCGTTTAAAAGGATAGAAAAATAATCGATATTTCTCACCTTCGTTTTGTTGTGAGGATTGTAAGGATTCTATAAATGTAATAAAAAAACGAGTTTAGTTGTTGGTACGTATGAATAAGTACATTTTGGAAATAAACATTCTATTTAGTCGGTCTATTGTGGCTTACTTTTGAGATGGTTCTTCACTAAAATATTTTTGGTTTCTTAAAGAGGTTTGTAACTTGTGGTGGCCTTCTTGCTTAGACCCATCCTGTGCAATGGTACTATATATCTTAAAAAAGGCCTTAATAGTGAATGAAAAATATGAGAACTGTTTTAAATGGTTTTTGTTATTATTAGGTGAAACAAATCAAATTCAAATCTACCATCTTGGATGTGCAAGCCAACAAGAGATCAGTGGTAATAACTTTTGCCGAAAAAATTGCCATATTTGACGCTTTTACATTGGAAGATAAGTTATCGGTCACAAACTGTTACCTAAGTCCCGGGCCACAGCCCAATCCTATAGCTTTGGGCGCAAGATGGTTGGCTTTTGCCGATAAGAAATTACTAGCGTCAAGGAGGAGTCAAGGCGGTAATGAGGGAGAAGGAGTACAGGTACTGTTTAGATTTTATTATAATTTTATGAGTTGGAAAAAATATAAAAAACCATTTTGTACCTCATTGCATTTCTTTTTGGATACAGTGTGTTAGTTAGCCACGTTACATGTTAAAACCGGTTGTTTGTATAATAAATATATACTTTTTTCAGAGTTACACAGCCACGGTCCTACATGCAGCTAAATCTTTGGGAAGGGGACTGCGGGAGCTAGGTGAAACGGTGGCCTCCAGTCTCACAGGGAACCAGTCGTTTAAGCCCGGTTCACCTAGCAGTCCTCAGGGAGGCCAACTGGACCTGGCACAAAAGGGCATAGTTACTGTTTTGGATATTGAGGTATTTTTTAATCTTACTTTCTAGGGTAAACATTTCTTGAAACAAATATTGAAATGAATAATTTTATATATCGTCAATTTAAAATGCTCTATGTAAGACATTAAAATACAGGTATATAACCTATATTTAATATACAGGATGGATTCTTTTAACGGAACGGTGCTTCTAGCGTGTTAGAATTTGGTTGAATAAAAAAATCGAAAAACACGTCAACTGAGATTTTTAATTTCCTTTAATCGCGTTATCTTGGATTTTGTCTATGTCATTTAGTTTACGAGGTATGGCAATTTTGTATTTTTTTTAAATAGGGCACCCTGTATATTTTGCAGATTTTGAAATCTGCAAACAATTCTCTCTTCAGCAATACCACAGCATAGACAACAATTCCATGCACGTTTAAATGTCTCTAACTTGGAAACCATAAAAGATAGACTATTAGTGTGTGGTATTGTCAAAAAGATAATTTTTTTTAGAATTCAAAAATGTTAAACTATTAAAAAAAAATGCCATAACTCGTAAACAAAACGACATAAAAAACTTTTAAGAAAATTAAAAATCTCAGTTGACGTGTTTTTGGATTTTTTTTATAAAACCAAATGCTAACCCGCTAAAAGCACCGTTCAGTTTAAAGAATCCACCCTGTATATATAACACATAAGAAACTATATAACACATAAAAAACCATATCACACATAAAAAACTCTATATAACACATTAAAAAACTTTTCTTAAAAAAAATCTTAGGTTGAAATAAATAATTTTAGAGTCCCTCAATCCAAAACGCGAACAGCTCCCTTCAACCCGAGGCCGTGATAGCTCACTTCGTGGCGCACACAGAGGCGATAGTCTGTCTTCAGTTCGATGCTGGCGGTCTTCTGTTGATGACAGCTGACAAGAGAGGTCACGATTTCAACGTGTTCAGGATAAATTCGCATCCGGCGGGTTCTGCGCTTGCGTCTGTACATCATTTGTATACCTTACACAGGTAAGGGCTAAATTGTAACGACGTCGTTTTTTTTTGTATACTTGTTTGTTTGTAACGAAACTTTCTGGGTTCTTTTTTTAATTAGGTTAAATAAGACTACGGCTTTTGAATATTTAAGATTATTATTGCCGAAAAGTGTTAAAGTTTTTATCCAGCATCAAACAGACCTAGTGTCCTGAAATTAACCCCACAAGCTAGTGCCCTGAAATTAACGTCACAAGCTGGTGCCCTGAAATTAACCTGACAAGATAACCTATTTTACTGACTATTTACGCTTCTGGATTGACGTAAGTATCTTCGGTTGAACATTTTACTACAAATTCCTTTTTAAATTTCGCAAGACAAATAAATGGGTCGATGTCACCCTCGTGACTGACAGTTCAGACTCGTCGGATCCTCAACTGGACTTCATATCTCCAAGATTCCACGTTGACGAGATCAGGAAACTCTCAGTTATTACGGAGAACACGCATAAGACGTTTGGCCAACTCCGGTTTATCCAAAGCACGGAGAATTCAATTTCTTGCAGGAAAACCAAACTCAAACATAAACTAAACATCTCTCTCAAACGACTCCAAACAACCTAGAAAGAAATACCATGAATTACACACCGAACAATTAAAAAAAAATTATAGAAACAACCTTGGTATGATATGATTTAAGTTTTATATCAATAAATATTTACCTCAAAACAGAGGGTTCCTTTTCCTTTACAGAGGGTTTCTTTTCTTTCAAAGAGAGTTCCTTTTCTTTCAACTTTGCTTTTTACCACTTCTTATAAATTTAAATTTTGATGAAGGTAAAATAAATCTTTTAATCTTTTGTTTGCAACCAAGTAAACAATATTTTGTTTAAACAAACGAAATCGTTTTTAAAGAAGATTTTCTCTTCTACAACAAAATCCTACTTGATCAATTACTAACTAGTAGCTTTCAAATGTCAATCATCCATTAATAATAACAATAATCAAAATGAAGGTGCTCTCAGTACCCTCCTTAAATTGTTTTTGATGTTATTAATTCCCGAGCTCAACTATGAAGATAATTCTATCTGTCTCCGTAGAGACGCTTAATTTTCCTTCAAGGTGAGGTCCCTACACTCGTGACCGAAGGTCACGGTACACTTTATTTCTAATTTAATCAGACAACTTTTTTGACAATGACAGTTCAATTTAGTTTCTGTATTAAAATGTCAGTCGCCATTACAAAATTGGCCTCTCTTGTATAAACCCACGTTTCATCATTTCTTTTTCAGATATTTTATCATTTCATCTCCTATCCTATTTCAATCGTACTGATAAGCACCACTACATTACATTATTATTATTACTACTCTCACTTACTTATTACTTCCCTCGCTAAGGGAAGTAATGTAATAATCTAAAAATCGCACTTCGAGATTTTCATAGTCCTCTACGAATTTTGAGGTTCCGATTAGTGATCGTCTGTCTGTCTGTCCAGTGGCGGTCTCAGGGGGAAGGGCGACCGCCCCCCCCTTTGCGCCAGAAAAAAATTAGACAACAAAAATGCTGGTGGAAACCCCATGGTGTTTGGAGAAAAAACGAGAAATTGCAGAACGTTCCTTCAAAGACATTCTAGAATCCCTCCACAGTATTTTGGGACAGTTTGAAACAGACGAAAACCATGATATTAGAAATACAGAAAAGTATTATAGAGTTTCAATTTATAAACAAGTTTTAGACAAGACCATTTAGGAAATAAAATCAAGGTTCAATAACGAGACTCTTTAAGTATTTTTGACCTGAACATATTCATACCAAGTTTTATACAACGTGAAGCCAAAATCATTGATTAAAACAAAACACAAATTCTTGAACTTTTATTTGGAGAAGTCAGTATTTGGAAACAATATTGGACAGAAGTAGGCAAAAACTTAAATCAAAACATATATGATAACGTTTTCGAGGCAATGAACAAGTGTGGCGATATTTTTCCGTTGATAAAAACATTCTTGGATGTATGTCAGTAAGTAATGCTTTGTCAGAAAGAAGCTTCTCCTGCCTTAGAAGACTGAAAATATAAGTACGTAAAAACAATATGACGAAAATTCGCCTGAGGGGCTTAGCGTTGCTGGATATAGAGCGAGCCATTGACCGGTTTGCCCAAAAAACTGCAAACGAACTTTTTTTTGAGATAGGCATCTTATATTTGAGATATGCAATATAAAAGGTAATGTTTCAACTTAATAGTAGTTTTCACAACTAGAGGCTAAAATAGTGCTTTTTTTACAAGCGTTGGTTTAAATAACGAGCGCAGCGATGTATTTAAAAACGCGAGTAAAAAAAGCATAGTTTAGCCGCGAGTTGTTAACACTATTTTTTTAAATACTTTTATCAAAAAATCCAAGAAAAAGAGCAAATTACTTTTAATAATGTTTTTAAATGTTTTTTTTTGTAAATACTTGGTGAAAACTAGCGGAAATTTTTAGGCAAGAATAATTAGATTTTTTCAATATTACTATTTTCCGCTATTTCTCTTCAATTTTGGATCACCGGTGATAAAAAAAAAAGTTTTTTTGCATCGATAACCAAAAAGCCATGATTTAGTTATTTGCAGACAAAAACCATGTTTTTTAGATATCAAAAAAAGTATTTAGCTATTAGGTTTGGTTTGTGGTTTGTTTGTTACCTATGTTTTTTATAATTAAAAAAATTATACGTAGTTACTCAATCGCGAATTTCAGTAGATTAGGGGGTAATAAACCCTCCCCCAACCTCGATTTAAATTTTTTACGAAAATATTTAGAAAATCGAAAGTAGGACATAAATTGATTTGATATTTACGGTATTAGTTTAATTGTGCGTTAACAATGGCATTTGTAGTGTCACTTTCTTAAAAATTTTCAGTGCAATTTTCTTAAAAATTTTCGCCTTTCTCAAATTTTCGGCGCATTGAAACATTTTTAAAATAAACAACTTAAAATCTGAGTACCCTTATAGTTGCTAAGTTTTGTTTGCATATATTGATATATATGTTCCTCATAAAAGCTATACTTTTATTCTAGTTTTTTTTCGTATCGAAACCGCCCCCCCCCTTTTCAAAAAGCTGGGACCGCCACTGGTCTGTCGCCTACTTTGTAGCCAGTTACACCCTTCAATAAACTTCATCATATTTTTTTTTCTCACCGTGCGATACCTCTTTGAAAAGCTTATAAAAAAACTTAGTTTAATGGCACCAAAATTTTTGACTACATGTATATATCACATAACAATTGCAAAAAAAAAATCTATTTTCTGTGCCATATATCTCAAGTAATGGAACGAAACGTTAAATAAAAAATAGCTTAAGTTAAGATCCAGGTCACACCCTATTGTCTTATCAAATTTCATACAAATCGGTTTACCCGTTTTTGCGTGATTAATAGTCAAAAATCTTAGTTTATCGCCACTAAAATTTTTGACAGCATACAGATATATATAGCACATATAAAATGTATTGGAAAAGTTCGTCTACTCGAAAGAAAGTCTGGATACACCCTAAAAAGGTCTGGATAAATCCTGGAAACGCCTACATACATCCTTGAGGACAACTCTAGATACACCCTGGAAAAGTCTGGATACATCCTGAAAAAGTCTGGAAACACTCAAGAATTCTGGATACACTTTTAAAAAGGCTGGATACACCATGGAAAAGTCTGGAAAAGTTTGGAAAGACCCTGGAAAAGTCTGGATATACCCATGAAAAGTCTGGATGCATCCAGGAAAAGTCAGGATACGCTCTGGAAAAGTCGGGAAACACCCAGGAACAGTCAGGATACACTTTGAAAAAGTCTGGAAAGACCCTGGAAAAGTTTGGATACACTCTGGAAAGTCTGAATAAATCCAGAAAAAGTCTGGATACATCCTGGAAAAGTCTGGAAAGACCCTAGAAATGAAGGCCAAAACAAAGTGGCGGTCAAGGTATTTTTACTGCCTATTATCAATCATTAGAATAAAGTCATAACACATACGACACTAAATTCATTTACACATTAAAAGCTAACAATAAATTATAACATTTTATGAACTGCAAAACGAAACCGTTACATGTTGTGTGCTAAATAATAATGACAGATATTTTTTGAAAAGGGAAACACACTGTTTTACACTTATTTTTTACAGGGGTGACACTTCAGCAAAAGTTCAAGACATGTGTTTCTCGTTTGACTCAAGGTGGGCTACCGTGTCAACTCTTAGGGGGACTACCCACGTCTTTCCAATCACCCCGTATGGAGGAAGTATAGGGGTTAGGACTCACACCACACCACATGTCGTTAACAGGTATGTTTTGACTCATTATTAGTTTCAATTTTATATTGATATTATCGAGGATCATTGCGCAACGGTATTGCAACAGCTTGTTTCACGAGTTTTTATAGTAAATGCTTTACCAAATACCATCAGTTTAGTCTTAGGTGCAAAACGCAGTTGGCCAAGTATTAATTATCCCCAACTTTTTGTACAGGGTGACCGTTTATAAAGTTCCACATGGGAAAACTTTTTTGTTATTTGTCACGAGAAGATAAATCAAAAAGTGAATGACTTACGAAATTAGGTATATTTCTTTAACATTTTTAGTTTTTTCCTTAAACACAATCTACACGTGAGTTGCCCCATGAGGTTCTGTTTTTTCAATTGAATACCCTGTATATTTTCTAAAATTTTTATAGATCTTTTCTTTCTGATTCCAAAAATATATCATATGTGGGGTTTATCTTTGGCGGTTCTCGAGTAAAATCAAAAATAATTTGCCATAAGGCAATGTGTTGGCCAAGGAAAAATAGTTTATTTAGGTGGTTCTTTGTTCAGCACATTACTCTTTGGAAAAGAATTTGCTCACTGACCATTCAAGACAATGGTAACATATGGTATATTTTTGGTATCAGAAAAAACGGATCTATCGAAATTTTAAAAAATAAACTCATGGCCCTCCTGCGTGTACCGGGTGACTTAAAGAAAAATTGAAACTGTAATAGAAATCTACATAGTTTCATGAGTAATTACTTTTTTCTTTATCTTTTTGTGACGAATAATAAAAAAGTTTTCCCAGGTGGAACTTCACCCCAAACTAGTACTAGTTTGTACGCAACAAAAAAGTTACCTCTTCTAACGATAACAGTAAAAACGGAAGTTCAACTACTACTACAAAGTTCCTATCCCAGAACGGGAGAGGTGACAAAGTGAAGTTAAAAAAAAACTGAAAAGCAAATAAGTTTGCGGCATAATCTACTCAGCCAGCGACATCTCTTGTACTAGCCTGAGCACTCAGGTTTGCCTGACATTGACAGCTATTCACTCTTCGCACTGTTTTGATTTGGAATACTTTTAATTTCCAGAACTTTTGAATACTATACTAACTATGAACCGAGCTGAAAGCAAAGTAATAAATAATAATTTGCAAAATTACAATGATTTCATTTAGACAACAAAAAAATAGTATACAGATGTGTCTTTTTAAATAAAGCACCCTATATATTATTGCCTTTCTTTCCTGATTTCAAAAATACCAAACACGTTATTTATATCTATAACGGTTTATGACAAAATAGTAAGGTTTTTGACATTTGTCTCATAAACACTATAGTAGTGCGAAGAGTGGATAACTGTCAATGCCAGGCAAAGTTCATTACAAGAGAAAACATTTGTCATCTAGACGTCATTAGGGACCTTTTGGACCTCTTATTTTGGCCCAATTTCACTTTATCCCTTATTTAAAGCATGAGCACTTGATAAGAAATAACGATTTCCCTTACTAACCGATAAAGTTTGACGTTACCTGCGGGTGAATACCGTATCCCTTATAATTGACATGGTTTCCGACAGTAAAACGTTAGGTAGAAAAACAAAACATTTAAATTGATTTTTGAGTGAAAATATGTTTTGTATTCTTTTTAATTGTAAAGATAGGTGTCAGTTTTTGTTAAGTCACTTTCTTTGGCTAGAATTTTGTTAGAAATGTAAAACATTGACTCGCACTGGCAACTGTGATAAGTGATTTCGATCTGTTTATTATAACCTCCCTTTTCTCTGTTGTGTTTTCGAGTTTTTAAAGATTATTAATAATTAAAATTCACGGTAAAAAACACAAGAATAAGATATTTTAAATGAAAAATATTGGACAAATTCTCTTTGTAAACAACAAACCAAAGACGGCGTGCAAAAACTAAAAATACTGCCTTAAAAATAACGTGACGCTAGCTACGTCACAACGCGTTATTAAGCGATAAAGTCACCAAACGGGGATTTTTTATAAGAGGCGCAAAAGGTCCCTATTATGACGAGTCGGGATTTGCTGTGGTTAATTTGACTATTACAAAAATGGAAAATAACTGGAAACAAAGACCCAATTGCCAAAAAGTGGAATTATGTTGTCGTCTACCTTTGCAATGTTAATTTTTTACGGATTTTTAGTGTTGGTGTTCAATTTGAAAACAATCCAACAAAAGCTAAATTTATTAGTTAGGATGTTATGGGATGCACTGTAGCACCAATTAGTTTTTCCCATAGTTCTTCAAAACCACCCCAGCACAAATACAAACAGAAAACGTTTGGATTATGTTTTTGTTTCGAATCGACCTATTTGTATATTTGTACCCCTCTTGCAAAAAGGGCCCATATTGTAGGTTCTCTAAGGACACAAGAGTGCCGGATTGGTTCACCCATATAACAATGAGATACTATAACGGCACTGCCTTTGCATTTTCCGAAAAAAAAGCCGTAGAGATAATAACTATCCCAATGCCTGGAAAAATGGAGAGTCAGAAACTCTTCTGGGCGCGAGTAGACTGTCAAGCATGCGCAGTAGATCTTGGGCCTTTGGCCTTGCCCAAAGCCAACTATGATTTTTGCATTATTTTCTTTGTTTTTTAAAGTTATTATTGCTACATATTTTGCGACACTTGGGCTATTATAATATTTTATAGTTATATGGGTTCACCCCTTAATTAATGGTCGGGAGTTTTTTCAAACCTATAGGAAGATTTTTGGTGATTTTGTTCTAATTTGGCACACACTTAGGCATGACTCCGGGGACCACCAATCCAATATAAAATTTTTCGGCGACGGCGTACGTTAGGCGTCGCGACGCCATAAACTTTTTTTAGGACTTAGGGTCATTTTGACAGCTATATCTCGGTCAAGCGACAACATTTTAAAATTTTGGTTAAACCTCTTAAAAGGCTATGAATCGGCCTTTAATATATTATGCAAAACATGATATTTTACTTCCGGTTGATTGCATAAAAAAATAATCAATTTGAAGTTAAAAAAAATGTGTTTATTTTTCTAAAAATTTACAGAAAAAAATTCTGTTCTCTATTTATGAACGGGATTGTGCAAATTCATTTTTAAGTGACTGTAAAAAGGTAAAAAAATGCAAATTCATGCCACGGAAAAATCACCAGAAAAAAACAGAAAATTGACGCATGTTCAGAAAATTTACAAAATCTTAATTTTTTGTCCCCGGCTGCTTTACTTCAAATTTTTTAACCCACATTCCCTTTATAACACGCTAGAATATTAAATGTAACAAGGCACGATGGGCCCCCAAGTTTTAATAAAATTAAACAACATACATAAAAAAAGCTTTTTGCTAAAAACTTCAAAAATAACTAAAATTATGTCACGGTTTATATTTTGTGGTATGTTTAGAAAATTTTCCTGGGGTTTCCTGAAATTTTTACAGCTGCTTGAAGACAATGAAATATCCTTTTAAAAACACCAAACTTGAATCTTGAACGCCTTTAGGATTTTTGTCTGTGAGCTGTCAAACATAGAGGATTTTTATCAGTCGTCCAATTTTACTTAAAACACTATTGCTTCTTTTGTTATTTTATTCAGTTTTGAGCAGGTTAGTATATTTTATCGGTGTGGGTGCACCTAATCGGCAATACGTACATAAAAATAACATTTTTTACCGCCCCCTCTTCACTCATCTTTCCCATTTGATGGTTTAATCCATAATAATATATGGGAAGGGCCAAAAATTCTTTGACTAATTTAATTTTCTAATTATTTTTTTGTTCCTTAGCCGATTTTTATCAAGTTTGGCATTTTAGGAAGTTATAAGAACAAAGTTTACTATTTTTGTACAAAAGATGTAAAATGTCAAAGATTTAATATGGCGGACGTAGTCAAAAATTTAGTCTGGAAAAAAAGATCTGAAACTTTTTCCACCTCCCTGTAATTTTCTTATTGCCAAAATACGAAACCTTATGCCTTTTCACGTCTAACGCGGTAGCACAGATAAAATTCGGTTAGGTAGTACAAAAGTTGCATTGGCGCAAAATTTTGCATATTCTAATCACCCCAAAATAATGTCTCTTGTTGTTTCTCAAGAACTTTCTTATTTCTTATCGGCTTTTTACAAATTTATATTATTTCTGGAAAGATAAATAAACCGTCAAAACGTCAAATGTCAAAAACCCAAGATATTTACCTTTGCAGACAGGATACACCCGTAAAAAAATCCGATGAGAAGTACGTCCCTGAAGTTGGCTTGGTATTGGTATTGGGATTGTGAAATATTACAAGGGACCAAACAAATACTGTGCTATTTTTAAAAAATGCAATTCTGGCCTTATTTGTGGTCTGAAATAAACGAAATTTTGTAGAAATATTTGCTATGCAAATGTCCAAAAAATTGCAAGGGGTGGGGAAAGAGAGGTAGTTTTGTTGGAGGTGGCAAAATTATAGAAAATAATATGAGAGTTCCGCATTAATGTGATTACCTACCTACTCAGGTAAAAATATGTGCTGTAGGTACCTAATTAGATGCTTAATGTATTCTAAAATGGTCAACTTTTTTTGTTATTGAAAAAAAATAATTACTTCATAATATATGGCTTGTGAGGTATTAAATTAATTGGAATGGAGCGTAGGTTCCTCGGTAGAATCTAAAAACGGTTTTAAAAATAATTTTTGCAAAAAAAAAATAGAGGTGGGGGGGGAAATGGTAAAGTGGTTAAAGTTCATTAAAATATGACTTGTTGGATATCAAACTACGTTAAATCTAAAAACAGTTTTTTTTTCAATTATTGAAAAAAACATCAATTTTTGGAAGGGAGGAGGGGAGATTGCTAGATTATTCTTATAAAGTATGGTTTGTGGGGTATCATATTGAAGGGCATAAAGCATGGAAAGTAAAAACAGTGCTTTTGTATTTTTTGAAAAAAAAATAACTGGATGTAGGAGGGGAGGTTGATAAATTAATCCCGCACTAGCTTGATTTTGTGTTACATACATTGTGCTACATGTTGCTTTTCGAATTACGTATGGTACCCTCTATCAGCTTGGCACCGATCGGTTTGAAGAGATTAAAAAAATTCCTAATTTCATTTAAAAAAGAAACACAAATTTCAAACTAACCGGACGTTATGCCCCTTAGGTATATTTTGATAAATATTCTACTAGGAACCAACTATGATACCCACTACCAGCTTGGTACCGATTACCTTCGAGAGATTTAAATAAAAAATCTTCAATTTTTTCTCAATTTTTCAAAAAAAAAATCAATTTTGGACTAACACTACCAGATTGGTACCGATTACCTTCGAGAGTGTTAAATAAAAAAATCTTCAATTTTTTCTTAATTTTTCCAAAAAAAAATCAATTTTGGACTAACTTGACGTTGTGCCACCTAGTACATAGTGATAATGATTCTACTAGAAATCACCTATAGTACCCACTACCAGCTTGGTACCGATTACCTTCGAGAGTTTTCAAATAAAGCATCTTAAATATTTTCGTCATTTTTCAAAAAAATTACAATTTTGGAGTAACTTGACGTTGTGCCACCTGGGTATATCGTGATGAATATTGTACTAGAAACCGCCTTTAATACCCACTACCAGCTCGGTACCGATTACCTTCGAGAGAGTTAAATAAAAAAATCTTCAATTTTTTCGTAATTTTTCAAAAAAATTACAATTTTGGAAGAACTTGACGTTGTGCCACCTGGGTACATTGTAATAAATGTTCTTCTAGGAACAGCCTATGGTACCCACTACCTACCTGGGTATATCGTGATAAATATTGTACTAGAAACCGCCTATAATATCCATTACCAGCTTGGAACCGGTTACCTTCGAGAGAGTTAAATAAAAAATCTTCAATTTTTTCGTCATTTTTCAAAAAAATTACAATTTTGGAAGAACTTGACGTTGTGCCACCTGGGTACATTGTGATAAATGTTCTTCTAGAAACAGCCTATGGTAACCACTAGCAGCTTGGGACCGATTACCTTCGAGAGAGTTAAATAAAAAATCTTCAATTTTTTTCTCAATTTTTCAAAAATAATTCAATTTTGAACTAACTTGACGTTGTGCCACCTCAGTACATAGTGATAATGATTCTAATAGAAACTGCTTATAGTACCCACTACCAGCTTGGTACCGATTATTTTCGAGAGTTTTAAAATAAAACATCTTAAACTTTTTCTTAATTTTTTGTGATAATGATTCTACTAGAAACTGCCTATAGTACCCACTACCAGCTTGGTACCGATTACTTTCGAGAGTTTTAAAATAAAACATCTTAAACTTTTTCTTAATTTTTCAAAAATATCACAATTTCGAACTAACTTGACGTTGTGCCACCTGGGTATAATGTGACAAATATTGTACTAGAAACCACCTATAGTACCCACTACCAGCTTGGTACCGATTACTTTTGAGAGTTTTAACATGAAGCATCTTAAATATTTTCGTAATTTTTCAAAAATATCACAATTTCGGACTAACTTGACGTTGTGCCGCCTGGGTATAATGTGACAAATATTGTACTAGAAACCACCTATAGTACCCACTACCAGCTTGGTACCGATTACCTTTGAGAGTTTTGAAATAAAGCATCTTAAATATTTTCGTAATTTTTCAAAAAAATTACAATTTTGGAGTAACTTGACGTTGTGCCACCTGGGTATATCGTGATAAATATTGTACTAGAAACCGCCCATAATACCCACTACCAGCTTGGTACCGATTACCTTCGAGAGAGTTAAATAAAAAATCTTCAATTTTTTCGTCATTTTTCAAAAAAAATTACAATTTTGGAAGAACTTGACGTTGTGCCACCTGGGTACATTGTGATAAATGTTTTTCTAGGAACAGCCTATGGTAACAACTCTGATTACCTTCGAGAGAGTTAAATAAAAAATCTTAAATTTTTTCTCAATTTTTCAAAAATAATTCAATTTTGAACTAACTTGACGTTGTGCCACCTCAGTACATAGTGATAATGATTCTAATAGAAACTGCTTATAGTACCCACTACCAGCTTGGTACCGATTATTTTCGAGAGTTTTAAAATAAAACATCTTAAACTTTTTCTTAATTTTTTGTGATAATGATCCTACTAGAAACTGCCTATAGTACCCACTACCAGCTTGGTACCGATTACTTTCGAGAGTTTTAAAATAAAACATCTTAAACTTTTTCTTAATTTTTCAAAAATATCACAATTTCGGACTAACTTGACGTTGTGCCACCTGGGTATAATGTGACAAATATTGTACTAGAAACCACCTATAGTACCCACTACCAGCTTGGTACCGATTAATTTTGAGAGTTTTAACATGAAGCATCTTAAATATTTTCGTAATTTTTCAAAAAAATTACGAAAATATTTAATTATCATCATTATCACTATTATCATTAAATATTTTCGTCATTTTTCAAAAAAATTACAATTTTGGAGTAACTTGACGTTGTGCCACCTGGGTATATCGTGATGAATATTGTACTAGAAACCGCCTTTAATACCCACTACCAGCTCGGTACCGATTAACTTCGAGAGAGTTAAATAAAAAAATCTTCAATTTTTTCGTAATTTTTCAAAAAAATTACAATTTTGGAAGAACTTGACGTTGTGCCACCTGGGTACATTGTGATAAATGTTTTTCTAGGAACAGCCTATGGTAACAACTCTGATTACCTTCGAGAGAGTTAAATAAAAAATCTTAAATTTTTTCTCAATTTTTCAAAAATAATTCAATTTTGAACTAACTTGACGTTGTGCCACCTCAGTACATAGTGATAATGATTCTAATAGAAACTGCTTATAGTACCCACTACCAGCTTGGTACCGATTATTTTCGAGAGTTTTAAAATAAAACATCTTAAACTTTTTCTTAATTTTTTGTGATAATGATTCTACTAGAAACTGCCTATAGTACCCACTACCAGCTTGGTACCGATTACTTTCGAGAGTTTTAAAATAAAACATCTTAAACTTTTTCTTAATTTTTCAAAAATATCACAATTTCGGACTAACTTGACGTTGTGCCACCTGGTGTGACAAATATTGTACTAGAAACCACCTATAGTACCCACTACCAGCTTGGTACCGATTACTTTTGAGAGTTTTAACATGAAGCATCTTAAATATTTTCGTAATTTTTCAAAAAAATTACGAAAATATTTAATTATCATCATTATCACTATATTTTTTCAAAAATATCACAATTTCGGACTAACTTGACGTTGTGCCGCCTGGGTATAATGTGACAAATATTGTACTAGAAACCACCTATAGTACCCACTACCAGCTTGGTACCGATTACCTTTGAGAGTTTTAAAATAAAGCATCTTAAATATTTTCGTAATTTTTCAAAAAAATTACAATTTTGGAGTAACTTGACGTTGTGCCACCTGGGTATATCGTGATAAATATTGTACTAGAAACCGCCCATAATACCCACTACCAGCTTGGTACCGATTACCTTCGAGAGAGTTAAATAAAAAATCTTCAATTTTTTCGTCATTTTTCAAAAAAAATTACAATTTTGGAAGAACTTGACGTTGTGCCACCTGGGTACATTGTGATAAATGTTTTTCTAGGAACAGCCTATGGTAACAACTCTGATTACCTTCGAGAGAGTTAAATAAAAAATCTTAAATTTTTTCTCAATTTTTCAAAAATAATTCAATTTTGGACTAACTTGACGTTGTGCCACCTGGGTACATAGTGATAATGATTCTACTAGAAACCACCTATAGTACCCACTACCAGCTTTCGAAAAGCAACATGTAGCACAATGTATGTAACACAAAATCAAGCTAGTCCGGGGTTAATTTATCAACCTCCCCTCCTACATCCAGTTATTTTTTTTTCAAAAAATACAAAAGCACTATTTTTACTTTCCATGCTTTATGCGCTTCAATATGATACCCCACAAGCCATACTTTATAAGAATAATCTAGCAATCCCCCCTCCTCCCTTCCAAAAATTGATTTTTTTTTCAATAATTGAAAAAAAAAACTGTTTTTAGATTTAACGTAGTTTCAAATCCCACAAGTCATATTTTAATGAACTTTAACCACTTTACCATTTCCCCCCCTCTAAATTTTTTTTTTGCAAAAATTATTTAAAAACCGGTTTTAGATTCTACCGAGGAACCTACGCTCCATTCCAATCAATTTAATACCTCACAAGCCATATATTATGAAGTAATTATTTTTTAGCGCAGCCCCTCCCTAATTTTTGTTTTTTTCAATAACAAAAAAAGTTGACCATTTTAGAATACATTAAGCATCTAATTAGGTACCTACAGCACATATTTTTACCTGAGTGGGTAGGTACTCACATAAATGCGGAACTCTCATATTATTTTCTATAATTTTGCCACGTCCAACAAAACTACCTCTCTTTCCCCACCCCTTGCAATTTTTTTAAAATTTCACAGCAACATCAATGGACACTTGCATAGCAAATATTTCTACAAAATTTCGTTTATTTCAGACCATAAATAAGGCCAGAATTGCATTTTTTAAAAATAGCACAGTATTTGTTTGGTCCCTTGTAATATTTCACAATCCCAATAACAATCCAACTTCAGGGTCGTATGAGAAGTAAGAAAATTCTTGGTAAATAAAAAAAGACATAATTTGTTGGTGGTAACGTTATGCGATATGTTGAGCCAATGCAACTTTTGTACTGCTTAACCGAATTTTATGTGTGGTACCTCGTTAGACGTGAAAAGGCATAAGGTTTCATATTTTGGCAATAAAAAATTACAGGGAGGTCGAAAAAAAGTTTCAGGTCTTTTTTTCTAGACTAAATTTTTGACTACGTTCGCTATTTTGAATTTTTGACATTTTACATCTTTTGAACAAAAATAGTAAACTTTGTTCTTATAACTTTCTAAAATGCCAAAACATACTTACCTACTCAAAACTGAATAAAATAATAAAAGAAGCAATGGTTTTTTAAGTAAAATTGGACGAGTTGTAAAAATCATCTATGTTTGACAGCTCACAGACAAAAATCCTGAAGAAGTCCAAGATTCGAGTTTGGTGTTTCTAAAAGGATAATTTATTACCTTCAAGTAGCTGTAAAAATTTCATGAATCCCCTGAAAAAATTTCTAAATACACGACGGAATATATAGCGTGACATAATTTTTGTTATTTTTGAAGTTTTTAGCAAAAAGCTTTTTATGTGTGTTGTTTAATTTTAATAAAATTTTGGGGCCCATCGTGACTTGTTACATCTAGCGTGTTACATAGCCTTTTAAAAGACATGTATTGGCAGGTCTGTAAAGGGAATGTGAATTAAAAAAATTGAAGAAAAATAAATTTTCTGAACAGGCGTCAATTTACGATTTTTTTGTGATTTTTTCCGTGCTATAAATTTGCATTTTTTTGATATCGGCGAATAGCTAAGACCTTCTTACAGTCACTTCAAAATGAATTTGCACAATCCCGTTCATAAATAGAGAATAGAATTTTTTTTTTTGTAAATTTTTAGAAATTTTTTTTTTTTTAATTTCAAATTGATTATTTTTTATGCAATTAATCGGAAGTAAAATATTATGTTTTGTAAACTATATTAAAGGCCATTTCATAGCCTTTTAGGTGGTTTAACCAAAATTTTAAAATGTTGTCAGTTGACCGAGATATAGCTGTCAAAATGACCCTAAGTCCTAAAAAAAGTTTAGGGCGTCGCGACGCCTAACGTACGCCGTCGCCGAAAAAACTAATATTCATTTGGTGGTCCTCGAAGTTATACCTGAGTGTGGACTGAGTTAAAACAAAATCACCAAAAATCTCCTTATACATTGGAAAAAAGATATAAAAAACCCCCGACTATTATATGTCTAACTCGCGGGCCATATGGAATCATCAATCGAAGCACTTCTTTCTTTCTCTGTTTAGTTTTTTCTCCTATTTCTCCGTCTTTCTTTATCCCTATAAATCCTCAGCCGTTTTACAAGTTTGAGAGGCAGTCCTTAGGCTAGATGTATACCTTACTGATGTCAGATAGTTTTTAGTCAAAATAGACTTTTTGGTACAGATTTTACGTCGACGCTCCGATTATTTGACGTTTAGGATAATTTATTAGTAAAATGAAGGAAAAAAACATGCTTGGGTGTGTTTTGGGTACTGAATTCTTATGTTAACCGTCCGTATGTTTGCGGCGATTCACGGCAGCTCTTAACCATTTATGACATTCAAATGTCAACAGTGTCAAATAGCGTTGGTCGTCGGGCGTTTTGAGCACGACTAGAGGCCCTCCATACATTTGACAGTTGTTTTTTGACCAGAGGTGGACAACTCATATTGTCCTCTCTTTTATGAAATGGACTGATGTTTTGTTTTTTCTTTTTATAATTTCCCCAGAGAGTTTTTTGGTTAGTAAAATATGTCAAGCTTTGACAAAAAAGAACAGTAAGGTTCACGGGAGATTTAAAAATGTTAATAGTAGGTAAAATAGAAAAAAAATATTATTGATCTATCTTTTTATTCCTCTTTTTCTTGAAATAATAACAATATATATTATTTAAATTTAACTAATCTTACTTACCTCGCAAATTCGACTATTTTTATGAATTTTCCATTTTTCTTGCTTTTTTTTCCATTGAAGAATGAAATATACAAGGCGCGAGTATTTTTACAGTTTCTTATACTGCAATGTTAGATTTTTAAATCGCATATAAATAATTAAATTTAAAATTTGATGTACCTACGTTTATTAATCAAGGAGGAAAACTGGCCTATAAACCTCATTTAAAACGTTTTGCCTCTAATTTCAGAATGTCAAGATATCACAGGTCGGCCGGTCTAACCTCAGAAGGGCGCTCGAATAGTCCCGTGTCGATGTACGAATCGCCAGGATCGAATTACCCCTTTAAAAATCCCAGATATCCACCTTTCCCCCAACCGACAGTCGTTCAACCTTTGGCCCAGATTAGACAACCACTTTATGTGCAAAATCTGGGCAGCTCGACGCCTAGAACAGGTACATATTTTTTAATTTATACCCAATTTTATTACAGGTATTTTTTGGTTAATTCATAGCTGAAAAAAATGCCGTGGTGTTGTATAAATTTCGAACATAGTCGTTTTCATTTTTTTGCGAGTTCGATAGGAAGTAATCACTTTTAAACCACTAACTTGTAAAGATTTAAGTTTCCTTATTATTCAGTGATATTATTTAAACATAAAGTCAACAATGCCTGACTTTAATAAAGCCGGCACTAGTTTTCCCTAGAGATCCCGCATGTATGACCTATTTTGAAGACAAGTTTATTAAAAATAATGGAAATATCGGTCCTTTAGCATTGTTTAGAGAGAGAGGCACCTTTGGTCCTTAATTCATTCATAAGCGTCAGAAAATAAAAAAAAAGTTTCCCCTTTTAAAAAATGTGTTTAATTGTTGATGTTCGATTTCACTGTCACCGCTCTTAAATTAAACAAAAAGTGATTTTTTAGCATATTTTTTTATATTTGCGGTCTTTTTGGATCTAGAATCGAGGTAAGCCTTTGCAACTTCTGAAATTTTAACAAGAAAATAACATAACCAAAAAATTTCAGTTTCAGTGTCTTTGAAGGGGTTGTCGCGTCTCTTTTTCTTCAATAAATGTCACATACAGGGTCTCTAGTTTTCACTTTAGTTAGGAGAGCGCATATTTCATAACAACTAACCTTAATACAATTAAAACTTTCTACTAATATGTTTTTTTGTTGTTTAAATTCAGTCAAAATGAGGATGTCTTTTAACATATCCGAATTTACTGGTGAGTAGTTTGTTAAAAATTTTCTATAGTTTATTTTCGCATCCTCAAAAATTCGTTCTGCACATTGTTAGCAAATTTTATTTTGTATTGTAGTACTACAGTTTTTACAGTAGCAGAGACAAGACCTACTACAGTATTAGGAACTAGATCTACTACAGTAGTAGGAACTAGATCTACTACAGTAGTAGGAACTAGATATACTACAGTAGTAGGAACTAGATCTACTATAGTCGTAGGAACTAGACTTACTACATTAGTAGGAACTAGACTTACTACAGTAGTAGGAACTAGATCTACTACAGTAGTAGGAACTAGAACTACTACAGTAGTAGGAACTAGACCTACTACAGTAGTAGGAACTAGACCTACTACAGTAGTAGGAACTAGACCTAGTACAGAAGTAGTATAGGTGCAACTCCTCTTCCGATTATGTGAGCCCCACGCCAGCTGCTCCAATATAACGTGTGACTAACACTCTACTTCGACTATTCATAGTTGCCATGACCCATATAAGTATGAGATACTATAACGGCCCTGCCCTTGCATTTCTCGAGAAAAATGCGTACCGATAATAGCTCTCCCAATCAAGTTAGCCTGAAAATAATCCAGAAGTAAACATTATATCGGGCAACCGCGTCGATTGCGTCATTAGTAAAAGAAACTGACAATCATCTGACAGCGAATATTTAGGTTATGTTTAATATTTTTGTTTGCTTTTGGAAAATTTATAGATAAAGTGGACACTACCGTAAAAAAATATTTAAAAAGTGTTTAGTGTTTCCCGTAACTTCTTATCAATAGAAAATTGGATTCCTCTAGATTTAAATATGAACAAAACAAGATTAGAAAACAAAAACTTTCTTTGAGGCTTAATTGGTGAGTATAATTATAGAGTTTAGGTCTACATGCTAGGTATTATTGGACTTTATTTTCCAAATTTTTGCATAAAAATATGCTCTAGTAGGCATTCCGTGCCCTGGACTTTGTAAGTGAAACATTATGCAGCTTCGCATATTTATTTAAATAACGTACACAGAAAATAACGCCACAAAATTTTAAAACACGAAAACACCTCAATAACACAAACAAAATGGCGAAACCACACCTCGTCAAATATGTAAACTTTTCGACAATGCCAAGTTGTGCAAAAATTCCCAGAGCAAAAAATGTTGATGTTGTTTTTGTGCATTTTTCCTCATCAAATCGGATAAATTTTACTTTTAAACAACCCCAATTCGTTTAAAAAGTTGTAAAATGGAAATTATATTGAAGGGTCAGTCCATATCAAGTCAACCAGGGTATTTTACCACACCATCTTCGATGTTGATGATTTTTAGTATACATGTTTTTCCTACCAAAAAACTGGAAAATCCAAAATTTCAGACTTTTTTGACCAGTTGTTTATTTTGAATTAATTTTTGAAAATCGAAAAAGTCACTTATTTGTCCTTAACATGTGCGCACAAAATTAGGAATATCCAAAGAACCACTTATAATAGAAAAGTAGGTGAAGGTTCATTTTAAAGCTCTTATAAAGACCTTTCATATGAGAATATTGCATAACATATATTGAAAAAAAAAATAAAAAAAAAAATTTTTGATTTTTTTTTTTGAAAAATTTCAAAAAGGCCATTTTTAATTTTTTTCAAAAAATTATATTATTTTCTTTAAAGTGTTATTAAACTATTCACAAAATTTTGAGATGGACAAATCATGGGTTCAATGTGAAAAAATTTATTAAAAATGTCACATGCATGAAAAATCGCCTATAAATAGACAATGCATTTTGGTAATTAGAAGAATATAATGGTGTTTAAAGCGATATTATAAAAATATTTAACAATATTTTATTTAATAAAAAATTATATCCTACGTTTCATTCTGTATCAGTAATCAGATTAACATTGCCCCCCATTGTAATATTTACTTACAAAACCTCTTTTCCACCGGAGACGTACTATTGGATGTTCCAATTCTTAGGAAAATATGCCTGTATAAACCTGCCAATACTTTTGTGAAATACGGCCTGTTTATTCCTGTTTAACATTAAGGACACACCTCCTTCATTTTATTGGTCTGTTTAGGTACATTGTGGGGATTTGCTGACATGAAAATTCCTGCATAAATTGATTTTAAATTTTTGGCAAGTATCTTCCTGATACAGCTCCAAATAATCGATACATAATAGTTCGACTGAAGGTTTATCAGAAGTCATCTCTGTGTAATTTTAAAAGTTTCAACTATGGGTGAGGCAAGTGGATGGACTAAATATAAAGTAAAGTGCTGTGATCCACTAGAGTTAAAAATCAAGCATTTTGGGAAATTAAGAAATGTGACCAAGTGGATGTGCAGTTACAAAAATGTCAAAATGGGAATGAAAATCTGTGATGGTTGTAGACTAAAGCTTTCAAAGGAGTTTAAGGCATCTGAAGAAGATGAGGCAGGGTAAGTAACAAATAGTATTTTTTAATATAAAATTAATAAACTAAACCAATTGCGTCAAGTACGGAGTGGAAAAATCTCATGGCATTATTTTGCATGGCATTATTTTGCATGGCATTTTGAGAATACAGACATTATGTACAAATTTCTTGGCATTATGTACACATTTTGGGTCAGCTGTTACCCCCTTTTTAAGTTCTTATAAAAAACTAACTTTTAAAATTTTTTTAGACCCAGTCAAGTTCCAGAAAATGATCCAGATTTTCAAGATCCTGCTGAATCATTTACTCTTTTAAACAAGTCATTGGAGCTTCTTGGTGTGTCGCCGATTAAAAGAAAAAATGTATACAAAGAAAAAATTGATATTGTACAGCATACAATTGCGAAAGCATTTACAAAGGAATCAGATTCAACGCTAGTAAAGGAATGCCAGAGTGACGAAAGTGAAATGATTAAGCAGTTAAAGGACAAATTTTTAAAAACCGAAAAGAGGAGTGAGAAAATACTAGTTTTATCATGTTTACCTCAAAGTTTGAGTAGAAAGAAGATTGAAGAAGAATTTGGAGGTTCTCAATATTTGGCCAGAGCTGTAAAACAGTTAGTTAAGGACAATGGGATATTATGTTCTCCTAACCCCAAACCGGGAAAGACCCTTAGTGATAGAGTGGCCCAAATAGTGGTAGATTTTTACCAAAGGGATGACATTAGCAGGACCATGCCAGGTAAAAAAGATTATGTTGTTATCAGAAAATATGGAGCTGAAAAAGAATATGTACAAAAAAAATTAGTCTTAGCTAATTTAAAAGAAATTTATGCATTGTTTAAAACTGAGTACCCCAATGAAAAAATTGGGTTTTCAAAATTTTGTGAACTGCGACCCAAAAACTGTATACTGGCAGGAAAAAGTGGGACTCATACTGTATGTGTATGTACTATACATCAAAATATAAAACTAATGCTCAATGGCTCCAAATTAAATAAGCTATATGATGAAAATAACAGGCCTCTTGCAATATCTTATCATGATTGCCTTTATAAACTAATGTGTAATCCACCTTCAGTGGACTGTTTTTTAAGCAATAGATGCAAGCAATGTCCTGGAGTAGAACAGTTTAAAAATACGTTAATAGAAAAATTTGAGGAAGAATTAATTGATGAGGTCTCATTTAAAAAGTGGGTCTCAGTAGATAGGTGTACTATGGAAACCGTTGTTAAGAAAAGTGATGATTTTGTCCAGGAATTTACTGATGATCTTGTAAAACTTAAATCACATTCTTTTATTGCAAAAATGCAAAAAGATAGATACAATGAAATAAAAATTAACCTTAAACCTGGAGAGTCTTTGATCACTTGCGACTTTGCGGAAAATTATTCCTTTGTTATGCAAGATGAAGTCCAGTCTTATCATTGGAATAACAGCCAGGCAACCCTCCACCCTTTTGCCATTTATTTTCTAAGTGATGGTAAACTGCACAACCTGAATTATGTGTTTATTTCGGAAAGCTTGACACATAATACAATTGCATTTCATTTATTTTTAAAAAAATTAATGCCTGATTTAAAAATCAAAATACCAGGACTTAACAAAATTTTTTATTTTTCGGATGGATGTGCTGCGCAGTACAAAAACAAAAAGAATTTTGAATAAAAGATTTGCGGAAGTCTTAACAATACCGGGGACACAAAAAATTCATGCTGTAATTCCTCTTACAGAAAGCACGTTTTTGGCAAAACAGTTTTCTACATGCTTAGAGGTCGAAACACATAATCTTTTTAAAGGTGGAAGCATTATTTTGCAAAATATCGAGTCAGGGTTTGTCACTGTAGAATATGACAGTGCTTGGTGGCTGGCTTGTGTCTTGGGGAAAAATAATGAGAGCGGAGAACTGAAAGTAAGCTTTCTTCATCCACGAGGACCTGCCTCATCATTTTTTTACCCAACACCTCAAGATATTTTAATTATTAAACCAGAAAGTCTTATAAAAAAAGTTGAACCCAACACTGCTACTGGCAGAACTTACAATGTCAGCAAAAAAGAAATGTCAGATTCATCAGAAATTCTTAAAAGAAAGTTAAAAAAATAAATTTAAGGTATATAGTTAGTCTTAGTGTTTTCTGTCTAATTTTTATCAACGAAGTAGAAAAGTTTGTTTATTTCTTTTGCGAGTTTAAAATAAAATAATTTGTAGATAAAGCCTCTGGGTATTTTTTAAAACCTGTATCCATCCAACAAATTTATTTATTTTAATATCCAGTGCACTATTGGTGCTCCTAAAATATGTTTATTTTTTTAAATGCATGATTTTTAATGTACTTAATATTTTTAATATTTTTTTTGACATTGAACCCATCATTTCTCCATCATAAAATTTTGTGGATAATTAAGTAACACTTTGACCAAAATTATATATTTTTTTCAAAAAAATTAAAAATGGCCTTTTTGAATTTTTCAATTTTTTTTTTTCAATTTTTTATTTTCAATTTTTTTTTTGTTAAAATTATGTTGTGATATTTCATAAAAAAGAGCTTCAAAATGACTTTAAAATGAGCCATTTATTACTTTCCTAGTGTAAGTGGTTCTCGAGATATTGCTAGTTTTGTACATTCTTGTTAAGGTCAAAATGCTGACTTTTTTATTTTGAAAAAAAAAAAAAACTACGAATCAAAAAAATCTAAAAATTTGCATTTTCAACTTTTATGGTAAGAAGAAAATATATACCAAAAATCATCAAAATTGGAATTGGTCGCGTAAAATTTTTGTGATTTTTTGGTTGATTTGATATGGAATGACCCTGAATTTGAAGTATAGTATAGAAGTATATTTAAAGTAACATAAGATTCTTTTAATTTATTTTTCATGGTACATTGTATTATCTGGCATGGCTTTGTTAGTGCATGCGCAGTAGATTTTTCGTCCTTGGCCTGGCCCAAACAGTGCCAAAACCAAACGCGATTTGAATTTTTTTTCTTTGTTTTTCAAAGTTATTTTCGTTACACATTTTGCACCCCTTGGTCCATTATAGTATGTCATAGTTCTATGAGACGACCCTATTGCAAACTTTGACAGCGAATAGTTGCTCTCCTGTCAGATATCGGGGGTAGTATCCACGTGTTCCTTGGACTGTTTTATGGTGTCGAAGAGGTGAAAAAAAACGTGAAACAATTGAAGTTTGATTTTTATTTAGTATGTTCATTAAGTAAAAGTGGTATCTATCGAATTTCAGGACGTCAACGACTAACCTCTACCTCAGAAGACAACGTATCCCTACGTGTGGTGGCCGGTTTCGCCCCTCCCAGAGCTTGGATAGACCCAGTCGTCGTACCTATTTCCAGGGAAACGAGTCACAACAAACAAGTGAAAGCGGTTGAGTCGCTGTTTGTCATGTCGTGCCATGGAAATTTGGTTCAGTACGATTTAGACCCGCATGCGGCTACCAATATACCCAAAGAAAGAGTTGGCGATGAGAGTCTTATAGAGTTGAGCGTCACAGCGAGGGCACAGGTACTGTCTATACAATTTATTATTTTTGTGTTACTTTTTTATGTCCTTTTAGTCCTTTCAGTTAGGGGTTGCTTATAGAAAAAGGGACATCTGTCTCTAGTTAACTCTTACCGATCCGGTGTCTTTTAACCCACTATGGCCGTCACCTTTAGATAAATTTCGTCAATTTAGTTGTTAATATGGACTGACTATTAAAAGCAAAAAATGGTTTTCAAATTAATTCAAATTAAAAAAAAGAGGGTGCACTTATTGGACCATTAACCTCCTTGAGGGATGGAAAAAAATTTAATTCATGTTCGAGTTCATGTCTAAAAAACTCAAAAATTATGCGATTTAATAAAAAAATGGCGCCAGCAGGTACTTATAGCCCTTGCAGCCCAGCAATGCCATGCTAATATTGTGATATCTAATTGTTCTCGCTCTGAAATTTGTTACTATTATTTTTAATATCTCAAAAACTAAGGCTCTGAATCGAGCCCTGACAAACTTTGACATTGTTACAAATTTTGTTAAAAATGTAATTCTCCAGCCAGTTGTGAAAACCTTGTTTCGCTAGCTGCCTTAGTGAGTTCGAATATCCCCCCCCCCTTATTACCCTCTTTTCAACACCCTACCCCCATCAAAAACTTATCAGCTCAGCCTGGCCAACGAGGATATATTTAGCTTATATCCTCGTTGGCCTGGCGCCAAAGAATTTTTTTGCCCAATTTAGTCAGTAACAATTTAAATAAAAAACATTTTTTTGTAAAAAAATTTTCTAAGCTGCCTGCCTCGGGAGTTATTGTAAATCATTTTTCGGGCGTGACTAATATATCATAGATATTAAGAATATATTGTAACACTTTTGAGACGCATGGGACCCTTAACTATTTTTTTTTGTTTTTTGCTTAAAGATACCATTTTAACTAACTATAATTAAAAAAATATATACAAACTAAACTGAGAACATGCTCTAATTTATTGCCTAAAAACACGCCATCTTTAAAGCTCTATATCTCAGAAACTACTCTATATCATTTTGTTCATTTTTATGGTCAAGTGGTCCAGTCGATGTCCAGTACTATAACATACAAAATAAAAGAAAGAAAGTCATGAGTCTTTTTTGTAAAAAAATTAAAGCTAAATTCTTTGTTTACTTTCGTGTGCTAATTTTTTTTGTTCATGTTGTTTTAGTGGTGTTTACAAAGACAAGGAGCTACGGTAGACATTCCCCTTCCAATGACGGCAGAAAACTTCAAATTTATCCCTCAAAATGCGACTTTGGGGAAAAAACTCGACGCCAATTCAAACGACGACGACTGGCTGTCGCAAGTTGAGATCCTGACGCACGCAGGGCCTCACAGAAGACTCTGGATGGGGCCCCAGTTTACTTTCAAGACTTACACGACTACTAATGGGTAAGTGAAAAATTCGTTTGTAAATCTGCCTTAACAGGTCTCGATTCTTCAAAATCCAGAATCATTCGTCGACTGGCGGACTGAGCAACACTTTGAAAGTGACGCTTTATATATTTTTATTAGGGACTTATTGGTACATAAAGTCGGCATAGCCAGACTTTCATAAAGTCGGCACTATTTTTGATAGTGACTCACGAAGGTTAATCAACTACTACATATTTTTAGGCACTTTTGACTTTATCCACCTGCTATGAAATTTTACTAATAAATAAATATACGTTTATTGTAATAAAATAACAAATAAATAAAGCTTATACTAGATATAACTAGGGTGGGTACAAATAAACGAAGAAATCACAGAATCTGCACTTATTTCCAGCTTGTTAGTGATGTAGATAATTTGGTCACAATTTGGTAAGTGTGTCTAATTTGGGTAAAGATGTCACAATCGGGAAATGTTGTCAAAATCGGTTTTTGTATGTCTAGGTTTATAAACTCATAAGAGAAAAAAATGAAAAATAAAAACCAAAAACTAAAAATGTCCAAAAAATAGTAAATAACAAATAAAATCAAAACCATCAGAGTACAACTAACAATTTTTCTTTTTTATCTAACTTATTCTTCAATTCTTTTTATTATTCACTAAATCTGTACTACACGGCGACTTGATTCCTTTATCCAATTTTTAACTTTATTCTTGAAGGTTTTTTGTTTAATTAAATTTTGCAGTACATTAAATGCTATGTATTCAAAATATCTTTGCCCGATATTAATTAAAAATCGCACTTCGAGATTTTCAGGATCCTCCACGAATTTTGAGATTCCGAATAGTGATAAGCACTAATCCAGACGCAGTCGCTCTATCTGTCGGTCGGTCTGTCTGTCGCCTACTTTATAGCCACTCTAACTCAAAAACCCCAGCACCAATCATAACAAAATATTACATAGTGATTACTTGTGTGGACGCGCAGACCCCTATTGTTTTAGAGCATTTCCCTATTACACCTTTCGGAGCTACCCCCAAAAAACTTCATACTTAAAAAGAAAATATTTTTTTCTTATCGTGTGATACCTCTTTGAATGACGCAAAAATTTTTGACTACATATATACATGAAAAATGCAAAAAAACTCTTAAAAAATTCAATATTCTGTGCCATATATCTCGAGTAAAAAGTAAGGATACACTGAAAAAGTCTGGAAAGACCCTAGAAAACTCTGGATACACCCTGGAAAGTCTGGATACATCCAGGAAAAGTATGGATACATCCAGGAAAAGTCTGGATACATCCAGGAAAAGTCTGGATACACCCTAGAAAAGTCTGGATACACCCTTGAAAGACTCTGGAAAAGTCGGGAAGACCCTGGAAAAGTCTGGATTTACTCTGGAAAAGTCTGGATTTATTCTGGAAAAGTCTGGAAAGACCATGTAAAAGTCTGGATACACTCTGGAAAGACCCTGGAAAAGTGGAAAAGTCTGGAAAGACCCTGTAAAAGTCTGGATACACTCTGGAAAAGTCTGAAAAGACCCTGGAAAAGTCTGGATACACTCTAGAAAAGTCTGGAAAGACCATAGAAAAGTTTGGATACACTCTGGAAAGGTCTGTAAAGACCCCGGAAAAGTCTGGATACACTCAAGAAAAGTCTGGATATACCGTGGAAAAGTCTGACCGACCCAATCTAATTCATGTTTATACGAGTAGTGTTTTTTTTATATATGTTCTTGAGCGAGGGAAGTTTTAGAGTAAACCTTAACTCGATTTTTCTTTATTTGGTACTTGTATTCGATTTTCTCGATTACTTGTAGCGTGTGTATGGGTAAGTGAGTTTATACATATTTTATTTTTATGTATACAAATAGAACAAATCTTCGCGTTTTTCGTGTGAATCCTCCCTCCCCCCTTTGTAACACTTTATAACACTTCCACCTACCCCTCTCCCCCCACTTTGCTGCATTACTTACTTTATGGATGGCCCCTAAGTTCCTTACCTAACGGTCTTGCTACTATTTCTGACATTGTTGTTATCGAAACACCCCATCTCGTGCCACCTATAAATTTGACATAATTAAAGTTAATGCCGTCCTCTATTAAAGGTCGGTACAATCATTATGAAAGTCGACATTATTTTGACAGCACCGGGCCCAAAAAAGTCGCAGATTAATTATTTTTTAAGACATTTCTTTAAATTAGTGTGTGAAAACCCAAAAAAAATAGTTTCAGAAAAAAAGAGCGTCTTCTAACCTCAATTTCGTTATAATAATTAGCCCTGATAAGAATAACTGTGTTTTCTTCTTTTTAGTTGGAAAAGAGCACTTTAACGTGAAAATTGTAAACTTTCCTGAAAAATGCGGGGATATGTTCCAGTCATTTCATGAGAGATGTTAAAAATTGTGCCGACTTTAATAAAGTGAGACCAACTTTATGTACCGATAAGTCCCTATTGTTAATTATTCTTTGCCTAAATATATATATGCTTACCTCCTTCATCATTCATTCGATCTACGCTCAAAAACCGCTCTCGAGCGATCCGAAATCAACACAAAAAAGATATATGTGTCCGATTTAAGAACGGATCACGCTCTTGCCAAGATCTGCCTGTTCGGTTTGTGCCCCAAATCTCTGGCAGACCGTTTTTTTGCAAAGCGAAGCCGCGTATATGTTTTTGATGCATAGGCGAATGGTCGGACCTCATTTTTCAGAGTAGGGCTGAGGGCATGAAAACGATGCTGACGCCTTATAGAACATAGGAGGATTCAGGGGCGCGTTCAGCGGCGGCTGGAGAAATCGCTCCAGCTTGCCAAAAGTGGTTAGCATATACCGTTCAAGATCGACTGAAGCCATACCAGTTTTGGAGAAAATCGAAAGCGCCGCTAGAATTGGCATCGCTTGTTGTTATTGGTCCGCGGGCGAGGCCAATGAAAAAAAATTCAGTTGCAAGGTTTTCCTAACCTAACAAATTGAAGAAAATTTCGAAAATCATTTGAAAATGAAAAGTGCAACACGTTTCTCCATTTTTTCTTGCATACAATGAATTGTGTAGACGCCACACTTGTAGATTGTGAGGAGAATGCGTTTATTTTGCGGACATAAGGTAGGGAGTAGGTATCTGTTTAGAATAAGCTATCAAATGGCCGTGGCTTAAAGTTCCGTCAGTCCCTTTCCTCTTTAAACAGACTGTCCGTGCCTAGCACAAAATATGTACTTACGGGTAAAAAAGCTTGAATTAGGGTAGCGGCACCGGCGACGGGAAATTTGAATTCAGGTATTTTTGAAAGTATTTCAGTTCATTAGAAACAACATTATTTTGAAAAACATAATTCATCAATAATTAATTTTATTTTCCAAAATATTGCTGATTCTAATGACTATATATTCTTCTTTTCTTCTTTTAAGGAGATATTATATATATATACATATCGAAACTATTGTATTTATTCTTAAACTATTTCGGCCTCAATAGCAGCAGTTTCTTTTAAGACTTGCGAGTTTTCTTCATTTTCAAAAAATTCGGTGTAACTGGTTACCCATCAGCATTTTTGAACGGAATGGACTAAAAAAAATGTTATTAACAAGTAGGCTAAATAAATTCCCTATTAGAGGGTTAATAGACCATCAATATTGGTGATACCGCAGGCAAAATCGCTTATTTTTCTCCCGTATCCAAAAATAACCGAATTTGAAATACGTTACTTACGGATGCTTAACGGGGCCCGCTCAGTTATTTTTTGCAACCAACTTGATTTATTTCTGATCAAAAGCTGCAGCTGATAGGTGATAATTCGTTTTTTTGTTTAGTTAGGTTTTTAATTTTTTTGTGAAAGTGAATTTGCAAAAAACAGGAATTGTTGTTTTCTTTTCTATTCTATTTACATTGGCAGTTTGTATGTGGGCAAAAGAATACGGTTACGGTAATTTGTGTTTGTGGTTTAAAAACTCTTTTTAGTATCTCAATTACGGTAAAACGGTAAGCAAATTAGGTGACGATAAATTAGTGGTCTATTAACTCTCTATTGAATAGGCTGTTTTTCCTCTGGTATGTAGAAACCTTGCCCGGTACTTACCGTTAAAGTCTGTTTCAGACTCTGGCGGTTAATGCAAGGATGGAATTACATGCCACATCAGAAGGCTTCGTCCACAGTTTTTTTAATCGTTTTTTGGTTTAAAATGTCAGGTGTATAAAGTGTTTTAGATGGCAAACCTTTGTCTTTGGCGAGCTTGATCTCTAGGGTGTGGAAAGCGATGAAGCAGAGGATCACTGGGACACAACACTTGGGCATAGATTTCCAATTGTACTTATTACAAAAATCCAAGTGAGCTTCGAGACCGAGTCCCCAGAGGCGCTGTAACTTGTTTTTTGCGATGCTCCTAATAAGAGTCTGTAGGTATATGCTTTGTGGTGCGTAGCAAAAATACTAAAGATACGACAGTCGCCTTTGCGCGTTCAAAGCTGGGTCGGCAATGTTAATGCCATTTTTGTAAAACCGTTTTTGGTTTGTCTCCAGCCGCCGATGAACGCGCCCCAGGTGTGTCGTCTATTAGCATTGCTTTTCCTACATCGATATATAGTTGTAGTTGTGGTCCCAAGTCATTTTTGAATCCTTTTTTATTTCTCGAGCCGGACACCCAGTCTCCGGCAGCAGCCGGGTGTTGTTGGTCATCCATTCTTCCATTTTGCCGCTCCTTTCTACGTTCTCTCTTTTCCGTCTCTAGTCTACGTCGTTGCTCTTCAAAAGTTTGTGCTCCCTCATGGAATGTTTGGCGCCATGAAGCCCTATCGTTTGCCGCGGTCTCGAAGTTGTTTATATCGATGTGACTCTTCATCATATTGCCTTTGAGAACGTCATTGTACCTTTTTTGTTGACCTCCTTGATTTCTCTTTCCCTCCTTCAGTTGTCCATAAAATATCTGCTTTGGGAGACTTGTTTCGGGCATGCGGATAATGTGACCAGTCCAACGAAGCTGGTGCTTGAAGATATGGGCTTCTATACTAGTTGTTTTGGCTTCTTCTAAAACACTTATGTTTGTTCGTCGTTCTTGCCATTTGATTTTCAGTATTCGTCTTAAACAACTTTGGTGATATTTTTCTAGTCATTTGATATGCCTTCTGTAGGTGGTCCACGTTTCGCATCCGTATGTTAGAGTTGGTATTATAACTGTGTTGTAGACACGAAGCTTGATCTCCGCATTTATGTCGTGATTGTTGAAGACTCTTTCCGAAAGCCTTCCGAACGCTGCGCTAGCACATTTTAGGCGATGCTGTGTTTCTGCGTCAATAGTTGCATTTGATGATAGGTGGCTCCCAAGGTGTGGATAATGTTTCACGTTCTGCAGAGGATGGCCATTTATGGAAATATTTGGAGCTTGGGGATTCGTACCTGGTTCTGGTTGGTGAAGAATTTGCGTTTTGGCAAGATTGACCTCTAGGCCTGGTTAAATGCGTTGATTACCAGCTGTAGACCTTCCTCTGTATCGGCCATAACGACGTTGTCATCGGCGTACTGCAGTTCGATTACCGAGGTCGTCGAGACCTTAGTTTTTGCTCGCAGTCTGCCTAGGTTAAGTAGGCCACCGTCGAATCTATATAGAATTTCCACTCCCGGCGGTAGATGTTCCTCAACAAGGTGAAGCATGGCACCTAAAAATATAGAGAATAGGGTGGGCGCAATAACACACACTTGTTTAACGCCTGTCGTAATCTGGAATGACTCTCCTGGTCCATCGTTGCTCAGGACTGTTGCATTCATATTGTTGTGTAGTAGTCTAAGAATTTGAATATATTTTTGAGGGCATCCAGCTTTTGCCAGTATTTTCCAAAGAGCCCTGTTGACTGAGTCAAATGCTTTGACTAGGTCTATGAAGGCCTGTATATCAAATTGACAAAAAAGTGTCAAAATTGAACAAATTTTGACAAGTGGACAACATTATCTTAAACGCCAGTACTTTCTTCGACCGAAACAAAGATCTTTTAAAAAGCCTAGGGAAAAAGACGCATGAACTAACTGCAGAGACTTTAGTAATTTCAACAAAAACTATATTAAAGAACAGTAAAAATTTTCAACTGAATTCAAAGCAACCTATTCAGAAAAGATTACAGCAATCAAAACCAAAGTGACACCTCTCACTTTAAGATAAAAATGTGAACAACATAGTAACAAATTGCTTCATCAAAAACGTTACCCCTTAAATTATGCTAAAATATTTTAAGCCTTAAATTACCATCATGGCTTGACCATTAGAGAAATAGTTTACAAGATGTACAGCGACAAAAAGCATATCTCCATGAAAACAATCCATGAAAGATTTTTGGAAGAAATTCCTGAGGTAAATTGCTCTATTAGATCCATAAATACCTGGATTCATAAAATAGGATTTAAGTTTAAAAAAACTAGCAATAGAAAGTTTTTAATTGAACTCCCTGCAGTGCAATCCAAAAAGATAGAATTTCTACGGAAATATTGCAAAGAAAAAGAAATTGGTTTATACAAGCCAAAAGTTTTGGATGAGACGTGGGTTTTTAGCAAAGGCACTTTTAGGAGTTAGACTGCATCTATCCAAAAAAAATCAGTGAAGATAGATATACTGTCGTGCATGCAGGAGGAGAAGATGGTTTTGTTGAAAATGCAGGGTTAGTTTTTAAAAGTAATCGTAAAATTGGAGACTACCATGATAATATGAACTCTGAAAATTTTGAAAAATGGTTTAAAACTAAATTAGTACCGAATTTAGAAGAACCAAGTTTAATTATAATGGATAATGCTACTTATCATTCACGATTAGTAGAACCGATCCCCTGTTAGTGGGTCCAAAACAAAAATGTTGGAGCGGGCCAAGGCTAAAAACATCAATGCATACTACTTGGATCGGTATGCAGAAAAACACGGACACAAAGTTTTGCGTTTACCTTGGTCATAAAGCAAAAGGGAGTGTGATAAAGAAGTGGTTAAAACTAATGGATCTTCAAAGGCTCTCATTCAAACATGGAATGAATCGGTACAAAAAGGGAAAAATTAATATACAGGGTGTCCTACTCGTCCTATTTAAAAAAATATATTTTTTTTCCATACCTCGTAAACAAAACGACATAAAAAAAAATCCAAGAAAATTAAAAATCTTAGTTTTTGGATTTTTTTATAAAACCAAATTCTAACCCGCTAGAAGTACCGTTCCGTTTAAAGAATCCATCCTGTATAATCAGAGGTTTGCCGAACTACGTTTCTTAAAGTGAATTGTTCTTACGATGAAAATGGTCCTCTTACTCAGCTTTTAATGTCCGGTATATAGATCAACCATTATCCGAATATCCTGCCTGGTGAACTCAATGAGATTTTCTATTTATTTAGCAAATATGTTGCGTTTAAAGGCTGGTAGACTCTTATAAAATAGTATTGATAGCTCTTAAGACAAGGAAAACGGCCGGTGTGAACCTAGGCCCATAATTTTTTATTTCTTTGAATATTTTACCGGCCTTTGATATCTCGTATCTATTTTAAACGAATAAAATTCAACTAAGTATTTTGTAGCACACCAATGTCGGTCGCCGACGCTCAACCGGTAGACTTGAGTCGTTCTAAGCCAGTCAATATGCCGATCACCAAAGCCCCGGCAGTTCTCATCGAGTCGGGTTCGACTAGTTCCAGTGAATTTATGGAGTTTTATAGAAAAAACGAGGAGCATGGAATTGCAGGTAAGATCCACACATATTACCATGTTGCCTTCACTTCACAGTACTTTTAACCCTTATGCCATTTACACTTCTTTGACTCATTAAAATTCTGCCAAATCTCAAGAAGGTACTTATTATCAAATCCTCTTTGCGGATAAACACCAAATTTTCTATAATACATACATTTTAGATATTTTCTATGGACTTTTTCAATAAAATTTATCCACACATTATATTGGGGTGACCAAATTATACTTCCATATTCTTATATGGGTGCTACAAGGGTATCAAAAAGATGCAAGCTTGTCTTAATGTC
The DNA here is from genome assembly GCA_963921995.1 of Oxystoma pomonae. NCBI lineage: Eukaryota > Metazoa > Arthropoda > Insecta > Coleoptera > Brentidae > Oxystoma > Oxystoma pomonae. The sequence goes on along the minus strand of OY998167.1, from coordinate 35,569,266 downwards.
GAAAGTTTTTTTGTTTCTTGCTGTAAATCTTGAAATTTTTTGAGCACTTTGTATTTAAGTTATTATACGATTTGAAAATTAAAGAGCGGGGTCGAATATTACACCCAAATCTTGTTCCTGAGTCCCTCTTTGTAATCTACTATTATTAAGTGTGTAGTCATAATTAATAATATTACGATTTAGACTAAAGCACATACATGTACGCTTACTAACATTCAATTTAAAGCTATGATTATCACACCAATTAACCACCTTAGAAAAGTCTTTTTGTAGAGTTTCACAGTCCGAGACAGAATCTATTTGGAAAAAGCAGAAAAAACATATTGGAACCTGTGTCCTAAATATTATTGAACAAGTATATATAGGATGGAAATGGAACATTCAGATCCTTCATAACACAATGTCAGATCCTTCATAACACAATGTCTAACACGATCAAATGCTTTTTCCATATCGGTATAAATAACATCCACCTGTGACTTGTTGTGGATTGCCTCATGAACAAATTGACTAAAATTGGCAAGGTTGGTAAAGGTTGATCTGCGCGGTAAAAACCCATGTTGACTAGAAGAAATGCTGCCAGAAAGTTTAATAAACAATAGTTCAAACAATATTTTTTCAAAAACCTTAGAAACTGAACTTACGATACTAATTGGACGATAGTTTTTGTTGGTCTAGTCTGTACGAAAAGCTACATCAGACTCCACAGTTGCCAAAAATCTCCGATGATTTGTATTAGATATTCGAGATCAGTACTGGTCAGATTGCATTTCTCCAGCAATACCGATATTATCTTTTCGTAAATCTTGCAATAATTCCTCAAGATACTTTTTTTGTCGGTTCTTTAAGCTCTCTCTTGGCCAAAAACGTTTTTCCTTTTTTTGGGTTAAAAATAGACAACCAGCTGTCATAATAAATAAGTCATTGTTCCTTTGTAATTCAAAATTTCTAGCACTGACTGACTGACTAATTGTTTTCCTATATGTGGACAGCAGTTGACAATGTGTTCCTGTTTTCGAAAACTTGCAGTTTTGTTTGGTTGGTGTTTTGTTGATGTTTTTGTTTTGTTGGTTTGGTGTGTACCCGGCATTAGACTATCTAGTAAGCTACGAACCCAGCAGATTTCACATAATGATATTGTTGAAGTGTTTTAGTAGGCATTATCTTACAGAAAAGATTTGTGGCGTAGAGGGCAAAGTGTGAGGGAATAAATCGGAAAAAAGTTTTTCCTCGACCAGCATTTGAACCCGGGACCTCTAGAATATAAGTCTAATGCTCTACCAACTGAGCTACCGAGGAACTGGGGTTTTGACTGGCTATGGAAATCCTTTCGTCCGATTCATTTGTTAGTAGTGGGGAGATCTTTGAAGCCCACTGCGGCTTTAAAAACCTAGAGATGTTATAAAGACAAGGAGGTACACATTCACGATTATTAGTTGTACGAAATTTCTATTTATCTATCAACCAACGATACACGACATATGGCGTTTTATTGAAGGTGTCAGATGGCGAATTTCCAACTAATAATTTCAGCCAAACATATTTACAAAATGAAGGGAAAATTTAGCGCCCTAATAAATTTACAGAAAAGATTTGTAGCGTAGAGGGCAAAGAGTGAGGAAATAAGTCGGAAAAAAAGTTTTTCTTCGACCAGGATTTGAACCCGGGACCTCTAGAATATCAGTCTATTGCTCTACCAACTGAGCTACCGAGGAACTGGGTTTTTGACTGGCTATTCGGAAATCCTTTGCCCTCTACGCCACAAATCTTTTCTGTAAATTTATTAGGGCGCTAAATTTTCCCTTCATTTGGCAATATCTTATTTTATAATGTTGTATGTGTGTGTGTGCCATTTATCTATCTTGAGAGTTTTTATCTGTGGTCATATCTTGTGATTGGTTAAAGAAATGTCAGAGGTTATGTGAGGTCAAGGTCACGTGTTGAGAAAAGCGATAAGTTGTAGAATGTTGGTTGTTGACGTTTTTAAATAGATTAAAGCACATTAGTACTGCTAAAAGTATAACGGAGTTCTTTATTAAAGTCCATTATCAAATAAGTTAATAAGTCTCGCTGCAAAGCTAGCCCTACCTAGACACTCGAATATTCGCCAGATATGAAGACCTCAGGAAGAGAGACCCCCTCTACCTTTATTGTTAGTCGGTTGATCCCAAAGGCTACCAGTTTATTGCTCTTTTTTTAAGGGGCTAACGATACTGGAGAACGTCGTCGTCCATTACCAGACTACCTATTTACATATGGGTCGAAGCCCAGGCTTAGTGTAACCACTAAGCTGGTGCTCTTACTCTCTGAACACCAGACGAGATTAACGTAGCCCTTTTAAAACACGTATATCGATGAAATTAACAAGGATTTTTACAAAATTATTTCCGTTTTTTCAGGGGAACACCAAATTAAGGAGGATTTGGCCGATGCTATGATGGAGTCGCCAAGTCCAAGGCTAAATGAGTGTGGTGAGTAAAACTTTAAATGAAAAAATGATAGAGCTATTAGCTCTATCAATAAATATATATCTATTATTATAATAGAATAACAAAACGTTATTACCGTTGTTCAAATTTTGCAATTTCGCATCAATGAGTCACTTACTTTGTTTATATGAGCCTCTTAAAGCGCTTTTATATAAGGACGGTTTCAAAATTTTATCGTATACACATAAAATCGATTTTGTTTTAAAGCGATTTAAAAAGTAGTTTATTACTTTTTACTAAAACAACTAAGTTAACAACAGATTTTTCGGTAAAACCAGGGTTGAGTATTTCTTAAGGTTGGAAGAAATGCGCTAAAGCGTTTTTAACCGCTTTATCTGACCCTAAAATAGGTTATGAAGCGATAAACCGCTTTCTTATATCGCTTTAAAATAAAATCGATTTAGTTGTTGAAATGGTTTAGTGGTTTTTATACGACAAAATTTTAAAACCGTCCTTTTATAAAAGCGCTTTAAAAGGCAAAGTAAATGAAATAACTTCGCGGGACTTGGGAGTGCTTTGTCATAAAACAAATGCATGCTTCGCCAAAATTTTAAGCGTATATAGCTGTTAAAAAAGTGGCCCACCTTTTTGACCTTATTAGCAAAACCTGAAGAGAGGATAAATTAACATGTTATGTCTTTTCGTTGACATCCCTACCTCATTTGAAGTGTATCCCTTTTTCTAAGTTACAGGCTTGGACTAGAGGCCCTCTATACATTTGACAGTTATTGTTTTACCATAGGTGGGCAACTAATATTGCCCTCTCTTTCTAGTTTTTTTCATATTTGCATGTAAAACCGATTTTATGAAATGAACTGATGTTTTGTTGTCTCTTTTTATAATTTCCCCAGACAGTTTTTGAATGAAGATGACTTTTTTGGTTATTAAAATATGTCAAACTTTCACAAAAAACATGAGGTGTTTGAAATGTTAATAGTGGGTAAAATATAAAATTTTTATTGTTCTATCCTTTTGTTACTCATTTTCTTATAATAATAATAATACATAACATTATTTAAATATAACTAATCTTACTTACCTCGCAAATTCAAATATTTTTATTATTTTTCCAGTTTGGTAAATGCATTATGCAACCTCTTTCCATTTTTCTTCCGTTTTTTTTCCATTGGACAATGGAAAAATACAAAGTAGTAGGCGCAACTATTTTTACAGTTTCTTATACCGCAATATTCGATTTTTAAATCGCATGTATATAATTAAATTTAAAATTTGATGTACACTTGATTTAAAAAAAAACGCATACATGCAGTCACAAAATTGACCTTTCTAAAAGTATATAATATATAAGGACTAAAAAGGTCTCTAAAACTGAAAATATTTTTTTACTTAAATTAAAGGCAACCTTATTTTTATATTAAATTTTGCATATTACTAAAAAATCAGCAAAAATAATCTTTTAGTAAAGTCTTTATTTAACAATATCAAATTATCACTCGAGTAACGGACAAAGGCTGTTCTATAAAGAGAGCGGTAACCCATTTTAGAGTTGATAAAATAACAATAATACGATGGAAACAGCGCTGGATTGAAAACAATTCGACGAATAGGAAACTTGGATTAGGACAAAACGATGGTAAACTTAATACTAATTATTTTAACTTAAAGAAGAACTAAAATAAATAATTTAGTATTTAATAGGATCACCATTTTTCTCTATTACAAGCTGCAAACGTCTGGGCATTGAAAAGGTTAAATTTTGAAAATACTGATGGTCTTCTGAGAGCCATCCAATGCGCGATAAATAGCATTGCTTAACTCTTCCGCATTTCGTGGTCTCCAATTCCTTTGGTATATTATTTTACCGATTCGACCCCATATATTTTCCATTGGGTTGAAGTCAGGGCTGTTGGCTGGCCAAGGAAGTGTTTCTGTATTATTATTCTGAAACCATTGGCGAACAACATTAGCCGTGTGTACTGGACAGTTATCCTGCTGATAAACGAAGTCATTATTTTCATGTAAAGCGTGTTCAGATGGCAGCATAACGTTTTCAAAGATTTCAATATATCGTTCACTATTGAATCTTCCTTCAATTATCCAAAAAAAACCCAAACCTCTAATACTAAACCAGCCCCACATGTTTACAGAAAAATGTCCAGCGTTTTTAATTTGCCTTGTATATTCGGGTTCAAATCTAGAATTTGGTGGACGATAAACTAAAATTCTCCTGCTGCTTAAAGATGATTGAAAAAATTTTTCATCAGTGAAAACCACCCTCTCCCAGAAGTCATTATCATGAGGAACGTTGTTCAGTGCAAAAATCACTCTGGCCTGTTTTTGTTCTTCTGTTAAAAAAGGCTTCCTTGCAGCAACTCGACTTCTGATTTCATTACTCTTCTATTTACTGTTGCTAAATAATGCAGAAATAATTTTACATTAGCTGCTTCAACCGACGTTGAAAAAGGATTTTGTCTGAGATGGTCAATAAGTCTCTCATCTTGCACTTCAGAACTTACTTTTGATCGTCCTGATCCATCTTTCCTATCCGTAGAATTATTTTCAATCCAGCGCTTTTTCCATCGCATTATCGTCATTTTATCAACTCCAAAATGGGTGGCCGCTCTTCTTATAGAACAGCCGTCTTCTATAACTCGAGTGATAATTTGAACTTTTGTAAATGTTGATATCTGTGGCATTTTTAAGCATGTCACACTGAATTTTAAGCTGTCAGGCATACTAAGCTGGTGGTGCCTTATAATAGTATACACTAATGGAAAGCTAAATTTTGTGGCATAAGAAAAAATGCATGTATGAGTTTTTTTTTAAATCAGGTGTACGTACGTTTATTCAGAGACAAAATAATATTACTTTCTCTATGCGTTTAATAATCAAAAATGTGAGACTGACAAAATTATTTATTTCCAATGGTTGCCAACACACAGAAAAATTATCAACATTTCCCTAACAACTGCCAAATCGAGTTGCTTACCTCTGGTAAAACTGTCAAAAATTGTATACCGGGCCTCTAGCTTGGACTATTCGCACTAAAAAATTTCCTCTCGCACTTTATATGCACATAAAAAAATTCTTAGCAGGCTTACTACCAAAAAGGTGAAATATAATTTGTCGTTACAGACATAGGGGGTTAAAAATGGCCAAAAATACACTTTTTAGAGGCTTTTAAGACTATATACTTTGGTTAAGGTATATTTTACCCTATAAAACTTATTTAGTCGGAATTATACTAATTTCTACTTGTCAGCGAAGACTAATTTCGAGTTAAAATTTCGGAATTATATTTGTATTTTCTTGATTTTATGTTTTTTGTTAAAATCTTTGAGTCTAAATTTTAGAATTTTTTAATTTGTTAGTGATGCACCCTTACATAAAATTGTAAACAAAGTTACACAAGAAACTCTGCTTTTTAAAAACCACACTGCAACACTAAAAAGTTTGGGTTATAAATGTCTGAGGTTGGCAACCCTAACTATCAAGCAGGGATTTTTGCATTGCCAAACCGGATTTACGATGGTTTTGGGTTTGAATTAAAACGGAGAAAGCCCAAAATCAGCCATAAAGTTGGGTACAGACAGCTTATAACAAGTTAAAATATTCTGATTTACTTATTTGGCTCGAAAAATTATATTACGTCGTGAGTGAAAAAAGACCGTTTTTACATTGTGCGACTGTGACAAAAATAACACCGCTTTTTTGTTAACTTTTTTTACTATTTTCTATTAATAACGGTTGTGGTTATATCTATTCAGCGTTCAGACTTAGCCAAAGGCAGGCACACCTGATATCGAGACGCCAAACCTACTTGATAAAAAGCTTTAGCTAGCTGTTTTTTTTTATTTTTTTTTTTGCACCTTTACCTCACAAACTAAAACCCCGCGTGCATGTGGCGTGAGTTAAGGTCACTGAGAGAGGCTGTTTTCATCGTAAATACAGTGTCTTACAAGGAATGACTCAAATTTAAACGGGAGATAGCAGCATTCAACTCGTAGTCGAAAATGTAATTGTAAAATGTAATATTTACTTTTGGTCCAATAGATGTGTATGTAAATATGTCAGTCCGATCTTTTCACTAATTCTGGAAGTATAAAAAACTTGTTAACTTTCAACCATGAATCTTGAAAGAGGACTTATTATATGTCACCATCAACTATTTTCTATTGTATCACTATAGTTATATGTAAGAATTTTCAAAATGTTTGAGTATTGTATATATCATTCCTTTTGTGTGTCCTTTGTATATAAATAACTGAAACTAAAACTAAGTAATAAAAGTTTCTAATTCCTAAGCTGTGCATACTTGTATTTCTCGAGAAATTTGAGTGACAGATTTCGGGTGAGTTTCTCTTACAACTGATAATTACATTGCCCAAAATAAGTCAGCCAGATAATTCGAAGTAACGTTTACAAATGTGCAGAAACTCGGCATCTCAGTGACCTTAATTTGGACCTAATTCGCAAACAAGATAAAATTGAAAAAAATCAGTATAACCTGCCATTGGCTTTTTCTGTCCAGGTGGAAGGTGCGTGATCGTGTCTATGAAATCCCCTCGGCCCGGCTCAGTAGCGAAGGTAGTCAACCCCCTTGGCACTGTTGTTACAGTTCTGTCCGACAGCGAGGGCGAACCCCTTCAAACCGAGAACAGCGATATTTTTGAGAACTGCGACGAAGCGCTATTCAGACCCATGGTGACGGCTAGCGCGTTAGCCTATCGGAAGCCGAGCAAATCAATGTCGAACATCATGACCAAAAGTCTTAAGTCGGAGACGGAAGTTACCGTTCAAATTAAAGGTAAGCTTTCAGAAGTGGAAGATAAGAAGAGCACCAAACCATCTTCAAGTCCTAAAGAATATTTTGCGAAGGAATCCAGCCCAAAAATGTCAAGTGGCAGTCCTCAAGAAAGTTCTAGTCCAAAAATATTAAATATTAGTGCCATATCCCGTAAAAATTTGAGGGAATCAAGTATTCCCAAAGAATCTATTTCTCAAAAATTTTTAGACAGTCCCAAAGAACCCAGTAGCCCTAAAGAAACAAAAACTTTTAAAGAATTTAAAGAAACAAGTTCAAAATTGACGAAAGAACTCAATCAAACACAATCTAACCCAAGTACCACTAAGAAGTCGAAAAAAGGTAAAGAAAATGTTAAGTCAAAATCACAAACTCAACCCAAAGAGTCAGAAAGACTTGTAGAATTATCGGTTTGGAAAGATCAAAAAGAAAAATCTCCACCACCTTTTGCTGTTGAAAAATCTTTAGAAAAACCTATTTCAAATGTTTGGAAAGACAAACCATCACCTCTTCAATTTAAAGAACTAGAAAAGTCTGTAGATTTTTCAGTTTCTAATATTTGGAAAGAGAAAAAAGATAAATCCATAAAGTCTGAACCAACCTCAGCAGATGTTTCAGAGCCCGCTGTTTGGCGTGACAGAAAAGCGAAAACGTCAAAAACTGGCATTAAAAACCCACCAAAGGAACTTAAACAACCTGTTGAAGAAGATACTGTTGACCTAGGATTTGAAACTGTGGAGGAAAGTTTTAATATTGAAATTTTAAAACCGAAAAAATCGATTTTAAAACCTTTTGAACATTTCATGGATGAAGCCGAACTTATATCGATGCCACTAATTGACAAAATTGTCAACCAAGATTTTCCACCTTTAGAGGAAAACTTTTTTTCTTTAGAACCTTCTAAATGCGAAACTTTTGAAGATGCTGAAGATTGTGGCTTGCCTTTGTTGGACTCTGATATTGTTTCCGACAAGATAAATCTGCCCAAAGACACTGATAAAGCTGATTTGGCAGATCTATTGTCATCTGATACTACAGGAACTGATGACAATATAGCTGAGAAGGATTTGGGATTTGATAAAAAGAAAATTGTTGGCAAAAAAGTGAGAAAACCAAAGGCAAAACTGGGGATAAAGATTTCTGGTTTAAATAAAGATTGTACTCCTGAAAGGGATGTCGCTGATACTATTTTAGCTCCCCCGAAACGATCTTGGGCTAACATCGCTGCCAAATCAAATAAAGAGAGTGATACGCCCTCCGATAAATCAGATTTTGATGAAAAGTCCGAACTATCCCAATGTGTACAAGTGGAAGAAAAAGTTGCTGTAACTTTACCCACAAAAGTTTATTTGACCAGTGCTAGAAACAAACTTATCGATATAGAGACTCCAGGTGAGCTTCAAAAAACAATTCTTACTGAAGATTTATTAAAAATTGACAAATCTAGTGATGACGAAAAGGTTGAGTCGGGTAGCTCTCCTATAGAGACGACGGAGAGCGACGATTCTGGAAAAGTAAAAGAGATAGAGGGAGGTGTAAAAGTTGAGAGCGTCCCTGTAAGTAAAGCAGGGAAAAAGAGATTTAAGAAAAAGAAGAAATAACTTTTATGAATTGATTGTGTATATTTTGTAAATATGGATGTTTAATCTTGAGGACTATTGTCTTGGGGAAAAATCATTCATTGGCCTGGTTATAGTAGATCAACATTTGTCAATTGACACTTGGAGCTTAGAGAGAAATAGTGTTGGTAGAATATATTTAATGAAAATACAAAAAAAAAACAAAATAAACCAGATTAAAAAAAATATATTATTTTAAAAAGGTAGAGTTTAGAGAATCTGCTACTATTTCCTACAAAAGAATATAAAATATTGGACGAAGGTGTTTTTGCATTATCATAGATATAAGACTGTGGCGTACCGATGTCACAACACAAAGGAACTTTTAACAAATTTCAATGTTTAAAGCAAAAAATTTTACCATTTTTAAACGCTGACTCGTTATCTACAGGCTTATATCGACCAGGCCAAAGATTGGATAATATATTTAATAAATTAAAATAAATAGTATAACGATAGTATTTTTGGTTTCGTTAAACTTTTAGAGTATTAAAAGAAAATTTAAGTATTAAAAAGTTTAACTATTTAACAAAAAAAAAACTCAAAAATTTAAAATGTGCAGGGTTGTGAACCTTTACAAAAGGTTTTATTTAAATTTTAAACAAAAAAATAAATATTTATTTTTAGCGATTTAATTATTTGAAATGTGTATTTAGTTTTACACGGTTTTACCCAAGTATTTATGTACATATTAAGTACTTTATGTTTACATTGAAAATCACTGTTTTGCGTTAAAAATTTTATTAGATTTTTAAGTGTCTTAGATTTACGCGAGGGGGTAAGCATTCGGCGAAATCGCGTCACAAATTGTTGCGAAATCCCTTTAAAATAGTTTTGAAAAATGCGAAATCATCGTTAATTGCGAAATCGCTTCAGAAATTTGACCCTCGTGGTTACCCCCTCGGATTTACGGTATGTGGTGTGTGACCAATTTGTTACTTTTCTGTCTGTGAATACAGATTTTAAAAACTTAGCTTTTATGTTTTATTTAACCGCCTATCCCATATAACCATGAGATACTATAACGGCCCTGCCCTTGAATTTTCCAGAAACTATAATAACTCTCCCAGTCAAGTTAGCCTAGAAAAAATGCAGAGCCAAAAAACTCTTTAGGGGCCGAATTCTTGACCTGTGAACGCATATGAATGCGCACACGGATTATAATTGTAATATTCTTGAACCAGCGTTCAACTGTGCGAACTTGATCGCTTGGCCTGCGGCAGGCGAACGGCTTCATTTCGAGAGACGTATGCGTATACATAACTACTAAATTCATTTATTAAATTTATTTTTAATAATTTAGTTTTTCTTCATCGGGGAACGTTCACTTCACAGTGAACGTTCGTGCGCTTGAGATTCAAGAATTTAGCACCTGGGCGTGATTAGACCCTGATTTTTACATTATTTTCTTTGTTTTTCAAAGTTATTATTCTTACACATTTTGCGACATTTGGGCCCTTATAGTATCTCATAGTTACATGGTCTACCCACCGGCGATCCCTTGGGGGGGGGGGGGATCCTCCTCTCCCAATGTTGCTTGCAGTTGGGAAATATGAAGGTTCAGTTGGGAAATTTAAGTTTATTTTACAAAACATTCTGTATTTTTAATTTCTTCAAACAATAATAAAAAATCTCAGTTTCAGGTAACTTGGGAATCGCTCGCCGGTGGGTCTACCATAATGTTAGAGGTGAAGAGATAAAATAGCATATTAAAATTTTACTGACATGTTTTTCTCAAAAGGAAAAACACAGACTTATGCATTATCCATTATGTGCTCTTTTATGGACTAAAGTGGCACTTTTAATCCCTAAGGGATTAAAAGTAAATTTAATCCCTAAGGGATTAAAAGTAAATTTAATCCCTAAGGGATTAAAAGTAAATTTAATCCCTCAACCTAGGGATTAGAAGTAAATTTAATCCCTCAGGGATTCAAAAAAATGAAAATTATAATTAAATTTATAGGAAGTCAAGCCAAACATCACTTGCTCTTGGCCAAGATTTCATTTTAATACCCCTTCTTGTAGTCGTAGTGGCGTAGAAATAACGTGATTTTAACAATAATCTTTTCCTAAAGCGCCTAAAATAGTATATAAACCTCGGAACCAAAGCGTCTTTTAATCCCTTAGCAAACTGTAGCCCGACCGTAGGCCGCGGGATTGAAAGTTGCACTTTAGTCCCTAGGTTTATAATGTACTATTTTTACTATTGATCCTACGAATTTAAAACAAAAAGCATTCAATATATCTTTTTCCACTTTAAGTCTAGTTCCCAAACGTATCTTATTTTTAAATAGAACAACCTTATACAGGGTGGATTTTTTAAATGGAATGGTGCTTCTAGCGGCTTTAGGAAAGAGGTTTAAAAAAACTAAAAGCGAATCTATAATGATTTTTTACGGACTTTCCGCTTGTGATAAAAAAATGTTTTGGGGCCCCCAAATGGATGCCCAGGGCCTACCAACTATTTTTTTTTCAATTACAAGATACCACTTGTGGCTACTACTAGTGAGTGGTATTGTTGAAAACCATTTTTATCACAAGTCTTAAAATACAAAAATATATAGGTTATTTTATTTAAAAATAAGGTCGTTTGGGCTCCATTTGTAAACTGCGTGCATGTCTATCCACAAATAAAACAGTTTTTTTTTGGCGATTTTTGTAGTTTTTTTAAAGGTTACAATAAAGGCGTAAGGATGTGATTGTTGTTTCCCACAACTGTAAATGTCATATTTGGTAGTTAGTAGGCAAGTGGAAAAATATCTCATTATTCCTAGGACTAATAGTAATAGTCCCACAGGAAAGGGTTTATGATGGATAATCCTTTACGTGAGGATGCCCGTCTTTTTTAAATAGTATGAACACATTTTTTTGTGGTTATTCCATAGAAATATAATGGGTTTATTCATACTCATTAGGTCGGTTTTAAAGGTCAAATTCTAAAAAGTGGAATTTTAATGGAAAATAGTTCTTTGAGTCCTCCAGATACCATTTGTGATGAATCGAAAAACATCCCCAGAGCCGTTTTTTGTAGAACCACATAAAACTACATTTTTTAGCGAAAACAGACAGAAACAGCGAAACAGAAACAGTGTTTTACTAGGTTGTGAAATAAATATTGTATAATACAGCACTCATTTCGCCACTTGTTGTATACACTACTATAAATCTCTCTTTCAGTGAAATTATGTAACAATATATTTTGATTAATTTATTTTAATTAATTATATAACAAATACAAATCTATTTAATGATTTCGAAAGATGTCTGCTATTATATTCACGTTCATTTTTCGATTCTATTTGATTAAATCTGGACTATGATTCAAAAGACTAGAGACTTTTCATTGATTCTTCAAAAGTAAGTCCTAAAGCTGTGTTACTCCATAATGGAAACAAGTTGCCTTCAGTACTAGGTGGTCCTGCAGTCAATATGAAAGAAACGTATAGCAATTTGAAATTGTTGCTGGAGACCCTACAATATGAAAGATATAAATGGCAAATTTGCGGTGGCTTAAAACTTGTGGCAATTTTGCTTGAGAAGCAGCTAGGTTATACCAAATATTGTTGCTTTCTCTGCGAATGGGACAGTCGTGCACGATCGGATCACTATAAAAATCAAATTTGGCCAACAAGAGAGTATTTTGAGCCAGGGAGAAAATGTAACCAGTGCGCCATTAGTTCCCTCAAAAAATATTTTACTACCGCCACTTCATATAAAATTACGACTTATGAAAAATTTTGTAAAGGCCAAATCATTACATATATTTGTATTATGTTATATATTTAATTAAAATAAACTAATAAAAATATATTGAGTTGTTACATATTTTCACTGAAAGAGAGATTCATATGACTTTTGAAGAAAAGAAAATACATATTTTAGTAATAAAATAGTAGTGTATACAACAAGTGGCGAAATGAGTGGTTTTTTAAACGGGTGATTTTTAAAGAACCGGTAGTTTTAGCTACGGGATGTACTACTACACAATATCTATTTCACAACCTAGTAAAACACATGCAATTTTCTGTTTTCGCTAAAAATGTAGTTCTATGTGGTTCTAAAAAAACGACTCTGGGGATGATTTTCGATTCATCACATATATGGTATTTAAAGTACTCAAAGAACTATTTTCCGTTGAAAAAGCCACCGTGTAGGATGTTAATCAGTCAGTTTTGACAGGTGAAACATATTCCTCAGCATCAATTGAATGTATCCACAAAGACATAGAGGATCTAAGCATTGAAAGTAGCGTTGGTTCTAGCAGTCGAGCTTCCCCCACTCCTTCAGACAGAGATGTCCAGCTTTTGCATTTTCCCGGTGACTCTCCGTGACCATACCTGTCCAATTTAAGTCAAAAGAATTGTGTTAAACTTTTAGATGAACCACTTAAATTCATCTAAGGTCAGACTGATGAGAAAAAAACTGACTCGTAGGCTAGGTGTTTTAAATAAACTATTGCCCCTAGCGGGCTATAGAACAAAATTCCTCTGCCAAAAAAACCGTACCAAAACTTTTAAAACCTGTTCAAGTCTTCATCAGATATTAAGAGATTTGATTAGCTTGACGAGATTTCACCAGCCAAATTTTTGCGTCGTGAAAACTTGTGATAACTGATCAGCTTTCACCATATTTTTACGAGAAATAATTTTTGATCCACAAGACTTGACAAGATTTTAAGAGATCCTATGAGGGATGTTTCACAAACCGCTTTAAAAACATATTAAATCTGGCAAAAATCTTGTCAAATTTCTCCACGAGATTTGATGCGGTATTTTTAGCAGGGTCGTTAAATCTCATCCGATTCTTTAGATTTTGAGCTCTGTAGGAAGCTAAGGCTCTGGCCTATATATACTATCTGTCAAATTTGACATTTTATGAAGGTGCGTAATGGCACATGCTTTTGAAAGTTATATATTTTTTAATTCTTCCTGCCAAACTTTTTTTTAAGTCAATGTACCTGATTTCAATTATCCGGAAAGCCAGGTCTTTTCAGTGTGCAAAGAGGTATCGTTCCTAAAAATCGGACAAGAACTAAAAATGCTTTGCTCAACGAAAGAAGTGCTTTTTTTAAACCTGTGTAAAATAGATAAAGCAAAAAGTAACTTAAAAAGTTATGTTGCTTTTTATTACAAAGCTAACAACTTTAAACTTTGTAACAATATCAAAACAACAAGAGTAACTGAAAAATCTTCAACTTTAATCGACCATATTATAACAAACTCTTTAGCCGTTATAGATTTATCTATAAGAACCAATCCACTTAGCGACCATTTATTACAAATATTATCTATTACAAATCAAAAAGACGCCAACAATGAAAGAAATAAATTGATACCATTAATAAATTATGACACTGATAATCTAAAACAGGAATTAATTCAACTTAACCAAAAATTGAGTAAATTTAAAAACTGTGATGATCTTTCTGACGAACTTACTGAAAAGTTTAGAAAATTTCTTATCAAACTTATTTTAAAATCAAACACGATAGCAAACCATGGTTTAATCAAGAAATAGCCATATTGATGAAAAAAAGGGACCCAAATTACGAAAAAACAAAAAAATTTCCACAAAACTTAGCAGCTAAAGAAGAATATCAACAGATTAATAAAAGTCAAACAAGAAATCAGAAAAATAAAACAACAATATTACAAGAAAGAATTTTCAATTGGCGACCCAAAGAAAATATGGAAAAACATAAATTTTCTTTTGGCAAAAAATAATAAAGAAAATAATACCGAAAACCTTAAGAAATGATTTTCCGTCCAATCTAAATTCAATCTATCTAGAAGAACCAACTTGTGAAGAAATTGAAGAAATCATAAAAGAACTGGACATCAAAAAAAGCATCTGGGTACGACAAAATTTCTGTAAATATTCTTTTAAAACTTAAAGAATATGTAATTCCAATAATTTTAAAATTATCAAAATTTTAATTTGAAAAAGGTGAATTTCCCAATAATATGAAAATTGCTAAAGTTTTACCTGTTTATAAAAATAACGAAAAATACAATAGCAATAACTACAGGCCTATTTCAGTACTACCATGAATGTCAAAAATTTTTGAAAAAATGATGAATAACCGAATTCAAAACTATTTAGAATTTAGAAAATTATTATTCGAATGTCAATACGGTTTCTGCAAATTTAGAGATCCGAAATAGCAGTAGCTGACATGTTAACTAATATTCAACATAATGTTGACCAAAATAATAAGTGCTGTATAGTATCCTTAGATTTGTATAAAGCATTTGACACTGTTAATCACGAAATTTTACTAAATTGTCTAAACAACATCGGAATTCGAGGCAAAGCCCTTTTATGGTTTCAAAATTACTTATTAAGTCGACTCCAATATGTTGAAATTGGCAATTATAAAAGTTCTAAAGAAAAATAATTTGCGAAGTTCCTCAAGGTTCATCCCTAGGTTCAATTATGTTTTTAATATATATCAATTCAATCACAAATTTAAGGCTAAAGGGTGAAATAAAATTATTTGCTGATGACACAACAATAGTTTATTTTGCAAATAATCATTCCCAAAATTATAGTGATATTCAGTGGCTCTACTCTTACAAACTAACAATTAACAATAATAAATCATCTTATATTTTTATTAATAAAAAGAAAATTAATCAAAAAATAGAACGAATCAAATTTAATAACAATGAAATTAAATATACAAATTTTATAAAATTTTTGTGATTATACATCGATGAAAGATTAAGCTGGGATAAACTTATTGAACATTTAAGAAACTCTATTTTTCCTTTAATCGCTGTTCTTTACAAAATGAGACATTAAATATCGTTAAAACACCTAAAAAACATTTATTATGCTTTAATGTTCTCGAAATTATAATACATAATATCGGTTTGCAAATAAAACCACAATAAAACCATTAAAAAAACTACAAAATAAAGCAATCAAATGCATTCATAAATTTCCATTCTTAGAACCCACAGAAAACATTTATAAACGAAAGGGCTACCTTGATATTAACAATCTACATATTTTAAAATTCGGCATTTTAATTCATTCAATTTACTGTGAAAGTAAAAAATCTAACATTAAGTTAATTACAAGTAATATTAACCACTCATATGAAACAAGAAATAACAGAAAACTTATTTGCAAAATCAATCAATTATTTGTGATGGAATTAATATTTACAATAGAATCCCAGAAGAAATAAAAAATAAGAATATAAAAATTAAATTTAAAAAAGACTTAAAAAAAAACATCTTTTAAAATGATGTAATTATTGTATTCCCGGTTTTTAATAGTATTATTATTATTATTATGAGTACTTTTTTATTATATATTTTTTTTAATGACAATTTATTTATTACCATTTTTACAATTAATATAATTTAAATTTAATAATATCTGTAATGATTTACTTAATGCATGTCGTACCCAAATGTTTATAATATTTTACTACTTAAGTTGGTTGGGAATAAATACTTATTACTTTAAAAAAAAAAATTTCTGGACACTGCATAAAATAACAAAATCGGATAAGTTAAAAAAAATCAGCAAAATAAAAATTTTCTGCATTTTAAAAACCACTTACTTTGAGCTTTATTACTTCTTGTCCGATTTTTAGAAGTGATACCTTTCTGTGCACGACAAAGACGTGTATTTATAGCAAATGTCTAAAATCGAGTACAGTGGCGCACATAAAATTTTGACGCACATAAAATTTTGACGGGGGGTGGGAAATTTAAAAATCATGCTCCATCTTGGATTTTTGCGAAATGTCAATTTTGACAAAAGTTTCATATAGTCTGAAGCTTTTCGCAGAAGCTAAAATCAAACTCACGGTAGCAAAACTACAGCCGAAAAAAAATGTAAGTTTTTTTTTGGCTCATCTTATATTACCAGCTGGCCAGCTCTCGTATACATAAATACTATTTTCTTGTATTGTTTTATAGCTCAGCAGGGAGGGATATTTTAACAAAAGTCCCCTTTCGTAATACCTACTTTTTTAAAAAAAAAAGCAAAAAGAGTCGACTGGAGTAAAGGAAAAACAAAAACAACTTCTGGTAGGAATATAAAATTTCGTTACTTTATCCAACGAAAGAACTTGGAAATTCTTCTATTAGACAAAGAGATCATATAGAAGATTTGTAAAAGTTATAAGTCTTAAGTTATAATTCTTTGTTCTAGTATTTACCAATAAACTTTAATTATATCTTTAGTGTAACTTCTTATGCTACTCTTATTGACCTATTATTACTTTATTATTCAGTATCTAAGATATTAAGCTAAAATATGCAGAGAAATAGTTGTTACCCAGCGTTTCTTAGATTACTCTTTAAAGTGTGTCAGATATAAATTACATCTTTGGTAATTTTTATTCATTCCAATGCTGTAAACTTAATGTTCTAAAAGTTAATGTTTGTAAACCTTCGATGCAACCACCCCGGTCCACCTTCAAACTCCCCTCTGCAACTGAGTGGCACGAACCGCTGGATAATGTTTTCTCCCTTTTTTACTATTTTATACCTATACTCTTAATTGGAATATATAGGGTAGGTCACAAAAAATTAAACGTTGTGAATTGCCTATAACATTTCTTAAAAATTTAAGTAGGTGTGTGTTACTGGCACCAAAATAATTTTTCTCTCTGAAAGCTGCATTTTTCCCGAACGTCTCATTTTTTGTAGTCCCACCCTATGTTTGTAGATCTAGGTACCTTAAGCTAGCTGGACATGGATCAGTAAAACTCTCTTTCCATCTCGCTCTCGCTTTGTTGTGTTCATTAAAGCGAGAAGAAAATCTAATAAATTCATGTTTTATTGCTTTGCCGGCTTTAATAATGAATATTTTATTCAGACATTTGCAAAAACAAGAAAGAAAGGTTCGAAAAAGAACTACATATAAAAAAAAGCTGTTCTTTATACAAAAAATGTATTTTCTCTAAAATAAGTGTCAAAAAAGCTCAAAAATTGTCTTTTACATATCCAAATAGAACAATAATTATTACGTGTTTTTTTTATAATTTGAGAGTTTATTGCTTTGCAAATGTCTGAAAATTAGAATACTGAAAGCGGGTGATACAAAAGTTTTGGGAAAAAATTAAAACTATATATTAAGTAATTCAGGCACAATAAACATAAATAACTAAATCACCGCTAGAAGTCAATTTTTCTAAATATAGCGCAGTTTTGTCCTGATGCGCCTTCTTGGGGTTTGGCCTCAAAGAAATTAAAATAAATTAATAAACTACATAACTGCTGCTGATTTTGTGCTTCCCAGCCATTCTGGTAAATTTTACTAGCCAGTCCAGACCAAAACATTTCGATTGGTCTGGCTTGGGGAACATTTGGGGGGGTCGTCCTGTCTAGGAACAATGGTACATTGTGAGCAGCGTTGGCAATAGCATGCCTAATTACCAGAATCTACGGTAATTTTGGACCAAAATTGGTAATAGGTAATTACCTACTACCAGACGTTAAATCTACGGTAATTTCTGAAGTTTGGATATTTCATGCAAAATATAAAAAAATATCAAGACAAAACCAAAATCGCCTAAAATTTGAGGCCAACCCATAATTAAAAAATGACGATTCCTTTTATTGAAAAATTAAAATTGGGCGCCAAAACCGGTAAAAAATTATTTTGAAGTTAGCAGTTTGGGTATATTTTTTGAAAGCTATGTTTTTTCACCTAAAAAAAATCACGTAATCATTTTTAAAATTGTGGTTGGGTCACGAGGATTTTATTTTTTTACAGTGGGATGCGTTAATTTTTTTGCAGTAAAAATTAGTCAGTTGGAAAAAATACGGTAATTTTTCTCCAAATCTCGTAATTTTTCAAACTCGTTGTCATAAATTCCCGAGTTCCTGGCAACAATGATTGTGAGCTTCTAACCATTTGAAGGTGCCATAATGAGCAGAGGCCAAGTCTGGCCAAAACATTATGTTGTCGTTCGCATGATACTCGTTAATGAACTTTATCAATTTAGAAAGGTATTTCGGCGTATAAGTATTCTGGCCCAACAACCCTTCAAATGTTCTCCAAACCAGACCAATCGAAACATTTTGGGCTAGAATGGCTAGTAAAGTTCACCTGAGTGCCTGCGAAGCAGAAAATGAGCAGTAGTTATGGCGCAGGCTCTTCCAAAAACTTGAGAGTTTGTTGTCGAAGAGTGCCAAACCCTAATGAGGTGCGTCAGGACAAAACTGCCCAGAATTCTACCGGTGAATTAGTTATTTATATTTGTTATCCATGAATGACTTAGTATACAGATTTAATTAAAATTTCTATGTGTTTTTAATAGTTCCGTAATATGTTTATAAATTTTTTCCCAAAGGTTTTGAATCACCCGTTAGGTAGGTTGAATCCTATAGAAAATAATGATCGCAGACTAGTGGATGGATACTTGGGCGCAGTCAGAAAAATGAGGGCGATGGGCTTGAGAAAAGATATTTATCTTAGTCAATTATATACAGGGTGTTCCAAATTCGATGCTCACCATGGGGATCTTCTAAACGGTAGGACATATGAAAAGATTTAAATTAAGGCAAAGTTGCGCAATTTGACGCTTTGCTCAAAACAAAAAAAAGTTTAAAAATTCCGACTAGTTCCGGAGAGCGAAAAAAACCGAAATCTTTATTTTCAGTTTTTATTTCTCTGCGCCCTTATTCTTAAAGCTGTCAAAAAACGCTTAAAACTTTCTACAGGCACTTAAGATCTACCTAATGAGAGGTCCGTTTTCGAGATTGGACATTTCAGTGTGACAGGAGCACTGTCAAGTTCATTTTTTCTTATGGACACATGCTTTTTTTCTCCTGCTGTTTAGGTAACGTTATTTTGTTACGACAAAATCTCAAAAAAACTGTCATTTTTAAAATGTTTAAAAAAGTACTGCAATCGGGTTTCCAAAATATCTTGAGTAAGTTAAAAGGAAAAATTAAATTTGGGCTGATCATGGTCAATAAACCCAAAACGTCAGGTGACTTGTCAAAATAAGGTTGCAAAATGTTATCTGTCATCCTTAGTGAACTAAACTGCAGGAGAAAAAAGAATGTGTCCATGAGAAAAAATTAACTTGAAAGTGCTCCTGTCATACTGAAATGTCAAATCTCAAAAACGGACCTCTCACTAGGTAGATCTTAAAAAAGTGCCTGTAGAAAGTTTTAACCAATAAATATTTATTTATTGGCATTTTTTTTGGTATAGAGAATGTTCCAAATTCGATGCTCACCATGGAGATCTCCTAAATGGAACTTGAACAGTGCTTGAGTTAAACTAAAATGTAAAATAAACAGAAAGGTTCGTGGCATATCGGACACACATTTTGCTTTTCAATTCATTACGACCAGGCCTTCAAGATTTAATGGATAGTCCAGAAACCTACAGGCCTGTTTCATGGACAAGAAATTACTTTTTTAAACCGTCAAATCTCAAAACAAGTCTGTCATCGGGAAGATCGTAAAAAGTGTGTGTTTTGGAACTTTTAAACGTTTTTCAACGCAGAAAAATAAAAATGAAAAATTCGATAATAACTACTAGCATTTTTTTATTATTTTTCACAGTTTAGGGAATATGGTTATATAGTGCATGAGCATCGAATTTTAAACACCCTGAATATCAAGTTAAGCTCGTTTCTCAATGTGAATTTTCCCCGTGTATCTTGTAGATGCATCTTATACTAGATGCATGAAATCCAAAAGCGTTCACACAAATAATTAAAATTTTCAAAACCAGAACCTAATCTTAGTTTAACAGCTGATAATTAATTGATTGGCCTGCCAACATAATATTTATGTTGTAGCAGCAAAATTCACTAGAAAATTCAAACGAGTCAACTTCTCAAGATGCATGAAGAAAATGCATAGTGAGAAACGGGTTTGAAGTATGTAAGACAAATATCTAAAAACTTTCGAAAGGTACACTTCCCAACACATCAAAAGCATACAGCAGAAGTTAGGCACATGTCTGTGTATTACAAATTTTGCTTACTTATTGTTACTTTTATAGGTTAACGCTTTTAGACAACATAAACAAATTTTGCTAAGGAGACTGAAAGCATTTTTAACGACATTTACTGGTTCTATAGTTTTAAGGTTGCTGTTACGAAATATAAAAAAAAAAAGATAAAACACTTTTAAAACTAAATTTTTATTATAAATAAAGCAATTCAATCAAATTTTGGCAGAACTAGTAGAAGGTTGGCCCCTTCGTCAAATAGCCGGTCAAAAGGGACGAAACAAGTCCACTATAGTGCGACTAAAAGGAAAATACAAAGAAGAAAGAACTGGAAGGCTTTGGGTTAAGAAAGGTCAAAATACATAAAGAGGATCAGTATTATAAACAACAAAATTTTAAAAAACAAATAGAAATAAAAAACCTATAGATAAACAAAAATCAAAAATATTAACTTCAGTATCTGGTAATTGCACCATTTGCTTGAATAATTTTTTCTAAAGGCCTTGGCATGGAGTCTGCTGCTAACTTTTCAAATAAATTTGGATTTTCTTCACCGATCTCTGCATAAACTTCATCAAATGGTTGGCATTCCGTGGACGAATATTAAATTTTGATAACTCTTTTGCAGTGAGCCCCCATACGTTCTCGATGGGATTAAAAAATTTTTTAATCGGTAAAAGCTACCTGTCGCCAAAATTCGTTTTTCTGTATTGAAAAAGTAATCTGGCTTGCTTTTTTCTTTACTTATCCGTATCTTTTTAGCTGCAAGAAGACATCTCAGCCTCGACTTCTTTATTCGTCTTAGTGCAGTTCTTACCGTACCAGGAAAATGAACTGTTAATTTTGCTTCTCTAGCCGTGGAAAATGGGTGTTCTTCCAGGAAATTAGTGACTTGCTGATCCTGTTGGCGTATGCTGACTTCAAGCCAGTTAATTCCTTTTGTCGTACAGTTCCTTCTTCTTTGTATTTTCTTTTTAGTCTTGCTATAGTGTACTTGTCTGGTCCATAATGATCGGCAACCCGACGAACAGACCAACCTTCATCTAATTTTGATAAAATTTAGTCAATTTTTGAGTTGGACAAGGCTGTGACAACAAAACATGACAATTAGTGGGCTCTGACACTTTGTGACAGAACAGGTTGCTAAATCGTAAAGGACATACTGCATATAAAATCGGCGTATGCGTTTTATGTGTCGCGAAGTGTACATTAATTTTTTAGGGCTTTTGAACTACTGGAGCCCTCTTTTCTGACTGTGCTCCAGGATACTACACCGGGTCTTTCCTTATAGATAATATATTAATTAATTAGGTAGGTAATTATATATTAAGATGCTGTGTAAAAAAACAGGGAAATAATATGGTTCCGACAAGAGTGATAAAGCAAAATGTTTAAACGGAAACTGTTTGGCTGTGGCATATATATATGTAATTTTTCCCAAGGGCAGAAATCAATTTTTGTACAATTTTGACTAAAGCTATATAGTCGTGTATCGGGCAAAAATGCTTCACATTTTTTTTCAGTTCAATTAAGAAATGCGTGTATTAGGGCTATTTTCAAGCGATTAAAAAAAATTGAAAAGTAGTGACGATTTTTTATGTTTTAAGCCTTTTTTTCACTTTTTTGAAACTGCATACTTAAATTGCTCATTTTAAACATGAGCAGAAATTTCAAGTTTTTTTCACAAAAATAATAGGATTTCAGTAAATCTTATTTAATAAAACTAAACTCTTTTAAAAAACCAAGCTTTCGGAACCAATAAAAGAGTGGTTTTATTAAATCCTGTTATTTTCGTAAAACAAATAAATACATACAGTCTTTATAGAGAAAAAAATACGCATATTTTATGAGATTTTTAGAACGTTAGCGTTAAGGACAAAAACTAAAAGGTTACGTTGAGGACCAACAGAAAGTGTTAGAAGACCACTGGTAGCATTGCGGACGGTCGCGTTTAAAACATTTTAAAACTTAAAAGTTGTTTGTATATACTATAACACGCAAAAGTATGTTACAGATGTGCACTACCTCTAAAAAGGGACACTAGTGTTCCGTTGTTCGTAAAAATTAATAAAACGTTACCTACTTTATCATTTTTATTTTATTTCAACCAAAAATATATAATAGAAAAAGGTTATTTCTGATTAAAAAATCACGGGGACTGCAAAATTCCATATTTATTGAAAATAGCCCAAAATACTCTTAGCTGTTCAGATTAAAAAATGTATTTTTTTATTCACAAAAATCAAGTATTATATAAATTGGCATTCCCCTTTTGTTGCGTATAGAAAATAGTACAAAAATTAAAAGAAAGTACGACGACTTGGCAATTTTTTTTTGATATTTTTTATAGAGCCAAAATATAGATTTCGTTATAGTGACGATGCACATTCTAGTGTGGGCATTTTTTGTCGGTCGAATTAAGATTTGAAGGATCAAAAATAGTGTGATATGATTTTGTTGTATAACAACAGTTGGGTGATGATTTTTTATGTTTTTATTGTAATATCAATATATTTAGTTCAATACTAAGATTTCTCATGTTGAAATTTAGATAGTTTTATGTTATTTTGTGGTTACTTTATTATAGTCGAACTTATACCTATTTGTAATGACGTAATTTTTCTCTATCTTTGTTTTATATATTTCAAACAGCACTGTTGAGAATGTATTACAAAATATAGCAGATGCATCTAAATTGAGTCCCACATAAAATCAGACAAAAATAAATAATCAGTAGAAAATTTCGCGCCTTTGCTGCTCTTTTTTGCTCTTACTATGGATCCATTCATCAGCTTTTTCAACACGTTAATATCGTAAAGTAAAAATAAATAATAAAATTATAAAAAAATATATCGTGTTTCTTCCTCTAATTTTTCAGGAATAAATAGATTATACATGGACAGTTTTAGATGCCTTAATATATCCAAAGTTGCGTAGCCATTTTTTTTTTTAATGTCCACGTCATTAAAAATAGGTATAAGTTCGACTTTAGATATATCATGCACACAAAATAAGTTGTGGGTAAATATTATTTTTTAGTCTGCGTACGAGACAATGTAGGTACATATTCGTAAAAGATACTCAGGAAAGCTTACTATTTTTCATACTATGCCAAAAATTAAAGTGTGTAAAAGCATGTAAGTATTTTTTATAATTAAAATATTTCAAAAATAATCTGCAATTTTTTGTTATTTTTCCATTGTGTAGCGCATTTTTGTACCAAAAATATATATCTTTGAAAATAAAATGTATGCTGTATTATAAAAATCCTTTTATTTCTGCACGGTCCTTAAAACTTAATTCTTCGATTAACCTTTAATCATAATTAACACTAATCGGAGTGTGAAATGAGTCTAGGCAATCAAAAAATTTCAATGTAAACAACACTATTCTAAACACCAATAAGTAACTAATCACTATTAAATACTAATCGGGGTTCTTTGCGTTGGTGCATACGAGCATAAAGTGTAAATCTGAAAAACTGCCTGTTTTTCTTACCAGCCACACTCCAACCAACTATACTCTGTTAATGTCAACTGTCATTTCGTTTCTTAAATGGTCAAAATTTGTTAAAAAATTGCCCAAATGGCTTGAAAATAATTTTGTGGTTTTACAAATTTTGGGAAGAAAACAGGGTGTGGCTAGTAGGGTGCGGCCTCAACTAATATCTAGCCGTTGCAGTTCCACATCCCATTTGATAAGTATTTATCAGCTCACTAAACATTCTCAGATAACAATAAAATTCAGTATTTATTAATTTCATAGAATTACTATAGGCTATAAGATAGAAATATTATTATTTGTGAAGAAATTCACTTTTATGGCAGAATGATACCTATTACGAATTTTACCAGTAAGGCCAAGAAGAGCTGGTAAACATGTCCAGGTTGGCTGACTATTTTGTTGTTGTCGGATATGATCATCAGAAAGAACGTAAGTAGTTTCAAGCCCTATTTATAGATAAACGTTTGCACGCACAAATCCTGCTTCGACCCAAGGTTTATGGCAGGTGTACCCAACTCATTAAATATGTTTAAGCAAAATATATGTTAGGTAAACCTGCCTGGCCTGCCTGCCAAACATTGGGCTATGTTGAGGCTTTAAAATAAAATTAGTTTATTGCATTGTAGATGGATGTGCACACTGACACTATCTGTAGCTGCAACAAACTGTTGAACTGACATAACTATAGATGCTATAATGGCCCAAGAATTGTAAAATGTGTAACAATAACTTTTAAAAGCAAAGAAAATAATTTAAAAATTCTAAGGTGAAAAATCTACTGTGCATACCTGACACAGTTCACTAGACCTAGAAGAGTTTTTGCCTCTGCATTTTTTCCACGCTAACAGTATCAGTACAGTTTTTTTTAAAGAAAATGCAAGGGCAGGGCTGTTATAGTATCTCATAGTTATATAGACTTACAGTTATTTATGTTGCTAGGGCCCAAGGAATATCCGTAAAGTCCTTATTTTCCTTGCTTTTAATTAATACAAAGAGGAAAATAGAAGTATTTAGCTTTAGCAGTTGGAAAATGGTCTAGGTATTATACAGGGTCAACCAAATTTTGCCCCACAATTCTTTGTATAACAAAGCATTTAAAGAGATACTTATTCTTGATTTATACCATGATACTTGCCATTGCTATGTACACTGGCTGATGATTATTTTTAATCTTTTTCATTTGCCAGTGGCAAAAAAAAAACTAACAATGACTTCTTTGGCTATAAAAAGCTATTTTAAATGTGTAAAAAAATATTCTTAAAACAACAAGCATATACAGCAACATCAGCAGTATAAATTATGCAAGCTCTAAGGTGAGTCTAAATTAAATTTATTGTAAACGCCTTTAACCCTAATAGCACAGGATATTCCAGGGATATCCCAGTAAGGTGCTGTGAATGTGTGAATGTTCTGACACATCCACAGTATATTCGTAGGATGTTCCAAAAACGTGCTCTGAATAACTTTCAAGTTAGCACATGAACAGCACATTTAAAAGACATTCTCGAAATATCCTACCTAATACATTCAGCGAACATTCTATGCAGGAATGTTCTGTGAAAGTCCGAATATTCCATGCAGAATATTTCCAGAATGTTCTACTAAAGTCCCGAAAATGCCCTTCCTTTTAGATATTGACAGCACATAGAACATTCAGCGAATATTCTATGCATTATATTCCGTGAATGTTTTGCCAATTTCTGTAAAATGTCCTTTCCTTTTGGATATGGACAGCACATTCAAAAAACATTCTTACACATCCTGAACAGTACATTCCACAAATGTTTGGGTAAGGTCCTAAAAATGTCCTTACATTTGCATATTGATAGCACATTTGGGAGATATTCTGGGAATATCCTGCGTAATACATTCAGCAAATGTTCTAGTCAGGATAATCTACCAAAGTCCTAAAAATATAACACAATATTGTAATGTTTTTTATTCTAACAGCTGCGGTAAATATTTTTTTTGGGATATTTTGATCTGTCCCTGCAAGTTTTCTTTTTATTAAAAAAATACTCTCTTTTTAGTTACAAGAAAAAACCATTTTGTTGGCCTAAAAAAATATCATGAAATCATGCTATGAAAGGAAATAATATTTTTTTATCTACGATCATGCTTACGCAGCAGAATTGATATTATTTTGTTCAAAAAGCTTGTTGGGGTATGCTAATATTTATTTCCAATAAAAAAATAATTATGAAAATTGGTTGAGCCTTTCGAAAGTTATCCTGCATTGAACAAATAACGTAATCCCCTTCCACTACCATTTAGGAGGATTCAGATAAAAAAAGAATTATGAAAACCCGTTGAACCGTTCAGGAGTGATCATAATTTTATGTAAAAAAAAAAATAATTCATGGTGCTCTTCTAACAGAAAACAATGTCCAAAAGGTTATACCCCGCTAATATATAATTTCTCCCATAAGCCTCCATAGCGCAAAAGGTTAAGTCATTGGAAAAGTGTTATATGGATGCCAGAAGTTTGAGGGTTCAAATTCCATCGCTGTTTAAAAACTTTTTTTTAATTTGTTTAGGGTGTTGTGAGAGAACAAATTTTTAGCAATTTTTAGGTAAAAAGATTAACATTATTAAAATTGGTTTTCAGGAAATGGACTAATTGTACAGAGGTTTCCAGAAAAAGATTGGGTGGATACCAAGTTTATTGATGGCATAGAATGGGTATTTAAAGAAATTCTTATTTTTTTAATATTACTAATTGAAAAGCTTAAAAAATAATGTTCACATAAACAATAAAACCATGAGTCATCAAGTGGCCTAAAGCATTATTTGTTTACATGATCATTCGGAAAAAAATAACAAAATTAATTTTAAGAATACTTAAGCAACTTTTTTTTTGGTTTCATTGGAAATTAATGTATTTTCTCATGAATTTTTTAGTTTTGTCAACCGCAAGGATGGGCCCTGTCCACAGAAAGGCAAGAGCCAAAATTCTTTGTGTCTGTACTGACAGATATCGACGCAAATCGACACTACTGTGCTTGTTTATGTTTTAATGAGACAGTGTCCATCACTCCTAGCAAACCTGTTGATGAGGTACCTGTTAAAATAGTAGTTTTCACAACTAGTGGCTAAAATAGTGCTTTTTTTTACAAGCGTTGGTTTAAATAATGTGCGCAGCCAAGGTATTTAAAAACGCGATTAAAAAAAAGCACAGTTTAGCCGCAAGTTGTTAACCATATTTTTTTAATACCTTTATCAAAAAATCCAAGAAAAACAGGAAAATACTTTTAAAAATCTTGAATGAAGAGCACTTCTCGCAACACACCATCTTAATAACAATGGTTTCTATAGTGATGTGCCTTTTTACTTGGTGACATTTATTGTTGTGACATTTTAATCTTTGCCAGTTTGATATTTTGATTTTTAAGTGATTTTTTTGAAAACGTGATTTTTTTGAAAAGTGAAAACTGGCGGAAATGGCTTAATTTTTAGGCAAGAATAATTAGATTTTTTCAATATTACTGTTTTCCACTATTTCTTTTTAATTTTGGGTAAAAAATGGACAGAAATCTTTAGTTATCTGCAGACAGTTACTAAAATAATGTTTTTGATGAAGGTATAAAAAAAAATATTAATAATTTATTTTGGAAATGTTTGTATTAATTTTTCTCATAATTTCTTTTTAGGAAGAAGATGTTATTGACAATGAAACTTCACTTGTTAGACCTGTCATTCCTTCAGTGTCACATAGTAGTATTATGTATGCACCCAAATGTTTAGTATTGGTATCAAGACTTGATTATATTGAAACTTTTCGTGTGAGTAACAAAAATGATTCTGGGAAATGCAACTTTAAACCCAAAAAATTACCTTTTATTATACAGTGTTATTGCTGGTTATTTCATTTGTCATATACTGTTGTATTAAAGCCACATTATCCAGGGAAACCAAAAAAGTCAGGGTGTTTGTTATCCTATGCAAAAGTCAGAAAAATCAACAAAAAACGGGCAATATTAAAAGAAAGTTTTATTAAATATTTTTTTTTCATTTAAAATAAAGAATAAAAAAATATATTTTTCAATACATTTTATAGTCGTTTTTTTTTATAATAAAATAAAAAATTTTCCCGAATGGTCAGGCAAAATGGGGAAAGCAATGAAATTAAACAAATGTTTTTTAGATACAACCCCTGAGAAACACAATCTTAAAATCAGTGAAAACTATGTTATAAAGACTTTGAATTTTTGAGAAAAAATCTTATGATCCCAATATTACAAAATCTTTACAGCACTCTGTATGTAAAAACGTATTGTTAGTTATATCTGTGTTCTGATGATTTTTTATTAATTTTAGAATTGCTTGGGAATAATATACTGTGTCTACATAGAAAACATGCCAGTTCCTCTTGAGACATTGGTTGGAAACATTTTAGGTTAGTTTGCCTTTTAGATTAGGTCTATTTTGCTGTCAAAACCACTTTTGTCTTGTTAAAAATTTGATATGGATGATATTTACTGGTTGTTGCAGCAGTTGAATATTACTACCCTGTCAGAAAATAACATTTCTGACATGCTAAAGAGGAAGGAAAATGGCACTTTAACTCCCTGAGGAGTTTTCTTTACTTTATGTCCCGCCGGGAATTTGTTTACTTTACAACCCTCTACTGCGCTGGTCTAATAGTTGTTGAAAAAATATTTTAACAAATGCCATTTTTAACACAAAATTAAACTAATACCGTAAATATATATCAAAGGTGTTATAGCGCCGCAATTTATGTCCTACTTTTGATTTTCTAAATGTTTTCGTAAAAAATTTAAATCCAGGGTGGGGTGTTAATTAACCCCCCTACCCCCCTGAAATCCGTGCTTGAGTAACTATATATTTTTTCAGTTATAAAAAACAGATAACAAACAAACCTTAGACAAAACCTAATAGCAAAATCCTTTTTTTTCGAGGTCTAAAAAGTTGAAACATTACCTTTTATATTGTAAAAAAAAGTTAGTTTCCGGTTTTTTTGTTGTTTGTTTCCAAATACTGACTTCTTCCAATAAAAGTCCAAGAATTTGTGTTTTGGATTAATCAACAACATTAGTTAATTTTGCCTTGATTTTGGCTTCACGTTGTATAAAACTTGGTATGTATATGTTCAGGTCAAAAATACTTAAGAGTCTCTTTATTGAATCTTGATTTTATGTCCGAAATGATTTTGTCTAAAACTTGTTTATAGATAGAAACTATAATACTGTTCTTCACTTCAGTATTTCCAATATCGTGGTTTTCGCGGTAAGTACGTCATGCGTTTGTTTATTCTTGGTGTGACGAATTGAAGGTCAAACTATCCAAAAATACTATGGAGCGATTCTAGAATGTCTTTTGTGTGTGTGTTTTCTCCAAAGACTTCAGGGTTACTACCAGCATCTTTGATGCCTACTTTTTTCTGGAGTAGAGGGGGGGGGGGGCTTTCGCCCCCCCGTGGGACCGCCACTGCAATATGATGGTAGAAAAAACAGATACAGTCCTCTGGAGTAAAGTGCTTTCTCCGTCAATTTTTAATGCTCTCCTTTGTCAGGCATCAAATTATCTGCAGAGGGACAAATGGAACTTTTCTCCCATAGTTTTATTGAAAATTATACATTATATACAAACACAAATCGTCGACATAAAATCGGTCCAACGTCGGCAGTGCGTCGGCCCGATTTTATACTGATGATATGTATTTGTAGGGTTGTAAATAACTATTTAAGGAAACGACATTTTTTGGAGTTTTGCTTACTTTACCCCCCTAGGGGGTTTTGTTTACCTCCCTCTGCCGCGCATATCTAATGATTTGAAGAGCTACTTTTTATAATTTTATTCGAGTTGTTGTTGAAAAAAACGTTTAACAAAGTTATTTACTTCAAAATCTCATAAATCATTTACAATGTAAAGTGCTTTTCCTTCCTGGATTTTCAATAGCCTCCTTCCCTCAGTCATCATGGAATCCGGGCTGGGAAAAAGGTACACCTTCCTCCCCTGGTATGTAAATCACTATTAATAACATGAATAAAAATTTGTCCACGTGAAACTATAAACCCCCTATCATGCTCTCTCAAATCATTAAAAATATCGACAAAAAACGGTGTCATTACTAACCTAACTTCTGTATGTTTAATTTAGGCTGTGTCCAAGTGCCCCCTCCAGGCGGACCCCAAGTTCGTTTCAGCATCGGAGCGGGAGACAGGCAAGCGCTGCAACCGCCTTTATCGCCATCTCTGCCCGTCACGCACACGTCTGTCAATCTGTTGTTTCATCAGCTCGGTATTAGGAACGTCCTGGTATTGTTTTGTGCCATAATGACGGAACAGAAGATTTTGTTTCACTCAAAAAGTTATAACAGGTAAGAACTTGGTCTGATGCTAAAAAATCCAGCCAGCAACGAAGATATGTTTAACAATAGTATTTTATTTAACAAACATTTTGTAGATTGTTCCTCACTATAGGCTTGCCAAATACATGTTTACGCTGACGTGCAATTCAGTGTATGTCTGGCGGTTCCATCATTCATACAGAGGCTACATTCAGTATCCTCAGATCCATTTCAGCCTGCAATGCCTGGTATTTAGACCAACCATTGTCCAGATCAGTATCATTTAGATTCTGTGTTTAAATTTTAAGCTGCCATATTGAAAAGGGCCCGAAAAAGTTAAAATTAATAGTCAGCTTGACAAAATTCTAGAACACCTAATTGCCATTTCATTCCTAGCTTTGTTGCTTCTCTTAAAACCGACTCGGTCTGGTCAGATTTACCAATAAATTTCTCTTCAGCTTAATGAAAGTTAAGTTTTTTAAGCGTATAACATATCACTGATCGATAAATTATGAAATAAAACATTTGACACCTGTAAATTGCGCCGTGACTTACGCCGCTGCTAAATGAGCCTTTAGGCTTCTATTTTTAAATGTCAAGAAGGCATATTGAGTGATCCGGAAAATTCTGAATAAGCTGTACTTATCCCAATATTCAAAAAACATTTTAGGACATTCTTGATTATAATTTTGTATAGTGTCTCATTTTTGTAAGTTTTTAGTTGAAAAAAAAATAGTATTGTCACCAAATTTGAATTGTTAATCGCCCTTAATTAGATGTTTTTTTTTCTATAGGTTAACGGAGGCTTGTAGAGCCCTAACAGCCCTGATGTACCCGTTTCGATACACCCACGTTTACATACCGCTACTGCCTTCCCCATTAGTTGAAGTTTTGTCCACTCCTACACCCTTCATTATCGGTGTACATTCTTCCTTAAAGACTGAGGTTGCAGAACTGGTAAGTAAGACATAAATATCCGTAATTTAATGTTTTTTTTGCATTTCTTATTATTTATTATTATACATTTCACCAGGTAGCAGAAACAGTCAAATAACCAAATAAATAAAACAAATTGAGAGAAAAATGTTAGATGACACAATATACGGACTAATACACAAAATACAGACACTCACTTTGCCTAGCTTGCCATTCTTGAAAATGCGTTCAAACAGATGTTTTCGCGTTGTTCTGAAAAATAAAAAACTGCTTAAACTTACCTTTTTGTTTAAACATTAAATGATTTCCTAATTTTGTTAGACACCACTGTGTAAATGTGCAAAAAATATTCTCCTATAAAAGACATAACCACTTGTGATTTTCCAGCATCAACTCATTATAGTTTTTTATACAATTTTTAAAATAAATTCTTTTGGATCATATTCATAGCTCAGTGTGACAGACATTAGCTAATTGTAAACAGTGTCACTTCCGTGGACAACGCAATAATTCAATAAATTTCAGAAATGTTGGCAACTATGTGCTTCTAGCTTATATGTTGAATGCACATTCATTCCAATAACCTCGATTTTCAATCGGTAGCGTCATGTTGTTTTTTGTTTTTCATATTTTTTAGTCAAAATGTTCTAAAATGAATCACTTGTGATCACTTCTGTGCCATCGAAAAAAAGGGTAACAAACCGAAAAATTAAATTTTTTATGTTTCTATGAAACCTAACCTAACATTTTACATTCTGTAAATAAATATTGGCGGTAAAAATCAATTCTGTGGACAGTAGATATAAGTAGTCGACAGCAACATATATTTAAATCTGAAGAACTATATGATATTAAAAATCTTCTAGATGGATAGTATCCATCCATATTTTTGTAATATAACTTATGTTACCAAGTTTTAGTTTTTGTCCATTCCGTGGACAGTTTTGTTACTTCTGTGGGTATTACCTAATTTAAATAAAAAAAGGATATAAGTAGTTATGTTCTTCATTTTAACTTGTTTGTCACAAATAAGCTTAATTTATTATTCTGAACATACATAGTCTCCAATTTATTTTAATTCTTTAGCAAAAGTCACTTCCGTGTATCTATTCTTGAAATCAGGGAGAAAACAATTATTTCCCTGAAACCCACAGATCCTATTGGTCGACGCCGGCGATTGCCCCGAAATATCTTGTTGAAATTTGTTTCTACAGGTTTTTAGTGAGAGAAATAAAAGACCAATTTCTGTTTAAAATACATCGACCAGTGAGAACCGTGCATTTGTGGGGAAATTATTTTCTTTTCCCTGATCTCAAGAATGGCCCAGTAGTTAAAAATGTCTTTTCCGTTGACTCATTAATTCTTCTTTTTGGTAAAAAACGTATAAAACATTTTCTATGATCTTAAGTATTTATATCAAAACGAAAAAGTGCAAAAAACTAAAAATCCAGAAAATATATTCAGAAAATGTACATTATTTTATGTTTGACCCATATGTCATCTTTCCAACTCATCTTCATTTTTGATTGGTTCAGTCATAACAACTTCAAAAATAAGTGAATATAAAAAAATTAACCTTCTTATTTGCTATTTAATGTGCCTTTTTTTAAATGTTCACTTTTTATCAGAAACAACAAAAGGGTGTAATCTATCGGATGATGTTCAGATTTCTACATTTGCGTCTCTTCATAATACATATTAACATGTAAATTTACGGCTTTTGAGTAAAGTAAAGTAAAGTAAATCTTTATTTTCCTTTTGACAATTTTACAGTTGTATGAAGAAAAATGGACATCAAATGCCCTTAATATAAAATATAAAACACTGAATAGAGACAAAGTCACTATTTGTTAACACTCACATCAATTGAATATACTATCAAAAATAAAATACAATATATAACCAACAATAAGAAAAATAATAAAATTATTACATTAAAAATAAGTTTAGTCTGAAAAATATTCATCAAGTGAATAAAATGAATTATCCAAAAGAAATTTTTTAATTTGTTTTTTCAATACCGTTATTGTTTCAGCACATTTGATTTCTCGTGGCCACTTGGATAATATTCTGACACTAAAGGTATTTGGCAACATCATACCTATGTTGCTATTTCTAAATGAGACTAAAAAGTCCGAGTTATGTCACTTGATCACTAAGCATGCCAAAAGTTGATCTTGAGTGCCCGGCAGTTAACTACTGGAGAACTCGACACCTTCTGGCGAAGGTATCGAACCCCTTTTAGGTGAAAGAAGGGATACAATAAGCAATCAGCTGCAGTGTCAGGGATTCCCTAAACCTTACCTTGCTGTATAAAATAAATCAATCAATCAATCAATATGATCAATATAAAGACTTCCGCTACAGTACGACTGATCTAACAAATGCCACGTTAATGTCTACAGCTACAGCACGACTTAAAGTATCTAAGGACCGTATTCACATTCCTCCCTTTAAGGAAGCCCTGAGGATTTCTTGCCGAAGACGGCCTTGGATACGTCCTTCCATTCTTCGTATTCTTTGGCAGAAGGCTCAGGACACCTTAAGGACGCCTTTGTTACTTAAAGGAAGGGCTATGAATATTGCCCTAATATTTAATGGATTTTTAGATGGACGTAATAGTCGCTGACCTCGACGGCGGCGCTCTGACGATTCCCGATGGGATTCAATTACCCCTAATTTCCGAACCTCTGCTGAACAACATTCAAGATGCCTTGAGTTTGATTCTGCAGCCCGAACTTAGCTGTGCTGACAACGCGTTTCCACCTTTGGCTGTCAGGTTAGTCCTTTTTGATATTTAGTTTTTTAGGTTAAATACTTCATTTTTGAAAGTCGATTCTGAAGGTATGTTTCAATGGACATTTTGACGTCAATCCACCAAACGTTACAAATATGGTGGTGGTCGCAGCTTTTCCAAAAGGGGGGCGGGGTGTGAGGTCAAAATTTTGTAAAAGCAAAGAAAAACTTTTATGCAAAAGTTCTAAAATTAGTGTAACTCTCGATCCAGTAGGGCGTCTTAACTTAGTGGCGAAAAACCCAAAAAAAGTAGCTTCGACATTATATTTTTTTTGTTAGGTTTGCGTTTCTCTTTGCCTTTTATCTTTATCGCTTCAAAACCTATTTTAGGGTCGGTATAAGCACTTTAAAAATGCTTTAGCTCATTTCTTCTAACCTAAAGAAAAATCTGTTGTTAGTAGTAGTAGCAGTAGTAGTATAGGGGCGGCCCGTGGGCCTAGCAATTAGGCCTCTTCATGGGCCCTTTCGGCCATACCCCGTTCCTTACCTCTATGCCCCTACTTCCGCTGCACCTCTCTCTCCGGGCCTCCCTGTCTTCTTTACGAAGTTCAGTATGTCGGCCCATTTGAGCGAGTGCAGCTCTTCTTCCTCTATCGCGGGAAATCCCCACTTCAGCATATGCGTCACACTGTGCTATCAAGTGCAGCGCCGATTCCTCTTCGAGCCCACAAGCGGGACACACGGGATCTCCTGTTACTCTTATTTGCGTCAGATGTTTGTTCAGCCGATTGTGCCCAGTCAGCATCCCCGTCAGCAGTCCAATGTCCTTTCGGGTCCTGCCCAAGAGCCATTTAGTTCTGGGTACATTCGGACCATCCATGAATAGCTTGGACTGTCTGCACTTTGACTTTTGCCTCCAGGGCGTCTTCAGTTCATTGTTCGCCCATTTGTTGAGCTCACTCTGTACCTGTTTCCTTGTTATTCCCAGAAGAGGTTCCGGTCCAATGTATTGGGTTTCGGCCCCTAGTCTGGCAAGTTCGTCCGCTTTCTCGTTCCCTGGTATTCCCTCATGACCTGGGACCCACGTCAGTGTCACCCTTTTGTCTTGAGCCAATGTTTACGGTGCTTCAGCGCACTCCTCCACCAGACTACTGACTATTTTGGGTGCACTTAGAGCCTTGAGGGCAGCCTGGCTGTCGGAGCATATGTATATGTCCCTCCTGCTACTTCTGACCTCGGATAGGGTTGCTGCCATGATAATGCCATACACCTCCGCCTGAAACATCGTAGCGTGTTCTCCAAGTGGATAACTTCTGTACTTCTAGGCTTTCCGCGTATACTCCTGCGCCTGTTATCTGCCTGGCTGACAGTTTAGAGCCATCCGTATAGCAGACCGTCGCCTCTCTGCTTAATTCCGTTCGGAATTCTTCCCTTTGCCACTCATTCCGTTCCGGTATTGTGACCTTGTACTTTTTATCGAACCTCCATGGTTTAAGCGGTGCTTTCACTGGCAGTCTTAGGAGGGGCAACTCTTTCGTCACCAGTCCCTCGACCGCCAGATGGCACTCTGTTTACGCCCTGCCCTTCCACAGTCCCTGGTCCCTTAGTCGCAGGTGCGTCGCCATCGCCTCCTTCTTGATCCAAGTTGGAAGCGAGGGGAGACCAGAGCGTGGATGGGGGGTCGTCCTCATTGCGCCGGTCATCCCTCTGCAGAAGAGCCCTTGCAGGCTCGTAAACTATTGTTAACTTAGTTTTAGTTTTATTTTATTTGTTTTTTTTTTAACTGACATTTAATGTAGGACGTATAAGCCCAACTTTATTTACATTTTTTGGTCATGTTTATTTAAAACCGTCATCATATAAAAGCGGTTTTAGGTGTGTAACTAAAACTGACATTTTTTGGTCATGATATTTTCTTGTCAAAATGTCAGAAGTGCAATTCATTGGTGGTGTTACACCAAAAACTACGCAAATATAAAAAAAAAATAATATGTTTAAGGTGACAGCGGCAACAATTACTTTGTTTATACGCGCCTAAAACCGGTTTTTATATAAGGACGGTTTTAAATAAAATCGCGTTCTCCGGGGGTTTATGTCCGTCATTAAATGTCAGTTTAGAAAAAAAAAAGACAAAACAACAAAGTTAACAACAGTTCTTTAGGTTAAAAGCAATGCGCTAAAACGTTTTTGAAGTGTTAATACCTACCCTACAATTGGTTTTAACGCAACACATCGCTGTAAAATAAAAATGGATTTAGTGCTTAAAACAGTTTTAGTGATGTTTATACGACCAAAATTTTAAACCGTTCTTATATAAAGTAAACAAACTAAATGCCATTGAACCCCAACAATTAAAAAAATACAATTGTCGATAGGGTAAACAATTTCGCTTTTTTTAAAAATTTTCCGACGAACAGAAGGTACCCCTCTCTTTCTCTTTAAACCATGCTAGAGTATAGAGGGCCAATATTTCCATCTTTTTTACTAAACTTGACTTTAATGGGATTGTCGAGTCTATTTTTCATGCGAAAGTTTTCTTTTTGTTCGGACGAAAGAAGCATTTCCCGAACAAAACTTTAGATGTGCGGATATACTCCGCGTTGATTATTTCCACCAGCTCCCAACGTCGTTGGCGTTGCAGTGGCTGGTAAATTTTTTTTTTTTTTTTTACAAGACTCGTCGTCGTCTGACAGAACATTAAATTTTTATCAAAGGAACCTAATAAGAATCACCGACGTTTAAAAAGTAGAAAAAGGAACACATAACGAAGGGTAAACAAAGCAGTAAAATAGCAGCTCACCAATGGGCTTTGTGTGTTGATTTTGGTGTTATAAACAAAGACCTTTTATCCACTTTTTTAAATATTAAGAATTTAATCCTAACTATGAACAACAACATAAAAGTAAAACAAATATCACAACTACGTTTATATTTGAACGTTTAAACCTTTTGGATCGGTTGGAGTAATAGCGCAAGTACTGTCACGATGTAACCGCCTTTTACGGTTTCGAGGGCGCAACAAGTGCAACAACAAAAGCAAATAAACTATAATTACCTAAAAATTTCTTCGATCATTATGTTTTTAGTTAAAAATTCGAATCTATTTTCAACGTGCTGAAACTCAGAGGCGGTCGCAATGGGAGGGGGGGCGGTGGGGGCTATCGCTTCCCTTCCGTTTTTCGAGAATTTATTTAAAAAATCGTCGGTTTTTCATCAAAACAGTAAAATTTTTTACAGATGTTCAAAAATTTTCGCCTGCGGCGCCCTGCTGGGTCGAGAGTTATACTCATTTTAGAACTTTTGCATAAAAGTTTTTCTTTTCTTTTACAAAATTTTGACCTCACCCCCCCCCCTCTCTTTTGGGAAAGTGCGACCACCACTGTAAAACTGCATACATAAATGTATTTTTAAAACTTCACCATATTTGCCACGTCTGGAGGACCTTTTCGATGTTTTTTTAATGTTTGTTCGTACGTGTAGTAGCAATTTAGCACCCGCGTAGAACTGGTCCTGCACAAAAATTTTTAAATATTAAATTTACAAAATGTTATTAAAAAAATGACGCAGTTTCTCTTACAACGTTCGGATAAATATTAAAGACACTGTGTTTATATTTTAAATATCGCCATAAGTAACAATCGCCACTTTCAAGAATTCCGACGGGTGAGATTTTCTATCATTTCTGAAGAATCGCGACCCATTTGCCGTATTTAACAAACAAAAACGATTAAAATAAATAAAAATACTAGTTCTATCGCAGTCTCACAAATGATTTTAAGAATAAACTTGTTGGTGTTCGAGGCATTTAGTTTGTTTACTTTATATAAGGACGGTTTAAAATTTTGGTCGTATAAACATCACTAAAACTGTGTTAAGCACTCAATCCATTTTATTTTAAAGCGGTTTATCGCGTTAAAACCAATTGTAGGGTAGGTATAAACACTTTAGCGTATTGCTTTTAACCTAAAGAAATACTCAACCCTAATTTGACCGAAAAATCTGTTGTTAACTTTGTTGTTTTATTTGTTTTTTTTTTCTAAACTGACATTTAATGAAGGTCGTATCAACCCCTATATAAAATCCGGTTTAGGCGCGTATAAACGCCGCTGTCACCTTAAACATATTTTTTTTTATATTTACTTTTTGTACTTTTTGGATTTTTTTGGTGTAACACCAATGAATAATGTACTCCTGACATTTTGACAAGAAAATAACATGACCAAAAAATGTCAGTTACTAGTTACTACGTTTATACGCACCTAAAGCCGCTTTTATATGATGACGGTTTTAAATAAAATTGGTTTTTTCGAGGGCTTATACGCCCGTCATTAAATGTCAGTTAAAAAAAAAAACAAATAAAAGAACTAAGTTAACAACTGATTTTTCGGTGAAACCAGGGTTGAGTATTTCTTTTGGTTGGAAGAAATGAGCTAAAGCGTTTTTAAAGTGTTTATACCGATCCTAAAATAGGTTTTGAAGTGATAAAGATAAAAGGCAAAGAGAAACGCAAACCTAACAAAAAAAAATATTAAAAGATCTTAGCTGGAAATAACGAAAATTCAAACCTGGATGAGCATCCCACAAGGAACACACAAAGAACCAAAGCGAAAAGAGAAATGATTAAACGAGGTTTCGCCTTGGGCAACCAGCGTAGGCTCGTCAGTGGTTCCACTGGTCACACTCCCAATACATCAGTAAACACCATCATACACTTTGATTTCCAACTTTAAATCATTCACAAATAGGCATCGTTCCGCACTTATACTTATCCAAGTTACCTGATACGGATTCATCCTGACGTGTTTTGATCTTTTTTTTTTAGATTCTTTTCGGTTGATGTAACTGATTTGGAGGTTTTTTTAACTTCTTTTTTGTTTTTGAAAAATAATATTATGTCGAAACTACTTTTTTTTTGGGTTTTTCGCCACTAAGTTAAGGAAATTTTTTCAAAAATATGTTATTAAAAATATGTCAGTTGTATGACAACAGACAGATATTTTCGTCGAGTCGAGAAAATTTTGAAAAGAATAATTCCTTTGATAACGGCAGTAGAGTTTCTGCCGAAACGTCCGATAAGTACTTAGATTCTGGTCAGGATTTGCGTGTGTGTAGGCAAATTTTTTATCTTATTTAAAAACCACTGACAAACGAACAAAAATTTTTTAGGAATTTACGCAGTGGGTTTTAACATATGAGGACCACAGGGGAAAAAGAATGACGGTATAAAAAATTAAAATTTGAGATAAACACGTCAAATCATTGTCAAAGACCCCATCATACTATGAAGAGCAAAACAGACGAGAGTACTGAGTGAAAATGGGTTTTAATATATTTCATACAGGGGAAAAAGGATGACGGTTGAATTTAAAAATCAGCTTTAGACAAAACTTTGGATTTGTGACCCTCATCCTTTTTCCTCTGTGGTCTTCATATTTTTGAAAAAATTTCCTTAACTTAGTGGCGAAAAACCCAAAAAAATTAGTTTTGACATTATGAATCCGCCACAAACATATAGATTTTATTAAAAAAATATATTAGGGGCTTTTGTAGTCCACACCAAAACAGGGCAAAATGAACGCGAGGGAAGTCAGCAACAGAATCAAAGATATTGGTTGGTTTATAGCGTTTTCGATCTACGCTCAAAAACCGCTCCCGAGCGATCTGAGATCAATCCAAGAAAGATTTGCGTGTTCGATTTAAGAACAGATCACGCTCCCGCCGAGATCTGCGTGTTCGACTTGTGCTGCAAATCTGGCGAATCGCTTTTCCTTGCCCTGTCAATCTTGAAGGATCAAGGAGTTGGATGAAAACAATAGACATAACCTTAATTTGTTATTTTTTGTTTCTTTTATTTTTAAACGTTTAAGGCATGTTTTTTGAAAAAAAAATGGACCGAAAGTCGAGTTTATGAACATAACGTCTCTGTACTTGAAAGAAACCAAAAATTATGAATTAAAGTAAAATAAAGCTTTGTCTTGAATTTCAGTACTAAACACCCTGCATAAATAGAATCGTAGATTTCCTTCTACCTACTATGACCCTGCATAAACCGTGAACGTAAAGTGACATCACTGCTCTGGCTGGGGGTGATATGAGAGCAGTGTAAATCGAAAACGCTAGTAGTTAATGTCGATGAAGGAGATGGATGGTGTTTGCTAAAATTTGCTGCGCACGTTCTATTCCCTTCTGATTTCTGTAGAAGAATCTTACATTTCTCGTTTCAATTTCAATAATTGTATATCTTTTAGGGCACCTCAACCAGTAATGCTGGACAAAGAAATCAGGGCAGTGTTCATGCGGATGTTCGCACACTTGTTACAGGGTTACAGAAGTTGTCTGACGTTGATTCGGATACATCCGAAGCCCGTGATAACGTTTCACAAGGCTGCGTTTTTAGGTAGGTTTAAAAAAATCATTTTTCGAATTTTTTCTTACGTTTTCTCATGTAGCTACATGAGCAACAGGACCAGAGATGTACTCTTGCAAAATTTACTTTTCTAATAGTATATGTATTCCATTCGCCAGTTTAAAATAGCTGACGGTATGCGTCATACTGATTTTGACAATAATTTTCAAAGTCAAAAATGTTGAAAATTACAACATTTACGAAAGCACAAATTATCACTCAAGTTATATAAGACGGCTGGTTTATAAGGGGAGCGGCCACTCATTTTGGGGTTGATAAAATGACGATAGTGCGATATAAAAAGCACTGGATACAAAATAATTCGATGAATAGAAAACATGGATCAGGACGAAAGCTTATGAGTTGCGAGATACAAGATGAAAGGGTTATCGACCACCTCAAACAAAATCCTTTTTGCCACATCCGTTGAAGAATCTAATGTAATGATCATCCCAGGTTCCTTATCAACTATTAATGGAAGGATTAAAAAATCTGAAATTTCCTGTCGAGTTGCTGTAAAAAAACCTTGTTTAACGAATGAACAAAAACAAGGCCAGTGTTATTTTTGAATTAAATAATGTTCTTCTTTATGATGACTTCTGGGAGAAAGCTGGACATTTTTCAGTACTAGAGTTTTGGCTCAAAGATATGTTGACATTCTTGAGGATGTTAGGTTGCCATATGTACAGATGTTTTACCAAAACTTCGTTTACCAGTAGGACAACTGCCCCGTGAACACAGCTAATGTTTCTTTTGCCATCCAACAGCCCTGATCTCAACCCAATGGAAAATATATGGGGCCGACTTGTCAAAATTGTTAATCAGAGAAACTGGAGACCACAAAATGCTGAAGAGTTAAGCGATGCAATTCATAGCGCATTGGAGATGTTCTCAGAAGATCATGAATATTTTTGAAATTTAAGTTTTTCAATGCCCAGGCGTTTGCAGTGTGTTATTGAAAAGAATGGTGCGCCCACTTAATACTAATGTTTGTTGTTGTTTTAAGTAATATTTAATATTTAGTTGTTTCCAATCAATATCAACCCCAAAATGAGTGGCCGCTCTCCTTATAGACCAGCAGTCTACTGTAACTCGAGTGATAATTACTCTTTTGCAATAAAGATTGTTTTTAAATATATTTATTTTCTGAGATTAAATCATTGATTTTAGAAACAAGAAAGTAAACTCAAAACCCTCCTTTGCGTTCCGTAATCGGGTAATAGGGTATTTTGTTTTAAATTAAGGCTTTTTTTTAAATTTAGAGGCCTTTTTATTTTTGATTTTATCAATATGACATCATCGTAATACCGAATTTAATGCTGTCAGACATTACAAGCGGGTTGTGTGTTTGAGTATACACTAATAACAAGCCAAAGTTTAAGATATAGGAAAAAATGCTTGTATGCGGTTTTTTTTTTTGAAAACAAGAATACCAAATGTCCGCCCGCCGTCTTCAAGCTTCACAAATTGTCAATTTTGGTATCAAATTCTTAAATTTTGAAATTTTGGCTTTTTAAATTGGTTAAAATTTTTAAAATCGGACAAAAACTTTTTAAGTAATGGTCTAGATATCAATCCTTACTAAGTTAAGAAAAAAAAAGTTTTAAAAATACATACAAAAATTTAATTAACAAAGGTATTGTTCTTCCGCGTATCTCTTCCGCACCCCTGTAGTTTAGATAACGTCAATTCTCTCAAATTAGTCGGTTCAGTTATTAAAAATCTGGATAGAGAAGAGGGGCCCCCTAGAGGGTTCATGCAAAAAATGTTTATTAGTGTTATTCAACACAAAGCTTTACTTTACCACTTTGTATATTCGGGCACCACTTTTTGCACAAAATTCATGATTTTTGCCCTTTTTAAGGCACATTAAAGACATGATGTTCATAAGTTCGACTTTCTGTCCATTTTTTTTTAGTAATAGCAAAGTAAGGTTATGTCTATTGTTTTTATCCAACTCCTTGATCCGTAAAGAATGACGGGGAAAGAAACAGCGGTCCGCCAGAGATTACC
Source organism: Oxystoma pomonae (assembly GCA_963921995.1). NCBI lineage: Eukaryota > Metazoa > Arthropoda > Insecta > Coleoptera > Brentidae > Oxystoma > Oxystoma pomonae. The sequence continues at coordinate 35,526,548 of OY998167.1, read as the reverse complement.
ACTCGGAAGCGGTTTTTGAGCGTAGATCGAAAACGCTAAAAGTTTTGGTTTACATTTGGTTGCATTTTTCCGAGCATTGTGCTTTATGGGAAAGCGGTTTGAATGTCCTATGGCAACCATCATTGAATCGCTTATTAAGTGATCGTAATAGTTCGTTATACCCGCTTAAGGTTGAGGTTATGTTAACTGTGGAGTTTGACCACCTTGGTTCAGAAGTCCAGGTGTTTTTATTATCTATGTGGTTAAGGACAACCGCTTTTGCGTCGCTATTTACATTCCTGGGGAAAGTTTAACTGCCTTGGTCTAGATATTTTTATTATCTATGTGATTTTAGGAGAAAGAAATTTAAAAGACTGCGACTTTACAAGGCGGGTGTTGGACTGCATGTTTTTCACCTCTTTTGTGTCGGAAAGGGGCCCACCTTGGCGACCGTGCGACGTTTGGGACGAAATTTACAACAATTTGAACGATTTGAGCAAAAAGGAGATGCAAGATCCACGCTATGTTTTGGCGCACATTCAAGATTTGGCCACACAGGTTTGTTCCTTCTTATTAATTATTTGTGTAAAAATATTTTAACTGAAAGCAGCAGTTTTTTTGAAGTTTTATTTTCGAGTTAGTGCGCAAAAAGTGTACCTTTTGAAGTGGTCCAGTTGTAACTTTATATCTGAAATAGCAGTGGTGGAAAAAAAAACATTTTCTGTGTGGGTAGCGACCATGAAGTTTTATTCTGACTTGTTTTGGCTTCAAGTAACTTACAGAAAACTGCTGAAAATTTATCATTTCAGTAGATGTCAGCAGCTTTTCATTTATTTTGAATTTTTAATAGCCACAAATAATTTAATATGAGCAATGGATTAACAATTCCTGTTAATATCAATAAAGACAACATAAACTCGGCTCTACATATCAAAATTACACAATTTTGAATGAATTTTAACAGGGCTTACCTGGAAATGTCATGGAGATTTTTTTTTTCCAACAGGTCATGGAATTGTCATGGATATTTTAAAATTTACGCAAAGTCTGGAATCTTATTTTTATTAAAAAAGTTCTCAGCTAATCCAATCCACTTTTTAAAAATATTTCACCAAAAAAAGTATTATTACGTAGATTAAAATTTTTGAGAACTTTTCTGCTTAAATTTTTTAAAAATTTGTCTGCGGCGCTTATAACATTATTGATTTTAGTTCAGTTTTCATCGATTTTTTGTAAACAGCATTCAAAACGTATAAAAAAATTACATTTTTATTGTAGTTTTCTGAAAATTAGTTATTTTTTAAAATTTGGTCATGGAGAGAACCTGAAAAACCCATGGGGATTTTTATGACCTGGAGACTTTAAACCCTGTTTAAATAAAATAAAATAAAAAGTAAATAGAACTTTAGAATTTAAGAACGTTATCTCATGGCCCCTGAAATCACTTCTCCTTGTGGCTATACGTTCTGTGAGATAGTTTTCGCGTTGTAATTCAGCATCAAAATACTCCAGGAATGAACAACTTCTTATTAGTTTATAAACGCAAGATATCTTAAATAAATACTTTTAACATTCTCATTTCGCTGACAAGTTTTCTATAAAATTACAATTTTTTCTTTAAAAAAAATAGAATTACCTTGTTCATCAGCATCACGCAATTATTACCCTTAACATTTAAATTTTTTCTTTTAGCCGAGCTTTTAGCCGCCGGTTAGATGTTTTGTTAGTGTTGACAATCGCATTAAATCTATGAGTTTTGTTTTAGAAATATGGTTTAATAAACTCAGATTTTTTAAATTTTGCTAGTTATACACAAACGAATGCCCGAATCCACAGTCTTACCCGCAAAAAATCCTTAGCCCTACAGAGGGCGCCTTCGCCCGAATACACCAACCTACACTGCCCTTTATCGATGGGAAGCTGGTCCAAGCCATTATCAATCAAGGGATGTCGAAAAATGATCTGACTTCTAGGTAAATTTTTATGTATCTATTTTTTAACGCTTTTTGGTCATAGATTTATGTCTTTTAGGCCTAGTTTCCATATCAGATCATATATCGGTCAACTGCAGTCGCGAGCGGTAAAGTACCACTTTCCGCACTTTCTAACTTGTATGCACATGTAATATTTAATAAAAATAGCTGCAAGTGTGTAGAATTAATCGATTCAGATCCGAACGAATGTCAAGACATATAATTTTACGGCGAATTTAATTAAATATTTTACAACTTCAGTACGAGTTGGATTTTGTGTGTGCGTTAATAAGTAGATCAGAGAAGATTTACCTCTTTTTTCGTGAAATTTTTGCTGAAACATAATCCGTAAATGACTAAAATCCGTGTAAATCAAGAATTGGGCCCCTGCTTACGGACTGTAATGATCAAGCCTTAAGCTGAGGTGATCTGCTCAGCCTGAGAGAGAGAGAGTACATAATCAAAGGAATAAATAAATAATCCATCCAATAAGTGTATAAGACCCGAAATCTGGTGACGCAATGACGGAAGCTAGGCCGTACTTAGTGCTCATTTGAATGTTATAATTTAAAAACCTACTTTTTTTTGTGAATAGTGACGATTTGGTTTGGTAAGTTTGTTGTCCCCTCGGTAATGCGGCTTAAATTAAATATTGTTATGATTTACGTCAGCTTTGAATGTTTGTATTTACCTGAGTCTTGTTTAAAAATACTTGTCTTAGGGTCTAACCATTCAAGACATACGATTCAATTTAAAAAAAATCTTATCTATTAATTTAGTTTTTGTTTCATCTTTCTACGAAAAACAGTAAAAAAGTTATGGCGAGATAGAACGATAACGTATAATTTTCGTTATAGTCGAAAGTATTCTCTATATGGTTAGACCTTGAATGTCAAATTTAATTGTAACAAGCCCTCTAGATCTGTCGACTTACACTTCTCTTCGAAACTCACTGCTTATTGTAAATATTCACATTTTACATCAATGTTGTCTGTTTTTAACGTCTGATTTTTGAGACACTATATCTTTACTTTACCACGTTTGATGTCATGATAAACAAATCCCAAGGAATTGTCAGATTCAAACTAGAAGTGGCGCATGCCTTACCAACTACAACTTCTTCTGTGAAAACTAGTTACTAGAAATATTTGTTATTAAAACGATCTTTTGTGTGACAAGTTTCTATCTGTGGGTTGAAACTCGAATTTGGAGTGATCGTATAGGGACGTTCACATCTTTCATTTCAATCAATAAGCAGGCTCTAAACCTCTCACGAGACGCCCGAATAGCTGACAACCTCTTATAAATCTAACTCGGTTGTCACTTTTCAGAGAAGAACACAATCCCCACCAAATAACCAATAGAAAGATATTGTGGGCAAGTTTGGGACAGCTACAGAACCTTTTATTGGTCGAAATCAAGGATTTAAATGTTCCCCAGACGATCATTCTCGAATTAAATTCCAGCATTACCGCCCTGATCAGTAACTTGTTAAGGATATCTGCACCTACAATTGATTGATAACTAATGTTAATGCCTGTTTGAAAACACAACACACTTAAAAGTTCATGACATTTTGCCACTAGTTCATGACATTTTGCCACTAGTTCATGACATTTTGCTACTAGAAGTAAGTATTATTTTGAACACATCTGTCTAACTTATTGGATGATTATTATTATCGATACGTACAGTAAACTAGGCCTAGTTTTACTTTAATAAACCTGGCACTAGTTTCGACAGTAACATTTGCAACGTCGCGGCACTCTTCGAATAAATGTAGTGCTTTCTGCGTAACAAAATAAATGAAATTTTCGCCAAAATGCAAAGAAAATGGTATTAATTGGTTGCACGGCTCGAACTTTAGCACGTTTCAGTACCCGACCCAAGCCGTGGTGCAATCAGCTGGGCGTATTTCACTAGACTCGAGCTCCCCGCGTACAGTTCGATTTCATATTTCAGTAGCCGCTTCAGAGGCCCGAAAATTCGAGCTTTTCAGAACTGTCGTTTTGACGGACCGAGAGCAAGCTAGCACCGTACAAGCTATAGTTCAACTTTGAACTAGGGCTACGAAAATTCGAGCCGAGTGCGGTATAGTGAAATGTGCTGTAACCATCGACGTACTAACTACATCGATGGCTGTAACATATAACATTTCTGACGCTGCGCACTGTTGCCAAACAGCGTGTATAAGACTACATCTTGGGTGGGCTTTCACTTAGGTGCGAGAGAAAAAGCCAACAACCAAGCAAACTGGCAAAGATAGCCCGAGCCCCAGTATCTTATAGTTATATGGTGGAATCGCACCTCATATTATTACCATGATAAAATCAAAATGCTTAAGAATTTGCCAAAAACAAAACGTCTAAACTGAACCATTTATAGACAGTAACTGATCCAAATAGTACAGTAAAATTGTCATCTGAGGTCGAAAAAAATCCGGGGAGGTTGAGTATTTGGTATGTTCTTTCGGGGGGTTTCAAAGTAAACCTTCCAAGTTTCTGTTTCCCCCACTCCTCGAGAACCATCCGCCATTTTGAAAAATCTTTGTACCGACTGTTCTCCATTTCTTTTGGTCGGAGGCAAAAAAGTCTAAGAACAAAAATATTCGGCTAAAAATTTTTTTCCCAGTGCTCAACTTTCTATAGTTAGTTTCCAAAAAGATAGAGGGCGCCAAAGTTATAAAAAATCAGTTTTAACGTATTTTGACCAACAAAAAGTGTTTTTTTTCATTTTAAATAAAGTTGTAGACCTCGGAAAAATTCTGTCAAAATATGTATATTATTTACAATTAATTAAACAGTCTCTGAGCTAGAGCCACTGAAAGTCGGTAAAATTCTTTGATAACCGCTTTCTGGGCATGCATGAAGTCGCGTATTGTGGATTATATATTATTATGTACAGTACAGTACAAATGAGGTGTCAAATTAAAGCTTGTGACGTGTGCATGCCAGAAAGCGGTTCTCAAAGAATTTTACCGACTTTAAGTCGCTGTAGCTCAGAGAGTGTTTAATTAATTATAAACAATATACATATTTTTATAGGATTTTTCCGAGAACTACAACTTCATTCATTCATTTAAAGTTTTTTTTAAAAAAAAAACATCACTTTTTGTTGGTTAAAACACGTTAGAACTGATTTTTTTTGTAAATTCGGTGCCATCTAACTTTTTGGAAACTAACTACAGAAAGTTAAGCACTTTGACAAAAATGTTGAAAATTTTATGCCGAATATTTTTGTGCCCAGACTTTTCCGCCTCTGAACAATAGAAATGGAGAAAAGTCAACTACAACGTTTTCTCAAAAGGGCGGATGGTTCTCGAGGAGTGTGGAAAACACAAACTTAAGGACTTTTAGACCCTCTCCAACAACATATAAAAATGTTATCCTCCTCGGATTTTTTTCGAGGTACCCCCCTTATTTATGACAATTTTACTGTACTAAAAAGTTTATGTACGAATGTACTTCTCTTTTTTGTTAGCCCACAGCCCCCTTATTAAAGTTGTAACTGTCACATCTTTTTTAGATGAAAAGTGGCAACACCGATGTGCACCAAGTTCTGTCCAAAACATTGCCGGTTTTATTCAAGTCAGGATATGGCTAGGTGGCTTTTTGTCCCAATCAAAATAAACTAAATTTCCCGAAACGCTTCTTATTTTTTCGTGTTTTTTTATTAACTAGGTTATCATCACTGCGTCCTATCCAACCCCGAATAGTTCCTATTGGGCCGCACATATCAAACCTAAAAGACAACAAAAACATTGTCAGTAACTCGGCGAGACGTTTAGAAGTTTTAAGAAATTGTATCAATTGTATCTTTGAAAACAAAATTTCCGACGCTAGGAAGACTTTTCCGGCTGTATTAAGGGCGCTGCAATCGAAACAAGCCAGATTAGGTAAATATATAACGGTGTTGGTCTCAATTCATCGCAGTTCTGGTTGACCCAGGTCCTGAAATTTTCCAGAATTACAAGGAAAAAAAGGAGACCCCGATTGTGTAATATCTTTAATTTGTTTAAATTTGCAAATAATTGTTTATATATTAACAGGGCCCGTATTCGATGCATATTTTCATAATATTTTTAGTTACTTCATAAAATGTTCATATTTTTGATAAAAATTGGAAAAAAATCATATTTTATTCATAAAGTAATGTTCACTCCTTTTTGGTCTTCAAGTTTTTAAGCCAGCCGAGTTTTGGTGTTTTGGCCTGTGGCCTTGACTATTTTTTATATTTCTACTCCTTGACTGTTTTACTTTCGTTTGCTTCGTAGATGTTTTTTGTTAAAGATACTTTATACTTTTTTAGTGAAAAGTTATATTTATTTTGTTTTTTTAGTTTTTTATTGTGCAATTTGGCGCAATAAACCCTTAGAATAATTAATATATATGTTAAAGTAACACTTCAATTGATCAAGAAAATAAATAAAAAACCACTACTTGTACACACATATGTCCTTAAATATATTATGTATTTATTTACAGGTTTTAATTTTAAATTTCTGACTATAATTCGTCAAAACCCGAAACTTTTTGGAATATGTATAAAATTAAATCCAAAAATTGGTTTTGTCTACCCAATGAAATCTGGCTTCCAGGGTGTATCTGGATTTCCAGGTTGTATCCATACTTTTCTAGGGTGTATGCAGACTTTTCCAGGATGTATCCAGTATGTTCTATGCTATATTCGAACTTTTCCAGGGTGTATCCAGACATTTTCAGGATGTATTAAGACTTTCTTGGTTGTATTCAGACTTTTCCGGCGTGTATCTCGGATTTTTCAGAGTGCATCCAGACTTACAGGGCGTATTCAGACCTCCTGATTGTATCCAGCCTTTTCCAATGTATATCTAGTCTTCCAGGGTGTTGATTCAGACTTTTCCAAAGTGTATCCAGACTTCCGAGTATATCCGGACTTTTCCAGGGTGCATTCAGCCTTTTTCAGAATGTATCCAAATTTTTCAGGGTATACTCGGATTTCCGGAGTATATTCTGGCTTTTTCAGAGTGTACTATATATACATGTTGTCAAAAATTTTAGCGCCAATAAACTAAGGTTTTTATAAGCTTTCCAACGAGGCTTTACAATGTAGGAAACAAAATATTTTATCTTTTATCCAAGAAAAACAGTTTTATTGTAACGTCTCTGGAAAAATTACAAGGTTTTATTATTAATTTAAAAAAAAATAATTCGCGCTTGGTGAAAGTTGCATATTTTTTTCATAAAAAAGACAAATTTTTCACATTTTATTCATAAAAGAAAAATTTCGAATGCATATTTTGCATGCATGTATTAATCTTTTATTTCTATGAATTTCGTGATTGTTTATATCCCAGCTTAAATTTTCAGGTCAATATTGTTATGACGTCACTTATCAGCTGAGATGAACAGGAAAAATGGATAAAGATAACGTTCTCAACCAGCAAAAAAGGCTGGTTACGATTCTCAAGGATCATCAGAAGATGCGCTATCTACATTCATTTTTTGAATGATGATGTTATAGCAAGATTGCAATGAAAATTCCACACTAGTACTTTTTAACCAATCAAAATGGGTTTTTTTTGGCTAGCACCATGGCGACTCATGTATTTTTTGCTAGGGTAGCTAACACACAGCGAATTATAGTGAAAAATTTTTGAAATAATCACCATTTAGTTTCAGTTTTTTTATTTACGTGTTTACACTTCGTAAAAACGCACTTGAATAAAATTAGACCTAGAGATATTTTGATACATTTTACTTACATAATTAAGATGTTTTTCGTATTCTTCTGCCTCCTTGTTTCTTCTTCAAGGCGAAAAAGCTTTTTCTACCACTTGTAGTAACTCAGAGTTTATGCAAAACTAAAGAATATTCTATTTTAAGTTCTAAAATGGTATTTTCGTGTAACTACAGTAAGTAGTAGAAATGAACTTGATCGAAACGAATAATTTTGCTCACGGAGTATCGAATACTTTTTTGAGTTACCAAAACTACCGAATAACCAAGTCAATCACACCTTTATGTTTTGCTGGTGTCTTGTCAAATAAAAGAAATTGTCATTGTTGAAAGTCAAGAAATGTAATTCTAAAATTATTTTATTTTAAACATAATTTAGGGTTGAATTTTCTTACCGGGTAACGCGCGAGATTTAATTAAATTTTTTCTGGTTCATGAGCTCGTAAAAATATCCGGAAATAATTTGTGGTTTTACCAGTCAAAATTTAAGTTAAGATTTAAATCATATAACTATATATATGATTTAAACGCTCACGAAATTCATAGAAATAATTGGCCGGCTGCCGTAGCGCAGTGGGTAGCGTATCTGCCTGCCGCACGGAAGGTTCCGGGTTGGAATCCCGACTAGGTGCATGGATATTTTGTGTTTGTCTTTCACTTCGAATAACTTTGGCTAACATTGAGCAATGATCCTATAATGGAAGGAAATTCTCAGTATAAAAATAAAAATAAAAAATTCATAGAAGATGCGATACCTACACATTTAAATTTTAAATATAAACAACTATTTGTAAATTTAAACAATATTCAAATATATTACACAATTGAGGTATCTTTTTTTTGCTTATAGATTATTTTGCAAAATTTTAGGACCAAGGTCTACCAGAACCGCGGTTAATCAAAAGCGACTCGGGTGGCTCATAAAAAACCCGGAAAAAATTAACTTGATGTATAGGTAAACAAGGAGGCTTTTATTAGGTCACTCCAAGTTTGCCCTCCCCCCCAGGTAGCGTTTTCAAAAAAATGTTAATGTCAATATTTTGCAATCCGTCTTAGGTATACCTAGAGGCCCTCTCTATACATTTGACAGTTGTTGTTTTACCAGAAGTGGGCAACTCTCTCTAGTGTTTTTCATATTTGCATGTATAGTCCGACGTCATAATAGCGCCTAGGAACGTATTTTCTGTAAGGTCGGTATTACACTATAAAATTCATTTGTCAAAGATCTTTTGTAAAAGACGTTTTATGAAACATTTTAATGAAATATTTTATAAAGTATTGTATATTAGGCCGGTATTACACTATAAAATTTATTTGTCAAAGATCTATTATACAAGGTATTTGATGAACATTTTACAGTGTAATATACCATATTTTAAAAAATATTTCTTTTATTTTATAAATTATAAATTATATATATATATTTGACATTTAATATGAGACAAGTTTATATTAAAACTAAAAACAGAAAAAGAAGTGCATTTTTAATTTACAGCAAATACATCTAATCATTATATTTAAGATAATGGCCTTTTTTAGAGTTTGAGAAGCCACAATTTGTTCAAGCTGTTGTAAATTTAATTAAAAGAACAGCAAATGCAACAAAAGTTAGTAAAAGAACCATAGAAAATGGACTTACAAAAGACAAAGGCTACATCGTAAATTTATCATCAAAGGCAAAAAACCAAAATCATCAAATTTTGTAGCTGACAAATGGTTCGACATTTCTTCATTTAGCTATTTTTTAACATTTTTTAACACTTAAAAAAGAACAACGTTATATTAAGTAGTATTTAAGACTTAAGTGGCCTTTATCATAAGTGGATGGACAATTTTTCAATTTGACTTGTTTTAGCTTTATGCAACGAACTTTCTCAGCAAGTGAGCGGCACGAAAGCGATGTTAGAGGACCAGCAGTTCGATTTGGTTGTCAGGCTAATGAACTGCGCTTTGCAAAGCGACAGCGATATGGACGAATACGGCATCGCTTACGCACTACTGCCTTTGGCTACCAATTTTTGCCGGAAACTTTGCACAGGTTAGTTTATTTACAAGGTTTATGGCCGAATACGGTATTTCCTATAACCTACTGCCTTTGGCTACCAATTTTTGCCAGAAATTTTGCACAGGTTTGTATATCTGGAAGGTGTTAGGACGAATACGGCATCGCCTATGCTCCACTGCCTTTGGCTATGCTCCACTGCCTTTGACTACCAATTTTTGCCGGAAAATTTGTACGGGGTTATGGCCAAATACGGTAACTGTCTTTGGATAGCAATTTTTGGCGAAAACTTAGCACAGTTTTGTATATCTACAGGGTGTTAAGACCGAACACGGCGTTGCCTATGATCAACTGCTTTTGGCCACCAATTTTTGCCGGAAACTTTGCACGAGGTTTTTCTTGCTCCACCTTCTATAATAACCATAGATAGTTAATAGCGATCGAAAGAAAATTGAAGTTTGAAGGGCAACCTCATTGAAAAAGTTTAAAAAAAATCATTTTTTGTCTGAAAGCCGACTTGACCGACTTTCTGGCCGCGCACTCAAGTTTTTAGTGCAGCCAGACGCAAAACGCTAGGACTTATTTCTTTAATATTAAAATAAATAGCGCTGTTTTTCGTGACAGGTGTCATCCAATTCGCCTACACTTGCATCCAAGAACACGCCGTATGGCAAAACCAACAGTTTTGGGAGGCCGCCTTTTATCTGGATGTCCAAAAGGAACTCAAAGCGCTGTACACTTCGCGGGAAAACATGACGATGAGTTTGGCGAACGAATTACTCAGTCCGAGAGACAGACAGACCGACACGTGGCACAGGCGATCGGTTTTGGCCAGGATACAAGAGACGTCCGCGTTGGAAATAGCTGCGGAGCAAATGAGGTATAGTGCAAGCTTGTCGAACAAACCTTTTTCCTATAAGATGTAGTGCTAACTTAAGTCAAACTTCTTCAAAGTTGACAATTTTATAGAGTAATCCTTCCTGACTAAGGGAAAAATTAGTATTTTCTAAAAGTTTTAAAAATAATACAAATTCGCAATTAACAAGGACCAGACCACAGCTGCCTATAAATCCCAATAAGCATTTTTGTCTATATAGAAGTTACAGCAAATAGTATAAAACCTTAATAAAATAACCAAAAGTTATATCATTTAGTGTTGCTGATAATTTTATGACTCTAATATGTCTCTTAAATGAGTAAAAAAGACTTGAAAAACAACTGACCAACACCAGCTTATACAAATTTATGGTACATAGTAATGGATAGAAAAACAACATATAGATTTTATAAAACAATACAACTATACCAATGTTTACCTCGTTCAACACTATTTTATCAACTTTTTAAAACATGATGCTAGTTGGAACAAAGCGCTGCAGATGGCGCAGTGTTGAACACTGATGATCCGTTTCAGCGGGCTTCACATAGTTACCATTGTTCTCTTTTCCTAAATGCATTCCTCTGAGAGAGATCCAGCATACTGCACATACCAGGAAAAATACCCGCCTGCACACACTTCAACCCCGCATAACTGTCATAGGTAACTATCTCAAGAATATAGTTAGATTGCGGGGTCGAAGGGTGTACAGGCGGGTATTTCCCGGGTTGTTTACATTTGCCGCCGACCGGCAATATATATATCTGTCATCGGCAACTATCTCAAGAAGATTTGGGTCTGTTATCTCTCTCAGACTGATGTAATTAAAACAAGATAATGATGGTATGCCTTTTTATGTCACAAAATTAACCTTACTCCTATGGGTATACGAAAAAATCTTGTTTGTTTTGTTATTATAATTGCCAAAATAAATTAAAATTGTTTTTTTGTTCTAAAAACAGTGGTATTATAAGCACTATATAAAGAAATTAATAACAGCATTATAGAAAAAAACCTTATGGGCAAAAAAGGTTTATAAATGAGTTCATAAGAATATTACAGACACCAATTTATATAACTATTGTGTGTGAGTTCCCAAGTTTTTATAAGTATCTCTCGAAATATTTTCAATCTTATCTTGTATAAATTTTTTGTTGGTAACTTAAGTTTTTATAAGTGGGTTGATAGCAACATTTTAAAAAGCAATCTATATATCTTTAATTGATAGTTACTTACGGTTTTATAGATGGGTTGACCGAGAGATTTCAAACATCAATTTATATAACTTTTGTCACTGATGACTTATAGTTTTAAAATATGTTGGTGGAAACATTGTTAACACCAATTTATATAACATTTGTTTCCGATGGCTTTAATTTTTATAAAGATGTCCGTGAAAATATTGTTAACGGCAGTTTTATGTTACTTTAGGGTACCATCAGTTTAGAGCCTTTAATAAAACAAATATACAAACTCAATTCTTGTAGGAAACCTCTAAATACCCTAGGGTATCAATGGAACCCTCTTTATAATAATTATATAAATTTCTGTCACCAGAAGTTTCTGAAAATGCTCATTGGGATAGCCTTCTTGTCTCATTTTGGGCTGAACTGAGAGAGACAATGCTTATCTACAGTCATCAGTAAGTGCCAGATACGTAAAAGTACAGGACATTGCCCTTTGAATTTTGAGTTTATTGTTGATATTTATAAAAGTTTTCTCAGATTTAGAAAGTATACACAGACTTATTTGTTTTGACGTTTGAGTGGGTATCAACTGGTATAGGCACGCCTGAATAAAAAAAAACGATCAAGTTCAATATGGCCGCCCAATTAAAAAAAAAATCACTATTTAGAGCTTTTTCTGAATTAGTTAAAAATAGGTGCTTTGATTGATAAAATTTAAAAAACTAAAAACTCTTGTTTTTTTCGTTCTGGATAATTTAAAAACTTACCAAAGTCGTGGTTTCGAAGGCTTGAATTAAATTCCCTTTATAGGTTATGGCACAGCATAGACCCGGAGAAACAGAAAGAGTTGGTGACGTGCGAAGAGAACACTATGTACAGTCAGGCCATACATTACGCGAACCGAATGGTCTATCTGCTAATTCCTTTAGACATTGGCAATAAATCCAGCAGACACCGAGAGTATTTTGACGATGAGGGAGCTAGTAATAGTATTGCTAATAGGTTAGTTAATTTAGTTTTGTTTAACCCAAAGTAATCGCATTAGTGATTAAAATTAACGCAAGATAGATAATGGATTATAATTGATGCAACAGATTAAAGATAATTTTCGACAGTCAAGCAGCCCTTAAGGTTCGTGAATCCTATGAATACACTAAATACCCTTGAGCGAATAAAACGTGTGACATTGGTATGGATTGTGGAACATTTTGAATATGGGACGCCCACAGTTTATCAAAATGTGCAAAATCAAACCCGTTAAATAAAAGAAAGTTCAATTAGCTTAAACAATTTTTTATCCGAACCCATTCAATAACAAATTCGAAATTTATAAGAACTCGTTTTTAATCGAACCATTATTCATCAAACTCATTTAATAAAAAACTCGTAATTTGTAAAACCCATTTTTAATAAAATCCGGAATTTGCCAAACCATTATTTTTCAAAACCGGAATTCGTAAGACCTATAGTTTATCAGAAATTTCTGCTAAATTGATTGCGCATTCGCCAATAATACATGAACGGGAGGCATACACGCAGTTGGCGCCGCGTTTGGATGCATTTGACGCTGCTAAGCGCGCATACTTGTACAGGTAGCGTTCAATAGTTTGTGTATAGATGTCTCTTGCATTCCAGTTAAGAACAAATTTCTGATAAACAACGGGTCTTACGGATTCCGGTTGTGAAAAATAATGGTTTGGCAAATTCCGGGTTTGATTCAAAATTGGTTTTACGATTAAAAATGGGTCTTATAAATTTCGAATTTGTTATTGACTGGGTTTGAAGAAATAAGGTTCGGATAAAAAATTGGTTTAACAAATTGCAGTTTTTATGGTGAATCTTCCTTACGATGAAAATTTTTATGAAATACGGTCTGATAAATTCCTGGTTTGACAAACTATAGGCATTCTGAATATGAGGAAAATTAAACCGCAGATCAACTGGCGCGTGAGGCGGCTTCCACCGTCTTCATTGGAACCGAACCAGCCCTTAGCTTAACATACAACATGGTCAATACTGCATTCTTAAACTGGATAGATAATAAGTTCCACTAGTACCGGAGATAATGCTAGGACTGGCATATTCCATTTATTACTCTCTGTAGGAAGAGGGCCGGAAAACTCATTGTGTTCACCAGATAAGATATCCGCACAGCTCGGGTTGATCTTTATACCGGACACCGAATGGAGGACGACGACACGGCCAGACATACAATGAGCTTCAGGGTACTGCAAACATAGGGGGGAACTAGTCCAATTTACTCTCTCGTCGTGCCGTACGACCGAGGTGGGGTCGAAGCACGCTGCAGTGTTATCGTTTTGAAATTTATTTTGTTTTATTTCTGCCTTGCTCGAGAAACAGATTGGTAAGTTCTTAAGTGAAATAATACATTTTTAATACTAAAAATGGATATCTACGAAGTTGCCGATCAAGGCAGATCATTGAGACTTATTCAAGAACTTTTTTTGGAGGAATTTGTAAATCGCCCAGAACCTAGTTTATCAACGATTCATAGGTTTGTGCAGAATTTTGAAAAGTTTGGTTGTGTAGCGCCAAGGAACTATAAAAAGCCCACTGTTTTGAATAACGAGCAGGAAATACGAGATGTGATGATTTGCGCTGTAGTGGAATAAAATCGAAAGTTAACTAGCCACCAAATTGTTCTCAAAAAGAACGGTTATCATTCTTACAAAGCGTCAAAACGCATCAAATTTTTCCGGAGGACAACCATCGTTGTATGTAATTTTGTGAAACAATGATGGAAATGGCTAATCGTGATGAAAACTTTCTGAGATCTATTCTTTTCACAGATGAAAGCACTTTTCTATTATTGAATCGTCATAACCCAACACACGTTCAATATTGGTCGAGGGAAAATTGCATTTTTATTTTGACACACAGTATCCCCAAAAACTAAATGTTTGGGGGGGGGGGTATTGTAGGGGAACACGTAATTGGGCCATTTTTTATTAACGGCAATTTGAATGGTCCTAGGTACTTGGATGGATCTACTGCAGCAGCATATTATTCCAACTGATAGGCAGTTTTTAGGTGTGAGATTTGGTGAAACATGGTTTCAACAAGATAGTTGTCCCGCTCACAATGTTGGCCTTGTTAATCGGGTTATAAGTACACGGGGAACTATTTTATCGATCACCAGATCTTGCTCCTAATGACTTCTATATGTGAAGTAGTAGTAGTAGTAGTAAGGGGGCGGCCCGCAGGCCTGGCAACTAGGCCTCTTCATGGGCCCTTTCTGCCATACCCCGTCTCGCACCCTTATCCTCCCACTCCCTCTACATTTCTTGCCTCTCTCTCTCCGGGCCTTCCCGCCTCCGTTACGAAGGACAGCACTTCAGCCCATCTTAGAGAGTGTAGCTCCTCTTCTTCTATTGTGGGGGCACCCCACGTCTGCTGCCTCAATCTGGCGTACCCGTCACACTCTCCTATCAGGTGCACCGCTGATTCCTCTGCCCACCCACATGTTGGGCAGGCAAAGTCGTTCAACACTCTGATGCATGTCAAGTGCTTGCGAGTTTTTCCCAGGAGCCATTTAGTTCTGGCTCTGGTTCTCTCTCTATATGTGAATGTGAAAGGGCTAATAATTTGGAAGAACTTCGGATTAAAATTGAAGAAGCAAGGAGGACTTTTCGAACATTTGCTCTAATTTTTTTTGACTGGGAGAATCTTTTTGGTTTTTAGAATGTATTATTTTATTTTGAGAACTTGCTTTTATTTTTTTTCTCCTTATTAATTTCATTGTAACACGTTGTTAGTGATAAATCTGAGCAGTTGAAAATAAAACGCTCTAATTTATCAGTAACAAAAAAGAAGACAATCTCGTTATCAAAATTTGCATATTTATAGACCAAATGCCGGTTTCTTCGACTACGCTCCACATCGCATCATGGTTAGAGGCGTACTCAACGCAAGCTGTGAACGGCGAACGCAAGCGTGAGTGTTGGTTGCTCCACTGATAGGTGTGCGGTGTCCCTGCCGTAGACACGGGCAAATTGGACTAGTTCCGTCCTATGTTCGCAGTAGCCTGAAGCTCTGTATATTATGTGTTAGCGTCAGCTTTATCAGCAAGGTACAAATCGACGCAGTAAATATGAGTGATCACGAAAGCAAGCTGCAAGCCTCTTTAAGAGTAAACATTCTTTTTTTTTCTCTCAGTGACCTGACCTCAGAAAATGTTGAAGTGATATTCAAAACGGGTCATGTAATATCCATACTTTTTGGAGTCAAATAAACCTCAGAATTGGCTGAATTTTAAATGAAGCACTTTTTTGATTTTTTGCCGAATAAGCTAAAATTTCTTTCTAAGGTCACCAATGTTTGAGTGTGTCGAATTGGTGGCCTTTATAAGAAATGTTAGTTTATTCGGCGAAAAATCAAAAAAGTGCTCCGAGCCGTGTTTTTACAAAATGTGTCTTCCATTCAAAGTTCAGCCAATTCTGATGTTTATTTGACTCCTAAAAGTATGAATATCAAATGACCCGTTTTGAAAATCACTTCGACATTTCCTGAGCTAAGGTCACTGGCAGAAAAAAAAATTCTACCCTTAGCGAGGAACAATCTCAGCACACTTATACATTAATTAATCAATCTATTATTTCGATCTCCCAAGAGAGTTCCAAAAGTTTGTTGAAGTAACTCTACCTCTTTTATATTTATTTTAGGCAAAATTGATTATATTATTTTTTTACCAACATTTTTAATCTTATTCTTAGTAGCAGATTTTTAGTTTCGTTTATAGTTTAGTTTACTAAAATTTCGTACATATTTAGCGTAATTTACAGTGTTGCCGAGAGCGATAGCGCGGACGCAGAGTCAGGCTTCGAGGACCAGGACCCGACGGAAAAAGGCAGCGCTGTTGTCATAAAACAGGTATTTTATTACCCTAGTTTTAAATAAAACTAAAATATTAAATCTTTTTAACGAAAAAACAGGAGTTTTTTGTACTTCGGAACAAAATGAACGAGCTGATTTTCGATTGCTCACAGAGAAGGTAGAACCTAGGACGACGCCGTTTCACCCTTATTAGGGACTCATCAGCTAGGATAAAGTGAACCTCTGAACACAGCCATCTTCCATTTTTTTAACAGGACTCCACTTACTTTCTTTGTACAAAAATAATATATTTATAAACAAAAGTAGTTTGTGATTTTACTTTTATCATCTTGAAACAACCCTACGTTTGTGCAGTATATTGGATTTTCTCTTTTTTTTTCAATTTTTACCTTTTTTATTCACCTGATTTCATTAAATCTGGAAAGTGACCTAGGATGTAATTTATATTAATTCATTCTATGTGCATATAGAAACTTTGAGCTCCGTTTAGGAGAGAAAATTCAATCTTACCTAAAACTAAGAGATTTATTTGTAAAGTTTAATATTTATTTTTACTAATAACTCCACGAGTCATGGAATAATTACTGAACGTTGACAACTACCAACTAACCAAGTACAAAAATTTGTTGACTACATCAGTCATTGCATTCGAAGTGTTATCAATCAATACTCTAAAACACAGCTGCTCCAGCGTGTAAAATATAGTACATTTAATGGAAGATGAGGAGTATCCTGTAGGCATCTTCTGCGATCTCAGCAGAGCATTTTGGCAGCAACGTTTTGGTATTGTAAACACTTCGCTAAATTTCATTAATTCTTTTTTGACCCTCAGAAATCAATATGTATGTTTAAATGACTACTCCGGAAAATGTTAAAAGCAGGTGGCATCAGATTTGGTTAGGGTCGGTTTTAGGACTACTACTGTTTGTTCTGTATATTGAGGACCTAAATTTCAATACAAGTCCATTGGTATGTTTTTTTTGTTTGAGGCAGTGATGTGTTTGAAGTTAACTCTGTGTTTCGGACTTCCATTGTCTATATTTTATTTATACACGACGTTTCGATCAGTACAATCTCTGATCGTCTTCAGGTGCAAACTACAATCTATTGCTAAGGCTACGTACTTATATACTATGGAAAATCACTCAACCGTGAAGTTTAAGAAGTTGGTTTCGCCCAAGGAGGTGATTCTGACCAATAAAGGCAGCTTCAGTAGTAGTAGTCGTAGTAGTATATGGGCGGCCCGTGGGCCTGGCAATTAGGCCTCTTCATGGGCTCTTTCTGCCATACCCCGTTCCTTACCCCTATGCCTACTTCCGCTGCACCTCCTCTCTTCTTTACGAAGTTCAGTATGTCGGCCCATTTGAGCGAGTGCAGCTCTTCTTCCTCTATCCTGGGAAATCCCCACTTCAGCTGCCTTGATCTGTCATATGCATCACACTGTGCTATCAAGTGCTGCGCCGATTCCTCTTCGAGCCCGCAAGCGAGACATACCGGATCTCCTGCTACTCTTATTTGCGTCAGATGTTTGTTCAGCCGATTGTGCCCAGTCAGCATCCCTGTCAGCAGTCCAATGTCCTTTCGGGTCTTGCCTAAGAGCCATTTAGTTCTGGCTACATTCGGACCATCCACGAATAGCCTGGATTGTCTGCACTTTGACTCTTGCCTCCAGGACGTCTTCAGGTCATTGCTCGCCCATTTGTTGAGCTCACCCTGTACCTGTTTCCTTGTTATTCCCAGAAGAAGTTACGGTATTGGGTTTAGGCCCCTAGTCTGGCAAGTTCGTCCGCTTTCTCGTTCCCTGGTATTCCCTCATGACCTGGGACCCACATCAGTGTCACCCTTTTGTCTTGAACCAGTGTTTGCAGTGCTTCAGCGCACTCCTCCACCAGACTACTGACTATTTTGGGTGCACTTAGAGCCTTGATGGCAGCCTGGCTGTCGGAGCATATGTATTGTCCCTCCTGCCATTTCTGACCTCGGGTAGGGTTGCTGCCATGGATAATGGCATACACCTCCGCCTGAAACACCGTAGCGTGTTCTCCAAGTGGATAACTCTTCTGAACTTCTAGACCGTCGCCTCTCTGCTTAATTGGAATTCTTCTCTTTGCCACTCATTCCATTCTGGTATTGTGACCTTATACTTTCTATCGAACCTCCATGATTTAAGCGGTGCTTTCACTGGCAGTCTTTTGAGGGGCAACTCTTTCGTCACCAGTCCCTCGACCGCTAGATGGCCCTCCCTTCCCTTTCCTCCCTGCCCTTCCACAGTCCCTGGTCCCTTAATCGCAGGTGCGTCACCATCGCCTCCTTCTTGATCCAAGTTAGAAGCGAGGGGAGACCCAAGATTGTTTCCAGGTCGTGGATGGGGGTCGTCCTCATTGCGCCGGTCATCCCTCTGCAGAGAAGAGCCCTTGCAGCTTTGTAAGCTTTTGGATATGGTCAGACCACTGATCCGTATTGGATCCTTAGTCTTATGATGGCCGTGTATATCCAGTGTAGGATCCTCGGGCTAATGCCCCAGGTTCGACCGACCACTCGGCGCAACTGCCACAATGTTGCCTGGACAGTCATTCTGGCAACATGCTCGCTCCACTTGAGTCCCTTGTCCAGCGTCACCCCCAAATACTTAAGTTGTGATACCAAAGTTAAGGGTCTGCCATACATTATGGGAGCTCTGAATCCCTCTAGTTTCCTCTATGGTGAATAGGATCATCTCGGTCTTTTCAGGATTCACTGAAAGACCATTCTGCCTGCACCAGTCTTCTATGATTCTTACCGCCCTTTGCATTCTTTCGCAGACTGTGGCTAGAAAGCGGCCATTCACTTTCAAAGGCAGCTTGAAGGAATTTTCGTTTCTTCTAGTGTGACTCCTTGTGCAAAACCTCTGCTTCTGTTCACTTCATTCGGTGTTGTTTTGAGCATGCATGTTTGGTGATTCCTGATTTCGTTGTTTCACCTTTTTGGGTATTCGTCTGATGTTCCTTAAGCCTAACAGATAGTGGTCTTTTTGTTTCGTTTATGTAAGATTCACCACAATCACAAGGAACTTTGTAAATGCATTCCTTATTTTGTTTGTTCTCCGGTTGTTATTTTTTGTGATGATTCAACAGTCACAGTAAGTGACAAAGTGGAAAAAGTTTTAAAAACCAAATGCAACGAAACAATGCAAAACACATTAACCTGGAAAAGACGCACTACTTAAGATTTCACTTTCCCCAAAACAGAAGGGACTTGGGTCTAAATCTAAAAACAGTTTTAAATAAAAACAAGCTTAAAACTATTTGCCATGGTCAGGTGGAATCCCGTTTGAGGTATGGGGTTATTTTCTGGGGTGCTTCTACTGACTGGGAAGAAGTATTTATCAAAAAGTTTTCTAGTTATGCAAACTTGTCGCGAAGGATTTATTAAATTGAAAATATTTACATTGTGTAGTCTATATTTGTTTGAACTGTACATTCATTTACTCAAGAAAATAAAAATTTGTGTGTAGTAAAGATATTCATGATATTAATACACAGCAGAAAAATCAGTTTAGAGTGCCATTTCATAACTAAACTACGGCTATACAATAAATAAAATCCAAAAAAGTTTTTAAAAATAAAAATTTTTACAGGTCTCAAGATTCATTGACAAGGTGTGCAACGAGGGCAGCGTTACGAGAGATCACATCAGGAATCTGCACGCCATGATACCAGGAGTAGTTCATATGCACATCGAAACTTTGGAAGCGGTGTATAGGTAAGATAAGAAATCCCGTATATAGTAATAGGGGTGTAGCCAAAACCGACTCCACTTGGCCTCTATTATTTCAGTGTGTCTTTCTATTGACGTTTGCCGCCATTTTGATGGCAAAATTGATTGCTGTTAATCAACACCATTCTCAATCCTTTGGCCTACTATCGGTGCCTTATTGAATGACAGAAACTTCATGTTTTACTTGTCAATTTGGTTATAAAAATGGCACCCACAGTAGGCTAAAGGGCACTAAACTGGCTTTTTAGTTGAGACGGTGTTGTGTTAATATGACGGCGGATGTCGATAAAGCAACCCCTGAGCGGTAGGAATTGATAGGCTTGTCTACAGAGAAATTATCCCTAAATGCACCTTAGCCACTTAATCGCGATTAGCTATCTAATCCATTGTTTTTCTCTGTTGATCCCATAGAAATGAACAAAGAGGGAGCATGGATTAGGTAAACTAATCCGAATATTTTTACGGTATATATACGGGTTAGTTGTCCCATTTCTCTGTCTGTCTAACTGTTATGAGTTAAAAAAAAATATCAAACACCAAAGATTATATATTGAGTAGAATATATAATTTTTAATTGAAAAGTTATGAATTTTCTTACATTTTTACCTGTTCATTTTCGGATGTCCACTATTTCTATATTGTAATGGCAAGAATAATGTATTTTAACTAGATTGTGTGAGTTAGAGAAACTCTTGTTGAACGAAGTATGTAAAATCAAACACAATTTTTGTTATCTAGGGAATCGAAACGAAGGCCAACCATTCAGAAACCAAAGATCCTGACTCCGAGCCTCCTCAACGGCGAAGAACTCATCATGGACGGCTTGAGGGTGTACCTACTCTCTGACGGCAGGGAGGAGAGCATACCGGGTTTACTGGGTGGTCCGCCTCTTTTGCCAGCAGAGGGCGCCATCTTTCTCACCAACTATAGGATTATTTTTAAGGGGACGCCTTGTGATTCCTTCGGTAAGCATTATTTCCCAGAGAAACCTTCACTATTTTGAATACTTTATATACTCGTCTTTAATTAATTTAATTAAATATTTCCGTTTTTTTAGCATGTGAGCAAGTGATTTTAAGATCATTTCCGGTGAGCTCTCTGACGAAAGAAAAGAAGGTTTCGGTAGTTACAATTACTCACGTCGATCTCCAAGAGGGCATGCAGCTGCGCTCTTGCACGTTCCAACTGATGAAACTAGCTTTCGACAACGAAGTACCGGCGGAAAGCATCGAAAATCTAAGGAAAATGATTCACAAAATTAGACACCCGCCCAGTTTCTGGCATTACTTCGCTTTCGCGGGTCAGGTTTTGGTCACCGAAACGCCCTCGCACAAAAATAAGGAGAAAAATGCCACCTTAAGGGGTTTCGCTAAGAAGACGTTATTAAAGACTGCCAGGAAGGTAAGAAAATGTTGTGTAATACTTACAAAGGGCAAAGCTAACTTCAGATTGAACTCAATTCTGGCTTTCAGATCATATGATGTAAAGAATACTTTTTTCTAAAGTAAATTGGTTTCAGTATTTATTATTGGTGAATGTTTTTAATTTGTATAAATATCTGTGTATTAGGTTCTAAAAAGGGCATTGCAGAAAGTTTTTTAAAGGTTTGTCCTTTAATCATGGTTTAAAGTTACCTGGGTCCCAAAAAATCATGTAAAATGCAAAAATTTACGTAAAATCACCAAAACCATTTTTTTTTTGAAATATTTCATAAAAAAACCTAAAAAAGATAAAAATTTTTGACACTTTTCTGCCTATTTTTTTAAATATTTCACAAGAAAACGTAAAAAAGATTTAAATTTTTGACACTTTTCTGCCTATTTTTTTAAAAATTTGGCTGCGGTACTTTAACGTTATTGATTTTTGTTTACGTTGAATCAATTTTTATCAACAGCATTTTAAACATATAAAAAATGTCCTAAAAATGCCATTTTGGCAACAAATCTAAAATTGAGATCCCAACCCAATCGTCCTGGACAGCTAACCCAATCTTCTTTTGTTAAACTTATTTCACAGAAAACTTAAAAGAGATAAAAATATAAGTTGCTTAAGTTGCAAAAAAAACTTTTGCAGAACATTTAAAACGTGTAAAAAATGGCAGTTTTAGTATAAATTACTAAACTATTTACTACTTTTTCGTTTAACCAACATTTACAAACCCCTCCCCCTCTCCCTGTTCAAAAAAAGCTGCGACCGCCCCTAGGTAAGAAAGTGCTTTTTTTTAATAAAAGAAAGAATTAGATATATTTTTATTATTGTCAAATAAAATGTTATTATTTTAACTTCAATTGGAAAACGTTTTAAGAGTTATTTTGTGAACGGGAGCCAGTAAAAATTAATCATGCCCATTTGTCAGAAACTAAATTTAATTTGAAATTATGACTCTTTAAGATAAATAGTTAATATACCTACTTGGGGACTAAAGTGGCATTTTTTATCACAAAGCGAAAAATTTGTCTGAAAAAAGCTTATGTAATTTACAAACTTCAAAAGTATAAATTAATTTTTTACTTTTAAAATATTTGAAGAATAGTTTATCTTTTAAAATTTGGACATGAAGAGAACCAGGAAAAGTCATGGAAATTTTTTTGACTTGGAGACCCTATTCCCTCTTAAAATAACAAACGTTTGAAACTTGAAAATGTGTCAGTAATGCCGACGACCTTTTAGTGGTGGTGTGTATCCCTAGTAAAGCTCAAACCGCCTAGTATATTCTGACAAATGGTATATCATTGAAAAGAAGGGACTTAATCGACACTGTGAGCTCCAAAAGCACCTGGGGCTCGATTCTGGGCGTAAGAGAACGATCATAACCTGAGAAGTGACCACTTCTATTAAAATCCAACTACTAGTATATCATTGAACCTGTATTTTTCCGGGAAATTATGTAGACTTTTAGCGCTTGTGTCAAAATTCAATATACGTAGCAAATGCCAGATTAAAGACAGCTGACGTGGGACTCACCTACGCTAGAAAACGAGGAGTGCACTCTCTATGCCAGCATACTGTAAAGACGACAGGGAGGTCTATAGGGGAATGCAGCAATGCATGCAGCGGGAGTATGATGATAAGGGTGGGACACGGGGTAATGAAGAAAGGACCTAGCATTAAATTTCTACCTTCTTACAGGTGGGTGTCAAACAAAAATCATCGTCGAAACGACAGAAGTACGTTCTTCCAAACATGAACAGTAACAAGTATATGACGTCCCCGGGAAGGATGAGCCTCCCGGTTAATGAAGATTTTAATGATGATGGTAAGTCCTATTTATATTTTAAAAAATTAATCAAAATTTATTTTAAGTAATATCCTCCCTTTAAATCTGTTATTTAAATAATTATACATCAAAAAAATGAGTCTAGATTATAATTTTTTATTGTTTTAGATGTGTCCTTTTTTAACAATCTGGGTGCCATTTAAAAATAGAGTATTTTACGGTGTTACATTACTGAGTCACTAGATAATTTTGACACTATCGATACTAATTTTTCTTTGCCAGGCGACTCTATAGACGATTTTCCAACTGACGCGATGCCGATTTCTCCCACCCCAACGACCGACGCGAAAACGTTGGAAAGAATGACGGAAAGAAGCTATATCAAAGACTGGCAGAGGCTGGGAATATGTAACAATGCCTCGCCTTTAAATACTAAGGGACCCGCGGAACAGTTCAGACTGACCAGCATCAATTCCATTTATACTATGTGTAGAAGGTAAGTACTTTATTTTAATTACATAATTCTTGGAATTTTCTCCTTTTTTGTAAATAGTTGACAACTTTTTTAATAACATTTAGCAAATACATTTTATTCGCTAAAGTGCTTTTTTTCAGCTACCCGGCCTTACTAGTCATTCCCGCATCAGTACCTGACGAAAGTTTAAAGAGGTTTTGTCGGCATTACAGACAGGGACGTATTCCTTGTATCACGTGGCGGCACCCTAGAACGAAAGCGTTGCTTCTGAGAGGAGCAGGTAACATTTTAATGAATGCATAAACATCTTTATCTTTTCCTTCTCTCGTAAAGGCTAAAGGCCTAAATACACAAAATTGTAGAAGGTGACGTGAGGTATACATGCCAAACAGCAGTTATTAGTGGTTGTATTATAAATGGAACCACGTCTGGGTGAAGTCAGCGCCACTTAGAGGAAACACTTCTCTTCCAAACTGGGTACTCTTGTTTGGCCGAGCTTAATTAAAGCAAACAAATAAACAACAATTTGTAAAATTACAATGGTTTTTTAAATTCAACAGCAAAATAGTTACCAATAAAACACCGAACACTTATTCAAACGCGGAATACAAATATTTTATATGATTGAAATCTGCAAACAATTTTCTCTTCAGCAATACTACACAGTAGTAGGATCTATATTTTACGATAATCAAGATATTTTTATCTAAATCTGTATGGAAAACTTCGATATTCATTCAAATATCCCCCGTAAAACAGGGCATAGACAACAATTCCATGCAAGTTTAAATGCCTCTATCTTGGAAACCATAAGAGATAGAGTATTAGTGTGTGGTATTGTCAAAAAGATAATTTTTTTTAGAATTCAAAAATGTCAAACTATACAGGGTGTCCTATTTAAAAAAAAATATTTTTTTGCCATACCTCGTAAACAAAACGACATAAAAAAGTTGACGCGTTTTTGGAATTTTCCAAAATGACATTTGCATTGTTTACCATTTGATCAATCAACTTTGAAGAGTGGATCGGTGTCAGAGTCGGTCAAACCTGAGTGCTCAGGTTAGTACAAGAGACGAATTTCTTCCCCAGGTGGTGCTGGTGAAGTCATTGTTTACTGTGTGTAAAGTTGTCAAAACAATTTCATTAGATCCAATTTGTGGCATTAAAGAACTTATTTTTTTAGGTCATCACGGCAAAACCGTCATGGGCATGTTGAAAAGCCACCCAGCGCCGAACACTTCCACCGAAATGACTTCATCTTCGGAGCATGAAAAGTACCTTTCTGCACTAGTGGCTGCAACGCCCGCGATGACCCACAGATGGGGCATGTCGGACAGCAGTTTGAGCATAGACTCGCTGCTCTTGGCCGCGGGCGATGACCCCTTAAATTTTGGTACCCTGACGCCAGAGGTCGCTAGGCGATCGAACGCTTTTAATAAGGCCATAGGAACTCTGGGGTAAGTTTGATGAACAAAAATAATGTCAGTACCCAGAAATATGCTGTTCACATGAGTACCTATACGTTTTGAAGGTGAAATATTTGTCAACTCGTGTATTTTATTTTTAGGGTATCTTTGAGGCATTCCGGCGGTAAGGGACCAAAGAACTTCGGCCGTTGGGGATCGTTAAAGGACAAGAGGCAGTCGTCCCAGGCCTCCTTGGCGGTGCAGTCCAATAGAACCACTATGAGACTTTCATCTGATATGGAAGGTACTGTCACATACTTATAAACTTAATATACATGGCATTGCAATGCATCCCCCGTGAAAATTTTTGTAAGCAAGATTAATCGTCTAAATCCAGGAGGCTATGACAATTTTTGAAATTTCAGCCGTTTTACGCATGCCCTTCACTGCAATGGCGGATAAATGTTCCACCCGGTTCCCACCTACGACTTTTTCGTGCGTGCCCGCTCATGCGTCACGATTGATTGATTCGTCTATGAGTGTGCCAGTATGGCACTGTTCACTGCGACCACTATTGAGTCTATTGTGGCTCACTTTTAACATTTTTTGTTGCTACAGAATACTCAGCCTCTTAAAGAGGCTCGCAACTTGCTTTGGTGAAGCATCATTCCGATCCAGTCCGTTGATCTGTGGTTTACCGAAGATACGTTGACGCTGACGTGCAATGGCCGGACATTCACACAGCACATGTCTGGCCGTCTCATCATACTCCATACAGAGCCTACATTGGGTGTCCTCACTTAGACTCATTCTGTGTAATGGTATTTTCAGCCTGCAGTGTCCGGTGTATAGATCAATCATTGTCCGGATGTCCTGCCTGGTGAGCTTAATGAGTTTCCCGGCCCTCTTCCTGCAGGGTTCTGTAATGAACTCTTTGGAATGGGCCAGTCCCGGCAATTCTCTCCAATATTGGTGGAACTTGTTTTCCATCCAGCCTGAGAGAGCAGTGTTGATTGTGTCATATGCTATTCCAAGGGCTGGTTCGGGGCCAATAAAGACGGCAGAGGCCGCTTCGCGCGCCAGTCGCATTTCCCCGATGCTCAGAATGTCCCGGAATCCATACAGCGACACAGTGTTTATTCGCCCTAGGGTATTCAGTGTGTCCTGGCAGCTCCTAACGGTTCTCGATGAGCACCTATACTGCCCTGTTAAGTATAAGACTTGTATCTCCATATTTGAATATTTTGAGAAAATAAGAAAAAACCTTTTGCCTTTCTGCCATCCTAAGTACTAATATCCTTGAAATTGTAATAACCTTAATGTATACATTTTTTGATGTAGAGTTTAAATACAAACTTGTTTTTTACAAATTAAGAGTATAAAACATGGTTTTGATAGTTACGGCAAATTTGCCTAACAATCAGCAACTAAAATAGTAATGATGATTAGTTTAACAAATCGTAAGTGACCATCTCTATAGAAAAACTGCACTTAACAAATGTGTATTATAACTTCAATTTTTTCATATAAATGATTTCCAAAAATATATATTTAACGGTATTATTTTTTGTTTTACATTGTAATTACAGTTTAAAAACTTATCTTTTAGAAACGAAACCCCGTATCTCCAGAATATTGCCTATTTACGTAAGAAAACCATTAAACACAGTAATTACAGCGTGGATTCTTTAAACGGAACGGTGCTTCTAGCGGGTTAGAATTTGGTTGAATAAAAAAATCCACAAACACGTCAACTGAGATTTTTAATTTCTTTTAATTAATTAATTAATTTTTTATGTCATTTTGTTTATGAGGTATGGCAAAAAAAATATTTTTTTTTAAATAGGACACCCTGTATATTTTGCAATTTTTGAAATCTGCAAAAAATTCTCTCTTCAGCACAGTAGGATCTATCTTTTACGATAATCAAGATACTTTTATCTAAATCTGTATTGAAAACTTCGATACTCATTCAAATATCCCCCATAAAACAGGGCATAGACAACAATTCCATGCAAGTTTAAATTGTGTGGTATTGCCAAAAAGAGCCTACATTGGGTGTCCTCACTTAGACTCATTCTGTGTAATGGTATTTTCAGCCTGCAGTGTCCGGTGTATAGATCAATCATTGTCCGGATGTCCTGCCTGGTGAGCTTAATGAGTTTCCCGGCCCTCTTCCTGCAGGGTTCTGTAATGAACTCTTTGGAATGGGCCAGTCCCGGCAATTCTCTCCAATATTGGTGGAACTTGTTTTCCATCCAGCCTGAGAGAGCAGTGTTGATTGTGTCATATGCTATTCCAAGGGCTGGTTCGGGGCCAATAAAGACGGCAGAGGCCGCTTCGCGCGCCAGTCGCATTTCCCCGATGCTCAGAATGTCCCGGAATCCATACAGCGACACAGTGTTTATTCGCCCTAGGGTATTCAGTGTGTCCTGGCAGCTCCTAACGGTTCTCGATGAGCACCTATACTGCCCTGTTAAGTATAAGACTTGTATCTCCATATTTGAATATTTTGAGAAAATAAGAAAAAACCTTTTGCCTTTCTGCCATCCTAAGTACTAATATCCTTGAAATTGTAATAACCTTAATGTATACATTTTTTGATGTAGAGTTTAAATACAAACTTGTTTTTTACAAATTAAGAGTATAAAACATGGTTTTGATAGTTACGGCAAATTTGCCTAACAATCAGCAACTAAAATAGTAATGATGATTAGTTTAACAAATCGTAAGTGACCATCTCTATAGAAAAACTGCACTTAACAAATGTGTATTATAACTTCAATTTTTTCATATAAATGATTTCCAAAAATATATATTTAACGGTATTATTTTTTGTTTTACATTGTAATTACAGTTTAAAAACTTATCTTTTAGAAACGAAACCCCGTATCTCCAGAATATTGCCTATTTACGTAAGAAAACCATTAAACACAGTAATTACAGCGTGGATTCTTTAAACGGAACGGTGCTTCTAGCGGGTTAGAATTTGGTTGAATAAAAAAATCCACAAACACGTCAACTGAGATTTTTAATTTCTTTTAATTAATTAATTAATTTTTTATGTCATTTTGTTTATGAGGTATGGCAAAAAAAATATTTTTTTTTTAAATAGGACACCCTGTATATTTTGCAATTTTTGAAATCTGCAAAAAATTCTCTCTTCAGCACAGTAGGATCTATCTTTTACGATAATCAAGATACTTTTATCTAAATCTGTATTGAAAACTTCGATACTCATTCAAATATCCCCCATAAAACAGGGCATAGACAACAATTCCATGCAAGTTTAAATTGTGTGGTATTGCCAAAAAGATAATTTTCAAAATTCAAAAATGTCAAACTATACAGTGTCCTATTTAAAGAAAAAATATTTTTTTCCCATACCTCGTAAACAAAATGGAAAAATCCAAGATAGCACGATTAAAGAAAATTAAAAATCTCAGTTGATGTGTTTTTGGATTTTTTTGTAAAACCAAATTCTAACCCGCTAGAAGCCCCGTTCCGTTTAAAGAATCCACACTGTATAATAACCCGAAATATTCTAATACTCCAATTTTAGTACACAAACTAACGGAACACAAACAAAAACTAACGGAACACAAAGCTTTAAAGAGTTTTTAGCTTCTTCTGTAACATTTACAATTTTGGAGTTACGAGGTATTCGCATGAGGCCGACGAAATGACTAGCTATTTGGAATAACAATAAATTTTCAATTTACTCACCTTCTTTTAAAGTCCTCCAAAGTGTGGGTATCGTTTTAACAATATAATAAAGGTACCGTTTATTTATTTCTAAAAGAACAATACTCACTGTTCCAACAAAAGCAAACCGTTAGATTTTAGAGGTTATATTTATCTGTCAAGCGTCAAAATACTAGATTGCGCAGCAAAGCCGGTGTTAAATCAATTTGACGTATCTACTTCATTGTTAAGTAAATATGTCGCATGTACGCTATGTAAGGTTTATTTGTCGTATTTGTACTGCAAATACGACATATATACCTAAAAATATGCAGTTTGGGCAATTTTTCTTAATAAAGTGAGCATAATTTTCACAAAGAAATAATATAGTTTGTTGGCCAGTAATGAATGTTTTACGACATTTTGATCTAACAAATAGATGTAAAACTTTGATATCATGTGAAATACCAGAAAATCTCAAAATTGCCAAAAGGTGCAGATACGACTCTTATGCTTAACAGGGTAGTATAGGATTCAAGAGCCTTAAGGGCCGCTTGACTGTCGGAGAGTATCTTTATTGATCTGTTGCGCTACCTATCATCCAACGTGCGCTCATTTCAATGGCGAACGCGTCACATTTATTTTTATGATATGATATATGATGATATGTTGCTAACAAAATTGCCACTTCTAGGGCATGTATATTAAGTTTATAACTTTTACAAGTATATGGCTACAGTGATAGATAAAAATATTGCCAGATTTTGGGATAAAACAGCAACTAAAATTGCAAAATGTGTAGCTTATACCAGACAATGGCTCGTACTGGGTGGGGTCCTTCGAGGTTAAACCGTGCTAAAAGCTGCATAAGAGCTTGATGAAATTTATTGAAGGAAAGAGACGTGACAACCCCTTCAAAGTTCCTGAAACTGACATTTTTTGTTTGTTATTTTCTTGTCAAAATGTCAGAAGTGCATAACATAAAATCTCTCCTAAAAGAAACTTAAACGCTTAAACTGCTACCACTTTTGTCAGAAATTTTGAGTATTTGAATCGTACATGTCCCCTCAGATTCCGTACGTAAAATAGTACAAAATTTTTTATAGTCGTCCTAACGTCAGATTTAGTTGGGAGTAAAATAAATACTGCTTGGGACTAGAGTAATAATTTGTTTAGCAAGTCTTCATTAGGGATTTCTAAAAAATTTGTTGGGAGTTTCATCGTCATAAATAATTCTATCATTTCTTTGATACACCCTAGACACTCATTAAACATCAAAAATAACCTAAACCTCTTCTAAAAGAAACTTAAACGCTTAAACTGCTACCGCTTTTGACAGAAATAAAACTTAAAATAGAAACAAAAATTTTTAGAGTCGTCCTAACGTCAGATTTAGTTAGAAGTCAAGCAAATGCTGCTTGTGAGTAGATTAATCCCGATAGAACGACCTCGACGTTGCAAACGTGTGTTAGATCCTGTTTGATTTGCTTTTAGGAAACTCGTGACAGCATTTTTTCCATCAAATCCAGAATAAAGGCCCTGAGGGGAATTTCGGAAAACATTTTATGGTTTTTACGTTGCCTATTTCATACTAGTAATCCTTTCATTTGGCAGGTACAATGGACGGCGTCTACTCGCTCCACAAGGCTTCCCTTTACATTCTGGGCGAGAAGGCTCATATGAAGAGCATCAAAATGGAGTCCTCGCCCAAAGTCGATTTCATTTCAGTCGATTATTACGACGTTCGACATACCAAAACTGCATTTAAGAAGCTTATGCGGGCTTGTTTGCCTAACGCGCAGAATAATGAGCCTGAACACAGTTTTCATAAGTGAGTATTAAGTAGTTATATCAGTGGCGTAGAGGAATAGGGGTTATGGCTATTTAACATGATCATTAAGGACAAAATATACACCGATGAGACAAAAAGAATAGTCAGAATATTATTAGTTATGAGGGCTATCCAAAAAGTACGGTACACAGGCACATCCAATTGCCTTAATGACAGGTAAAAGGTTAAAATTTGTTGTTTTTGTTTTAGACTTATAGAAAATTCCGAATGGCTGCAACAAATCCAAAACATCATGAAGCTTTCCGGAACGGTGGTCGATCTCATGGACTTAAAAGGTGCTTCGGTTGCCATATGCTTGGAGGACGGATGGGACATTAGTGCGCAAGTCTCTTCCATTGCGCAGTTATGTTTGGATCCTCATTACAGAACTCTCGAAGGATTTAGGGTGCTGGTTGAGAAAGAATGGATCGGTTTTGGACACAGGTTCGTAATTCAAATAGCGAAACTTTTGGATTTTAAGAACAGGACACCAAACAAAGGATATAACGACACTTTGTATGGGCGAGGTCAAAATTTTAACTTTGAGATGTCATATCTTGAAAAGTTAAGGTGATAAAGTCTTCAGTGGGTTTAGGTTGTTCAGTTTGGTTGTCATTTGCGTGAAGTATGGGAAGGATTAAGGGTACTGGTTGAAAAAGGATCAAATAAAGGAAGAAAACCGACTCATTATGGTTAAAGTAAAAAATTTTACTTTAACAAGCCATATTTCAAAAAGTGAAAAGGTAATGGAGGGTGTTCAGGTTGGTTGTCATATGCTTGGAGGACGGGTGGAACATTACTGCGAAAGTCTCGTCTATTATGCACTTATGTTTGGATCCTCATTGCAGAACTCTGGGTGATTTAGGGTGCTGGTTGAGAAAAAATGGATCGGTTTTGGACACAGGTTCATAATTCAAATAGTAAAACTGTGGTACTTCAAGAACAGCACACAAAAAAGGAAAGAAACCGACTCGGTATGAGTAAGTTTGTAAATTTAACTTTTGAGATCTCATATCTTCAAAAGTTAAGGTGATAAAGTCTTCAGTGGGCTTAGGTTGATCTGTTTGGTTGTCGTATGCTTGAAGGACAGCGAGGATATTACTATGCAAGTATCGTATGTTGCATCCCAATGAGCATTTTCAGAAACCTCTGGTGACAAAATTTATATAATTATTATAAAGAGAGTTCCATTAATGCCCTAGGGTATTTAGAGGTTTCCTACAGGAATTGAGTTTGTATATTTGTTGTATTAAAAGTTCTAAATTGATGGTACCCTAAGGTAACATAAAACTGGCGTTAACAATATTTCCACGGACATCTTTATAAAAATTAAAGTCATCGGTAACAAATGTTATATAAATTGGTGTTAACAATGTTTCCACCAACATATTTATAAAAATATAAGTCAACAGTGACAAAAGTTATATAAATCGGTTTTTGAAATCTTTCTGTTAATCCATCTATAAAACCGTAAGTAACTATCAATTAAAGATATATAGATTGGTTTTTTAAATGTTGCTATCAACTCACTTATAAAAACTTAATTAACCAACAACAAAGGGACACTTATAAAAGCTTGGGAACTCACAATAGGTAATTATATAAATTGGTGCCTGTAATATTCTTATGAACTCATTCATAAACTTTTTTGCCCATTCTTTCTATAATGTTTTTGTTAATTTCTTTGTATAGTGGTTATAATACCACTGTTTTTACAACAAAAAAACAATTTTAATTTATAGCAAAACAAACAAGATTTTTTAGGTTAATTTTGTGACATCAAAAGGCTCGTTTTTGCGACTTTAAAAGGTGCATTTTTGCGACATCAAAAGGCGCGTTTTTGCGAGATACCATACCATCATTATCTGGTTTTAATTACATCAATCTGAGAGATAAGAGATCCAAATCTACTTGAGATAGTTTTCGATGACAGATATCGGGATCGAATGCATTCTACACCCGATTCCGACCAGCGTTTCCCATGCGCGCCCACCCTGATTCAAAAAACTCATCACGTGGACCGACATGAAATTGTATAGGCAAATCTCGCTTAGACTACGTGATCTGTGTTTTGATTCTGGGAGCCCACCATTGAATTATAAACCAGACTGAGAAGGGGCGACAACCTGCGCGAACGGGCCAACCGTGAGCGCGGCCATATTAGACCACAGTAGAGTTAAGAAATTGGTTGACTGAATTTTTCATTGTGGTTCCGTTTGCATTTCAAGTTTAAATCCAATTTAAACAAGGAAATCATGACATTTCGCGCAAATTAACTGAAATTTAGAAATAAAATTGTTATGATATAGTCAAGTACTTAAAAAAAAAATGTAAGGTTTGGCAGATTTAATCAACATACCACCCAAAATGTTCATTGAAATATTTTGAATTCGTTTTAAAATTGTAAATGAATCGTTGTTGTTTACATTTGGTAGAAAATTTATTAAAGACATTGTTTTTTATTTTTGGATTAAATAGGGTACTAATTAAAACATTTATGATTTTTTTTTGGATGGAGAAAATTGCTGGAAATATTGATAAAAATAAGAACTTTGAAAATTAGGATATTAAACAGATATTAGGGTAACTTTATAGAAATTCGTAAATATGTGGGGAAGTGAGAAAAAAATTGTTGGCCCTGGGGTGTGAGTAAAAAATATGATTGTTCAGGCTTCTTTCTTTCTTAAATAGGGAGAATAAAAACGGATTCAGAGTTCCATAAGGTAAGCGGTATGAGGTAAGACGCAAGGAAAATAAACTATGTCAAATGCATGCTGCTGTTTACAGTATACTTACCACTTATACTTACAGCATACTATAAACAGCAGCATGCATATGCTACAGTACCTTGTGCCTTAGCGCTTACCTTAATAACCTCTGAATCTGCCTTATGACATCTAGGTATGTAAAGTGCCAACTTATCTCCCAAAAAAAGTAGTTTCGACATTATGAATCCGCCACAAACATATAGATTTTATTTAAGCATTTTTGTTATTTAACCACAACAGAAAATAAAGCAAATCAGAATTTTTCTTTCTTTTACATTCGAATTGAAAATTCTTTGCTCAAATAGTTAATACAGTAAAACCTCTTTAAATTCCTCTTCTTTTTTGAGTGGTCCGAGGAGTGGTTCCCACTTTTATCATTCCTTTAACTTTCCCATTGGGGAGTAACTTTGCCCACCGCAGCGTAAAAATATTTGCTATATTGTTTTTACAGAATTTCTTTAAAAAAATGCGTTTTAATTTAAGAAATTATAATTTATTCCAAAACTTAGGTATTAGCAGTTCCACTGTATTAAACTTTGCTTGAAGAGTAAAATTTGATAGGGTTCCAGATTATAAAGCTATAGGTAACCACCCTAAAAAAACAATCGGCATATATATAGGTATATAAAAAAACTATTTTTTATTATTTAACATTAAATATATACAAGATATATTATACATACATATACATCAAAATCCGGATGCTTGATACTCAATATTAATAACATACCATCTGTTCAAATCAAATCAAATATGCTTTATTGTCATAATAATAAGGTTACATTACATAGACAAAGCTCAGTAACTTAAAATTAGTACAAATTATTAAAATATTTAAAATTATCAGTCAAACCTAACCCTTATGTGTATTTACATGATAGTAATATATAAAGAATTAAAAAAGAAAAAGAAAATATAAAAATTTGCATTTAGCTCCATAACATAGGGATTTTCAATACATAATTTCCAATCATTATTCACCCTATAACATTTACAACAATCAAAATACTACCAAATATGGAAAATGTCTCGACATTTTTACATTTTGTTTAAACTTTCAGTATCAGTCATTGTCAGATTCGAAAAAGATACCGGGACAAAAGTTTAATTAGGAATCCTATGTTGCACGGGCAAACACAACACATGGTATAAGCACACCACAGACATAGAAACCCTCTACATATTTAGTTTTTCGAAATATTTATTGATGGCTAAATAAAATAAGTTTTGTGAGTTTCCTCCTGATATTTTTGCCCTGTGCAGTGGTTGAGAACTTTTTAGCCAAATTGAAAAATGTAATTCGGACATAGCATGCCACAATATTTTTTATAAGAATGAAACAATGATTTTCCTCAAAGGGGTGTGTTTCCAGAAAATGGTCTTCTAATTTTGAAAATAGATGATTTCCTTCAGGGTAAAACTTCTGGCTAATGCTCAACACAAATATCTTCTGAAACCCAGATTCTGCAGGAATTTTATTTTCAGTTATTGCCATCAGTTTTCTTATAACTTTTTCAACTTCTGAACATATTTTTATGACGGCCTGTGAAGGACGCTGCAATCCTCCTAAAATAATACAAAATTAGTTAAAATTTAGCCAATTGCTTGTCTTAACAATCATGTATTGTTGACTAAATGTTTAGTCAAAAATGTAGTCTAGAAGTTGCCCTCAATTAAAAGTACCCAATGATATTCCAACTCGCCCTCTCCTTTAGCCAACCTATCTAAAATTTAATGGGTTTGTTGATGCAAGTATATACATACATCAGGCAGACCAACACTTTTTATGTCAATCCTAAATTGCACCTTAAAATAGACACACCTCCACTTGTGGACAGGTCTTTGTTACTGAAAAATTATATTTTTGAAGAAAATAAAAAAAGTCCAAATTTTATGAGTGTGATGGTTTAAAAATCAAAATTTCTACTATACAGCCCCAAAAGCATAATTGTCAAATACAAACCTCTATTTCTTCTATGTATAAACTTAAAGTTTTGATGTTGTTCATCTATAAATTCAGAGTGCTTCTAAACAGTGGTCACACAAATTTCTGTTTTCAAAACATACCCAGACATGTAAGCAACTATGTCTTCAGAAATTTCGCTGAGAGGTATGAAGGACTCAGTTACATCAAATTCGTCATCCTGTACCCTAATGTCGTCGAGATTTAGCCCATACTTTCTAATTAATGACACATCTAACACTTCTTCTGATTTCCCTGAAGTGCTGGGTACAGAGAGAACCACAGTGTCATCAATCACTCGACAGTTTCCTCCTTGACCATCAACATGGGTATGCAAAAGCAGTCTTCTCAATGAATATTTAAACTGCAGTGGGGATGGATTATTGGTCCATCCATTGCGCGCCCTAAAAATAAAACATAGTCAAAGTACACTGCAACAGTTTAACAATATTTATAAAAATATTTGTTTAGCCATACCATAATATATTGCTGTAATTGAGTCAAAAACTAATCTTGTACTTATTTTTTGGGTAAACCAAGCCCAAGTTTTTTTCCAAAATCTTCAAAAAATTACAACTTTAAATGTATAGTCTGTTTTAAAAAAATATTGTTGCTAAAAGTTATGAACTATTACCTGATACTACAAAAAAAAAACTTCCAAATGGTCTTGACTTAATTTAAAAGTCAAAATATATTGCAGTATCTTCAATTCTTTCACGTACAGGTCAAAGATACCAATTACCGACTTAATGGTAATTGCAAAGCCCTTAAATGTTGTTTTGTTTGGCGTCATATATAATGGTCTATCATTAAGGTCTGTACATCTTAATAAGTATACCACCATTTCTTCCAAAAATGGCCTTCAAACATGCTCTGTTGACTCACGCAGTGGACCACAATATCCACGAGAAAACTGACTTTTTGAATTGAGGATATCAAAAAGTCTGTTTATTTTGAAAATAGAATCTTCAGTTGCCTCGCTGTTTTCAAAATACGGATGCTTGACATCCACACGGAGGTATTTAAGAGCTTCTGCCACACTTCGGGATAGTGTTTGAACAGCCAAGGATACCTAAAAATTATAGTTACATAATATAATAATGAAAAAACTTGTTTTTATACTTTAACATACCTTCATTTTATTATTTGTAAATTCTATATGCTTCTTTGTTAATTTATTTTCCAAATTCAAAGTTTTTTCCTCTTGTAATTTTTGCAATTTAACAACATAATCCCATTTCACCAGTCTTCCTTCTGGATTCTTAATAACTTTTAAGGATGCCAAATTATTTCGCATCAGTTTCGCCATATGGCAAGCATCTAATATAGCAAAAGCTTTTGTTTGAGCACCTTCAGTTGTAAAACTTGTATCTAGATTTTTGCCTGCTTCAGAAACATCAAAGTTACACCCTAACTTTTCAAACATGACAAAATGGGCATTTGGACCATCACAGGTTACTGATGTCACCAGAATGTTTCTTTCAGCCAGTAGACTGAGTGCCTCAGTAACTAAATTGGCCTTCTCATCGGCATTTAAAGACCTTATTAGGAAATAAGCAATCGGCAGCTTCCAGCCAGCTTGATGGCAAACAACATTTATAACTAACGCCTCCCCAGCTATGTCTAATTGATCATTTTCAATGGGAACTCCAATGTCGACATATCCCCACATTTTTTTTTCCATCATACTCAATCTGTTTTCGCAGTGACATTTCGTCAAACATTAAAGCAACAGTAAGCCGCCTTCCCAATGATTCACTTTCTTCTGCCTTCTTTTTTAATAAATCCATTGATACATCCAGAAATCCCGGGCCACATTCAATGTTTGAAAACCATTTTTTTACAGTTGACTGATCTGGCAAGGCCAACGCAAATTCCTTCGTCACTGTTTCATATGCTTTTCTAGAATAAAACTGCAATGTCGCAGCAAATCGTCATAATGGTTCCGGATATTTCTCATGGGTTACAGTGTCATTTTTAATATTTTTTAAATACCGTGCCATTAATAAATGAGGTACATCACTAATTGTTTTGTCAATTTGGTCCACCCCACTTTGGGAAATATCTTGGTTTCTTATAAAACTTAAAACATTATTTATTTGAACAACTTTTTTTTCCAATCTGGCCACTTGCTTTTTTTTCTGGTACAGCTGTTTGCGAAATTTTAAGTTTGATTTGAGTTAATTGTGCATTTCTTTTGAACACTGCACTTGGTGATTTGCTAAAAAAAACGATGTTTATCTATACATATAAGTCAGTTTGTTCCAGCCTCGGTTCCAGCAAAAACTACTGGGCCAATTTTGATGAACACTGCTTAATTCCTTGGAATCCCAGAAAGGACATAGGCTTTATTTCATCAAAATCGGTTCACAGGAACAAAAGTTATGCTTATTTAAAGCAAGAAAAACGGGAAAAATATAGGTAAAACCGCAGGTGAAGCTGCAGGATCTTGGATGGTCTTTTTGAAGGTATTGGCTGCTTTGAAAACTATCTTCCACGACAATATCAATTCAATTCAATTTCATTTTTTTTAAAAATTTAGCAAACAAGACTGAAAAATATTTTTTTATTTTAAAAACCATCTTACTGTACTCGGAGGTAAAAAATAAATATAACAAACTACATGTGATCTATAGAACTGTAGTTTGGCAGCATAAAAATGCATAACTAACCTGTAACTATGCATACTTTTGATAAAGACAGTCCTTCTTCTTTTATTACCACTGCTAGTACTGGTACTTGAACTAGTTTGGTTCTGAAGAGCTTCATTTAATAAAAATAAACTTTATGTTGTAATGGGTATATTATATTCTGATAATTATTTACTTTTAAAATTGTGGCAACTAAAAAAAGAACAATACATTTATGAAAATGTAATCCCTCTTTTGGACTATAATAATGCATAGGTAATAACATTTTAATATTTTAAAACTCTCTAGCAAGATTTTTCTAAGAAAGAAAGGTTTAACATCATCAAACCTCTTTTATAATTGAATACAAAAATTAAATATTTGGAAAATATTCCAACTTACTTTCTTTTTCTTTTAATTCTGATCAAGGATCTTTCTCTGGTGATACTAGCTGAAGATGAAGATGCATTCGTAATGCTAGATTGTGGATTACTTTGGGTAGAACAAGATGCATTTGCTATGCTTCCACTAGTTTCCGCAATATTTTGTGTTGAACTTAAGAAGCTCACTGCACTTTTGTTATCCATAGTAATGGAATCATTATGTTGCAATAATAATGATGGCACAGCAATTGGCCTAATATGTTTTTTTCCATGTATTAATTCAAAATCATCATCCTTAAAATGTCTGGAGCAGATAAATTTATGTCTGGCCCATTGCCATAAATTTGGATCCAAACCAATTGCTTGCAATTATAATCTACGCCTTGGATCTTCTTTAGGAAATCTAGTGCAAACTCATTAGGTCAAAAAACGTCATTTGATGTAGTCCATAATTATTTTTTTAAATTTAATTCAATCAAATAGGAAATCCTAATACATTGTTGCTAAAATATAGTAACAAAATAAAATAACACAACTTGTACATACTTTTACACATTTATTACAGACATTCACATATATACTTACACACACACCCATATATTCATAGATATTTTAACTTAGTAAGCTAACTATAGAAACTAAGTATATATATTTTTTTTGAAGTTTCTTAAAATTAGTGACATTTGTATATTTTCAGTAAAATAGTGACATCATGGTAGAGCTAAATTTTGTTTTATTTATTTTTATGGTATTGAATTCTGTTTCTTTTAAAATAATTATGTTAAAAACTCACTAAAAGATTCTGGGTCCTTTTTTAGTTTGTAAATAAAAATCATAGTAAGAAAATAGAGGCATACTGTAAACCATATTTAAGCACTAATCTCATTCCCCTGTTAAATAAAACCTCTAAAAAGCCAATTTACTTTTTAGAAATTAAATATAAAATGGTGGCACAATAATCAAAATGTGGTCGAACTAGTGCTTTAAATAAAGTTATGCAAGCAAATAAAGTTTGATTTTTTGCTGACCTGCAAACAAAAACTTTTTTCCAATTTTTTTCTTTGAAAACAAAACATAAAGTGTTGTCAATTTGAAATCCTAGATATTTTATTTCTAGATAAGTGACCTCCAAGGTGACCTCATACCATAAAACATCACTCAATAACTTTTCTAATATTCTTTATAGAAATATTGTTAAGAATATGAGATGAATTTAAGCATCTTCTTTAGTTTTTGATATTTAATTTCAGTATTTTTGACATCCAGTAACTTAAAAACTGTAATGTGTAACTACTTTAAAGGTTTTAAAAAGTCTTTTGACACCAAAGATATCCAAAATGACATGTTGTAGCCTACTGGGGTATTTTATTTAAAATATTGAAACTTGTGTGTGTGAAAATGTTTCAAAAATTGTACAAAGTTTAAATTTATTTCTTCAATTCAAAATATTCTAATATGTCACTCACTTTGGGACACTTGGGATATATGCTGTTTTTTTAAAGAAGTTTTAAATAGAGCAAGATAATAGAGCACTAAATAATAATAATAAAAATTATTTTCAAGTTGGATATCCTAATACATGGGGAGATAATAATAAGTCAACAGAAAGAAAACTAAACACAAAATAAAAAGAAAATCCAAATAAAATAAAATAAACTTACACATATAAATTTATAAATTCATAGCTAAGCAGCAAATATTCACACTTATCAAAATATTTAAAGCCACATATGACTTTCAACTCTTAAGACCAAAAATTACTGTCTTACATGTTAATGATATAATTTGCCATTTTTTTTAAAGATTCAATAGATAAACTGTTTTTTTACTTTTACAAATAGAGAATTACTCACTTGAACAGTAAGTATTTGATTTGAGTGTTGTATATAAAGTTTATTTCATGCTCTTGTTTGGTAGTTATGAATATTAAAATTAAAAGTAATCAAGTCATTAAAATATGCAGGCACAAGATATTTAATATTTTGTAAATAAAAACCATATAATTAAAAAATAGTTGCCATGATACAAGCATAGCACAACAAAGCAAATTCTTGATCAGATTATGCACTACAGCATTATGATTTATAAGTACTTGCAGTTGCTGTCTGCGCTTCCTGTTTAAGATTACTTTTCTATCTTTTCCGTTTGCCATTGGAACAACTCAGAAATAACTCCTTCTTCGCAATTACATACATACTTTAAGGGGAATTTAGAGTGCAATAAGGTAAGTGGTATGATGTATAAGATATGCGGTAAGAGATAAAGAAAATAAACTAGGACAAATGCATGCTGTTAATGGTATGTTTACCACTTGCGGCTCAAAGTATACTATGAACAGCAGCATGTGTTTGCTATATATAGTTTATTTTCCTTACAGCTTATCTTAAGGCACTCTGAATCCGCCTTTATACTTTCAATTAATGTCACAAGGAAAACAAAAAAAGATTAGGTCATGTGAAACATGTTTTATTTTCGAAACCAATTAAGCCTTCAATCAGTTTTCGACTTTTTTACAATGTTTTTCAAATTATGATGTAGTTAAGTTGGATGTGCTTAGCATCATTGAAACTGCCTAATTAAATAATTTTAAATGTTCAAAGCACACTAAAACAACTTGGCAGAATCAAAAATGGTAATTATGCAGTATGCGGTTTTCTGCCATTTTTTATTTTTTATGAAAAATTCTTTATGGGGGCACCTACTAGGATCCCTAGGACCCCAAATCCGTCTGCGCCCGATTTTTTTTTGTTTTTTTTTTAAGGGAAAAAAGGGTGCCCGTGGGGGGGGTTTGTAATGTGTTTTTTTTATCGTTTTGGGTTGGGTTGGATTAGGTTGGGTTGGACTGTGTTGGATTGGGTTGTTTTAGTGAAAAAAAATTAAAAAAAAAACAAAAAAAATTAAAAAAAACCCAACCGGCGCAGGCGGATTTGGGGTCCTAGGGACTCTAGTAGGTGCCCCCATAAAGAATGTTATTAACTCAAAAATATACAAAAACTAATGTCAAATATCGAGCGCAAACAGCAACAGCTATATGGCTATAAATCAAGCTTAATGTTTTACATTAGACTTACATGTGAAATGTTACACCAGTATTTGCATCTTTCCGCTTGCTTGAATAGCAGCCTATCGCTTGACAAGCCATTCTTGTTGCCCTTCTTTAATCTAGCTTCTAGCAGCAAGAAAAACATAAAGATAACTAAAATGTTGGTATCGTCTATAACTTTAAAAGAAAACACAATGGATTAAGTTCACTTTAATCTCACCCTATTAATTCGACGGACAAAAAATTCTATGGAAAAAACACGAGTGCAAAAACCACGATCGTCTCCAAAAAACAGCAAAAAAGTGAGTTTATGCCGAAACGTCAACCACAGAAATTTCGACTTTCGACATCTGGTTGGTTGAGTTCAACCAAATTTTGATCAATGGTGTCCGCTCATTGCGCCGAGCATCTCGTCCCACCAACATAGGATGCGCACTCGTCGTTGCGCCTTCTCAGTCTGGTTTATAATTCAATGGAGCCCACGCATAAGAAACACATAGATGGGAACCGGGTTTTAGAAAAAAAGAACAATATAGTAACCGTGTTAAGTTCGCAAAAATGCACCGTGAAATTTCGAGTGCATACAGTGCGCACGGCTGGTCGGCGGCAATTGTGAATACATCACCTTACGACGCGACGGAACGCAGCCTCAAGGTCCGTTTCTGCGAGTTTGACATAGTTACTATTATCCTCTTTTTCTAAATGCATTCGTCTGAGAGA
This sequence comes from Oxystoma pomonae, assembly GCA_963921995.1. Classification (NCBI taxonomy): domain Eukaryota; kingdom Metazoa; phylum Arthropoda; class Insecta; order Coleoptera; family Brentidae; genus Oxystoma; species Oxystoma pomonae. Next base: position 35,484,083 of record OY998167.1, on the reverse strand, counting down.
GATCCAGCATACCAGGGAAATACCTGCCTGTACACCCTTCGACCCCGCAATCTAACTATCTTCTTGAGATAGTTACCTCTGACAGTTATGCGGGATTGAAGGGTGTGCAGGCGGGTATTTTTCCTGGTATGTGTAGTATGCTGGATCTCTCTCAGACGAATACATTTAGGAAAAGAGAACAATGGTAACTATGTTAAGCTCGCAGAAACGGACCTTCAGTGTTCAACACTGCGCCATCTGCAGCCTTTTGTTCCAACTTGCATCATGTTTTAAAACGTTGATAAAATAGTGTTGAAAGAGGTAAACAGTGGTATAATTGTATTGTTTTTTTTATAGAATTGTCGTAAATTTTCGCCATTTTAGATTCCAACAATAGGTTTTTGACCAAAATAAAAACGTTATTTATGGGGTTACAACATGTGTTTTAATCGAAATATTGCTTGTTTAGGGTTAAGAACACTACAAAATTCAAGAAAGCAAAAAACATATGTGAAAAAAAGTATTATTTAAATGAATATTTTTTCCCCGTATTCTCAAGTATTCTTGGAGCCCATGAAAATTTTGTGAGTGTATTCGAAAAATATACAGTAAACACAGGACCGCAGCTGATTATAGAGTAGGATGACTGGGAAAACAGCTTTTATTTAACCTATAGTATATAAATATTCATATTCCTGCTTCAACTTATCTCACTTCCATTTTAATTTATTTTAGAAGATTGGTAAACACGATTTTATAAATTTTTTATTTTAAAAAGAAAAAGAATAATACATAACAAGCAAAGGGAAGAAAGATGGAAAATTTATATTTCTAAATCGATAAAAATCTTTAATTTGTTATGTAGTGTTGTTAGAACAGTTGTAAAACCTTTTTATAATAATATCTAGACTTGAGGGTTCATAAGGAATTTTTATAAAATCTATATGTTGTTTTTCTATCCATTACTATGTACCATAAATTTTTATAAGCTGGTGTTGGTCAGTTGACTTGAGGGTTCATAAGGAATTTTTATAAAATCTATATGTTGTTTTTCTATCCATTACTATGTACCATAAATTTTTATAAGCTGGTGTTGGTCAGTTGTTTTTTAAGTCTTTTTTACTCATTTAAGAGATATATTAGAGTTATAAAATTATTCCCAACACTAAATAATATAACTTTTGGTTATTTTATGAAGGTTTTATATTATTTGCTGCAACTTCTATATAGACAAAAATGATCATTGGGATAGCTATGCTTGAACCCGAAAATTTTAGAGTGATTTAGGGTGCTGATAAGGACAAAATTAATTTGCTTGTGACACAAGCTGGCATCAACTGCTAAGGTGATCCTTGACAAAACTTTTTATGATATATGTTATTTAATAATTAATTTTTTTAACGTAGATTTAGTCATCGAAGTAACCTCAACGCCAATTCTCAGGCAAGCGGATTTGCGCCGACTTTTCTTCAATTTTTAGACGTCGTACACCAAATTCAACTTCAATATCCCATGGCGTTCGAGTTTAATGACTACTATTTAAGGTAAATTTAGCCAAAATATTTAGAAACAAACGTTGATTTGAAAGAATTTGTAGTTTATTAACGTTTCTTCTTTTGAAAAGATCATGAAATATACCTAATGTCTTTTTACGCCAAATTTCCTAGAAAGTTTCTTTTTGTAGAAAAGTTTGATTGGATATTGGTATAATGTAAAGATCCATCTATCGGTCTTTGAATAAAATGACAAAAATTTTGACCAATGGGGGAAAAAGAGAACCACTAATGAGTGTTTCCTTAAGTAACATATTATAATTGTAGCAATCCTTCTGTCATTTTATTGAAAAACCGTAAAAAACAAACATGTTAGGTGAACCAAACCATGTATCCTAACGCGGATTTTTAGTTTTAATTGGCAAGTACCTTCTAAGCAATCTATAAGAGTCACAAAATTAACGAAAACTTTTGTTTTCGAGATTTTACATTTTTTCGGTAATCTTATGTAGGGCTATTCGTGCTTTCTAACGGCAATTTATGTTTTAAGGTTTTTGGCTTACCACTCGGTGTCCTGCCGATTCCGAACGTTTTTGTTCGACTGCGAAGTGGAGCGAGTGGAAAGCGGCGTGATGGCAGTGGAAGATAAGCGAGGCTCTTTAACTTCCCATCATAAAAGCGTGGATACAACTTCGGATGATGAAAACATATATCCAGGTAAAATCAGCTGGGCTCTGCTTTCTTCTTCTTATTTGCTCTCTTCGATCGGACGTTGGCCCTTTACAAAGATCTTAACACTTTTTACTATACAATTGCAAAAAGTTTGTCGATTGGAATAACATCATCTTAAACCATATTTCTGTTTGAATCAATTTCATTTCACTCCCACCAATGTCGAAGAACTTGGACATCTTTTCACTCTTAAAAGATAAGAAATCTTCAGGCTTTGATAAACTATCACTTAAAACATTCTTAAATCTTCCCATTGAGCCATTGAACGTGTTAGTGTTTGCCATAAACCAATCACTTGAATGCGGATCATTTTCTAGCTTTCTTAAAAAAGCCATTTTTTTTTCTTCTTCATAAAGGTGGAGAAACAGATATTAATTAGCATGACTTTGCTTAATGCGGAAGGGTGTTTCCCCTGGGTTTTTTTGGAATTGGACTTACTATTTAAAAAGCAATCAATAAGAAGAAAATATTCCTACCTTTTAAGATACTGCTGTCAAATTTGAAATCTATATTTTGTTTTTAATTAATCACCCTTGATATTTTTACATTTTCGAGATTTCCACTAACCTTTTTTTAGAAATATCTTCAACGCTGCTATATTATATAGTTTCTAAGATATTTAGCTTTTTATCATCAAACAAATTTTACTATTGGTTAAGAAAACAAATTTTTCACACGATTTGCATCCTTAGAAAACGTTGAATTTCACCCGTGTGCGGAAATTTTTTCAGACGTGTGGAAAAGTGTACGATGACGTTAACTGTCACCATACTTTTTCGCGCATATGTTGTAAAGTGCTTTTCCTCATATGTGCAGAAAAGCAGTTTCATTTGATTTGTGCAAAATTAAAAACCAATTTTTACAAAACTTGGTGCAATTCAGTGTTCAGGAAAAATAGCGTACAGAACTCGATAGAAAGTAAGTTTCTTACTCTCGCGTGTTGTTTCACTGGGCTAGCGCTTCGTTCACACAGATGTGGCACTATCTTTCTAATGTCAACATTTTTGACATTTTAAATGTCAGGCAATGACAGCGTTGCCAAAAAAATACGATGACCGGACTTAGTGCTGTTAACATAGTAAAATTTGGTTAATGATGAAAAGCTGAATATCTTGAGAACTATTAAAGATAGAGCAGTGGTAAAAATATTTCTAAAAATGTTTAGTCTCAATATTTCAAAAATATAAATAAAATATGTTCATTTTATATATTTTATACAACATAAATGTCAAATTCGAGTTCAAATTTGATAACAGCGCTTTAAAAAAAGGATTATTTTCTTTTTAAGAAATATGACTTTATTTCGACTCATTAAAAAAAATTGAATTAAAACAAAATACTTTTATCTCGACTTATATAATGTATTCACTTTCGTTCGTATTGATATAATTAACCACTAGGTTTGCTTTTTTACTTTATTTTTAATCTTGTTTGTTACTTCCCTGTAATAATCCTCAAGTTTTGTTGGGAAATAAATAAATTACAAAGACGTTTAACTAAACGCGATCAGTCGTTAGATTTAGGGAAAACCATTTTATGTTCCACTGGCAACGCTGCACCACCTTGCGTTTAGCAGCGGCCAGAAGCGGCTCGTTATTTATAAATGTAAAAAGGTTTGGTCGTTATTTTCAGACTTTTTTGGAAATACAATCTTTAATTTTTTTATACTTAATAATTGATACCGAGGGTATGGAGAGGTTATATTTGTCATTGTGAAAATATTTATGTAAAAATATAACATAGAAAATATTATTTTTTTAAATGTTCTCCAGATAGTTATCTGCCTAATTAGTGCGGAAAGTGATACTTTTACGCACAGGAGGAGTTCGGGAGGGAAAGACACTTCCGTAAGGGTTAGGTACAATTTTTTTTTTACGAGTGTTTATGATAAATTTCTTGATCAAAAAGTAGTTTTTAGAACATACATTCATACATTTCAAACTCAAAATTTAAAAATTTGGTCCATAAAGTACCATTTAAAAAAAAATTGCGTGCGTTAAACGTTTTTTCACGCACGCTATGACAGTTTTTTATGCACGCCGTGCTTATTTTTTATGAACGGCGTGTGGGAAGTTGAACTTTCCACATTAAAATTGATATGTAACAGTAGACTTTTTCACACGCATTTTCGAAGTAGTTTCTTTACCTATTTAATGTTTGTCAGGTCACTTGACACCTGCAAAACTTAATTCAAAAATTAGCATAGGTTAAAGTATTTTTTTAGCATGGCTTGAATTTTAAGTCTAATTGGAGTTTTTAGATGCATTTATAAACTAGATTAAATTAAAAATGGAAACAAAATTATTTTTTGGTTTTAATTTTAAAAATACCAAATATATATAACCTTAGGCAGAAGATTTTTATGCAAGTAGGAAATTGTTGTACTAAAAACGTGTCAAAATGCCTTTTTCGCCCTTAACGGCTAGCGTGTGCAAATTACCAAAAAACCAATGTGGAAAAAATAAGCAAATTCGACTAAAAATAGTGGTATTTCAAAAAAGGATGATACCTATATTATAAGTACTATAATACATATACATTATTGCCTCTGAAAACGTATTGCTTTGTTGTCAACAGTTCGCATCTCAAATAATTTGTTGTTGTCAATTTGAAGTAACAGTTCAAACAATCAACGACTTGACTTTCTTTTACATATTTATTGTCGTTGTCTAAAACAATGTATCAAATAGAGATCCAAAAAAATGACGTCAGTAGGCTCATCAAAAAATTAGACTATATATGATGGTTTTTCGTTGTGTAAAAAAATGGAATTTATACACTCTACTATAATTTTTATTTAATACGTATGTGGAGTATCTACCTATGTAAATATTATAAATAAAAAGTTGTAACAAACATACATTCTTTATCCTGTGTCTGACATAATAATGTTTTAAAAATTTATATTTATACCGGGAACGCTTGTACTATTTATAAACAAATCTCAGCAGAAAAAATAAGCTGACTACAGATCGTATCAAAACTGTGAATGTAGTTATAAATAAATATCATACGCACCTCTTACATTTTTTTGCTATAGGATATTTAAAAATGTCGCAGCTGGGGTTGGTTCATTATTATATGTGCTTACCATATTGTTTTTATCACAAATTCGCAAAAATATCCCAAAAAAAACTTATTTCTTTCCTATATTTATTTATTGCAACACTAGTTGCACGCCTATGGCGGCCTATCACAAGATGGCGTCGAAAAAACATATGATATCAAACCTGTGAAATGTTTGGTTTTCACCTGCAATCTCCAGTTTTCGTCACACCACTTTTGCCACAAACACTTAAAAGTCTCGATTAATATATGCTAAAGCTACAACGCCGTAGATAAATTATGAATGGAGCAGCGTATACACGTTTATATGGCTGACCCGCCACAAATGCGAGGTTGTCACATTGTTGTAGGTTTTATTCCCGATATATATTGGGAATAAAAATAATTATTCTTTCGGCCAAAATATCAGGTATTTTATATATTTCGATCGAAAAAATGAGGTATATTTGAAGTACCATAACATGTACCTCCACATTATAAATTCTTTATTGATTTAAAATTGTGAAGATTCAAGGAAATTTAAATGCAATTATATAATATACCTAAATTTTTATATATTTTTATATATTTGAATAATAATAAGGTGTTTCTCCATGTTTAAAAAAACAAACCGGAGAATTTGCATAATTGCATGTAAATGATAAAGTTATAAAAATAATATGTTTTTAAAAACATTACGTGTAGAGATACAACTTTCAGCGCAATCTGGCATTGTCGCCAAATTGTTTACCTTATGTTTGATCGCAATTATCTTCCCAAATCCAATAACAAAAAAACTTTTCCCAATGGAAAGTTTATAAATGATCACCCTGTAGATTTCTAAGGAACCTGCTCTGAACAGTTTCTCAAGGTTCAGTCTTGGGTCCCGTGCTTTTTTGTTTGTACATAGAGGATCCACTTCATTTAGCTATTTCTAGTCGTTTTGTTATATTTTGTGATGATGTCACTATTGCGGAGGAACATTAAAATTACAGAAGGTGTGATGCGATCTGCTTAGGTTTCAATTTCTCTAAAACAACAAAATAATCTTTAGGTGTCAATTGGGTGAGTTTTTTCTAGAAAATCGATTGCTACCGTCCTCAAAAAAAAAGTCGTTTTTTAGGAATTTTAAGACAGCTTTAACTTAACACTAAAGTTTAACTCTCATCTGGCTGCTAGAGTTATTTCTAAGTACTTAGGACTCTCTTTAACTAAAACTAGTTACCTTTTATTGTTTAATTAGGAGGTCGAATATGCGGCACCATCACCGGCACCAACCTGGGCCAGAGCGTGTTCGACTACATCGAAAAGCAACACGCTCGAAATCCGATTTTCTTCAATTTCATGTACACGCCTGACTTCGAACACCCCGTGTTGCGACCCCAGAGCCATCTGCAGTGTTTGGACGTATGGAACTATTACATTGAGGAGGACTTGCATCACGGACCTGGGTATGTATTTTTTATCATTGCTTTCTTACCTTTTTATCCGCAAAACGAATAGGTTGCTAAACTGAAATGAACCGAAAAAACCGATTTTACTTTTTAGTGTTTATTTGATAGCATTGTTATATAAATGTTGTATTAGATTCATAGGTGAGTGCCATCTAGGCCATTAAAAAAATTAAATTATTCGCCCTTTGGGTTTTATAGGGTAAAATTTGTATGCTCACTTATGTGGTACTTTAAAACCAGAAAATAAATAAAAATGATGTAAGAAGATAAAATTTTACTCCTCTTTTAAAAATTTCGTGTAAAATTTATTTTTTATCAGTGAAATGTTTTTTTTTTAATTTTAACAGGTACGATTTTGAAATTATTCAACTCGATACTCAGCAGGAGGAGGAAGCAGAAGCGGCTGATGGTATTAACAAATCAACTAGAAAGATTGTTTCACTAGGGTAAATATTTTTTCCCTTCTTTACTGTTCCCAACGTTTAGTTGCCAGACAAAATTGCTTTGCAGATAACAAATGTAATTCGTTCCGGATCCCCAAAAATTTAAAAACGTGAAGATTCTTATAATGCAATACTATGACGCTCTGTAGTAGTTGACAAACCACACACATGAGTAAAAAAATTATTTGAAGCAAACATTTTCATGGTTGTTTAAATTACAAAAATATAAAACAATAATTAAAAAAAAAAATTCAAATCAAAAGCATCAAACAAGAAAAGGAAATGTTTTGGAAAACTTTAAAAGCAATTTTGGTCAAAAAATCAGTACTTTATGATAGTATATTGAATTATAATAGTTTACCATACCAATTAAAAAAAATACATTTATAAAATGGTAAAAGTAATTATTTTATAATTTTTTTACATTTTATTATATTTTATTTTTTACGGGGTGGACTCACGTTTTCAAAAAATTAAACAAAAAACAAAAACAAAAATTTGTAATTTATAATATGCGGTTTAATTTGATTTACCGACGTAAAAGGTTTGACTTTTAAATGATTTAGTTAATTTTTATGTATGTAATGATGATATTTTTAGGTACGATAATATAAGTAAATCTGTACCAGACGCATTCAGTCATTTACTAGAAGAAATTCACAAATTAGAAACCGAATTAGGCCATCTGCCACAAAAATGGAAGATAGTTTGGGACAATCTGGAGTTTCCTTTGACTGACTCACTCACTGTAAGTTCTTGTATTCCGTCCCAGTGCAAAAAACACACAATTTCAAAAAACCAATAACATTTTTTGAGGAAGTAACTTCCAAAAACTATTTTGTTTCAATCTTATTTATTTTCCTAGAAAAAGGATTAAAATTAGGTAATATGTCTTCATATTTTTAGCGTAATTCATCATTCACAACCGCCTTAGTCCGATCTCACGGTAGATTGGTGCACAAAAGGTCGACCTTAGAAATCCTGATGAGGGGCAAAATGGTGGGGGCAGCCGAAACGTCGCTTGTTTACTCCCACCCACACAGGTTCGAGCGTTACAACTATACCACTCCCACTCACTGCGATCACTGCTCAAGTCTGCTGTGGGGACCGGTTAAAGTAAGTGAAAATTTTGTCGGTATATACTGGTATCCACTGGAGTCACTTTTGATTTCCTACTTTATTTTTGATTTGTTATCACAATTACTTAATACAATCACTTATGGTTTTTATATTGGTTAAGCCGAATTGCGTTGAGTCACAAATACATCTTTAGAATAACATACCAACAAAGATTTTATATATACAGGGTGTACAAAGTAAAGTAATTATCTTCTTGATCTATCTTTTTGTTACTCTTTTTCTTAAAATAATAAAACATATTAAATAACATTTTATTTAAATGAAACTAATCTTAAAATCAATGAATAGCAAGTTTTCACTAAAAAAGGTAATGGTAACTATAGATCCGGATTTCGCACTTGTGGTGCTCATCAGTACGGTGCTAGGAATTAGGAGATGACACGATGATGACAAAATGTGACACAGGATTCATGTAAAAGAAAACCATCTGTCAAATTGCAAAATCGGCAGACGTACCTTCAATTTGAAAGAAAATTAAGCGTCTCTACGGAGACAGATATCCTAAACTCTGGAGTTGATAAATCTAAAAAAGGATTTAGCGAGGGTGAATAAATAACAAAATCAATGAATAGCGAGCTTTCCCTCAAAAAAGGTAATGGTAACCGTAGATCCGGATTTCGCACTTGTGGTGCTCATCAGTACGGTGCTAAAATAACATTTTATTTAAATGAAACTAATCTTAAAATCAATGAATAGCGAGTTTTCCCTCAAAAAAGGCAATGGTAACCGTAGATCCGGATTTCGCACTTGTGGCGCTCATCAGTACGCTGCTAAAATAACATTTTATTTAAATGAAAATAATCTTAAAATCAATGAATAGCGAGTTTTCCCTCAAAAAAAGGTAATGGTAACCGTAGATCCGGATTTCGCACTTGTGGTGCTCATCAATACGGTGCTAGGAATTAGGAGATGACATGATGATGAGGAAATGTGACACAGGATTCATATAAAAGACAACCATCTGTCAAATTGCAGAACCGGCAGATGTACCTTCAATTTGAAGAAAAAAATAAAAAGATAGGCAACTTTTATTTTTATTTTATTATCATTGTATGTTGTTATTTAAATGAGTGTTTTTCAGGTTTTTTTCATTTTTTGAATTGTTTTAGGCAGATATTATGCTAAAGACATGATGATCCTTAAAATAATTTAGTTAAATACCTGTAAAATGATTTTTATATGTGCTTAAATAAACTTATAGTAGGACACGTTTTTTGGTAAATTTAAAGACTGTAAAGAACTTTGATTGAAAGAAATTAATACCACCTTATGTCTCACACACTTTATGCTTTGAAAAATTACAATTTTTGCTGCTTTGGATAAAAACAGAAACAAGCAGAGCTTTTATAGGGTATTCCTTTAATTGTGTCTGTAAGAACATTCTTACAGAAAGCAAAATTACAGGTAAAATCTTATAGAACCCTTTTGATTTAAAATTGTTGTATTATTGGGCCTAAAATACTTTTATACAATATTTTAAGAGATTAAAGTACTTGCGGCAATTCCGCTCTATAGTAACACCGTATAAATGTTCTTACAGAAAGAACCAGAGCTTTTATAGGATATTCCTGTAAACTGTTGCTGTAAGAATATTCTTACAACAATATAATCATCGCTAAATTGCTTTTAGCACCTAGATGATTTTTTCGAAACCGTAACACAGCAAACTGGTAATCTGGTGACAAAAATGGAAATTAATATATTTTTTGGGGCAGTGAGTTTCCCCTCGGATTAGACACTAGTTTATTTCAGTTTCGTCAGGTAAAAAACTCGCTTCAGGGTCGGAGCAAATGAATTTTTATAAAAAATACGCATGGTTGTCGGGAGTTTTTATTTTTTGTTTTTAATACAAATTTTCAGACGAATACCTTGAGTCATATATGTTTTCTTTTTAGACGGGTATGAGATGTACGGACTGTGGCTACAGTTGTCACGAGAAATGCACGGAAACCGTGCCTAATAATTGCACGAAATACAAAAACATCGCAGACACCACCGCCACCCAGACGATGCAAGTCAGCACCGGTGATAACGGATCAGTCAGTTCAGGTTAGTACTGTCACAACAACTCATCTGATAAATAAAAAGGCACAACAAAAAATGTGTTTGTTTTTTTAAAGTGCATTTTCGGCCATTTCAAGCGGATGGACGGGGACAAAAAAGTAACAATGATTGTGAATAAAACACGAGGGTTTTATTTTGTATTAGTGCAACTTTTTTATTTTTAATTGATAAGCAGCTTTCGGCCTAAACGGCCATCATCAGATCAATGAGTTTTGGGATTTTAAAAGGGATACTAATTATTAGGTGTACATGGGGACATTCACCAAAATTTATGTGCTTTTTTTTGAGGAGGCTGAAAGATTTTGTTTTTAAAAACTTACACCAGTTTCCTCGATTTACTTTCCGTTTTTTGTTCTTTGTCCGGCATTTGTTCATTTATTAATATGAGTTGTAAAATGACGAATGGTAAAATCTCACGTCACTAGGCTTGTATCCAGCTTGAAATTATCTTTTTAATTTATTTTTTGCAATTCTTATAATTCAAAAACAAAAAAAATGAATTGCAAAAATCATAATCGCAAAAATTAAATTAAAAAGATAATTTCAAGCTGGATACAAGCCTAGTTACCTGAAAGATTTTACCATTCGTCATTTTACAACTCAAAATAATGAATCAACAAATGCCGGACAAAGAACAAAAAACGGAAAATAAATCGAGGAAACTGCTGTAAGTTTCTAAAAACAAAATCTTTCAGCCTCATCACAAAAAAAGCACACAAATGTTGATGAATGTTCCAATATACACCTAATAATTAGTATCCCTTTTAAAATCCCAAAACTCATTGATCTGATGATGGCCGTTTAGGCCGAAAACTGCTTATCAATTAAAAATAAAAAATTTGCACTAATACAAAATAAAACCCTTGTGTTTTACTCACAATCATTCTGACTAAGTGCACGGAACCATAAACCCTTGAAAAAAGTAACACACTACTAGCAAAAGTAGCTGTGACTTCTATATGATTAAAAATATGACTATATTATCTAATAAATAATTTTGTAAAACCATGTAAGGTATTCTTTTTTTTTTTAATTAGAATTACATTTGCTTGAAATGGTCGTTCTACACTGAAAAAAGGGGCTTATTATTTTCCAATTTCCATTTAAAAAAAGTAAAATTTTTAGTTGGGACGTCGAAAATGGGAAATTTCTCACTTTTTGCCTCACATTTTATTATTTTTCTTATATGTTATATTAAACATCACTTGCCTTCATTAAACCCTACTTGCCTTAAACGCATCCTCCCACATAGAGAGTTTCACAGTATATTTGTCAACGCCGCGTCCTTGTTCGAAAACGTAGGTCTAGTTTTATTTGAACAAAGCTTATTTTAACACCTGTGTGAACGAAACTTCAGTATTTAGCATCCAGTTTTTTTAATTAAAACGTATAACCGGTTTCCGTAGCGTATCGGCCTGCCGCACGGAAGGTCTCGGGTTCGACTCCCGGCTAGGTGCATGGATATTTTGTGTTTGTCTTTAACTTTGCAAAAAACTTTTTATTAAGGGTTTCGATTGATTGACTGATTGATTTATTTGTGAGTGTGCCCTCGGGCACTTTCCACTGCAACCATCAGCGAATTTATTGTGACTTTTAAAGGTCAAACAGAAACACTAACTATAGTACAATTTTTTTGGATATCCAGTGACGTCATAAAGGCACTAAAAACTTATTTCTTTCTGGTCAACCATCAGCATGCCAAATTATTTGTTTATGTTACTTTGAAATCTGTCATGAACTGGTCTTTGTTTAAATTCTTGGTTTGTTGAGAAATTAAGGATTTCCAAGAAATTATTAAAATTAAAAACGAAGGTTTTTGTTGATTAACCAAGTCTTATCATTTAAATAAATTGGACCTACCTTAAAAATGTTATATATGGGATGTCCAGGGGGATTGCCGCAACAATTTATCTTTTTTAAACTCGAAGGACGCTAATAAATTTAAATTTTGACAATAATGTGATTAAATTTATTGTCGCTGTCTAAAACCATGTGTCAAACAGAGATTCAAGAAAATAACTTCACTGCGTATCTATAAAATTTTACGGCTTTAATTTTTCTCGTCAGACAAAGAACGCACGCTTTGTGAGATGATTTTTTTGGAACGTTCCAGGTCTCTTGGTCAATAGGCAGTTTAAGTTGATCATAGGACGAACGTACTTGTGGATGTGAAATATTGCGCCATATTCGGTCTTATTTTTATCTGTAAAAAGCAAGACTCATCTCTGCGGTGTTCTGTAAGCTTTTGACCTGCTGAACCAAAGAAGTAAGATAGAAATAATTGCTCCCAATGTAACAAACAAAAACGTTCGATCGACAAATTCCATCTTGGACAGATCATGATCAACTTAAAACTGTCTATTATGTCAATAGCCACACACGTCGATAAATCAGCGTTTTAAAATCTACCTTAATGTGAGGCGTAACTGAAATTCTGCCATATTTTTCATCAGGGAGTGCGAGACAAACTTCGAATCAGCAATACTACGAACAGTTTTCCTCGAACGTGGCGGAAAATCGAACGCACGAGGGATATTTGTACAAGAGGGGCGCCCTCCTTAAGGGTTGGAAACAGAGATGGTTTGTTTTGGACTCGATCAAGCACCAGTTGAGATATTATGACGCTATGGAGGACTCGCATTGTAAAGGTTTTATAGGTAAGTTGCTCCAAATTGGCTTTGTGCGAATAATTGTAATAAAACTGTTTATGAGGGACCCGGGAGTCAAAATAAATTCAGTTTTATATTTATAAAGCCTTGGGCGCCCATGTTTTTTAGATTTCAATAATTTGATGGGTTGGTGGAAGGGAAGCAGTGGCAATCGCAGGGTTGGGGGATGGTTTAGCTGGTGCAAATTTTGAGAAAATTATACAAAAAATCCAGTTTTTTACGGGTTTTAAAGGTTGGTGACAAAAATTGTTTAAAATTTTTTATTTTTTACGTTTTTGTGTAATATTTGAAGAAAGCGGATGGACAGTTTCATGCGGTGTTTTTTTCCAGGCTTTATAGTATATTTCCCTGTAGTTTTACATGTAAATTAAAAGTCCCTGAGATTTCTCTGATATTTGGGGTCTGATTAAAATTCCCTGATATTCCACGGTTTTCCAGTGCTGTACTAACCCTGTCTAAATAGTGAGATTTTAAACAAAAAAAGGACCACTATGACTTTTTAGAGGTGTAGAACTCGAAAACGTTTAGTTTGGGCCTATTTGCAGTAGGAAATTTATGGACAAAATTTAAATAGTTTCCTCGTAAACAAAACAAGTATAATATTTTAGGAATTAAAATAATAATGACATTTTTTTGAAAATTTTATCGCCTAAAAGATACTCTAGCTTATTTAATTCCTTTTGATGCCGATGTTTTCTAAAAGTATCTGTATATTAAGCGATATTTGTCGTTTCAGATTTAGCTGAAGTTATGTCTGTGAATCCTGCTTCCCCTGCCCCCGTTCCGCCAAAGAAAACCGATGATAGGTCCTTTTTCGATGTAAGTATATATAAACTCCGGTCATTAAATTTTTTGCCGACGCCGACAATTTCTGGCTGAGATGGGGACATGAACAGTCATGCATAAAAAATCCTATATTTAGAGGGGTATGCCGAATCCCGAGATCAGGCACACCAGTTGATTCTTGGTCACGGTGTACTACTACAGTATATATGTAAAAAATGGTGGTGTATCGGCTCTATTAAGGACGGAAAAACTCACATCTTCATCATATTTTATACTTGTACACTATTAACCTTTGGGTAATTCTTTAACACAATGCTTTTTTCAGTTACGTACTAGTCGTCGCACATACAATTTTTGCGCAGCCGATTCTGCGTCCGCTCAGGAATGGATAGAAAAGCTTCAAGCTTGTCTCCAGTAAACACAAATACTCTTCATCCAAAGTTAGGTAGGTAGTCATGTGTTTTTTTTACGTAAAATAAATCCTTTATATTTTTTTTACTATGCACTATCGGAGACTAATTAGTTGGCAGGTCTGAAATGACGAGGATTTCAGAATTACAGCGGCGCAGAACGCCCAATAATTTTAATGAAAGAGTTAAATTGCAAACTGCGCGAAAATAGCTAGGAAGTATTTGTTGCATTAGGAATATCCATATACTTATAAACCTAATATACACGCCAAGATTAATCATCTAATCTAATTTCAGCCGTTTTACGCATGCCCGATGCCATTCACTGCTATGGCCGATGACAATGAATGTCACGTTTCACGTTGACAGAAGTGTTTACTCTTCAATTAATAGCACTAACCTACAAAATTTATCCGTCTCCTGGTCACCACAAACACAACAAGTCTTTAAAAAATCTTTCCGCTAAGTACAATGCAAAATATGCGTGTTTGTCTCTCTATAAATTTATTTTGCTTTCGGGTTACCTATTGCAGAAAAGAACATAGAAAATACAGTAAAATCACAGTACACTATAATGTGTGTACTGTGAGTGAAATTAACAACCGAAAAAAACCTCAGACTAATAACTAAAGAAGAGACCAAACATTCCCTTTGGAAATTCTGTGTTTACAATCCAACGAATATGTGAGGAGAAAAGAGATAGACGAATAAAACGGCAACACTGTTTAAAGTCGCTTTTTCCCATCACCAGTGGCGACTTTTGCGTGCGTCAACCCACTTCGCTTCAAATCATAAAATAAAATAAGTTTGTAGCCAAAATTAAAATACTAGCCCCCTAATTAGAGTTAAATTTATAGTGGTATCCAAGGCTTCCTACTTCGGAAGAAGGAAGCCTTGCATGGACAGCAATACAAGGCCCTTAAACTGCGACGAATACTAGGTGTCAACTGTCTGGAGTTGTTCCTTGTATCTGCTTAATTACCTACTATAGTTGGGATCTTGAATTTACCAACGCATTCGCCGCCAGAATTCCAATATACGTACTAGTGTTGTGATTCAAAACAATTTGATTTCAAACAGTTTGAAGTTCTCGGCCTTAGATTAAAAAATATCTAAAACTGCTCCCATTACTAATGAGTCGAAAATTTTGACATTTTTGTCTTTCTTGCAATTAACCTCTCTCTATGAGCATTTTTTAAAAAACAAATGGGATAAGTTTAACTAGCATATTTTTAAAAAAAAAGGAAAAAAAAAACATTCTTTGGTGGGAATCGAACCCACGACCTCCTGCCCCTAAGGCAAGCAGACTACCCACCATACCACCATGACATTTAAAAGTATATGGTAAATTGCGGGTGTTGTACTTCGACGAGACGAGACATGACTAATTAATTCTTTATATATTAGCTGATTTCTCAGCAGCACAGTACAAAGTTGTTTTAAAATATACCTTGCACAAAGAGATTATAATTTTTATATTTAAAATATATAAACTACAAAACTACGCCAATGACTAAGCTAAAATGACACAATCTCTTACCTCTGAAATATAGGAGGTTGATGGAAGTGGTAAAAAACACCAGAATTCTGTTTTCTTCAGTACGGACGTTTCGGCCTTTATAAGATCATCCTCAAGGCACGAAAAATTACTAAATATTCTGTTTTTTTTTTCATACTACGCATTGTGCTGGTCATCAAAAAAGCTTTATGTAGTTCTTTTTTTTTAAATAGTCAAAATAAAAGTCAAAAATCACAAAAAACCATCGACACCCGTTAAAAACACTGCCGGGGAAGCTGTGAACGAAAAAGACTTGTCATAATTTATGCGCCGCTTATCTTTGATTCAACGTTGCCGGTTTGTATTTGTTAAAGCCTCAGACTAATATTTAACTTGTATAAAAATGCGTATATAGTTAAAAAAGCGATTCCAAAACTGTATTAAGTTTTTTTCTTACCAAATCCCGCAGCAAATGGCAATCGTGGGAAAATGAACCTTATGGATGGTTGATCGGGGTAGTATTGTTTACTGTTATTTCCCTTTTTATTTTTTAATCTGACGGAAAACACCACTTTCGGAATCAAATATCAAAACAAACAAAAATGGCGTCAGGAATAACATCCACCCAACGCACTTGCGCAAAACGGCCGTAAAATATTTATTTTCATGTCCTACTTGATCATGATATGTTGCTAAATTACCACTTCCAGGGCGTGTATTAAGTTTATAAGTATATGGGAATATCTAATCCGTGCTTATCCTTATTTAGGCGCGTTGTTGCAATTCTGAAGTCGTTGTCGGTCGGCAACTGCCTACTATTTTTTCAGCGATAGTACGGGGTGGTTCAAATTCAAGTCTTCGTGTGGGAAAGATCAATTTTTAACAGAGATTGGCGACCAAGTATTAATTGATGGTATCACCGACTTTTTACAAAACGTTTCATTTTTAGGAAAACATTTGAACTAGTTTTTAGATTAAATGTTTTTCTCATGATTATTTGGTGATTTGAATGACATAATTTAAAAACCAAACTTTTTTCCAATACATTTTCGATTTTAAAGTTCTCGCTAGAATAGTTTTTGTGGTAATATCACAAAATTAACAACCAAAATGTATAGGACTCTAAAACGGAGAGTGATAAGAACTTTTGTTCATTGATTTTTTTTTTAAATTAAGATTCTGCAAAAATCGACAGAAAAACTGACAAATTTCTTCGAGCGGCGATTTTTAATAGAAGAATTTTGCTTTTAGATGCACTAATACAAACTTAGTTACTTTAGATTGATGATTGATGAAATGATAAAAACATTTCTAATTGGGTCAATTTTTTGTCGTTTACATAAACTAAAAATAAATTGATCTCTCACGTGAAGCGTCAAATTTGGACCACCTTGAACCTTAGGTTGATAAGAAAAAGTTTTATTTTATACTAATTTATATACGTGTTTGTTTTATCTTTAAAAAAATGCACAAATATGTTTATTGGTCCTTAAGTTTTTGTACTATAGTTAAATATTTTATATTTTTTTATCTGCTTAGTTTATTACTGTACGCAAAGCTCAAATATAGATAGAACAATATTGTTATAATCTGATAAATCAATGTTTATTATGCAAATATATAGTTGAATATAGTTTTAGTCAATATGACAACAATAATATATGTGTTACATGAATCTCAAAATGTTTATATGAATTTGCCTATTTACAGTGGGTCTTTAATTTAAACTAGAGGATTAGATGTAGATACGATCTTTAATCGTCATACATTTTTATACTATAATTTCAAAAAAATTGTCCTCTGATAGTTCTGAGGCTCTTAAAAGGTTCCATATATATATTTTTTTTTTATGACAGAGGAAAACTTTCGGAAAAACATTTTTTAATTAAATGATTATATAAAAATGTCTTACAAGAACCGTGGGACTACCAAAGGCCCTAAATTTTTTGAAAATTGTAGAATAAAATTATTTAGACGAGGCATTATCTAATACCTCTCTAAAGATCAATTTGTGTTTTGTTTTATAACCACCAAATTATTTATCTTTTGTTTGTTATGTACACATATCCAGAAATCGTAGGTACAATAAATATTGAATTAAACGAATTATTATCTTCCTTTAAAAAAACATCAGTTTAAAAATATAAAATTACACAGATGCACTTTTTGCTAATTTTTTCCAAGATTTCGAAAAAAAAACAGGATCATTTAACCGTTTTTATTTTTTTAAGGAATAAAAATTTGCAAAAATAATTGTCATTTTTGTTTTCTCTCGACATCCTGGAAAATAATGAGCAAAAAGAGATCCTACTAGCATTAGAGGTCTTGTAAAGGGCGATAAATTAATATTTACTTTACAAAACAACTCGTGCGTCTTTCTCCACTTGGTATTACCTAAGGATACGCATCAGGGCTAGAAAACTCCAGCAATATAGCTTAGCCAGGGGTGCGTTCAGATTGAACGTCGGGTTGCGCCCGGGCGCGCTCTGGTCGTTCAGATTGCTCTGGTTAAAATTTACCCGGCTGTTCAGATGGTCGGTAGATTTTGACAGGACGCTACCCAAACGCGCACTTTGGCACCCCACGAAATAGGTTAATAAAATTTGTCCCGCATGCGCAGATCAAATGCACAACCATTTCTAACCTTATTTCAGCGACAATATTTTTTCTTTGGGTTTTTTTTATTTGAAATCTAGTTTTTGGCAATGGAAAGAATCAGTACACATTCCGATAATTTGGTTTTGGACGAGGAAGTCAATTTTGTTCTGGATGGAACAATCAAGAGTGTTTAAGTCAGTGAAAAAGTGGTGAAGGTGAATCATCCTCAACGAGTAGTTCTTCATTTATAAACGCATTTACTATTACTTCTTCCATAATTACAAAAAAAAAATCTTAAGATGAGGTTATGATAATGCGTCTTGTCCGTTCATATTGGACGAATCGCCGGGCACACTCGGAGTGCATTCTCTAGCGAGTAACGCTCTGCGCCGGACTCTTCAATCTGAATGCACCCCTGGATGAGGATTTTGGGGTTAAACCCCGTATAGAGGGTCCAACCCAATCTACAATAAATTAATCATCCAAGGGCGTCACGTTGGGGCCGCAATTTTGTTCAATTTTAAGCAATTTTTCTGTCATCAACATTTTAAATGCGTAAAAAATTGCATTTTAGTGTAATTTTCCCAAAATTTTTACCTACGGCGCATTAATTTTGAGAAAAATCTGCAATTAACACTAGATCCGCCATAGAATCCACCCTTTCTTTTCAAAATAAGTTTTTTTTGAGTACACCCTATCCCAGCACCTATAAAACCGTTCTCCCTTCAGTTCAAGAGTTCAGCCCCCCCCCCCCCTTACTGTTCGGGACCACGTGACGCCGTTAACCCCATAAGTAAAAATCCTATTTTTTTTAATTTCCAATAGTTAGGTAGTTTAATTTTATTGAATGGCGACTGACATACCAGACCTACCTTAGAACCTCACTTAAAATTTACCAAACTTTAAGATTTGTGTTTTGAACTTATAATCTCATCAATGTGGCACCAGTCAAGTTAACCTGGGTTAACTACTACTAACAAAAGGTAGACGGCCGGGGACCCCGCCAAATTTGGTTAGAGGAGACGTCAGCCAGTAACCCAAAAACCGAGAAACCTAAGGTGGGATTCTAAAATATGCGACGAGTCGTATTTCGAGCAAAAGAATAGATATTCAATTCAATCCGGTCGTTTTCGAATGGTAAAATCTGGCCCATGGACTTCTCCGAGACGACGTGACCTGCGCTTTCGGACAGCGGGACTACTCCAAGGTACGCGACTGGGGTGAGTCTCCGACCATCATTTGCCCGGACACCCCGACGTGTCAACTTATGCGACAGCTGGCTGCTGGGAAGAGACAGTCAACCGGCAAACCAAGCTCTTCTGGAACGGAAGCAGTGGTGGATCCAGGAGGGGAGCGCGTGCTCCCCCCCCCCGTGAATAATATCAACGTTTTAAAAACATTAAAGAACCACGCACTGGACACCTCTAGCTATAAAACATATCTCTGTCGACTAATTTTGAATATGTTGTATAACTAGTGCTAGTTAAGAAAATGGGTAATTTTTATATCGTTTCTATGACCAGCTTCTGAGATATCCGCCATCAAAGTGAGAAACATAGCCACTGTTGTTTCAATTAACAAAATACGGGTCTCTCTAGAATAAATGAAAAAAAGTGGCTAAAATGGCTAAACAGAACACAAGCTGTACGCAAAAGTCTATTGTTATTGTTGGCGGATGTCTAGTTTTTATACGGGGGACAGTCAAAAATAAGGCATTTTTGCTAATTTTCGAGTTTCTGTTTCAAGGTGTTTTGACAATCTGAAGGTTTTCTTGAGCCATAGTATTATAATTTCAATTATTTGCAGGTAAGAAAAATAGTTTGGCTTGGGTAACTTAAAGGAGTTCATAAGAAAATATGTTTTAAGATTGGAGTATTTCTCTTGTCTAAAAAAATTACATTAGGTAGCTTAATCGGGTTCACAATATTTTGTGAGCAGCAGAGACGAGACAAATCACTAAAATATCGTAATTTGCAGCCTTCATGCAACTGTCTGCCAAATGATCCAAGATATCTCTAGCAAATTTATGTATTCCAAAAATCCTTCAAAGATGCGACGCAAAAAAAATATCACATGGTAACAAAAATTATAGAAAAAATTGGCGCAGTTTTAAATAACCCTTTTCACACAGTGTTAATGGGAGAGTTAACATTGTTTAAAAACGAAACTTTAAATAGTAAATGCAATGATGCCATAACTGCGTTGACACTGTGTAGTAAACATGATTACCCCAATATCTACAACGCATTAAAAATTGGTTCTTCTCTTCCTGTTTCGGTTTCTACCGCCGAAAGAAGTTTCTCCACTTTAAGACTTGTGAAAACTTATATTCGGCTCATGGTAGAAGAGAGACTTAATGGCTTGACTCTTTTGTATATATATCGTTCAAATAACCTGGATTTAGAATCTATCTTAGATAGGACACATAACTTTGCCAAAATAAATTATTTGTATCAGGTAGTATCTGTTAGTCAACGGCTCACGCAACTACGAACATATGTAGGTCGAAACTGTTTGGTTAGTGGGGAGGGTCAGGTCACCACTAACCAACATACCAACCTAACCAGCCCCCAAAAACAATGATGACCATAAAAAACGAGTTTTTTGCCCTATGTTCGTATAGTCGCTTGAGCCGACCTACAGTTTTATTGCTTGCGCCCCCTCCTGGTGAAGTTGCTGGATCCGCCTCTGGACGGAAGCAATGTTATGCAAGTCTAACATGTAGCAGAATCACTCTTTGTAGGAGGTGTCAATCCGGCGGTCCACTGTGCATACTTGGTACGCAGTCTAAAGATCCCTGCCTTCGACAAAGAGATACCAGGCAAAAGGAAACTCTAATCCTAGAACGCGGCATCAGTCGGGGGAGAACGGGGGCATTCTAATGGTTTATCTTGTCTGGATCCTCGGGGAAAAAATGAAACTGTTTTTACGCACGCTTCTGCTTTATAATACCCTTCGCATAGAACTTAGGGTCTTTAAATATTTAAAATAGTTAATTTTTTGCGTGTAGGACTTTGAAAATATATTTTGTTTGATTTTAGTTATTATTAACATTTATTAATTCTATTTCTTTTTTTATTTCAGATAAATCGTGTGTAATTCTATCTAGTTTAGTTTTCATATCCTTGCTTTTTTCCACTTCTATTTGTTCCTCTAGATTTCTGGATTCTCTTTCGGCTTGTCCGAAATCGGAAATGGCCTTCAAGATTTTTTCATATTCGTCTCGTAACATCACCAGCAGTTTGTATGAGGTTTTTGCTGTTTCATCTTTTCGGTCCTGACTGGCATCCTAAAAGAATAACATATTGAATTTAAATCTCTCTCTGGAAAAATTTGAATCTCTGGAAACGAATGTTGTCCTACAATATTTACCTACCTGGTAAATCAGTTCTTCAGACAAAATAAACGACCTATCAACTTGTCCAGTCAAATTATTAATTTCCTTTTGTATCTGTCTAGTATCGGCTAACACCTTTTGAATTTCTCCATTTTGTTTTTTAATATTTCCTACGATTTCTAATATCCTTCTTGTGTAAGCAGCTCTATTATTTTTTTTAGTGAGCTCTCTACATTTTTCGGAAAGAGTTTGCTCTAAAATCAACTTGTCTTTGTAATCATTCACCAGATCTGAGTAAGTATGTTTCATTTTGGACAGTTTATTTTGCACACTATCGAATTTCGACGCTTCTAAATTAACTGTAGACTGTAACGTCCTTCGTTCTGCTAATAGCGGAGTTTGCACCTCATCCCATTGTTTATGAAGTTCGCCGAGTCGTTCATTTGCGTTTTCTATTAAATCCTTAAGTTTTGCAATGTTTTCGTCATTACTCAAGGCAGCATAGGTTTTCTTTTTTAGTTTTACTTGGGTAACCAATGTGTCCAAAGACTTTTGATCCATGTTTTTTTGATATTCTACCTGAAATAACAAATAAAACCATAAAATTTTAAGTTTATTATTTTACATTTCATCAAATAAGATAATTTTTAAGAGAAAAGAAAGAGTGCAAGATATTGGTGACCTAATCTAACTATAAAAAAATAGAGATATACAGGTGCAAACTGCAGCTGAAGACGACTGATCGAAACGTCGTGTATAAATAAAATATAGACAATGGATGAATTTAAGTCCGAACACACAGAGTTAATTAAAACCCTGTCTTGGCTCAAACTTTCAAACAAACGCTATTTTTATCGCCAATTATCAAGATTCATTGAGGGAATAAATTGAACTTTTTATGATAGTGATAGAATGATCCAAAAATAGTTTTCTTCCCTTATAAATATATAAAGGACAGGTCTTGCAATGTTTAGCATAATAGAAACCAACCAAAAATTAAAATCTTTCCAAATATAATTAAATAAATTAAAACACAAAAACATAAAGTCAATGTAGGGAGATACAGACATAAAAAGGGTTCTGGTGTTACAAATACTTGCTGTTAGGATAATAGGCAAGTGAAAAAAAAAGTAGCAGATGAGTATTAGCAAGAAGTCACATGTGGGATGTCAGAGGAAACATCTCTACATATTCTAGAGAAATGTGAGCCCTGGACACTGGTTCTTAATGGCTTGCTGACTGACTGACATACTGGACTTTGTAATGACAAGACACAAGAAAATACAGGAAGATCAGTACAGCCAGGAATTAACTCTTTACATCTATATGCGTTTGGAAACACCAAATTTACACTTACGTCTTTTAAGTCTTCTTCTAACTTATTGACTAGTTTTTGGACGGAAAAATATTTTTCTTTTTCTTCCTTAATTTCTTCATATAGTTTCTCAAGTTTATTTTTAGCTTCTACTTCTGTACTTGGTTGACTAAGATCTAAATTCGATTCACTTGTCCTACTTTGAGTATTTATTTCTCTAATTTCTTCTAAACTTGGAATCTTCTGTGTAACTCTTTCTGATAATTTCTTAAGATTACATGGATCTAAAGTGCTACCAGAATTTCCAAATAAAAGTGAAGGAATTAATTGAGATGTTTTGCATTGTTTGGTAACATGAGGAATGTAGTTGAACTGTGTTAGAACTAAAAAATTAACAAAATTAACATTCTTGAAGAACTTATATATTTTATTCATTAAAAATAGACAAGACATCATTTTTTTTTCAAAGGTCAAAACTTATAGCTTTGTCTTGATTAGAAAGATCTTAGCAGTATCAGAATAAGCACCTACCGTCTTCACTAAAGGAGCTGGAATCTGGTATCAATAAATCCACACAACATAAGGGACTACTTTCCCCAAAGGAACTAACAATTACATTTCCTGAAGAAGTCTCTCTTGCTCCTCGTTTGAAGATCCCTGCTGGTAGCCAAACCTGCTTCAAAGCCTCTGCTAAAGATTCTTCAATTTTCTTAACTATTCTAGGAACATAACCTGTCTGTTCAATTTGAACTACTGGACTCCCCTCTTTGGGTAGGCGTTCTATCAAAAATATCAATACCCTACGGATTTCAACTTCATTGCAGTATAAAATACTTTGGTATCCCATGTCGCCTTTAAACCCTAGTTCTTTAATTTGTTGCGCTACACTTATAGCAGTTTTCATTCGAGAACTTAATGATGTTGGTAGTTTTTTTGGTAGTTTAAGGCTTGCATTTATGCTTTCCAAGCATGTTGAGAGGGCAAGTATAGTTGTATTGGCATCAAAGTGTCTTAGGCTTGTTATTTCTTCATCAAGAGTACTAAAATGAAAATTTGTTAAATATGTGGTTTTATTTAGGGAAAGAGTTGTTGGGTACATTATGTATTTTTTAATAAGCCAAAAATTAAGTGTCTTGATTTTATCTGATGTCGTGATTATTTGGCCCTTTTTTTTAAATAAATCATTCAAAGCTTGTAATCGTGTGTAAAAATTGTTTGAAATCCTTGTAAATATAAAAGTCAAGTACAAAAACACCAATCTTCAATTTCCAGGTTATTTCTTTCCAAATTTCCAGGTAAAAAAATTAAACCAGGACAATACCGCGAAACCAGAAAAAAATTTAAAAAGTAATAAATTTTAATATCTGGTAAAAAACAAAAGGCAATACAAAAATACAAAACAAAGTTTGATAAACTCGACTTTTTTTACTCGCGGCTTTTAAAAAACTCACTATACACTAGTTCTTTAACACCGTTTGTAAAAAAAGCACTTTTTTGTGTTAACAAAAAATTAAATAAATTAATTTAATTTAATATAGCAGCAATTTCTGAATAAAATGTTGACATCACAAATTTTTTAAAAATTGCGATTTTTTTAGTTTCTCATGGTAGCCTCTTTTTTTAAACAAACTTCTAAAAAAAGCACTCTGACACAAAGGGCTACAAAAAAACATTTCTTATCATAAACAGAGGCGATCAAAGCTTTTTTTAAAGGGGGCAGTTTAGAAGGTGCTGGTTGAATTAGTGTGTATGAAAAAAAATATGTAGTGATTTATCCTTGGTTCGATCTAGAAGCCCTCTATACAATTTTTGAAACTTTATTGTTTTACTCATGTTCATGAAAGGGCATACAGAAGTTTTCTCTCCCTCTGGTAATATAAAGTGGTAACTTATAAACTTATTCTTATTACAATGTACATAAAGAAGCAGCTTGAAAACATATACAAAGATTACAGTTAAAACTTTATATTTTTTACAAACGTCTCTGCAGGATTCCCAGTAGGAAAGATTGAAGATTACTCTGATTGCTTGCTTCTGAGAAACTGAGTCTACTGATTTCTGAAGGTATTCTACAAACTCAGATTCTGTAGGCAATTACTGAAGGGATATTCAGATAATACACTGTTTAAAGTAGCGGTACACCCACTGAGTTTTTAAGGAGCCTTAATTGATAGGTGTATTTATTTATCCTAGAGCACACAGTGTCAATGTGGCTTTACCAGTCTATGTGAGTATCAAATGTCAATCCCAGTAGTTTTGCATTATTCAAAAAAGACAGTGGATGACCATTAAAATTAATTGGCACATTAATATGTACCAATAATCGATGTTAAAGCACCACAGGCAAAAATTTTCAATATTTAAACCTCCAAAAATTTTGATCCTTTTAGTGTTTGAAATAAGGTTGTGACATACTTTTAAAACAAAGCAATGCAAAAAAAAATAACAAAATAAAGGTTTAAGATTTTGGGGTCAAATATTTATCGAAATCATTTTTCCAGTTGATAATGTCGAGGATAATGTACAATAATGATAGTTTTTCCAGGTTTTTTAACTTTTTTTGCTATTTTCAAGGTGTTTGCTAGGTTCTTTTAGACTTTTTCATTTTACAGGTTTCCCAGTAGCATAAGAACCCTGATATAGCAGCTTCTAGGGTAATTATGCAGTATACAGTTTTCTGCCATTTTTGATTTTTTTTGAAAAATTCTTTATGGGGGCACCTTCTAGGGTCCCTAGGACCTCAAATCCGTCTGCGCCGGTTGGTTTTTTTTTTATTTTTTTTTTGGTTTTTTTAAAATTTTTTTCACTAAAACAACCCAAACCAACACAGTCCAACCCAACCTAATCCAAACCAACCCAAAACAACTAAAAAAACACATTACAACACCCCCTTTTTTTCTCGTAAAAAAAAAGAAAATCGGCGCAGGCAGATTTAAGGTCCTAGGGACCCTAGAAGGTGCCCCCATAAAGAATTAAAAAAAAAATCAAAAATGGCAGAAAACGGTTTACTGCATAATTACCGCTTCTAGTGGCAGCTGGCAGAAGGGTTTCCTATCTGTAAAAACTGAACCAAATTTTTCTATAATTGGACGGTTCTTGTGCTGTTTGAGAGTAACTTAAAGCTATCAAATGAGAAGAATTATAATAAAACGCGGTCGCTGCCGCTTAAGATAATGGAGGGCAATAGATATGGCACTAGCGGAACACAATGAACAGGAACATGCATTTGATGTAGAAATAAAGGTCTTGCTGCATACCTCATACCGCTTACCTTACGGAACTCTGAATCCGCCTTTACAACTAACCACTTACCAATTTAAACCTTTTAAGGAGTCGATAATGATTTTATCCAGTTCCTCCATGATTTGGGATTATTTATTTAAATCTGAAAAATATGAAAAAAACACCCTAAAAACATAACCTACAAAAATGTAATTTTTTCTGGCCTTTATCAACCGAGATGCCCAACTGTATACCAATTGCTAACTTCTCAATTTTTAAGTCATAAAATCAGCTGATATCCATCAAATTTTACAACCTACAATTTTTTGTGTACAAAAATTTGTGATTTTTTATTATTTATTCCAACGAAGAAGTGACATCACCAATAAAGAATTTAGATCGCTATAATAAAAAGATGGACACTCCACCAGCTGATGGTTACAGCACCCAAAACTCGGACACACAGGCGTCTCTCGCCCAAGAGAGCAGCATCAACGACTCCTTTGCGGCGCCCGAGGCAAGGTTTGAGTGTCCCATTTGCTTGGCTTGGCTTAGAGACCCTGTACTTACCTCCTGCGGTCACAGGTTTTGCCGCAGCTGCATTTATTCTTGGCTTGAGTAAGGCTTTTATTATTTTTGGTGTTTTCAATTTTAAATTAATTAAAATTTTTGTATGTCCCTTCACCACCAAAGCGATGAAATAAGGGTTTTAAGCTGTTTTTAAGAACTTTTTTTAAGACAAAGTATATTTTTTCTCACTTTTAAGTTTAGCTGTAATTTAGATTTATTAATTTATGTGTTAATTTATTTCATTACATTATATTTCATACCTTACAAGCCTCCTAAGCTATACAAACGTAGCTTGTCGCAAGCTGTTAGTTACCTGATTAGGGAGTGTTTAATATATGTATATGTAGTACTAACACCATATACAGGGTGTTCCAAATTCGATGCTCACCATGGGGATCTCCTAAACGGTAGGAGATATGAAAAGGTTTAAATTAGGGCAATTTGACGCTTTGCTCAAAACAAAAAAAAAGTTTACAAATTCTGGGTAGTTCCAAAAATAGGTGAAAGAAACCGAAATCTTTATTTTTAGTTTTTATTTTTCTGGGCCCTTATTCTTAAAGCTGTCAAAAAAGGCTTAAAACTTTCTACAGGCACTTTTTTAAGATCTATCTAATGAGAGGTCCGTTTTTGAGATTTGACATTTCATTGTGACCACAGTTCACTTTTTGATTGATTTTAAGAAAAAAAATATACTCTTTTCGAACGGTATGTTTTTGTGTAGATGACGTCCCTAAATAGTTATTCTGATAAAAATTAAAATCTTCCATATACGCCCCACTGTCGGAACCTGTTAAAAATATGTAATTTTTTCCCAAAATGTGAAAAAAATTATTTTTAAAAAATAAAAAATTTGGGCTTATAGAGCATTCCATTCTAGACAAAAAACAGTCATATAAGCATTTTTCTAGTACTAACCATTTTTTATAAATGTAATTTAAATATTTAAAAAATGAAAAAATTATTACATTTTGAATTTTAATGCTGATAGGTAAAAAAATATATTTTCCGAAAAAGCGATGGGGAACCTGGGAGAGAACATATTTTGGATAAAAAAACGTTACAACTTTTTTTGCATCGCTTATAGTTTCTATACAAAAATAAAATAAGTTGAAGAAAATGGTAAAATCATGTCGATTGTATTGAAGTTTGTTGCACCAAGATTTTTCTATAAAACTAAACTCTAAAAAAAAACATTTATTTGCTAAATAGTATCAAACAACAGTAAAAAATTTTCGACTAGATTTGAAAAGGTAACCTCTGGCAGAATTAAATAAGAGGAGCTCTCTGAAAGACATCTTTTTCTATAGAATAAAATAACAACAAATATTGACTATTCTTATAGAACATTTAAAAAAATATCAGAGCACAAAGCATCATGTACATGTCTATTACAGTCATTCAAAAAATTATTTTTCTTATGTTGCAGAAATTTGGTTATTTCTTATTTTTACTTAATAAACATAACAAAGTCAAAACTTTTTTACTGTCGTTTGATAGGTAATAAGACTACCTACTTAGCACATAATTGTATTTTTTTAGAAGTTTAGTTTTATAGAAAAATCTTGGTGCAAAGACGTTCAATACAATCAACATGATTTTAGCATTTTCTTCAACTAATTTTATTTTTATATAGAAACGTTTTTTTACCGAAAATATGTTCTCTTTTAGGTTTCACATCGCTTGTTCAGGAAATATATTTTTTTTAATTAACAGCTTCAAAATGTGACAATTTTTTCCATTTTTCAAACATTTAAATGACGTTTATAAAAAAACGGTTAGTACTACAAAAATGCTTGTTTGACTTTTTTTATTTAACATGAAATGCTCTATAAGTCCTAATTTTTATTTTTTTAAAAGATTTTTTTTTAGGTTTTTGACAGTAGGACATATATAGAAGATTTTAATTTTTATCAGATTAACTATTTAGTGGCGGCACCTACACATAAATATAACTTTCGAAAAGAGTATTTTTTTTTTAAGTCAATCAAAAAGTGAACTGTGTGACAGGAGCACTGTCAAGTTCATTTTTTTCTTATGGACACATGCTTTTTTCTCCTGCCGCCACTATTGTCTGGCGGCACAGTATTTGCGTCAAAAGTCCCAATTTTAAATATTAAAAATCATTATTTTTAATGGCATATATAGATCACCTTATAACCCCTTCACTTGAAACGCATAGTAGTTTTGCAAAAAACGAAGTAGGCTTTGGAATTTTTGCTTTCAAAGTTGAGGTAAGCTATAACCGTTTTGAACCGCTTTATTAGTTGTCAAAAGCTATGCTATTTTGACGTGGTCTAATGTAGATAAATAATCACTTAGCTTCTTTTTTTGTTATGGAGAATCTACCTACGGGTAAGTATTACAGTTTTTCGAAAAAATATCATTTAATTTATTTCACTTTATTACTCTACAAAAATTAATAGAAAAAGGTGCAAAAGGTAGATTTTCTAAAATTTGATCATAATTCAATTTGAGATTTAAAAAAATGGTCAAAAAAGGTCACCGAGATATGTATACTATTATTTCCCCCATTTTATCTATCTTTAGGCAAAAGTAGTCGTTTTTTCATAAATCTTCATATTTGATGGTTTTGACTTCCCTCTTTAGAAAAGTGTTGTAGTCAGTCAAAAATCAAATTTTGAGATTTGAACGGATTTTTGCGTTTTGGAGCTTCCACAATAGAAAAAAATCCATTTTCGGAATTGCTTTGCCCTGTCTGTTGGTCTGACTGTTTGCGCAATAACTCAAAAACCGCTAAACCGGGGGGACAGAGGGGGAATATTTTAAAAAATCATAGCTTGGGAAATATAATAACTATCGAATTGCGGTTTTCGAATTCGAATGCAGATAAAAAATATACACAAAACCGTGTGTATATATATAAAGACACAAACAACAAAGCTATTCGCTGAGTTTTTTTTAATTAAAATTTTGGAACTATAGTGTCTATTATGATGAGGTTTTTGGATATTAATAAAAAATAAAACAACAGATAACACTTGCATACTATATGCCAATCGTTGGACTCCTAAGCTCACTCATGTATTTTCTAATTAATTACAATTTGGATATATAGGGGGTTTAAAAAAAACCGGAGTTTTTGGATTTCCTACAACTTCCATATTAATTATCCAAAATTTAAAGTTTTTTGAAAAAGAAAGCTTCAAGCTTCATAGATCACACATTTTTTTTCCAGGGGGGTTCACATTGGGCCCACAAAAACTTAACATTTTAAATTTCGGACATTAAATATTAAAGTTGTAAGCAATCCAAAAAGCCCGTTTTTTTTGGAAGTTGCAAATTGCAGTATACAGGGGGTTGTTTTTCTTAAGTAAATTAAATAATAATAAATTTTTGTTAGTCCGGACCTGGATTGATAAAAGCGACTGGTTCAGCTCTGTAATCATTTTGAAGTAAATATGTTTATTGATTCCCGAGATATGCCAATTTTAATTTTTGCTCAATTTATTTAAGAAGAAGGCCCAAAAATGTTTTTTAACGTTGTATATGAGTTGCCCCCGGCCTGTACTACTTACTACTTAAAATATTTGCATTTCGTCGTGAATCATCTGTATATCACACAACCCCCCCCCAAGAAAATTTTCTGCGTACACCGCTGCCTCTTCTAAAGGGAACGGGTTATATTAACATCCTACATCTAAAACGTTGATACAAATAATTAATTAACAGCTTTGTTAATAGTTTTACACAAAAAAGTACTTTGGGCGCAAAAACTGTGCCGCCAGACCATAGGCCGTTTGGTTCATAAAGGATGACAGATATGTTCCAACTTGGTTTTGACAAGTACCTGACGTTTTGAGTTAATTGACCATCATCAGTCCAAATTCAAAGATTAAAAAACAAAGACAAAAACGTATTTTTAAAATATTAAGTAAAGTTATTCTGTTATAACAAAATTAAAAAAAACTGTCATTTTTAAAATGATAAAAAATGTACTGCAATCTGGTGTCCAAAATATCTTCAGTAAGTTAAAAGAAAAAATTAAATTTGGGCTGATGATGGTCAGCAAACCCAAATGTCAAGTTTCAAAAACGAACCTCGCACTAGGTAGATCTTAAAAAAGTGTCTGTAGAAAGTTTTAAGTGTTTTTTGGCAGCTTTAGGAATAAGAGGGCAAAAAAATAAAAAGTAAAAATTAAGATTTTGGTTTTTTCCGCCTATCTCCGGAACTATCCAGAATTTGTAAACTTTTTTTTTAGTTTTGAGCAAAGCGTCAATTGCGCACCGAATTTAACCTTTTCGTAACTCCTTAGGAACACCCTGTATACCATTGTCTAAGATTTTTAAGCATGATATCCGTCTATGACCTGGACCTCTTCTGCCTTCAATTTTGCCTTCTATTATCAATTTTAAAAGTTTATATTTGTCATTTCAAGTTTTCTTTATTTATTCCAAGCAGAACATCTACATTTGTTACTCTGTTCATCCAAGATATCCTTAGTATTCACAATAACACCACATCTCGAATGCCTCCAACTTTTTGCACATGGCCTCAGTCAGTGTCCATGCTTCCAGGCCATAATATAAGATGCTAAAAACATAACCCCGAAGCACACAAATTCGACTACACAACACTGATTTTATTTTCATAAAAGATGATATGGCCTGTTCAATTCTTGCACGAACTTATTGAGGAGGCAACCCAAGTATTTGTATGAATCCACGCGTTTAACTCGCTGTCCATTTACTTCTAACATGCCTCTGATGTTCTGTTCCTTGGATATGATCATCCATTTTGTTTTTCCAACATTTAAGTTAAGCCCGAATTGCGAACTTTGGGAGCAATTTGATTCAACAATTCTTGCAGGCCTTCGTCGGCATCTCGTAGATTGTTGATTTTTATGCCGTTTATGGTCAGACCCTCTTCGCTGTTCTGAAGTGCATTCTCTATTATTTTATTACTATAGATATTAAACAACAGCGGAGACAATATACACCTTGGCGCACACTTCTTCTTATTTGGACCTCTTCCGACAGTTGGCCATCAACCTTTATTGAGCAGTCTGATTCCAGTATAGATTAGCGATTATCTTTAGATCTCGGTCAACTAGACCGACTTCTTTTAGCGATTCTATAAGCTCTTTGTGTTGGGACTCGATCAAATGCGTTCTCATAATCTATGACACAGGCGTATACTGTCACACACACACATACATCCTTAGACCACTGAACTAAGACTTGAATGCCAAACAAGGCCTTTCTTGTCCCGAACTCGCCATGAAATCCGAACTGCGTGTCGCTCATAAAGGATTCGCATTTTTCATAAATTACTTTATGGATAATCTTTAGAAATATTTTAACATTGGCTCATTAGACTGGTCTTTATTCTAGAAAAGGAAA
This sequence comes from Oxystoma pomonae, assembly GCA_963921995.1. NCBI lineage: Eukaryota > Metazoa > Arthropoda > Insecta > Coleoptera > Brentidae > Oxystoma > Oxystoma pomonae. The sequence continues at coordinate 35,451,968 of OY998167.1, read as the reverse complement.
AGCTTGCCCAGTAGACAACATGAAGCTAGATATTTCCGCCGATATTTTCCCTGACAACTTTACTCGTAGAGAAATCTCACAACAAAAAATCAAATGTCCCAACATCGTGAGAGGCTGCATGAAAGATCTTTCACCTTTGGACGTGGAATCTCATCTTCTCATTTGCGAATTTAAGCCTCCTGAGTTGCCAGATCATGAGAAACTTAAATGCACTTTTGTTAACGTTGGATGTACCGATAAGTTTGAGGACGAGCCTGAACTGGAAAGGCATATAGAGCAGAATACTCAGAAGCATTTAATGGTTGGTTGCTTTTATTATTAAATATTTTAATATGAACCTTAAAATTTATTATTCCTATTTTTTCAATTTTTTTAAAGTCAAAATCATATATTTTTTTTATTTAATTTGTCCAAAACTTTTTTTTACAGGTCATCAGATTTTTTTTATAAAAGCAACAAAATTAGTCTTGTGTAAATAAAAAACTTTTATAAAATTTGACAAACTCAAGAAAAAATAGTTTGACAAACAATAACAATAAGTAGGAAATTTTAATGAATTTGGAAAGGTATATATATTATTAGACACTTAAAGTTACATTTCGGTGCTATCGGCATTCGTATCATTATCTCTATCGAATTGACCTATCAAGCCGGTGTACTTTTAAACTAATGGCGAATGCGTGACAGCTCCAGCTGGTCAAATGCGTCAAAACATTATTTCGTATGCAGGGACGGTCGTAATGTTACGACTCCCTTATCGTGCATTTAATCAGCTGGAGCTGTCATGCATTCGCCATGATTTTATTATTTTCCTTTTAAATGTTTGATATGTTATTTCTTTTAATGAGTCTAGAGTAATCTTGGTAATTTTGAGTGCCAATTATACTTATGGTTTTATTAAAAGTGTTTTTGGTCAATTAATTTCATTTACATTTTTACAAATTTCGATATATTTGTACAATATGTACAGTTCTAAGCATATTATGTCTTTCAAAAATTAAAATTTTATTTTTACCTTCTTTCAATCAGTCTCATCAACCTATTTTATCTCTCACATAGGCATTCAATTTTTGTTTGCTTGCTAAAAATAATAGTAAGGTTCAATTAATGTTTAATATTTTTCTTCTAGATTACAAATTTGCTGTTTTTTAACACATTTTGAAAGTCTGAAATTAAAAATAATGATTTTGTCGTACTACCATTGACTACACCCTTTTCTGTTTATCATTTTTAGTTAGTTTCACAAGCATACTCGAGTATGGTATTAACGCAGGAAAGTGCCAGTACTTCAGCAATTGCACAAGCTAATTTTTGGGACCCACCTTCGAAGAGCGAGTTAGGTGGTGGCAGCAGCCAGACTATGGAACAACAAGATGATAGAGTCAACCAACTTCTTAAGTAAGACTATTAAGTTTACTCAAACATATTTCAAAAATAAAAAATGCTCATTTACACCAAAAATGTTTAAAACATTTGGCTATATAATAGTCAAGTGCAAAAAAATTTCAAAATAAAAAAAAAATTATTTTTAAGTGTGTGTTGGAGAACTTAGCTTATTTTGATCTCGCTTTTTATGGCGAAACTTTTTTCATTGAATGTTTTTAATTTTACTATTTTTTAAGGGAATAATAATGATAATTACTTGAAAAGGTATCCTGCTCCATTCGCGTAAGTTTGGAAAATGATATATTTTTCTGAGATATAAAAATATACATTTCATTATTTAAAAAAATAAGTGCATCTAGGTACAAGCTTAGAAAACCATTTGTAAGGTGCTAACATCTCCCCTTATTTTTTCTTTGCAGGGCTTTATATGAAAAAATCGTCTTTCTAGAACAAAAAACACGAGAACAAGACATCATAATAGCCAACATGTCAGAGCAAATTTCTTCTTACAACCTGACAATAACAAAATTTCAACAACGCTACTGTCAGGGGTGTTACATTTGGCATTTTAACGATTTTAAAACAAAAATTAATGCCATGAAAGAAAATGTGAGGCTCATGCACTACAGTCCTGGGTTTTATACTTCACCTTACGGTTATAGGTAAGTTACTTAAGATACTCAAATTAAAGAGATAAGATAATATTGTTGCATTGGATAGGTAAAAATGTTTTGACAATTTCCTCAAGCTTTGAGTATTTTTTGGTAAATTTTGAGTGTTGGTGACTAAAATTTTTGACAGTTTATTTTACACTAGGAAACCAATTTTCATCCATTTAGTAACACAAACTCGTCGACGTATTAACTTAGTAGTACATCGATGTAAAAATCTATGATTAATCAAAAATACCAAAAAGTGCCTAAAATCATGTAAAAAAACAAAAAGTGGCTATAGCTCAGCCAACAAATATTTTGTTTTAACTGCTGCCCAGGTGGTTAACATACAAACAAAAAATCAGAGGTAAGAGGACAGGTCCTCTTAAATAATTTTGCTCGATTTAAATTATTTCATTAAACAACGGGAAATGCCCTGTCAGTGGTTTTTGTTTTTCGGGTCAGTTTTTTGTATGTTTTCCCGTTTTTTTTAAACGTTTAATCGCGATTAAATTTAGTTTAGAACGTGTTTGATCATAATGAACGTAAAATACCAAGATGTCACATTCTAACGTCGATTAAAACTTTAATCACGATTATGCGGTGCACATAGGGGTGGAAATTGAATAAATTATTCTAAGATAATTAAAAAAAAATTTTTGGGTAAGGTCACAAACAATTAACAAAACTTCCCTCGCTTATGTCAAGAACACAAATCGAGTTAAAGGATTCTCGCTTGCTACGTTGTCGCGTTCGATTCCCGTCGGTTGCAGAGGTCGGGTGTTGCAAGACATTTTAGAGGATTATCCTTTGGGAGTGTAAAATGTAATATTGTCCCCGGTCTGGGGTTCAAGGTGCTCGAGGACCGGTCCCAATTGGCCTTAGTAGCGTAAAGTGGACCGTATCAAATGAACACAACAACAACAATCTCTAATTTCGTGGGTAGACTGTAGTTGAACATTTGAAAAGAAAAATTTGGAGGGGTCTAAAAGATTTTTAAAGAAATTTGGAGGGGGGGGGGGCTACAAAAATTTTCGGAGGGAGGGAGATTGAAAAGTTTTTAAAAAAATTGTGGTGACTGAAATTTTTTTTTCAAAATTTGCGGCGGGGGGGGTCAAAAATCTTTTAAAAAGATTTTGGGTAAATTTCAAAAATGTTTAAAAAGAATATTGGGGAAGGGGGGGGGGGGCGGGGGGGGGTCTTGTAAACAATTTGAAGAATTGGGGGGAGGAGAGAGTTGAAAAAGGAAAAAAATAATGTGGGGGGGAGTAAAAAGTTTTTTTTTATGTATATAATATGTATTACGCACACAGCCATAAAAAATAGGTTGGTGACATTTAATATCTCTTGAGGGGGGGCCGGCGGGCGGGGAGAAAAAAGCATGGCAGATATTATCCGCAGGTTTTGGAAAATGACCATGCGAAATCAAGTTGAAGTTGGTTGTGGACTTTCATCAGAGCTATAGAGCAACACTAATTTCTATTTTTTTTTTCACTTCTTCCACTTTTTACGTGACCTTTTTGTATGAAGCAGCAGTAAAACAACAAAAAATAAAGATAAGATGATGATACGGAAAAATTAAAAATTCCAATACCGTCGCTACTAATTCCACCATTTTTTAAAATAATTCCACAAATTCCAATTCCAATTCAACCAGTTCCAGGTCAATTCCATAAATTCCGTAAATTCCAACAATTTAATTCAAATTAATATATTTTTTTTACTAGCTGAAAACCCCGCAGCTGCGCCTGCGATTTTACCCTTTTTTCCCGTTTTTCTTGCTTTAAATGATTATAACTTTTGACCCCGTGAATCGATTTTGATGAAATAAAGCCTATGTTCTGCCCAGGTCTCCAAGGAATCCGGTAGTGGTGGTCCCTTTAGTGGTTTTTGCGTTATGTTGGAACAAACAAACAGACAAACATTCTAATAATTGAATTTTTGATATCTTTATGGTTTGGTTAGCAATCAAAACCAAAAATATAGTAAAAAAGTAAACGTTTATAAGCACTGCCTTTTCAGGTATTATTACTAACTAACGCAGCGTATCTGCCTGCCGCACGGAAGGTCCCGGGTTCGAATCCCGGCTAGGTGCATGGATATTTTGTGTTTGTATTTCACTTTGCAAAAACTCCGCTAGCACTGGGCAATTGATCCTGTAATGGATGGAAAATCCCAAAAAAAAAACTATTACCAGTTGAAAATGGCATTGTTCTTGTCGATATAATTAACCTAACCACTAGGTTTGCTTTTTTACTTTATTTTTAATCTTTTTTGTTACTTCCTTGTAATAATCCTTAAGGTTTGATAGGAAATAAACAATTTATATATATAATGGTTATTTGACTTTTCAGAATGTGTATAAGGATAAATTTGTCTCCCAAAGATCCAAACTATTTAGCTATCATTCTTCACGTGATGAAATCAGAGCATGATAATGCTTTAGACTGGCCCTTTACTGGAAGGTTAACAATTACAGTAGTCCACCCAAGGTAAGTCTTTTTTTTCAATTAGTTACATTTATCATTATTTAAAATCTTTGGCAAATGCAAAAAAATATAATAACAAGTTAAGTTAGTGTATATTTTTTTTGGCTTTACTTTTTTAGTCAGTCATATCGAAATATAAAAGAAACCATGATGACCCGTCCAGAATTAGCAGCGTTTAACCGCCCTGTTCAAGATATGAACCCAAAAGGGTTTGGCTATACAGAATTTGTGTTGTTAGAGGAACTGATAGTCCAAGAGTTTGTTGAAAGTAATCAACTTATTATTAAAGTTAAGGCACAGCCTGTTTAAAAAAAATGTGCCAAATTTCCATAAGGTATTAGTTTAGTTTTAATTTTGTTTTGGCGAACAACGGTTATAAGCTGATGTGTTTTTATAGTATTGTGAATTTTTTGAGTCTGAATTTCAGGCTGATACCATAAGGAGTTTAATTAAAATCAGTCTCTTCCAAGAGGTGTTTAGGTCAGGTCGGGTCAAGGGGGGGGGGGGGGTGAAAAACATAAAAAATCATAATTTTCAAGAAATTTTTTAAAAGTTATTTTAGAGCCTTAGTTCGTGAGATATATTACAAATTTCAAAAATAACACAGGGTTAATGTTCGGGAATTAATTATCTACATATTTCATATCTATGTACAAAAATTCACATTAAAATAGTTCTGAAATTGAGACGCAAAAAGACAGTTTGTGTTCCATCCATTTTATATTTTTACTTGGCATTTTTAGATAATAGATATTTTAAGACGAAAACAATTAATATTTTTTGTAAATGTAGTGCAATGTTGTTAACTTTTTTGATATAAACTTGTTATTCAAATATTTTATTATGTATTATTATATGTCTAGAATTTTTAAAACATGTTAGACCCGGGTCATTTCTTATGAAATCAACCAAAAAAAAAGGGAGGTTTGGCAGACCATATTTTGTTTCTGGGTATTTCGCCAAACTATTTACAAAATTTCAAGATGGAGATTTAATGGGTCTATCAAAAAAAAAATATTTTAAAGTTTGAATTAAAAAAAAAATCATGATCATGTGATACGTGTACTTCATTAAAATGACCTTTAAAATACCTTTAAAACAAGCTATCACTTACTTTTGTAGTATGTATAGTTCCCAAGATATTCATACTACTTTGATTTTTTTTTGATGAACCCATCAAGTCTCCATCTCCATTTTTAACAGTGTTAAAAGTCAAAGTCAGTCTTTTCAAAATATCTACCTTTTACATTTACTATTTTATACCTTTTTCTACACTAAATAAATTAAAAATCGGTAACCATTTCGAAGCTGAGGGACAGAGCTACAAGAAAAACAATAATTAGATGTGGACGTGGACTTTTTAGAAGATGTCAAAATTTAAATGGTAATGGATGTCAGTCACAGTGTTTTTAAAATTATTTCGATTCAAGGAGATGGAAACTGCCTGTTTCGTTCTGTAAGCGAGTTTGTTTTTGGAAGCCAGGATGATCATCTAAAAGTAAGAAAGGAAGCTGTTCAGTACATTTTAGACAAATAGGCAAGATTTTCAAAATTTTCAAGTAAATGTTACTAGCAAAGAGGAATATGGATCCAGGATGTCTAAATCAGGTACTTTTGGCACTGATTTTGAATGTTTGGCGATTTCAGAAATATACAAAATTAACTTCTAAGTGTATGTTTCAAAGGAAAATTCAAAAAAAAAAATATTTGTTACAGAAAATAGCCCATTATTATGTGTTAGCAAAAATCAGTTTAACTCATCAATTTTTGTAATTTTTTTTGGCAATCCAGACTCTGGACATTATAATTTAATTGTACCATTACAAGAAAACTTTTGTTTATCATGCGATAAAATTTTCAAAAACAAGACTGGATTAAATATTCACAACCGTAGAATTCATACCGAAAATTGTTCTCAAAATTCTCACTGCATCCCCGACGTGGTTTCTTGCATCGATGTATCTTTAGAAAATTCTCAGAATTTATTAAAAAGTAAGTGCAGTCAATGTGACAATTCCTATACAAGCAAAAGCAGCCTGAGTAAACACATTAAATCAAAGCACAAGAAAAATAATTTACAAGAAGATCATGATTTTTCCCAGGATATATCGTCTGATTCGAATGCAGTCAATGTCTTTTTAAGTTCTCTAAAATCATCAGTACCAGTAATAAAACGAATTCCAAAAGGTGCCCGCCCATTAGTTGCGGAAGAACTCACTTCACTCCTAAAAGATTGTGTTTCAAAAAACAACTTCCAAGCATCTCTTGACATTTGCATATGCCGTTCTCAGATTACCGAAAAAATCCAAACAAAATGCATCGAGATCTCTAACAACATTGATAAAGGACAATTTAAATATTTGGAAAGATAAGAAACATTTACCATTACAACCATTTATGGATTACCTTAAAACGAATCAACTTCAGAAGAAACAAAACCTTTTAAAAACAAATTACCTCACAAAGAAAGTTGAGACAAAAGTTTCTGAGGGAGATATCAGAGGAGCGATTCGTCTGTTATGTTCTGAAGATACCTTGGCTTTGCAAAATGATGAAACATACAACAAACTTTTAGAAAAACATCCACGCCATGAAGATATGCAAATTTTCCCCGAAGATGTCCCGAATGAGTACAATAGTTTTGATTTTATTTATTCAAATATTAAAAAATCAGTTTTTTCTTTTAAACCGGGTTCTGCGGCAGGTCTAGACGCACTGAGTCCGCAACATTTAATTTTGAATGACGAACTAGGTACATTTTCTTCTTTAAAGTATTTTACCCATTTTTTACGGAGCTTCACTCTGCGCTTTAAATAAAAAAGATGGAGGAATGCGTCCCATTGCAGTCGGTTTATGCTTTCGTAGATTAGCAGCAAAATTAGTTTGTTTTTCAATTTATGAAACTTTAGGCAATTTGCTTCGTCGAACTCAGTTAGGTTTTGGTACCAAAAGCGGATGCGAAATAATTAGCTACTCGGTCCGCCGATTTTTGTCCTTTCCCCAAGTTACAGAAAAAATTATTTTGAAAATAGATTTTTATAACGCCTTTAATATGATCAATCGAGAAATTGTATTATCACAAGTTAACAAGCACATACCACAATTTTTCAGTTTCATTTCACAGTGTTACAGAAATCCTTCATTTTTATCATTTGGAGAAAAAAACCATTTTATCACAAAGAGGAGTCCAGCAAGGTGATCCTTTAGGTCCACCACTATTCTGTTTATCTTTACATTCTATAATTTCAAAATTAAAATCTGATATCAATTTATGGTATCTTGATGACGGAACTTTACTATTACTCAAATATTGATAGTTTATCAAAAGTTGATCTTGAAAATCTTACCCTTTTAGGAGTACCTTTCTTTGAAAAGGAAATTGGCAAAAATTTTTCCTCAAAGATTGATGTTTTTACAAAATTTTCCGACAAACTTTTATCTCTAAATTCTCATACTGCCTATTATTTATTAAAACATTCATTTTCGATTCCAAGAATCACTTATTTACTTCGGACAGCGCCATGTTGGAGGATGCTGGAATGTTTAGAAAAATTTGACGATCTACTGAAATTTAGTTTAGAAAATATTATAAATTGCAAAATTGATTCGAATGCTTGGTCACTGTGTATTCTTCCAATTAAATTAGGTGGTTTAGGAATCAGAAATAGCTCATCTCTTTGCTACTCAGCTTTTCTTGGTTCTTTGAATGATTCATCATATCTTTTTCCACAAATTCTTCCTGAGGAAATTATTTTGCATCCAGACTTTGCTTTGATCGAAGCATCAAATAAATATCAAAATTTAACAGGCATTTCGGATACTTCTAATTTAAAATCACAAAGAGATTTCGATACTGCAATGTGTGATGTATTCTTTCAGCAAATTTTTTTATCTTCAAAATCTCAACTTGATCAAGCACGTCTTCTAGCTCTTAATGAGCCCGAGAGTAATGCGTGGCTTAATGCTTTGCCCTCTTCTTCTTTAGGAAATTTATTGGATGACTCGTCTTTTCGTATTTCTGTCGCTCTTCGTCTTGGTCTTTCTGTTTGCGAGTCTCACACCTGCATTTGTGGCGAAATAGTGAGTAAATTGGGTCTTCATGGCCTTAGCTGCAAAAAAAGTGCAGGTCGATGGACCCGTCACAGTTTTTTCAACGACATTATAAAGAGGTCTCTGGTTTCAGCAGAATATCCAGCGAAACTAGAACCGTCCGGTATTTGTAGGTGTGACGGAAAACGGGCAGACGGGATCACTTTGATTCCTTGGAAGAAGGGAAAAACTTTAGTTTGGGATGCCACCTGCAGAGACACGCTTTGCAGCTCCTATCTTGGTAAAACTTCTCATAAATCGGGGGAAGCGGCTAAGATAGGAGAAATACAAAAAAGGACAAAATATGAAGAGCTAGAAGACAGAGGATTTTTGTTTTATACTTTTGCAGTGGAAACCCTAGGTCCATGGGGTGATGAAGCTAAAAAATTAATTTCCGAAATAGCAAAAAAAATTGAAACAAAAAATGTTAGAAGTTTCATCACCCAGCGGATCAGTATCGCCATTCAAAGGGGGAATGCGGCCTCAGTGCTGGGGACTTTACCCAAAGAACAAGGATTGGAAGAAGTTTTTTATTTATAGGTTTTTTATGATTAATTTTAATTTTGATTTTTTTTTAGTTTTAAATCAATTTTTACAATTTTATAGCTATATATTTTTAACATAGTATTTAGTTTAAAAGCTAAATTGTTTACTAATATTTAATAAGGTTAAATTATGCGTTTTTTACACAGTTTAAAAAAAAATGAAAAATGCTGTTTGTTAAAAATTAAAGTTTTTTTTATTTTCAATTTTTTTTTCAAACAAGAAGTATATCATGTGATACATCATTTGAAAGGTATCTAAAATACCTTTAAAACGTGCTATAACCCATTGTCCTAGTTCTTTAGGTATAGGTTTAAGCAAAATGGTAGTTTGTTTTGATTTTCAAAAATTAATTTAAAAAAGTAATGGAAAAAAATTTTCAATTTGGGATTTTTCATTCCCTTTATGGGTAGAATAAATATACCAAAAATTATCAAAATCGGGCAGATGGTCTGCCAAACCTCTGGTTGATTTGATTTGAAATGATCCAACCAGCAGATCTCAGGTATTTACAGGAGGGAGTAAGTGACAAAAAATCCTAAAATATTTTCTTTAGTTTTTTAAAATCGGCTGTCATTTAGTTGAAAAACTAAAAAATTATCAAAAATATGCATAAACCACTGGATAAAATTTCTACTTGTAATTCCATGGGGATGTATGCCACCATACCATAGCAGTTTGCAAAGGTGTCTGAATAAGCCATTCTTTAAAAATTAATCTCTTTTGGTAACATACAAATATTTGCTTTAAAAATCATAGGTACTTATATTTGACTAAAAAAAATTTAACAAATAACCTTAGTACTTATGATTATATTGGGCAATGAACAACTCTGGAGGCACATAATCTTCATCATACTTAGCTTTCAATTTCTTCTTTTTCTTTTCTTCAGTTTTCTTTGGCAAATGCTTTTCTTTCTCTTCCAGCTGTATATCTATTTGCTCTTCATTTTCAAAGAACCACAGTTTCTGTTCCTTTCTTTTAATTTCTTTTTGTAATTGTTTTATATCTGCTAGTCTCTTCTTCCTTTCAATTTCTTTTTTTTCTTCCTCTATTGCTTTGATCCTTCCTTCATCCCATTGATTGAAAACTGTGCATTGTTCTAAGATATCTCTCTCTGAAGTCTCTTGATAGGCCTTTTTAACAAACTCTTCTAGATGCTCATTGACATTTACAGATTTTGTTTTTATGCTTTGCACAACTGGTTTTGCTTCATTTTCTTGTGGTAATAAATCTAATATTTCCTTTATTAGAGGATCCTGTAGTTTTTCAGAAAATTCTTTAACTTTTTCAGTTTTTCCATAGAGTGCCTGGCCCAAAATATAAAATGACTGATGCACAGTGTTGCTTTTTCCTTTACAGATAGCTACAAATGTTTTACCAATTAATTTATTTGGGTCCCTTAAATCAAAGTGATCATCATCAAATGGATTTCTTAAATACTTCACCCTTATTTTCACCTCTTCTTCAGGTTCTTCCGGAGGTGTATGCTCAATCCAACCCTCTGGTTTTAATAAATAGTTGTAGCAGTGTAAAAGTGATAAAGCACAAGTTAAGGGGTGTTCTACCTCTTCCTGTAACATCAAAAAACTTGCTACATGAGCGCCATAAGCAAAATCCTTGGATTTCCAAAATTTATCTAATAATAAATTAGCTGTATAGTAGTCCAAAAACAAGCCATAGTTTAATCTGTCATCCAGAACTTTGACAAGATCCTGGTTTTTTCCCCATTTGACAAGGGCTCTTACAATAGCATGTGAGGTAGAGTTCAATGTTCTGCCAGTTTCTGGGACCATACGAAGTTTGTGGGTTAGGTCTAGGAGTTCATCAATATAGGAGACATCCTCTACTTTGTTTGCAAATAGGTCAAATCTGAAAAAAGACAAATTTAGATAATAATTTTAAAGACCAAGATTTGTAGGTATAAGGCCCATATTTGTAGTTGTTCTTAGCTTCCTCCTTATTTGGGTAATGCAAATTCTCATGGCTGCCAATGTTCATGGGCAAAGGAAAAAAGAAGCCCTGATGAACAACTATAAATACAGAAATTACTAGCCGAGTTATAATTCTATAAAAGAACATACTTAACAGGGCTTATGCATCGATCTTTTTGAAAACTCTGATCTAGTTCGTAATAGAGTTCGTCCAAATTAAAGTTTTTCAATATGGCATTGTTTAGTCTGCGCTCCCAGACTTCTTCACAGTAGTAGGCCTGAGACAAAAAGGTCCTCAGGTTTAGGGCCTTCTTCTCAAATCTCTCTAACAAAGCACGTTTCGCTACAGTGTTCAGTAGTTTAAACATTTTCTTTACTTGTCGGTAAATTGGACTTTTTCGAGTTTTTAATTTTTTTTTTCGTAAACTTTGAGGTTAAATCATGAGCGAGAATTTAGCAACCAAAAAAACTCCTTTGATTCTGGTTGGCCTGTAAAGTTTTATAAATATGAAGTTGGCAAAGAATAATCAGCTGTTCCCGGACTTAACCTCACTTCCATTTTTTGCTTGTGGGGGTTTCTCGATTTCGTCATCAAGTTTTTTTGTAATAATTCACTTTTACTCATAGCAAAACTAGTATTTCTTGCTAAACAGACCCAACTCAGGTCCATATTCTGTGCTTTTACTCAAGAAAGGATTTCGAGCATTCACGTTACGTGTACGGTTGCATATTGCATCAGCAAAAGCACATCTTTCAGAAACTCGAAGAAAGTGAGCTGTATGGTTGTTTGTGAACGCGTGGTCTAATAGCTCTATAGACGAGAAATATTTACGGCATTTTTTGCCAGTTAATTAGTTTTTTTATAAGGGCCTGTTTATAACACTTAAATAAGTTTTATTATTTGCCTATCTTTAGTGCTGTTTGTTATAATCATTACAATATGTCCAATAAAGAAGTTCTGGAGAAGCAAATTAAGGAACAAGGTGATTTGGTCAGGAAGTTGAAAGCAGCTAAGGAAACCAAGGACAAGGTAAATTAATAATTAATAAATAAATCTGGTTTTAATGCATTTGGATAATGGTTAAATTAGGTATTGAAATGAAAATTCCCTAACTAACCTGGGTTTAATTAACTCAATGTCTCAGCAATCTTTTAATCAAGCTTTTAATTTAAATCAAAGGACAAACCAAAACCAACTCTAGTACAAGCCAATCAGCTCCTATTATTTCAGTGTTCTTTTATGGACCTTTGCCACCATTTTGACAGATAAACTAATGGATTTTGTGTCAACTTCCCTGTGAAAATGACAGCAAAGGTGGATAAAAGAACACTTAAATAGGTTCTTAAAACACTTCACTGGTAGGAGTTTTTTGGCCTTCAGTAGACTTGGTGCTGGACAAACTATACTAATTCTTTAGGGTTCCAATGGCTTGCCCCTACCAAATATCAAAATAAATCCAAGATTTCTGTCAATATTAGAGATCTACTTAACAGAACGTAGTTACTTAACCGATTTTCTCCCTACCAAAGCTGACTCTACCCTTTGCGATTGCATCAAAGAATCTAGCAAGGAAAGCAGTAATTTTCTAGAGAATTATATTCATGTTAAAAGATGGTTTTATCACATAGAAAGTTTTTCCAAGAGTGAAAGAAGTAAATTTAAGGAGTATGATAAAGAGAAAATTAAAGAATTGTTTAGTTACCAGGTATTTTTTGTGTAACAACTGCATGCATGGGTTTTTGCAAGGTTTTGGTAGTTAGATGGTTAAACATATTGTAACCAAAATCTGCCTATTTGATAGATTTTTATAAGTACTTTTAAACCCATGTGTTGCAAAAATTTTATTATTTGATTTATGTTAGTCAAAACATACTTTAATTCTAAAAAATCCTTACAGGTGTCAGAATAGGCAGGTTTTGGCAAAATCTTAAGATGAGTTTGAGGGCGATTTTGCAAGTAACACACAACCTTAGGCTTGCTAGGTCAATATGCATGACCTCAGTACAGTATAACAAAACTCACCAGGTCAGTTTAGGTTTTATTGGCTGTAGATTTATATTTGTGCTAAAATATTTAGAACCCACTACTTTGTCTGCTTTTTTTACTTATTCATTTTCTTTTAAATAGTTTTTTTTTACAGAGGAACTGTTTATCTTGATTTTAGATAGCAGAAGAAGTAGCCAAATTATTGGAACTAAAAACACAGCTTTCAGGAGATGGAGATAACCATCCTCACACTCAAAATGTCAATCAAAAATTTACCCTTAAAACCCCTAAAGGTAGGATATACTAAATTTACTCTTTTGAATTTATAGTATTTTCATTGTGAATTTTTTTTAAAACTTTGCAGGCACTAGGGACTATTCCCCAGAACAAATGGCTCTTCGTTTAAATGTCCTAAATAAAGTTATTGGAGTATTTAAAAAACATGGAGCTGAGACCATTGATACTCCAGTTTTTGAACTAAAGGTATGTTTTTATAATTTGTTTTTTCCTTTTTTTTTAAACTACTCCCTCAAATCTCCTTTTTTTTACATTTGCTCCCTATCTTTAGCATTTTCAGATTAAAAAATGATACCTATATTTAATTTGCAATGTAATTATTCTCCAAATTGGGTGAAATTAGTTTAAGGCTTAGAACATTGAACTACTAGAAGGAGCTTTTTTTCAGACCTAGGGCAGGGTGTTTGGATTCAACATCTTCATCCCATTGTTGTCATGTTAACCTAATATGTTTTCCCCTGTTTTTAATATTATTTAAAATACCTTCAATAATTTTTAGTTCCGTTTAATTAAATGGTCTAGATATAGTAATAAAAATCTATTTTTCTATAAAAAAAAACCTAAAAATGTATTCAAGTAGGATGTACACCTATAAAAATAAGAAAAAGGTGCTATGGAAACACACAGATTTCCTGCCTTTGTTTACCAAGAATGGCCAAATATGACAAATTCTAACCTAATATTTAGTTAATATTTTAATTTAACGTACCTGTGAAACGAAATACTGCGGTCCCCCGGCTTCGGTTTTAACTTGCATATAATAATACACTTCGGAACCATTTTTTTCCACAAAATTTTCACAAAAATATCAAAAAAACACTATTGACAAATGCCGAAACTTTCACTTTCAAAACAATAATGACATTGCCAAGTTGACTACAAATGTTAAATTTTCAAAAAACGTCGAAAGTTTTAAATAGGTTGTGAGTATTATATATTGTGTATATTAGCTTTTTCAAACATATATCTTAAACATCATTAATTAACTAATAAATAAGCTTCAAAACTTAATCCAAATTTAATAATTTTTTTGGTGCATAATTTTGTTATTAAAATTGGCAACACAGATTTCTTTCTCCCCTTTTCCCACTGTAGATGTTGCACTCAAACAACCAGTATAACCAGACAAACCAGACTCCTTCTAATAGTTCAATGTTCTAAGGTTTAAGGGTTATTTACAATCCTGTGATTGAATCGTCTTAAATAAATAAAGTCTTTATTAAGCATTGAAGATTTTAGAAAAAAAAATATTGATAGGCAAAATCTAGCAAAAAGATGCTGAATTAATTCAAAAAGATCCACCAAATTTTAAATAAACTCAATGAAGATTTATTATATTTTTATTCTCAGTAGTATGGCTACTATAAAATTAATTTCATTTTATACTTTTTTGAATTCTGTTTTTGTCAAAAAGTTTTTAATTGTTGGTGCATATGAAACACTTGCTTTAAATGGTCGTTATTTTTTTTCTGGGAACTGACTTTACAGTAATAGGCCTATGAAGTCCAAAGAATACAATAGTGAAATTCTCATCAAAATCCATTTTGTTCTTACTAATTTTAAGCAAAATTGAATGTAACAAACTATAGTGAGATAAATAAACCTTAGTACAATAGGTTGGAGCTGTCAACTCCATATCATTTTAAATCTGACTGAAAAACCTTAATCCTAAACCCTTTTCTCTTCTTGAGAACCTGTCAACTTCATGATTTTTGAAATTTGATCAAAAATTCATTATCCTTGACTCCATAATCTACTTTTAAATGTAATGCGTAGGACTCATAATCTATCTTGTCTTTTTATATGCTGTGAAAGTGTTTTTTTTTTTAATAAAAAAAGACCACACTCTAGAGATTTCATCGAATATAAAAAAAATAAAGAAATTTGGTTGAGGGTTTAAAAGTTATGCTGAAAATCAAACCCTTCACAGGTGTAATGAGCCCAGAAAAGCTGCCCAAGGTTCCGAATTGAAATCAGTAAGCAGTAAATTATAATCTTGTCTTTCTTTAAGTTGGTTAAAAAGTTGTCATCTCTCCTTTTTTGTTGCATAATGAAAAAACTCATTTTTCATTATTTTTATTTCCTAAAATACTCCCTATTTTTACTAACCAAGTCTAAAAATTTCCTATTTTAATAGTTTTGGGTCCCTAATTTCCTAATATATTAGACTTAACACGCTACAAGCTCTGTACTGCATTATGAATGGTTTACAAACTTAAATGGGTGATATGTCCCAAAAGTCAAAACAATTATTGTTTCATTTACTATGTTTATAAATGGATGATCTACTAAATCGCCTGACGCAGGAGGGATTTGACGCACAAGCATATGCGGACGACGATGTAGTGAAAGTTAACGGCCGCTTTCTAGGCACAGTCTGCGAAAGAATGCAAAGGGCGGTAAGAATCATAGAAGATTGGTGCAGGCAGAATGGTCTTTCAGTGAATCCTGAAAAGACCGACATGATCCTATTCACCAGAAAGAGGAAACTAGAGGGATTCAGAGCTCCCATAATATATGGCAGACCCCTAACTTTGGTATCACAACTTAAGTATTTGGGGGTGACACTGGACAAGGGACTCAAGTGGAGAGAGCATGTTGCCAGAACGACTGTTAAAGTCCAGGCAACATTGTGGCAGTTGCGCCGAGTGATCGGTCGAACTTGGGGCATTAGCCCGAGGATCCTACACTGGATATACACGGCCATCATGGGTCATTCCATATCAAATCAACCAAAAAATCACAAAAATTTTACGCGACCAATTCCAATTTTGATGATTTTTGGTATATATTTTCTTCTTACCATAAAAGTTGAAAATGCAAATTTTTAGATTTTTTTGATTCGTAGTTTTTTTTTTTAATTTTTCAAAATAAAAAAGTCAGCATTTTGACCTTAACAAGAATGTACAATACTAGCAATATCTCGAGAACCACTTACACTAGGAAAGTAATAAATGGCTCATTTTAAAGTCATTTTGAAGCTCTTTTTTATGAAATATCACAACATAATTTTAACAAAAAAAAAAAATTGAAAATAAAAAATTAAAAAAAAAAAATTGAAAAATTCAAAAAGGCCATTTTTAATTTTTTTGAAAAAAATATATAATTTTGGTCAAAGTGTTACTTAATTATCCACAAAATTTTATGATGGAGAAATGATGGGTTCAATGTCAAAAAAAATATCAAAAATATTAAGTACATTAAAAATCATGCATTTAAAAAAATAAACATATTTTAGGAGCACCAATAGTGCACTGGATATTAAAATAAATAAATTTGTTGGATGGATACAGGTTTTAAAAAATACCCAGAGGCTTTATCTACAAATTATTTTATTTTAAACTCGCAAAAGAAATAAACAAACTTTTCTACTTCGTTGATAAAAATTAGACAGAAAACACTAAGACTAACTATATACCTTAAATTTATTTTTTTAACTTTCTTTTAAGAATTTCTGATGAATCTGACATTTCTTTTTTGCTGACATTGTAAGTTCTGCCAGTAGCAGTGTTGGGTTCAACTTTTTTTATAAGACTTTCTGGTTTAATAATTAAAATATCTTGAGGTGTTGGCTAAAAAAATGATGAGGCAGGTCCTCGTGGATGAAGAAAGCTTACTTTCAGTTCTCCGCTCTCATTATTTTTCCCCAAGACACAAGCCAGCCACCAAGCACTGTCATATTCTACAGTGACAAACCCTGACTCGATATTTTGCAAAATAATGCTTCCACCTTTAAAAAGATTATGTGTTTCGACCTCTAAGCATGTAGAAAACTGTTTTGCCAAAAACGTGTTTTCTGTAAGAGGAATTACAGCATAAATTTTTTGTGTCCCCGGTATTGTTAAGACTTCCGCAAATCTTTTATTCAAAATTATTTCATGATTTGTATAATCTGCTTCTGTGCAATATTTAAAATCAATGCCAGATATGTTTTCTTCACACCAAGTAAACAATTGTAGAGGTGTCATTATTTGATTGTCATAGGGCCTCTGCAAACTGGCTTTGGCAGCAAGTCTTTTAACAGTTCCTCCCAAGCCATCGCAGGCACTTTTGCCATGCGAGGTGGCAAAATAATGCCACTCTGCTTCAACACCAAAATCTTTTTTATGCAGGCATATATTCAGAAAATTCTTTTTGTTTTTGTACTGCGCAGCACATCCATCCGAAAAATAAAAAATTTTGTTAAGTTCTGGTATTTTGATTTTTAAATCAGGCATTAATTTTTTTAAAAATAAATGAAATGCAATTGTATTATGTGTCAAGCTTTCCGAAATAAACACATAATTCAGGTTGTGTAGTTTACCATCACTTAGAAAATAAATGGCAAAAGGGTGGAGGGTTGCCTGGCTGTTATTCCAATGATAAGACTGGACTTCATCTTGCATAACAAAGGAATAATTTTCCGCAAAGTCGCAAGTGATCAAAGACTCTCCAGGTTTAAGGTTAATTTTTATTTCATTGTATCTATCTTTTTGCATTTTTGCAATAAAAGAATGTGATTTAAGTTTTACAAGATCATCAGTAAATTCCTGGACAAAATGATCACTTTTCTTAACAACGGTTTCCATAGTACACCTATCTACTGAGACCCACTTTTTAAATTTAAAAAATTTAAATTCTTCCTCAAATTTTTCTATTAACGTATTTTTAAACTGTTCTACTCCAGGACATTGCTTGCATCTATTGCTTAAAAAACAGTCCACTGAAGGTGGATTACACATTAGTTTATAAAGGCAATCATGATAAGATATTGCAAGAGGCCTGTTATTTTCATCATATAGCTTATTTAATTTGGAGCCATTGAGCATTAGTTTTATATTTTGATGTATAGTACATACACATACAGTATGAGTCCCACTTTTTCCTGCCAGTATACAGTTTTTGGGTCGCAGTTCACAAAATTTTGAAAACCCAATTTTTTCATTGGGGTACTCAGTTTTAAACAATGCATAAATTTCTTTTAAATTAGCTAAGACTAATTTTTTTTGTACATATTCTTTTTCAGCTCCATATTTTCTGATAACAACATAATCTTTTTTACCTGGCATGGTCCTGCTAATGTCATCCCTTTGGTAAAAATCTACCACTATTTGGGCCACTCTATCACTAAGGGTCTTTCCCGGTTTGGGGTTAGGAGAACATAATATCCCATTGTCCTTAACTAACTGTTTTACAGCTCTGGCCAAATATTGAGAAACTCCAAATTCTTCTTCAATCTTCTTTCTACTCCAACTTTGAGGTAAACATGATAAAACTAGTATTTTCTCACTCCTCTTTTCGGTTTTTAAAAATTTGTTCTTTAACTGCTTAATCATTTCACTTTCGTCACTCTGGCATTCCTTTACTAGCGTTGAATCTGATTCCTTTGTAAATGCTTTCGCAATTGTATGCTGTACAATATCAATTTTTTCTTTGTATACATTTTTTCTTTTAATCGGCGACACACCAAGAAGCTCCAATGACTTGTTTAAAAGAGTAAATGATTCAGCAGGATCTTGAAAATCTGGATCATTTTCTGGAACTTGACTGGGTCTAAAAAAATTTAAAAAGTTAGTTTTTTATAAGAACTTAAAAAGGGGGTAACAGCTGACCCAAAATGTGTACATAATGCCAAGAAATTTGTACATAATGTCTGTATTCTCAAAATGCCATGCAAAATAATGCCATGCAAAATAATACCATGAGATTTTTCCACTCCGTACTTGACGCAATTGGTTTAGTTTATTAATTTTATATTAAAAAATACTATTTGTTACTTACCCTGCCTCATCTTCTTCAGATGCCTTAAACTCCTTTGAAAGCTTTAGTCTACAACCATCACAGATTTTCATTCCCATTTTGACATTTTTGTAACTGCACATCCACTTGGTCACATTTCTTAATTTCCCAAAATGCTTGATTTTTAACTCTAGTGGATCACAGCACTTTACTTTATATTTAGTCCATCCACTTGCCTCACCCATAGTTGAAACTTTTAAAATTACACAGAGATGACTTCTGATAAACCTTCAGTCGAACTATTATGTATCGATTATTTGGAGCTGTATCAGGAAGATACTTGCCAAAAATTTAAAATCAATTTATGCAGGAATTTTCATGTCAGCAAATCCCCACAATGTACCTAAACAGACCAATAAAATGAAGGAGGTGTGTCCTTAATGTTAAACAGGAATAAACAGGCAGTATTTCACAAAAGTATTGGCAGGTTTATACAGGCATATTTTCCTAAGAATTGGAACATCCAATAGTACGTCTCCGGTGGAAAAGAGGTTTTGTAAGTAAATATTACAATGGGGGGCAATGTTAATCTGATTACTGATACAGAATGAAACGTAGGATATAATTTTTTATTAAATAAAATATTGTTAAATATTTTTATAATATCGCTTTAAACCCCATTATATTCTTCTAATTACCAAAATGCATTGTCTATTTATAGGCGATTTTTCATGCATGTGACATTTTTAATAAATTTTTTCACATTGAACCCATGATTTGTCCATCTCAAAATTTTGTGAATAGTTTAATAACACTTTAAAGAAAATAATATATTTTTTTGAAAAAAATTAAAAATGGCCTTTTTGAAATTTTTCAAAAAAAAAAATCAAAAATTTTTTTTTTTATTTTTTTTTTCAATATATGTTATGCAATATTCTCATATGAAAGGTCTTTATAAGAGCTTTAAAATGAACCTTCACCTACTTTTCTATTATAAGTGGTTCTTTGGATATTCCTAATTTTGTGCGCACATGTTAAGGACAAATAAGTGACTTTTTCGATTTTCAAAAATTAATTCAAAATAAACAACTGGTCAAAAAAGTCTGAAATTTTGGATTTTCCAGTTTTTTGGTAGGAAAAACATGTATACTAAAAATCATCAACATCGGAGATGGTGTGGTAAAATACCCTGGTTGACTTGATATGGACTGACCCTCATAAGACCAAGGATCCAATACGGATCAGTGGTCTGGTGGCCCGCTGTAGAGAAGCTGACCATATCCAAAAAGCTTACGAGCCTGAAAGGGCTCTTCTGCAGAGGAATGTCCGGCGCAATGAGGACAACCCCTATCCACGCCCTGGAAACAATCTTGGCTCTCCCCTCACTTCCAACTTGTATTAAGAAGGAGGCGATGGCGACGCACCTGCGATTAAGGGACCAGGGACTGTGGAAGGGCAGGGAGGAAAGAGAGGGCCATCTAGCGGTCGAGGGACTGGCGACGAAAGAGTTGCCCCTCTCAAGACTGCCAGTGAAAGCACCGCTTAAACCATGGAGGTTCGATAAAAAGTACAAGGTCACAATACCAGAATGGAATGAGTGCAAAGGGAAGAATTCCGAACGGAATTAAGCAGAGAGGCGACGGTCTAGAAGTTCAGAAGAGTTATCCACTTGGAGAACACGCTACGGTGTTTCAGGCGGAGGTGTATGCAACCCTACCTGAGGTCAGAAATGGCAGGAGGGACATATACATATGGTCCAACAGCCAGGCTGCCCTCAAGGTTCTAAGTGTACCCAAAATAGTCAGTAGTCTGGTGGAGGAGTGCGCTGAAGCACTGCAAACACTGGCTCAAGACAAAAGGGTGACACTGATGTGGGTCCCAGGTCATGAGGGAATACCAGGGAACGAGAAAGCGGACGAACTTGCCAGACTAGGGGACGAAACCTAATACATTGGACCGGAACCTCTTCTGGGAATAACAAGGAAACAGGTACAGAGTGAGCTCAAATGGGCGAACAATAAAGTGAAGACGTCCTGGAGGCAAGAGTCAAAGTGCAGACAGTCCAAGCTATTCGTGGATGGTTCAATTGTAGCCAGAACTAAATGGCTCTTAGGCAAGACCCGAAAGGACATTGGACTGCTGACAGGGATGCTGACTGGGCACAATCGCCTGAACAAACATCTGACGCAAATAAGAGTAGCAGGAGATCCCGTGTGTCCCGCTTGCGGGCTCGAAGAGGAATCGGCGCAGCACTTAATAGCAGAGTGCGATGCATATTTGCCAGATCAAGGCAGCTGAAGTGGGGATTTCCCACGATAGAGGAAGAAGAGCTGCACTCGCTCAAATGGGCCGACATACTGAACTTCGTAAAGAAGACAGAGAGGACCGGAGAGAGAGGTGCAGCGGAAGGGCATAGGTGTAAGGAACGGGGTATGGCAGAAAGGGCCCATGAAGAGGCCTAATTGCCAGGCCCATGGGCTACGTTTATACGCACCTAAAAGCGCTTTTATATAAGGACGGTTTTAAATAAAATCGCTTTCTCCGAGTGTTTATACGTCCGTCATTAAATGTCACTCAAATCCAAATGAAACAACTTAATTAACAACAGATATTTCGGAAAACCAGGGTTGAGTATTTCCTTTGGTCAGAAGAAATGCTCTGAAGCCTTTTTAAAGTGTTTATATTATCCTAAAATGGGTTTTAAAGCGATAAACCAGATTCTTAAATCGCTTTAAAATAAAGTCGATTTAGTGCTTAAAACGGTTTTAGTGGTGTTTATATGATAACATTTTTAAACCGTCCTTACATAAAAGCCCTTTAAGAGGCCCGTATAAACAAACTAACTGTTGGTCTAGAATGGGATTTTTGGAAAGCCACCAGGTCTAGTCATAAAGACATAAGTGGTTCTGCACTAATACAAGAATTATAAGAAATAATAGGCATCTTAAATATTGAGACTTCACAGAGGTTAGAAAATAAATGTAATTTAATACTACACTATTACAACTTTTATTGTTAGAAATTGTTTTAAAATGTTAATGAAATAACTAAAACGGTTTATGAAAATCTAGTAAGCTTAAAGCCTTGTCTTTCTTTTTGGTTTTTCACTCGGTTTTTCATGATAGAATTTATTTTTATTTTTGCCTCTTTTTGGTGTAAAAAGGCTTTCCATGTCTAAAATTGTAGAGCTGAAAAAGATATTGATAAACATTTTTCTAAACTCTGTGAATATTTATTCACGGAGGTTAGGATTTTGTGTCTATTGATGTCCATAAAACATTTATAAAAAAATTTTACTTACATTTATAGATATTCTATATAGATATATTCTAAATGGCAAATTAATAAACTTTAACTTCTTACTCGCATCTGTGAATCACATGAATATCTACTGTGTGAAACCTAGGTTTCCTCTGATTTAAAATGATTTAGACGACACTTGTTTAATAAATAAATAAAATATAAACAAAAACGGCTTCACGGAGGGTAAAATCTATTTTTGTAACACCTACATAAATGGTTGTAAAAAATTTTAATTTTTAATAATATTTTAGATTTCGATTAGATTCAATTGCTTTAAATGTGTTTAATTTACTCTGTTAACTGATATTCTTGGTATGCTTTTGCTACCTCAGATATTTGAAAAAATATAGGTCAACTTAAAGAAAGTAACAGTCACAGAGGATAGGTTTTTGGACTTTTAAAACATTGTAAAAAAATTACTGAGATACTTAAATATAAAGAATCAAAACACAATAAGTTGTGGGTCAATCTCATTTAGTTTAGGAAATATCAAGAGGTAACATCATTTGGGACATTTTCTAAGAATCAACCAAATATTAACAAATAGAAATACATTTTTACATAGCCTTTAGATATTGCAAAATGTTTGAAACCATGTACTTTTGTATTTTTTCCAAAAAAAACTTTTTTTTATACCTTCCAAAAGCATGATTTTAATAACTGTCTGCAGATAACTAAAGCAGGCTTTTTTGGTTACCGATGCAAAAAAGATTTCTGTCCGTTTTTTACCCAAAATTAAAGAGAAATAGCGGAACATAGTAATATTGCAAAAATCTAATTATTCTTGCCTAAAAATTAAGCCATTTTCGACAGTTTTCACCAAGTATTTACAAAAAAATCATTTAAAAACATCGTCAAAATATCAAACTGTCAAATATTAACACCGAGTAAAAAGGCACATCGCTATGGTAACCATTGTTATTTCATTTACCAGCGGCCTTGATTTATAGTATAAAGATGGTGTGTTGCGAGAAGTGCTCTTCGTTCGAGATTTTTAAAAGTATTTTCCTGTTTTTCTTGGATTTTTTGATAAAAGCATTAAAAAAAATAGTGTTAACAACTCTTGGCTAAACTGTTCTTTTTTTTACTCGCGGTTTTAAATACCTCGCTGCGCTTGTTATTAAAACCAACGCTTGTAAAAAAAGCACTATTTTAACCACTAGTTGTGAAAACTACTATATTCACATTGGTTATTACTTTTTTCCTGATTAATTATATTGAGTAATCTAATAATAATAAAAAAATAATTTTTATTGCCAACAGAGCTGTATCACATGATTAAAGTTAACTAAAAGATATTGTATTATGTTTTAAAGTACCTACAAAATCTATCACAACTTATCTTAATAAAATTGGAAAATCAAGGGTCAATTTAAAAAAAGGTTTCGTGGGGCACATTATTAGTCAAACATGTTTAGCTTTAAAAAAAACCGAAAAGAAATCTAAAAACAAAAGATTTTTTTTCGGTTGAAGTAACTGATTCGGAGGTTTTTAACTTATTTTTGTTTAATAATTTAATAACCCTATTGGAAAGATTAAAACGCTAGGACGAATCCGTATCAGTTGACTTAAATAAGTGCTATGATGCCTATTTGTGAGTGATTCAAAGTTGGAAATCAAAGTGTATGATGGTGTTGAATGATGTTTGTGGAGGGTGACCAGTGAAACCACCGATGAGTCCACGCTGGTTGCCTAGGGCGAAACATTATTTGATCATTTCTCTTTGGTCTTTTGTGTGTTCCTTGTGGGATACTCATCCAAGTTTGAATTTTCGTTTTTTCAACTCAAGATCTTTTGTTTTTGATGTTCAGCATGTGTTCAGTGAACCATAAAACTAACCTGGCTTCCGTGAATCATGAAGTTTATACTTGCTTGGCTCCGCCCTTTCACAATTGAAATCTAGCTGTTACCTTCGAAAGGAATGGGTTTCCAAATATCCTTGATGGTGACGCTTTATTAAGAAAATACATTCTGGTTCCTCTGCACTAATGCTGTTTCTTTGAACTTCCGCTTGAATAGATTTTTCTCCTTGGCGACTATCTTTGCCTCTTTCATTCCATATGATGTTGATTTTCCCAGCAATGTTGAGCTATTTTTGATCCAGTTTTGTCCTTTTGTCAAGTTTTGCGTTTGTGGTTTGTAAGGTCGTGTTGTGGCGATATGGTTTAAGGCGATTTTCAGCGTGGAATGATTCGTATTGGTATTTACCAATGCATTTCTGCGATTTTGGTTTTAACCAAAGTAAGGGAATTTGTGACGTAACGGATCAGCTGATTTACTTTTGGTATTTACCATTTATAACCACACTCTGGACTTGGGTTCATCTTTTGGTTATTGTTAAGGGTATGTTTTTTGTGAGAAGTTTTTTTGGGTTTAGGAAATGGAAGAAAAGTGGTAAACTATAAAGGATAAGGAATGTTGATCAAGATTATCGACCTCGAAACAGCAAGTCTTCTGCTTAATGGTATGTATGGTATGGTAGTCTTATGGGCAAAAACCTTTAGAATAAGTACTATTCCATGTTTTAATATTTATTGCTAAAGTCTCAAAAACCAAAAAAATTACTCTACATTCCTTTACTTTTTAACCAATGCATTTCAGCGAGCCATTTAACTCATTTATGATTATTGAGTGGTGGGAGAATATGTCGTCACAGTTAATGTCAAAGTTGTCAACCGAAATAATAACCGCGGTATATACCAAAGATAAATTATTCCAGGCTGAAAATCGCCTTTAGTTTCTGTTAATTGACTTTTTATTGTTGTGGTCGTTTTGAAGACAGTCTGAAAACGGTATTGGTTGCCTATTCTTCTTATCTTTTTAGAGATTCCTTTGATGTATGGAATTATAAGTGTCGTCTTCCTTTCAGTATACGTCTGTCATCCTTTGTGTTGGTGTGCTCTGAAGATTTTTATTAATCGTGGAAAAACCGTTTCTTCGCAGATCGGATCGAATTTTTGCCTTTTTTTATTTAAAGCTTCTTCTGCATTGCAGATTAGGTGTCTCGGTCTATAAGAGATTTTGCAATTCCCAGTTTGGTTGATGTGGATTGGTTTGATTTGAAGTTTAAATATTGTCCAGTATGAATTGGTTTACGATATACGAAAGTTGTTATGGTTGAATTCTTTTTGGTGACCATAACGTCGAGAAAAGGGAGATGACAATTTCCTTCTCCTTCCAGAGTTAATGTGATGGAGTTTCTTATACTATTGACATGATTGAAGAATTGTTCTAGTGTTGTCCTTTTTCCAGTTGATAAATATGTCGTCCATGTATCTTAGCCATAATTAAGGTCTCTGCCATGATGTTCGCATAGCTTCTTCAAAGGATTCCATAAAGATGTTGGCCACTACCGGCGAAAGTGGAGATCCCATGTCGAAAATAGCTGTCCTTTTCCTGTGAGTAAGAATTCTGCAGACAGCATTTCAACAAATCCATAAGTTCGAAACTCTAGTTTACTCTCAAGTTCAACTATTGCTATGTTTTATGGATATTGAATTCGTTTTCAATATGTTTTGAAAACTTTTTTTTCATGAGTTTTTATGACAGGTTTTCGAATCGATTTGAAAACGGTTTTCAAATTTTGATATTTGGCAGCTGACATATGTCATAGTTGTCAAATATTCATTTTTGAGTTTTGGTACTTTTAAAAAAAAAAATGTATTTTATTCAAAAGATGATGTTGGCCCTTGCCACACATTTTTTTTTATTTTTAATTACTACCCTAAAACAAAGTTATGATTGTTTTCCACAAACCAAAACTACACTTTTTTGCACTCGACGCGCGTTTCGCTAACAATGTTAGCATCATCAGGAGATAAACAATAATCATACTATCATCATAATAATCATACTATAATCAAACAAAATCATTATTGTTTATCGTCTCCTGATGATGCTAACGTTGTTAGAGAAACGCGCGTCGAGTGCAAAAAAGTGTAGTTTTGGGTTGTGGAAAACAATCATAACTTTGTTTTAGTGCAACCAAAGGTTCCAAATTCCCAACATAATTACTACTCTGTTTGCAAGGGGAATACAATACAATACAATACATGAATATTGAATTCGTTTTCAATATTTTCCATAATTAAGGCGGCTTTTCAAGGCTTAAAAAAAAACATTTTTATGTAAGTAAGGTTATGTTATTAATCTTCTTTTCTCTATACACTGGGGGTATCCACTCCACCAAATTTTAAAATGCCGGTTCCACAGTTTCACTTCTAGTTCTCTCTCTCTTAAAAAGAGTGAGAGCAATAAAATATATTTTGGCGGCTGTCTGGTAACCCGACGCAATCCCCGTTTTCATGGAAAATCGGTATTTCGCTCTCAATACGATCTTGATCCAACCCTAAAAATTTTCAAAGTCGAATCTAAATTGAAATCGATTTGAATACTGGAAAAACAGGCGTTTTCATGGACGGTATCGGACTGAAATCGTTTTCAGAACGAACTCAATTCTCAGGAAAACGTAGCAATTGGTCTACCACGTTCAAACAACACTTTTTTTTAGTGTTGGGCATAATCGATATAATCGAAATAATCGATTTCAATAATCGAATGATCATTCAAATAAACGATTATGAACGATGATCTAAATAAAAATTACAAAATTAGTAATGCTAATGCTAATAAATCTTATTGTTATTTTAGATTATGAATTATACGATTATTTCGATTTTCAGAGGGAACTTTGGGCGAGAATTTGAAAAATGTTATTTGTTTTTTACAAATTTATTATTTTGATTAACTATCTACAAATTTGTATTTAAAAAGACGATTTGATCTAAATTTTTTGGTGCAAGTCTGTTTCTCCTGGAATTGGTGATGATGTCAGTTTTTGAAAATATTCTTTCAGAAGGCACAGACGTAGCAAGAGTACACAGAGATATTTTTGATGCATTATGAGTAATTCAGGCAGTAGATTTTGGTTTTCTGACCAAAAAACAAGTGGGTTTGAAGAACGTTTGATGTTGGCATTGACAAATACTGTTTTACCATTAGAATTTAAGTTGTTATGTTATTTTATAATCGTTTCGAATCGAATGATCTCTCGGTCGCAATAATCGAATGATATTATTTGGCCATAATGGAAATATCTCGATTATAATCATTCATAATCGCCCATCACTACTTTTTTTATTTGTTTCTCAGTGAGTTGTTAGGGTTCTGTGTGTACAGAGATTATGCTGTAACTAGAACGCAGATGTACGGTTTGTATATTAATACCTTTCACACTTTTAAACATACAGGCCCAGATGGCAGGTGACCTGTCAATAGTAATTTTCACAACTAGTGGCTAAAATAGTGCCATTTTTACAAGCGTTGGTTTATATAACGAGCGCAGCGAGGTATTTAAAAACGTAAAAAAACACAGTTCAGCCACGAGTTGTGAACATTTTTTTTTTTAATACCTTTATAAAAAAATCCAAAAACAACAGGAAAACACTTTTAAAAATCTCGAACGAAGAGCATTTCTCGCAAAACACACCATCTGTACACTATAAATCAAGGCGGCTGGTAAATGAAATAACACTGGTTGCCATAGCGATGTGCCTTTTTACTCGGTGACGTTCATTGCTGCGACATTTTAATCTTTGACAGTTGATATTTTTACGATATTTTTAAATGATTTTTTCGTAAATACTTGGTGAAAACTGGCGGAAATGGCTTAATTTTTAGGCAATAATAATTAGATTTTCTTCAATATTACTATTTTCCGCTATTTCTCTTTCATTTTGGGTAAAAAAAACGGAGAGAAATCTTTTTTTGCACCCGTGATCAAAAAAAAGTTTTTTTGCATCGGTAACTAAAAAGTCCACTAAAAAGCCATGCTTTAGTTATCTGCAGACAGTTACTAAAATCATGTTTTTGATGAAGGTAGGTAGTCTTGTTTTTTTTGTCTTAAAGATTATAGAAAAAAGGGATGAACCACACTTGTAAAATACTCAGTAGATTGCAGTAAATTGTGGTAAGCTGGTGTAAAATAAATCGGTTAGGAGGTACTCTAATAAATAAAACGCTTTTCAGTGCAAGTTCATTGCAAAATTATACATTAAAAGGTCAAATCAAAATCAAGTTATTGAGGTTAAAATGTTGTGTAAACCACTTACTTCTTTGCCTCCTAATCGAAACCAATAAGTTGTCTCTTCCCAAGGCATAAAGATAGAAAAAGAGGGGTATAAAAGCATTTTAAACGTGTGAAAGTACTAAAAAATACGTTGTAGCATGGGGTGGGAGGGAGGCGTGTCACACACGTCAGTGATTGTTGAGTGATCATGTGTTTGGTTTATAGATATTTATGCACCTGGGTCAAAAAGTTAAAGCAGTTTTTGACCAAGGTACAGGGTGATTCAGTATATCAACATTTACTTCAACACAAAGTTCATAACGCGTTCTTAGGTCAGAAGTTGTGTTGATTATTTTATGTCTCAGATTTCCATTAATATTAATTTCTTCTAATGTGTTCGGGCGATTTGAGTAAATAGTCTCCTTTAAATGGTCCCACAACCAAATATCCGGAGGTGTTAAATCTGGGGAGTTGAACCAAGCCATATGATATCATTTTGATTTACAAAATTTTTTACTGCTGAAGGTTATTGATGGAATTTTCAATATCACCTTCCAAAATGCTAAATATCTTATTTCGTTAAAATTTCCTCGGTAAAAAAAAATTCATCAATAACCTTCCATTGGATATCCAAGAGCACCCAATAATATGGCAGCAGGACGGGGCATCAATTCACAATACTCGGATATTTGGTTGTGGGGCCATTTAAAGGAGACTTTACTCAAATCGCCCGAACACATTAGAAGAAATTGAAAATCGAGGAAATAATGAAGAAATTAATATTAATGGAAACCTGAGACATAAAATAATCAACACGATTTCTGGCCCAAGAAGGCGTTATGAACTTTGTGTTGAAAAGTAAATGGTGATGTGTTCAAGCATTTGTTAGATTAGTAAATTTTTTGTTGTCGTGTTTGTTGTCATTCGTATTTAAAAATAGAGTAGTCCTAATTTAGTATAGTAATTTTTATATATAAAGTCCATAAAAAAATGAACAACTTTTGCCTTTAAACTTTTTTTCGGTCTTTACTATTAAGAGCATTAACGGGAGTGCAAAAATCCACCAAAAACATGTAATATCTCGAAAACTGTTTACCACACCTAGACAATTGATATATTTTTTTAATAAGAAAGGAAAACAAAACTTAATAAAATAAAAAAATACAGGGTGTTCAATTTAAAATAAGGAATTTGATGTCAAAATTGGACATATGGAATGACATTTGACAGCATTTGTCAAAGTTTTCAAAAAATTTGGACAAAATTATTAAAATCTTACCGGGGTGTCCAAATATAATGAGTCACCCCGTACATGTAACATTTTATGCCGGATAAACATGTTTTCGTTTTAATATTTAAAAAATAATAATTTATAACTTTGTAATAACATTAGTCAATAATACTTCCAAATAAAACTTGACAAGTTAATGTGCACTTTTACGCCCGTTGTGTATAAAATTAATTTGCTGACATCATAATCTAAAATAAATAGGGTTATAGTGTGTACAGATCAATTGCAAAAATATCTTGAAATTCCTTTATAATATGTTTGTGGCAAATTAAGGGACAGAGAAAGAAAAATTTAAAAAGAATTCTTAAACAACATTGAATAAATTAGTAAAGAAGGAGGCAGCTCGCTTGGATCTTTTGTTGGATGTTTTAAAATAAAAATAAAATAATTATTATACTTTTTATTTTTATCAACTTCATCAAATTTTCAAGTTTGCACAAAAATGCATTTATCATAAAAATTGTAAATCGTATACGTATATGATAAGTTCGCATATGTTTTTTGATCACGTGTGCTATAGATAGATAGCAGACTTGAGAAGGTCGTTTACGCAATAAAGTCTTGGTACTAGAAAAAACTGGCATTTTGTCTGAATACTTGCATCATTTTTTTATCTGTCTGTGTCTATAACGTTAGATTCTTTGTCATGTTGCTTTTCAAATGTCCGAGGGCACGGCTTTTTTTATACCCTTGAAAATTTCGCCAAGGTTTATGGTACCGGGTGATGCACACTCAGTATTTGTCAGAAAAAGTTGAATCAAAAAATTAAATGATGTAGATTTCTTTCACACTTTCAGTTTTTCTGTAGATCATTCGGTACACGCAGGGTGTAAGGTTCTTTTTCCGTAATAATATACAATATGTTAATCTTTGCTGGTTCTCAAGTAAAATTAAACGTTATTTTCCGTAAGTGCAATGTGTTACATAAAGAAAATAGTTTAGGGGGTTCTTTGTTTAACACATTACCCTTATTGGAAACGCTTTTGTCAATCAATTCCATGACCGTTAAAGACAAAGGCAACATATGTACGGGGTGGGCTAAATTCGCTGGGATTTGGGGGGCTAAATTCGCTGGGATTTTCGAGACAAGCTTAAATACGAAAACTGCATCTCGATATGTTAAGAGGTTTTTGAGATACGGGGGCTTTTCGAAAAGTCTGCATTTTGGGATGAGGTCTATAACTTTCTTATTTGTGGGGATATTGTTTCCATGTAAAAAACTTTTTTGTAAACATTTTGACAAAGAACTCAACCGTCAAACTGAAATTTCCCTAACGCATCTAGTTTCTGAGATATAACCTAAAGTTGGTATTTTTCTTATGGAATGACCTTTTTTCTTTGATTTTTTAAATCAGCATAAAGTTCCCTTTAAAATGATATGTTACACTTTATGTTTTATTTTTTGTATTTTTTGATATTTGTTTATTTTTTTAATTATTATCTTTTAAACTTTTTTAACGTAATTTTTACTATAAAGTAAAATTTAAAAGATAAAATAAATATAAATATTCGTAAAAAGTAATAAAAATATAAAAATATACATAAAGATACAAAAAATAAAACACAAAGTGTGATACATCCTTTTAAAGGAAATTTTATGCCGATTTTAAAAATCAAATAAATAAAGGGTCATTCTATAAGAAAAATACCAACTTTGGGTTACATCTCAAAAACTAGATGTGTTAGGAAAAACCCAGTTAAAAGGTTAAGTTCTTTGTTAAAATGTCTTCAAAAAAGCTATTTACATGAAATCAATATTCCTATAAATAACAAAGTTATAGACCTTATCCCAAAATGCAGACTTTTCAAAATGCCCCTGTAGCTCGGAAATGGTAAGACATATCAAGATGCAGTTTTCGTATGTATGCTTGTCTCACAAATCGAGCCCAGGACACCCCCAAATCCCAGCGAATTTAGCCCACCCTGTACCTAACACGTGCGTAAAGTGACTATTCCGCCCTTGATTTCTGGCCAAACTCATCTGACGCGTCGTTTGTCCATCTGAAATCGCGTGCGGAAAAGTGGCACTATCCGCACTAGTTAGGTAAACTACTATTTGACATCAGGGCCCCTATTCTTCAATTGATAAAAATTTTGCTTTGAGAGTCAAATTAGTTAAAGTAATTTTCTTAGTCAAGACCAATAAAATTACTTTCTATCAATATCGGACAAAAGAGAGAGAAACCGATTTAAGCCGAAGATTTGGACCAATAAGAAGCATAGTAGCGAGATGATTAGACTCCCTGGGAGCAGAATTTCTATCAGTTCGAGAATAAGGACACATAAAGAAAATAACTAAATTTTAGAAAATATACAGCCTCGTGGCCACCCTCCATGTACCGGATGATTTACAAAGAAACTGAAACTGTCATAAAAATCTACATCATTTCAATTCAAGTAATTTACTTTTTGAGTTAACTTTCTGCGACACATACTAAAAATTTTAAGGGCGGTGTGCTTTTATAAATGATCACACAAGCACAGCACACACAAGTGAGAAGGCAGCACTCACATCCTGGACGCTTATTCTTGAACGACCCTGAGGTGAGGTGAGCTTTTTTCACCACCTTTTTCCACGGGGAATTTCGCTCACCTCACCTCACGGTCGGTCAAGAATAAGCGTCCTGGTCCATATACTGAGCAAATGTGCGCTGAATTTAATGGAAGCTCGCCAAAACACAAATCTGCATGTCCTACGTACGTCAAAATTCCTATGTTAACCGTCCGTACGTTTGCGGCATTTCACGGAAACCTTTCACCATATATGACGTTCAAATGTCAACAGTGTCAAATAGCGTTAGTCATCTAACGTTTTTGGCACGACGAAAAAATATCTATTTTGTTTAAGTTGGTCACGGTAAACGTGGAATATAGCGCAATATTCTGTCTTTCTTTTATCTGTAAAAAAACAACTTCCGCTCGAATACAGATATCAGAGTTCAATTTCTGCGGTCTAGCGCTGAGGTTTTTGATCAATGTCACATTTTTAGCATGTATATCGTGCAGACCAGACGCAAAACGTAGTCAGCGTCAGGACTAGGTTCATAAAGTTCATATTTTCATCCAGGTTCATAAAAAGTTCATAATTTCTTTAAAAAAGCGCAAAAGCTCATAAAAAGTTAATTTATTCAGACTTTCCACGCATGATTTTTATAACATGCTTTACTGTAAAAACTTAAATACCGCACACTGATTTTGGATCCTTTGCCAATGTTTTTCATAAATTGAATTTCTCCAGATTAGTCAGTTACTTAAAAACAAAATGCAGAGGGAAAACCGGCGCTATAAGGATGGCACCTCAGGCACTCGAAACCATTCTGGGACTGCCGCCGCTTCCGATCTGGATCAGAAAA
This sequence comes from Oxystoma pomonae, assembly GCA_963921995.1. Lineage (NCBI taxonomy): Eukaryota > Metazoa > Arthropoda > Insecta > Coleoptera > Brentidae > Oxystoma > Oxystoma pomonae. The sequence continues at coordinate 35,418,858 of OY998167.1, read as the reverse complement.
GAAGCGATGGCGAACCACATCCGGCTGAAAGATACAGGTCAATGGAGAGGAAGAGGGGAAGCTGCGGAGCATCTTAGGATTTCCCAAATCGCCGAGAGAGAAATTCCAATGGCAGCGATCAAAAGACCAAAAAACCCCTGTAGAGTCAACAAGAGGTACAAAGTAGTCATCCCAGATAGGGAACTATGGCAGAGTGAAAACCTCCGCGAACAGTTCGAGGAGAACGCTGTGATTTGCTACACCGACGGGTCCAAATTGTCGGAGAAGCAAACCACAGTATCGGGTGTTTACGTAGAAGACCAGGAGGTTCGAAAGAGCTATCCGCTCGGAGAGCAAGCCATTGTCTTTCAGGCAGAGGTGTATGCCATAATAATGGTTGCATCCATGGAGGAAATAAATAACGGTACAGAGGGGCATGTTTATATATGCTCCGACAGCCAATCGGCCCTAAAGGCACTAAGGGTGCCCAAGATCAACAACACCCTGGTGGAGGAATGTGCGAATGCACTAGAATCCTTGGGAGAGGGCAAACAAGTGACACTTATATGGGTATCGGGACATATGGGGGTGCCGGGGAACGAGAAGGCCGACGATCTCGCCAGGATCGGGGCAAGCACCCAGTATGTAGGTCGAGAACCACTCCTAGGAACAACCAAGAGGCAATTGCAAAGTCGACTCAATAAATTTGCCAACGATGCCATGGCGACCGCTTGGAGAGGAGGAACAGGATGCAGACAGACCAGGGACTTCGTGAAGGGCCCGGATGTAGCCAGACAAAAGTGGCTTCTGGGGAGATCACGAAGGGACGCTGGTCTGCTCACAGGAATCATAACAGGTCACAACCGACTAAGGAAGCACATGACCCGGATCGCGGTGGAAAATGACTCGACCTGCGGGCGGGCAGAAGAGACATCTCGACATGTTATAGCGAATTGCGAGGCATACCAGAGGACGAGATACCAGGTATTCGGTTCCCCGACCTTGGACGAGGAGGACCTGCACACGCTCAAATGGGATTTGCAAAAAGAACAGTAAAATCAGAAGAGCAGACTGCCAGACCAGTGGTGCAGGCGGCGGATTAGGAGCAGGCTCGGGGTAAGGCAGAAAGGGCCCAGGTAGGCCTACTTGCCAAAATAATGTTCCCAATATGTTCATAAGACCAATATCAAAATGATTACTTCTGTTTCCTCTCCCATGCATGTTAATACTAAATTTAATGACTACCAGCATTTCTTCTAAAAAATAATTTCAACCAAAAGTTTGCTACTGGGCTAAAAAGTGCAATAGAGTAATTTCCCGGCATTTCAAATGTATACTTATAGAATATGCCACTGCAAAAAATATTGTAAAGGCTCTGAACTAGTTCCCAAACTTTTTGAAAAATGTTTGAATACAGTGAACATGCAAAAAAAAACAACTTTTCAAGCATGTATCTTCTAGGTGAAAAACACTTGGGTAAAAAGAGCAAGAAATCACTATGAGGAAGAACTGAAAATAAAGAGGGAAAACGAGCAAAAGAGTAAACATGACGAAATGGTTCACAAAGAGTTGGAAAAAAAAAGTCGGAAAGGCAAAGTCTAAAGCATTTGTAAAAGGAAATTATCCAAAGAAGAAAGACGGAAAAAGAAAAAGAAATGGGTGCTATTGAAATGTAAGATGTAGCAGAAAAGCGGTTGAAGCAGGCCCTTAAAAACAAAGACTTGGTGAAAGCGACTGCTGCACAGGCTATGATTAAGGCAGCCAAAAGTTCTCATAAAAGAAAAATAATTTTCAGAAAAAGAAACAAGAAATGTGGAAAAAAGGTCAATAAGAAAAAATCTGATCTGTTGGATTACTTTTAAAAAAAAGTCATGCTTAATTTTTTTTAAACAAAATAGATTCAAGAAGGTTGAGTATTAATAAACACAAATTAAGCATATTTCCCTTCAGTAGAATCAAACGACTGTAAAGCAACTACTCCTCTTGCTAATACCTCGACAGGTATTGAATTACCAACAGCACATCTGTCGCGTTCTGGTCACAAATTAATCTCTGTTTGCGGAGACCCCTGATACATCACTTTGAAACAAATCCAAAAAATGTTCAGAACGATCCAAGAATCTTTTCTTTCTTTCTGTCCTCGTTGAGTCTTCTCAGAAAAACGTGGGTTTCTTCTGTAACAAGCCAAAGATTTCTGGAAATTGCGTTGTCCTGAGGAGACACAATAAGGTATAAACTAGTCGGCAAACTGGAAGATAGGAGGCAAGAAAAGATTCTTGGATCGTATCGGTATCAGGGTTCTGTGCGCACATAGATTAAATTTTGACCAGAACGGTGCAGTTTGTAGTTAGAGAAAAGGCATTGATGTGTGTTTATTAATTTTTTAGTTATTTATTTAAGTGCAAAGTTTTTAAGAGTATCTAAGGTTTAAAAGTTCTCTTTAATAAATATTTTTGTGTAATAATAGATATTAAGCGTTCATATTTAGTTCATAGCTTAAGAAAAAAGTTAATAAAAAGTTAGTTTTTTTGAAAAAAAACTTCATAAAGTTTATAATATTTTAGTCGTTACCACGTCCGAACGCTGTATATCGAGTTTGGTTGAAGGGAAGTGAAGGGAGAAAATTCAATAGATAAAAATAAAATAAAATAGCAAGATAGAAATAAATGGTGGTAAAATGTAAAATGTAAAAGATAGAAATAAATAAATTCGACGTTTACTGCTTGGCACTTTGTACGTGTCATGACCGACTTAAACTGTCTAATATTTGTGTCTGTGACGTTAGATTCTTGGTTGAATTATCGTGATCCGAATGCATGGCTTTTTGCAGCCTTGAAAATTTCGCCAAGCTTTAAGACAGAAGAAAAGGAAACTGAGAGAAGAAATAATTTATATTTATTATTTATAATTATCCTCAACTGATGAAAGTTCTAGTGGCACTTGCGCAAAGTTTTGAGAGTTTAACAATTTTTTTTTTAATTTAATTTTTATTTTTAAATTTTGTTCTAAAAAGTAAAGGTATCAAGTCGCCGTACCTAGTTCCTGTAACCTCCTGTATAATTTCTACAATCTAGTATTACCTAGTGCTTTGCAATATATGCAATTTTACGGTAAATTAACATTTTTTAGTGGTTATTTGAAATAAAGCTTTCACTTTTATGATTTCATTCAGTGAAACATGAGATTGAAATTATATATATATTTATTGTTATATATTGCATTTTGATATATTATATAGGTAGGCCACAAAAAACTATGAATTGCCTATAATTTTGGAACCAAGGATCCGATTAAAAAATAAATGGGGCCATCAGGCACGTATAGCCATTGTCGTCATGAAGACGCCTTCTTTGGGAATCTTCGTAGAGGAGAAAGGGTCTGAGAGTCAGCGTGTCTCAGTATTGAGGATAGTGGGGTATTGGAGTCCATTAAAAGTAGTAACGAACAGTTTCAGTCCTTGACAAGGTCGACTGACACAAACTTTCAAACTTCACTCAAACCAATACTTGGCAGCCTTCATAAGGTGACCCAATAAAAGTATAAATGGAAGGCAAAGCCTGCGACACCATCCATAAAACCTTTTAAAAAAAAATGTATGTGAAAACCGCGTGTCGCTAGCTAGTACGGTTCGCGAGTTAGAATATTTTAAAAAGTTTAATCCCCCCTCCTACCCTCTTTCCAAACCCCACCCACATCAAAAACTAATCAGCTCTGCGTCTGGTAACAAGGAATTTTTGTTTCACATTTATATAAAATAAGTTATCGTGTGACAGACAGACACCATCCCGAAATTTTGTATATATTTAGGTTTTTTTTGACCAAAATAACTCATTTTTAGTGACTATGTATGGATGGCTAAAAATTATATATAAATACTTCATATTTTTTAGTGTGTCAAAAATGACGTTTTATAAAAATCCAAGATGGTGTACAAATTTAAAAAGTTGCAATGTTTCACTCCCCATGAAACTCTTTTTCTGTGCGCCACTGGTTCAACAACTATTTTTTCTGGAAAGCTTTATCCAATACAAACCTAAAAATCGGTGGTGGAATAAAAAACGGTAAAAATAGTTAAATTAGGTCCTATTCTTACCAACTTTAACGTGGACCATCTTTAAATTTAAAAAATGCCAAATTTGACGTTGAATTTTTAATGTCTAATGTATTGGCTTTTTTAAATACCTAAGTTAATTTTACTTAATACATACAGGTGATACATTTTTACATTTCTACCTATATTGTACCACCCTATATATATTTTAGTTTATGACAGACACATTTTTTTGTTTTAAAAAATTTGCCTTTGTAGTGGTAGGACGCGCACATACGATTTTTTGGGACATTTCAAAAATAAATAACGTCAATCTGAAATTTTCCAAAAACTCTGAAGCGGTTTCAGGAATGGACTTTGTTTAATATTACATTGTATAAAAATTGTACTTTTACCAACACGAAAAAAACGTATGTTATGAGGAGGTGCGAAAGAAGTTGTCTTTTACCATCCAGACTTGCCCTATAATGTTAGTTTTTCCAAATACCTTTACTATATCTATATTTGTCCCTATTTAATGCTAATTTAATATTAATAATATTTTATTTTTATTTTAGATAAGTATGTTACATAAAATCTCTTCCTATATTTCGTACTGTTACAAATATTTGAAATACCCCCAAAGTATTAATTTTTCAGACTACAAAATCAAATTTTACAACAAGATATTTTTTTTTGACGAGACACATTATGGACTACTTTAAAGCCCGACTTGAAACTTTTTAAAAATTTTGTTGTACCCTGCAATTGATGTTTTCTAGCCATCCATTACATTTTCAACAAAATCTGTAATAAAGACAAAAGTTCGTCAAGGCCTTAGTTTTTAAAGAAATAAAAAAAAATATATGTTACTTGCGAGCCAGAGGTATTATAATATTAGCACGCAAGTGTCATAGAGGCTATTGTGATTAAAAACTTTTTTTTACAAATTTTTCAAAGCAAAGTTTTGAAAAATTGCCCTTTTGACCAAGATTTTTCTTTAAAAATGTTAATTTTTTTTTGACAGGAAGTTCTAACTGGAAAATATGGAGAAGACAGTAAATTGATCTACGATTTAAAAGATCAAGGAGGCGAGATTTTATCTTTAAGATATGACTTGACGGTTCCTTTTGCCAGGTATCTGGCAATGAATAAAATTACCAACATCAAACGTTACCACATAGCCAAAGTTTACAGACGAGACAATCCTTCCATGGCTCGTGGAAGATACAGGGAGTTCTATCAATGTGTAAGTCGCTTGTTTGTATACCCGTCCTACTTAATAGGGAGTTCAATTCAAATCACTGATACAATTCTTATAGCTACCCTGAAAAATAAAGAAGTTTTATATAGTACAATAAAATTGCAAATAAAGCGTCATTATAACAAGATAGTATAGTAAGTTTGAAGTAAAATAAAATATTAAAATATGAAACAGATTAAAATATAAAATTAAAAATATTGATATAAGTGACGTAAAAGTTTAAAAATAAACATAAACATAAACATATTTGTTACGTAAAGTAAAATAAAACAATTAAAATGAATAGAAAATAGAAAAGCAGATTAAAATAAAAAATTAGTAAAAATAATAACATGGTGACATAAAAGTGGTATAATGGGACCAATGTCAATTAAAGTTATTTTTGATATAATTGTCAAAAGTTTTGACTGGTTTTTAAGAATGGTTGTATCTATGTAAAGGTCTGAAGCATACAAATTAAAAATTGAACAAATTTTATATATTGCTGATTTCTTATACGAATTAGTTTGCGGGAATGATAAATAATTACATAAAGTAGCCAAAGTTTAAAAAATTGTCTATTGTATATTTTTGAAACAATTTAGACATATTTTTTTATTGTGGCAGCTGTCAAAAATTTTCTAAAACAAGAATTGAAGAGCATATTGCAACATAGTGGTTAGCTACAAAATAAAAAAAATATATATACTTTCCTGCTTTGCTAGAACTACAAAACAAGTTGCAGCCCGGTCCTTGTCATGTAACCCAGAAGCTTTGCCAGTGTGCCCTGTATATAGCTTTCTGGCTGCGGACATTCTAGGTCCCCCAGTAAGGCCCTGGTTCTAACTAGGCCTTCACATTGGCATAGGACATGTAATGAGGTTTCTTCCTCTTTCTTGCAGAAGCGGCATGTATCATCTTCTACCAATTCCATTGCATACAAGTGCTTATTGAGTTTGCAGTGACCTGTTAGAAGCCCCACTAGTCTGACAAGCTTCCTTTCCTTACTAAGAAGTTCTACAGTCAGCTTTGGTGAACGTTCCTTAATGAACTGTTTGGGCCTGTATTTGTGAACTTTATTGCCGTGCCTTGTCTGGCCAATTCATCAGCTTTTTCGTTTCCAAAGTTTTCCCGATGGCATGGAACCCAGGCTAGCTGTCACCCTTTTGGTGCTTGCCAGCCTATTTAGAGCTGTTCTGTAGTCGCAAACCAGGTTGGACGTCACTTTGCTTTAAGTGCAGCTTGGCTATCTGAATATATAACTACCGAGTGAGAGTTTTCCTCTACTTTTTGTATTTCTTCGGCACATTGATGCTGCTACTTCAGCTTGGAACACCGTGCAGTCGTTTGTCAGGCTTATAGAGACTAAAATATTGTATTTTTGTCCGTGTATGCCAGCTCCTACACCCTCATCGGTCTTGGAGCCGTCTGTGTACCAGATGGATTCCGCTCCGAAGGGAGGACCTCCCTCCCAGTCGGCTCTCTGGAATTTTGACTTTGTATTTCTTTTCGAAATTGTATTTGCAGACGGCAATCCCAGTATGGAATCTTTTTTGAGCTCGTTTTCAAGTCTTTTATGCTCAGTTCCATGTGATCTGATAATGGGTGCTTGACCCCGCGTTAGCCTGCAAGCTACCTCTCGTGCTTCTGCCTGAATGAAGACATGCAGAGGTGGCAAATTCAGTAGAACTTCCAAAGCTACCGTTGTTGGGGTGTTCGTCATAGCACCTAGGCAGGCTTGTCTTTGTTGTGCTTGTGTTTGGTGCTTGTTCACCAAGCCACCGAACCATAGGTTACTATAGGCCTTAACACCTTTGTATATAACCATAAAGTCATCTTGGGATTTAGCCTCCAGTTTTTCCCACACAATTTCCTGCATCTGCCCAATGCAATCGATGCTTTTTGGGCTGCCTGGACTATGTACCCCTAGATATTTCACCTCCTTTATGTATGGAATTTCCGTCCCATTTAGTACGGCTGGTTTTAGGCCTTTTAGTACTCTTTTCTTTGTAAATGGGAGTATTTGCGTCTTTTGTGCATTGATGGACAGATGTTCCTTTTTGCACCATTTATTCACTAAATTTAGTGCTCTCTGAGTTCGTTCAGATATTACCTTACCAAACTTCCCCTTGATGACCACTACTAGGTCATCTGAGTAATCAAGACATATAAAGCTTTCATTGGTGAGTTTGTTCAGGATGTCATCCACTAGATTCGCCCAGAACAGAGGTGACAACACCCCACCTTGCGGGCATCCTCCTCCTGCTTTGACCTTTAGAGTCTTGCTGCCTAAAGTGGACATTATTATCCTTTCTTCTAGGCTTGCTTTTATCCAACGATAGATGCAGGGGGCTACCCCTCGCCTACGTTGTGTCTCTACCAGTGAAGCTGTTGTGGCGTTGTTGAAGGCGCCTTCAATATCCAGAATGATGTTGTTGGTGATTTACCTGGTCGATACGCGCACTGTCTTTTGCTCAGCGGTGAGTGCAGAAGTACTTCGTCCCTAATGTACATGTCTAACAGTCTTTCCAGTGTTTTCTGCAGGAAAGATGACAGACTGATTGTTCTGTATGACTTTGGTGGTGTTAAGTCTGTTGATCTTCCTTCTTTGGAATGGCACATGACTTTTATCTTTCTCTATGCTTCTGGGATATAACCCCATTCCAGGCAGGCTTTTAGGATCTTGCACAGATGTGGTAGTCTACACCAGGGGACTTAAATGGTTGGAATTTATTCAACGTTTCAACGTTAACAAGTGTTTGCGTTAAAACCAATGTTTACGTTAGTTTACATATTTCTTGAAAAATTTAAACTTTAACATCTCCACTTTTTTATTTTGTGTCTTACCATTATGTTGCAATATGCTCTTCAATTAAATACTAATGCTTTTTATAAAACCCAAAAAGGTTTTTTATAATTGGACCAATAGAAGCCTAGATATTAAAACTGCTTTTCTGTTCCGCAAATCGAGTTTTAACTTATAGCGCTTTCGTTTATTGCTCCAAAACCACACTGGCATATTCCAAGATCGATCCGAAAAGGATTTGGTTGATCAATTATGTACTCCTGCTCCGCCGAATTTACAAAAACCGTAATACAATTGAACAGAAAATAAACATCCAACAAATAATGGATATGAATATAATTTTATAGAATTTTAAGTTACTCGATCCTTGGAAGACACGAATATAATTTAATCGTTTATAATTTTCCCGAACCTTAAAATATCAGAATTACAAAAGTATCGAAAATATCTAGAAACGAAAAACACCCGACCCACAAATTGATAGAAATTAATATGCCCGATCATTAAATGAGCAGAACCACAATCCAGCCGAATCGCCAATTTAAATCTCTAGAGCGCCGTAGGCCCTGGATTGCGGCGTTGACAAGTTTCCCTATTTGAAAAGTTTCTGGCTGTCGTACTGTCTATCAAATCTTGTAGGTCCGATGACAATATAATATTATGAAGAAAAGGAGGAGGCACTAAATACATTGTTTACCGGGATGCGTCGGATGAGCTAAATTTGAGATATGTTAGAGCCCCAACCTTCCTGATATTTTTTCCAAAAAAAATTGGGGGGGGTCATCGGTCTCGTTTTCGAGCAATATTTATTCGAAAGGGCGCCAATGGAATCTTGATAATAGAACTATTTTCAGTTTTTCTATAATAACTTCGTACAAAAAAGAGATAGAAAGCCAAAACTAATTTTATTTTGTAGATAACGAACACGTTTCAAGAAGTTAGTGATAGCTGTAAAAAATATTTTGCATTACCTACCTACAGGGTAGACTCAAAAATACATATCATATAAACAGAAAAGTTGTCTCAGAACTTGCGATTATTGTACAGAAAACTGATAATCCATATTAAACATATTTACTATTAGTCCGTCTAAATCTGTTAGACGACTTATGCATTGGGTTGCGTCAAACACTTACAGAGTGACTCAAATATTTTTCAAAATATATCAAATAAGTACCGTAATGCTTAGCCTTATACTCCCAATATAGGGATGCCCTACAAAAGCTGAATTTGAGATATGTTAGAGCCTTAACCTATATTTGACGAAAAAAATTGGGGGATCATCGGTTTCGTTTTCGAGAAATAATTATTAAAATGAGAGCCACTGGAATCTTAATAATGGAGCGTTTTACAGTTTTTCTATTATAACTTCGGACAACAAGGAGATAAGAAGCTAAAACTAGTTTTATTTTGCAGATAATGAACACGTTTCCAGAAGGAAGTATGATTTTTATAAAATATTTGACATTGCCTATCTACATGGTGCTCTCAAAAAGTACATTATATGATATGCGAATATACTACAAAGTTTACAATGCGTAATGAAAGTTGACAACGCGTAATGAATATATTATGACGATTTGTACGAATTGGGCACGTCAAAAACTTACTTAGGGTGACTCAAATATATTTTAAAATAGGTATAATCAATGCCTATATCCTAATATACAGGGATGAGCTAGTGAAGCTGAATTTGAGATATCCTGGCCTTCCTGCTATTTTTCCAGAAAAAATTGAGGAAGTGGGCTTGTTTGCGATCATTATTTCTTTGAAGGGACGCCGTTGGCTCTGTAATTATATGACTTATTACAGTTTTTCCCCAATACCTTTTTTATAAAATAGATATAGAATGTTTTATTTTGTAGATTAGGGTTAGTATTACTCGCATTAGCCACCTACAGGGTAGTGCCAAAAAGTACATCATAATTTATACAGAAAAGTTAACTGGGAAACTGCCCTTATAGGCAAGTATTAAATAAACTAAGCAATTGTTATGAAAATTAATTTAAATATATTCAATATACCAAACCTAATGTAATATAGGTGCTAGATTTTAACTATAACTCTAGAAGAATTAAACTGTAAAACGTTCCATTATTAAGATTCCAGTGGCTCTCCTTTTAATAATTATTTCTCGAAAACGAAACCGATCCCCCCAATTTTTTTCGTCGAATATATAAGAAACGTTAAGGCCCTAACATATATAAGAATAAGCATTTCGCTACTTATTTGATATATTTTCAAAAATATTTAAGTCACCCTGTAAGTTTTTGACACGACCCAATCTGCATAAGTCGTGATAAGATATTTAGTCGGACTAATAGTAAACATGTTTGAACTAATTTTTAATACGGATTTTAATTTTTCTGTAGAATAATCGCAAGTTCTGAGACAACTTTTCTGTTTATATGATATGTATTTTTGAGTCTACCCTGTAGGTAGGTAATGCAAAATATTTTTATAACTCTCACTACCTTCTTAAAACGAGTTCCTTATCTACAAAATAAAACTAGTTTTAGCTTTCTATCTCTTTTTTTGTACGAAGGTATTATACAAAAACTTTAAAAAGTTCTATTATCAAGATCCCAGTGGCGCCTTTTCGAATAAATATTGCTCGAAAACGAGACCGATGACCCCCCCCCAATTTTTTTTGGAAAAATTATCAGGAATGTCAGGGCTCTAACATATCTCAAATTCAGCTCATCCGACGCATCCCGGTAAACAATGTATTTAGTGCCTCCTCTTTTTGGGCTAGGGGGTGGTTGAAGAATGTAAAACCGTAAGCCTAGCAAAGTAGCAATTGAATTCGTGGCTATCGGTTCAAATAATTTTCGGCCAGTTTGAGGTTCTCGAATTTTGTGGTTTTGTGTATTATGTTTTTATCAAATTATTTTAGTTAAAAATATTTCCTAACATTTTGTGTTTCTATAAAAAAATATGTTTCGTTTAAATTTAATTCTATGCATGTTTCTGCCAAATTTGGTTTCGGGTTTTTTATAGGGACTTCCGAATCTGTTACTCCGGATTTGAAACAGATCGATCTCTTTGCGCCCGAAAAAATCGCGAGATTAGAGGATTTAGAGCAAAACAATGTTATACCCAACTTTTTTGACAACATTTTTATATTATTTTTCTGCTGTTTATAAACTTTTTGTGGGTCAAAACAGAAACAAAAATCGATCGAAAAAGAGATTTATTGTAATTTAAGAATTGTTCTTCAATTCTTCTACTTGCTCCGAGGAGGAAGAAATGTTTGTCTACTTGTACTCGATAGGGGTAGTATCCAAAAGCGGGCCAAAATGCGCAATTAAGTGTCTGAGGTAGTCCCCGATTATACTGAGGAGCAAGTAAGCAAAATAAAAATAATTTTGAAAGCTAGGTACAAACGACTAGACTACTTTAATTTTTTTAATTAATATTCTATTCTGTCTTTTCTTTGTGGACTCGCGTCTTTTTCAAACGGCTCTTCAATTTCAAAAATATTGAAACTGAAATAAATAAATAAAAAAGCGAGGTTTAGCGATGTGTGGTTCGTGAACGATTCGTTCACTATGATCGAATCACTTGCGAGTATTGAATCATCGAATCATCTTTGCTCGATATGATTCAATCAATCACCGACGAAGACAGAATGAATCAAACGAGTGAATCAAATCGGAATGGATCAACGACTGACTTACCCACTGTGGCGGTACATTGAATCAGTTGGAAATAGGTCGATCGTTTCGTTCATTCGTTCCTTTGATTCGAATTCCTGGGCGCGGGGTAAACTGTATGAAAATATAGATTTTTTGGTCAGCAGAGTATTTATACTCCAGTCACTCAGGTAAAGGCCTTTGACTTTTGATTTTACGAGATAGGCCACAAAGAAAAATCCAAATTTTCGACCGAGTGTACCTTTTATTTAACTATTTTTTTTTGTCTTTTATTCAATATGTTTTTCGAGGCAAAGGGAGTAGAATTAAAGTTTATATTTAGGCTAAACTAGGTACATTTTTCAGGATTTCGACATAGCAGGACAGTTCGACACCCTTCTCCCAGACGCCGAGTGCATTAAAATAGTCGCGGAGATTTTGGACACCTTGCAAGTGGGCCCATACGTTGTCAAAATCAATCACAGATCACTCCTGGATGGCATGTTCGAAGCTTGTGGCGTCCCGAAAAGTAGTTTTAGAGCCATATGCTCTGCCGTTGATAAGTTGGATAAGGTAAAACCAAGGGGGTAACCACTGTTGGCAATCATGTCGCAGATCTTATCCGTTTGCAGCCCCTGTAACCTCACCAAACCCTGGCTTGCATACCCTAAGAGTCTCTGGGAGTCTTTAGAAATCTCTCGGTAGTCCCCTGCAATCACTGACAATGTCGAAACTACTTTTTTTGGGTTTTTCGCCACTAAGTTAAGGAAATTTTTTCAAAAATATGTTAAAACCCACTGCGTAAATTCCTAAAGTCAGTGGTTTTTAAATAATATAAAAAATTTGCCTACAGACACACAAATCCTAACTAGAATAAAGTACTTATCTGACGTTTCGGCAGAAACTCTACTGCCGTTTTCAAAGAAATTATTCTTTTCAAAACTTTTTCGATTATTTTTTAAAAATATCTGTCTGTTGTCATAAAACTGACTGACTTTGACTGATGTATATTTCAAATATTAACTTGACAGTTTGGTGTGCCGATAGTAGCCAACACGGTATTGTGTGTGTGAGTTTATTAAAAATTAAAATTATCTATGTTTGAGTGTTTTTGATTTTAGATTGCATTATAAAAACACAATTTAAAGTGAAATCAAAAATAAGGTTTAATATTTTGTTTTTCATTTTAAAATATCAAGTGTAAAGATTACCTATTGTCTGACTTTAAGAAAAAATACATTAGAAACCCAAAGAACATCAATGTTATTTTTTAATTTATTTTAAAAAAACCTTTTTGAAAATCTTGTTTTAAAACTGGAAGCCTAACTATATTTATATCAACTGATATGCTAGCTATGCATTGTTCTTCATTTAGATAGATGCAAGCTGCTTCTTTGATTTTTCGTTTAATTTTGTCTTGTTCTTTTTGTAATATACTGGTTTTAGTCGTCCGGCTTAAGTCCCAAATAGCAATCAATTGTTCACTTTGTGTAGAAAGCATGAAATTTGGCACACTTATTCTTTAGACAATTCTCTAAAATTTTGATCGACGAAATCGACGATGATCGTATGGATAGGAGCCAAGATGGCGGCGATTTTTTCAAAATGGACGTCTATTTTTTTAAAAAAAAGTTCGCCATCTTAACAAGATTATACTCGAATCCATATAATTCGATAGTGAGAAATAAAAAAAAAATGATTACAGTGACGTATAACCTTTATCGTCCTTGAAAAGTGACATTTTATTTTTTTTAAATGCATTTTGAGAGTTTTTTTTTGATAGTTTTTCATAATTTAGTAAGCGGCGTTTTGAAGAATTCGCCGCCAACTTGGTTTCCGCACATCCGATCATAAATTTTCTTGAACACAATCCTAAAAATTTTTGAAATATGTAAGCGTACCAGATTTGGTGCTTTTCACAAAAAATGAACAATAGGGTACATTAGAGTACTATTCGGGGCGACTAACCACATGTTAGGTCAACTTTACTGGCCTATAGCGTAAAAACGGCCCGATAGAATTTGGAATTTCATATCTGAATCGATTTGTTGGGGCCTTCTTATTCATCAGAAGTCATTAATGTTTATATCCAGCCAAATTTTTGGTCGCTAGGAAGAATTGAAGAAAACGTTGAAAAACTCGTTTTTTTTACATACTCAAAAAAAATTTAGGCGACCAATGTCCATATAAAACTAAAATTATTTTTATAAAAATCTACATACTTCAGCTATACATAATCGATTATTTTATTAAATATGCATGTCTTATTTAAGCTATTGTATGAACTTTTATCAAATTTAAAATCGGAAATTTGGGTGCCACGTCGCCCGCAGAGCCACCTATCCAAATTTTTTTTAGAATATCACTTGACCTTGACAATTGTAATTTGACATTTTTTCCTCAAAAACTAAAAAAGATACGGATGATAATGTAGCTTTTTTTAAAAAATCCTATTTTGACTGACCTGGTATAACTAAACCAATCACACTGTAAGCAAAATGTCAATTAGAAAAGTTATTCTGATGTTCTTTCTAAATTATACAATTACAACTGTCGCGGTTTACTAAATTATGAAAACTTATCAAAAAAAAGTCTCAAAATGTATTTTTTTTAAAATAAAATGTCACTCTTCAAGGATAATAAAGGTCGTACGTGAATGTAACCATTTTTTTTCAATTCCTCTATCGAATTATATGGATTCAAGTATAATGTTGTAGGTTCGCCATCAAAAGAGGGCGAACCTACAATTTTTTAAAAAAATAGACGTCCATTTTGAAAAAATCGCCGCCATCTTGGCTCCTATACATACGATCATCGATTTTCTCGACCAAAATTTTAAAGAATTGTCTAAAATTTCATGCTTTCTGCACAAAATGAACAATTGGGGACCTAAGCCGGACGAGTATTTCTCCCCACATTACTCTATGATCATTTTTTAGATCTCTCCCAATCTCCCCTTCTGAGGTACCCCTTTTGGTCATTTGTTCTAACTTCAAGAGGCCTTGAAGTTTCTCCAATATAAAATTTACCACACTCGCAAGGAATTTTATAAACGATATTTTTTGAGTTTTGTTCAGCATTTATTGGTTTTGTTTTTGTTAGAATTCTCTAAGTATTTGATTTTTTTTTAATTGTTCTAATATTATAATTATTAGCAATTCGTTTAATTTTTTTCAAAATACCTGGTATAAAAGGAATTATTTTCACATTTTCTGAATTAGTGGTTACTCCCTCGATGTTTTTTTTTCTTTTTCGATTGTCGGGGTCCGAATATTACCCCAAAAGCAGTTTTGAACTGAATTGTGCAAGGTTCAAAAACCCAAAGAAAAACGGGCGACGTCACTTGCGGTGGCCGCTCGGATAGAAGGCCCGTGAAAGTTGTATAAATTTCTATTTACTCAAATCTTATTTTATTTGCCGGATAAACTCCACTTTAGAGTTTATTGAAAACATGACTTTATTGGCTGCAGCACTATAAAAAATATCTAAACATTCGATGGCCGGATGCTCAGCTACAACTTTATTTTTCTGGGTTTTAAACGCACGTTAAACAAACGTAGTTAATATTTTTACTTACACCTATTTTACTAACTTGATCGAGCACTTAAAACCTTTAAAGCATCTTAAAAACTTCTGAAATTCGTAATAATTCGTTCGTAAGCAAATGAAAACAGCAACAAAAATGGCAAAAACGTCAAAAATATAACTCATCATGATCCGATACCTAGATATATTTTCGCAATTTTGGGTTTTTAAACGATTAGAAACTTTAAATGCATTTTTCTGCGATAATATTAAGCGTTAGAGCCCTTTCAGGGGGTGGGACGGGCCAAAAAGTTACTCAAATAGCTGTGACTTCTTTATTACTAAAAATACTACTATATATAATATAAAATTCTATAAATCAATAAGTTCTAAACATAGTAGTAGTAGTAGTAGTAGAGAAGGGGCGGCGCGAAGCCTGGCAAGTAGGCCTCCCTGGGACCTTTCTGCCCTACCCCGAGCCTGCCCCTAATCCACCGCCTG
This sequence comes from Oxystoma pomonae, assembly GCA_963921995.1. Classification (NCBI taxonomy): domain Eukaryota; kingdom Metazoa; phylum Arthropoda; class Insecta; order Coleoptera; family Brentidae; genus Oxystoma; species Oxystoma pomonae. The sequence continues at coordinate 35,403,139 of OY998167.1, read as the reverse complement.
CACCACTGGTCTGTCAGTCTGCTCATCTGGTTTCACTGTTCTTTTTGCAAAGTCTAGTATTTTTTCCCATTTGAGCGTGTGCAGGTCCTCCTCATCCAGGGTCGGGAAACCGAATACCTGATATCTCATCCTCTGGTATGCCTCGCAGTTCGCTATAACGTGTCGAGATGTCTCTTCTGCTCACCCGCAGGCCGGGCAGGTCGAGTCATTCTCCACCGCGATCCGGGTCATGTGCTTCCTTAGTCGGTTGTGACCCGTTATGATACCTGTCCGCAGACCAGCGTCCCTTCGCGATCTCCCCAGAAGCCATTTTTGTCTTGCTACATCCGGGCCCTTCACGAAGTCCTTGGTCTGTCTGCATCCTGTTCCTCCTCTCCAAGCGGTCGTCATGGCATCGTTGGCCCATTTATTGAGTCGACTTTGCAATTGCCTCTTGGTTGTTCCTAGGAGTGGTTCCGGCCCTACATACCCCCATATGTCCCGGTACCCACATAAGTGTCACTTGTTTGCCCTCTCCCAAGGATTCTAGTGCATCCGCACATTCCTCCACCAGGGTGTTGTTGATCTTGGGCGCCCTTAGTGCCTTTAGGGCTCCCTAACGTTCTTTATTTCTTCCATGGTTTCAGCCATTATTATGGCATACACCTCTGCCTAAAAGACCGTGGCTTGCTCTCCGAGCGGGTAGCTCTTTCGAACCTCCTGGTCTTCCACATAAACCCCCGATCCTGTGGTTTGCCTCTCCGACAGTTTCGACCCGTCGGTGTAGCAAATCGCGGAGTTCTCCTCGAACTGTTCGCGGAGGATTTCACTCTGCCATAGTTCCCTGTCTGGGATGACTACTTTGTACCTCTTGTTGAATCTGCAGGGGTTTTTTGGTCTTTGTGTTTTAATCGCTGCCATAAGGATTTCTCTCTCGGCGATTTGGGCAATCCTAAGATGCTTCCCCTCTTCCTCTCCATTGATCTGTATCTCTCAGCCGGAGGTGGGTCGCCATCGCTTCTTTTCTGATCCAGATCGGAAGCGGCGGCAGTCCCAGAATGGTTTCGAGTGCCTGTATAGGTGCCGTCCTCATAGCGCGGGTTATCCCTCTGCATATGGTTCCCTGTAGGCCCCTAAGCTTGAGGGTAGTAGCGTTCTAAACATAGCTAATAGGGCAATACTTCAAAGTTTGGAGTGGACAAGACAACAAAAAACAAAATTTGATTTAGTCGGTTTTAATTTTTCTTAATTTTAATTTTTTTGGAAATATGTTTTATCTGGACTAATAAACTCAAATAAAAGCATCGGAATTAAAAGAGAAGGCATTTTGATAACGTTTATGTTGAAAATTAGTGTAAATCAAGAATCTGTAAAGCTTTTCTTTTGGGACAAATGGGACAAAACACAAAATAATTTGGAAACGATTATTTACTTTTGCTTTGATATTGTTTGTATATTTCGACTTTTTTAACTCCAAAAAAAAGTGTTATCTATAATGGTTTTTAGTTAGTTAGTTAGTTTAGTTAACAAAAACCTGTTAGTTTGAAAGTTTGAGACAATGATGTATTTGAAATTAACTCTGTTTCGGACTTCTATTGTTTATATTCAATGGAAGTTCGAAACACAAAGTTAATTTCAACCTGTTGGTTGTTGCATCTTTCTTTTTTTTTGTAGAGCCCTTGGGATGAAGTTAAAAAAGAAATGGTACAAGAAAAAAATTTGCCAGAAGACGTTGCAGATAGAATCGGTGAATATGTCAAATTACACGGAAAAAAAGAGCTGGTTGAAAAATTGCTTCAAGATGAAAAGGTAAGAGAAAATGTTTGATTATCAAAATATCTTCTTTTCCTTCAAATACCATGATCTCTTTGAACGTTGCCTAAGTCGATAGGACGCCCACTAGACCAACCAAATTAAAATAAAAGACAAAAAAATTTTTAACAGCAGTTTGATGAGTGGAAATGATAAAGGGGCTTCCGATAAACGTCATAGAGTACAAACTTTAATACAAAAATTATAGACGGTGCAAAGGTCTACAACTTTTGTAAATGTCACTTTATAACATAACCTCAAAATTTTGAAAAAAATGCGAAAAATCGTAATATTTTTATTTTTACGTTTCTTATTTTTAATTTCCTCAAAAATAATTGTATTTTCACGAAACTTGGCTAAAATATATCTCTCTGTGTCATTAATGCCTGCAAATTTTTTGAGATATTAATTTTTTTCGGTCCAAATCACTTTTTTTTCAATCAAAAATTCTACTCAGGAAAATTTTCGTAGTATTTTTTGACGTTGCTCATTTTTTTTGTTTTGAAATATACTTTTTGGGGGGATAATAAAAAATTATAGTTACAATTAAAAAACATGCTCAGAAATGCAAAAAAAAACAAATAATGGCTTTTGCAACAATGAATTCTTCAGCAATTGTTGATAATTTCTTTCAAATATCAAAAATCAACAACCGATGACAACATCTATTTGTACGGAAAAAATAAAAAGAACACGGTTTTTAATTTACTACGATTATACGTGCCTAAAACCGGTTTTAAATAAGAACGATTTTAAATAAAGTCGCTCTCTCCTTTATTAAAATTGTTTTCTAACAGCTGATCGATGTACTGTCAATTCTCTTTCCTTACAGTTTCTCACAAATTAAAACATATAGATTTTCTTTAGTATTGTCCGCACACCCTGTATATATTTTGGTTCGTTTTATTTTCCTAAGGGAATGCTTTAGAATTTCTATCTTTATTTCTTTTTTGTTCTAAACTGTATCGCGCGAAGTCTTTTTTTATGCTGAAAACGGCAGGCAAAAAAAATCCTTACTGAACAAAGCGGACAGTTGCCAAAAATCGTCGCTCGATTACACATATAATAAAACACGGGTGTGTTCGTTTATCTGCACTCGGCGATATCCATCTCACCCTCACCGCCAAGAGAAGATAGGGAGCTCTCTAAATTCAGGTGACCTCACAGCAAGGTAAGGTGAAAAACTGTTCTTTTCAGCACGTATTTTTCTCAAGATTTGCAAACATTAATTAAGAATCAACCAGCGACCAATTTTCTTAAATTTTGGAATACTTTCATACACAGATTGGTATACTAAAAAATCCTTACATTACTTTTTTTTAAACGCAAATAAAACAACAAGTTAACAACTTTTTAAAATAAAATTAATTTAATGTTTGTTCTAATGGTTTAGGACAAGTATTTTCATACCGTCCTTTGTTTAAAAGCGCTTTGTGAGACCGTATAAACAAAGTAATTATTTAACCTAAAACTTTATTTTTTTGCAGTATTGCTTTGAACATCATATTTCGATTAATAAAGTGTCATATATAAAAAAAAGTTTGTCCTAGAATGTCTTTTTACCTTCTAGTTAAATTTGAAGGAAATTTCCTGTTTATATGAATGTAATTTTTATGTAAAAAAGATGAATTTTTAAAAATATTATATTTTTCTAAATTTTTACAATGGATATTTATATTACTGGCTGAAGAAAAATCGTAAGCTTATTAAGCCGGAATTGTAAAAGCAATTGTCGTTTTCAATATGTATTTATTTTTTAATTTCCAACAAGAAGCTAAGATTTTGAGCTATTTTCGTCCTACAATTATTTCGATAGAAATAGAAAAAATATCATATTATCCTGATTTAAACAGTTGAAAAAAAGGTAATAAAAAGGTTTTTTTTGAAGGAAAGCAGTTTGGATAAAAAAATACATATTTACTAAAATGACCAAAAAAAGTGCATTCTAAGCTTATAGGAATAGTAGACAAAAATAACGTTTTTGCATTTTTTCTGTACAACCGAATGGTGTAACCGATTCCTGATTTTTTTTTAAATTGAAATAAATTATAAACAATTAGTGAAAAATAAATTTTGATAATCATTTGTTTTTTTTTGCATTTCTGAGCATGTTTTTTATTTGTAACTTTAATTTTTTATTATCTCCCCAAAAAGTATATGTCAAAAAATAAATATATATTGAAAACGACAATTGCTTTTGCAATTCCGGCTTATTACGCTCTAATAGATTACCTTACGATTTTTCGTGAGCCAATAATATAAATATCCATTGTAAAAATTTAGAAAAATATACTTTTAGAAAGCAAAAATCAGAATTTGAAACAATTTATTAAAGAAATGGCCTATCCATTTCATTTATTAATTTTTTTTACATAAAAATTACATTCATAGAGACATGGAATTTACATTCAAATTTATTTATAAGGTAAAAAAAATAAATTTAAATTATATTAAAAACATATATTTTAATTTATAAAATAAAATAAAAAATAAGTGAACCAATCGATTCTACGACAAACAATTTTTGTTTATGTATGACACTTTTAGGTTAAACAATTAATTTGTTTATACGGTACTCTAAAGGCGCATTTAAAAAAATTACGGTTTAAAAATGTTTCTCCTAGACATACCATTAGAACAATTTTAAATATTAAATCAATTTTGTTTTAAACCGATTTTTTTTTAACTTGTTTTATTTGCGTTTTAAAAAAAATGCAATATAAGGTTTTTGTAATATATTAATCTATATGTTTTAATTTTTAGGAAACTGTAAGGTAAGAGGAATGACAGAACATCGATCGGCTGTTAGAAAACGATTTTAATGAAGAAGAAAGCAACTTTATTTAAAATCGTTCTTATAGGAAACCGGTTTTAGGCGCGTATGAACGTAGTAAATTTAATACCGTCTCCTTTGAATTTTTTCCTTACAAATAGATGGTGTAATCAGTTGTTGATTTTTTTTAAATTGAGAGAAATTATCAACAATTGCTGAAAAAATCATTGTTGCAAAAGCCATTCTAATTTTTTATTATCCCACCAAAAAGAATATTTCAAAACAAAAAAAATTAGTAACGTCAAAAAATACTAAGAGAATTTTCCTGAGTAGAATTTTGGATTGAAGAAAAAGTGATTTGGACTGAAAAAAATTAATATCTCAAAAAATGTTTAACCTTTTTATCTAAAAATAATTGTAGGCATTAAGGACACAGAGAACTATATTTTGACCAAGTTTCGTGACAATGCAATTATTTTTGCGAAAATGAAAAATAAAAAACGAAAAAATAAAAATATTACGATTTTTTGCCTTTTTCTCGAAAATTTTGAGGTTATGTTAAAAAGTGAAATTTACAAAATTTGTAGATCTTTGCGACGTCTATAACTTTTATATTGAAGTTTTTACTCTATAACGTTCAGTTTTGGCGGAAATTGCAATAATACCATTTATCTCCCTTTTCCCTCACCAAATTCCCCCCGCAAGAGCCCTACCTACGCATTTTTTTTAAAAACGTTTATCAGAAGCCCCTTTATCATTTCCAGTCATCAAAATGCTGTTAATTTTTTTTATTTTTTTCTCGCTAAATTAGTTAATCCGATCGGTCTACACGGTTTATCAAAATGTGCAACATCAAACACGTTAAATAAAAGAAAGTTCAATTATAAAATCATTCACTATAGGAACAGCAATTCGTTAAACCAATTTTTTATCCGAACCTTATTTCTTCAAACCCATTCAAGAACAAATTCGAAATTTATAAGACCCGTTTTTAATCAAACCATTGTTCGTCAAACTCATTCAATATCAAACCCGGAATTCGTAAAACCCGTAATTTATCAGAAAATTTTTGCTAAATTAATTGCGCATTCGCCAATACCACAAGGCGTACACGCAGGTGGCGCGGCGTTTTGATGCATTTGTCGCTGTTACGCGCGCATACTTACAGGTTGCGTTCAATAGTTTGTGTATAGATGTCACTTGCATTTACCCCACAGTTGGTCTAGAGAGGGGTTTTAAGAAAAAAAATATATAATCTTTAAAACATATATTTTTGTTTTTGATACATCGCCAACTACTATTTACCGTAAAAAGTAAAATCCCCTACGTAGCCCTTTTCTGGGGGGCTATTTTTGGAAAATATTCTAAAAACCTTAAATAGTAACTGCCTATTTTGACTTCATATTTAAATTCTCGCTGAAATTCTCTTTCCATTGGTACCTCATATGGTTACTTTACTTTACTAATTTTCGAGATATTGGCTTTCAAAATGTCAAAAATTCAATTTTCAAAGGCCTATATCTTAGAAACTAAACAAAATATCTGTATTGTGTTTATTATCGATTTTGAGGGTGTTATAAGAACAAATAAAAAATTACAATAGTTTGATGTCTGCACATTCCTATTTACAGTTTATTGATTTTCAGTGATTTTGACGATATTATTCCAAAAATATGAGAAGGTCAGATTGTCAAACTGTTGTCATTTTTTGTTTCCCCGTAAAAAAGTCTATAATAAACACAATAGAGATATTTTGTTTAGTTTCTGAGATATGGGCCTTTGAAAATTGAATTTTTGACATTTTGGAAGCCAATATCTCGAAAATTAGTAAAGTAAACCTTATGATATGGGGTACCATTGGAAAGAGAATTTCAGCGAGAATTCAAATATGAAGTCAAAATAGGGTGTTGCTATTTAAGGTTCCCAGAATATTTTCCAAAAATAGCCCCCCAGGAAAGGGCTACGTAGGGGATTTTACTTTTTACGGTAAATAGTAGTTGAGGATGGATCAAAAACAATTTTTAATAAGTCCTTATATATTTTTTTTCTTAAAACATCTCTCTTGACCAACTGTGACCCGTCTTGCATTCATGTGTTATTGGTGAATGCGCAATCAATTTAGCAAAAATGTTTTGATAAATTACGGGTTTGATATTGAGTTTGATGAACAATGGTTGTAGTTAAAATCGGATAAAGCCCGTCTTTATTTTTAAATTTACAAAAATATAATTTGAAAACACAGTAATCTGGGCTAAATTAATTAATTTTTTTTAGATTGAAATTAAATCCATATTATATCACTAATTTTCGCTGCACCAAAACTACACCTAAGCTTTTAGGTGCGCCTGTCGTATTTTGCGGTGCTCCCACAGATACCCTGAAATTTTCTCTTTAAGGATTTTCGATTTACATTTGGTCCTGGTTCATGTTGAAACAAAACTGGAACCGGTTCTTTCGATTTAAAACATTGACGTCACTGTTGCAACCCGGTTATAAAAAAAATAGGAGGTTGGTTTGGTACTTTGATTGTAAACATAACCTTTAAAATATTGCAAAATTATAGGTATTCTTTTGAGTAAAATCAAAGATTTCTTTACAAGATAGATTATATATAACGTCATTGTTTTAGAACCGTTGTCAAAATTTCTGTCAGAATAATGTCAACCAGAACCGGTACCAAATTCTAAATCCAAAATCCCTTTTGTCTGGCTATGTGGGAGTTGTTGGGGTCAAAACAAATAGTTATTTATTAATGGACTGCCGGGTCTATAGCTAGTAAGTCGATGGTTGCCTATTATCAGCTCGATCTGCATCCTGTCGACTGTTTTGATGATTTGATTTTCATCTGCGACTCGGTCCTCCCTTTCCTTCTATAATTAATGTTAAGAGTTCATATTTCTCAAAATATGGCCAAAATATTCAAGTTTACGTTTTTTGATGGTGAATAAAACTTTAATTATTCTGAGCGGGACATCCACATCATGTACATACTCTGTCCATAAAATCCAGTTAAAATATCAAAATGTTCAATTTAAAATATTTTTTTTAGTTTTCCAAGAATAAGTCGGCGATAGAAGGTCTGGAAGCTATTAAGAACATACTTAATTTTTGCGACATTTTCGGCATTTCTGATAAAGTGTCGTTCGACTTGAGTTTGGCCAGGGGATTAGATTACTACACCGGAGTTATTTACGAGGCAATTTTGCTTGGTGGTAGGTTTTTTTTTGAACAAAAAATGAAGACGTTTCTTTGTTTTTTTGGAATCCTTTAAGATGGCTAGCACAAACTGCTTTCCTTTCGTTTTATTAACTTTTATAGGAAAATCGCAAACAAGGAAACATGTCAAATAATATATCCTTAAGAGTATAGTCTTTGCAAATTTTGAAATCGGATTTGTGAAGAGACTGCCTATTTGTCTTCCTTTTTTAGTGAAAGGAGTCTGCTGGGTTTAATTTTAAAAAGTAAAATTGTGCTTGCAAGAATTACTTTGACTCCAAATTTAAGCAACATTTTTGGTCAGAACATGGGTAATATATTCCTAACATGAGATAGGACTCTTTTCGTATAAAATTAAATAGGGATCAAGTGGGGCCAGAAGCAGGTCAATGGACAACAAAATAAAATAGGACAAAGCTGTTTTAATAAAGTAATCTTGTAAAGAATAATGACTACCTAGTATAATTTTATAATAATTAAATGATTTTGAATGGAACTTATCCATAAAATTCAGACGAAATCCAACTGCCAAACAAATTTTTCAATATTTTGTTTTGTTAAAACACGTAGGTTTTGGACATTTTTTTTTAACAGGTACTTTGCACTAAAACGTTTTAAAAAGCATTGAGACACTTTATAATAGTGGAAAATTAAAAGAACATATTGATTCAGTAGAGTTTTTTTTTACAAAATTACAGAAAATCAATATAATACAAAAAAAATATGGCGGTCGATCGATGTTTTACCTGACAAATTTTTTTGAAGTATTTCTTACATCAAAACCTATAACTCGATCATCCAACATTTAGGTCAAAAAAACGTAATTTGTGACTATCGCGGATATCCAAAAAATGTGTAACTATAAAGGCAAACTACTCGGTAATTCGTTCCTGAATCTACGTAAAAACGGTACAATTTTTTTTTGCCAAATTAGCCAATGTTTGACCTATTTTCGGTCTGCATAGTAATGCTGCTTTTGAAGGATTCCTAAAAGGTACCCAATTAGGTTAATATTCCTGTAGTAGTGGTTTACTGAACCTAAAATGCTGCCACTAGAGAACCCTAAATTTCATCATTGTCTTTAGAATGAGACTAATATTCTCATAAAATTCCCTATTTACAACAATCTTGGGCCAAAAGTACCTCTGAATCGGACCCTGTTTTGTACCGAATACTATAATCTTAAATAAAAAAAAGTACTTTGTGGGTATACTTCTGGATGAGTGATCTTACTGGAATTTTGTTATTTTGATTTCAGAATCAAATACAGGCGAAGATGTTACAGTCGGGTCAGTGGCGGGCGGTGGCAGATATGACAATCTTGTAGGAATGTTTGATGTGAAAAACAAACAAGTCCCTTGTGTCGGAGTCTCCCTGGGCATTGAAAGGTAATTATACGATGGATGTTCTAAGGTCAACTTGAGTCGATCTCTACTATAAATTCTATACAAATTATGCCAACATTTGTTTTTCAAGTGGAACACTAAAAAATATGATAGAGCTTCTCTCCCTGATTCCAAAAGTATAAAACTTAACGCTTATAATATTTAGTACTAGATAACCACCCTGCGGGATCCCTGACAGTACAAGAAACTCTGATGAGACATAATTTTTGATTTTTATAGCCTGTCTTCGATCAGTTAAATTACTTTGAAACCAATTAAACATTGTTCTATGTATTCCTGTGCATTCCAGTTTTTTCAGTAATAGTTTATGATCAACCTTCTCGAATGCCTTGGAGAAATCGGTATAGATCACATCGACCTGATACCCCTCCTCCAAGGCACCCAACAAGACCTCTTCATAGCAAAGAAGGTAACTTTCCTTTTGAAAAACCGTGCTGCTGACTAATAATAATATTATGAAAATATGGTGCCACTTTATCTGCCACTGTGGCTTCAAACAATTTAGGAAAAAGTGATATTTTTGAAATACCCCTGTAATTTTTAATGTTAGATCTGTCACTGTCTTTAAAGATAGGGCTAACAAAACTTAGTTTCCATACAACTGGGTAGTAGCCCAATAATAAGGACTTATTAAAAATTGTTGTTGTTTAAATTGTTTATTAATGATAATTCTTTAGTTTTAAAATCTTGTGAATTTTTGCTTTTAGCTGTATGATTGTCATATATTGCAGCAAGAAATAGTTTATATTTCTGATTGGTGCAAAGATAACCATTTATTTCTTAATGTCACTAAATGTAAGAGTATGACATTTCATAGAAAAACGAATCGAATAAATTTTCCATACCAAGTAGACAATAGTACCCTTGAAAAACGAAAAATAATGAGAGATTTAGGTGTTTTCTTTGACTCAGAATTGACTTTTATAAACCATATTGACCTGATTGCAAACAAGACAATGAAATTGTTAGGATTTTTATTTAGAACATTGAAAGATGTTCAAAATGTATTTACCTTGAAAAATGCAATTTATTTGCCTTAAGGCAACATCATATCAATTATGGGTTGAATTAGCCCATTGATAGGTTCAGTAGGTATGCAAATGAACTTATTGAAGTTGAAAACATAGACTTTTTTAACATTTCATGTAATAAATTTAAAAAGATTCTTAAGGATAATTTTTTTGTCGTATTTTATTCTCTTGTTTTTTGTTAATTTTATATTTAAATTATATTTATAGTAACTATATTGTAAAATACTGTAAAATGGGAAGTCCGTAAATAAAATAAAATAAACTAAACTAAGTACTAAACCATAGAAAATTAATTATTTGAAATTGTGGTGATTGGCGCGAATATTTTATATTTTTAAATACAAATAACGCGCGCAAACCTCAAATGCAATGCGCATGCTCACAGGAGCATACCGCGCTCTCTTATTAGATTTCGACAGTTCCCTCACGGCCCTCCATATTGTATGTCATACGTGTCGTGATAGCGTCCGTTCCAATAAACGTCCTCGTGTAATAATTATCTTGTTCGTGCTGTACGTAATTAAGTTATTCGTAACGCCGCGTATCCCGCGGCGTGCTTTCCCACGTTTCCGTGCAAGAAGCAGATGCATTAGTAGGATTATTAAAAAGAAGCATATTCTAAGGTAATACCCATTTTTTATACATTACAACTGGCGACGAGCAAAAAAGACCAACGGCGGCATAGGAAAATCTCACTTGAATCGCACAGGAAGAGCAGAGATTTACCTGATCTGTGGGACAAGGCTTGCTAAAACGTTTTGTCTCTGTTTCACAGCGATCCAAGGTCTTCCTGCTGCCTTCAGAAAAATAGCACGGGCAACTCTCCAGTCTTGCCGTTCATAGCGTATGAAATATTAACTTTTATCTAAAAGTTGGTACCAAACTAAAACAAGTAATAAACGGTCCAACCACACGGATTTTTAGGACACCCTGTATGTCTCGTCCTACTCTTCGGACATGATTTTAAAGGGTACTGACATTTTTACCATACTATTTATTGTGAAATGATATTTTTTTGTAAGAATTTTTTTTTTGAACAGATTTTTTTTGTAATTGATATTTATTTCCTCTTGGCAGATTATTTGCAGTTCTCGAAACCAAATTGTTGGCGTCAAGCAGGAAAGTCAGAACGACAGAGGTAGACGTTTATGTCGCCACGGCGCAGAAAAATTTGGTGCCCGAAAGATTAAAACTTTGTAAGGAGCTACTGGATGGGGACTTCAAAGTGAGTAACGTGTTTATAAAAGAAAATAAATGAAATTTGCACATTATTCTCAGGTAGTAGCCGGTTGTCTTTTTGTTGATCTTCTGTGTGATTTCTCTAGCTCTTGTGACGGTTTCGTTTTGCAGTTCATAAAATGTTACAATTTAGTGTTAGCTCTATTCTATGACTCTATTGTAATGGGAGAGGGTGGTCTTTACAGATGAAAATATATTTCAGTCATCTTCGAGCAGCAGAAGAATTTTAGTGTATCGTCCACCAAATTCTAGGTTTGATCCAAAATACACCAATCAAATTAGGAAAGCTGGACATTTTTCAGTGAATATGTGGGGCTGGTTTAGCGCTAGAGGTTGGCAAATCGAAGGAAGATTCAACAGTCAAAGATATGTTGAGATTCTTGAGGATGTTATGTTGCCATCTGTGCAGATGTTTTACGAAAACAACGACCTCGTTTACCAGCAGGACAACTGTCAGGTGCACACCGCTAATGCCCAGGCGTTTGCATAGTGTTATTGAAAAGAAGTTGCACCCACTAAATACTAATTTTGTTGTTGTTTTAAGTAATATTTAATATTTAGTTTCGTTTTATTATCGTCATTTTATCAACCCCAAAATGAGTGGTCGCTCTCCTTATAGACCAGCCGTCTTCTGTAACTCGAGTGATAATTACTCTTTTGCAATTAATAAAGATTGTTTTTAAATATATTTATGTGCTGTTTAAAAGGCGATTTTTGGTATCATTAAATAATTATATCCGAGATTAAAACATGATTTTAGAAACAAGAAACTAAACTCAAAACCCTCCTTTGAGTTGTAAAAAATATGACTTTTTGATAATAGCAGGGGACATAAATATTAACTACTTGGAAAACAGCTTATATCCAAATAGATTAAAAAGCATACTTAATACGTTTGAACTCACTCAGCACATAAGAGAGGCAACTAGAATTAATTTAACCACAAATCAATTTAGTCTTATTGACATGATAATAACAAGCAGCAGCCTCCCCACCTTAAAATCTGATTCTTTACCAATATCCCAATGCATAACAGATCATAACCTGGTTTACTCTACTTTTCCTTTGCAAAAAATACATAAATCCAAAAAAAAAAATTCTTATCGTGAATACAACAAAATCGATAGGCATACATTTTTGAGTGATGGGCAAGAAAGCAATTGGGATTTGGTGTACAAGACAAAGAGTGTGGATGAAAATGTAAGTTTTTTTAATAAAAATATTTTAAATATCTTAAACAAACATGCTCCTATGAAGACCAGAATAGTTACAGAAAAGCCATTTCTCCCATGGCTCACAGATAACATTAAATTAATGATTAGATTAAGAGACAAGGCACACAAAAAGTTTTTGAGAACTAGGCAAGAAAGAGATTTGAACTACTACCGGCAACTAAGAAATTTTACAAAACATGCACTGATAAGAGAAAAAAAGTCATATTTTAATCTGATGTCACAAAAAAAAGGTAAAGAATTTTGGCAATGTACAAAAAAATTGGACCTCACTAAAAATACACAAACAGACATACCAGAAGACTTACAAGACGCTAATAAAATCCATTGTTTTTTCAGCGAGACAGACAACATGGCCGACACCACTTCTGATCAGTTAATAAACTTTTACAATAGAAACAAACTGACAAGCGAGACTTTTGATTTTCAACTCATAGATGGAGACATATTAAACAAAATAGTAGCTTCAATCTCTTCGAATGCTATCGGGGTGGACGGTCTTTCAATTAGGGATATTAAGCTTTGTCTTCCATTTTGCTCGGGTGCTTTAATTAATATTATTAACAGCTGTATCTTACAAAGCATTTACCCATCTCTTTGAAAGAAAGCGATTATAAGGCCTACTGCCAAAGTTTCAAACCCAAAACATTTGAGGGATCTAAGACCGATAAGCGTTTTGCCCGCCGCCTCTAAAATATTTGAAAAGTTTGTTTATAGCCAAATAATGACGTTTGCTGACCTCAAAAAAATTATCCCGGAGTGCCAATCAGGTTTCCGAAAAAATTACAGCACTACTACAGCCTTAGTAAAAGTACTGAACGATATTCGGGGATATGAAGAACAAGGCAATAGTACCTGCTTGACGTTGCTTGATTTTAGCAAAGCGTTTGACACAATTAGTCATAAAATGTTGTTAGCTAAGCTTAATTATTTTGGTATTTCTGGGAATTCAAACATGTTATTTAAAAACATGCTAAGTGAGAGATATAATTGTGTAGAGGTAAAAAAAACATCTGGCTACCATAGATCAACGTTTAAGCTAATTAAACAAGGTGTACCTCAAGGGTCTGTTCTCTCACCACTGCTTTTCTCTCTCTATGTTGCTGATATGTCCAAAAAGGTTCAATTTTCAGAACTTGAGCAGTTTGCTGATGATGGCCAACTTCACATTCCTGTAAACAAACATTCTCTTCGCGATGTTAACATGAAACAACATAGCTTCATTTGCAAGGATCATAATTTAAAATTAAATTCATCAAAATCACAAATTATAATCCTAAATAAAAATACGAATATCAGGGAACACATCGAACAAAATTTGAACATCAGCATAAGCAACGAAAATATTCCAATAGTTGCAAAGGCAAAAAATTTGGGAGTCGCATTTGATAGTTCTGTTTCTTTCGACTTTCATATAAAAAACAAACTTGTTGCAGGTTACATTTGTCTGAAAAAATTATACAAATACAAACAATTTTTGTCATCAAAACAGAAATATTTTCTGTGCAACTCCTTGGTTTTGTCCTTATTTGACTATGCTGATGTGGTCTATAATGACGCTCTATCATGGCAAACTAAAAAATCGATACAAAAAATTCAAAATAGTTGCATGAGATTTGCTTACAATATATCTTACAGAAGTCACATAACCCCTCATCTTAATGATAACAAAATTTTAAATATGATCAATCGACGCAAACACCATATGTATACTTTTGTCTACCGTGTCATAAAAACTGGAAAACCTGCTTATTTAGCTAGAAAATTTTTGCCATTGTCACGGACAACAAGAAATGTTCATAGGTTTATTATTCCCCGACATAGGACGGCTGCTTTCCAGAAATCGTTTACATTTTGTGCTATTAAACTCTGGAATCAACTTCCGAAAGAAGTTAAAAAGTTATCCCTAAATTCTTATTCTAAATATATTAAAAATATTTTGCTACAACAGCAACAACTACTGTAAAGTTTTATTCTTCTCTCTTGCCGATATAGCTTTATATTTTTTATACTCCTTTCTGATTCCCCTGGTGGGATCTTGGCCCGTGGGAGGGATTGCTGGGTGTTTGTGGGGGTGTCAACCAGACTAGGCTTTATTTACTTTATAAAAACAAATAACTTTTTCAGAAATATTAATTAGAAATTTTGTTACTTCTACTTATTTCCAAATTAAAATTTAAAAATATTAGTAATAAGTTTGTTTTTGGGTCGACTCGCATAAGCCCTTTTTAGGGCTTAGTGTAAGCGGTTTTCTAATCGAGAGGTGATCCTTTTTATCTGTCAAGTGATTTATAATATTATAATAAGTATTGATTTTTTTGACAAATAAAAAAAAAATAAAATAAGTAGTCGGGTAATAAGGGTATTTGCTTTAAATTAAGTCATTTTTGATTAAGAGGCCTTATTTTTACTTACATAAGGTCATCGTAATACCGAATTTAATGCTGTCAGACATTACAAGCTAGTGTATGAGTATACACGAATAAAGAGTCAAAGTTTGAGACATAGGGAAAAATGCATGTATGCCTTTTTTTTAAACAAGAGTACGTAACAACTGAGAAATTTCTCGCTTGTGACATCAGAACTGGGAATTGTGAAATGCGCTGGTGGGTAAACGCAAGTAACAACAGAAATTTTTCGCTTGGGACATCAGAGTTGCGAAATGAGAATTAACCTGGCGGATAGGCGACACACAATAAAGTACTTATTTAATAATATGCAAAATTTATTACAAATAAAACCTACACTTTGTTTTTTTAGGTCGAATTCTCCTACAAAAACAACCCCAAACTATTGGCGCAATTGCAACATTGCGAGGAAAAGTCAATTCCATTCGCTGTCATTTTGGGCGAGTCGGAAATTAAAAACGGCGTTGTCAAACTGCGCAACGTCATTACCCGAGAGGAAACGCAAATTAGCAGGACTGGTTTGCCGGATGAGCTTAGAAAAAGGTTATGTCAACTTAATTTGAACGGGACTGTGCCCATTTAAGTGAGTGAGTACTAAGCAAGTGTTTGCATTACTTTGATAGGGAAACTACCGATTTTTTTATTTATTTTATTTAGTAAGAAATAAAAATAATTCTAAACACATTTCTATGCTAAGGAAATTAAATAAATAGACTAATTTATTGAGAAAAGTATTATTTTTGTTTACTTTCCTATCAATGTACATTTTTACGTAAGAACATGTTTTAAAAGTGCATCCTGGGGAAGTTAGGTAACTTGTCTTTAAGTTGGCAGTCCAAAAAACTGCCTAACGTCTTTTAAATTGCCAAAATTACTTGATTCTAGGTTTAAGGTTTAATTTTGATCATACGCGAAAAATCACACTGAAATCCTTGGGAATTTTTGTCAATGGGGTTAAGTTGTCAACCCTAACTATCAAGTAGGGACTCTTGTATTACGAACTAGTGATGGGCACATCGTAAAAAAACATCGATGTTGAACATCGATGTCACCATCGAAACCCAACATCGATGGCGAAAAAACATCGACGTTTCTGAACACCGATGTTTTTTTGCTTTTTTTGCGTTGAGTATTGCGTTATTCAAAGGAACTGTTGGTCGGTACATGATATACAAAAGTTATTAAATATCTATAGTAAAAAAAAAGAAAAAAAATATGAGTGGTACAGTTTCTTTTGAGAAACTATGTATTATATAAAAAAAATGTTGTTCTTAATGGAGCACACCCTTAGAGGGTCCAAAAGCTTTTTTTCTCCTAATTGTAGAAACAATAATTTACTGAGGGTTGGTCCCTCGGTTCTTTCTTTCGGTGTGAGTTTGGCCAGCTTTTGAAAACAAGCGCTCTGATGCAGTGGGGTACAAAGTACGATGTTTAAAAAAAGTCGATGTTTTAGCATCGATGATATTTTATAAACATCGATGTTGAATAGATATGCTGCTCACTGCGCTACGGCGCCGGCGAAACACATCGGTGTTCTTGAAACATCGATGTTTTGCGCCCATCATTATTATGAACGTTATGTATTCAGCGTGATGTTTGTCAAGCAATTGACTATATTCGGGGCGGCCATGTTGGCGCGCGTAATAGTGTTGTCAACCTTGTCACCAAATTTCACTGATTATTTACTAGGTTAGCAGTCCAAAATTCCAAAAAGTTTTCATTCTTTTCGTTTTACCCTTCCCACTATCGCCACTTCGACGATTCTTGCATTCTCTCCTGGCAGACCCGTTCTTTTTACAAAGTCCCTCCATTTGAGAGAATGCAGTTCTTCCACCGTTAGTGCTGGGGCGCCGAGCGCTCGGCGTCTTACTCTATCGCGTAGTCCGTGCACTCTCCCACTAGGTGCCATGATGTCTCTTCTGTCCGTCCAAAAATTCCTTGGACTTTCTAGACTCTTATAGGCCCAGTCATTAATAAGGGTTTCCATTGGTAAAATTGGTGCGCCACTAGTAGTGCACCAATACTGGCTTGGTGCTGTCAAAAAATTGCGTCAGTGCAGTCTGAGTGCAGATTAAATGGAACATGAAAAAACTGCACCCAAACCAGAACACTCGTTTCATTCAAACACTTAATGTATATAAAAGTAGCTTAGAACCATTGGAAAACTCTTTTTAAGATTGATTAGTGGGTTTTGACTTAAAAAGTTGTCGGTGCGCCACGAGCCCTCAGAGCCGATTCGGAAAAAGTGGCACTTTGTGCAAAACCGAAATTATCAGTTTTTCAATGGAACATGAAAACTGAAAAAGTGCACCCCAATGGAACAGCAGCACCGATTCAGTTGTGCACTGGTGGCGCACCAGTTTTTCCAAAGGAAAACGCTATAAGCGTACTCTGTACACTATCGGTATCATAAAAGTGGTACGTGATAAACATAGGTTGTGACAGACTGGTACTAAAATGTGAAAATATTGACATCAAAGATTGCTTTCAAAAATAATTTTTATATTAGAATAATACGCTAACGCATAAAACAACTGTAATAAAAATTAAAAAACACAACTGTAACGAAAATTATAAAGCAATAGAAACAAATTATTAGGTATATAAATTTTAATATCTAGTCATTGCGCCATTCACCTCAATTATACCGTTTAACCTTCTTGGTAGAGAATCAGCCAAAATGTTTCCATTTTCACCAATCACTTCTTCATAAGCATTGACTATTAACTGAACCAAGTGATGTTGATTTCCCGGCACAATATTAGAGCTTTCCAGCTTTTTTGAAATTAAACCCCAGATATTTTTCATAAGATTGGCGTCTGGTGTTTTTGCAGGCCAAGGAAGAACTTCAATATTTTGGCAAATTCTGGCCGTATGAGCAGGGCAGTTGTCTTGTTGAAAAATAAACTGGTTTTGATAAAGTTCTGTGACGACTGGAAGCATGGTGTTCTCTAAAATGTCCACGTAAAGCTGTGCTTCCATTGAGTCGAAATAAAGCACTATGACCTCTAGCAGAAATCCAATCCCACATATTTACCGAAAATCTTCCAGCGCAATCGTTGTTACCAGCAATTTCTCTTCCCTCATAGCGCGTTCTTGGTGGACGATACACCCGAATTTGTTTTCTGTCACTACAGGACTGGAAATTTTTTTCATCGGAAAATATTACCTTTCGCCAAAACTCTGGTTCTTTTAGAGAGTAATTAAGGGCAAAAAGCAACCTGGCCTGTTTTTTTTTTCATTCGTAAGTTTAATTTTTTTAGCATCTACACGACATCCTAAATTAGACCCTTTCCTTACGCGATTTCGTTCCACTCTTACACATACTGGAAATTGGATTAATCTCTTTGCCTGGGCAACAGATGCAAAAGGGTTTTCTTCCATAAAAGCGATAAGGTCATAATCTTGTTCATCAGTTGGAACTTTCAATAAACCAGTCCCTTGTTTTCTTTCTATTGTCTGATCTTCTTCCCATCGTTTTTTAATTTTTATAATCGTGGTTTTACTGCGTCCATAATGCCTAGCCACGTCCCTAATTGACCATCCTAGTTGTAGTTTTGCCAGGAGTTGGGATTTATCAAATAAAGAAATTTGTGGAGGTATTTTTTATTTATTTGTCAGACTGAAATACACAATGACATACTTTGACAGTTTAAGAAAAATACAATAATGGGTGACTTTGTTTGTAAAAATAGACCAATTTATTACAACAAAAAGTATTGTGTACCACTTTTATGATGCCGATAGTGTACTTGTCTCCACGTCATTCCTAGTGTGGGTTCAGGTTCAACATAGGGGGTTTCGGGGGTTCATCTGCCCCCTCCTTGCCTGGAATACCCTGTGGCGCGGAACCCACAGAAGTGTCGCCTTCTTGTTCCTGGGGCTGAATTCTTGAATCTCAAGCGCACGAGGAATTTTATAGCCCCCGCAGCAAATGCACACTCTAATAAGTAAAATATGGACCACTGAGACCATTCCTGCCGAACTCAGAGACGCCTCTATAGTTACCATTTTCAAAACAGTCGACAAGACCCAATGTGGAAACTACAGAGGTATATCTCTGCTTTCTGTTGCTGGAAAGATACTTGCACGGATACTATCAAACCGCTTAATTCCGATTGCTGAACAAAATCTGCCAGAGACACAGTGCAGTGTGGATTTAGGCCCAATCGAGGCACAGCTGACTAATGCAAGAGAAATCTAGAGAACAAAATCGCTCTTCATGTCCTTCATAGACCTAGACAAAGCATTTGACTCGGTCAACAGAGAAGCTCTTTGGCAAATACTGGCAAAAGCTGGATGCCCTCAAGAATATACTCAAATTCTTAGACTACTACACGACAATATGAATCCAACAGTCCTGAGCAACGATGGACCAGGATAGTCATTCCAGATTACGACAGGCGTTAAACAAGGGTGTGTTATTGCGCCCACCCCATTATCTATATTTTTAGGAGCCATGCTTCATCGTGTTGAGGAACATCTACCGCCGGGAGTAGAAATTCTATATAGATTCGAGGGTGGCCTACTTAACCTAGGCAGCCTGCGAGCAAAAACTAATGTCTCGACGACCTCGGTAATCGAACTGCAGTACGCCGATGACATTGTCGTTATGGCCGATACAAAGGACGGTCTACAGCTGGTAATCAACGCATTTAACCAAGCCTACAAAAGCATTGGCCTAGAGGTCAATCTTGCCAAAACGCAAATTCTTCACCAACCAGAACCAGGTACGAATCCCCAAGCTCCAAACATTTCCATAAATGGTCATGCTCTGCAAAACGTGGAACATTACCCATATATTGACGCAGAAATGCAGCATCGCCTAAAATGTGCTAGCGCAGCGTTCGGACGGCTTTCGGAGAGAGTCTTCAACAATCGCGACCTCAATGCGGAGACCAAGCTTCGTGTCTACAACACAGTTATAATACCAACTCTAACATACGGATGCGAAACGTGGACCACCTACAGAAGGCATATCAAACGACTAGAAAAATATCACCAAAGTTGTTTAAGACGAATCCTGAATATCAAATGGCAAGACCGACGAACAAACATAAGTGTTTTAGAAGAAGCCAGAACAACTAGTATAGAAGCCCTTATCTTCAAGCACCAGCTTCGTTAGACTGGTCACGTTATCCGCATGCCCGAAACACGTCTCCCAAAGCAGATATTTTATGGATAACTGAAGGAGGGAAATAGAAATCAAGGAGGTCAACAAAAAAGGTACAAGGAGGCTCTCAAAGGCAATAAGATGAAGGGTCACATCGATATAAAGAACTTCGAGACCACGGCAAACGATAGGGCTTCATGGCGCCGAACAGTCCATGAGGGAGCACAAACTTTTGAAGAGCAACGACGAAGACTAGAGACGGAAAAGAGAGAACGTAGAAAGGAGCGACACAATCGGCTGCTGCCGGAGACTGGGTGTGCCAGGACTGTGGAAGGGTGTACGGCTCGAGAATTGGCTTACATAGCCATCAAAAAACGCACAACAGATAGCGACAATACAGAATAGAGGAAAATCATACTAGGTATCGAGTGATTGCCTATGATGATGATGATAGCCCCCATGGATATCCTTAGATAATACCAAGTGGAGAAAGGCCCTTGAGTTTTTCTTGTGAATATAAAATAGTTATTTGTACGCATATGTCTCTCGAAATGAAGCTATTCGCGTGTCGCGGGCCAAGCAATCAAGTTCGCATGGTTTTTGATCACAGGTCCTATTCTCCTCTAAGCTTTACTGTACCCGGTAGTAGTAGTAGTAGTAGTAGTAGTAGTAGTATAGGGGCGGCCCGTGGGCCTGGCAATTAGGCCTCTTCATGCGCCCTTTCCGCCATACCCCGTTCCTTACCCCTATGCCTCTACTTCCGGTGCAACTCTCTCTCCAGGCCTCCCTGTCTTCTTTACGAAGTTCAGTATGTCGTGTCGGCCCGTTTAAGCGAGTGTAGCTCTCTGACACTTGCCTCCAGGACGACTTCAGTTCATTGTTCGCCCATTTGTTGAGCTCACTCTGTACCTGTTTCCTTGTTATTCCCAGAAGAGTCTGGTAAGTCCGCTTTTTTATTTCCTGGCATTCCCTCATGACCTGGGACCCACATCAGTGTTACCCTTTTGTCTTGAGCCAGTGTTTGCAGTGCTTCAGCGCACTCTTCCACCAGACTACTGACTATTTTGGGCGCACTTAGAGCCTTGAGGGCAGCCTGGCTGTGGGAGCATATGCACACTTCCGGCCACATAAAATGCGTACAGCAGAAGTTAGCTGCAGGTCGGCTGAATTTAAGTTTTGCTAATTGCGTTGCTTATTGTAACTGACTTTGACGTTTTCAAAGGAGACTGGCCACACTTTACTAAAAAACTAGTGTACTAACGAATAAAACTTTTTTTTTTAAATTATTCAACATTTTATTATAAAAAATTATTCTTAAAGCTCATTATGGACAAAACAAGACCACAATTGTGCGGATGAGAAAAAAGTTCGAGAAGAAGGAACTGTTTGGCAAAAGGAAAGCAATAATCATAGTCAGCTCACCTCTGCAGGAGCAGTAAATTTGAGACAATCAAAAATATTCAAATATTCCAAATGAAAAATAAATTATTAAAACACTACGTCAGCCTCGTTAATGTTTGCCAGTCTTCGTGGCATGGAATCTGCTAAATTTTGAAATAAATTTGGATTTGAAACAATGACTTCGTCGTACCCTCTGACTATGAGCTCAACTAAGTGGTCGGAATTTCTGGGAAAAATATTCATTTGTGTTAACTGCTATAAGGCCCCACACATTTTCCATGGGATTGGAAATGCGTGTGGTATGGATAGGACAGTTATCCTGTTAATACACAAAACCTTCTGGATGAAGAATGGTTGCTTCTGGAAGCATAATATTTCTCATGATATAAACATATACCTCAGCCGTAAATCTTCCATGGATTCTAAAATGAGCCCCATGTCCTCTCGGCGATATCCAACTTCACACATTCACGGCAAATCTTCCAGCCTGATCTTCGTTCCCAGCAATATATTTTTCGAGATATCGTATTCATGGCGGGCGATATACCAAAATTTGTTTGCTGTCATTGTGGGACTGAAAGATTTTTTCATCAAGACAAAGAAGCCAAAATTCTTCTTCTTGTAGTGAATAGTTTAGTACAAAAATTAAACTGGCTTGCTTCTTTTCCTCACTAAGTAAGATTTTCTTGGCAGCAACACCACATCTAAGTCTAGAACGGCTTATCCGTCTGCACGTAGTTCTTAAGGATCCAGGAAAATGTGCCTCTGGGGCCATCGCAAATGGGTGGTCTTCAAGAAAGTCGATCAGTTGCTGATCCTGCTGAGGCGTACTGACTACTGACTTGGGTCAAGCCAGTGCCTCGCCTTCGTCGAACAGTTACTTCATCTTATACTTTCTTCTTATTCTTACAATTGTAGCCTTGTCTCGTCCATAATGGGCCGCTACTCTTCGAACCGACCAACCACCGTCTAATTTTGCCAAAATTTGGGCTTTTTCGAAATCGTTTAGGCATTTTTAAATATAAGCGTATGACAACAACAAAATCTGACAGTGACATTTTTTGTCAATTTGAAATACCTAAAAGGTTACTGAGTTGCGAGGCCCATAATACACTATATAAAATCGGCGTACGCATTTTATGTGGCCGGAAGTGTATATGTCCCTCCTGCCATTCTGCTGCCATGATAATGGCATATAACTCCGCTTGAAACACCGTAACGTATTCTCCAAGTAGATAACTTTTCTGAACTTCTAGCTTTCCGCGTACACTCCTGCGCCTGTTGTCTGCCTTGCTGACAGGTTAGAGCCATCCGTGTAGACCGTCGCCTCTCTGCTTAATTCCGTTCGAAATTCTTCCCTATGCCACGCATTCCCATCTGGTATTGTGGCTTTCTACTTTTTATCGAACCTCCATGGTTTAAGCGGTGCTTTCACTGGCAGTCTTAGGAGTGGTAACTCTTTCGTCGCCAGTCCCTCGATCACCAGATGGCCCATAATCCCTGGTCGCGAGAGGGGAGACCCAAGATTGTTTAAAGGGCGTGGATGGGAGTCGTCCTCATTGCGCCGGTTATTCTTCGCAACAAGTCAACTTTTTGGGGATTTTTGTATTGCCAACCAGCAAATAGTGAAATTTAGTTAAAAAAGGTTGGAACAATGAATCTAATAGAATATCACCAGTTTTATTTTAAATTAAGGACAGCAGCCCAGTGGGTAAAATAGATTTAATGATGGACATTTTGATTTTCTTATATTGTTTTTATTTTAATCTATACAAATAAACAATCAATGTAAAATTTAATAAAACTTCTCTGCAACTACATTTTAGTTTTGGTTTCGAATTGGTTACGCACATTTATAGTATAGTATTATTTTCTAATTTTATCAAATCGTAATGTTACGATGTCATTGGAAAAAATTATATTATGTGATAGCAGAGGTTCCAACTTTTTAAAAACGCTTGCCTTTGACAATGGCATTAAAACTATTTTTATGCAAAAAAACGAGCAAAAGATATAAAAATCGGTAATTTAAAAAATATAGCAATTTTCCTATAAATTTTTGATTTTTTCAAACATTTTTATAAAATTGCAACAAACTTTAAAAAATAGTTTTATATGACAACATACAGAGTTTATGAGACTTTCTGCAGATTCTATTTACTTTGTGAATTGTGGAAAACAGAAATTAAAAGTATGTTCTTTTAGCTATTTATAGTAAATATATACGATGGTTAAATGTTCTTAAATTTATGCTTAAAGATAAGAACGGCAGTGTTTTATAAATACAACGTTTTTTTTTCGGTAAGCTCACACTACACAAAGATTTTTAAATAAAGTTTTTATGGACATTTTTCTTCTTGAGCGCAAAGTTACCGGAGCATTTTTGACACTTACTTTAACATGAAGATAATAAAATGTTAATCTTAAGGTGTTACATAGAGTGATACAATTTTTATAAGCTATTTTATTAAACGACTTGTTTTTTGGTAAATCTAGTATGATGTTTACAAGTAAAATAATTATTATATTATTTACATTTATCCCGCTCTAATCTAGTTCTTACATTGTTCTAAACTAGGTACTATCAGGGAACAAATAGTGAAGGGGCATGTGTAAGTAAGTCCGTGGGATTTTGAATGAAGGAGTTTTGTGACTATGTGGGATTGATAGCTCTTTAGTCACATAATCGAGTGTTACCGGGTGTTTTGTTCGCATCCGTGTAGAAGGGGTTGATATGACGTCATCTTTCAAGATGGCGGCCAAAAATCATAAAAAATACAACTTTCGCAACCGGGGCATGATTTTACTCGATTCCATAAAATTCTAGAACGAGGATTCTAAAAAATTTACTTTCAAGGTCATCCGACCTTAAATGATCTTGAAAATAGCAATTTTCTCTTCAAAAAATCTTAACAATTCGAGGTTTTGTCAGTACAAATTCAAATCTACGTAAAACTATTAGGCATGTATGCCAAATTCGATCCTTAGTGTTTGATGCAGTTTGAAGCTTCATGCCCTTAAAAAATACCCCAGTAAAATTAACATAATATTGCAAAAATATCATACTAAAGGTTGTCTTAACTATTAACGCGAAGAGGACCAAATTTGGTAAGACAGATAAGAAGGTCAAGTCCAACAATATTGTTAAAAAAAATTGGTTAATCTATGACGCATTTCAAAATGGCGACCTATAACCACATTTTATTTTATCCAATTTCGTAAAAAAGCAAAAACGACAAGGTGGCTATTGATTATTGTTGACTTATCGCCGCTTACGATAAAAAAAAATAAGTTTAGTTGATGAATGACCTTGAAAATAACATGTACAAGTGAAAAACCAGCTTTTTGTGATGTTTTTTTCCAATTTACCACTACGCAAAAACTTTAAGCGCCGGAGATTAAATTAGCATCTTAGCCATAAAAAAAACACTTTTTTTTTATTTGAAACCTCCCTACTATTTTTTTTTGATATGGCGTCCCAGATGTTTATGCTATACCCCGGTAAAAATGACCTATATGCCTGTCGTTTTTATTAAGTTTCGGAACTGAATTTTATGTTCTACTCGCTTGTCTAGCCATTTAAATAACCTATAAGAGAGTTAGCAGAAGTTAGATATATATTACCACATACTGGACCAGTGGTTTTAGATGCCATTTTCCAAAATGGCAGTCGAAAAAGCATAAAAAATTCTAATTATGCCAGTAGGGCATGATTACACTTGTTTATTAACAGTCATAATAAAATTCGAGGATGAGGATTTAACAGCTATTTAGTCACACATTTATCTGCCACCGCATCCCTGTAGAAGTTCCGAAACTTAATAAAAACGACATGCATATAGGTCATCTTTACCGGGGTATTGCATAAACATCTGGGACGCCATATTCAAAAAAATGGTAGGGAGATTTAAAATGAAGTGTTTGTTTATGGCTAAGATATAAATTTCATCTCCGGCGCTGAAAGTTTGTGCGTAGTGGTAAACTGTCATCACAAAAAGTTGGTTTTTCACTGGTACATGGTATTTTTAAAGTCAGTCAAGGTCATCCATCAACTAAACTTTTTTTTCATAGTAAGCGGCGACAATTGAACAAGAATTGATGGCCACCTTGTCATTTTTGCGTTTTTATAAAATTGGATAAAATAAAATGTGGTTATAGGTCGCCATTTTGATTTATCAGCCGCCATATTGAAACGCGTCATAGCTGAACCAATTTTTTTTATTGTTGGACTTGCCCTTCTTTTCTGTCTTACCAAATTTGGTCCACTTCGCTTTAATAGTTAATGTAATACTGCCTTTTAGTATGTTATTTTTGAAATGTGTTAATTTTACTGGGATATTTAAAGTTGGATTGACAAAACTTCGAAAAATTAAGATTTTTTGAAGATAAAATGGCAAAAATCATGTTTTTGCGAACAAAACCCCCAAAACACTTGATTGTGTGACTAAAGAGCTATCAATCCCACATAGTCACAAAACTCCTTCATTCAAAATCTCACGGGATAGAAATTATCGACATATGCCCCTACACTAAAATAGTTGACAAGTTTTTAAAATTGGTTCGTTCGAGGGTGGGCGGCAATTTGCATAACTTAACTTCGATTTCACGTCGTTCCAAGTTGTAAGTCTGATTATCTTTTTTTTTTCGCTCTGCCAACTATTTTTCCTGAATAGTACCTGCTAATGTGTATTCAAAAACAAATTTGCGTTTCGCTATAAATATTTCTAATTTATGCCATTCATTTATTAAACACACATTTTTAAGATATAATTTTTGAGTAATGCTGGGTGCCACCCAATTTTTCTTAAACGAAAAATTAATTGAGAAATATGATACACAGTATGTTTCACTAGGATTGTAGGTTATTATTTGTTATTACAATATCTCCAAAACTATTCAGTCAATTATACTAAAATTTGGCACACAAATAAATTTTTACAAATCATTAAAATGGCTAGATTTAAAAATGTCATGCTGACACTAAAAGTTCCTCTTGACATTCTCTTTACCTTTTCCTTAATGACACAGCCTGTATAAAATAATAACATCTTAGCCGAGTGACATCCAGCTTAAAGTTCTAATGTTAGTTAGAGTTTTTAGATTACAACTGCTTATCGGGTATATTTTTTTTATTAAACTAGAAATGTAATCACATATATTTTGATAAAGAAGTAAAAAGTATATTGGGTAGAATTTTTAAAAGAAAATTCAAAAATATCATGTTTGTATAGTTACGTTTGGAGTCAAGTTTATTTTTTTTTAAATAACTTCTAAAGTCCATTAAAAATAAAATTTCTGTAGTCTTTTGTTCGTTTAACGGATGGTCCACATACAAATTCAAAAAATTACATAAATTTGTACAATTTACACTAAAAATTTACAAATAAATGAATAGTACCTTTGTCTCACAAAAAGAATCTTATTTTATACAATAAGTATCAGAGCTTTATATATGGCATATGAGAGAGACGTCAACAAAAATATTATATAATTTAAATGGCAGTACATGTTTTGAAAAATAAAAAAAGGAATAGTTAATATTTTTATCTGTGCGTATAGGAAACTAGCCTAGCAAAATTATTTTTGACAAAGTACCTAAAAATATTAACGTTGTATGATGACACAGTAAAAAAAACTTTAAAACAAACAATATAAATAAAATAAAAATCAAATAAACATAAACAAAATCTACTCTAACAGTATAATAAATATTCTTAAATAATTTATGATTTTTGCTATATTTACATGAGCAAAAATGATCAGACTTTAAACTAATTAGAATATTTACACAACTTTGCTGCTTAAAAATAACTGTTTTAAGGCTAATTTTATCAGTTTTTGGTTGGATGTGACATTAACTAAGAACCGATAAAATTGGCTTAAATTTTTCTTATAATTAAAATTATCACAAATAGATTAATACAATCAACGAATTTTTGTAATATAGCATGTCAATTTGACAAAGATATCGGTCAGATGTCAAAGTTGCCATTTTTTGCTTCCTCACAACAAGCGATGTATGAAAAAAAAACTTGTTTGCTAAGTCTTACTCTGTCACTTAACGTCTATTATAGTTTTGAATTGTTTATTGTTTTCATACCGTTTTGATGCAAAACGGCGACCTAAGAATTGTTGCATCTATGCAAATATATTACTTTATGTTCTAAAAATAAAGTAAAGTAGCTTTGATTATCGAAAATTTTAGATTATTCTATCATTTCAAGAGTGTAAATTTTGACTGATAAAATAAAAAGTCCTCTTCATAATTTTTGGGGCACTTTAAAGCTATAGGGCAAAATTCTTGAATTACAAATTCAATTAAGAGATGGTAGATAGTTTTAGGTGTTAATGAGTGACACTGTAAGACTTGACACTGCATTTCTTAAACTTCATTGACCCGTAAAAAAATTATTCCAGCCTGGCTTTGTAGGTGGCCTTCCAAATCTCCGCCAAAGTGACCGCGGAATGGAATCTATGGAAGATACAAAGTGGCAGAGTGATTCTTTGAACAAACGCCCAAGCTAAGAACCCGTAGAAATCCTTTTGGACGGGATTGGCCTGGACTTTTTGCATCTCGAACGTGTAGATTATCCACATTGTGACGTTGCAAATAAGTAGGAAGGTGACCACCTGGCGACCAGGCTTAGTGCGATCGTGTTCCGGTAGGTGGACTCGACGGCGAGACACGTCAGCGATAAAAAGTAGTTGAAGAACCACCTATAAATTTGAGAAATCTTAATACTGCATCTTTTTTTGTTTTATAAGTCTGGAAACTGCACCCAAGTGTTCTTATTATTGTCTTACCTGCAAAATTGACAGTCCCCCAGTAATCATCACCAGCAAGTTTGGCTCTTTGGTGAAAGCATTCAGGTGTCCAGCAATGACGCTGAACGTGGCGTAGATAAACAGTCCGAAAGCAGAGATACGAAGCAAGATGTCATTTAAGTCGCTGTCGCAGTCTACTTTGAATTTGAGGTGTCTAACTCTATAAATAACAAAACATGTATGACATAAAAAATTTTTGCAGATACCAACCACTTTATTCAAAACTGATAAATGGTAGAGGCTCTCTATCTTTGAAACTCACTCTTACCTGCAGAATCCAATGATGATAGCTACAATACTTAAGAACATCAAGACGCAGTGTGACACATCTGCTAGGTAAATGGCTAATAGGAAGAGTGCCGGGTTGCGAATCAACACGAAGAACAGGATCAGGCAGATTAGGGAACCCACTAGCATTAAAAGACCTAGAAAAATAGGTTAAATTAGTTGAGGCAGGTCTCAAGTAAGTAGAACTGCGAACAGCATGTTTACTTTTAAGTATGTATGTCAAGAATTAGTTACTTACCAAAGAATAGTCCCTTCGAAGCTCCAACACAATCTACCCTGCCTTGCTGGGCCTGGGCCATCGCCACTGCTCGTCTGGATAACATAATTTCTAACCTGTGCTCCAAGTCTTCTTGTGTAATGTATCTACAAAAAAGGTACAAGAAGAAGTTATCGGCTTTACTTATACTCAAACTATTGCCATACATTTTACAATTATTATAATTCTAAATGTTTTGTATTCTTCTTTCTATGTTTGAAAATGGTGAGAACTACTGTAATTTGACAAAATCTCGTTTGCCTTTTCTAAGAAGTAATGGAAAAATCATTTATAATATCTTACTTGGGATTTCTTCCAATATGCTTCCACATGACATAAATCACCGCCGCTCCGATCAATGAGTACTCAATAATGAAAGGGAACAAATAAGGAGCTGAATCTTGAACAATGTCACCCATGATGTTAATCCTGCCGCAGCTGTCATTTGCAATAGTATTGTTGCTGAAGTATCTGATCAACGCTTGCGGTATGAGATCTTCGAAAGTTTCCGATTGATTGTTGTTGGAGATCACATTCGACAGCTCTTCTGACAGATCTGGTTCCTCTGCGACTGTAAGGAGATAATTTAAAATTAGAACATTAAAATGGAGCTTGCTTTAAAAAAGTCCCTTGCCTAAAATAAAAAAGATCTCATGCGGAAAGAGTGTTTGAAAACTAGGAAAGAAATAATACAAAGAAAAAAGACCATAAAACACTTATCCCCGTTTGCAGTGACTTTTTTTCTTTCTCTCTCTCTCTCTCATTAACAACGGGAATAACAAATATGATACCTTTACCCACCTCACCCATTGTTATTTACTACTTAGTAAAAAGATGCACCAAAAAGTCACTGGAACCGGGGTTTTATAGAAAATGTTAGATAAGGAAAGTAGGTTAGTACCATTAGCAATATCATTTGACATGAAGCTGTTAAAACTTCTAAAATCAAAAAAGTCCTTGAAAGGCGGAGGAGCGTGCGTGGTTGGTCCTAAATGCACCATCTTTTGCGTAGTAGGCGTAGTCATAGTCGGAATTGCTGTACTCGTGGTTATTGCGTTCCACGCTTGCGCAGCCGTAGTTTTTAGCGTAGTCGTAACTGTAGGGATGAATGGAGCTCTCGTAGTCGGAGTAGTGAAATGATGCAACGCAGGGGCAAAGTTCGTGGTCTGGGGGGGCATTCGCCAGTTAGCTGTTGGGTTAGTTTTGGCTGTTGTGAAGGCGTCTGTGCAGAAAAGGATTAGTTGTTAGTTACAACATGCTTTTGTGACGTCGTTTAAAAAAAATCTTTATTTTCCTTTTCATAACAGTGCGCATAGTTGCGTTTTGCCGCAAGTAAAAGCAGTTTAGACGAACCACGCAAATGTATTAAAAAAATAGTGTTTACAACTCGCGGATAAACTAAACTTTTTTTACTGGCGTTCTTAACTCACGCTTGTAAAAAGGCACTAGTTTAGCCACTTGTAGTTGTACAAACTACTATTTTTGCAGTACTGAATAGTCATGGTTTTGTTATTTACTGACAATAATATCTTGTTTTTAATGAAAGCATAAAAAATGATCTTTGATTGACACTTCGCTTTTCGTATGAATGTAAATCTTTATCTTGGTAATCTTGCTAAAAAAGGCAGAGGTCGGTAATTACAGATTTCTTTCTTATCGGCGGGCGGCGTTCTGTGATTCCAAAAGAAAATCTAACCTCATTTTTTTGTTTATATTTTTCAAAATTGTTTAATTTTTTTCGCATTGTGAATTTGACAAATTTTGTCGTTTTTTATGAAGAAAAAAAGCTGAAGAATCACTTAAAAATAGGTAAAGTACCGTTTTAAGCATGATTAATTTGCAAATTTCTACTAATCGAAACTACTCAAAATTCATGCTATCTATACTCTTCCACTTACTTCTAAGTGTAGTTGTTACAGGTGGTAAAGTACTGGTAACTGCATTATTCACATGGTTAAACAGCGGATAAGCGCTCTTAGTCGTTGTTGTGATTAAGTTCCTAACTGTTGACTTGACAGTTGGAAATGTAGCCATCAATAAGCTTGAAGTAGTCGTTGGTGTGGGCAAAACGTCAGGCTTTGTTAGGTGGGTGCCCAAAATTGTGTTAGCATTACGAAGGGTGTGCTGACGAACACTTGCTGCAATAAGTGCTAGGTGTTAGTATTAAAATATCTATATTTACAAGTAGGTATTTTGTCACTTAAGCCATAAAGTAAGTTATCTACTTACCTCAGTCCAGTACCTCTAATATTAAAAAGACCTTTTATATACTCCCATTTCAGTGTAATAAACCTCAGTTAAGCTACACCCCCCCCCTCCAATGAATCTCACATTGGATATTGGGAAAATTTTGAACTTATTATGCACTAATTTAGTTCCAACTCAAAAAAATTTATACTCAAAGGATAACAGTTATTCCTACTTAAAAGTGGGCGGGGGGTGTGCCCTGGCACCAACACCCTCCTCCCCTATGCTTATAAGATATATTTAATAAAAGTTGTTATATCACAATTTTGTAATATTTATGTACTTTTAAAAGAGGGTAATTTTAGTTTTAAAAAAGCATGAGTTCCAAAGATATTTTTGTTGTTTGTATGAGGGCTGTGTGTGAGGTGTGTCTTAATTTCAAAGTGCTCCCCCCTCTGCCTAGGAAAGAGATTTAACAAAAAGTAATCATGCCATAATTTGCTACTAATTAATGTACTAAATCCGTCTCCTTTTAAAAAATTTCCAAAACACCCAAGATAACTCCATTTTTTTTGTTTGTATGGTAGCTTAGGAAAGATATTAAAAAAAGTAATCAATTTACTACTAATTATGTAGTAATTTCGTCTCTTTATTTCTAGTCTCAAGAGAACTTGATTTTTTTAATAAAATTTGGAAAGAAGTAGTTTTGCATCTGTAAAAAATTAGGGCGGTATTTACTAAGATGAACAAATGTAGGTTTTTATTTAAACTGGTCCATGTTTAGTAGGCCTGTTAACTCTGGGTGTGACTTACTCAGATTTTTGTATCCTTTTTTAGTCCTAAATTTGCAGAGATCCATATAAGAAAAATATCCATACGTACATAAATATATTTACTTATAAACCAAATTATATATATATATCGGTTTATAACGTTCTACGTCTTCCGATTCCCAATATCCATCCATCTCTGTCGTTCCATGCCCTTTTCTCTAGTCCTAGTTTTCGGAACTCTTCATCTACTCCATCTCTCCAGCTTCTTCTGGGTATGCTTGACGTTCATTATCTCTCTGATTCTCTCATTTGTTATTCTTTCCATCCTTGACCTGCCTGCCGCTCTTCTCCAATGGTCCATCTATGTTGTCTCTTAGTGGCCATACCTCTGAGGAGTTATTGCTTTTACGATTGTATTGTAAATTCTTGTTTTGTTCTCTTTACTAATATGTTTGTCCCAAAGTACTCGATTAAGCAGTGATATTGCCTTTCTTTCTTGTGTGTTTCGGTCTTTTATTGCTTCCGTTAGATCTCCATTGTTTGTTAGTTTCATACCTATAGGTATTTATCCTCGGTACATTGCTTTATTGTTTGTCCACTATTTAGTACAAGATCTCGCTGTTCTCCTCCTATACACATGTGTTCTGTTTTGGACAAGTTGACTTCCAATCCCTATTTGGTGTACTCTTCTGTAAGCTTTCGAGTCATATATTCCAGATCTTCATAATCTTTGGCGATTACAACTTGGTCGTCAGTAAAGCCAAGAGTGTACAGTATATAATCTTGAAGGGTCAATCCCATTCCTCTACTTTTTCTCTTCCAACTTACTTTTAGGTATATTTTGAAAAGAGTTGGCGACAAACCAAGGGCGTCGATAAGGGGGGGGGGTAATGGGGGTAATTACCCCCCCAAGATAGACTTTTGATAAAAAAAATATATATTTTCTAGTTCAAAGCTTTTTTAAAAAAGGTTACTTTAGGAAGGATAGAAGAATTATTTTTATTTTCATGAAATATTACCTAAGTTTTGTTACCTTATCATTCTTTTTCTCAATATGCCAAAAGGTATATAATCAATAAAAGTGGTTTGAAAATTGTTAATTTGTTACCCCCCCCCCCCCCCCAAAAGAAAAAATTATCGACGCCCTTGCGACAAACAACATCCCTGCTTAAGGCCTTTTCCTTGTTGTATTTTTATTTATACCCGACGGCTTTGATCAACTCTACATTTACATTTCCAGCCAAACCAAATTTATTGATTTGTCTAGTATAGAAAAAATGCAATAGATTCCGTAAAATATGTGCGATTTGTCCCGTCAGGTAAATGTTATGTAAATATTAAATGTTAGGTAAAAATCACCAGTTTTTCTAATAGGGTAAAATTGCTGCGCTACTCGTAGTACACTAACACTGGCTTGGTCATGTCAAAAAATTGCGTCAGTGCCGTCTGAGTATAGATTGAATGGAATATGAAAAAAACTGCACCCAAACCAGAACACTCGTTTCATTCAAACACTTAACTCAATGTATATAAAAGTAGCTTAGGACCATTGGAAAACTCTTTTGGAGGTTGATTAGTGGGTTTTAATTTAAAATCTAAAGGCGAGAAAAAATTTCGGTGCGCCACGAGCCCTCAGAGCTGGTGCGGAAAAAGTTGCACTTAGTGCAAAACTGAAATTGTCAGTTTTCCAATGGAACATGGAAACTGAAAAAGTACATCCCAATGGAACAGCAGCATCGACTCAGTTGCTGGTGCCGCACCAGTTTTACCAATGGAAACCGCTACAAGAAAAAGCAAAACAAATCCCAAAAGTACAAAAACTAGTATATAGGGTTCCATTAAGAAAAAGGAAACTCTATGATAAAATCGGGTCCTACGGATTCACTAAAAATATTTTTGATTTTCTGGTTGTCCCCTATTATTATTATTATGTCGAAATAATATGAATAACATGCATAAAAATATCATCATCGTCATTTTTCACAATTTCAATTGCAATTTTTAAAAATTTCCACAGCAAAGAAAATAAATTGCAATAGAAAATCAAAAAGATTGGGGCATTTTTGAAGTATTATTTAGTTTATCTCACAAAGAATAGAGTAATTAACTTTTCAATAAAAAATCAAATTTTCTCTCCTCTCACGTAAGGGTTACATGAATTTTTCGAGGATTACGATTATGATATTTTTTTTGCGTGTTATTTATACTATTTCGACATAAAACGGGCTTTTTTAGCTGGTGCTCCCTAGGGGGCAACCAGAAAAATAAAGTTTTTTCCCGAAACGTGACTAGTTACCGAGATAAATTCGGAAACCATCCTTAATAGGACACTGTATAAACCACGCAAATTGGCGAATTATTCATGTGCCTCTGCTTAGCCCACCCTCCGGTAAGGCCCCAAACTTTTCACCTCGGGATAAAAAGTACCACTTTAGTAGAGGTAAATAATATACTATTGTCAAATCCCTAAGCACAGGAGGGTGCCGTCGACATTAAAATACACACCCATATAAACAAAAAAAAATCCATTTATTTTGAGAGCACAAAATGTTTTAAAATAGGATAAAATTAGTACATAATTAGTAGCAAATTATGGCACAATTACTTTTTGCCAAATCTATTTCCTAAGCAGAGGGGGGTGCACCTTAACATTAAGTCACACACCCTAGAACTAAAAGTACCTAACCACCTTTAAAAGTACATAATTAGTACAAAATTATGACATATTTTATTATAACTTTTATTAAACCTATCTCCTATGCATAGGGGGGTGCTTGGAGCCAAGCTACACTCCTCTTCCTTTAAGTAGGAATAACTATCCTTTGAGTACAAAATCTTTTGAGAGGGGACTAAATTAGTACATAATAAGTATATAATTTTCACAATATCCGTTGAGGGAAGGGGGTGTATCTTAATCTTGATTGGCCTGTATATATCAGAGGTATTCGCAGTCATAAGAACTTATTAACATATTACTAGTTACTGAAAAATGTGAGGTAAGCATATAATACAGTGCTCACAGTTTTAAATGGGTTGTCCCAAAATCGGTAACCTTATTAGTTTTTTGTAGTGCAAGAATTTTGGAACAACCCCTTTTTTCTTACAAAAATAAGCATTCAAATCAGGCCTACCTGCAACAGGAGCTAGCCCAGTTGCCATGGGTCCAGTCATATTCATAATGTCTCTATGGTAAATGGTGATTTCTTTAATGTACTCTAGTACTAGAGTTCTAATCCATACGCAGATATTGGTGGCACAAACATGCATAAGTCCAAAACGGGCTATCACTTTGAATCTGTGAATGTTTAACTAAAAAAAAATATTTATTTGTCTTTGGCTCTATACAGAGTAAAAACAATAAATTGTATAAGAATGCCTATATTTTAACAAAAAAACGTCCTTTCCAAAATTTACAATAACAAATCAGTACTGGGCAAAAATTTTAAAATGACAAAACATATGTAACGACAAAACAGAAATTGGTCAACAAGTACTGGCCTAAATTCTTACAATACTAAAATGTTACAAGGGCAAAACCGTATAAACGTAAAATAGTGTAACATATTGTCGCTAGATGGCGCTGCGGTGGGACGGACACCGTTTGATTTGTTAACCTGACAGCGCCTTCTGTATTTTAGGTACAGAGGGCGCTGGTCTCGTCTACAGTCGGCCAATTGAAATTAGATAGTACCGTTGATTGAACTGCTTGTTCATACAATGGTAGTACCTATCTAAGGGCCCGCCGTATTCATAGTCCTCCCTAGGAGGGAGCCAACCCAACACAATCTGTACAATAAAAAACAAGCGCCGCAAATGGCGTTAAGAAAAGCTTGTCCGCATTTTATTTGTCGGCTATGTACTCTGCCATCTAGCGGCAATATATTACACAGGTTTTCCTGTTCAGCTGTTGTCGGCTGTATACTGTGTCGTCATTTAGCGGGAATATCTTACACTATTTTACGTTTGTAACGTTTTAGACCAGTCCGTTATGATCTATAATTTCGATTTTGTGATAGTACTGCAGTTTTGCGTATTTATTGTTTTTACGTAGTACTGTCATGAATCTGTACTTTATTATAATTTTCGCTTTCTGTAATGCACTTTTTGATAAATTATGCGCTCCCTTGTAGAATATGTTAAATACTGCTTACCCTTGAGTTCATAAAAATAAAATACATCTGCATGAAGGTGAAAATCATCTGCAAAAGTGGGTTTACACCTCTTAGTATCAAGTAACATGGTGAGGTGAAAGGTACTTCAAAAAATGCACCAAACTCCAACCCGGTGTAAATCATAGTACCCAAACCAAATGCTAAAAAATCATACAATATGTCAATAAAGGGTGAGTCAAAAGTGTTGGCCATTTACTTTAAAATTAAGGTTTTATGACAAATTTATGAATGGTTTTGTCATAAATGATACCACCTTTAGTATTTTAAATCGACACTCTCTGTATTTTGATAAAACTGTTATTCCAAAAAATACCATAACTAACCAATACAGGAAGAAGAGCTCTATTATATTTTTTATAACATACAGGATGTTCCATTTGAAAAATAGAAGTTAATAAAATTTATGACAAAACTATAGGTGGTAGGGAGAAGGTCGCATCATGCTTTGAATAAGACTTTGAGACACTCTGTATAGTATAGGTATTGCTTCTGTAAGAAGTGAACATTCGAGGGAGCGTTATTTCCCAAACTGAGCTATTATATACCTATAGACTTTAAAGAATTAAAGATAAAGCAGAAATTAAAACAAT
Organism: Oxystoma pomonae; assembly: GCA_963921995.1. Classification (NCBI taxonomy): domain Eukaryota; kingdom Metazoa; phylum Arthropoda; class Insecta; order Coleoptera; family Brentidae; genus Oxystoma; species Oxystoma pomonae. Next base: position 35,366,438 of record OY998167.1, on the reverse strand, counting down.
TTACAATTGTTATGACGTCTAAAAACTTTTATTGCAGTATTATACACATTTATATAACGCAATTTGATAAATATTTTGATCTCGTTGTTTTTGTTTCAAGTCTATGACTACCCCTGTTTGCAGGGACTTTTTCTTTCTCTACAAAACTCCCATTAATAGTGTGACCGAAAAATAACAAAACTTTACTTTCTGCCATTGTTAAACAGAGTTTTACTGGAAGGACGCAAAGAATAAAGGCGAATGGAGAGGTTAGCTAGAGGCCCTCTATACATTTGACAGTTGTGGTTTTACCACAGGTGGTCAACTCATATTGCCCTCTCTTTCTAGTTTTTTCGTATTTGCATGTAAAACCTATTTTATGAAATGAACCGATGTTTTGTTGTCTCTTTTTATAATTTCCCTGACAGTTTTTGAAAAATTGTTTTTTTTTTGCTTTGACAAAAGAAACAGTGACACAGTGGATATTCTAAATGTTAATAATACAAGAAGTATAAAGAATCTTATTGATCTATATTTTCAGTGGCGTAGCCAGAGGGGGTTTTGCGGGTTAACCCCTCCCCAGGAGGTCCAACCCAATCTACAATAAATTAATCATGATCATTTTAAGAGACAATAAAAGTCCTGAATTTTCATATGTTATTAAAATTAGAAGACTAACATAATAAATAATCTAAATCAATTTTTAATTCGTGCAATCTCATATTTAGAAAAATGGTTTGATTTTTCTGGAAATAATGTGTATTTTTATTTACAAAAACTTAATCTAAAAAAAAATTTCGATTTTAATGACCTTTGTCGAATTCTCAGTGAATTGCAATTATAAGAAATTGACATCAATACTGTATTTAAGGAGTATTCTTCTATTAAACCCATAATTAGGGAAGAGTGTTCTACAGCAGAAAAACGGCTAAACATTTTTCTTGTAATAGAGAATTTCCTAAGCTGTTTATAATAATTTCATTTATTTTAAGAATTCCTGCATCTAATTTCAAATCGCCAAATAGAAGAAACCGATGTAGCGTTAAACTAATAAAGTCAGAGATACAGATTTGTATAAATTTTGATATGACCTGTGCAGTTTCTAAAAACTAAAACCCAAAATAAATATAATTTTAAAAACTAAATTGTTATAGTTTTTTTTTTTGGTTGATATGGTCGTGTAACTCTAAGATTTTAAATGAAAATGTTCAAAAACTATTTTCAGCTCGCTCGTAGAAAACAAGCAAAAATCGATTTTTCCGCACGCAAATTCTGTTTACAGTACGATGAATAGCGGCCCAGCAAACACAAATTGTCGGCATTGAATCGGGCCAATGTCGACAACGTCGGCAGTGTGTCGGCATCGGCGACTACACTCTGGCCCGATGTTGGTCAGATTGCGATTTTCAGTTTTCGGTCAATAATCGGCAACTGACGGAGGTCCACATTACTACAGTCGACTTTATGCCGACACCACTTTAGGACCGACGATGATCCGATTGGAATTTTGTTTAATCGGTCGAAAATCGGCAACTGATGATGGCCCGATTTACTATAGTCGACATTATGCCAACGCAAACCTTATCTGCGTTAGGGCCGATGATGGTCCGATAGGAACTTTCTTTAATCGGTCGAGAATCGGCAACTGACGATGGCCCGATTTACTATAGTTGACTTTATGCCGACGCCTACTTTATCTACTTTAGGGCCGACGACGGTCCGATTGGAACTTAGTTTAATCGGACGAGAATCGGTAACTGACGATGGCTCGATTTACTATAGTCGACATTATGCCAACGCAAACTTTATATGCGTTAGGGCTGATGATGGTCCGATAGGATCTTTCTTTAATCGGTCGAGAATCGGCAACTGACGATGGCCCGATTTACTATAGTTGACTTTATGCCAACGCCTACTTTAGGGCCGATGACGGTCCGATTGAAACTTTGTTTAATCAAACGACAATCGGCAACTGACGATGGCCCGATTTACTATAGTCGACATTATGCCAACGCAAACCTTATCTGCTTTAGGGCCGATGATGGTCCGATTGGAACTTTCTTTAATCGGTCGAGAATCGGCAACTGACAATGGCCCCATTTTACTATAGTCGACTTTATGCCGACGACAACTTTATCTGCTTTAGGGCAAACGATGGCCCGATTACGTCATCTTAAAATTTTGAAACTGTTTAATAGTTTCTTCCTAGTATGTAGAGATGGCGCTAATGTCACTATGTTCCTTGTACAGTGGGAGATAATATTATATATATAATGAGCAAAGATATTTCAAAACTAGAATACGGATTTGACAAGATGGTGGTACTTCTCTACAAGAATCACCTCTTTTGCCACTTAAACCAGCCCGGCTGGTTAAGCACCCGCATTATCGAAACTTTGTAGTTTGCCAATGTCGGGCCGCTTTAAGCTACCACCGACGGACCTCCGTCAATCGCCGACGTTGGACCGCTTTAGAAAACCAATGTCGGACTTACAGATGTCGGGCCGAGACCAGCTTGCCTACGTTAGACCAACCAAATTAAGCAGTTATGGGCGGATGGTCGGTACCATGTGGTTAAACCATATCGGACCTTAATCGTACGGCGACGGTATGCCGATGTCAGCAAAAAGTAAAATTTACCATTAGTCCGACGACGGGCCACAGTCTAACGCTGCATCGGCAAACATACATTGGGCCTACATCGCAAAGCGGACAAAAAATACTGTTGGTCCGATGTCGTAAATCGACGTCGTGCCGATGACGACAAATTCAGCAATCGACATCGGACCGACGAAGGCCCGTGTTTTCTGGAGGAGTTCTGTCAACGGCATTTACGTGTGGAAATAGGGATATCCTGCACTTTTGAGGAAAATAGCTATTTTCCGACAAATACAGATTTTATTTTATGGCAGAATTTTGTTATATTTATATGTGAGCTAAGTAAGCGCCCCGTATTTGAAAATTCGAAAGTTGGTAGCAACCCAGCCCCCACTTATTTGACCTTTTACTCCGGTTTGTGACGTGTGTTTGGTGTGATGTCTTGAAATTTAAAAATTTTGCTTGCGGTGCTAGGACGTCATTAATTGTTACAATTTTAGTTTAAATCTAAGGATTTTTTACCACCAGCATTCAAAACGTGTAATAAATGGTATTCTTAGTATAATTTTTCTCAAAATTTTCATTTGGCAACAATTATACCATCGCAACCCACCCCTTTTTGTCATCTAACCCAATGTGCTTTTCCAAAAATATTTTACAAAAAACCTAAGAGATCAAAATTTTTAAAGAATTTTTTGTTTTTTGTCAAAGTTTTCGCCTGCGCCGCTCTAGCAATATTGAATATTGTTACAATTTTGTTTAATGTTAAGAAATTGTTTGGTCAAAAACATTTGAAACGCGTAAAAAATAGCATTTTAGTGTCATTTTTTTCATAATTTTTGCCTGCGGCGCACTAAAGCCTAATTTTGAAAAAATTCTGCAAATGACACTACAAGAGAGTTTCTTTTAAAAATAAGAATTTTGATAAACTAACTTAACACCTATTAAACCGCACCACTACCCCCCTTCAGTTCAAAAGGCTTGAGGAATAGGTACCTACCTAATTTTGAAAAACTTGCCATAGGTATATAGGTAATTGATTTTTATTAAATGATGCACCCCCCCAGAGCCGATTTCTGGCTACGCCACTGATATTTTGTTACTCTTTTTCTTAAAATAAAACACAGAACACATTGCAAATTATTCGACTATTTTTATTAATTTTCCAGTTTGACAAAATCATGCTTTTTTTCCACTTATCTTGAGTTTCTTTTTGGAATGCAATGGAACAATACAAAGTCGTCGGCGCTAATATTTTTACAGTTTCTTTTAGCACAATATTCCATTTTTAAATCACATGTGAATAATCAAAAAAATTTATTAATCAACAATGTGACAGTTACTTGGTTTACATGGACCTCTTAAAATTCTTTTAATAAGGACTGTTTGAATTTGAACAACTAAAACCGTTTTAACCAGTAAATCGATTTTATTTTAAAGCGATTTAAGAAAGTGGTTTATCACTTTAAAACTGATTTTAGGGTCGGTATAAAAACTCAAAAAAAATACTCAACCTTAGTTTTACCAACAAATCTTGAATGCCTATAATTTATCAGAACAATACAATGTAAAAACGTACTTTCCTAAAATTTACAATATCAAATCAGTACTGAGCAAAAATTTTAAAATGACAAAACTGTGTAGTGGCAAAACAGTAATTGGTCAGAACGTACTGGCCTAAAATCTTACAATACTTAAAGGTCACAAGGGCAAATCCGTACAAACCTAAAATAGTGTAACATATTGCCGCTAGATGGCGCTATCGTGTGATGGACACCGTTTGATCTTTTGTTTTTTAGTTTCTTTTCGGTTGAAGTAACTGATTTGGTGGTTTTTTAACCGTTTGATTTGTTAAGCCGGATTTACAATTAAGCAAGCAAGCAAACAGATGTGGGAACCTAAACCCTTTTTTTAATTTTCTCGGAAAGTATGCTATTTTAAGACAATTAAAGAAGCTTAAAACAATGAGGGATTCTTACCTTGCTAACACCAATGCAATTTTTTAGTTTTATTGGATCATTTCGATGAAATTCGAAAAAACAAAACGACAGTATATTGGTCGAAAACCTGACCCCTATAGCCAATGGCATTTCTTATTTGTCGGCTATGTACGGCCATTTAACGTCAATATATTACACAGGTTTTGCTGTCCAGCTGTTTTCGGACGGCTGTGTACTGTGTCACCATCTAGCGGGAATATGTTACACTATTTTGCTTTTGTACACTTTTGCCCTTGTAACGTTTTAGGCCAGTCCAGATAGTATAGTTTTGCGTATTTATTGTTTTTACGTAGTACTGTTATGCATCTCTACTGTTTTATAATTTACCTTTTTTGTAAAGTACTTTTTGGTAAATTATGCGCACCCTTTTAGAATGTTTTTTCTTTAAACTGACATATTTAATGACATTTAATGAAGGCCGTACAAACCTTCGAAAAAAGCGATTTTATTTAAAAACGTCCTTATATAAAATCGGTTTTAGGTGCGTATAAACGTAGTAAGTGATAAAATTATTTATTGTCAGTGGTTGCCAACTACCACTGCCAACACACAACAACTGCCGAATCGAGAGTTGCTTACCTCTGATACAACTAAAAAGCGTGTTAACTCTTTATCGTGTTATTTCTGTTATTACCATTTAAACGTCTTTCGTTATTACTGACAGAAAATTCGTGTTTTACCTGTCAGTTTGGTTATTAAAATGACGGCAACAGTAGGCTAAAGGGCACTGAAGAGACAGGAGTTGTCTGGTAAAACAATAAATGTCAAAAATTGTGTACAAGGCCTCCAAGGTTAGCTAGACAAAAATATAATTTACTATATTAGCCCAGCTAAATCCAAAAATTAATTTGTATTTTAAGTCTTTTTGCTTTGCATAATTGTTGATAAGCATACTCTTTTGACACCTACCAATAGCTCCAATCCTCAGAAAGAAACTTCCATGACTGTGATCGTTTTGAGTGGTTTTTCTCTTGCACTTTCCCTGCCTCGGTTGCGCTTCGCCTCGCGCCTGCACCACCGCCACAACTCCGCTTTCGACGTCCACGTTGTTCCCGTGGTGTCCGCCGGGACCTTGCGGCGCACTTGGAGGCGCTGGTGGTGGAGGTACCGCACCTTCCGGAGCTGGCGTTGAGCCGGTCTCTTTACCCTGCGAAGGAGCAATTTGGGATAAAGGAGTGGCTTGCTGCTCCGCAGCCATGGGACCTTGGAAGGTTAGCTCGGCCACGGGCACAGGGAGGACGGAGTCCTCCACGTCCAAACTATTTCTGCGGTACGTGGTCGAACCGATCTATGGTGGAGGTAGCGGTCGGGACGGGGGCAGGGAGGGAGAGGGAAAAAACAAAAATGTAGACAACTTAAGAATAATAATAGAACTCAAAGAAATTATGTGAATGATTTGTTGTGTGTGTGTGTGTGTGTGAAGTGAAGATAATAAAATATGTAGTTAGTCTATTACTTAATGAAGAAGTCACAAGAATATTGCATGACACTTGTTGATAAGATAACCTTCACTATTATTTAGGATAAACCTCGGCTAAAGCTTTAATTATACAACCGCTAAAACCCAACCCAACTAGCAATTTGTCGACGAGTCCATGTTGTGTACCATGTCACAACGTTTAATTTTATTTAAACCCTCTTTTGCACTAATTTGGTGGATGATGTTTTGGTTGAGTCAACGATGCGATCGCGACTACTCGAGAATCTGTTAAAGTGGTAGTTAATTGGATTTTGGAGCGCAATTATTTGTTCAACAGTTATATTTATTACCTAAACTGACAAATAAATTATTTCTAAAAAAGTAGATTTCTTGTCTGTGAAAAATAAATAAAAAGAAAGGTTCGTGGCTATCGGACACACACTTTGCTTTTCAATTCATTACGACCAGGCCTCCAAGATCAGAGACAAAGTATTAACTTCCAAGATCTTAATGCATAGTCCAGAAACCTACAGGCCTTTTATCCTTGTAAGGAATCTTCAGGGTAACATAGGACTGTACCTAGCGTATGAAGCATAAGATAAGCAATCACACCCAGCGAATTTAAACAACTTTCGTCGTCAAATAACGCGGGATCCGGCATGGCTATATATAGCGCGTCGTCTGTCGAAACAAATTGAAAAGCAAAATTTAAAGGATGCAAATATCAATAAGATTGGAATTTGCGAGCAGGACATAAAAATTGGAACCTGTAAAAAGGTACCGGTTACTGAAAGAAGACTGTTCAAAATACAACGTTCGCAGCAACTCCACCCCCAATTGGAGTTTATACTCTCCATCGCCTTATATTAAGGTTATGGCTCAGCAAAATTTAAAAAAGTAGATTTCTTGTCCGTGAAAAATAAATAGAAAGAAAGGTTCACTGGCTATCGGACACACATTTTGCTTTTCAATTCATTACGATCAGGCCTCCAAGATCTTAATGGATAGTCCAGAAACCTACAGGCCTGTTTCATCTTTGTTAGGAATCATCAGGGTAACACAGGACTGGACCTGGCATATGAAGCATAACATAAGCCACCACACCCAGCGAATTTAAACAACTTTCGCCGTCAAACAACGCGGGATCCAGCATGGCTATATGCAGCGCGCCGCCTGTCGAAACAAAGTAAAAAGCAAAATGTTAGAGGATGCAAATATCAATAAGAATGAAATTTGCGAGCAGGACATAAAAAGCGGAACCTGCGAAAATGTACCGGTTACTGAAAGAAGACAGAGATTACAAGACCAAAACCAGACAAATTAATTTCTTACAATTTCATACATTAAAGGAGTATCAGAAAAAATTCGAAGACTAGCGAACAACTTTAATATTAAAACAGCTTTTAAATCTAATAATACAATTCGAAGCCTTCTTAGTAAAACAAAACCGGAGAACAAACAAAATAAGGAATGCGTTTACCAAGTTCCTTGTGCGTGTGGTCATCATACATAGGCGAAACAAAAAGACCACTATCTGTTAGGCTTAAGGAACATCAGACCAACACCTGCTTAACTAAAAAGCCAGTTAACTCTTTTTCGATTTAGTATCCTTTAGCCTACTATAGCGGTCATATTGACACCCAACTGACAGGAAATCCATGTTTTACCTTTCAATTTGGTTATAAAAATGGCAGCAATCTTTGGCTAAAGGGCACTGAAGAGATAAGAGTTAACTGGCTTTTTAGTTGAGAACGGTGTTAATCAGACGAACACCCAAAGAAGTGAAACAACCAAATCACCGAATGAAGTAGACAGAAGCAAAGGTTTTGCACAAGGAATCACGCTGGAAGAAACGAAAATTCCTTGAAGCTGCCTTTATTGGGCAGAGTCAGGGATTTTCATTAAACCTCTACTTGGGCGGAGCCAACTTCTTAAACTTCACGTTTGAGTGATTTCATATAGTATATAAGTACGTAGCCTTAGGAATAGCTTGTAGTTTGCACCCGAAGACGATCAGAGATTGTACTGATCGAAACGTTTCGTCGTGTATAAATAAAATATAGAGTTAATCTCAAACACATCATTGTCTTAAATTTTCAACCAAACCATAACATTCCTGTGTCTTGACAGATTCAACTACACTATACTGTATTTTAAACGGATCCAGGCTAACAGACGCGAACGCGCCCCAATTTTACTCAATTGACACAGGGCAGTACTCTGAAATTGATTAGTAGCAAACATAACATAAATAGTGTCACCCGCGTCTACAACAACCTAAAAACGTCGCCGCTGAAAAGATAGGGCAGTCTAACAAAAATAATAAATTATTAAGACGTCAAGGAAAAGTCCTATTAATTCTTCACAAATTTTATTTCAAATCCCCGACCGGTTTCGACTAAAACGTCCTGTCTGCTTGGTGTCGGGGTTAACGCCGCAACTTTCAAGCAGGAGATGCCGGGTTCAAGCCCCGGGTCTTGCAGGTAGTCTACTTGGACTTTTTCTTATAAAATTACAGAGTTTTATAAGATTAAGGTAAAACGCAGTATGTAAATATACCGAGTTAGCTAGAAGGCAGAGGCTAATTCGATTTCATACCGTCCCTCAGAAAGGACGTTAAGAGGACGGTCCTGTGTGATCCATATATTGATAGTGGAGCACGTTAAAGATCCCTAGCACCGACAAAGGGGTTTAGGCTAAATTAAATCGTTCTAGGAAAAGAAAACTGCCTTTCTAGGGGTTGCTCCTCAGACCGGTTTGATGAGCGGGGTAAGGGAGGAACCCAGGGAAAATAAGTGTAAGAGGTATCTTATGCCCTACCCCTCTATTCACGCCGGTATCCTGGCCGGATGGGATCGGATATCACGTGGAGGCGGACCTAGAAAGTAGTTGATGACCCGTCCGATTAAGTTAATAGTGCCTCAAAAAAATTACGGTAATCAAATGAGAAGAGAGAGAGAGAGAGAGACTAAAACGTCATTGTCAAGGGGGGAGTTGGATCACAAATCTAACACATTTACAAAGTGAGGTATATAACACAATAACATAAACACATTTTAAAAAGAGAAATTTCTTAACATTATAGGACCATTAAAATTAAAACATTTACGTGTTAAAAACAAAACAAAATAAAACAGTTTTTCGCAAAATGCTCGTTTCTCCCCGATTCTGAAAGGATTACTCTATGAAATTTTGTGTAATCTGAATCTTTTTCCACATTCCCAAAATTTTCTTTTTTATTAGCATTACGTCTTATGGAGAATTGCTTTGTTTACGCTACAGCCACCATTTTTAAAGGACCATCACGTGATTAATAGCTGACTAAAAATTGTTTGTGTGGTTGATTACCATAGCCTAAGAACCGGGCTGGGGGCTAGAAACGCCGATGTGTTGTTTAATTACCACAGCTTTAGGGCAGGGCTGAGGGCAGCAAAAATTTAAGCCGTTTATTGCCATTAGGATGGCTATATCTTTAGCGGTTATATAATCAAAAGCTTAAGGTATTAGCAAGCTGCATCTTTCCCGAACTCTTTCTGTCTGTTTTTTCCAGTGTTTATTTTTTTAATTTGGGACTTTCTCATATAATAATAGTTGTATTTCACCAAAAAAAATAGCTTTGATGACAAAATCTATTTGTTTCTAGATTTGTTTTAGGGGCCCTTTTTAAAATAGTATGTATAATATAGTTTTTAATATAAAATTTATTTTGATAATTTTTACTGGTGCGGTAGTTTTTTAAAAACTACCATAGAAATCAGTGTACAGGGATAGCCATTATATATGTCACCCCCCCCCTATATCTAAATATTGGGGTTAAAACTGAAAAAAATGGGATAATACGAAGTGTTTTTGAGACCTGATTTTTGCTTCCTGTTGTCAACGGTTCTCATAATATTTTTATAGCTACCGAATTTTATTTAACTTTTTTTAATTCTTGAAATAAATCCGTTTTTAAAAATACCGACCGTGTTCGTGTTAGCGTTTACAGTTTTCGACATATTAAACCTAAAGGATTTGCCTAAAATTATGCCACCGCATAGTAGTTTGTCAAGTAAAAAATAACGCGAGTTATTGAAACTTGCCAAAACGATAGACTTAAAGAACCCCGCCAATTTCTCATGTAGCGTGGGCACCCGTTAAATTTTTTCAAATTCTAATGTAGGGGAGGGTCAGGCAAAATATGTAACATTATGTACCTCACTAAACCCTTGTTTTAAAGTAAGTTTTAAGTATTTTGTTCAGTAAAGCACAACTAACATTTTTTGTATCTACACTCTAGCCCGTATTTTTACAGGGAGGCTAAAAAAATTGTTCAAAATTACTTGCGAAATATTTTTGATGGTCTTTAAAGCAATAAAACAATAAATGGTTGACAATTTCATGTCTATGTAAGTATTGGCGCACCAAAAAGTCTTTTCTGGGAGGGGGGGTTCTACCGGCTCATAAGAAAATAGGAACTTTTCTTTTACCCACTGGGATTATAAGTACCCAGCAAACACAAATCGTCGGCATTAAATCGGGCCAATGTCGACAACATCGGCAGTGTGTCGATATCGGCGAGTATACTCTGGCCCGATATTGGTCAGATTGCGATTTTCAGTTTTCGGTCAATAATCGGCAACTGACGGAGATCCACATTACTACAGTCGACTTTATGCCAACACCACTTTAGGACCGACGATGGTCCGATTGGAACTTTGTTTAATCGGTCGAAAATCGGAAACTGATGATAGACCGATTTACTATAGTCGACTTTATGCCGAAGCCCACTTTATTTGCTTTAGGGAGACGGGAATCGGCGACTGACGATGGCCCGATTTACTGTAGTCGACATTATGCCAACGCAAACCTTATCTGCTTTAGGACCGATGATGGTCCGATAGGAAATTTCTTTAATCGTTCGAGAATCGGCAACTGACGATGGACCGATTTACTATAGTCGACTTTATGCCGAAGCCCACTTTATTTGCTTTAGGGTCGACGACGGTCCGATTGGAACTTTGTTTAATAAGACGAGAATCGGCAACTGACGATGGCCCGATTTACTGTAGTCGACATTATGCCAACGCAAACCTTATCTGCTTTAGGACCGATGATGGTCCGATAGGAACTTTCTTTAATCGTTCGAGAATCGGCAACTGACGATGGACCGATTTACTATAGTTGACTTTATGCCGACGCCTACTATATCTGCTTTAGGGCCGACGACGGTCCGATTGAAACTTTTTTTAATCAGATGAGAATCGGCAACTGACGATGGCCCGATTTACTATAGTCGAAATTATGTCAACGCAAACGTTATCTGCTTTAGGACCGATGATGGTCCGATAGGAACTTTCTTTAATCGTTCGAGAATCGGCAACTGACGATGGCCCGATTTACTATAGTTGACTTTATGCCGACGCCTACTATATCTGCTTTAGGGCCGACGACGGTCCGATTGGAACTTTTTTTAATCAGATGAGAATCGGCAACTGACGATGGCCCGATTTACTATAGTCGAAATTATGTCAACGCAAACGTTATCTGCTTTAGGGCCGATGATGGTCCGATTGGAAATTTCTTTAATCGGTCGAGAATCGGCAACTGACGATGGTCCGATTTACTATAAACGACATTATGCCAATGCAAATCTTATCTGCTTTAGGGCCGATGATGATCTGAGTGGAACTTTGTTTGATTGGTCGAGAATCGGCAACCGATTATGGTCCGATTACGTCACCTTAAAATTTTTAAACTGCTTAATAGTTTCTTCCTATGTTCCTATATTCCCTGTACAGTGGAAGATAATATTATATATATATAATGAGCAAAGATATTTCAAAAAAGAATGCGAACTTGAGAAGATGGTGGTACTTCCCTAGAAGAATCACCTCTTCTGCCACTTAATCCAGCCCGACTGGTTAAGCACCCGCATTATCGAAACTTTGTAGTTTGCCAATGTCGGACCGCTTTAAGCTACCACCGACGGCCTCCGTCAATCGCCGACGTTGGACCGCTTTAGGATACCAATGTCGGACTTGAATAGTTTACCGATGTCGGGCCGAGACCAGCTTGCCTACGTTAGACCGACCAAATTAAGCAGTTATTGGCCGATGGTCGGTACCATGTGGTTAAACTATATCGGACCTTAATCGTACGGCGACGGTATGCCGATGTCAGCAAAAGTAAAATTTACCATTGGTCCGACGGCGGGCTACACTCTAACGCTACGTCGGCAAACATACATTGGGCCTACATCGCAAAGCGGACAAAAAATACTGCTGCTCCGATGTCGTAAATCGACATCGTGCTGATGACGACAAATTCGGCAATCGACATCGGGCCGACGAAGGCCCGAGGGAACCGTGTTTGCTGGGTAGGTAATTATAGATACAAACTTTACGTTTACTGCATAGCCATCTTTAAAAAAAAAACTTTCTAATGGGGGGGGGACTCAAATATGATACGGTGAGAAAGTGTTAACGCGATTAATTCCAAGCCATAGTATATACTTAAGGGTTAAGACGTACGTGATGTAATATCATTGCGTAATAATTAAATATTACGATCCGTCTTAAATATATTTGAGTCCCCTTACCTTACTAACGTTTTTTGAAAAGATGACTATGCAGTCAACGTAAAGTTTGTATTTATAACTATCTACTTATTATCTCCCATTAGGTAAAAGAAACGGTAATATTTTCGTATGAGCCGGTAGAATCACCCCCCCCCCCAGAAAAGACTTTTTGGTACGCCACTGTTTACATAGACATGAAATTGACAACCATTTATTGTTTATTGCTTTAAAGACCATCAAAAGTCTTTCGCAAAAATAACGATTTTTGACTAATTTGGAAACATTTTTTTAGGCTCCCGGTATAAATACGGTCTAAAGTATAAATACAATAAATGTTAGTTGTTATCAAGCGACATACATGAAACTCATATTTTTCTATTTCATAGTTTTCGTGAAAACAAGGATTGAGTGAGGTACAAAATAGTCCCCTGTATCCATTGGGAGGAGTAGCAAATAAAAAATATTTGGCTGACCCTCCCCTATAACATATTAAAATTTGAAAAAAACTAACGGGTGCCCACGCTATATAAGAAATTGGGGGGGGTTCTTTGCGTCTTATCAAAACTTTACCTGACAAAAATATTGGCAAGTTCCAATACTCAACGTATATTATTACTAAGGTGCTGAATTATTTCATTAAAATCCTTTAGGTCTAATATCTTGAAAATTATAAATAGCACCCTTATATATTTTTTTTTAAACATAGATTTATTTGAATATTAGGGCGTTAATAGACATTGGACCGAAACTTCTTCTGGGAATAACAAGGAAACAAGTACAGAGTGAGCTCAACAAATGGGCTAATAATGAACTGAAGACGTCCTGGAGGCAAGAGTCGGTGCAGACATTCCAAGCTATTCGTGGATGGTCCGAATGTAGCCAGAACTAAATGGCTCTTAGGCAAGACACGGCTGACAGAGATGCTGACTGGGCCAACACCGTTCTCAACTAAAAAGCCAGTTAACTCATTTTCGTTTTAGTATCCTTTGGCCTATGATCGGTGCCATATTAACACCAAACTGATAGAATATCCATGTTTTACTTGTCAATTTGGTTATAAAAATGGCAGCCACATTAGGCTAAAGGACACTGAGGCGGTAGGAGTTAACAGGCTTTTTAGTTAAGAACGGTATTGACTGGGCACAATCGGCTGAACAAACATCTGACTCAAATAAGAGTAGCAGGAGATCATGTGTGTCTCGCTTGCGGGCTCGAAGGCAGCTGAAGTGGGGATTTCCCACGATAGAGGAAGAAGAGCTGCACTCGCTCAAATGGGCCGACATACTGAACTTCGTAAAGAAGACAGGGAGACCCGAAGAGAGAGTTTCAGCGGAGATAGGGGCATAGGGGTAAGGAACGGGGTATGGCAGAAAGGGCCCATGAAGAGGTCTAATTTTTAGACCCGCGGGCCGCCCCTATACTACTACTACTACTACTAGGGCGTTAATAGACCACTAGTTTATCGTCACCTTATTTGCTTACCGTGTTACCGTAATTGATATGCTAAAAAGAGTTTTTAAAGCACAAACACAAATTACCGTAACCGTATTCTTTGGCCCACATACAAACTGATATGCCTATGTAAATAGAATAGAAAAGAAAACAAGAATTCCTGTTTTTGCAAATTCACTCTTACGTTCTATTAGGATAGCCGTTGACAGTAGGAAGGACAAATTAGGTCTCAAAAAAACTTTATACTATCCCATTTTTTTTAGTTTCGAATATATTAAAATAATTAATAAACGAGATAGAGGGGCTTAGATTTATAATGGATATCCCTGTATATCCTAAATTCTTTAAGAAATTTGGTGAAATACATTACTTTTATTTAAAATAAGGATTATTTTGTTTTGAATAATGGGGTCATTGTATAAATGCAAAATCCCCATGTAAGATGTGGTAAACCTTTATTTTGACATGATTGGAAGTGGTTCAGGGGAACTCAAGTTTTATTAGTAGTGTAAGAAATTTGATGTTCAATGGACTTGAAAAAAATATATATTGAAAAAACAAAACAAAGAAAAACTAAATTTGGTAGCAAATAATAGCCGCAAAAAATAGGACAAGACGACATCTAGGTTACTAGCATGCTGTTATGTTTTTTAATGCTTCAGGAAAATGCCAATTATTGGTTTACCTATTCATATTCACATTAATATATTGTTTCTTATATCTAATTTACTTTATACATTTGAAATAATATCTCCTGAACCACCTTTTTATATTTTTGGCAAACCAAATTTCATATTTTTAGTGCATTTGTAATTCCCGACTCTCCAAATGAATATGCTGAGAAACTAAATGAAAATCTGGCAGAGTTTCTACTATTAGACGAATTTGTATGATTTTTATAGGTTTTTTTATTTGATACTAGATTATTTATAAAAGGTAACTGCACACATCAAATTTAAGCTGAATTTATAATAAAAAAATATAAGTACAGTTTTGTGTTGCTAACCTTTAATTTATTATGTTAGGTAACTGTTTTATTGATTTTCTTTTTGTTGTTTCCGTACCCCCTGATGATGTCTTGAATGTAACCAAAACCGTTATTCATTCTTTAAAAGACTCAAATGGAAACTCTATTCATCTTTCATAAGGAGCATTTTTTTTTTAAATTAACTCTGTGTTTCGGACTTCCATTGTCTATATTTTATTTATACACGACGTTTCGATAAAATAATAGACAATGGAAGTCCGAAACACGAGAGTTAATTTCAAACACATCATTGTGTCAAACTTTCAAACAAGCATTTTTTTTTGTAAGTTTTTACGTAGAAAGAAGCTGATTTATGTGTATTTTTTGTATAGAAGTAATTTGTAAAAAATTATAAAAGATGGGGTTTAAATTAAATTTTACTGGAAAGGTCTTGTTCCCTACATGGATCCAAAAATAACGAATATTTTTAAACTTTGCCTAAGTTGGTTTGCCAAATATATTATTTTTAATGATTATGTATGATTATGTGTGCAAAACTAAATATAAATGATGTCATTTGTGCGTGTATTAAATACTGAGCTACCTCAACCGTCTTTTTACCTAAAGAAAAATCTAGCTCACATAAATATTTTAGATTTTATTTGACAGACAATGGTTTTCTACAAAACAAAATGTTTACAAAGATTTTACTGCGTACACAAATCACCAAAAAATGTACGGAATATAGCATGTTAGTCTAAATGGAGAAAATTACATGTACAATAAAGTACAGGGTGATTTTTTTAATAAACGTCTTTAACTTTTTTATTGAGGACTTTATCCATGTTATAAATTTTGAATCGCATACACATCTCTATATTCGCCACGTCTGGATACGCATATAAACAGTAAAAAAAGTCTGTTGGCTTATTGTTTCTGCACATGCGCAGTTCGATACGGAAGCGAGTAGGGGTGAACTTGAGAAACAAAACAAAAACTAGATAAATAATTAAATGACCGCGCTCACTTGCATTGCCACTGGCTTTAGGTTGGAATGGGCTGGGCGTTTGATATGTTGTAGATCTGTTCTCCCAGAGAGATAGGTGTTGAAAGTTGAAGGTTCCAGATTTTAGGGATTTTTCACTAGAATCAGTTTTTTGCCTATTTTGTTGTATTCGAGTAGCTAACTTGCTACTTCCAGTACACTAGTTTTTAGGTAGAGAACCAAGCTATTGAATGCAGGTTAAAAAATTGACATATTTCATTTACGTCACTCTCAGTGGCGGCACAAACTTGAAAAACGTAAATTTTTTTTTCCACAATGCAATTTTTTGTAAAATCGCTGATTAAAAAAGAACAAACGGTGAAATATTTTTTATTTTTGGATATGTTATAGAAAAATCTTCAAACAAAAAAAAAGATAAGCTGTATAAGCTCATCGAGCTCATCACACTTTATGAAAATCACCCGTGGACATGGAAAATGCTCGGGTTATTGTCCCCACACGGCTAGGGGCAGTGGCGGATCCAGGGGGGAGGCGCGGGGGGCGCTCGCCCCCCCCTGAACATTATCAAAGTTTTAAAAACATTAAAGAACCACGCACTGGACACTCCTGTAAAACATATCTCGGTCGATTTCAACTAATTTTAAATATCCTAGTTACGAAAATGGATAGTTTTTATTTCGTTTCTGTGACTAGAGAGAAATAGTCACTGTTACGTTTCAATTAAGAAAATAGAATAAATGAAAAAAAAAGTGGTTAAAATTACTAAACAGAACACAAGCTGTACGCAAGAGTCTATTGTTATAGGGGGATAGTCAAAAATAAGCCCTTTTTTCTAATTTTTGAACTTCTGTTTCAAGCTATTTTGACAATTTGAAGGTTTTTTTGAGGCATAATATTTTAATTTCAATTATTTGTAGGTAAGAAAAATAGGTTTGGCTTGGGTAACTTAAAGGAGTTCATAAAAAAATATGTTTTAAGATTGGAGTATTCTTGTTGCCTAAAAAAAATACCATACGTAGCTTAATCGGGTTCAGAATATCTTGTGAGCAGCAGAGTCGAGAAAAATCACTTAAATATCGTAATTTGCAGCCTTCATGCAACTGTCATATTTGAATTGCATACAGGGGGCGATTCAAGATATCTCTCTATTAAATTTATGCATTCTAACGACCCTTCAAAGATGCGACGCAGAAAAAATATCAGCTATGGTAACAAAAATTATAGAAACTTTTGGCTCATTTTTAAACAACCCTTCTCACACAGTGTTAATGGGAGAGTTAGCATTGTTTAAAAACGAAACTTTAAAAATTGGCTCTTCTCTTCCTGTTTCGGTTGCTACCGTCGAAAGAAGTTTCTCCACTTTAAGACTTATGAAAACTTATCTTCGGTCCATGGTAGGAGAAGAGAGACTTAATGGATTTGCGCTTATATCGTTCAATAAACCTGGATTTAGAATCTATTTAAGATAGGTTTGCAACGCAAAAAAGAAAACTTAATTTTATTATATAACTAATACTTGCCAAAATAGATTAGTTGTGTTAGGCTCAAGCAACTACGAACATATGAAGGTCGAAACTGTTTGGTTAGTGGTGACCTGACCATCTCCATTTTTTTGCCATATGTTCGTAGTCGCTCGAGCCGACTCACATATGTTTTATTGCTTGCGCCCCCCTGGCATATAGTACCTCTTGAAAAATCCCTAAAATCTGAAACCTCCAACTTTCAACACCTATATCTCTGAAACCGTGGGTCAGATCAAAAAGAGGTCTATTTAAACGTTGATCAGGTAGAACAGATCTACAACATCTCAAACGCCCAGCCCATTCCAACAGAAAGCCAGTGGCAATGTTAGGTGAACGGGGTCCTTGTGCCCATTTTAAAGATTTTTTATAAAGCTATTAACATGATGCGACGAATCCCGTTCAAATCCGTTTTCAAAATATAAAACAAAAATATGTTTACGTAGGTGTCTCTATAGGACCCACATCTATAGTTTGTATTATAACTCTCTAGGACTAAAAGTATGAACGTTATGGCGAAGTACGTTTATAAAAATCACCCCGTGCATAGGGGACAATTAACTTTTTAGTTCTACCTTTTAACTCAATTTAACGACAAGGAAAAATCAGGAAATTTGAAGAATACTACGGTGACCAAAAATATGGAACAACAAAGTTTTTCGGATATTTTAAATTAGTTTGTTAGGTAAGTTCAAATAGATACCCAGCCAACACCGTTACGTAAATATTACGTAAAAGTTACATCACATGATTACTTTGTTGCATAAATTCTATGTAAACTGGAAGTAAAAATAGGGTAAATAGTAACTAGTGAAAAAAAAGTAAATAGTAAATAATACATGACAACAAAAAATTGGGAAACGGCAGATATCGATTAACTTAATCTTAACTTATCGTAACTAAAAAGTAAATCAAAAGGTAAAAATTGAGGTAATTTTTTTACATGATATTTATATCTCTTACAAGTTAAAGCAAGGTAAACTTGACGTGACGTAAATAACGAACTCTTTATGTAACTACTACATACATTTATAACATAAATGTTATATAAATATTACCTATTGGAATGTACCATTTATGTAAAGTCTAATGTCACAACAAGGTAAAAAGTAAACGTAACTTCCATGTTCTGCATTATGCCATGCACAAAGTTCCATTGTTATTACGTAAATATGATGTAATTAAATTAAAATAAGTTATGATATGTAAATATCACGTAAATTTTATGAAAACTTTTTTATGTAATTTTGTTTACTTTAGATTTACGTAAATACTATGTTAATGTAACAGATGTGTTTGCTGGGTAATAATCTGTTTCCAGCTTACATTTTAGTGCAAAATTATGCCAAGCTCTTTAAAATAAGACAAGCGCAGATGAACAAAAATATCTTCTTTGTTAGAAAAATATAATAAGGCATAAGAAATGCCAATTTTTTACTGCCTTCAATTTCTACTTTTACTTAAATTCGCATTAAAAACCAGATTGTAATAGTTATTTACTTAACAAGTGCTGATAGTGAAACTTTACCGCCCGCGATGGCAGTTGACCGATAGATAGACTTTCCGCATGAGTAAGGTACAAAATTTTATCTATAGCCTTTGAAATTCTGGAAAACAAAAGTTAGGTATCGGTTATTAATTTTTCTTAAATGTAATGGCATGTCCACCGCACTGGGTGCGGTAAAGTACAACTCTTCTCATCCAAACGAGTGCGGTAAAGCCCACTTTTATGCACGCGACTAGGTTAAAAAGTTAGGGTGCAGAAAAAATATTAGATATGGAGTCAATCACCCCAAACTGGTTAAAGAATCGATAATTTTTAATTTTTTTTTATTCCTGTAATTTTTCCTTTCCATAATTGAGCCAAATCTTTATTAAAACAAAACAGAAAAAAGGTGTATGATGAGGTGCTCACCTTAATAACGTTATTGTTAGCTAATTCCAACTTTCTTTGCCTGACCAAATCGCGCATCTTGCGCGGGAATCTTTCCACTCTCTACACGCACAAATACAACACAAAAACATGTAGAATTGTTGCTCAACAAATAATAAAATTAAAAAATAAAATAAACAAAAAAAACAGTAAAGGGTTAATAAATGATAAATAAGAGGGTAGTTTTAACGAAAAACCGCTTCAGAGCGATCTGAAGTGTTAACAAAAATCAGTGGATGTGCCTTTGTCTCCAGTGCGTCTGTTCTTGAATCGAGAGAAAATTTCCTTCCACGGAGTCACATTCTCTCGCTACTATGCATCTTATTGTTTAAAATCTTCGGTTTAAATCGGTTTCTCTCACTTTTGCCCGATATTGATCGAAAGTAATTCTCTTAGTCAAGACAATTACTTTCGATCAATATCGGGCAAAAAAAAAACGAAGATTTGGACCAATGAGATGCATGGTAGCGCGAGAATTTGACTCCCTGAGAGCAAATTTTCTCTCGATTCAAGAATAGACGCACAGATTATACCATGAGTTTAATGGAGAGCCTTGCACCCCAAACTCCCCAACTCCCTTGGGGATAAGAGGGGGGGGGGGAAATATTTTGATTGATTTTTTAACACATGTTTTATGTATAAATTTTTTTTCCCCCAGTAGAAAATATTAATAGTTAAATCATAAAAATTACCCATCTGCCGGTGTGCCCATATAACTATGGGCGTTGTATGAACATAAGCTGTTCATACCACGCTATGAGATACTATAATGGCCCAAGGATTGCAAAGGCTCAATCAAGCTCCCTCAACGAAACTGAATTTGGATATTGTAAAAATTATGTAGTAATTTAGTCCCCTTCTAAAAAATTAAAAGGGGGGGGGTGTGGTTTGGCGCTACACTGCACCCCCCTATGCTTAGGAGATAGATTTAATGAAAGTTGATATATCATAATTTTGTACCAATTATGTACTCTTAAAGAAGTTTACAAAAACCATCGGTTCCTAAAATTTTTGTTTGTTTGTTATGGGCTGTGTAGCTTGATATCAAGGTACACCTCCCTTTGCTTAGAAAAGAGATTCGACCAAAAGTGACTATGCCAGAATGTGGTACTAATTATGTACTAATTTCGTCTCCTTATAGAAAATTGCCTACTCTCAAGATAACGTAATGTTTTCTTATTTTTAAAAACAAAGGAGTAGGCTATTTTCTAGAAGGGAAAGTAATTAGTACATAATTAGTACAAAATTATGACATATCAACTTTTATTAAATCTGTCTCCTAAGCATGGGGGAAGAGTGCAGCTTAGCGCCAAGCCACACCCCCCCCCCCTTTTAAGTGCGGATAACTCCTTTATTCATTAAGTACAAAATTTTTCAAAAGGGGACTAAATTAGTACATAATTTTTACAATATCAAAATTGAGTTTCATTGAGGGGGGGGGGGTGTAGCTTGGTTGAGCCAATAACTTTGAAAAAAAAAGAAAATAATTTAAAAATCGGGGTTGGCCCTAGGCAAGATTAAAGGCGAACAATCTACTGCTCATGCGTGATGCAATCGACTCGCGCCCAGGAGAGTCTTTGCCTCTGCATTTTGTCCAGGCCAACTTGATTGGGATAGCTATTATCGGTACGGCCGTTTTTTCGGAAAATGCAAGGACAGGGCCGTTATAGTAGATATCTCATCGTTATATGGGTGTGTCAAACCCATTGTTCAGGGGGTACTACCCGGTGCATCACAGGACCTCCCAAATTGATTACCTCACAAAATGATTTAAAGGAATGGCCATAGGGGCTGCCTATGGGGCTACCATATAAATGACCTTCCGAAGCACATCCACGCATATCCCGGTGATTTTACGTCAGTTAAAATCTACCAAAAAAAAACTAAATAAAAAACAAGGAGTTAGGTACCAAAATCTAAGGAAGCCAAAACTAAAATTTTGCAGAAAATGAAAAAAAAAACGTAGTCCATCTCCTTTGTTAGTGGGTATACAGAGAAAAGCAAAGTTTTTTAAATGATTTCCTAAAAAGAGCTAATATTTGTTAGATATATTTCAGGTACAGGACAAATGTGAAAATTGCCATAATGTATTTTCGTTCGTTTTAAAGTAGGAAATATTTTTGTATATCGCTCTGTAAAATCTTTTAATGCCAGATGGGAAGGTCAAAATAAAAAAAGTCATATAATCATATATAAATAATAAAAGTCAAAATAAAAAAAGTCATATATTATAGAAACATTTTTTCTTATTTTTTAATTTCCCATCACCTATTAAAAGGTTTGCAGAACTATTTTTATCGTACCCTGTATACTTATTTCTTAGTTGAAGTTTGCATGTCATTCTGTCGGTAGAAAAACAAAAGCAGAAAATGAACAAACATTATAAAATTTAAACAACAATAAAGGCTTTCATTGTTTATGATGACATGCACGCCCGGGCGTGTACTTAGAATTTTGTATTTAATATTTTAATATCAAGTCAACAACTTTGTGCAATTTGATGACTATTGAAGATTAAAAAAAGAGAACTACCTACATTTTTCCCCTTTGTCCCAATAAGTATGGTTTTTAAATAAATATTTTCTTTTTGATTGTGTGAATAATAATTTGAAAGATTTTTTTATATAATAGGAATGTTTTTATACCTTTTCTTTTTTGGTTTTCTTATCTTTCTCTTTTTCCTTTTCTTTCTCTTTCTCTTTTTTCTTGTCTTTCTTTTCCTTCTCTTGCCTCTCTTTCTCGTCTTTTTTCTTTTTCTCCTCCTCTTTCTTTTTCTCTTTTTCTTTTTCCTTCGAGTTTTTCTTGGGAGGGGGCTTTACCTTAAACATGATTAAGTTTTTATAATGAAATAAAGATTTTTGTTGCTCTTTTGTTAATTCATTTTGGTCCAATCAGTAAATTCATCAATCCTTATAGAGGCAAAACAGAACATCATCCCAATATGTTATTTAGAAATGAACACATCTGCTTTGAGAATTTTTTTTTTTTAATTATTTCTAACATAATTAGAGCCAAAGAAGAAAATGTACTACTATATAATGGGTGATTCTCACGAAATGCCCCGAAATGGTGTTACCTCTTGATATCTCACACACTTTTATTTAGTTTTAATTCTTTAAAATAAGTAGATATCAGAGTTCAAGTTCCAGATTTTTAACCTGGTCAATTTTCTTTTACAATGTTTTAAAAGTCTAAAACCTATCCTCTTTGACTGTTACTTTGTCTAAGTTGACCTATATTTTTCAAATATCTGCGGTAGTAAAAGCATACTAAGAATATCAGTTCACTAAGTAAATTAAACACATCCAAAGCTATTGGACCAAATGTAAAATTTTATTAAAAGTTAAAATAAATAATTTTTACATCTATTTATGTAGGTGTTACACAAATTGATTTTACCCTCCGTGAAGCCGTTTTGCTTTAGATTTTATGAAACAGGTGTCATCTGAATGTTTTTAAATCAGGGAAAACCTCGGTTTCAGTCAGTAGAATGTTTAATAATTCCAAAGTTACCATGAAGTGTAATGTAAGTAGATTTTTTTAGTAGGGGGAAGGGGGGCACATTGGGCAGTGGGGCACTTTGAGCCAATTCAAATTTACCTCCAAAAAGTTAAAGGAAAATGATGAAATAATTCATAGAGGTTGACAACACTAACCACCACATGTTGCTTGTTCATTTTGTGTGTTTAGACGCTCGCAATATTTTTAATAAAACAAGTGCTGTTTTAACAGATTTTTCATTTTTGATTGTCGAAGTAAGTATTGTTAATATATTTTTTGGATAAATCTTGTAGTGCTATTAGTTATAGGATATTTATAAGCAAATATTTGTAATTATTGTAACTTAAAAATTACTAGTCAAGTTTGTGTACTTATTTTTTCTGCTTAGGTGATCTTGGGGCAGATTGGGCCCGTGTTGGTTAAAATGTTAAATGAAATACTTTTTCTTTTCTGTGTTAGAATGCTGCAGAAGCCGTAAGTTTAGTTCAATGTTTTTGTATTTTTTGAAGGGTAGGCATTAGTTTTCTAAAACTTATGTATTTTTTAAGATTTATTTTGAGTTGATACTCTACTATACTCCTTCCTAAAAACGTTACCAGTGTTATTTTTAAGTTTAATAAAGTGGTTTCTTATAAATTTTACAAACAAAACAAAACAAAACAAATACATATCTGCCCAAACTGTCCCTTGGGGTGGGCCAAACTACCTTCTGGAGAGAGGCACATCGGGCGACAATTGCTAAAATAAAAAATTAACATTTTTAAAAAAATAATTATTTTAGAACATTTTTGACTTTGTCATGTATTTTCTAAATACCCAAATATTTACTGTACAAAAAATCATTTTTCCTAAATTAAGAAAAAAAATACAGATCTTTTTTAAAAAAGGGCCCAATAGACTTATTTTAAATTTGAAAAGGAATGTTTAAAAAATATATATTAAATCCTAACCACCGTGAATATATCTTTTGTGAATAAATTTTACGTGAATAAATATTACATCCATGGAAGTGATATTTATGTGCATTTTTCATTTATTTTTATAGAATTTTTTTTCGTACGTTTAAGGCAATGGTATCTAAAGAATTTGGAACATCATTGTTTAAACCATAAAGTAGTTTTATGTAGTTTTTTATTTTTTCAAAACAAGTTGAAAACACCTGTTGGTACACATTTTCAAGGGGTCCCATAGTTTGTACAAAAATACATTTTACAAAGCGTATTTAACACAAACGTACATTGCGCAAATAATACTTTCCACAAATCGTAAAATAGCATAACGATACATCGCACAAAGCATACTTTTTGCAAACCGTACATCGTACAACTCGTACTTTCTACAAACAATACATCCTACAAATCGTACAGTTTAGAATCCGTCTGACATACAATTTTTGTTCTTTGCTGTTTTAATTTAAGCTCAGAATAAACATACAATCTTAGAAGGCGAAGATATATTCTTTTTTTTTAATTTTATAAAAAATATAGGTTTAAAACAAAATATAGGTATATATAAAATCCAAAAAATCGAGACATTAATATGCAATGCGGAGACTTTAACTGAATCAAATCCTCTATAGAGCCTCAGGATAAAATATGTGGATAAAACGCAACCCCCCCCCTTAAAAGTCTGGTTATGGTCACATTTATACAGTGTGTCTCAAAAGTCTGGAACAATGGATTTTTTGGGAAAACGCTATTTTCAAAAAAAACTTATATATAGGTATAGGATCATTTTAGGAATAAAAGCGGTTTCGGAAAATGTATACTCTTTTATACACGGTGAGCACTTTGTATTGTGTAGTGTTGGGTATTTTTGAAAAGCTTGTTTTTTAATGATCCAGAAAATGAGATAATATACAGGGCGTCCAATTTAAAAAAGAGATATGTTGTCGTATTTTATTTTTGGGACACCCAGTATAAAATGGTATACATTTTTCGAAACCGCTTTTTTACCTAAAAAATCCTATATAAGTTTTTTTTCAAAAACCCATAGTTATCCCAAAAAATCCATTATTCCAGACTTTTGGGATAGATTCTGTATTCTTGTTGAGTAAGTTTTTAACACAATACGGTCAATTAAATTAATCAATTAAATTTTTAGACATATTTTATGGTCTGTCTGTCGATCTGTCTGTCTGTCGGTAACACGATTACTTAAAAACGGCTGAACCGATTCTTATAAAGTTTGCCACTAAAATTCTTAGTCACCCTACGCAGAGTTAATTAGTTTTTGGTGGGGGTGGGGGGTTGGCAAGACGATATTAGGGGGGATTAAACTTAACTCACGAACCGTACAGCAGCTAGCGACACGCGGTTGTCACAATATCGGATAGATAATTACATTTTCAACCAAAAATTTAAAAAAAATTTGAAAAAAAAATTGATTTTTTTTTTGGTTGAAAATCCAATTATGTAAGTTAATATGAAAACCGCGTGTTGCTTGGCAAGAGGGTATAGGAGGAGGGGATTAAGCTTTTAATAACGAACCGTATCAGCTAGCGACACGTGGTTTTCACACTAAGATAGATAATTGCATTTTCAACCAAAAAAAAAAATTTTAAACAAAATTTTTCATATTTTTTTATTTTTTTTTAGGTTTTTACGCATGGCTATATGTGCCTGCTGGAGCCATTTTTTAATTTCTGATTTTTATAAAATTCTTTTTTTTTAATTAAAATTAAAAACTGCACCCTCATTTGTCTTTTTAAACGGGCTTTCCAACAAGGTAGTATAATCCTTTTAAAAAAATTAAGTGGGTTAGAGAGGTTTCACCCTTTAAAAGAGGAATTTTTTATTTGACTGGAAAGCCCATAAAAAATCTCAGTTGACGTGTTTTTGCGTTTTATCCGCATATTTTTTCTACAAACAAAAATCGTCAAATTTATAACAAAATTTTTGGGTAATATTGACGAAAACCAAAATCTAAATATCAATAGCTGCTTTACTTCTAAAGTTATGATTTTTTTAAAATATATTTTAACGTTTTTTTCAAATAACTCGGAAACTAAAGCTCTCACGAATTTGGATTTTTATAACAAAATTTGTAGTTCATATTAATGGAAACTTAAATCTGAAAACCGTATATCGCTACTTGCTTTTGTTCCAAAGTTAAAAATTTTTAAAATATTTTATACCCCTTTTCCCCCCTTCAACCACCCCACCACCCAACCCAAAAGTTAATCAGTTTATGGTCAGCCCAGTACCCTCTCCATACAGGCCAATCAACTTCTACCGATTTAGTGTCCTTTAATCCACCTTCGCCGCCATTTTCACTCAAAAGTGACAGAAAATAAACCATTAGTTTTCTGTCAATATATATGGCGGCGAAGGTCGAGAAAAGGACACTAAAACGGTAGGAGTTGATTGACCTATGTGGAGAAGGTATTGGTCAGCTATGGAGGATTGTTGTACCAAATTTCGTTAAAATCGATTAAGGCGTTCTTGAGTTATCGTGTATACAGACAGACAAGACAACGGACAGACAACTTTTTTTTTCGTCGATTAAGATGTTTTGGAATCTTAGTAACCCATTTTTGATAAAATTAGGAAAAGTCTAAATTTTACGATTTTAATAGTCCCCCATACCATATTGGTATAGTCGACTTACAACGGCCATTCTCCTAACTTTTACCCCTAATATATGAATCAACCTGTGCCTTATGACGAGAATTGCTCGTTGGGACCCCCTCTACAACAGATATTATCTACATATAAATAAAATTAGCCGACACACATTCCACATAACAAAATGGCAGGGTTCTTTATCTTACAGAGGCATTTTTCATATGAAAATAACAACCCCGAAGGGATACAGATACAGCGATTTAAAGTTTTATACCCCAAAAAAAACTTCATAGAAGCTCCAAAACCAGGATGCGTCACGTAATGCGTTTTTAGAGTTAAGCTGGTAGTAGATTTAAAATTATTTTTTAGATAACAAAAACATCCTCTAACATTCTTTTTATTCTGAGCTCAGATTTAAACAGCTGTCAGTCGAGCACAGAACACAAGTTGTATGTTGGACGGATTCTAATACATACGATTTGTAAGATGTATTATTTGTAGAAAGTACGAGTTGTACGATGTACGGTTTGTTAAAAGTATGCTTTGTGTGATGTATCGTTATGCTATTTTATGATTTGCCTAAAGTATTGTTTGTGCGATGTATATTTGTTTAAAATACGTTTGTAAAATGTATCTTTTGGATTAATTATAGGGACCCATTTTCAAGAATGACCCATTGCAGGAGATGCTGCTAGATATAACTGCCGTGAGACGAAAGTGAAGCCAAAGTTCGATCGGCCGCCATTTGGTGGATGCCCATTTCGCTAAGTAAATAGAGAAATATGTAGTTTATTTTGAACCTAAAACAATTGATAAAAAACAATTTTTTTGAAAAAAATGTTTAACACAAAAAAAACTAGTGCATTAAATTTCTTTTTTAACAAGCTTTCCAAAAAAGTGATCCAGTTGGGGGCCCCAAAAGTTTTTTTTATTATGGACATAAAGTCCGTAAAAAATCATTAAAGATTCGCTTTTAGCTTTTTTCAAAACCTCTTCCCTAAAGCCGCTAGAACCACCGTTCCATTTTAAGAATCCACCCTGTATACCGGGTGTCCCAAGGTGAGTAACCTATTAGAATATTTTGGAGACTATACAATGGAAACTTTTCAAACTTTCTATTCTAACATAAGTCCATGTAAACTATCTTTATCAAATACTCCCATATTTGCAGTGTTGCCATTTGAAGAAAAAATTGGCAACAACTTTCTTATATTAAATTGAACACTCTGTATATTTTTGTATTTTTCGATTCTACAAAATATTTTAGGTACATTTTATGTGTAATGTCCTATACCTAAGTTCAACTGTTTTTAAAATATTGACAGGAGAAAATTGATAATTTTTAAATTTGACCACCCGTAACATCGAAAAAGTTAAGGATAGAGCAAAACGGTTTTTACATTCCTATCTTGGTTTTTCACAAGCTATCGTTTTATACTATTTTTAACCCAGGGTTAAACTTAACTTTGGATATTTTAACTCAGGGTTTAGATATAAAACGATAGCTTGTGAAAAGATAGGAATGTAAAAACCGTTTTGCTCTATCCTTAACCGTTTCGATGTTACCTGTCAGTATTTTAAAAACAGTTGAACATAGAACATTATAAATAAAATTTATCTAAAATATTTTGTAGAATCCAAAAATGCAAAAATATACAGGGTATTCAATTTAAAATAAGAAAGTTGTTGCCAAGTTTTCTTGCAAATGGCAACACAGTTTACATGAACTTATGTTAGAATAGAAAGTTTCCATTGTATAGTTCCCAAAATATTCTAGTAGATTACTCACCTTGGGACACCTGATATATACATCCACATAAACATATCCGAAATACTTGCAGTAGTATTGTTT
This sequence comes from Oxystoma pomonae, assembly GCA_963921995.1. Lineage (NCBI taxonomy): Eukaryota > Metazoa > Arthropoda > Insecta > Coleoptera > Brentidae > Oxystoma > Oxystoma pomonae. Next base: position 35,338,085 of record OY998167.1, on the reverse strand, counting down.
TAGGCTTTAAATATGTTAGAAATAACACTTTAAGGTAAACATTTTAAAAGAAAAAATCTCATAATCTGATATTCGTATTCCAACGGAAGTTTGTCTTTTTTTTATAGGAATGGAGAAGGCAACATTAACGTTTACGTATTTGACACAAGTTAAAAATCTCTCTAATAATATTAATTACTTTTTTCTCTTTATCGTTTCCGGAACAGCAGGCGCTCTCCTGCAGCAAAAAACAAAAGACGTACAGCAGGAAGAGTATGCTCATGCCGTAGAGGTACGTGAAAAAGCCCTCGTAGTAGTAGAGGGGTATGTTGTGAGTCACTACGTCCGAGATGACGTAGGCTATGCAGACAACCACCAGCAGTTTGGCGTAGACGAAGGACATGATGATGAAAAGGGAGGTTCTGAAACGAAAAAACAAAGAAAATTAGGTAATTTTTTTATAAAATTTAAATAACAAATCACAATTTAAAGTTTTTTACCTACGACCAACGAATAATACGATTTTAATGGCTCATTTACGGTAAACCACAATATGGCGTGACAAACGATGAAACTTTATTTTATAAGAGCCACTAATTGAGGCAAAAATGTTAATTATTTTTCTATATTTTTAAGACAATGAATATTTATTAAACGTAAATAAATCCAATATAATTTTAGTACCTAACCAAAAATAAGTTCCGTTAAATTGACATATTACGCATTTTTAAGAAAAAAAACCTTGTTTTTTAAAAGATATATGAAAAGTCCCTTAGTAACCTTTTTTGTTTTGACGTTTTAGATAGAACGTCATTGAAACTTCAGATTATGAAGGTTGTTGACTTAAGAGTGTTCGCGTTTGATATTTTGAATAATATCTGATATTTATAATGACATTTTAATTGGTCGTAGGTAAAGCATAATACACTAATGGTAAAGCCATGGTGACCCTTAAAATAATTTAGTTAAATACCTGTTAAATGATTTTTAGATGTGCTTAATTACACTTATGGTAGGACACGTTTTTTGGTAAAGTTAAAGGCTGTAAAGAACTTTGATTGAAAGAAATTAATACCATCTGTCTCGCACACTTTATGCTGTGAGAAATTACAATTTTTGACAGACAGATGACAACATAAATTTTTAAAATAAGTAATTAATAGTACATTATAAACCTAGGTTTATATACTATTTATGTACTTTAGAATAAGCAGAAAAGTAAAAAAAATAACTATATTTTTTTATTTATTTTTCAAAAATCGCACTCTGTAGACAAACCGCCACATGTACCTTCGCTCTGTCTTTGTGTCAAACGATAACATCCAGTATGCCGAAACGCACAAACATATACGTCGCTATGTCAAAAAATTTTTCTTTATTTCCCTAGGGAATAAATGACCCACTTTATTCCCGCAAAAGCGGGATTAAATGGGTGCATTTATTCCCGGAAGTGCATAAAATACTTTTAATAGCCTGCTGTCTCTCTTCAACAACCTTTTTGCACATCACTAAAATATCTCCCCATCTACCTCTAAAATTCTGCCCTCTTTGTTTGAACGCTAAAAAAACAGTAAAAACTTGAAAAATTTAAGTGTTTTATTCTAGAAATCGAAAGTTTTGAAAGAAAGCCTTAAAATGTGCAAACTCATGGCATACAAATGTGAAAAACAGTAAAAATTGCTTAATCAAAAACCTTAAATTATGCTAAAATATTTCAAGCCTTAAATTATCATCATGGCTTGACCATAATGGTCATGATGACCCTTAACATAATTTTCTTAAATACCTGTTAAATTATTTTTCCCACATTTCCCATGTATTTCCCGCATTTCCCCCATTTCCTAGGCGTTTCCGCATTTCACACACTTCCCAAATATTTCTCGCATTTCCCCCTTATTTCCCGCATTTCCCACCAAAACGTACGAAAAATTTCCCTCTGGCAAGCCCCTCGGTTTTATGCTTTGCTCAAAACCAAAAAAAAAGTTTACATTACAAAATCCGCGTAGTTCCAGAGATGGGTGAAAAAAAACGAAATTTTCATTTTTAGTTTTTATTTTTCTAGAGTTTTATTCTTACAGCTGTGAAAAAACGCTTCAAACTTTCTGCATATTTGACATTTTAGTGTGGCAGGAGCACTGTCAAATCCATTTTTTTCTTATGGACACGTGCTTTTTTTTTCCTGCCTTTTTGGTTTATTAACGATAGCAAATAAAATTTCACAACCTTCTTTTGACAAGTTACCTGACGTTTTGGGATAATTGGCCATCATCAGCTCAAATTTAATTATTGATTTTAACCTATACTCAAGATATTTTGGAAACCTGCTTGCAGTATATTTTTAGATATTTTAAAAATGACTGGACAATGAATCCAATGGTTTTTTTTGACGTTTCGTATTAACAATGTAATTTTTTGTTTTCAATTCTTTAATTTCATAACTTATCTTAATAAAATTTTGATAATTTTAAATTTTAACCGTCAAAACCAAGTAAACAAACACGGAAGGTCCCGGGTTCGAATTCCGGCTAGGTGCAAGGATATTTTGTGTTTGCCCTAAAAAATGCTTGACACTCACTTTGGCAACACTGGGCACTGATCCTACAATGGATATGGAAAGTCCCAGTATAAAAAACAAAACGTCAAAAAAACTTTCATTTTTAAACTGTCAAAAAGGGTACAGCAAGCGGGTTTCCAAAATATCTCGAGTAAGTTAAAAGCAAAAATCGAATTTGGGCTGATGAAGGTCAATTAACCCAAAACGTCAGAATTGTCAAAATAAGGTTGCAAAAGGTCTGTTTTTGCGAGATTAACATAGTTACTATTGTTTTCTTTTTCTATTTGCATTCTTCTGAGAGAAATCCAGCATATCAGGGAAATACCCGCCGTACATTCTTCGACCCCGTATATCCATCTTCTTGAGATAGTTGTTGCTGACAGGTATGCGGGGTCGAAGGGTGTGCAGGAGGGTATTTTTCCTGGTATGGGTAGTATGCTGCATCTCTCTCAGACGAATACATTTAGAAAAAGATATTAACTATGTATGTTAAGCTCGCAAAAACTTGGAATATTAGTTGCGTTTTTTGCGTTTTTTCTTCGCAAAGTTGCAATGGAAATTTTGACGTCATTCTACCAAACCAACACGCGTTGCAAATATGATGAAAAGGTCGTGACAATACCTGCCCGATCGAAATTTTTACTCAAACGGATTCAAAAAGATTTATGCGTTAAAATGTAAACGTAGTTGTGCTCGAGTCGAGTGGATATGCAACTTGTAGTGCTTTTTTGTGTAATGTAGGTTTCAGAAATAATGATATGGCTATCTTTGTTTGACTTAATGTTTATTATGTATAACTTTGTCATACGGAATTAGTTACAACGAGTTATAGTCAGTTAGGATTAAGGTCTTATAATTAAAAAAAAATAAAAGGCGTTTCGTTTGTAGATATGAGTTTAATTTATTAAAAAATACAAAAAAAATAAAGTGACTGATTGAAGTGAATAAAACCAAAATTTGTATGTGTTCCTTTTTCCACTTTTTAAACATTAGCGACTCTTATTGGGCTCGTTTAATAAAAACTGAATGTCCCGTCAGAGTAAAAATCTTCTAAAGAGTCAGACGACGAGATATAAGGCGGTGCTCTGGTAAAATTAAAAACCAAAATTCTAACCAAAAAATTAACGTATCAAGTTTAAAGTTTTGGTCGGGAAATGCTTCTGTCCTTTACCAAAAAAAAAGAGACAGAATGAAAACAACGATGATTTTCCGTAATTCTGAGACATACCACGGAAACGATTAAAATAAATAAAAGTAATAGTTCTATCACGAAAATAGTTTTTTAATCGCGTATGAATACATCTTAATTTCATCAAACAAAACAATTCGCGTTGTGCAACTCCAACGCATCTTTTATCTGCCATCTCATCTTTAATGAACCAAACGACAGGAGAAAAAAGCACGTGTTCTTAAGAAAAAATGAACAGTGCGCTTGGCACACTGAAATGTCAAGTTTAAAAAACAAAAAAAAAATAAAAACTAAAAAGGAAAATGTCGGTTTTTTTCGTCAGAACTACATGGATTTTGTAAACTTTTTTTTAGTTTTTAACAAAGAATCAAACGGCGCAACTTTGCCCTAATTTAAACCTTTTTGTATCTACTATCGTTCAGGAGATCCCCATGATAAGCATCGAATTTGGAACACCCTGTACAGAACACGATAAATAAACAAAAATACATATCTTAGGCATATAAATTTAAAGTATATACAACTACTTATTCAATTTTTAGCTTTTTTTTATAGCTAAAAAGTGACAGAAAATTTGTATTGTTGTTAAACATTTTAAAATCAGAAACCGTTTCAAGGTTTTTTAGTTTAAAAATCTATATTTAACAAAACCTCAATTTAAAATTATAAACTCGTGGATTTTGCAAAATAAAACAACAGAAAACTATAAAACTTTGGAAATAACGATTTAGTTATTTTGCAATTCTGTATTGGGTTTCATAAACTTTTGGAGTCATTAAATGGTTTAATATTTTTAGTTTGGGGAAATATTTATACCAGGGTGCGAGATTTATTTAAAATTATAGAAAACATTTTAAATTTTGAAAATCTTTAATGGTCAATAATAACGTTTAAGAAGAATTTAACGAAAAAACAGGATTTTTTTGTACTAGTGCAAAATGAACAACCTGATGTTGGACTTTTCACATTGAGGTTGGAATCTAGGACGACGCAGTTTCGTCCTTATTAGGGACTCATCAGGTAGGTGTACCGACGATAGATAATTCGCTCGCGCGTATGTGCCAAAAAATTCGGCAAAGCGGAGAGATCTTCTGTCGAGTACCTACTACTAGTACAAAAAACATCTGTTTTTTCGTTGTGCATGCAACCACTACCCATATGTTTTTTTTTAAAAATTTTTCGCTTTCAACATTTTAGTAAAGATGTTTAGTAATTTTTTGAAAACTTCCGCAGTAATAATAAATAGCGCTAACTGGCTTGTAAAGCCCTCCATAAAAACTTCAAAAAATCTTCTAAATCAATTAATACTTATAAGACAAATAAATTATACGAATATTTCAAAAACTGCAGAAGTGTGTTAGCTTCAAAATTAGTGTAGTCTTTGTTAAAAATGTAATTATCTGGTGCCAAAGAATTTTTGTGCCAAAATTGAAAAAAAATCGGTTTAGTGGCTTTTGAGATATATTGTCTCAGACAGACATAAAATATTCTTTCTTTCTTTTTTGACCGTTGTATGTCTTGCTATAAATTTAATGCATTCTGAATCTGCTGAACTTAAAAATTTGGAATTTTCTCTGACATTCTCTTTGTCCCGTCAGTAAATAAACTTCACAGTAATTTCAGAATATTAAATTCTTATTTTTTGTATAAATTATTTATTAACTTTATCCCAATGAGTATCAAATTATATAGGTTTAATAGTTGTACTTAAGATTTTAAAAAAAGGCTGAAACTGTTATTGATTTTTCTTGATCAGTAAACATGGAATCGCCCTTCAATTCTTTTTAGTTTTCAACTACTATTGTAATACTTCTGCTTATTTGGGCTGTAAAATAAAAAAAAAACTTACTGGGACTCTTCAGTAACTCCAAAAAAACTCATAATTTTTTTATCGTTAAACATTTTGATTTTTATCTTAATTTCAAAAAACTTCGTTTTTTTTCTACTCTACGAGCCTCGCCGAATTCTACTAAACTACTAGTCTAAAAATATTCCAAAATAATGTTTCAGACTATTTACTATGCTGTTAGAGAACTTTTGCCAAACTTTTATACTCATCGCTCGCAAAATGTACCTGTTTATTACATTTCTAGCGATCGACCCGCGACGTCGCCCGCGATATCCAAAAATAATGCCATTTGACAGCTGTCATTAGTAGCCTATGTTTTAATCCAGCTCACACCTTATCTTTTTACCAAATTTCATCCAAATCGGTTTAACCGTTTTTGCGTGATTGAGCAACAAACGCACACAAACACTTTCGGATTTATAGTATCAGTAACATTTGTAAGATACCGGTGTGGCGAGGAGGAAAAATCTTTCTAATATTTTGGGGTATATCTGGATAATTTTACAAAAGCTATTTATTTATTGAGCTTATTAAAACACCTCGCAAACTTCGTAATAAAATTAACGCCCAATTAAAAATTAGTCTAATTTTAAAATTTATTTTCTTGAAATTTCCGCCCACAACTTATAAAATTTACATTTTGTTTATTTTCGTTTGCTTTTATAACTCCGTTTAAGTTGTAGTAAATTCACTACTAATATTTTCTAAAATGTTTCGACAATATTAAAGGCTAAAAGTATCTTTTTAAATATGTTATTGAGACTTGCAAGAAAGTTACTGGTATAGCCAAGTGAAACTGATATTACCATTTAAGTGGACAACAAAAAACAATTTTAACGTAATCATGATACAAAAAAGTGTGACACAAAACAGATACTTATTTCAGACCAGACATAGGACGCTCAGATTTCCTTATTAAGTTAAATTATGTATGAAAAAGCCACACAAATTAAACACTATACAGGGGTGACCATCAGATGAAGCCGGGAAAAAAAGTCAGGATACTAAAAAGTGGTTAGATTGATTAGGACAAGTTAGAGAATTTCCCCCAATAATAGACACAAACAAAGTAAATATTTCAACGCATCCGTATCGGTATACGTAACGCATTCGAAACAAAATCAAAATACGCTACATTTTTGACTTGTTTAACGATGCCCGCTTTTTTGAAAGGCGCGATGACAGGACTGTTGATTGAAATCGTTGCGTACGTTCGTGGGTCCCTAACGATACGTACATCCTTCCATACGCAACGAGATTCTGTCATCACAGCCGTCAGAGAAGCAGGCATCGTTCGAAACAGGCATGAGTAAGTCAAAAATGTAGCGTATTTTGACTTTGTTTTGAAGGCGTTACGTATACCGATACGGATGCATTGAAATATTTACCTAAGTGTCTAATAGCAATTTCAGATGGATTTTTAGATCTCTAGTTGTCAGACTAGGGGGCTGTCCATAAATGACGTACGCACCTTAGGATGGGGAGGGGGAGTAGTGCTGCGTGATGGAGCAAGACAAGGGGGGAGGGGCATAAAAAATATTGATTGCATATTTTGGATTAAAAAACCCAAAATATTTTTATGCTATGCCGAACGTAGGTGTAAATTTTTTATTGGGGGGGGTGTTAGGCTAGCGTGACGTAATTAAATTGGGGGGGTTAGCAAAAGCGTAACCAAGGGGGAGGGTTTAAAAATAGACAAAAAAAGCGTAATTTAGGGACAGCCCCCAGTGAAGTACCCGGATTTGTCTTAGAAGATTTGCATGTTGAGCATTGAATTTAAAACACCCTGTATGTACAGGTTGTCACAAAAGTCTTAGACACCCCTAAAACCAAAGAGATAGAGAAGTCAAATGTCACATATTTAGATGGTTTTTTGTATCATGCCGGCAGTCATCAGCCTTTAAATTCTGGCTTTTCTTTCTGAAAAATACCTAATATGTTACCTTTAGATTAAACGTTTTTTTAAATAAAATGGTAATCATCTCCATAAAGCTGAAGGCGCAATTGAAAATACAAGCGACTAAATACAAATTACAGTGATTTCTAACCTCACTTTTTTTGCACCATTTTCGTTAATGAGATACAAATTACAAGATACAAAATACCAAGACTTACCACTAGTAGCCTGTATTTATTATTTTTATTTTAACTTACAGCATTGATATAACGGCTTTGAAAGTCTGTCACTAGTATCTAGTAGCTTATATTTTTAATTGTGCCTTTAGCCAATGAGTTACAACATTCATTCTTATTAAAAAGTTTTTCTCATACTAAAATATACAGGGTGTTCCTTAAATGAATGGCGGAACGACCTGCATCCAATCCAAAAAGATGCTTTTTTTAAACGATCTAAGTATGTGAAATTTGATTTTTCTGCCTCTGTTGGTTTTGGAGATATTAGATGGATCTAAGAGTTTTGGGACACTCTGTGTACTTTTTTCATATACTTTACGCGTCAGGGAAATGTCAGGAAAAAGTCAGGGAACTTTTTAAACAAAATATGTAGACAAGTCTGTGTCCAGCAATAGAAAGGTGAGACAAAAACTGAATCTAACTTTTTCGTCGTTTTTGATCGATGGTGACATTCTTTTTTATTGTTATTTCTTTTTTGGCGCGAATTTATATTCAATCTCACCTAAAAACATACATTTCTCTGCGCTAGAAACCAGACGAATTTATTTATGTTTACATGCCTTATATGGACTCCACATCAAAACGTATGATATACCAGTATTATTTATAAAAGAAAGTATGCTGAGAAATGATTTCTAAGTCGCAAAGTTTTATTTCTGACTCGCTAGATTATTTTTAAATGAGTTTAAAATGACAGAAAATTAAGTGAAGAAAAAGGAGCAGCGAAATAGTAGTTTTTACAACTAGTGGTTAAAATAGTGCTTTTTTTACAAGCCTTGGTTTAAATAACGAGCGCAGCGAAGTATTTAAAAACGCGAGTAAAAAAAGCACGGTTTAGCCGCGAGTTATGGACACTATTTTTTTTAATACCTTTATCAGAAAATCCAAGAAAAACAGGAAAATACTTTTAAAAATCTCGAACGAAGAGCACTTCTCGCAACACACCATCTTTACACTATAGATCAAGGCGGCTGGTAAATGAAATAACAATCGTTTCCATAGCGATGTGTCTTTTTACTCGGTGACGTTCATTGTTGCGCCATTTTAATCTTTGACAATTTGATATTTTGACGATGTTTTTAAATGATTTTTTCGTAAATACTTGGTGAAAACTGGCGGAAATGCGTTAATTTTTAGGCAAGAATAATTAGATTTTTTCAATATTACTATTTTCCACTATTTCTCTTTAACATTGGGTAAAAAACGGACCGAAATCTTTTTTTGCACCCGTGATCAAAAAAAGTTTTTTTGCATCGGTACCTAAAAAAGCCATGCTTAAGTTATCTGCAGAGAGTTACTAAAATCATGTTTTTGATGAAGGTATTAAAAAAACATATTTTCAGATCTATTAATTTTGTTCTTGGTAAGTCAAACCCTACACGGTGTGCCTAGAACGAGGTATAGGTCATACACATAGCGCTTCCGGTTTACGTACTCTCAGGACCTAATTATTGAATCTCAAGAGAAGGAACGATCCCTCAAGAGAAGGGATCAATCACGGGGAATGATCCCATCCCTTAAAGAAGATGCTTTTCCTTGAAATCTCTTCGAAATTTTTAGATTGAAAAAGATACATCTGACGCGTATGCTTGCCAGAGAAATGGGACCGATCCCTGGCTTTGGAGTCGGGGATTTTTGATGGAATGGAATAAGCGATCACCACTCAAGAGTACGAAATGCGTTCGACGTGGGATCATTCGACACTAATCTAGGTCGTTCCCTGCTCAAGAATTAGGGCCCAGGGGCTTATTCTTGAATCGAGGAATGATCCTTTCCTAACCCTGGTCGCACGAAATTGCTCCGTTCCGTATTCTTGAATCTTCCCCGGTGAGGACCATACGGAATTGGCTCAGGACCTTACCTATGCGCACAAAGATCTGTTTTGATGTTTTTAATCACAAAAATTACTGTTAGTTTATGTTGTTTTATGAAACCAAAGTAAGCAGATTTTAAAATATATTTGTTATTAGGTTTTGGTAACCCTTAATTTTTATGCAAATGGGTCATACCAAGAGGGAATCGGGAAGCATGTGCCACACCAACTCCCAACCCAGTATAAGCAGAGAATTAAGACTTCGGTAAGATAAGTATATAGCTCGAGAGTAAGATTTTGGATCAAAATTGTTATTTTATACAACTACTCGCTTACAAAATGAGGTGTTATTGGATGTCTTTGGGTGATTTTTCTTGCTCGTATGCAAAGAGTTAGCATGCTCACTATATATCTGTCTAGTTTAAAAAATAACTGTTTGTCTAATATTTGGTTGTTAGAGTCAGAGGGAGAGAAAAGAAATAGGAGCACCTGGAATTATTCAATAGTAAAGATACCTAAAAAAAACTTAACTTTGCTTTACTATATAACTATTAATTTTAGGTTTTACCAAAAATATCAATTCCTAGGAATACTTGGGTTCATTGACTGCACGCATGTTGCTATTGCCAGACTGAAGAAGAATGAAGACATACCTATATATATGTTAATCACAAAGAGTCCAGTTAGCATAAGAAAAAGTTAAATAAAATGTGTACTTATTTTTATTCAGAAGCAAGGGCAGATTCTCTTGCTAATTAAGTTTTCTTAAATAGGAACATGTTTTAAGGCGCATTTACGCTGGCCAAGCAAGTAGGAAATTGACACTTGTACATGGAGAATTGCCCTCCTTATGCTTGACATTTGCAAGCGTAAACAGTTGTGTGTGTTTCCATAAGATGAACTTTTCCAAATTGCTTGCTTGCTTACCAGCTTAAATCTGCCTTTATATACTGAGTTTTATTTAAAATCCGTTTTCTACTATTTTTTGCAAGAGTGTAATTTTTTTTTGTTGTTAAATTTTTGAAAAATTCATACGTTCCGCAAAAAAGCTTAAAAATAAAAATTACCAACATAACTAAGATTACTGCAAAAGCAAAAATGTTTTATAAAGCTCTTTTCTTTTTCTGCGCCCGATTTTTTTTTAAGAGAAAAAAGGGGTGCCCGGGGGGGTGATGTAATGTGTTTTTTTGATGGTTTTGGGTTGGGTTGGATTAGGTTGGGTTGGACTGTGTTGGATTGGGTTGTTTTAGTGAAAAAAAATTAAAAAATATCAAAAAAAAAATTAAAAAAAACCAACCGGCGCAGGCGGATTTGGGGTCCTAGGGACCTTAGTAGGTGCCCCCATAAAGAATTTTTCATAAAAAAACAAAAATGGCAGAAAACCGTATACTGCATAATTACCCTTTATAATAATTGCTATGTTTTCATGGGTATTGAGTTCGTTTTCAAAACTTGTTGTATCTTTTTCTTTTATATAGCGTGTTCTTTATCAATACCAAGAACACGCTATATAAAAGAAAAAGATAGAATGAGTTTTGGAAACGAACTCAATACTCATGAAAACATAGCAAATAACAATTACAAAGTTTTGATTGTTTTCCACAAACCAAAACTACACAAAACAATTGTTTATAGTCTCCTGATGATGCTAACGTTGTTAGCGAAACGTGCGTCGAGTGCAAAAAAGTGTAGTTTTGGTTTGTGGAAAATAATCAAAACTTTGTTATAATGCAACCAAAGGTTCCAAATTCCCAACATAGTTAATAATAACAATAATTTTGAATAAAACAAGAAATAAACAAGAGGAAAGTAACTTTTATTTAAAAATAGAAACGCATTTGACAAGAGTCCACCCAAGTTTGATCCTAGAGTAAAAATACAAAAAAAAAAGCAACAAGAAACGAAACTGACAAAAAATGTAGCAAATTCACTTTTTTATTTGAAAAAGTTTTGAAAAAAAGCAAGGCTAGAAAAATCGCCAAGGCAATGTAAGAAACCATAGAAGTTTTAAATGGTTAATTGAAAGTAGTTCGTTTAAATCATATATTACATTTGGCAACGTTGGATGCGGCAGGTGTTCGTTCAAGAATACGGTAAATAAGGAAAGGTGCTCAGCGGAAACCCATGGGAACGGTCACTTGCTAACTATGACCGTTCCCTTGCGACCATTCCTACAAAATTCAAGAATAAGCCCCCAGGTCGATCCGGATTAGAGTACTGACGCCACGAATCTACCCGTGGGTACTCTGAATCCCAACCGAAATGCGCGCGCAGAGAGTGATTATCGAACTCGCCATTTGCTCGAAAAATGACATTTTAACCTCACTTTGTTATTTATTTTCAGTTTCAATATTTTTTAAATTGGACAGCCGTTTGAAAAAGACGCCACAAACAGAAAACAGAACAGAATGTTATTTAGGAAAGTAAAAGTAGTCTATGTTTGTACCTAGCCTTCAAAATTATCATTTTTTTACTTACTTGCTCCTCAGTATAATTGTGGACCACTTTAGACACATAATTGCATATTTTGACTCACTTTTGGGAACTACCCCTACACTTCACTTTTTGGTCGATTCCAAAAAAAAAAATATATATTTTTTGAATTATATGTTTTTATGTTTGTGCCATCCAGCACTATTATTTGATATAAAAATCAAAATCTTCCATATTCATCTTAGAGAGTAACACCCCATAAACCTGTAAAAAAAATGCCAAAATTTTTCAAAATTAAAAAAAAAATACATTTTAAAAAAATTAAAAATAGCACATATTAAAGCATTCAATTTTAAATAAAAAATGTCACATAAACTTTTTTTTTATACCTTCATCAAAAACATGATTTTAGTTACTGTTTGCAGATAACTAAAGCATGGCTTTTTGGGTTACCGAAAAAATTTTTTTTTTTTTGATCACGAGTGCAAAAAAAGATATTTGTCCGTTTTTTACCCAAAATTAAAGAGAAATAGCGGAATATATTAATATTGAAAAAATCTAATAATTCTTGGCTAAAAATTAAGCCATTTCTACCAGTTTTCACCAAGTATTTAGGAAAAAATCCTTTAAAAAGATCGTCAAAATATCAAACTGTCAAAGATTAAAATGTCGCAACAATGCACGTCACCGAGTAAGTTGCCTTGATTTATAGTATAAAGATGGTGTATTGTGAGAAGTACTTTTCGTTCGAGATTTTTAAAAGTATTTTCCTGTTTTTCTTGGATATTTTGATGAAGGTATTAAAAAAAATAATGTTAACAACTCGCGGCTAAACTGTGCTTTTTTTTACTCGCGTTTTTAAATACTTCGCTTCGCTCGTTATTTTAACCAACGCTTGTAAAAAAGCACTATTGTAGCACGTTTACTTTTTTAGGGAGATTTTTTTAAATATTTCAAAATTTGTAAAAATTGAAGTTTTAGCAGAAAAATCGAAGACGCTTCTTGGAGTAGGAGTACGTACACAATCGAACATCCAAATCCTTTTCAGATCGATCTTGGAGTACACGAGAGAGTCGTTTTAGAGCAATAAACGAAAGCGCTAACAACTAATTCTTGAAAGTTTTCTCTTCCCCTTTTAAAATTGAGTTCACTAACTATGGCGCACCCAGGAATTGACTTCGCGGGGGGGGGGATAAATAATAAAAAAACTTAATTTGGAGTAAAAATGTGACCGTAATTGATACAAGGCTGCTTACAAGCGCGGACCTAGGCTCAAATGTAGAGGGGGAGGGGGCTTAACCAAATTTAAAATTAATTATTTACCCCAAATTTGATGTCAAAATCATGCTTCAATGCGCCGCATACAAAATTTTTTGAGAAAATAACACTTAAAGTCAATTTTTAACTTAAAATTAAATTTAAATTGTAAATATTGATGGCTTTGGGAATTTGAATGGTTTATTTACCCTTAATTTGTTTGTTAAAATTCTAAAACGTGCCGCAGGCGAAAATTTTTGCGAAAATTACACTTCGAATGCTATTTTTGACACCAAATCGTAGGTAAAAGGTTTTGATAAAAAAGACCATTTTTACACGAAAACGTAAAAATGAAAGGTGTTACAGCGCCGCAGGCAAAAATTTTTGCAATTTATGATTTTTTAAAGATTTTTGTTAAATAAATTTAAATTTGTTGAGAAAATAACAATTGAAATTCAACTTTTGACTTAAAATGAAACTAAAATTGTAAATAATGATGCGATTTTGGGAATTTGAGTTGTTTATTTACCCGTAATTTGTTTGTTGAAATGCTAAAAAGACCATTTATACACAAAAATGTAAAAATGAAAGGTGTTAAAAATTTATGATTTTTTAAAAATTTTGGTTAAAAATTAGTCCAGGTATTTTATTACATATATATTTTATTTCTTCTCGGGAGAGGGGGGTGTTTAACCTCCAAACCTCCCCCTCGGTGCGCCACTGTCACTAAAGTCCTCACTAATAAATCCTTTTTTAGAAATGTTCAATTCAGGTTTAAATAAAAAATTATGTTTCCAAGTTTGATATAATTTTAATGTTTTCAACTTTTTGTTCATGGTAGTCCTTTCGATATGTAAGGGTGAGTTAGAGATTGTGATCAAAGTTTTAACATTTAGTCCTCTCCACTGCTTCTACCTTTCAATTGGGATACCCATTAAGCAACTGCAAATGAGAAATACCCCAATTCTGCACAGGATATGCATATTTTATTTATTACCTCTTATCGGGCTTGTCCTGCACAAATTTCAGCTCCAATTCTTTATTGCCCCCGCCGCCCTCCCTTTCGCCGGCGCCATGGTGGTGCGCCCTGCCGACCGGAAGCGTCGCCATATTGGATCCGGACTCCACCTCGACGGCGCTCAACTCACTTCCGCCTGTCATCACCACTTTACTATCACCAGTTTTTTTTGAGGTCACTAGATTCAGATCAGCACCTTAGCTGGTCCATGGACTCTTGACTTTTCTTATTCTAAGCACACTTTGATGAGAAAAATCGTTGTTTTTGTTGGAGTTGGTAAAAGTTTCACATCGTTAGACAACCTCGATGGTTTTTCGTTGTTTTTTGGTGTTTCTTTTACCGGTTAAAAGCCGATTTAGCCGACAGGAACGTATGCGAACGTCCGGGCACCGTTTTCCGCTAAAATTTTCATTAAAAACCTTTTAATATCGGGGCGGGAAAAACAACGCGGCGTTAACAAGGGCGCGGATCGAACGTACAAACTGGGATACGCGATGTCCCGATAGATTTTGGGGAGAAGCAGAGGGATGCTGCGGGGTCACGTGACCGACGGGGGAAGACGCCCATTGGACGGGGGCGCCGGGAGGAAGAGGAGGGGGGTGTTTTCGAGCGCCCGGGACAACAGAATAAGAAGGTTTTCGACCGACCGACCGACCGCGATCCAGTAACCTAAGGGAGGTGCTGTTAAGAAGGTATATCTGGGAGAAGAGGTAGACTTTTACGGTGGGATTTACTAACAGGGTTTAGTCTATTTTAGAATGGTCCTAAGTTTAGGTGGAATTTTTGGTTTTAAGCATTTTAAACCAACCGTCCTTTTGTTGGATTCAAGAAGAAAGTTTCAATTTAGGAGAAAAGAACATTAAAAAATTTAAACCCACGCGGGGTTTAAATAGTAAACACTCTGTAGAACAAATTATAGTTGGAGTTATATGTCACTCTAATTAAAACTTACCTTTGTTAATTAATTTTTCCAATTAATACTAGGTGTTTATATTTATGAAATGTATTGCAAAACTTAAATGCAAGTTTTCTTTAAATTTCTGTCAGTGTGCATCAGTTTCAAAATATTTGCTGCGTTCAAATCACAAACAGCGAGTCCGAATCTTTTACCTCTGCTTGTACCTTGGCTTGCACCAACCTCTACTGATGAAAGCTTCAGCTTTGAAATGAGTGGGCTTTAAGTAAGGAAAGTTTTCTTGACTGAGCTTTTAGATAACCTCAAGGTTTTATTTCAGTTTGTAAATAAATTAATATAGTCGTTTTGGGTTTTTTTGTTTGGTATATTTTTTGTGCATAATAAGTGACCTTCACTTATGTTTTTTTTGCCTCGTAGTGCCCTCATAAATATTTTTTGTGCTGAGAACGGGTTCAAAATATGGCGTTTTTCTGGACAAAATTGGAGGTGTTCTATTGGTTAATGAACAAAGTTGGGATATTAAATAAGGTAAATTCCTTTTAAAAACGGTTACTTAGGGATATTATAAACGAACTTATTACCAATTGCCACAAAACAATCCTTTCTGGGGGCTATAAATTTAAACCATACCCCCAGAGGTGGTCTAAAAAATCACCAACTTTATAACCTTAAACACAGATAATGAAGCTATTATGTACCAAATTTTTAGCGTATTCACCATTTGCTATTTTGAAACCTCTCAAAAAAGATTTAGGACATTTTCTCCTAAAAATGGTATATTTTGAGAAAAAAAGCAGTTTTTCAGTGCAATAACAACACTAAATAATGAATAACTTTGTGTCTTTCCTGTATGGGTATGTGGTTTTTGAAAATTGGTTTTAAAATTTAGTATCCCCCCAGGTGTAAATATTTAGACCTGTGGGGGGGGGGTACTATTTTAGATCTTAGTAAATCCCACTGTTAGTCTTTTTGAGTTCATCAAGGGGTTTGGTTTATTAGATGAGTTTCGGGTAAAAAATGAAGCGCCTTTTACGATTTTTAAAAAATTACTTGTTTTTTTGTCAATTATAGGTATACAGGGTGTTTTAATTGAATGCTTTCTAAATGGTGGCAAAGTTTAAATTGGGGCAAAGTTGCACAATTTGACGCTTTGATCGAAACTAAAAATAAATAAAATCTACGCAATAAAAGATTCTTTTTTTTATACCTTCCTCAAAAACATGATTTTAGTAACTCTCTGCAGAAAACTAAAGCATGCCTTTTTTAGTTACCGATGCAAAAAGACTTTTTTTTTTTTGATCACGGGTTTTTTTCACCCAAAATTAAAGAGAAATAGCGGAAAATAGTAATATTGATAAAAATCTAATTATTCTGCCTAAAAATTAAGCCATTTCCGCCAGTTTTCATCAAGTATTTACGAAAAAATCATTTAAAAACATCGTCAAAATATCAAACTGTCAAAGATTAAACTGTCGCAACAATGAATGTCACCGACTAAAAAGGCACATCGGTATGGAAACCATTGTTATTTCATTTACCAGCCGCCTTGATTTATAGTGTAAAGATGGTGGATTGCGAGAAGTGTTCTTCGTTCGAGATTTTTAAAAGTATGTTTATCTTGGACTTTTTGATAAAGGTATTAAAAAAAATAGTGTTAACAACTCGCGGCTAAACTGTGCTTTTTTTCATTGGCGTCTTTAAATCAACGCTTTTATAAACAGGTGGTTTTTTGTACTACAACAAATATTGACGTTTGAGTGAGATGACCATTTTTACCCCATAGATTAAACAATGGACACTTGACAGCTTAAAAAATTCGGCTTGAATTTGAAAATGTTGGGATTAAAATCAAGGGAATATACATTTACAAAATTATAGTGTACGATTGCTTCAATAGTTTGTTAGATATTAGGGCGTTAATAGACCACTAATTTATCGTCACCTTATTTGCTTACCGTATTACCGTAATTGAGACGCTAAAAAGAGTTTTAAAACCACAAACACAAATTACCGTAACCGTATTCTTTTGCCCACATACAAACTGCCAATGTAAATTGAATAGAAAAGAAAATAACAATTTCTGGTTTTGCGAATTCACTTTCACAACAAAATTATCACCTACCAGCTGCAGCTTTGCACAGAAATTAATCTGATTGGTTACAAGAAATAACCGAGCGGGTCCTGTTAAGCTCCGTAAGTAACGTATTTCTGTTCGGTTATTTTTGGATATGGGAGAAAAATAACCGATTTGTGGAACCCTCCGTACGTTATTATACATTCGGAAAGTAGTATTAAAAAATATGTAAAAATACGCGAAAATAAAAAAATATTATTTTGGTTTGGGTTTTTTTTTCGGGGGTTTATTTTTATAGATTTCCATAATTCCAACCACCATCTAAACCAACAGTAATTTGATTCCTATTAATAGTGCCTATATAATTATCTAAATTTACCACACATGCATAATTAAATGCATGCCATCAAAATGAACTTTGGGATTGACCCAATGCATGACCTTGACCATTCGCAATGGGAATACTTTTTTCCACCCGAAGTTTTTACAGATTTAATTGATGTCAACTGCCAGCGAGAATTTTCGATCTGGCGTTTGGTAATTTTGTTTCTCCTGTTGGCCACACAATTTCAGCTGGGCTAGAGGCTCTCTATACATTTGACAGTTATTGTTTCACCAGAGGTGGGCAACTCATATTGCCTTCTCTTTCTAGTTTTGTTCATATTTGCATGTAAAAGCGATTTTATGAAATGGACTGATGTTTTGTTGTCTCTTTTTATAATTTCCCCAGACAGTTTTTGAAAGTTTTTTGGTTAGTAAAATATGTCAAGTTTTGACAAGAAAAAAACAAAAACAAACAGTGAATACACATGCGATAGATATTAAAAATGTAAATAATAGGTAAAATATCCTATTGATCTATATTTTTGTTACTCTTTTTCGGAAACACGGAAACATAATATGTTATTTATTAACAAAGTGCGTGCTAAATTACCTCGCAAATTCGGCTATTTTTATTAATTTTCCAGCTTGGTAAATGCATGTTTTCTTTCCACTTTTCTTTCTCAATTGGACAAAGGAACAATACAAATTCGTCGAGGCACGTATTTTTACAGTTTTTGATACAGCAAAATTCCATTTTTAAACCTCACGTTTATTAATCAAAAATCTGACAGTGACAAAGTTATTTATTGTCAGGGGTTACTAACCATCATTGCCAACACACAATTTTTCTAAAAAACTGTCAAATCCAGTTGCTCACCTCAACACCGTTCTTAACTAAAAAGCCAGTTAACTCATTTTCGTTTTAGTATCCTTTGGCCTATGATAGGCGCCATATTGACACCGAACTGACAGAAAATCCATATTTTACTTGTCAATTTGGTTATAAAAATGGCAGCCACATTAGGGTAAAGGGCACTGAGGCAGTAGGAGTTAACAGGCTTTTTAGTTAAGAACGGTGTTGCTCACCTCTGGTAAAACAATAACTGTCAAAAATCGTGAACAGGGCCTCTAGCTAGGAATAACGATATACTTTTCTTATAACATGTCAGTGTCAAAGAGTGCAAACAATGACAAATAAAATGCGTGTCAAACTAGGTTTACTGGTGGCACAATTGTAAGGTACTCCGTTCCATAGCCAAAATGTAAACAAATACTGTTTCCGCCAAAATTTCTGTCGGAAAAAAACTTTTGTTCTGTTGTTGTCTTTCTTCAGTGGGTTATTGAGGTTAGGTTTTGTCCAAATAAAAATGGAACGAACTGTACTGTAATTGCCCTACCCTTGCATTTTCCGAAAAAAAAAGCGATAATAACTCTCCCAAAGCTTAGTTTAGAAAAACCATCGGTTCCTAAGATTTTTGTTTGTTTGTTATGGGCTGTGTAGCTTGATATCAAGGTACACCCCCCTCTGCTTAAGAAAGAGACTCGACCAAAAGTGACCATGCCAGAATTTGGTACTAATTATGTACCTACCTAATTTGGCCTCCTTCTAAAAAATTGCGTACTCTCAAGATAACTTATTTTTTTTTTGTTTTTATGGGATGTGTAGCTTGATATCAAGGCACACCCTCCTCTGCCTAGGAAAGAGATTTGAAAAAAAAATAATTATGTCATCATTTGCTAATGTTTGCTACTAATTATGTACTAATTTCGTCTCGTTCTAAAAAATTGCCTACTCTTAAGAAAATTTTGTTTTTATGGGGTGTGTGTCCCTTGATATCGACTCCCCATAAAAACAAAAAAAAAATAAGTTCTCTTGAGAGTAGGCAATTTTCTAGAGGGGGTAGAAATTAGTATATAATTAGTAGCAAATTATGGTATAATTACTTTTTTGAAATCTCTTTCCTAGGCAGAGGGGGGGTGTACCTTGATATCAAGCTACACACCCTATAACAAACAAACAAAAATTTTAGGAACCGATGGTTTTTGTAAACTAAAAGTACGCTTCTTTAACAGTACATAATTAGTACAAAATTATGACATATCAACTTTCATTAAATCTTTCTTCTAAGCATGGAGGGGTGCAGCTTAGCGCCAAGCCACAACCCCCCCCCCCCTTTTAGGTGCGAATAACTCCGTTATTCATCAAGTGACTGATATCTCTCCCAATCAAGTTAGCTTGGCAAAAATGCAGAGCCAAAAACTTCTAGGCGCGAGTAGACTGCTTCAGACATGTGCAGTGATTTTTCGCCTTTGGCCTTGTCCAAGGTCAACGCCGATTTGTTTTTAAACGATATTATTTTTACACATTTTGCCACACTTGGGCCATAGGGCAGTCTAACAAAAATGATATGGTAGATCCACTATGGCCGCTGTAGCGTAAACAAACCGTTTTTCCATAAGACGTAACGCTAACTTAAATCAAAAGTTTGGCAAAGTGGAAAAAGACGCAGATTAAGCAAAGTGATTTTTTTATAGAGTAATCCTGTCTGAATCGGGGAAAAACAAGCATTTTGCCGAAATTTTAACAATAAAACCAAAATTCGCAAGTAAACGTGGAAATGTCCCTCTACCTATCTCTGTCGCACCCGTGTAATTACAGATAACGTCATCTCCCTCAAATCAGAAAGCGCAACTGTCTCTCTTCAAGCCGATCTGGCCCGATCTTCAGGCTGAACTGAGAGAGACAATGCCTATGCACACTGTGCAAGTACGAGAGAGATTGCTCTAAAATGCGAATTTTGAGTTTATTTATAACATTATTATTTACTCTATAAAATAGTCACTTTGTTTAATCTGAATCTTTTTCCAGTTTCCCAAAATTTTTATTTTAATTAGCATTACGTCTTATGGAAAATCGCTTTTTTTATCGTAGAGCCACCATTTTTAAAGGGCCAACACGATGACGTGATTAATGACTGACTTTGACAATTTGTTAGATAGCCCTATCATACTGTATCATAGTTATATGGCTTTTTAGCACCTTGGATTAGAAATCCCGGGATTATCAAATTTCGAAGTCTAGACACTTTACTTTAGATAACATTTAATTTTTCTCAGCTAATATTGCTAGTACAAAGAAATGATTCATTATATATCATCTATTATATTTTCCGACACCAAGGAAGTTTAATTTTTTTAGGAATGGCTATAGAAACTTTTGCAAGTAACACAACCTGAAATTACGCCAGCGCAAAATTTTTTTTTTTATACCTTCATCAAAAACATGATTTTAGTAACTGTCTGCAGATAACTAAAGCATGACTTTTTTGGTTACCGATGCAAAAAAAAGATTTTGGTCCGTTTTTTACCCAAAATTAAAGAGAAATAGCGGAAAATAGTAATATTGAAAAAATCTAATTATTCTTGCCTAAAAATTAAGCCATTTCCGCCAGTTTTGACTAAGTATTTACGAAAAAATCATTTAAAAACATCGTCAAAATATCAAACTGTCAAACATTAAAATGTCGCAACAATGAACGTCACCGAGTAAAAAGGCACATCACTATGGAAACCACTATTATTTCATTTACCAGCCGCCTTGATTTATAGTGTAAAGATGGTGTGTTGCGAGAAGTGCTCTTCGTTCAAGATATTTAAAAGTATTTTCCTGTTTAATTTAAATAGTGTTAACAACTCGCGGCTAAACTGTGCTTTTTTACAAGCGTTTTTAAATACCTCGCGGCGCTCGTTATTTAAACCAACGCTTGTAAAAAAAAGCACTATTTTAGCCACTAGTTGCTAAAACTACTATTTGAGAAGTGTTTATCTAAGGTATGAATTCTTTTGAATGAAACAACAATAAACTTGTGCCAGCAAATTTTTTAAAATGTTGTAGTACTCGCCCTTGGATTAGAAGAATTTTGTTTTATTGCACCAACTCTCTACTTTTCCCAGAAGTAAGTACCCGAAAAGTGACGTCGAAGTTGTCGAAATCGCACTTCTTAGGAACTTACTGGCACCGTCATCTTGGATCCGCCATGTTGAACTTTTTCAGTGCATCAGGTAAGTCATTGATATAGATCAAAAATAAGGTTGTTCCTATTACTGAGCCTTGAACTACACCGTGTGTCATGGGTAATATTTAAGACGTATTTTTACCAACATCAACGTATTGAAATCTCATATCAAGAAAAAAAGCAATTAGATCACTGCTGACTGTGTCAAAGTTATAGTAGTTTATTTTTTTTAGTTGCATGATGAACGCAGTGAAAACTTTTTGTGATGTCGCAGAATTTTGCGTTTATGTAGTTGCCTTTTTCCTGACTTTGAACTATCGCGTGTACTAGTTTTGTTATTGCCAAAATAAACACCACGAAATATCAAATTTGAGTCAAATCGGTTTATAAATAAGAAATTCCGCCATTTTAAATTCGCCATTTTAAGTACGCCATTTTGATTTTTTGAATTCTAAGTCAAAAATTTTTATGAGTGAGCTTAAACACGACAAAGTTTCAAATTTGAAACAATTCTTTTCATTGTTTTTCAAAATTGTATTAAATGTGTCTATAAACACCACCAAATCTCAAATTTGAGACAAATCGGTTTACAAATAAGAAAGTTCGCCATTTTGATTTTTTAAAGTTTTAGTCAAAAATTCTATTGAGTGGACTCTGAAATTTGAGACAAATCGATTTATAAATAAGTCCGCCGTTTTTAGTTTTTGAAGTTTTAGTAAAAAATTGTAATGAGTGAGCTTAAACACCACCAAGTCTCAAATTTGAGGCAAATCGGTTTATAAATAAGACAGTCCGCAATTTTGATTTTTTTTGTAATAACAAAAATACTAAATTTATTATTGCCGGAACACTACACACCGACCGGATTGCAAGTCCCTAGCTCAACGAGAAGTAGAAAAAAGCTGTCGTAAGATTTGAAGCAAAAAAAAACAAAGAAGGAAAGAAGCCGTATAACCGTTTAAAAATCTTAAAAATTATCCTTGTTTCATGAATAATACTTTTTCAGATTTTTCACCATCACTTAATCTCCTGTTTCCATCAGGTAGCACTGTACTGATTAGTACCAATATTGTGCGAAACTCGATTTCTATTGTTTTATATTTGTGTATAGTGTAACCATATAGTAATAGTAGATGGGCGGCCGTAGGCCTGGCAATTAGGCCGCATAATGGACCCTTTTTGCCATATCTCCCGAGCACCTCCGACTGATGCACGTGCCTCTCAGGATGCAAGTTTTCTTTCTCTAAGAGGACTGCCCGACACCTCTTTGTCGAGGGCAGGGATCTTTAGACTGCGTAGCAAGTATACACAGTGGACCGCCGGCTTTGCACCCCCTCTGAAGGGTGTTCCTGCTACATGTTGGACTTGCGTCCCAGTAGAACTTGGTTGACGGTAGACTTTTCTCCCCAGCAGCCCGCCGTCATATAGATTGACCTTAAAATCGAGGTCCCGGTTTCGCTGGTCGAGGTCGCCGTCGGAGTCTTCACATGCATTTCTTTAGAGTGGTCCTGCTACCCGAAGGTGGTACCGCCTCTTCCAAGTCACCCTCTGTCCAGTCCCGCTACCAAATCTATCGGAGTCCAGCCGCGTCCCATTCTTCTCCTACTCTCCTCTCTCTAACAAGTTTGGTGGGGTCTTCGGCCGTCGACCTTTGAGTCCCGCAAAGTTTTCGGTGCAGTGTCAACCATGCCGCCTACTTCTACCTCGTTTGTTGTTTCTCTATGCACAACGTCAATTGCGGAGCTGCTGAGAAGTGGGGCCGCCCGTTGTCGTCTCGAGACGCATTCGGTGTTGTGTGAAGCAATGTGTACTTGCCGAGATCCGATCCATATAACTGTGAGATACTACAACTGCCCTACAATTGCAGTTTCCAAAAAAAAAAGCCGTAGCGATAATAGACACTTACAGTAAATATTTCAACCCATCGGTATCGGTATACCTAACGCATTCGAAACAAGCCAAAATACACTACATTTTTGACTTGTTCATGCGAACGATGCCCACTTTGTTGAAGGGTGCGATGACAGAACAGCTGATTCCACTTGTTGCGCACGGAGGGATGTACGTAACGTTACGGACCCACGAACGTACGCAACGATTTCAATCAGCAGTTTTGTCATCGCACCTTTCAAAAAAGCGGGCATCTTTCAAAACGTCGCATAAATAAATAAAAAATATAGTGTATTTTGACTTTAGTTCGAAAGCGTTAGGTATACCGATACCGATGCGTTGAAATAATTTACTTTAAGTGTCTATTAACAATGAAGTTAGCTGGAAAAATGCAGATCCAAAAACTCCTCTGGGCGTAAGTAGACTGCATGAGGCATACGCAGCAGATTTTTTGCTTTTGGCCTTGTCCAGGTCCAATCCTGATTTTTAAATGATTTTCTTTGTTTTTCAAAGTTATCGTTACGGATCTGGTACAAAATAGCGCAGGACAAAATCGCGCGTGCCATAATAGCGTGGCCAAAATCGTGCATGTTAAAATAGCGCATGGCCATAACGGCGCATGGACAAAAGACTACAGTTCGGAATAGTTTGTAATAGTAGTACCTGCGCTCTTTTGGCTCTGCACTAGTCTATCCCTTGGGTGGGGAGCCTCCCCCTCCAATGTTGCTTTCCGATGCTTGCAGTAGGGAAATAAAAAGGTTCAGTTGGGAAATTTAAGTAAATTTACAAAAATCTCAAAAGTTTCAGGTAACTTGGGAATCGCTTTTAATCTTAGTCTATCCTCCCCGCCCCCCAATCAAATGCCTTCGGATCGCCGGTACTGCGATCTTTCGCGTTTTTCTAACCTGCGCCATTATGGCCATGCGATGTTGTGACCTGCGCTATTTTGTCCATTTTGTCCTGCGCTATTTTTTCCTGCGCTATTTTGTACCAGAGCCTACACATTTTGCAATACATGGGATATTATAGTGTCTTATACTATATGAGTGTAACAAATCTTTACTTACTTGGCATTTTTTGGATAGTGTTTGGTACGGTATTCTTGAAAATCATCTTCCGGTTGTTTTGGCATTAACGGTGTTCTGTGATGAGTGGGAGAGGTGTGGGAGCCGTAACCGTCTGGATTCAACTGAAAAAATATGTCAAAAATACATTTCAAGCAAAACAAGTAGCAAATAACAGTAAGTTAAATGTTTACTGGAATTATAGTTTAGTACAATTCTGCCATCTAGTATTCGTTGTGTCTATTCGTTTTTGGACAGATTTTCAAATGTATATTTTTTAATTAATCTGACAAAATTACTATGCTAATTTTGGAAAATGGAATCACGGATTGCGTTAAAATTTTGCAAGATTGTTTACTGAAGTACTTTCAACAATAACCGAATCGAAACCGTTTTTCAAGTTTCCCTGCTTGTGTTAAACGCAAGATTGTTGAAATCGGTTTAATCCGTGAACTATAGAAACGTAGTCGACAACAACCATTAGTTCAATGTGCAATATATGACTCCGCCTATTGGATGGGTACCAGAATCATTTTGTCTTTTGCTACCTAATTATCGTGTTTATGGCCTTAATGGTCATTTACTACTATCACGATAAAGCTTAAGCTGACAGTGTCAAATTTTTTATTTGTTAATTTATAGGTTAAAAGTGCAAATTGTGATGATTTTGAAGGTGCCCTGTAAATAGAACTTTACTTTCGGTCGGTGTTTTGATGTACACTTTTAATAGCAATATAATCCCCAATTAAAGATTTGACACTTATCAGCTTAAGCTGATGACATGAATGACCCTGAGAGGGAATTTAAATAAAAATTGTGCTTTTGCCAATAAATGATAAATAAGCTCTGTCTTTTCATTGTCCCCATATAACTATGAGATACTATAATGACCCAAGGATCGTATAATGTGCAACAATAATAACTTTGAAAAACAAAGAAATAATTTAACAATCATGGTTGGTCCTGGGCAGGGCCTAATGCGAAAAATCTACTGCGCACGCCTGACGACGTCGACTTGCGTCTAGAAGAGTTTTTGCCTTTGCATTTTTTCCAGGCTAATTTGATTGGGAGAGTTATTAGGGACTTATTGGGCGTACATTTTAGCATTCTTATTAAGGAAAATTGAAATTTGACATCTGAGCATGCGCGTGACCTGCGTTTTTATTAAGGAAACCGTAATAAAATACGGTGTTCCCTTAATTCGGTACAGTTACCGTACGTCTCTTATCTTTAAACATAACCTCAATTTGCACGGATAATAGTGATGGTTGGATTGTTTTTCGACACGACACTTTAATATTCTTTTGCATTTTTATTTTTTTGTTTATAAACAAAAACAGTCTTGTGGATTTTTAAAATTTATGTAAAAAAATGAATAAATTGGATAAACCTACTAGGTTGAGGTTCAGCTACACTGACGATATAATTCTTTTGCGAGAATTTATCAGTGTAAATCCCTACAAGGTTAGAAATTTTAGGTTAGGAATAATGAAAAGTAATGCGACTTTCAATAACACTTTTTAAAGTATGGTTAAGGTTCAACCTAAATAAAATACGGGTTTCCCTTTTTATGGTAAAACCTTATAGAGTAAGTCCCAATAAGTCCCTATTATCGGTACGGTTTTTTTAAAGAGTATTTCATATTACTACGTTTATACGCTCCTAAAACCGGTTTTATATAAGGACGGTTTTAAATAAAATCGCTTTTTCCGTGCATTTATACGTCCTTCATTAAATGCCATTAGATTAGAATGGGGTGGTGTAGACAGCTGTCCTGCTCAGATCTATTGTGGTTAAACATTTCTAGGGGGGTTAAAAATGCCTATTTTTCCAAATAGGTCCGCCATCTTGGATTTTTTAGGAAATGTCAAGTTTGACATTGGTCTTATAAATTTTGAAGCTTTGACTTTCTAAAAAGCTAAATATTATTAAAATCGGACAATTTCCCGTTAAGTTATAATAATTTAAAAAAGTGCGGGTTTTTTTTGGCACACCCTATATATATCCTAAACTATGACATACAAACTAAATGAAACTACAACGACCTAACTTAAATGCCATTAACTGTCACTTAAAAAAAAAACAAATAAAACAACAAGTCAACAACAAATTTTTCGGTAAAACCAGGATTGAAAATTTCTTTAGGTTGAAAGCGATAAACCGCTTTCTTAAATCGCTTTAAAATAAAATCAATTTAGTGCCTAAAGCGCTTTTAGTGGTGTTTATACGATAACCCACAAAAAAGCCGAATTTACAAAAACCGAAACACAATTGAACAGAAAATAAAACGTCCGAAACGAAATATGAACGAAAGTAAAACCAGTGTTGGTCCCAGGAGGGGGGGGCGGGGGGCAATCGCCCCCCTCCTTTGCTCCAGAAAAAAGTAGACAACAATAACCCTGAAGAAGAAAAAAACGAGAAATTGCAGAAAGTTCCTTTAAATACATTCTAGAATCCCTCCACAATATTTTGGGACAGTTTGACCTTCAATCCGTCAGATTAAGAATACAATGAGCTTCAGGCTACTGCGAACATAGGGGGAATCAAGTCCAATTTACTCTCCGTGCCGTACGACCGAGGTGGATTCGAAGCACGCTGCAGTGTTATCTTTTGGAAATTTATTTTGTTTTTATTATTTTGTTTTATTTTTGCCTTGCTCGAGAAACAGATTGGTAAGTTCTTAATTGAAATAATAAATTTTTAAAACTAAAAATGGATGTCTACTATCAAGACAGACATTCAAGAACTTTTTTTGGAGAATTTTGTAAATCGCCCAGAACCTAGTTTATCGACGATTTATAGGTTTGTGCAGAATTTTAAAAAGTTTGGTTGTGTAGCGCCAAGAAACCATAAAAATGAGAGATGTGATGATTTGCCTGCAGTGGAGGAAAATCGAAAGTTAACTAGCCAACAAATTGCCGAAGCAGTTGATACGTCTTCAGCCACTGTCTTACGTGCTCTCAAAAAGAATGGTTATCATTCTGACAAAGCGTCAAAAACGCATCAAATTTTTCCGGAGGACAACTATCGTCGTATGGAATTTTGCGAAACAATGATGGAAAGGGCTAATCGTGAGATCTTATTCTGAGATCTATTCTTTTCACAGATGAAAGCACTTTTCCATTATTGAATCGTCATAACCCAACACACGTTCGATATTGGTCGAGGGAAAATTTGCATTTGTATTTTGAAGTACGAACACAGTATCCCCAAAAACTAAATTTTTGGGGGGTATTGTAGGGGAACACGTAATTGGGCCATTTTTTATTAACGGCAATTTGAATGCTCCTAGATACTTAAATCTACTGCAGCAGCATATTATTCCAACTGCTAGGCAGTTGTTAGGTGTGAGATTTGGTGAAACATGGTTTCAACAAGATGGTTGTCCCGCTCACAATGTTGGCCAGGTTATAAGTACACGGGGAACTATTTTATGGCCAGCTCGATCACCCGATCTTGCTCCTAATGACTTCTATCTGTGGAGTTATATCAAAAATAAAGTTTACGGGCATGAAAGGGCTAATATTTTGGAAGAACTTCGGATTGAAATTGAAGAAGCTTTTCAAACTATCACCCCTAACATGCTTGGAAACGTTAGAAGGGGTTTTTATAATAGGCTCGGATATTGTCTAGCCGAGCAAGGAGGACTTTTCGAAAATTTGCTCTAATTTTTTTTTTACTGGGAGCATCTTTTTGGTTTTTAGAATATATTATTTTATTTCGAGAACTAGCTTTTATTTTGTTTCTCCTTATGATTTTCAATGTAACACGTTGTCAGTGATAAATCTGAGCAGTTGACAATAAAACTCTCTTATTTATCATTGACAAAAAATAAAAAAATTACATTATAAAAATTTGCGTATTTATTGACCAAATTCCGGTTTCATTGACTACGCTCCAAACAGCACCGTGGTTAGAGGCGTACTAAATACCAAACGCAAGTGGTGATCGCAAGCCTGAGTATAGGTTAAGGAGCTAAATCTATAAGGATTTTCGATTTAAGAATTGGTCCTGGTTCTGGTTGACATTATTTTGACATAAATTTTGACAGCGGTTCTAAAATAATGACGTCATTTAAAATATTATTAAGATATCTTTGGTTTTACTCAAAAAAAGACTATCTATAATTTTGAAAAATTTTAGGGGTTATGTTTACAACCAAAGGGCCGAACCAACCTCCCAGGCTGGTTCTAAAATTTCATAACCGGGTTGCAACTGTGACGTCATTGTTTTAAAACGAAAGGACCGGTTGCGGTTCTAGTTCAACGAGAACCAGGACCAATTGTAAAACGAAAATCCTTTATGAGCCTGAGTGTTGGTTGCTCATCGATGTACGTCGATGTGGTTGCTCCACTGATAGGTGTGCAGCATCGATGTCGATGGTGTGCAGTGTCCCTGCATGTACGTACACTGGCAAATTGGACTTCTTCCGGCCTATGTTCGCAGTAGCTTGAAGCGGTCTGTATACAAACGCATGACGAACTTACCGCGAAAACCATTGAAAATACAGAACAGTATTATAGAGTTTCTATTTATAAACAAGTTTAAGACAAAATCAATTCGAACATAAAAAAGTATTTAAACTAAAGTCGTTTCTAAATACTATGAACTGTTTTATTAATCCAAAACACAAATTCTTGAACTTTTATTGGGAGAAGTTAGTATTTGGAAACAATATTGGTCAGAAGTAAGTAAAAGCTTAAATCAAAACGTTTTCCAGGCAATAAACAAGTGTGGCAATATTTTTTCGTTGATTAGAACATTCTTGGATGTTTGCCAGTAAGTAATGCCTCGTCAGAAAGAAGCTTCTCATGCCTCAGAAGATTGAAAACACAAGTACTTAAAAACACTATGAAGGAAATTCGTCTGACGGGCTTAGCGTTGCTGCATATCAACAGACATATTAAAATTGACATTGAGCGAGTCATTGACCGGTTTGCCCAAAGAACTGGATTTTTTTTTTGAAATGGGCATCTTATGTTTGAGATATGCGATATAAAAGGTAATGTTTCAACGAAAAGCTTTTTAGACCTCAAAAAAACAGTATTTAGGTATTAGGTTTTGTTTGTGGTTTGTTTGTTATCTATGTTTTTTTTAACTGAAAAAATTATACGTAGTTACTCAAACGCGGATATAATACCTATGATATAACACACCTTTGATATTTACGGTATTAAATGGCATTTGTAGTGTCATTTTCTTAAAAATTTTCGCCTGCTGCGCTTTGAAACCATTTATATATTTACAATTTTAGTTTATTTCGACTTAAAAATTACAGTTTTAATGTAATTTCCTCAAAAATTTTCTTAAACATTTTTTAAAATAAAAAAAACGACTTTAAATCTGAGTACCACCCCCCTAGATTTGAGACCAAATCCTCGCTTGTAGTTACTAAGTTTTGTTTGCATATATTGATATGTTCCTCATAAAAGCTATGCTTTCAAAATCGCCCCCCCCCTTTTCAAATGGCTGCGACCGCCACTGGTAAAACACCCAGAAAATAATGGATACGAATATAATTTTAATTTAGTCGATCCTTAAAAGACACGAATATAATTTTACCGATTACAATTTTTCCGAACCTTAAAATATCAGAATTACAAAAGTATCGAAAATAATTTTCTAGAAACGAAAAACACCCGAACCACAAATTGATAGAAAATAATATGCCCGATCCTTAAATGAGCCGAACTAAAATGGGCATGCCTCAAATTTAAATCTCTAGAGCGCCGTAGGCCCTGCATTGCGGCGTTGACAAGTTTCTTTATTCGGAAGATGACGCGGGGTAGGGGGTGGTTTAGGGATGTAAAGGGGGTAAATTAATAAGATATCACAACTTGCTTCGACTCATCCCTGCCGTAAGCCTGGCAACGTAGCAATTGAATTCGTGGCTATCAGTTCAAATCAGTGTTACCAATTGTAGCATAATTGTGCGATTTGAGCATAATTTTAAGGGCTGTAGCACAATTTGAGCACATTAAAAATAATAGCGCATTTTCGCACATTTTCTGGGATCAGAGAAAAAGCCAATTTAAAAAAAACAGACCAATATTTTTAACGATTTGTAATTGTGTAATTTAAAGCTTAAAATATTTTAGCATAATTTTTTTTTGATCAAGCAATTTTTAGTATGTTTTTCACATTTTTATGCCATGATTTTGAACACATTTTAAAGCTTTCTTTCCAAACTTTCGATTTCTAGAATAAAACACTCACATTTTTCAAGTTTTCACTGTTTTTTTAGCGTTCAAAAAAAGTACTGCCAATAGTAGTTTTAACAACTAGTGGCTAAAATAGTGCTTTTTTACAAGCGTTGGTTTAAATAACGACCGCAGCGAGGTATTTAAAAACGCGAGTAAGAATACTTTTAAAAATTTCGAACGAGGAGCACTTCTCGCAACACACCATCTTTACACTATAAATCAACGCGGCTGGTGAATGAAATAACAATTGTTTCCATAGCGATGTGCCTTTTTTTTCGTAAATACTTGGTGAAAACTACCGGAAATGGCTTAATTTTTAGACAAGAATAAAATTATATTTTTTCAATATTACTATATTCCGCTATTTCTCTTTAATTTTGGGTAAAAAACGGACAGAAATCTTTTTTTGCACCCGTGATCAAAAAAAGTTTTTTTGCATCGGTAACCAAAAAATCCATGCTTTAGTTATCTGCAGACAGTTACTAGAATCATGTTTTTGATGAAGGTATAAAAAAAAAATTTTTTCTCTGTTAAAATGAAAAATATTTAGAGAGAGAGGGGAGAATTTTAGAGGTAGATTGAGAGATATTTTAGTGACGTGCCAAAATATTTAAAGCTAGGAACACACGATGCAACTTTTCCAAGCATCAAACTCTAGTTTTCACAAGATAAAAAAAGACCCAAGCAAATTGCGTCTCCTTTTAACCTGTTATTAGAAAATTTGATGCACGAAAAAGATGCATCGTGTGTTCCTAGCTTAAGGTTGTTGAAGAGAGACAGCCCGCTATAAAATAGTAGTTTTAACAACTAGTGGCTAAAATAGTGCTTGTTTTTACAAGCGTTGGTTTAAATATCGAGCGCAGCGAGGTATTTAAAAACGCAAGTAAAAAAAGCACAGTTTAGCCGCGAGTTGTTAACACTTTTTTTTTAATACCGTTATCAAAAATCCAAGAAAAACAGGAAAATACTTTTAAAAATCTTGAACGAAGAGAATTTCTCGCCACACCATCTTTACACTATAAATCAAGGCGGCTGGTAAATAAAATAACAATCGTTTCCATAGCGATGTGTCTTTTTACTCGGTGACGTTTATTGTTGCGACATTTCAATCTTTGACAATTTGATATTTTGACGATATTTTTAAATGATTTTTTCGTAAAAAGCCATGTTTTTGATGAAGGTATAAAAAAAGTATTTTAAAGAAAGATGAAAATAATTTAAGGCAATTGTTTAATAAAAATTTATGTTAATTCATTTGTCTGTCATCTTGAGTGGTGTCGTACATATGATTTTTATTTTGCCATTTTTATACAAAAAACAGCAAAAATTGTGATTTTTCAAAGCATAGTGTCTGAGACATAAGGTGGTATTAATTTCTTTCAATTAAAGTTCTTTACAGTCTTTAAATTTACCAAAAAACGTGTCCTACCATAAGGGTAGTACAGGAGCTGCCATCTTTGTGATTTTATTCAAAGTTTAATTTTACTCATAAAGTTTGAAATAGTTTTAGTGAAAAAGCATAATTTTCTGCAAAATCGTACATTTTCAAGTGACCAAGAGCACAAAATTTAAATTCGTTGTTGGTAACACTGGATCAAATCATTTTCGGACAGATTGGGGTTCTTGAATTTTGTAGTTCAGCATTATGATGTTTCTATTAAACCTGCCTGCTTGGTGTCGGGGTTAACGCCGCGACTTTCAAGCAGGAGATGCCGGGTTCAAGCCCCGGGTCTTGCAGGTAGTCTACTTGGACTTTTTCTTATAAAATTACAGAATTTTGTAAGATTTAGGTAAAACGCAGTATGAAGCGGAGTAGGCCGAGTTAGCTAGAAGGAAGGCTAATTCGATTTCATACCGTCCCTCGTTGAGGACGGTAAGGGGGGAACCCAGGGAAAATAAGTGTAAAAGGTATCTTAGGCCCTACCCCTCTATTCACGCCGGTATCCAGGCCGGATGGGATCTAATATCACGTGGAGGTGGACCTAGATACATACTCCCTAAGTCGGTAGACTACGAAAGTAGTTGATGACCCGTCCGATTAAGTTAATAGTGAGAGAGGATGTTTCTATTAAATTATTTTCGTTAAAAATATTTTTTGACTTTTTGTGTTTCTATAAAAATATGTTTTATTTAAATTTAATTCTATTCATATAATTTCTTGACTTTTATTTTCCAGACAATTTTTTTCGGACCAATTATTTTATTTTCTTTTAAATTCTGAAAAATTAAGTTTCTGCCAAATTTCGTTTCGGGCTTTTTATAGGGAACCGTTTATACGAGAATATGTTCAAACCGTCCTTATATAAAAACGCTTTAAGAGGCCCGTATAAACGAAGAAAATAATTGAAAAATGAGGGTTGGCTCTGGGCAAGGCCAAGGGCGAAAAACTACTACGAATCCACTCGCCCCGAAAAAGTTTTTTGCTCTGCATTTTGTCCAGGCTTACTTGATTTCCAGGCTTACTTAATTGGAAGAGTTCGTTATAGTATCTCATAGTTATGTGGTTGTCCCAAACTCGTGATTGTGGCCTTAAGAGGGAATTTAAGTAAACGTCATTGTGCTTTTGCCAATGAGTTAATTAAGCTCTTTTCCATTCTCAAATATCTCAAAACCTTGTAAACCTTTAGATCAAAAAAGAAAACATAGAAATAATTTTTGTAGCTGTTTTTTGGAAAATTAAACAAATAATAAAAGGCCAATTAAACGTTTAGTTCCATTGATAAAAGTACCTTGACTACGGTCGCCACCGGTTGATGTTGCACTGGCTGCGGTAGCAGTGGTTGCTGTTGCTCGGTGGTCGCCATCTTGATTTGAGGCGTCTGCGGCCCCGGCAATATTTTGACAGGTACCGCCTGCACCGGAATCTGTTCGCCCAACAGCCGTTCCTTCATCTCGTGAATGTAGGGGCAACGTTGCATGTTCGGACTAATTTTGTACTGAAAACAAAGACAAACATCCACTATTAAAAAATGTTCACATTAAAGAAATTAACGCAATAGTTTCTCCCCAGCAACGTTCTTTTCCATAATTTTCTAAATCTTCGACAAGGCGCCCAGGGAAAATAAATTCTTTTTAACCAAAATATACAGGGTGTTCCAAATTCGATGATCACCATGGGGATCTCCTAAACGGTAGGAGATACAAAAAGGTTTAAATTACGGCAAAGTTGCGCCATTTGACGCTTTACACAAAACCAAAAAAAAGTTTACAAATTCCGGGTAGTTCCGGCGATAGGCGAAAAAAACCGAAATCTTTATTTTTAGTTTTTATTTGTCGGCGCCCTTATTCTTAAAGCTGTCAAAAAACGCTTAAAACTTTCTACAGGTACTTTTTTAAGATCTACCTAATGAGAGGTCCGTTTTCGAGATTGGACATTTCAGTGTGACAGGAGCAATGATAATTTCATTTTTTCTTATGGACACATGCTTTTTTCTCCTGCCGTTTGGTTCGTAAAGGATGACAGATATTTTAAAACCTAATTTTTCAAGTACCTGACGTTTTGAATTATTTGACCATCATCAGCGTGTCAAAAAAAACTGTCATTTTTAAAATGTTAAAAAGAGTACTGCGATAGGGTTTCCAAAATATCTTGAGTAAGTTAAAAGCAAAAATTAAATTTGGGTTGATGATGGTCAATAAACCTAAAACGTCAGGTGACTTGTAAAAATAAGCTTGCAAAATGTTATCTGTCCTATTTTATGAACCAAATGGCAGGAGAAAAAAAGGATGTGTTCATAAGAAAAAATGAACTTGACAGTGCTTCTGTCACACTGAAATGTCAATTCTCAAAAACGGACCTCTCACTAGATAGATTCTAAAAAAGTGCCTCTAGAAAGTTTTAAGCGTTTTTTGACAGCTTTAAGAATAAGGGCGCAGAAAACTAAAAACTAAAAATGAAGATTTCGGTTTTTTCCGCCTATCTCCGGAACTACCCGGAATTTATAAACTTTTTTTTAGTTTTGAGCAAAGCATAAAATTGCGCAACTTTTTTTTTTGTCGGTAAAAAAGCGCTGGTTCAATCATATCTCTCAAAGGTTCCAAACTAAGTGCAGTTATGAACAAATCCGATTTTTAAAAAAATGGAGAATTTTCCATAGTTTCATCTGGATTATTTATTTTTATATTTCCCTTACTTTAGCGAAAAAACACTAAGTTTTCTTTTTTCTAAAAGCCTGGACACTAATTCTTGCTTTCTAAGTTTTTCTATTTCACACTGAATTTTAGAGAGAGAGTTTCTGTGTTTAAATGTCAGCCGGAGAAGAAGAAGAAGCTACACCCCTCCCCCGAAAGATATTCGCGTTTTGATATGCTTATAATTCCGAACCAATTTCGAACTAATTTTGAACCACTTTTAAAAATTTTGAACCACACTCCTTCCTGATTTTTTTTAATATTGAAAATGGGGGGTGCAGCTGAACGTCAAGCTACACACCTCTCATTTAAAGCGTAGAGAAAAATGAAAAGCAACTATCCCAACTAATTTCGAACTCCTAATATCACCAAAAAGAATTTCGAAAAACCCACTAGTAACCCTGTTTTTAAAAAAATGTGGCGGGGCGTGCAGGTTGACGTCAAGCCACATCCCCCCTCCCCCCGAAAGATATTCGAGCTTTGATATGCTTATAATTTTGAACTAATTTCGAACTAATTTTAAACCACTTTTAAAAATTTTGAACCAAACTCTTTCCTGTTTTTTTTTGCCTCGACGTCCGGCTGCACCTCCCATTTTGAATATTAAAAAAAACCAGGAAGGAGTGTGGTTCAAAATTTTTAAAAATGGTTCAAAAATAGTTCGAAATTAGTTCAAAATTATAAGCATATTAAAACTCGAATATCTTTCGGGGGGGGGGGGGTGTGGCTTGACATCAAACTGCACCCCCCACCATATTTTCTAAAAAAAACAGGGTTACTAATGGCTTTTTGGAAAATTTTTTTGGTGATATTAGGAGTTCGAAATTAGTTCTTAATTTTGGGATAGTTGCTTTTTATTTTTCTCTACGCTTTTAATGAGGGGGGTGTAGCTTGACGTCCGGCTGCACCCCCCATTTTCAATATTAAAAAAACCAGGAAGGAGTGTGGTTCAAAATTTTTAAAGTGGTTCAAAATTTTTAAAAGTGGTTCAAAACTAGTTCGAAATTGGTTCGAAATTTTAAGCATATAAAAACTCGAATATCTTTCGGGAGGGGGGGTGGGGCTTGACTGACCTGAATTTGGAATCAACAGTATGGCCGCGAATCTTCAGAAATTATGGAAAATCTGACCCGTCACAATTCCGGAAATTGGCGATTTTTACCTATTACCTTATTTAAAATAAAAATACGGGGCTTTAATGTTTGTCCTAACGTTGTAAGAAAAACTGTCTAATTTTTTTGATAACATTTTGTAAATTTTGTATTTTAAAGAAATTCTGAGTGAGGTGAGCGAAATTCCCTGTGGAAAAAGGTGGTGAAAAAAGCTCACCTCACGGTCGTTCAAGAATAAGTGTCCAGGACTAGTTTATAAACGTCAAGTTTGTGTGACTTTTCTGAACAGTGAATATGGAATATGTCACTACCATTGTTTAAAAAGCCATACAAAAAGCGATTTCGGTAAGCTTTCCTTGGTATACCATTTGGTTAAGTAACATAGCACTCTGTCGAATTCGTTCGGTAGGCCAAGAGAAAGAGCCTTAAGCAAACTTTTTTATTTGTTTTTTTGTGGTTATTTTCCTATTTAAATGGTTTATTTTGCTGAAGATTTAAATGGCTAAATCTTTAAATCTATTCTATTCAAGAATATTTGACAGCTCGTCAGTTGGCGTACAAATTTTTTATCACCTGTTGACCCCTCCAACAAATGTAAACATCAGACAGAAATATTCACCTTTGAGTAACCTATAGGCTAACTCAGCGTTTTCGATAAAAGTAAAGGATATTCTAAGTTACCCCCCCCCCCCATCGGTCGTTTAAATCCATTACAACTCAAAACAAGAAAAATTTCAAATCCAATTTATTTGTTTACATTTCTAAAGCAGGACAAAAAATAGAGGGAGGTAGCACTATACCAAATCACAGAACCGTACTACATTTCACGGTATGCAATTTGACATACCAAAAAGGATACCAGAGTCACGGTGCGTCATAATTTTTGTATCCGAAATCGGTTGGTAAGTATTTGACAGACCAAATAGGGTACCAAACCATGTACCAAAGCTTGCCGAAATCGCCTAAATTCTGTCATTCTTTTTACATAGTCCTCAGAATTTTCGTCACTTTTATTTTGTTATTGGTACGCGTAGTAGCAATTTAGTTCCGCCGTAAAACCAATTCTGCAGAATTTCCTTAAAATATTAAATTTACAAAATGTTATGAAAATGAAAATGAAAATTACGGTGTTTTTTTACAACTAAATATAATAATATAAAGGGTGGGTCAAAAAATCTTGCACACTTTTGAATTTGCTATAACTTTTGATCGAATCAGTCGATTCTAAAATGTTTTGACTTTTTGGAAAGACAAGACATGAGACTTTTATGATCCGATCCAAAATTTGACATTTCCTAAAAATCCAAGATGGCGGACCGTTTTAAATAACGGGAAATTTTCACACCCCCTGCAAAAATATGTGCGGCACTGGCCTTATTACAACGGATTACTTAATTAAATCGGTTGAGAAATAAAAAAAATACGGCCGTTTATATTGAGTGGAATTGTTTGATGTAACTTTAGATAGAAGTATAAGGCTTTTATGTTGTGGTCCAAAATTTAACAATTCTCAAAAATCCATGATGGCGGACACTTTTAAATAATGGGTAATTTTCACCCCCCCCCTCTTCCGCGAAAAAAAAATGTTTGGTATCTATACTGAAGAAAATCTAAATTAATGCGACAAAAGTTCCCTCCCTGCTGCATATATGAAGGTATCACTAAATTAAATCGGTTAAGAAATTAAAAATTGATCATCAAGTATGGTGACATAAACTATATGCCCCTTTGATTAAAATTTGCTTGTTTATGCATATAGGAAAATGTCGCAGATTTTATTAGGCCCATTGAGTGGCCTGCTAACAGTCCCGATTTGAATCTGGTAGACAGCCATTATTGGGGAGATTTAGAAAAAGAAGTGTACAGAAATGACCGCAGCTACGGCGACATTAACGAACTATGTCAAGGCATCACAGAGGCCCATCGAAGTTTGCACCAAAGAAACATTACCAATGCTTTTAATAAATTATACGTTAACTAATGGTTATTTTTATTTAAAAGTATAAGTGTGCAAAAAAATGTATAAAAAATATAAGTGTTTGATGATTAATAACAAAGTAAACTTAGCTTAAACTCGGCCAAATAACCAATACATGCCACTCTAGCTGAAAAATCAATAGTTTAAAACCACAACAATTTTTTAAATTTTATTACAAGTCACAATTTTTGTTGGTAACACTGACATTAACTTGTTTACTTCTTAACTGATTTAAGCTAGTAATACCTCCATATACCTAGCAGAGATGGAAGGTAGAATGGCCTTGATTTTGTTTTGTTACTTTTTTAGGGTAGTGAAATTACCCAATGGTTAAAGCGTGTTAAAGTTGTCCGCTATCTTGGATGTTCGAAAAGTGTCAAAGTCGCAAGCTTTGTTCACCCAAAAATGTAAAAATGTTTAAAATCAAGTAATCCGATCAAGAGTTAAAGCATTGTATAAATGGTTAAAGCAAATGCAAAACTGCGATTTTTTTTGCAAATGACAATGTCAAGTGAGAAACCACTTATTTCAGAGATTTATTGTTTTCTTATCTCTTAACCTATTTAATTAAGTAATGCCTTGGTATAGAAAGCATATATAAGGCTTTTGTAGCAATGACTTAGATTTTCTCCAGTGTCGCACGTATTTTTTTGGCAGGAGGGAGGGGGGTTAAAATTACCCGATATTCAAAACGGTCCGCCTTCTTGGATTTTTGGGAAATGTCAAATTTTGATCGGATCGGAAAAGTCTCATGTCTTGTCTTTCAAAAAAGTTAAAAAAATTTGAAATCGAGCCATGCGATCAAAAGTTATAGCAAATTTAAAAGTGTGCAAGATTTTTTGGCCCACGTTTGATTGAATGCGATCTGAAAAAATCCCGAACCCGTAGGGCGAGAGATTTTTTCTGGCATCATGCACGAAAGATTTTGTTAAAAAAAATTGACTGGAAACGAAATTTTTAAAAATTACCGAGAAGGAAAACTAATGTAAAGATATAAGATGCGATTTCTGCGGAAATTTTTTTCACACAGAAAAAAATTTCCAGTTATTAATATGCACAAGGTATATTCTCTGAAGAATCGCGACCTATATGTCAATTTTATTAACTTAAAATTTTGGCTCATCGGAAAAAATCGAGGTTTTTATTTTGACTAATTAAGTGGATTTATGATGGCAAAAGAATAGCAGAATAAAAAGCAATAATTTGCTATAAAAATAGTGGTGAGAGTATACTGTGACTAACTGTTTTGTAGCAACTATAAATACACTTTTTCGCGGGATGGATATTTT
Organism: Oxystoma pomonae; assembly: GCA_963921995.1. Lineage (NCBI taxonomy): Eukaryota > Metazoa > Arthropoda > Insecta > Coleoptera > Brentidae > Oxystoma > Oxystoma pomonae. The sequence continues at coordinate 35,298,863 of OY998167.1, read as the reverse complement.
TGGATTTAGTAATAAGCAATAACACCATGGCAGAGTTACGAAGTACAGGAAATACAATTTGTTTTACAACAAAAGTTGGTTTCTCGAGAGACTTCCTGGTCTATTTTAGTCCAAAGAAGCAAAAAGTACGTACAAGTTAAAATATACAGTGTACAACTGTACACGGCTCAGGTTATTAGGAAAATATTTGACCATCTTTAAAACAAACTTAAAAGTTATTTCTTAGTTCTTTTTGACTGGTTTTATGTTGTTTATCAATCTAGAGTACGAATATTTTTTCAAAGCAAAAAATCCATCAACACCGTACTCAAAATCCATATGTTGCCGAGGTAAACGGGTAACCCGGTACATCAGCCTTATATATACAAAATATCAAAAACATACTTTAGCTCATATCTCTTTATGCGCAATTTTACAACTCATAGTTAAACGTCAAACCTCAGTTGAAACCACAGATGTCGACTTTTTTACGTTTTAAAGGTGCAGTTTACCAACAAACTTCGGTTTAACCGTTACCGGCGGTCTGGGTGTTTGCTAAACTTCAGTTTAATAGTTACCGAAAGATTCTAACCTCAAAAAAGTTATTAAAAATTTGTTTTTGGTAAAAAGACTGTAAGTATTTAGTGAAATCGCTATGATCAATGACTTAAAATTATTGACATTGTGGAAGCACGAAGACCAATTATTATTTATCCTAGAACAAATCCTTTGGAGGAGTCCGACGATATGTAGATTTTAAAAAGAGGTTTGAATTATCTAAAGAGATATGCGAAATTGTGCACAAGGAGATTCGACGATCAAGTTTTATTCTCACATCGAGCTCACACGTATACAGACCGCTTCAAGCTACTGCGAACATAGGGGGAATCAAGTCCAATTTACTCTCCGTGCTGTACGACCGAGGTGGATTCGAAGCACGCTGCAGTGTTATCTTTTGGAAATTCATTTTGTTTTTATTATTTTGTTTTATTTCTGCCTTGCTCGAGAAACAGATGGGTAAGTTCTTAATTGAAATAATACATTTTTAAAACCAAAAATGGATGTCTACGAAGTTGCCGAAAAAGTGCAGATGGTCAAATGGTCAAATCGTCATAACCCAACACACGTTCGATATTGGTCGAGGGAAAATTTGCATTTGTATTTTGACGTAAGAACACAGTATCCCCAAAAACTAAATGTTTGGGGGGGGGGGTATTATAGGGGAACACGTAATTGGGCCATTTTTTATTAACGGCAATTGCAATTTGAATGGTCCTAGATATTTGGATCTACTGCAGCAGCACATTATTCCAACTGCTAGGCAGTTGTTAGGTGTAAGATTTGGTGAAACATGGTTTCAACAAGATGGTTGTTCCGCTCACAATGTTGGCCTTGTTAGAGAATATCTTGATAATGTATTTCCTAATCGGGTTATAAGTACACGGGGATCTATTTTATGGCCAGCTCGATCTCCCGATCTTGCTCCTAATGACTTCTATCTGTTTTTGAAGAAGCTTTTCAAATTATCACCCCTAACATGCTTGGAAACGTTAGAAGGGGTTTTTATAGTAGGCTCGGATATTGTCTAGCCGAGCAAGGAGGACTTTTCGAACATTTGCTTTAATTTTTTTTTTGACTGGGAGAATCTTTTTGGTTTTTAGAATGTATTATTTTATTTTGAGAACTTGCTTTTATTTTAACAAAATTATGATTGTTTTCCACAAACCAAAACTACACTTTTTTGCACTCGACGCGCGTTTCGCTAACAATGTTAGCATCATCAGGAGACGATAAACAATGAACTAAATTAATCTACGCTCTATCTTATATACAATCCTTTAGTGGGCGGAGATAAGACCAATAAATTGTGATTGATCACGATTTTTAATCCTATCTCCGTGATCAATCACAATTTATTGGTCTTATCTCCGCCCACTAAAGGATTGTATATAAGATAGAGCGTAGATTAATTTAGTTCATTGTTTATCGTCTCCTGATGATGATAACATTGTTAGCGAAACGCGCGTCGAGTGCAAAAAAGTGTAGTTTTGGTTTGTGGAAAACAATCATAATTTTGTTTTAGTGCAACCAAAGGTTCCAAATTCCCAACATAGTGCTTTTATTTTGTTTCTCCTTATTATTTTCATTGTAACACGTCGTCAGTGATAAATCTGAGCAGTTGACAATAAAACGCTCTTATTTATCAGTGACAAAAAATAAGAAAATTACGTTATAAAAATTTGCGTATTTATTGACCAAATTCCGGTTTCATTGACTACGTTCCACACAGCACCGTGGTTAGAGGCGTACTAAATACCAAAGGAGTCATGCAAGTGGTGATCGCAAGCCTGAATATTGGTTGCTTCACTGATAGGCGTGCGGTGTCTCTGCATGTACGTACACTGGCACTGGCTGTAGATCTTTTTGACAAATCTGAACATTTTAGTTGTGTCGTCTGGCTGTATGTCTGGCTGTATGTCTGTCTGTAACCAACGCTGATATCTCAAAAACTACTTGACTGATTTTTATCAAGTTTGGCTCTAGTTGGTGCCATTTTGGTTAAAATAATCAACCCTATATATGTAAAGAAAATGTAGTCTTTCTTCATGGCCGTGGTTTAACTCCTACTTATAAAATTGAGCAACTTGTTTACCGATGGATTAATCCAAAGATTAAACTGAAGTTTAAACTATGGTTTAATCTGGAGTTTTACCTTTGGTTGTAAAATTAGCCCTTAGTAGACACAGAAGTCTGTTAAACAACCTCTTCTCTGGCTTATGCGGCACCGATATTAAATGTTCAACGAGTTGCAGTTGCTGCAGCCGCATTCATAGAGTCTTCACTATCCTTCTGTCTAACAATTTATTGACTACTTTCGATCTTGTTTGATCTCCTTAGTTTATAACAATTCTTACTAGCGGTCGACTCGCGGCGTTGCACGTTGCCCGCGATATACAAAATAACGTCATTTGACAGCAGTTATTGAGCGAAATGTCAAATAAAAAGGAGTCTATGTTTTATTCCAGGCCACACTCTATTTTCTCGCCAAATTTTATCCAAATCGATTCAGCCGTTTTGGCTGGATTGAGGGACAAACAAACAAACTTTCTCATTTATAATATTAGTAGGATATTAGTAGGATAATGATAAATGAATCGACTTAGTATACCCTGTTTAATGACGTTTCCAATAATTTTCGACTCATTTCTGATCAGAGCACTTCCAGATTTCTTTCTCAGGGCAACACCTTTCTCAACTAAAGAGCCAGTTAACTCATTTTCGTTTTAGTATCCTTTGGCATATGATCGGTGCAACCCCTGCTTAACTAAAAAGCCAGTTAACTCTTTTTCGATTTAGTATCCTTTAGCCTATCATAGCGGCCATATTAACACCCAACTGACAGAAAATCCGTGTTTTAGCTGTCAATTTGGTTATAAAAATGGCGGCAATCTATGGCTAAAGGGAACTGAAGAGATAAGAGTTAACTGGCTTTTTAGTTGAGAAAGGTGGTGATCGGTGCCATATTGACAACAAACTGACAGAAAATCCATGTTTCACTTGTCAATTTGGTCATAAAAATGGCAGCCACAACAGGCTAAAGGGCACTAGGCGGTAGGAGTTAATTGGCTTTTTAGTTGAGAACGGTGTTGCTCAGGGCAGGTTGGTCAGAAATATCCACTGGGGATAACATTTCAAACTAGATCGTTATTAGTATTCTGTATCTGTAAAGCTGGAGCCACAGTTGAAAATACAAGCTACTAAGTACAGTATTTTCCACCGGAAGTTTATATCGATTTAATTCACGTCAACTGTCAGCAATAATGTTCGATCTGCCTATTGGTAATTGTTTTTGTTTCTCCCTAAATAGACAGTTGGTTACAGTTGGGCCAGTGCCGCATAGTTTTCTTTAATTTTACTTTGTTACATTAGCACACATTAATATTCTTATTAAAATTTCTTAAAACTTTTTTTTACACACTATTATCTATAATTTTAGGAATAAAAACACCACTTTAAGCTGTTCATACAACAACAACATACAACTTTTTCCACATTTCCAGCCTTGTCTAGACAAAAAGTGCAAACAATGAAAAATAAAAGGAATGCTTGTCAAACTAGGTGGCACATTTTTAAATTATTTTATTTTATTTTACTTTGGGTACTTACTAAGTGGGAAACTAGCTTAAAAACCTGTTGATATGTCACAAAACATAACGATATTTTGTTCTTATTTTGCATAGAAACAGTGTTCATTTTTTGAAGACCGGTTTAAAACAATAAAAACATCCATCTGCCCGAAACTCACGGTTAGGTAAAAAAATTACCATTAAAAAGTAATGTGATATCTTTTGACAAATTTTTAAGACCCATTTTACCGTTTTTTTTGTTTTATTTGGTCATTTATTTTACATCATTTTTCACATATGAATGTTTTGAGTGACAGTTTTCAAATCAAAATAATGGTCAAGCCATGATGGTAATTTAAGGCTTACAATATTTCAGTATAATTTAAGGGGTAACGTTTTTGTTTAAACAATTTTTACTATGTCTTTCACATTTTTATGCCTTGATTTTGCCCACATTTTAAAGCTTTCTTTCCAAGCTTTCGGTATCAAAATAAAACACTCAAATCTTTCAAGTTTTCACTGATTTTTTAGCGTTCAAAAAAAGTCCTGCCAAAAAACATTTGTTGATGAAAAGTATTTAGAGAGAGAGGCAGAATTTTAGAGGTAGATGGCGAGATAATTTAGTGAAGTGCAAAAATATTTAAGTTTGTTGAAGAGAGACAGCAGGCTACAAAACAGTATTTTAGAGAAAGATGGAAATAATTTAAGGCAATTGTTTAATAAAAATGTCTGTTTTGTCATCTGTCTGTTATCTTTAGTGGTGTTTTTGATTTTGCCATTTTTATCCAAAAACCAGCAAAACCAAAAAGAAAAATATTCTTACTAGCTGAATACCCACAGCTTGCCTGAAATTTTTTCTTCAAACCTTCAAACTATTGCTTTAAATGGTCATAGAATATCATAAATAATTTCAAAAATATAACAAAATAACGAACTGTCAGAAATTAAAACGACAAACAATGTAAGGTCACCAACTGAAAAGAAAGGCGATTATACCATTGTTGCCCTTGATTTATAGTACAGTGTTTGAGGTTTTGTAAGATTTTTTAGGACTTTTTCCATAGGGATATAAAAAAATTGGTGCTAGAAAGTAGGGATTGTCCGCGATACATTCAATTATTTTATGTTGAAAGGAAATAAAAATATCTCGAAAACTGTAGCTTTAAAAGATTTGAACCTTTTACCAAAATTTTTGGGTAATATTTACGAAAACCAAAATCTGAAAAAAATCTGAAAACTGCATATCAATAGCTGCTTTACTTCTAAAGTTATGATTTTTTTTATATATTTTAACGTTTTTTCAAATAACTCGGAAACTAAAGCTCCCACAAATTTGGACTTTATAACAAAATTTGTGGTCCATATTAATGGAAAATTAAATTTGAAAACCGTCTATCCCTCTTTTCTCCGCTTTAGCCCCCCATCACCTTACCCAAAATTTAGTCAGTTTGTGGTCAGCCGATAGAGGATTTTTGTACCAAATTTCGTTAAAATCGATTAAGGCGTTCTTGAGTTATCGTGTATACAGACAGACAACAGACTGACAGACCTTAGTAACTCATTTTTGATAAAATTAAGAAAAGTCAAAATTTCACGATTTTAATAGTCCCCCAATACCATATTGGTATGGTGGACTAAAAATAGTGTTACAACGCTTGTAGAAAAATCCTGGTTTAGCCGCTAGTTGTAAAAACTACTATTTGTACGTTAGGTGTTGCATTTTTGCCGTTTTCAATATTTAGAAAATTGATCTAGCGATAGGTGCAATTAACTGTAATTTATGTGAGGAATGAGGTACAAAAGGTAAACAAAGTATAATTATGCAAAATTAATTGAAAATTGTCCCAAATGCGACAAAGAGAGTTAAATTGCTTGGAAATCTGTAATTTACCGGTCGGTGCACTAACTAAAAGGCTGTGCCAATATCGAAATCCGGTCAACAAAATTGGATATTTTATGAATATCGGCAATCATTTGGATTTTTATTATGAGGCGATTTCAATGATGGCAAAAACTGTTAAACATATTAACCCTACATTAAAATTTAAAAAAATGGCGACATTAGGCACGTATAGCCCTCTATTATATACATTTTGAGTGGAAATTAAAAAAGTTTTTTTACCTCTATACTGTCATGGACAAGTTGTTTTTTTAAAGTCTATGGAACTTTGAATGAAAGGAACATTTGGTAAAAACCAAGACACGGCTCGGAGCATTTTTTTGCCGAATCAGTTAAAATTTCTTTCTAAATATTTCGAATTGGTGTGCTGGTGGCCTTAGAAAGAAATTTTTGGCAAAAAAATCAAAAAAGTGCTCTGAGCCGTGTCTTAGTTTTCACAAAATGTGCCTTCCATTCAAAGCTCAGCCAATTGTGATGTTTATTTGACTCCAAAAAGTATGGATATCACATGACCCGTTTTGAACTTCACACTTCGACATTTCCTGAGTTAAGGTCACTAACAGAAAAAAAAGAATCTGCTCTTAGACAAAATAAATAATTGACAGGCAACCAAACTTATACCTATCAAGGTCACATATATATCTAAAAATAACATTTAAAAAATCAAAAATTTTGAAGAACTTCTTTCATTTTTGCCGGCGGCTCTAGTAAATCATTCAAATTTACTATTTTACACAATTTTTATCAGCCAACTTTGAAACGTGTTAAAAAATGGCACTTTAACTTTACAAGTAAAACAAACCATACAAAATCTGATTAACCCCTTCCTTTAAATTAAACAATGAACAATTTATGAGCCCCCACCCCAAAAATATTTTTTCTGTTTTTTTTAGGTACCTACCTATATATTCTTTTAAAAAAAATTATGGTCATACTATTCATGGGCCCATATATCTCGTTCTTTTCTGACCTTTTTACCCAACGGTTAAAAGTTTTCGGTTAAGAATGACGTCGCGTTGCCGTCGGTCGTTCCAAAACTTCAGGCGAGGCTTGATTTTTGTTCGTCTTTAAAATGTTTTTAACTAAGTGGACCCTTAGGTAATCTGCCGAGGATCCCTATTCCCGAAAGTAAAAGACAAAATTCCTAAGATTTTGAGAAATTATGGTGCAGCGATTAAAGTCCCAGCAAACAGGAAAAACCCAAAATATCAATAGCAACCCTTCAAAACGGGAAAGAGCTATACCAGAACTGTTAGAAATATTCCTTTCCTCATTAATTAATGTTCAAGATATTTTTCGACCAAAAAGTTCTATGCAGAGTGCCCCCATTTTCAAAGTTATACAGGAAAAATCAACACTGAATATCGCATAAACGCGAAATGATAGAATAATGAAAATGTATTTTAAAATTTACTAGGAGCTTGCTTCATCATATTTTAAAAACTTTTTGGGACTTTTTACTTTATTTTTAGAGAAAAGAGGTCTTTCTAGAGCACTTTAAAATGACAGAATTCAACAATTAATATTTTCTCTTATACGTTAGCCCGGTCTGTAAGTTTAATGTTCTTTCGCGTATAAAAGGTGCGTTTTTGTCAATTAATTTTGGGAATAGGGGTCCATTGATCAAATTCTTACGTGCTAAGGGGCCCGATAAACATTTATAACTTCGGAAATTGGGGCACTATGCATTAAACTTTTTGGTGGCATATTCCAAACATTAGTTTCTGAAACGGAAACTATTTGTGCATAATATAGATTTACCGGAAGATGTTCAAAATTTATTATTAAAAGAGTGTGTGCTTTAGCAGCTAGCTTACTTGAAAAAACGGTTTTTTAGTATGTGTTCTCATTTTATTAAGTATTGTTTCATTTTATTAAGTATTAAAAACCGTGCCGCCATTGAATACAAAATGTTAATGATATTAAAATATTTTTGCAATAAAATAAAGAATTACTTTTACGAAAAATTTTATTGCAGCGTCTAGAATATAACACTTCCAATGAGTAAATCGGATGTGAGAAGCAAAAAGATTTTAATATTAGTCGATAGGTTCTACCATAAAGGAACACGGCATTTTACAATATTTGTACAATTTGTGCTGCAATGCGTAGCAACAATACAAAAAAAGCGTAAATATTGCACTGGCACAAAGTACTTTAATTAGAGTACTAAAATATTGCTTTATTTGTAATGGCACCGCAAAATGCAGCATCAAATATACAAAAATAGTAAAATGCCCTGTTCGAAATTTGTACTTCCTTTGTAGAGTGAATATTTTACATTTTTAGTAACCCGATGTTTGGTGGGTACTTTATGGTTCTACGGATGAGTGAATGAATGAATGAATGAATGCGACTCTCTTGACTTGGCCAGAGCCGGACACTCCAGCAGGACATGCAAGGACGATTCTTTGTCCTCCATGCACCATCGACACTCCGAGTCTTGGGCAATTCCCAGTGTCTCTAGGTGCTTGTTAAGGCAACAGTGTCTTGTTATATAGGAGCTCTGTTGCTAGTCTCACATCCTTTCTACCTAGGTGGAGCAAGAACTTCGTTTCTTTGGTGCTACGGATAAATCGTTTTTTTTTCGAAAATGATTTTTTTTTAATCACTGTGCGGTGTTTAATGCGATCATATTTGTCACGATCCACACACAGAGATTTTTTTCTTTTTGAAAGATCAACAATAGGTGGCAACACTAATGACATTTCGAGTGAGATCGTGCAGTGTTCAGAACATGGTGCGAACACCATATGTGAGGCTAGCCTTCCATTAGCAGATTTTCCGCGCGGATTTTAAGCTATGTTGAAGGTGCCAATAGTTCTGTCACTGTTTCACTCACAGACAAGGTCAAATTTCAAAATCCGCGCGGAAAAAAAGCTTATGGAAGTCCAGCCTTAGACAAGTGGCCGGTGGCTATGCGGAAACTGAATTCCAATACTCCAATCGAACTCAATCAGTTTCCTTGGGCCTACCAAATTGCGTGACCTTAGCGTTTCAGAATTCCGGCAGAATCTCGCTTATAAAGAAAAAAAAACATTACTTTTTTGTTATCAGATAATAGAATTTATAAAAATGTACAACCGTATCCAAAGGATTTTTCAAAATTTGGTGTATTTTTTTCAAAAAATTCAAAAATTGTTGTTACAGATTTCTGTAGTATCGACGAGGCTATTTTATTTTATTTGTGTGTATAGTGTTTATTTTAGGTCGGAAGAGCGAGTCCAGCAAAAAACTGTCTGGATACTATGGAATTCAAAAATAAACATTCCTGCCAAATTTCAATAGATTTCGTTTTCTCGTTTCCGATATTCTGCCCGGTAAAGATTGGCCCAAAAACAGCAAAGCAGTGTTGTCAAATCTATACCGTTTTTGTGGCCTTAACACCAAAAATACCGGGACGAGAGGCGGAGTTTGCGGTGTGACAAATTTCCACATAACCAAAGTTTGGATCTACAGTTTTAGCCAAATTATCTGGGGTTTTAGCCCTCCAAAATGTAAGCAAAAGATCCGCACAAAAATTTGAAAAATATGAAATAGTGAAGTAATAAATTTACTTGTAAGAAAACTGCAAACTTTCTCTCAAAGTGGCCTATGTCAAGTTTTTAATTTTTCATGCCGTGCAAATTTTTTTAAAATTGTTTGGGAGGGGTTTAATAGGTGTAGGGTTAGTGTGTACGAAACGAAAATACTTATTTTGAAAAGCAAGGGAGGATTCTCTGGCGGTTCTAGTCAAAATTTTTTATAAAATTACACTAAAATGCTATCTTTTACGCGTTTGAAAGGTGGTTGTCAAAAAAATTGAACACAATTTTAACAATAAATTTTTTTTTTTTTAATTTTGATGTCTTTCGTTTTTTGTTAAATATTTTTGAAAAAGTAGATTGGGTTAGATGCCAAGGATTCGGTGGTATATATAGATTTGATGCCAAAATTTTAACATATAATTTTAATTTATAACATATAATAAAAATGCCATTTCCTACAAGTTTTAAATACTGTTGATAAAAATTGCTTAAAATTAAACTAAAATTTGAACTGTTAATGACGTCATAGCGCCGCAGGCAAACTTTTCACACGTCACAAACTGGAGTAAAGGGTCCCCCTTGCATAATTTAATTTATTGTAAATTGTGTTGGACCCCCTGGGAGAGGCGGTTTAACCCGAAAGTCCCCTTATGGGGTGGGATTTATAAGTATGTAACGCTTAATGCATTTTTCGGAAAGCACATGAAATCAGGTTTCAAGCAAGACATAAACAAGGATTGTAATGAGTAAATAAAATAAAACAAATCTTCTGAATTCCCTTTCTCCTGGTTAATATGTTGCTTGATATGGTTTTCGTCCTGTTACTTTTTTTAATTTCCCGCCCTATTTCCTGACTATTTCCCTCAATAAAATTATCGGAAATGATCGATTTATCATCATTCCCCATAGAAATGATTATTTGATCAAGATTGGTCTTATGCCGCTTTCAATTAACAAAATGTTGTTACAGTTGCGGTCGCGGCTTTCCCAAAAGGGAGGGGCGTGAGGTCAAAATTTTGTAAAAGCAAAGAAAAAGTTTTTTCTTGAGCGAATAGGGCGCCGTAGGCAAATTTTTTTGAAAATATCAAAAATGTTGCTGTTTTTATGAAAAAAGGGGGGTTGCCCCCCCCGCCACTGGTTGTTAAGATTTAAATTGTTTGTTGAATCTATACTGGTCGTAATTATTGCCACGGGGGACTGATACATATATGGGTCATAACTATTGGTCGTTTTATGTCACATGCATAGACTTAATATTAAGTCTAGCTGTTATAGGCCTCAGAGCATTGATTTTAATCTAGGCCTGCATATGACGCTATGCTACTGTTGACTCCATTATTAAGCAGTGACATTGTGTTTGTGCCTCTACAAACAGAGATAGTAACTTTAATATAGAGCTTCTCCATTCTGAATTTGACGTCATATAGGTATTATACAGGGTTGGCCATTTAAAAGGGTTCACCTGGATTTTTTCAGAAACTGTTAAGCATTGGAGAAAATGCTGAAACACGTCGATTTTGTTTGTAAGGGGGAGACTTTTTGGCTAATAAATATCTCAAAAACGGAGAGAGGAGGAGACCTTCAGAACAAGGTATCACTCGACCCAGTTTCCCTATTCAAAATATAGGGGTAAAGTTTACCCCTCAATAAACCCGCTATAAAAATTTCAAGATCCAAAAAGTCTCCCCCCTACAAACAAAATCGATGTGTTTCAGCATTTTCTCCATTTCTTTACAGTTTTTGAAAAAATCCAGGTGAACCCTTTTAAATGGCAAACCCTGTATATATTACGAGGTGTCTCAAAAATTTACGAAACCTGACGCAATCAACTTCAGTAATATTCTTGATATATTTCAGTTTAAAATCAAATTGCTCTTTAGTAAAAAACCGCTTTGCTGAGAAATTTTTAGCTGGTGTAGAATATTTTTTCGCTGCGACTAAAAAATCTATTTTCTATTACTGCAAAAAAAGTTTTGCTGTTCGGGTTTCCTAGTGCTTTTCAACGGAAACATCCGACCGACATACATACATTATATATGTGGCCCCTAGGGGGCAACAGGGGCCAAAATGTGTTTTTAAACTATCAGCCAATGTCAACACAAATGAACCACCAGGGCCGCGACCATTTCTCAATTTGAAATGCCCCCAACTTTGCCTCAGCCCCTAAGGGCTGTAAGGGGGCAAGATCTAATTTTCACCATTTTCATATTTCAGAAAACACTCCATATGTATAAATATAAGAACCTTAAACCCCAGGGGCGACCTCTAAATAGGGGCTAAAAATTTTAAATCTCGAACAACTTGTTCAAAATTTGGTATACCAAATTTAAGAAGTGCAAAATTTTTTGGCAATTACCAGTTTGAAATTGATTCAAAACACTTACATTTTAAGACCCTATTTTTTATATACAAGTTTGCCCCAGCCCCCATGGGCTGTACGGGGGTAAGATTTTTACCATTTTTATATTCCAGAAAACTACTCAATATGGACATCTAAACCTCATCAGAAAGTCGCATATGGAGTGTTTTCTGGAATATGAAAATGTTGAAAATTAGATCCCGCCCCCTTACAGCCCCTCTGGGCTGGGTCAAAGTTGGGGTATTCAAAATTGAGGAATGGTTCACTGCGGCCCTAGTGGTGCATTTTTGATGATATAGGGTGAAAGATAAGTGAAATATAATTTTTTAATTAAAATCGACAAAATTTTTAGCCCCTCGCCTAGAAAACTATTTTTATTTTTTATCTTTTAAAAAAATTACCATTGCCATCGCTTAAAAAACGATAAAAGTATTGATTAAACAAGTTTTTAGGATACAAAATGATGACAGATTACGCTCGACCGATACGTTTTGTCTCAAGCAGCTAGAATAAGCTACTTTTTTACATTATCTTTACGTAGACGTGGAGTGAACAAATTTAAAACAAGCTAAAAGTACTTGGTGCCGGGGATTATCAATAAATTAATAAACTGGTCAAATTGTCGTTATTGCGTGGAGTGTTAAAAAGTCTATAATGCTATTCTACATTCCAACTTCTTGCCGTTGCCTTATATTTTTTCTCTTTGTCGAAAATAGTGAGAGCCAGGTGCTCAATACGATAAAGAGGAAGACAGAAGGCAGCTGATTTCATTTCATTTCACACTGGACAAATCATCTACAACAACAATCACCCCCCCCCAATTTGCTCCAGAAAAAAGTAGACAACAACAAAAAAGATGCTGGTGGTAATAACCCTGAAGAAGAAAAAACCAGAAATTGCAGAAAGTTCCTTTAAATACATTCTAGAATCCCTCCACAATATTTTTGGACAGTTTGACCTTCAATCTGTCAGACCAAGAATATGCAAATGCATGACGAACTTACCGCGAAAACAATTAAAAATACATAACAGTATTATAGAGTTTCTATTTATAAACAAGTTTTAGATAAAATCAATTCGGACATAAAAAAGTATTTTTGACCTGAACATATTCATACCAAGTTTAACATGAAGCCAAAATCAAGGCAAAATTAACTAAAGTCGTTTCTAAATACTATAAACTGTTTTATTAATCCAAAACACAAATTCTTGAACTTTTATAGGGAGAAGTCAGTTTTTGAAAACAATATTGGTTAGAAGTAGGCAAAAGCTTAAATCAAAACATACCTGATAACATTTTTGAGGCAATGAACAAGTGTGGCAATATTTTTCCGTTGATTAGAACATTCTTGGATGTTTGCCAGTAAGTAATGCCTCGTCAGAAAGAAGCTTCTCATGCCTCAGAAGATTGAAAACATAAGTACTTAAAAATACTATGACGGAAATTCGTCTGACGGGCTTAGCGTTGCTGATACATATTGAAATTGACATTGAGCGAGTCATTGACCGGTTTGCCCAAAAAATTGGAAATGATTGTTTTTTTGAGATCTTATGTTTGAGATATGTGATATAAAAGGTAATATTTCAACAAAAAGCTTTTTAGACCTCAAAAAAAAAGTATTTAGCTATTAGGTTTTGTTTGTGGTTTGTTTGTTATCTATGTTTTTTATAACTGAAAAAATTATACGCAGTTACTCAAGCGCGGATTTCAGTAGTTAACCCCCCTATCCTGGCTTTAAATTTTTTATAAAAACATTTAGAAAATCAAAAGTAGGGTATAAATTGCGGCGTTTAACACCTTTGATATTTACGTTATTAATTTAATTGAAACGCTTTGAAACCATTGATATATTTACAATTTTAGTTTAATTTCAAATCAAAAAACGCATTTTTTAGAGCAATTTTCTTAAAAATTTTCGCCAGCGGCGCTATAATACCGTTGATATTTACAATTTTATATAGTTCATTTCGATTGAAAAATTACAGTTTTAATGTAATTTTCTCAAAAATTTTCTTAAACATTTTTTTAAATAAAAAGTGTATTAAATAAACGACTTTAAATCTGAGTACCCCCCCCTAGATTTGAAACCAAATACTCGCTTGTAGTTACTAAGTTTTGTTTGCTGTATATTGATATGTTCCTCATAAAAGCTATGCTTTTATTCTATTTTTTTCGTATCAAAACCGCCCCCCCCCCTTTTCAAATGGCTGGGACCGCCACTGTCTACAAGGAACAGGTTTGCAATAATAGCAAAAAAACTTGCTAAAATAGCAAAACACTTTGTTAAAACAAAAAAGTATTTTTGCTAAACATCAAAAGAAATTTTCATACAATCTGGGAAGCAAGACAACTCTAGAAGTTGAAATGGAGCAATTTATTAGATATTTTAGAGAAAAGACTCAAAAAAAGGCCAATAAATTCCAACTTTAAAAGTAAACAACACAAAAGAAAAGGTAAACGAGAAGGTAGGGTTATACGTCGAGTCGACCAGAGATCAAATTTACCCAGGGAATATAAATTTACCTAATCTTTATGCCTCTAAGAGTGGTCTATCCGCTTGTTCAAAATTTGCCACTTTTTCTGTTCTATTTTCCCTGGTTGTTAAGAACGGACATGCATTTGAGTGTCAGTATGGCAGCCTCCTTGTAGGAGTGATTTTTCGCTGTTGACAGCACGAACTTTCAAGGGCGTCGATAATTTTTTATTTTTTTGGGGGGGGGGGTAACAAATTAACAAGATAAATTTTTAAAACACTTTTATTGTTTGTATGCCTTTGCCCATTGGCATATTGAGGAAAAGAATTATAAGGTAACAAAAATGAGTTAATATTTAATGAAAATAAACATAATTCTTGTATTCTTCCTAAAGTAACCTTTTTTAAAAAAGCTTTGAACTAGAAAATAATATATATTTTTACATGAGGATAAAATGTATATTTTTATATATGAGGAAAAGTGATATAGCACATAAATTTTGCGCTACTGAGTTGTATCAGTATTTTCCTTCCTAGGTGTATAATATTATTCATTAAATAAGTTGTATAAGTCAAATTTGAGTAGCAAGTAAAATTGTTATTAAAATTTAACTTATACCACTTATTTAGTGAATATCGAGGTGAATATATCATACACCTAGGAACGAAAATACTAGATTAACTTAGTAATACAATTTTTTTCAGTTATACCACTTTTCCTCTGAACGGCTCATATAAATAAGTTGTACAACCAAACAATAACATACGAACATCTTAATACTAATCAAACTATAAAATCAGAATGTCTTTTTTTCATTTTTGCAAAGTTATCTAAAACTTTTTCAATATTTATTTCTAAATCCCTATGTATGTGTATAAAATTGGTGATAACACACTTTTGTTTTCTTTCGTCAAGTGTAGGCGAAAAACTTTTTTTTTGTCAAAAGTCTATCTTGGGGGGGGGGTAATTACCCCCATTACCTCCCCCCTACAGGGTTTTTACCTACGTGGTTTAAAGCACGGATCACCTTTCGGTACTCTGTGGTTTAACTTTAACTGTTTTTAGCATTTAAAATTTACGCGGGGACCTCGAAGCAACAAGTTTTTACATTCTAGTTAATTGATTTTTTATCCACGATACGAAGAATTTTCAATAAATTTCTGTTTCATACTTTATGTTACTTACGTAATCCAAAGCTCCTGTTGCATGCACTTTAGACCCCTTTTTCTCCCCTTTGTTTAAACTTTAAATCACAAGGGCCGCGCATTTCAGCACTCCGGAAGGACATTAGGTATTATATTTTATTTTAATAACATGCCCATCCAAGCCTATATGCTCTCTGACATGTTCTTGTTTAACCATATAAAACTTACAAACTACCGGAAGAGAGAAAAAATGGCAATGCGCTGTGACAAAATTACACGAACAAACGAATAAATCGTTAAAATAATAAATTAATGCACTTTTTTTAGTCAACTATAATTTATTTTACAGCAGAATCTAGCAAGCCCAGACTACGCTATCTTGATGACGGTGTTTTTTTTTATGGTGGATGATGTGATTTTTAAGCACACTCTCTACTCTAACACTACTGTTTTGCTACACGGAGTTGAGTATTGAGGTCGACAAACTCCGGAAGTTGGAGCGAGAAAGTTGAAGTAGTGCGCGGGCGCACTGAACTAAATAAATTCGTTCGTGAATTCAGAGGGTAAGGCCACTGACTCGTTGGCCCCGTTTCTCGTATGTATGGAGGAAAGTTTGAGTTCCTTCGAGGGTTGTTTTAGCGGGCTTAAGCAACGCCGCGCTGTCTAGTGGGGTATAATATTTTCGATGGTTTTTTTGTGGTAAATGACCTAGATTTAATGTTTATGTTGGACGAAAGGGCGAAAATTCCTTAAATTTTAAAAGGCTTTAGATGTTCGAGGATTTAACAGGATTTAGCCATATAATGTTGGATTGGGAACATTGTTAGCCAATGTTTTTTGGGTTTAAATTGGTCCCAGTCTGTATTAACTGGTCGTATAATTGGTTGGAACTTTTGACGTGTGACGTTTTTTGCAGAAAAATAATAAATTTTCTTTCTTTGTCTTTTCAAAAAATTAAATGTAAAAATCGGGTCAAAAATAAGCTGTTAGAAAACAAAAACGTTTCAACATTTTTGGGTATTATAAACTTGCTCTAAAGTCAAGGTGGGTGGTCTAAATTCCAGGGGATTGAGGGGTTTTCAATATTTTTAAGGGGGATAGCAAAAAACTAATATAAAAATGGTGAAAACCGCATATAATTTTTGGAATTTGGCCTTTAACTTTTTTTTAACGTAAATTTCTTTTTTTGGTGTAAATTACTTTTTTATATGGATAGTTTAAAGTAAAATTTATATTGCATTTTATTATACGTTTATACGCACCTAAAAGCGCTTTTATATAGGGATGGTTTTAAATAAAATCGCTTTCTCCGAGGGTTTATAAATCCTTCATTAAATGTCATTAAATATGTCATTTTAGAGAAAAAACAAATAAAATAACTTAGTTAACAACAGATTTATCGAAAAACCACCGTTGAGTATTGCTGTAGGTTGGCAGAAATGCGCTAAAGCGTTTTTAAAGTGTTTATACACTGAAAAAAATATCGTACATAGTATTAATAACAGGCGTTTATTAACTTTTAATAGATAATTGTACATCAATAACACGTAACTGTTACAAAAATAATGAATTAATTAATTAATAAACGAAAGTTACGCAATCAATGAAAAATGTTTCTTGACATTTTATAGAGAGTTGTTATTAATAGTATGTACAGGTTATGGAGATAATAAAAGAGCATATGAAATAAATAAAACATGTTGATGATTTTAATCAATGCCTTAAATAAATTTAAAAGTTGTTATGGAAAGTATGTACAAGTTTATGAAAATTATGAACCGGGCATACAAAATACATAAACATGGTTATGAAATTTATGTACGTATCAGTCTTTTACTAAATTCATTTTTAGGTGTAACTAAAAGCTATTGATTTCATAACACCCTTCACAAAAATCATTCTTATATTGTAACTACTTTTTTTTGAAACTGTGTCTTGTAGCAGTAAAACCAATAACTCGTTTTGGCTATAAAATTTATGTAAACTTGATTATGATATTGATAAAACTTTACATCGGAGCAAAAATCATATACAAAATACGTTGGCTCAATGTATTTTTTTTAGGAAACGGTGCCTTTTTTGGTTCAGTATAACCACCCTAAAATGAGTTTTTAAGCGAAAAACCGCTTTCTTAAATCGCTTTAAAATAAAATCGATTTAGTGCTGAAATCGGTTTTAGTGGTGTTTATACGACAACATTTTTAAACCGTCTTTGTATAAAAGCGCTTTAAGAAGCCCGTATAAACAAAGTAACGAATATGGATTTTTCTTATGGAATGGCCTATATTTTTTACTTGATTTTTGAAATTTCATGATCACTTTTTTGTTTTTTTCTTTTAATTTTATTGTCCATTTTTGTAAAGGGTATACTATAAAAATAAATAAGTAAATAGTAAAAAAAACTAAACAAAATAAAAATAGGTAGATATTAAAAAAGACCAAAAAATAAAATATCCTGTCCAATCAAGTAAATACATTTTAAAGGAAATTTTATGCTGACTTTAGAAATCGAATAAGAAAAATAGCAACTTAGTGTTATATCTCAAAAACTAAAGTTACAGATAAAATCCATTTTAACAAATAAATTCTGACTTAAGGTCGTAGTTACAATCTGGGGAATTGTTTTTAGCAGCACTGTACGGAAAATCCATTTAACTATGTGACCTGATTTTTTTGCAAAATTTTACGTCATTGAATTTCTTTTCTATGGCAACGCGGAGACTTTATTTATGGTTATCCACAGTGGGACACCAGAGATTTTTTAGTACCGGGTCAAAAATTTGGGGTTAGGTTACTTATTTTGACTTTTCGCGTTCTGCGCCGCTAAAAAACCAAGTAAAATACTAAAATAAAAGAAAATCATTTATTGCAGAATTACCTGCTAAAGAAACGCTACCCAACTACGTATTAAAGTAACTGGGTGTAATATTTAAGATTGCATTTACAGGTGCATTTATAATTGAATTGGAAACACTCCCGCTAGCTGATACCGACAACAGGTTAACTTAAAAGGGTATACCCTTAAAAGCATGCAGATTTGAAAATCGGCTACTGGCGCTAGACGAAATAATCGTATTCTATTTTAAACAGGAGCGTCAACGACTAGCAAGAGTCTTTCCAACCTCTAAATGGAGCTTTACTGACCTGTTTTGTTAGTACTCAAGTATTCGTGTGTTTTTGAAACTGAGGTTCTAAAATCTATCCTTTGCTCTCCAAGATTTACTAGTACACTACTTGCACATAATTATGCCGCAATAATTTAAATTAAAAAAAATGGTTGAATCAAAATAAAAACAAAATTATATGGGGTTATGGGCGCCGAATGTTTCTATGCGAATTCCTAGTAATCTCAGCGAGCCAGTAAAGTTCTCTTGGTTCTTTGATAGACTCGGGGTAATGCGCACGCTGCGCTAGCTAGCTTTTTCGGCGGGCGACCGCACACGCGGAGTGGGTTCATATTTGTTTTAGAACAACGTTTTTGAAAACATATTTTTGAAAGATAAACATAACCTCGAATGGTTTTCGGTTAGAAAACGTAAAAATACTCTTCTGTCCCACTGCGTCCCGATTTAAAGTTTATTGACAAAACACCTGCAGTTACCATGAAATCGTATAAATTTTGCGATCTATCGGCCAACACTTAAACTGCGTGGTCTCCCAAATTCAATGAAGTGTGATTGATTGATCACTTTTCTTTTCCGGAGTGCACAGGCTTTTAGAAAAAAGGAAACTTCGTTTTTATTTTCGCTAAAGCTAGGAAATATAAAAAGGAGTATTTCTCTATTTTTTTTTGTAAATCGGGTTTGTTCTAAACCACAATTTTGAGGCTTTTGGGATAGATGACAGCACCAGAGCTTTTATTTTGAAGAAAAAATAATTCATAATTTTGAAAAATTCTTCAGATATTTTTGTTAAGCATTTAAAAATGATCACCCCTGCAAAATTTCAGCTCATTCTGATGTTTAGTTTTCCCTGTGCACTATGGCAAAAGATTAAGAAATTAAAGAACAAGGCGTTGTGAGTTGTACTTTTTTTTACTTAAAATCTGGGGAGAAACTATAGCCTTCAGAACAGATTTATCGGAAAAAAGCGTTTTTAAAGTGTTTATAACGACCCTAAAATGAGTTTTTATGCGAGAAACCGCTTTCTTAAATCGCTTTAAAATAAAATCGATTTAATGCTGATATCGGTTTTAGTGGTGTTTATACGACAACATTTTCAAACCGTCCTTGTATAAAAGCGCTTTAAGAGACCCGTATAAACAAAGTTACTAAGATTGAAATTTCTTAATCACTTTTTATTTTTTTTATATTTTATTATCGTTTTTTGTAAAGGGTATACTATAAAAATAAATAAATAAGAAAATAATAAAAAGAAATAAACAGAATAAAAATAGTTATTAAAAAAGAACAAAAAATAAAATATCATGTCCAATCAAGTAAAAAATTTTTATGCTGACTGTAAAAATCGAATAAAGAAAATACCAACCTAGTGGTATATCTCAAAAACTAAAGCTACAGATAAAATCCAGTTTAACAAATAAATTCTGACTTAAATCATCTATAAAAACGCAATTTACGTCAATAACCATTATTAATTTCTAAAAAATTAGTTTTAGATTAGATTCCTTAGAAAATACACAAAACCCCCCAGTCCCTCGAATTTGGATTACCCTGTATAGATAAATTTTCCCACTTCTACAAGAAAAAATGAATTGATAAAATGTACTTTTAACGAAAACAAAATCGACGTGTTACGGGATTTTTCAAAAATCAAATTCTAATTTCGTAAAAAAAAACACGTTTTTTGCAACGGTCGGATTTTTTGCAACGGATTTTCTAAAGACGTTATTAAAGAGAACTGTAAAACAAGATATCATTTAACCCACTTTCCCTTTTTAAAATATAGAGATAAAGGTTACCCCTCGAAGGCGGGCGTGCAACAAAAATTTTTAAATAGCCAAAACGTGTCACCTCTCTGCCAAAAAAATTTTGCAATAGTTTATGAGTTATTATGTCTTTAATTTTGCTAAGAATTTATGTGGTTTCATATGTGTGTTTTTTATCTGATCCTATATTCAGACACACTTATGAATATTTATAAAATTTGATAAGTGCAGACATTTTGTTTACATATTTTAAGGTTTTTTAAAAGCAGCATATTCTAAGAGGTTTTATTATCAAACCAACACATCAACTTTTATGGGTTTCTATAATTACGTTTTCTTTTATATTGTGTTTGTGTTTTCTGAGAGTTTATAGTCAAAATAACTCATATAATTTTTTATGTTTCTATGATTACACCCTTGTTCTTTTATAAAGTTTTTTAGAGAAATAGTTTGTAAAAAAAAAACGTTTTTCATGAGATTTCGGGATATTTTATGATCAGACCAACTTATAAAATTTGACAGATTTTTATGAACATTAATAATTTTCTATAATCAAATTTTTTTATAATTCTTTAAATAGATTTTATAGCCAGACAAACTTACAACATTTTATAGATTTTTATGTGTCCACCCTGCCAAAAAAACCTCATTAAATCTCGTAAAAACACACCTGATTTTTATCAGTTTTTATAAGCTTTTGTAATTTATGAGTTATTTCTTTGATTTTGGTGAGATTTTCTACCGTTTATAGCACAAACGTTTTATTTTCAGTTTTCAGTTTCAGGACAGTTTTCTAAAAGATTTATAATCAAACAGACTCATTGAACTTAATAGATTTCTATAATTATACCCGTTTTTATAATGTATTATGGCTTTGTATAAGCACATTTTCTATGAGACTTGGGAGATTTTATAATCAGACAGACTGATAAAATTTTGAAGGTTTCTATGAACATCTTGTTTATTTAATAGGTTGGTAAAAACGCAAGTTTTTATAGGTCTTCCTATAGATTCTATAGTCAGACAAACCCAAAAAGTTTTGTATGATATTATGTGTCCATCTTTAAAAAATATGCTATGGGTTTGAATATATCCACAATTTTTATGGGTTTTCCAGGGCATTTTATAATCTAACAGGTTCATAATATTTTATAGGTTTCTATTATAAATCTGCCATTCTGACAAATCTCATAAATACTCCGTTTTTTCCGACCTCCTGAAAACTAATTAAAAAAGATATACTTAGTATAGGTACTTCCTTACTTTAATTTATTATTTAAATATTATAAACAAAGCCTCACAAAATCTCATAGAAACTTATCAAAGTAATAATATTTTACCTGCCCTAACCTATATGCCCTTTGAAACGTCGCCCACCTGAAATTATAAAATCTTATCAAAAAAACCATAATCATCTGTCGTAAATACTTTTACAACAAATAAATAGTTTTTGTCTTATAAAATCTTGTGGGATTTTATAAACAATGCTCCAAACAATCTCATAGAAATTTATCAAAGTAACATCTCTCCCACAGCTCCTGGCGACCAAAGGGATTTTCGATTTAAGAATTGGTCCTGGTTCTGTTTGACATTATTTTGACATAAATTTTGACAGTGGTTCTAAAATAATGACGTCATTTAAAATATTATATCTTTGATTTTACCCAAAAAAAAAACCTATAATTTTGCCAATTTTAGGGGTTAGCAAAAAAACAAATCAACCTCCCAGGCCGGTTCTAAAATTTCATAACCGGGTTGCAACTGTGACGTCATTGTTTTAAAACGAAAGGACCGGTTCCAGTTCTGGTTCAACCAGAACCAGGACCAATTGTAAATAGAAAATCTTTAAATTAAGTACTTATACGAGAACAATTTTGTATTAGATATGTCGTAGTTTATAGTTTAAATTAGGTTATAGTTATTTGGGGTGTATTAATCTCCATTACATTACTTCTTCTACTATTACTACTACTACAACTGCTAAAGTTGTGCCGTCATTTTTTACATGAGGAATTGAGAAATTGTCGTGTTAAAAATATTGTAAACTTTTATAAGCCAACTGGCTGGTGAAATATGATTAAATCCTATGCGGGATTTGTGTTTCACTTTTTCTAGTCAAAAATTATAAAATATCATAAATTTATGTGAGCATAGATCATGAAAACTTATAATTTTTATGTGGTATTTTTTATGATCTTTTATGAGGTTTTTTTGGCAGGGCTTGAATAAAAAATCGACGTGTTCGAGGATTTTTCTAAAAATCAGACTTTAAATACGTGAAACAGCCCCTGTTTCATTTTCGTTGTGTATGTTTTCAATAGACTAAAAATAGGCGTAACGTTCCTCCATTCCTCAATAAATGTTTTCTTAATATGCCACCAATTTAAAAAGTTGTTTAATGAAGTGTTATTCAACAGTTTTCATATGGAAGTTTATTTGGTTTATACCTATTCTTAGTTCTTTTAATTTTTGGTTTGAATCCCGAAAGCTCAATATGTAAATAGGTGATGATGGACATAATGTTTTAATTTTTATACGGAAAATAACTTGTATTAGAAGTGAGAAACAAAGTGTTGAAAAAATAAATGGATGTTTGTTTAAAATTATGCAATAGAATAATTAAATTTTGCTTCTATAATTGAAGTAGAATTAAACCTGCATTACCTAAATTAAAATGTAATTTTCTGGTAAATGAGATTACCCATTTTATCCAATTAGCTGGTATTATCATCTGTTGATGAAAATGTGAAAAACGTAGAAAATATCCCTATAACGTAAATGGAAAACGCGACAAAATGGGTCATAGAGAACGTCACAATTACTTTGTTTATATGGGCCTCTTAAAGCGCTTTGTAATTTAAGGACCTGTTGAAAACACTCTAAAACCGTTTTAGGCACTAAATCGATTTTGTTTTAAAGCGATTTAAGAAAGCAGATTATCCACCTTAAAACCGTAAGAAATACTTAACCCTACTTTTAAATAAAAATCGTTTGTTAATTTCTGTTTTATTTGCGTGTTTTTACAGAATGAAATATAACACGTTGACTGTCCTCATAAGAATTTTTTTCCGACTTCAGACATCCAAGTAGTTTTTTAATTGCTTCATTTTGTTTAGTTAATAGGGACTTATTGGACGTTACTCTATAAGTTTTTACCATAATAAGGGAAAACCGTATTTTATTTAGGTTGAACCTTAACCATACTTTAAAAAATGTGTTATTGGAAGTCGCATTACTTTTCCTTATTCCTAACCTAAAACTTCTAACCTTGTAGAGATCTTCCCTGATAAATTTTCGCAAAAGAATTATATCGTAAGTGGAGCTGAACCTCAACCTTGTAGGTTTCTCCAATTTATTCATTTTTTCACATAAATTTTAAAAATCCACAAGACTGTTTTTGTTTATAAACAAAAAACAAAAAATGCAAAGAATATTAAAAAGTCGAGTCGAAAAGCGAACCAACCATCACTATTATGCGCGCTAATTGAGGTTATGTTTAAAGATAAGGGACGTACGGTAACTGTACCGAATTAAGGGAACACCGTATTTTATTACGGTTCCCTTAATAAAAACGCGCGTCACGCGCATGCTCAGATGTCAAATGTCAATTTTCCTTAATAAGGGAACGCGAAAATGTATGCCCAATAACAGCCTAATAATTTTTCTTTGTCATATTAGACATATTTACAATTGATACCAAGTCAAATTAATTATTCAACCTTTATGTCCATTTGCACGGCAGAGTTAAAACCAGATTAAAATTTAAGATGCCGATTTTCATTTGCACCGTATTTTAAAACCGGACTTAAGGGTCGTTAAACCCGGTTTGGTTAACACCTCATTCGGCAAGGCTTAAAAATTCTTAAATCCAGATTTAGCATAAAACTTGTTTCCTATTGCTCAGATTTGAAAATGTCAAATTAAATCAGCTGTTGTTTTGTTTTCATTTTTTTTTTTTGAGTGCATTGGTGAAGATAATGAATTGTAAAATAGAAGGGCTCAACGATCTGTCACGATCATGTGTTGTGGAGGGCAAACAAACGATTTTCCAAAAGACGCAACGTTAGAGTCCAGTTAAGAAGTAAATGGGCCAGCACAGGAATGTGCGTAGAAACCCATTTTCGTCTGAAGCCCGCCCACTTAGCTCGCGATTGGTTTGCCGTATGGAGTAGGCGTAGTAGACGCTCTAATCTGTTTATTGCACTTTGTGTCTTGTTGTCTCTGTGTTTTTCCAGTTATTGTTTTATTGTTATAAAATTTTCAATATGGCTAAAAACTAGAGAAAATTTTAAGAAAAAATGAGACATTTTTTCAAAAAAATTTTCGAGTAGAATACCTTTTAAATTCATTAAAATGAATTGGAAAGTCCCTAATTTTTACAAAAAATGTGAAATAGCGAAATTTTTTCTTAAAACTTGAAATGTAAAAAAATTAATGACTCCAATAAATGTAAATTAATTTTATACAACGTATATTTGAAGCAAAAGAAGTTATTATATTTCTGCAAAAAGGAGGAAAGATCAAAAATTAAACAAGTTATTATTCATTTGAGAACTCAATAAAACATGAACTAACCCAATTCAGTATTGAAATGTATAGTATTTAAATAAATAATTTGAGAACTTAACAACACATCAACTAACCAAATTCAAAATATATAGTATGTAAATAAATAATTTGAGAACTCAACAACATATCAACTAACCAAATTAAAAATAACGGCTTGCAGTAGTAGTAGTAAGGGGCGGCCCGCAGGCCTGGTAATTAGGCCTCTTCATGGGCCCTTTCTGCCATACCCCGTCCCGCAACCTTATCCTCCCACTCCTCCTGCCTTCCTTACGAAGGTCAGCACGACAGTCTATCTTAGAGTGTAGCTCCTCCTCTTCTATTGTGGGGGCACCCCACGTCTGCTGCCTCAATTTGGTGTACCCGTCACACTCTCCTATCACGTGCACCGCTGATTCCTCAATTCTTCAACTTATTCATTTATTTTAAATGGCAGTAACGATACGTACGCCCCTGCCACAGAGTTCCGCCATGCCTCAAACACAGACAACAAGCGAACGCCGAACTCTAATTTCAAGGCAGTAGCTAAAGTTACGACAGTCGTATCTAGAGTTACGAGAGTCTTTTTGGGTTTGGGTTGCTTTTTCTGTGTTGTGTAGGGTTTACTGGGGATGTATTGTGTTGGGTGGGGTTGGTTTTCTTGTGAAAATGTAAAAAACGGGCTTTTCGGGTCGTAATTTTAGCCTCGGTATAATTTAAAGTGATTTTTCTATTGGTGAAAACGCTTTTTTATTGTAGTTTGTTCGTTTTGAAAACTGGATAAAAGCAGTTTGTTCGCTGATTTTTGAAAGACAGTAAAAAATCCGGTTAAAAAAAAAATCCATAGTATATAAGTACGTAGCCTTAGGAATAGATTGTAGTTTTCACCTGAAGACGATGAGAGATTGTACTGATCGAAACGTCGTGTATAAATAAAATATAGACAATGGAAGTCCGAAACACAGAGTTAATTTAAAAAAAAAGATATTTGCGTGTGTGTTGATCTGTGTTTTGTTTTTATTGATTTTTTGGATTTTTTTAATTTTTTAAGGATTTAAGGATAATATAATACGAAAAGTAGTTTGTTGCAAATGTAAATGAAATATATGGGCTTTCAGTTGAGGCGAATAATCATGCATCCAGTGTTGATAGAGTGTCTGCGTCTTAAAGCTAAATCTGACCTGGTGCAAACAAATTTTCTTAAATCCGGATTCAAAATTAAATTAGGATTAAGCCAAATCTAGATTTAAAAAATTTGCGCTGCAATTAGACATTAATATCCAAAGCCAGGCTGTCACGCCCAAAAAATACAGTTATTTGTTCATTTAAATGAGATACAAGTAAAAATTTTTAGTTACCTTAGTTGCCATAACTAAGAAATACAATAAAATTAACATAAAGTACAAAAACTAGTCATTTGTGCGACGGCCGCTCTGATGGACGAGAAAACGACGCCACACCGTTGTTATTAACTAGAGTAAATTTGACAAACTTCTAAAAATGTTTTTTTTACTGGAATATCGTGGGCCAATGCAACGAACGACGAATCAATGACGCCAAAACGTTGATAATTAGGGACTTATTGGGCGTTAATCTATAAGGTTTTACCATAATAAGGGAAAACCGTATTTATTTAGGTTGAACCTTAACCATACTTTTAAAAAAAAGTGTTATTGGAAGTCGCATTACTGTTTCTTATTCCTAACCTAAAATTTCTTTCTGTGTTTCTTTTCTGTAGGGATTTTCCCTGATAAATTCTCGCAAAAGAATTATATCCTCAGTGTAGCTGAACCTCAACCTTGTAGGTGTCTCCATTTTATTCATTTTTTCACATAAATTTTAAAAATCCACAAGACTGTTTTTTTTAAAAAGTCGTGTCGAAAAACAAACCAACCATCACTATTATCCGTGCTAATTGACGTTATGTTTGAAGATAAGGGACGTACAGTAACTGTACCGAATTAAGGGAACACCGTATTTTATTACGGTTCCTTTAATAAAAACGCAGTTCACGCGCATGCTCAGATGTCAAATGTCAATTTTTCTTAATAGGGGAACGCGAAAATTTACGCTCAATATGTCCCTAATAACTAGAGTTAATTTCTCTTTACGAGACAATAGTGGCTAAATAATTAATGAAGTTGCGGCCAATTTCAAAATATAACTGTGTCTGACAACTATAGAGGGCACCTTTTTAGTCGCAAAACGGTTAGGTTTACAGTAAACCAAGATATTATTATTGGCGCCATACTGTTTTCTTTTCCTGATTGTGCCGCGCGCCGCTACGCCATTTGTGTAAATCGTTAAAAAAATCTTGTTTTTTTGCAGTACAAAGTCAGCAGGGCAAAGATTTTATGATTGGAAAAATTATTGCTAATTAAGTGCTAATTAAATGCCAAGTCACAAAATTTTGTGCGCTTGTAGTTTCCGAGATATGCCTGCACTACTAGCTACCCGTTAAAGATAGCAATGCACTATGCTAGAATGGTCCAGAAAAGTAGTAGAGTGGTATGAGTGATCCAGAAAATTAAATGCTAACTCAATGCTGCCATTTCAATAAGAATATTCTATTATTTTTTACTTTTTTCTGCATATTTTTTAAAATTAACTTAGTGCACTCTTTAACGGGTAGCTAGCAGTACAGGCCATATCTAGGAAACTACAAGAGCACAAAATTTGGTTAGTTGGCATTTAATTAAGACCAACTCAGTGGCGGTCCCAGTCATTTGAAAAGGGGGGGGGTGGTTGCGATGCGAAAAAAAATGGCTTCATAGCTTTTATGAGGAACATATCAATATATGCAAACAAAACTTAGTAACTACAAGCGAGGATTTGTTCTCAAATCTAGAGGGGGTTTACTCAGATTTAAAGTCGTTTATTTCATACACTTTTTATTTTAAAAAATGTTTAAGAAAATTTTTGAGAAAATTACATTAAAACTGTAATTTTTGAGTCGAAATAAACTATATAAAATCGTAAATATCAACGGTATTATAGCGCCGCTGGCGAAAATTTTTAAGAAAATTACTCTAAAAAATGCGTTTTTTTATTTGAAATTAAACTAAAATTGTAAATATATCAATGGTTTCAAAGCGTAGCAGGCGAAAATTTTTAAACTTAAACTAATACCGTAAATATCAAAGGTGTTATAGCGCCGCAATTTATACCCTAATTTTCATTTTCTAAATGTTTTCATACAAAATTTAAAGCCAGGGTAGGGGGGGTTAACTACCCCTCTGTCCTCCTGAAATTCGCGCTTGAGTAACTACGTATAATTTTTTCAGTTATAAAGAACATAGATAACAAACAAACCACAAACAAAACCTAATAGCTAAATACTTTTTTTTTGAGGTCTAAAAAGCTTTTTGTTGAAATATTACCTTTTATATCACATATCTCAAACATAATATGCCCATCTCAAAAAAAAAATCATTTCCAGTTTTTTGGGTAAACCGGTCAATGACTCGCTCAATGTCAATTTCAATATGTCTGTTCATATGCAGCAACGCTAAGCCCGTCAGACGAATTTCCGTCATAGTGTTTTTAAGTACTTATGTTTTCAATCTTCTGAGGCATGAGAAGCTTCTTTGTGACGAGGCATTACATAGTGGCAAACATCCAAGAATGTTCTATTCAACGGAAAAATATTTCCACACTTGTTCATTGCCTCAACAACGTTATCAGATATGTTTTGATTTAAGCTTTTGCCTACTTCTGACCAATATTGTTTTCAAATACTGACTTCTCCCCATAAAAGTTCAAGAATTTCGGATTTGGATTAATAAAACAGTTTATAGTATTTAGAAACGACTTTAGTTAATTTTGCCTTGATTTTGGCTTCATGTTAAACTTGGTATGAATATGTTCAGGTCAAAAATACTTCTTTATGTCCGAATTGATTTTGTCTAAAACTTGTTTATAAATAGAAACTCTATAATAATGTTATGTATTTTTAATGGTTTTCGCGGTAAGTTCGTCATGCATTTGTATATTCTTCGTGTGACGGATTGAAGGTCAAACTGTCCAAAAATATTGTGGAGGGATTCTAGAATGTATTTAAAGGAACTTTCTGCAATTTCTCGTCTTTTCTTCTTCAGGGTTATTACCACCAGCATCTTTTTTTGTTGTTTTCTACTTTTTTCTGGGGCAAAGGGAGGGGCGATCGCCCCCCACCCTGGGACCGCCACTGCCAACGTTTTCTTTCACGAGAACTAAACGTCTTCTTTCACGAGAACTAAAATATGTGTACGACCTAGTCACCAGTGCACCACATTAATTTTTTTATCATTTAATTTTCTGGGTCATTTAGAGCACTCTACTACTTTAATTTTGTGATTTGGCATTTAATTAGCACTAATTTTTCCAATCATTTTTCGTTTTTTTTTGCTGGATTTTGATGATTTTTTAGTTAGTTTTAGTAATTTTTAAGTAATCTTTTAGACTGGCTACAGTTTAAAATAGGTTTAAGGCATTTTTTAAAATTTTCAGTATTTAAATAAAAGAATAATTTACCAAAAAAATTAGAAGGATTGAAGTCCCGCTTATTTTTTAAAGCTAAAATATCTATTTTTCAAGGAAAACTAAGGTACGTTGGAAAATTTAGTGGATGGGAAACTTTAAAAAGCCAGTGGCGTAGCCAGAAATCGACTCTGGAGGGGTTTCATCATTTAATAAAAATCAACTACCTACCAATGACCAATTTTTAAAAATTAGGTAGCCGACTATTTGATTGAGCTCTTGAACTGAAGGGAGGGGAGAGGGGCGATTTAATACGCGTTGAGTTAGTGTATACGAAATAAAAATACTCATTTTTAAAAAGAAGTCTCATTTGCAGATTTTTAAAAAAATTAACCCTTAAATGCGCCGCAGGCAAAAATTTTGAAAAAATTACACTAAAATGCTATTTGTTACGCGTTTCAAATGTTGTTGACAAAGAAATTGCTTAAAATTAAACAAAATTGTAGCAATATATGATATTGGTAGAGAGCCGCAGGCGAAAATTTTTACAAAAAAACAAAACATTCTTTAAAAATTCTGACCTCTTAGGTTATTTGTCAAATATTTTTGAAAAAGTACATTGGGTTAGATGACAATGCGCCGCAAACCAAAATTTTAAGAAAAAATTTACTAAGAATGCCACTTATTAAACGTTTCGAGTGCTTGTGATAAAAATTCCTTAGAATATATTAAACTAAAATTTTAACATTGCAATTAATGACGTCATAGCACCTCAGGCAAAATTTTTAAAATTTAAGACATCAAACCAAACACGCGTCACAAACCGGAGTAAATGGAGATCTTTAATTCTCCCTGGGGCCCTTGATCATGACTAATTTATTGTAGATTGGGTTACGCCACTGAAAAAGCCAAGTATTTTAGAATTATTAATATATGGTGGTGAAAATTAGTCCATTTGTAGTTACAGACGTGTATGTCACTCCAGAGGACACTCCAGTCCTAGTCGCTTTGTCGATATTGTGGTAACGTTTCACGCGACTCTAGTCGCAGGCAACGTCAACACAACTCAAAAAATCTCCGCTAAATTGATGCAAAAGCGAGTTGCTAGAACGTTTAAACGCCGTTTTCACGCAACGTTAAGTCGCCTTTGGCAACGTTAAAACGTCGTCAAATTGTTCCTTAGGTCATATATATCTCACGGACGTCTGAGGACGAATTGGCATGCATCACATGTGATGCACGAGACTCAACATGTTAAAATTATATATATTTTTTTTATTTTTGGGAAACTAAGGTAAGATCATTAACTTAGCGGGCTGGTAGTACTTTGATCAGCCGCTCGAAAACGATTTTAATAACAAACGTATAAACCCTTGGAGAAAGCGATTTTATTTAAATCCGTCCTTATATAAAACCGGTTTAAAGCGCGTATAAATGTAGGAAATAAAAGCTTAATATAAAAGTTTTAAAGAGGAAAACAATAAACATTGTAGACATAATAAGATTAACGTTTTTGTAGGGTCACGTTTGTAAACTTAAAAATACTTCTTGAAAGTGGTTGTGACAAAAAACCATGCAAATCAAATCAAACCTAGTCTATCTAATTGTACTTTTATACTCGTATTTTAAGGCCTAAAATATTTAAACTATGAATATTTTAGATATCGATCTTTTTTGTTTACTTGTTTGTAGAAAACTTAAATACTTTAAGTATATGTACACTTTTTTTTTATCTGCAGATTTTTCAAAACGTTTCTGATTTATATGGTTCATTTTGGCAAGCTAAGACATTAAGCTTTCTCGCCCTGTATTGAAAGGTCGCGTTTTGTTAAAATACAAGATGACGAACACGTTTAAAAAAAAGGTATTTTTAACCTCCCGCCTGCAAAAAAGTTGTGTGCGCCCCAGCGCCTGTTAAAAATTCTGCGTTACAAAGCCACATCCTTCTACTTCACACAGACGTCTTCATTTATTAAAATCGGAAGAGAACTCTAAAAGATATAGGCGGCGAACTAAGAGTATTTTATGTCGTAATAAAAGTTTATCCCAAACACAATGCATCTTTTATTATTCATTGCATTGTTTTTCGGGTAAATTTTTATATACTATATCTTTTACAGTTCTTGTCCGATTTTAACAAATGAGACCTCGGTGTAAATCGGAAGTAGTGGCTTTGTAACGCAGTATTTTTAATAGATGCAGTGTCGCACACAACTTTTTTTGCAATGGGAGTCAAAAATACTTATTTTTTAAACGCTTCCACCATCTTGGATTTTAATAAAGTGTCAACTTTCAATACAGGACGAGAAAGCTTAATGTCTTAGCTTTCCAAAAAGCTGTCAACCATAAAAATTGGACAAGTTTAAAAAAATCTGCAGGTAAAAAAAATGAGCGGTTTTTTTTATCCATATATTTCATATCTTTTGTGGCCCAAAGTATAATATTACTGCTGAATGACAGCATTGGTTTTGTATAAATTTGGGTAAGAAATGGATTGGAATATTTTTTATATGGCAAAAATTTGACTAGATTTTTTTTTGCAAAAATTGGAAAAAAAATAAAATTTTTATTTTTCTGTAATCTCTGCACAAGGCCAAAGAACAGCCATGCTTTTGGAAAAAAAAACAATCCTGTAAATTTTCTTGTTGTGGTCCGGAAAGGATATTGCAGTGTTGGAAGATGGTCGACGGATTTGTTGGGTTAAGCCTTAAAATATCAGTGTAAATCATAACATGAGATATCACACAAACTTACAATTTTAACCCTGCATTTGACTAAACTCGGTTGGGTTGGGTTGGGTCGTTGTTCCTCACATATCTCCTCCGGGGTTTGAAATGCTACTTTGTGTTTTAACATATTTTTTTGTCTACATTTTGTATAATTAATTCCTTCAGTGGGTATGTTTTGCTCTTTTTAAATTGCTAAAATTTTGCGCGTCTTGCATTCACCAATTTATGTTCAGTTCCAAACTAAAAAAATTGAAAACAATTAATGTTTTTATACGCAAGATCAGTAAGCTATGGTTATAAAAACAAACTAAAAAATTCTACAAAAGCATACAAAAATTAGAACAAATTAATATCTCAAAAATCAAAATTTTTTGCAAAAAACGCAAAATAACAGCAATTTTTGACGTATTATTTTAACTTTTTCTTCATAATGATCTGCTATATCTGTTCAAAATGAAAAAATACAACAGTTCAACGAAAACCAAAAAATATTATGCCTAACATCTGCGTAAAGTTAGTTTTCCACCCCTGGCGATGGCATGATGCCCACACTCTGAAAGCGTGGCGCAAAAAAAATCTATTTTAGTTTTTATTTTTTGGGCACCCCCCCCCCTCCCCCTCCCCGAGCTAAAAAAAATCTGTCACACCTGAAGTATTTTGGTAAAAAATGTTTTATAAAATTTTATTTAAACTATTATCGGCCAACCCAAAAACAAGAAATAGTACATTATAAACCTAGGGACTAAAGTGATACTTATAATCCCGCGGCGAAAGGTTTGTATTCTCTAAGGGATTAAAAGACGCTTTAGATTTAAAAAACAATTTAGGAAAGATTATTGTTTCTACGCCAAATGGTTCGTCGCCTACAAGAAAGGGTGCTAAGAATGAAATCTTGGCCAATAACAAGTGCTGTTTGGCTTGACTTGCGATAAATTTAATTAAAATTTCCCAGGGATTACTTTTTTTATCCCTGAGGGATTAAATTTACTTTTAATCCCTCAGGCCATTAAATTTAAAAGCCACTTTAGTCTCTAAAAAAAAGGAATTAAAAGTACCTATTTAATCCCTAAAGTGCATAAAAAATATTATAAAGGACAAAGTGAATGGGTTCAAGAGGGTTATTAATATTATAAACTTAAGAGCTGTGTATTTTTTTGATTAATGCAAATAAAAATAACCACTATGGTACAAAATATTACGAAATTATCAAGTTGAATAACTCCTAAAAATGTAGTTTAATTATGATTGACTAAAACTTTTTACAATGGTACTGTTTTGGAGTTAATAGACAAAAATAGGTTAAACTTATCCAATGATTTTTTTGGCCATGGTTTGAAATAATGTTAAACTGTTAAAAAATCTTTTTTTTTTGCAAAAATGTTCGTTCTTTGAAAAATTAAGTTAGGGGAGTTTTCAAATGAAATCTTGCGAGTAAAGATAAAATTAACATAAAATCAACTAAAAGAAATAAGATAAACTACTAGTAAAAGTTCACAAAAAAAAAACAAAAGTTTACAAATAAAGATACCTATATGTCGAAAATGAACCAATGCTAATAAATAGTTGAACACCAACAAATATAAACACTCTTTAATAAACTATTAAACTGAAATATAGTAAGTGTCAAAAACATGCTTTTTTTCGTAATTCAGACACACTGACCCGCACAAATCGCGCATCTGGAATAGAGTCCCATCACAGACAGAAATGAACATGTTGCTCTGAATTTTCCCGTTCAATTTTAGATTCCAACTCATCTCAAATCACCTCGGATTACTAATCTCCTCTGTGAGATC
Organism: Oxystoma pomonae; assembly: GCA_963921995.1. Lineage (NCBI taxonomy): Eukaryota > Metazoa > Arthropoda > Insecta > Coleoptera > Brentidae > Oxystoma > Oxystoma pomonae. The sequence continues at coordinate 35,264,935 of OY998167.1, read as the reverse complement.
CAACAAGTACGAAAAACACAGAAATACATTTTGGGATGACCTGATTTTCCTTAGTGAGCGCACTGATCGTTTGACGAATTTTCCTAGATGAACTCACCCTTGATGAACAAATCGGATTACTCCCACGTGATTTTGCGTGGGCAAGTGGCATATAGAATTAGTGCGAGGTGAATTGACAACGGGAAAACGAATTGGGAAATGCGTTGGTGGGAAAGGGAGAAAATAAAATTAGCTTAGGAATAGGCATGCTCTATGTGTAAAAGCCCTGGGCATGGAAAATACGAGGGTTTCTTGAGAAAAATTAAATCGAACCAATTTTTGACAATGATCATATAAGATGTCCATTGCAAAATTCAGTTAGAAGAAATGTTATTTTGTTGTAATTTTATTACTAGATATTATTGATAGATGTAAGATTTCAAAAATCTCTTATTTTTTGTTATTTAATTAATAAATGGATAAATCATTGCATTTTTATGGTCACCTTGAATTATAAAGGGTTATATCTTAAAAACTATTTATCGCAACTTATACAAAACATATATTTTTTCAATCAGAGGAAAAAGTCCAAAACGGGGTGTTTTATTTAATCTAAGAAAGTTGCAATCAAAGGATATCGCCCTTTTTAAATGGAAATTTGTATTAGGTAGAATGGCCTGATTTTCTTATACGTTGAAGTATTCGTCCTAAGAAGATTTTTGTTTTATTGCGCCAACTCTCTGCCCCCCCCCCAGAAGTACCCGAAAAGTGACGTCAAAGTCTCGATTTCCCACTTTTTAGCAATTTTTGTATTTTTTTACTGACCTTATTTGCAAACCGACCAAAATCTAATTTTCTTTTTTGAATTTGCCATAACTGCCTTTTTAAAAATAAAATTTTAAATGTTAATATTGCACTGCCATCTTAGATCCGCCATATTAAACTTTTTTATTTCTTATCTGATTTAAACGAAACTTTCTCTAAGTTATAAAATGTTTCCAACACACTGTGACAGAAAACTGACAGATGTCAGTCTCCATCTTGCGTTGGCTATATTGAACTTCGTTATTTTTTATCCGATTTAAACAAAACTTTTGTTGCACATAAAACGTTTTTAACAATATCCAATTTTAATCCAAAATTGACATATGTCAGTAGCCATCTTAGAAGGGCCATATTGAACTTCGTTACATTTTGCCCGATTTAAACATAACTTTTTATACATTTTAAGGATTTCTGATATTACCTACATAGGACGCAAAATTGACATATATCAGTAGCCATCTTGCGTCGGACATATTGAACTTCGTTGGTTTTTGTCCGATTTAAACAACTTTTTAGCACCTAAAGCGTTTTTAACAATATCTAATTTTAATCCAAAATTGACATGTGTCAGGAACCATTTTGCATCGGCCATATTCAACTTCATTGGTTTTAGTCCGATTTAAACCTAACTTTCTTGCACATAAAGCGTTTTTAACAATATATAATTTTGACACAAAATTAATATATGTCAGTAGCCATCTTGCGTCGGGCATATTGAACTTCGTTGTATTTTGACCGATTTAAGCTCAAAAGTGCGATTTCGACAACTTTGACGTCACTTTTCGGGTACTTCTGGTAGAGAGTTGGCGCAACAGTACAAAAACCTTCTTAGGACGAGTACTACAACATATTAAAAATCAGACAATTCTACCGAATACAAATTTCCATTTAAAAAGGGCGATATCCTTAGAAATTTGTAATGACATTCGACAATCAGGTACTAAGGAAATATTCTTATAAAGCCAAGTAAAAGATATGCATTTTTTTTATTTACGGCTAATTTATATGTTTAATATTAACAGATAAATCTGAATGTCAAAATGTAATGAACCACCCTGTACGTGCTTGCAGGCTTTTGCCTTAAATGGAGCGAAAACCTGCAATCTCCTACATGTGGTTCGGTTCCTAACATTGTTCTAATTGTTTTTTGATCTCAACAAACGCCTGCTATCCATTTCGGACACACACATAAAAATTAGATATGTATGTAGATAATGACGGCTCGATCTGAGCCTGCGCGAGTTTGTAACCCGCCATACGCATTGGAGCCCGTCATTCATTTATTGGCCCCGGCCAACTTGATATTTCGCAGGGGTTTCCGCTACGCTTTTTTTCATAGGCAAATACACGGGCAGGGCCTTTATAGTATCTCATAGTTATATGATTTCGGTGTTTTCAGGTTTCATAAGCATTGTTCCGTAGTAATTTACTTTGTGCTTCTAGCGACAATTTTTTTAATGCCCCCTGTATTTTTCGTAATCTGGGTTAAGGTTTACTAATAATTGTTTGCTGCAATTCTTTATTTTATCGTTTTTTTTTATTCTTTTAGTTCCAATTATTTTTCGACATTAACTCTTTAAAAAAACGGCTTTAATGTACATTGTACACTAGTACAGTGGCCAATTTTTTAATAGGGAATAAATGATTTCAAAACAACACTTGGTAGAGAATGGGGGTAGAGATTTTAAAAATACCTGTTAGGCAGTGGCGTAGCTAGAGGGGGAGTTTGGCGTTAAAACCCGACGTGATACTGAAATTTTAGGCATCACACGAAATCACCGCCTGATTAATTTTAATTTATTCCCGTTTGTGACGTGTGATTTGGTGTGATGTCTAAAACTTTAAAAATTTTGCCTGCGGCGCTATGACGTTAAACATTGAAATTTTAGTTTAAAATTATCTGCATTTCAAGCATTTTGGATATGATTTTGGCAACAAATCTATATACAGAGTGTTTCAAATTCGATGCTCACCATGTTGTTGCGCAATTTGATGCTTTGCTCAAAACTCAAAAATTTTTTTACAAATTCCGGATAGTTCCGGAGATAGGGGGAAAAAAACCGAAATCTTCATTTTTAGTTTTTATTTTTCTGCGCCCTTATTCTTAAAGCTGTCAAAAAACGCTTAAAACTTTCTAGAGGCACTTTTTTAAGATCTACCTGGTGAAAGGTCCGTTTTCGAGACTTGACATTTCAGTTTGACATGAGCCCTGTCAAGTTCATTATTTCTTATGGACACATCCTTTTTTTCTCCTGCCGTTTGATTCATATAGGATGACAGATAACATTTTGCAACTTTATTTTGACAAGTCGCTTGACGTTTTGGGTTTATTGACCATCATCAGCCCAAATTTAATTTTTGCTCAAGATATTTTGGAAACCCTATTGCAGTACTTTTTTAACATTTTAAAAATTACAGTTTTTTTGACATTTTGTTATAAAAAAAATAACTTTACCTAATATTTTAAAAATACGTTTTTTCTTATCTTTGAATTTGGGCTGATGATGGCCAATTAACTCAAAACATCAGGTACTTGTCAAAATGAGGTTGTAAAATATCTGTCATCCTTTAGGAACCAAACGGCAGGAGAAAAAAAGCATGTGTCCATAAGAAAAAATGAACTTGACAGTGCTCCTGTCACACTGAAATGTCAAATCTCGAAAACGGACCTATCATTAGGTAGATCTTAAAAAAGTGCCTGTGGAAAGTTTTTAAGCATTTTTTGACAGCTTGAAGAATAATAGCGCAGAAAAATAAAAACTAAAAATAAATATTTTGGTTTTTACAGAAAAGATTTATGGCGTAGAGGGCAAAGGGTGAGGGAATAAATCGGAAAAAAGTTTTTCCTCGACCAGGATTTGAACTTTGAAAAACTTTTTTCCGATTTATTCCCTCATCCTTTGCCCTCTACGCCACAAATATTTTCTGTAAATTTATTAGGGCGCTAAATTTTCCCTTCATTTTGGATTTTTTCGCCTATCTCTGGAGCTACGCGGAATTTGTAAAAAATTTTTTTGGTTTTGAGCATAGCGTCAAATTGCGCAACTTTGCAGATCCCCATGGTGAGCATCCAATTTGAAACACACTGTCTATCCATCTCTACTCCAACATTCTTCTTCTTCTTTACTAATGGACGTTTTTTTAGAAAAAGGATGGATTAAATAATTAAAAGTATTTCCTGTCCAACAAAATAAAAAACAGTCGCCCTGCCACTTTCCTTTAACTTAGCAATAAATATATATTAAGTAAAATGCACTTTACAAAACTCTTTTGGATGTGGAATATTGTACTTTACAGCACACTGTTCGTAACTTTACACCACACTGTGCGGTAAAGTGACTACGTTTATTTCAGAAAATTAAAATACAGATATTTCTATTTCTTTTTTGGGAATATTTAAGGCTTATACGTAAAATCTTGGACCTAACACATGCGAAAAGTGTTTTTATACCTTCTTAAAAAACATGAAAACGTCGCAGCAATGAACGTCATTGGGTAAAAACCCACATCGCTGTGGCAAACATTGTTATTTCATTTACCAGCCGCTTTGATTTACAGTGTAAAGATGGTGTGTTTTGCGAGAAGTGCTCTTCGTTCGAGATTTTTAAATGTATTTTCCTGTTTTTCTTCGATTTTATGATAAAGGTATTAAAAAAAATAGTGTTCATAACTCGTGGCTAAACTGTGCTTTTTTTACTCGCGTTTATAAATACCTCGCTGCGCTCGTTATTTAAACCAACGCTTGTAAAAAAAACACTATTTTAGTCACTAGTTGTGAAAACTACTAGTTTCCTACGACCACACACGAAAGTAATCAAATCTGTACTCTATAACGCATCAGAAAGTTTTATATTTCACACGCATATCTCTAGAGACGAAAATTTTTTCTTCTCTAGTGACGAATGGCAGAAAACCATCCAAACAATGTAGGTATCTAGTGGGCTATGATTTGTAGAAGCGTCGGAAATAGACCGAAACCATTTTCGTTCCTAGAGTTTTTTTCGTCTCTTGAGATGAAAATGAAAAAAACTTAATAATAATAAAAAATACGAATTAAATCCTAAAGTGGTCGTAGGAAAAAAAGCGTAGACAACTTTCTTACACTCGCGTGTTGTTTCACTCAGCTAGCGCCTCGTTCACAACATTCACGCTCGTGTGAAATATGTCACTTTCTTCTCTCTTTATGTAATATACTATTTCCTACTAGCGTGTGTAAAAGTGCGCTTTTACGCACGCATTTGCATGCCGAAAGTTGCATTTACCGCACACCATGCGGGAATGGATTTACCCTGTGTCTTTTACGCATGGCGGCGTGCGGGAAATATTTTTTCACGCATGCATTTTTTGTTAAATTATTTAAAATAAAATTTAAATAACTATATTACGCAAGTAGGAAAAATTTTGTACTTGACACGTGCGAAAAGTGTCTTTTCCGCCCTTGACGGCTTGCCGAACCCGGAAAAGTATCACTTTCCGCACTTGTTAGGTAAATGACTATTACGTGTCAGGTACAACATTTTTCCTATTTGCGTAAAAACCGTCTAGACAGTAAGTTCCACGCGTACTTTTTTTGTAGCATATTTTCCGAACGGCTTCACCGATTTTCATAATTCTTTTTTTGTTTGATTTAGGAGTGCTCTGCGCTGTACCAGTTTGAGTTTCAATTCGGTAACGCTTTATTACATTATTACAAAAAATCATATTTCCCCACCACTTCAATTTGATTGACCACTAACTCCTACTGGATAATTTTAGAGAATTTTGGCGCAAGTAAAATCAAAAACTATAAAATATTACCAGGGACTTATTTTGTAAAATAAAGGTCAAATTTCGGTTTTTTTTTCATCTTTAAATTTTTTTTTAGTTTTTAATGTATTCCAAAAACTCTGGTAAAGTCGGCGCGGTGGTTAAACACTATTATAACGGCTCCCTAATATTATAAATGCGAAAGTTTGTGTTTGATGTGTGTGTTTGTTCCTCAATTACGCAAAAACGGCTGAACCGATTTGGATGAAATTCGATAAGACGATAGTGTGTAAATAAAAAAATAATTGCTGCGTTCATAAATAAAACACGGCAAGGGGTAGTAAGTAACTGCACTCCGTAACAGTTTTACTCCAAAAATAATGTAAAAAATAATTAAAAAATAATTTTTTATATTTTTAGCGAGGTTTTCCATATTCATTAAGTGTGGCACAATTTGCAAAAGTATTACGAGGAAGGAAAGAGGGGTTAAAATGATGTTAGATAATTGACCGACCATGCAGGGGCCACAACCCTAAACGTTTGTGACGTCACACAATTAAAAATCGCGACGTAATTATGTTAGCAGCTGTAATTGTTTGATTTGTTTTTCTGCCTACAAACTATGTAACGCCCCCCAAGTGACCCAGAGTCAGACTATGGTCCCTGACCGACTGTAGATATCAAGTAACGAAGAGTCAGACTACCTTGAAATTTATTTGTGTCCTTTTCTAGCTTGTATAAATATAAAGAATAAATATATTTAGTGCAAATTGTTGCAGCAAAACGAAAAAGCTATTAGCACTTTCGGCCAATTTCAAAACGTATAACACAACTATAGAGGGCACCTCTTTAGTGGCAAAATGGTTAGGTTTTCAGTAAATCAAGAAATGATTATTGCCGCCATACTGTTTTCTTTTCCTGATTTGCGCCGCTACATCATTTGTGTAAATCGTTAAAAGAACCTTGTTTTTTTGCTGGATTTTCATAATTTTTAGATAATTTTGGAAATTTTTAAGTATTGTTTTAGATTGGTTACATTTTAAAATAGGTTTAAAGCATTTTTAAAATTTTCAGTATTTAAATAAAAAAATAATTTAGCAAAAAAGTAAGAAGGATTGAAGGACCTCTCATTTTTTAAAGCTAAAAAAGTCACTTTTTATTGGACATTTCGCCTAATGACAGCTGTCAAATGACATTATAGTTCGACCCCTAGTATGATATACAGGAAGTATATCGCCCTGTATATTGGAATTATGCATTTCTCTATAGGTGTGTACAACGGATTACCTACTCGACAAAATGACTTCTTTTGCTGCTATGCCGAGCCGACTTTAAAAATGCAAAAATTATCGACTTACCGATTCTTATCGCTCTTATTAATTAAGACGCAAAGATATCTTAGAAGAAAAAATGTAATACTGTGTTTGTTTTGTTTGTTGCATTTGTAAAAAAAAATCATGTCAAAATTTGAAAAGTTGTGGAAACTATATGGCCACGATATATCGGGAAACACACCAATGATTTTAGTTATTTATGGTACTAGTGTACTGTACCATGAGTTCGTTAGGCCGAAAGGCGACTTTTTTGGTATTCAGTCAATTAAGTATGCCTTTGTACTTGATTGCTACAAAATCAAGTTCAAATTGCAGAACAAGTTCAAGGAACCACCAAACCAATCACATTATAAAATAAACCGTCATCCAGCTCTCTGAATGCGGAACTATCCTGCTCAACATTAATCAACGAAAACCACTGTAATTTTATCAAAAAGTATGATATTTTCTTTTAATATTAATGTTTACGTGGGTTATAAACCATCCCAAGTAACAATTTTTAGTTGCCTTATTTGCCATAACTAAGAAATACACTAAAATTAACGTTGCATAAAGTACAAAAACTAGTCATTTGTGCAACGGCCGCTAATGAACAAGAAAACGACGCCACACCGTTGTTATTAACTAGGGTAAATTTGGCAACCCTCTAACAACTTTTATTTTTACTGGAATATTGTGGGGTTTTCAACGACCGCAATGAATGACGGAACAATGACGCCTTAAGGTTGTTAATTAACTAGGGTTAATTTGTATACCCTAGTTTAACGTTTCCTGGCAGTTTACTCAACGTCAACATAGTTGGTCTAGTAGAGGCATATTAGAGGCACAAAAAAATGGTGAGGGGGACATAAATTCAAAAAATCAGTTTCCAAGTGACCAGTAGTCAAATATAAACTAAGGGCCGTTTAACCGGCCCTAAAAAAGGGCTGCGTCCATAAATAAAACACGGCCAGGGGTAGTAAGTAACTGCGCTCCGTATTAGTTTTACTCCAAAAATAATGTAAAAAATAATCAAAAATTAATTTTTTATATTTTTAGCGAGGTTTTCCATATTCTTTAAGTGTGGCACAATTTGCAAAAGTATTACGAGGAAGGAAAGAGGGGTTAAAATGATGTTAGATAATTAACCGACCATGCAGGGGCCACAACCCTAAACGTTTGTGACGTCACACAATTAAAAATCGCGACGTAATTTTGTTAGCAGCTGTAATTGTTTGATTTGTTTTTCTGCCTACAAACTATGTAACGCCCCCCAAGTGACCCAGAGTCAGACTATGGTCCCTGACCGACTGTAGATACCAAGTAACGAAGAGTCAGACTACCTTGAAATTAATTTGTGGGGTTCCTCTTTTGATGCACTGGTGTGCACTAAATGTATCTATGTCCTTTTCTAGCTCGTATAAATATAAAGAATAGATATAATTAATGCAAATTGTTGCAGCAAAACGAAAAAGCTATTAGCACTTTCGGCCAATTTCAAAACGTATAAGACAACAATAGAGGGCACCTCTTTAGTCGCAAAATGGTTAGGTTTTCAGTAAATCAAGAAATGATTATTGCCGCCATACTGTTTTCTTTTCCTGATTTGCGCCGCTACATCATTTGTGTAAATCGTTAAAAGAACCTTGTTTTTTGCTGGATTTGCATGATTTTTAGTTAATTTTGGAAATTTTTAAGTATTGTTTTAGATTGTCTACAGTTTAAAATAGGTTTAAAGCATTTTTAAAATTTTCAGTATTTAAATAAAAAAATAATTTAGCAAAAAAGTAAGAAGGATTGAAGGACCTCTCATTTTTTAAAGCTAAAATGTCCATTTTTGACGGAAATCTAAGGTTCGTTGTTAAATTTAGTTAGTTAAAAAGTCACTTTAATGTAATAAATTAACCTTGTTACCTAGCTACGTATTTTAGAATTATTGATGGATGGTGTTTGGAAATTAGTCCATTTATGGTTGCAGAGACGTGGAAGTCGTGATTTCAAATCAATTATATTAATAAAAATATTATCCAGAGAGCACTTCAGTCGTAGTCGCTTCGGCGACGGTGTGGAAACTTGCTAGCGACTCTAGTCGTAGGCAACGTCAACACAACTCAAAAAATTTCCGCCAAATTGGTGCAAAAGCGAGTTGCTAGAATGATTATACGGCGTTTTCACACAACGTTAAGTCGCTTTTGGCAACGTTAAAACGTCGACAAATTGTTACTTGGGATATACCTCATTAATACACCATTAACTCTGTTCTGATTGTACTAATCGAAACGTCGTGTATAAATAAAAAGGTGCAAACTACTAGATCAGAGATTGTACTGATCGAAACGTCGTGTATTAATAAAATATAGACAATGGAAGTCCGAAACACAGAGTTAATTTCACACTAGTGTGTTATTTAATAGTGGAATTTACGAAATTAGCTGCATGGATTGTGACAAAAAATATGTTGGCCAAACGAGACGCTCTATTCAAACACGATTCAAAGAACACTTAGCACACTTAAAATACGGAAGAACAGAAAAGTCAAGTGTGGACGAGGATACTTTTGAAAACAATCATAGATTCACATTAGATAACCTAAAACTTCTAAAAAGTGCACCAAACATATGAAAGTATGGAAATCATTAAATCTAGAAATAGTTTAAATAAAGATAGAGGCCCAATTCCGTTTAGTACACTTTATTCTTTAGTTGAGAGGAGGTAGGATTAAAAAGCGTGAACAGTCACAAATTATTAGTCTTATCTCCGCCCACTAAAAGATATTATATAAGATAGAGTGTAGGTTAATTTAGTTTATTGTTTATCGTCTCCTGATGATGCTAACGTTGTTAGCGAAACGCGCGTCGAGTGCAAAAAAGTGTAGTTTTGGTTTGAGGAAAACAATCATAACTTTGTTTTAGCTATTTTTCCTTTAATCAATGGTTATAGTGTAACCAAAGGTTCCAAATTCCCAACATAGAATAATCTGTTGTTAAAGTTATTGTTTTATTTGTTTTGGTTTTAAACTGACATTTAATGACATTTAATAAAGGACGTATAATCCCCCCCCCCCCAAGGTATATTTATATGATAAAAGAACATCATATTACTGTTCACTTTAAACAACGAGAATATTATCCTCGTTTAAACCATTATTTCTATAAGTTTTCTGTGTTCACAGAAAGGAGAATTTTTAGTAGATGTTATCCCACCACGCTTTTTAGTTAAATTCCGCTTTATTTGTTACGAAACGACCGGTTTGAAAATTTGCATGTATAATCGATCGGAGGCGAAGATCAATAAAAATGAACGGATCGATCTAGGAATGTTTTACAGAGTGCCGCATTTTTTTGGTCTTGGCGTCTTGATACCGAAAGGGACAAAAACAAGATCAAAAATTTGTACAACTAAAATATTGTCGAGTATTGTCCGATATTGTTGAGTATTGTCAAGCATTGTTTGGTATTATCCAGTAAGGTATTGTCAGATATTGTTGAATATAATCAGGTATTGTCGAATGGCCAAATAACTGTCAAGGAGCTGATGGCCCCTCAAACAAAAATACAGGGTGTAATTTAACTGATGAAAGGGGGGGGGGTCAAAACAAGTCAAAAAGTTCATATGACTTATGGGGCAAAACTCAACAGATTTTTGTCTAAATGACTTCACAATTTTTCAGTAGGGCCATTTCCAAATAAGCAAAAATAAATATTTCTTCTAAATCCCCTAAATTAAAAAAAATTAATAAAAAAAATAATGATTTCCTTTGAGTTAAAGATTTAAAAAACACTTGGCAACAACGCAATTCGCTGCATACGTGAGTCTCTGACCTCCGACCCTCTTTCCTCTCTACAGCACAAGGCATAGTGCATCTTCCGCTGTTCGATGTGAAGGTTGTCAGTCGCGCGAGTCTACCTGATGCCATTATTTCCGCTAGTTTTTTGCAGTTTGGTGTGAAATTAACTGAATTAAAAATGTTATGTTATTAGTATACGGTGAAGCTCGCAGAAACTCAATTCTTGCAGCTCAAACGTATCGCGACAGATTTTTCCAAAAGAAGTGGTTTTGCTCGGTTTTTTGAGTGTTTTTGAAAATAAAAAAAGAGTTTTTACAAATTAAAAACAGTTGAAAAACTGTGTGACAGGTGTTTTTAATTTTAAAAAAAGGGAGCGTGCTCTACAAGTGTACAAAAAAATGCTTAAAAGAACTGTTTTTTTTTTAGTGTTTGCCAAAAAAATTTAACAAATTAAAATGCTTTAAAAATTGATCGTACTTTTTTTTATAATAAAAGTGGACCATGGAAGACTTTATTTCGATACCCAAAAGGACTTTTAAATAAACTTTTACAACCAGACGAGGCGCTAAAACCAATTTTCGGCAAGTACACAATTATTCTTTTGCTTTTTACTATTTTTACTATTTGTAAGATGTAAAAAAAAACCATCTTAAAGGTGATTACGCTGCAGCCCGCCGCCCGCGCCGCGCCTTTAATTTTCTCGCACCAAAAAGTGCATTGTTGTCAAACTGTGTTTAACTTAAAAGTCGTATATCTCCGAAACCACTAAGTTTTGACACCCATATATACGCATATTTTTGTTTGTTTTGGCCCCCCTATCACCCATTTAAATAATGACTATCATATCGTTTACACCCTGTATAAGTAGGCCAAAAATAAAAAGGATAAAGCACACGGAAAATTTTCAAAATTTGTCATGAAATCGGACAAAATCAGAAAACTGTGGTCCTTAACCATCATTAGTAGTAGTAGCCTTAATCAGCAAGTTCTGTCTGCGTGCCGGTAGCTCAACGTGCTTATTCTTGAAAGTGAGAGATGGGAGAATTCCCGGGAGCTCCCGGGGATTGATCCCTAGCTCACGCTCCCCGGGAGAAAATATCCGCATTCTTGAGATATGGGGAGTGGGCGGGTCAATCGAGTCCCTGAGAACATTGTTGCCGGTTTGTGCGACCAATCAAAACGCCACACATTTTGACCTACCAAACCAACCAAAAATTTTTCTCAATGTACATAAGCTGTTTTTCGTTTGTTGTTATTTTTTACAAAATGGAGTTGCAAAAGAAAACGTGGACAAATCCAGACCTTTATCGAGCCAACAAAAAGATCTGCTTATAGAATTTGTCAACGCTAGACCGAATATGTACAGGGGAACTTTCTCTGCTACATTCACATATGCGGCATGCAGTATTTTATGGAAATAAATATCCGAGTAATTAAGGTGACCAACTCCTAAAGGGGCAAATCCGGGACACTCCGGCCATTCAATTTATTGTATATCATGCATTTTTTCTTATATGCACCCCTAATAATATTAAGATGTATTTTCCAAAATACTTACTAAAGAAACATAATTTAAGTAAGGTTTCAATTCAAATTTATAGATGGCAGAGAACATCCGCTTTTTTAATTGCAGCGAGTTTAAAGTTACAAAATATAGTGGTATCAAAACCGGGGCGAACCGGAACTTTTTCTGAAAAATCGGGACTATCCGGGACGGATTTTTTCCCCGGGATAAATGGTTCAAAATCGGGACTGTCCCGGCCAAACCGGGACGGTTGGTCACCCTAGAGTAATCGGACATATTTATGTTCTTGTTTGAAAGTTGGAGAAAATGATGTATTTGAAATTAACTCTGTGTTTCGGACTTGCATTATCTATATTTTATTTATACACGACGACGTTTCGATCAGTACAATCTCTGATCGAAACATTGTGTATAAATAAAATAAAGACAAACTACCCGTAGTTTGCTCCTGAAGACGATCAGAGATTGTACTGATCGAAACGTCGTGTATAAATAAAATATAAACAATGGAAGTCCGAAGCACAGACTTAATTTCATATTTATGTTCTGTTAAATCAAAGGGGTTTATTTTGTCCAAAACATCCCTTGGAACCCCTAGTGGTTCCACTGCATCTTCCACGTCTTCCCGAGCGTCTTCCACAACCACATCATTTAAAATTATGTTGTTGAAGTCTTCAACATTCATCTTAACCTTGTATGATTACGCTTTTACTCAGAAAAAACAAAAACAGAAAAAATCAATATAAAAATTAGGTTAGAAAACTGGGGATTGGCCTCTACTACTGGGTCTTACTAAGAGAACATGCCTGCTCGCTCGGGAGCAGCTCCCTCTCACGTTTTTTTTCAAGAATACAGTCTCGCCAAATTTTTAGGAAACCCGTAAAACTACTTCTCGCGCCTCTTCTACTCCTTTCCCGTCAAGAATAAGCACCCTGAAAGCGCCAGACCGATTTGTATAAAAACTATTGTGAAAGCTGAGGGAAATTCAGGCAGCACTGAGTGTTGTTTTCTGAAGTTTTAATAGTAGTTTACATAACAAGCATGTTATGATGGTCATTAAACGCGAAGATGAAGTTTAAGACGCGAGCCGCAGGCTGAGCGTGGAATGACCATAACATGCGAGTTAGTGTACTATACTTTACCTACGACCAATGAAAATGTCATCATAAATATAAGAAAATATTAAAAATATCAAACGCGAACACTCTTCAGTCAACGACCTTCATAACCTGAAGTTTCAATGACGTTCTATCTAAAACGTCAAAACAAAAAGGTTTTAATAAGGGACTTTTCATATATCTTTCTAAAAACAAGGTTTTTTTTCTTAAAAATGGGTAATATGTCAATTTAACGGGACTTATTTGTGGTTAGGTACTAGAATTATATTGGAGTTATTTACGTTTAATAAATATAGAAAAATAATTCCAATTTTTGCGTCAACTAGTGCTCTTATAAAATAAAGTTTGATCGGTTGTCACGTCATCTTGTGGTTTACGTCTAAGCATTATTATTATCCTATGAGCCATTAAAATCGTGTAAAATTAGTATTATTCGTTGGCCGTAGGTAAATAGTTTTACCTACTCGCATGCGGTAAAGTGCACTTTACAACACCCTTTTAGATTGTACTTTACCGCACACCGTGCGGTGAAGTAACCACGTTTGAATGAATGAATGAATACTTTATTCAAAATCCAAACTAAAAATAATTACAATTAATATAAAATCTGAATAAATAAATAAATGAATAAAATCTGATTAAATAAATAAATAAATAAAATCTGATTAAATAAATAAATAAATACAAAATTTTTTTAAGGAATATGAATAAAGTAGGAAGAGATTGGTACTAAGGCAGTACTTCTGCCAGCGCGTAACTTTTCCCACTTTCTTCAATATATACTCTTAGCGCAATATAAATGTGTTATTTATGCTTAATAACTACTATACCTACTAATGCTAGATAATTTCTTAAGATTTAGTTTATACAGACCGCTTCAAGCTACTGCGAACATAGGGCGGAAGAAGTCTAATTTGCCAGTGTACGTACATGCAGAGACACCGCACGCCTATCAGTGAAGCAACCAATACTCAGGCTTGCGATCACCACTTGCATGACTTTCCTTTGGTATTTAGTACGCTTCTAACCACGGTGCTGTGTGGAGCGTAGTCAATGAAACCGGAATTTGGTCAATAAATACGCAAATTTTTATAACGTAATTTTCTTATTTTTTGTCACTGATAAATAAGAGCGTTTTATTGTCAACTGCTCAGATTTATCAGTGACGACGTGTTACAATGAAAATAATAAGGAGAAACAAAATAAAAGAAAGTTCTCAAAATAAAATAATACATTCTAAAAACCAAAAAGATTCTCCCAGTCAAAAAAAAATTAAAGCAAATGTTCGAAAAGTCCTCCTTGCTCGGCTAGACAATATCCGAGCCTACTATGAAAACCCCTTCTAACGTTTCCAAGCATGTTAGGGGTGATAATTTGAAAAGCTTCTTCAAAAACAGATAGAAGTCATTAGGAGCAAGATCGGGAGATCGAGCTGGCCATAAAATAGTTCCCCGTGTACTTATAACCCGATTAGGAAATACATTATCAAGATATTCCCTAACAAGGCCAACATTGTGAGCGGAACAACCATCTTGTTGAAACCATGTTTCACCAAATCTTACACCTAACAACTGCCTAGCAGTTGGAATAATGTGCTGCTGCAGTAGATCCAAGTATCTAGGACCATTCAAATTGCAATTGCCGTTAATAAAAAATGGCCCAATTACATGTTCCCCTATAATACCCCCCCCCCAAACATTTAGTTTTTGGGGATACTGTGTTCTTACGTCAAAATACAAATGCAAATTTTCCCTCGACCAATATCGAACGTGTGTTGGGTTATGACCATTTGACCATCTGCACTTTTTCGGCAACTTCGTAGACATCCATTTTTGGTTTTCAAAATGTATTATTTCAATTAAGAACTTACCCATCTGTTTCTCGAGCAAGGAAGAAATAAAACAGAATAATAAAAACAAAATGAATTTCCAAAAGATAACACTGCAGCGTTCTTCGAATCCACCTCGGTCGTACGGCACGGAGAGTAAATTGGACTTGATTCCCCCTATGTTCGCAGTAGCTTGAAGCGGTCTGTATGTAAAAAAAGTCTAAAAGAAAAAATAACTTAAATAGATTTATTTTAGTCGAATTAAAATTAGAATAAGTGACTCTGCTTGTTTAAGTTTTTTGGTATTTTTGAATAGTTTCCTTTACGGAAAAGAGGATTTAAGGCTTTCATAATTAATTGATGTGATTAATGTTTTATACATTTTTTTGTTTTTGTAATTTTGACAGATTGACGTTTTTTGATCGGCAGTTAAAAGGTTAAATATTTTCGATGCCATTATTATTATTATTATTATCATTATTTCAGAAAATTAAAAAACAAATATTATATTTCTTTTTTGGGAATTTTTAAGGCTTATAGGTAAAACCTTGTGCGTAATGCGTAAAGTGTCTTTACCGCCTTTGCCAACTGCCATCGCGTGCGGTAAAGTATCACTTTCCGCACTTGTTAGGTAAATAACTATTAAATATTTTTCTAAATCAATCGGAACTTTTAAACTACACAATACATAGTAGTCTATTTTTTACTGCATTTCAAAATTTTTTTTTCATACCTTAATTAGAAAGAAACCTTCTTAGTAAAAATGTTAAATTTTATTTTAAAATTGAAGTTGGTAAGTCCGTTAGATCCAATATACTTTTTTTTTAAATCGAAAGATATTATTCTGTCTTTCTGTTCTTTCTGACCTCTTCATATTTTAGATTTTTTGTATCATTAAAAGCTACTAGGTCAAAGGAAACTCGCTTTAAGACGCTTTAATACAGTTGACATTGAATAAGCGTTGCAAATGCATAATAGCTGCAGTTGACAACAAATGAAATGTAAATTTAGTGGTTTATTTTTCAATTTGTTAACATTTCCGTAATTCTTTATAAGAAATGAAGTAGATGAAAAACTTGTACGTGTAAAGGTTGGCACGCTAGGTGTGAAACGGATGTAAAAGCTGCATGCACCCTGGAAAATTCTGACCGAATCAACCCAGCCCAACCCATGTGTATAAGAGTAGTTGTTTTATATGTATTTTCTTGGGCGAGGGAAGTTTTGGAGTAAACCTTTACTCGATTTATTCTCTTTCTAAGATTGATTCTAAGCACTAATTAACTTAATTGGCCCACTCTGTACTTGTAAAAAGGTCTACCCTACACAAAAAGTATGAATTTTGGCGACACCAATAAAATGGGTAGGATTAATATTTTACCAAAACACAATTTATTGCATAAAACTGAAAAAAAAATTACTTTTTTCATTTTTATCTCTCAACGTGTTTTATTAAATTTATTATATTTTCTATGGCTTACTCTTTATTCACTCATCACTTCATATTTCTGGTCTAAAAATTTACAAACTGATCGTAAAATAGAGCCTTTTTTATTAGCACTTAACTCAGCTTATTCCTTTGCACGAATATATTTTTAGATAAAAAGGTCATCATCCCTCATTCCCTTTTAAGTTACACGCACACACACATGAACAGTTCAATAGTTTTTGAGGTGAAACGTTGATTATATTATATATAGAAATAGCGCCTCCCCCCTTTGTTCCAGAAAAAATGGATAACACAGATGCTGGTGGTAACACCCTGAAGTATTTGAAGAAAAAACGAGAAATTGCAGAACGTTCCTTTAAAGACATTCTAGAATCCCTCCACAGTATTTTGGGACAGTTTGAAACAGACGAAAACCACGATATTAGAAATACAGAACAGTATTATAGAGTTTCAATTTATAAACAAGTTTTAGACAAAATCATTTCGGACATAAAATCAAGGTTCAATAACGAGACTCCAAGTATATTTTTGACCTGAACATATTCATACCAAGTTTTATACAACGTGAAGCCAAAATCAGGGCAAAAACTAATGTGGCTTCCAAATACTATAAATGTTTGATTAATACAAAACACAAATTCTTGAACTTTTATTGAGAGAAGTCAGTATTTGGAAACAATATTGGTCACAAGTAGGCAAAAGCTTATATCAAAACATACAGACCGCTTCAAGCTACTGCGAACATAGGGCGGAAGAAGTCTAATTTGCCAGTGTACGTACATGCAGAGACACCGCACGCCTATCAGTGAAGCAACCAATACTCAGGCTTGCGATCACCACTTGCATGACTTTCCTTTGGTATTTAGTACGCCTCTAACCACGGTGCTGTGTGGAGCGTAGTCAATGAAACCGGAATTTGGTCAATAAATACGCAAATTATTATAACGTAATTTTCTTATTTTTTGTCACTGATAAATAAGAGCGTTTTATTGTCAACTGCTCAGATTTATCAGTGACGACGTGTTACAATGAAAATAATAAGGAGAAACAAAATAAAAGCAAGTTCTCAAAATAAAATAATACATTCTAAAAACCAAAAAGATTCTCTGAGTCAAAAAAAAATTAAAGCAAATGTTCGAAAAGTCCTCCTTGCTCGGCTAGACAATATCCGAGCCTACTATAAAAACCCCTTCTAACGTTTCCAAGCATGTTAGGGTTGATAATTTAAAAAGCTTCTTCAAAAACAGATAGAAGTCATTAGGAGCAAGATCGGGAGATCGAGCTGGCCATAAAATAGTTCCCCGTGTACTTATAACCCGATTAGGAAATACATTATCAAGATATTCCCTAACAAGGCCAACATTGTGAGCGGAACAACCATCTTGTTGAAACCATGTTTCACCAAATCTTACACCTAACAACTGCCTAGCAGTTGGAATAATGTGCTGCTGCAGTAGATTAATAAAAAATGGCGCAATTACGTGTTCCCCTATAATACCCTGCGACGCACTTTTTGCTTATGTATAAAAAAAAAAAATTGTGGTTTTATCTTTAATTAAGGAAATCGGGTTTTGAATTAAACAGTTAAAAGTTTTAAAGTGCGGGATGCAAATACATTTTTTTTAATTATTACCCGTTGCTCGGCCTTGGAGATTGGGAGTGGGAGAAAACAAAATGTACTTTAGTGGACGCCACCAATTTTTCCAAAACCAGCTAAATTGGAAAAGCTGCCTATTTGTTTTAGGTGTTTAACCAAAACACGATTTATAATTTGTGGGAAATTTAAAAGAAGCAAATTTAATTCACCCGTTTAATGAGTTTAATATAATCCAAATTATCTACAAAATAGGGGGTACCTTAAAAGGCAGGAAAAAAAAGGTTAAATAAGTTGAACCAAAAAAAAAGTTATTCTAATTTAGCACATCCTGTTATGTACCTTCTAAGCCCCTCAAGTGATCACTTTCGGTTCACACGGAGAATCAATAAATCGTATCAAATAATTAAACCAGAAAATAATAAAACTATAACTAAAATGAATGCGCGGAATGACGCAGTAGCGCAAGGCAAACTTTGCAGTATCGCAGTCTTGCAGAAGCGCATCAGCGTGATAAATTATTAAGCCTGAACTTATCTGTTTATCCAAAATAGCTGAATAAGGGTCACTGTCCTTGTGAAGAGCAGGTAAGCCCCATACAAAAGGGTGATCCAAAAGACAGGGCAGGCTTGGTGGTTGATTCAGGTGTTGATTCAGAGTAAGGCTAGGTTTTAGACTGGCACTTGAGCCCTATTGTAGAAAGAGAGACCACTTATTTAGCAAACTCAAAATAGCAGAATAGCAAAGTATTAATATTTTAAGTTTAGAAGAAAAAAAAAAGAGCCTTTCATATATATATAAGAACTTGAATAAAATTTCAAGATAGCATTAATGAAACTAAACTTATACAATAATGATAAAAAAAAATACTTGCAACCAAAAAAAAAAAGGTTTTGAAATGAAATAACATTAATAAAATATATATTAATAATTACCTCGATAGGATGTCTGGAGGGCAAGAAACACAGTCACGTGCATGTGGTAAGTCCGACAGAAATCCGCAAACAATGCGAGTGTAATCTTGGTCCCAAAACAGCAAAACGCACAAAATATCTTCTCAGAAACGTAGCCCCAAACACAAGAATTACTTTGAGATAACTTAATTTGAAATCCCACTAAGGATGGCGAAAATAAAGCCAGAATAAAAATTAAGATCTCGAACTAGCGGTTACCAATGACGTGTTATCGTGTGTTCTTTTTTAAAGGTTGGTTCTGAATGCCTCCAAAAACACTGTGCTGCGCACTCCAAAACCATTTGATCATAATTAACAAATGAAAGTAAATTAACTTTTACTAAAAAAATCTTACAGTTTGTCCTTTTCTAACAACCAGCAAAATATGTACAAAAATAGGACAGAAAAGGGGAAAAAGGACTCCAGTAAAATAAAATGAAAGAGTATTCAGAAAGTAAGTTAACTACTAAAATGGTCTTAAAAGTCCAACAAAGACAAGGCAACACTTTATAAAAATGAGAAAGAAGCATAAAAAGACAACTAATCCATGGGCGGTTTAGCTACATGAAACGACCGATATAAGCTACATATCTTTAAATACCATGACCCCTATTTTGAAGTGCAACAACCGATTTGAATTAAGTTAATCAAATAAAGAGGACAATATTAATTTTCCCCATATTTGACAAATTGTGCATTTAATGTACTTTAGTGGACGCCAATTTTTCCAAAACCAGCTAAATTGGAAAAGCTGCCTATTTGTTTTAGGTGTTTAACCAAAACACGATTTATAATTTGTGGGAAATTTAAAAGAAGCAAATTTAATTCACCCGTTTAATGAGTTTAATATAATCCAAATTATCTAGAAAATAGGGGGTACCTTAAAAGGCAGGAAAAAAAAAGGTTAAATAAGTTGAACCAAAAAAAAAGTTATTCTAATTTAGCACATCCTGTTATGTACCTTCTAAGCCCCTCAAGTGATCACTTTCGGTTCACACGGAGAATCAATAAATCGTATCAAATAATTAAACCAGAAAATAATAAAACTATAACTAAAATGAATGCGCGGAATGACGCAGTAGCGCAAGGCAAACTTTGCAGTATCGCAGTCTTGCAGAAGCGCATCAGCGTGATAAATTATTAAGCCTGAACTTATCTGTTTATCCAAAATAGCTGAATAAGGGTCACTGTCCTTGTGAAGAGCAGGTAAGCCCCATACAAAAGGGTGATCCAAAAGACAGGGCAGGCTTGGTGGTTGATTCAGGTGTTGATTCAGAGTAAGGCTAGGTTTTAGACTGGCACTTGAGCCCTATTGTAGAAAGAGAGACCACTTATTTAGCAAACTCAAAATAGCAGAATAGCAAAGTATTAATATTTTAAGTTTAGAAGAAAAAAAAAAGAGCCTTTCATATATATATAAGAACTTGAATAAAATTTCAAGATAGCATTAATGAAACTAAACTTATACAATAATGATAAAAGAAAAATACTTGCAACCAAAAAAAAAAAGGTTTTGAAATGAAATAACATTAATAAAATATATATTAATAATTACCTCGATAGGATGTCTGGAGGGCAAGAAACACAGTCACGTGCATGTGGTAAGTCCGACAGAAATCCGCAAACAATGCGAGTGTAATCTTGGTCCCAAAACAGCAAAACGCACAAAATATCTTCTCAGAAACGTAGCCCCAAACACAAGAATTACTTTGAGATAACTTAATTTGAAATCCCACTAAGGATGGCGAAAATAAAGCCAGAATAAAAATTAAGATCTCGAACTAGCGGTTACCAATGACGTGTTATCGTGTGTTCTTTTTTAAAGGTTGGTTCTGAATGCCTCCAAAAACACTGTGCTGCGCACTCCAAAACCATTTGATCATAATTAACAAATGAAAGTAAATTAACTTTTACTAAAAAATCTTACAGTTTGTCCTTTTCTAACAACCAGCAAAATATGTACAAAAATAGGACAGAAAAGGGGAAAAAGGACTCCAGTAAAATAAAATGAAAGAGTATTCAGAAAGTAAGTTAACTACTAAAATGGTCTTAAAAGTCCAACAAAGACAAGGCAACACTTTATAAAAATGAGAAAGAAGCATAAAAAGACAACTAATCCATGGGCGGTTTAGCTACATGAAACGACCGATATAAGCTACATATCTTTAAATACCATGACCCCTATTTTGAAGTGCAACAACCGATTTGAATTAAGTTAATCAAATAAAGAGGACAATATTAATTTTCCCCATATTTGACAAATTGTGCATTTAATATGAAAATTATGACGTTTAAGTTTACAGTCAACGTATAAAGCGCCTTCTCTTTTAATAAATTGATAGTCCTAAAAATATTTTGCCAATGGATATGGCAACCCTTAGGAGTGCAAGAATTAAACATTTAAAATGCAAGTCTTTCAGATTGTGCACAGTAAAGAATCTTCCCTAAGTTTTGAGAACAGTCATGAAATAATTAGAATACACCAAAGAAAAGAATTAAAACTGACCAAGCTATAAAGTTATGGTTTGGGACAATTAAAATATCACAAGTTACAAAGATATTAAATTAATGTAAAAAGTTAAAACAAATTACCAAAGACATATTTCGGAAATATTGACTAAGGTGGCAACATAGCAAATTTTCAGTTCCAAACTAACACACAGGTGACTGAATCTATTTTTAGCTTAAAAATCAGTTCAATTTTTTGGAAAACGTAGGCATAAGGAAAATCAAAACAAAGGTGCGAGTGGTGCAGCAAAATTGTTTAAAAGAGACGTAAAACTATCCCAGAAAAGTACTAGGGATTATCAATAACGTACACGAAGGTGGGCCAAAGTAAAATTAATAAAATAGTGATAGAAATAGTTAGGCATTACAGATTAATTAAATTATTTATCTATTTCTAGGTAGAAAGCTATGAACTGATCTATGAGTCATCAGACCACTCCGTGATAAGCTAGGCAAAATAGAAAATGTTCTAGGATTGGCATAGATAAATAGAGATCTCGGTAGATATAAGATAGACACGAAATAGAAAATAGAAAAATGGGAATGGAGAATGGGTTGCAGAAGAGTAAAGAAGTGATGCAAACAGAAATGTTCCTAGATTAAGGTTGGTAGGTAATAGGCGACAAAATATTACTAACATAGCCAGAATAGAAAATAGACGGCTAGGCAAATAAATTTCTGTTAGTTAATATTACCTAATTAATATTTTATTTTCTTTCAGGCACAAAATAATAGATCTTCGACACGAGATGCATAGAAGAAAAATGGAGAACGGATAGAAAAGAAAATAGGTAAGAAAATAGGTAAGATGAAATCAATAAGAAAAAAAAAGGAATACAAAGTTTCAGAATACTATTTCTGTTTCAGGTTGACTGCCATGTTAAATAGAAGCTGCATCAATGGAAAAAATTATAATATAATTATAGAAGAATAGACAAAATAATAAATTAAGAGACAGAACCCCACTTCGTCATAAAGCTATATATGATTTGCTATCATTGCTATTACATATATACATACGTTTTACTTTTAATAAAATTATTTACAAAGTTTGTGTTCTTTTATTCGTTTCTTAAATACTACAGAAAAAAAAAATATATATATTAATCGTATTAAATTTTCCCACATAATCTCTTACGCTCAAACTTTTTTTAAATTTGGCGAATGCGTTAGACTAGTACATTGGGAGTAAGTTAAATTAAAAAGGAAATAATACACAGACGCGCTATTTTGTTAAGGAACTATAAGATTTTTAAAACTGTAATACTAGTTCTTTTTAGTAACAAAATTTAAACGTTACAACCCCCCCCCAAACATTTAGTTTTTGGGATACTGTGTTCTTACGTCAAAATACAAATGCAAATTTTCCCTCGACCAATATCGAACGTGTGTTGGGTTATGACGATTTGACCATTTGACCATCTGCACTTTTTCGGCAACTTCGTAGACATCCATTTTTGGTTTTAAAAATTTATTATTTCAATTAAGAACTTAACCATCTGTTTCTCGCGCAAGGCAGAAATAAAACAAAATAATAAAAACAAAATGAATTTCCAAAAGATAACACTGCAGCGTGCTTCGAATCCACCTCGGTCGTACGGCACGGAGAGTAAATTGGACTTGATTCCCCCATGTTCGCAGTAGCTTGAAGCGGTCTGTATATGATAATAGACACTTAAAGTTAATTTTCAGTTTTATCAGCATTCGTATCCCTATCTCTATCGATTCGACCAATCAAGCAGGTGCACTTTTAAAATCATGGCGAATGCGTGACAGCTCCAGCTGATCAAATGCACGAAAACGTCGTTAGGTACAAGGGAGTCGTAACGTTACAACCATCCCTGCGTACGAAACGATGTTTTCACGCATTTTAGCAGCTGGAGCTGTCACGCATTCGCCATTAGTTTAAAAGTACACCTGCTCGATAGGTCGACTCGATAGAAGAAGGATACGAATGCTGATAAAACTGAAAATTAACTTTAAGTGTCTATTGTTTGTCAGTAAGTAATGCTTCGTCAGAAAGAAGCTTCTCCTGCCTCAGAAGATTGAAAATATAAGTGCCTAAAAATACTATGACGGAAATTCGTCTGACGGGGTTAGCGTTGCTGCATATCAACAGACATACATTGAGGGAGTCATTGACCGGTTTACCCAAAAAAACTGGAAACGAACTTTTTTTTGAGATAGACATCTTATATTTGAAATATACAATATAAAAAGTAATGTTTCAACTTAAGAAACTTTTTAGATCTTTGTTTGTGGTTTGTTTGTTATTTTTGTTTTTTATAACTGAAAAAATTATACGTAGTTATTCAAGCGCGGATTTCAGAGGGTACGAAAATATTTAGAAAATCAAAAGTAGGGCATAAATTGATTTTGATATTTACGGTATAAGTTTAATTTTGTGTTAACAATGGCATTTATAGTGTCACTTTCTTAAAAATTTTCGCCTGCTGCGCTTTGAAACCGTTGATATATTTACAATTTTATTTTAATTTTAAGTCAAAAAATGCATTTTTCAGTGCAATTTTCTTAAAAATGTTCGCCTGCGGCGCTATGGTACGTTGATATTTACGATTTTAGTTTAATTTGAATCAAAAATTGCATTTTTTATGTACTTTTCTCAAATTTTCGGCGCATTGAAACATTTTTTAAAACAAAAAAATGTATGAAATAAACAACTTAAAATCTGAGTACTCCCCCCCCCCCCGTTAGATTTGAGGCCAAATCTGCGCTTGTAGTTACTAAGTTTTGTTTGTATATATTGATCATAAAAGCTATGCTTTTAATCTAGTTTTTTTCGTATCGAAACCGCCCCCCCCCCCTTTTAAATGGCTGGAACCGCCAATTTAAAAACTTACAATGATCATATTTTTTTTTTAAATACATAAAATTCCATTTCAGTTCACTGAACAAAACCAGGTTTGAAAGTTGACAAAAACCCAAATGCCCTAGATTGTTGTTGTTGTCAAATTTGAAGCTTTAAGGTTCCCAAGGAACAATTTTTCGACGTTTTAACGGCGACTTAACGTTGCGTGAAAGTCGTATAAATGTCCTAGCAACTCGCTTTTGCACCAATTTGGCGGAGATTTTTTGACTTGACGTTGCCTGCGACTAGAGTCGCGTGCAACGTTTCCACACCGTCGCCGGAGCGACTACGACTGAAGTGCCCTCTGGATAATATTTTTATTAAAAATATTGATTTGAAGTTAAGACTTCCACGTCTGCATTAATAATTTTAAAATACGTAGGTAACACTAACTTTACCAAAAACCTTAGTTTTCCGTCACGGATAGTCCACCATTCAATCAGTTATTTTATGTTGAAAGGAAATGAAAATATCTCGAAAACTGTAGCTTTGAAAGATTTGAACCTTATAACAAAATAATTACGAAAACCAAAATCTGAAAAAGTTATGATTTTTTTTATATATTTTAACGTTTTTTCAAATAACTCGGAAACTAAAGCTCCCACGAATTTGGACTTTATAACTAAATTTGTAGTCCATATTCATGGAAACTTAAATCTGAAAGTTTAATATCGCTACTTGCTTTTATCCCAAAGTTAAAAAATTTTTAAATATTTTATCCCCCTTTTCCCCACTTCAACCCCCCACCACCCTACCGAAAAGTTAATTAGTTCATGGTGAGCCGATAGAGGATTTTTGTACCAAATTTCGTTAAAATCGATTAAGGAGTTCTTGAGTTATCGTGTGTACAGACAGACAACAGACCGACAGACAATTTTTTTTTGTTGTGTTTTGAAACCTTAGTAACTCATTTTTGATAAAATTAAAAAAAGTCAAAATTTCAAGATTTTAATAGTCCCCCATACATGCCCATACCATATTGGTATGGTCATAAAGTAATACTTACTTTATGGTATGGTGGCCTAAAAAGTGGGTTGACTTAGCTACCCAGATGTCGTGTGGTGTGTTTAACTAAAAATTGGCAAAAAAATGTTTTATATGCGCCACTGGCGATAGTTTTTAGAACATTCAACTAAAAGTGGCATTTTTTTAACACGATTTTAATTCTCACTGATAAAAAATGTATAGAATTAAATTAAAATCGTAAATAATAGTGGATTAAAAGCGCTGCAGGCGAAAATTTTTGCAATTTATGCAGGAAGTACTTTAAGATTTTTAATTTTTTTAATGTTATTTTTAGTGTTTGATGTGCCTTGATATTGGTTTGGTTATCTTAAATTATAGAAATAATAACAAAAAACTTGATTATTTATTGTAATAAGGGAAAAAAAAGAGTTCAGTTCTACCCTGCTGAAATTTTTCCTAAACTCTCATCCAGAACGGAGAAGTTTTTATCGTGTTTTTATAAGTTCTATAAGAATCAATGAGAAGATTATGTAGGAAATATATAATATTTTATCAGTTTGTAGTTTTAGAATAATTTTATTTTATCAGTTTGAATAAAGGTATGGGCTTGAAGAAGATTTGATGGGAATCGTGATTATAGAAGATCCTATAAGGAATGATTCTGGAGGAGTTTCTATGGGTTCTTGTGGGATCGGTTTCTAGAATATTTGATGATATTCTATTAGTTTCGTAATTTCAGAAGATCTTATAAGCGCAATGATTTTGGAAAAAATTTTATGGGGTTTTGTGAATGATTTTGGAGAAGTTTTTATGGGTTCTTGTGGGATCAGTTTCTAGGATATTTGATGAGATTCTATCAATATCGTAATTCTAGAAGATCCTATGAAGAATGATTTTGGAGAAGTTTCTATGGATTCTTGTTGAATAGGTTTCTAGGATATTTCCTATGGGCAAGAAGATTTTATCGGGTTTTGGGACAAATTTATATGAGATCCTAGGAGATTCTATCGGGTCTATGGGCAATGATTTTGGAGAAGTTTCGATGGGATTGATTTCTAGGAGATTTGAGGAGCTTTTATAATGATATGATGGTTTTTTTTAGAGGATTATATCGGGTTTTGGGACATAAATATACGAGGGCAATATGGGCAATGATTTTAAAGAAGTTTCGATGAGTTTGGTGGGATAGGTTTCTAGGATATTCCGGAAGATTCTATTAGCAATGCTTTTGGAGAAGTTTCTATGCGGGTTTTTGTCGAATAAATTTCTAGGATATTCGAGAAGATTTTAGCAGTCTCCGGATTCTAGAGTCGCCTAGCTACAAGCAATGATATGATTTTTTCTGATTTAAGGATGAAATAAATTATAATAAGATTTTAACAGCTTCAGTTTAAAAAAATATAAATACACAAAATCAGCATTCATCATTAAATATAATACAATATCACATTTTCTATACAGTGTTTTCCATAAAAGTTTGAAATATAGGTTTAGTTTGGTTAAAAAAGAGATTTAAAAAAGTGTTCCTTTGTATACAGTTGTCACAAAAATAATATATGGGCCAAACGTATTTTTTTAAAATAGGAGACCAAGTATATTTTTTTATACTATGGATATTTTATATCTAGATGATGTATAATTTTCTTTATAGCATTTTAAATTAAGTACCAGTACTTTAAAGTTAGAAAACATCATTAAAAATGTAAAATTTTAACATTAACTTCTTTATGTTGAATTGAAAACCCAAAAATACAAATAATAATTCCCTTAGAATTTTAGGACTACTTGTATACATAAATTAGCACATATTTAAGTATACCTAAAAACTTACATTTTGGGTTTATGCAAATTAGATAACTTTAATAGAATCCAGAATGAGAGAAAGATGGATGGTGCAACTAACTCTCTCGTCACTCAATTTTGGGCCAAAAGACGATAACCAAAACAAAAGCAAGCTGGGCAAGTTAGCCGACTTTAAAAGCGCAGTTTCGACAGGTCTTTCACTAAAACTACGCCAAATTAATACGATGCGAAAGCTAATGATTTCAAAAGTATACTTAAGACAAGTTAATTCAAAAAACAAATTTTTCAGACCTGATAAAATCTTCCAGGATCTCATTAAAATCTGTTCCAGAACCAACCCAAAACCCGATAAAATCTCCTCGCTCATAGGATCTTCTAAAATTATCATAACGATAAAAGCTCCTCAAATCTTCTAGAAACCAATCCCATAAGAACTCATATAATCTCCTCCAAAATCAAAGACCCATAGACCTGATAAAATATCCTAGGATCTCATTTAAATCTGTTCTAAAACCGTCCCAAAACCCGATAAAATCTCCTCCCTCATAGGATCTTCTAAAATAACCATAATGATAAAAGCTCCTCAAATCTTCCAGAAACCAATCGCGTAACAACTCATATAATCTCCCCCAAAATCATAGACCCATAGACCTGATAAAATCTTCTAGGATCTCATTGAAATCTGTTCCAAAACCGACCAAAAACCCGATAAAATCTCCTCTCCCGTAGGATCTTCAATAATCATAATGATAAAAGTTCCTCAAATCTTCTAGAAACCAATCCCATAACAACTCATATAATCTCCTCCAAAATCATAGAGCCATAGACCTGATAAAATCTTCTAGGATCTCATCGAAATCTGTTCCAAAACCGACCAAAAACCCGATAAAATCTCCTCCCCCGTAGGATCTTCAATAACCATAATGATAAAAGCTCCTCAAATCTTCTAGAAACCAATCCCATAACAACTCATATAATCTCCTCCAAAATCATAGACCCATAGACCTGATAAAATCTTCTAGGATCTCATCGAAATCTGTTCCAAAACCGACCAAAAACCCGATAAAATCTCCTCCCCCGTAGGATCTTCAATAACCATAATAATAAAAGCTCCTCAAATCTTCTAGAAACCAATCCCATAACAACTCATATAATCTCCTCCAAAATCATAGACCCATAGACCTGATAAAATCTTCTAGGATCTCATCGAAATCTGTTCCAAAACCGACCAAAACCCGATAAAATCTCCTCCCCCGTAGGATCTTCAATAACCATAATTATAAAAGTTCCTCAAATCTTCTAAAAACCAATCCCATAACAACTCATATAATCTCCTCCAAAATCATAGACCCATAGACCTGATAAAATCTTCTAGGATCTCATCGAAATCTGTTCCAAAACCGACCAAAAACCCGATAAAATCTCCTCCCCCGTAGGATCTTCAATAACCATAATTATAAAAGTTCCTCAAATCTTCTAAAAACCAATCCCATAACAACTCATATAATCTCCTCCAAAATCATAGACCCATAGACCTGATAAAATCTTCTAGGATCTCATCGAAATTTGTTCTAAAACCGACCCAAATCCCGATAAAAAATCATACAAGAGTTCTATAATTTTTTTAATGAGAATCGATGGAAAATTTCAGCAGAGTAATATAATCAAGTATAACAAAGCTTGAAAAAGAGTGGTGTACCCTCAAAAAGAGTTTAAATGGTCACACTATCATTAGATATTTAATTTAAGCAGTGGCGTACCCAGCAAAGCGACTAAAAATCAAACTATGGCAATTTTTTAAAATTAGGCAGGTGCCTATTGCTTGAGCTCTTGAACTGAAGGGAGGGGAGAGGGGGAGTTTAATAGATGTTGAGTTAGTGTATACGAAAGAAAAATACTTATTTTAAAAGCAAGTCTTATCTAGTCTCATTTGCAGATTTGTTTGAAAATTAACCCTTAAATGCGCCGCAGTCAAAAATTTTGAAAAAATTACACTAAACTGCAATTTTTTACGTGTTTAAAATGTTGTTGACAAAAAAATTGCTTAAAATTAAATAAAATTGGAACAATATTATCAATATAAAAACTTTGACAAAAAAATTAAAAATTTTTCAAAAATTTTGAACTCTTAGGTTTTTTTGTAAAATATTTTTAAACAAAGTGTTAGGTGCCAAGAAGGGGTGGGTTGCGGTGGTATATATAGATTTGTTGCCAAACCATAAATGCGCCGCAGATGAAAATTTTAAGAAAAATTATGCTAAGAATGTTATTTATTATACGTTTCGAATGCTGGTGAGAAAATTAAATAAAATTGTTGTTAAAATTAATGACGTCATGGCACCGCCGGTAAAATTTTTCCAATTTAAGATATAACACCAAATACACGTCACAAACAGGAGTAAAGGGTCAAAAAAGTGCCTGGGGGGGGGGGGGTTAACCCCGAAAACCCCCCTGACTATGCCACTGATTTAACCTGAATTTCTTTGTTATCATTCACCCTCCTTTTAACATATCCTATAGTTCAACAGGTTTTTAACCCTTGTTTGCTATTGAACACTTGCCAAAAAGCAAAAAAGAGTTTAAGAAAGGGTTGAAAGCACTGAGGAAATTAAAACGGTATATAGGTTGTCCTACGTGTGAGAATAAGACTAAAGGTTTATTTACTCAACTTTTAATACCTAATGGATAATTGGTAAAGACAATGAATATTCCGTAATTGTTAATTTTTAAAGTAAAATATATGGAAACCAGTGGTGTTGTTTACTAAATTGATAAAGTTGAGCAACTTTTAAATTTTCCCTACCAAAAAAACCTCATAAAAGATCATAGAAAATAACAGATAAAACTTCATAAGTTTTCATAATATGCTCATATAAAATTATAATATTTTATAATTTTTGACTAGTGAAAGTAAACCACAAATCCCGCATAGGAGTTTATCATATTTCACAAGCCAGTTGACTTATAAAAGTCTACAATATTTTATGATTTTTAATATGACAATTCCTCATAAAGGTTTGAAAGATTTTATAAGATCTACCTGTAACATTAGACTACTACTACGACGTAAGCCACTGTAATATAATTATATATATAATAGAAAATTGTTCTCGAATAATTACTTATTTATCGCCGGGAGCTGTGGGAGAGATTTTACTTTGATAAATTTCTATGAGATTGTTTGAGGCATTGTTTATAAAACCTTACAAGATTTCACAAGCCAGAAACTATTTTTTGTTGTAAAAGTATTTACGACAGATGATGTGATTATAGTTTTTTTATAAGATTTTATAAGTTCCGGTGGGCCACGACTCAATATACTTGTTTCAAAGGGCATATAAGTTAGGGCAGGTAAATCTTATTACTTTAATAAGTTTCTATGAGATTTTGTAATATTTTATAAGATTTCTCCATACAGCCACGGTACGTACACGTATACGTAATGGTACGTCATTGGGATGTCGCACAGTACTTACATTTTATTTCCCATGTGGGATCAAAAGGACGTAAAATGATCGTTTGTTACGTATTATATACGTACATAGTACGTCCCTAATTGGTCCCGGGACGTACCGACGTAAAATGGACATTAAATGTACGTCCCTGGGACGAAGAGTGCTGCATGGGATCATTAGTCCAAAACATTTTTTTTGTAGAAGTAAGTAAAATTAATTAGTTTTCAGATGGTCGAAAAAACTGATAAAAATCAAGTGACTTTTTTATGAGATTTAATGATGTTTTTTGGCAGGGTAGACACCTAAAAATCTATAAAATGTTGTAAGATTGTCTGAATATAAAATCTATTTAAAGACTCATAAAAAAAATTGTTTTAACAACTCATAGAAAATTATAAATATTCATAGAAATAGCTGTTAAATTCTATGAGTTGGTCTGATCATAAAATACCCCTAATCTCATGAGAAAACGTTTAAAATAATAAAATACGCGTGCGCTATCCGTCACTTTTTCAACCATTTTTGCGTCTTTTGAACACTATATAGTGGTAAACATTGTAAAAAACGCAAAACCATTTTAAATAATTTATTTATTAAAAAAAAACAGATAAAACCCAACCAACCAAAACTTTATTCCTTGTACAAAATTGTTAACTATTGTGCATAAAAGCTTGAGTAAACACTCCTATTAATTAACATTTACACATTACGCATTAAACACTATCCATTACATTTATTAAATATGCATAAAGCATTAAAATTTGATTGCAGGCCTTAAATGTACTCTCAAAGAAAACATAAAGATATTAAACTGCTAATAGATATATACCCCGACCGGATATAACCTAGACTGACCAAATTTAAAAAAACACTTCTCTGAGAATTTTTTTAGTTAAGTGGTTTTGGCTGGCGCCTATGTTGCCAAACAACGTTGCTAGAAGAGCAAAGTTTCTGCTACAACAGCAGAGTTTCTTTCTAGAACTCGAATAGGAAAATAACGTTTAGTAGCCACAGTTAACATAAAACGCTGCTGTTCCAGCAAGATGTTTCGGCTAAATAGGCGCCAGCAAAGTTGAAAATTTCTCAGTGTTGAAAGAAACTGGACGGGGGGAGAGTTCCAGTTTACACTAAATTATTTTTGGGCTTTGTCTCCTGAAATCATTATAAATTACTAATACTTAGGGGGCATTGCGTATCCCGTGGGACTTTTGATGAAGATTTTACGAAACCTGTTTTAATTGATTACTAATGAACCCACCAACACTGTCTAACCTGTAAACAGCCCCAAAAATCCTGCAGTCAAAAAGTAGGGTTAGGGTATCAATTTTTTTTCTTAAATTCAGACGGTTTAAGCTAGCTGTGAAATTTGGCATATATGTTGGCCTTACCCTAGTATGTCTTAAAAAAATTACATATGTGGCCCCTAGGGAGCAACAGGGGCCAAAATGTGTTTTTAAACTATCCCTAATACCTTCCATACCATTTGGTAGCGCATACTATTACCTACAAGTCTGCTATAGCGAAAAAAAATTCGTGGCTGTTAACAAGGCCCCTAGGTTAGGGTGTAAATATTTTGTCGATTTTAATTAAAAAATTATATTTCACTTATCTCTCAGCCAATGTCAACAAAAATGAACCAGCAGGGGCGCAGTGGATCATTTCTCAATTTTTAATACCTCCAACTTTGCCCCAGCCCTTAGGGACTGTAAGGAGGCGAGATCTAATTTTCACCATTTTCATATTCCAGAAAACACCTCAGATGCATATTTAAAACTCATGAATTTGATGAAAAAAAAACTCCAGGGGTGACCCCTTAAAATGGGCTAAAAATTTTAAATCTCGAACTTGTTCAAAATTTCAAAAAGTGCAAAATTTTTTGGCAATTACATGTTCGAGTCAAAACACTTACATTTTAAGAGCCTATATTTTTACATCCATTTTTGACCCACCCCCTAGGAGCTGTACGAGGGAAAGACTTTTACCATTCCTATATTCCAGAAAACCACTAAATATGCACATGTAAACCTCATCAAAAAGTTTGCATATGTGTGCATAATTAGATCCTCCCCTCTTACAGCCCCTAGGGGCTGTTAACAGGTTAGGCAGAGTTGGTGGGTCCATTATTAATCGATTAAAATAAGTTTCGTAAAATCTTCATCAAAAGGCCTACGGAAGCCAAATTTTCTACGTATGCCCCCTAGGTATAAAATGTTGTCTAGATTTTTTGGGATTATTGGGGTACAAAAAAAAATCTATTTTCAAAATTTTGCGATGTGGTTGCCCATTTTTTAAAATTCCTCACCCACATACCGTAGCAGTTAGCAAAACACGTAATGTCAAAATTCGTCGGGGCCTTAGTTTTTGAGATATAATAAGAGCTAGAATACTTAGGTATTCTAATATTTATTTTATTATATTATTTATTTTTACTGTCTTTTTTAAATAGAAGAAGCTGAAAACAGCAAAAGCGTATTCAAATGTCAAAGAAATGCTTGAAACAATTGCTAAGATAAAGGCAATTAAATTTGAATGGCGTAAATGAAGTTGAGGTAGAGTGAAAAAAGTTGAACTTTATACATAAACGAACGTGATCTAAGGAGGAGTTAAAAAGAGATGCCATTATCTGCCAAACTCTACTCTTTTCACTTACCCTAATGCCCGTTCGCGCCCTCCGTATCACCCCCCTCTCTCGACTAAAAACCAATCTAAACAAAGGACGCCGCAGGACGCATGACGACGCTTGCGGGTGGCGTCAATATCGCCAAGCGTCGGCGTCCATCGACGTCGATTATTTAATTTTTGTGTAGTTTTAAAGGGCAAATTTAATGCAAAAACAGTTTAAATAAAACGTAAATGAAGAGCGTACAACATAGAGCAAGAGTTCAAGGTATAAATTATGATGGATAGGTAACTCTCGCCATTTTTTGATAATATGTGCATTTTTTCGTCCTGAATACGAAATGGACAATCCTGTACCTCAAAATTGTGAATAAGGGCTCGGCACACCAATCCAAAGGTGGGCAATTTTAGAGGAGGTAGGGTAACGCACATCATTTTCACGTATATGATGTAGTAGTACCCCCAGACCAAAAATCAACTGGTGTGCCGGATCTCATTCGTGGTTAAGGGTTCGGCACACCAGGTGATTTTTGCTCTGGTGGTACTACTAATATCCATTTTTGGATTGGTGTGCCGAGTCCTTATTCACAATTTTGAGGTACAGGATTGTCCATTCAGGACGAGAAAATGCACGTCTTTTATTATCCATCATAATTTTTACTGCAAACGCTTGTAATAACATAATGTAACGAACACCTTTTATTTATTTTAAGGCTTTATTACTGGTTGAATTTAGTTTTTTGACAAAAAGCAAATATTTTTCAAAACATTCTGAATACCTGAAGAACTAAAAATTTCGTAAAACCATGGATTCAAATGTACATTTTTATCTACACTTCTACTTATATATTCATTACAAAACCTACACTCAAACAGAAACGTGATTTGTAAAGCCCACAGGCTCTTTAATGTTTTTCTTCGTTTTTTTAGTATTTTGTATAGAATACGCGCACAGGATATACTTAACAGTAGGATAATGGGTTTAAACATTTTAAATCCTTCTCACGGGCTTGTTCTATTGAAATTTGGTTAAACAATAATGAATGGGTATTATTTATTTGCATAAAAGTTTTTTATTTAATCTCCCGAAGGCGGATTGTATGTATATGTCATTCCGAACATTATTAAAATGGGCTAGACTAAAAAGTTAATCGTGACATTTTTTTTAAAACTATTATTTTATTTTGGCCTATATATCCAAAACTACCTAAAAAAAGCTTCTGAGGTTACAGGAAATATTAAACTGGTAAAATAGGATAGGTAATTAAGATATAAATTTTCTGAATAGAGGAAAAAAATTAGAACCCAATTTTTTTTTTTTCATTAACAAGCTTAGGAGGTTCAACCGTTTAACATACCAAAAGTCCCCATTCTTACGCTCTCGGGACCTGTCCAAAAAGGCGTTTTTCTTAGATAACTCCTAAACGGTGATAGACTGTCAAAAGTGACTAATGGGAAAAATATTGCCACCTTAATTCTCTATCAATAAGCTAATACTGACAGTGTAGCTTAATCCATTCCTTCTACCAGAAAAATTGAAAAAACCCAAGCAAAAATGATCCCAATTTGAACAATTTCTTACATATTCCTTTTTAACATTTTTATCAAGATTTCTCAACCTACGAGTACCAAACTTGGCATGGTTGATCTAAGAGCAATGACCTAAATTATATCAGAAAATTAAATGTTTCCAGTTGCCTAGTCCGATTTTCTTAACTAGAAAATTTCAAAGTATACCAAAACTCTTTGCTACGCCACTGTTACTGACGTATACAAAAAAAGCTCCGTTTTTCACTGGATCTTATACTAGATAAAATTGTATTTCCAACGATACCATTCGCTTGTATTTGCTGCTTCTAGTAATAAAATAAGAATCTTTTTCATTTAACAAATTTACTAAAAAAAACATAAAAAATTATGGCTTTAAAAAATTCTTATTTTATTACGAGAAGCAGCAAATAAAAGCGAAAGGTGTCGTTGGATATGTAATTTTATCTGATATAAGATCCAGTGAAAAGCGGGTCCTTCTTTTTGTATATGTGGAGTGGAGTATCAAAGAGTTTTGGCAAATTTGGAAATCTTCTGTTCAGAATTACTGCTAATCTATCATTTACTTGTACTGAAAATTAGCACTTGAGAAACAAAAACTTAATTGTTTTGCATAATTTGTGATAATCTATTTATAATGTGCTTTCTTATAGGGAAGATCCCAGTATTATGCCCTTTCATGGATGGTGTTTAAAAAAAACAAGCTATGATAAAAAACAATATCAAAAATTAGTTTTGGCAAAACAACAGCTTTAACAAAATTTTTCAAATACCCACAAATAATTCTTCATGTAAACATGTATTTGGTGATATTTCTTCCTTCCATTTTTTATTCAAAATTTTAAGGAGCTTTAGGGGAATGTTAGAAAAATGTACCAGCAAATTTTTGCTTTAATCGAATGAGCTTAATGAAGGATATAAACGTTCAAAATTATATTTAAAGGTACATTTCTATAATTATAATTATTAATCAGTATATCTACGCCACTGAAAACCAAAAAGCAGCCATTAAATTTTTTAACTGCACTAGATTAAGAAAGTTTAACATGCCTTCTTACCAGTTGATACTTTCTTATCAATAATTTTTAGAAACACCACTTGAATTTCTAAAATTTTAAAGGCAGATTTCTTAAAATATAATGTTAAATTTTAGATTTGAGCTATACACGATTTTTGTCATAGGGCTATATGTTAACGTTGAACCACTGTGCATCGTAAATTTTAGCCATATTAGGGGTTTTATGAAAGGAAACCCACCCCGTGCTTTTGAGGTGCAATTTTTCAGTTTTTTGCCAATGTCTTAAAAACTATAACATTTATAAAAAAAAATTGTGGTGACGTTTTTTTTAGGGAATAGAATTATCCGACGTATAACAAGTATATGCTATGTTTTCATGGGTATTGAGTTCGTTTTCAAAACTCATTGTATCTTCTTCTTTTATAGAGCGTGTTCTTTATCAAGAGCAAGAACACGCTATAAAAAAGAAAAAGATACAATGAGTTTTGAAAACGAACTCAATACCCATGAAAACATAGCAATGGTTAGGTCCTCGATCCTTTAACCTCAATCAACCCTCAAAAAAACTTAATATTTTTGGACATAGTTGTTTGCCAACTTTGAAGCTGTTTCTATGTATAATACAAATTTATGTGTTAAACAATTTATTTTGCTTTCTAGATAGAAATTAAATTATTGGAATAGTTAATTTCTATATCTCTAATGTTGTTTTTAATAAAAGTTACATTCCAGGACATTGAAATATGTCGGACTCTAGGTATTGTGTGTTTGTTGGTCAACCTACAAGAGTTGTTTTCGCGATCGTCCTTGGGATGACGAGAGCTTATGATATAATATATCCTCTATATCTAATTTTTTTTAGCTGTGCTCTTTTTTCTATTAATTTAATTCGTTTCATATAAATATTCAAATATCTTAATCTTTTTTAGCTGTGCTCTTCAAAATTTTTTTCTTGGTTAATTTCATTTCAAATTAATATTCATATTATGTTGTTTGCACTACAAAGTATACTTAGCGCCTTTTTGTTGCTCATTAAATATTCCTTTAGTTTATTGACTTCCTCACTTATGCGTGCAGGAATTAATTTTTTTTATTTAAATATATTTTCTGTTTGATTCATTTATATTAATATATCGATTTTTTTTCTATTTTTATTACAAATATAGTTAGGTATATCTACGCCGAAAAAAAAGGAACAAAATATCCTATTACTGAAATTGGTAGGTGGTCTCTGACATATGTTATACGCTGAATACCTCGATCTTCAAAGAACAGCAGGCGGATGGTAGGTAGGTATATAATTAGTGGTGAGTTTGT
This sequence comes from Oxystoma pomonae, assembly GCA_963921995.1. Classification (NCBI taxonomy): domain Eukaryota; kingdom Metazoa; phylum Arthropoda; class Insecta; order Coleoptera; family Brentidae; genus Oxystoma; species Oxystoma pomonae. The sequence continues at coordinate 35,227,717 of OY998167.1, read as the reverse complement.
TAAAAAGTAAATCATTTTTAGAACAGCAAAATTACATAACTTCGCAAGGTCTTGGTAATTAGTTTGTCAAGGGATTATTTAGGTTCATGAAAACTTCTGGTTTATTCAGGGCCTATATTAAAATATTTATTTAGATTTAGAACTAGCGGCTTAAATAGTGTTTTTTTTAGAAGCGATGGTTTAAATAGCGAGCGCAGCTGGTGTTTTAAAAACGCGAGTAAAAAAAGTACAGTTTAGAAGCAAGTAAAAGTAAACACTATATTTTTTTATAATTTTATCAATAAATCCTAAAAAATAGGAAAAAACTTCGAGCACCACGTACAATGACATCTTACTCACATTGATAGTGACAGTAAAAATGTCAGCCGCCATATTGAAATTATGCTTAGAGAAATTAAGAGTAATTAGATTTTCTTAATATTGTCATTTTAAGTTATTTAAAAAAAAATTGCAGGTGTAAAAAAATTAATAATAATTTGGTAATTAGGTATGCAGTATACGGTTTTCTGCCATTTTTGATTTTTTTTGAAAAATTCTTTATGGGGGCACCTTCTAGGGTCCCTAGGACCCCAAATCTGCTTGCGCCCGATTTTTTTTTTTACGAGAAAAAAGGGTGCCCAGGGGGGGGGGGGTTGTAATTTGTTTTTTTGATTGTTTTGGTTTGGTTTGGGTTAGGTTGGGTTGGACTGTGTTGGTTTGGGTTGTTTTAATAAAAAAAAATTTAAAAAAAAACAAAAAAAAAAACAACCGGCGCAGACGGATTTGGGGTCCTAGGGACCCTAGAAGGTGCCCCCATAAAGAATTAAAAAAAAAAAATCAAAATCGGCAGAAAACCGTATACTGCATAATTACCAATAATTTTTTTAACATCCGTGATTAATAAAAAAGTTTTTTTGTACCGCTATATCAGTTTGTTGAGGACAGTTAGTAAAATCATGTTTTTGGTGAAGGTATACACAACACATTTATAAGCTGGATTTGTTATTATTTTTATTTTTTTTGCCTTAGGACAATTTTATTTTTGCTGTGGTATCCTTGAAGCGTGGGTCGAAACCTTGGTCAAAAGTTAGTTTGTTATGAAACAATTAAATAAATTATTCATGTAGGTAAATATTCTACCAAACAGGTTTTTTGTTATACCTAGGTATATTATTTATAGCGTTTTAAAAATTATGTATGGACGATATTTTTTGCAAAATTTAAAAAAAAACAAATAATACTCACGTCATTTTCGTCCAATTGCATTTATCCCAAACTTAAATTTCTTAAAAACAGTTTAAAAAAAACTACACACCAAAGTTTTCTAGTCGATTTTTTTTATCACAAAGTTTTAATATCAAAAGATGTGTAAAAGATCTTTTTATCGAAAACCCCAAAATTATTTGTTTTGTTGGTCCCGTAGTTTTGCACTCAAAAAAGTAGTCCCCAACTCGCGCTCAAAAAAATCTCATTCAAGAGTTTTTGAGATACGCGCGTTCACCAATACGACCGCGTTTAGCCGTAGTTGGCGCTAGAATTTCATTTTTCTTACCCGTATCCCTCTAGACCGCTTATGTTTATGTTTTTTATGTGCGTTGTTGCCAGTATGCTTTTTCCCAAGAATTTTCACTGCGGCACTTCTATCTCTCAGTGGCGCACCAAGAACTGCGTTCGAGCTTAGCTCGAAAAGGGTAAACTACATCTTTATAAAAAATTTTATGGCAATGACTTGCCATAGAAAGAAAGTCGTAGCAACATGAGTGGCAGGGCATTGAGTGTGACGTGGGCATGAGCTTTATAGAAAAGGCCGCACGGAAGGGACCGAATATTCGCGATCTCTAAACTATAGTTTAATAATTGGTTGAAAACCGGCGTTATACAGCTCCAAAAATCAGGTGGGGCCAGTCACGGTCTCTAGAATAAATACGGTCTAGTATTTTTTTGTTCCGTCCACCTGATGACGACACAAAGACATCAGCTGCTTTCTTTATTGATTTTTTGATGGGTGACATTTGAGGTTATATTATTTTTGCATAAATTTTTGTAATAAAAATTGTATTTGTTTATCATTTCTTTTCTTCTGGCCCTAATTAAATACCCCGTGGTATTACTTACATTATTTTCGTCATAGGTAACTGCATTTATGCGTTTTGTTAGTGAAAAGGCTCATCTTTAAATAATTAGAAAACCAGAAAAAAAGGTACCTTATAGTTTTAAATTGGCAATCAGATTTATTGCATATAGTATGCACAACAAGTCTTTCCTTCTAAATAACAAAATAATCACTCTCCCAAAAATGCCTGGCAAAAATCAAGTACAAAATAAAATAGCTTCCAAAACAGGAAACATAACTACATAACCTACCTTGAAACATATGCCGAACTACGAACACGAACTAACTCCAACTCATCCGATGAGTTTCTTAACGGAATCGATTACCAAATAATGATCTTAATTTCATGGTGAAAGATCAACGCATGCAAATAAATCATATTTCCTTATAGACAAAAAGTTATTGTATAAGATACAAGCAAAAAATAGGTCGTGCATCAATCATTTAAAAAAAAAGAAAAATCCGTAAAGTTAATTTAATTTGTCAAGCCTTCATACAATTTTTAAATGGCGGGAAAAAATCGGCTGATATCTTTGTGTCGTCATCGGGTCGAAGAGTGGCGCAAAATTACTAGACCGTATCTATTCTAGGGACCGTGGGGGCCAGTACCGTGGAACAGACGGAAGTAACTCTGGCACATGTTTTCGCGTGCGCAATCAAAGATGAACGTCTACTATTGTCATACATTTTGTTTATAAAATAGTTACAAAAAAGGTTATTGCCCTGGTAAAAAACCGCAGAGAATCTTATGAAAGTTGATGAGTTTTTATGCTGTTTTATGGAGTTTTATACGATTCCACGAACAAGGCTGTATTACTCGTAAAAACTGATAGAAAAAATCGGTACTTGATGAGATTTGCCTTGGTTTTTACAAGTTTGTTTCATATACCGCATATAAAATATATAATAATTTTCTAAGAGATTTGACGCGGTTTTTTTGGCAGGATGGAACTAAGCTATTCTATACAACGATGCAATGCAAATTACGAAAATGTAGGCCTACTACTAGGGGGGGGGGGGGTGAAAGGTAAAAGTTTAAATGCAATTTTTTAAAATAATATTTATCAAGTTTATATTTTTTTGTGTTCTGGAGGGGGAGTTTAACCCCTGGGTGCGCCACTGTATTTCGTATTTTGCACGGCCTTCGTTTATTTTCTCGAAGAGCGGAAACCGTGGAACTTGAGCCAGAGGTCAAAGTCAAAAGTCTGGAAAGTCAGGGAAATTCCCTGATAAGGAGTATTTGAGGGGCTATTTATATGCAGCTTGAGAATTCAAGCAGAATGTTTGGCATAAATTAAAAAATAAAAATTCCTGCGGCCCTATAACATGATCGTTAAGCTAGGAACACACGATGCTTCTTTTTCATGCATCAAATTTTCTAAATAACAGGTTAAAAGAAGATACAATCTGCTTGCGTCTTTTTTTATCTTGTTAAAACTAAATTTGATGCATGGAAAAGTTGCATCGTGTGTTCCTGTCTTTACAAATTTAGTTTAATTTTCATCATATTTTGTCAACAGCATTCATAATGTGTAAAAAAATGACAATTTTAATACATCTTTGACGATACTTTTAAATAAGTCCACTTAAAACTTTTTTGTTATTTCTCACAAAAAGATAAATTAAAAAGAGAATTCTTCATAAAATTACGTATTTTCCTGTCACATTTTCATTTTTTTCTTAATCGCACACACATTGTAACCATATACAGGGTGGATTCTGTAAACGGAACGGTGCTTCTAGCGGGTTAGAATTTGGTTTTACAAAAAAATCCAAGAATACGTCGACTGATATTTTTAATTTTCTTTAATCGTGCTATCTTGGTTTTTTTTCATGTCATTTTGTTTACGAGGTATGGCAATAAAATATATATTTTTTTAAATAGGGCACCCTGTATAGTTTGACATTTTTGAATTCTAAAAAAAATTAACTTTTTGACAATACCACACACTAATACTCTAATTCTTATGGTTTCCAAGATAGAGGCAATTGTTGTCTATGCCCTGTTTTACGGGGGATATTTGAATGAATATCGAAGTTTTCTATACAGATTTAGATAAAAATATCTTGATTATCGTAAAAGATAGATCCTACTGTGTAGTATTGCTGAAGAGAGAATTGTTTGCAGATTTCAAAAATTGCAAAATATACAGGGTGTCCTATTTAAACAAAATAAAAAATTGCCATACCTTGGATTTTTTTATTCAACCAAATTCTAACCCGCTAGAAGCACCGTTCTGTTTAAAGAATCCACCCTGTATATAATATCCTCACTTTTTGATTTATCTTTTTGTGACAAATAACAAATAGTAGTTTTAACAACTAGTGGCTAAAGTAGTGCTTTTTTCTACAAGCGTTGGTTTAAATAACGAGCCCAGCGAGCTATTTAAAAACGCGAGTAAAAAAAAGCACAGTTTAGCCGCGAGTTGTTAACACTATTTTATTTAATACCTTTAATAAAAAATCCAAGAAAAACAGGAAAATACTTTTAAAAATCTCGAACAAAGAGAACTTCTCGCAACACACCATATTTACACTTTAAATCAAGGCGGATGGTTAATGAAACAACAATCGTTTCCATGGCGATTTGTCTTTTTACTCGTTGGCATTCATTGTTGCGACATTTTAATCTTTGACAATTTGATATTTGACGATACTTTTAAATAATTTTTTCGTAAATACTTGGTGAAAACTGGCGGAAATGGCTTAATTCTTAGGCAAGAATAATTAGATTTTTTCAATATTACTATTTTCCGCTATTTCTCTTTAACTTTGGGTAGAAAACGGACAGAAATCTTTTTTTTGCACCCGTGATAAAAAAAAAAAGTTTTTTTGCATCGTTAACCAAAAAAGCCATGCTTTACTTATCTGCAGACAGTTACTAAAATCATGTTTTTGATGAAGGTATTAAAAAAAAAGTTTTAAGTAGACTTGCGACTTATAGTCTCAACCTCGGCGAAGTGGAACGGTCACCCTGTACATACTTAGCCAACCCAACATCTACTAAGTAAACTGCCCCCCTTCTTCGCCTTCCTTGAAACGAATCTTTTACCTGCCTCATCCTCAACGTAATAATATTTCCTCTTGTATATCTTGAGAATATGCAATAGTTGTAAACGTAGGCTTAGAAAAAGTATGACAAAAAATTAAAGGTAAGGTTTCGTCGGCCATAAGTAAGGGGTTGGAGAATGCCGCTTTTTTGTCCTTTGGGGGTCATGGAAAGTAGGGTGACCAGATTTTGCAGGCCAATGGGGAATATTTAAGGATTTTTGTGAATAAATGTTAAATATGGTTGTACTAAGTATTTGTCTTTTATATTACAATAGCTACACGACGAACTTATACAATAATATCATATTGCAGTGGTGCACCCAAGAATTGACTTCGGGGGGGGGGGGGATAAATAATTAAAAAAAACTTAGTTTGAAGTAAAAATGTGACGATAAGCAGGCTTCTTGGGGGGGGGGTTAACCCCCCCTCAGTGCGCCAGTGCATATTATGCATATGTTTAAATCAAAAAAAATTTTTTGAAAAATTAAGAAACTAATCTAAAAAAATTTATGAATATTTCTCTGAAGAATTATTTTTTTTTCATTATTTAAATTTTTTTTATAGAAGTTTTCCCACGTATCGGGTTTATTATATTTGACTATTAACATCGCCTTTAAAGTTTCTACATTTAATCTACTTTTTTCAGTGGTCCATATATTATTCGTATTGCTAAACACTCTTTCAGTTATAGCGCGTTAGTGCCCGGCAGACTGAAAGAGTATTCAGACAATTTAACAAAATTGCCACAAACAATTTGCTCGTTTCTAAAATGTTCTAAAATTATCTGGGATAATTTTATTGTTAGCCTCATCATAATAATTATGAGGAATATTTCTATGCCTAACAAAAATTATTTCAGTTTTTTTTTCGGGATGCATGCGTGGGGGACGTTTCTTAGCAATGGGGGACATTCCGTCCCCCCTAATAGGGGACGAATGGTTACCCTATGGAAAGTCAGGGATTTTTTTAGACAAATGCTGTGGCCACCCTGTTAAATATATATCATGGACATTTTTCTCCAAGATTTCAGGATATCAATCCGAGTCATGCAACGCTGCTTAGTCCGCTATACAGTCTCGTTCGTATTTCTGTGTTTACATCACGTGGTCGCTATGATTTTCCTGCAACATGTACCGCACAGAATAAGCATCCAACCATAGAGCAGGAGTTATATGTATACCGGCCATGCAAGAAAAGTCATCCGTTTAATTCCTATAGGCTTTTCTTATAGAATTTTATACTGATTTTACCCACAAGGTATTTACATATTTTACCAATATCCTATAAATAAATGTAAGATAATTTTTCAGGTTTAAAAAACATATACCTGTGCTCTTCGTAATTCAACTCCAAAAGTTACATGAATCACTACGACCGATTTAGTGCTACAGAGTTATATCATTTTTACACAAAAAAAAAACTACTCCTCGAGAAAATTCTCCTATAGGCATTAGATTTTAAGTCTCTCTCATTTAGTTATACCAAAATTCTTGATATCCAATTTATTAAATTAAAACAACAAGAACTATTTAAATATGATAATGCACTAATTTCCTAACGCCTTAAAAAATTTAGAGCTCGCTTTTTTAAAATATAGAGCCTGCGCTGCTAGCTTCTATGGTAAATGATGACGGGCAAAGCAAAAGTCACATGAATTATTAGAAGCCATTTAGTACTACAGAATTACATCACTTTTACCAAAAAAAAACTACTCCTCGGGAAAATTTCCCTATATCAGAATATAATATTTGTAGTATAATTTGGTATTATATATTTCAAAAAAAATATATGAAACCATGGAGCAGTAATTAGCTCTAATTAGCTCTTAGTCAAGACCAATAGAATTACTTTCGATCAATATCGGGCAAAAGTCAGAAAAACCGATTAAAACCGAAGATTTGGACCAATGAGATGCATAGAAGCAAGAGAATTTGACTCCCTGGGAGCAAATTTTCTCTCGATTCAAGAATAGACCTACAGAGGAGTTTTTGGCTCTGCATTTTTTCCATGCTAACTTGATTAGGAGACTTATATTATCGCTATTATATACGGCATTTTTCGGAAAACGCAAGGACGGGACCGCTAGTATATTATATTATAGCTATATAGTAAAGATACTTCAACAGGAGATAAAAAAGTGAATAAATTAAATGTGAAAACCTTAACAGGCACGTCAGTCAAGGTCCTAAAAGTCTTCTGTTAATCGTCGTTTATTATGAAACAGCTGTACTTTTGCTCATCCCGTCGCTGATTTTGAATGTACAGCGATGCAGGAGCCTTAATTGGGGGGTCGATTTCTGTCTTCAAACGCATAAAAGAGGGTGCATTAAAGGGCTTAAAAATAATCACATGTTCATAGACCAAGTCAGTTGGGCTAGAAATATCGGTCTAATAATATTTTTGGATACAATTTAGAAAGAGTGATATGAGTTCTTCAGCTCTTAGTCCTAAAGGAGTTAAATCTATGGAATAAATCACTGCAACATTCGTCCGCTCCATACTGAAACTCAAAGGAATGTGTCTTCTTAATTGCAAGTGGAATGGAGTAAGATAAGAGAACAATTTCAGCCAAACTTACCTATTACCTATTTTTTTGTCAAGGGTATCAAGGGGAAAGCTTGCATAAGACTCCCGAACTACTTTCCTGCCAGAGTCATTTCTCCTCTACCAGGAGAGCCCGGGTAGTTTCGGATTCCTACCGACTAAAACCCCTCGATTGTGACTCCAACATGCCAGGTGGCAAGTGGCAAGCCACAGTCACTGCACTGCAGCCATTACTGACTTATTGTGCACCCTCTTAGTTCTTAGGCTAACCACTCCATTAATTTTATCCCCTGCGCAAGTTTGTACAGATCCTTAATGGAGTAGTCCCCAGTGAATATTGGGTGTAGTTTAACTACCTCAAATGTTAGATGCCTTTTGCGATCCAGTGAATCGCATTGGCATATTACATGTTCTACTGTTTCTGGTTCCTGATTGCATAGTCTGCAGCTCCGGTCTCCGTGATACAGGCCCATGTTGTTACCTATTACCTATTACCTATGCCACAATTTTTTTTGTATATTTATAGGTAGGACGACGGTGCTGAAAATTTCCTTTAGACACTTAAGGGTGAATTTGAATAAAAAATGCGCTTCTTCCAATTAGTTAATCTAAAAAGCTGTTTATCAAATATGTATCAAATTTTGTACGGTGAAAGTTTAAAGCATTATCCCGTAACCATTCACGTGATTTTGCATAATTTTAAGTTTTTTACATAATTTTACGTATCCTAAAAATGTTTAATTCACGGTAAAAATTATCAATTATTTTAAAAAACTAAATAAAAACAAGATATATACATTTTTTTTTAAAAACCACGCGAATGGTCTGTGGGGGATACCAGAAGCGTCCGCTGTGCAAAATTTTGTTAATTTTTGATGTGCGGATTCTCTGTTTAACTAACAGCCACTTGCACCGACTTTTTTTTAATGTTCCTTTAGGCTAAAGGACCTTTAAAGTACCTTTAGCGTATTTTGTGTCTTGCACCGACTTTAATGGTCTTTTAAACGTTCTTTAAAGGAGCATTAACTAACTGGCCAAATTTGGTCAATTAAACGATCTTTAAAGCTTAGTTTAGTTTAGACCTTTTGAGGTTAGTTTTGCGACCCATTTTCCATGGTATAGTTTATTTTTGTTCAAAACGCAAGAAAAAAGAAAATTCATAAAATGTTATTATGGAATATGTAAACATTATTGAAGATTAGCTGGTAGAGATGCTCTTGAAGATGATCTTGAAATATTTGATTTTGTTAATTTTGGCTTCCCTCGAAGATTCAGGTTAACACACGTGGAATATCCAGATGACAGGTAGTTATACTTAGTCAATGTTTTACACGGGGTGAGGGGGGCTAAAAGTTGGTTACCAAAATGTTTATAATTGCAATTGTTTTTGTTTATATACATTGAATGCATATTTTTGCCGAACACTGATCATTTTCCAGGATCAGTTATTACTTTTTATTAAATGATTTTTAGCTAATATTGATCAAAATATAATAAACAAGCTTCTCCAACAGCTCCCTGAATGAATGAATGATATATCATATAAACTGTGACCGTTTTAGTTGTCAGTAAATTATCCCTCTCCTTACCTACTTTTTTTCTTATTTTCAGGAGACAGTGGATATGGTCTTTCAAATTACCTCCTGACACCTTTAGCAAATCCAATTACACCAGGTGAACAACTGTATAATGAAGCCTTAATTCGAACAAGAACTTCAATAGAACCTACATTTTGGATCTGGAAACGTCGGTTTCCAGTTATGGCTTATGGGCTTTGCCTTATACTGGACACAGTTCTGACAATAATAGTAGCTGCTTCTGTGCTTCATAATATTGCCAAAGAAATGAACGAGCCAGAGCCCCCAATACCAGAAGATATAAACAAGGAAGAATATTAAATTATCTTATGCAAACTCAACAAATTGAAATGTATGGGGTCAAGACCACCAACGTCATAATGTTGTGCAGAATTGAAATTATTTATTATGTACTAAAGAAAATTAAAAAATAAATTTAATTTCTTTTGCAAAATTATTACGTACAAAAAAGCAGCTGTGCATTTTAGGGTTTTACAATTGCTGTTTGTTTTTTTTTAATTGTTGATTATGATTATTTTTTTGGTGGTTGTTTTTATATAAGTATGTCAGTAAAATAAACAACATGTTTTAAATTTTCTTTATTTTAATAAACTGTATTGATTTTTCTGTACACAAGGCGATTTTTTTCAACATGTACCTGTAAATAAAAAACGACAAAAAAATAAGTGCCAGCCCACGCACTTCCTACTCAAAATAAACAAATTATAATATCGCTCGATTGCAAAAGGCCAAAGAGGCCTGAGACAAAATAACTTGTAACAAAATGTACATAAGTACAACTCTTAAATTTATACTACTACTAATAGTAAAACCCTGTGAAAAACAATCAAATTTTTCTTATCTAGAAAAATAATCACTTTCAGTAACAACAAATCTCCTTTAAGGCGCAAAAAAAAAACAATTATAAGTTACCTTTTTTAAAATGCAAAAACGGCAGGTACCTTTCATGTAATATGTAACACATTCAAGATAGATTGGTTTCTCCTAAAGCTTCATATAGATGAATATATTTAATTGAACTGTCAAATGTGACCAAATCCACTCTCGCAGTCAATTGAATGTATTGCATAGTGTTAAAAAAAATCAGCGAGTACTTCTATTTTTATCTCCAGGTTTTTCTTCCGGAGTTGATGCTCTTTGTCAGTATGTAATGCTTCTCTTTCCAACTTTTTTAGGGTGATGTCAGCAATCATATTCTTTTTGTCCGCTAGAAAGTCATATTTCTCTGCCAAGGTACTTGATGCCATGATTCTAACTACGGTGGCAGATAGCCTCCTTTGATCGGTACCCTACAATAAATTAAAAATCAAACTAGGTATTTGCCAAATAAAGTATTTAATAATAATAATAATAATAATAATAAAAGATTCTCAAATATTTTAATTGGAATGGCAAGGATTGAAGCGATTAATTAAGTGAATCAAAAATTTGTCATAGATGGATCTTTCAATATATATATATATATCTTCTGTTAAACTGGAGAGTATAATTAAGTAGGCCGAGAACTACTTTTAAAGAAAATGTTGTTTAGCATTATACATAGATAGACCCTTTTGACTTGCCTCTTTGTCCTGTTCCTTGACCTCTAGCTGTTTCACTGCTAGCATGTGCAGCATCCATGGATGTTTTGGAGTAATATTGAATAGATGGGCGACGGCTCCCTGAGACTAAGAATCAGCCCTCTTTTTAGCCTCCATTGAAATTGAAGCACTGCACAATAGCCTATATTATGTTCATAGTCCATGTAACAACTATAGCTACCTCGACTAGATGAACAATTCATCATCAAAAAATATTAAATGAAAACAACAGAACCATAAAAAATAAAATAAAAAAAAATATGTGAAAGTTTTAGGTTATTGAAGACAGAGATACCAACAAAAAAACCCCAGAAATCCCTAAATTCGTGCGACGTTGCCGTACTGTGAAGAAAATAAAGAGTCTTTAGTAAAAGTTCAAAAAAATTGAGCCTTAAATGTCCTTTAAAATTTAACGGTTCTTTTGTTAAAGAACCATTAGAAAAACGTCGGTGCAAGTGGCTGTAAACGAACTGTTTTTGGGATTCAAATTCACTTTTAGTAGTTATTTCAAGCCATCGGTATCGCTATACCTAACGCGTTCAAAACAAAGCCAAAAGACACTATATTTTTCACTTGTCTATGCTATGTTTTAAACGAGAACCGCTTTTATGGTGGATGATACCTATTTGTTCGTAATATTATTAAAAAAGTTAGGGTAATTTTTGGTGAAAAAATAGAAAATCAGACAAACATTTACCTTTGTATAAACTAAATTATTTGTTTTTAACTCATAGCTCGTAGCATAAGTAGGCTTGTTGAGAATTGAGAAACAAATGAAAAATTTCCAAGCCTAATGCAGAGACAACATAATAACTTACGGAGACTAACAGAAAGATAAAGCCGCGCAGGAACTACGTTCCCGTAGCGTATAGCGCATTGCGGCGGAGAGTAAACGTAATGCTTGTATTAAGTAAACACCTACCTTTCCCCGTCCATCTCTTTCTATATGATCATAAAAGAAAGACAAAAATTTTTCAATTGCGAAATATATTTCACAAAATTTAATTTTGTACCTGCCGGTTTTTGCCATCGCTTGTCAAAATCTGTCAAGCCTGGCAAGCGGTTTTTTTAGATTTTCAAAAATGAGTCATTTTAATCAGTTTTGGTTGGAAATCGCGCGAGTTTATGGGATTAGCTATACAATGAGCTTCAGGCTACTGCGAACATAGGGGGAATCAAGTTCAATTTACTCTCTGTGCCGTACGACCGAGGTGGATTCGAAGCACGCTGCAGTGTTATCTTTTTTATTTTGTTTTATTTCTGCCTTGCTCGAGAAACAGATTGGTAAGTTCTTAATTGAAATAATACATTTTTAAAACTAAAAATGGATGTCTACGAAGTTGCCGAAAAAGTGCAAATGGTCAAATGGTACTATCAAGACAGACATTCAAGAACTTTTTTTGGAGAATTTTGTAAATCGCCCAGAACCTAGTTTGTGCAGAATTTTGAAAAGTTTGGTTGTGTAGCGCCAAGAAACCATAAAAAACCTAGTGTTTTGAATGACGAGCAGGAAGTACGAGATGTGATGATTTGCGCTGCAGTGGAGGAAAATCGAAAGTTAACTAGCCAACAAATTGCCGAAGCAGTTGATAAGTCTTCAGCCACTGTCTTACGTGTTCTCAAAAAGAATGGTTATCATTCTTACAAAGCGTCAAAAACGCATCAAATTTTTCCGGAGGACAACTATCGTCGTATGGAATTTTGCGAAACACACAGATGAAAGCACTTTTCCATTATTGAATCGTCATAACCCAACACACGTTCGATATTGGTCGAGGGAAAATTTGCATTTGTATTTTGACTAAGAATACAGTATCCCCAAAAACTAAATGTTTGGGGGGGTATTGTAGGGGAACACGTAATTGGGCCATTTTTTATTAACGGCAATTTGAATGCTCCTAGATACTTGGATCTACTGCAGCAGCATATTATTCCAACTGCTAGGCAGTTGTTAGGTGTGAGATTTGGTGAAACATGTTTTCAACAAGATGGTTGTCCCGCTCACAATGTTGGCCTTGTTAGTGAATATCTTGATAATTTATTTCCTAATCGGATTATAAGTACACGGGGAACTATTTTATGGTCAGCTCGATCACCCGATCTTGCTCCTAATGACTTCTATCTGTGGAGTTATATCAAAAATAAAGTTTACGGGCATGAAAGGGCTAATAATTTGGAAGAACTTCATCACCCCTAACATGCTTGGAAATGTTAGAAGGGGTTTTTATAATAGGCTCGGATATTGTCTAGCCGAGCAAGGAGGACTTTTCGAATATTTTCTCTATTTTTTTTTTACTGGGAGAATCTTTTTGGTTTTTAGAATGTATTATTTTATTTCGAGAACTAGCTTTTATTTTGTTTCTCCTTATTATTTTCATCGTAACACGTTGTCAGTGATAAATCTGAGCAGTTGACAATAAAACGCTCTTATTTATCAGTGACAAAAAATAAGAAAATTACATTATAAAAATTTGCGTATTTATTGACCAAATTCCGGTTTCATTGACTACACTCCAAACAGCACCGTGGTTAGAGGCGTACTAAATACCAAACGCAAGTGGTGATCGCAAGCCTGAGTGTTGGTTCCACTGATAGGTGTGCAGCATCGATGTCGATGGTGTGCAGTGTCCCTGCATGTACGTACACTGGCAAATTGGACTTCTTCCGGCCTATGTTCGCAGTAGCTTGAAGCGGTCTGTATAATGGATTAACAATTTATTGTAAAGTCTAAAATGCCATTCAAATCAGGCTGGATCACTACCATTAAAGCTAGAGAGCATGGGACTATTTGAAGAGTGCCGAAAGTTGGGGTTCAGATTTTTGCGAACCAAATCCCTGAAGAAAATATTTTGATGATTTATACAGAGTTGAGCAGGAAGATAATAGGTTAAAATAAAAAGAGATATAGGTTAAAACATTTATAAAATCTGTAAGACTTCATACTGGGATTTTTTCCCAATTAATAAAAGAAAATAACATAATAAAATGCTGTTATCTTTAATATTTAATAAAATATTTCTCAACACAGTTATAGCCGCCTCCTCCTATTTTAGATTTAAAAGGGTCCAAAAAACTTTTTGTAAGCTAAAGAAAGTTTTTCCGCTGCATGGAACAGTACAAAGTTGATTAAGGTTTGTATATAGCTAAAACCTTTCGCGAATGCATTGCTTTTTTAACACTAAAAAGTATGGAAAAACGTCACCTGTTAAGTTAGTGTCTGTAAAAAATATACCAAAACAATATATGTATTTTATTATGAGTCTGGTTGTACAAGTAGTTCCTTCCTGTAGCCAACGGCTGCGCTCGTGTCGCTGTCAAACAAAGTTCCCCAAGTATAACACAGTATCGGTCACTCTCGCGTAGCTATTACTTTCTCTATGGCCTAATATATACACTAATGACATGCAAAACACTCCCTTCTCGACTGTTAATAAAAGCCGGCGAGTAAAAAACAAAAACAAATAATTTAATTTATAAACAGCTAAATATTTGTTTAATTTCCAATTTTTTCACTAAAAATTACCTTAAATTTTTTAATTATATTATGATCGCATATCATCTTATTTAAAAAATGGGGTATTTTTAGTTTCATATTTCAAAATGCATCAAATTAAGGGTAGAACATTTACATGGCGTTTTTAATTTTTGGTCCGTCATGGCCACCTAGATTGAGAAAAAAATTAAGTTTTATACTTTTAAAAGCTGTCAAAATTTGACACATATACCGCGTGACCTGGCCGGATTCATAGGCGTTTTCTCACGTTGAAATTATTTTGAAATATTATTTGAAACTATTTAGATGTGACGTCATCATTTAGAACCAAGAAAAAATGAGTAGTTCAAAACGCTGACGTAGTTTAGTGTAACCTCACTTTTTTTCGTTTTTCTGTTTATTTTTTTGGTGTTTAAAATTAAAATGGATCAACTACTGGTTTATCTAACAAAACCTTCGTGTGTACGGTCCGTTTTAGTAGCATGGATGGCAAGCAATGGACGCTACATGGATAGTGAACTTTTTTTATTTACTGTTCTTTTAACAAGATATCTAGAATACGATTTTTCATACATTTTCACGCAAAAACAAAAAAAAATCGGTTAAAACAAGAATGTAGAATTTTGACGTATCTTCTACGCACGCGTCAGTTTTGAAACTAGAGTGGATTCCGTTTCAAAATATTTTTAACCCGTTTCGATGTGACGTCACCGTTGCAACGCGAGAAAACAAATGTTTCAAACTTTTTAAAAACATTTTAAACAATTTCAACGCGAGAAAACGCCTCATAGTCGTTCCCAAGGGTCGATCATTTAGTTCATAAAACAGCGGCAGTCTTTTTTAAGGCACGTTCACAATTAGTTCGGTATCAAATTACGAATTCAGCACAGAAGCTTGACCTGTGTATTTTAAATAGTGGCGTTCAGAATGAAATTTGTGGCCGGCACGTGTTTTAATGATAGGGACTTTTTGGGCGACCTAAAATAACATTTCCTGTGCTTATGCTTATTACTGCGGCTGCGCACTTAGCAAAAAGAGAGGAGGTAAATGAAATAGGCATAAAGACAAACTTTATTAGACACGGCCTATGTGCTTATTTCCAACCTTAAATTCTGAGGCGTCAATATATATTTCTCTTGGGAGGGGGGGAAAGGTTGGCATACCGAGGGGCATATCAACCTTCAAAAAAAAAATATTAACGAAAAAAAAACACTTTATTGATGCGAAAATAAACCAAATAAACATAAAAAACAAAACAAATTTTTTGGTAAAACATACATTTAAAAAAAAACAAAAAAAGCACCGAACATTAACAAGACTTATCACTAAATTAATGGTTTCGTTTTTTTTTTTTTGATCAACTAAAGTTGTTCAACTAAACTTGACTCGTGCCCTGATATCAACACCACCGTTGGTTTTCCCAAGTTGGCTCAGTTTTGCAGAAAAAAAAATAAAAAAACTATTTTTTATAAATTTTAATTAAAAAAATATTTTTTTTTAAACTCTTTTGGGTACACAGCTTAAATTTGGGCCATAAATAGCAGTTTTATGGAGATACAGGATACACCTATGTAAAAGTATAATAAGGGCTAAAATTAAAAAAAGTTTGACCATTGTATTGTGTTATAAATTTACTACCAAAAAAATGCTTTAAACACTTTCTTAAAAAGCTAACACTAAATTATTATATACAAAAAATTATAATTTACTCTAAATTAAATGGAAAACTCTCTGAAAACTGTGTTTTCTTGACAGAAGACATACTTTTATTTTAGGAATCGAGTATCTACTAACCTATACTAGAAGCTAATCACAAAATCTTTTTTTAACCGATTGTCTTTGGAGTTCTGTGTTGGAACAATCCCGTTGCAACCCCCAGCAGAAATCTGCCATCATGTGAATATCCCATTGACCTTCATAGCGCTCTTCCATTGTTTTAATGTCTTGGTGAAATCGCTCTCGTTGCTCTTCACTATAATCACCAAGATTATCTAGAAATATGAATTTTTTTTCTTAAAAATAACCCGAATATCTTTTTAACTGATAAAACTATAAACATTTTTATGATTTTTACAACACACCTTTACAAGACCTTTTTTGGATGATGTTTTTTACTGATAATTATATAAAAAAATATATTTATCTTTTTTGTATGTACTGTATTTAGAAATTTACCTGTGTACAGAGGGACTTTTTTGTTTGTATAAAAGCCTATACATTTATAAGCTAATATTTTTTTTCATAAAAATACCCCTATGTCTTCTTTATAAAGTTATCAAATTTTGCTAATTTAGTACCAAGCGTTTCAAAGTTACACCAAAGTTTCTTTAGAAAAACATGGTTAAAATTTAAAAAAGTTTTTTATTTTTTTTTATTTAAAACTGAGCCAACTTTAATACATGAAACCCAACCCAACAAAAATACCTATTGTTTTTTTTGCAACATAACTTTTTTATTATTTTGTAAAGCTGTGTAATCAATAATATTAAAACTCAGCAGGTTAAAGTTTTTCCTTGTTAGAAAAGTTTTTTGTGAAATATTTGAAAAAAGTGGATTAGGTCAAAGGCAGGCGAAAATATTTCACCAATTATGCCAAAAATGCCATTATTTAAGCGTTTTGAATGGTGTTGACAAAAATAAATTTTTATGTTTTTTGTAAAATATTAAAATAAGAAGGTTGATATAGCTCGAGGGCCAACTAAAAAGTCTTGTTTAATATCATAAATAGGTATACCATGTGACAAGGATTTTTTTAAATAATTATGACACTTTCTCTGCGACCGTCCCCAAATTCGGTAGCCCCGGGCGGCCGCCCCTTCGCCTGAAGACGCCCCTACGTGGAACGATCGTGAATTCGACTTCAAGCTAACCCCGTTATTTTGATCTATTTTATTCCCGCACTGAAGATGATGAGGGTGGTAAATTACTAGAGATATGCAGGGGGGTCGAAAATCCCTGCATAGGACGAGGGTGCGTGGTGGGGTGCGTGCGTGTCGTAGCGTCGTTTCCGTTTATCGGGACTTTTTTCACGGCCCTCTAACGCATGACGTCCCCCTTGCAACGTGCATGGTTACGTCAATACTAATAATGCCTTCGACTAAGGTAAATTTCATAGATTTGCTGTTTGGAATTTAAAAAGGAGCTTGCCACGATTCTTCGTTTCGTTTTAAAAAAATAGTACAGTAGAATTGTCATAAATATGTTGTTGGGGTGGGTCTAAAAGTAAGATCTCTAAATTTGTGTTTCTCCCACTCCTCGGGAACCATCCGCCATTTTGAAAAAACTTTGTGACCGACTTTCCTCTATTCCTGTTGGTTGGAGGCGAAAAAGGAGAACAAAAATATTTGGCAAAAAAATTGCAACATTTTTGTCCAAGTGCTTAACTTTCTGCAGTTAGTTTCCAAAAAGATAGAGGTCGGCAAATTTACAAAAAATCAGTTTTAACGTATTTTGACCAACAAAAAGTGATTTTTCAAAAAAATACTTTAAATGAAAAAGTTGTAGATCTCGGAAAAATCCTGTAAAAATATATATATTATTTATAACAGTCTCTGAGCAACACCGTTTTCAACTAAAAAGCCAGTTAACTCATTTTCGTTTTAGTATCCTTTGGCCTATGATCGGTGCCATATTGACACCAAACTGACAGAAAATCATTGTTTTACTTGGCAATTTGGTCATAAAAATGGCAGCCACGATAGGCTAAAGGGCACTGAGGGGGTAGGAGTTCACAGGCTTTTTAGTTGAGAACGGTGTTGCTCTGAGCTACACAAGCCTGGGCACTAAAGTTTTACAATGAATCTTCTCTTCACAGCTGATCGAAATCAAAATTAAAATGTAAACAATGCCAAAATGTCAGTTTACTGTTTTGGTTTAGATTTTTTATTTAAAAATTAGTTTTTTGGCAATTTTGAGAACCTTACTAGTTTTTTTTGCCTTCTCCCTTTCCAAATTTATTTATATTTTTTATGTGGTTGTCTCATTGCCGACGTTCCGGTGTTGTATTTATAGCTAGGTACTATTTTGCTGTTGCATAAGGAAATACATTTTAGTTTTGCAAATGCTTGTTTATTGCTTTTCGCGCACGGCCGTAAAAGTATTTTTTACGCACGCTTTTTTTCCAAATTTTTAGGTCCAATTCTACTTTTTAGATATATTTTTCAACTCAATTGTAAATAAAATGCTATTTTAATACCTAAAAATGAAATGAACAAAAATGAAAATATAATGTTGTCTAGACGGTTTTTACACCGCGTCATTCGTGCAACTGCCGTCGTAAGCGGAAAAGTATCACTTTCCGCACTTTTAGGTAAATAACTATTACTTTAGGCTTGGTTTATGTCTTAGTGGAATCGTTTCATGCACTTTTTAAAGAAAAAATTGTTGTTTTTTTATTAGCAAAATAATACCTACGTACGTATGCAACACCGGAGCGTCGACGAGACATAAAACAGAGCACAAATATTTTTGAAAAGGGAGGACGGCCATTTTAAGCGGTCGGACCAGCGGCGTAGCAACATGACTTGGGGCCCCGAGGCAAGGACAATGCACCCCCCACTAATAAATGTATAAATGTAAATTTTAAATTTTATTAAAATTAAAGTCGTGTTAGGCACCTAAAGTTGTGTTTTATTTAAGTAAATAAAATACTACCAAACTTTGGTATTTTCTTTTATTGTAAAAGACAAATATACGTTTTAGTTTGGTAAAAATGGTAACTTAACATACTATAAGATATGGGTGGGTATAAAAATTTTGGACAGTTTTGATTTTCTAATAACTTTTTTGTTTCTTAATCGATTTTTATAAATGTTAGTTAGCTTTTTGGAAAGGTAATTAAACAAATTTTATAATTTTTTGAAAAAAACCGTCGTACATCAAAAATTCAAAGTCATGTTTTTTAAAAAAGAGCTGCAACCTTTTTTTACCATCCTGTAATTTTTTTTATAAAAGAAAGGAAGCACATGCTATTTCACGTTTAACGAAGTACCACTCATAAAATTCGGTTTACTTATACAAAAGTTACGTTTGCTCAAATTTCCTCGAAATACAGAACCTATTCTAAATACCAAAAAATGTTTTTTTTTATAATTTTTTATCCGATTTTTATAGATTAAGCCCTTTTGCAACAACAATTGTTCAAAATTTACGATTTTTATATAAAAAAGTCAAGATGGCGGAAATAGTATAAAACAAGAATTTTAAAAAACAGATCTGCAACTTTTTTGTGAACACCCTGTTAACTTTTTTAATAAAAATTAGAAAGCCTTTACTATTCGACGTTTAGCGAAGTATCACTCATAAAATATGTTGACTCAAACTTCCTCTAAATACAGAACCTGTTCTTAACACCAAAAAATGTTTTTTGAAATAACTTTTTAATTTTATTTGTTATAAGAGCGTTTACCATTTTGTGGAAGAATTTCTTCAGTAGAACTTGTAATGGTTCTGGGATCCAAAAAATCAAAAAATAATCGCATACCGTCATCATACCTCGAATCGATTCCTAATTTTACCTGTAACCTAATCAATAAAATAAAAATTGGGTATGAGAGGAGTGATGTTAGGTTGGTTTAGAGAGGGGAAAAGCTCAGGCCTAATAAAATTAACATCGGGTTTTAGATGGTTTAGTAAAATAAATAAACAATTTTATTTACTGGAAATACTGACTGGGCAGTGGGTCCCCTTGCATCGCTGGGCCCCGAGACTTTGCCTCGGGTTGCTAGATGATAGCTACGCCACTGGGTCGGACGGGACAAAAAAGTAACCCATTACTAGAAAAACCAGCTGTGACTTCTATATGATTAAAATTATGACTATATTTTTTAATAAATGATTTCCTAAAACCATAGGTTATGCTATAAAATAGTTTAAAACAATAAGTTGTAGCCAGAGCTTATAGGATGGACCTTTAAACTTTGGGTTGGACGGGGCAAGAAAAACCAAAACTTAGTTTTAGTAAATGCTTACTTTTATGTACTTCAATGTTTTAGAAACATGCTTATCATGGCTTTTCCAAACTAAACAAACGCATTGGGATTAAAGGAGGAAATTATTGTGAACTATGTACCAGTAAAGCGTTTATTTTGGATTGGACGAGACAAAAAATACAATAGAAAGAATTTAAAAAAACCTCTGAATCAGTTACTTCAACCGAAAATAATCTAAAAAAAAGATCAAAAGATCTTGGGTGGAAAAAACGAATATTCACACTTGGATGAGTATCTCACAAGAACCACACAAAAAACCAAAGCGAAAAGAGAAATGATCAAATGATGTTTCGCCCTGGGTAACCAGCATGGGCTTATCAGTGGTTTCACTGATCACCCTCCCCAAATATCATTCAACACCATCATACACTTTGATTTCCAACCCTGAATCACTCACAAATAGACATCGTTCCGCACTGGCACTTATCTAAGTCACCTGATAGGGCTTCGTCCTGGCGTGTTAATCTTTCCAATAGAGTTACGCTCCTAATGCCCGTGTGCACCACTTCCCCTTACTTCTTCCACTTCACCATCATGCACTTTGATTTCCAACCCTGAATCACTCACAAATAGACATCGTTCCGCACTGGCACTTATCTAAGTCACCTCATACGGCTTCGTCCTGGCGTGTTAATCTTTCCAATAGGGTTACGCTCCTAA
The DNA here is from genome assembly GCA_963921995.1 of Oxystoma pomonae. NCBI lineage: Eukaryota > Metazoa > Arthropoda > Insecta > Coleoptera > Brentidae > Oxystoma > Oxystoma pomonae. The sequence continues at coordinate 35,206,709 of OY998167.1, read as the reverse complement.
TGCCCGTGTGCACCACTTCCCCTTACTTCTTTCACTTTTTCAAGTGCCGCTTGAACAGAGGGTTACCCTTGAGATTTACTTGGTTTGCAAAGGTTCCGAATATGTTCCACTTGGAAAAAGTAAGGAAATTATTGGTAACGTGGCAGTTATCTGCATTTCTTGTTTTTTTCTGTGTGGTGATCATGATTATTACCTGTCAGCTGTCAAAAAACAAACACGTAAAATTTGAGGTTGTTTTAAAAAAATTAATTTTATTGATGATTTATGATTGTATGGAGGAAAAGGCAAATAAAACTACTATAATTGGTTAACTATAAAACCTGACTATTTATTTAGTATATGTTTTCACATCGTAATCAATACGTATTGATTTTCGATACGTATGGAATACGATGTGAAAACATACTAATTATTACACCACCAGAGCAACCCAACCCATTTTTCAGTTTCTTTACAACGAATTTGCAAAAAAAGGTGAATTATTCGCTTAGAGAAAAAAGCATGATTTTTTTGGACATTCTAAACCTTTTGTAAAAGGTATCTTCATCTCATTTTTTGAAAAATCCTTTTTGGTACGTATTACATTAATTACAAAGTCTAATTCTTCATCTTCTTCGTAATCCCAAAGAGGTTCCATTTTAATCACAGAACACTATTACAATCACAGAAATATTTTAAGGCAACGAAACAGTTTTATAATCTGATTAAATTAATGGCTTTTGTTTAAAAACATGCCAGGACGAACCCATATCAGGTGACTTAGATAAGTGCCAGTGCGGAACGATGCCTATTTGTGAGTGATTAAAGGTTGGAAATCAAAGAGTATGATGGTGTTGAATAATGTTTGGGAAGGGTGACCAGTGAAACCACTGATGAGCCCATGCTGGTTACCCAGGGCGAAACATGATTTGATCATTTCTCTTTTAGCTTTGGTCTTTTGTGTGTTCCTTGTGGGATACTCATCCAAGTTTGAGTTTTCGTTTTTTTTCACCCAAGATCTTTTGATCTTTTGTTTTTAAATAATACAACAATTGAAATAGTAGCTTTTTTTACAAGCGCTGCGTTCGTTATTTAAAAACGCGAGTAAAAAAAAAAACACAGTTTAGCCGCAAGTTGTTAACACTATTTTTTTTCGCAACACAACATCTTTACACTAGAAATCAAGGCGGCTGGTAAATGAAATAATAATGGTTTCCATCGCGATGGGACTTTTTACTCGGTGACGTTCATTGTTGGGACATTTTGATCTCTGACAGTTTGATATTTTGATGATGTTTTTAAATGATTTTTTCGTAAATACTTGGTGAAAACTGGCGAAAATGGCTTAATTTTTAGGCAAGAATAATTAGATTTTTTCTATAATACTATTTTCCGCTATTTTTCTTTAAGTTTGGGTAAAAAACGGACAGAAATCTTTTTTTGCACCCGTGATAAAAAAAAGGTTTTTTTTTGCATCGGTAACCAAAAAAGTCATGCTTTAGGTATCTGCAGAGAGTTAATAAAATCATGTTTTTGTTGAAGGTATAAAAAACATATTATTTGCTTTAGGTCCGAAACTGTATATTTCGGCTTTTTTACATACCAAGAAAAAGTGTTATAGTGGTTTTATGATTTGGAGTTATTTCAAGATTTTTAACAAAAACCAGAAGATGGTTAAAGCGGTTTTCTTTTTTTTTAATAAAATTACATTTGCTTGAAAAGGCCCTTGAGTCAAAAAACCTAGTAAAAATTTCCGAAAAAACTAATTTTTAAATAAAAAATCTAAAACAAAACATTTTGATTTTGATCAACGATAACCTGTGAAGACAAGATTCATTGTCAAACTTGAGTTGAGTAGTGCAACACCGTTGGGTTAGTACATCGATGGTTGAGAAGGTGTTTGCTAGTACAAGAGAAAAATTTGTACTCTAAGTGGCGCTGGTTATATAAAGTGGGCCAAAAAAACCGTACATTTTTTTCGGCTGTAGTTTTGCTACTGTAAGTTTCATTTTTGTGATTTTAGTTTCTGCGAAAAGCTAAAGCTTTAGACTATATGAAACTTTTGTCGAAATTGAAATTTCGTTAAAATTCAAGATGGCGCATGATTTTTAAACTTCCCCATTTTTAACAAACGTCAAATTTTTATGTGCGCCACTGTACTCGATTTTAGGCATTGCAATAAAGACACGTCTTTGTTGTGCACAGAGAGTATCACTTCTAAAAATCGGACAAGAAGTAATAAAGCTCAACGCCAACGAATTAAGTGGTTTTTAACCCCTTTGTAAAACATAAGTCTAAAAACCTCTAGTTTTTGTTCTGCTGGGGATTTGTTAAATCTCGTCTGATTCTTTAGATTTTGAGCTCTGCGCGAAGCTAAGGCTCGGGCCTATATACGCTATCTGTCAAATTTGACATTTTATGAAAATCCGTAATGACGCACGCTTTTGAAACTTAAATATTTTTCACTCCTTCCTGCCAAACTTTTTTGTAAGTCAATGTACCTGATTTCAATCGTCCGGAAAGCCATATCTTTTCAGTGTACAAAGAGGTATCGTTCGTAAAAATCGGACAAAAACTAAAAAAGCTTTGCTTAACGAAAGAGGTGCTTTTTTTAACTCTGTAAACAGTGAACCTAAAAACACGATTCTACTAAATCCGATCTAGTACGCCATTGCTGTTTTTCAAAACTACGTTGCCATCTCATTTAAGTTTTCTGGACACTGTGTATAAAATAACTAATTCGGATAAGTTTAAAAAAATCAACAAAATAAAAATTTTCTGCATTTTATTTATCTTCCGTTAAGCAACGCTTTTTTAATTCTTGTTCGATTTTTACGAGTGATACCTCTTTGTACACTGAAAAGACGTGGCTCTCCGGATAATTAAAAATAGAGGCCTTGTATACGATTTTTGACAGTTATTGTTTTACCAGAGGTGAGCAACTGGATTTAACAGTTGCTAAGGAAATGTTTAAAAACAAATTGTGTGTTGGCAATGACAATAAATAATTTTGTCACTGTCACATTTTTGATTAAAAAACGTCCGGTTTAAAAATGGAATTTTGCTGTATCAAAAACTGTAAAAACACGTGCCTCGACAAATTTGTATATTTCCGTTGTCCAACGGAGAAGGAAATTCAAACAAAGTGGAAAGAAAACATGCATTTACCAAGCTGGAAAATTAATAAGAATAGCTGAATTTGCGAGGTAAGTGAGCTATAAGCAGTAGGTACAAACATACGCATTTAGCATGTACTTTGTTAATAAACAACACATTATGTCTCCGTGTTTTATTGTAAGAAAAAGAGTAACAAAAATATAGGTCAATAGGATTCTTTATATTTTACCTATTATTTACCTTTTTAATATATCCGCGTGTATATTTACTGTCTGTTTTTGTTTTGTCAGAACTTGAATATTTTACTAACCAAAAAAAAAATCAATCTTCCAAAAACCGTCTGGGGAAATTATAAAAAGAGGCCATTTCATAAAATCGGTTTTACATGCAAATATGAAAAAAACTAGAAAGAGAGGGCAATATGAGTTGCCCACCTCTGGTAAAACAATAACTGTCAAATGTATAGAGGGCCTCTAATTAAATCAGGTACATTGGTTTACAAAAAAGTTTGACAGGAAGGAGTGAAAAATATAAATTTGAAAAGCCTGTGCCATTACGGATTTTCATAAAATGTCAAATTTGACAGATAGAGTATATATACGCCAGGGCCTTAGCTTCCCGCAGAGCTCAAAATCTAAAGATTTGGACGAGAGAGAGAGGTTTTACAAAGGGTTAAACATCACTTACTTCGTTGGCCTTGAGCTTTATTACTTCTTGTCCGATTTTTAGAAGTGATACGTACCTCTCTGTGCACGACAGACAAAGACGTGTCTTTATGGCAAATGTCTAAAGTCGAGTACAGTGGAGCACATAAAATTTTTGCGGGGGTGTTCAAATTGAGGAAATTTTAAAATCAGGCTCCATCTTGCATTTTAACGAAATGTCAAATTTTACAAAAGTTTCATATAGCCTGAAGCTTTAGCTTTTTGCAGAAGCTAAGATCACAAAAATCAAGCTTAGGGTAACAAAACCACAGCCGAAAAAAAAAATGTATGGTTTTACGGAACTGGAAAAAGCTGCCTAAAATTTAAGGGACCTAGGAATCCATAGGCACCGTCTGTATTTTTTGGCGGAAGTGACTTCAGTGTAAAAGACGGACGACTTGGGTTTAGATTGCAGTTGAACAAGTTTGACCGGACTTTTTTTGGAGAGAGCAGGTTGTCAAATAACGATTTTTTAGAAGTTGATTTTAACTAACGTATTTTTTATATTATTTTTTCAACAAAAAATACATTACATAACAACCCCATCGAAATTAACTCTGTGTTTCGGACTTCCATTGTCTATATTTTATTTATACACGACGTTTCGATCAGTACAATCTCTGATCGAAACGCCGTGTATAAATAAAATATAGACAATGGAAGTCCGAAACACAGAGTTAATTTCAAACACATCATTGTCTCAAACTTTCAAACAAACCCCATCGAACCTTAAATAAAAATACAATAGAGTATTTTATTTTTTATTTTATGGTAATCATTATTACTTTAATGATTGAAGATAGGTACAAAAATTATGGCATATAATATTACATAAATAAATAAGAATATTATAATAACAAGGATATACTTATAAATTTAATCTAAAAAGCTACAACAGTACAAATATACTTGATATATGGCACGCAATTGTTTAACATATTAGAAATACTTGTAGTTACTTAACTTATTAAATCTTCATATAAATAATTAAAGCGAAACAAATTCTTGCAGCTAAATAATAATAGTTATAGATTAAATATTTTTGAGCAAAATAATTTATTTATTGTTATAATGGGCAGTATACTTTTTAGTTTTGTTTGATTATTAATATTTTCAGAAAAAATGTCAATTTTAAAATTAGAGGATAAAAAAATTGTGCAATTTTTATTAAAAAAAAAACAATTTAATATCAAAATATCCTATACCTAGCACCCGTTTATTTTATGAGGAATAAATAACTTAATACACTAGTCTACCTAATATAGGTAAAAATACGATACAAACACGATTCAAACAACAAGTTTATATAAAATAACTAAACTATAATAGTCTAAAAAATCAACAAAACGGTGTAACAGAAATGTTTAACAGTATATAAACTGATCAGGAGTGTATGAATGAAACTACATAACCTATAGATACCTACATCTCTAGTTCCATTTTGTATTTGTCAAGTCTTTATATGTTTTAATTTAGGGCCCGATTTCATGCTGAATACTATATTACACAGTATAAACTTTAAGTATGTGAATAATTCTTTGCTTCGTCTTTGAAGGTTTTAAACAACGAATTTAAAGAAACAATCAAAATCTTGCTAGAAAGCCATACTTGCCCATACAATTTTGGTTTGGGGGTTAAACTAGGTCTCATCTCTGGGATTAGCTGTAACGCCCATTAAATTTTGCATAAAATCGGGTCCCTAGCTACTAAAATTCGTTTAAAAATTATTGTTATTTCTTTTACTACTTTTTTGTTCCCAACAATTGTACCCAGCAAACTACTTGTAAAAGAATTTATCAAAAATTAAGTGCTACATCTAAAATCCCTGTTTAATAATTACGATATGAAATGGTCACCAAATTCTACAAAAATATTCCGTCGGTTTTCTATTTTGATTTAATATTTTTATTCTATAGTGCATTTTATTTTGTGTCGCACATGTGAAGAGATTTACGAGTGTTGTCGGAACAAAAAGTCATGTTACACAAAAGAAATTTTTAAGTGGTTTTCTCACATATGTTTTATGTCTTTTATTTCTTTCCCACTTCAATAATTAGTCTTGTCATAAATGTAGTAAAGCGAGTATGTATTTTATAAATCGTTAATGTTTTTTCCTTTGATCTTTCCGGTATATGCTGTAAAAATACTGATTTCCAAAAAAGCCTAATTGAGTTTCATTTGCAACGAGTTTTTATGATGTGTTCTTTAACAAAACCTCTCTTTAACAACGAATCCGAAAAATACACTCATCTCTTGTCATTGGTAATGGGAGTTTTAATTAATTGCCGCAAACAAGCGGGAAGGGGGGGGGGGCGCTTTCCCCAAAATTAATCTTCTCAAAATCTAAAATTTTATGTTTTTTTGTACTCCTTCCAACACACACACTTAGAATGAAACCTATAAAACTTATAAGTGGCATAGACAAGTGAGTGATTATCGTCCAAGCCCAGAGTCCGTAAAAATGCAACTGTTGGATGCGACTCGGCCCTGGATTTTTCTAAAGTGTTTAACGTCCGCATTGCTAAATTTGTTACCAACAAAAGCGTTACAATGTTCGAATGTGTTCGGCAGTGACACAAGATCCCCCGAAAGCATCCTGCATTGAACCTATGACTACAGCGGTTACAAGGACCTAAATTATATTTTTCTGGATGCTGAATTGTCCCGTGATTTTTGGTCCCGTCATATTTTAACTCTCACTTGCCATATCCCTAGAAAGTTATCTATCTCACAAACAAATTTATTAACATTATAGTCAAAACTATAAAAAGTATGTAATCAAAGAAACTTTGATGCTCACTTGCGAAACGTTATTATAGGAAGTTTAGTGATGCTTTTGAACTTTTTCTCACACAAAATAACTTCATTAAAATGTAAAATTTTTTGTTTTAGAACGCTACATATAAGTTGGTTTAATTTTGTAGAATGAAATGTATAAAAAATTATCAGTGGCATAGACACGTGAGTCATAATCATCCAAGCTCAGAGTCCGTAAAAATGCAACTGTATAGGATGCGACTCGGCCCTGGATTTTTCTAAAGTGTTTATGGCCCACATTGCTAAATTTGTTACCAACAAAAACGTTACAATTTCTCTTCCGGGTTTTTTTCGAATGTGTTCGGCAGTGACACAAGATCCCCCGAAAGCATCCTGCATTGAACCTAAGACGCTACAGCGGTTAAAAGTACCAAAATTATGTTTTTCTGGATGGTGAATTGTCCCGTCATAGTTTAACTCTTACTTGCCATATCCCTATAAAGTTATCTATTTCGCAAATATTCGGCCAAATTGACAAATTTAACCTCGAGATTAAGAAATTATCGACATTATAGTCAAAACTATAAAAAGTATGTCAACAAGAAACTTTTGTGCGCACTTGCGCAATATACGGAAAAGTGATGCTCACTTGCGAAACGTTATTATAGGAAGTTTAATGATGCTTTTGATCTTTTTCTCACAAAAAATAATTTTATTAAAATCTAAAATTTGATGTTTCACAACGCTACATATAAGTTATAGGATGCGACTCGGCCCTGGATTTTTCTAAAGTGTTTATCGCCCACATTGTACAAATTTGATACCAACAAAAACGTTACAATTTCTCTTTCGGGTTTTTTTCGAATGTGTTCGGCAATGACACAAGATCGCCTGGAAGAGTCTAGTATGAAAATGGTTTGACAAGTAGTTGGAACCTACGAAGCTACAGCGGTTAAAAGGACCAAAATTGTGTTGTGCTTTCACGTGCCACATCCCTATAATAGAAGCTAACTTTGTGAAACCGTATAAAGTTATTTCGCAAATATTAATATTCTGACGGCCACATTGACAAATTGAACCTCGAAATTAAGACGAAAAACAAACAGAATTAACGATATTTTTTCGTAACTTGCGAAACGTTATTGGGCAATTTAATGATGTTTTGATCTTTTACTCACACAAAATAATTTTGATGTTTCACAACGCTACATATAAGTTGGTTTAATTTTGTACGCTCTCTTCCATACTTCACATAAACAAACGGTAGAATGAAATCTATAAAAAATTGCCAGTGGCATAGACACGTGAGTGATAATAGTCCAAGCCCAGAGCCCGTAAAAATGCAACTGTATAGGATGCGACTCGGCCCTGGATTTTTCTAAAGTGTTTATGGCCCACATTGCCAAATTTGTTACCAAGAAAAACGTTATAATTTCTCTTCCGGGTTTTTTTCGAATGTGTTCGGCAGTGACACAAGATCCCCCGAAAGCATCCTGCATTGAACCTACGACGCTACAGCGGTTAAAAGTACCAAAATTATGTTTTTCTGGATGGTGAATTGTCCCGTCATAGTTTAACTCTTACTTGCCATATCCCTATAAAGTTATCTATTTCGCAAATATTCGGCCAAATTGACAAATTTAACCTCGAGATTAAGAAATTATCGACATTATAGTCAAAACTATAAAAAGTATGTCAACAAGAAACTTTTGTGCGCACTTGCGCAATATACGGAAAAGTGATGCTCACTTGCGAAACGTTATTATAGGAAGTTTAATGATGCTTTTGATCTTTTTCTCACAAAAAATAATTTTATTAAAATCTAAAATTTGATGTTTCACAACGCTACATATAAGTTATAGGATGCGACTCGGCCCTGGATTTTTCTAAAGTGTTTATCGCCCACATTGTACAAATTTGTTACCAACAAATACGTTACAATTTCTCTTTCGGGTTTTTTTCGAATGTGTTCGGCAATGACACAAGATCGCCTGGAAGAGTCTAGTATGAAAATGGTTTGACAAGTAGTTGGAACCTACGAAGCTACAGCGGTTACAAGGACCAAAATTGTGTTGTGCTTTCACGTGCCACATCCCTATAATAGAAGCTAACTTTGTGAAACCGTATAAAGTTATTTCGCAAATATTAATATTCTGACGGCCACATTGACAAATTGAACCTCGAAATTAAGACGAAAAACAAACAGAATTAACGATATTTTTTCGTAACTTGCGAAACGTTATTGGGCAATTTAATGATGTTTTGATCTTTTTCTCACACAAAATAATTTTGATGTTTCACAACGCTACATAAAAGTTGGTTTAATTTTGTACGCTCTCTTCCACACTTCACATAAACAAACGGTAGAATGAAATCTATAAAAAATTGCCAGTGGCATAGACACGTGAGTGATAATTGTCCAAGCCCAGAGCCCGTAAAAATGCAACTGTATAGGATGCGACTCGGCCCTGGATTTTTCTAAAGTGTTTATCGCCCACATTGCTAAATTTGTTACCAACAAAAACGTTACAATTTCTCTTCCGGGTTTTTTTCGAATGTGTTCGGCAGTGACGCAAGATCGCCTGGAAGAGTCTAGGATGAAAATGGTTTGACAAGTGGTTTGGACCAACGAAGCTACAGCGGTTACGAGGACCAAAATTGTGTTATGCTTTCACGTGCCACATCCCTATAATAGAAGCTAACTTTGTGAAACCGTATAAAGTTATTTCGCAAATATTAATATTCTGACGGCCACATTGACAAATTGAACCTCGAAATTAAGAAGAAAAATAAACAGAATTAACGATATTTTTTCGTAACTTGCGAAACGTTATTGGGCAATTTAATGATGTTTTGATCTTTTTCTCACACAAAATAATTTTGATGTTTCACAACGCTACATATAAGTTGGTTTAATTTTGTACGCTCTCTTCCACACTTCACATAAACAAACGGTAGAATGAAATCTATAAAAAATTGCCAGTGGCATAGACACGTGAGTGATAATTGTCCAAGCCCAGAGCCCGTAAAAATGCAACTGTATAGGATGCGACTCGGCCCTGGATTTTTCTAAAGTGTTTATCGCCCACATTGCTAAATTTGTTACCAACAAAAACGTTACAATTTCTCTTCCGGGTTTTTTTCGAATGTATTCGGCAGTGACGCAAGATCGCCTGGAAGAGTCTAGGATGAAAATGGTTTGACAAGTGGTTTGGACCAACGAAGCTACAGCGGTTACAAGGACCAAAATTGTGTTATGCTTTCACGTGCCACATCCCTATAATAGAAGCTAACTTTGTGAAACCGTATAAAGTTATTTCGCAAATATTAATATTCTGACGGCCACATTGACAAATTGAACCTCGAAATTAAGAAGAAAAATAAACAGAATTAACGATATTTTTTCGTAACTTGCGAAACGTTATTGGGCAATTTAATGATGTTTTGATCTTTTTCTCACACAAAATAATTTTGATGTTTCACAACGCTACATATAAGTTGGTTTAATTTTGTACGCTCTCTTCCACACTTCACATAAACAAACGGTAGAATGAAATCTATAAAAAATTGCCAGTGGCATAGACACGTGAGTGATAATTGTCCAAGCCCAGAGCCCGTAAAAATGCAACTGTATAGGATGCGACTCGGCCCTGGATTTTTCTAAAGTGTTTATCGCCCACATTGCTAAATTTGTTACCAACAAAAACGTTACAATTTCTCTTCCGGGTTTTTTTCGAATGTGTTCGGCAGTGACGCAAGATCGCCTGGAAGAGTCTAGGATGAAAATGGTTTGACAAGTGGTTTGGACCAACGAAGCTACAGCGGTTACAAGGACCAAAATTGTGTTATGCTTTCACGTGCCACATCCCTATAATAGAAGCTAACTTTGTGAAACCGTATAAAGTTATTTCGCAAATATTAATATTCTGACGGCCACATTGACAAATTGAACCTCGAAATTAAGAAGAAAAATAAACAGAATTAACGATATTTTTTCGTAACTTGCGAAACGTTATTGGGCAATTTAATGATGTTTTGATCTTTTTCTCACACAAAATAATTTTGATGTTTCACAACGCTACATATAAGTTGGTTTAATTTTGTACGCTCTCTTCCACACTTCACATAAACAAACGGTAGAATGAAATCTATAAAAAATTGCCAGTGGCATAGACACGTGAGTGATAATTGTCCAAGCCCAGAGCCCGTAAAAATGCAACTGTATAGGATGCGACTCGGCCCTGGATTTTTCTAAAGTGTTTATCGCCCACATTGCTAAATTTGTTACCAACAAAAACGTTACAATTTCTCTTCCGGGTTTTTTTCGAATGTGTTCGGCAGTGACGCAAGATCGCCTGGAAGAGTCTAGGATGAAAATGGTTTGACAAGTGGTTTGGACCAACGACGCTACGGCGGTTACCAGGACCAAAATTGTGTTTTTTTGGATGGTGAATTGTCCCCCGATTATGGTAAAAGTGCTGTAGATGTACATTCCCGTCTGGGCGCCGACCAAAAGGATGTTATCAAGCTGTAAGTTTTTGGTCCCGTCATATTTTAGTTGTCTCACTTGCCACATGCCTATGATTGACGCTAACGTTGTCAAGCCGTATAAAGTTATCTCGCAAATGTTAACTTCTATAACGGCCAAATTGACAAATTCGGACCTCGAAATCAACACGAAAAACAAAATTAACGATATTATAGTTAAAACCAAAAAAAGTATGCCCACAAATAAGCCTTTGTGCGCGCTCGCGCAATCCACGGAATAGTGATGTGGACTTTTTTTAAATGCACTGGTTTCGCTCCTGGTCTTCGTTACTTGCGAAACATTGTTAGGCAGTTTGGTGATGCTTTTCCACATCACGTACAAAATCGCGGCACAAATTAGGCTGTACTCGATCGTGCAGGGGAACAAAAAGGGCGCCGCGTCTTGAACTAGGGAGCCTATTATGTTGGTTCGACGACACTCGTACAGGTGGTGAGGGCCCTTGAGGCCCCTCGCCACGATATGATGGCTGTAATGAGCCTCGGGGGGGTGGTCTGTCGTTACCATTGGCAATCTGTTGGAAAAAATGCATAATTAGAAGGAAATCTGGCAGTATGTAGAGTGGCGTGCAAAATAAATTGACTCAATTTCTTTTTAAATATACGTAAAAGGGGAGGGGCGACGAGCAGAAAAAATAAAAAATCATATGTGTACAGGGTGTCCCATTTTCGATGGGGATGGGTGCTTTTTCGAGACTTGAAAAATTATGTTATCAGATTTTGGATGACCCTTGTACTTTTTGGGGGGGAAATCGAAAATTTGGCAATTTTAATATTTGCCATATCTTCCTTAATATGCAAGATATTTTAATTCTGTAAAAACTTTTTTGTTGCAACTTTTTAACAGAAACAAAATGGCGCACTTAATATTTTAACGCAACGTTTCGTTTTTAATTGACTATCATCAGGACCGAAAAACTTAAATAAGTACCTGAATTTTGTTTTGCGTAATTTTGTATAGTTTGAAGTGCTTTTTTAACTGGTTTAACTTATATTTTATTTTAACGACATTTCGACCCCAAAAACATCAGTGCTATATTTTGAGTGTTAGTAATAGAGACAGCCCCGGAAAAGAATATGTTTCTTATTTTAAATTGTTTTGGATTATTACATGGAGTTTACAGCATCCAAAACAATACGTTTAAAATAGAAAACAGATTCGATTTTCCAGAGCCGTTCCTATTACTGAAATTCAGAATATAGCACGGATGATGGTTTTTGGGGTCGAAACGTCGTAAAATTAAAATATAGGTTAAACCATTTAAAAAAGCACTACAAACTATACAAAATAACGCAAAAAAAAATTCAGGTCAGCACTTACGTTTTCGGTCCTGATGATGGACAGTTAAAAACGAATATTAAGGAAAATATGGCAAATTATTAAAATTGCCAAATTTTCAATTTCCCCCCGTAGCTCAGAAACTACAAGGGCCATCCAAAATCTGATAACACCATTTTTCAAGTCTCGAAAAAGTAGGGCAGTAATATGTAAACGGCATCTTGATATCTTTTCCATAAGGACCCATCGAAAATGGTACAACCTGTACATTAGTTTTTTTTATTAATTAATTATACCGCAGGAGAAAATAAAAAAAAATTGTTTAAAAGGCAATTTTTTTAAAATTTTCGCAAATTTGTATTTTTAATTTGAAATAAAAGACAGAAACTGGCGGCGCACAGTGGATCGAGGTATAGGAAATAAGGACATTTTGATTTATTCTTTTAGTATATTTTTTAACAACTTTTTCAGATCAACATTTTTTAAAATCAAAGCAAGTCATTAAAAGAAGTGTTTCTTATGTCTGATACGCAATAAATAATTAAGTAAATGACAGGTAAAGAACCCTGCCATTTTCTTATGGGGGTGTTTTTCGATTTGAAAAAAATATATATTTTAATATGTTATAAAGGGTGTCTCAATGAGCAATTTTTGTCATGGGCACTTTTCCCAATATGTACAGGGTAAGCTAGAAATTGACTAGAAAGTTACAAACATGGCCGATTTTTTACTAAACTTAACCGTCGTTTACGAGAAAACTAAAGGTAGGATAAAAATGGTTTCTCCAGATCTGACTAGAATGCCCGTATGTGTATACAGTATCCAAAAAATAGGCCTTAAATTGTTCAAAATTCTTTATTTTAGAAGTCCATTTGACGCTTATAGGAGTAGAAGAATTAGCAAAAAGAATGGTTTCTGATATCCTTAAAACGATTTTCACAAAATGAGCTATAAAATTTTGAATATGTATAGACGACGCCAAAATAGTAGCTAAAGTAGTGCTTTTTTTACAAGCGTTGGTTTAAATAACGAGCGCAGCAAAGTTAGTTGTTAACACTATTTTTTTTAATGCCTTTATCAAAAAATCCAAGGAAAACAGGAAAATACTTTTTTTTATACCTTCATCAAAAACATGATTTTAGTAGCTGTCTGCAAATAACTAAAGCATAGCATAGATTTTTTTTAAATTGTAAAAACGAAAAGAAATCTTTTTTTGTACCCGTGATCAAAAAAAAAAGTTTTTTTGCACCGGTAACCAAAAAAGCCATGCTTCAGTTATTTGCAGACAGTTACTAAAACCATGTTTTTGATGAAGGTATAAAAAAAAAGTTTTAAAACTCGCGAAAACCGCTTATTTTCAAATATTCCTTACAAAGAAAATACCAATCAGACGTATTTCGTTTTAAAACTCTTTTACATTTTTAAAAGCTTATAGCTTATTTGAAGAGCATCCTTTTTAGGGTATCAAAAATATTTTTTTTTATTTTTGAGTATTCTTATGTAAATCCGGTGACAATACAATTGTGCCGTATTTCGATAGCGGCGACCAAAAACCGACAAAAATAATTTGTCACACACCTATCATTGGTTCAAATTTTTTTTTCTTCAGGATTTTCACATTAAAATGGCCACCAACTTGAATTTTTTGAAATGCCCAAAAGTGTCATAGTGGCATCAATCGGATTCTTAAAACAAAGCATCTTGGCTAACAAAATCAGTAATCAGCCCCACTTTTTTTTGTTTCCCTTTTGAATATTATGGCCTAGATCAGTTTAATTGAAATCGCAATATTCCAAGAAGTCGCAGGAGGTCGCAGCTATTTTTTTTAAATTTTTTAGGTCAAAAAAACTTTTAAAAATACTTTTTTTGTAGTGATAAACTAAAATAAGTACCTCAGGCTTAAAATATTTTTTTTTTGCTATTTGAGGATTTTGTTTACAATTAAGGAATGCCTGAAACTATAAATTCTTAAATAATAATGCTAAAAAATATAAATTTAGAATAGCATACTTTTCAAAGTTCAGGAATTATTATGCAGTTTTTTTAAAAACCTAGTTTTACTCGGAAACCTGCGCCTTGCATCCAAAATACTAGTAACAAAATCTTAAGTATGTATTTTTTCGAAAGGATCAATGAGTCCTAAAACCAAATAATTAATAAAAATTGTGAATTGTATTACTTTTTAAAATTGGACTATGTCCACTTTTTATACCGACTCGATCCACTGTGCGGCGTGCCAAAATTTTTGTGAAAATTCGAAGCATTTTTGGAGAAGACGTCCACAAATGGCTGGAGCCACTAATGTGACGTTAAATCTTACATGGAACTAAACAACAATGCAAAGAGTTTTTGAAAACGAAAAAAAATTGCGATAATTAATTTTAAACATGACTGTAGAGGGTCTCCAAAATTCGATGGTTTTGGGGGGTTTCGGGTACTTCTAGAGGAGATAGAGAAAATTCGACCCCCCTTTGCAAGGCTCAAATTTCAAGAGAATATTTTTGGTAAAAAACCGCATTTCAATATGTCACCCCGTCTTCGAGCTACAGGGGCTTTTTGAAAAGTCTGCATTTTGGGATAGGCCCTGGGAGGGCTTCATCATTTAATAAAAATCAACTACCTACCTACGCCAAATTTTAGATTAGGTAGGTGCCTATTGCTTGAGCTCTTGAACTGAAGGGATGGTGGAGGGGCGGTTTAATAGGTGTTGAGTTAGTGTATACAAAACAAAAATACCAATTTTTAAAAGCAAGTCTCATTTAGTATCATTTGCAGATTCTTTTCAGAATTAACCGTTAAATGCGCCGCAGGCAAAATTTTTAAAAAAGTAACTCTAAAATGGTATTTTTTTGGGTCTCAAATGTTCTTGACAAAAAAATTGCTTAAAATTAAATAATATTGATATTTAATATTGGTATAGCGCCGCAGGTGAAAATTGACAAAAAAAAAAAGAATTCTTTTAAAATCTTGGGTTAGACGCCAAGAAGATGTGGGTTGCAGTGGTAAATATAGATTTGTTGCCAAATCATATAAATTGCGCCGCAGATGAAAATTTTAAGAAAAATTATACTAAGAATACCATTTATTACACGTTTTGAATGCTAATAAAAATTCCTTAGAATGAAACTAAAATTATAACAATTAATGACTTCATAGCACCGCAAGCAAAATTTTTAAAATGTAAGACATCACACCAAACACACGTCACAAACTGGAGTAAAGGGTCAGAAAAATGGGAGACCTCGATCATGAATAATTTATTGAAGATTGGGTTGGTCCTTCTGGGGGGGGGGGTTTAACCCCCAACCGGCTACGACACTGTGTTAATTGCATTTTTGTAGACTTTTTAACCTAGAATTTAATTACCAAATCAGATTTCAGGAGTAACTTTTAAATTTTCAGATATAACACAAAGTTGGTATTTTTCTTATAGAGCACCCCATTTTTTTTATTTTTTGAATGCTTTTTTAATTTCCTTCAAAAAGATGTGGCTTTTGCGAAAATCGGATAAATAGTTGTCGAGTTATTAAATATTTTCCATGAATCATATGGTAGACTATAACAAAAGGTGTGGTGGAGGCTGCTTTTCTTTCCTATTTTGTAATAAATACGCACCTAATATGAGTTAAGTGAAAGTTTGAGTAAAATCACTTGAATTTTATAGTAAAATCAACATTCTAAAAAAATTGTTTCCTTATTTGAGACTGCTAAAAATATCAGTCAGGGAATTTTTTAATCTGGTGAGGGAAAGTCAGGGAAAAGTCAGGGAATTTTTTCTTGCAAATTCTGTGAACACCCTGTTTTATAGCGCATGCAATGATTGACTATACAATTTTTGTATTTTTCTAATGGCATTTTTTCACTTTTTGAAATTACCAAAAAATTCCTTGGAAACGATGCATTACAAAGGAATTTTGATTTATTAGTGTCAGTTTTGTATACCCTATTAAACTAAATTTTATGTATTAAAGGAAATTTTATGGTTATTTTAAAAAGTAAGAAAACTTTACAATATATCTCAAAAATTGTGCATTTTCCACAAAAGCAAAATTGTGATGAATAAAAAATTAAAATAGCTATTTTCCTAACAAGTGCGGAAAATCGATTTTTTTGCACGCAACTGCCGTTGACGGAACGACGGAGTTCTGTTAAGCAGTTAAGTGCAGAAGAAAAGGTTTTCGCACGTGTTAGGAACAATTGTTTTTCTACGAGCGTGAGGAAAATACACTGAAAATAGTTTTTTGCCACTGACAAATAAATGCATAAACAACTGGTTAGTCACACCATAGCAACCAAGGCATTTCATAGGCAATATGATGAACAGAAACTTCGAATCAGTACAGGTTTTTCGAAATTTGACATATCGGTGTGGAAAAATTTTTCCACACCGTGCGGAAAAACGAATTTTCCACACTAAAAATAGTGTGGAAAATGCGATTTTCTGCATGCCCGTAGAAAAAATTATAAACACTTTCTTAAATGCAATTTTTTTTAAAAACTAGGCTCTGTAGATTCACAGAAAACTCTGGATGAAAAACATACGAAATTATTGACGTGGCCCTTAAGCCTGTGGTAAAAAAAACTTTTTATGCATATATTTTTCCTGTATTACTTTTAATTGCATTAAACCAAAAAATCCCCCAGCGAAACTGAATACATTACCCAAATATTATGTGTCCCTTGTAAGGTATCCTATGGGAAATCCTGAGCGAGTGATTTTCCGGATTGTAGAAGGTTAGAATTTCGTGTTTAGTCTCTTGGACTAATACGCTAATCCAGACGGAGAGGTTTGTTCCGATCATGTGCATCAGGCCAAATCTGGCTGCGATTTTGTGTTTGTAGACTCGCATTTGCTGGAAAAATTACAAAACAAAATCAGTTTTAAAATCAAATAAAACGTTTTTCAGTTTTCGTGTTCCATTCAGGAACTGAAATGTTCAGTTTTGAACTGAGTGCGGGTTTTCCGCACCGGCTTTATGGGCTGGTGCACTGAGATTTTTTTTAGTAAAGTGATTTTGGCTGGTGCCTATGTTGCTAAATAACCTTTTTGGAACAGCGAAGTTTTATGCTAAAAATACATTACAAAAAAAATGTTAAGTAGCCTTAGCAAAAAAAATAGTTAGGGCAGCAAAAAAATTTAGTTTGACATTAAAGAAAAAAAACTATGTTGTTTTAGCAAAACAATTTGCTGTTCTAAAAAGGTTGTTTGCCAACATAGGCGCCAACAAAGTTGAAAATTTCTCAGTTGTCCAGACTTTGTGCAGTTTTTTTTACAAATTTAAATAGTTTTCTAATTTTGGTAGTTTAACCCAATAATTAAAATTTTATTGCTTTTTATAATAATGGTAAAATGATAAATAGATGTTTATTTACATTATATTCTACGAAGGCGTAGAAGGGCCACACTTTATTTTTTTTCATTTCTAAAATTTCGTGTTACTGGAAATTTTAAAATATCGTAATAGTATCTCGAAATTTTAAAATTTCGTCTTGTATCTCGAAACTTTAAAATTTCGAGGTATTATCTCGAAATTTTAAAATTACGTAATAACATCTCAAAAGTTTGGGTCAACATTTCGAGTTATTATTATAAAATTTAAAATTTCGAGATAATAACTCGAAATTTTAAACCTTCGAGTTATTATCTCGAAATTTTAAATTTTCGTGTAACTAACTCAAAATTTTAAAATTTTGTGTTATTATCTTGAAATTTTAAAAATACGTGATAATATCTCAAAAGTTTGGGTCAAAATTTCGTGTTACTATCTCGAAATTTTAAAGTTTCGTGATAATATCTCGAAATTTTAAAATTTCGTGATAATAGGACGATAATAGGACGAAGAAGAAGTTTCGATATAGTAAGACGAAATTTTGACCCAAGCTTTTGAGATAATAACTCGAAATTTTAAAATTTCGAGATAATATCACGAAATTTTAAAATTTTGAGATAATAGCATGAAATTTTAAATTTTCGAGATAGTAACACGTAATTTTGAATCAAACTTTTGAGATAATATCACGTAATTTTAAAATTTCGAGATAATAACACGAAGGTTTAAAATTTCGAGATAATAACTCGAAATTTTGACCCAAACTTTTGAGATGTTATCACGTAATCTTAAAATTTCGAGATAATAACTCGAAATTTTAAAATTTCGAGATAATAACTCAAAATTTTAAACTTTCGAGTTAGTAACACGAAATTTTAGAAATGAAAACAAAATAAAAATGGTGTGGCCCTTCTACGTCTTCGTAGTATTCCATTGAAATTGCACTGGGACAAATTTTTGACAGCTCTAAACCGGTCTCAGTGCCCAACTACCAATTTACAAATATAATACGCCATATTAATCGTATTCTTACTTCATTGTTTAGAAAAATAAAATACATCTGAATGAAAATGAACGCCATCCTTGTCGCTGGAGTTATGGCCAACATAACATTGTGACATTTGGTGTCTCTTTCCAGCTCAAAATATTGTCCGAATTCCAGTCCTGAGTATATCATGCTGCCAATACCAAACGCTAAAAATAACAAGAGATAAATAATTAATACTACTAATTGAAACATTTAACAGCGCCATTTTTTTTACAAACAAAATAATTTATTTTTGTTTTTTCGGGTTTAACAAAGTTATGATTGTTTTTCACAAACTAAAACTACACTTTTTTGCACTCAACGCGCGTTTCGCTAACAACGTTAGCATCATCAGGAGACGATTTGTTTATCGTCTCCTGATGATGCTAACGTTGTTAGCGAAACGCGCGTCGAGTGCAAAAAAGTGTATTTTTGGTTTGTGGAAAACAATCATAACTTTGTTTTAGTGCAACCAAAGGTTCCAAATTCCCAACGAAGTTTTCGGGTTTGTTTTCTTAAGAAGCCAAACTCATCTGACTTTAGTTGAAGCATACGATAAAGTGAGATAACTTGATGTCTGACAATGAAACGGTAAACAGCTGTTCATGGACACATGGCAGTAAAAAAATCACTACTTACCTACGGCCCCCATTCTTAGGTAAAAACTTCCATAGTGGTTTTGTTTTTGACCGGTGGTAGATAAGCTGGCAGTTCTGTGGCGGTACTGTTGCACAGAACTGTCTGTGCTAGTTCTTGTGCCGGAACTGTTTGATTCAGTGTCGGATTCCTCATTGGATATAGTATCTTCTTTGGTTTCAGTCGATTCTAAAGAAAAAAAATAATACTTAATACAATCTTAATACTAATATTAATACTTATGGAATTACAGTCCATTCCATTTTTATGTAGACAAAATATAACCTCACTTTCCATAGAAAAAAAAAACAGATTTTTAAGTTGCCAAAATCAAACGCCCCCACGGCATTATAGCTACACTGCTAGCTTTAAATCACTCCGGATAACCCCTTATAATACGCTTTCATATTAATCAAATGCACCAGAGTGAAATTGCAAGATGCCAGAGATACTTTATGGATGACAAATATATTATTATGTAATATTCGTTTTTATTTGTACGCCGAACATAACAAAGAAAACGCGATGCTGACCCAATATGCCTGAGAGAGACCTCATTAAAAGCTTTGTAGTGCGATATTTTAAAAGGCATTTTAAAAAATAATGTTTTCTTTTATTAGGTATTTGACACTATTGCATGCAAGTGGCTTTTTATTTATTAATTGGATAGATTGTATACTTTATGTCAATAAAGAGATTCTGATTCTCATTCTGGACCTTAATTCTTAATGATCTCACGTCGAACGCATTCGTATTCTTTCAAATCGCCCATCTCATTCTTTCAAAAATTAAGTATTCGGGCTCCCCGAGTCCAAAACCATTTCACAGATGCATGCGCGTAAATTGTATCTTTTTCGATCTAAAATTTAGAATAGGTTCCAAGAAAAAGCATGTCTTTTCGGGGGATGGAATCATTCCCCGGGGTTGATCCCTTCTCTTAAGGGATCGTTCCTTCTCTTGAAATTCAAGAATTAGGCCCCTGAAGGACACAGTGCACACCGAAACAAGCAGTTGACATCTACGCAAATGTCGTTATGACATAAGATTAACAGAAACCCATACGCTATGAAATATTTCATAATTTTGATTCTAATATGTATCCACATAGCGTTAGCAAAGTACCCATGGCTAAGTAGTTACGAAAAATCCGAAATTTTTGACCACAATGACCATAGAGATATCTTGAGAGATATAAAAACTGTTTTTGTACCTGAAAGAAGGTTTGCGAGATTTGGAGAGTACGTTTATGAAAATACTTTGGAACAAAACAAAGAAAGATGCAAAGTTGTAGAAGTGTTAAAGAAGGTTCCACAATGTGCGCTTGATACAAAAATTGACCGCAACAACAATATTCTTATGGAATTTAGTAAAAATAGACTCAATCATTCTGCAAACAATAATAAAGTTAAGAAATCCGATGAAATTAAAAACATTAACATGGAGAATGAAACTCAAAATTTTTGGCATAATCAGAGAAGTAGAGAAGATGTCAGGAATCTACAAAGTAAAAACATTATTAGTAAAACAACTGTTTGGTAGTTTTAATTTGACAAATTATTTTTTTAGGTAAGGTAATGAAAAAATACATGAATTCCGTCATAGATCCCTGCACAGATTTCTATGATTTTGCATGCGGTAACTGGAAAAAGTACTACACGATACCTCCTGATCGATCTACGTTTGATACTTTTGAAATCATCAGACAAAATTTAGATTTTGCCCTAAATGACCTTCTAAATGATAATAAAAGTCTGTGCAAAGGTGATGTTAAAGATTTTAAAAAGCCATCAAAAAGTATTTTTGATGAAGATAGATCAAAATCACAAGAAAAAATGGATGCGACAATTAAAGCGAAGTATTTTTATCGATCCTGCATGGAACAAAAAATAATATCAAAACGTGGCAACAAACCTTTATTAAAAATAATCAAGGAACTGGGAGGTTGGCCGATTATTGACAAAACTTGGAAGAATGACGACTTTGAGTTAATTTTATTGCTTGCGAAATTAAGACTTTTGAATAACGACGTTTTGGTAACACAATGGATCGGTCCAGACATGAAAAACTCCAACCAGCACATTGTGCATATCGACCAGACTACTTTAGGTTTGCCAGCAAGGGAATATTATCTGGACCCTAGGAATATTAAGTATATTAGGTAGAGATATTAAACAATGAATTACTATTTAGTCAAATGATAGGACACTGTAAAATGGTGCTGAAGAAGCTGGACCTAGCAGGGCCCTAAATTCTTAATTTTCAATTTCAAATCGCTCCAGATACAAAACAAGGCGCCAAATTTTTACAAAAATGGCGATTTCTTCTTCACTGACCAAACTTCTCTAGGGGGATTGTTTCTCTCTAGGGGGATTGTTTCTCTCTAGAGGGATTGTTTCTCTCTAGAGGGATTGTTTCTCTCTAGAAGGATTATTTCTCTCTAGAGGGATTGTTTCTCTCTAGAGAGATTGTTTCTCTCTAGAGGGATTGTTTCTCTCTAGAAGGATTGTTTCTCTCTAGAGGGATTGTTTCTCTCTAGAGGGATCGTTTCTCACTAGAGAGATTGTTTCTCACTAGAGGGATTGTTTTTCTCTAGAGGGTTTGTTTCTCTCTAGAGGGATTGTTTCTCTCTAGAGGGATTGTTTCTCTCTAGAGGAATTGTTTCTATCTAGAGGGATTGTTTCTCTCTAGAGGGATGGTTTCTCTCTAGAGGGATTGTTTCTCTCTAGAAGGATTGTTTCTCTCTAGAGGGATTGTTTCTCTCTAGAGGGATTGTTTCTCTCTAGAGGGATTGTTTCTCCGTAGAGGGATTGTTTCTCTCTAGAGGGATTTTTTCTCTTTAGAGGGATTGTTTCTCTCTAGAGGGATTGTTTCTCTCTAGAGGGATTGTTTCTCTCTAGAGGGATTGTTTCTCTCTAGAGGGATTGTTTCTCTCTAGAGGGATTGTTTCTCTCTAGAGGGATTATTTCTCTCTAGAGAGATTGTTATTTAGAACATTGAACTAGCAGTAGTATTTTAATGATCTAACCATTGTTTCTTCTCTTAAGACTCAAGATCACTTTTTTAAAAAACTTTATTTAAAACATGTGTCTTATATAATTGTGTGCTCTCTTAATTAAAAAAGGCCACATCTTGCTTAAATGAACTAAAATATTAAAAAACCCTTAATTTTTGCTGTCAAAAGTTGTCAAAAATATTCTTTTTTCTAAATAATTATTATGAGCTCAATTTTCAGAGCCTACAAAATTCTCATTCTCAGCACAGTGACGTTGCTAGGAGCCAATCTTGTATCAGCCGAACAAGAAGTAGAACAAATGGTGGATTTCGAAACAGGCCTCGCGAAAATTATGGCGTCTTCTGAAGAGAGACGAAACATTTCCGATGTTTACCTAAGGACCGATATGGCCTCGATGACGCTGTATTTTCCTCAGTTTGATTGGAAAACCTATTTTGATGTTGTTTTAGGTAGGTATACAAATTTTTTTAAATCCGTTTGTGGGAAAATAGAAATATATATCTATGCTTAAATTGCACCTTATCGGAGAGATAAAATTCCCCCTAAAAATATTTTTTTAGAAAGTACCTGCATTTTAAACACTAGAGAAGCAAATTATTAACCCAAATTATTGTTTTCAAAAGAGTAATGTTATGTCCTTTGAACTAGTTTAACACCACCGCTTTCATGCCCTGAAGATGGATAAATATATATCCGAAACGTCGGCATAGGAAATTTCAATTTTAACTAACATTTAACTAATATCCACACCCTTGAATTATTCTTTTTTATTTATCATGTTCAAAACCATGACGGAAAGTGAAACTGATTTTTTTGGTTTTTCTTATAGTTTTTATAAATATTCCTTGGACCTTGGAGGTTTTTATGGATACTGTTTAGCTACCTTTTTAATTTTTGGATGATGCACCCCCTCCGCCAATTAGTTCTCTCATTCACTCTATTTGACTCCAGCTCATATGGAATAAAAGACAAAGAAATATTTCAAATTCTCTTGGTACTTCTTCTTCTTCTTAATTTACAATGGACTTCGGGCTGTTAGCTCCAGCATCCATGGGTTGTCTCCACTTGAAGGTGTGAACTTATCATCCACGTCTAGGATAAACCTATCCCTCCAAGAAGTATAGCAATATACTGTATTAATTTTCACCACACACGTGGTTCCTATCCAGGCCAATTTAATTTACGGCGACATCCGGTCGCCCCCGGCCTTTAACCGGCGTGAATAAAAGAAACCGACACTGGCGATTATTTAACACTTTGTCCATGCCAATTTCATTTACGGGAATATCCGATTCCCTCCGGCCTGGTTACCGGCGTGAATAAAAGAAACTGACATTGGCGATTGTTAGAACTCGTTTTACAACATGGACCGGTACCAAATTAATTTATTTTATATCAATAATTTTTCTTTTAGTCTTTAATTTTTGTTAATATATTTTTAATTTAATTTTTTTTAAATTTATTTTTTATATATTTTTTTTTTAACTTTACTATTTCACTGTATTCGCTATATTTAGGATGTAAAGAGTTTCATTTTATCACAAAAAAACTGTAACTGATGATCTTTTTTTTTTATAGTACCACATGGGCCGATATCATTTTGATTTTAAATCCGTTATCATCCAGTAAATAAACCGTTTAATGCACTAGAAACTTAACGTAAAACACTTATTAAGTTGTAAATTATTAATTTTGACAAGAATTTATTAATTTAAATTATTTGTAAGGGCTTTCAATCTCCCAAACTTATCGCTTGCGCTATTTGGCGGGAAGAAGGGCAAAGCACACGTCTGCCATGTTCAACCATCACGATAGAACTCGTTCTCTTGGTACTCTGATAAATTATTATTTGAGGTATTTCTTGTATAGAAGCCGGCCTTATCCTACCGCTATTTCATTGTTGTTTAGCAACGACAATATAAAATTCAGTGTACGTCAATCCACCACACCCTTTACTCATAGGTTAAGGAGCTACAATAGATACGACAGTTACGTGTTAAACGGTTCGGAACTATTTGGAGTTTGGCGAGTCTGCGCAGATATGCACGCGACCAATAACCATACTTTTATATTGATTTTTCTTTTTTAATTTGTAATACGACCACAAGATGACTCACAGTTAAATTCGCGATAACCGTACTATCGATTTTTTGTTAGTTTGTAATATGACCACTAGATGGTGCTCGCTTAAATTTTCGCTTTTTTTAAAGGACCCTGCACAAATCACATTGAAAATGGCTGTCGGCTAAATGTCATAATTTTTTCATATTTTGTAGTACTCGATCAACAAAGCCCAAAAATAAAAACGAGATAGGGAGAAGGATTACTTTCTGAGATATATAGCTTTAAAGTTGACGTGTTTTTAGGCTATATTTTTGGACATGGTACAAGTTTTTTTTTCACAACTTTGTTGATTACCGCCGGTTGGTTGGTGGTACCAAAGGACCCATATAAGAACATTTTTACTTGGATGAAAAGAGTGTTTCATTCAGGACAAATACAGAAACAAATTATTTTATTTTGGCGGTAATCTACAAAGTTGTGAAAAAAAAATTAGAACATGTCCAAAGATATAGCCTTAAAACACGTCAACTTTAAAGCTCCATATCTCAGAAAGCTGCTCTGTATCTCGGTTTTTTATTTTTGTGCTTTGTTTATTGAGTACTACAACATATAAAAAAATTATGACATTGAGCCAATAGCCATTTCGAATGTAATTTGTGTAGTACAAAACCTCTGGTTGTTTTATTATAAAAGATTATGGCATATTTCGAAACATGTTAGTTTATATTTTTCACAATAAAGAAAATATTACAATATGATCTTGTCTGTGCTTTTTTAAATATTAAATAATTTTCTTTAAAATGTTTATATCTTGTTTTTAGTACATAAAAAACAATAAATGCCACTCTTTTGTATTCCAAACTAAATTTGTGAAACAGAAAAAAATAATTTTAATCTCAAAAAAATTTTACTGTATATGTGGGGCAATTTATGGTAAACCCACACATTAGAAAAACTCTTGGTGTAAATATTATTAATACCCCTGGTTTGGAATATACAAGTGTCGCATTTTCTAACTTATTATTGATATCCACAAAAATTAGTCATACTAAACTTGATGAAATAAGGAAAAGGTGTTTTAACACATAGGTATAAATAGTTAAATGGAGTCCAAATGCAAGTGTGGGACATCACTCTCTAAGACCTCTGCGTCCAGTCTGCAAAATGTCCTCTGGAGCAAAATATTTATCACACACGTAAAATCTGTTATATATTTCATCAGCACTTAGTTTATTCGCGTTTAACGGCTACACTATGAAAAATTACAGGATTGCCTTTGGGGAAACGATGTCTCCCGTTTTTTTATTGGGATCATGGCACGGTCTCCGCAGCTTTGAATACAACACACTCTAACTCTTTGTTTCTCAGCCATTGTAATCGAAGGATAAAATCACAATTTTTATAACAGGAATAATCACAAAATCACTTTTTAAAAACCTTGGCAAACCTCAGTTTTCAAAATGGAACTCATAAGTTATGAGTCATAACCGACATTCTGTCACTTTTGTCATAATGTGCCCTCTGACGGAGAACCCTAGAAGGGGTAGGAGGAGGAGCTGCAAATTTCTAGAAAGAATATTGCCAACCTAAATATTATTATGTTGGCAGTTCCTTTGCACGCGGAAACATAACCGCACTTTTCGCGAAAAATAATTATTGGCGGGAAGGGTGAAGTGACGGATCTATAGTTCCTTAATCTATGCCTTTACTAATCAAATGATTTTCCTAGGTACAGATATAGATCTGCGCACCCCAGTAGCCGTGTACTGCGCTAAATACATGCTCGAGCTCATATACCTCTTGAGCAACGTGGACCGAAAAATTCTACAAAACTATGTAATTTGGCGATTTGTTAGGCACAGGTTAAACAACCTGGACGAGAGGTTTTTGGAGGTCAAACAAAGATTTAATTATATTTTATTTGGTAGAGGAAAACAACCGAAAAGGTGGCAGTTTTGTGTGACCGAAGTAAATACACATATGGGGATGGCATTAGGTATGTTACATATTTTTTGAAATACCCCTTAAAGGAAGTTAAAGGTTTGGTGCATTTTCAGTAACTCGGAGGTACGATTCTCACAAGATAAAAATAAATGTATAAGTTCATAATAATTTAACTAATATTACCTATTCAATAATTTTTAAAAAATGCCCCTACTACTAAAAATTGTCGTCATTCATAAATACAGCCGCTCAGTTAATTTTTAATGGTCTCACACGACTTCAGAGCCAGTATTCTTGAAATCTCACTTAGAGAGTACTTCCCGAAATTTGGGTCAAGGTTCAAATTCAAAGCCTTACTTAATATCTTGGATAATTTAAGAATAGTTATTTTGTAAAACAAAATTATAATTAAAAACAAATCTAAAAGAAAAAAGCAGTAATCAATATAATATACAACATACTTACCAAGCTTGATCTAAAATACGTCAATTTTTAACCTTAGTTAGTTACTCGTTCACTCTGTCATGAAAAAATTCTTCCAAAGTATAGAATGCGTTTTAGATTAAAATATCTTTAGTGTGGCTTCTAAAACGTTTTTAACAATTTAATTTGCGTATTTCTATGATTAAAAAGTTTTCTACCATTGCAAACAAATGAGTTTTTAATTAATACTTTTTAAAAATTAATATTAATATTTTATTATCTACATATAAAGAAATGTCTTCTTGCGACAACACACAAATTTCTGAAGGCTCTCTTTTGTAAAATACAAACTGATTTAAACAAAAAATCAACAAGAACCCCAGAAGCACATGCCATACGAAAGGTGAGATTGAATCAAAGAAAAATAAACATTTTTCGCAGCTTCAAACCCAAGGTTATCTCTGTTATAACTTTTATTGCGTAACATCTAGATTTTAAGTTGTTATCAATAACAAGGCCCAGAAATTTGTTGGCACCTGGATTGATGACATTTTAATTAAATAAATGAACATTTTCAGCATTACATTTAAAGTTTAAAATAGTTTTCCAGACATTAAATGATAACAAATTTGCATCGCACCATTCTTTTATTACAGATAAGTCATTTTGAACTGTTGCTGCAAGCCTCTCTAAATCATTATCATGCCACAAGAAGGTGTTATCAACTGCAAAACTAGTAAGTTTCCCCTTAATTGGCAGGTATGAGGTATCGTTAACAAAAATTAGGAACAGCAGAGGCTCAAGTATGGAACTCTGAGGTACCCCTTCATTAACTGGTTCAGAAGTAGACTGCTCATCGTTTATTAATACAGCTTGAAAAATAAATAAGATCGAAAGCACTCCACTCACAACCCTTTAAGTGCGCATGGGTTCTCACCCGTAAGGTGAGGTGCGCGTATTAATAAACAATGAATATCTAACGGGCCGTCGAGATGTGAGTTAAATTCTCACTTTTTCAAGAATACTGGCGCTGGTGGTGAAACGCTGTCCTATTTGTACTCGATGCATAATTTTATAGTTTATATTTATATATAGTTTATAGTTCTCCCTTGCATAAATGAAATTGAAATTTGTTTTAAGTGTAGATAATTGTCGATAATTTTATATTTGATTGAGTTATTTTGAAGATCAGCAGGGGGAGATTTTCTTACCTAACAAATCGAAAATAGTGCTTAAATTATAAGAAAATGCGCCAGTCTTCTAGAATTGACAACAACGCAACAAAATTTTTATAAGCTGACAATTTGGCGGAGGCGATAGTAGGCTAAGCTATTGGCCGGATCCTTTCCACTTTAGAAGGTTGAATTCACTGTTTTTAGGAGGTTTGTTTGTAGAAAAATACTTTGACACGACAAGCAAAAAAGACACAATACAAATGACTCGGGCTTTGGAAGAGTCATTTAAAAATATTTTGGAGCAAAATGATTGGCTAGATAATCATACGAAAGAATATGCTAGGATGAAAATTGAAAAAATGGACTTGAAATTGGCTTTCCTGATTTTATTTTAAATGACACTGGTAATGATATGCTTATAGGGTAATCTGCAGTTTAATGCTTAAGGAAATAACTAATATTTTACGCAAAAAATAAATATACACAGTTACACAGTTTTCAAGCTAAACATTAAAGTATGTCATACCTTTCTTTTCTTTAGTACCTAAAACAGGTCAGTGAAGCTCGCCCCCCCCCCCACTTAAATTAAAAAAAAAAACTAGTGAACTTATTTGCGCACCTTTTGCGCAGTATTGCGTAACCACTTTTATCTTTTGCACAACAACAGTCTGGAAACTGGACATTTCTTCACGCTAGCCCCCCCCCCACCTAATTTTTCTAAGTTTTTATCACTGAATTAGATTGAACACTTTTTGCGCAGCAATACGCAGTCATTAAAACATTTTGCGCAGCAACCCCTCAAAAGATATAGTCATTGCAGGAGCGTGAAGTTGCTCCCCCCCCCCACTTTTTTTAAAAACAAATATTGTATTCACTAGTATTCCTTATATATAGTATATTTAATTTTTTGCGCAGCAAATAATATTCACACCTGACATTTAGCTTAGTGAGACGATTCGTGTTCTCCAGCTGAGCTAAGTAGAGGTTTAACGTAAAAGGGTGAGGGGAGGGGGGGGGGGGTGAGAAAAAGATGAAAAATATCAAAAGTTGGATAAAGGAATATGGGTGACGATTCTGCAAAACGTGCGGCCAAGGACTTCAAAAAACTTTAATTTTTTACAAAATCTGTAATAATAAAGCCCTAGTAAGTTAATTAGAGTAATACATGTAATCTATGTAAATATGTGTGTTTGTTAGGGTGTAATCTTGCAACTTAATTTTGACCAACTTCCCGACATCCGATCCGCTTCAAATTTGGCATGCTTTTATAGTTGCGGTGACAACACAAGAATGTAGTGTGATGAAATTGACAGCTCCCCCCTACTCGAAGGGGGTGGAGGGGGGTACAGTTGAAGTACGCCCGATTTCGTTGAAATTTGGTGTGTTGGGGCACTTGGGGATGGAGATAACGAATTATTAATCAGATTTAGAAAATTCAATATGGCGGATTCAAGATGGACGATATTTGGTCATCTGTTGCTAACCAATTTTAACAAACTTATACACATCCGATTGCCGTCAAATTTGGCATGCCTTTATAGTTCCGGTGACCATACAATAATATGTCATTATTAGGCACCTCTCCCCCCTACGAAGGGAGTGGAGGGGGAAAAAATTTCAATCAAAATTGGTATACGGGCTTTTAGGGATAAGGAATACGAATTTATGATCAGATTTTGAAAATTCAATATGTTTTGCTAACCAACTTTAACTGACTTATCCACATCCGATTGTGTTCAAATTTATTATGCGTTTACAGTTCTGTTGAAAATACATGGTATTCTCAGGAACCGACCTCCCTCTAATGAGGGAAGTGGAGGGGCTAAATTTTTCTTCTATTCGAATGATAAACATAATGCTTTCATCTAAAGCTGTGAATGGATGAGATTGCCGTGCTTGTCAAGCCGTTTATTTCTTTAAGATTTTCAAAAAATATGTAAGATTGTTTAAACTTTTTGACATGACGCCATGACTATGTCACAATCAAAAGTCAAATAATTTCGTCCTACGTCCCTTGGGGGAGCGGTAACCGAATTTTTCATAGAAAAGAGGAAAGTCTAAGGATTACTCAAGTTTTTCATGAATATCTCAAAAACAAAGAATCCCTCTGAAGAGCGGTTTCCATTTCCAGAGAGCCAAATTATTGTTTTTTTTTAACAAGTCATTCGTTTTTGTTTAAAAGTAAGTGTTAGTTAAAATTATAGCTTTTTCAACTTCTTTGCAAGTTACTCTGCTTTGTTCTGGTTTTTAGGTTTGAATTCCGAAATTATATTTATTGGCTTTAGAAATTGACCCATTATCTTACCTTTCTTTTGCTGCTTTTTAAAATATTTTTATAGTGCAGTGACCTTTTTTTTGCCTAGAGATATGTTGCCATTTTTATTGTTATGTATATTTTTCTATTTATTCTTGTCACAGTTTGTTCAATTTTTTTTTCAGTAGCGTCCTCACCAACGGTTAAATTTGAAAAATCCACTAATTCAAAATTGTGAAAATTTTCCTCACTACTGAAAAAACCATTGAACAAACTGTGACAAGATTAAAAGGCACATTTGAACGTTATTGTAAAAACATACATAACAACAAAAATGGCAACATATATCTAGGCAAAAGAAAAGTCCCTGATGCTGCAGATTTAAAAAAAAACAATTATTTCGGTACCCTTTGTGCTAAGAAGGCCACGGGTAGCGTAATCTGCACTAGAAAATATTTTCAAAAGCAGCAAAAGAAAGGTAAGATAATGGGTCAATTTCTAAAGTCACTAAATATTGAATGAGCCGCTACTGTTTTCATACCACTTACTTTTAAATAAAAACGAATGACTTGGTAAATATACCAATAATTTGACTTTCTGGAAATGAAAACCGCTTTTCAGAGGGATTCTTAGTTTTTGAGAAATTCATGAAAAACTTGAGTAATGCTTAGATTTTCCTCTATTCTATTAAAAATTTGGTTACCGCCCCCCCCCCCCAAGGGACGTAGGACGAAATTATTTTTTTAAAATCTTAAAGAAATAAACGGATAAAAGGACATTTTCAAAGGCTTGGTAAGCACGGCAATCTCACCAGTTCACAGCTTTAGATGAAAGTATTATGTTTATCATTCGAATAGAAGAAAAATTTAGTTCTTCTTTTGTAATTCTCTCTCACCGTAGAGTTAAAATTTTTAATTTTAATTTGCGCCCATCGCTTTTATTATAAAAATAAAAAATTATTTTTTTCTTTTGAGTGCATTTAATAAAAGCTTGTTCTTTAAAAGTTTTATGTAATAAAAATTTTGATTGAAATCGAACAGACTAAATCTTTTTTTGTAAACGCATACCAAATTTAAACACAATCGGATGTGGATAAGTTAGTTAAAATTGGTTATAGAAACAGGTTATAAATTCGTATTCCTTATCCCTAAAAGCCTCCATATACCAATTTTTCTTGAAATAGGACAGACTTTGGTGTTTTCCCCCTCCACTCCCCTCGTAGGGGGGAGAGGTGCCTAATAATGACATATTATTGTATGGTCACCGGAACTATAAATGCATGCCAAATTTGAAGCCAATCGGATGTGTATAAGTTTGTTAAAATTGGTTAGCAAAAGATGACCAAATATCGTCCATCTTGAATCCGCCATATTGAATTTTCTAAATCTGAATAAAAAATTCTCCATCGCCAAGTGCCCCAACACACCAAATTTCAACGAAATCGGGCGTACTTCAACTGTCCCCCTCCACCCCCTTCGAGTAGGGGGGAGCTGTCAATTTCATCACACTACATTCTTGTGTTGTCACCGCAACTATAAAAACATGGCAAATTTGAAGCGGATCGGATGTCGGGAAGTTGGTCAAAATTAAGTTGCAAGATTCCACTCTAACAAACACACATATTTACATAGATTACATGTATTACTCTAATTAACTTACTAGGGCTTTATTATTACAGATTTTGTAAAAAATTACAGTTTTTTGAAGTCCTTGGCCGCAAGTTATGCAGAATCGCCACCCATATTTCCTGTATCCAACTCTTGATATTTTTCACCTTTCTCTCACCCCCCCCCCCCTCGCCCCTTTTACGTAAAACACTCAAACCTCGACTACTCAGCTCAGCAGGAGAACACGAATCGTCTCACTAAGCTAAATGTTGTGAATATTATTTAGCGAGGTCAAATTAACATACTTACTGCGCAACCACTAAATCAGCGGTAACTTTTGTGGAGTTGCTGCGCAAAAACTGAAATATTCTTCGCAATGCTGCGCAAAAGGAATACTAGTGAATACAATATTTGTTTTTAGAAAATGATAAGTGGGGGGGCCAACTTCGCGCTCTTGCAATGTCTATATCTTTTGAGGGGTTGCTGCGCAAAATGTTTTAATGACTGCGTATGGCTGCGCAAAACGTGTTCAATCTAATTGAGTGGTAAAAACTACGTGGGGGGCGGGGGCTAGCGTAAGGTTGGCCCCACCCACAAAGAAATGGCCACAGTTTCCAGACGGTTGCTGCGCAAAAGATAAAAGCAAAAGGTGGGCAAATAAGTTCACTAGTTTTTTTTTTGAAAATTTTAAGTGGGGGGTGCAGCTACACTGACCTAATTAAAACCTATTTCAAATTTATTCCAGTTCGAGCTAAAAGGGGTAGCGTAACAATTCTAATGAAAACATGAAAACATCAGCATTTTTGCGTCGTTCTTTTGTTAGTAAGAATTCCAACCGCTAATATATCTAGGAAATGCGGAGCTCTAGTTTCAAAACAGGTTTTTGTTTGTCTTAGAGCTGTCAATGCGCTACTACGACGTTCAAATTCACCCAAATTACTTTTTTGAAAACGTCCTCAGCATTTTGAGACACTTGTCGCGGGTCGAGCAGAAAAGATTGGGTTCAGTGGTGAATAGAACCTTGTGGAGCACCCCACCTGCCGTTGTCAACGCGTATTACAGTAGAAATAAGAATCAGATTATGTTCCCCGCTGGTAGGTTATTAAAGCATACAGATCCCAGATAGCACACGTTGTCTAATGGACTTCGAGTTTAAATTCATTTTTGGTCCAGGACGTCCAGGACCTCATGGCCGTTCGTACAGAGGACGTTCATTGTAAAAACGTCCAATGGACATCCGGTCTAAGTATATTTTTGGTCCAGAAATACAATTAGATATCAGATACATGCCTTGCGACTTTGTTGTTATCGCAAGGTCAATTTTACGCTGGCCGCCCATTTGCGCGTCTTTAAAAAGGATATACAATACAATATAGGGTTTTATAATTACTTAAAATACATGTGCATGTCCTTTTTATTTTGAGGCAAAAGTATGCAATATGTAGTTCATTGGACGTCCATTGTTCGTCCGCCGCCCATCGTTGGACGTCCAGAATGTCCAGGCATGGAAGTGCAATCGACGTTTGTGTGCTGTCTGGGATTGTAGCCCAATGACTTTAGATTAAATCGGATATAAGAAACCAAATAATTTTTGACGCAGTTTGGTATCTCCCATGAAGTATTTCGTGAATATGAATTACATCCTGAATTTTATGTTTGTTTTTAGTAACCAAACGCTGTTGACAATTAAAGAAACAGGATTTTACTTTTTATAGTAATAATAATGATAATAATAATAAATTAGTTTATTTATTATGAAAGTTCTGCATCAATTATAGTTTAAATCCTTAATCATAAATGATAAATAAACAGAGTTAGCCACTGTGGTCGCTTATTAGTGCCAAAAATATTTTATTTTTACAACTATTACAATTAGGCACAATAGGTATTTTTTTGTCCAATTGGGTATTTGTTATAATCGGGAAAATCTTTAGTCACTTATCGAGATTATTGTTTCTATTTTCAATAAACATATGTAATATTTTGTTCACGCACACACCAATCAGCTTTTCGTATCTAATGTCGTTTTTAACGAAAATTATAGTTCGAATCAGATCATTGGAATAGTTATTTTTTTAGTTTTTAGACTTTTTGTGACAGTAATCTTTTTCCTGAAGGCCTGTGCGGTATCGTTTGGTTTTAAAAGTTGGCCCACCTGCAAATAGAGTCTTTTGGGCGCAATGTAGGAGACTTTACTTCTTCATTGCTAGTTCTTTAACTGCTTCCTTTTTTTTTAAGAATTCGGAGTTCCTTCTTCACTATGGTTTGGGTTTAGATATAATACAAGAACACAACTGCATATTTTTAGGTATACTGCAGCCGCCATTTTATCACAAGCATTTTCCGAAAGCCCTTAATTTTGGGGGAATTGGTGTTGTCATTGGACATGAAATTACGCATGGGTTTGACGATAAAGGTACAAAAAATAAGTTCATCTTCTCTCAGTTTTTGCTGATAGCATTCGTGGGGCCTTTGGGCCTGATGTACCACCTTTAACCAACACGTTGTTTTATAGGTACCGTAATAACACAAGTTGATTTTTAAAACGTACTTAAAACGTTCTGGGGGAATGTTCTTAGGAAGAACTATCGGGTACGTTTTTAAAACATGCCCGTGTGTTACGTGTGTTACTTCGTCCAGGGGACGTCTTTGGGGGACGTTCTTAAAACATCATATCTCGGGTGTTTTTAAAACAATCTTCAAAGACGTCCCTAGAACATTCAACGGGTTCTTTTTGAAAACGTACCTGACAGAACGTCCTGGAAACTATCAGATTGACGCCTCAAAAAACCCGTTTTTAAAACGACCTCCATAGACGTCCCCTGGACGAAGTTTTTGTACACACGGGCGCGTTTTAAAAACGTACCTGATAAAACGTCTAGAAAATATCAGATAA
Organism: Oxystoma pomonae; assembly: GCA_963921995.1. Lineage (NCBI taxonomy): Eukaryota > Metazoa > Arthropoda > Insecta > Coleoptera > Brentidae > Oxystoma > Oxystoma pomonae. The sequence goes on along the minus strand of OY998167.1, from coordinate 35,171,959 downwards.
ATAACGTTTTCAAAACGATTTCTTAAGACGTCCCTGGGAGGTCCAATGTTACAAAATAATTAGTCCACAGGACGTATGACAAAGGCGTCCCTGGAAAGTACACAGAAAACGTCTATAGGACGTACGTTTCGGACCTCATTAGCAGCAGTAGTAGTAGTTATATATGTATTCACAAACTAAATATAAACCACACCTAAGTATCTTAAACTTAAGTATTTGTATACTCGGGCACGTTTTAAAAATATACCAGATAGAACGTCTTAATACCACCCGAGAAACAACCTTTTTAAAACGATTTCTAAAGACGTCCCCTGGACCAAGTATTTTTATACACTCGGGCACGTTTTAAAAACGTACCTAATAGAAGCCTTAAAAACACACGAGAAATAACGTTTTAAAACGATTTCTAAAGACGTTCCTGGGAGGTCCAATGTTACAAAATAATTAGTCCACAGGACGTACGACAAAGGCGTCCCTGGAAAGTACACAGAAAACAGCAATAGGACGTACGTTTCGGACCTCATTAGCGGCAGAAGTAGTCAAAGTCAAAGTCAGTCTTTTCAAAATATCTACCGTTTACATTTACTATTTTATACCTTTTTCTACACTAAATAAATTAAAAATCAGTAACCATTTCGAAGCTGAAGGACAGAGCTACAAGAAAAACAATAATTAGATAGCAGAACATTTGGAATTTTGGAAGAACGTGGACTTTTTAGGAGATGTCAAAATTTAAATGGTAATGGATGTCAGTCACAGTGTTTTTAAAATTATTTCGATTCAAGGAGATTGAAACTGCCTGTTTCGTTCTGTAAGCGAGTTTTTGTTTTTGGAAGCCAGAATGATCATCTAAAAGTAAGAAAGGACGCTGTTCAGTACATTTTAGAAAATTGGCAAGAATTTCAAAATTTTTAAGTAAATGTTACTAGCAAAGAGGAATATGGATCCAGGTTGTCTAAATCAGGTACTTTTGGCACTGATTTTGAATGTTTGGGGATTTCAGAAATATACAAAATTAACTTCTACGTGTATGTTTCAAAGGAAAATTAAAAAAAAAATTATTTGTTACAGAAAATAGCCCAATATTACGTGTTAGCAAAAATCAGTTTAACTCATCAATTTTTGTAAATTTTTTTGGCAATCCAGACTCTGGACATTATAATTTAATTGTACCATTACAAGAAAACTTTTGTTTATCATGCGATAAAATTTTCAAAAACAAGACTGGATTAAATATTCACAACCGTAAAATTCATACCGAAAATTGTTCTCAAAATTCTCACTGCATCCCCGACGTGGTTTCTTGCATCGATGTATCTTTAGAAAATTCTCAGAATTTATTAAAAAGTAAGTGCAGTCAATGTGACAAATCCTATACAAGCAAAAGCAGCCTCAATCAACACATTAAATCAAAGCACAAGAAAAATAATTTACAAGAAGATCATGGTTTTGCCCAGGATATATCGTCTGATTCGAATGCAGTAAATGTCTTTTTAAGTTCTCTAAAATCATCAGTACCAGTAATAAAACGAATTCCAAAAGGTTCCCGCCCATTAGTTGCGGAAGAACTCACTTCACTCCTAAAAGATTGTGTTTCAAAAAACAACTTCCAAGCATGGTTTCATCTCTTGACATTTGCATATGCCGTTTTCAGATTACCGAAAAAATCCAAACAAAATGCATCGAGATCTCTAACAACATTGATAAAGGACAATTTAAATATTTGGAAAGATAAGAAACATTTACCATTACAACCATTTATGGATTACCTTAAAACGCATTAAGTTCCGAAGAAACAAAACCTTTTAAAAACAAATTACCTCCCAAAGAAAGTTGAGACAAAAGTTTCTGAGGGAGATATCAGGGGAGCGATTCGTCTGTTCTGTTCTGAAGGTACCTTGGCTTTGAAAAATGATGAAACAACAAATTTTCCCCGAAGATGTCCCGAATGAGTACAATAGTTTTGATTTCATTTATTCAAATATTAAAAAATCAGTTTTTTCTTTTAAACCGGGTTCTGCGGCAGGTCTAGACGCACTGAGTCCGCAACATTTAAAAGACCTTTTGAATGACGAACTAGGTACATTTTCTTCAAATCTTCAAAATTCATTGTCGCTATTTCTTATACATATTCTTAATGGCTTCGTGCCTGAAAGTATTTTACCCATTTTTTACGGAGCTTCACTCTGCGCTTTAAACAAAAAAGATGGAGGAATACGTCCCATTGCAGTCGGTTTATGCTTTCGTAGATTAGCAGCAAAATTAGTTTGTTTTTCAATTTATGAAACTTTAGCCAATTTGCTTCGTCCAACTCAGTTAGGTTTTGGTACCAAAAGCGTATGCGAAATAATTAGCCACTCGGTCCGGCGATTTTTGTCCTTTCCCCATGTTACAGAAAAAATTATTTTGAAAATAGATTTTTATAACGCCTTTAATATGATCAATCGAGAAATTGTATTATCACAAGTTAACAAGCAGATACCACAATTTTTCAGTTTCATTTCACAGTGTTACAGAAATCCTTCATTTTTATCATTTGGAGAAAAAAACCATTTTATCACAAAGAGGAGTCCAGCAAGGTGATCTTTTAGGTCCACCACTATCCTGTTTATCTTTTATAATTTCAAAATTAAAATCTTATATCAATTTATGGTATCTTGATGACGGAACTTTAGCTGGGGATCCTTGTAGCGTACTCAAAGATTTTGAATTTTTGAGGACGGAATGTTTGAGTATTGGCTTAAAAATTAATTTAGCAAAGTGTGAATTTTCACATCTAAGTAAAGAACACAATTTAAATATTACAGACTATGACTCAAATATTGATAGTTTATCAAAAGTTGATCTTGAAAATCTTAACCTTTTAGGAGTACCTTTCTTTGAAAAGGAAATTGGCAAAAATTTTTCCTCAAAGATTGATGTTTTTACAAAATTTTCCGACAAACTTTTATCTCTAAATTCTCATACTGCCTATTATTTATTAAAACATTCATTTTCGATTCCAAGAATCACTTATTTACTTCGGACAGCGCCATGTTGGAGGATGCTGGAATGTTTAGAAAAATTTGACGATCTACTGAAATTTAGTTTAGAAAATATTATAAATTGTAAAATTGATTCGAATGCTTGGTCACTGTGCATTCTTCCAATTAAATTAGGTGGTTTAGGAATCAGAAATAGCTCATCTCTTTGCTACTCAGCTTTTCTTGGTTCTTTGAATGATTCATCATATCTTTTTTCACAAATTCTTCCTGAGGAAATTATTTTGCATTCAGACTTTGCTTTGATCGAAGCATCAAATAAATATCAAAATTTAACAGGCATTTCGGATACTTCTAATTTAAAATCACAAAGAGATTTCGATACTGCAATGTGTGATGTATTCTTTCAGCAAATTTTTTTATCTTCAAAATCTCAACTTGATCAAGCACGTCTTCTAGCTCTTAATGAGCCCGAGAGTAATGCGTGGCTTAATGCTTTGCCCTCTTCTTCTTTAGGAAATTTATTGGATGACTCGTCTTTTCGTATTTCTGTCGCTCTTCGTCTTGGTCTTCCTGTTTGCGAGTCTCACACCTGCACTTGTGGCGAAATAGTGAGTAAATTGGGTCTTCATGGCCTTAGCTGCAAAAAAAGTGCAGGTCGATGGACTCGTCACAGTTTGATCAACGACATTATAAAGAGGTCTCTGGTTTTAGCAGGATTTCAAGCGAAACTAGAACCGTCCGGTATTTGTAGGAGTGACGGAAAACGGACAGACGGGATCACTTTGATTCCTTGGAAGAAGGAAAAAACACGCTTTGCAGCTCCTGTCTTGGTAAAACTTCTCATAAATCGGGGGAAGCGGCTAAGATAGGAGAAATACAAAAAAGGACAAAATATAAAGAGCTAGAAGACAGAGGATTTTTGCTTTATACTTTTGCAGTGGAAACCCTAAGTCCATGGGGTGATGAAGCTAAAAAATAGCAAGAAAAATTGAAACAAAAAATGCTAGAAGTTTCATCACCCAGCGGATCAGTATCGCCATTCAAAGGGGGAATGCGGCCTCAGTGCTGGGGACTTTACCCAAAGAACAAGTATTGGAAGAAGTTTTTTATTTATATTTTTTTTATGATTAATTTTAATTTTGATTTTTTCTTTTTTAGTTTTAAACCAATTTTTACAATTTTAATAAAGACAAGATATATATATAAAAAAAAGTTATATATGTATTCACAAACTAAATGTAAACCACACCTAAGTATCTTAAACTTAACATAAATTAAACTATGACCTTGCATGCGACAATTTGAGAGAAATGTTACTCATATATTTTATTTGATATATGGTTAACTGCTTGCTTGTGTCGCCCGTTCGATTTGAATCGACGGTATTATTCCTGTATGTTACAAAATAATTAGTCCACAGGGCGTACGACAAAGGCGTCCCTGGGACGTATACAGAAAACGCCTGCAGGACATATTCACAGGACGTCTTAGGTACTTGTACTTACTTTAGGTTGATCAAACTGTGACGAGTCCATCGACCTGCACTTTTTTTGCAGCTATGGGACCTACGACGTCTTTAGGACGTCCCTGGGAGGTCTAATGTTACAAAATAATTAGTCCATAGGACGTACGACAAAGGTGTCCCTGGGACGTATACAGAAAACGTCTGCAGGACATATTCACAGGACGTCTTAGGTACGTCCGCTTTGAGACCTACGACGGCTTTAGGACGTCCCTGGGAGATCCAATATTACAAAATAATAAGTCCACAGGACGTACGACAAAGGCGTATACAGAAAACGTCTGCAAGACATTTTCACAGGACATCTTAGGTCCGCTTTGGGTCCGTCTTTAGGACGTCCCTGGGAGGTCCAATGTTACAAAACAATTAATCCACAGGACGTACGACAAAGGCGTATACAGAAAACGTCTGCAGGACATATTCACAGGAAGTCTTACGTACTTTCGCTTTGGCACCTACGACGTTCCTGGAAAGTCCAATGTTACAAAATAATTAGTCCACAGGACATACGACAAAGGCGTCCCTGGGACGTACACAGAAAACGTCTGCAGGACATATTCCCAAGACGTCTTAGGTACGTCCGCTTTGGGACCTACGCCGTCTTTAGGACGTTCCTGGGAGGTCCGGTGGCGGGCGTCCCAAGGATGTTTTTGTGACAGATGTCTGCTACTTAGGATGGGGCTATTCTTATTAAACCAATTTTATAATAGGGATGTCCTGGGCCCGTCCTAAAACTGTTTGAGTGGTTTAATCCGAATTTTGGTCCCACGTCAAACGTCCCCAGAACGTACATTTTGGACTCAGGGCGTTTGAGCATTAATGGATTTTATCACTATAAATAACTTACAAAATCAATAAAAACCAATTAAAATGGGACCCAATCCAAACCAGTCACGAAATAAGTATAAATCAATTTTATAGTATGGATGTCCTCGGGACGTCCTAAAATTGTTTGAGTGGATCTATCCGATTTTTGGTCCTAATTCAAACGTATAAATAACTTAAAACAACCAATAGAAACCAAATAAAATAGCAACCAATCAAAAACAATCACGAAATAAATATAAACTAATTTTATAGTTATGCTGTCCTGAGGACATGTAAGTGTTCCCAACCGATCTTTGGTCCCACTTAACGTCCCCAGGACGTACGTTTTAGACCTAGGACATTCGGATCTTAATGGGACGTCCAGAGGACGACGTGTGTTACTTGGGAAGGACTTAAAAAAAAGTCCTCTGAATGTTCTGGCCGCATGTTTTTAAAAAAAAAACTTCACCTGGAACCAGAACGTCCCAATAATATATTTTTTGGACATTTTTGGAACGCTCTTGCTAGATAAAAAATTCCTTGTGTAAAGGACTTAAAAAGAACGTCCTCTGAACGTTCTACCCGCATGTTGTTAAACCTATTTAATGAAAACATCTTACAAACGTACAATTTAAAGCCACTTCAGAACGTCGTCTTAATAATGTGTTTTTTCGGACGTTTTTGGAACGTTCGTGCTACAGATAAAAATGTCCCTTGTTTAAAAGACTTATAACGTCACCTGGACGTTCCGCTTACGTGTTTTAAAAACGATCTAGTAGACATTTAAAGTAAATATTTCAACGCATCCGTATCGGTATACGTAACGCGTTAGAAACAAAGTCAAAATACGCTACATTTTTGACTTGCTCATGCCATGTTTCGAACGATGCCTGCTTCTTTGACGGGTGTGATGACAGAATCTCGGTGCGTACGGAAGGATGTACATATCGTTACGGAACCACGAACATACGCAACGATTTCAATCAGCAGTTCTGTCATCGCACCCTTCAAAAAAGCGGGCATCGTTCGAAACATCGCATAAACAAGTCAAAAATGTAGCGTATTTTGACTTTGTTTCGAACGCGTTACGTATACCGATACGGATGCGTTGAAATATTTACTTTAAGTGTCTAATGAAAACATCTTATACACGTACGATTTAAAGTCAACTCCAGAACGTCCCATTAATATATTTTTTTGGACATTTTTGGAACGCTCGTGCTAGATAAAAATATCCCTTCTGTAAAGGTCTTAAAAAGGATGTCCTCTGATATTTAATGAAAACATCTTACAGACGTACAATTTAAAGCCACTTCACGTCTTAATAATGTGTTTATTCGGACGTTTTTGGAACGTTCGTGCTATAGATAAAAATTTCCCTTGTTTAAAAGACTTAAAAAAAAACGTCCCTGGACGTTCCGCCCATGTGTTTTAAAAACGATTTAATGAAAACGTCTTATAGACGTACGATGTAAACCCGCTCCAGAACGTCCCAATAATGTAATATTTTGGACGTTTTTAGAATGTACATATTAAGGCTGTAGTAAGTAGGAGCCATAAAAAAAAACGTCTCTTGAACGTTCAACTGGAAATGTTTCTAAAACCAATTGATTGAAACGTACTAAAAACGTACAATTTAGGGCTGGGACGTTCCCGACCTATGGGACGTCCCGGGGACGTCCGGTGTTATTAGGGTAAATAGTAGTTGTCTTGAAAACCCGTCAACGTCGACAAGTTTACGACGACTAAACTTTAATCGAAACTATATAGTCAGCGTCACAATTATTTATGACCGCCTATTTTACTAACCATTTTTTGAGCGGTTTCTTAGTTGGGAAGGCGACGTTTCCTGGCCGGGTTTTTGTAGACGCGGGCGCGACTATTTTTGTCTAAGCAATTTTTATGTATCTTTTCCATTAATCAATTTCGGAGCACTGCCCTGTGTCAAATTCCATTGGGTAAAATTGAGGCACGTTCGCGTTTTTTTATCCGGATCCGTTTAAAATACTGTATAGTAGTTCAATCCGTCAGGACACGGAAATGTTTTGGTTGTCATAAAAACTAACGTAGTCATAAAACCTAACGTTGTCCTTAAAACTAATGTTGTCATAAAACCTAACACGTGCCGCCATGATTGATTCGATAAAATTAAATAACAAGGTGAGACGTCATTACACGTTAATTTGTAAACAAAATTAAAAAATGATTTTAATATTTACCTTTACACAAAATTTTTTGCAGCTGGCATTTTGTTCTTAAGAATCTGGAACAACATCGCTAGAACATTTTTGAATCAATTTATAATTCACTATATTTTTTTCTATTGTTTTCTGCGGGTTGTTTATAAATTATAGAAATAATTATTTATCAGTTTAGGAAATAAATATGATTTTTGATCAAATAATTCCACTCCAAAACCCTAGTCCCTAAATCAGCATCTAGATAGAAGCACAAAGAAAATAACTTAATGTTCTTTTTGATTGAAGTAATAATTTTTTTCCTACTTGCGTACGTAAAAGTGGTTTTTACCCAGGCATTTGCGCGGGGAAAGTTGAACTTTATGCACGCTAATTTTTTTTATAATGATGTATTACCATTTGGATGACTTGGTATACAACAAAAATTAATAAGAACTTGCTAATTTTTTCACAAGTAGGAACAATCTTGTTCATGGGCGTAAAGTGCCTTTTAGACTTTTGGTGGCACTGCGTGCGAAAAAGTATCACTTTCCGCCCTTGTTAGGTAATAGTTATTTGCATTGCAAGTGTGGGAAGTGATACTTTTCCGCACGCGACGGTAGTTGTACGAACGACGCAAAGTGGAGTGCGGGCAAGCCGTCAAAGGCGGAAAAGACATTTTTCGCACGTGTCAGGTACAAAATTTTTCCAACTTGCCTAAAAATTAACCGTTTCCGTGTAGACAACATATATTTTAATTTTTAGGTATTAAAATAGCAAAAAACTGTTTTTTTTTGCATTTTCTTTACATTTGAGTTGAAAAATATATTTAAAAAGTCGAATTGGACTTAAAAAATTGGTAAAAAAAGCGTGCGTAAAATTATTTTTTTACGAACGCCATGCGCGAAAAATTCTTTTCCGCACGTCGTGCGAGAAAGACACAGGGTAAATCCATTCCCTCACGGCGTGCGGGAAATGCAACTTCACACACACTAGTAGGAAAATAAATATTTTCTTTAGGGAGACTTTTCGATCAAGAAGGGAACTTGATGATGTGGTGGAGGGATAGTTCAATCAAGAACTTTTACGAGAAAGCTCAGTGTCTAATCGACCAGTACAGGTTATTAAAAAATACTGTTTTAATATTACTCGATAATTATTAGAGACCGATCTGCAAACATGGAATAACATTCAGATTTTTAATATTTTTTTAGGTATTTTGATAAATCTCTTTGCGCCTATTTTCGTAAAAAACCCTCAAATTCTTTTGGTATCAGTTATGAAAAGGGTTAATACCCACAAAATCTCTTTGAGCATTTAGTCGTGTACAAAAACAATTAGGATCAAGCATTGGAAATAACTGTTGAAGCTATTCTAATTTTTATATTTAATTTTTTTCAGTCACTATGTCCTACCAGAAGTCAAAGTCGCTTTGGATGGTTACCTAACCCAAGGAGAAAATATCGCAGATAACGGGGGATTAAAACAGTCCTTTAGGGCATACCAAACTTGGGCTTCAAAACATCCTAATGCCGAAGAAAGTTTGCCAGGTAAAATGAGCATAGAAAAAAAATGGAAAAAAATACATTCAACTATTTTTTTACCCAAGTTCCTATTCTGTTAAAAATTAAAGGCTGGTTCATGCTTAAATTCCTTTTCCTTTTCTGTAACTTTTTCCTTTAGAAATTATTAAATCTCATATATTGAGGTATGCTGCCGTGCTAAGAAAGAACCCCGTATTTGACAAAAATTACAAACAATCTAATTTTTGGCTTTTTCAACTCCTAAGAATGTGCCCTATCTTTTAAGCCAATGAAAAAAGTCATATCATATATTAAAACTAATTCCAAAGTTTGTTTTCCAAATTTTTGCTCCAGTAGAGCAGTGCAATAATCCGTTGTACATTAATATCAAATACGGGGGTCTTCCTTAGCACGGCAGTATGGGTGTTCATGCTTCTTCCTTTTCCGTATCTTTTTCCTAAGCTTTAAGGAATGACTTTAAAAGTTAACCAATATTTTGACTTTACGGAAAAATAAACGAAAAAATCGTGTTGCACAAAATATATGTTGACTTTTTTGTCCCCAAAATTGATAGTTTTTTTTTAAATATTTTAAGCATCAGTAGTTTACAGAAATGGAGCAACCCGTAATTTATCAGAAAATTTTTGCTAAATTTATTGCGCATTCGCCAATAACACATGAATGCAAGACGGGTGAATGCAAGTGACATCTATACACAAACTATTGAAAGCAACCTGTAAGTATGCGCGCGGAACAGCGACAAATGCATCAAAACGCCGCGCCGCTGCGCCAACTGCGTTGACGCCTCCGGTTCATGTAGTATTGATATTGAATGAGTTTGATGAACAATGGTTTGATTAAAAACGGGTTTTATAAATTTCGAATTTGTTATTGAATGGGTTTGAAGAAATAAGGTTCGGATAAAAAATTGGTTGTGAAATGATTTTATAATTGAACTTTCTTTTATTTAATGGGTTTGAAGAAACATTTTACTGCTTACCTACATTACATAGAAAGTAAAAAAATAAAACATTGTCTTGTATCGTTACCCCACAGTTATATTAATAAGTAAACTATGTCCGTTTAGCCTACGTGAAAAAGTAACAAAACAAAGTATAATGACGCTTCCGCGAGTAGGCAAAAAAGGTAAAAGTTAAAATATACTCATTTCTAAGAAATGATCTAAGTTTTAAAATATGGTTGTTAGTCCAGCACCAATATCTCTGGCAGGCTGTGGAGTTGGATGGTTAAGTTGGTTGATTAACAAGTCCGGGTTAAGGAAGAATTTCTCTTGGATATGCTTGTGATGTGCTTGTACAGGGGACATATGATTATTAATGTATTTATTTTTTGGTAACAATTTAAAAAAATCGTACGGATTATGCTGAAATGCCTGCGTATAAACACCACTAAAACCGATTTAAGCACTAAATCGATTTTAATTTAAAGCGAGTTAAGAAAGCCGTTAATCGCTGAAAACCCCATTTAAGGGTCGTTATAAACACTTTTGACGCATTTCTTCCGACCTAAAGAAATACTCAACCCCCATTTTCCGAAAAATCTGTTGTTAACTAAGTTGTCTGTTTAATAACATTTAATGAAAGACTTATAAACCCTCAGAGAAAGCGATTTTATTCAAAACCGTTCTTATATAAAAGCGCTTTTAGGTGCGTGTAAACGTAGTAAGTGACATTTTGGTTCCATAATTCCATAAATTACTACAAAAAAAGTATTTTTGGTGTAAATTGCTTTTTTAAAGATAATTTAAAGTAAAATTTACTTTTTAAACCATATTTTATCTGTAAAGTTTAGTTTTTGAGTTTATTTTGGTTATTTTTTTTTTCTATTATTTACTTATTTATTTTTATTGGATACCTTTTAAAAAAAACGACAATAAAACAAAATAAAAAAATGACAAAACAAAAAAGATATTAAGAAATAAAAAAAAACAATAAAAATATAAGAAATAAGATTATTAGTGCGCTATGTTTTAAAGAAAATTTCACGCTGATTTCAAAAATCTCAAAAACTCATTATACTCATACTTACACTCAATATTAATTTCATTAGTTTTTCGCTATATATCCCTTAGAATTACCCAAAATCTCTCAATCCCCTCGAATTTGGACCAACCTGTATAAACTCACTTTTATTTTGCACAATGAATTATGTCGTACAGGGCCAGTATTCTTGAAATTTCACCTAGAGAGTACTCCCCAAAATTTAGGTGAAAGCAAGAGTGCGCATGCGTTCTCGCCCGTTTTACGGATCTCGGTTGGTCCGGATCCGACGAGATGTGAGTACTTCCTTCTCACACTTTCAAGAATACTGGCTCAGGTTGGAGAAAGCTTCTCATCTTAGCGCCATGAAAACCTTTTGAGAATAAAACTGAGTGGTGTAAAGAAGTTTCGAAAGTTAGAGGTATTTATTAAAAGGGAAAGTTTCATGCCGGTGTATATTTTTGATTTAGGGGCTTTAGTTTTATACAGAGTAAAGTAGAAGAATCTCTGAGTTTTAGGTAATAAATAAAATTTTCTGACAATTTAATAGTAGTTTACATAACAAGCATCTTATGATGGTCATTAAACGCGAAGATGAAGTTTGAGCCGCAGGCGAGTGTCTTAATTTATTTGAGCGTGTAATGACCATAACATGCGAGTTAGTGTGCTACTACTACTTTACCTACGGCTAATGAAAATTTCATCATAAATATCAGAAATTATTAAAAATATCAAACGTGAACACTCAAGTCAACAACCTAATAACCTGACAATGACGTTCTATCTAAAACGTCAAAATAAATAAGGTTACTAAGGGACTTTTCATATATCTTTTTAAAAACAAGGTTTTTTTTCTTAAAAATGCATAATATTTCAATTTAACAGGACTTATATTTGGTTAGGTACCAAAGTTATATTGGATAATAAATATTTATTGTCTTAAAAATATAAAAAAATAATTCACATTTTTGCGTCAATTAGTGCTCTTATAAAATAAAGTTTCATCGCTTGTCACGCCATCTTGTGGTTTACGTCTAAGCTTTATTGTTATCCTACTCGTAAATAGTCAGTGGCGGTCCCAGGAAGGGGGCGGGGGGGCAATCGCCCCCCCCCTTAACTCCAGAAAAAAGTAGACTAACCCTGAAGTCTTTGGAGAAAAAACGAGAAATTGCAGAAAGTTTCTTTAAAAACATTCTTCACCAAGAATAAACAAACGCATGACGTACTTACTGCGAAAACCATTGGAAATACAGCATAGCTGTACAAGTATTATAAGTTTCTATTTATAAACAAGTTTTAGACAAAATCAGACCAAGTTTTATACAACGTGAAGCCAAAATGAAGGCAAAATTAACTAAGTCGTTCCTAAATACAAATTCTTGAAATTTTATTGGGAGAAGTCAGTATTTGGAATCAATATTCATCAGAAGTAGGCAAAAGCTTAAATCAAAACATACCTGATAACGTTTTCGAGGCAATGAACAAGTGATGCGATATTTTTCCATTGATATAAACATTCTTGGATGTTTGCCAGTAAGTAATGATTCGTCAGAAAGAAACTTCTTATGCTTCAGAAGATTGAAAACATGAAGTACTTAAAAATACATGACGGAAATTCGTGTGACGGGCTTATCATTAGATTCATCCAAAACACAAATTCTTGAACTTTTATTGAGAGAAGTCAGTATTTGGAAACAATAGTATTTGGCCAGAAGTAGGCAAAAGCTTAAATCAAAACATACCTGATAACGTTTTCGAGGCAATGAACAATAGTGGCGATATTTTTCCCTTGATATAAACATTCTTGGGTGTTTGCCAGTAAGAATTGCTTTGTCAGAAAGAAGCTTCTCATCCCTCAGAAGATTGAAAACATAAGTACTTAAAAACACTATTATGACGGAAATTCGTCTGACGGGCTTAGCGTTGCTGCATATCAACCATCGACGTATTAGTACATCGATGATATCAACAGACATATTTAAATTGACATTGAGCAAGTCATTCACCGGTTTGACCAAAAAAACCGGAAACGATTTTTTTTTTTTAGATAGGCATCTTATGTTTGAGATATGCAATATAAAAGGTAATGTTAAGCTTTTTAGACCTCAAAAAAAAGTATTTAGCTATTAGGTTTTGTTTTTGGTTTGTTTGTTATCTATGTTTTTTATAACTGAAAAAATTATACGTAGTTACTCAAGCGCGGTTTTCCGGGGGATAGGGGGGTAGTTAATCTCCTTTTTACCTTACCTTTTTTTTTACCCTGGCTTTTTTATGAAAACATTTAGAAAATTAAAAGTAGGGCACAAATTTACTTAAAATCTGAGTAGCTTCCCCCTAGATTTAAGACCAAATCCGCGATTGTGGTTAGTAAGTTTTGTTTGCATATATTGATATGTTCCTCATAAAAGCTATGCTTTTATTCTAGTATTTTTTCCGTATCGAAACCGCCCCCCTCCTTTTTAAAATTGTCACTTGAGGTCGAAAAAATCCGAAGAGGCTGAGTTTTTGGTATGTTCTTTCGGGGGGTCTGAAAGTAAACCTCCCAAGTTTGTGTGTCCCCCACTCCTCGGGAACCATCCGCCATTTTGAAAAATCTTTGTAACTGACTTTTCGCCATTCCTATTGGTCGGAGGCGAAAAAGTCTGAGAACAAAATTATTCGGCAAAGAATTTGCAATATTGCAACAAAAAGTGATTTTTTTTTTAAAAAAACTTTAAATAAGAAAAATGTAGATTTTGGAAAAATCCTATAAAAGTATGTATATTATTTACAATTAATTAAACAGTCTCTGAACTATAGCGACTGAAAATCGCTAAAATTGTGTTGCGGATTATATATTATTATGTATAGTAAGAGCAGTACAAACGAGGTATCAAATTAAAGCTTGTGATGTACGCTACACAAATGACCCAGTGTGTCGGCATGAAATTTGACGAAAGTATCTGACAGACTGTTATTTAGTCGGGTACCGATAGTTGAGGCCTTTTGGGAAACCGATTTTCTCCATTTCTGTTGGTCGGAAGCAAAAAAGTGTAGAAACAAAAATCTTTACCATAAATTTTTCTTTGTTACAGGTTCAACTCTCTGTAGTTAGTTTTTAAAAAGATAGAGAGCGTTGAAGAAGTACAAGGAAACACAAACAATTTTCGTCATCATCATAGGCAATCACTCGATACCGAGTATGATTTTCCTCTATTCTGTATCGTCGCTATCTGTTGTGCGTTTTTTGATGGCTATTTAAGCCAATTCTCGAGCCGCACACCCTTCCACAGTCCTGGCACACCCAGTCTCCGGCAGCAGCCGGGTGTTGTTGGTCATCCATTCTTCCATTTTGTCGCTCCTTTCTACGTCCTCTCCGTCTCTAGTCTACGTCGTTGCTCTTCAAAAGTTTGTGCTCCCTCATGGACTGTTCGGCGACATGAAGCCCTATCGTTTGCCGTGGTCTCGAAGTTGTTTATATCGATGTGACCCTTCATCATATTGTCTTTGAGAACGTCCTTGTACCTTTTTTGTTGACCTCCTTGATTTCTCTTTCCCTCCTTTAGTTGTCCATAAAATATCTGATTTGGGAGACGTGTTTCGAGCATACGGATAACGTGACCAGTTCAACGAAGCTGGTGCTTGAAGATAAGGGCTTCTATACTAGTTGTTCTGGCTTCTTCTAAAACACTTATGTTTGTTCGTCGGTCTTGCCATTTGATTCTCAGGATTCGTCTTAAACAACTTTGGTGACATTTTTCTAGTCGTTTGATATGCCTTTTATAGGTGGTCCACGTTTCGCATCCGTATGTTAGAGTTGGTATTATAACTGTGTTGTAGACACGAAGCTTGGTCTCCGCATTGACGTCGTGATTGATGAAGACTCTCTCCGAAAGCCGTCCGAACGCTACGCTAGCACATTTTAGGCGATGCTGTATTTCTGCGTCAATAGTAGCATTTGATGATAGGTGGCTCCCAAGGTATGGGTAATGTTCCACGTTCTGCAGAGGATGGTCATTTATGGAAATGTTTGGAGCTTGGGGATTCGTACCTGGTTCTGGTTGGTGAAGAATTTGCGTTTTGGCAAGATTGACCTCTAGGCCAATGCTTTTGTAGGTTTGGTTAAATGCGTTGATTACCAGCTGTAGACCTTTCTCTGTATCGGCCATAACGACGTTGTCATCGGCGTACTGCAGTTCGATTACCGAGGTCGTCGAGACCTTAGTTTTTGCTCACAGTGCCTAGATTAAGTAGGCCACCGTCGAATCTATATAGAATTTCCACTACCGGCGGTAGATGTTCCTCAAAAAGGTGAAGCATGGCACCTAAAAATATAGAGAATAGGGTGGGCGCAATAACACACCCTTGTTTAACGCCTGTCGTAATCTGGAATGACTCTCCTGGTCCATCGTTGCTCAGGACTGTTGCATTAGGCCCCTCCTAACAACATATAAAAATTTTAGCCTCCCCGCATTTTTTTCGAGGTACAGAGGGGTACCTCGAGAATGTTACTGTACTAAATATCGTGTTAAGATGATCGTAAAATTAGTATTATTCGTTGGTCGTAGGTAAAACTTATTACAGTCGAGCTGTGATGAGTTTTTAAAATATATCGACGAATGTCACATATGTAGACTGCCTTCTAAATATTCAAATTTCCGGTAAACTTAGTCGTATTATGAACCCAGGTTTACACAAAGCCATTTTATGTTTAAATTTGCGTTATGAATATTAATAACTTGTTTTTGAGATGCAGAGTGTCAAAGTGTAGTATTTTCCACTCGAAGTTTATACAGATTTAATTGACGTCGACTCTCAGCGAGAATTTTCGATCTGACGTTTGGTAATTTTGTTTCTCCCTAAAAAGACAGTCGGTCACAGTTGGGCTAGTTTTCTTTTATTTTATACTTTTATCATATGTGCCGATATTATTGTTAAATTGCAAATATTATTTTATTTCTACACTTTTTTGCCTCCGTCCAACAGAAATGGAAAAAATCGGTTCATTAAGTTAAACTATATCCGGCAAACGTCCATTTTGTGTCCTGCAAAAGTGATGTACTTTATACGTTGACTAAACATTGAATATTATTCAAAAAGTCTATGTCAATCGGGCTTGGCCTGGTTGGCACATTAATAAATATGTCTTTTGTCCGAACTGTTTTGGATATCCAATGGATCATGTTTTTCTTATTCATTACCAACAAAAACATTTCTCTCATATCTAGCCGAAACATTTGCATATTGTAGTTAAGTATTTTTCATTATTTTAGACTAATTGGTATTTTAGTATTTTAATACCCATCCTTTGCTGGGAACTGCATCCTCGGGGATCGACAATCAGACTGATGATGTTGGAGTGGTTTTGAGTACTAAGAAAATTAGAGCAACGGATATACATTGTAATTTTTTTTTTTTAACAGTGAGCCATAAAGATACTTTTTGGATAGCCAATGAATAGCTTTTGGACATAATTTCGTTCCACTGGATAACCATTGGATTTAGCATAGTGGTACAATAGTCAAAATATTGAAACTTTCGGACTTTTTTGAGATGTCCAAGAGCCGTCCAACGTTTTGACAATTGTATTATCCAATGGATATGCCTTGGACAAAATTTCTTACAGATTTGGTTGTCCAATGGACTGCTGCATTGTCCAGAAAACTCTCTCCACTGGACATCCTTGGGACAGAGTTGTGCCCTCTGGGCGCTACCCGACAGTACAGTCTGTCAGATACTTTCGGCAATTTTCATGCCGACAGACTTGGTCATTTGTATAGCGTACATCACAAGCTTTAATGTGATACCTGTCATCTGTAATGCTGTTACTATAAATAATAACATCACAACACGCGACTTCATGCATGCCCAGAAAGCGGTTCTCAACGAATTTTACCGACTTACCGACGGATTTTAGAGATCTAAAACTTTTTTATTAAAAGTTTTTTAAAAAAATCACTTTTTGTTGATCAAACTACATTAATACTGATTTTTTGTAACTGTGGCGCCCTCTATCTGGCTGGCTTGAACTGGCTTTTTACTCAATTGACTCATTTTTAGAATACAGGTTTTAGCAGCTACAGTACAACTTACAACCTATGTGTTTTATTGTTCCTTTATAATTGTCTCTTTTGGTTTTGTCCTTTTGTCATTAAATAAAGACCTTTGGTTGTGATTTTAGTAACCATTAAAAAAATAAAAAAACATATTTTTAGTGATAATATTAGATAATTACTGCTACTTACTTATTGAATGTTTTATATTTTACCTATTTTCTTTTTTATTGCACTATGCTGCTTGTCTATGATTGTAAACATTAAGTTAGAAATAGGGTTGTTAATACCTAGTTATTTATTCCTATTTCACATACCTGCAAGTACCTGACTATAAAAACACTTAAGTACCTACCTATTTTAAATTGACTTACTATTATATACTATTTTGACACCTTAGTGCTTAGCTTATCTAGTTTAAGCCCTTTTCTATTAGTTTTTTAAGTAAGCTTTGTCAATAAGGAATAATTGTATTGTACAATTTTTTTACTTGAACAATAAAGCATGTTTAATAATAAAATAATAATATCTTTTGTGGAAAATACAAAAAGTTGAGCACAAAAATGTTGCAAATTCTTTGCCGAATATTTTTGTTCTCAGACTTTTTCGCCTCCGACAAATAGAAATTGAGAAAGGTGGGTTACAAAGATTTTTAAAAATGTTGGATGGTTTGGGAGGTTTACTTTCAGACCCCCCGAAAGAACATAACAAAAACTCAGCCCCCCGGATTTATTTCGACCTCACATGACAATTTTACCGTACTAAAACCAGCTCGTGTAGTTGGTTAAGGTGGGGGCCGCCGTTGACCAGTGAACAGCGTCTTAGCCTGCAGAACAGAGATCGCAGGATCGGATCTCGGTAAGTACACATTGCTTCACACAACACCGAATGCGACTCGAGACGACGACGGGCGACCCTACTTCTCAGCAGCTCCACAGTTGACGTTATGCATAGAGTAACAACAAAACGAGGTAAAAGCAGGCGGCACGGTTGACACTGCACCGAAAACTTTGCGGGACTCAAAGGTGGACGGTCGAGGACCCCACCAAACTGGGTAGAGGAGACTAGCCGGTGACCCAAAAAAGGACGACCTGGACTTCTCCGAGATCGGGACTCCATGGGACGCGGCTGGACTCCGACAGATTTGGTAGCGGAAGTCGACAGAAGGTGACTTGGAAGAGGCGGTACCACCTCCGGGTAGCAGGACCACTCCAAAGAGATGCATCTGAAGACTCCGACGGCGACCTCGACCAGCGAAACCGGGACCTCGATTTTCGGGTCAACCTATATGACGGCGGGCTGCTGGGGAGAAAAGTCTACCGTCAACCAAGTTCTACTGGGACGGTAGCAATGTTAGATAGATGCAAATCCAACGTGTAGCAGGAAAACCCTTCAGAGGGGGTGCAAAGCCGGCGGTCCACTGTGTATACTTGCTACGCAGTCTAAAGATCCCTGCCCTCGACAAAGAGGTGTCAGGCAAAATTAAGTCCTCTTAGAGAAAGAAAACTTGCATCCTAAGGGGCACGTGCATCAGTCGGGGGTGCACGGGGGGTATGGCAAAAAGGTTCCATTATGCGGCCTAATTGCCAGGCCTACGGCCGCCCATCTACTACTACTACTACTACTAATGGTTAAGGTTGGTTTATAAAAATTAAATTAATAATTTTTTTTACCGATTGAGGGTAGTAGACCGTACTTCCTTAACCTGTTGGTTAAAAAAAAATGAATAGGACATTTGGGAAAATTTATTAAAGGACCCCGCTCAATTAGCATTGCCACTGGCTTTTGGTTGGAATGGGCTGGGCGTTTGATATGTTGTAGATCTGTTTTCCCTGATCAACGTCTAAATGAACCTCTTCTTGATCCGACCGACGGTTTCAGAGATATAGGTGTTGAAAGTTGGAGGTTTCAGATTTTTTACTAATATAGTACATCAGTTTTTAGGTGGAGAACCAGGCAATTGAATGCAGTTGAAAAAATTGACATATTTCATTCACTCTCAGTGGCGTTGAAAAACGTCAAAACTTTTTTTTCAAAATGCAATTTTTCGTACAATCGCTGATTAAAAAAGAACAAACTGTGACATATTTTTTATTTTTTAATATGTTATAGAAAAAGCTTGAGAGATAAAAAAAAAGATAAACTTTATATGTATAAGCTCATCACACGCCCGTGAACAGCGGCGTCAATTGGGGGGGCAGTTGTTAGTTGTTAGTATGTTAGTCCCCGGGAGTAAAATATTTTAGTCCTGCTCCTTAATTATCAGGCTATATAAATTAACTTTTCCGCAATCAGCTTCGATTTAATAATTGAATAATGAGACCAAACTGTTAAAGCCTTAAGGTTTTTGGCATGATAAAAACAATATTCCAGAAGCCCTTTTTCCTGGGTTATATCAGCAACATCTTGAGATTGACACCAATGAAGGAAATGGTTGTATGTTTTTCGTATATTTTTTCTGATTTGGCGGGCAGCAGCGCTTTCATTGCCTCTGCGGCAGCTTCGTCGATGTTCATTTTTTCTACTTTTGGATACACTCGCAAAAATCTTGACAGCTATAGGCACCCTGACAACTAAGTATTATCAGATAAATATTGAAATGTGACTTTTTGATTGATTTTAATAAAAAAAATATACTCTTTTCGAAAGTTATATTATTGTGTAGGTGCCGTACCTAAATAGTTATTCTGATAAAAATTTAAATTTTCTATACCTATACGTCCTACTGTCAAAACCTTTTTTCCCAAAATGTAAAAAAAAATATTAAAAAAAAATAAGAACTAAGGCGAGCATTTCATTTTAGATAAAAAAAGTCAAACAAGCATTTTTGTGGTACTAACCGTTTTTTTATAAACGTCATTTAAATGTTTAAAAAATGGTAAAAATTGTCACATTTTGAATTTTAATGCTGTTAATTAAAAAAAATATGTTTTCTGAAAAAGCGATGTGAAACCTGAAAGAGCACATATTTTCGCTAAAAAAACGTTACAATGTTTTTTACATCACTTATAGTTTCTATATAAAAATAAAATTAGTTGAAGAAAATGCTAAAATCATGTCGATTGTATTGAACGTCTTTGCACCAAGATTTTTCTATAAACCTAAACTTCTAAAAAAAATACAATTATGTGCTAAGTAGGTAGTCTTATTACCTATCAAACGACAGTAAAAAGTTTTGACTTTCTTATGTTTATTAAGTAAAAATAAGAAATATCCAAATTTCTGCAAAATAAGAAAAATAATTTTTTGAATGACCGTAATACTGACTAGTACATGATGATTTGTGCTCTGATATTTTTTTAAAATGTTCTATAAGACCCTTCGAACTCAGCGGGATTAAGGGGGCAAGATAGAAGCAGGAATAAGGGAAGTATTTGGTATTATATAGTCAATATTTGTTGTTATTTTGTATGTATGTTGTTATTTTGTATATAAAAAGATGTCTTTCAGAGAGCTCCTCTTATTTAATTCCGCAAGAGGTTACCTTTTCAAATCTAGTCGAAACTTTTTTACTGTCGTTTGATAGGTGATAAGAGTAAGTATTTAGCAAATAATTGTTTTTTTTAGAGTTTAGTTTTATAGAAAAATCTTGGTGCAAAAATGTTCAAAACAATCGACATGATTTTACCATTTTCTTCAACTTATTTTATTTTAATTCTCTCTCAGGTTCCCCATCGCTTTTTCGGAAAATATATTTTTTTAACTAACAACATTAAAATTCAAAATGTGACAATTTTTCCATTTTTTAAACATTTAAATTACGTTTTTTAAAAAATGGTTAGTACTACAAAAATGCTTATGAGACATTTTTTGTCTAGAATGGAATGCTCTATAAGCCCAAATTTTTTTTTAAATATTTTTTTTACATTTTGGGAAAAAATGACATATTTTTGACAGGTTCTGACAGTAGCACGTATATGGAAGATTTTAATTTTTATCAGAATAACTATTTAGGGACGTCATCTACACAAAAATATACCCTTCAAAAAGAGCATATTTTTTTTCTTAAAATCAATCAAAAAGTGAACTGTGAGTGAATGACAGTTTGGTTGTTACATTTTTATAGACCAGTATAATGAAGATCTTTTTTTTTTTTGAAAAAAAAAATTAAAAAAATTTAATAGAAACGGTGGCCAAAAGTGCAAAAAATAGTATATATACCATCTGACTAAAGTGTCTTTTTATCCCTCAGCGAATTGTTTCATTTTTTCAACATTTCGATTCGGGATAAAAAGTACCACTTTAGTCCTTAGGTATATAATGTACTATTTCACCCTCGCTAAATCCCTTTAAAATTTTTTTTTTTCGTTCATATTTTTTTTGAAATTACGTATGCCCCCCCCCCAAGAGAAATGTGAAATGACGCCGCTGCCCGTGAACCTGGAAATGCTCGTGTTATTAAAAAACTACCCTTACGATAGATGAATTTTAACAAAACTCCTTTCAGCTCTTCCGAGGGTCGGATACTATTTTCCCTAAAAATTTTGTGAAAATCGGTTTAGCGGTTTAGGAGCTATTGTGTCGCAGAGAGACAGACCGACAGACAGACGTCATCACGAAAACGTTTATTTAGGCTAAGGAACACCCAAATATCACATTTTTGATGATATCTCAAAAACTTTTTTTCCAACGAAAACAATACCTTCCCTAGCCGTGTGAGAGGTAAAAATTACAGAATGGCGGCTCGCATCCGCCATATTCATTTTCTTCTTGAACAATATATGTTATATAGTACCTCTGAGACTCAGAGCACTCCAGCAGTACCACTTTTGTCAAAATCGGCTGAGCCTTCTGGTCTCTAGCAAGCTCACGGGCGTTTTTCACAAAGTGTGATGAGCTTATACATATGTAGCTTATCTTTTTCTTTCTCTGAAGATTTTTATATAACATATCAAAAAATAAAAAATATTTCACCGTTTGTTTTTTTTTAATCAGAGATTTTACGAAAAATTGCATTTTGAAAAAAAAGTTTTATACGTTTTTCAAGTCTGTGCCGCCACTAAGAGTGACGTAAATGAAATATGTCAATTCTTCCAACAGCATTCAATAGCCTGGTTCAATACCTAAAAACTGGTGTACTGGAAGTAGCCGGTCAGCTACTCGAATACAGTGGCGTAGCCAGAAATCGATTCTGGGGGGGTTTCATCTTTTAATAAAAATCAACTAGCAATTTTTAAAAATTAGGTAGGTGCCTATTGCTTGAGCTCTTGAACTGAAAAGAGGGGAGAGGCGCGGTTCAGTAGGTTTATTTTTAAAAGCAAGTATCATCTACTCTCATTTGCAGATTTTTTAAAAAAGTAACCCTTAAATGCGCCGCAGGCAAAATTTTTATAAAAATTGCACTAAAATTCAATTTTTTACGCGTTTCAAATGTTGTTTACAAAAAAATTGCATAAAATTAAACAAAATTATAACAATATTTATTATTGGTATAGAGCCGCAGGCGAAAATTTTAACAAAAAAAATCAAAAAGTTCTTTAAAAATTTTGATCTCTTAAGTTTTTTGTAAAGTAGATCCCAAAAAAAGGTGGGTTGCGGTCGTATCTATAGATTTGTTTAAAATTTTAAGAAAAATTATGCTAATAATGCCATTTATTACACGTTTTGAATGCTGGTGATAAAAATTCCTTAGATTTAAACTAAAATTGTAACAATTATAATGACGTCATAGCACCGCAGGCAAAAAACTTTAATATTAAGACATCACACCAAACACACATCACAAACCCAAATAAACAATGGTAAAAAAATCGCCACTGTCGAATACAACAAAATAGGCAAAAAAACTAATATTAGTGAAAAATCCCTAAAATCTGAAACCTCCAACTTTCAAGACCTGAATAAGTAAACCTCCCAAGTTTGTCTCGAACTTTAAAAAACAAATATCTTGAAAACACAGGAGTTTAGACCTATAGTAATTTCTTCTTATTTTTAGTCTACCAGAAATTTTGACTCTTCTTAATTTTATCAAAAATGAGTTACTAAGGTTCCAAAACACCTTAATCGACGAAAACAAAAAGTTGTCTGTCGGTCTGTTGTCTGTCTGTATACACGATAAGTCAAGATTGCCTTAATCGATTTTAACGAAATTTGGTACACAAATCCTCTATCGGCTGACCATGAACTGATTAACTTTTGGATAGGGTGGTGGGGGGTTGAAGGGGGGAAAAGGGGGACAAAATATTTAAAAAAATTGTAACTTTGGAACAAAAGCAAGTAGCGACATACGGTTTTCAGTTTTAAGTTTCCATGAATATGGACTATAAATTTTATTTGAAAAAAACGCCGTAACATAACATAAACATAAAAAAATCCCTCCATTTTATAAAATAAAATAGTTGATTGTATCCATGAGTGAGTCATTTGCATCTATAGGTCTGTTTTAGAAGTGGCCTTAAATCAGCGAGAAATAAACTTTTATTTTCAGGACTTAACCTTACCGGACCTCAGCTATTTTTTCTTAATTTCGCCCAAGTCTGGTGCGGTCAGCAGAGGATAGAAGAGGCTAAAAACCGAATGAAAACGTCGGTCCATTCTCCGGGGATTTTCAGGATTATAGGGGTAAGCGTCTTAGAGTTGTTTTCATCTTTAGGGAAAAACTTAAATAAATAAGAGTTTTTATCCGCATTTTTTTACCAAAACACTATATAAGTACGAGAATTTTTCGGCTCAAGGTTCACTTAAACCTCTTAAGCTACAGCTGTGAAACAGGCAGTAGGAAACCAGCTAATCGAATCCCAAAATGGCTGTTAAATAAGACCAATTGGTTGCTCATGTGATCTTTTTATCGTTTCTAAGACACAATACCAAGTGACCATTCTGAAACCCAACCCAAGAACCCCTCATAGACACAGAGGTTGCGGCAGTAAAAAATTAATCCTTTCATCCCATTTAAGGTTTATATAGTTTTAATCAAGACACACCATAGATTAAAAAAAATATTGGCGTCTAGGTGGGGGCTTTTTCTACAGGGAGGCTCGAAAACTTGCAAAAAATACTATATGAACTCATTTTATCCCATCTGCAATTTATATTAAAACAATCTACTTACCTCAGGACTTACAAAAAATCAAACGGTGTTTACGAGTATATAATATTTTTCCAAATATTTATGATACATCACAAAATTAGTCATTTCATCCCTTTTATAGTTAGTCATTTCATCTTTTTTATAATTAGTTTTAAGGTCCTCAGCGAGATAACAAAAAAAAATATGGCGCGTTTCGAGGTGGGGACTTTTTTTACAGGGAGGTCCCAAAACTTGCAAAAAATAATAGCTCTATGAAGTCATTTTCTTATTAGTGCCATTATGTTAAAGGCCACACCAAGATAACAAAAAAATGTTGAACACCTCTGGGTGGGGGCGTTTTTTACAGGGAAACCCCAAAACTTGTAAAAAATAATTGCTATATGAACTCATTTAATTTATTTTCTAATTAGTACTATTATGTTAAGGGCTTCACAAAGATAACAAAAAAATATTACACACCTCTGGGTGGGGGCGTTTTTTACAGGGAAATCCAAAAACCTGCAAAAAATAACTATATAAAGTAATTTCTTCTGATTAGAGCTATTATATTAAGAGCCCACAAAGATAACAAAAACAAATAATGCAGACCTCTAGGTCGGGGCTTTTTTTATAGGGAGCCCGCAAAAATAATTGCGACATAAATTCATATCATGACCAAAAATTGCTTTTTTGGTGATGGTTTTTCACGTCAATCCATCAAAAAAGCCAAATCCTCGAACCAAAACCCCTTCAAACGCATTGGGTACTTTACAATTAAAATAATGAAAAGTTTATAAGAATAAATGTGATAATGGTATTTCCTGCATTTTTTTCTCTCTATAAAATGAAATCTTTCGTTATCTATACGATATACTTGTAAACTAATTTTTACTAGTTTATTATTCTTTTGTTTTTGTAATTAGAAGATTTGTAAAAAATTCTGGAGAAGTAAACTGTACAATTTTTATCGCTTTAGGGCTTACTGATTGTAAAAATGCTTTTTGGAATTCAGGGAGTAAAAACGTATTTTACTCAATGGTAGTTTTTATCCCCGGGGGAGTAAAATATTTTACTTGCCGATATTTAATTTTTCCGTTTTTAACTTTTTTCTTCAAAATTTTGGTAAAAGCCGGAGCAAGAAGTGTAAAGAATAGTACACGTTACTAAAATGCCTTTTTATCCCTCGACGAATTGTAGGCCTCCCTACAGTCGGGTTACAACTTTTCGTCTCGGGATAAAAAGCATCACTTTAGTCCCTAGGTATATAATGTACTACTTTTTAAATATTCTGGACATTTTCAAAGAATTTAGCAGTTCAGGAATTTTAAAATATTGCAAGGGTACGTTTCTTTTCGATCGAGCATTTCTGACTGAGAGAAAAGTCTGAAAAGAGATGAAATGACTTCATATAGCAATTATTTTTTGCAAGTTTTGGGGCCTCCCTGTAAAAAACGCCCCCACCTAGAGGTGCAATAATTTTTTTTTGTTATCTCGATGTGGCCCTAAACATATTAGCACTAATCAGAAAAGAGATGAAATGACGAGAGAGAGATATGAAAGTTTTGAGGCCTCTGTAAGAAAAGCCCACACCTAGGGGTGTACAATATATTTTTTTAGTATATTGTTGTTGCCCTTAACACAATAGCACTAATCAGAAAAGAGATGAAATTACTTCATAGAGCTATTATTTATTGTAAGATTTAGGGGGCCTCCCTGTAAAAAAAGCTTCACCACCTGAGCATCATAATATTTTTACTTAATTCGTATGAATGTAAACTACAGTTTTATATAGTGTAGAGGCATATGTCGATAATTTCTATCCCGTGGGATTTTGAATAATGGAGTTTTGTGACTATGTGGGATTGATAACTCTTTAGTCACACAATCAATTGTTACCGGGTGTTTTGTTTGCATCCGTGTAGAAGTAGGTTGATATGACGTCATCTTTCAAGATGGCGCCCAAAAATAATACAAAATACAACTTTCGCAACCGTGTCATGATTATACTCGATGCCATATAATCCGAGGACGAGGATTCCAAAAAATTAACTTTTAAGATTATCCGACCTTAAATAACCTTGAAAATCGCAGAAAAACAAGATTTTTTCATTTCCTCTTCAAAAAACCTTAATAATTCAAAGTTTTGTCACACTTACTTCAAATGTACCTCAAACTATTAGGCATATATACCAAATTCGATCCTTCGAGTTTGATGCAGTTTGAAACTTTATGACCTTGAAAAATACCCCAGTAAAATTAACATATTGCAAAAATAACATAGTAAAGGGCGCTATTAATCAACTATTAAAGCGAAGAGGACCAGGACCAGGAGGCCAGTAATATTGTTAAAAAAATTTGGTTCAGCTATGATGGGTTTCAATATGGCAGCTGATATATCAAAACGACGACCTACAACCACATTTTACTTTATCCAATTTCGTAAAAAAACAAAAATTACAAGGTCGCTATCAATTATTGTTGACGTATCGCCGCTTAATGAAAAAAAGTTTAGTTGATGTATGACCTTGATTGACTTCAAAAATACCATGTACAAGTAAAAAACCAGGTTTTCATAGTGTTTTTTCCAATTAACCACTACGCAAAAAAACTTTAAGTGCCGACGATGAAATTAACATCTTAGCCATAACTAAACACATCATTTTAAACCTCCCTATCATTTTTTTTTTGAACTGGCGACCAAGGTTTTTATACTATACCCCGGTAAAAATGACCTAAATGTCGTTTTTATTAAGTTTCGGAACTGTGAATTTTATGTTCTACTCACTTGTCTAGCCAACAAAGTCATTTAAATTACCTATAAGAGAGTTAGCAGAAGTTAGATGCTATTTTCCAAAATGGCGGACCAAAAAGCATAAAAAATTCTAATTATGCGAGTAGGGCGTGACTATACTTGTTTATTAACATTCATAATAAAATTCAAGGATGAAGATACAGCTATTTAGTCACACATTCACGTTTTTTATTCGCATCCGTGTAGAAAGTTCCTAAACTTAATAAAAACGACAGGCATATAGGTCATTTTTACCAGGGTATAGCATAAACACCTTGGAAGCCAGATCAAGAAAAAAATGGTAGGGAGGTTCAAAATGAAGTTTTTAGTTATGGCTAAGATGTTAATTTCATTTCCGGCACTTAAAGTTTTTGCGTAGTGGTAAATTGGAAAAATTGCAACAAATGCTGGTTTTTCACTTGTACATGGTATTTTCAAAGTCAATCAAGGTCATGCATCAACTAAACTTTTTTTTCATAGTAAGCGCCGCTAAGTCAACAAGAATTGATGGCTATCTTGTCATTGTTGTTTTTTTACGAAATTGGATAAAATAAAATGTGGTTATAGGTCGACATTTTGATATATCAGCAGCCATATTGAAACGCGTCATAGCTGATCCAAATTTTTTTTAACAATATTGTTTGACTTGACCATCTTATCTTTTTTACCAAATTTGGTCATCTTCCCTTTAATAGTTGATGAATAGCGCCCTTTAGTATGTTATTTTTGCAATACGTTAATTTTACTGGGGTATTTTTCACGGTCATGAAGCTTCAAACTGCATCAAACTCCAAGAATCGAATTTGGCATATATGCCTAATAGTTTGAGGTACATTTGAAGTTAGTCTGACAAAACGATGAATTATTAAAAATTTTTGTAGAGAAAATGGCAGAAATCTTGTTTTTTGCGATTTTCAAGGTCATTTAAGCTCGGATGACCTTAAAATTATTTTTTTTGGAATCCTCGTCATTGAGTTATATGGAATCGAGTATAATCATGCCCCGGTTGCAAAAGTTGTATTAGTTGTTTATGATTTTTGGCCGCCGTCTTAAAAGATGACGTCATATCAACCCCGTCTACACGGATGCAAACAAAACATCTGGTAACACTTGATTATGTGACTAAAGAACCTATCAATCCCACATAGTCACAAAACTCTTTCATACAAAATCCCACGAACTTACACATGACCCTTCACTAATACTAAGTAGTTATAATGTAGATGAAATCATACACCTCAATTGCCACCACCTATCTATCAACTTACAGGGGTTTCCATTGGTAAAATTGGTGCGCCACTCATAGTGCACTAACACTGGCAGTGTGAGTGTAGACATAGAAAAAAAATTGGGTTCGGTCTGGCTGGCCTTAGGACTATTAGTTTTTCAATAGTTTTTGAGGTTGATTAGAGGGTTTTTACTTAAAATGTAAAGGCGGGAAAAAGTTTTCGGTGCGCCACGAGCCCTCAAAGCCGGGGCGGAAAAAGTTGCACTTAGTGCAAAACTGAAATTATCAGTTTTCCAGTGGAACATGAAAACTGAAAAAGTGCACCCCAATGGAACAGCAGCACCGACTCAGTTGTGCACTGGTGACGCACCAGTTTTACCAATGGAAACCGCTATTAGATTGACGCAAACTTTTTTTCACAGGTTTTGAGTAACTCTGAAGATTTCGCTAAAGCATATAACTGTCCCTTAAACAGTCCAATGAACCCGGAGAAAAAATGCCATATTTGGTGAAACATATCCATTCTATAAAGTTTTAATTTAAGAAAACAAAATTAAATTTTTTCTTGACTTCTTTTTTGGGTTTAATTTAATCAAAAATCTACTTACTGACGCTGCGTTTCTCTCTCATTTTCTTCTTCAGTTTTCTTTTGTCCCTCATCAGTACCATATACATGTAGAACAGGAAAAACATACTTCCGATGTACAGATAAAGGTAGTAAGCTTCGTAAAAAGAAGGGGGAATGTAGGTCGAGATAACTTCCGCCATTGGAAAGGCCATGCCCATAACTACCAAGAGTTTTCCGTAGACAGCTGACAGGGTAGTTACTAAAGCGTCTCTGAAATTGAATATTGATAGTAAAAGTTCATACATTTTGTATAAAACCTGACGCCAAATTTGGTTATCAAGTTTAACGCGAGAAAAGGCAAGACAATTTTTATTTTTATTTTGTGACTCAGACAGTTGTTGAGATATTTGTAATATCTTTATTTGTAACAGCTTTTAACAAAAAAGAAACTTAACTTTTTTATTTTATGCCTTATAAATCTAATTTTTAACATGGCAACAAGAGATATTTGCAAATATATCTCTTAAAAACCGACTTTAAAGTTTTGGGTTTTCAACTGCAGCTCATGAACTATTAAAATAACTAATTTTAGTAGATATGTTAGCAAATTACATAACTCGACAACATTCAATCATTTTGTAAGTTTTACCATGTTTGAGATATTTGCATAAAACTCGATGTAAACCGTTTTTGTCATTTTCAGTGATCAAACTTCAATTAAAGATGAATGCGTACGTAGAATATCAGTTGATATAAATACAGTTTGGCTTCCAATTTTAAAACAAGATTTTCAAAAAGGTTTTTTTTTTAAATAATTTAAAAATAGGATTGATGTTCATTGTGTCAGTCAGGTGTATGACAACAGATAGATATTTATAAAAAATCTAAAAAAATTTGGAAATATTTTTTTTAAGGGCGGTAGAGTTTCGGCCGAAACATCAGATAAGTACTTAGATTCTAGTTAGGATTTGCGATTGTGTAGGAATTATTTATTTTTATTTAAAAACCATTGACAAACGAACAAATTTTTTTTTAGGAATTTATGGTTGGGCCATGATGATAATTTAAGGCTTAAAATATTTTGGAGTAACGTTTTTGTTTAAGCAATTTTTACTATGTCTTTCACATTTTTATGCCATTATTTTGCTCGCATTTTAAAGCTTTCTTTTCAAACTTTCGATTTCTAGAATAAAACACTCACATTTTTCAAGTTTTCACTGTTTTTTAAGCGTTTAAAAAAAGTACTGCCAAAAAACATTTTTTTCTCTGTTAAAATGAAAAATATTTAAGGTTGATGAAGAGAGACAGACAATAACTTAAGGCAATTGTTTAATACAAATTTCTGTTTTGTCATCTGTCTGTCATCTGTCATCTTTAGTGTAAAGTGTGGAAGACATAAGGTGGTATTAATTTCTTTCAATCAAAGTTCTTTACAGTTTTTAAATTTTCCAAAAAAACGTGTCCTACGACAAGTGTATTTAAGCACATCTAAACATAATTTAACAGGTATTTAACTAAATTATTTTTAAGTTTATCATAACCGTACAATTACGCAGTAGTTTTTAGCATATTATTTAAGAAATTTCCTTTTGCTTAGTGGCAAAAAACCCGAAAAAGTAGTTTCTGCATTATGAATCCGCTACAAACATAGATTTTATTTTATGTTTTAAGTACACTCCATCCTACAGTCTTGTTCCAATTCTTTGAGGTTGCCCTTTTTTTATAAATGTAGTAGGTATATTGTATTTGGATGAATGAGTGAGGAGCTCTGTTATCACTATACAACATATAAAATAAGAGAAAATGGAAAAAAATCGATGGAAATAGAGCGTTCTGTAATTTTAAAATGGGGCTAACAGGACAAAAACGTCCAATGCAGATAAAATTGCTTTATTTTATGACGTCCATAGAGGGTTATTCAAACGTGTGCATGTCACGCTATATATTTTATAACATGTATAAAATTTGGTTAGAAGAAGAATTTTTATCAGAGTAATAGTAGGAAACTAGAGTCAACAGGAGTTATGGCAGTAGTGGTTAAAAGAACACAAATATTCAATTAAAAAAAAAATGTTGCATAAGAATCGAATCAAAGCAAGTTCATGTCGGGTTCTTTCGGGGGTTGGGTAGAAAAATTATATAAAAGCGATTGCCCCTGGCTTTTGTGAAAGTTATCATAAAAATAAATAATACGTCACTTTATCCAAATTTTCGGCTGCGGCGCTAGGATCTTTTTATTATACCTTGGATATTTTGCTACTCTCTGAATCGCAGGCATTATAAGTGCGAGGGAGACACGACCTACTTAACACGAGCAGCGTGACAAATAGCCTCTAGTAGACTTGTTTTTTCATGCCTACCAGAAAAAAAACCTGTTGACTGGGTGTCTTTGTAACTTGACTATAAAGCTCGGCAACACTGGCCGACTAACACTATAAATAAAATTAGCTATACAATTAATCATCTACTTACGCCCCTAGTCGTCGCCATTCCACCTGTTTTTCAGCTACAGACTGCCTCCTTGAAGTAGGATATGGCTGCTGATGATAGTAATAATACCCTTGGATCGCCACCGGATGCGCGGAAATGGTCCTGAAATTACATTTTGGATTAGTCTGGTCTAGGGAACAGGATATGAGAAATTCCTTCTATGAATGGGCAATTCTTTAAAAATTGGTAAACTTCGTCCTTAAAGACGAAAATATTTTCCCCTCTCTAGAGAGGAAAATATATTTATAACGAACCCAAATGTAGAGAAGAAAATATTGTGACGAAAGTAAAATTTAATATGCGTGTGAAATATGCACCTTTTTGAAACACGAAAGAGAGCAAATTTAGCTAGTTTCGTAGCTTTTTAAAATATATGTATGTATTCTAAGGGAGGTTTATGCTTTAAAAGTTAATAAAGTAAAAAAAGTCCCCTGGAGATTGTTTTTTTCTAAAATATGAAAAGATAATATGGACATTATCGTTATTTTTGAAGCTGCGCATCAGTAAGGGAAAAGAGAGGATGCTAATCAAATAAGGATAACGATGGACTTTCGTTAGGTTCTTTTTGGTCAGTGTTTTTGAGTCTTCGTTATAGTTATCATTATTTCTGCGACTGCGCAGTTGCTAAATGTCATTCCGTAGTGGTTATTAACCATAACGGAGTCTGGTATTTAACGAAGAATAAGTTTATAGTTATTTTTAAAAAACCTATTTATAAAATTGCTAAATTTACTGAAAAGGTGCTTATCATCGCTTTTATTTTCTTTATTTGGGAGAAAATCGGTAAAAAAGTAGAGTTATATTTAACAAAAAAAGTTAGGTTATAGCAGTTTCTCGTAAAAAGAAACCAACGCATTTAGAAAATTTTTATCTTTCATTTTTAAAAGCCCTAAATTTTCCTTTTAGTGTCTGGATAAAAATTAAACCCGAGGTTTTCCACGGAGAAAAGAGGCTTTTCTTTTTTCCTAAATCTAGTATATGTCGGCTATACATCACGAAGATTTATAGAGGAATCGATTCGGTAGTTCTATATAACTATACGGACCTCCCAATCAAGTTAGCTTGAAAAAAAATAGAGCCAAAAACGCCTTGACCCTTGCCCAAGGCGCACCGTGATTTTTACATTATTTTTTTGTTTTTCAAAGTTATTATTGTTACACATTTTGTGATACTTTGGCACTTGGGTACCTCATAGTTACATGGGTAATTCTCATCCTCGCACGGTGTGCCTGAACAAGGTATAAGTCATATAAAATGTCGCCAAAACCCAGCAGCTCCTCTTTTTGAAATTTTTCACGTAGTTTTACAAAAAAAAAACAAATTTAATGTTATCAACGTGGAAAAAATGTACAAATTCTTGTCTGGGCTGAAAAAAGATGATCCAGAAATTGGGATCGAAGTTTCAAAGCGGTATTTTGAAAAACCTATTTTAGGGTCCCAAGTTCTTGCATGATAATAATATAACCTATGTTAATGCTCGTATCCACCCACGCAAAAATTTCCCGATTAAGCATGATTAAATCGATTCTAATAGATGTTTAGAATGTGCTGTTTTATAATGAAACTTCTTTTGACAAAACGCATTTCAAACTTCGGTTAGTGCTAATCATGATTAAAACTTAATCCAGTGGCGGTCCCAGTCATTTGAAAAGGGGAGGGCGGTTTAGATACGAAAAAAAAACTAGAATAAAAGCATAGCTTTTATGAGAAAGATATCAATATATGCAAACTAACTACAAGCGCGGATTTGGCCTCAAATCTAAGGGGGAGGGACTCAGGTTTTAGGTTGTTTATTTCATACATTTTTCATTTTAAAAAAATGTTTAAATGCGCCGAAAATTTTTGAGAAAATTACTTTACAAATGCAATTTAAGAGTCAAATTAAGACAAAAAAAGGGCATAGATTTGACAACACTGAAAGATCAACAATAGCTGGCATCACTAATGGCATTTCAGAACACGGTGCGAACACCATATGTGAGACTAGCCTTCCATTAGCAGATTTTCCGCGCGGATTTCAAGTTATGATGAAGGTGCCAATAGTTCTGTCACTGTTTCACTCACTGACAGACAAAGTCAAATTTCAAAATTCAGTCCAGCCTCAGACAAGTGGCCGGTGGCTATGCGGAACCTGAATTTCCATACTCCAATCGAACTCACTCAGTTTCCGTGGGCCCACCAAATTACGTGACCTTGGCGTTTCAGAATTCCGGCAGAATCTCGCTTATAAAGAAAAAACCATAAATTTTTTGTTACAGATAATAGGATTTATAAAAATCTACAACCATATCCAAAGGATTTTTCAAAATTTAAAAAATCCAAAAATTATTGTTACAGATTTCTGTATTATCGACGAGGCTAAAGAAAAAGCCAGCTAAGATTTTTAACTACTGTTAGCCGTGTTTATTTTATTTCGGGAATGAGAGAGTCGAGCAAAAAACTGTTTGGATATTCTGCCCGGTAAAGATTGGCCCAAACACAGCAAAGCGGTGTTGTCAAATCTATGCCGTTTTTGTGGCCTTAATATCAACTTAAATATCACCGGTATCATAGCGCCGCACGCGAAAATTTTTAAGAAAATTGCACTGAAAAATGCATTTTTTTATTTAAAATTAAACTAAAATTATTAATATATCAATGGTTTCAAAGCACAGCAAGCGAAAATTTTTAAGAAAATTACACAACAAATTCCATTTTTAACACAAAATTAAAGTAATACCGTAAATATCAAAGGTGTTATTGCGCCGCAATTTAGGCCCTACTTTTGATTTTGTAAATGTTTTCGTAAAAAATTTAAATCCAGGGTGAGGGGGGGGGGTAATTACCCCCCTACTCCCTGAAATCCGCGATTGAGTAACTTAGTATAATTTTTTCAGCTATAAAAAACATAGATAACAAACCATCAAACAAAACCTGATAGCTAAATATTTTTTTTTTGAGGTCTAAGAAGCTTTATAAGTCGAAAATCACCTTTTATATTGCAATATCTCAAAAAAAAGTTTGTTCCCTGGCAAACCGGTCAATAACTTGCTCAATGTCAATTTCAATATGTATGTTGATATGCAGCAACGCTAAGCCCCACAGACGAATTTCCGTCATAGTGTTTTTAGGTACCTATGTTTTCAATCTTCTGAGGCAGGAGAAGCTTCTTTCTTACCAAGCATTACTTACTAGCAAACATCCAAGACTGTTAATATCAACCAAAAATATGGTCACACTTATTCATTGCCTCGGAAACGTCATCATACAGGGTTCCTAAGCAAATCCTTAGGGGGCCAAGCAGCCGTGTATAAGACGCAGACAAACAGAAAAGCACATTAGGCAGAAAAGGATGGGCATGGGGCGATGTTGTCACTACATCTTACACGTAGTAAATCCATTCCAGGTTGTTGTTTTCTAATGTTTTCCATTTTCATACCTTTAAGACTGGAATAAAAATTGTTTTTGCTCGACTTTAATACCAAACTGATGAAAGATATCGTAAAAAAAAATATTTTTCGGCTTTTCATTTTGTAACCATTGTCCTTACGCACTGTTTACAGGCTTGGGACTGAGATACATGCAAATGCCTAACCTAAAGCGTTCATACACGGCCGGAGAAATCGACTGAGATATTTCCGTAGAAACTTTATCAAGCAAATAGGACGGGTTGACGCCTTCGAACGTCCAACCCGGGTTTTGCACTTTGATTCGAAATCAAAAAGGAGGAACAGTCAGATGTGGGGCCGTGCACAAATTACGTAACGGTGATTTTACCAATTTTTGACCCCCTCCCTATGTAATGTTTTGTAACGGTTTGGCACGCCACTCCCCTAATATTACGTAACGATTTCAAGACCACTGCCCCCCCCCCAAAATTGATATTTTTTTCTTAAAAATTATACTCTTTAGACCTATTTCTTTGCGTTCCCGAAATTACGTAATTTTTGAAAAAAAATTGTAAGCGGCGCCATTTTTATTTCGTGTTTTTCTAACATTTTTGCATTCGGCTAATTTAATTGAAAAATTTTTGCCTGCGGCGCCCTTTATCTTCTCACTCGAAACCAAAATCCCCCGTTTTAGGAAAACTGATCCCGTCTCTGTTTCTAATTTTTTTCGAATAAAAGTAGAGTATGACCATGAAGGAAATAATTTTTTTCTACGGTATGACGAAAATTTCGAGAAAGTTGAAGAAAAAAATAAAAAAAGTGGCAGAGCTCAAGTTTTTCGTAAAAAAAAAACGTTTTTTGTAAAGAAACAGAGCAAAATAAATCTTTTCACCCCTTTTTGGGTGTTACAAATATTGGCAGCCCCTTATTTTTCGCTTTTACCCTCCCGCTAGTTTTGTAGAATTGGTTCGCTACATGTTTCGAGGTCATGTTGTAAAACATCTCGAAAATATCAAATGTAGTGTAGGGCCATCTTTATTTAAAATCAATAATATCGCAAGCAAAAAGCTCTGCAGGAAAAACAGCGCCGTTTATTGATTTCTTTGGCTGCTAGTGCTAGCTGCATGGTTTGGCCGTTTCCGGATAGATATCACTAGTAGAACAGAATGGAAAGAAATTTAATTAAAAGCGAAGATATTTCTTTCTAATGTTAACAACCTCACGAGTTTATCGCTCAGTATCGTAAATAATGGACCCTGCCGCCTCCTTTAAGCAAGAAAAAGCTGTGGTTTGGACCTGAAAACATCTAATTTTTAATTAGTTTTTCCTCGATCATCTCATGGTGTGGCCGCCATCTAGCGGAATTTGCAGACATCTTGTCAACGGTTATTATTGCAACTATGATTTATGCTCACAATGAAAGAGTGGCGACCATTTTTTCTCATGAAAGCAATCCGGAGATAATAACAAACTGGCACCATTGCTCAATATACCTGTTTCTTTTGTGCGCGCAGAACTTTCTATGCCACTTCTGTTTGATTTATTGAAATCCTATCCCTAAGGAAAATCTTAGGAACCCTGTATATGCTTTGTTTTAAGCTTTTGCCTACTTCTGACCAATATTGTTTCCAAATACTGACATTAAAAGTTCAAGAATTTGTGTTTTGATTTAATCAAACAGTTTATAGTATTTAGAAACGACATTAGTTAATTTTGCCTTGATTTTTGCTTCACGTTGTATAAAACTTGGTATGAATATGTTCAGGTCAAAAATACTTAAGAGTCTCCTTATTGAATCTTGATGTTGTGTCCAAAATGATTTTCTCTAAAACTTGTTTATAAATAGAAACACTATAATACTGTTCTTCACTTCAGTATTTGCAATATCGTGGTTTTTGCGGTAAGTATGTCATGCGTTGGTTGCATTGATGTACTGTACGTCGATGGTTTGTTGTGTCTATCCCAAAATGGTGGAATTCTAGAATGTCTTTAAAGGAACGTTCTGCAATTTCTCGTTTTTTCTCCAAAGACTTCAGGGTTACCACCAGCATCTTTGTTGTCTACTGTTTTCTGAAGCAAAGAGGGGGGCGCCACTGCTTAATCGGAGAATTTTCAAGTTGTTGGATATGGGCGTACATAATAAGCTTTACATTTTCCATTTTGGCAAGTAACAACATATTATGTGGGTTTAGGTCCTTTGCTCCACACAGTGGTAATTGGATTAAAACCACGTGTCGATCTAACACGATTTTGTTTAAAATGTTTACGTTACTTACAAAAGCAACTACAGACTACAGAGAGTAAGGTCGGGACAAATAATCTTTTAAATTTTATACCAAAAATATTTTGTTCCTACACTTTTTCGCCTCCGGCAAAGAAATCGAAAAAAATCGGTCAGGAAAACACAAATACCATACCAAAAGCTCAGCCGCTTTTAGATTTATATATTTCGATTTAGGAAACGCCACAACTAAGTGTATACATTTGTAAATATGAATAACATGCCTAATAAATTGAATTGAATTGAATTAACCACAATTCCGCCTACTCGATTAACGTCAAAGGGTGCTTCTATCAACAACAACAGCGTTGAGGGCTTATATTTATATGGGAACACACACCTTATTAAATCATGCTTGAATTAAAAGCATTAGCTTTTATAACATTATTTGCGCGTATATTTTACATTTTTTTAGTCTATAAATAAACAGTATTGTTAATTAATAAAGTTAAAAAAAAAGTTTTTCGATTGTTTATATTGGTCGTATAAAGTCCAACCAAAGCACGTGTAAACTCTGTAAAGTTGTAGTGTGACGTCATGCTAAATCGAAATCGAAATCTAAAGCAGTAAAATTGACCTCCTGCTCGGATTTTTTTCGATCTAGTAAGTGGGTCCCTATAAAAAACCCGAAACCAAATTTGGCAGAAACATAATTGGTCCGAAAAAAATTGTCTCGAAAATGAAATGACGGGAAAATCAAATCGCTAGAAAATATATGCATAGAATTAAATTTAAACGAAACATATCTTTATAGAAACACAAAATATTTTTAACGAAAATAATTTAATAATGCCGAACCACAAAATTCAAGAACCCCAATCTGTCCGAAAATTATTTGAACCGATAGCCACGAATTCAATTGCTACGTTGCCAGGCTTACGGCAGGGAAGAGTCGAAGTACGTTGTGATATTGTATTAATTTACCCCTTTAGATCCATCAACCACCCCCTACCCCCAAATTTTTTCATAATACTAAAATCGGTTTACGGGAAGTGTGTCAAAAATTACTCCCAAGATTTGATAGATAGTTAGACCGCCAGAAACTGTCGTTTAATAAAAAAAACTCCGTGTCATCTTCCAAATGGAGAAACTTGTCAACGCCGCAATCCAGGGCCTACGGTGCTCTAGAGATTTAAATTTGACGCATGCCCAATAGCGATTCGGATGGATTGTGGTTCGGCTCATTTAAGGATCGAGAATACTATTTTCTATCAATTTGTGGTTCGGGTGTTTTACGTTTCTACAAAATTATTTTCGATATTTTTGTAATTCTGATATTTTAAGTTTCGGGAAAATTATAATCGGTTAAATTATATTCGTGTCTTTTAAGGATCCAGTTAATTAAAACTCTATAAAATTATATTCGTATCCGTTATTTTCTGGGTGCTTTACTTTCGTTCATATTTCGTTTCGGATGTTATATTTTCTGTTCAATAGTGTTTCGGTTTTTGTAAATTCGGCTTTTTTGTGGGTTTCCTTTTATTTCTGACTCGCGGCGTTTATATGGGAGTAGATAGATCATACCTAAGCTGGTGGCGACTATATTTTGGATGGGTGACCATAAGGAACCCCTGCTTAATTCCGCTACACACAGGGTGTCCCAATTAAAAGGATGCACCAAAATTTTCTCGAAAACTGATCAAAATCCCAAAATACGTCGATTTTGTTTGCAAGAGGGACACTATTTAAATAATTTTTTTAGGGCACACCCCTTCAAGGGGTGAGTTTCACCACCAGAATTTAAATAGGGAAAGTAGGTCAAGTGATTTGTTTTTGAGATATTCACTTTCAAAGTAAGCTCAAATATTACAGGTAAATTTCCCTCCTCGTAGGAATGCATCCTAGAAGAAAAAATTAAATGATAAAATGTACTATTAATGAAAACAAAATCGACGTGTCTCTGGTATTCTTAGAAGAAATAAAATTTTAATTTCGTAAAGAAACACTATTTTTGCATTGGTCCATGCATATTGGAAAGTGAATATCTCGAAAACTAATTGCTAGATTTTTAAAAATTTAACACTTTTACAGTTCCGCCACAAGGGTGGTTAAGGTGGTGCGCAAATTGCTGATCAATATACCGTTCTTTCGTAAAAAATATTTGTTTTGCCTTTGACCCTTTTAGTGGAATAAATTCGTAAAAAGAAACTGCAAAAAGGGTATATTTAGTCGAGGATCCCCCAATTTCCGGCCCCAGAAACCAAGATGGCGTCTGTCAAAGTTAGGAAAAAATGTGTTTTCTACGTTTTCAGAAAAATCAAATCGAAATCAATTGGATAATAGTGAGGAGGTTCCAAAAAATTAGTTTTTCTTTGATTTTTTTCTTTACTTTTTAAGTGATGATATTTTTTAATGTCTCATATTAAAGCTACTGACCGGCTTTTTGATCTCACAATAAAAAGGATTAGAGTTTATAAGCGGAACAAAGATGGCGCTTGATATGTCAAAAATATAACAGACCTTATTAACCTACAGACAACATTAAAAAAAATATAATATAATATTTTTTTAGGAGATACTATTAGCAATGAGTTCGTCTCTCATTTATATTCAAAATGGCGGCCAAACTATGGAGAAAAAAGTAATTTTCCCCTTCTGGTGCGCTATTTACACTAACGCCATGCAATATATCAATTTGTACTAAATCGAGGACGATTGTTTCAAAAGTTTAAAAAAAATGACACATGTCATTTCCAAATCAAGATGGCCGCGACTAAAATTAATAAACGTCATTATTTTTCTGCACATTAGAAATTTTGCACAAACCAAAGCAGTTTTAAATTTTTGAGTCAAAAAAAGGATATTTTAAAAAGTGTTTTTTTTTGCTTCTTAAACACAAAGCACTAGGAAAAATATTGAGTTTTGGTAAGTAAGATTTAGTCATTTCAAAAATAAAAAAAAGTGACATATGTCATTCACAAATCAAAATGGCGGCGACTAAAATAAAAAAACAACATTATTTTTCTGTCCTTTTACATTTTTTCTCAAACAAAAGCAGTTGTAGGATGAGCTAAATTAGTTTAAAATTTTTGTGTTTCTTAATTTTAGTCGCGGCCATCTTGATTTGGGAATGACATGTGTCATTTTTTTTGCAATTTTTGAAACAAAGCGTCCTCGATTTAGTATAAATTGATGTAATGCATGACGTTAGTGTAAATACCACACCAGAAGGGGAAAACTACTTTTTTCTCGATAGTTTGGCCGCCATTTTGAATATCAAATGTCAAATCAAATATTTTTTAAAATTGTAGCAGAGACGACGAGGTCATCGCTAACAGCATCTTGTCTATAAATTAGTAAGGTCTCTTATATTTTTGACATATCAAGCGCCATCTTTGTACCCGCATATAAACTCTAATTTTTTTAAATGTGAGATCAAGGCGCTGGTCAGTAGCTTATCGGAGAAGATCATCATTTAAAAATTAAAAAGAAAATCAAGGAAAAACTAAATTTTTCAAATCTGGCTGCCATTTTGTTTTTAAGAGACGTCAACTTTTTTTATATTTTTGATTTAAGTGGGACCCCGTTACTATTACCCAATTAATTTCGAGGTGATTTTTCTGAAAACGCAGAAAATACATTTTTTTCCTAACTTTGACAGCCGCCGTCATCTTGTTGTCTGGGGCCGGAAAATGAGAGATCCTCAACTGGAATTTTAGCTTTTCGTATTAAGTATCACTATGCCAAATATAAAAAAATATACCCTTTTTGTAGCTTTCTCTTGAAAATCCTTACGACTTTACTCCACGTTTTCCCTCGACGACGACGGCCACGGTGGCGATTTGAATATAAATTCTGATGAGGATTTGTGCCGCTTCCGCCCTCCTATTAGTCTTATAAGATATATGTGTATAAAACTGCTCGTTTTCCATATTCATTAAATTTTCTTGATTTAAGCCAAAAGAAAATACTTAGTTTCATTTTCTCATTTATTAAACCCATGCAGTCATATAATTAATTATAGAAAAGTCTTTGTTAATAAATACTGCTTATATATTATACGATTATATCTATTTTTGTTGTACGTATTTATATCTATCAGATCAGGCTTGTCAGTGGCTTGCGTAAAAAATCAAAGTTCAACCCTTCTTTTTTAAATATAAGCTTTGTGCTGCTCATTTTTATAACAACTTTTTGTGAGAAACTAACTCTGTGTTTCGGACTTCCGTTGTTAAATTTATTTATACAC
This sequence comes from Oxystoma pomonae, assembly GCA_963921995.1. Lineage (NCBI taxonomy): Eukaryota > Metazoa > Arthropoda > Insecta > Coleoptera > Brentidae > Oxystoma > Oxystoma pomonae. The sequence continues at coordinate 35,130,990 of OY998167.1, read as the reverse complement.
AGTGTATAAATAAAACATAGACAATAGAAGTCCGAAATACTGAGTTAATTTCAAATTCATCATTGTCTCAAACTTTCAAACTTTTTGTGTGCCAGGAGCTACAGGAGAACATTTTGTGTATGTTCAAATAATTTTTAAAATTTTTTTGTATATGGTGGATCAATAAAATAGATATAGGTAGTTATAGCTACTTTTCGAAGCTTGATATAATGGTAATGTTAAGCTATGGTATGTTTATGAGTCCGTATTGTAAAATAGAGCGACATAAAAAATTACTGTAATGAGGCGGTTCCACGCGCATTTCCATTTCTTTGATGGTTTTGAAGTGTAAGACCTCAGATTAATAAAAAAAATGAGATATAACAGTAAACAATATTACCCCGATCAACCAGCCACAATGTTTATTTCCCAAAAAATACATGGTTGCCAATTTACCGCGGGGTTTCCCTAGAAACAAAACAATTCATAAACTTCTTGAAGCTCTTTTGATAATATTATTGATTATTTGACATATTTTTATATAGGATAATTTTTCTTATGCTAATAACTTAATTCTTAGTCCCAAAAAATACATGGTTGCCAATTTACCGCGGGGTTTTCCTAGAAACAAAACAATTCATAAACTTCTTGAAGCTCTTTTGATAATATTATTGATTATTTGACATATTTTTATATAGGATAATTTTTCTTATGCTAATAACTTAATTCTTAGTCCTAATTTTTAGTCTCAATAATTAACTTTTTTTAATTTTTAATAAGTAGAATTTCGAGATTTATAAAAAAGAACACAAGCCGGCAACGTTTTTTCGACGAGCCGCGAATAAATGCCGACATGTTTGGTTGCAGCTGACGGCGTTGTTGTTAACGGGGGTTTGTGTTGTTCGGTGATTTTTGAATTTTATTGTGACTATTTGTGAAAAAAGAACTGTATCAAGCTATTTTGAGGACCAACAAAATGGTTTACCATTGCCTGGTATGCAATAAAAGCGGATATTCCAGCCCAGAACTAATATTTCGGAGGTAACAAAGATCCTGTCATTTTACGTTAGTCATGAGCGTAGTATGAGGTAAAAAACTGCGTAAAAAGCTTATGATTATACTATTAATACATCAAAAATCTAAGACTAATACTAATCTTTTTTAAGAAACAAAAGTACCAGATAATTTTGCTCCTTTTGCAGCATGTAAAATATTTATTTATTATAATTTATACATAACAAGAGAAGACAATAAGACCAAGTGCTGATAGTCAGGTACTGGGGCAGGTATTTTTTGTATTTTAATGGGTACCTGGGTACTGGAGATATTTACTCTGAGCCAATCTTATTTTTATTTTCATTAATATTTATTATTTATTTTTTTGCCTTTTGACTCCTGTTTCCTGAAAAACTACTAGTAATTAATTTTTTACCTCTTCCTTAAATTTTCCTTGTGTTCTGTATTCAGAAATGAACATGCAGCCAATGTGTAAAGAATAAAATTTGTTGGCCTTAAAATTTTCATAATTAACATCACAAAAAGTTCTCTTAATTTGATAAATAAAGTTTATATTCCACTAAAGAAAACTAAAAGAGACATTATTATCATAGTGAAAAAAACGCTTAATAAGCCGTTTATTAGCGTGTTTTCTTTTTGGACAAAAACGTTATAAAACGGGTTATTAACGTTTTTTTTTTTTTGCTTTGAAAATATTTTTTTTTACTTTTGTTTTGTGGGATACTGCACAATTAAAAAAAATATATAACAGCCATCTTGAATAATTGACCTAAAAATCATTTCAAGTGCTCTTTGGTAAACTTTTGATCTGTTCGTAAATACCTACATTCCTCAAACTAAACTTTATCCTTGAATAAATCTATTTTTTGTGGTTATGCAAGTTTTGGCAGTTAATTCTTTTGAATAAGAAAATCCGACCAACCCTACCTTATATCTCGTTTTCACATTTATATATTTAAATTAAAATTAACGCCGCCACTGGTAATGGGAAAAGCAATTTTTGACAGTGTTGCCGTTTTATTGCTCTATCTCTTTTCTGTTCATATAATCGTCCAGAAGGGTGTTGGATTGTAAACATTAGAGGATTTCAATAGGGAATGTTTGGTCTCTCTTTAGTTATTAGTCTGAGTGTAAGACATTGAAAAAAAAGCTCTCGCAGCCCCTTGAGTAATAACGTAAATCGCACTTTGAAAAACTAAAAACTGTTTAATTAAATAAATGAACTATATTGAATTATCAATCTCGCTATTTAGCTGAATTTTTTGAAGAATAGCAACATAAAGTGTCCCATTAGTAAACGTCTCGTTAGTAATTATTATATCACTTTTTAACCGACTTCTAAAAAAAACGAGGTTATAAATTCGACGCATATGTTTTTTTAGATGTTTGTTACACCATGGGCCGCTTTCTTACTTGGGCTTAAATTTAAAACTAAGCTAAGTTAAAACTTAAGTATAAGTTCAACTTATCCTTATTTCTCTTGCAGAGGTGCAACCTTGGCTAAGTAGAACCAGAGAATATGAAATTGGGTTGATGCTATAAATTGCAATTGGCAGCGTCGCATTTTTTGTGTTTTTTTGGATGCAGTCTTGAATTTTAGTGTCAATTGTCAAATTTTTTGTTTATTTTTTTGTGGTTTCCAAAAATTGAAATGTAAAAAAAACGGACGATTTGGAAAAAAGCGAGAGCCCAAATTTTTATTTACTGTCAATTATTGTTGGAAGGAGAGGAGATTCACCAGGGGTTCCCGATTCACCATCCCCAAGACCTGCAAAAAGACAGGAGATAGGTGATTTGGATTCTGTCCTTTGGTAAGTTTCTATAAAGCCTGCAGTTAGATAATAAGTTTCTGTTTTATTAATGGGTTGGCCCCAAGAGGTGAACCAATCTAGCAGGAGTTAGTAAGTTGGTCGTGAAAAGTTAGAGATTTTTGAGAAATGCTGTGGACACTATGGTGTTGTAGGTACCTACTTTCATTATAATTAAAACTGGGTGACCAACTAATTTTCAATTATTTTTTAAAACTGTTATGTCATAATTCTTTGGAAAACAGAGAAATGTTTAAAAATATTGTTTTCCTTTATTTTAGATTGCAGATAAGGAGGCAAGATGATCATCTTCATAGAAAAGGTACATACTAAATGAGAATAACCTATGTTAAAGCTGAATCATCTGGAACTACAAAAAAGGTACTAACACATCTCTAACACGAATTCACGTTCTTTACATAAGATTTTTCATAGCTCAATAAATCCTGATTCATCATTTAAAGAGCATGTCAATATTGCCTTTATTTTTAATTTAGCAAATATTTTAAAAAAATTCCAAAAACTCTTTGCCTTTTTATTTTTTAGAAAGTTCTTTCAAACAACTTCCCTATCTTTGTTTGAAAGTTTGAGACAATGATGTGTTTGAAATTAACTCTGTCTTTCGGACTTCCATTGTCTATATTTTATTTATACACGACGTTTCGATCAGTACAATCTCTGATCGTCTTCAGGTGCAAACTACAATCAATTCCTAAGGCTACGTACTTATATACTGTGAGAAATCACTCAACCCTGAAGTTTAAGAAGTTGGCTCCGCCCAAGGAGGGGCTTCCAAATATTTGGGATTTCAACACTTGGTTTACTGAAAATACCCTGATTCTGCCCAATAAAGGCAGCTTCAAGGAATTTTCGTTTCTTCCAGTGTGACTCCTTGTGCAAAACCTTTGCTTCTGCCCACTTCATTCGGTGTTGTTTTGACCATGCATGTTCGGCAATTCCTGATTTTGTGGTTTCACCTTTTTGGGTATTCGTCTGATGTTCCTTAAGCCTAACAGATAGTGGTCTTTTAGTTTCGCCTATGTATGATTCACCACACTCACAAGGAACTTGGTAAATGCATTCCTTATTTTGTTTGTTCTCCGGTTTTGTTTTACTAAGAAGGCTTCGAATTGTATTACTAGATTTAAAAGCTGTTTTAATATTAAAGTTTTTCGCTACTCTTCGAATTTTCTCTGATACTCCTTTAACGTATGGGATTGTAAGGAATGCATTTGCCTGGTTTTGGTCATGTAATCTCTGTCCTGTTTGTTGAAATTTAGAAATAGTATCTGTTATAAGTTTCAGGCTGTAACCATTCTGCTGCAGATCCTTCTTAATGTTTCTTATTTCGATTTCCAAGTCATGAGAATTGTTACAAATTTGAGCGGCTCTGTTATACAAAGTTTTGATTATGCCTCGTTTGGTTGTAGCAGAATGATTTGAACCTTGATTTAAATATTGTCCTGTGTGAGTGGGTTTACGATAGACTGTTGTTCTGATGTCGCTTTCTACTCGTGTGACAAGTACATCAAGAAAAGGAATTTGACAATTTTGCTCCAACTCCATTGTGAATTTAATGGTGGGTCTTATGTTATTTAGGTGGTGAAGAAATTCTGAAAGTTGTTGGTCATTCCCGGTCCAGACAATAAAAGTATCATCAACATATCTCAGCCAGAGCTTAGGTTTATATGTTGCGGTATCAACCGCGTGTGATTCGAACCACTCCATGTAAATATTGGCCACCACTGGCGAAAGCGATGAACCCATTGGCAGACCGTCTTCCTGAGCATAAAACCTATCTTTCACTTGAAAATAAGAGTTATGTAGGCAGCACTCCAACAACTCCATCACTCCCTCCAGCGGTAGGCTGGTACGTTCATAAAGGGATTCGTCATCAACCAGTCTCTTTCTAATAATATCTAGCGATTCCTTTATTGGGACATTGGTGTATAGACTTTCGACATCAAAACTGACAAGTCTATCCTCGGTTCCTAAAACAAAAGATTTAAGAATATTAACAAAATGGTTTGAATTTTCTACAAATGAAGCGGTCTTGCCTGCAAGAGGTTGAATAATTTTCAAAAGGAATTTAGACAGATTGCTTGTTGGAGAATTTCAATCGAAAGTAAGGTTTATAGAATTTTGAAAAAGTATTCCAGATATATTCCGGACAATACAAGATCTCAACTTACACCACATTATAGCAAGCCTCCTCATCTATACGGACTTCCCAAAATTCACAAAGATGCAATGCCCTTACGCCCAATTACAAGTTCCAGAAATTCTCCAACAAGCAATCTGTCTAAATTCCTTTTGAAAATTATTCAACCTCTTGCAGGCAAGACCGCTTCATTTGTAGAAAATTCAAACCATTTTGTTAATATTCTTAAATCTTTTGTTTTAGGAACCGAGGATAGACTTGTCAGTTTTGATGTCGAAAGTCTATACACCAATGTCCCAATAAAGGAATCGCTAGATATTATTAGAAAGAGACTGGTTGATGACGAATCCCTTTATGAACGTACCAGCCTACCGCTGGAGGGAGTGATGGAGTTGTTGGAGTGCTGCCTACATAACTCTTATTTTCAAGTGAAAGATAGGTTTTATGCTCAGGAAGACGGTCTGCCAATGGGTTCATCGCTTTCGCCAGTGGTGGCCAATATTTACATGGAGTGGTTCGAATCACACGCGGTTGATACCGCAACATATAAACCTAAGCTCTGGCTGAGATATGTTGATGATACTTTTATTGTCTGGACCGGGAATGACCAACAACTTTCAGAATTTCTTCACCACCTAAATAACATAAGACCCACCATTAAATTCACAATGGAGTTGGAGCAAAATTGTCAAATTCCTTTTCTTGATGTACTTGTCACACGAGTAGAAAGCGACATCAGAACAACAGTCTATCGTAAACCCACTCACACAGGACAATATTTAAATCAAGGTTCAAATCATTCTGCTACAACCAAACGAGGCATAATCAAAACTTTGTATAACAGAGCCGCTCAAATTTGTAACAATTCTCATGACTTGGAAATCGAAATAAGAAACATTAAGAAGGATCTGCAGCAGAATGGTTACAGCCTGAAACTTATAACAGATACTATTTCTAAATTTCAACAAACAGGACAGAGATTACATGACCAAAACCAGGCAAATGCATTCCTTACAATCCCATACGTTAAAGGAGTATCAGAGAAAATTCGAAGAGTAGCGAAAAACTTTAATATTAAAACAGCTTTTAAATCTAGTAATACAATTCGAAGCCTTCTTAGTAAAACAAAACCGGAGAACAAACAAAATAAGGAATGCATTTACCAAGTTCCTTGTGAGTGTGGTGAATCATACATAGGCGAAACTAAAAGACCACTATCTGTTAGGCTTAAGGAACATCAGACGAATACCCAAAAAGGTGAAACCACAAAATCAGGAATTGCCGAACATGCATGGTCAAAACAACACCGAATGAAGTGGGCAGAAGCAAAGGTTTTGCACAAGGAGTCACACTGGAAGAAACGAAAATTCCTTGAAGCTGCCTTTATTGGGCAGAATCAGGGTATTTTCAGTAAACCAAGTGTTGAAATCCCAAATATTTGGAAGCCCCTCCTTGGGCGGAGCCAACTTCTTAAACTTCAGGGTTGAGTGATTTCTCACAGTATATAAGTACGTAGCCTTAGGAATTGATTGTAGTTTGCACCTGAAGACGATCAGAGATTGTACTGATCGAAACGTCGTGTATAAATAAAATATAGACAATGGAAGTCCGAAAGACAGAGTTAATTTCAAACTTCCCTATCTACTAAAAAAAATGCAAAGACCAGAACCGGCAGGAGACATCCCGCAAAATAAAAAAAATACTAAAAGTAATAGAAAATCCATTAATTTTATGTCAATATGGCAGAGAAAGTCAGGAGAAGGACACTAAAATGGTAGGAGTTCATCGACCTATGTGGAGAGGGTATTGCTTTGCTTTATCCCCAAATTTGACATTTAATGTTAAATGAATTTTATTTTTGTTGATTATGTTAGTTCCTTTTATTATTTTTTAAATATTTTATAATTTAGAAGAAAGAATTACCTACCTTTTAAGTTTTTGTTTTTTTTTTCAAATTACCACTATAAATAGGTACAGTTGTCAGTAATAAATTCTGGCCCCTTTCACAGACAGAAGAAAAATCTTGATATTTTATGGGGGCAGAATTTATTAGTTTTTAAGAATTTTTTGGTAGGCAATAAAAAATAAATAAAACATGTTAAAAAAAACAAAATAAAAATTAGTTTGTTTTAAGAAAGTCTTTGAATATATCTTATTTGTTTTTTAGTTTTAAAACAAAGTATTTTATATACAAAACCTAAATAACTAGGTAACCACTAAATAACAGTGAAAATAGGGAATTTTTGACCAGCATACAAAAATAACAAGCCTTGTCGTTATTGTGATTTGAAAACCTGTCAAGAATATAGTTATTTCGTTTTATATTTGTAACTAGTTCTACGCTTACCCATAAAACAATATATTATGCATCTTCCTTAACAAAAATCAATTTTAAACTTTTTTGCAAAATTCGCCAGAAGACAAACATTTTGATGTGGATTGACAGCAGTAAATATAAACAAAATAAAGATATCCATTTGTTCACCCTTTGGGTTTTCACTATATTTTGTTATAATAATAATACAACAAAAATAAGTTCTTGTTTTGAATATCATGTTAAAGAACTATCTGCACCGATTAATATAAATAGAGGTATTTGCTGATTCATATTTTGATAAATCTTGTAAAACAATTTGTGAGGTTAGAAATTTTTTAAAATTATTTTTACTCCTAAAAAAACACAAAAATCGCTTAAAAACACTGTCAAAAGCCGAAAAATATGTTTTAAGATAATAGTAAAAGCAAAAGGGTCTCAAAAACTTGAAAAAATTTAGCCAAGTTTAACTTAAGTCTCAAAATTCTTCCACTTAGCTTTACGCCAACAATTTTTCCCTTCAGGGACACTTTGACAGCACCCGCAAGCTACTTATCTTAGTTAAGTTGGCCTTAGAAATTAAGCCGAAGTGAGAAAGTGGCCCATACTGAATCTAAAAGCATTGTGCGATACAAGGATCGACTCACTCCTTTGCGACTTTATCTACCTGGGGCGCGTTCATCGGCGGCTGGAGGCAAACCAAAATTGGCATTAGCCGTTCAGAAAGGGCTCCAGCTTACCAAAAGTGGTTAGCAACCGTTCAACATTGGCTGAAGCCATACCAGTTTTGGAGGAAATCGAAAGCGCCGCTAGAATTGGAATTGTTATTGGTCCGCGGGCGAGGCCAACGAAAAAAAAATCAGTTGCGAGTTATTTCTAACCTAACAAATTGAAGAAAATTCAGAAAATCATTTGAAAATGAAAAGTTTCTCCAATTTTTCATGCATACAATGAATTGACGCCACACTTGTGGATTGTGAGGAGAATGCGTTTATTTTGCAGACAGAAGGTAGGGAGTAGGTATCTGTTTAGAAAAAGCTATCAAATGGCCGTGGCTTAAAGTTCCGACAGTCCCTTTCCTTTTTATAAAGACTGTTCGTGCCTAGCAAAAATACTAAAGATACGACAGTCGGCTTTGCGCGTTCAAAGCTGGTTCGGCAATGTCAATTCCATTTTTGACATTTTAATTGGAAGAGGTAAAACCGTTTTTGGTTTGGCTCCAGCCTCCGCTGAACACGCCCCAGGATGTGTATTCTTGAACAGGGAGCGGCATAGATCTATGGCGAATGATCACATGGGCAAAAACGTTGTATTGTTGAGAGATGATCCGAACTTACGGATCTCATGAAAATTATACGTTCCCGATCGCATGGTCCGAAGCCGGGAAACAGCGTCAAAGATAATTAAGAATTACTTGCGTTCGACCATGGGAAAAGAAAGAGACTCCAATGTATGACACAGTTATGGCGATTGATTTTGATGATGTTATTAAGGAATTTGCTAAATTTTGTTGTTGTTTGTGTCATGTTTGTTAACTTTTTAGTTTTAAGTATTTTTGTACCTATTTAGTTATTCGAGGTACGTATGTGTATATATTAGCCACTTATTATTTAAAAAGTTTTTTCTGATCCGTAATTCCTGTCAAGAGATTCAATGGGTTTTGCTCCTACCAAAAATATTTTCTCCACCGTCGCATCATTTTCTAATCTTGCACCAGGGCGTCATCAAACCTTATGGCGGGGCTGCACTTTTGTGAAGGCATTTGAAAAACCTTCAAAATAAGATATCACTTGTACTTTCCCTATTTAAATTCTGGTCGTGAAACTAACCCATTGAAAGGAATGTGCACTGCAAAAATTCCAATATTGCTAAATATAGTGTCTCCCTTGTAAACAAAGTCAACGTTTCTTGGGACTTTTTAAAATTTTCAGTTTTCGAGAAAGTTCGGGTATATCCTTTTAAATGGGACAGCCTGTATATACTTTGCCGTGCTAGAATTGGTAAATGTTAAGTTTTTGGGGTGTTTCTATATCATCTTGACAAACTACTAGTACTATCTGTGTATATCCCCAGCCAAAGACAGCTGTAATAATAAATTGACAACCCTTCCTCGTACAGTATATTCCACCCGAAGTTTATCCACATTGATTGACGTCAACTGTCAACGAGAATTTTCAGTCTGACGTTTATTTTTTTGTTTCTCCCTATATTTTTGGCCACACTGATCCAACACCTGCTTAACTAAAAAGACAGTTAACTCTTTTTCGATTTAGTATCCTTTAGCCTACTATAGCGGTCATATTGACACCCAACTGACAGAAAATCCATGTTTTACCTGTCAATTTGGTTATAAAAATGGCGGCACTCTTTGGCTAAAGGGCACTGAAGAGATAAGAGTTAACTGGCTTTTTAGTTGAGAACGGTGTTGACTGATCACATTATGGACAGGGCCTCATTCAGAAAATTTTCGATTTCGTTTAGTTTAAATTTTATCATGAGTTGATTGTAATAGAAAGTTTTTGAACCATTTTTTTGCCATTTTGTTATTTTTATCGTAAGACAATTGATCACAGTGTACTAGATATGGTCAAATCCGCAAGTGTTGATCCAATACATAAACACATCATAGAAAGGACTGGTCACAGGCATGGTAGACTCACCCACCCATTGGTCATTTTTAGGGGCACAATAGACACATAGCCACAAGAGTAGCAAGATCGATAGAATTCTGTTTCGTCACAATTCCCTCTGATATTAGTAAGTAATTTCTTATTTTAAATCTAAAAGGTGCAAATTCGCAGCAGCCTTAAGGCTGCTAGGAATATGCAGTTTTTAGATAGTTGTTATGAATTTAGAGCTCAACCCCCTCAACCACCCCCCAAATTATTTTTTTCTCAAAATTAGAAAACATTAAGTTTATTATTACAAGCTTTTATTTAACTTCACCTCTATTATGTAAATATTTTTCTATGTTCGGATAAAAATCTTGCAACTTAATTTTGACCAACTTGTAGTCCGATTAAATTCAAACTTGGTATGCGATTATAGTTAATATGGTATTGTTAGGCATTCCCTGGAGGGAAGAAAACGCCTAAGTTTGTTCGATTCCACCCAAAATTGGTATACGTAGGTTTTTGGGGATAAGGAATACGAATTTTTGATCAGATTTTAAAAAATCAATATGTTAGATTCAAGATGGACGATTTTTAGTCATGTTTTGCTAACCAATTTTCGAGCCAATTTTAACTGACCTATACCCATCCGATTGTCTTCAAATTCGAACAAACTAAATCTTTTTCCCCCTCCACTTCCCTCGTTAGGGGAAGGCGGGTACCTGATAATATCATATTATTGTATTGAGGCCGGAACTATAAACGCATACCAAATTTGAAGAAAATCGGATGTGTATAAGTCAGTTAAAATTTGTTAGCAAAACATGACCAAAAATCGTTTATCTTGAATCCGCCATGTTGAATTTTCAAAATCTGATCAAAAATTCTTATTCCTTATCAATTTTGGTTGAAATCGGACAAACTTAGGTGTTTTCCCCCCTCCACTCTTCTTGTAGGGGGGGAGGGGGTGCCTAAATTACCAAGTTATTGTATTGTTACCGGAGTTTTAAACGCATACCAAATTTGAAGACAGTCGGATGTGTATAATTCAGTTAAAATTAGTTAGCAAAAATGACTAAAAATCGTCCATTTTAAATCCGCCATTTTTGAATTTTCAAAATCTGATCAAAAAATTCGTATTCCTTATCCCCAAAAATCTTCGTATATCAATTTTGTTTGACATCGGACAAACTTAGGTGTTTTCCCTCCTCCACGCCCCTTATTGTATTGTTGTTGTATTACATTATTGTATTGTTACCGGAACTTTAACCGCATACCAAATTTGAGGTGTTTGATGTGTATAATTCAGTTAAAAATTAGTTATCAAAACACGACTAAAAATCGTTCCTCTTGAATCCGCCATATTGAATTTTCAAAATCTGACATCGGACAAACTTACGTGTTTTTCCCCCTCCACTCCCCTCGTAGGGGGGAGGGTGGTGCCTAATAATACTATATAATTTTATTCTTACCGGGACTATAAAAGCATAAATTTAAAGACAATCGGATTTGTATAGGTCAGTTAAAATTGGTTAGCAAAACATGACCAAAAATCGTCCATCTTGAAAATACCATATTGAATTTTTAAAATCTAATCAAAACTTCGTATTCCTTATCCCCAAAAACCCCCGTATACCAATTTTGGTTGAAATCGGACAAACAGGGGGTGCCTAATACCATATTATTGTATTGTCACCGGAACTATAATCGCATACCAAATTTGAATTCAATCGGACATCTAGAGGTTAGTCAAAATTGAGTTGCAAGATTTGACCCAAACATATAAACATACATACATAGAGGTGAAGTTAAATAAAAGCTTGTAATAAAAAATATGCAAAATTTAAAGCCGGTCCTGCATTTTTAAACGTCTAAATTGAATTTGAATTAATTATTTTTTGAGGGACTTCGCTCACCAGTCTGGGTCTCTCTCAGACATATTGGGTTTGCATCGCGTTTTCTTTGTTATGTTCGGTGTACAAATAAAAACGAATATCATGGCCGCCTTAACAGGCATATTACATAATCAAATATTTTTCATCCATAAAGTATCTCTGGCATCTTGCTGTTTCACTCTGGTGCATTTTATTGATATGAAAGCGTAATATAAGGGGTTATTCGGAATGATTTAAAGTTAGCAGTGTAGTTATAATGCCGATTACCAAAACCTAGGGCGTTTGATTATGGCAACTTAAAAATCTAGTTTTTGTTCTATGGAAAATGAGGTTATGTTTTGCCTAAATAAAAATGGAATGGACTGTACCAAGCTATGCTTTTGGGGGCACCCAGTAGGGGTGTAAATAAGGGGGGGGGGTGTTATTGTTATTAAAAAGCACTTAAAAAGGAAAACAAAAGTGTCATTTATACCTTTGCTCCTGTATCTGTACAGTATGGTGCTGCTGTTGACCGAGCGTGCAACGCTTAGTGGTACTTTTCGACGGCGAAGATTGACTCCTTTTCGAGGGCGAGGAATGGCTGAGGGTCTCTGGCGATACGATGACGGCACTGTGCGTGGCCGGCGAAGGTAGAAGGTCGTGCACTCCCAGGACCGCTGCCGAGCTTCTGCTGCCTCCGCTCACGTTTTGAGGAGGTATTGTAGGCCAACTAAAAGCAAAAAGTAGTAAACAAGCTTTAAGTAAAAGAGGTGTAATTTGTACACTCTATCGGCATCATAAAAGTGGTACAGGGTGATTCATTATATTTGGACACCCCGGTTATAGCCGTTAATATTAGATATAGAAAAAATGATTTAATGTACGATTTTAATAATTTTGTCCAAATTTTTTGAAAACTTTGACAAAAGCTGTCAAATTTCATTCTATATGTCAAATTTTGACATTAACTTTCTTATTTTAAATTGAAACCCTGTATTTTTTTATTTTGACAAGTTTCATTTTCCTTTCGTATTTCAAAAATGTATCAATTTTGTAGGTGCGGTAAACAGTTTTCGAGATATTGCATTGTGGATTTTTGCACTCCCGTTAGTGCCATTGATATTAAAGACAGAAAAAAAATTTAAAAACAAAAAATGTCGAATTTTTTATGGACTTTATATATATTTTGCCAGAAAATGTTAAATGTAATTTTTATGTCAAATGTATAAATAACTAAACTAAATTAGGACTACTCTATTTTTAAATACGAACGACAACAACAACGACCACAAGAAATTTCCTAATCTAAAAAATGCTCGAACACATCACCATGGCATTTACTTCAATACAAAGTTCATAACGCCTTCTTAGGCCAAAAATCGTGTTGATTATTTTATGTCTTAGGTTTCTATTAATATTATTTTTCTTCATTGTTTCCTCGATTTTCAATTTATTCTAAGGTGTTCGGGCGATTTGAGTAAATAGTCTCCTTTAAATGGTCCCACAACCAAATATCCGGAGGTGTTAAATCTGGGGAGTTTGGTGGCTATGGTATGGTCCTATTTGAACCAAGCCATATGGGATCATTTTAATTTAAAAAATTTGTTACTACTGAAGGTTATTGATGGAATATCACCTTCCAAAATACTAAATATCTTATTCCGTTAAAATTTCCTGGGTAAAATATTCCATCAATAACCTCCCATTGGATAACCAAGATCACCCAATAATAAGGCAGCAGGACGGGGCATCAATTCACAATACTCGAGCAATAACAAATTTTCTAAATCAAAATTATTGCATATGGCTTGGTTCAAATGGAACCATATCATGGCCACCAAACTCGCCAGATTTAACACAGCCGGATATTTGGATGTGGGACGATTTAAAGGAGACTATTTACTCAAATCGCCCGAACACCTTAGAAGAAATAAAAAATCGAGGAAATAATGAAGCAATTAATATTGATAGAAACCTGAGACATAAAATAATCAACACGATTTCTGGCCTAAGAAGGCGTTACGAACTTTGTATTGAAGTAAATGGTGATGTGTTTGTTAGAATAGTAAATTTTTTGTTGTTGTTGTCGTTCGTATTCAAAAATAAAGTAGTCCTAATTTACTATAGTTATTATAAATATAAAATATATATATAAAGTCCATAAAAAACTGAAAAACTTTTGCCTTTAAACTTTTTTTCTATCTTTAATAGAGACATAAAGCTATTTGTAACTCATCGCGGTATACGTATCCGCATCTAGCGAGAACCAGGCACATTGATTGGTCAGAAACTTGTAGCATGTTCGAAAAGAGCAGATATATGCAAATTTAAGGTGTTTCTGAACGCAATAGGTGCTGAGATACGATACGTGTGCCGTAACGATACGTGATACCTAACGCATCTCAACACCTATCGTGCTCAAGAACACCTTAGATTAGCATATATCTGCTCTTTTCGAACGCGGTACAAGTTTCTGACCAATTACTTTGCTTGGTTCTCGCTAGATGCGGATACGTATACCGCAATGAGTTACAAATAGCTTTATGTCGCTAATATTAAGAGCATTAACGGGAGTGCAAAAATCCACTAAAAACATGCAATATCTCGAAAACTGAAATAAGAAAGGGAAACAAAACTTAACAAAAGAAAAAAATACAGGGTGTTCAATTTAACATAGGAAAGTTGATGTCAAAATTGGACATATGGAATTACATTTGACAGCATTTGTCAAAGTTTTCAAAAAATTTGGACAAAATTATTAAAATCTTACCTTAAAACATTTTTTCTATCATTAATATTTTTTAATTTTTTTAATTTTAATTTTAATTAGTACATAGTCCTAAAATTAAATTTTCCCTAATTAAGAATAAATTACAATTAACTACATCCTAATGAGCGATCTAATGAATATTAATCATTTAATATGTAAATAATAAACCGGCCAAATTAGTAGTTTAGCGTCACATAGAAAAGGAGAGAGCCCAGTTAAATTTATTAAGTTTATAGTTATTTTGTAAAAAAATAAAGAAACAAAACGTTAAAAAGAAAAAACAGATTGGGCAACACATTTAAAATCGTTTAAAATTACATATAATTTTACACACAATATCACATACTATCATGCTGAAGTAAAGTTTTCTTTAATTTACGTTTAAAAGTATTAAGCTTACAATCTATATTAAAATCCTGCGGAATATATTTTTTAAATAGCGACATTAAACGATTACTCACACAATAACATAGCTAACAGAGAAGAACAATCAACATTATTAATTAATATTTTGTGCATAAATGCCAAAGATAAAAGTACTCGCCTTGATTCTAAGCTTTCCATGCCTAAAATTTTTAACCTGTCTTGGTATAAAAGATTGTTTTTTTGGAACATGTAATTTATACATAAAGGTATAATAAACGTCTTTGAATTTATACAATAAAAATCTTACAAATTTTTGTTGAATTTTTTTAATTTTTT
Organism: Oxystoma pomonae; assembly: GCA_963921995.1. Classification (NCBI taxonomy): domain Eukaryota; kingdom Metazoa; phylum Arthropoda; class Insecta; order Coleoptera; family Brentidae; genus Oxystoma; species Oxystoma pomonae. Next base: position 35,115,753 of record OY998167.1, on the reverse strand, counting down.
GTTTATATTCGCTATAAAAAGGTGACCATATAACACAACAATACTCCAAGACACTTTTTACTAGCGAGTAATAAAGGCATTTGATAATCGCGATAACCGGGGTGTCCAAATATAATGAATCACCCTGTACGTGATTTTTGCGTTAAATTCCTGAATTATTTTAAAGAATTACATAACCATTATTGTGCGGTGATTATGTGAGTCACACGGTTTTTGAGATATTTGTAAATGTCCCTTAATACCCTACTTTAAAGGACTGTAAATCATGACCTATTAAAATTTTACCAGTGGTCAATCTTTTGATATGTTTTTAAGTGCAGTCTATCATACAATAGGCTTTTTTTAAACAAAATAAACAAACACATACTCAGCCCATTTCTCTGCATTAAATACAGACGACGGTTAAACAACTATTCCTCTGGCCGATACTTCGACAGGCATTTAAATTACCTACATCACAGCATAAATCTCTGCACGAACAGAACCCCTAACACCTATTTAATGTTTTAGTGTATCTTTTTTATGGCTTATACGTTATAATAATTATTTTATATTCTACAAATACAAAGTTCATAACGCCTTCTTAGGCCAAAAATCGTGTTTATTATTTTATGTCTTAGGTTTCTATTAATATTATTTTTCTTCATTATTTCCTCGATTTTCAATTTATTCTAAGGTGTTCGGGCGATTTGAGTAAATAGTCTCCTTTAAATGGTCCCACAACCAAATATCCGGAGGTGTTAAATCTGGCGAGTTTGGTGGCTATGGTATGGTCCTATTTGAACCAAGCCATATGGGATCATTTTAATTTAAAAAATTTGTTACTGCTGAAGGTTATTGATGGAATATCACCTTCCAAAATACTAAATATCTTATTCCGTTAAAATTTCCTGGGTAAAATATTCCATCAATAACCTCCCATTGGATAACCAAGATCACCCAATAATAAGGCAGCAGGACGGGGCATCAATTCACAATACTCGAGCAATAACAAATTTTCTAAATCAAAATTATTGCATATGGCTTGGTTCAAATGGAACCATATCATGGCCACCAAACTCGCCAGATTTAACACCGCCGGATATTTGGATGTGGGACGATTTAAAGGAGACTATTTACTCAAATCGCCCGAACATCTTAGAAGAAATTAAAAATCGAGGAAATAATGAAGCAATTAATATTGATAGAAACCTGAGACATAAAATAATCAACACGATTTCTGGCTATGTTGGGAATTTGGAACCTTTGGTTGCACTAAAACAAAATTATGATTGTTTTCCACAAACCAAAACTACACTTTTTTGCACTCGACGCGCGTTTCGCTAACAACGTTAGCATCATCAGGAGACGATAAACAATGAACTAAATTAATCTACGCTCTATCTTATATACAATCCTTTAGTGGGCGGAGATAAGACTAATAAATTGTGATTGATCACGATTCTTAATCCTACCTCCCCTCAACCAAAGAATAAAGTGTACTAAACGGGATAGGTCCTCTATCTTTATTTAAACTATTTCTGGATTTAATGATTTCCATACTTTCATATGCATTCAAAAGTCTTTTGTTTGGTACACTTTTTAGAAGTTTTAGGTTATCTAATGTGAATCTATGATTGTTTTCAAAAGCATGCTCGGCCACACTTGACTTTTCTGTTCTTCCGTATTTTAAGTGTGCTAAGTGTTCTTTAAAACGTGTTTGAATAGAGCGTCTCGTTTGGCCAACATATTTTTTATCACAATCCATGCAACTAATTTCGTAAATTCCACTTTTTTCTAGAACTGTAGTTTTATCCTTGGGATTTCCTAGTAAGCTTCTTATTGTGTTACCGGATTGATATACTATAATCCTAATTATACGAAAGGATTACAGAAAGTATTTAATAACACCGGTCTTAAATTAGTATATCAATCCGGTAACACAATAAGAAGCTTACTAGGAAATCCCAAGGATAAAACTACAGTTCTAGAAAAAAGTGGAATTTACGAAATTAGTTGCATGGATTGTGATAAAAAATATGTTGGCCAAACGAGACGCTCTATTCAAACACGTTTTAAAGAACACTTAGCACACTTAAAATACGGAAGAACAGAAAAGTCTTAAGGATTAAGAATCGTGATCAATCACAATTTATTAGTCTTATCTCCGCCCACTAAAGGATTGTATATAAGATAGAGCGTAGATTAATTTAGTTCATTGTTTATCGTCTCCTGATGATGCTAACGTTGTTAGCGAAACGCGCGTCGAGTGCAAAAAAGTGTAGTTTTGGTTTGTGGAAAACAATCATAATTTTGTTTTTTTTTTGTGTTACGATTTCTGGCCTAAGAAGGCGTTACGAACTTTGTATTGAAGTAAATGGTGATGTGTTTGTTAGAATAGTAAATTTTTTGTTGTTGTTGTCGTTCGTATTCAAAAATAAAGTAGTCCTAATTTACTATAGTTATTATAAATATAAAATATATATATAAAGTCCATAAAAAACTGAAAAACTTTTGCCTTTAAACTTTTTTTCTATCTTTAATAGAGACATAAAGCTATTTGTAACTCATCGCGGTATACGTATCCGCATCTAGCGAGAACCAAGCACATTGATTGGTCAGAAACTTGTAGCATGTTCGAAAAGAAAAAAGAAAAAGAGCAGATATATGCAAATTTAAGGTGTTTCTGAACGCAATAGGTGCTGAGATACGATACGTGTGCCGTAACGATACGTGATACCTAACGCATCTCAACACCTATCGTGCTCAAGAACACCTTAGATTAGCATATATCTGCTCTTTTCGAACGCGGTACAAGTTTCTGACCAATTACTTTGCTTGGTTCTCGCTAGATGCGGATACGTATACCGCAATGAGTTACAAATAGCTTTATGTCGCTAATATTAAGAGCATTAACGGGAGTGCAAAAATCCACTAAAAACATGCAATATCTCGAAAACTGAAATAAGAAAGGGAAACAAAACTTAACAAAAGAAAAAAATACAGGGTGTTCAATTTAACATAGTTGATGTCAAAATTGGACATATGGAATTACATTTGACAGCATTTGTCAAAGTTTTCAAAAAAATGTGGACAAAATTATTAAAATCTTACCTTAAAACATTTTTTCTATCATTAATATTTTTTAATTTTAATTTTAATTTAATATTAATGTACAATTACAGATGATGTTCTTTTATCCAAGTAGTACATAGTCCTAAAATTAAATTGTCCCTAATTAAGAATAAATTACAATTAACTACATCCTAATGAGCGATCTAATGAATATTAATCATTTAATATGTAATTAATAAACCGTCCAAATTAGTAGTTTAGCGTCACATAGAAAAGGAGAGAGCCCAGTTAAATTTAATAAGTTTATAGTTATTTTGTAAAAAAATAAAGAAACAAAACGTTAAAAAGGAAAAACAGATTGGGCAACACATTTAAAATCGTTTAAAATTACATATAATTTTACACACAATATCACATACTATCATGCTGAAGTAAAGTTTTCTTTAATTTACGTTTAAAAGTATTAGGCTTATAATCTATATTAAAATCCTGCGGAATATATTTTTTAAATAGCGACATTAAACGATTACTCACACAATAACATAGCTAACAGAGAAGAACAATCAACATTATTAATTAATATTTTGTGCATAAATGCCAAAGATAAAAGTACTCGCCTTGATTCTAAGCTTTCCATGCCTAAAATTTTTAACCTGTCTTGGTATAAAAGATTGTTTTTTTGGAACATGTAATTTATACATAAAGGTATAATAAACGTCTTTGAATTTATACCATAAAAATCTTACAAATTTTTGTTGAATTTTTTTAATTTTTTGTTTATATTCGCTATAAAAAGGTGACCATACACCACAACAATACTCCAAGACACTTTTTACTAGCGAGTAATAAAGGCATTTGATAACCGCGATAACCGGGGTGTCCAAATATAATGAATCACCCTGTACGTGATTTTTGCGTTAAATTCCTGAATTATTTTAAAGAATTACATAACCATTATTGTGCGGTGATTATGTGAGTCACACGGTTTTTGAGATATTTGTAAATGTCCCTTAATACCCTACTTTAAAGAACTGTAAATCATGACCTATTAAAATTTTACCAGTGGTCAATCTTTTGATATGTTTTTAAGTACAGTCTATCCTACAATAGGCTTTTTTTAAACAAAATAAACAAACAAACAAAAAGTATGTAGTGTCTCTCGCACGGTTCGGATGTTGTTAAAGAGAGCATATTTAAAACCTTTGAAAGTAAACAAACTACAAACAAATTAAATCGTGTAAAGTGCAAATTAGATTTGTAACACTATAGGCCGGTTCCTCTCGTAAAAAGTTACAAAAAAAAAACTACGTTTTAGGTGAAAAATGATAATTTTTGTAAACGAAAACGGCAAGCAAATACTGCAATATCATCTTGAAGGTCGTACCGAGGAACTTTTTTGATGCTTATCAGTAGGAAGTCGCACAAAAATACGGAATAAAGGAGTCCATATACGAGAATGACTGGTCAAGACGATACCAACAGAATTTTGAATGAATTGAAAAACAACAAAAAGGAACTCCAAAAAAGTATAGAACAAAGTGAAAGTAGGATTTTGATTTGTCTAAACGAAAAAATTAAAAAGTTGGAGGATGAAAACTTACGCCTCAAGAAATCCTTGGAAAGTCTAGAAATAAACTCCAAGAAGAAAAATATTTTGGTATTTGGGTTGGAAAAAGCTGCAATAAATGACATACCCCAACTATGTCAAAAGTTAAGTAATAGATTAAAAATAAATTTTACAGAAAAAGATCTAAGTGATGCATACTGCATGGGAGGCACAGATAAATGTCCTATCAAACTTGAGCTGACCACACACTTTAAAAAACAAGAAATCTTGAGAAATGGCAAGAATTTGACGAACACCAACATATATGTGTCACCAGATTTAACCAAAAATCAACAGGAAGATCTAAAAATTTTAAAGCGACACCTAAAAATTGTAAGGCAGGAGGAACCAGACAAAAACAGCTATATCAGAGGAAGCAAACTATATATAGAATACAAAGGTTACACGTCAAAAGAACTTGAAGAAGGGACCTACTTCATAAAACCAAAAAGGTTAATAAGTAGTGCTCCACCATCACCATTATCTGATTTAAATCAACAACAAGGAAATGATGTATTTTTGGAAAATGAAAGTCACACAAATAAAGAAAACAGCACAAGCTTAAATGATCAACAAAACAACGAAAAAGCAGACAATAAGGCAGTGGAAAAAGCCCCTTACGTGGAGAACAAACAAACTCCAAAAAAACATAAGGCTGGAAAAGACCAACCTACCAAACCACGAAACCTGTCAAATGCGTCTACCTCGTCCGAAAAAATAAAAACTAGATCTGGAAGCAATAATAAAAGTGCAAAATGAATTTAAAGATTAACGTTAGTTTAGTGAATTTTGTTTACGTTTTGTTATAAATATATGTACATACTTAAAAACGAAAAATAAAAACAAAAAAATGGATACCTACGTTAGAGATTATAAAGTAGATAAAGTGGACACAAAAAGTTTAGATACTGACAGTTTTAATCAAAAGTATGCAGGGAAAATAGAAAATGACTTAAAAATAATTCACTGCAACATCAGCAGCTTAGGTAAGAACTTTGATAGTTTCTGTATGTTCTTATCAACTTTAAACACTATTTTTGATGTAATAGTGCTAACAGAAACACATATACAAGACAAGAGTATTGATAAAACACCATTTTTGTTAAGAAACTACGATTTGTTATATAACAACGCTGAACTTAACAAAAATTATGGTGTTATAGTGTATATAAAAACAAATTTAAATTACAAATACTCTGTAGTACCGCTTGGAAATATCAAGTTGCTTGAAGTGACACTTAGTCATAAAAATACAAAAGTCTGTTTAAGTGCAATTTACAAATCACCGTCGATAGTTATAAACAACTTTAACCAAGACTTACATCAGTATCTCGTAAATAAAAAAAAAGAGTGTTTTCACATTATAGTGGGTGACATTAATATTGATTTATTTGGGACTTTGGTTGATATTGAAGAATACCAAAATATATTAGCGTCACTAAATTTCATACCTTACATAAACAAAATAACTAGACCAAAAAGCAAAACATGTATAGATCATTTTTTTATCAAGAGCTCCGCTGATCATTCCAATATAACTTCGTTCGTTCTTGAAAATAACGTAACCTCAGACCACTATCCAATAGCGGTTTTTATACCAGTTGTAAATAAAACTAAAGAAACTAATAAAGTAAAAAAAACACATATTAACTACAAAAGTCTAAAAAATGACCTAAAAAAAGAAATGTGGTTAGATGTATATAACGAAAAAGAAAAAAACGGGGCTGTAAAACTATTTGTAACAAAAATAGCAAACTATATTAAAATAAATACAAAAATAATCGAGCAAAATACAAAATTTGTCCTTAAAAAAGATTGGATGACAGCAGGGCTTTTGAACTGCATACATGAAAAACATTGTTTGTATAATCAAACAATCCAAAACCCAACAAATTACATAATAAAACAGCGTTACGCAAATTATAAAAATAGATTAAGACTTTTAATTAGAGATGCGAAAAGGAATTATACAAAAAAACAAATAGAAAAAAATAAAGCGTCTTCCTCATTGCTGTGGAGTGTGGTAAAGTCATTGTGCGGTAAATCAAAAAGTAAAACTAAAATTGAATCTATAAAAACTGAAACCGGAGAAATCTTAACTGAAAAAAAAGAAATTGCAAATGAGTTTAACAAACATTATAGCACACTGGGACAAAAATACGCAGAAAAAATTCCTCTTTGCAACGACCAAAATATACAAATAGAGAGACTGGAAAGCAGTATGTTTTTGTATTTAACCAATCAGGAAGAAATGTTAAATGCAATAAAATCTTTAAAGGAAAAAAAAGCTTCTGGTTGGGACGAAATTAGTACAGACACAATAAAACAAATAAAAGAGGAAATTATAATACCTCTAACTTTTTTAATTAACTTATGTTTTCAAAATGGCAGCTTTCCAGACTGTCTAAAAATAGGAAAAATTAAGCCCATTCTAAAGTCTGGTAGCAGAGACAGCGTGATCAACTATAGGCCAGTGTCTCTGTTGTCTGTATTTGCAAAAATATTTGAAAAAATATTAAAAAATAGGATTGTTAGTTTCCTGTCTAGATTTAATGTGATATCGGAGTGGCAGTACGGGTTCAGAGAGGGAAAGTCGACACAAGACGCAATCTGTAAATTAACGGAACAAATAACTGGCGCTTTTGAAACAAATATGCGTAGCCTATGTATTTTTGTCGACCTCTCGAAAGCATTCGACACCATTTCGCATGAGATCTTACTGGAAAAGCTGGAGAGGTATGGCCTGCGCGGAAATGTTTTAAATCTTCTTAAAAGCTACTTGACCAACAGAAACCAATATGTAGAGATTGACGGTGTCAGAAGTGATTACGAAAAAATAAACTATGGTGTACCGCAGGGGACAATTCTGGGTCCCTTGCTTTTTACTTTATATGTAAACGACTTGCTTAAATTAAAAACCATCGGAAAAATAATAAGCTTTGCTGATGACACCGCGATTTTCTACAAGTCAAAATCTTGGGAAAACCTTAAACTATTAGCGGAAAATGATTTTAAAACAATAAGATCTTGGTTGCAAAAAAACAAACTAACTTTAAACTACGAAAAAACAAAATATTTGCCTTTTGCAATTTATAAAAATGCTTTACCCGAATTTAATTTACTAACAATAGAAAATAAAGAACAAATACCAGAATCAAAATCTATACAATATCTAGGAGTAGTAATTGATAGACACTTAAAATGGGATCTGCAAATAAAAAATGTGGTGAAAAAAATCCGGGGATTACTACCTAAATTTAGATATCTCAAGGAATTTCTGGAGGTAGATCAACTTAAATCGCTTTATCTGTCTCTTGTACAATCTCATCTCTTATATGGGATTCTGGGATGGGGAGCGGTAGCAGACTGCCACTTAACAACTCTTGAGAGTACGCAAAAATGGTTTCTTAAATTAATTTATGGCAAAAGAAGAACATATCCTTCGGACCAGCTTTTCCAGGAAACACAGATTCTTGATATTAGACAACTGTACTGCTTGGAGCTGCTTAAAAACATACACAAAAAGAAAATAAAACTTACAGAAAAAGTGTTAACATACAAAACCAGAAATAAATCAAATGTTGAATATGTTCAGGCTTCTAAAACAATAACGCAACGTTCAATCAAATACTTTGCCCCAAGAATATTAAATAACTTGCCTACTGACTTCAAAAATATACTAAAATTTAGTGTTTTCAAAAAATTAGTCACAAATTGGATAAGAGAAAGTAGAGAGATGTGTAACAATCTAATTAACTTAAATTATATTAGGTAATCAGAAGTAAGATGAAGGTTCTCTAAGATTAATTTTATATGTAAAATCTACCTACTCTAAAATTTTATCATCAATTCGAACTGCTGTGAAAAAAAAACTATTTATCTAAATAATATGGTAAGTCAACAAGCATGTTTATGCTTTTAAGACATTTTTGTGCGTTTATTTTTGCATTTTATTTATACTAGGATTGTAAAATGTTTCTTTACTAAAATAAACGTATTATTTATTTATTTATTTATTAAACACATACTCAGCCCATTTCTCTCCATTAAATACAGACGACGGTTAAACAACTACTCCTCTGGCCGATACTTCGACAGGCATTTAAATTACCTATATCACAGCATAAATCTCTGCACGAACAGAACCCCTAACACCTATTTAATGTTTTAGTGTATCTTTTTTATGGCTTATACGTTATAATAATTATTTTGTATTCTACAGGTTGGCCAAAAAAAGTGACTTTAAAAGTATTTGTCCAATTTAAAAAAAAATTGGCAAGTTCCCACATAGCAAAAAAATATTGCACGTATATCCAGCGTATATACGAAAACGAACCCTGGATATCACCCAGATATTCACCCGACGTGAATTTAGATCCAGAGGTACCCATTAGGTAACATCAACTGAATATAGGTTATAAGTATATTATGAACATGTATTAATTACTCCACAACATTATGGTATATATTTATATAGTATATCCTTTCGACATCCATCACGATATACAAAATGTATATTTGTCAAAATTTTAGTTTATATATAAAAATGCTATATCCATAAAAGTATATTCTTTTCGTATCCATAATGTTTTATTTGAAAATATTAACTTATATTCGTTTAAAAAATATAAGGCTTGTATAAAAAAAACATATTTTTAGGATGTACGATAGCGCATATACACTGAATATACAGTAAATATCCGTTCATGTTTCCTTTTTTTGAAACGAATCATGTTTTTTTTTTCTAATATATATAAAGTATACATGTTAACATACAAATCGTGTGATATACAATATCCACAGACCTAGGTCTGTGACAATATCCAAGGCTTGCTATGTGGGTTATGTAGACGTTTTAAAAAATTTTTTTTGACCTCCTGCAATTTTTTTAATTGAGACGCACTGGTGAAAAACTTAACTTTGTGTGTTACTTTAATTTTTATTTGCGAACACGAGATTCACTTTATTGTTATTTTTTAACTTTGTGTGGCGCACAAAAAAAATAGGGGGGTCAAAAATAAAATTTTACACTCTTTCTTTGGGCTACCCAATGAGAGTTTTCGACAGCCCAAATTTATTTTCCTTTGAAAATCATAAATTGGAGAGAAAAAAATGTAGCGTCGAGAGAAAATGGGAGAGAGAAAAATGAGAAATAATTCGCAATATCCCATAAATCAGTGGAAGAGATTTTATGCTTACGTAGGAAACATTTGAAAACGTAGTTTTTTTTAAACGTGCGGTTTATTGATTAAAAACACGGTAAAAAAACATCAGAAACGCAATAAATCGTGGAAAATGGACTAAATGGTGCGTGAACTCCTCCCTGCTCTCGTATCACTACGGGTTAAAAGTAAAATTTGGATGGCAATAAATCTGAGAGGCCCGAACAGATGTATCCATTTTGTTTTTCAACATTTCAGAGTTTTTGTAAGGGGTAAGCGCTATGTTGTAAGACGCAAGGAAAACAAACTATAGCAAACGCATGCTGCAGTTGATATACAGGGTGTTCTAAATTCGATGCTCACCATGGGGATCTCCTAAATGGTAGGAGATACGAAAAGATTTAAATTAGGGCAAAGTTGCGCAATTTGACGCTTTGCTCAAAACCAAAAAAAAAGTTTACAAATTCCGTGTAGTTCTGCGAAAAAAACCAAAATCTTTATTTTTAGTTTTTATTTTTCTGCGCCCTTATTCTTAAAGCTGTCAAAAAACGCTTAAAACTTTCTACAGGCACTTTTTTAAGATCTACCTAATGAGAGGTCCGTTTTCAAGGTTTGACATTTCAGTGTGACAAGAGCACTGACAAGTTCATTTTTTCTTATGGACACATACTTTTTTCTGCTGCCTTTTGGTTAATAAAGGATGACAGATATTTTACACCCTCATTTTGATAAGTACCTGCCCACATAGCACATTGCAAAATAACGTTATTTAGATAGAGAAAATCACGCTTAATAGGTGACGTTCTAACGTTTTTTTTTCAAAATACATGTTTTCACGTGAAAAACACGTTATTTGAGAGAAAAAACCGTTAGAACGTCACCTATTAAGCGTGATTTTCTCTATCTAAATGACGTTATTTTGCAATGTGCTAAGTGGGTGACCTTTTGAGTTGATGATGGTCAATAAACCCAAAACGTCAGGTTACTTGTCAAAATAAGCTTGCAAAACGTTATCTCCTAAAAGTAAAATCTAGGTAAACTTGATGTCACGTAAATAACGTACTCTTTATGTAACTACTATCATTGATTAAAGGAAAAATCCTTTACTCTAATGCTACTATATAAATTCATAAGATAAATGTTATATAAATATACGTATTGGAATGTAAAATTTATGTAAAATTAAAGTCATATTGTGTATATAATATTAATGTATTTCTAATGTCACAAGAAGGTAAAAAGTAACTTCCATGTTCTGCATAATGCCATGCACAAAGTTCCCTTCATATTACGTAAATATAATGTAATTTAAGAAACATAAGTTATTTTATGTAAATAGGTATTACGTAAATTTTATGTACACTTTTTTTATGTAAATTTTTTGACTTTAGATTTACGTTAATACTATGTTAATATAACAGATGTGTTTGCTGGGATCCCCACAAATTTACCATTTGTGACATTTTAGCCACCCTCCCATTTTGTTACAACAAAGGTCAACTTTTTTAGGATTTGTTTACACCCAACCCCGAGTAAACAGCACAACAACTACCTAAAACACTTTTGAGCGAACCAGCATGCACGTGATGCATGGCTACCAGTGGCGCACCCAGGAATTGACTTGGGGGAGGTTTAAGGATAAATAATAAAAAAAACTAATTTGAAGTAAAAATATGACCATAATTAACACAAGAAAACGGGTGCTTACAAGCGCGGACCTGGGGCTCAAATGTAGAGCGGACCTGGGCCTCAAATGTAGCGCGGACCTGGGGCTTAAATGTAGGAAGGGGCTGTTAACCAAATTTAAAATTGTTTATTTACCCAAAATCATGCTTCAATGTGTCGCAGGCAAAATTTTTTGAGAAAATAACACTTGAAATGTAATTTTAGACTTAAAATTAAACTAACATAGTAAATGTTATATATATATATGTACATATATATTAGTTCTGCTGTTCTCGCGGAGGGGGGGCGGGTTAACCCCCCCTTCGGTAAGCCACTGTGGCTTCCAAACTATTAATCGACGTTTCTGAGGTTTTTTTAATATTGTACTCCAAAATACCTGCCTCCATTTTATTTTTGTTGAACACCCAGTAGCGTGTATATTTTTGATAGATTCAAACTCTAATAATTTGATTGTTCTGGAGAGCCAACCGCAGTCAACTCTTGCCCTACCTGAGGCTAGATACACAGACACCAAAAAACTGTTAACTATATTTAACTTTTGCGGATTGTTCTTACTTTTATGTGTGACCATATACTTACGACACAGCTCATCGATGCGACACATCTCATCGAAGGCATTGTCCGTATCGAAAACTGACCTAAGTGGTCAGTTTACCTATAGATGGCGCTGTGAGAAACATTAACCACATAAGGTATATCTTCTTTTCAAATAGGCCATATCAACGAAAGTTTATTTGTGGAATGAAGGGGGTGCTGTTGGAGGGTAGGATTCCACTTCTGATTACTGATTGGCGCTGGAGTCTTTCGCCATTGTAAATCAGCATTGGTAATTTTTGGCAAAACACCCCTTTTTAAATTAAATGTGGAGGTAGGTTAGGTATGGGCCATATACATACCTATTAACTTAACATGCACGTAGGGATGATCCGATACCCCTAAAGTATCGATACCTATTTATATAAATATAGACGCAAACATTTTTCGATACTACTCATATGAGTACCTTTGAAGTATCGATAATTACTCATATCGATACTTTTACCCTTCACCGAAATTGAAGAATACGGCCCCTGACGTACAACGGGAGCTTTGAATCCATTAGAAATTTCTTGTGTGTTGGAAAAAGAAAACAAGTTTTCTGAACTAGCAGCTGTGATTTTGGAACAAACTCCTCTCCTATACTTTCTGCTAGGTAACCCGTGCGCTGACCGTGCATTCGCTCAATGGTCTCCGGCGATTTAGACACAGAGTTTATAAATTCAGTGTTGCCAGGTCTACTATTTTAATAGTAGATCTACTATTTTTTACTCACCGCTACTATTCTACTATTCTTAAGTGAAAATCTACTATTATACTTTTCTCTGAGTAAAAGTCTACCACAGCAATAGATACCAAAAACAGCTCGATAAAGAGTTCATATTTTGGTGACAAAAGTTGGTGATTTTGACAAAAATAATAGTAGATTCTAGAATTTTTATTAAAAAAAATAGTAGACTACAAAAAAACTTATATTAACAAAAAACTGAAAAAAAAATAAATATTTTAATCTTTCAACTCATCCTAAACTTTATAAATTGTTTCCTATCTCGCTTTAGTTCAAAACCATAAAAAGGATAGGAGTAATGGGACTCACGTTCCTTTTGAAATATCTCTTGCTGGTAAACATCGGAAGCTTTTAATCCCATTAGCAATTTCCTATGCGATGAAAAAAGAAAACAAATGTTCTGAACTAGCAGCTGTGATTTTGGACCGAACTCCGCTCCTATACTTTTTGCTAGGTAACCCGTGCATTCGGTCCAGAGTCCAGACTAATGGTCTCCAGCGATTTAGACACAGAGTTTATTTGTCACCATAATATTGACTGTTTATCGAGCTGTTTTTGGTATCTATTGCTGTGGTCAAAGACGTTTAACTAAAATAGACCCATCAAGTCATTCATAAATTGCTTTGAAACGCGATCAGTCGTTAGATTTAGGGAAAACCATTTTATATTCCACTGGCAACGCTGCACCAGACATGCTCCTCCTCACACATGCTCCAACCACCTTACCAGTACCCTCTCCAGATAGGTCGATCAACTCATACCGATTTAGTGTCCTTTTCTCCACCTTCGCCGCCATTTTCACTCAAAAGTGACAGATAATCCATTAATTTTCTGTCAAAATGGCCGCGAAGGTGGAGAAAAGGACACTAAAACGATAAGAGCTGATCGGCCTATGTGGAGAGGGTATTGACCTTACGTTTAGCAGCGGCCAGAAGCGGCTCGTGCTCGTTATTTATAAATGTAAAAAGGTTTGGTCATTATTTTCAGACTTGTCAAATTTTTTTGGAGATACAATCTTTAATGTTTTTATACTTAATAATTGATACTAAGGGTATGGAGAGGTATTATATTTGTCATTGTGAAAATATTTATGTAAAGATATAAATATAACATAGAAAAATATTAAGTTTATAAATGTTCTCCCGATAGTTATCTGCCTAATTAGTGCGAAAAGTGATACTTTTACGCAGGGGAGGAATTCGGGCGGGAAGGACACTTCCGCAAGGGTTAGGTACAATTTTTTTTTACGAGTGTTTATGATGACTTTTTTGATCAAAAAGTAGTTTTTAGAACACACATTTCAAACTCAAAATTTAAAAATTTGGTCCATAAAGTACCATTTAAAAAAAATGCGTGCGTTAAACGGCGTGTGGAAAGTTGAACTTTCCACACTAAATGGTATGTAACAGTAGACTTTTTCACACGCCTTTGCGAAGTAGTTTCTTTACCTATTTAATGTCAAGTTACCTGCAAAACTTTATTAAAAAATTAGCATAGGTAAAAGTATTTTTTTAGCATGGCATGAATTTTAAGTCTTTTTAAATTATTTTTTTGTTTTAATTCTAAAAATACCTAATATATATAACCTTAGGCAGAAGCTTTTTATGCAAGTAGGAATTTGTTGTACTAAAAACGTGTCAAAAGTGCCTTTTTCGCCTTTAACGGCCATGGTGTGCAGAAAAGTATCACTTTTCGGGACTGTTTAGGCAAATTACCAAAAAACCAATGTGGAAAAAATAAGCAAATTCAACTAAAAATAGTGGTATTTCGAAAAAGGATGATACTTATATTATAGGTACTATATGATGGTTTTTCGTTGTGTAAAAAAAAATGGAATTTATACACTCTACTGTAATTTTTATTTAATACATATAAAAGTATCTTTACATTTTTAATAAATACAAAGAAATCTTATCTGGAGTATCTACCTATGTAAATATTATAAATAAAAAGTTATAACAAACATACATTCTTTATCCTGTGTCTGACATAATAATGTTTTAAAAATTTATATTTATACCGGGAACGCTTGTACTACTTATAAACAAATCTCAGCAGAAAAAATAAGCTGACTACATATAGTATCAAAACTACGAATGTAGTTGTAAATAAATATCATACGCACCTCTTACAATTTTTTGCTGCTCATATAGGATATTTAAAAATGTCGCAGCTGGGGTTGGTTCATTATACCAAATATAGTGTAATTAATTATAAATGCTTACCATATTGTTTTTTATCACAAATTCGCAAAAATTTCCCAAAAAAACTTATTTCTTTCCTATATTTATTAATTACATTTTGTATTTATTGCAACACTAGTTGCACGCCTATGGCGGCCTATCACAAGATGGCGTCGAAAAAACATGATAACAAACCTGTGAAATGTTTGGTTTTCACCTGCAATCTCCAGTTTTCGTCACACTACGCACTTTGTCACATCACTTTTGCCACAAACACTTAAAAATCTATTGAAAAAATATTAAAAAACTCTCGATTAATCTGTAAAATATACCAAAACCTCGATTATGCTAAAGCTACAACGCCGTAGAGAAATTATGAATGGAGCAGCGTACACACGTTTATATGGCTGACCCGCCACAAATGCGAGGTTGTCGCATTGTTGTAGGTTTTATTCCCGATATATATTGGGAAATAAAAAGATTTATTCTTTCGGCCAAAACATCAGGTATTTTATATGATATTTCGATCAAAAAAATGAGGTATATTTCAAGTACCATAACATGTACCTCCACATTATAAATTCTTTATTGATTTAAAATTGTGAAGATTCAAGGATATTTAAATGCAATTATATATTATACCTAAATTTCTTTATATATTTGAATAATAATAATAATTGGTGTTTCTCCATGTTTAAAAAAAACAAACCGGAGAATTTGCACAATTGCATGTAAATGATAAAGTTATAGAAATAATATGTTTTTAAAAACATTACGTGTAGAGATACAACTTTCAGTGCAATCTGGCATTGTTGCCAAATTGTTTACCTTATGTCTGATCGCAACTGTGGTAAACATAATGTCTCTATTTAAGTTATACTTTTATGGCTGTGGTAGACTTTCACTCAAAGAAAAGTATAATAGTAGATTTTCACTTAAGAATAGTAGAATAGTAGACGTGACTAAAAAATAGTAGATCTACTATTAAAATATTAGGCCTGGCAAAACTGAATTTATAAATTCTGTGTCTAAATCACCGGAAACCATTGAGCGAATGCACGGTCAGCGCACAGGTTACCTAGCAGAAAGTATAGGAAAGGAGTTTGTTCCAAAATCACAGCTGCTAGTTCAGAACACTTGTTTTCTTTTTCCAACACACAGGAAATTTCTAATGGGATTCACAGCTCCCGTTGTTCGCCAGAGCCCGTATTCTTCAATTTCGGTGAAGGGAGTGCTCCCGGGAATTAGAAACGCACCTGATTGGCCCAATTCTCATTTTTTTGTCACATTTCTGTCGATTTTGGCAGTAATGACGTTATATTGAGCGATTTTGCCCTCCTGCCTTATACGAGGAGAGCAAACTGACGGCAAAACCGCTCACGAACAAGGAAGCGATCGCCCCCCCCCCTTTTTTTCGAAAATTTGTTTAAAAAATCCTCGGTTTTTCATAAACACTTTTTCAAGAAATTTCGCCAGCGGCGCCCTATTGTGTTGGAAGTTACATTAGTTTTAGAAGTTTTGCATAAAAATTTTTCTTCGCTTTTACAAAATTTTGCCTTCACGCCCCCCCCCCCTCTTTTTAGGAAAGCTGCGACCGCCACTGGTTGAAAGATTAAAATATTTATTAACTGATTTGACTTTGTGGGTTATAGGGGTGCGGATTATCAAGAAAACACTTTGGTTTTTGGCGACGTTTCGTGACTCAGTGATTGTCACTTTTTCAAGCCCTGAGAAACAAACACTTTATTAATAAATACATAATACAACCTTCGTACAATTAATATCACTTAAAAAGCTACAAGAGAAAAAATTTTTTATTTGGGATGTTGTTTTATTTTTAAGGTTATGTAAAAGTAGAGGTGAAATACTACTTACTCAAAAAAGTGACAATCACTGAGTCACGAAACGTCGCCAAAAACCAAAGTGTTTTCTTGATAATCCGCACCCCTATAACCCACAAAGTCAAATCAGTTTAAAATGCAAGGGGACGAATCCTATCAGAATATTTATAAACTTTTTGTTCAATTTTTTATTAATAAAAGTTTTTTTTGTAGTCTACTTTTTTTATAAAAATTCTAGAATCTACTATTATTTTTGTCTCAGATCTACTATTATTCTAAAAATGGACCTGGCAACACTGATTGTAATGCATACCCGTGAGGCTATGAAAATTTTTGAAATATCAGCCGCTTTACGCATGCGCGATAGCCGATGATGAAAATTATTCACCCTTACTAAATCCCTTTTTAAATTTATCAACTCCAGAGCTTAGGATATCTGTAAAGATAATTATATCTGTCTCCGTAGAGACGCTTAATTTTCCTTCAAATTGAAGGTACATCTGCCGATTCTGCAATTTGACAGATGGTTGTCTTTTACATGAATCCTGTTTCAGATGTTTTCATCATCATTTCATCTCCTAATTCCTAGCACCGTACTGATGAGCACCACAAGTGCGAAATCCGGATCTACGGTTACCTTTACCTTTTACCTTTTTTGCGGGAAAGCTCGCTATTCATTGATTTTGTTATATTTTTTACGTTATATATTAAATTGTGACTATACTATTATATACCTAGGTACCAACAACTTTGTTGTCTTTTTGAGCCTTCGTCTCCCCCCTCCCCCGCTCTTTAAGTCACGCTACGCCGCTGTTCAGAGTTTACACCGATTTAATTGTTAAAAATAGTTAATAAATGCATGTTTTTCGAGAAGAATATGAATTCTCAGGAATTACAAGTAGGAGAGGTTAAGTATACCCTTACCTTTCCCCAATGTCGCTTTTGTTGACTCCCAAGTAAGTCGGGGTCACAGTAGTGATTTCTCCAGTGTTGTCTCCCCCCATATCTGCCCCAGAAGTGGTAGCCATTTCTTCGATATCGCTGTCAATGCCCCTGTCAAAGTCCATGTAAAACGAATCCCGGGAACCGCTAGAACAGCGTCGCAGTTTTAGAGACAAGTCTGGAGAGCTGTCCTGATCCACCATATTTTATTTCCTCGTCCTTTTATTGTTGGTTATTGAATTCATTTCATACTTGTTTGTTGTTATTTAAATCATTATTTTAGTAATATTTTCATTTTTACTTATTTTTTTTTAAGTTGTGTTGGAAACAAAAAAAAGGATTTCTGACGTAGAGCGCAAAGGGTAAGGAAATAGATCGAAAAAAAATTTCCTCGACTAGGATTTGAACCAAGGACCTCTAGAATACTAGTCTAGTGCTCTACCAACTGAACTTTCGAGGAATAATGGTTTTCACTGGATACTTGGAAATCCTTTCGTCTGATTCATTTGTTACTAGTGGGGTGATCTTTGAAGCCTGCAGCGGTTTTAAAAACCTGGAGTTGTTAAAAAAAACAATGAGGTACACAATCACAATTTGGTTGTATGAACTATCAACCAACGATATACAGGGTGGGCCATTTAAAAGGGTTCACCCTGATTTTTTTAAAAACTGTAAGGAAATAAAAAAAAACGCTGAAACGCGTCGATTTTGTTTGTAAGGGGGACATTTTTTGCCGCTCTCAGAAGAACTACCCTCAGCAAACTCGGGCCTTCGTCAGTTCGATGTCGATTGCCGAATTTGCCGTCATCGGCACAACGTCGATTTACGACATCTGACCAGCAGTATTTTTTGTCCGCTTTGCGATGTAGTCCCAATGTATGTTTGCCGATGCAGCGTTAGACTGTAGCCCGCCGTCGGACTAATGGTAAATTTTACTTTTTGCTGACATCGGAATACCGTCGCGATATGATTAAGGTCCGATATAGTTTAACTGCTTAATTTGGTCGGTCTAACGTAGGCAAGTTGGTCTCGGCCCGACATCGGTAAACTATTCAAGTCCGACATTGGTTTCCTAAAGCGGACAAACGTCGGCGATTGACGGAGATCCGTCAAACCACAAAGGTCCGATAATGGATGTATAATAAGGCCCCACATCAGCCTCTCAAAGCGGCCCGACGTCGGTGATTGACGAAGGTCCGTTGGTGGTTTCTTGACACGATCCGACATTGGCAAAGTACCACCATCTTGTCAAGTCTGCATTCTAGTTTTGTTGAACTATCTTTGCTCATTATATATATAATATTATCTTCCACTCTCTACATACTAGGAAGAAACTATTAAGCAGTTTAGAAATTTTAAGGTGACGTAATCGGAACATCGTCGGTTGCCGATCCTCGTCCGATTAAACAAAGTTCCAATCGGACCGTCGTCGGCCCTAAAGCAGATAAAGTGGGCGTCGGTATAAAGTCGACTATAGTAAATCGGGCCATCGTCAGTTGCCGATTCTCGACCGATTAAAGAAAGTTCCAATCGGACTATCATCGGCCCTGAAGCAGATAAGGTTTGCGTTGGCATAACGTCGACTATAGTAAATCGGGCCATCGTCAGTTGCCGATTCTCGTAGGATTAAACAAAGTTCCAATCGGACCGTCGTCGGACCTAAAGCAAATAAAGTGGGCTTCGGCTTAAAGTCGACTATAGTAAATCGGGCCATCGCCAGTTGCCAGGTATGACCCAAGTTTTGCATTTGTCTTCTACGAATTAAAACAAGTAGTTCGTCAGCTTTAAAAAAATCACTTCCATCAACTCTTAAATGGAGGCTAGCTTCAACTCTTAAACTTAAATTAGCAAAAACATGTGACACATCTTTTTTTTTATACTGGGAGAGTTTCCATCCATTATAGGATCAATGCCCAGTTTAAGCCAAGTTTTTTGCAAAAGTTAAAAACAAACACAAAATATCCATGCACCTAGCCGGGATTCGACCCGAGACCTTCCGTGTGGCAGGTCGATACGCTACCTACTGCGCTACGGAGACCAGATGGGTAAAAAAGTACTTTCATCGGAAAAATAAACATTCACAGAACATTCCTGGAATATCCTGCATAGAATGTTCGCTGAATGTACTAGGTGGGATATTCCGAGAATGTATTTTTAATATACTGTGAATATTCCAGAACATTCAGACATTCACAGCACCTTACTGGGATATCCCTGGAATATCCTGTGCTATTAGGGTATCTCTAGCTCATTGTCTTAAGTAAATTTAGAAAGTTTTAATACTTTCAGAAATTAATAAAAGTTAATTCTAATATCGCATTAATAACAGATAATAATATTTAATAATTATTTTAGAATCTTGCAACCAAAATTAAAAACCAATAGCAACGATGGCGAGATAATAAAATTATCTATCCAACGATGTGTCACATGACCTGTTTTTGCTTATTTAAGTTTAAGGGGGGTTGAAGCTACCCTCCATTTACGGGTTGATGGAAGTGATTTTTTTAAAGCTGACGAACTACTTCGTTTGAAATCCTAGAAATCCTAAACAATACAGATTTTTATTTATCTCAAAAACTAAAGGTCCAAATTTTCAAAATCTATCTTCCCTACTTAAACACGCTTCAGGGGTTGATAGGGTAGTTCTTCTGAGGGCGGCAAAATATGTTTCAGTGATCTAATGCCTTACAGTTTTTAAAAAAATCAGGGTGTATATAGCGTTTTATTGGAGACGGTGAATTTCCAACTAACAATTTCCGCCAAACCTTTTTTTTTAAGTAAAGGAAAATTTTTAGCGCCCTTACGCCACAAATAATTTTTCTGTAATTATAAATTTAAAAAAAACTGGACTTTTTGTAGTTTACAAATCTGATTTTATTAATTTTTGATATTTTATTATTATTATAAGATTTTAATTTTTCGAAAATGAAGTAAGTACAATTATATTTTTTCCCCTTATTTTTGCTTGTAGTCATTTCGTACTTTGTTATAATTAGTATCATCATGTATGACACTTTTATCACGAGGTTTATAAGCTAATTTTCTCATTTTTTAACTTTTTGCAATAAGATCGTGACAAATTACAACTATGTGACATTCAGGTACTCTACTAGTAGAAAAATGTCAAAAGACTATCTGGTTCATAAAGTTAACTGTGTAATCAGTTCCCATGGAGATCTCAATTAAGACAGTTTCACATATTTATTTCAATTCAAGGAAAAACTGACACTTTGCGGGGTGGGGGGGAAGGGACAGAAAGGAGAGGAGCAGAAGAGGAAGCTGCAATTTTAAACACGCGAACGAAGTCTTTTTATTTTATAGAACTTTTTATTCATGAAATTTAAACAGGGATAAAAAGTAGAAGGAGGAATATAAACAGTAAAAAGGAAAAAGAAAAAATAAGACATTATGCTTTTCGTAGAGTACTTGTATGGTGCCTATAATCACATACCTAGTAAAAATAATATCTTATACGAGTATATGACAACAAAGTTTAAAAGTGTGAAAAATAGCTAGCGTGTAAACCTTGTCATTAAAGTGTCTTTTTATCCCTTGGTGTATAATTTTTCATGCAAATAAAAAATTACCCTCTCTCTCATAACGACTTGTTGCCAATTTGTCACTTTTTACTATTTTTCCTGACGAATAACAAATTTGTAAATCTGCTTTTTTTGTTTACACCCGTATTATTTTAGTTACGATCTGCGATCATTTTACACACACACACAAAGGGCCGATCACGCGTGTGTAACGGTATATCCTGCTGCCGACGACGCGCGGCAGGATCGCGACTGACAAAGGGGGAGTCAAATGTAAAGGGACCTTTCGGCTTCCTTTCCGACTGTACCGGGACTATACGAGGTGTCCCACAAGGAACTGAACGAGCTTTTAACAAAAGTTGCGTTTTTATCCCCAACGTTGCGTTGGCGTTGGACAACGTAAATGGTTTCTTTATAGCGTATTCCATTGAGGCAATCGGTGCGCCCCCTGCCAAAAAAACCACTTCAAAACTCTTAAAAACTGATTAAGTCTTGATGAGATTTTAAAAGATTTTATAGGTTTGCAGAGACTTGACCTGGTAAAAATGTATATGCCATTTCAGACCATAAAATTTCATCAAAACAAAGCTATGATTGTTTTCCACAAACCAAAACTACACTTTTTTGCACTCGACGCGCGTTTCGCTAACAACGTTAGCATCATCAGGAGACGATAAACAATAAACTAAATTAACCTACGCTCTATCCTATATACAATCTTTAAGTGGGCGGAGATAAGACTAATAATTTGTGATTGATCACGATTTATAATCCTATCTCCCCTCAACTAAAGAATAAAGTGTACTAAACGGGATGGGTTCTCTGGATTTAATGATTTCCATACTTTCATATGCATTCAAAAGTCTTTTGTTTGGTACACTTTTTAGAAGTTTTAGGTTATCTAATGTGAATCTATGATTGTTTTCAAAAGCATGCTCGGCCACACTTGACTTTTCTGTTCTTCCGTATTTTAAGTGTGCTAAGTGTTCTTTAAAACATGTTTGAATAGAGCGTCTCGTTTGGCCAACATATTTTTTGTCACAATCCATCCATCCAAACTTATTTCGTAAATTCCACTTTTTTCTAGAACTGTAGTTTTATCCTTGGGATTTCCTAGTAAACTTCTTATTGTGTTACCGGATTGATATACTAATTTAAGACCGGTGTTATTAAATACTTTTTGTAATCCTTTCGTATAATTAGGATTATAAGGAATTGATACTTGAATTGATAATTGACGATAAATTTTGAGTCGCAGGTATCTTTTTGTTTGAAAAAAATGGAATTCCGAAAGGTCTTTTGAAAAGAATGTCTATTTATCAGCTCATTTATTAAGCCTTCGTCGTAATCGTTTTCGCCAGCTATATTCCTAATCCTATTCTTTTCTGCTTCAAATCTTAATCTTTCTTTGTTTAAGGGGAAATTTACTAATCTATATGTTAAAAAGTGCAAACTTGCAAGCTTATGTTGTAAGCAATGAAAAGAGTCTTCGGAATATACCTGTTGGTGGCCGTTCTTTTTCTGTATAGGTCAAAGTCCAATTTATTTTTATTTCTTATAACTAAAGTGGCTAGAAATGGCAGTGTACCGTTGTTCTCTGTTTCATAAGTAAATTTAATAAAACATAACATAAAATTTCATGTTTCGATGTTTTACAAGATTTTTATGAGATTTTACAAGATTTCGCAAGTCTAAAAGAAGGGACGTTTTTACAAGATTTTACAAGATTTCATGAGAAATAGGGTAAAGGGTTGTGAAGATTTGACAAGATTATATAAGTATTAAAGTGTAGAATATAGACATGCAAGCACAACCAGATTTGACAGGCAAGATGATAATTTAAAAGATTTTTTATTAGTACCATAAAGTATCATACCATATAGTATCTATAAAAATAAATTAAAAAGAATATATTATAAAGGTTTATAATTAACAAAATTTTACTATAGCAAGAGATTTTTCGAGATTTTATAAATTTATATCAGACACATATTTTATGAGGTATAGCAAGCAAGATTTGTATAATAGAAGGTAAGTTTTTACAAGATTTTACAAGATTTCATAAGAAATAGGGTAAAGAGTTGTGAAGATTTGACAAGCAAGATGAGAATTTAAAAGATTTTATTAGTAACTATAAACATAAATTAAAAAGAATATATAATAAAAGATTTAACTATCAAGATATTTTAAGAGAGAATACTTATACCTAATGGTGACTTAAAATGTTGCAAGAGAATCAGAAATAACTATGTAATTAGTAGTTTTTAGCATTTTCATTGGAATGCTCATCAAACGCACATTTTTTGAGAAGGTTCACAATACGCACACTTTTTACGACGGTTCACAAAACGCACACTTTTTGAGACGATTACAAACGCACGCTTTTTGAGACGGTTCTCAACACGCACACTTTTTGAGACGGTTCTCAACACGCACACTTTTTGAGACAGTTCACAAAACGTACACTGTTTGAGAAGGTCTACAAAACGCACACCTTTTGAGAAGGTTAACAAAACGAACACTTTTTGGGACGGTTTATAAAACGCACTTTTTGAGAAGGTTTACAAAACGCACATTTTTTGAGAAGGTTCTTAAAAACGCACATTTTTTGAGAAGGTTCTTAAAACGCAGACTTTTTGAGACACAAAACGCACACGCGACCATAAAAACGCACGAAAAATGTGTAATTACACACCAGTTGGTAACACTGTGTCAACATGAAACGTGACATTTATATGCCATCGGCCATCACAGTGAAGAGCATCGCGCATGTGTATAACGGCTGAAATTTTAAAAAGTTCCATAGCCTCCTAGATTTAGATGATTAATGTTGCTTACAAAAATTTTTTGCAATGCCGTGTATATTAAGTTTATAAGTATATGGTTGGAAACAATGCGCTAAAGCTTTATAAAAAAGTGTATATACCGACCCTAAAATCGGTTTTAAATCAATACACCGCTTTCTTAAATCGCTTTAGAATAAAATCGATTTAGTGTTTAAAACGGTTTTAGTGGTGTTTATACGATAAAATTTTTAAACCGTCCTTACATAAAAGGACATTAAGAGGCCCGTATAAACAAAGTAATTGTTCATCAAGTCGATTCAAAATTAAACTCGGAATTTTTGGAACCGGTGTTATTTGGTTTGACAAATTACCGTTTTGAAAAAACACTGTTTTATAAATTCCGGTTTTAAATGGATTTAATGAACAGCGAAACTTTTTACAAATTCCGACTTTGATATTGAATAATGAATTAGTTTTTATCTCACACGAATAAATCTGAGGTTTTTATAATGATCTATGGCTGAACTTTCCTTTATCTAGCAGGCGCCCTTTGATAACCCGTGAGCGCCTCCATTCTTCTTGTGGAAAACTCTGTAACAGCAAATAGTACATAAGTGCAGGAAAGAGGGAGAAGCGAAATAAAGAAGAGAGGAAATATGGGGAGGGACTACAGCGCGAAAGAATGAAAGGGAATGTAGTAAATAGTGGGAATATTTTCTCTCTAGTCTGCTTGGCGTCTTAAAACACGCAGATTCTACTCCGAAGGTCACAGACATTTTGGTCCTCTCTTGAGATTTATACACTGTAAAAAACTAAATTTTTGATTCACTGGTCATGGTCATTGAGTGAAAAAATATCTCACTCAAAATAGAGTGAAAGTCACCCACAATAGTGTATGTTAACTCAGAATTGTGTGAAAAGTTTATGACATTGACAAATTCAAACATTGTGTCGATAATGGTGTTCACAAAAATTGAATTTAAATGTCGAAAAATTCCCATCAATATTTCGTGGACTCGTTTTGACAAAAAATTTTCTTAAAACAAGTCCACGAAAAATTGAGTGAAATTTTTTGACATTTAAACTGAATTTGTGTGGACACCATTGACACAATGTTTGAACTTGTCAATGTCAATTAGGTCAGTCAAGTCACAACCCCCTCCCCCCAAAAGATATTCGAGTTTTGATATGCTTATAATTTCGAACCAATTTCGAAGTAATTTTGAACCACTTTTAAAAATTTTGTGGATCTGGATGTCAAGCTATACCCCCTCATTTAAAGCGTAGAGAAAAATGAAACACAAAAAAAAGAATTTCGAAAAATCCACTATTCATTTGGATGCACAATAAAGATCTCTGCATCATCTAAGAAGTACCATTGGAAAAATCAGGTGCTTTACACAAGCACATATTAGGTACCAAAAGTTCAACAAAGATGGAAATCGTTTTTCTTACGTGATTTCTAGTCGTTTCTAGTATATTTTGGCTAAACCCCATCATTTTGAATAAATATAAAAAATTACAGAAATTAGGGTGGTTCAAATTTTTTTAAAGTTGTACAAACATAGTTGGAAATTTTTTTGAGGGGGGTGTGGCTTGACGTCAACCTGTACCCCCCACCATATTTTAAAACAAGGTTACTAGTAGATTTTTGGGATAGTTGCTTTTTATTTTTCTTTACGCTTTAAATGAGGTGGGTGTAGCTTGACGTCCGGCTGCACCCCCCATTTTGAATATAAAAAAAAACCAGAAAGGACCTAGTTTGGATCAAAATTTTTAAAAGTGGTTCAAAATTAGTTTGAAAGTGGTTCGAAATTATAAGCATTTCAAAACTCGAATATCTTTCGGGGGGGGGGGGTGGCTTGACTGACTTTCAAAATTTCCATTTTAAAAAAAATGTTTTTGGGAGGCTTTAGGTGTTAATTACTAAAACAACGGTGAGCGCATATAACTAATGAGATACTAGACACTTAAAGTAAATATTTCAACGCATCGGTATCGGTATACGTAACGCGCTCAAAACAAAGTCAAAATACACTACATTTTTGACTTGTTCATGCCATGTTTCGAACGATGCCTGCTTCTTTGACGGGTGTGATGACAGAATCTCGTTGCGTACGGAAGGATGTACGTATCGTTACGGACCCACCAACATACGCAACGATTTCAATCAGTAGTTCTGTCATTGCACCCTTCAAAAAAGCGGGCATCGTTCGAAACATCGCATAAACAAGTCAAAAATATGTGTATTTTGGCTTTATTTCGAATTCGATTTGAAATATTTACTTTAAGTGTCTAGTTAAAGTAAATATTTCAACGCATTCGTATCGGTATACCTAACGCATTCGAAACAAAGCCAAAATATATTACATTTTTGACTTGTTTATGCGATGTTTCGAACGATGCCCGCTTATTTCGTTGCGTTCGTTCGTGGGTTCGTAACGTTACGTCAATGGTTAGTAACCATTGGCGTTGTATGGACCCATTGGTAACGTACATCCCTCCTTAAGCTGATCACACACAAACTTGCACAGGCTCACATAACACAATCAGAGACGGATTTGGAGCCGCCATATTGCATATACATAGATATATTTCCATAAGGTTGAACTTTTTGCACTATGCAATTTTGTGTGTGATCAGCTTTACGCAACGAGTGGAATCAGCTGTTCTGACTCTCTCTCTTTCTCTGCGGTTTGCTATGGCCTTGCGTAACTTGACGTCCCACCAGCTATATGTTCAATGTAGGGCTACAAGGGACTTTTTGTCTCCCCCCCCTTCCCCGCTCACCAGACCGGTCTGGGGGCTGATTTTTAAATATCGTAGGAAAGATCGCCCAAGAACGGTCCTCTCCCTGATATCGACCAATAATAGGCTTTGAAGCGATCACGAGTTATCCGAAACCTATCCGACCACGACCGAACTCACCCGATTGCCATGTATTGAAGGAACTTTCGTACACCTTCCCCCGGATCAGGCAAACGAGCGCTCTTGAAAAACGACAATCCGATCAGCTTTGCGAGTGCACCATGCCAAGCTCGGCATCTTCTGAGCCTTATTATTGGTCGAAACGAAGAATGTGAACGTTCACGTGCGACCTTTTCTACGAAATTAAAGAATAAGCCCCCTAGGAAGGCAGTTTTTAGAAGGATTTAATTTAGCCTAAACCCCTTTGTCGAGGTTGGGGATCTTTAACGTCCTCTCCGAGGGACGGTATGGAGCTGTTCTGTCATCGCACCCGTCAAAGAACCAGGCATCGTTCAAAACAATGTCATGAACACGTCAAAAATGTAGTGTAGTTATAGGTGAGCGTAACCTGCCATCATTCAAGTTAGGTCAACGCTACGCAACCCTTAAAATTTTGAGAACTTTCCTGAATTTGCCAAGTTATATTTTCCCTATAGTAGAAAAGGAGGGTTTCTAGGTTTTTAATTTAACTAGCAGACCTTAAAGTAAGAAACTTAACTTTTGTCCAGGTATTACATGACTTTTGGTAAAAAAATTCTCCATGGAACAACACTAAATAACACAACAGCAGCTTTCTTAAGAATTTCGTCTAAAAGTATAGTGTCTCTTCCTGGAGTTATGTTTAGCCATAAAGACTCTGTTATACCTTTTCCATGTCCCATATTTCACCCTTCTCGGTCCTGTTTACACCCTCCTATTTTATAGTTAAACATGTTGCATCTGGCATGCCTGCGCGCCTTGTGAATACAAAGTACAAAATTTACTGGAAATTTTTGGGATAAGTGGCATATTGATATTCTA
Organism: Oxystoma pomonae; assembly: GCA_963921995.1. NCBI lineage: Eukaryota > Metazoa > Arthropoda > Insecta > Coleoptera > Brentidae > Oxystoma > Oxystoma pomonae. Next base: position 35,087,859 of record OY998167.1, on the reverse strand, counting down.
TAAGGATTCCCGCTTCTGGCGGGGGATGTTTTGGCTGTAAGATACCGAAACTCTATTTAAGATAAAAGTTTCGTCAATAAAATATTCCGACTCCTCTCTCCTCTACATGACTTTTACTTGCTCGTCAGTTACTAAGCTCACACGATTGACACCTCTCCCCATGGGACCCCCACTGAGTAAAAAAATATATTTAATTTTTTTAACTCCATCAGACTCAATTACCATTCATTTACAACACCGTTCTCAACTAAACAGCCAGTTAATTCATTTTCGTTTAAGCATCCTTTGGCCTACTATCGTTGCCATATTGACACCTAACTAACAGAAAGTCCATGTTTTACCTGTGAATTTGGTTATAAAAATGGCAGCCACAATAGGCTAAAGGAGACTGAGACGGTAGGAGTTAACTGGCTTTTTAGTTGAGACGGTGTTGTTCATTTGATACCATACAAGCCATAAGTATATTTTGATAAAAATTTTAATTTTTTAAAAGTACCCCCACCCTTTTAATTGGCTTATGTAGGTTTGATGTAAATTATCTTTAAATGGATGGTATTTGCCTGGCGCACGGAAGGTCCCGGGTTCGAATCCCGGCTAGGTGAATGTATATTTTGTGTTGGTTTCTAACTTTGCAAAAAACTTCGCTAACACTGGGCATTGATCCTGTAATGGATGGAAAGTTCCAGTAAAAAAAAAGCCCAAATCCACCATCAAATTTTATCAAAATCGGACAAAAAATTTTTTTAGTTATGAGCTCTCCTTTTGGTACGATCACCAAAGCTCACACTTTTTTTCTAGTTATATACGTGTGTACTAAATGTGGACAAAAAGTTTAAAACATTATCCTGGGACGATTTATACAGTATGCATAAAAAAATAACCAAGTTTTGTACGACCCCCTAGAAACCATTCGCATGGTTTTACAAGATTTTTATTTTGCATTTTTTATTTGGTTGTCTAAAATCTTACACCATTTTTTTGTATTTTAATCTCAATTCCTTCTTAAATTTAACGGTTTTTAACATTCGCACTTGTCAAAAACCTATAATATACTTCTGTCTTTTTTTTATCTGACAAAATGCAAAATGTTTAGCTATTAAATTCGTAAATTTTATGTATAGTCCAGGCAAATTGTAATTTTTACAATGCTTTTCTGGAAACTAAAAGCGAGCAAGCTGAAATTTTGCATGGGTGTAGGCTGCCACTGGAAAAGCTTAACCATAAATTTCGTTAATTTCGCGCTAGAAAATCAAACAAAAAAGCATTTTGTAGCGAAAAACAATACCTACAAAACGACTTTTTCCAAAATTATAGTAACTTTTTTGTTCATACTCAGATTTCCATTATTTAAACAAAATGAGCATAATGATATCAGTTTTTCGCTATTTCTAATTTCCTGTTACTCTGACTGAAAATATTTTTCAACGAACATTGTAGAGCAGAAAATTATCTACATTTTATGTTAGAACATTTTTTTCTTAAACTGATTCTTTTTGTTCTACACCGCGCCAAATGAACTAACTTCAACGATCCTGCAATTTAAAAATCGTTGGAGGACGAGGATTCGTTATGGTATCTCTACCTTTTTATGCTCGTTTTTCGTCATTTGTTTACATAAGCCTCATTTAAAGCTCTAATGATGTGTGGAATATGTCCTGCAGTCACGTGATAATGATGCCATATGTATTTTAAAAAATATTTCAAAATTTCTTTATTTAATTTTTCATAATCATGATTCTAGCCCGTTTTGACAAATATTAAGTGAACTACGTTACCACCATCTACAAAAAAACTAGAGCGATGAAACTTTCCACAATTCTTAAGCAATAGTGGGAAATGAAGCCTATTGATTTTCAGAAAAATCGGAAAAATCGTACAGTAACGAAGCCTATTGAAAATGGGCTAAATCGGAAAAAGGCCCCATTTTGCCGAAATTGCCGGAATCTTTGCCGTTTTTTAAAATAACTCAAACCATTACCTACTTGAGAAGTAGCCAACCGTTTTAAACCAAATTTTGCACAATCATAAGGCGGAATGTGGCTCAGTGACTGTATAGTTAATTTTTAATATTAGTTTTTAGTTTTGAGAATTTTTCGAAAATGATGTAAAATTTTTACAGTCAAAAATACTTGATCGAGAGATTTTTTTGCCCCTTCTTTTTTTGACGGTTCCTGAACTGCTTTTTTCTTTAAAAAGGTCCAAAATAATTTCTAAATAAGTTTTGGGTACTCTAGAATATACTGTTTTTGAGTTTTAGGGCAAAACATCCAAAAACACGCAAACAAATTTTTGAAAAAAAAACAATTTTTTACAAATATCGCCATATCTCAAAAACGGCGGGCTCTAATGTGATGAAAGCTACACAGTTCGTTTTCTTGAAATTTTTTACATAAGAATCAATCAAAAGTTTTACCCATTTTGTGGATGGCGCTGACGTAGTTCACTTAATATTTGCGAAAACGGGCTAGAATCATAAGAAAAAAAAATAAATAAAGACATTTTGAAATATTTTTTAAAATGCATATGTCAAAATTATCACGTGACTGCGGGCCACATTCCACACATTATTTGAGCTTTAAATGAGGCTTATGTAAACAAATGACTCAAAACGGGTGCGCATAATTTATCAAAAAGTACTACAAAAAAGGTAAATTATAAAAAAGGTAAATTACAAAAAAGTACAGGTGCATAACAGTACTACGTGAAAACAATAAATACGCAAAATTATACTATCACAAAATCGAAATAGATCATAACGGACTGGCCTAAAACGTTACAAGGGCAAACGTACAAAAATAAAATAGTGAAACATATTCCCGCTAGATGGCGACACAGTACACAACCGGCCGAAAACAGCTGGACAACAAACCCTGTGTAATATATTGCCGTTAGATGGCCGTACATAGCCGACAAATAAGAAATGCCATTGGCTATAATAGGAGTCAGGTGTTCGACTAATATGCATCAGTTGTCGTTTTGTTTTTTCGAATTTCATCGAAATGAGCCAATAAAACTAGAAAATTGCATTGGTGTTAGCAAGCTAAGAATTCCTCATTGTTTTACGCTTCTCTAATTGTTTTAAAGTAGCATACTTTCCGAGAAAATTCAAAAAAAGGGTTTAGGTTGGCACCTGTTTGCTTGCTTGCTTAATTGTAAATCCGGCTTAACAAATCAAACGGTGTCCATCACACCGCACCGCCATCTAGCGGCAATATTTTACACTATTTTAGGTTTGTACGGATTTGCCCTTGTAACCTTTTAGTATTGTAAGGTTTTAGGCCAGTACGATCTGGCCAATTACTGTTTTATTGCCGCTACACAGTTTTTTCATTTAAAAATTTTTGCTCAGTACTGATTTGTTATTGTACATTTTTACATTGTATTGTTTTGCTAAATTATAGGCATTCCAAAAACGGCCATAAAAAGGTAGAGGTACCATAACGAATCCTTGTGCTCCAGCGATTTTTAAATCGTGCGCAGAGCAACTGCACCAAAAAGAATTAGTTTAAGAAAAAAAATGTTTGAACATAAACTGTAGAGAATTTGCTGCTCTACAATGTTTGTAGAAAAATTTTTTCAATCAGAGTAACAGGAAATTATAAATAGCGAAAAAACGGATACTATGCTCATTTTGTTTAAATAATGGAATCCTGAGTATGAACCAAAAAGTAGCTATAATTTTGAAAGGCGTTCTTTTGTAGGTATTGTCTTTCTTTACAAAATGCTTTTTTGATTTTTTTTCTAGTGCAAAATTAACAGAAGTTATGAGCGAAAAACCGATTTAACCCTTTGATTCAAGATGGCGCCGAAGTTATAAGGGGGGTGAGAATGGTGCAAATCTATAGTTAAGCTTTCCCATTGGTACCCTACACCCTTGCAAAATTTCAGCTTGCTCGTACTAAAGGCCCAAACTCAGTGGCGGTCCCAGCCATTTGAAAAGGGGGTGGGGCGGTTTCGATACAAAAAAAACTAGAATAAAAGCATAACTTTTAGGAGAAACATATTATATGCAAACAAAACTTAGTAACTACAAGCGTGGATTTGGTCTCAAATCTAGGGGGGGGGGGTACTCAGATTTTAAATTTTTAAGAAAATTGCACTAAAAAATGCATTTTTTTAATTTAAAATTAAACTAAAATTGTATATATATATATATATATATATATATATATCAATCGTTTCAAAGATTTTTAAGAAAATGACACTACAAATGTTATTTTTAACACAAAATTAAACTAATAACGTAAATATCAAAGGTGTTATAGCGCCGCAATTTATGCCCTACTTTTGATTTTCTAAATGTTTTTATAAAATATTTAAAGCCAGGGTAGGGGGGGTTAACTACTCCCGATCCCTATGTTCTTATCAACGGAAAAATATCGCCACATTTCTTCATTGCCTCCAAAAAGTTATCAGGGCCTATATTCTTCAATTTCGTTTTTTGTCACTATTCTGTCTGTTTTGGCACTAATGACTTTTTTTGTGAGCAAGTTTTGCCGCCAGCTGACAGAAATGTGACAAAAAAATGAGAATTCGGCCAATCAGGTGCGTTTCTAATTCCCGGGACAACTCCCTTTCCAAAAACTGAAGAATACGGGCCCTGGTATGTTTTGATTTAAGCTTTTTCCTACTCCTGGCCAATATTGTTTCCAATTACTGACTTATCCCAATAAATAATGTGTTGGTTTAATCAAACAGTTTATAGTATTTAGAAACGACTTAGTTAATTTTGCCTTGATTTTGGCTTCACGTTGTAAAAAACTTGGTATGAATATGTTCAGGGCAAAAATACTTTTTAATGTATAAAATGATGTTATCCAAAACTTGTTTATAAATGGAAAGTCTATAATACTGTTCTGTATTTCCAATGGTTTTCGCGCGTGCGAATTGAAGGTCAAACTATTCGAAAATACTGTGGAACTTTCTGCAATTTCTCGTTTTTTCTATAAAGACTTTAGGGTTACCACCAGCATCTTTGTTGTCTACTTTTTTCTGGGGCAAAGGGGAGGGCGATCTCCCCCCCGCCCCCCTCTAGGACCGCCACTGCCAAACTTTTGTTATTGCATTGTGGAAAAATAGGCATAATAAGAAAACGGACAAAAATTGTATGATATATTTTCTGCTCTAAAAAATTAACAATAGTGCACTTATTATTTAAAAAATATATAGGATGATATTGAAAACTAAAACTAATATCACTAAAATAAGATGTTTGCATGCTAAGGGGCTGTCCATAAATGACGAACGCACTTTAGAGGGGAGGAGGGGTAGTGTTGTGCATGATGACGTGGGCAAGGAGGGAAGGGGGGACTATTGGCAGCGTGATGTCACGCCAATAGAAAAATATTTAGAGTATTGACCCTAGTTTCATTTCAAATCAACCAAAGGTTTGGCAGGTCACCTCTCCAATTTTGATAATTTTTAGTACAGCTATTCTACTCATCAAGAGGATCAAAAATCCCAAATTTCGGAATTTTCGGACCAGTAGTTCTTTTATTAATTTTTTAAAATCAAAAAAATCGTCAATTATATCTCGAGAACTACACTCACTAGAATATTTATATACCATCTCATTCTAAAGGTCTCGAAAATACCTTTCGCACGAGGTATCTGATATTTTTTTTTATTTTGTTCAAAAAAGTACTTTTTTTTTCAAAAAAATGTATTTTTCTTGCCAATATTTTAGCAAAAGAAGCAATGATGGGAACAAGGTGAACAAAAATAATAACAATAAAAATGCATGCAATGAAATGGTATTTATTTTGACAAATGTAACACAAACAAAAAAAAAGTAAAAACTACAATAGGATTAGATTTTGGCTTTTCTTTTCTAAAATTGTTAAAGAATCCAACATTTGTCTTTCGTGAGTGTTTAGATTCCACCCCACCGGTAGCAGTAACAGGTTGAACCGTTTTTAATACTGTTTTTTTTATTACTAAAATATCTGCTTTAGCCGCCGGATAATAAAATGAACTATTTTGTCCATGTGTAAGAAACTGCCTTAAATTCATCATATTCTTTATTTTGTCCAATAACACATGCTAATCACCACCACTTATCATATTCAACAGTTACAAAACCAATTTGAAGAAACATTAGTTTAGAATTTGTGATCTCAGAACAACGCAATAGTTCCTGGATTTTCTGTTCCAAGCTGAGTGAAAAGCTTTTTATAATTATCCTGGATTTTGAAACTGGAATAACCGAAACAAATTTCTCAATTGCACCAATAAGAGTAAAGCAGGATGTGGCATAAAAATTAACAACAATTTGTCTGCAGTATCTGAGCTCTGCAGGTATTTTGAGATTATATTTTATGGGAGCTGGGGTATACCTACCAAATTAGAGCAGGAATTTCTCAAGTAGTCTAGAATGGTGGAGGGGGAGGGAAGAGGGAGGAATTGCCTGAAGAAAATTCAAAATACCTAAACTCTTAGTCATGTTAGGTTATCTAGGATAGTGAAGTGGAAGAGAGTATTTTGGTTTAAAATTAAAAACACAAAACAAGACAATGTAAGCGCTAAAAACAGGTTTTTTTAAATCAAATAAAACTTTTAATGTTTTTAAATTTTTAGTACTTTTTCCCCATGAAACCAACATTTCTCCATCCGGAAATTTTTAAATACTACTGAAGATACTTAATGATTTTGTTGTTCTCGAGATATTGTAATTTTTCTTGGTGCATGTTGATTGATTCGAAGAGTTATTATCGCTGCGGCTTTTTTTCGGAAAATAAAAATAGAATAAGTGATAGTATCACATAGTTATATAAAAAAAATTGACAGTTTTTTTGATTTTCAAAAAAAATCTGAAATTTAATAGAATAACTGTACCAAAAATTATCAAAATCAGTGGGGTGATCTGCCAAACCTATTTTTATTTTGGTTGATTTGTAATGAAATAACCCATCACCAATAGTTGCCATTTTTTTGTTTTTTATTTGTTATTAAAAAACCTTTGCAACTTTTTAAACATCCAATGCCATCTAACAACACTTTGAAGTACCTATCTTTTCCTTAATATATGATAGTTTTTGTCAATAAAAATAAATATTTTGTTATGTAAGGTTTTGCAAGGAGTAATTCAGCAGGAATCCTTGTCTTTTCTTTTAGGTTTTAGTAGCAAATTTTGTGATTTTAAAATATAAATATAATTTTACTTGTACTTGTAAAAAATGTCCTCTTTTCTCAAAATACAAAATCTTTTTACATTTTTTACATAAATTAATTGATTTTGATTAAATTTTATAAATTGTATTCAATACATTGAAGAATATTTGAAGAAAGCTGTTGATGAGGTAAAGGAACTGATTAGGAAAATGGGACCTAAAACAAATCTAGCCTCTAGTGAAGAAAACAAACTAGTGGACTGGATAATAAAAATAGTTCTTATAGGGTTTTCATTAGATAGGGATGACATTCTGTTAAGATAACACTAAAACGGAAGCTGTCGTCATGAGGCTGATAAAACCGTATCTTATGAAGGAACACGAATTTTTTATGGATAACAACTTTAATAGCTACGAGTTGTCTGAAAAGCTGCAAAGTTGCAAGACTCATATCAATGGAACCCTAATATCTAATTGGAAAAGTAATCCAAAAGATTTAGATTAGATAACTAAAGGGCGAACATTTTTGGGTTCGGAAAAAACACTTGTATGTCTCTAAATGAAAGGACAAACGAGGGGTGTTGGTCATAAATACCCGAAATCACCCTCGCATGATTAGTGTGAAAAATTGTTATGGAAAAGAACAAATGAAACCTTTAGAAGTTTCTACATATAATGACCACATAGATCGCTGCGACCAAATGACCTCGACCTACTCAAGCCCTAGAAAAACAATACGCTGGTACAAAGAGGTTTTCTTCCATTTGTTTGATATGTTACAGTGTGGAATGCATTTTATTTGTTTCGGAAATTCTGCAAAGGAAATTTTCGAATGTACCGATTTCTTCATTTTAGAGATGAATCAATAAAAATTTTAATTCAATTACCTAACAATATATGGGGTGGCAGTTATTGTTCACAGTGCATTGTTCGTCGCCCGCCGCGCTGTCGTGTTCTCTGATGGGCAGCCAGAAAAAAAATGTCCTCCTAGGCCTGATGGTGCATGATGGTGACAGTGGATATTGATGTCCTATAAAGGGTTTTTCGAGCGGCCCTACTGGAAGATGGGAATACAATGACTGTGGCGTCTGCCTACACGTGTCACACCTGGATGTGGCGGTGCCATAGTTTGTTCCTTGTGACATCTGTGGCAACACCTAACCAACGACATCTCACAAGTGTTATTGGGGGTTTCGCAGCAACCTTCACGTTGGTTTGGGTGTTATTGTGAGACCCACATTGGTACTTAGATGGCAAACAAATGAGGCATCAAGTGGAATAACTTGATGCCGTATTTTGAGGTCTATATCATATTTTTATGATCTGCAGGAGTTTTGATCTCTAGGATAGTATGTGTTCCAATTACCATTCTAACTATAACTTAGTAGATAACGTGTGCACAAAATTTTGCACCAAAAACATGCGTAGTTATTTCTCATTTCTGATACATTATATTTCCATCCAGTCTTTTAGAAGATTTGAGCCAATCCTGAGGGTTTTATGTTATTCTCCACTCAATTCTGAAGGCAAGTGGTGTGGTCAACAGCCAGAGTTCAAGTTACGGAAAAACAGATACAGGCATGGTTTTCGGAAGTCGAAGCGTACTTGAAGGTTACAGATACAGGCATGGTTTTCGAAAGTCGAAGCGTACTTGAAGGTTTGTTTGACATTTTACAAGACCCAACGGCGCGGCGTAGGAAGCAGTGCAAGGCCCGCTCCCGAAAGGGTGGTGACACACGCAACAATATTGAAGCAAAAGATCTGATACGGCGATTAAGTTATAGAGTCCAATAACATTTTATCAAAAAAAATAAACGGAACAAGCAATATTTGCTACATTGGACTACATTACAAAAGAACTCGACAAAGGTAACAAAGTAGCATCATTGTACTATGACCTATCGAAAGCCTTTGGCACAATACACCATAAAATACTGTGTGGCTATCTGGAATTGACATCTGTGGCAACACCTAACCAAAGACGTCTCACAAGGCTTTATTGGGGGTTTCGCAGCGACCTTCACGTTGGTTTGGGTGTTATTGTGAGACCCACATTGGTACTTCGATGGCAAACAAATGAGGCATCAAGTGGAATAACTTGATGTCGTATTTTGAGGTCTATATCATATTTTTATGATCTGCAGGAGTTTTGATCTCTAGGATAGTATGTGCTCCAATTACCATTCTAACTATAACTTAGTAGATAACGTGTGCACAAAATTTTGGACCAAAAACATGCGTAGTTATTTCTCATTTCTGATACATTATATTTCCATCCAGTCTTTTGGAAGATTTGAGCCAATCCTGAGGGTTTTATGTTATTCTCCACTCAATTCTGAAGGCAAGTGGTATTGTCAAAAGCCAGAGTTCAAGTTACAGGAAAACATATACAGGCATGGTTTTCGGAAGTCGAAGCGTACTTGAAGGTTTGTTTGACATTTTACAAGACCGAACGGCGCGTCGTAGGAAGCAGTGCAAGGCCCACTCCCGAAAGGGTGTTGACACACACAACAATATTGAAGCAAAATATCTGATACGGCGATTAAGTTTATAGAGTCCAATAACATTTTATCAAAAAAAAAAAATAAACGGAACAAGCAATATTTGCTACATTGGACTTATTACAAAAGAACTCGACAAAGGTAACAAAATAGCATCATTGTACTATGACCTATCGAAAGCCTTTGACACAATAGACCATAAAATACTGTGTGGCTATCTGGAATTGTGTGGCATCACTTGACCTGCATATGTCCTACATGGATCACCGAAAATAAATAATCTCCATTTGCAGAGATGGTGAGGAATATTTCTCAGATTGGGGCAACATCAGTACTGGTGTTGCCCAGTGGTCAATTTTAGGCCCTATCCTATTCCTCGTACTTGTCAACTTGTTATCTGATGCCACTAATCCTCTTTATCCCTGCAAAGGTATGCCTGCTCAGTTCGCTGGCGACTATTCTTGTGTGGTAGGTAGTGACTCAATAAAGACTTCTGAAAAGGATGTTCAGAGGTTGCAATCTCATATCAAAACCGGGCTAGTAACTTTCAGCAAACGAAACAATACTTCATCATCTCTTTACGTCCAACTGGAACAAAAAAATATCCCTACAACCAGTTCCATCAAATTCTTAGGTGTTCAATTGGATGATATATTAAGCTGGGAATAGCATACAACACTTCTAAAATCAAAAATTTCGAGTACTGGTTCTCTATTTCGTAGACTGCGGGACGTTATTAGCCTGGAATGCCTCAAAATTTATTATTTTTCTATTATACAAAGCAAAATATCATATGACATTCTGTTCTAGGGCTCCTCACCTTATGCAATATTTTTATTGTTCAAAAGCTACTATTAAGATGCATGCTAGGATTAAGTTCGCAAATATCCTGCAGACCATATTTTAAAAAGTTAAGTATCCTCACTGTACCATCTTTATATTTTGTGTCCCTAGTAGTTTGTTAAAAATAATCCTGATGTTTTCCCTATAAATCAAAATAAACATTCTGAGGATATGACTATAAGAACCAGGCACACCTCATCACTCCTCTCTATACCTTCTTTGAGAAAGGTGACTTACCAATGCAAATTAAAAGTATTCAAAACATTCCAAATTTTAAAAAAGCAGTTATGAGATATGCCCTTGAAAATTGTTTTTATAGTTTCCAATTTACTTAAGTAGTTACTAATATTAATCAATGTATTTTAATATTTAGTTTAAGGATATTCATTGTATTTTTTTTCAAATTTAAAACATTTGATGTTGCTAGGTTTTACATATTGTAAAGTATTGTGAGCAATAAACTAAGTAAGTAAGTCAAAAGCATGACAACCGACGAAGTTCACAGCAAGCCTCTTATAAAAACGAAGACGTAATTCCTGGACAAAGTTTGGAAGGACACTGGTCTGAAAAAACCCTGGTAAGCCTACCGAAAAATTAAGCGAAAATCTGTTTTTTTAAAAATGTAGATTATGTACAAGTAAAAAAAACGCAAGGAGACCAGTTACCAGTGTAAAGGTTGTGTTGAGAAGCCACCACTATGCCCAGATTGTTTTCAGAAGTGGCATGAAATAAAGAAACCCAATTAATGTTTTTATTACTTACCGTCTTATTGTGTAATATGTTTAAAACTTATTATTGTGGCAGAATGTCCATCAGCATCATAAATATAAGTAGTCAAAACCCATTAAAAAAGGAGTACTTAGCTATCTTTTAGTAATATTAACAGTTCTTCATAACTAAAAATCTCTTATCTCTCAAAAAACTGTACTGTCAAAATTGGTGGCTCAAAAAAAAATTCACTGTCCATCAATGTGTTAAAGTATTAGATAAAGACTTGTTTTTTTTATTTATGTTATTCTTCTAATTTTAATATAAAACATACAACCTATACCACATTTTTAAATTACTTGGCAAATACTGGTTAACTATATAAGAAAGTAATGGGTAAAAATGGCAACTATTAGTGGTTTTTGCATTTTTTTTTAACCTCTAATGCTTGTATCCACCAACGCAAAAATTCCCCAATTAGGCTTTAATCGTAATTAGTTACCAATCCGAGTTTAGAATGTGGTCTTTTACAATGCAAATTTGTTTACCAAGAGTCATTCCAAACTCAGATTAGTGTTAATATAATTAATAATCAAAGCATAATTGGAGAATTTTCACATTGGTGGGTATAGACATAAATAGACTAAATGTTTTAGAAAATATTGTGGTTATTTTTAAAATGACTTCCAGCTAAAACTTTTAATCTTTCGAATTTGGTTTAGTGTACTTATATATTAAAGATTAAAATATTAAACCTCAATTTTTTATTGGGGGGGGATGCACAAATGCAAAAATAGACCAATATAGTGACATAGTTTATGGACAACCCCTAAAATAAAACGTTCTATCTGCATTTGAAGGGCTGGGTTTTCAAAATGGAATACAAATTATTTGATAATATAATAATAAAATAATCTTCAATCTTCTCAGCATATTCCCCTACATTAGTACCAAAAACTTGGTGAATGATAAAGTTTATTTTTTCAAACCATTTTGAAAATATTTTTTTACTGTTTTAAGTCATAATAGCAATAATAATAATAATTATGTAAATGGAATATTCAAAATTACCTAATTTGACCATAGGATTCTTAAAAAATTCAATGTTTTAATTAATCACGACACAATATTATTTATTAGAACTATAGGGTTTGCCAGGTTTTCTATTTGATTTTTTAAAACAAGGGTGACAAAATATTATGAGAAATTGTTTTCTATGAGGACACAATTAAATTGTATTGAAATCTTTGCATCCATCTTTGGTGCTATATAAAAAAAGCAGTAGATTTAAAATGTCTTATTACAGGGCTCGTTACAGAGTCTGTACCATTATAAAAATATAACAAATGAGGTTTTGAAAACAATCGAGACACCTGACAAGCACAGTTTCAACCTTACTATCTACTTTTTTGGGAAACAGCCTTGCCAAGCCAAGCCCCCACAGGACATGGAAACTATAAAATAGACGATTACAAGAATAACTAAACCTATAATGACATATAACTTGATATTTTTCCAGAACATAGCGCGTGCCAAATTTCTGCTGGTTTGTCTAAAAGATACGGACTAAAAACACAAGAGAAAAATGAATTATTACCTGTTATTTATTTTGTAAGTTTTTTTTTATAAAAATTGTAAAATAATATTAACAAATTTGGCAGTGTTGTGGGCATAGTAGGTACCTACTTAGAAAAAGTTTTTTTGAGATGCAAATGAAGAGTCCGTGGGAGAAAGGCAAAATATCCATTCAACATTGTTTTGAGAAAATTCCACTTTTTGCATGAACCCTACACCTTTTTTCACTGAACAGGATATTTTCAGATCATTTTTATGCTATGATACTTCACGTTTCTTCCCTTTTGCAATTCTCAACTTAAAACTGAAAAAAAATGTGACATTTCTCCTTTCTCCCTTGGACTCTTCAAATGTTACCACACTTACACTGTTTATTTATTTATTTTAACTAACCAAATTTATAATGCAGGAGATACAGGTGCATTTTTACCAAATCTAAAGAATTTAATGTGCCACCAACTTACAGGGTTTTTTTAAGGGTTCAGTGACTCATAACTAACTTACTTACCCCAGAGTTCAAATTCTCAGCCTTATTCACTAGTAGTTCTAATTTTTCACCTCGGGTTGCAACACTATCTGTAAAGAAAGAATGGACAGTAAGTATTAAAATTTTGTGTCAATTTATGAAGATGCAAAAGTTACAAGTTTAAAAAAGAAAATAATAACAAATAATATTTTTTACCTATATTTTTCACCATAATATTCTTAAGCTCATCCAACTCACTATGAACCTTAGAAATGGTGTCTAAATCATGATTTTCTGAGTAATACTTCATCTCATTAGCCAAAACTTTGGCAAATTCTGAGTTCATTGCATAGGCTATGGCATTCTCAGCACTAGGACCATATTGAGACTGAAATCGTCTTTTGGTCTCATTAAGGAATAGGAATGCTCGGCTGCGTTCAAACTCCTTTGAAAAAAGAAAGACCAGCATTAGATATTTGTTTTCATTTCATAGTCTTACTTTTTTTAGCTTTTCAACTTACATTGTCAGTAATGCACATATAAATAATTCCATTTTCAGAAACATAATGAAACAAATAATTTCCATGGGTGTAAGTCAACTTGTCATTTTGAGGAGGAATTTTAGCAATAATCTGTTCAGTAACCTCAGCAAAATTGCCTGCACAGCTTGCATATTTTGCCAGTACTGTGCTGCCTCTAGACACTACACTGTAGAGGATGGGCATCTGAAAACAATGGAGATAAATAAAATTTAAGTAAGCAATATCTAGTGTTATTCTACCAAATACTATAGGTACCCTCAAAAAGGTTTAAAAAAGCCTTGATATGTTATGTTATTTTTTTTTCCTTGGCATAAAAACTTACCTTTATCAAAGTGTTTTTAAAATAAAAAAACCACCATAATCTACACCAATGCCAAGATATTGTATGTTGTATTTGGAGATATTTTTAGTCTCGATTCATGATAATAAATATGATAAGGCTTAAATGAATCACAATCCTTTTTGGAAATTAAACTCTAACAAACACAAAAGAATAAACAGATAATTATTATCATTAATTTTTGTCCTTGTCTTCAGCAAACTTTTTCCACGCAGTTTGACATACTTCAGCTGATTAACATTAGGAAGTTAGCAACAATTACCGATAATACTTTTCTATTAGCCCCAGAAACTTTCGAACGCGCGTCTAAAAGCAACTAACCAAACATTAATTACGCCACACTTCCGTCAGTTTCGTCTTTTTTCTTTCTTTCTGTTTTGTCAACGCAAGAAGAAAGATCAAATCGTAAGTTTATTTGATTTTTTTCTCGGTTTTTTGTTACTTTTTTATATTTTTTTTCGTCTTAAAGTTCCTTGGATAATTCTCTTTCGAATGATATACGATATGTATGGGTTTCTTGTATTATATCTGGAAAATTCTATTTCATACGTCTTTGAAATATGCGAGGTTAGAACACGTGTCCATTCCATTTTTAGGGTGGTTTTATAAAGCTAGGAACACACGATGCGGTATTGTTTTGGGTTGGGTTCGGCTGTGTTGGATTAAACAGAAAATTAAAAAAAAAACCCACCTGCGCCCGCGGATGCAGTATACGGTTTTTTGCCATTTTTGATTTTTTATGAAAAATTCTTTATGGGGGCACCTACTAGGGTCCCTAGGAACCCAAATCCGCCTGCGCCGGTTGGTTTTTTTTTGTTTTTTTTAATATATTTTTATTAAAACAACCCAATCCAACACAGTCCAACCGAACCTAATCCAACTCAACCCAAAACAATCAAAAAAACACATTACAACCCCCCCCCCTCCGGGCATCATTTTTTCTCGTAAAAAAAAAAATCGGGCGCAGGGAGATTTGGGGTCTTAGGGGCCCTAGTAGGTGCCCCCATAAAGAATTTTTCATAAAAAATCAAAAATGGCAGAAAATTGTATACTGCATAATTACCATTAGGGGTTCTAGGGACCCTAGTAGGTGCTCCCATATTTTCACAAGATAAAAAAAGATGCAAATAGATTGTGTCTCCTTTTAACCTGTTATTAGAGAAAATTTGATGTATGAAAAAGTTTCATTGTGTGTTCCTAGCTAAGGCTGGCTCATGCTTAAATTTCTTTTCTGTAACTTTAGCGATTATTAAGGCGGATTGATTGAGAGTTCCATAAGGTACGCAGTGTAAGGTATATATATATATATGGGTCGTTCTTAAAAAAAGGTAACATTTTATGTCTTAATTTTAAAAAAAAACAAATTAGTGTTCTTTGAATTTTGGTAATTATTAAATGTTGCTGTAGTTGGTTGGACTGTGCTGAATGGCTGAGATAACAATTCACTTGAGTTATTTTTGAGTTTGTGAATTCATCTGCTAACACAGTTGATAGCCAGCTAACTCCAGTTATACCTATTTTACCAAAATCAAGAATCTTTATAGATGGGTTGTTCTTGAAAAATTGTAACATTTGGTGTAATAGTTTTTAAAAATACAAAAATATTTACCACTTTTTAAGTAAATATAATATGTCTCTATATATATATAATATGTCCTTACTTGATTTCTTCTTTTGTCTATTTCCTTTTTCGTTTTTGGTGCTTTTACCAAAGACTTTCTAGTTTTTGCCACTTTTTCTAAAAATTATTGAGTTTTTTTTTTAATTACAAGCGAAAAATTTCATAGGTGTTATCAGTAAAATATTCTGAAAGATCACACCAGTGACGTTCACACTAGTGACATATTTAGCAAAAGGTCTAAATAACAAAAAAATAAAAAAGTTACATTTTTGAAAGTAAATAGACACTTAAAGTAAAAATTTCAACGCATCCGTATCGGTATATGTAACGCGTTCGAAACAAAGTCAAAATACGCTACATTTTTGACTTGTTTATGCGATGTTTCGAACGATGCCCGCTTTTTTGAAGGGTGCAATGACAGGACTGCTGATTGAAATCGTTGCGTACGATCGTGGGTCCCTAACGATACGTACATCCTTCCGTACGCAACGGGATTCTGTCATCACACCCGTCAAAGAAGCAGGCATCGTTCGAAACATGGCATGAGCAACTCAAAATGTAGCGTATTTTGACTTTGTTTCGAACGCGTTACGTTTACCGATACGGATGCGTTGAAATCTTTACTTTAAGTGTCTAATATCTTACCATTTACTCCTTATATAGAAACATGTGACATTTATTTCGGCCAAAACGTGAATACTGTTTTAAAACCACCAAAATTTCACAAAAACTGAATTATGTAACACATTTCAGGTTACACTCCTAAACTGTGTCTTCCGTGCTTCTCCATTTTCAGATAAATGAGGTGGGTCTTGTATGCAGTGATGCCCGATTAAAAAAAAAAAAATTGTTACTGCATGTGACCACATGAGTGAAACCAAAATCAATTACACGTGTTTTTTTTTTGTTTTTTGATGAAGATAAAAAACTTCTATCAATGTATTTTTTTAGGATTTGAATTTTTAAGTTTTTATCTATCTAAATAAATTTTATGATCCTAAAGTGTAATATCTGAATCTATTAACTTTGAAAATTACAGATCACACCAAGTGACATGTCACATGGTGTGACCAACTTTTCTTCCATGGAGACATTTCTTGGAGAATTCATTACATTACACTAACTATCCTCCTACTTTGTTTTCAAAAGGATAAATGGTTTTAAATTTACAAACCAATTACATGGAATGTTACCTTTTTTCAAGAACGATCCATATACAGAGCTCTGAATCCACCTTTAAAGCTCGGTTTATACAGGCAAATAAAAATAATAATTAAAATAAAAGTTGAACTAAAAGGGAAAAGTGTTATTATTGAAACTAAGAAGTTAAAATCGCAACTTTTATTTTTATCTGAAAAACAAATTTGCATATGCCCCTTTTGTCACACATAACCTCATTTTAATTTGTTGGTATTTCAAAGAGCGTTTTTCAGGTTTTTCTGGTTTGTTTTTGGCAGATATTTAAGAAGACAGTATGATATAGTTTAGTTTAATTATTTCAATTATAGGTGTCACTCACTTTTGTTTACATGTGCAGAAGCTGTGTGTTGATTCAAAGTTATTTTTATTTGGCTGTATAAACCTGAAATATTATTTTAATTTTTATTTGCCTTTATAAACCAGAAATATTATTTTAATTTTTATTTGCCTGTATAAACCCAGCTTAAATATAATGTATTCAGAGTAGATGTTCATTCCTGTTGGTTCTTCCGCTATCTTTTCCATAACCCTTAAGGAATGACCTTGAAAATTTTTAAATATTGTGTTGCAAGTACCTACAGCCTGCAAAATATTTGGTGACATTTTAAATATTTCAAGCAGTATTTAGTTATTACAGAAATGGATATTGAACATTTAACAGATTTTTTGCAAAAGCATTTTCACATTTGTGGGACAAAAAGAACCACAAATTTGGTGTCAACATTGAAGACTAAAGTTAAGGAAAAAAAAAAGGTTAAAGAAAGTTTTTTTTGTCGCGGTTATGGTTAACCTTAGTCCTAAAATTTCCCAGAAGTATAAGCAAAAGAAGGAGACCTCCATTGTGTAATATCTTTGAATATTGTTTGATAGCACATTCTGTGAAGATCCATACCTTGAGAACCGCAACTATTCTGAACCCGCAAAATAGGCTGGTTTCTTTCAAGTCATTATTTATATATGTAAATTTTAAACATTCATATTTTTTTCACTTTCATTGGTCAGTCAGGGAATTATGGCAAAGAAAATCTGGACACCCTGTTAATGGTTTCTTAACAAAATGACTCTTTTTTTTGAAACTGAGACAATTATGTGTTTGAAATTAACTCTGGGTGTCGGACTTCCATTGTCTATATTTCATTAATACACGATGTTTCGATCAGTTCTGATCGTCTTCAGATGAGGTAGTTTGCAACTGAAGACGATCACCTCCTACCTGTGCCGATTCTTGAATTTCGAGAGAATGGTCGCCTGGGAACGTTCACGTTCTTGATTTCGACCAATAAGAAGACTCAGAAGCTGCCAAAAGCGGTGCACGCGCCAAAGCTGACTTGATTGTCGTTTTTCAAGAGCGCCCGTTCTGCTGCTCAGAGGCAGGTGCATGAAAGTGTAGGAAGGTTCCTTCGATACACGGCAATCGGGTGAAGTTCGGCCGTCGTTGGATAGGTTTCGGATAACTTGTGATAGTTTTAAAGCATGTTATGTGTCGATATCAGGGAGGTGACCGTCCCCGTGCGACCTTTCCTACGAAATTTCGGCACCCTGAAGACGATCAGACATTGTACTGATCGAAATGTCGTGCATAATTAAAATATAGACAATGGAATTCCCAAACACAGTTAATTTCAAAGTGGCTCTTATCTTTCTGCTAGTCTGTAAAATGAGCCGAATTGGTTTTTTTCAATGATGAATGTCTATGCACCACTCCTATGTTTTTCTGAGGAGAAAGAAGACCAAATTTCTGAAATAAAACATGTTTCTAAAAATTATAAATAAAATGCTCTATTGTTATATTTAATAGCTTTGGTTCATTTTCAGAATGGCGGACGCAGCTCCAGCCGGTGGCCGTGGCGGATTCCGTGGTGGTTTTGGTGGTGGACCAGGAGGTGGGCGTGGGGGTCGTGGTGGCCCAAGGGGCAGGGGTCGTGGGCGTGGAAGAGGTCGTGGACGCGGCAAGGAAGACTCAAAGGAATGGGTACCAGTCACCAAACTTGGCAGGTGGGTACTTATTAATAATAATGTTTGATTTTGTTTACTACCTAGATACAGTTCATTTCAAATTCTCCACACCAATTTCAATATGCAGCCATTCCAGCTAAAAGTCCACCACAGGTAATATCACAAAATACGAATTACTGAAGGCATTAAGCTACTCTTTGTGACCACTTATATATTTTTTAATTTGCCCCCAGAGGCTAAAATTGTTTCTATTAAAAAAGTAATTTAAAATGTTTCTTTGTGTCCAAAAAATGCCAAAAACATGAAATTTGGCTGTTTTTTATATTTAAAGAACAGCTTAAACTTTTTACTCTCAAATATTTTTGCATACTATTCATGAAATAATTGTATAAGAAATAAAGTTGGCTTTCTAGTATTACCAAGATTTATTCATTTTGCGTAAATAACTTTTCTTGTAATTTAAATATTGTTTCTATTTTGATTGGAAATAGTGTTCCGTCCGTTCCGTGCAACATTTTGTTACTTAAATTCTTAACTCCTTTGTTTTTTGGTAAAATAGTAACAAATATAATTTTTTTAACTTAACTTTACGGTTATACTAAGTTTTGGCATCTTTGAGGTCCTATTGGCAGATAAATAAATAAAATAAAAATGATTGAAGGTATGCTTCTTTGTGCTAGTCCGTCCGTTATGCATATTAAAAGGCTTTTTACCAACTTACTAAAGTAGATAAAAAATAAGTTTACATTTGAATTGTTTTAGTACAATTAATGTATTTATTTTTTGGTCATAGCGTTAACATATGTTCAGAGCCTAATGGCAATATTTAATTTTAAATTTAAAAAAATCATGCAGTGTCTATTATGCTGGAATTGCTGTATGGCAGCTGACATTTAAACACCAACTATATGGAACTGTCACTGTCAAAAAAGTGGTCCTATTAATTTAGAATAAAGTGTACATACGTCCAAAAAAATTACTGTCTGTTTTTTAAATATATTGACAGTGTCGCAATTGGACTACAGAAATTCATAATATCCAATAACGGCTCTCCTGCTCACTACATGAGAACCATCTTGTTTAAATGAAACAATTTTAATTTTTTTGTTATTGTAAGTTAAAGTTAGCCTTGATTGCTGACTAAAAATAATTTTTGTTTGTAGGTTGGTAAGAGATGGAAAAATTCGTTCTCTTGAAGAAATCTACCTTTTCTCTCTCCCAATCAAAGAGTTTGAAATTATCGACTTCTTTATTGGACCCGATCTTAACGATGAGGTGAGTAGAATCTTTATTTTTTAAACTATTAATCCTGTTTTTAAATATATAAAAAAGTTAGGTGCTGGTTATTAATTGTTTTATTATATATCTTGTTCTTTTTAGGTATTAAAAATTATGCCTGTCCAGAAACAAACCCGTGCCGGTCAAAGAACTCGTTTCAAGGCCTTTGTCGCTATTGGAGACAGCAAAGGACATATTGGGCTAGGAGTAAAGTGCTCCAAAGAAGTAGCCACTGCCATCCGTGGGGCTATCATCTTGGCCAAGTTGTCTGTTGTCCCAGTCAGAAGGGGTTACTGGGGTAACAAGATTGGTCAACCTCACACTGTACCTTGCAAGGTAAACTATCTGTTTTTTCAGAGCAACAACCCAGCAAAATTTTTGTTGATTGTTTCAATTGTTTTTAAATGTTGATTATTTTGATAATTTTTTATTAGAAAACTGATTTTTTTATGATGAATAACTCTCTTTCTTTCGCGGTTTCCACCAGAGAGTCTTCTCAATGATGGCATGGAAGATCTGATTTACTAGAATTTTGTTGTAGGTAACTGGCAAATGCGGTTCAGTCTGTGTACGTCTGATTCCCGCACCACGTGGTACTGGAATTGTCTCGGCTCCTGTACCCAAAAAACTACTTCAAATGGCTGGTATTGAAGATTGCTACACCTCTGCTAGCGGATCTACCGGAACCCTGGGAAATTTCGCCAAAGCCACTTACGCAGCGATCGCCAAGACGTACGCCTATTTGACTCCCGATTTGTGGAAGGAAATGCCACTCTCTAAAACACCTTATCAAGAGTTTGCAGACTACTTGGTTAAGAACCATCGTATTGTGGCAACTGCAGCACACACTGACTGAACATACACTTAGGGCGATGTTCTAATGGCTTTGTACAAAGTCAGAACTTAATAAAAAAAATGCGTTTTTAACCTAATTTACTTCCTTTATTTCTGATTTCTTATGGTAGTTTTTGTTTTTTTTGGGGGCAATATTGGTGTAAATATGATATGATAAAGACATTTTACTGGTTTTAGCAGCATACACTTGGCACCCAAAACTCAAAAAAAGCCACTAAGTCCGAAGTTTTGCTTATTAAATAAAACTTTTTTTTTTCAAATCAAAATTATCTAAGTTTAGGGCATAAGTAACTTTACTTATTAAAATATAAACAAGCAAAAAGAGGGGTGCCATTTACCAAATCACACTCGTGCGGAGAAAAGGAGAGAACAGATGGCCAAAATCTGTGCTTTGAATGGGCAGATTCCGACGGAAGCCGGGTAATGCAATTCTTAGTTCGCAGTTCCGACTTGGTATTTGTTACGCCACAAGTAAGAAATTTCCAACCTCATAACAGGATTTTCATATTTGTTACGTCACAAATTTCCTACTTTTTACATAGAGAACAATAATTCTTGTTTTCTGACGTAGAAAATAAGTAAATTCTTGTTGTTATGTATTTAATTAACATCACAAAAAATTGAAACAATCACATATAAATATATTTCTCTCTTACTACCTTTTCTTACCCACTTGCCTGTGGCCTAATGAAAACAATGATAAATAATAACTCTTAAATTGTTATTTTGCACAAGTCAAAGCTCTCGATAAAACTACACATAAAAAATGAATTTCCTTACTTTTTTTAAATTGTTTTCACTATTTTCAAAAAAAAATAAATATATAAATTTGAGGCGCAACTGATCAAATATTGATAAAAAAAAAACAAAAAATTGTGCAGTTAACCTCCTCTTCCAAACAAGAATTTACTTTCTATGTCACAACACAACAGTTCTTATTTTCTACGTAACAAGTAGGAAATCTCTTACTTGTGACGTAAGAAATAGTGATTTATAAGCCATTGACCAGTGAGGAGCGGTTTTGACCGCGGTTATCCTTTTGGTCAATGATTTTGAGGTTAGGCTATGACGTAGTTCACAAGAATCGTAACCCAACAGACCGTTGTTCGCTTGGATGGAACGGTCAAACTGACTGGTTGGAAAATTTTAGTAATAGCGCCAACGGCAAGAATTTTCGGCTTAGGACCCACCCAAGTTCAACGTTAACACAGTGTAGTCTATAAATGGGACGCAGCCCTATAATCTGTAGTTGTTCGCCCCAGATATTTTTTCACCCAAACCTTGAATCATCTTTAAATCATCCAAAGACGTAACTCACCTTCAGATCAAGATTCTCATCGAAGTTCGTAAAATAAATTTAATGCCATTTGAAAATATACCACTCTCCAAATCTAATGACTGGAACCATAACTCACCTCCCAAGTATGCTCATCGTTGGTCAAGACCAAAAGTAAAACAGCTGATCAATGACGTCACAATTTCCCGTATTTTGGTTAAAACCGGTGTCGCTTAGATCAACACCGTTCTCAACTAAAAAGCCAGTTAACTCTTATCTCTTCAGTGCCCTTTAGCCAAAGATTGCCGCCATTTTTATAACCAAATTGACAGGTAAAACATGGATTTTCTGTCAGTTGGGTGTCAATATGACCCCTATAGTAGTTAACTGGCTTTTTAGTTAAGCAGGTGTTGCTTAGATGCATTGGTCTTAACCAAATATGACCGGTCATTATTGGTCAATGGCTTATAAAATCACTATGAAACTCTTCAGTTATGACATCAGAAGTTGGAAATTTCTTAACTGCGAACTAAAAATTGCACTTTTTCGAGCACTTTTCCCTCCCGCCTGATGCAAAAGATCTCTCGATTTTTAAATTATGCGAGATGGTTTCTCCATTTTGAAACATTCCCCAGCATTCTGAACAGTCTTCTTAATAACCAGATACACCCTCTTTTGCATTATAAGTTTGGAACCTAGTCTTTTAAACTTGATTCTTTGATCTCTTTTTCCTTTTGATGCACTGGTGCGCACTAAGTCAGAGGCGGCCCAGGGGGGGGGGGGCGGTGGGAGCGATCGCCCCCCCTTTTCTCGAAAATTTATTTAATAAATCGCCGGTTTTTCATAAAAACATTAACATTTTTTAGTTTTCCAGAAATTTTAGTGTGTCAAAAACTACATTATATTTTTTTTCCTCACCCCCCCCCCCCATCCTTATGAGAAATTTGCGACCGCCACTGACTAAGTGTACCTCTCCTAGTGTATTTTGTATCAAAATGAAGGACAGTGTAATATATTTGAATTTCCCGCGGAAGTGCGCCCGAAATATGTCAAGGTAAAGGACGACCTCTTTGTCCCCGGTTTACCGAATGGCACATTCCCTAATGGTAGAAGCTTCTCCGTTTCGTGGATATCCCGCTAAAACTGTAAGTAATATTGTCTTAATCACTCGACATTTCACTTTCGACGAGGATCAACAAGGACGGAGCCAGAACTTCAAAGATAACCTCAAAAAAGTCAATTTTTTGAAAACTGAGGTTAAGTTCGCCTCCGCGTAAATTAAAAAACGAGATTAAGGGGACCATAAAATAGACAAAACTTGAGAACAAGCGCCGATTGGGCAGTTTAAATAGGCATAAAAGACAGTTAAAGCTTGTGTCTGTGTGATCGACGCGAAAGTCCCGTGGATTTAGATTTGTAGACTTCGTAAAAATACAACAAAAATAAGTGGAATGATTGGTAGTATTCCCCCATTTGACCCCGAAAATGAAGACTGGGAGTTGTATTCAGAAAAATTAGAGCAATATTTAGCTGCTAATTCGATCACAGACAAAGAAAAACAAGTTGCAACACTTTTAAGTTTGATAGGGACAAACACATATAAACTTGTACGAGACTTAATGTTTCCCAAAATTACTCAAAGATAAGTCATTTGAGGAATTAAATAACATACTTAGAAATCAGTTTAGTCCGATCGTGAATGTATGGCGATGAACGCTTAGCAGTAAATTGCAAATTTGCGGATAGATTGCTTGACTGCCTTAAAGATAAATTTATTACTGGTTTAAAAAGCGGCCCAATTAAAGATAAAATGTGTGAAGAAGAATTGTCATCTACACTTCACTCAGTGGTTCAAAAAGCAATGCAGAAGGAATCTTATAACAAGGAAACCACTAGCACTTGTGATGTGAACTCGCTGAGGAACTCGTCGCATAAAAAAAAGTATGTAGCCCCTAAAAAAAGGTATAATAATGGACAAACACCTTTATATAATGACAATAGTAGTAAATCTGTTAATATCAAATGTCAGATTTGTGGCCGTAACCATGGCAAATTAAAATGTAGGTTTGAGAATGCAATATGCAGACGCTGTTCTGTCCAGGGACATCTTGAAATCATGTGTCCTAAAAAAAAAGTTAGGGGACATAATGCGATTGAAACAGTAGAGGACGTGGCTGTAATCAGTAATTATAACGATATTTGTGATATGTATAGTTTAGGCAGTAGCAATAAAAAAGAAATTTTGTTTAAATTGAATGTCAAAATTGACGGTAGAAATTATGACAGGTGCGAGCATAACTGCAATAAATTTGGATTTTTACAATAAAAATTTTGACAAACACCATTTGACTGGTGACAACATAATTTTACGCAGTTATACTGGCAACCTTATAAAACCTATAGGGTATTTTAAAGTAGATTGTAAGATAAGAAATATGACAAAACTTGCAAAATTCTATGTAGTGAATAACGCTGGATTAAGCTTATTAGGTCGGGATTTTCTCTCTATTTAATATCACTTCAAATTTAGCCAACATAAATAGCATTGAAAATATTAAAAATAATATTTTAAAAAAATTTCCATAGGTATTTACCCATAAGTTAGGGAAATTTAAGTTCGAGAAAGTCTCTTTAGTCTTAAAAAATGAAACAAAACCTATTTTTTTAAAACACAGACCAGTTCCACTAGCGTATAAAGAGAAAATCGAACATCAGTTGGAAGCTATGGTACAAGAAGGTGTTTTAGAGCCAGTCAATTTTTCAAAATATGCGACCCCAATTGTACCCATCATAAAGGCAGATGGTACATTACGTATTTGCTGTGATTTTAAGTCAACGTTAAATAAACAGATTGACAAGTGTCATTATTACCCAACTCCAAGAGTCACAGAAATTTTTGCTCAATTGAACGGAGGTGAGCTGTACACAAAATTGGGCTTATCACGTGCATATACTCAGTTTGAGCTTGATGAAAAATCGCAAGAAATGACTACTATAACAACTCATGTAGGATTGTTCAAAAACTTGCGATTACCATTTGGTATTTGGTAAAGGCGTGGCATCATACAGTGACGATATATGTATCACTGGGGTAAATATGGCAGATCACATAAAAAATTTGGAGGCAGTGCTAGAAAAGTTGAAAGAGGCTGGATTGACAGTGAGACCTGAGAAATGTGAATTTTTCATGGAAGAACTAGAATACCTTGGACATAGGATCTGTAAAGATGGTTTGAAAAAGAGTGAAAAAAGATTAAATCAATTATGAATGCACCTAGACCAAACACCCAGACCCAGGTTAGATCATTCTGTGGTCTTGTACAATATTATGCCAAATTTATACCAAACTTTGCAAATATATTAAGCCAATATATAAATTATTAACAAAAAACCAAAGTGTGTCTAAAAATACTCAAGTAGAATGGAGTCCGGAGTGTCAAGAAGCATTTGAGACTATAAAGAAGTATATAATAGAAGATATAACACTGGCACACTATCATCCAAAAAAACAGTTAGTGCTAGTCACGGATGCAAGCCAAGATGGCATTTCAGCAGTGTTATATGCTAGAGACAAGAGTGGGAGTGAGAGACCTATAGCATGTGCATCTAGGACATACTCTCCATCAGAAAAAAATATGGCAATCTTGGATAAAGAAGGAGCAGAAATAATTTTTGGATTCCGTTACTTTGAACAGTATTTACTAGGAAGACGTTTTATAGTCAGAAGTGATCATTGACCCTTGCTAGGTTTATTGGGTGAAAATAAAGCAATTCCCCAAAGAAGGCGCGACAGATTGCAAACATGGGCATTATATATGAGTGGGTTTGACTATCAAATGGAGTATATAAAAGGAACAACCATTTTGCCGCCTGCTTATCAAGACTACCAGATGACAGTACGGACAAAAATATAGGCATAATAGAAGAAAACTATCTCAACTTTGCTTCAACAACAAGGCAATGGCCTATTGACAGCAAAAAAAATTGCTGAAGAAACAAAAAAATACGTCTTGACGAAAATAATGGACTATGTGAGAACTGGAATGCCAAACAAAAATAAAGAAGATGAAGAACGTAGTTATTTCAATAAAAGAGAAGAAATTTTTGAAGAAAATGGTTGCTTGATGTATGAATATAGAATAACAATCCCAGAAGTACTAAGGGAGGAAATGTTAAGAGAATTGCATAACCCTAGTCATCTTGGTATAGTGAAGACCAAATCGTTAGCAAGATCTTACTTATGGTGGCCGAACATAGATCAGGACATTGAGTCTAAGATAAAAGGATGTTTGGCATGTTTAAAAAACAAAGACGATCCCCCAAAATACATGTTTTTCCTGGATGCCAGCAAGCAGACCATATGAACGCATTCACGTAATTTTCTGGAGGTGTCCAGAAGGCAAAATTTCTTCATTATTACAGATGCTTATAGCAAATGGCCAGAAGTTCACATGGTAAAAACATTAACAAGCAAAGAAACGGAAAGAAAACTGCGTGAGACATTTGCTACTTTTGGTTTACCTGATGTTTTATGCTCTGATAATGGTTCAAGTTTCTCTCTCTATGAAAGGAAAGTTCAAAGAATTGGACGTTTCATTGAAGAAAAAGAAGCAACAGCCCAAGAAAAAGATGTCATACAGGAGCGAAATATTGATGTTTCACAAGACAGTGAAAACTCGCCTCAGAACTGGCAAAACATAGTGGTGGAAATCCACACCCCACCAGTTGATGAGAATCCAAGTTCTAGCCAAAGTCAACAGACCATTAAAAATATCACAAAACAATCAACTCCACCAAGCATAGATTTAAAGGCAAAAAAATATGTTGCTGCAATCATGTCAAGCTCAGGCTCAGGTGTGGCTAGTGACAGGACTGAGACTCACAAGGGTAATTCAAGTAAAGAGACTCCTACCCGTTTTACCAAGAGAATATCCAAAATACACAATAGAATTTGACTAAAAAGAAATATTCAGTTATAGTTTTGTCACATTTAATGTTAGTGTAAATTGTAATAGTGTATCATATACAAAATTGTAATTGTGTGTCATCTACAAGTATGTGTATAATATTTTGTGTAAAGTGAGAAAAACGTAAATAAGTGATATAAATATACATGTAATGGAAAAGGGGCTACAGAGAAGTTCAAGTGAAAAAATCCTCTTAAGTGTGGAGGGATGTAATATATTTGAATTTCCCACGCAATTGCGCGGAAGTGCGCCCGTAATATGTCAAGGTCAAGGACGACCTCTTTGTCCCCGGTTTACCGATTGGCACGTTCCCTAATGGTAGAAGCTTCTCCATTTCGTGGATATCCCGATAAACTTCTTAATCACTCGACATTTCAGATAGAGATCAAAAGAAAAACACTATGATCGGTTCCAGATTTTTACCTTAAATAATGGTGAATGCGCAAGCTATTTTAATGAGATCTTACATTTTATTTTTTTATATGGTGAAGAAGAATGTTTTTATCACTTTGCATTTGGTCGGGTCTCCGATTTTTCATTGTGGGTTAGAACCATCGATGTACTAATTAGAACTGTAAAACATGAAGTATAAAGGTAAAAAAAAACAAGTTGCGATATTGGTTCTTCTGAAAATCATAATTAAGATATACATTTTCAAAACTCCCGCTTTTTGAAAATAAAAATATGGCAACCCTACTCGCATCTGATTTCGAGAATATATGGATTGAAAGACGGAACATCGTTGGGAAGTGCTTCCAGTTGTTTTTTTTTTTAAAAAAGATAGACTATTCAAAAAAAAATACAAATTTATGCTGCAATAATATATTTAAAAAAAAATTAGGTCCTCTGGTTACACATCACCTCGAAAAGTAAATTCAAAACTTTATAATGTTCTGTATAAATAAAATAATATGTACAAGATACTGATTTATGATCTAGTCAAGGTCACTTTAAGTTACTTGGAGTGGGGACACTACATGACACCACTATGTGGTTCTTTGTTGATTATTGCCAAATTTTCAACTCCCTCACAGTCAGACGACAAAATTTTTAATTGGCCTGAACCACACACCTTGTAACTTCAAAATAGACTTCAAATGCCGTTTTATAAAACGACTGCTTCATGTAATATGCCCAAAAATTCCATAATATCGAATACAATCGGCTAAATGAAAGGTGCATTCTAATAAAAAAAGTGAGATCGTGACTATTAAATAATCTTTAAAATAAAAAGGTCGTTTAATAGTCAGTCCTGCATGAAGCAGTCATTTTCTCAGATGACCCATAGTCTATTTTTTTTTAGGTCTGTGGCCTGAACTCGAGGCACTATTGTGTATTAAAGCAATGCAATATCTCCATTTATTAGAGCAAAATAGATAAAAGTTCGAAAGGAATCAGCTTTAACCCTCATTTTTATGTAGCATTTAGCAGTAAGGTCTTATCTGCTCAGACTCAATTTTGTACAGAGTTCAGTAAACCAACGAAAAGGAGAAAAAAAATAACAAATAAATTTGGCACGTCAGATGCTGGAACAATGTTCTTAAAAACATTTCTTAATTAAAACGCCCAAAAAAAAAAACATTGATAATACAATGGCATGATCTGACTCCTAGCAAAATTTTATCAATATGCTTTTTCACTCGAAATTTTTGGTAAGATTAGATTAAATAAGGTAAAATTTTTCGATGTGATATAAGTCTGGATATAGGATCTTGTTTAAAGGCATCAGATTACGTGGAGTAGTTTATTTCACCTCAGGTTTAGATAGTATCAGTTCAGGTGACCTTCTTTGCTTGTGTCTTGTCTTTTTTTCGGTTTTGGTCTAGTTTTATTTGGGGCTATCGGGGGAGGGGGGGGGGGAAAATATGGGCAGCGCGATGTCACGCAAATAGAAAAAATATTTTACATCAAATACATTAATGATTGCATATTTCCGTCTAACATTGTTTTTTTATTGGGGGCGGGGCGTTATGCTAGCGCGAAGTAATTAAATTGGGGGTAAGCAGGAGCGTGACAAAGGGAAAGGGAGGGGACAAAAATAGTGTGACGTCATTTCTGGACAGCCCTTTTGTAAAGTGAATTTTGATAATTACTTTTACAATTTGATTTGATACTCAAAGGCACTTCATAAAAAAAATGAACAAAGATGGAAACAGTTTCTTGCGTGACTTCATTCAATTCATTTTAATGAACAAAATGTTATGCACTATGCAATCTTGTGAGTGTATCAAAGCGCCCCAAGTTCATGCCCGAGTTTAATTTAAGGATAAATGTCCTTGGTTTTGGAGAGAAATTTGGCTATTTTTGTGGCAAGTGTGCACTAGTAAGCGCAAACAAAATATATCTATTTAAAATTTTACAAAAAAAAAATGCAGGCACTATGCGTTTTTACGACTTCAGCGAGAGAAAGAGTCGCACAAGTTTACAGAGAAAAAAACTACCTTTTTAGATATTAAGGTTTTGATACTGAGGATGACCTTACATTTTAATAGTACATTTTTCTTACGTGGTAAAACAGCCGCCTAAGGAAGAACTAAGATATAAAATTTAATTTTTTAGACTGGAGAGAAAAACTCGCTTTTTGCCTAGTTTTGCAAAATGTTTTTCTTACCAAGAACATTGGAGGATGGATATTATTAATAAAAATGCCTTAAAAAGAACATTTTATGAGATTTTTGTCAGGTTTTAGGTATGTGTTATCAATATTCACAAGTAAAATAACAAATCTCATAAAATAGATTTTTTCTCAGTTTTTACGAGACAAACAGGCTGGCGTAAAGAACAATGTTGTAAGACGCAAAAATTGATCTATGCAGACTATAAGTGGGACTTTATGATAATTCACACTTGTGTGAGAGTTAGTTTTCTCACTTCTAAGTCGATTAAAAATCTTAGTTCCCCCTCAGCAACAGTAAAACGTGGGTAATAAAATTAAAAAAAAAAGATCAAAAACATATAGCTGAGATGCTACTTATGTGCTGAGTGAGATTTGTCTTAACTTTCAATTCAGCACTAAAAGTGAGCTTCACCTCATTTTAAAAAACAACAAATTGCCAAAAAACTAAAATTTTCTAAAAAAAAACAGAAACAAAACTAACACTGTAAGAATGCCTCTTTTAGTAGCGAAACAAAACTGAAATTTTGTACGAAGAATCCGGTACAGATTATGAGGGTGTAGACTTGTAAATCTTGTTAATTTTGTCATAATTTTCTAGTATCATTTCCCAGCACTAGCAAAGGTTGCATAAAATCAGAAAATGAACAAGATTGACTTTCATAACAGATAGATTTTCATGAGGTACCGATAACTTAAAATACAATATAAATATCTAAAAACTAAAGTTCAATTCTAAAAAAGTAACAAAAACATGAAATTTAACATAGGCAAGGTGAGTAACAAAAAAAATTACATTTTAGTACGCTGTTGAATCGATAATCATAGTTAACATTTAA
This sequence comes from Oxystoma pomonae, assembly GCA_963921995.1. Lineage (NCBI taxonomy): Eukaryota > Metazoa > Arthropoda > Insecta > Coleoptera > Brentidae > Oxystoma > Oxystoma pomonae. The sequence goes on along the minus strand of OY998167.1, from coordinate 35,057,169 downwards.
ATAAGAAAATTATAAAAAAAACTTGAGATCACTTATTGAAATTTTATCAAAAAAATTGTGATTTTGTGTTTGGATAATAAAATTGGCTACCGTACGATTGAATTGGTCTTGAGGCGCAGAATTAGGAAGAAAACAAGAAATTAAATAATTTAAAAATGAAAATATACAATTATATAATACAAAGATTGGTACTTACATATTCACATGAGTGTATTATTGTAAAAAAAATGTGTAAGAATATATATTTTTTAAACACAAACACCAGTCAAACAAATAAGGGGTCTCTAATAAATGCTCATAAGATCACTTTTTGTTAATTGATTCTTTCCAGGATGCCAAGAGTAAATTTTGTAGGAATGTTTATTTAAATCTGGTTATCAAAACTATCTAAATATTTTTGTCTTTTCTTAATAAGTATACATAAAATATATGTTGGACATAAAACTAATAACGGCCTACAAAATTTCAGCATACACTCAAAATGCGTGTGAATTGATATCCTAGAAAATAATGTCCAAAAAGAGACCTTAGGTACACTAGCACTTATTAAAGGCCATGTATTTGTTTTATTAATGTTACCTTAAGTTAATGCACGAAAACACATTTTTTTTAAGTATAAAAAAGAAACGCGAAAATGACTATTCCTTTTGTTTCTTATGCACAACCTGTAACTTTAAAAAATTTCTCTAACTTTTAGCAGTTATTGTACAAATTTTAATAAGTAAATATAATATGTAGACTTTTATAGAGAACCGTTATTTACAAAAAATATACACTATGTATAAATATATGTGGAATTCACTAAAAATATTACAGTACTGCACCCTACCAGTCACTTAAACGAAAAAATTAAACTATTTAAGACAGCTTACTTTAGTTATTTTAAAAATAGTTACCTACTTTATATAGTATATTCTTGCTTCTTATATAGCAACACAAATGTAACAGCTCGTAGAAACAAAATAATTTAAAAGAAATTTGATTTGCACAATTTTAATTACGTACTTTTTTAGGTAAATTCTTAATAATATTTTCCTAAATAACGAAACAAGACCCAAGGAACCAGATAAAATTTTTTATTAAAAAATTCTGAATTTTGCGCCCACAAAATAAAAAAAAAGTTGAAAATGGTTATTGGTTTTTAAAACATAGTAAATTAAATAACAAAATAAAACCCAGTTACCAAAAGTTATTTTCTACAAGAACTAAAGAAGTTCAAACTTGGCAAGTAAAAAAATTTCTCACCCAAAAATCAAGAAACTAAAACGCTTTAGTGTACCAAGATGTTGATAATTTCTGATAAATTTATTCCAGGAACTTCAAAAAACCCAAAAACGTTAGTTACAGTGTGTTTGTCAATTAATGCAAGCCGGGTTAATACAGCAAATTGACTTAAAAGACATTTCCCGATTTTTATAAAATAAAAAGTCACAAAAATAATGGTAAAAATAGAGAAAAATTTAGAGAAAATTCTTTAAAATTTTTGACCTTTTACGTTTTTTGTGAAATATTTAAAAAAAGTGGGTTTGGCTAGCTGCAAAGAGGAGGGGAGGGGGGTTGTTTTAATTTGATATGGCCGATCCGATTTTACATGTTAAAATTCCCTGACATTTCCCGGTTTTCCAGTGCTGTATTAAACAAAAAATTGGGAATTTTTAAACAAATTTATCTTGAGTCCCTGGGTGTTGCTGTGTCAAAAATTTAGAGACCCGAAGAATGAACTCTGCTTTATTTCTTCCAACTTAGAAAACTAAGGTTGACTTAAAAAAATTTACGAAGTTTCTAATGATTTGCCACATTTCCGTTCTCTATAATAGCTCCTTAATTATTATTAGGGATACTTATAACTTGAAAATGGTCAAAAAATTTACTACAAGTAAAAGAGGTTAGTTTTAAGTGTTTAATTCGATTACCTAGGCATCGTAAGTAAAAATATTTAAATACAAATTTTACGCTTAAGTTTTTAGGTCAATTTTTTTGCTTTGTAGCCGATTGACGGGTTGAATTGACTTGGTGCTTTTTTTTCTTTGGCATACTGTGTTATGTTTTAGCTCTCAAAAATTGCATGAAAAAAATAAAAATTGACCTTTTAATTAATTGGAGTGATTTTAAAAACGTTTGGAAGTTCCAAAAATAATTAATAATATTTTTGTTTACTTCAATCCTCAAAAAACGTAATGTTAGCTACCAACTGTTTGTCGGATATATGAACTGAAAAATGAATACGATAAATCTTATTCATCAGTGTAAATGATCGCTCTACAAACGATTATTAGGAACAAAGACATTCTAAAATGTGATCCAAAAATATAGTTTTTTAAAAAAAATTACAGTTTAGGCAGATACAGGTTATACACATTTTTTTAATTTATTTTTTAGACCAATCCTTAAAGTTTTTATGCTATAACATTCTTTGACAATTCAAACAAGAAAACATTCGTTTAAAAAAAATAAATGGTTTATAATTAATCAGTTGGGGCAATATGTTTATTATTTCCATACAATCTTTACAAACGAGCCATTCTTTATCAAAATAATTAATCTAATTTTACTTACAACTGGAGGGAGGTCTGTCCCGGGCCTCCAAGGCCTCCCGGAGACGCCTTATACCCTCCCTTACGTAACGTACCAGGTCTATAAGTGAGCTGTGCATAGTTAGAGGTTTGTAATGTCTGTCCAGTTCGACAAAAAAGTCTGAAAACAAAGACAAGGGTTAGAAATTTTTGTTTTTTTTTAAATTAAATATCTACTAATACCTAAAGACATACATAGAGGGTCTCTACTAATACTCAGTGTTTGCATCGTGAGAAAAGCAGAGTTTACACAATTTCAAAAACATAAATTTCTACTTTTTCCGAATTTCCCGAAGCTCTGGTCGCCCCAAAAAGAGCAAGAAAATACCCTACTGCCTCACAAAGATTTTTGAAAAACCTGTAAACAATCCAACCCATTTTGAAAATATTTTGCTTACCTATATGCTTTCCTTTCACAACCAAACTGTCAGCTGTGTCCCATAAGTCTTGATAGGATAATAAATAGGTAAACTGCTGATTCTGTTTACTCATGGCATTGTAAACCTGTAAGAAAGATTAACCTTAGTACGAGTAGAAAAAAAAATTAAATCAGAGACACGTGCCCATCCAAGTTTTAGCAAACACTATGAGTGCCGTCATTTTGATGGTAGCTTTCCCTCCTTTGAACGCCATTGCCTAAACCAACGAACCTTTATCTGTGGTTCTGTTGCTACCAGATACTTATAAACTTAATATACACGGCACTGGCACGGCATGGCATATGAATGTCACGTTTTACGTGTGTTTACTTTTCAAAAACCAAGCAGTTTTCTTTTTTTTTACGTAAAAATATGTAGAATTAAGGTTGTGATCAAGGACGTTTGTGTCCAACGTTGTTTTTGAGGTAAAAGCTACGTTCTTAGTTACCCATTACAAAACCCAACGACATGCCGACGTCGGCAAAAGCGACGTACATTTTTACTGCAAAGCCGACGTCTTCGGTGCGTAGGAAATTTAAACCGGCCGGATACCGACGTCCGCTTGTTGGAACTGACCTACGTCAACCGACGTCCCAAACGAACACGTTCATCTCTGTGCGTTTGATCTAACTTAAAACCACTATTTTTATTTGGTTCTAACCTAGCTTTTACAACACAATCCAACGCCGTTCTCAACTAAAAAGCCAGTTAACTCCTACCGCCTCAGTGCCCTTTAGCCTACTGTGGCTGCCATTTTTATAACCAAATTGGTGTAAATATGGCACCGATCATAGGCCAAAGGATACTAAAACGAAAATGAGTTAACTGGCTTTTTAGTTGAGAACGGTGTTGCACAATCGTATGTCATCCAATTTTATTTGTCGGCTAAAGATGCAGGATTGCATTGATGCAATTTGATATCTTTCTTTGCTTTAGGGAACCAGCATATCCCATTTTCCTCCCACATGTGGGGAAGGGGCTCCATCTCTTTTAATTTTTTGATATAAAAAATTTGGAAGTAATCACTCATGACGAGATAACGAGGCACGATCACAAACAAGAACAAATAAGGTTAGGTAGGACCTGCCGTTATTTGTAGAAGAATTATACTGGGTCATGTCTTGGCTATGTCTGACCGTATTTGAAAACTAGTCGCCATTTTTTTTATCGTAAGCCTACTTTTGGGAATTTTTTGTGTTGTGACGGTCAAAAAAGCAAAAATTGCGATGCAAGCAAAAAATAGTTTTTTTAAATAAAATTGGGTGACATAGCAGAAGAAAATTAAAAAAGCAAGGCTCAAAGACTTCGTTTTACCAATTAAGACAATATTTGTTTGCTACGAGAAGTAGTTCAAAAAAATCCCTTCAGAACCCCAACTGCATAGGTTGCAATCCAACAAATTCTGCAGATTCTAACCAGGTCTCTAGGTTTTCATCTCCACCCTCCATCACTGCTTTTAACACAGCTTCCATACACATTTGCACCTTTAACGACCACGCACAGCCTGTGTTAGAGCCGGCGCTAAGATGGCACTATTCAGTACGGCCGTATTTCAAATCAATAATTCCCTAATAAAACGGCCACACGTACGGTTTTAAGACGTCGTAATATGTTTGCGAACCGACGGGTTTTGTAACTTTAGTCATGCTTGACGACTTAACTTCGAGACCCGGTCGGACTTGGTATAATGTTAGTTCAGATTAAGTAGGGCATGAAAATTCGCCATTTTGAATAGGTTGGCGTCTGTCAGCCATTGTAAATTAATTTGCCTTTCATATTTAGTCCAAAATTAGAGAGTGCCGTGTAGTATAATTAATAAAATAAGGTTTTGGGGAAATGTTAGATCATGATCACATATTTTCGAAGTATATTATTTACATTTATCAATAAACGGCCTTTTATTTTTTTTATAAATTTTTATGTGTAAGGTGCTTTAAAAGTAAATAAAAAATTATATATCATTCTTGTATACCTATTAGGATCTGCCTTTAAAAAAACGCATCCGTTTTTATTAAACCAGTAAAATATGTATTTATTGTGTATAGTATAAGTAAATCTTTAAGAATTTCTTTTACAAAAACACGAAATAGAGCCAAACGTAACGTAACGTAGGTAACTAATAAGTTGTATTTTTGAAAATCCCAAATTACATTTTATTAAAATGAAATCCTAAATATTTTAAATCCTAACATCTAATTTTTAGAGAACAGGCAATCTGGAACTCTAATATGCTTGTGAGAATGCTAAGTTTTTACATATAGGCCGCAATTCTTCAAAAACCGTCAGAAAATCTCGCCCTTACAAAAAATCTGACGATTTCTAAACCCAAGTTTACACTAACTGCTTTTTTTGTCAGGACTTATTTGCTAATATTCCTTAAAATTTAGTTTCTTAATACTGTTCCAGTGAATAAAAAATATTTTAATTTTGGTAGGCAGTTTTTCTGAAAAACCTTTTTTTATATTTAAAATTTAAACTTAATAAAATTGTGTGTAAACAAACCTTTAAAACTTTTAACACACAAAGCCATAGATAGCCATGATATGTCGCTGTCATTATTCAGAAGAGTCGCACAAAATCTGTCTTTCCTTTTACATGGTGAGAATTTTCGACACTTTTTGACGTTTATTGGTACGCGCAGTAGCAATTTAGCTCCGCCGTAAAACTAGTCCTGCAGAATATATTTAAGATATTAAATTTACAAAATGTTATTAAAAAAATGACGCAGTTTCTCTTACAACGTTAAGATAAATATTAAGGACGCTGTGTTTTTATTTTAAATGAGGCAGTAAGTAAAAATCGCTACTTTTCAGAATTGTGGCGGGTGAGATTTTCTGGCGTTTCTGAAGGATCGCGACCATAATGCCCACTTAAACTTGGTTTTAATTATAGATCTTGATATTTTCGTTTTTTTTCCAAAGAAATAAAAAAGGGAACGGTTCAATTAATTATCATTCCTTTACATAAATAATTATTTGACTGATATCACTGATTTTTGTTGATTGTTTTAAAATTACAAATGTAGAAACTTTGTTTATATGAATCTTAAGTTGAGTAGTGTAAATAGATTTTGATTTAAATTAGATAACCATTAAAAAACTCATTACTCTGTTTTTTTTTTATAACCTACCCACTATATAATTCCTGATATTCAGAAAAAAGAATAGTGTTATTATCACACACCTAATTAGTTAAATACATGTTAAAAGAATAAAAACTTTTGGTAGAATCATCCATATCTGTTTTACATACCTGCAGTGGTATCCAGGTACCAGAGGAATTCTGCGCGTGCGCTGGGGGCACCGCGGGCGCAGCCGGGGCGCCACTCCTTCCAGCTAACTCGCCGCTACTGTACCCCGAGGACTGACTGCCCACGGACCCCACAGACCCCGCGGGCGAGGGGGTCGGAGACATGGGCGACGGGGTCCCCTGACCTTGTGGTTGGTCCTGTGGGATTGCCGCGTTCTATAGAATAAACCAAAATAATTAAATAATCATACATACAAGACAATAAAAAGTGAAAAAAAATCAGTCAAAATTTTTTTATACATAAGCATATTACTTTTTCTTACCTTACTGCAGTATTCGCTAATAATCTTCTGAATTTCTTTCGCCTCTTGTTTCCTCATTTTAAACAGCTTGTAAAACAGGAGAGCCTGCACCCGGTAACTAAAAATTAATTAATTTAAATAGATTATGTACTAATTTAGACCACTTTAAAAAAAATTTTGTACTTAATGAATAATGGAGTTATTTGCACTTAAAAGGGATGGTGTGGCTTGGCATATATTGCACCCTCCATGCTTAGGAGATAGCCCTAAGCCTAGGAAAGAGATTTGCTAAAACAGAGATTCGACCAAAAGTGACTATGCCAGAATTTGGTACTAATTTCGTCCCTTTCCTACTCTCAAGAGAATTTGATTTTTTTTTGTTTATATGGGGCGTGTAGCATGATATCAAGGCACACCTCCCTAAGCCTAGGAAAGAGATTTCAAAAAAGTAATTATACCATAGTTTCTAGAAAATTGCCTACTCTTAAGATACCATTTTTTTTTTGTTTTTATGGGATGTGTACCTTGATGTCAATCTAAACATCCCACAAAATAAAAAAATCAAGTTATCTTGAGAGAAGGCAATTTTTTAGAATGAAAGGAAATAAGTACATAATTAGTAGAAAATTATGGCATAGTTCCTTTTTTTCAAATCTCTTTCCTAGGACCCCATATAAACAAAAAAAAAAATCAAATTATCTTGAGAGTAGGCAATTTTTTATTTATTATTATTTATTTTCGTCGAATCTCTTTCCTAAGTAAAGGGGGGTGTACCTTGATATCAAGCTACACACCCCATACCAAACAATCCAAAATCTTAGGAACTGATGGTTTTTGTAAACTAAAAGTAACCCTTCTTTAAGAGTACATAATTAGTACATAAATCTATCTCCTAAGCATGGGGGGTGCAACATACCGCCACGGTCCCAAGAATAGATACAGTCTAGTAATTTTGCCTCACTCTTCGACCTGATGACGAACCAGATAGCAGCTTGACAAATTAAATTAAATTTTTAGGATTTTTCTTTTTTTTTTTGTTTAAATGATTGATGCCAGGGCTATTTTTTGCTTGTATCTTGTATTATAACTTTTTGTATACAAGTAAACAAAATTTATTTTTGGCCTGCATGAGTTGATCTTGCAGTAAATCGAAATTAAGATCAATAGTTGGTAATCGATTCAGTCAAGAAACCCATTGAAATAATAATCGGTTAGTTCGAACTCGTCGTTCAGAAGTTAGGTTATGTGGTTGTTATTTTTTTTATTACAAAAACTTCTGCAAAAATAACATAACCCCAAATGTCAACAACAAAAGTCGATACAGAAAGCTGGTTGATATCTTTGTCATCATCAGGTGGGCAGAGCAAAAAAATTACTAGACCATGTTTATTTAAGGGACCGTGACATAGCGCCAAGCCACACCCCCCCTTTTATGTGAGAATAACTCTGTTATTTATTAGGCACAAATTTTTTTAAAAGGGGACTAAATTAGTACATAATTTTTACAATATCCAAATTGAGTTTCATAGAGGGGGAGGGTGTAGCTTGACTGAGCTTTGAATTTAGGTAGTAGGACTTATAGATCTCCCCTAGGCAATATAACGAAACGCGTTGAGAAAAAGCATTGTTTGATCAGCACCGAAAAAACAAAAAAATCACTTGTTTATATGACCGAGTGAACAAAAAATGTCAGAGAAGAGCGAGACTGAATGACAGACGGAACGCCGGCTTTAAAAAAAAAAACAGGAAAGAACGGCAATGAAATACAAGCTGCAACGTTGCCAAAAAACCAATTGGAAACATTACAGAACTATTTTGCATCCACGATCATTTGGGCAAAAAAGTCCCATATGATCAGATAACTATAAGCTGATCAAACAACGCTTTTATTTGTATTTTTTAATTTTATAAAAAAATAAAATAACGCACTTTTGTTTATTGCAACAGGTTGCTCCATGATGAAGCACTCAACATTGGATATTTTAATAACTTTCCACCCGCTTGCTGACTGAAAAACAAAAAGTATGTATTTTAATAACCTACCTCAAAACGGCCAATTTACTGTCCAAGCTCGACACGGTTTGCTGATTCCTAAACTTGGACGAAATGTACTTGATCAGCGAGAGCGTGTCTTTGTACATGGTGAACGCGGCTTTTTCCGTCACCGGCTCCTGCTCCATCGCGTTGCCGGTGAGCAAAAAATAAAGCACCGCTTCCAAATAGAGCATGCACTGCTTGATCGTATCGGATTCTTTGTCCGCCATGTGTTTAAGGCGTTTGGCATCGCTCAAATGCTGAGTTTGATCCCTGAAAACAAAACGAATTTTAGTTTAATGGTATGTGTTGTAGCTAATGTATGCCTGTTTCATAGATTATGAGAAGGCGTTTGATCGAGTACAACATGAAATGCTCTTATAATCTCTTTAAAAAAGTTGGTTGAGATGGTGGTACATTAAAACGAGTCTTAGTTAATCGGTATAAGAATGTGTCAGTGCCAGTATATGTATGTATTATAGATTATGAGAAGACTTTTAATCAAGTACAACAAGAAATGCTCTTAAAATGGTGAAGGCTGGCTTTTCCGTCTTCGTCTCCTGCTCTATCGCGCTGCTGGTGAGCATCTGGTTAACCTCAAATTAGTACAGTATGCGTTGATACTGCCAGATTGTGCTCATCCATCAACCACTAACATTCCCTCTTAAAGAAGCACCAATAGAGATCACAAAGGCCACACATATAAGTATTTATCGAAAATAATGCTTACAAGTTTGGCTGCTAACTGCTTTCTTTGAATCATAAAAACAAGTAAAAATGCGGAAGGAAAATAAAAGGGAAAATATTTCACTCAGTAACAAAATTTGAAATTATTTGCCTAGATCTTAAAAACTACATGGCGTACCTCTCTTCGTATTCGGACCTCTCGTCAAATATGATCTCGAAATAGGAATGATACTCCCTAGTGGTGGGGTATTGCGTTCTGCTACTGGAGGGCATCATCGGCGGCAGGGGGGAAGGGGTTTGAACATCATCTCGCTCGTGATTGGTCGGTGGTGTGTTCACAGAGTTGAGATTTTCCACTTGAGATCGGTCCTCGTACTTCGACGATTCGTCCTTCCGTCGTTTTGATTTGTGATTCTTTTCTTTCTTGTGATGTTCCTTAAATCGAAAAATATCTTTGTAAAAGTTGAAAATCATTTAATATGTTTTCACATCGTACTCAATACGGTGTATTGAAAAGATTGTCTTCTTTTTCTTTCATAGAGTATGTTCTCTGTTCCGATAAATAGCGTAATATATGAAAGAACAAGATGCTTGATTTGCGATTCGTATTGAGTATGATGTCAAAACATACTAATTATATTGGCAAAGGTATGGTCTTTGACGCCAACGCCTTATAATCAAATTTTCTTTGTACTTATTATTATTTCTGACCTTTGAGCAGAAACACACATATTTTTGCACCTTTTTATTTTTGTCCCACCGAATGATTACTCTCCTTTTTTTCCATTGTTATTAGTGGTTGGGGTGGGGCTTTCGATATGTTGTGCCTTGCCCCAAGCAGCATTTATCTGAATTTCAACTAAATCTGATGTAATGCGACATTATTTAAAGTCAAAATTTAAGTCACAACTTTGCCATTGGTAAACGACGTTGATTTTATATCAAAACCAACGTTGTTAAGCGTAAAAGGCGGTCCCAGATATTTGAAAACGGGGGGGGGGGCGGCGGTTTCGATACGAAAATAAAACTAGAATAAAAGCATTGCTTTTATGAGGAACATATCAATATATGCAAACAAAACTTGGGAACTACAAGCGCGGATTTGGTCTCAAATGTAGGGGGGGGGGTACTCAGATTTTAAGGTTTATTTCATACATTTTTTATTTAAAAAATTTTTAAATGCGCCGAAAATTTTTGATTAAATCACATTAAAAATGCAATTTTTGAGTCGAATTAAACTAAAATTGTAAATATCAACGGAAAATTTTTGAGAAAATTGCACTTAAAATGCATTTTTTGATTTAAAATTGTAAATATATCAATAGTTTCAAAGCGTAGCAGGCGAAAATTTTTAAGAAAATGACAGTAAAAATGCTATTTTTAACACAAAATTAAACTAATAACGTAAATATCAAAGGTGTTATAGCGCCGCAATTTATGCCCTACTTTTGATTTTATAAATTTTCTCATAAAAAATTTAAAGCCAGGGTAGGAGGGGGGGGGTTAACTACCCCCTATCCCCCTGAAATCCGCGCTTGACTAACTACGTATAATTTTTTCAGTTGTAAAACACATAGACAACAAACAAACCATCAACAAAACCTAACAGCTAAATCCTTTATTTTTGAGGTTTAAAAAGTTTTTAAGTTGAAACATTACCTTTTATATTACATGTCTCAAGCATAAGACGCCTATAAAAAAAACAATGACTCGCTCAATGTCAATTTCAATATGTCTGTTCACATGCAGCAATGCACAGACGAATTTCCGTTATAGTGTTTTTATAAGTACTTGTTTTCAATCTTCTGAGGCATGAGAAGCTTCTTTCTGAAGAATGTTCTTCAAGAATGTTCTTATCAACGGAAAAATATCGCTACACTTGTTCATTGCCTCGGAAATGTTATCAGGAATGTTTTGATTTAAGCTTTTGCCTACTTCTGCATTATATATTGTTTCCAGATACTGAAATCTCCCAATAAAATAATTTGTGTTTTAGAATAATCAAACAGTTTATAGTATTTAGAAACGATTTTAGTTAATTTTGCCTTGATTTTGGCTTCAGGTTGTATAAAACTTGGTATGAATATGTTCATGTTAAAAATACAATACTTTTTTATGTCCGAAATGATTTTGTCTAAAATTTGTTTATAAATAGAAACTCTATAAGACTGTTCTGTATTTCCAATGGGTTTGTTTATTCTTGGTGTGACGAACTGAATATCAAACTGTCCCAAAATACTGTGGAGGAATATAAGAATATCTTTAAAGGAATTGTCTGCAATTTCTCGTTGTTTTCTCTCCAAAGACTTCGGGGTTACCACCAGCATCTTTGTTGTCTACTTTTTTCTGGAGCAAAGGGGGGGAGGGCGATCGCCCCTTCCCCTGGGACCGTCACTGATTCAAAGACCCTTTCTGTTGATTTCCCAACGTCGGGCTCACGTTGGTCTCTATCGTGTACTACGACGTAACTTTCTATTGATTTCCGTCGGTCTTATATTGGTTTCTGTGACGTTAAATGAGTTTTCCTACTCAGCGGCCAATTTTTACCAATTTACTTTGACCTTAATGTCCTAACCTTACTTTTTAACGTTTATTTTTTATTTTTTAAGTTTTATTACGCACTTAGTAAACAGGTAGATAGGTAGGTAGAAAAATTATTTTGCAATAAGCGCATTGTTGAATTAATGTCTTTGGGACTGCACAAAGGATTCTACCACTTAATTATTCTATTATAATATATAATAATCTACTATGTTGTTATAAACAAAATATTCACCAATTGTTAGAGGTTGGATTCTAATACAAAGGCATTGACCTACGATGCATGACGTTCAATTATAATACGTCTGTTGCCCGTCGGGCATTCAGACGTAGGCTTTTCCTACGTCGTCGTTCGAACGTAACTGTACGTACTTTTAGTAACTTTTAGGCAAAAGTTGAAGACCTGGTCCGAATTGGTAAAATTTTAGTACAAAATAATAAGTCGATTAAATCCGCTATTCTAAAGAACTCTAACAAACAAGCGTTGTTTTGCAAATTTTGATCTAAATTGGAACACGCCATTCAAAATTAATAATAATAAAATAAAAAAAATTATTTAATCTCAATCAAATTTATCAATAAACTGACTTTCGTCGGCAAAAATTGCAACTGTCTTGCGTTTTAAAAGTGTTTATGATTATATGAAAATATAACTTTAATTTATAGTTTTGGGTATTTGCAAACAGGTTATATTCCAAAATAAAATACTTTTTAAGTAAAATTTACGTTCATCTGAGGGATTTTTTCCAAACCAAAATTTGATTAATTAACTACCGGAAATTAACGAATGGGTGACGTAGGCAATTGGCGAAAGCTCATCTCTGATAAGGTTCATTTATTGGCGTTGTACTGTCATCTGGTCATTTATTTGCTACGTCTGCATAACGTAAGATAACCTCCAAATGCTGTTTGGGTCATAATCGTCTACGACCCAGACCTCTTCTGCCTTAAATTTTTCCTGCTATTATATATTCAAGTTTATGTCTTTCGATTTTTTTTATGTACTCTGTTCATATAAGATATCCTAAGCATTCTTAGAAAACCAACTAAAAATGAAGAGAACCGTACTTTAACAAGATAAAAAATATAGAAACTTTTAAAGTAAATTTTTTCAGCAAGACCATTTCTATATAAAATTAAAAAATTATTCTCATCTTACTACCACTGCTGAGCTTTCCTTTTACCTTACCTTTTTTGACACATTACTAACAGCCGACACTTCGGAACTGCCGCTATTTTTTCGTTTTCTCTTCTTCGGTTTGTGCTTGTGATCCTTCGAATCGTCACCAGGGGGTATGGTGGCGGCCTTCTTACTGTCGCTGTCCGAAGGCACGCCGCCGCTGCCGCTGTTGTCTAGGCTTGTGTCACAGTCATTTTTGTTGCACTCAGTCTTTTCTTTCAATTCTAATAAATTAGGTCGGAATTTTTCTATGTGGCTTTGTAAGGCTGGTATTTCCGTCCTATTAAAAAATTAATATTAAGTAATGTGGTAATAGAAACCTAGGAACTAAAAATGCTCTTTTTCTCCCGAGACAAAAAATTGGCAATGGGAAAAAAGACACTTTAATCAGGTGGTATGTATAATATTTTTTACACTTTAGATTTCTGTCTTTATGAAAATTTTACCAAAAGGATTAAACACGACGTTTTCAGTTAGTTTTTTTAAATTTGCAATTGAGGGACTTAAATACGTTTTTAGCCCCTAAAGTAAAAAACATTCTTTTAGGCCCGACATCCATTACAATAACGGACTAAATTCTCCGTTCTAAAAGCTTAAAAAGTAGTTATAAAAAACCAAATCAGTTTTATAAATTTTTTTTGGCACTTTGACAACATCTGAGGGAAATTTAAACAAACTTTTTGCATCTTTTATTTTCAGGTTTTCAGACATTTTTAGGTGAGTATATATTATGATCTCCGTAGACAAAAATGTTAAAATTGAAAGTGCTTTGTTATTAAAAATAAAATATTCGATTTAAACTTACCACTTGATCCGGTTAAGATCTATGTTGACCATAACCGGGGCCAACTCTTTAGTTTCAGTCTTGCTAGGTTTCGTGTCAGGGATCGCCGCAGGCGAGGACGGCCTGGGTTGCTGTTGGACGCTTGTAACCTAAACAAGAAAATATTGAGGTCAACCTAGGTTGCTATAAACTCGCCAAAAATTGGTACACGCATTTCTAATTTTGCCCAAATTTAGTCCATTTCTCTACACTAGATACAGACCAAAGTTAAACCACTAATCTTCTGGCTAATGTATAGAAAGGTATTGAATTACAAACAGTACCCCGTGTGCATTCACATTCTGGTCACACAGTACAATCATTTGCACTGATTGAATCCAAGTGTGATTTTGAAGAATGACAGCGATAATTCTTTCGACTTGCGTCAAGATAAGAATTACACTTAATATGTCCCTCATAGGTGATTTCAAATCAAAATAACCAGAGGTTTGGCAGACCATCTCCCCGATTTCGATAATTTTTGGGACATAAATCCTACCCATAAAGGGAATGAAAAATACCAAATTTATTTTTTTTTCACCAGTAGTTTTTTTTACTTAATTTTTGAAAATCAAACAAACTACCATTTTGCTTAAACATGTACCTAAAGAAATGAAAATATCTCGATAACTACTTAAACTAGGACAATTTAATATAGCTTTTTGTTTTAAAAAAATTTGAAATAAAAAAAAACTTTTCTTTTAAATTTTTGAGAAACATCATTTTTTTGTTTTTTAAATATATTTTTCTGGATATTTCGCCAAACTATTTACAAAATTTCAACTTGATGGGTTCATAAAAAATTATTTTGATAAAAAAAAATTCTATTCAAAATTTTTTTAGTTTTTTTTTTGTTTATTCTTTTGGTACTATATTATGAATATATTATAAAAACACCAATATTTGTTATGAAAAACCAAAAAATTAAGCGTTTTTTAATATTTTAAACAAATATAATAATATTGAAAAACAAATCCAGTTGACCAAAACTCTAATAAATATGTTAAAGGAATTAGCCCATTGGCCTAAACCATGCAGAAAACTCAGAAGAGTAACAGATGTTTTAATAACCTAAAAAAAATTTCGGTAATTATGCAGTATACGGTTTTCTGCCATTTTTGATTTTTTTTGAAAAATTCTTTATGGGGGCACCTTCCAGGGTCCCTAGGACCCCAAATCCGTCTGCGCCCGTTGTTTTTTTTTTTTATTTTTTTTTTGATTTTTTTTTTTTGATTTTTTTAATTTTTTTCACTAAAACAACCCAAGCCAACACAGTCCAACCCAACCTAATTCAAACCAACCCAAAACAATAAAAAAAACACATTACAACCCCCCCTGGGCACCCTTTTTTCTCGTAAAAAAAAAATCGGGCGCAGGCGGATTTGGGGTCCTAGGGACCCTAGAAGGTGCCCCCATAAAGAATTTTTCAAAAAAAATCAAAAATGGCAGAAAACCGTATACTGCATAATTACCAAAATTTCAACCATTTTTCAAGAAAACAATAGAACAGAATCATTTTTCAACGTTTGTTTCCAATTAAAAATGTTTGTGATCGTTCAAATGATTGAGAAGGTAAAATCCGCGTAAGCGCCATCTCGCGGTGGTGGGTAGAGGTGTCTACTGAAGGGACAATTTTAAAGTGGCCGAGCAAAAGAGCTGAGGCTCAAACAGGCAGCAAGAAGATGCATGAAGACGACGAATGATATCCAGAAAAATACTGGATACACCAGCCCTGTGTTATTAAAAGAAGGGGTTTTATCTCTATGAAGCTGCAGAATCATAATTACAAGTGATGGAAGAAACCTTTATAAATTTAACGAACTATGAGTTTCATAGGGGACCTATTATAAAAAAAGAATCTGGTTTTACTAATTAATTGTAATTGTAGTAGCAGTTTAATAAAACTGTGCGTAGTAACCCAATAAATATTAAAGTTGCAAGATAACAACAATTACTATTATAAAAATTATCGTGCCTTCATGTAATTTTATGAAACCAGAAAACTTGGTAATAAAACCCGATCACCTTTATAAGAACTGGTAACCAAACTTATAAAACTTGAGATAATTGAAAAGTTACTTGGGATGTGTATGTGACACAGGGGGTATTATAAGGTAACAATTTTAAAAAAAGTTAAAGCAATCATATAGTTTACGTGCATATCTTCAAAATCTAGTGGAATGCAATAAATAGCAATTTATGATGTTTTTAAGTTCACCTAAAATTTCTCAGCTATTATCACTGGAGATATCTAATATAAAGTGGGCAAAAATGAGAGAAATTTATGAAAGAAAAGGTTAAAAATATTAAAAATTTGAATAAAAACATTTTGACAGTTCTAAAAATTACCTTGGTATCGTTGACAGATGGCGCGGCGGTACTGGCGTGACTCGCGCTGACGACAGGCATAGACTCCTCTTCCACCGACGAGCTGCTCCTCTCATAGTCACCGTCGACAATTATCACATTCACGCCTCCTTTACCTAAAAAAAGAATCTCATTAATTTCAGCAACAAAAATCATCAATTGAATAAAGTATAAATGACAAACATATTTTCTTAAACACCCAGGGAGAGAGAGAGAGAGAGAGCGCTCCCGGAGGCCATACTAGGGAGTGACAAAAAAAGTAATAAAATCGAAATTAATAACGAGTTTTAAAGGTTGGCTGAATTTTATTTTACTCCCTACATCTCCCTGAATGTCAAGAATACGGACCCCGTGAGAGCATTCGAAAGGTACGTGACTGTATCCATTTTTCGGTGGGAAAACTTCAGATGTTTTGACGGGAAGTGAGACCACAAATGGACTAAGCAGAGAACCGTAGAACCTTGCAGACCAGCTTGGGTAAGTCTAGAGGCCCTGTATACGATTTTTGACAGTTATTGTTTTACCAGAGGTGAGCAACTGGATTTGACAGTTGTTAACGAAATGTTTAAAAACAAATTGTGTTTTGGCAATGATAGTTGGTAACCCCTGATAATAAATAATTTTGTCAGTATCACATTTTGGAATAAGAAATATGGAATTTTGCTGTATCATAAACTGTTAAAACACGTGCCTCGACGAGTTTGTATTGTTCCGTTGTTCAACAGAGAAAGAAAAGTGGAAGGAAAACGTGCATTTACCAAGCTGAAAAGTTAATAAAAATAGCCGAATTTGCGAGGTAAGTAGTACAAACTTACGCATTTAGCATGTACTTTGTTAATAAATAAATAAAACATTATGTTTCCGTGTTTTATTGTAGGAAAAAGAGTAACAAAAATATAGATCAATATATTTATATTTTACCTATTAGTTACATTTTTAATATCTACCGTGTATATTGACTGTACTGTTTGTTTTTTTTTTGTCAAAGCTTGATATATTTTACTAACCAAAAAAAATCAATCTTTCAAAAACTGTCTGGGGAAATTATAAAAAGAGACAACAAAACATCAGTCCATTTCATAAAATCCGTTTTACATGCAAATATGAAAGAAACTAGAAAGAGAGGAAAATATGAGTTGCCCACCTCTAGTAAAACAATAACTGTCAAAAATCGTATACAGGACCTCTAGGTAAGTTTTGTGGCTAATTTTCCGTTCAAATTTTTGCTCTGATATCACAATTGGAATAAAAAATAATTTGTTGAAGCTCTTTTCTCAATTATTCCATCCCATTTTACGAAACCCAAATGTATTGTCAATTTTTCTGTCCAGGGGAGTTTCTTGAATTTTATTTGTGTTTAAAAAATTATTATTTGTTTATGACAAATTATTACGTCTTAGTGTCGTTCTAGGATTAAAAAAATCATACCTTTTCCTCCCTTACCACCTTTGCCACCTCCTTTGCCCCCACCCTTGCCGCCCTCCGAGTCCCTTTTCGGGGTGAACAGTTTCCTCAAGAGAGGCACTTTCATTTTGTCGGCCGCCGACTTATTTTCCTCGACCTTGACGGGAGTAGTGTCCGTTTTCGGTCGCTTCAACTCGCTGGTAATGTCCGAATCGGAATCGCTTATCCTGGAAGGGAAAAAAGTAGTAATATGTTATGTGTAATCTTTTTTGTATTATAAGAATTCTGGTAAAATATGCTTTCCAACAATACAACTTACTAAGGGGTTTCATTCATCGATTTGTGAGATATTTGCAGCAAATGTTGAAATCTTGAATTAATAATTTTGCTCCATTAACATCCTGTGTAGCTATATTCTTGAAATCAGGGAGGAAACAATTATCTCCCTGAAACGCACAGATTCTATTGGTCGACGCCACCGATTCCCTCGAAAATGACACTAATAGACTTTTGATGAAATTTGTTTCTACTGGTGTTTAGTGAGAGAAATAAAAGATGCCAATTTCTATTAAAATATTGTCATTAGTGTCATCGGTGGGAGAAATCAGCAGAACCGCGTATTTGTGAGGAATTATTTTCTTTTCCCTGATCTCAAGAATAGATACACTAGTGGCGAGAGAAAAGTACTTGTCTGTCAACTAACTATATATATATATATATTTTATGGATATTAATGGGCCAAAATTATTAATTAGTTAACTGCATTTTTTACCCGAATTTTTAAAATACAAAATTACATAGGGTGATCTATTTAAAAATAAGGTCAGTTAGAACTTCATTCGTGTGAACTATAAACGTCATATCTGGCAGTTACTTTGTTAAAAGTGAAAAAATATATCTTACATTGAAACTTTTTTTGAACTTTCTAGAATCCATAGTAAAGAACTTTTCCACAGCATGACCTTGTACACAGTGAGTAAGAAATTGTGATCAAAATTGGAAAAAAACTTTTAAAGAACAAGCTTTTATTAAATGCACTCAAAAGCGATGGGCGCAAATTAAAAATTTTAACTTCAGGTATAGTATATCGGTGACATCGCCGATTCACCTAAGAAACAGTTGTATTACTCTATAACTTAAGGACATTTTCAATGGCTTGGCAAGCACGGCAATCTTAACCGTTCTTAGCGCTTTTTAGTTAGAAAGCATTATGTTTATCATTCGAATAAAAGACGAATTTAGTTCTTCTTTTATAGTTCTCTCTTTGTTACCATAAAGTTAAAATTTTTAATTTGCGCCCATCGCTTTTATTATGGTATAAGAAAGATTTTCTACTTTTGAGTGCATTTAATAAAAGCTTGTTCTTTAAAAGTTTTATTTTATAAAAATTTATTTTTAAATTTTTAAAATTTTACCCTAAATCGTCCATTTTGAATCCGCCATATTGAAATTTTCAAATCTGATCAAAAATTCAGCATCGTCAGCCAACTCGGTTACAAATATGTATGTAAATATGTACTAGTGAGCTCGAAAATATGTACTTTTATGTACCAATATTTTTTTTATGTCTAATATATGTAAAGTAAAAATTACTTCTTTCTACTTCCGTGCGAGAAGTACCTACTTCTCGCACGCATTTTAGTTCGCAAAGTGTCAATTTCCCGCACTGAGTGCGGGAATGAATTTAACCCGAGACATTCCCGCACTTGGCGTGGGAATTTTTTTTTCCGCACGCGTTTTTTTAAAAAAAATTAAAATAAAGTTTATATAACAATTTTACGCTAGTGGAAAAAAATGTAGTACCTAACACGTGCGAGAATCGTCATTCACGCACCTAAAGCTTGTCCGAACTCTCAGCTTGTGGTCTTTCTCTTTTTAATGCGTGTTCTTTAGGAAAGAAAGTAACCGCGAAAAGCTGCGTGTAGATATGACTCGTATGCCAGGCGTCGATATATTCGGTTTGAGTTCTAAACAACCTCTCACTTTCTCTTTGAGTATAAATTACTGAAATCGTTAACAAAAATGAATTTGAATTAAAATGTGGAGTTAATAAGCCAGTACAGAATGAGATATCAGCCCAGGTATTAATAATTAGATAGGTCATTCAAAAGAGTCCGAGTTTATGTATTTTTATGTTACTAAATAAAAAACTTGTATTAAATATGTAAATATGTAACGAGTGTGGACGCTGAAAATTCATATTCCCTTCCCAAAAAACCCCTGTACCCTCCTTAGAGGGAAGTGTGTATCTAATAATACCATATTAACTATAAACGCATACCAAATTTGAACACACACCCTTCAATCTGATCAAAAACTCATAATCCCCCTCCTTAAAAACTTTGCCCCTCCACTTCCCTCGTTAGAGGGAGGTGGGTACCTGAGAATACCATATTATTATATTTTCACCTGAACTATAAATGCATACCAAATTTGAACACAATCGGAGGTGGATAAATCAGCTAAAATTGGTTAGCAAAATATGACCGAAAATCGTCCATTTTGAATCCGCCATATTGAATTTTCAAAATCTGATCAAAAATTTGTATTCCTTATCCTCAAAAGCCCCCGTATACCAATTTTGGTTGAAATCGGACAAACTTAGGTGTTTCCCCCCTCCACTCCCCTCGTAGGGGGGAGGGGTGCCTAATAATGACATATTATTGTATTGTGACCGGAACTATAAATGCATGCCAAATTTGAAGGCAATCGGATGTGTATAAGTTAGTTAAAATTGATTAGCAAAAGATGACCAAAAATCGTCCATCTTGAATCAGCCATATTAAATTTTCAAAATCTGATTAGAATTTCGTTATCTCCATCCCCAAGTGCCCCAATACACCAAATTTCAACGAAATCGGGCGTACTTCAACTGTAACCCCCTCCACCCCCTTCGAGTAAGGGGGAGCTGTCAATTTCATCACACTATATTCTTGTGTTGTCACCGCAACTATATAAGCATGCCAAATTTGAAGCCGATCGGATGTCGCAAAGTTGGTCAAAATTAAGTTGCAAGATTCCACCTCAAGAGTCATACATATTTATATAGATAGATACATTGAAAGTTAAATAAATGCTTAAAAAATAGCAGTTTTTACAAGCAGGCGATTCAAGCTGGAAGAAGAATGGAAAGCTTGAATTGCTTAAACAACATTCAAAAAAATAATTGCAATCCAGTTACATGAGACAATAGGGATATTTTGTAACACTTATTTGACATTTCGTAGTGGTTATGGTAATAATTGCGTCTGCGCAATAGATAAGTCATTCCGTTGTGGTAATTAACCACTACCATTGCCGTAAGCTACGAATACATTTCGTTGTGGTTATTTTTCTGGTTAATTTTAGATAATTTTGGCACAATTAATTTTAAAAATAATAAAATATTACCAGGTTCCAACATATAAAACACTTATTTTGTAAAATAAAGCCCAATTCTGTGTTTTTTCTCATCTCTAAATTTTTTTACGAGTGACATTTTCTAATGTGTTCCAAAAACTCTGGTAAAATCGTGGTAGTGCGTGGTAGTGGTAATGGTTGTTAAACACTACCACCGGGGCTGTCAAAGTTGTCAAAATTTTAAGTGCTCTAAAATTTCTCTATTATTTTTTTGTTTTATTTTTTATTATGATTTATGACTCACTAAACTGTACATATTGAAAGGTCTAACCCGAACAAAATATTAAATATTTTGGCGACGCAAATAGGTATAAAAAACTTTGTGCACAATTTCAGAAAAAACTTTTTTAAAGTAGATAACTTACTACCGGTTTATAAGGATTTTCCAGGTTGTAAAGACTCTGTTAATATAAGATTTATTAAAAAGGTTTTGACTAATGTGATAAGAAAATTTTAATAGATGCAGCACATCCTCACTATTTTTTTTTTATTGGTCGTAAAGTATTTGTTGATGAATATTTTCAGACTTTTTATCAATGTGCAGCAGAAATTCATTAACAATTCTCGGTTTTTTCCGGTAATTTTATACTATTTCCCGGTCATTTTAGACTTTTTCCCACCATAATTTTTTGAATTTCTCTATGCAGGGACGATAATCAGATTTTAGATTTCAAGTTGCTGGTTACCTTAAAGAAACCTGTACAAATTACATTGCGAATGGCTTTCGGCAACGAGGATATATAGCTTATATCCTCGTTGCTTTCGGCTAAATGTCATAATTTTTTTATATGTTGTGTTGTAGTTCTCGATCAACAAAACTTAAAAATTAAAAAAAAAAAACGAGATAGGGCGCAGGATTACTTTCTGAGATATGGAGCTTTAAAGTTGACGAGTTTTAAGGCTATATTTTTGGAGATGGTTTTCTTACGACAACTTTGTTGATTATTGCCAAAATAAAACGATTCGTTTCTCTATTTGCCCTGAATGAAACACCCTTTCCATATATATAGAAATATTTCCATAAGGATTCTTTGGTACAATCAGAAAAGTCGCTGATTTGTAAATTTTAAAAACGAAAGAAAACGACCGTTTAAAAAAAAAAAATGACAATTTTTATATTCTTTAAAACAAACGCACAGATTTTAATAGTTTTTACATATGTTAATAAGAATAATGCTAATAAGCTAAAAAAAAATTTTTGCTTGAGTGGTACCATTAATTGGAAAAATGGTATCTTTAATGGTTTTTAATATTTTTGAAATATTGGTGAAATACGAAGTGATTTAAAATAACTTATGGTTAGGTTATACAAACTTTTTTTGGACAAATTCAATTTAAAAGCTTGATACCGATAGGTATCCATTAGTACCTGTATCTGACCAATCAAATTGCTCGTGTGTTATATGCTTTTAGGCTAACTTGGGGTTGTCGGTAACGAATATGATAACATTTTTCCGGTTGTTTACACTGTGTTTCCAATAGAATGCATAAAATTATCTGGCAGCAAATGCCGCCGTTTCTTAAGCAAAAGTTTGACGTTGTCAAGCTTACCTTGATTTTTTTTAAATACAAAGCCGCTGCATGCCGACATATTAAACATATCTTAAGAGTTTTAACTTTTTGCACGCAAATGCATGCGTAAAAACCACTTTTCCGCACGTAAGTAGGAAAAACACTTTACCTCCTTTTTTTCTCATAGAAAAACGGTAATAGTAACCGGAAAAATGTTATCAAATTCGTTACTGGCGACCCCAAGTTAGCCTAAAAGCATATACCACACAAGCAATTTGATTGGTCAAATACAAGTACCAATGGGTACTAATTGGTACCAACATATTGGTATTAAGCTTTTGAATTGGATTTGTCCATAAAAAGTTTTTATAACCTACCTATAATATATTTAAAATCACTTTTCGTATTTCTACAATATTAAAAATATTAAAAAACATTAAAGGTGCCTACCATTTTTGAAATTTTACCACTCAAGCTAAAAATTTTTTCTTTAGCTAAGTGGCATAATTTTTAATAAAATGTGAAAATGTTTAAAATCTAACCGTTCGTTTTAAAGAAAATGAAAATTGTAATTTTTTAAAAAAATGGTCGTTTTCTTTATCAAAAAATCCAAGAAAAACAGGAAAATGCTTTTAAAAATCTCGAACGAAGAGCACTTCTCGCAAGACACCATCTTTACACTATAAATCAAGGCGCCTGGTAAATGAAATAACAATATGGTTTCCATAGCGATTTGCCTTTTTACTCGGTGACGTTTATTGTTGCGACATTTTAATCTTTGACAGTTTGATATTTTGCCGATTTTTTTAAATGATTTTTTCGAAAATTTTTGGTGAAAACTGGCAGAAATGGCTTAATTTTTTTTTGCACCCGTGATAAAAAAAAGGTTTTCATAATCAGCATCGGTAACCAAAAAAGACATGCTTTATTTATCTGCAGACAGTTACTAAAATCATGTTTTTGATGAAGGTATAAAAAAAACATTTTTATATTGGTGGAAGGGGTTTTTCATTCCAAACAAATAGAGTTTCGAATCATTTTATGTCGGCGGTAATTAACAAAGTTGTAGAAGAAAACTTGCACCATGACCAAAAATATAGCCTAAAACCGCGTCAACTTTAAATCTCCATATCTCAGAAAATAATCCTGCTCCCCATCTCGTTTAATTTTATTTTTGTGCTTTTGTTGATCGAGTACTACAACATATAAAAAAATTATGACATTTAGCCGAAAGCCATTTCGAATTTAATTTGTGCAGGATTCTTTGTCGCCAAAATTAAGTGCGCCGCACGCGAAAATTTTTAGATGTTATTTTCAGAAAATATTCCGCCCTCCCTCGAAATTCGCGCTAAAATATAAATATAATATAATAAAAATGGACAAAAAACTCAAGAGCGGTCGCAACTCGTTTTGAGGAGGGGGCGATTTAGTACGAGTTGAGTTGGGTTAGCGCGTAGATAGTTTCCGTGTTAGCATTTACGAAGAAAAAATACTTATTTATATGTTAAAAAATTAAAGGCGAATTCTCGGCCGGATCTAGTGTCAATTTTAGATTTGTTATAGCAAAATCAGGCCTTTAATGCGCTGTAGCCGAAAATTTGAAGAAAATTATTTTAGAATTTTTTACTTTATATATATAAAGAATCACGTTTTCTGTGAAATATTTAAGGATGGTTGACTTAATTGCAGAGGGGATCGCACTCCCTCCTTTCCCCATAAAACCACAGATAAAACAAATGCACGATTTGAAAAGTAAGGCGATTTGAAAAGTAATATAACCCTATTTTTTTACTATAAAACTAATGTTCAATTTCAGAAAAACTAGGAACAAGGGCGGCGCAGGCGAAATTTTTTCGAAAAGTGCATTTGTACAACAAAAATAACTTATCTGTCATGAACCTAACCCCCTCGACCCCACCCAACCTGACGAATATTGTAGGTCTGCTTTCAAGAAAATTTTACAAAAAAATTTCTAATTTACTAAAACTTGGACTCTTTTATTACTATTGGCCACTTAATTTTTTTTAACAGTAGTTTTAATTTGCCAGTTGAAAGAGATTGCGTGTGTGGTGGTTTATCCTTTTCTAGTACCTGTAATGATATAGAAAGTAAAATAACACAGACAAAATACTATTTATGTAACAATAAACATTATTGAAAAACAAATACAACAAGATTATCTGATCTTTACAGAAAAAAACGCGTTATTAAAACCAAAAATCAGTAAATTTAAAATTTGGAATTTGTTAAATTACTCTCATTTTAAAACCTTCCTGTGCATGCATTGCCAAAATGATTAATTTATGACCATAAGAAATAAGAAAAGCTATTTCACTACATGGTGAATGAGGTCTGTAGAGCGTTAGCTGCAACGCGACTGTTCAAAGAGAGACGTAACCAGAGCTAATTTGAGACAATAATGTGTTTGAAATTAACTCTGTGTTTCGGACTTGTAGATTGTAGTTTGCACCTGAAGACGATCAAAGACTACTGATCGAAACGTCGTGTATAACTAAAATATAGACAATAGAAGTCCGAAAAACAGAGTTAATTCCAGAGCTAATTTGTTAAGAGAAATGGAGAGCTGACTTGCACCCTGTTTTATAAAAGCTTACCGAGAATTAGAATAAGACCCGACGCTCGGTTTTCTTTGTCTCGTAGGCAGCGACTTGTCCCGTCGTTCGTTATCACTAGAGTCGGAGGTACTGACAGCAGGCGCGTTTGGCAAAGCTTTGACACTTTTCCGTCGAAACGGCAACTGTTTCGGGTTTCTTTGAGCTTCGGAGCCACTCCTACAAAAAATAAACAGATATTTCAATTTTTTAAATTTTTGTGGTAAGTCCATTTAACAAAAAAAGCGAATGCACCCCTGGAAACTAGAATAAGAATTCTCCCAAGTAAAACAAAACTGTACAAATAAGGGTAAAAAAAACAGTCAAATTATTTTTGAAAAAAGTATAGATACGTAATTAAATATTTGTCGAAGACTTACATAATTACTTAATTGGAAGTCTTCGAGAAATATGTGATATCTATTTAAAATGTCAAATATTTGATTCATATTTTTTACATTTTTAATATTTTAAACAAAAGTTTTTTTATTTATGTGTCCTTGATTTTGTGAACAACAATTTAACTGTTGTTTTTGACTGTGACCCTTATCCGTTACATATACCTTATTACATTTAGGGTATTTTAAAACAAACAGACCCCAAATTCTTTGTAAAAACTTAGGTCATTAGGTAAGTCTTCGACAAATATGTAATACCTATTTAGAATGTTAGATGTTGGAACATATTTTAAATAAAAAAAACTTTTAATTTACGTGTCTTAACGTTTTTCAACAATTTGACTGTTGTTTTATCCTTATCTGTAAAATATACCATATTACACTTAGGGTATTTTAAAACAAAAAGATCCCAATTACTTTGTAAAAACGAATGTCATAAAAATATTTTTTTTCTCTTGTAGTTTTTTGGTTCTGATAATGCCTCTGTAGCCAGTTAACTAAGTTTGAAAAAGGTGTGGGAATAAGTAAGAAAACTTAAAACACTTGCGTGTTTTCACTTCATTTCAATCTTTAAAAAGTAGTTAATTTTTTTTGCATTACAAGAAACTGTCACCTACCTGTCAGAACTCCTCTCCTGAAACAGAGATTTGACCCTGTTGTTTCGTCGCGGGCTGGGACTCCATCTGTCATCATCAGAGTCGACTTTCCCATTCTTCTTCCTATCTTCCGACCGGGAAGGCTTGTGTTTCTTAGTAGGCGATGATTCGATCTTCACCGAATCCCTAGTAATAAGAAAAGCAAAAAACTGTAACAGGCCAACGTCAAGGACTTTTTTCCGCAACACCTCTGAACATTAATAGCGTTTTCGATTATAGCTCGAAAATTGATCTAGAGCGCTCCCAGATCAATCGGAAAAAGATTTGCGTGTTCGATTTGGAACTGTCATTGCTATCTGCCAGATTTGCGTGTTCGATTATTGATCGCTGCTTCCAGCAAGATTGCTGGAACTTGATCTGGAGAAATTCTACAGATCAAGCCCAAGTAGGGAAATCCCGCGTAAAATTGACAATAACCTAATTCAAATTGTGTTTTGTTTTGGTTTTGTTGTTTTGCTGGAAAATGAGTATAAAAAGGAAAAATATTATTGATCACTACTTTCTTCCTCAGAGGAGGAACTTGAGTATGTCAAATTGCTATATAGTAAGCCAAATGAAAAACAGGCTATATTTATAAATTATGTAAAGGACTTAGTTTCCAAGTACACTGATAATATGGTTGTTCTTGTCAATGCACGGATTGCCCAGCTCGTTAAAAATTAATAAAAATTATATGTACTTATTTCTTGGTTCCGTTTCCATTCATTTTCTTTCAGAAATATAATTTTTAAAAAAATCTTTCTAAACAATTACCACCTTGAAAACGAACCAGAGAACAAATCGAACGTGTAT
This sequence comes from Oxystoma pomonae, assembly GCA_963921995.1. Lineage (NCBI taxonomy): Eukaryota > Metazoa > Arthropoda > Insecta > Coleoptera > Brentidae > Oxystoma > Oxystoma pomonae. Next base: position 35,030,221 of record OY998167.1, on the reverse strand, counting down.
TTGAGCTAATCGTTGACCGAGTGCTCGTGACAGCATTTTTGTCGGTGTATAGAATTTTGTAAGATTAAGGCAAAACGCAGTATGAAGCGGAGTAGACCGTATTAGCTAGAAGGCAGGCTAACATGATTCCATACCGTCCCTCGTAGAGGACGGTCCCGTGTTGAAGCACGTTAAAGATCCCTAGCCGCAACAAAGGGGTTTAGGCTAAATTAAATCCTTCTAGAGAAAGAAAATCTGCCTTCCTAGGGGTTGCTCATTAGACCGGTCTGGTGAGTGGGGTAGAGGGGGAAAATTAGAGAGAAAAAAATTATATGCCTGGTCGGTCGTCACAGTAATGCGAGGCCATTGTAAATCTAGAGAGAGAAAAACAGCTTTTTTTTACTTACTTTGGAGCAATTGGACCGCCCTAAAACTGATCTGCGACGTCATCGCTCTGATCCCGGGCAATCTCCGAGTGATTTGCGAGGAGTATAATCGAAAACGCTACAAGATTGACACACAAATCTTTAACATCCGAAAGTGCGCTATTTGGTACATGTGATGTACGCCATAGATCTAGGGATTGGATCATGAGATATTAATTTTTGAAGTTTTTTACCATGTTTGTTGTTGTTTTTGTTTCGGTGCGTTTAAAAAACAACAAAAATGAGGTAGTGGCTACCGTTCCGCCGATCGAATATTTGGAGATTTTGTTGAAAGTGGTGCAGCAGAAAAAAATCATGTTTTTATATTTTAAATTTGGGTTTATAAACCATACTGACTCTTCCCTGTCTCTTTATCCTAGAATCAGTAAGTCTTATCCATAAACATAAATCCTCATTTCCAGAGCACCAAACCACTTATCAAACACGTCAAAGATGCACCATACCACTTACTACGCTTGTAAAGAATTCTTTAATCTACAAATCCATAATAGTACATTATAAACCTAGGGAGTAAAGTGGTACATTTAATCCCGAGACAAAGTTTATAGCGCGACCGAAGGGAGGGCTATAACTTGTCGAGGGATTAACCATCACTTTACTCCTGAGGGTTATATACTATTTTATGCACTTTAGAATAAGCAGAAAAGTAAAAAAAAAATAACTATATTTTTTATTTATTTTTAAAAAAATCGCACTCTGGAGACAAACCGCCACATGTACCTTCGCTCTGTCTTTATGTCAAACGATAACATCCAGTATGCCGAAACGCAGCAACATAAGCGTCGCTATGTCAATAAATTTTACTTTATTTCCCTAGGGAATAAATAACCCACTTTATTCCAGCAAAAGCGGGATTAAATGGGTGCATTTATTCCCGGAAGTGCATAAAAATATATAACCATCTTCCTGCAAATATGAAAAGTAAAATTGATTTGTCAAAATTTAGAAAATAACTAAAAAATATGCTACTCAAACAAGCCGTCTATACTATGGAGGAATATCTAAACTTCTCTTTTCAAGAACAAATAAATTATTTACTGCACCCGATGCTTTTGTCACAAAAGTGCATATTAAATTATTTACTGCACCCGATGCTTTTGTCACAAAAGTGTATATAACGATATTATCATTAACTAGGTATCAAATCCTATGATAATGACTAATGTTTTGCTTTTTTTTTAAATCTCTAGTTTTATTAAATCTCTAGTCCTTTATTTGTTATATTTTTATGTTTATTTTATTTTATAGACATATTTTCATTGTAATTTTAAGCTTTTATTTCCATTTTAATCTCAGGCCTCTGTTTTTAAATATAGCTTATGTTAAGTCGTTTTTTTTTTCCATTGATATTTTAGATGGTGACATAAATTTTAATATTGCTGATTTTAGGACATAAAGATAGTTTTTAATTAGCCTATGATACCAGATCAAAATATGTCGTACAAAATTTATTTTTAGGGTATTTGCTTCATCAATAATGATTTTTTGTATCTTTGGACAATAAAGCATATTTACTACTACTACATATAAAATAAGATTGACTGGGTGATCATACGCCAAAAAAGGAAGGCATGGAGGGGCACAATACAGCTCACAATTGCTTTTTAATCGTTTTCGTTGTCGTTGCGGTAACTGGTAAATGTTTTGGTTAGATTTTTTGTTTTTAATTTTACAAGAGCAGTGCCTTATGTCGCCAAAATGGTTCAAGGCCCGTCGTCTTCTTGCTTTTTAGAAGACTTTTATTCTGACAGGACCTTGAATTTTTATTAAAGGAGCCAAATAAGAATCGCTGACATTTAAAAAGTGAAAAATCACAAAGCTAAAAGGAAGCAGCTCATAAATGGGCTTTATGTAATGATTTTGGTTTTATTTAAATTCATCACTTTATTTTTTGTGGTTTTTAATAAACTAAACTCATCTACAAACACGTTTTATTCAATATTTTTAAAAATATTAAACCTTAATCCTAACTAAGCACAACTCGTCCTAACTAATTCCATATAAACAAGAGAGCTACACATTAGAAACAACAAGTAAAACAAAGATAGCCATGTCTTTATTTCTGAAACCTACAATACACAAACAAGCACTACACTACAAGTTGCATATCACTCGTCTCGATCACAACTACGTTTGAACACATAAACCTTTCAAGTAAAAAGTTCGATGGCACAAGTACTATCACGACCTAACCGCCTTTTGCGATTTCGAGGGCGCAACAACAAAAACAAAAAACCATAATTAGAAAAAAAAAGTACTGAAATGGCATATGACTCATTCTTGAAAAAAGGTAACATTGCATGTAATTGGTTTGTAAATTTAAAACCACTTATCCTTTTGAAAACGAAGTAGGAGGATAGTTAGTCTACTCAATGTCTCCATGGAAGAAAAGTTGTTCACACCATGTGACATATCACGTGGTGTGATCTGTAATTTTCAAAGTTAATAAATTCAGATATAACAAAAGACGTTTTAGGATCATAAAATTTATTTAGATAAGGATTTAGATAGATAAAAACTCAAAAATTTAAATCCTAAAAAAAATACATCGATATAAGTTTTTTGTCTTAATCAAAAAACAAAAAAAAAACACATATAATTGATAATTAATTTTTTTAAAATCTGGCATCACTGCATACAACACCCAACCCATTTACCTGAAAATGGAGAAGCACGGAAGACACAGTTTAGGAGTGTAACTTGAAATGTGTTAGATAATTCAGTTATTGTGAAATTTTGGTGGTTTTAAAACAGTCTTAACGTTTTGGCCGAGATAAATGTCACGCGTGTTTCTATATATATAAGGAGTAAATAGTAAGATATTTTGTTTTAGAAAAGTAGGCATTTTACTAACATTAAAATACAAAAATAGTAACTTTTTTTTTTGTTATTTAGACATTTTGCTAAATATGTCACTAGTGTGAACGTCACTGGTGTGATCTTTCAGAATAGGGTCAGTCCATATCAAGTCAACCAGGGTATTTTACCACACCATCTCCGATGTTGATGATTTTTAGTATACATGTTTTTCCTACCAAAAAACTGGAAAATCCAAAATTTCAGACTTTTTTGACCAGTTGTTTATTTTGAATTAATTTTTGAAAATCGAAAAAGTCACTTATTTGTCCTTAACATGTGCGCACAAAATTAGGAATATCCAAAGAACCACTTATAATAGAAAAGTAGGTGAAGTTTCATTTTAAAGCTCTTATAAAGACCTTTCATATGAGAATATTGCATAACATATATTGAAAAAAAAAATAAAAAAAAAATTTTTGATTTTTTTTTTGAAAAATTTCAAAAAGGCCATTTTTAATTTTTTTCAAAAAATTATATTATTTTCTTTAAAGTGTTATTAAACTATTCACAAAATTTTGAGATGGACAAATCATGGGTTCAATGTGAAAAAATTTATTAAAAATGTCACATGCATGAAAAATCGCCTATAAATAGACAATGCATTTTGGTAATTAGAAGAATATAATGGGGTTTAAAGCGATATTATAAAAATATTTAACAATATTTTATTTAATAAAAAATTATATCCTACGTTTCATTCTGTATCAGTAATCAGATTAACATTGCCCCCCATTGTAATATTTACTTACAAAACCTCTTTTCCACTGGAGACGTACTATTGGATGTTCCAATTCTTAGGAAAATATGCCTGTATAAACCTGCCAATACTTTTGTGAAATACTGCCTGTTTATTCCTGTTTAACATTAAGGACACACCTCCTTCATTTTATTGGTCTGTTTAGGTACATTGTGGGGATTTGCTGACATGAAAATTCCTGCATAAATTGATTTTAAATTTTTGGCAAGTATCTTCCTGATACAGCTCCAAATAATCGATACATAATAGTTCGACTGAAGGTTTATCAGAAGTCATCTCTGTGTAATTTTAAAAGTTTCAACTATGGGTGAGGCAAGTGGATGGACTAAATATAAAGTAAAGTGCTGTGATCCACTAGAGTTAAAAATCAAGCATTTTGGGAAATTAAGAAATGTGACCAAGTGGATGTGCAGTTACAAAAATGTCAAAATGGGAATGAAAATCTGTGATGGTTGTAGACTAAAGCTTTCAAAGGAGTTTAAGGCATCTGAAGAAGATGAGGCAGGGTAAGTAACAAATAGTATTTTTTAATATAAAATTAATAAACTAAACCAATTGCGTCAAGTACGGAGTGGAAAAATCTCATGGCATTATTTTGCATGGCATTATTTTGCATTGCATTTTGAGAATACAGACATTATGTACAAATTTCTTGGCATTATGTACACATTTTGGGTCAGCTGTTACCCCCTTTTTAAGTTCTTATAAAAAACTAACTTTTTAAATTTTTTTAGACCCAGTCAAGTTCCAGAAAATGATCCAGATTTTCAAGATCCTGCTGAATCATTTACTCTTTTAAACAAATCATTGGAGCTTCTTGGTGTGTCGCCGATTAAAAGAAAAAATTGATATTGTACAGCATACAATTGCGAAAGCATTTACAAAGGAATCAGATTCAACGCTAGTAAAGGAATGCCAGAGTGACGAAAGTGAAATGATTAAGCAGTTAAAGGACAAATTTTTAAAAACCGAAAAGAGGAGTGAGAAAATACTAGTTTTATCATGTTTACCTCAAAGTTGGAGTAGAAAGAAGATTGAAGAAGAATTTGGAGTTTCTCAATATTTGGCCAGAGCTGTAAAACAGTTAGTTAAGGACAATGGGATATTATGTTCTCCTAACCCCAAACCGGGAAAGACCCTTAGTGATAGAGTGGCCCAAATAGTGGTAGATTTTTACCAAAGGGATGACATTAGCAGGACCATGCCAGGTAAAAAAGATTATGTTGTTATCAGAAAATATGGAGGTGAAAAAGAATATGTACAAAAAAAATTAGTCTTAGCTAATTTAAAATAAATTTATGCATTGTTTAAAACTGAGTACCCCAATGAAAAAATTGGGTTTTCAAAATTTTGTGAACTGCGACCCAAAAACTGTATACTGGCAGGAAAAAGTGGGACTCATACTGTATGTGTATGTACTATACATCAAAATATAAAACTAATGCTCAATGGCTCCAAATTAAATAAGCTATATGATGAAAATAACAGGCCTCTTGCAATATCTTATCATGATTGCCTTTATAAACTAATGTGTAATCCACCTTCAGTGGACTGTTTTTTAAGCAATAGATGCAAGCAATGTCCTGGAGTAGAACAGTTTAAAAATACGTTAATAGAAAAATTTGAGGAAGAATTAATTGATGAGGTCTCATTTAAAAAGTGGGTCTCAGTAGATAGGTGTACTATGGAAACCGTTGTTAAGAAAAGTGATGATTTTGTCCAGGAATTTACTGATGATCTTGTAAAACTTAAATCACATTCTTTTATTGCAAAAATGCAAAAAGATAGATACAATGAAATAAAAATTAACCTTAAACCTGGAGAGTCTTTGATCACTTGCGACTTTGCGGAAAATTATTCCTTTGTTATGCAAGATGAAGTCCAGTCTTATCATTGGAATAACAGCCAGGCAACCCTCCACCCTTTTGCCATTTATTTTCTAAGTGATGGTAAACTGCACAACCTGAATTATGTGTTTATTTCGGAAAGCTTGACACATAATACAATTGCATTTCATTTATTTTTAAAAAAATTAATGCCTGATTTAAAAATCAAAATACCAGGACTCAACAAAATTTTTTATTTTTCGGATGGATGTGCTGCGCAGTACAAAAACAAAAAGAATTTTCTGAATATATGCCTGCATAAAAAAGATTTTGGTGTTGAAGCAGAGTGGCATTATTTTGCCACCTCGCATGGCAAAAGTGCCTGCGATGGCTTGGGAGGAACTGTTAAAAGACTTGCTGCCAAAGCCAGTTTGCAGAGGCCCTATGACAATCAAATAATGACACCTCTACAATTGTTTACTTGGTGTGAAGAAAACATATCTGGCATTGATTTTAAATATTGCACAGAAGCAGATTATACAAATCATGAAATAATTTTGAATAAAAGATTTGCGGAAGTCTTAACAATACCGGGGACACAAAAAATTCATGCTGTAATTCCTCTTACAGAAAGCACGTTTTTGGCAAAACAGTTTTCTACATGCTTAGAGGTCGAAACACATAATCTTTTTAAAGGTGGAAGCATTATTTTGCAAAATATCGAGTCAGGGTTTGTCACTGTAGAATATGACAGTGCTTGGTGGCTGGCTTGTGTCTTGGGGAAAAATAATGAGAGCGGAGAACTGAAAGTAAGCTTTCTTCATCCACGAGGACCTGCCTCATCATTTTTTTACCCAACACCTCAAGATATTTTAATTATTAAACCAGAAAGTCTTATAAAAAAAGTTGAACCCAACACTGCTACTGGCAGAACTTACAATGTCAGCAAAAAAGAAATGTCAGATTCATCAGAAATTCTTAAAAGAAAGTTAAAAAAATAAATTTAAGGTATATAGTTAGTCTTAGTGTTTTCTGTCTAATTTTTATCAACGAAGTAGAAAAGTTTATTTCTTTTGCGAGTTTAAAATAAAATAATTTGTAGATAAAGCCTCTGGGTATTTTTTAAAACCTGTATCCATCCAACAAATTTATTTATTTTAATATCCAGTGCACTATTGGTGCTCCTAAAATATGTTTATTTTTTTAAATGCATGATTTTTAATGTACTTAATATTTTTGATATTTTTTTTGACATTGAACCCATCATTTCTCCAACATAAAATTTTGTGGGTAATTAAGTAACACTTTGACCAAAATTATATATTTTTTTCAAAAAAATTAAAAATGGCCTTTTTGAATTTTTCAATTTTTTTTTTTCAATTTTTTTTTTGTTAAAATTATGTTGTGATATTTCATACAAAAGAGCTTCAAAATGACTTTAAAATGAGCCATTTATTACTTTCCTAGTGTAAGTGGTTCTCGAGATATTGCTAGTTTTGTACATTCTTGTTAAGGTCAAAATGCTGACTTTTTTATTTTGAAAAATTAAAAAAAAAAAACTACGAATCAAAAAAATCTAAAAATTTGCATTTTCAACTTTTATGGTAAGAAGAAAATATATACCAAAAATCATCAAAATTGGAATTGGTCGCGTAAAATTTTTGTGATTTTTTGGTTGATTTGATATGGAATGACCCAATATTTTATTGATAACACCTGTGAAATTTTTCGCTTGTAATTAAAAAAGCTCAATAATTTTTTTAAAAAAATGGCAAAAACTAGAAAGTCTTTGGGCAAAAGCACCAGAAATGAAAAAGGAAATAGACAAAAGCGAGAAAAGAAGAAATCAAGTAATGGCATATTATATATATAGCAACATATTATATTTACTTAAAAAGTGGTAAATATAAATAACCCAGCTATAAAGATTCTTGATTTTGGTAAAATAGGTATAACTGGTGTTAACTGGCTATCACCTGTGTTAGCAGATGAATTCACAAACTCAAAAATAACTTAAGAACTAGTGAATTGTTATCTCGGCCATATAGCACATTTTAGTCCAGCCAACTGCAGCAACATTTAATAATTACCAAAATTCAAACAATACTCATTTGCTTTTTTTTAATTACCACTTGAAATGTTACCTTTTTTCAAGAACGACCCATATAAACGTATTTTTAAACCTTTTCACCATATTTGAAACGTTTGGTGTTGGTTTGGTGGAATGACGTCAAAATTTCCACCGCAACGTTGCAAAAAAAAAACTATAGTTACCTGTCAGACTCCTGCCTAAAGCTGCTCTTTCGCCTTCGGACCGGCGAAGAACTGTTCGAATCACTGCTGGAGGTGTCTTTTTTGGATACGGTTTTTCGTCTGGGAGGTGGTGGCCTCTTTTTCTCGAATTCCGGTTCTTCGTCGGAACTGCTCGGCGGAGGTGACTGTCTTTGCTTGGGAGGACGACCCCTGGTATAGCAATGGTAAATTTGATTTAATTTTTAATTTTTTAGGAGACAAGCTTTCCGTGGTTTTCCGATCAAACCACTCTCCGAATTCGTGTGCTTCGATGTTACGTTTTTAGCATCTTATATTATGGCATGGAAGCATGGACACTGACTGAGACCATGTGCAAAAAGTTAGAGGCATTCGAGATGTGGTGTTATCGTAGAATACTAAGGATATCTTGGATGGACAGAGTAACTAATGTGGATGTTTTGCTTAGAATAAATAAAGATCTTCCGGAAAGCAGTGGACAGGGTACAGACTACAGATCGCGCTTATGATAGCCAACATTCGAAGGGAGCACAGCACTTGAAGAAGAAGAAACCTGTTTTGCAGTAAAGGTTTTCTTAGGCAGCCCAAAACCCTATTGAAGACCAATTAAAATTAAAAAGATATGTTGATACACGATGTCCATCCATCCAAATTTTTAAGTAAAAAATAATTCCTTATCAATGATCTCTATTATCTACGTTAATGCGTTGTTGAGTGCGAGTCAGATCCAGCAATAACACCAAACATAAACCACACAAACAGACGAACATTTCTTTAAAAATGACGACAACATTCTTGCAAGCCCGTTTGGCAAAAACGTTCAAAAAGATCGCGATAATTCTACCACTACTTCTAAATGGTTGCTGTATGGTAAACAAAGCTTTTTTTCAGAAGGCGTAATTCTAATATATGGGTGTTCCAAATTCGATGCTCACCATGGGGATCTCCTAAACGGTAGGAGATACGCAAAGGTTTATATTAGGGCAAAGTTGCGCAATTTGACGCTTTGCTCAAAACCAAAAAAAAAGTTTACAAATCCTGGGTAGTTGCGGCGAAACCGAAATCTTTATTTTTGATTTTTGTTTTTCTGCACCCTTATTCTTAAAGCTGTCATAAAACGCCTAAAACTTTCTACAGGCACTTTTTTAAGATCTACCTAATGAGAGTTCCGTTTTCGAAATTTGACATTTCAGTGTGACTCCTCCTCCTGCCGTTTGGTTCATAAAGGATGACAGATATTTTACAGCCTCATTTTGACAAGTAACTGACGTTTTGAGTTAATTGACAATTATCATCCCAAATTCAAAGATTAAAAAACAAAGAAAAAACATATTTTTAAAATATTTGGTAAAGTTATTTTGTTATAACAAAATGTCAAAAAAACTGTCATTTTTAAAATGTTAAAAAAGTACTGCAATCGGGTTTCCAAAATAACTTAAGCAAGTTAAAAGCAAAAATTAAACTTGGGCTGATGATGGTCAATAAACCCAAAACATCAGGTGACTTGTCAAAATAAGGTTGCAAAATGTTATCTGTCATCCTTTATGAACCAAATGGCAGGAGAAAAAAAGGATGTGTCCATAAGAAACAATGAACTCCTGTTACGCTGAAATGTCAATCTCAAAAATGGACCTCTCACTAAGTAGACTTTCAAAAAGTGCTTTTAAAAAGTTTTTTGACAGCTTTAAGAATAAGGGCGCAGAAAAATAAAAACTAAATATAAAAATTTGTAAACTTCTTTTTAGTTTTGAGCAAAGCATCAAATTGCGCACCACACTCTGTATATATTGTTAGAGAAAGTCTTATGTCCTTATTTTTAATTAAATTAATTTAAATCGTTAAATACGCCATACAGAATTCAAAATAAGCACGAGAAGCGAGGTCCGCGCCACTGTGAGCCTCGATGCGCAAAATCATGCGCAATGGCTCTTCGTTATTCGCCAGACCGGATGTTTAAGATTTCTGTTATTCAAAAAAATCTGAAAAAATCAACTCAAATTACTTGAACAATTTAGACTTTGCTAGTTAATTAGTGGTAAGCAGTATCAACCACACCCATAGAAGAACGGGAGCTCCCTGGATGGTGTATCTTCGGCAGAACTGGTAAGTGCCTTTTGGTTTTGTATGGCTTGCTGAATTTCTCACGAAAATTTAATGAACCAGCGCGTTTACAGTCAAATTTTTATCAAAGTGAAAACTAATTGCGATTCAAATCTCTAACATATATATCAACATTTTGGAAAATGATGTACAGATTAAACAAGTCTTTTTTGAAAATGCAAAAAATGCATTTTAAAGAGGCAATGTCCTGTACTTTCAGCTGTTTCGCATTTGTGTACTGTAGATATGCACTGTTACCCTCAGTTCAGCCTGCAGAGTTGAAAACGATATTGGAGGGAATCACATAATTTTTTAGTGTAAAATAAAAAACTACCAAATAAAAAGAACTGTAGCCTCGACCCACCTTTTCTTTTTGGCATCGTCCCCGTTGAACAACTTGGGCCTGCCTCTTTGCTTCTTGGGAGTGGCCGCGGCCTCCACTTCCGAGCCGGAGGTCTTCTTTTTCCTGGGCCTCCCGCGGCCGGCCCGCGGCGGCTTTGGCAACTCGACACTCGTAGGCACTATGGGCGGGGTAAATTTGGCACTATTACTACTATTATTATTATTATTATTGGTAACCGTACTACTATTTACACTACTTATATTGCTAACACTAGGAGGCTTGTTGTTATTATCCGAGTCCGAGTCGCTGATCGACGAAAGCTTCGGCCTGGGACTCGGTCGCACCACGGGCTTGACCGGACTAGTCCTTACCGGGAGATTAGTCCTAACTGGACTACTCGTCCTATCTTTGTCACTTTCACTAGAACTACTACTGCTACTACTACTATTGCTTTCTGTCCGATTGTTGGTAACCGGTATCGAGCGCTGTCTTTTACGTTTCATCTGCGCGGGATGTTTGTTGTTCTCTTCCGAGTCCGAGAGGGCCGAGAGCGGTTGAATGTCCAAGATTTCTTGAGCTTCCTGGACTAACCTATAAATCGTAAGAAGATTTTGGTGATTACCTGAGAGCACATTGGTTGGCTTTTATAGCTGTTATGTTTAATATGGATAATAACCAACGATATTGAAGATTTTAGAATGGGCTTCAAGATGCGCTAAATGTCCAAACTCGATAGCGGCGTTTTGATACTGGGCACTATTGGTTGAATCAGGTAAAAAAGAATTTTAAAAAGATTAAAACTTAACCAATACACATGAAAAGCTGATTTCAATAACCTTGGATGAATTTTTTTAAACAAAATTGAATATAAACAAACATTTTTAACGTTGATGATTAAAGAAAAATAATTTTCGAGGACAAACAATAAACGTGTAATAATTCAAAAAATAAGCTTGTGTTAGTTGACAAAAAAAAGTTTTGACAATTTTATTCCATAGCCTGTCTTAAAATGATGGCGATTATTGCGTCCCATGAAATTTGGACGTGCAGTGGTCCAAAACCCTCTGATAAGGGGGAGGTAGAGTACTTTATCACAAAGTTTTAACAAAATTTCGTCCAGTTTCAATATAGTGTCAAATAATTTTTTTGTGACCTACCTATGGAGATCTTGAGGGGTCTCGTCGATGTCAGATTCTTCGGTGGCAGGTTTAAAACTGTCCGGGCTAGCCTTAATCGACTGGTTTTTGACCGGTGAGGTCATCAGCGGCGAGGTTTGTGAGCGGTTAATGTCGGTTTGACTACAAAAATGACAGCACAAAATTAGACTCGAAAAGGGTTAGTACTTAAAAATTCTCTGACATTTCCCGACTTTCCAGTGCTGTACTAACCCTAGCTGTTAATAAGTTTGTGGTTTTGGATTAAAACTGGAGGAGTGTTGTTTTCGACTGGTTGTATCGAAAAGAACTTCACTAGCTCGAAAAAAACCCTAGTGGCTATTGAAAACCTCCAGCCAATTTTTCATTGTTTTTGGACATAAACATTCTATATCTATTGAAAACCACCCGCCAAGGTTTTATTGTTTTTGGAATAAAAATGACACATGAAAACAATAAAATCTTTATTGCAATTGTAATTTGTGACATACCACCTGGCATACCAGCCATCTAAAGGCGCATTTACACAGACAAACTTTCCTTTGATGTTGAAATGCCGACAAACATTTACACGAGCCTCTTGAGCAAAATGTTCAAAGAAATGTTCGAGCAAAATCGCGTACAAAAAAACACACGTAAATTTTGGAGAGAATGTTGAGCAAAATTTGTTTGAAGAAATGTTGGTAATAAAAATTTCTTACAAATTTAAATTTTATAGTTTTATGGGAATTCATTGAAATTAACTGAAAATAGAAAGACTAAGTTTTAAAACAAGGTATTTTTAATTAAGTGGTTTTCGACGGAAAAACGATTTGATGTCGAAATTCACGTTTTACCTCATAAGCAACTTCGATTGATCTGATTTTTATAGGGGATATGCCAGTATACTTGTAACTTTTTTGCGGTTGTAAAAAAAACGAGAATCAAAAAAAAATAAAAATTGGCACTTATTTATTGCTGTTGCTGGGTTAGGAGAAGGTAAAAACCGTAGACTAGTGAGAGGGGGTTTTGGTCAAATGAACATTGGCACACAAAATTACAGCAGTGTTTGACAGCGCTGTGTTCCGACTGTCTAAACCTCCCTATCCCCCACCAGGGAACAACTAACTACTCTCCAGAACAGTTCTCTAAAAATATCCACCTGCATTTTAAAAAGTAATTACTTCGAAGACATATCCGTTTTCTTTTTGTAATGAAAGAAAATCAAAAAAGTTAAAGAAAAGAATTAAATGTTATTTATTACCTCCATCATTAACTATTTTAACATTGCATATGACAAAATTGATAGCCAATAATAATGTTTCGCTTGCCGTCGCCTTTTTTTCACAAAAGTTTAAAATAAAAGTTGGTGTTCCATTTTTTTAAAGAATTGAGATCACTGATCACTGATGTAAAATTATATTTATTCTCATCTTTAAAAATATGTTTCCAAAATAGATAGCAATAACTTGCTCAAAAATTTATCCGAACAAAATGTTAAAAGAAAAGCTCACAAAAATGTTCGCGCAAAAAATTTCAGATCTTTTGCACGAGCTTTTATTTGAGCATGTTCGTCTGTGTAATTGCGCCTTAACAACGACTACACTTCATTCCACATTCAATCAGACCAATTTTTTGTGAGTATGTTTGAATAATATGTCAGTCTGACAATCTTAAGGCGCAATTACACAGACGAACATGCTCAAACATTGAACATTTTGTTTGGGTAAAACTTCGAGCGAATTTTTGCTATCTATTTTGGAAACATATTTTTAAAGAGAATAAATATAATTTCACATCAGTGATCATTGATCTCAATTCTTTAAAAAAATGGAACACCAATTTTTATTTTATATTTTTATCAAAAAAAGCCGACGGCAAACGAAAAATTACTATTGGCTATCAGTTTTGTCACATGCAATGTTAATAGTTTACCATGGAGGTAATAACATGTCATTCTTTTCTCTCACTTTTTTGGTTTTCTTTCATTAAAAATAGAAAACGGAAATATCTTCGAAGTAATTACTTTTTTAAATGCAGGTGGATATGTTTAGGGGACTGTTCTGGAGAGTAGTTATTTTTCCAGGACTTTGGGGGGGGGGGGGAGATTTAAAAGAGTCGGAACGCAGCACTGTCAAACGCTGCATAAACCAATTTAACTCTGCTCTAAAGTACTTTTTAATTATTTTTTAACTACCAACAATATTATATAAAAATTTTGTTCGTAGTTATTTCATTAAAAATCGGGAAAAATTAGGCATCCCGAATTGGATCGGGTTCGGTATATTTATAAGTTTTGTTTAGGTGCTATGTAATGTTAATTTAAAATATATATGTTTTTACGTTATTGGATTACAAAGCTCAGTAATTCGGAAGTAAAAAGTTGGGTTATATTTTGCTAATATGAAATATGAATTGTTTTGTATGTACAGGGTGATTCAACATATTTTCCACTACACCACCTTACTTTTTTTGTTACCGATCAAACTTCTCTGCGCCCGTGGTTTTCCAATGCAATATTAAAAGAATTTATCGAAAATCTCGAAAAATTTCTTGCTTCTAAATTTAAAGATGTTCCATTCTAGTTTTAACTTATTATTGTTTTTAAAATAAAAATCGCCAAAAATTTAAATATTTAAAGTCGGAAACGCAAGTTCTACGCATCAATAAAGTAAAACAAAATAAACAAATTAAAGCGTACTCTGGCATATTTTTTTTGGCGTCGGAGAGCACTTTCTTTACGGAAAGATTTGTTCTAAAACTTTCAAAAAAAAAAACTGCCATGATCCTTGTTTGTTGTCATGTAAAATTTGACCAAAACCCCCTCTCACTATTCTAGTTTTTACCTTCTCCTAACCCTTACATTTTACAGTCAATAATTAAGTGCCATTAATTGTTATTTTCTTTATTCTATCTCGTTTTTTTTGACAACCCCAAAAAAGTTACAAGTATGCTGTCATATCCCCTATAAAAATCAGATCAATCGAAGTTGCTTATGAGGTAAAATGTGAATTTTGGCATCAAATCGTTTTTCCGTCGGAAAGCACTTGATTAAAAATAACTTGTTTTAGAACTTAAAATTGAATTTTTAGTTTTTCTATTTTCAGTTAAGTTCAATGAATTCCGATAAAAATATATATTTTAAATTTTTAAAAAATTTCTATACCAACATTTCTTCAAACAATTTTGGTCTAACATTCTCTCCAAAATTTCCGTGAGCTTTTTTGTACGAACTTTTCTTTGAACTTTTTGCTCATGAGGCTCGCGTAAATGTTTGTCGGCATTTCAACATCAAAGGAAAGCTCGTCTGTGTAATTGCGCCTTTAATCTTATATTTATTGTAGTAATTTTCTCGCCAAATTACACTCATGTACAAAAATTATCAGATATTTTTGTCAGGGTATATTTCATTGCCTGAAGAAAATTTGTTCATTTTCAAATTATATAAAAAATTAATTCGTTTTTAGGCAATACAGGTACATGCAAAATTATCGAACATTTTATGCTATTTTTTGAAATTATTCCCAAAAAGAATCGGCGCTCGATAAAGTAACTCATACTAGGTTTTACTAAACTTGACAATTTTCTTTAGCATTCGAAAGTCAGAAATTGACATTCCTTTTAAGGATCATTACTGTTAATATCAATTTAAAAAAAGTCCAGTTATTTAGTGAAACACTGGGGATTGATTCTTGATTTTGAGAGAATGATCGTCTAAGAACGTTCACATCCCTAATATTCGGAGGCCCAAAGGGGAACTTTCAAGTTTTTGAACGCGTTTTTTTCGAACCAATCTTTGAGAGAATGATCGTCTAAGAACGTTCACATCCCTAATATTCGGAGGCCCAAAGGGGAACTTCCAAGTTTTTGAACGCGTTTTTTTCGAACCAACCAACTTTGGATCTTTGCATGACTGCACAACAGCTGGTTTTTTCAAAATATTTCATTAAGTTAATTATTTTTTTAATTAGTTTTATTACTACTTACTATTTTCCAATCCAAGACCAATTACAACTGTAATATTTAGGTTATATACTAGAACTCATCAATATAAGGCCTCAAATTGACTAGGCGGACCAGCTGCAAGAACTGAGGACAGTTCTTTTAGAGAGGGGGGGAATGTAACGATTGGCCAAATTAACTCTAATATTATATTTCTAATATTGAAATAAACAATAACGCGAAAGTTTGTTTAACGTTGAGCAGGCCAAGGTTGGTCGGCAGTTTTCAGGTATCGTCACGTAGGAAAAAGTTGGAAAAAGTAGATGATTCGGTTTTTAGCAAAGTTGTTAGAAAGGTAGGCATCGCAAGAGCTCACTGAATTATCAAAGTAAATAACTAATCGCGAAATCGTTCAGTGATTGTTCCAAAAGGGCGCAGTTATGCAGGTTCCAAGCAGGAACGTGTCAATGCCGAGTCAAGGAATACGCAAGGGTATATAAGAATTGTTTAGAACGTAAGAACCCATTTGTCAACGTCAAATCATCTTTTCCACTCACGTCTCAGGCCAAACTTAGTGTTTTTGTAACTATAAGCAACAAAACCAATTAGTGGTCATGTAAGTTAAGCCCGCGTGCTAATTTCATCTAGCCAAAGGGCTCACTCTTGTGCAAATTTCAACCTGATCCCAATCCCAAAAGATCCCATATCTGGACGCCCTAGGCAATAGTTTGGTTTGAGCCAACTCTGTTGACCCAACTTGACCGATAAAAGTGAAAACTTATTAACGAAATAAACAAAATAGAGTTAAGGGTACGAAGTAGGCACCCCTTAGTTTTATTTTACTGTAAAACCTCATTTATGTAACGTCTTTGTTCTTTGCTTGTTTATTTTTTATTTTCCAGCCAGTTAAGGAAATGGTCGAACGGAAAACAAATGTGGATCTTTGATCCCTTAGTATAATATAAAACTTTTCTTTCAATATTAATAAATTGTACAATTAAAAACATAAACCTGACAAATGCAAATAAAAATTAATAGGATTTTTAGTTTTTCAACACTGAACACTATGATGGATCTGAATGTCCTAAAACTAATACCAATCTTGGTAAGCTTTTTTCGTTTTTCGGTTTTTGCTCTATATTGAACTGAATAAAAGCCTTATTTATAAACGCCGTTCGCGTTCGCAGTTGAGAAGTTCTTGCATCTCTGTCTCTTTCACTTCTTACTAGGGATAAAGAGATAGATAGCGCCAACTCCTCAACTGCGAACGCGAACTGTGTTTATAAATCAGGGGTTAAAAACGCAGTTCGCACTCGCAGTTAAGCAGTTCGAGCATCTCTGTCTCTTTTACTCTTACAACGAATAAAGAGACAGAGATATACCAACTGCTGAACTGCAAGCCGCGTTTAAAGTGAAAATCAACTGATCCTAATACAAGGTGTTTACCCAGGGCAAAACATCGTTTAATCATTTCTCTTTGATCTTTTGTGTGTTCCTTGTGCTGCTCATCCAAGTTTGAATTTTCGTTATTTCCACCCAAGATCGTTTGATCTTTTGTTTTTTAGTTTCTTTTCGGTTGAAGTAACTAATTTGGAGGTTTTTTAACGTCTTTTTTGTTCTAATACAAGTGTTTAAGTACGTGTTTATGGTGCTGTCAGAGTCGCACCCTAAAAAGTAAGCTGTAAGACACGAAAAAATTTGAAAAACATAGGGTTAAGTTTTCCCTTCGACCATTTCCTTAACCGGCTGGAAAATCAAAAGATAAACAAGCAAAGACCTTACATAAATGAGGTTAAGGCTGATCACACACAAACTTGCATAACACATAGCATAACAGTTCGACCAATCAGAGACAGATTTGGAGCCGCCATATTGCATATACATAAATATATTTCCATAAGGTTGAACTTTTTATGCAGCATGCTATGCACTATGCAATTTTGTCTGTGAATCATGGAAAGTTAGCTGACCATGGCCAAACCTCACTCGATTGCTGTTTATCGAGAAAACCTTCCTACACTTTCTTTCCACTGCCTCTGGGCAAGGCAGCTTTGCGTAAAACCTTGGCAACTTCTGAGCCTTTCTTATTGGTGGAAATGAAGGATATAAACGTTTCCAGACGACCGTTCTCTCGAAATTCAAGAATCGGTACGAACAACGATTATTGAGCGAAGCCGTTCTCTCGATTAGACCCAGTAGTTGGGACTTGTAGGAAAGCTCGTGTGAAAAACATCACTCGGGTGATTTCAGAGCACGCTATTGGACGAAACCATCACGTGACCGATCGATATTTTATTCGCTAATGCGCAGGCTACGGCAAACTTGACCGTCTTTCAGAGTAGGACGTCGCACAGTGGATCGAGGTGTAGGGAATTTTGGACATTTAACTAACTTTCAAACTTTTCAACTTGCAGTTATAAAGAAAAACACTATTTAGTCAATTTTATAGGTATACAGGGTGTTTTAAAATTCAGTGCAAAGATTTTGAGCACGAATTTTTCAGGTCAAAATAAGAACAGTTTTTTTCCATGAACATGTCCGCAAACACTTAGTTACTGATCTACGGAGCGTTGACGTTTCACAATTTTTTTAGCTTTTTCTTTATTTCTTTATAGCTCTTTCATTTTTTGAAATATTTTAACCAAATTTGAAACATAGGCTACTGTTTAGAGCTTACGTAATAAAAACATACTGACTGATCGTGAGAATCTATAGGGAGATATTTTTTCAGAGGTTAAGTTCTTCTTTTCCCCCTAAACTTTTACGTCGTGCGACGCTGATGGATTCCGAATTAATACATAAATTACCTGTTTAGTTTAGAAATGATTTTGTCTCATGTAAGTTTTTCGCATTTGTGACTGTTATCGAGATTATAGTTATAGATTCAATTAGAATTTTTAACAACAGGGGAGAGCACATAGGAATATTTAGTGCTTTTGGCCGTTTTTCTCAAAATATCGCAAAAAATCACAGTCAAGTAAAATGTTTTATTGGTTTATAGTTTTACAGTATGCAAAAATAATAAAACAAAATTCTGCATTTTGAAATGTTGATGGAGGTATAGAAAAGATTTTAAAAAATATGTCAAAAAAATATAAAAAAAACAAAATAAGTAGGGTTTTAAGAAATGCTGTAAAGTATAGAAAATAAATAAAAAAATTTGAACAAAATGTTAAGTCAAATGGCTAGGTATTAAGTGTTTAAAGGGTCCGCTCTTATAAAACAATGTTCACAAATATATAAAATGATCTGTAAAAACAAAAAGGACAAAGATTAATGGTATATCAGCCACAAAATAATTACAAAATAGCAACAAAAATGTTAGTTTCAATTTTTATTCTTCATCGATCCACTGTGCGTCGTTCGAGTGACTTTTGTGCGATGGGCGGGTTGCAGAATAAGGAATTTTGGATTTTAATAGAAGTGGTTACTTCTAAGGGTATGATCGTTCTATTACGCCCAGAATAGAGGTTTTTGTAGCCCTGGCCTACCTGACAAACTGTTTGAGATTCCAGCGCTGCTTCTCCTGTTCCTCGGGCTTCTGGCCAGCGGCCTGGGCTTCGCAGGGCTCGTGGACAACAGGCGAAAGCGGGAGCACAGTGGTCTGACCTGACGTCACCCGCGGTTTCTCTTCCACCGAATCGTCGCTACTCGACTCGCTGTCCGTCGCTGAAAATAACAGAAAAAAAACATATTATATTTCATGCACAATTTTGGAAAATAAGATTTTTAAAATCTAGACACAAAAAAAATAAATAAATAGTTATGCACTTTTTTTAGGATAATTTTTATGTAAGAAATAAGTTAAATAATGCTTCTTGTCAGGTCAAACATTGATCGGTCGCCATATTTTTTTTATCATATCGATTTTCAGTAATTTTGGAAACTAAAAAAGAAAAGAAAAATAATGTTAAACCTTACGTGTTTTAAGAGCGCCTGGTTTTTAAAGACAAAATATTGAAATTTATTAAAAAATTATATTGATCTATCTGAACAACTAACTACTGTGTCCTATTTTGGAGGGAAAATTCACGTCATTTTTGTTCTCCCTTAGGTAGAATAGTGGGATTTTTTACGTAATTTAGTCCTTATTTGATTTGTAAAGGGAAAGATACCTTCTTGGGTAGGGTTAAGTAAAAATATATCCTACATTCTTTGTAGTGTGTTTAAACACCAAAAAAAAATAAGTTGTGGCTACGGATCCCATCGAATATTTGGAGATTTTCTAATAACGCTGCAGCCGAAAAAAAATTATGTTTTGAAATAAAATAAAATCTAAATTAATTTGAGCATAAACCAATATGGCAATTTGGCAGCTCTCATGGCTCTCAACGTGTTTAGCAAACTGGGATCTCGCGAGTGACATCCCCCACTTTACTTTGTTTTAACAAAAAAAGGTATTGGCACAATTCAGCTTTAAACTGCTTTTAGAGTAATATTCGGACCACGACAATTAAATAAGAAAGAAATAAATGGAGTATATATAAAATGCACCCCTTTCGTTGTTTGCCAGTTTGTTGTGAGTAGGCTTAATTTAAAGGGGACACATATTTCACGGTCACACATTTGTACATTTGACAGTTCTTGTTTTACCAGAGGTAGGCAACTCATATTGCCCTATCTTTCTAGTTTCCTTCACATTTGCATATAAAAGTGATTTTATGAAATGGACTAATGTTTGGTTGTCTCTTTTTATAATTTCCCCAGACAGTTTTTGAAAGATTGTTTTTTTTTTGGTTAGTAAAATATGTCGAGTTTTGACAACAAATAATAAGATAAAATATAAAGAATCTTCTTGATCTATATTTTTGTTACTCTTAGTTAGATGCCTCGCAAATTCAACTATTTTTTATTAATTTTCTCTCGTAGGCGCAATGGGCGCAAGTATTTTTAAGAGTTTCTAGACCGCAATATTCGATTGTTAAACTGCATATCATCAAATTTAAAATTGGATGTACGTTTATTAATCAAAAATGTGACAGTGGCAAATTCATTATTGTCAGTGGTTGTCAACTATCACTGCCAACACACAAAAAAAATTGTCAACATTTTCCTAACAACTGCCAAATCTAGATGCTCGCGTCTGGGGTGCGTTTGAAAATAAAAGGTGATGGTGAGGCGAGGGTAGGGTATTGAATTTGTGGGTGTTGGATTTGTTTTGAAAATGAATTTTGTTTCAGTTTATGGAAAAAATCCATTAGAAATGTGAATTGCTATAAATATCAAGAACAATAAAGTAAACAATAAAAACACACTTCATAGGTTAACACGCTATTGGGCAGACGTGGGTAACTTTTACCCCCCTCAAGACCACGGCGATTCTGGCGCACCCATCACCTTTTTGATTTTCCAACGGAGATGTATGACGTCATTACTTTGACCTCAGTCATTTTCGAACAGTTTTGGACTAGCCGAAGTATGACCACCCTTGGGTAACAATTTTCAAACACACCCCGGGGTCATTTTAAATCAAATCAACCAGAGGTTTGGCAGACCATCTCCCCGATTTTGATAATTTTTGGTACATTTATTCTACCCATTTTAATTTTGCTTAAACATGTACATAACGAAATGAAAATACCTCGATAACTACTTAAACTAGGTCAAGTGGTTTACAGCTTGATGTACTTTTTGTTTAAAAAAAAAAAATGAAATTAAGAAAAAACTTTTTTTTTAAATTTTTGACAAACAGCATTTTTTAAAAAAATATATATTGTTTCTGGATATTTTTCCAAACTAGTTACAAAATTTCACGATGGAGATTTGATGCGTTCATCAAAAAAAAATTATTTTTAAAATTCTGAAAACAATTAAAAAAAAAAATAGGTTATGTGATACTTTATCAAAATGGGCTTTAAAATACCTATAAAAGAAGGTATTGCTCGCTTTTGTACGGTATACAGTTCTCAAAATATTACTCTTTTTGTGTACCTGCGCATTTGGTTAAAATTGACTGTCTTTACAGGCATTTATTAAATTAAGAATATCTTGAGAACTATACATGCTACCAAGGGTATTTTAAAGGCCATTTTAATGAAGTATCACATGACCTCATTTTTTTTTCCAACAAAATTTCAAAATTTTTAAAATCATTTTTTTTATGAACCCATTAATTCTCCATGTTGAAATTTTGTAAATAGTTTGGCGAAATACCCAGAAACAAAATATATTTTTATAAAAAAAAAATGCTTTTTTTTAAATTTCAATTTTATATCATTTGATACATCACTCGAAAGGTATTTTAAATACCTTAAACTACCGTCCAAGTTTAAGTAGCTATCGAGATATTTCAATTTCTTTAGGTACATGTTTGAGCAAAATTGGTAGTTAACTAACTAACCAAAAATTATCGAAATAGGAGAGTTGATTTCATATGAAATGACCCCCTGGTAAAACAATAACTGTCAAAAATTGTATACAAGGCATCTTAGTTCCACCTACCTGAATCACTGCACGAATCGCTACTGGAGCTATTGATAGGCGATCCGATAGGGCTCATCACAGTCTGCGCGGTGGGTATCCGGGGCTCCAGGTAGGGAGCGGACTGCCTGTAGTCGGTAGGCATCCTGGACGTGTGAACGGCTGGAGTGCTACATAGGGGCGACAGCATCCTGAAAAAAAAAACATGTAGGGGTTTTTACAAGCTGGTTTTTAAAAAACGAGCGCAGCAATATTTTGCAGTTTAACCAAAATTTTGATTCAAAATCGGTTCTAATAAAGAGGGAAGGGAGATGTGTTCTTCGCTACCGTGTGCCCCCCTCCTTCTAACTCAAAAAACGAATCACGTGGTGCGACATGAACTTGGATAGAGGCAAATCTACGTAAAATCCGGTTCCCATCTATGCGTTTTCCATGCGTAGCCACTCTCTTCAGACTTTCCTATTTATGTCTGTGTTGCACCACGTGATGCGTTTTTTTAGTCAGGGTGGCCACGCATGAAAAACGCATATATGGGCACCGGGCGTTAGATCAAGTTGTTATGCTTTTTTTGAGTCAGGGTGGCCCCATATTGAAACCGCATAAATGGGAACCAACTGTACGAGTTTTATTTAAAGGAGACAGCAAAAGTCGCTGCACACAGAAGTAAGAGTAGTATTGGGATCACTAAAACGGGGGGGGGGGTAAAGTTTTTAATGATAATTCTCTTACATGCCACAACAAGTTGCGCCTAAGTTCTCATTATGACCTTATCTCCTGTTAAAATATAGAAACCATTCTTTGTGGGATACCGTATAAAAACAACACAGGGCCATCTGGTTACTGAGTATGCGCAGTAGCCAAATGTCATGTGGTTGTGGTTAGTAACCATAAGCATCCCTGTAATTAAAGGATTTTCGTTCGTTGTGGTACTGGTTATTTTTAGTCCCCCATACCATATTTTTATGGGGGAGTATTAAAATTGTCAAATTTTTACTTTTCTTAATTTTATCAAAAATGAGTTACTAAGGTTTCAAAACACCTTAATCGACGAAAAAAGTTTTCTGTCGATCTGTTGTCTGTCTGTATGCACGATAACTCAAGAACGCCTTAATCGATTTTAACGAAATTTGTTACAAAAATCCTCTATCGGCTGACCATGAACTGATTAACTTTTGGGTAGGGTGCTGGGGGGTTGAAGGGGATAAAAGGAGGATAAAATATTTAAAAAAATTAGCGATATACGATTTTCAGATTTAAGTTTCCATGAATATGAACTACAAATTTTGTTATTGAGGTCCAAATTCGTGGGAGCTTTAGTTTCAGAGTTATTTGAAAAAACGTTAAAATATATAAAAAAAAAATCATAACTTTAGAAGTAAAGCAGCTATTGATATGCGGTTTTCATATTTTGGTTTTCGTAAATATTACCCAAAAATTTTGTTATAAAGTTCAAATGTTTTAAAGCTACAGTTTTCGAGATATTTTCATTTCCTTATATGGTGGACTATCCGTGCTTTCTAGCACCAATTCTTTTTAATTTGTTTAACAAAATGTCGATGAAAATGTTAGAAAATTGTTAAATATAGGACAATCTAATATTAAGTGTTTTTTTCCTTTAAGTAAACTCAACCCAAAAAGTAAAAAATTTACAGAGACGGTTGGTCTACTTTTGAGGTTAAAATTTTTTTTTGTAAGTGTTGTTATAATATTTTAAATATAAATTTATAAATTTTACCGGCCAGTAGTTGTCTGCTTTCGCCGTTTAAAGCCCGTTTCTTACTGTAAATTTCCCAGTGCATCTTACAGATGCATCTTTTGCTAGAAGCCTAAAATCGTTCACACTGTGCATCAAGAAATGTCATTTTTAGCCAAGGAAAAGAAAAAATTAGGCCACAAATAATTAAAATTTGAAAAACTTGAATCTAATCCTAGTTTAACAGCTGATAATTAATAGGCTTGCCAACATAATATTTATGTTGCCGCAGCAAAATTCACTAGAAAAATCCCCATTGTCAAAAATTTTCCATGCAACTTCTCAAGATGCAAGAAAAAGAAAAAATAAATTCATATAAGTCCGCTGACAAGTGACAATTTCAAGACGTTCCAAAAACAATCATAATAACGATAATGAAAAGTAACAATAACGGCTGTCAAAGTTGTCAAAATTTTAGCGTTCCAAAATGTCCCTATTTACTGATGTGGCGTTATTCTTGTGACTTTCGGCAACCAAAACAAAAAATTTACTTGTATTACCAAATACAATTAAAACGGGGGAGAAATGTTTTATCAAAATCTAGTATTATTTCAGCAATAAATAAATTAAAGCTTTTTATAAAATACACATGCAATAACGATAATAATAATATTAAATGTATTTAAAGTTAATTATTATTTTGGCGTTTTGTTTAACACAAACAAACCGCGAGCGGGGTAACCTTGCGTTAACCTTTCCATACATTTTTTTCGATTTATTGTGTTAAATTTTGAGGCAAAAACATTAAATTAAATTTCATTTTGCAAACATTTCATAAAACTGACCGGCTGTAAAAAATGTACAATAAATCCCTATTCTGATAATTCTCTTACATAACAATAGTAGTTTGTAAAACTACCGGCTAAAATAGTGTGCACAGTTCAGCCGCGAGTTGTTAAGTATTTTTTATACCTTTATCAAATAATTCTAAAAAAAAGCAGGAAAATAGTTACAAAAAACTCGAACACGACATCCAATGTTAGCTCGCCTTTTTATGCTATAAATCAAGAGGGGCTGATGAATGATACAACAACGGTTTTGTATAATCGCGCTTCTCTTCAGTCGGCGACCTTACATAGGTTTTTTGTGAATACTTGAAGAAGATTCACAAAATGGCTTAATTCTTAGGCTAGAATAATCAGATTTTCTTCATATTACCATTTTGCGCTATTTTTCTTTAATTCAGAAAATTTTGTTTGCACCCATGATCAAAAAAAAAGTATTTTTTCATCGGTAACCCAAAAAGCTATGGTTTGGTTATTTGCGGACCGTTACTAAAATTGTATTTTTGATGACGGTATAAAAAAAACCTCTTAACTAAATTTCCTGGTTTTAAATTGGAAAGTTGTACGTTACTAATTAAATATTTTCGCAATTTTACCGATTATTAGGTGCTTTTAGCTAATTTTTAACGCATCTGTATTCTTGTATCTAATGCGTTCAAAACAAAGCCAAAAGGCATAGCCCCCTCCCCGAACTGCTGGGGAGGTGATTCTACCCGATTTACTCGTGTGTGAAGGAACTCCAGAAGGACCCTCCGACAACCAGGAGGTGACACAGGGAACTGAACAGGTACCCAGTGGAACCTCTAAAGATAATGATCAACAAGAAACTGTTCAAGGACCCAGTAGATCTCCATTAACCTAGCGACCACACACCAAGAAAATCATAATTTAGTTATAATTATGTGCTAATTTCGTCCCCAATCAAAAAACTTTGTGCTCCTCTGGTTTCTGAGATAATCGAAAAAGAAAATGGGGTAGCTAGATTAATATTAACTTAGCAACCCCACCAGGAAATATGGCGCCAAAGTAAAAATTTTTGGTTTTAAAATTATGTGCTAATTATGTGATCCACGAATATATAAAAAAAATTGAATTTTTCGTTTTAAATTAAGTTTAAAAAAAAGGGTGGGGTAGCTAGGTTAATATTAATTTAGCGACCCCACATGTTTAGGTATCACGGAATTTAAAAATTTCAATAACCAGTATTATCTGCAAATTATGTGCTAATTTCGTCCATAATTTCAGAGAAAATCGATAAAGATTATCATATTGCATAATTAATAATTAACTGAAGACCCCGCAGCTGTGTTCCCGTTTTTCAAATGTCATAACTTTTGTTTCCGTAAACCGATTTTGATTAAATAAATACCTTCCCAGGAACCAAAGAAACGCAAGTTACCTAGCTAACCCACCCTCTTAGAGTTAAAAAACACAATTTAAACTGAAAAATTCAATTTTTTCTTATATATTCGTGGAGCACATAATTATCACATAATTTTAAAACTAATAATTTTTAGTTTGGCGCCATATTTCCTGGTGGGGTTGCTAAGTCTATATTAACCTATCTAACCCAATTTCATTTTCGATTTTCTCGGAAACCAGACGAGTACAAAAATTTTTGATCATGGACGAAATTAGCACATAATATGCCGATAATATCGCTAAGTTAAAATTAACTTAGCTACCCCACCCTTTTTTTTTAAAACATAATTAAAAATTCGATTTTTTTCTTATATATTCATAGAGCACATAATTAGCACATAATTTTCTGGTGGGGTTGCTAAGTTAATAATAACCAAGCTACCCCATTTTCTTTTTCGATTTTCTCAGAAACCACAGGAGCACAACATTTTTTGATTGGGGACGAAATTAGCACATAATCAGCACATAATTATGGTGTGACTAAATTTTGATTTTCTTGAGGTGAGGTCGCTAGGTTAATGGAGGTACCCATTGGACACTCTACAAACGCATCAGGGGCGCTTACGGACACCGCTGATGTAAACAAATTGGCAAAGGAGCTCAGGAAGCTACAGGTCAAAATCGTGGTCAGCATGGACGGTCCAACCGAAACAGAGCTGACTGAAGAGCACCTGCTCGAAGTCCTTGCTCCACCTAGGTAGGAAGGAAGTGAGACTAGCAACAGGACTCCTAACAGCACCTGGAGACGCTGGGAATGTCCGGAGACTCAGAGAGTCGATGGTGCATGGAAGACGAAGAATCGTTCTTGCATAACCTGCTGGTGTCCGGCTCTGTCCAGGTCAAGAGTCGCACTTTGGGAACTATCTCTTGGCCCCAGGGCATGTAAGACGGTTGCAGCTCAAAAAAATCTGTTCTTTTGCGAAACAGGCAGGCTTCCTGAGCTAAACCATGGATAGTGGGCGTGCAACGGGTCCAGCAAGGTGGCCTACGTACATGGAAATTGTCCCGCCCGCTCTGTCATAGAGCGACGTCGTATTAGGTATAAAATAAAGTTGTCTACTAGTAAGTCAAACGACAAACGTCTTTTGTAATAAAATCCGACGTTTACGCATATGCGAACCGTAAACGACTTCAAAATAGGCAACGTAATTTGTACAAATATTTGCCCAGACGGATTCACGTCAGTTTACGTTTCAAAGCCGATTGTTTCAACGCCTATACCTAAATCGACCACGAAACATCGTCGGCCTTGTTACCTTAATCGACGTCGCATTTCAGGGCCCTTATTTGGATACCTACCAAAAATGGAACGAAGAAAAAGAAGTAAGCTGGCGAACGTATTATCACGTCGTCATAGGTAAACTACTATACCATTGAAGTACAATGAGCGACGTCGAGCCCACCCGAATTTGTATTCCCCATTTAGGTCGGATCGGGGTCGTATGGAATGAGATTTGTAGTCCGGAAGGATACTGAACCTACAATTTTACATCTGGGACATCAAATTGCGCAATTTGTTGGCTTGAGGCCAACCAAAAATCTGATGGACCTTCAGCTCGCACTTATATTTCTTCCAGTCCACTTTATCTGGAGCATTAGTGCGGTCACACTGATATTATTTAACGTCGCTTTTTTTGATGAGGAACCAACAATTGTTATTCTCCTCCCACACCTGAGGGACAGGTTCGAGTTCGAATACAATTTTAAAATAATCCATGTTTTTAAGGAAAAAACAAGGAAAAACGGAAAATATGTTTCTAGGTTATGTTCAGCTGAACTGTCATTCATTTTTTAAGTCAGTTTTGGTTACATGGCCAACGAAGAATGGAGGCGGATCCCGAACGTTTGCACATATTACGTAGTTTAACGTTGGCTCGTTAGATTTGGATAAAATTAGGGCTGCAAATCGGTGTCCTTGTCCAAATTGGTGATAAATTGGTAAAAGGGGGGGATTTATTTTTCACCCCATCTTGACCAACTTTGTCAGTAAAGTGGCCCTCGCAGAAATATTTCGCTCTAGATTACTCGATAAAGTGGCCTTTTTAATAACATAACTTTTATTGTTAATGAAATAAAAAGGTGGGCATTTATTTTTTGTTATAATTCGTTAATATATATTTTACCTAAAATTTACTAAACGAGTACCACATTAAGTAATCAATTAAATAATATAAAATTACGTAAGCTGGCGGACGTATTATCACGTCGTCATAGGTAAACTACTATACCATTGAAGTACAATGAGCGACGTCGAGACGACCTGAATTTGTATTCCCCATTTAGGTCGGATTGGGGTCGTATGGAATGAGATTTGGAGTCCGCTTGCCAACGTCAGGGTTTTTAAGCCAACCAGTAGAGGACGTAGTTTGACGTCCAAATGCTACTTGGGTTATTTATGGCATTTTTCGAACGAGGCCCGATTTTATGGTGAAGGCGATGACCGAGAAACTGACGGTAACCGATGCATGCGTTGCTGTGGTCGCAACGTCACGTCCATCGCAATGTACGCAACGAGGGCAGTTACCTGTTCTGCTATCGCATTCACCATAAAATCGAGCCTCGTTCGAAACATGGATAAACAAGTCAAAAATGTAGTGCCTTTTGGTTTTGATTTTAAAGCGTTAGGTATAAGTATTCGGATACGTTTACATAAAAGATAAAAGTACTTAATAGACACTTTAAGTTGGTCATGACACGTAAGAGGTGCCCAGCGGTATACGTGAAATTTTCCGGCTCGGATGTTTCTGTCTTTTCCATTTTATTACCATGGTTCTTTGGTTCGGCCGCTCGTCTATTGATTTTTTGACTCCCGACGGCAAAACTCGCTGCGTATATCATCATATCTTCACGTTAGCAACATGCCGCAGACGCTATAGTACGTAGGTTAGCATCATGTCCGAACGTTATACATGCTAAAGACGTGACACTGATGAAAAAGCTCAACGATAGACTGCAGAGATTGGACTTTCATGTCTGTATTCGAGCGGAAGTTTTTTCTTTTGTACAGAAAAAGGAAGACAGAATATTGCGCTATATTCCACGTTGACCAACTTAAAGTGTCTATTTACACGCGTAGGTATCGGTATCGGCATTTTTTACTTGTTTATGCGATTTTTCGAACGATGCCCGCTTTTCTGAAGGGTGCGATAACAGAACTGATGATTGAAATCGTTGCGTACGTTCGTGGGTCCGTAACGTTACGTACATCTCTCCATACGTAACGAGTGGAATCAGCTGTTGTCATTGCACCCATCAAAGAAGCAGGCATCGTTCGAAACATGGCATGAACAAGTCAAAAAAGTAGTGTATTTTGGCTTTGTTTCGAACGCGTTAGGTATACCGATACCGATGCGTTGAAATATTTACTTTAAGTGTCTAATATCGCAATTTTTATCGGTATCAAAGGTGAAACTTATGCCTGATGTAGAATATAGTAGGTAAATAACTAAAATTCGAATTTTCACAAAACCAATGTTGGTAAAATGAATTCGACAGGCGCAGACTAATTAGTTCAAACAAAACTTTCACTTTGTTATGGCTAAATATATAATCTATAAATGATAGTGTTCAAAATTTAATTACAACTATTTATATGTTTATCTTTACCAAAATAAAAAGCCTTCAGTCAGTGTGGCAAAAATACTTGTAAAACCTTACCCTACGAAACATTTTTGTCAAGATAATAAGTACACATATGTAATAAGAAAAGATTTTCTATAAGTAAAATTAAGATTTTAAAACCTCCGACAACCTCCAACATAAACCGTATTATCTCTGGAACTACTGAGCCTATTTTTAACGAAAATATGATGGGTTTACCCATCAATTAAGCATAAATTTATCAGTAGTGTCAAAAAAGCTAAATATGCACAAACACATGGACATGTTTACTCAAAATTTAGTATTAATAACGAACACAAGGACAAATTTATCATTAAGAAAAGTTGGTAACTTTCAACATTTATGATTGTGCTTGTTAAAAATCGTTGGATGCGCATGCGCCAATCGAAATCAAATATCGCGCCACGTCAAATGTCAATTGGTGTCAAAATAACCTCAAAAAAACTTTATTTTTTCAAGGGATTAACGCGTTTTTTTTAGTTTTTTATAAATGACATGGATAGTCATGAAAAAGGGCTTTGTATTGAGAAGTTTCCATGCATATCTATATTTTATTTATACAATGGAAGTACGAAACACAGAGTTAATTTCAAACACATTATTGTCTCTAACCAAATTTTATTCTACCAAATGTCCATAAAGAACCAGGTACCATTAACATGGGGAAAAAGGTCTCTGTCAAATTCACTGAAATTTCTATATTTTTGTACTTGGTCTCAGAAGAAAAAAATTTTAAAATCAAACTTTTCTGTCGAGTCGTTTTTAAGATACAGGGTGTTTAAAATGTCATGTTTTCCGTACATTTTCCTATTTTAAGTCAGTTTATGTAATAAATCCATTTCCTTTTTTAAATATTTTCTTTAAATTGATTTTCCTGATTCACCTCTAGAATTTTAGCCAGTATAATTAAAATTATACTGGGATTTAAGATACAGAGGGCGTCAAAAGTTATACGCAGGTAGTTTTTTTTTTCAATTCAGGCAATTTTTTAAACAAGTTTAGTATTTATACTTTAAAAATGGTCACATCAAAAATCCTTAAATTCATAATGTAAATTATATCATACAGGGTGTCCAAAAATTGTTATTAAGTGTTTCTTATTTTTGTCCTATTTTAGGCATGGTTTATTAAATAATATAACTCACCTTCTAATAGATCTCTTCTTTTACTTCGTTAAGATCTTCGACAATATAAATAATAATACACAAAATCTAAAATACAGGGTGTGTCCTGACTTAAATGTTATATTATGATGTTACATTTAAAATATTCCTTTTTTTAAACGTTCGTTTTTTTCTATTTGCGGTTTGCATTGCAAACTTTAAAATATTTGATAGTTAATCTGTCATAAATATACGGGGTGATCAAAAATTATGTTTTTCGTAGGGTCACTTTTACATTAAATATTTACCTGGCTTGAAATGGGACAAAAAGAAGAAAAATCAATTTTTGGGCACCCTGTATGTGGCATTTCTCTAAGATATTATGAAGACTTTCTGATAATATTTTCGATTGAAACATGTTTAAAGTATTTATTCTATGTTTTAAAAAAGTTGCCCAAAATGAAAAAAGCTCTACTTACATATTATAACTTTTGACGCACTCTGTATCATAAATCCCAGTTTGTATTGTCCGAAATTGTAAAGAAGAATCGGGAAAATTAATTTAAAAAAAAAACATTTAAAAAAGGAAATGAATTTATTACATAAACTGCCTTAAAAGGAGGAAAATGAACAGAAAACATGACATTTTAAACACCCTGTATCTTAAAAACGACTGTACAGAAAAGTTTAATTTTTTCAATTTTTTCTAATGAGTCCAAGTACAAAAACATATCAAAATTTCAGCGAATTTGGCCGAGACCTTTTTCCCCATGTTAATGGTACCTGGTGTTTGTGTTTACAGACTAGGTAAACAGGAATTTTTTTTTAAGCTTAAATTTAAAATAACGTTTTCTACTAAATTTAAAGATGCTGATAAATTTCTGCTTAATTGATTTGTAAACCCAGCAATAGCTAAGACCGCTGACACACACACAAACTTTTCCTTTCGTCCTTTCGCATTCACGGGGGGAGGATTAAAAAGTTTGCCTAATTAAAATTATGATTAACCCCTCCCCTCATCCAAACAACCCACTTCTTTCACAAACAAAATGCAGTGACTTCTTTGTGAGTCTATTTTAGCCTGATAGCTTCAGAATATTAGACTCAAAAGGTAAAAACTAATTAGATGATGGGGGGGGGGGAAGTCTAAATAGGTTTAGCCCAAAGGTTAACGTTCTACACCGTTTTGATTTTTTTAGTGTAAAGTTTATTTTCTAACACTCATATTTACCCATTCGTTTTCTCGAATAATATCTTCCTTGCCACATATGGAATCCACTATTAAATCGAGTTCCTATAATAAATTTTACACACTTATCTTTGTCAAAAATAATATTATCTAAATCAAAACTTTTTACACTCTGGATATAAAATGGGAAGTTATTTTAAATGGTTAAAAATAGATTCTGTGACTAGTCAACACGATATTTTAAGTAGGTCGTTTTAAAGCTCATTTTAGACAACACCAACATCAAGACTTTAATAAATTTTCGGTTTGAAATTGTCCTAGGGTTGGTATCAACAGGGATAATCAGAAAACACATAAATTTTTATTGCACAAAACTTTTAAAGAACAAGCTTTTATTAAATGCACTCAAAAGTAGAAAATAATTTTTTATCCTTCTTATATCATAATAAAAGCGATGGGCGCAAATTAAAAATATTAACTTTAGGTATCGTATATCGGCACATCGACGATTCCAAGCACGGCAATCTCACCCATTCTCAGCTTTTTTAGATGAAAGCATTATGTTTATCAATCGAATAAAAGAAGAATTTAGTTCTTTTTTAGTTCTCTCTTTGACACCGTAAAGTTAAAATTTTTAATTTTCGCCCATCGCTTTTATTATGGTATAAGAAAGGTACAAAATTATTTTCTACTTTTGAGTGCATTTAATAAAAGCTTATTCTTTAAAAGTTTTTTTAATAAAAATTAATTTTTTTATTTTTAGATTTGTAGCCTAAATCGTCCATTTTGAATCCGCCATATTGAAATTTTCAAATCTGATCAAAAATTCCTATCCCCTTCCCGAAAAACCCCTGTATGCCAATTTTGATTTAAATCTAACAAACTAAATCTTTTCCCCATATTAATGTATTGTCGCCGGAACTATAAACGCATACCAAATTTGAACATACACCCTAAATTTTTAGATTTGTACCCTTAATCGTCCATTTTAAATACTCCATATTTAAATTTTCAAATCTGATCAAAAATTCATAATCCCCCTCCTTAAAAACCCCTGTATGCCA
This sequence comes from Oxystoma pomonae, assembly GCA_963921995.1. NCBI lineage: Eukaryota > Metazoa > Arthropoda > Insecta > Coleoptera > Brentidae > Oxystoma > Oxystoma pomonae. Next base: position 34,997,208 of record OY998167.1, on the reverse strand, counting down.
ATTTTGATTGAAATCGAACAAACTAAATCTTTTTCCCCTTCCACTTCCCTCGTTACCTCTATACCCCTCGTAGGGGGGAGGGGTGCCTAATAATGCCATATTATTGTATTGTCACCGGAACTATAAATGCATGCCAAATTTAAACGCAATCGGATGTGTATAAGTTAATTGTTTGTCGTCTCCTGATGAAGCTAACGTTTTTAGCGAAACGCGCGTCGAGTGCAAAAAAGTGTAGTTTTGGTTTGTGGAAAACAATCGTAACTTTGTTGTTGTGTATAAGTTAGTTAAAATTGGTTAGCAAAAGATCACCAAAAATCGTCCATCTGATTTATTCTTGTGTTGCCACCACAACTATATAAGCATGCTAAATTTGAAGCCGATCGGATGTTGAGAAGTTGGTCAAAATTAAGTTACAAGATTCCACCCGAACAAACATACATAGATAAATTGCAAGTTAAATAAAAGCTTGTAGAAAACAAAGGCCTTCTTAATAATAAATAAAATTAATAATAATAGTAATAAAAGTTAAGATGCCCCTTGACCCTGGCGATAGTATCTTTTTTTGACACGAGACGGGGTCTTTAGTAGGTGTTAGGTTTGGTTGGTGTGAAAAAAATAAAATAATTTATACATATAATGAATTTCTAGAGAGACCATTTTTGTAGTGAATATTATTAAATAAATTTTTGGTTTCGACTTCTAACCAAACCATATAGATTTTGGTCTGTTTTATCCAGTATTACGCAAAAACTACTGAACGAATTTTTACTACTGGATTCCTTGGAGTAGTAAATAGGCTTTATTTCATCAGAATCGATTCACGGGATCATTTAAATCAAGAAAAACGGGTAAAATCTCAGGCGAAGCTGCGGGGGTCTTCATCGGACACTTCTGGTCACAACTCTAGGGATGGGTATCTGAAATCCGATTGTTTAAAATTGGATTTGTTGCCAAAAACATGCCATAAATGCCTAAATAAGCCATTTTTTTGAACGTTTTGAATGCTGTTGACCAAAATTGCTTAAAATAAAACAAAAATTGTGTTTTTTTTTTATACTGAGACTCTCCATCCATAGTAAGATCAATACCCAGTGTTGCCAAGTATATGTTTAAGTTTTCAGTCGATCTCTTTTACGTTGGTTGGGTCAGCTGCCCAGGGCACAGTTCTGTTTTCAATATAGCAAAAACAAAAATATTTATTGGGCCTCATATTTATTGGGCCTCATATTTTTGAAATCTACTGCTACAAACAAATGTGCGGCATTATGAGTTTTGGGCATTTTTCCGATTTTCTCCCATAAGCCCCAATGTTAAATTTAATTTTGCCCAAAAATTAAGTTCGTTTGTTTGATTCCATATGTTCCCACAATAAAGTTCTCGACCCACTGGACCGTCACCGCCCTGGGCGACGCCGACGTGCCTAACCATGAATTCATAATTTTAAAGATAGGTTAGAGTTTATTCGAAAAAATTATTGATTCTTAGAATAGGGGGCCCATACATGTTTTTTTCTTTTGAGAAAAAACTATCAATTAGTCGAATTGACCATTCTTTGCGCTTAGACTAAGTTAGGAAAAAATTTTCCTGGCCGCTTATACAAGCGACACAAACAGCACTTTATAAAGCTTATTAGACTTATTCTAAAATTTAGATTGGACTGTTTAATCCCCAAATTGACACACCTTAGTACATGCCCCTTATTATTATAGGGTTGCTTCTGTTACCTGGATTTTTCTTCTTTGATGAATGGAGGAATAAAAGATTTAGTAATCTAAACGTAATGTACCTAGAACTTTTTGCCAATTTAAAACTTCTAAAAGGATCCCAAGAAGTATAAAATACCTAAAAAAGGTCCGCTAAAATAAATGATAAAACATTTATTTGCCTTGAAAAAAGCCAAAAGAACGCATTTTAGTGAATTTTTGAAAAAAATTGGGCAACTTTATAGTGGCCCGGGACGATATACATTTAAACGGCCAAAATCGAAACATAGACAAAAAAATTAAACAGCTATAAAGCTGTAGAAACTAGATATATTGTATCAAAAATGGACGACATTTCAAAAGGCTTAGAAAAAAGGTTCAGTATGCATATGTGACTGAATTTAGGGACGAATATTTTATAATAAAAATAAATGTGATATTTACCAAAATCTTGAATTACTTAGGGGGCACACGTAGAAAATTTGGCTTTCGTGGGCCTTTTGATGAATATTTATTTTAATCGATTACTAATGGATCCACCACTAACCTGTTAACAGCCCCAAAAATTGCTACAGTCAAAAAGTAGGGTTAGGGTGTCAATTTTTTTTAATCCACCCAACCCAACCCAAACCGTTTGAGCTAGGCTTAGAGCAATGAAATTTGCGCCGTATATTGACCTTTCGGCAATGTACCCTCGTGTGTCATAAAAAAGTTGGATATGTGGCCCCTAGAGGGCAACAGGGGCCAAAATGGGTTCTTAAACTATCGCCCATACCTTCTACAGACCGCTTCAAGCTACTGCGAACATAGGGGGAATCAAGTCCAATTTACTCTCCGTGCCGTACGACCGAGGTGGATTCGAAGCACGCTGCAGTGTTATCTTTTGGAAATTCATTTTGTTTTTATTATTTCGTTTTATTTCTGCCTTGCTCGAGAAACAGATGGGTAAGTTCTTAATTGAAATAATACATTTTTAAAACCAAAAATGGATGTCTACGAAGTTGCCGAAAAAGTGCAGATGGTCAAATGGTCAAATCGTCATAACCCAACACACGTTCGATATTGGTCGAGGGAAAATTTGCATTTGTATTTTGACGTAAGAACACAGTATCCTCAAAAACTAAATGTGTGGGGGGGGGGGTGTATTGTAGGGGAACACGTAATTGGGCCATTTTTTATTAACGGCAATTGCAATTTGAATGGTCCTAGATACTTGGATCTACTGCAGCAGCACATTATTCCAACTGCTAGGCAGTTGTTAGGTGTAAGATTTGGTGAAACATGGTTTCAACAAGATGGTTGTTCCGCTCACAATGTTGGCCTTGTTAGGGAATATCTTGATAATGTATTTCCTAATCGGGTTATAACTATTTTATGGCCAGCTCGATCTCCCGATCTTGCTCCTAATGACTTCTATCTGTTTTTGAAGAAGCTTTTCAAATTATCACCCCTAACATGCTTGGAAACGTTAGAAGGGGTTTTTATAGTAGGCTCGGATATTGTCTAGCCGAGCAAGGAGGACTTTTCGAACATTTGCTTTAATTTTTTTTTGACTGGGAGAATCTTTTTGGTTTTTAGAATGTATTATTTTATTTTGAGAACTTGCTTTTATTTTGTTTCTCCTTATTATTTTCATTGTAACACGTCGTCACTGATAAATCTGAGCAGTTGACAATAAAACGCTCTTATTTATCAGTGACAAAAAATAAGAAAATTACGTTATAAAAATTTGCGTATTTATTGACCAAATTCCGGTTTCATTGACTACGCTCCACACAGCACCGTGGTTAGAGGCGTACTAAATACAAGGCGAACGGCGGCGAACGGCAGCGAATGGCGATCGGAAGCCTGAGTGTTGGTTGCTTCACTGATAGGCGTGCGGTGTCTCTGCATGTACCTACACTGGCAAATTAGACTTCTTTCGCCCTATGTTCGCAGTAGCTTGAAGCGGTCTGTATACTAATGCACCTGCACATCACATTTTATGTAAAAAAATCGTTAATTAATAATTTGTTAATTTTTATATGCTCTCGGAGGCATAAATTCCTCAAATATAAAGCCATTTTGATATATTTTTTTTTGCCTTTATTGACAGTGACCTCCCGATCCATCTCACCTCCCCCTCATTGACTGACACCCTCCTTACCCCGAACCCCCAAGAAATACGGGGAGCGGTTATATCAGGTGACACACCAAAAAAAAAAATTAAAAAAAAAACATTTTAAGCAAAAAACTTTTTCTATTGTTCATAAATGTAAAAAAAAATGGTTAACAGTAAGGACATGGTGCGAAATTTGAAAACGCCATAGATGTCCTTGATTTATAGTATATATGGCGGCCTGTCAATGGTTTTTATGTTTTCAGTTTCTGTATGTTTTTCCCTGTCCTAAACTGTGAATTTTTTACACGCTTGTACAAACACTATTTTAGCCACTACTTACCATTACCATTTCTTAAAAATTTTTACACAAAGATTTCCCTCGTTATGCTTGTTGTATACCTACCAAATTTCATTTTTTTTTCTTCTTTTTTAAACATGAAAAAAAACGGCGCACTTTGGCACCCTATATCCCGTTCCATTAAAAGGTTTGCAGATGTCAACCTTTAAACAGGGTGTTCATTTTAAAACTTCCAACCCAAGGTTCACCTATGTAGAGTCAGATTTTAGAAAAATCCTCAGACACGTCGATTTTTTATTGAAAGGGGACACATTTTATTCATCCTGAAATTTTTGTTACACGCATATTTTGAATAAGGAAAGTGGGTCGATTCATACCTTGTTTTGAAGGTCTTTCGAATGTCTTTACAATCGCGTAAATTTCGAAAATCCATCGATTCGTTTCTGAACATTTTTTTACAAAATAATTTTTTTATTTTTTGAGAAATCCCAGGACACGTCCACACGTCGACTTTGTTTTTCTTCTGTGGTCCATTCCTACGAGGTGTACAATTCAAGTTTATTTTGAAAATGAGTATCTCAAAAACGAATCGATAGATTTTCAAAATTTTTACACGTTTGTAAAGACATTTAAGAAACCTTCAAAACAAGGTATCACTCGAACCACTTTCCCCATTCAAAAAGACGAGTAAACCGACTAGAATCACCTCCCCAGCACTTCGTGCAGGGGGCTTTATACAACAGGGTGCGCCTGGTTCCCTGAGAAAGGTTTTTATTGTGGTGCCTCATCCACGCGGCACTGGCGTTTAAGCCAACGTCCCCGAACCACCCCTCAGAGAAGTCGAGAGAGAGCCAGAATTGGGTTCACCTAAGCGCTCCCAATCTCCGGCACACCGACCCCAAAGAGCTGAGTTCCAGGGGGGTGCGGTATGACGTTCCCCAACAGGATTTAGCCCCCCAACAGGATTTAGTCACCGACGGGTCCACCTCCGCACGCACCTGTTGAGAATTACCCAAGTGGGATTTAGAGAAGGGAGCTCTGGGCTCCCTTGGGCCGGGTTAATGCTTGTATCGTGCGAATTCAACCCTACACAAGCAAAGGTCCTCGAAGCGGGATGCGTGCTACAAAAATTTCAAGAAACCAAAACCCCCTCGAACAAAAAAATCGAAGTGTCCGCGGATTTCTTCAAAATCTGGACTCTAAATATGTAAATCTTTGGTGGGAAGTTTTCAAATGAACACCCTGTATATCTTCAATACTCCAAATAGTTTTTTGTTCGAATAACGCTACAAAATTACGCCGTTAAATTGATAATGAAATCGTCGTATGGAAATGACAGAAACGTAAGAAGCGGAAAAGTAACTTATTGATTTTAATCAACGGCAAGGCCAAGGGGGATGGAACGAAGTAATTTACACAATTTGCATACGAACAGTTTTAATAGTTTCCTAGTTTTATTAAAGGGTCGAGTTTATTAAACAACAAGGTTAGAGACTCTTTGCACACGATCGAGACAAGTTGGTGGACTGAGCCGAGGACGAAGTCCATAAGTCGAGAGAGGGCGCAAAGATGTTTTCCTACGAGTTGTTTACCGTATTTAGGGGGCTGGATTGGAATATTTTTTCGGCCCGAGTTTTAGCTCCGACCGGCCTATGCAGAACAGAAAAAATGTAAAAAAAAGTTACTCGTACTTTATTTGTATACTAGTAATAAGTAGAATATTTCAAAAGAAAACATACGGTACGCATTACTATATTATACATAATTCTTAAAACATAATTATAATACACAACTGAAAAACATTTATTAACTGATGTTTAGAAAGCAAAACCTTGATATTTTAAGTTCTTTGTATGGAAGCGCATTCTAAACACCGGTTATATTTAAACTAGGTTTAACGTTGCAATATATGTATGAACGAATGCCTATGGTTTATCAAACCAGGAATTTAGCAGAACATATTTAATAAAAATATTCATCGTAAGAACGATTCACCATCGAAACTGCAATTAGTCAAACCAATTTTTTATCCGAAACTTATTTCATCAAACCCATTCAATAACAAATTCGAAATTTATAAGACCAGTTTTTAATCAAACCATTGTTTAACAAAGTTATGATTGTTTTCCACAAACCAAAATTACACTTTTTTGCACTCGACGCGCGTTTCGCTAACAACGTTAGCATCATCAGGAGACGATAAACAATGAACTAAATTAATCTACGCTCTATCTTATATACAATCCTTTAGTGGGCGGATATAAGACTAATAATTTAAGATTGATCACGATTTTTAATCGTATCTCCCCTCAACCAAAGAATAAAGTGTACTAAACGGGATGGGTCCTCTATCTTTATTATAAAGATCCTGATGATGCTAACGTTGTTAGCGAAACGCGCGTCGAGTGCAAAAAAGTGTAGTTTTGGTTTGTGGAAAACAATCATAACTTTGTTTTAGTGCAACCAAATGTTCCAAATTCCCAACATAGTTAAAGCATTGTTTATGAAACTCATTCAGTATCAAACCCGGAATTCGTAAAACCCGTAATTTATCAGAAAATGTTTGCTAAGTTGATTACGCATTCGCCAATAACACATGAATGCAAGACGGGTGAATGCAAGTGACATCTATACACACACTATTGAACGCAACCTGAACAAGTAAGCGCGCGTAACAGCGACAAATGCATCAAAACCCCGCGCCGCCGCGCCACCTGCGTGTACGCCACCGGTTTATGTGGTATGGGCGAATGCGCAATCAATCTGGCAAAAATTTTCTGATAAATTACAGGTTTTACGAATTCCGGTTTTGATATTTTATGAGTTTGATGAACAATGGTTTGATTAAAAACGGGTCTTATAAATGGGTTTGAAGAAATAAGGTTCGGATAAAAAATTGGTTTAAAGAATTGCTTTTTCTATAGTGAATTAAATTTGCGCACAAAACACAAAGAAAATGAAATATTCATTCAAGGGACCGAAGCAATACAAATATTTTGCAAAGTAAAGTAAAGACATATTATTTGTTGAATGCGTCCATTTATTACATATATTTGCGCTTAATCAAGGATCGGTGCTGTGGTTGCGCAACGTCAGACGTTAGATTTTTTGATGGCGCGTCAAGACTCCGGAATGAATATGAATACGGCTCTAAGGAAAGACTTGCCCCTAAATATCATTATACAAATACACACTTTAAATAATAAGTTCTATGTAAATACATACATAAATATAAAATTTTATTTTAAATCCATTGTTTTTAAACGTGTTTTTATTATGTTTCGAGCATACCATCGGCCCATAGGACCTTTTCAGGCACTGGCCCACCGAGCTTAGCTCGGTGCTTATCCATCATCAGTAAAGTCACACTTTCAGAGCGAGTTTTCAGTGTTTAAAAGCAGTCATATAAAAAACGTGGAAGGGGGACTTTTTGGCTATATTGAAATTTTTATAGCGCACATCCCCTTTGAGGGTAAACTTTATCCCTATATTTTGAATAGGGAAAGTGGGTCGAGTGATACCTTGTTTTGAAGGTCTCCTGAATGTCTTGATAATCGTGTAAAAATTTCTAAAATCTATCGATTAGTTTTTGAGATATTTACTTTCAAAGTAAGCTCAAATTGTACAGGTATATTTCACCTCTCGTAGAAATGTATCCTAGAAGAAAAAATGCAATGACTATTAGTATTAACAAAAGCAAAGTCGACGTGTCCCGGGATTTCTCAAAAAAAAAAATTATATATTTCTTTAAAAGGGTAGCGTGCTAGGCCCCTCTCATATTCCTACTGTATATTAATGATCTGCCAGATCATATAGCAGAAAAAATCTTTATTTTTGATGATGACACTTGTATTGTCATTTATGCCTTAGATCCACAGGATGCATATGAGAGAGCTAGTCAGATTCTAATTGATTTTGGTCATCACCTCATGACTATTCTTTTTAGGTATCCAAATAGATCAAAACTTGTCATTCATGACTCATACTGACTAGGTCTGCAATAAATTAGGTAAAGCTTATTATGCACTGTCTACTCTAAAATGGGTATTGGACAAAAATTCCTTGATGACAACATACTATGCTCTAGCACATAGCCACATGTCCTACAACATAGCAATATGGGGACAGGCTTGCGAAGTTAACAGAGTTTTTATTCTTCAAAAAAGAATTATAAGATTGATTTTTGATTTACCATACCTCACCAGCTGTAGAGACTCTTTTACGCAGCATAAAATATTAACTTTAACATCAATTTACTTACTCAAGCTACTCACCTATATTCATAAAAATAAACATTTATTCCAAAAAGATAGCCACCAGTACAACACCAGACAAAAAAATGACCTCCGTTTACAAAAGCATAGCCATACTTTTTATAAAAAGTCACCAATCTATGCTGGATGCTTTTTTTTCAATAATCTACCGGAAGCAATCAAAACAATAACTCCACATAAATTATTTAAAAAAACACTGAAAACCTTCTTGACCACAAATGTGTTTTATGACTTATATGAATTTATTAACTTTACATCAACTTAATTGGAAATACTTTTACATATATTTTTAAAATATTGTATACACTTAATATTTGAATTAAAGCTATTTTATTATTTGCAGAAATTTTATTTTCAGTTATATTTACCCATTTTAATATGTCGTATTGTGCCTTTGTTTATTAAAAACTTTAAACCTAAATTAACAAGTTTAATTTGGGTTGAATTCCTAGGCTATTATTTTTATTTTATTATATCTATTATTTTAAATCTATTTATTTTTGTCTGTTGTGCTGTCGTATATACTTTTGATTTGTCATATCTTTGTTTTTTGTTTTACATTTCTGTTTTTTTTTAACAAAATTTTTTATTTATTTGTTTTTTACTCAATTTACAAGTTCAACCTAGGATTAATTCTCTCCTATATATTTATGTCTATATTTTATTTTATTTGTGCTGTAATTTAAGATTATTATACATTTCTAGCTTAAGTTGGACATGTCTTATCTACAAATTGTAGCAAAAAGATAAATAAATATACTATACTACTAAAAAATATTTTTGCATTTGTCCATGCAACTGTGTAAGTGAATATTTCAAAAACTAATCGATAGATCTTCGACATTTTTACACGATTGTCAAGGCATTCAGAAGACCTTCAAACAAAGTATCACTCGACCAGGGTGACCAAAGCCTTTTTCTCAATTTTTTTTAGGATTTTTAGGATAAAAAAATTTTTAGGACACTTTGGAAAGATTTTAGGACATTTTGTTATTTATAGATATAATATATTAAAACAAAAACTTTCAGTACAAAATCAACCTAAAGCATTAAGTATTATGTACTTAGTACTTATCTACAACAGCTTATACATATAGGTCATTCCACGTCAGATTTACAACACAATTTTTAATTAGTTTTTCTCGCACTCTTTAGGGAAAAATAATCGACACGTATTTTTTTTTACATACATATCTTTACTACAAAATTATTTTTTTTTCTTTCTTCTTTCGAAGTTTATAAAATTGAACATTTCAACTCGTAAACTATCGATGTGGTTGCGTTTTCGTATGAGCTCACCGAAAAAAATTTGGAATTTTTTGTTATTTAACTCATGTATTCTGCAATTGTTATAAAAAAAATGAAATTTTTTTGTTTTTTTTTTCTTTGTAAATATTTAGGATCATGTTGGGAAGATTGTGGACAAATTTCAGAGTGAATCTCGAAATACTTTACAAGATATTTCAATTATAACAGGCCTATCACAGGGCGTCTACTATAAAATTCTCTTGTAATTGAAATATCTGGTCAAGGAGAGTTTTAAAAACAACAAATGACAGAAATTATTTACGGTCAGAATTCAATCTAGGCTATGTTCAGTTAAAAATGGGTGCAATCGAGAAATAATAACACCATGCATCTTTCTTGGTTCTGGGTGCTAAAAAAAATGCAAATATTATCCGATAACATCCGGCCTGTGATCGGAACGGTGGTTCAATGAGCCCTATTATAAACATTGGAGAAAAAGGATAGAATAATCTCAAAAAAAAAATCAGAGAAAAAATATTTTTTTTATTTTAGTTAAAACTTAAGGACATTATAAAGGAATTTTAGGACAAAATGTTAATTTGTGAAAATTTTAGGACGCAGTGAAAATTTTAGGACATTGGGTCACCCTGCTCGACCCACTTTCCCTATTCAAAATATAGGGGTAAAGTTTACCCCTCAAAGGGGATGCGCGCTATAAAATTTCAAGCCAAAAAGTCTCTCCCTTACAAACCAAATCGACGTGTTTCAACATTTTCTCCAATTCTTACAGTTTTTGAAGAAATCCAAGTGAACCCTTTTAAATGGCCAACCCTGTATAAGAGTTTTTGTGTTAATAACATAGAGCAGACGTTATACAACGTAAGCTTGCGTCTGATCTGAATGTCATACATGCTATAAACGTGACCTTGATGAAAAAGATCAACGCTAGACCGCGGAGATTGGACTGGTTCCACGTCTACGCCTTTGTTTTATGACCAACCTAAACTGCCTATTATTAGTCCACTATACCAATATGGTATGGGGGACTATTAAAATTGTTGTCTGTCTGTATACACGATAACTCAAGAACGCCTTAATCGATTTTAGCGAAACTAGTACAAAAATCCTCTATAGCCTGACCATAAACTGATTAACTTTTGGGTAGGGTGGTGGGGGGTTGAAGGGGGATAAAATATTTTAAAACATTGTAACTTTGGAACAAAAGCAAGTGGCGATATACGGTTTTCAGATTTAAGTTTCCATGAATATGGACTACAAATTTTGTTAAAGAGTCCAAATGCGTGGGAGCTTTAGTTTCTGAGTTATTTGAAAAAACGTTAAAATATATAAAAAAAATCATAACTTTAGAAGTAAAGCAGCTATTGATATGCGGTTTTCAGATTTTGGTTTTCGTAAATATTACCCAAAAATTTTGTTATAAAGTTCAAATCTTTCAAACCTACAGTTTTCGAGATATTTTCGTTTCCTTTCAACATAAAATAATTGATTGTATGGTGGACTATCCGTGCTTTCTAGCACCAATTTTTTTTTTTCGGTTTCTTAAAATATCGTAAAATACATTGTTAATTCAAAATTCAACCTTTAAATAATTCTTCCCTTAAAATCTCGGGACTAATTTTTAAATAAAAGAAAAAATTAGTCTCGCTACCGAAATGTCTCTCATTCTTTCCACTAAAATACAGAAAAGGTCAAAAAGAAACTTTTTCTACATAATTGTTTACCAAGTTTGCGATATTTTGTACAGGCAGAAAACAGAAAATCAAATTTAAAAGAAAATGTTTTATTTTACTTCAGATTATATTATTTTGTTTCAGATTCTACAATGTTGCTACTATTTCCAAAAAATTAATGTTGCAGAATTTTAAAGTAGTCGCAAAATTGAGATAGAAAGTAACAGTGCAGTGACGCACTGAGAGAAGGGGGGTTTGGAGTTAACCCCCACCCCCAGCAGCAAACTTTCTATTCTAACATAAGTCCATGTAAACTATCTTTATGAAATACTCTCATATTTGCAGTGTTGCCATTTGCAGGAAAACTTGGCAACAACTTTCACCCCTCCCTGCATTTGAGCCCAGGTCCGCGGTTGTAAGCACCTGTTTCCTTGTATCAATTATGGTCATATTTTTACTACAAATTAGGTTTCTTTTATTATTTATTTAGCCTTAAAAACATCCCACGAAGTCAATTCCTGGGTGCGCCACTGGACAGTAAAATAGCAAAATCCCAATAATCGGAATCCTTCTACTTCGAAAATATCTTTTCTCGTTTCCTTTGAAAATCAGAATCTCATTCTTGGCGTTCGCTCAACGCGCCACCCGCGGTTATTAAATACTACGTTTATATGTAGAACTGAATGCGTTTTCGATACGATTCACTTTCAAAACTATCGTGAAAACGCGAGTCGAAAAGCGAATCCAAGTTTTTTTTCGATGGCCCTGCGCCTTCTTCTGAGATAGTATCGAAATCTAGCTGTCGTGAAAACGCGGATCGTATCGAAAACAAATGAAAGTTTTAACCAGACTGGATTTGACAGTTTATTCCTTGAGTGAGATGACCAACCTTTTGTTTTTTTTTTCTAAGTTTCAAAATTTAAAAAAAAAACGGCAGCTACAATACGAAAAAAAAACATGTAAAAAACTCAAATAGTGTTGAAATCGTATTCAGTTTCATGTGAAAACGTAGTAAAACTAAACTAAAAAAGATATGTGTAATAAGCCACCCTAGGCTTATTTTTTTAGAGAAATATTTAAAAAATTAAAAGGAGTTTTCTGCATAAATTGTAAAAATTTAATCCTCAAAATATTCAATTTTGAGTTAATGATAGCAACTACTTTAAAAATACCCAAATTTTATGTTGACAAAAGCTCTAACCTTCGTTTACTTTTTTACTTATTACTTTTTTTTATGATAGCGAACAAAAAATAACCATTTTTATGCTACAAAAAATGTTTCATCTAATTTTACTCAAAAGTAGTTATGTGGTAGTTCCATTCACATCTAGGGCGACGAATTTTATTTTAATTTTGTGTCAAAAATGGCATTTGTAGTGGTGTAATTTTCTCTGCCGGTTACCACTTGTACTTGCAAAAGGACTTTTTTCTGCCTGATTCAAGTTTTGGTAAACTACGTTAGAAACTCAACGTCAAAAGATAGTTTTTGTAGATGCAGTGCTAAAGAATTTTTGCATTAAAAAACCGTCGTCTGGAGATTTGATTATATAAATTTCTGAATGTGCCTCTGTATTATATTGCACTTTGTTAATAATAACAATAATCGTAACATTGTTGCATTTTTTCAGCGGAAAATTCACCGTAGCGAAAATTGAATTTTCTCGGGATCCAAACTCGGGCAATTTTTAGCGGCGAATCGTTCTTTTATTCCCACAAAGCCACGCCATTTAGTTTTATAAATGGACGTTTTTCGAGAAACCGCAGTTTACTACGAGTTATTTTGTGGTAAATTCTCTTTAAAAGATGGTTATCTAAATATTTGGGAAGTTTAAATTTGTTGTGGACAATTCTGACCAAGTCAAACATTTTATTATATAATAGACCTAACCTCAGACTAATAACTAAAGAGAGACCAAACATTCCCTATTGAAATCCTCTAATGTATACAATCCAACACCCTTCTGGACGATTATATGAACAGAAAAGAGATAGAGTAATAAAACGGCAACACTGTCAAAAATTGCTTTTCCCATTACCAGTGGCGGCGTTAATTTTAATTTAAATATATAAATGTGAAAACAAGATATAAGGTAGGGTTGGTCGGATTTTCTTATTCAAAAGAATTAACTGCCAGAACTTGCAAAACCACAAAAAATAGATTTATTCAAGGATAAAGTTTAGTTTGAGGAATGTAGGTATTTACGAACAGATCAAAAGTTTACCAAAGAGCACTTGAAATAATTTTTAGGTCAATTATTCAAGATGGCTGTTATATATTTTTTTTTAATTGTGCAGTATCCCACAAAACAAAAGTAAAAAAAAATATTTTCATAGCAAAAAAAAACGGTTAATAACCCGTTTTATAACGTTTTCGTCAAAAAAAAACACGCTAATAAACGGCTTATTAAGCGTTTTTTTCACTATGATAATAATGTCTCTTTTAGTTTTCTTTAGTGGAATATAAACTTTATTTATCAAATTAAGAGAAGTTTTTGTGATGTTAATTATGAAAATTTTAAGGCCAACAAATTTTATTCTTTACACATTGGCTGCATGTTCATTTCTGAATACAGAACACAAGGAAAATTTAAGGAAGAGGTAAAAAATTAATTACTAGTAGTTTTTCAGGAAACAGGAGTCAAAAGGCAAAAAAATAAATAATAAATATTAATGAAAATAAAAATAAGATTGGCTCAGAGTAAATATCTCCAAAACGGTTTTATTCACATTATAGAAAGTACCCAGGTACCCATTAAAATACAAAAAATACCTGCCCCAGTACCTGACTATCAGCACTTGGTCTTATTGTCTTCTCTTGTTATGTATAAATTATAATAAATAAATATTTTACATGCTGCAAAAGGAGCAAAATTATCTGGTACTTTTGTTTCTTAAAAAAGATTAGTATTAGTCTTAGATTTTTGATGTATTAATAGTATAATCATAAGCTTTTTACGCAGTTTTTTACCTCATACTACGCCCATGACTAACGTAAAATGACAGGATCTTTCTTACCTCCGAAATATTAGTTCTGGGCTGGAATATCCGCTTTTATTGCATACCAGGCAATGGTAAACCATTTTGTTGGTCCTCAAAATAGCTTGATAGTTCTTTTTTCACAAATAGTCACAATAAAATTCAAAAATCACCGAACAACACAAACCCCCGTTAACAACAACGCCGTCAGCTGCAACCAAACATGTCGGCATTTATTCGCGGCTCGTCGAAAAAACGTTGCCGGCTTGTGTTCTTTTTTATAAATCTCGAAATTCTACTTATTAAAAATTAAAAAAAGTTAATTATTGAGGCTAAAAATTAGGACTAAGAATTAAGTTATTAGCATAAGAAAAATTATCCTATATAAAAATATGTCAAATAATCAATAATATTATCAAAAGAGCTTCAAGAAGTTTAGGAATTGTTTTGTTTCTAGGGAAACCCCGCGGTAAATTGGCAACCATGTATTTTTTGGGAAATAAACATTGTGGCTGGTTGATCGGGGTAATATTGTTTACTGTTATATATCATTTTTTTTATTAATCTGAGGACCTAACCGATCTAACAAACTCGTGTCCTAACGAGGGGCCATCACTAACAATAACAACACTTTTTATGACAATACACAACAAAACTAGACAATATTTACTTGACAATACCTACCCAGCAATACCGGACAATACTTGCCAATACCGGACAATATTCGACAATACTTAGTACCGGACAATATTCGACATGCTGGACAATACTTAACAACGCCAGACAATACTTAACAATATTGGAAAATAGTCGAAAATATTCTACAATATTTCAGCTCTTGACAGTAGTAGGTGTACAAAACTTTGGCCAAGGTTTGACCGCTTGAGTCCTAATACAGTGGCGTAGCCAGAAATCGACTCTGGCGGGGGGTCATCATTTAATAAACATCAAATACATATCTATGGCAAATTTTTAAAAATTAGGTAACTGCCTATTAGTTAGTGTATACGAAACAAAAATACTTATTTTTGAAAGCAAGTCTCATCTAGTCTCATTTACAGATGTTTTTAAAAATTAACCCGCGCCGCAAGCAAAATTTTTGAAAAAATTACACTAAAATGTTATTTGTTACACGTTTCAAATTTTGTTTGTATTGTATTGTAACAATATTTAGCGACGCAGGCGAAAATTTTGACAAAAAACACAAAAAATTCTTTAAAAATTTTGATCTTTTAGGTTTTTTGTAAAATATTTTTGAAAAAGTAGATTGGATTAGATTCCAAGAAGGGGTGGTTTGCGGTGGTATATATAGATTTGTTGCCAAATTATAGAAGCGCCCCAGACTAAAATTTTAAGAAAACTTATACTAAGAATGCCATTTATTACACGTTTTGAATGCTGGTCATAAAAATTTCTTAGAATTAAACTAAAATTCTAACAATTAAAGAATTCACAGCACCTCAGGAAGAATTTTTAATATTGAAGATATCACACCAAACACACGTCACAAACCGGAGTAAAGGGTCAAAACACCTATAGCTCTCCCTGGGAGATTGGGTTGGGCCTTCTGGGGGGGGGTTAACCCCCAAACTCCCTCCCTGGCTACGCCACTGCCTAGTAGTCATTTAATGAACAAACACGAGCGAAAGCGGATGATCGAACGACGAAAATATTTGTACCTAACAAGTGCGGAAAGTGGTGCATTGCGTCGCTCGGACATCAAGGGCAAAAAAGGCACTTTCTGCAAGAGTTAGGCACAGGAGGATTTAGTAAATTTTAGCACTCTTACTCTTGATTATTGTGGGAACAGTTGTGAATGTGAAATTTTTCATAAGATTTCAGATAATAAGTAGATACGATTTTTACTTGGGTGGGGACAGTATAAAAAAAATCAACTCAAATCATACAAAAAAATTGGGTTGGTTTCTGGTTTTTATCCTATATTTTTTGCTAAAATCATGTCATAAATGCGTCGTGGGCAAAGATTATACTAAAATTGTTATAGCGCCGCAAGCAAAATTTTTTGCAGTTTAATATTTTTCACGTTTTTTATCAAATATAAAAAAACTGGGTTGGGATCTGGTCTTGATTCTAGATTTGTTGCTAAAATCATGTCATAAATGTGAAGTGGGCGAAAATTTTGTAAAAATATACTAATAACTTAACTAAAATTGTAGCAAACAAAGTCTCATAGCGCCGCAGGCAAAATTTTTTGCAGTTTAAGAAGAAAGTTCTTCAGAAATTTTGATCTTTTTTAAGTTTTTTTATGAAACATAAAAAAAATTTGTTGTTAAAATAATATCATTAATGCGCCGTAGTATTTTTTACAATTCTTTTAATCAATCAATCAATCAATCAATCAATGTGTTGTAACACCACAGGCAAAATTTGCTGTGAAACCGGATATAAACTAAAATTCTAACAATCAAACTTAAGGTGCAAATTTTAATTTTTTCGTGTTTTTTTGTAAATTATTTAAAAAATGTGGGTTGGGTCAGCTACAAAGAGGGGAAAACAGAACGCGTTACCCAGCAAACATCGGGAGAGTAACGGACACGGACACCGGTTTGGAGGGGGACATTACACCTTTGCCCCCCCCCCTATCTACGACCTTGGTGTAAAGCGTTAAATGTCATTGCAAATGTTAAATTTTGACATCAAATATGAAATTTTAAATGAGGGATCTCGAGATACTGTCAAGATTAAATATATACGGAAGAGATAGGCAAATAGTATAGTAGGTGTATTGCTATTTCTCTAGTTCTTCCGAACATATCTTACAAATATTATAAATGCGAAAGTTTATGTCGGAGGGTGTGTGTGTGTGTGTGTGTGTTTTCTTCAATCACGCAAAAACCGCTGAACCGATTTGGATAAAATTTGGTAAAAAGATAGGATCCGACTTGGATTGAAAGATAAGCTTTTTATTTGACATTTCGGTCAATGACAGCTGTCAAATGTGATTATTTTTGGATATCGCTGGCAACGCTGGAGGTCGATCGAGAAATAGGAGTTCCTATCCATATTCTTGAATGGCAACTAGAATTATCTTGAACACATTCCCATTATGTCAATAACGATCACCACTGAATTAATAATTAGCATTCAGTCATTTCTTTTTCAATGACTTGTTATTAATTTAAAAAGAATCCAATAAAAAAAATTCTAATTGCCAATTCAGGAATTTGGATAGGAACTTTTATTGATACTACCGCAGTGTTTTCAAAATTTCAAATAACATTAGACAATTTGACATACATTTTATTATGAAAAATTATCTAGCTTTCGTTCTTACAACTTTTTTCTAACTCGCATAACAATCCAGGAAAAAAGAGTGGCCAAAATATAGTCAATCGCCCCGTACCAATATTTTCCTAAGAACCTATCCTATCCTATGGTTTCAAACAAAACATAAGAAATTTTAAATTTTTTGCTAAAACCACAAACTATAATGCAGCCCTGTGGTAAAACCTTAGATTAAAAAGAGACAAGATATCTGGTCCAACGAAAACTCCTTGGCAAATAATAACCACTGTTTATCTACAAATAAAATCAAAACAAAACAAATGTGAGAAATATCGATTATTTTTTATCCTTTTAAACGACGTTAGACCGATAGGGACAGAGAATTCTGTGTCAACCACTTTAGGTCGTGATTGGCTTGTGGGCGGGGAAAGTCGGCAGAGCGCAGACGGTCAAATGATATTTTTATTGACATAATCTTTTTCGTGTTATTTATTTTAAAATTTCAGTATGTTTTAAGCAGTTTGGAAGTCTCTTTAAAACCACATTTTGTCAAAAAACGTTTATAGTGTGTTTTATCAGTAGGAGAATATTTCAGTGCATTTAAAGTGATATTTTGGAACAAATCGTCCAATGTTTTCAAAACTAAGGGAGAGCAAGTGAAATCAGTCAGTGGCGGTACATGCCGGTAGGTACACAGAAAATAAAAAAAAGTTTATGAAATATACTTAAATTAGTAGATCCTTAGATTAAAATATCAACCAACACGTTTTTTTTTTCATTTTGAATGCATCAAATGAGATATTTTCGAAGGTTTTTGCAAGGTTTTTTTTGAGGTTTTCTCTATAAAGACGATAAAATAAAGCATACTTTTGATGAAGTAAATATTTAATGCGCAAATGAGATATTTTCGAAGGTTTTTTAAAAAGACTATAAAGAAAAGGTAGGTAAAGTTTGTAAGAATATTGAATTCCTACCTCTTATCAGAGTATTAAGGTAAATCAACCTGCCGCCGTTGCCATCTGCGCTCGCCCTTCGAATTGATATTTGAATCTTTTTGTCTGTCCTAAATGTCTCCATATACCCTAGCATTATTAACTTTATTGTGTACTGAAGAAGTCAGTTTAAGTAAGTTTCTGTTAATAACCCCAAACGGCGAACTTAGACGGCGACGGCAAAGATGAGTGTTGTTTGCCTCTGGTATATTGTTCAATGTATATCAAATCATATTAATGGAGGTAATAAGTACATGTATTTAGGTTAAGGTGTTCTTTATTTTGTTCATATTTAAAGTTTTAGTATGAAATTGCTGGGGAAATTGCACTATGTCTGGCATAATAAGAATCTGATTCAAATGAAATTTAGCACACTTTTTATAGCCGTTGATAATATAGTATATTATTATAAGGTACTATAAAACAAAAATGCATTACATATTTTTTTAATTTTTTCTTTATTTTATATTATTAATTATAAGACTTTTTGAAATAATTTTAATGATAGTAAAAATTTTGAATTAAAATCACAGTTGGTCCCTCGCTTTGCTCAGCTACAATTTTTTTTGCCTCGAGACAGCATATAATATAGATACATATTAATATAATTCTTAAACTTGCACATTACCATAAGATGTACCACTTCTTACTTCTTCTTGATATGTGTTGGGTTTGTTTTCTCAATAGCAGTAAACTTTACTTAAAACTTAGCTCTTTAGAACAAGGTGGTACTTATATTATTGTAGGTTATTAAGTCATGAATCACGACAGCAAAAATTACAATGTTTTATCTTATTATTATATATTTATATATATAAGTACCTACTTAAATTTTCTATATTAAATAAAATATTGCTTTTTTGGAATTAAAACATAAAATCATATATAGTTTTACCTATATGTTTCTTATGTAAAAACGGCTCCTATAACCACAGATTACCTAGGTCCTCTGTGCTATAGAGGAGATTTTAAAATGACATTTGCTTGAATGAGGAACATTTCACAAACACAATAACAAAATTTTTTAGCTAGTAGGTAATATTATATTTTTTTTTCTTGATGTTCCAGGTGATGGGAACTGTGTTTGTTTTAATGTATGGCATTATTTTATTGTTGAAAATTGAAATTGCAATAAATCGTATGCAAATTTTGCAATAAATTTATTTTGTATAAAAACCACTACAAGCATTTATTATTAGGGAGCTTCCAAAGCTCAAATTGGCAGAATTATTTTTTCCATGTTATTTAAATAAGTAAAATTTTAATAATATAATAGTACGTACAGTAGGTACGCCACTGGTGAGTTTACTGTAAACAACAGAAAGGTAAACATTGTTCCATATAATAATATAACCAAAGTCTCCGTAAGTGTCAGGTATCTTGTCTCTTTTTAATCTAAGGGTAAAACACTACACAAATACTAGAAAAACATAAAGAAAATTTTAAATTCAATAAGATAAAAATTTTACAATGCGGTAACGACTTTCAGTTGTTTTCATTAGGGAAAAAATGTCACATCCCTCTAACATCAATTTAGAAATTTAATTAAACACGGTCCGAGAGCCATTTGCCACATAAAAACATGATTCAAATGAGTTTTTTTAGGGCGAAAGAGAAACATGTCCTCGCTATTTTTGCAATTTCTACAAAGACCCTTATTTAACCGATTGAAAAGCGTTAGGAAAATATTCAAGTGGGTTGATATTACTGTTCAATTTGATTTTCTAATTAGATTGGGTCGATCATTTTTATTTTATAACCTTCGAAACGTCATCAAAATTTTTTTACAAGAAGCCGACCTTAAAATAAAAGCAACTTGACCGAAATTTGGAACATAATCCATTAGCAACAGTCATGGGCCAGCGTAAAATGTAAGAAATGTGTGTACAAAGTAATAGTAATAATAATTTATTTTACGAACTACCTTTAACTCTGGCAGCACAAAGGGTAAAGAATTTTTTTCAAAACTAGATGGTAAAGCCACGATGACCCTTAAAATAATTTGGTTAAATACCTGTTTAAAGATTTTTAGATGTGCTTAAATACACCTATAGTAGGACACGTTTTTTCGTAAATTTAAAGACTGTAAAGAGCTTTGATTGAAAGAAATTAATACCACCTTATGTTTCACACACTTAATCCTTTGAAAAATGATAATTTTTGCTGTTGTTTGCATAAAAATGGCAAAATAAAAATCATATGTACGACACCACTCAAGATGACAGACAGGTGACATAACAGAATTTTTTTTATTAAACAATTTCATTAAATTATTTTCATCTTTCTCTAAAATACTTTTTTACATCATGCTGTCTCTCTTCAACAACCTTAAATATTTGTGCACTTCACTAAATTATCTCTCCATCTACCTCTAAAATTCTGCCCTCTCTCTGTCTCTAACTATTTTTCATTTTAACAGAGAAAAAATGTTTTTTGGCAGTACTTTTTTGAACGCTAAAAAAACAGTTAAAACTTGAAAAAAGTGAGCGTTTTATTCTAGAAATCGAAAGGTTGGAAAGAAAGCTTATTGTGAGCAAAATTATGACATCAAAATGTGAAAAACATAGTAAAAAATGCTTAAACAAAAACGTTACCCTTCAAATTATGCTAAAATATTTTAATAACGAAATTTTTTTTTATTCGTTTGTTACTTGTTTTTAAATAAAAATAAATAATGGCTAATAAATAATGGAAACTCAACTGCCGTTATCAAAGAAATTATAAATTCAAAAACTTTTTTAGATTTTTTAAAAATATGTCAGTCAGTTATGACAACAGACAATTTCTTTACAAGGCCACCAAATCGAAATATTCAAACATTTGTATCGTTGGCTAATGTCAGCTTATTCGGCAAAAAATCAAAAAAATGATCCGAGCCGTGCCTTAGTTTTTACAAAATGTCCCTTCCATTCAAAGTTCAGCCAATTCTGATGTTTATTTGACTCCAAAAAGTCCAAACGTCCAAAAAGTATGGAAATCACATGACTCGTTTTGAACGTCACTTTGACATAAAATTAAAGTGGAAAAAATATCTCTTATATTAAATGCTTTTTGTTTGAACTTCCTAGGACCAATAGTAAAAAACTATTCCTCGCGGAAACTCTATAATGGATGACCCTGTACATGCAATAATAGTGCGAGGATTTTTATTATTTCCTCCATAACACCCTGTATATGATTTGCAATTTGTATTCCCTTTTTTTTTAAACGTAGTCTTAAGTTTTATTCTAGCAGCGAAAAATGTTTATATTTCGCAGGGAATCTCTTAAGTTTATACATGGTGGTAGCAATGTAAAATTTAACATATTTAAATAGCAAAAAGCAACTTTTTGGATGCTGGTCATGCCGCCAGTCATTAAGGGGACACCCAGCATAACTTAGCAAATTTGAATAGAGTTTTTAATTATAGGTATTTACGTTACAAGACCGGAAAAGGGAACTTTATAGGGCGAGCTGTAGGCGAGACCTGTAAATCTGTGTAGTTTAAAAATAAAAAAATAATAAAAAATTTTTTTTTTATTAAAAAAAAAATCAAAAAAAAAAATAAAAAAAAATTAAAAAATAAAAAAGGTTTAAAACTGTCAACACAAGTCATAGGCAACCTGAATAAAAATGGGACCGGAAAATAAAACATAGACCGGAAAATGATCATTTTCCGGTCTATTCATCCTTTTCCGGACTATGTCCTTTTTTTCGCACCCATCTTTGTAAAGTTAAACTTTTTAATAAGAGGTTAGACAAAGAATCACCCGGAATCACCTAATATCATATTTCTTGTTAAACCCTTTGGTTAGAGAAACATGTAACATATTAGGTATCTTTGGAATCAAGAAGAGAAGCTCTATTCAAATTTGTCGAAATGTCCAAGGTTTCCAATTTAAAAAAGTAACATTTCCGCCCTAGCTCCGCCCCCTGAATGCACCAGATCCCAAAAAAAATGTTTTTTTTAAACGTTCATCAAAAACATGATTTTAGTAACTGTCTGCAGATGCCTAAAGCATGGCTTATTTGGTTACCGATGCAAAAAAACTTTTTTTTTATACCTTTATCAAAAACATGATTTTAGTAACTGTCTGCACATAACTAAGGCATGGCTTTTTTCGTTACCGATTTAAAAAAAAACCTTTTTTTTGATTACGGATGCAAAAAATATTTCGGTCCGTTTTTTAACCAAAATCAAAAATAGTAATATTGAAAAAATCTAATTATTCTTGTCTAAAAATGAAGCCATTTCCGCCAGTTTTTACCAAGTATTTACGAAAAAATCATTTAAAAACATCGTCAAAATATCAAACTGTCAATGATTAAAATGTCGCAACAATGAACGTCACCGAGTAAAAATCGCTACATCGCTATGGAAACCATTGTTATTTCATTTACCAGCCGCCTTGATTTCTATAGTGTAAAGATGGTATGTTGCGAGAAGTGCTCTTCGTTCGATATTTTTAAAAGTAATTTCCTGTTTTTCTTGGATTTTTCGATAAAGGTATTAAAAAAAAATAGTGTTAACAACTTGCGGATAAACTGTGCTTCTTTTTACTCGCGTTTTTGATTACCTCGCTGCGCTCGTTATTTAAACCAACGCTTGTAAAAAAAGCACTATTTTAGCCACTAGTTGTGAAAACTACTATTTTAACCATGTACGCATATGAAATCTTAGTTCTCTGTCTCGTTTGGTTTTTGGGCTATCTAGGGGTATCGTTACTTTTCGAATACCCTGTATGTAAATTCGTTCTATTCCGCGTAGTTTCTTGCATACCGAGTACAGTTGTTGACCTTTATTGAATTTATTACTGAATTGGTGCTAAGGTTATTTTTGCGGGTATATGCTACCCGCGAAACAGCAATAATTGAACCAAATTCAATGGATTTTACTTTTTATTAAAAAGCTGTTAACAATCGAATTAGAAATTCGGATTTGTATGCAGGTAAATATATTAAATGTTGAGACACAGGAAAAATATGTAAAAAAATTGGACACCAAATTCTCTATAAACTCAATTTTATTTCTATCTTTACGAAATAAAAAAAAATATGTCAACCACAGTTCGCCAAAGCCACATATTCAAGAAAAAAATATATAAGAGGGCCAAAAAATTTGTCACTTTTTGTCCGATTTTCGATATTTTTGGCTGTTTTTATAGACAAAAGATGAAACTTTATTGACACGACTCAAAATTTGACATATGTCAAAAATCCAAGATGGCGGAGAGGTTCAAAAAATGGATAAATTTCACCGCCCCTGCAAAAAATTTGTGTGCGTCCCTGGACTTGATTTTTGTCAATGGGGCAGAAGCCATACCTTTTCCGCCTACTGAGGTATCACTTATCTAAATTGGTTATGAGATAAAAAAGTTATTCAAATTTTAAATCAAGAGTATTTAGACCAAAAATTGTAATTTCTGTGGGAAGGTGCACTGTTTAGGGCTAGCATAATTTGCGACTTAGTCGTCCGATTTTGAATATTATAGGATTGTCGGAGAGCTCTAAAAAAAATTACTACTTAAAATACCAATTTTCAAAAAACACTTACCCATACAGAAAAGACACAAAGTATTGTATTGTTATCGCAAAATACCACTGAAAAACTGCTTTTTTTGTCAAAATATTTTAGAAGAAAATGCCCTAAAACTATTTTTTTTTGACATGTTTCAAAATGTGTTTGAGGTTATAAAGTTGGTGATTTTTTTAGAACACCTCAGGGGGGTGGTTTAAACTTATAGCCCCCAGAAAGGATTGTTTTGTGACATTTGGTAATAAGTTCATTTATAATTTCCCTAAGTAACCATTTTTACAAGGATTAATTTATCTTATTTAATATCCCAAGTTGTTCAATATAACACCTCCAATTTTGTCCAGAAAAATGCCATATTTTGAAACCCGTTTTCAGCACAAAAAATATATTTATGAGAGCACTACGAGACAAAACAAACATAAGTAAAGGTCACTGATTATGCACAAAAAATATACCAAACAAAAAAACTCAAAACAACTATATTAATTTATTTACAAACTGAAAGTATAACATTGAGGTTATCTAAAAGCTCAGTCAAAAAAACTAAACTGACATTTCGACAGTGACGGAAATGTAAAAAAACTTGCATTTAAGTTTTTTAATGCATTTCATAAATAAAAACACCTTTTAAATAAATACAAAATTAATCTACTCCTTATTTTATTATTACCCATCAAAATCGTTGTGTGACATTAAGTATTAATTGGAAAAATTAATTATGACGGGGTAAGTTTTAATTAGAGTGACATATAACCCCAATTTTAATTTGTTCTACAGAGTGTTTACTATTTAAACCGCGCGTGGGTTTAAATTTCTTAATTTTCTTTTTTTCTAAATTGAACCTTTCTTCTTAAATCTAACAAAAGATTAGGTTAAGATGATTATACAATAAACAAATTTATTAAAATTCTTCTTATAAATCAAACTATTTCCAAAACTCAAGGAGGTTTGGTTTAAAATGCTTAAAACCAAAGATTTCACTTAAACCTAGGACCGTTCTAAAATAGACTAAACCTTTTTAGTAAATCGCACAGTACAATTTTTGGTCTAAATACTTCTAACTAATAATTAATACCTCGGTAGGCGAAAAATGTACGGGGCTTTTGCCTCATTGACAAAAATCAGGTCCAGGGTCACAGACAAATTTTTGGCAGGGGGGATGAAATTTGCCGATTTTTTTTAAAGCTCTCCGCCATTTCTCCGCCAAATTTTGGGTCGCGTCAGTAAAGTTTCAACATTTTTCTATAAAAATAGCTAAAAATTTCGAAAATCGGCCGATTTGGTCCAAATTTATAGCGCGTTCAAAAAGTGACAAATTTTTGGCCCACCCTATATAAACCTGAAACTATATCGTATTTAAATAGAAAAATAAAAATCTTTGACGTAGCTACTTTTTGAGGAGACATTTTTGTGGGCAATTCTATGTTTTTTTGTGCGATCCCCTGTTTTTAATATAAAAATTTTAAATCCTTAATTGCCATCTCGACTTTATTCCAAAAGTTCTCTATTTTCTCTCTCTCTTTTATAAAAATCGATCTACCTTACCCACGTGTGGCAAAATGTAGCTACTTTATGAGTTTCTGGAAACTATATTTATCTCCGAGAATCAAGATAATTTCCCCCCGAAAAACTTGAAAGTTTCGCTCGAGTTCCAAGGAAAACTTCGTCCGACAAAAAGCAGATATTATGTAGAAGACAAATATTTAATACTTTCGGTATGAGGAAGTTTTTAAGAGTAGATATTCTTTTTTTTTTCTGTCAGTGACATTAGCTCAGGAAATGTCGAAGTGACGTTCAAAACGGGTCAGGTGATATCCATACCAAACTAATATTTATAGTAACACAGTGGTTCCCAAACTTTTTCAGTTTGCGGCGCACTTACAGGTTTAGTATTTTGTCAGAGCGCCCCTACTGGCAATATGCATATATAGTTGTGTCCAACAAAGTGTTGCATATTTATAATGTATAAAATATGTGCTTTGCAACTTGCCTACTGCACAGTAGCTAAGCGCAAGCGTTGTACAACACTTTATTTAACACCATTGTAAATATAATTTGACACTGCCACTCTCATTTCTTGTTCCACGTTGATCTTTGAACGATATTTGCTCTTTATCACAGCTACAGCTGAAAATCCAGCTTCGCATAAATAGGATGTTGCAAAGGGGATTAGAATCCTCAAATCTTTTAAACTTATGGTCGGATATTCATTTTTGACGGATACCCAAAACTCCACCAAATCAGAAGAAGCGAATTTTGATTTCAGGCTGTTGTCGCAAGAGAGTTCAATAAGACTCTCTTCTTCTTGTGAAGTGAATTCTGGTGGAGATTGTGCATTTAGAGGATCTTGAATCCATGCAAATTTTTCGACAATTTCTTCTGTAAAGTATTTTGCAAACCATTCCGAGAGTTTCGAAAGGTGTTCGGTGAAAAGGGACAGCAAGTCTTGAGAGATAACGAGCTCATTAAAGGCTGATAATTTATGCAATTCTGGAAAACAATCTTGACCGCCATCTTCAATAATTTTTCTTATGCACAACTGCAGTTTTTTTTAAATGCTGCAATTTTCTCTGATAGTTTCAAGATATGCATGGTATTGCCTTGGAGAGACAGATTTAAGGCATTCAGTTTGTCAAATATATCGCACAAATATGCCAGTTTTAGCAAAAAGTCGGGATCCTTAAAGTTTCTAGAGCTTACATAACCTTCCTCTTCCAGGAAAATGTGGATTTTGTAGCTCGAATGTACGGGATAAGACGTTTCCAGATAAGACGTGTTCAGCTCCCATGTCCATACAAAGAATTTCGAATAGCCTGATTTTTAGCGGCCTAGTTTTTATGTAGTTAACTACGTCTATGATACGTTCCATAACCAAATTCAATTCACAGCCCAACGACTTCGATGCAAGTTCTTCCCTATGAATGGGCAATGGCATACGGTGCTTTATTGCGAATAAGTGCTTGCAATCCACCATAACGGCCACACATTGCCATCAGTACAAACTTCAATACACTTCTCCCAATCTAAATCATTCTCTGTTATAAACTTGTCAAGAATTTGAGCTTTTCCGCTTTCATCGATACTTTTGCAAAAAAGAAGGTCTTCAACAATAATATTATCATCCAGGAAGCGTACGTAACAAATAAGGTGTGCATCTTTATTACTGTCAGTAGCCTCATCAAGTTGCAGACCAAATTCCTTGCCTTTCAATTTCTCTATCAATTGATCATTAAGATCCTTAGCTATATGATGGATTCTTCGACTAATAGTGTTGTTAGATAAAGGTACCTTTGCAATTAGTTTCTCGCCGATTCTCGTATCATAATGTTAACCATGTCGACAGCAGCCGGTAAAATAAGTTCGTCTGCGATGGTGTGAGGTTTCTTGCACTTCGCCACCCTGTGTGCCACTTTGAAAGAGGACAGCAGTGCGTTGCTAGGTACTGAAGTTTGTTGAGTAAACACGTTCTTTTGTTTTTGTACATTCTGCAACTTTCTTGTGAAAAATTCGCGTGACTTTCCAACCATCACAGGATGAATGGTTTCGAGATGTTTAGCTTACTTGGGAGCATATTTTCGACCGCTAGAATTTTCAAACAGAGCACACACTGCGGTCTTTCCATTATCATCGTATTTGGGATGTTTCCTTCTTTTTACTCCTCCGTCACTTATCGATGCTTGATCACTCTGTCTCGATCTATCAATTTCCTTATTTAATAAAAATCTTTTCATCTTGTGACTAACTTTTTACGAAAAAACGAAGCAACCGATCCGATATTGGAACGTTTATGTGCCCTGAGTTCGTAAATCAGAACACTTTGTATCACTACTAGAACTCTCTATTACTACTTCTATTTATCATAACAGTTCAACCGCTTACAATTCCTCTTACGGTAAACCAACCTAGCAAATCGGACTAGGGCGACTTAAATACTGTCAAAGAGCGCTCGCGAAAATTCTCGTCGAGCGACGCGCAGGTCGAATACGGGCTTTTGGAAATTCTAGAAACTTGCTCTGCTCTCTCGGGCTCGAGGCTCGCCTGGCGGCGCCCCTGGTTTCTTCTCGAGGCGCCCCGGGGCGCCGCGGCGCACACTTTGGGAACCACTGTATCTTCTCGAGGCGCCCCGGGGCGCCGCGGCGCACACTTTGGGAACCACTGTAGTAACAGATACATGGGTAAAGGTTTCGCTACTTTCCCAAGGTAGTAGAGTGGTCGTCAGAACCACAATTTGGGACTTATAAGTTTGGAATACTCTCTAGTATCGCGTAAAAGTACACCTCGCGTAATAATTACCACCAGAAATGACTTCTGAGTCGTAAGCCTCGACTTTTATTCGTTACTTATTTGCCTCAATAAATTTAAGCCTTAGGGTGTTTTATTTAAAAATACAAACCTATTCCTAAATTTGACATTTGAATTGACAATTAGCTTTTTTTGGCAGGTAAATCCAAAAGCATCTAAAAAAGTATAAAACTTTTGCTTCTAAAGATTTTTTCGATATCTCGTATTAAGACTATAGTTTCTCCCCAGATTTTAAGTAAAAAAAAGTACAACTAGCAACGCCTTGTTCTTTAATTTTTTAAATTTTTTGCCATAGTACACAGGGAAAACTAAACATCAGAATTAGCTGAAATTTTTTTTCAGGGGTGATCATTTTTAAATGCTTAAAAAAATATCTGAAGGATTTTTCCAAATTCTCAATTATTTTTTCTTCAAAATAAAAGCTCTGGTGCTGTCATCAATGGAACCAAAAGCCTCAAAATAATTGCGGTTTCGAACAAACACGATTTACAAAAAAAATAGAGAATACTCACAATTTCTTCGGGATTATCCTTTTTATATTTCCTTGCTTTAGCGAAAATAAAAACTAAGGTTCCTATTTTCTAAAAGCCTGTGTACTCCGGAAAAGAAAACCGATCAATCAGTTCAAGTGTTGGCCGATAGACCGCAGAATTTATACGATTCCATGGTAACTGCAGGTGTTTTTTCAACAAACTTTAAATCGAGCCGCAGTGGGACAGAAGAGTATTTTTACGTTTTCTGACAGAAAACCATTCGAGGTTATGTTTATCTTTCAAAAATGTGTTTTCAAAAACATTGTTCTAAAACAAATATGAAACCGCTCCGCGTGTGCGGTCGCCCGCCGAACAAGGCCTAGCGCTGCGCGGGCATTACCCCGAGTCTATCAAAGAATCAAGAGAACTTTACTGGCTCGCTGGGATTACTAGGAATTCGAATAGAAACATTCGGCGCCCGTAACCCCACATAATTTTGTTTTTATTTTGATTAACCATTTTTTTTAAATTTAAATTATTGCGGCATAGTTATATGCAATTGTACTAGTGAAATCTTGGAGTTCAAAGGAGACATTTTAGAACCTCAGTTTCAAAAACACACGGATACCTGAGCACTAACAAAATAGGTCAGTAAAGCTCCATTTAGAGGTTGGAAAGACTCTTGCTAGTCGTTTAAAATAGAATACGATTATTTCGTCTAGCGTCAGTAGCCGATTTTTAAATTTGCATGCTTTTTAGTTAACCTGTTGGCGGTATCAGCTAGCGGGAGTGTTTCCAATTCAATTATAAATGCACCTGTAAATCCAAACTTAAACATTACACCCAGTTACTTTAATACGTTTGGGTAGCGTTTTTTTAGCAGGTAATTCTGCAATAAATGGTTTTCTTTTATTTTAGTATTTTACTTAGTTTTTTAGCGGCGCAGAACGCGAAAAGTCAAAATAAGTAACCTAACCTCAAATTTTTGACCCGGTGCTAAAAAATCTCTGGTGTCCCACTGTGGGTAAATATAAAGTCTTCGCGTTGCCGTGGAAAAAGTGGAAAAGAAATTCAATGACGTAAAATTTTGCAAAAAAATCAGGTCGACATAGTTAAATTGACTTCCCGTACAGTGTTGCTAAAAACAACTCCCCAGATTGTAACTACGACCTTACAGAAAAAAAAATAAATTTTGGATCTATTTCAGTCATAAACAATCGAAAAACTCTCGTTACCCACGAAAAAAAAAATATGTTGCCTAGTCAACTAATCACGATAAAACCTAATCGGGGTGGATACGAGCATTAAAAGTGATTTTAAACAAACTGCGCAGAAAAGGTAATGGTTTTCTGCACTTAGATAGATTCCGTTACCTTTCTACAGCGATGTTCGATGGCGGCAGGATGTCCTTTTTCTCATCCTCGCTTTCGTCCGACAGAAACAAATCATTTCCTACGGTTCTGAAAAAATATAAATTGCCATTAGGTCTCTGCTTAACACGGAATGCCGCCAATATTACTCAAGAGCCGGTTGAAAAAGCATAAGAGGATAGTCTTCGTTGGCATCTTTCCATGTCTTATTCATAACAACTTTGCTTGCAAGGGTATTTTTGGCTCCACATTTTTCTATCCAAATACAGAAATTTTTCAAACATTTTACTGATACTTTTAGCAAATTTTGACTAGTCTTGCAGCTATGAGCAGGCAGAATACGCTATATTTGCATCCGTATTTCACAAAAATGAGAGTGAAAATTCAAAAACTATTACTATAGAACTTTTATTAAAACTTTGTCTTTAAAATAAGACTCAAATTTCTGTATTGACCCTTGCACGATTAAGACAAGGAAAGCTACCAGCGACGACTATATTCTTAAGGTCTCTGACATCAATCTTCCCCTAATTCAAGTGCTTTAAATCTTCACACATAATTTTAGGGTGCAAATATAATTTTGTTGATTCTTCTCAGGCCACAGCTTCCTAAACTTGGGGTTTCAAGAACAAAAATATACATTCTCCAAATTTGCGTTTTTTATAATCTTCACAATCAATCATCAAAACTTGTTTTCGAAATCGTCTATGTGGAATTGAGTGTATAGTCGGCTGATCAATAATGACAATACAAAAATGGTACTATCTTATTGATTTAATAATCAGAAAATTTCAAACCACATAATTTTATACAAAATAAATTTTTATTACAAAAAAATAACGAACAAGCTTTTATTAAATGCATTCAAAAGTAGAGAATAATTTTTTATCCTTCTTATACCATAATAAAAGCGATGGCCGCAAATTAAAAATTTTAACTTTTTAGGTATCGTATATTGGTCACATCGACGATTCACCTAAGAAACAGTTGTATTACTCTATAACCTATGGATATTTTCAAAGGCTTGGCAAGCACGGCAATCTCACCCGTTCTCAGCTTCTTTAGATGAAAGCATTAGGTGTATCATTCGAATTAAATAAGGATTTAGTTCTTCTTTTGTAGTTCTCGGTTTGTCACCGTAAAGTTAAAATTTTTAATTTGCGCCCATCGCTTTTATTATGGTATAAGAAAGATAAAAAATTATTTTCTATTTTTTTAGATTTGTACCCTAAATCGTCCATTTTGAATCCGCCATATTGAAATTTTGCCTGTATGCCAATTTTGATTTAAATCGAACAAAATAAATCTTTTTCCCCCTTCCTCGTTAGACGGAAGTGTGTACCTAATAATACCATATTATTGTATTGTGGCCGGAACTATAAACGCATACCAAATTTGAACACACACCCTTAATTTTTAGATTTTTACCCTTAATCGTCCATTTTAAATGCGCCATAATGAAATATTCAAATCAAAAATTCATAATACCCCTCCTTAAAAACCTTTATATGCCAATTTTGATTGAAATCGAACAAACTAAATCTTTTTCCCCCTCCACTTCCCTCGTTAGAGGGAGGTGGGTACCTGAGAATACCATATTATTGTATTTTCACCGGAACTATAAATGCATATCAAATTTGAACACAATCTGATAAGGATAAGTCAGTTAAAATTGGTTAGCAAAACATGACCGAAAATCTTCCATCTTGAATTTTCAAAATCTGATCAAAAATTCGTATTCCTTATGCCCCAACACACCAAATGTCAACAAATCGGGCGTACTTCAACTGTACCCTTCTCCACCCCCTTCGAGTAAATTTGAAGCCGATCGGATATCGGGAAGTTGGTCAAAATTAAGTTGCAAGATTCCAGCCGAACAAACATATCTAGTTACATACAAGACAGGTACATTGCAAGTTAAATAAAAGCTTTTAAAATATGCCAACTACTGCAAGAGAAAAAGGCTGTTCCGCTCCTTCCGACGCCCCCCTTTCCCCGCTGAATTGTTAGAAACGGTACCCTCGATACTATCCATCAACTATAAATGCTTGCCATTGCTTCCAATATTAAAAGCTTACCAAAGTTGGTCATGATTTGAAGTTAAAAAACAATTGCTCTTACAATGACAGGTTCACTCCTGCATTTTATTTTCTTTCGCAGCATGCAAATTGGTTTAGACAAACTATTCTAAAAATGGTGAAGCTAAATTATCATGCTTTTGTTGTTTTAACAAAGCCAGTGGCAAGCTGTTGATGTTATAAGAAAACAAGGGTGTCAACTTTGATCAATATTTTTCAATTTTGTATAATCGACAATTTCATCTAGGCTTGCTTCAGTTGATATAGGATTAATGAAATTTTTCAATTTTGTATAATACACCATTTCATCCAGGCTTCCTTGCTTCAATTTTATATAGCGTCCACTGCATATAACGGCCGGCTTACATTCATCGTATTGACAAAGTTGACACCCTTGTTTTCTAATAACGTCAATAGCTTGCCACTTATTTCATAATTTTTTTACGGGCTTTATTGAAACAACAAAAGCAAACCGATTTTCTGCACTTTTCATGAGAATTTAGCTTCACCATTTTTAGAATAGTTGGTCTAAACCAATTTGCACGCTGCTAAAGAAGAATGAAGTAAGAGCAATTGTTTTTTAACTTCAAATCATGGCCAACTGTGGTAAGCTTTTAATATTGGAAGCAATGACAAGTCACGCATAATAAATATGCTGCAATCATCTGATATTTATAAAGGATAAGCATTTATAGTTGATGAATAGTATCGAGAGTACCCTTCCTGACAATTCAGCGGGGGAAGGGAGCGCGTCGGAAGGGAGGAACAGCCTTTTTTTTCTTGCAGTAGGTGGTATATTCTTTGTATAAAATTATGTAGTTTCAAATTTTCTTATTATTAAATCGATAAGAAAGTACCATTTTTTACAGTCCTTTATTGATCAGCTGTGAGGCCGGTATTACATTATAAAATTTATTTGTCAAAGATCTTTTGTAAAATATTTCATCAAACAGCTTTTACAAAAGATCTTTGACAAATAAATTTTATAGTGTAATACAGGCCTTAGTACTAGAACAAAGATAACAATAACCCAAAAGATAAAAGTTCTCTAGTGGTAGATTTTTTCTACTTTTACTACTTTGTAAACAGAAGACATATATATTATTAAACAACCTTTACTTAAGGTTGGTTCATGGTCAAATCCCTTTTCATTTTCTGTAACTTTTTCCGTTGGCAATTATTAAATTTCATGTATTCAATGGTGGGCGTCAATACTTATTCCTTTTCCGTATCTTTTTCCTTAAGCCTTAGGAAATGACCTTGAAAGTTACCCAATGTCCTGTCCCCCTCAGGATCAGAGGGGAAGCGATGACAACGCACCTAAGAATCAGGGATGCGGGGCGGTGGAAAAGGGGAAGCGAAAAGGACGGGCACCTGGCCATCGCCGGGATGGCGGTAAGGGAAATACCCCTTTCAGCGTACAGGATCGAAAACCTAGAATACAAAATCAGGGAAAAGAGGAAGTACAGGGTAACCATACCACCTAGAGAGGCATGGACTAGGAACGAATTCGACCTTTCAGGCAATGCCATGATCTGCTTCACAAATGGATCGAGGCTAGCAGACAAGGAATCAACAGGAGTAGGTCTATTCATAGGAAATAGGGAGATAAAGAAGACCTACCCACTAGGTCGGTACGCGACGGTTTTCCAGGCGGAGGTATATGGCATTCTGGCAGCCGCACGAGAGGAAGGATTAAGGACCGGAGCAGAAGATAATGTATACATACGCACGGACAGCCAGGCTGCCATAAAAGAACTTTGTAAACCTACAATGCCAAAAGGACTGGTCCAAGAATGCGCGGATGCCCTCCAGGATCTAGCAAGGGAAAAAGAGGTTGAACTTGTCTGGGTTCCAGGACACATGAGGATCCGAGGTAACGAGATGGCGGACGAGCTTGCAAGGAAAGGGTCAGCTCAAGCATACGTCGGACCGGAACCGTGTCTGGGATTTACCAGAGGTCAGATAAAATCTACCACCAAGGAATGGACCCATACAAGACTAAATCAGGAGTGGCAACACACAGGGGACGCCAGACAAGCCAAGGAGCTCATCCAGGGCTTCAGCAAAACAAGAAGGGACTGCTTACCCCTAATAGGAGTCGTCACTGGACACTGCGCGCTCCAAAAGTACCTGGCAAGGATGAAGGTAGTGCGGGACTCAACTTGCGGAGAGTGCTGGGAAGAGGATGAATCCTCACACCACTATCTTGCAAGGTGTCCGGCCTACAGAGGAATCAGAGAGGGAATCTTTGGAGAAGAAGTGTTCGAGCCGGAACACCTTCGGACGCTGAAATGGTCGGATATCCTGACCTTTAATGAAAGGACGGGAAGGTTTGACCGTGGTGGAGTGGGAGCGTGAGAGGGAAGCTCTGGGGGATGGCAAAAACGGCTCGCGTAGAGCCTAGTCGCCGGGCCAGGAGCCCCTCCTTATTCTACTACTACTACTACTACTACTAATATTTAACTTTACGGACAAAAGAAACGGAAAAAATCGTTTGTTTGAAAGTTTGAGACAATGATGTATTTGAAATCAGTCTATCGTAAACCGACTCACACAGGACAATATTTAAATCAAGGTTCAAATCATTCTGCTAAACCAAACGAGGCATAATAAGAACTTCGTATAACAGAGCCGTTCAAATTTATAACCATTCTCGCGACTTAGAAATCGAAATAAGAAACATTAAGAAGGATCTGCAGCAGAATGGTTACAGCCTTAATCTTATAACAGATACTATTTCAAAATTTCAGCAAACAAGACGGAGATTACAAGACCAAATCCAG
Organism: Oxystoma pomonae; assembly: GCA_963921995.1. Classification (NCBI taxonomy): domain Eukaryota; kingdom Metazoa; phylum Arthropoda; class Insecta; order Coleoptera; family Brentidae; genus Oxystoma; species Oxystoma pomonae. Next base: position 34,962,155 of record OY998167.1, on the reverse strand, counting down.
GCAAATGTATTCCTTACAATTCCATACAATAAAGGAGTATCAACAGAAAATTAGAGGAGTGGCAAACAACTTTAATATTAAAACAGCTTTTAAATCCAATAATACAATTCGAAGCCTAAAACAAAACCGGAGAACAAACAAAATAAGGAATGCATTTACCAAGTCCCTTGTGAGTGTGGTGAATCATACATATGTGAAACAAAAAGACCACTATTCTGTTAGGCTTAAGGAACATCAGACGAATACCTAAAGAGGTGAAACAACGCATGGTCAAAACAACACCGAATGAAGTGGACAGAAGCAAAGGTTTTGCACAAGGAGTCACACTGGAAGAAACGAAAAATCCTTGAAGCTGCCTTTATTGGGCGGAAACAGGTTATTTTCAGTAAACAAGTGTTGAAATTCCAAATATTTGGAAGCCCCTTCTTGGGCGGAGCCAACTTCTTAAACTTCTGAACTGAAGACAATCAAAGATTGTACTGATCGAAACGTCGTGTATAAATAAAATATAGACTGTGGAAGTCCGAAACACACAGCTAATTGGAAAAAATCGTGTTGCGCAAGTGCGGCCGCCAAAATTGTTTTTTTTTAAATATTTCAAGCAATATTAGTTATTACAGAAGTGGATATTAAACATTTAATAGATTTGGTGAAAGAGTTTCCACATTTGTGGGATAGAAAACCCCAAATTTTGTAAAGAAAGGACCGAAATCGCGAGTGCGCCTGTCATTAGTGTCAACATTAATGACTACAGTTAAGGAAAAGGAATTTTAACATGAACCAGCTTTTTACGAAAAGAGTAAAGTTAAAGGAAAAAGTTACAGAAAAGGACCATGAACTAATTTTTATCCATGCATATAACTATCACGGTCCATTGAATAGATACGGTCTAGTAATTTTGCCCCACTCTTCGACCTGATGACGACACAAAGATAGCAGCTGATTTTTGTCTGCCATTTATAAAAAAAATAGGTTATTTTTTATCTTGTATTATAACTGTTTTGTGTACAAGTAAACAAAATTTATTTTTGGGCTGCATGAGTTGATCTTGCACTAAATAGAAATTAAGATAAATAAAATCAATGAATAGCGAGCTTTCCCTCAAAAAAGGTAATGGTAACGGTGCTAGGAATTAGGAGATGAAATGATGATGGAAAAATATGACACAGGATTCATGTAAAAGACAAGCATCTGTCAAATTGCAGAATCGGCAGATGTACCTTCAATTTGAAGAAAAATTAAGCGTCTCTACGGAGACAGATATAATTATGTTTACAGATATCCTAAGCTCTGGAGTTAATAAATTTAAAAAGGGATTTAGTGAGGGTGAATAAATAACAAAATCAATGAATAGCGAGCTTTCCCTCAAAAAAGGTAATGGTAACCGTAGATCCGGATTTCGCACTTGTGGTGCTCATCAGTACGCTGCTAGGAATTAGGAGATAAAATGATGATGGGAAAATATGACACAGGATTCATATAAAAGACAACCATCTGTCAAATTGCAGAATCAGCAGATCTACGGTTACCATTACCTTTTTTGAGGGAAAGCTAGCTATTCATTGATTTTGTTATTTATTCACCCTCACTAAATCCCTTTTTAAATTTATTAACTCCAGAGCTTAGGATATCTGTAAAGATAATTATATCTGTCTCCGTAGAGACGCTTAATTTTCCTTCAAATTGAAGGTACATCTGCCGATTCTGCAGTTTGACAGATGGTTGTCTTTTACATGAATCCTGTGTCATATTTTTCCATTATCATTTCATCTCCTAATTCCTAGCACCGTACTGATGAGCACCACAAGTGCGAAATCCGAAATCCTTTTTTAAATTAAGATCAATAATTGGTAATCGATTCTGTCAAGAAACCCATCGGATGAGTTAGAGTTAGTTCGAACTTGTGGTAGTCGTGGTTCAGAACTTAGGTTATGTAGTTGTTATTTTTCCTGTTTCGGAAGCTATTTTTTGTATTTGTGTTTTGCCAGGGATTTTTTGGAGAGTGATTAATTTTATTATTCCGAAGGCCAGGCTTGTTGTGAATACTATAGGCAAAAAATCTGATTGTTTAAAACTATAAGGTTGTTTGTTGAGCCTTTTTACTAAAAAAAATGCATAAATGCAGCTACCTACGACAAAAATAATGTAAATGATATCGTTGGGTACTTAATTTGAAGGAAAGAAATGATGAACAAATACAATTTTTATTACGAAAACTTCTGCAAAAATAACAAACCTCAAATGTCAACCATCAAAAAAATCAATAAAGAAAGCATGCTGATATCTTTGTATCCTCATCAGGTAGGCGGAGCAAAAAAATTACTAGACCGTGTTTATTCAAGGGACCGTGTGTATAACTATGAGCTACTATAACAGCCTTACAAAATCCGAAAAAAAAGCAGTAGCGATAATTACTCCCCTTATTAAGTTGGCCTGGAAAAAATGCAGAGCTAAAAACTATTCGGGGCGCGAGGCATGGGCAATAGATTTTTCGCCATTGGCCTTGCTTAGGCCTAAGCCTGATTTTTACATTATTTTCTTTATTTTTCAAAGTTATTATTTTTACTAACTTTACGATCCCTGGGCCATTATAATATCGCATAGTTATATGATCTTATTCTTCAAGAGAGCGAGAGAGAGAGAGAGAGAGAGAGAGAGAGAGAGAGAGAGAGAGCAAGTTCAAAATTTGCTAAAAAAGTTTTGGTGGAAAATGCAATTGCAATGTGTATTTTTTCAACTCGCCACAATTCTCTTAACCTCGCTCTTAAGCACTGAATGACTCTGCGTAAGAAGTAGGGCAATTATATAAATATCTTACTTCATTAAATGTGCGATAAAAGCATAAATTTAGGCTATAGTACCGTAGCTGTAAGACCTCTAAAAAAGTAACAGTAAGACAAGTAGGGAAAAACGGGAAACACTTCCTAAAACTGACTTCTAAAATCAGGGTGCCTGTCATCTACTTATAACTGCTTGTAGTCAACCCAGTGGCGTAATAAGAAAAATTTTCGGGGGGGGATAGGTATAAATTATTCTAAACATTACAGCTTCAAAGTAAACAAACGGCATCTTTGGCAAAGTTATTAATAAGTTTCGGGAGGGGGGTTGAACCTACCCCACCGAGTCAACACCCTTTATTGGCTCTCAGTACTGTGCCTCGGTGTGCCCAAAAGTATAACCAGGAAACAAAAAATTTAAAAGTAAATAATAACTTTAAAAAATCGTTGCGAGATTTTTGTCAATAATTTAAAAATTAAAAAAAAAACGTTGCCAGTATTATTTTTTTTTTAAGTATGGGCGGGGAACTATTTCAATGCAGTCCTGAAGGATTCAAAAAATTCGGATATACAAGGAACGTGGCACACTAATTCCGCTATAAAAGTAACTTATATTTCCTTTTTTTTATATGCCCGTTTATAACACAAAAATATCAAGCATCATAAACTTTGACCAATATTCTAACAAGGCAAAACACAACAAAAAACTTATCAAGCCCCAGGGGATGGTTAAGCGATGCTTTCGGGTGATTCATATAGCAGTTAATACCCTCATAAATAAAATTGGGGGTCGATCAAGAGCCGGGGGTGGCCGGGAGCCGTTAAGAAATCACTCAATGAAAAAGGGGTAAGTTGGCGGATCGAAACAACCTTGATAAATTCAGTAAATATAATGGAGCAAGAGTCCATGGTATAAATTATGATCGATAGGTAACTCTAACCATTTTTTACCGAGATGTGCGTTTTTCCATTTTTAATACGAAATGAAGTCTTGCACGTCAAAATTGCGGATAAGGGCTCGACAAACCACCTTAAAGGTGGTCAATTAACGCACTTGGGGTGCGGGGGGGGGGGGGGGGGGGTGGGGGTGTCACATCTTATTTTCAAGTAAAAAATATATGTGCCGGCCTCCGTATCGCAGTGGGTGGTGCAGTGTTGCCAGAAATGCAGAATTTTCTTCAATATGCAGAATTTTACCTTGCAATTTGACTTAATGAAGAAAAGAACAATATTTTACCAAAACCAGTAAAATATGAAGAATTTTAATTTCACGCCACTTTAACATTTATTTAAGGCCACAAAAACAGCATAGATTTGACAACACTGCTTTGTTTTTTTTTTGGCAGATCAACAATAGGTGGCACCACTAATGCCATTTCGAGTGTGATCGTGCAGTGTTCAGAACAGTAACTAAATATAGGTAGGTATTCATAATATTCCATGAAGTATGATTGCTTATGCCTGGCTCATCTTGATCCATAATTTCTTTACAGACCTCCCATCTGTTTTGGCAGGTCTTAATTTCAGGTTCTAAGACTGGAACCCAACTGTAGGCTAATGATAATAAGGCTACGCCCCACTCGATGCTCGAATCAAGTACCCAGTGACGGCCTCAAAAAACGCAAATAAATTTCACTACTTGATTCACTAGCCATTGTGGTTTAACTTCATGAATTGCAATATCAATCAAAATAAAAAAAATATTCAACATCAAAAAAATTATAACAAATTTCCGTATTATTTATATCACTTGACATGTGTCAATTTATTGGCTGAATGTTCCATTAGACAAGTGGCCGGTGGCTTTGCGGAGTTTCCCTGGGCCTACCTAATTACGTGCGTTTCAGAATTCCGGCAGAATCTCGCTTATAAAGAAAAAACATAACTTTTTTGTTATCAGATAATAGGATTTATAAAAATCCACAACCGTATCCAAAGGATTTTTCAAATTTACTGTATTTTTTCAAAAAGTAAAAAAATCCAAAAATTGTCGTTACAGATTTCTGTATTATCGACGAGGCTAAATAAAAAGCCAGGTAAGGTTTTTGACTATTATTAGCCGTGTTTATTTTATTTCGGGAATGAGAGAGCAAAAACCTGTCTGGATACGGTTATGATGAATTCAAAAATAAACATTCCTGCCAAATTTCAACAGATTCCGTTTTCTCGTTTCCGATATTCTGCCCGGTAAAGATTGGCCCAAAAACAGCAAAGCAGTGTTGTCAAATTTATGCCGTTTTTGTGTCCTTAAATGTATTTATTTTATTCGTTTTGTAGGCATTCCGACATCTCTCGGTAAAATGGTATAACTACGACTTGAATTACATCACTGAATAAGAAATCGGAAGTCGAGATTAGATTAGTCAGTGTTGGCAAATTTCGACCTCGAGATGGCGCCAGCAAATTATTGCAGTGTGCTGCAGACTGACTGCAGCTGATTTACTGCTTTATGGGGGAAGTCCCGAATTTGTGTATTATAGTTTAAACTCATAAAATATTCCCTGTTTACCATTAAATAGGTATATTCGTTTTTAAAAAATATAATTTTTGATTATAAGTAGCTTTTATTTACGTTTTACATCTCTGCAGAAATGTGAAGAATTTTTGAGGTTAAATTGAAGAAAATTGGTCTAAATAATCTGGCAACACTGGGGTGGCGTATCGGCCTGCCGCACGGAAGGTCTCGGGTTATTTTGTGTTGCCTTTCGCTTTGCAAAAACACTGGGCATTGTTCCTATAATGGATGAAAATTCCCAGTAAAAAAAAAATAAAATTGTTTTCATAGCGATGTGCCTTTTTACTTGGTGACGTTTAATGTTGCGACATTTGAATCTTTGACAATTTGATATTTTGACGATGTTTTTAAATGATTTAAAGATACCTACTTGGTGAAAACTGGCGGAAATGACTAATTTTTAGTCAAGAATAATTGGATTTTTCGAATATTACTATCTTCCGCTATTTCTCTTTAATTTTGGGTAAAAAAAAATCTTTTTTTGCACCAGTAATAAAAAAAAAGTTTTTTGCATCGGTAAGCAAAAAAGTCATGCTTTAATTATCTGCAAACAGTTACTAAAATGTTTTTGATTGATCCATTACATTTTGACCATGTTTGGACACTTATATCTCGATAACTAGAATTATGAGCTGCTGCCAAACCCTTTTAGTCAATCTACAAGTCCACTAAATGTTAGAGTAAAATCAGAGATTCCCCTTTCCAAAAATATATTGCATTTCTATGGTTCGTTTAACCGTTTGCAACATATCCGCAAAAGGGTTGCAATGAATATTTATTTTTTTAAAAGTACCCGTGATTATGAAAACAGTTGAGGTTCCCATCAGTTTGTAGTTTTTCACATGACAGTTGCCAAAATAAAAGTGACAGATGCTTACTGCAAATAACAGGTTTGGGTATTGTTTTTTTGTATAATTTTTATTTGTTTCTTGAGTTCTTTACAAATATCTCGCAAACTAATAATAAGAAGCCAGACATGCAATATATTTTCGAGAAGAGGATTTCGTAGACCATTAAAAAAATGTATTGAATGCATATAGTTCCTTTAAAAAAGGTAAGTTGGGTTAATAAATGACATTTACCTTACGCGCAGATATTAACGGATACCATAGAATAAAATGTATTAGCGGTAACTAATCTTTTGACACCAGAATTATAATTATATTTCAACTAGTTCTCGAGATCTAGGCTTCTAAACATGGTCAAAATATAATGGATAACACTGTACATCACTCAATTAACAATGGCATGTTTTGAATCCAATATCTAAATAAAGGGAAACAGTTAAGACTTTAAACTTTTCTAATTTTTAATCTAATCAAGTAATACCTACATCGGTATAACGTCAATAGGTGGGGCTTTCACAGCATGTAAAAAATCATAATCTAGTTTTTGTGACCGCCTTGTACAATATCATGGGCTTAATACAGGGTGTCCCACTATATTTTGACCCCCCAGTTAGCGCCGTTATTACTAATGTTAGAAAAGAAGGTTAAATGCAAAACTTATACAGGGTGGGCCATTCAAAAGGGTTCACCTGAATTTTGTTCAAAAACTGTAAAGAATATAAGTAAATATCTCAAAAACGAATCGACAGATTTTCGAAATTTTTACACGATTGTCAAGACATTCAGGAAATCTTCAAAACAAGGTATCACTCGACCCACTTTCCCTATTCAAAATTTCAAAATTGGCACATTGGCGTTATGGTAAGGATTTTGTCATTTTTCTCGCAAAACAATATAGATAGAGTTAACATATTTGGTATATTTAGGATCAGAAAGGAACGGCCGATTCAACAAATTCATTTAAAATAACAAACTTGCTGCCAAAATTTGACATTTGCAATGACATTTAGCTATTTTAGACAAGTAACTCTTAAAGTATGCAAACAGTTATACAAGTTTGGCATTTAACCTTTTTTTAACATTAATAACGGAGCTAACTGGGGGGTCAAAATACAGTGGGACACCCTGTACAACAACTGGATAACTTATTTGATCTGGAAAGAAATCACAACGAATCAAAAAATTACGTAGTTATTTAATAACCAAACGCAATATGTAGTATTATGTTGTATTTGTTGCAAACCTCATTTTAGGTAGGTTTTATCAATTCCTTAACCAAAAATCGATGAAACCCATTAAATCCTTGAAGCTGATATGTAATAATTTTACAAACGCTTTCTTTGTAATAGATGGTTTTTACTCTATGAGATGGCATACATTTCTTGTTAGGAAACTGTAATTGACTCGAAACAAAAAGTTATATTTCAAAGATAAAAGATTAATTTTTTTATACCTTCATCGAAAACATGATTTTAGTAACTGTCTGCAGATAACTAAAGCATGGCTTTTCTGGTTACCGATGCAAAAAACTTTCTTTTTTATCACGTGTGCAAAAAAGATTTCCGTCCGTTTTTTAACCAAAATTAAAGAGAAATAGTGGAAAATAGTGATATTGAAAAAATCTAATTATTCTTGCCTAAAAATTAACCCATTTCCGTAGTATTTACGAAAAAATCATTTAAAAACATTGTCAAAATATCAAACTGTCTAACAATGAACGTCACCGAGTAAAAAAGGCACATCGCTATGGAAACCATTGTTATTTCATTTACCAGCCGCCTTGATTTATAGTGTAAAGTGCTCTTCGTTCGAAATTTTTTTCCTGTTTTTCTTGAATTTTTTGATAAAGGTATTAAAAAAAATAGTGTTACCAAGTCGCGTCTAAAATGTGCTTTTTTTACCAACGCTTGTAGAAAAAAGCAACATTTTAGCCACTAGTTGTGAAATAGTAGTTTTAACAACTAGTGGCTAAAATAGTGCTTTTTTTTACAAGCGCTGGTTTAAATAACGAGCGCAGCGAGGTATTTAAAAACGCGAGTAAAAACAAGCACAGTTTAGCCGCGAGTTGTTAACACTATATTTTTTTTAATACCTCTATCAAAAAATACAAGAAAAACAGGAAAAAAATCTCGAACGAAGAGCACTTTACACTATAAATCAAGGCGGCTCGTAAATGAAATAACAATGGTTTCCATAGCGATGTGCCTTTTTACTCGGTGACGTTCATTGTTAGACAGTTTGATATTTTGACAATGTTTTTAAATGATTTTTTCGTAAATACTACGGAAATGGCTTAATTTTTAGGCGAGAATAATTACATTTTTTCAATTCATTATCACTATTTTAAAAAATCCAAGAAAAACAGGAAAATACTTTTAAAAATCTCAAACGAAGAGAATTTCTAGCAACACACCATCTTTACACTATAAATCAAGGCGGCTGGGAAATAAAATAACAATCGTTTCCATAGCGATGTATCTTTACTCGGTGACGTTCATTGTTGCGACATTTTAAAGTGTGACAATTTGAAATTTAGACGAACTTTTTAAATGATTTTTTCGTAAATACTTGGTGAAAACTGGCGGAAATAGCTTAATTCTTAGACAACAATAATTAGATTTTTTCAATATTACTATTTTAATATTTTGAGTAAAAAACGTACAGAAATCTTTTTTTGCATCCGTGATCAAAAAGTTTTTTTGCATCGGTAACCAAAAAAGACATGCAGTTATCTGCAGACAGTTACTAAAATCATGTTTTTAATGAAGGTATTAAAAAAACTACTTTTTTTAATCGTCATAAGACTCATAGGCATTAGAAACTGCCAATAAATAATGGTTATTTTCGGATGCATCAGAACAAGGAATTCAAATTGATAAATAATAAATTTGAACCCATTTTCTCTAAACCTAACACAAGGACATTAAGGGACAGACCAGCTGCCAGCACTGAATTGCCCGCCTTGCAACGTTATCGGTTTAAAATTAAAAATTACCTCGTCTCTTCGAAAACTTGTTAAATGACCATTGTTTACTGGAAACCGGCTAAAGAAAATTGTCGGGGGTGAAATTTCTCTTTAACCTACTTACTTGGGAAAAACTTGTCGTTACCCTCTTTTCCCGACATTATTTCACGATTAAGCTTGGCAAGAAATAATTAATTAGAGGAATTTCCCGGTTAGAGTTCGGCTAATCTGCAAAGTTTTATAAACAAAAAACAATTTGGCATATAAAGAAATCGCTTACCCTGAGGATACTCTTCTTGAGGACGTTCGGTCTCGTTCTGAAAAAAAAATAACATTTATTATCAATGAGTTAAAATTAAACAAGGTTTGAAAATGAGTTTGGTGGACTGAGCCGAATGCGAGATCCATAAGTCGTGCGACAGTGTAGAAGTTTTCTAAAGTACATTAAACAAGGTGTGAAAACGACGGATTGTACAGGGTGACTGTTTATAAAGATCCACCTGGGAAAACTTTTTTATTATTCACAAAAAGACAAACAAAAAGTGAATTACTCATGAAATTATTTAGTTTTCTATTACAGTTTTACTTTTTTTTTTAAATCACCCGTTACACGCAGAATGGCCATGAGGTCCTTTTTTTAATGAAACACCCTGTATATTTTTTCAAATTCCTTTAGATCTTTTTTTTCTGATTCCAAAAATATACCATATGTTACCATTGTCTTGAATGGTCATTGAACAAATTCACAAAAACGTTGCCATAAGAGTTATGGCAAATTATATTTGATTTTACTCTAGAACCGCCGAAGAAACGGAACGGTGCTTCTAGCGGGTTAGAATTTGGTTTTACAAAAAAATCCAAAAACACGGATTATATCTTGGATTTTTTTATGTCATTTTGTTTACGAGGTATGGCAAAAAAGTATATTTTTTTAAATAGGACACCCTGTATAGTTTGACATTTTTGAATTCTAAAAAAAAATTATCTTTTTGACAATACCACACATTAATACTCTATCTCTTATGGTTTCCAAGAGGCATTTAAACTTTCTTGAAATTGTTGTCTATGCCCTGTTTTACGGGGGATATTTGAATAAATATCGAAGTTTAGTCCAATTTTTTGATGAGCGGACTGACGTCATTATTGTCTAAGAAATGTACCTTATTTTCACAAAACTCAATTGTGTCGTGTCTTTATAAAATCTACCCCAATAAAGAGAGGAATACTTATAATGATAGGTTCAACCAAAACTTTTCCTATATTTATGTACTTTCTTTCAGCATTCTACTTTAATCTTTTAAAAAAGCTTTAAGACTCATAATGCAGAAAATTTTAATTTTGTTTACAATGAGTTCTAGCTTACACGTTAAGATATATCATATTGAATTATTTATTGAAAGGAACTAGTGGTTAGTGCCTAAAATATAAATATAAAATTTCATTCATGCAAGACGTCATTTAGAATCTGTAACTGTAAGAACTCATCATTATTTATATGTCACACCCGTTACAAAAAAATACAAAAAGTGTTTCTAACTAAACACGCAAATACAAAAATTATACGAAACTATATCATTACAACAAGTATGAAATACTCTTCGACAGTATCAAAAAAAAAATGTTAGTCACCACAAGGAAATTTGAAAAAATACAGTATTTAAATACTGTCGCACCCGTTACAGGTAAATAAAAAAAAAATAAAACTGCTTGCAAAAATAAAGTAGTCATAGTAGGCTGTGTATATTCATTGTTTAACATAATATAAAACAATTGCTTGAGTAAGTAAATAATTTGATTGACGTTTTGATAATTCTAAAAGTATTTTCAGTATTTCTTCAACAGAATTTTTTGGTGTATTTTTACAAAGTAATATTAAATACTCCTAAGGAGTGCTTTAAGTTCCTCTCAGTGAATGCTGGGGGACTTTTCGTGTTCTATATACCAGAGAGCCAAATAAAAGAAATCACCCCCGTTTTAGAAACGAGATGGCAAGGTCTCAGAGCCATAGATAACATACAATCCAAGCATTATTTTGGAAATGATGGGCCCAATGTTATCTTGTCAGCAGTCACCTACAAATCTGAACTTCAAAGGACTCAAATTAAAGTATTGGAACCATTTTTTAGTACTATGTTAGTACTTACTTTTTTTTTCTCGTTAATTGATACTAAAATTAATATGTTACTCCTTCCATGTAGTTATTTATTTTTTTTACTAACATAACAATGTATAAAAGTAGTTTCGGTGTATTATATAGAGCATACGTCCTCAACTGCAATTGATTTTTACCATTCTTGGCCGAAAAAGTCTTTAAAAAAAATCCAATACAAAAACGAATTTACTATATAACACCCGTTACACTCAAACATAACACCCGTTACAAATTGAGGATAAAAAAAATAAAAGAAGTAAAAATTAATAAAACTCAAAATATATTAAACCTTTTTGGTGGCCTTTTCTGCTATACACTAAGATCAAAAAATATATTAGTTGCTATGCTAACTTTTATGAAAACTAAACCTAACCATATCAATGTCGAAAAAACTTAAAAAACAAAATAACACCCGTTACATGTATTCGATTCCCTAAAATACATTGTTCTGGTGATTCCTAGTGAGTTTTTTGCATAAAGATTTTCATCTGTCAAGACCACATGAGTTAATTCGAGTTTTGTTGTAATAACTTATCAACATCAAACATAAAATTGGATGTCAAAAACATAAAACGTAACACCTGTTACAATGGAATTACCCCTCTGAAAACGTATTTCTTTGTTGTCAATTGAAGTAAGAGTTGAAACAATCAACGACCTGACTTTTTTTTTACATATTTATTGTCGCTGTCTAAAATAATGTATCAAATAGAGATCCAAAAAAATGACGTCAGTACGCTCATCAAAAAGTTGGACTATAGATAAAAATATCTTGATTATCGTAAAAGGTAGATCCTACTGTCTGGTATTGCTGAAGAGAGAATTGTTTGCAGATTTAAAAAATTGCAAAATATACAGGGTTTCCTATTTTAAAAGAAAAATAAAAAATTGCAATACCTCCTAAACTAAATGACATATACAAAATCCAAGATAGCACGATTGAAGGAAATTAAAAATCTCAGAATTAAAAATCTCAGTTGACGTGTTTTTGGATTTTTTTATTTAACCAAATTTTAACCCGCTAGAAGCACCGTTGCGTTTAAAGAATCCACGCTGTATGTATATATTTTTGGGATCAGAAAGAAAAGATCTAAGAAAATTTTATAAAATATACAGGGTATTCAATTAAAAAACAGATTGGCCACTTTGCGTATAAAGTGTGATTAAGGAAAAAACTGAAAATGTTACAGAAATCTACCTGATTTCATAAACCATTCACTTTTTGATTTATCTTCTTGTGACAAATAACAACAAAAAAATTTCCCAAGTGGAACTTTATAAACGGTCACCCTGTACAGGAACGAGGCAGTTTGGTCAATTGGGCCGAAGGCGAGGTCCACAAATTGAGCGAGAGTGTAAGGTTTTTGTAATTTCCCCTAATAATAGTTTTTTTTTAGTTCTACATTATAGACACATTTATTAAGTTTTTAAAACAAATTTGATAAATAATGTTCATAACTATGGATTTTTTTTTGGTTCATTGTTGTGCTTCTAGTTACTATGGTCGAACACGATTATACGCTAAAACTTAGCTGAGTAATTCTACAGAAATACGTAAAAAAATTAATAATTTTTGAAGCACACATTTTGTTAAAATTATGGTTTAAAACCTATTTTTTATTTCATTTTCTATGCTCTAAATGGTACCGATTCATAAGAATCAGTAGTTAAAATAGCTAGATTTTATTTAAATAATGTTTAATGTAAAGATTTTTTATATTTTATGCAAAACAAGAACAGAAACCGTCAAAATAAAAATGGAATATCCAGGGGAGTGAGAAAATCATCTTAAATTTTAAATATCTTTTTAGTAATATTGGGTGTTTCAAAAATTAAATTGTCCAATGCATTTTCGTCAGTATACAAAACGGTAAGACAAAGCTTTCAGTAAACAGCCATTCCAGCATAACGCACGATTTTTTTTAATTTAAAATTAAATATTGCCATTAGGCGCTGCAAATATGTTAACGCTGTTACCAAAAAATAAACTTATTTTTTATATACTTTAGTAAGTTGGTTAAATGCCTTTTAATATGCATAACGGACGGACCAGCAAAAAGAAGCATACCTTCATTCATTTTTGTATTATTTTTGTATCTGCCAATAGGACCTTAAAAGATGTCAAAACTTAATATAACCGTAAAGTTAAAATCACACCTAAATGATATTTGTTACTATTTTACCAATAAACGAAAGAGTTAAGAATTTACCTAACAAAATGTTGCGTAACGGACGGGACGTAACGGACGGAACACTATTTCCACTGAAAATAGACACAATATTTAAATTACAAGAAAAGTGATTTACGCAAAATGAATAAATCTTCGTAATACTAGCCTACTTTATTTAATTTTTATATAATTATATATAAAAAAAAATATTTGATATAAAAAAAAACATCCAAATTTCATGTTTTTGGCATTTTTTTGACACAAAAACGCAGTTTTAGCCTCTAGGGGCAGATTAAAAAATATATTAGGTGGTCATAAAGAGTAGGTTAATGCCTTCGGTAATTCGTATTTTGTGATATTACCCGTGGTGTACCTTTTCATATTTCAGAAAAAAAAACATTTCCAGTCAACTGACAAATGGTGGAAAATAACGAAAATTCAAACCTGGATGAGCATCCCACAAGGAACACACAAAGAACCAAAGCGAAAAGAGAAATGATTAAACAATGTTTCGCTCTGTATAACCAGCGTGAGCTCGTCAGTGGTTCCACTGGTCACCCTCCCCATACATCATTAAACACCATCATACACTTTGATTTCCAACTTTGAATCACTCCTAAATACGATTTGGAGGTTTTATAACTTCTTTTTTTATTTTTAATTGCTTTAGGAGCATAATCCTATTGGAAATATTAACACGCCAGGACGAATCCGTATCAGGTAACTTGGATAAGTACCAGTGCGGAACGATGCCTATTTGTGAGTGATTCAAAGTTGGAAATCAAAGTGTTAATGATGTATGGGGAGGGTGACCAGTGGAACCACTGACGAGCTCACGCTGGTTACCCAAAGCGAAACATCGTTTAATCATTTCTCTTTTCGCTTTGGTTCTTTGTGTATTCCTTGTGGGATGCTCATCCAGGTTTGAATTTTCGTGATTTCCACCCAAGATCTTTTGATGTAACTGATTTGGAGATTTTTTAACTTCTTTTTTTATTTATAACTGACAAATTGTCTGGCACAGTAATGTTTTTAAAGCACAGAGATTCTTAAACTTACAATTAAAATATTCGTACACTAACCAATGTTCGAAATTAACAAAATAACTTCATTTGTTTGCCATGTTTGATTGCATTTTGTTGCAAATAGATGACGCAAAAGGCTCTCATAACAAAATAGCTGTAAATTTCTCTTCAATTAAAAACTTTCAATATACTTTGCTATTGATATTTTCAGCGGAGACACGCCAGATACTGATAATTAATTAATCATGAAAAAACAAGAAAAAAAAATTGGTGCTAGAAAGCACCGATAGTCCACCATACAATCAATTATTTTATGTTGAAAGGGAATGAAAATATCTCGAAAACTGTAGCCTTAAAAGATTTGAACCGCATATCAATAGCTGCTTTACTTTAAACTAAAACTAAACTTTAAACTAAAGCACCCACGAATTTGGACTTTTTAACAAAATTTGTAGTCCATATTCATGGAAGCTTAAATCTGAAAACCGTATATCGCTACTTGCTTTTGTTCCAAAGTTACAATTTTTTAAAATATTTTATCCTCATTTTCCCCCCTTCAACCCCCCCACCATTCTATCGTAAGTTAATCAGTTCATCAATCAGCCTATAGAGGATTTCTGTACCAAATTTCGTTAAAATCGATTAAGGCGTTCTTGAGTTATGGTGTATAGACAGACAACGGACAACTTTTTTTTTTCGTCGATTAAGGTGTTTTGGAACCTTAGGAACTCATTTTTGATCAAATTAAGAAGTCAAAATTTTATTTTAATAATGTATGGTGGATTCAAAAAGAAAAACTAAATATTTTTAAAGGGAATATTTATTTATAAAAAATAAATGCCTTGTAATTCAAATTATATTTAAAGGGAACACGTACTTTACAAATTTCTGTGGAACTACCCATCTATAAAAACTTTTTCTTCGTAGGTCGGTGTAGAATTTTGCTAGAATGCTTTGTCCCATTTTTTACTGGAATAAGAGATACATTTTGGCTACTCCACCAACTTTTCTCCTCCAGTTTTAATCAAAAGGCATCTGGAAACTACACTTGTTCATTATTATTGAACATAACAATGGTCCAACATGCAAAATCAGTGCGTTTTAATGTTTAAAAACGTTCTGGTCCAGTTGGATCAATCTCCTGTTTGAAGTTAAAAAAAATTTCTTAAAAATTTATAGAAAAAAACTTTATATTAATTCAAGACCTTTATTACATTATACAGAAATATATATTCTGCTATTTCTTACCGTAAGGGATGCAGACGAATGAAAATTGCAACTAATGGAAAAAAACCTTAAAAAATTGCTCTGCTCTCGCGACTCTGTCGACATCGAAGAATTTTTTTTTTTTAGTTTCACTATTTGTCTTAACTATAGGACCAATGTTAGGGGAATTTACGGTACTGAAAGTATTAGAGACTTTTACTTGTGCAAAACCCGTAAACGTTAACTTGAAATGTAGCGTTGAATTATGTCTCCTTTTCTCGCTCCGCTTTGGGCTGCCTTCGGCAAACCTCGCTGCGTTAGCAATTAAAGTAGACGCTTACCTACGTAAGTTAACATTAGGGGTTATAAGCCATGGCATGGCGTAAACGCATCGTACGTTACGCAGAGAAGATACGTCGCCTAATTACGACGAGCTACAAAAGGCTTTAAGCAACGCTTCTTGCGTATCTTGTAAATCGGTTCAGTAGTTGAGCAGAGAGCGCTCTTATTTGCTTGTTTTTCATAAGATAACCTAAAAATTGTCGTGATTTTTTATTTTCTTTATATTTCAAAAATGCAAGACCTTATAATGTCTTTTTTTGATGATGACGATGAAGAAAATTATGACGAAATTCCCCGTGGAGAGGCTGCTCTCGGGAATAGAGTAGCCTGCTATTTACATATACCCATAGAATAGAAATTTGTAGGAAACTACACAACTTTCATTTGATCTGGACGTGTATTCTTGAGTCATACTATCCGATCTTTCTCTCGTGCGATGGGATCTATCGCATTGGATCTATCACCTCCCTCGGTCGAAAAGCAATTTAGAAAACAATACATTTAAAAAAAAACGTTTTATTGCGCAAGCGTCACTAGATTCGACGCTGTTCCCCGGTTTCGGACCATGCGATCGGGAACGTATGATTTTCATGAGATCCGTAAGATCGGATCATCGCTCATTGCATCGTTTTCATTCCATGTGAGCATTCGCCATAGATCTATACCGCTCCCTGTTTAAGAATACACGTCCTGGGGTTACGCATTTATGTACGATACGCGGTGTAACGATACAGCGTATGTTTGGAGTTTACTGCACATGCGCACTTGATCAAAACTTACGCTACGTGGAGTTACGTGTTGTGGCTTATAATCCTTATTAACGGCTCCTGCGCAACTTAAAGCGTCTATTATCGTCGTATTTATTCACTAAATACATACTAAATGAACCTTTGTCTTCACATCCCAGCGAAATAATTATGTTCGAACATCAAAGTGCCGTTTTCAGCACCAAATTAGATTCACTGTGTAGGTCGTGCATGCTCGTGTATATATACAGGGTGTAATAGGTCGGTATACATGCAAATATTTGAGTGGTCGAGGTCAAAACAAGAAAATAAATTTATATGTATAACATAGAGGCCAAAAGCCCTTTGTTTTCGAGATACAGGGTGTCGAAGAGTGCGTGTCTTTATTATATATCTTATATAGAAATCACATAAAAAACACTGACCAAAATACCTTTTTTTTCGGTACTTGTTTTAAAGAAAATCTTTTTTGCAGGTTGTTCAGCGCCAGTATTCTTAAAAAAGTGAGAAGCGTTTAGCAGTCCTTTCCATTTTTCTTCAGACAAAACCTAACCTCAATGACTCACTGAACAAAACCAGGTTTGAACGTTGTCAGAAATTCAAACTTCCTAGATTGTTGATGTTGTCAAATTTAAAGTTTTCACAAGAATTTTATATTTTTTGTATTTTTGTTTTATTACGTTCTGTTAAGAATATATAGTTGACACTTTTTTGTTCCAGATCATACAGATTTTATTTTGGATAAGATTTTAAAATAAAATGTATGAAATGAAGTGTTCGACTCATTTTGTCCAAGATATTTAATGATTTGGACCACGATTTGGTCCAAAAAGTGTCAAGTTTTGTCCATAAGACTTTCCTATAATAGATTAAACAATGTTTTTGCCCATTGCTCGCATCTCCTTGAACTATCGGTTTTTTAAAAAGTAAATGACACATTTTGGGATTGTAAATATCTTTGAAACAAAGGAGTTTAAACCCCATCATTATAGGAACGTGTTTTTTCCTAATTTTTTAATTTCCTATCATCCCTTAAAATATTTGGAGTCATACCTTTTCCACCCTGTATATATATACCCCATTTTCTGCATGATGGTAATTATTAATTCTGCTCTGGTCATTTGCCAGGGAATTTGGAGAAGTTTCATTACCCTTTAAGTCCTCTTTATCTCTTGGCTGTTGAATGCCATACATTTTAATAATGGTATACAGTTTAATATTGCTAAAAACGGCCACGGTTTATCAGAATGTGCAAAATCAAACCCGTTTAATAAAAGAAAGTTCAATCATAAAATCATTTACTATAGAAACTGCAATTCGTAAAACAAGTTCGAAATTTATAAGACCCGTTTTTAATTGTTCATCAAACTCATTCAATATCATACTCTTAATTTGTAAAACCCATTTTTAATAAAACCCGGAATTTTTCAAACCATTATTTTTTAAAACCGGAATTCGTAAGATCCGTTGTTTACCAGAAATTTCTGCTAAATTGATTGCGGCGGCGCGGCGCGGCGTTTCGATGCATTTGTCGCTGCTACGCGCGCATACTTCTACAGGTAGCGTTCAATAGTTTGTGTATAGATGTCACTTGCATCCCAGTTGAGAACAAATTTCTGAAAAACAACGGGTCTTACAAATTCCGGTTTTGAAAAATTATGGTTTGACAAATTCCGGGTTTGATTCAAAATGGGTTTTACAAATTACGAGTTTGATATTGAATAAGTTTGATGAACAATGGTTCGATTAAAAACGGGTCTTATAAATTCCGAATTTGTTATTGAGTGGGTTTGAAGAAATAAGGTTTGGATAAAAAATTGGATTAACAAATTGCAGTTTTTATGGTGAATCGTTCTTACGATGAAAATACGGTCTGATAAATTCCTGCTTTGACAATCCATAGGCGTTCGCTAAGAAGGGTGATCTAGGGACATAGTTTTTAGCAACACTGCTCGAATATGCCAAATGACCTAGACCGACCACCGAGTACTGATCTAGATTCCAAACCTTGAACTACGCATTTCTCTAAAATTGAATAAAATAGAAACGCTTAGAAAGCAACAATTATCGATCCTTGAATTTCTTTGCCAGGATGCCCAGGTTTTTAGATAAAAGAAAACTTAGTTTTTTTTTTGCTTATTAACCTTCAGAAACTTAAAAAAGAAAAAAGTAATTCACAGGAAATTGTTAATAATCTCCATCCTTTAAAAATCGGGCCCTGAACCGCACTTAATTAATTTTCAAACAAAAATTTTGAAAAATTCTTCATATATTTTTGTTAACACCTTGAAAACGAACATCGTTGCATTTCAGCTAGATTTTAAAAATTTGGGAAAAAAGCGTTGCCAGTTTCAATTTTTTTTCTTTAAAATCTAGGGAGATACCATGGCCTTAAATGGTAAAGACATATAAATCAAGTTATACACAAAATTTGACTCAAGTAAATATTTATTTGATATACGCCAAATAAATAATTTATTTGACTCCAATGAATATTTATTGCATCCAAATACGGATTATTACAAATATATATCGTTTGAATCCACTAAATATTTATCTCGGTCAATTAAATTATTTATTTAGGGTATATCAAATAAATATTTTATTCAGTGTACCAAATCAACCCACCTTTTTTTTTATTTATCTCGATTTTTTGGACTCGCACAGCAAACATTTTTACAAGCTTTTATTTAACTTGCAATGTAAGATATGTTTGTTCGGGTGGAATCTTGCAACTTAATTTTGACCAACTTCCCGAAATCCGATCGGCTACAAATTTGGCATGCTTATATAGTTGCGGTGACAATACAAGAATATAGTGTGATGAAATTGACAGCTCCTCCCTACTCGAAGGGGGTGGTACAGTTGAAGTATTTCCGATTTCGTTGAAATTTGGTGTGTTGGGACACTTGGGGATGGAAATAATGAATTTCTAATCATATTTTGAAAATTCAATATTTTTGGTCATCTTTTGCTAACCAATTTTAACTAACTTACACATATCCGGTTGCCTTCAAATTTGGCATGCATTTATAGTTCCAGTGACGAGTTCCTACGAGGGGAGTGGAGGGGGGAAAACACCGATTCAACCAAAATTGGGTTGATGGGGCTTTTGTGGATAAGGAATACGAATTGTTTCATCAGATTTTGAAAATTCATATGGCGGATTCAAGATGGACGATTTTCGGTCATGTTCTGCTAACCAATTTTAACTGACTTATCCACATCCGATTGTGTCTTAAATTTGGTATGCATTTATAGTTCCGGTGAAAATTTAGTTGGTTGAATTTTTGATCATGTTTGAAAATTTCGATATGGCAAATTCAAAATGGACGATTTAGGGTACAAATCTAAAAATTAAAAAATAAATTTTTATTAAAAAAAAAACTTTTAAAGAACAAGCAAGAAAATAATTTTTTATCTTTCTTATACGCGATGGGCGCAAATTAAACATTTTAAGTTTACGGTGACAAAGAGAGAACTACAAAAGAAGAACCAAATTCTTCTTCTGTTAAACATAACGCTCTCATCTGAAGAAGCTGAGAACGGGTGAGATTGCCGTGCTTGCCAAGCCTTTGAAAATGTCCTTAGGTTATAGAGTAATACAACTGTTTCTTAGGTGAATCGTCGATGTGACCGATATACGATACCCAGCCATTGACGATACCTAATGTTAAAATTTTATTATGGTAAAATAAAGATAAAAAATTATTTTCTACTTTTAAGTGCATTTAATAAAAGCTTGTTCTTTAAAAGTTTTTTTTAATAATTTTTTTTTCTCAGTAAATATACTGTTGCGTTAGTTTTATACAATTTTCATTTATATTAGCATTTGTGTGTCGTCTATCGGCCATACTCGGTCACGATAAGATGTTTTCCAATAATTGGCCCTTAAAGGTTTCAAGAAGTCAAGGGCATTCCGTGGAAAAATCGTAAATAGGATTTTAACCTCAAAGATCCCAATCTATGCAGATAATTTCCTTTTATTCATTAAAACAAGACGTGTAATAAAAATGTATACGACATGTAACAATAAGATATTATGTCGTCCTAAGAAATGAAGCAGTAACTCCACATTTTATGATTTTGAGATTTTGCTAATTATATGATAATAATTGTAAATTTATATAAGTGGTTTATTGGTTAAACTAGTATCTCCAATTTCCTTTGGAGATACCGCATTTTAGTTAAGCAAATGGCTAATACTGCCCTTTAGATATGTATGAACCGAAGAGGAGATAATGCAATTTACATTTTAGTCACGTTTATAAGTACACAACGTCAGCGGCGGCGCCAAGGTTTTCTGTTAGGAGGGGTCAGACAGGGCCAGCAAAATTTACGGGTGACATTTGTTTTAACATTATTATTTTGGTACCCCATTTAATTAACTTATATGTAAAATGCATCGTGCGGTAATCCTGAGGTAATAAAAAGCAAATAGGTAGGTATTTATTTAAATATTCTTAGTTAAAAACAATAACATATTATAAAAATAACCAAGTAGCAGTAAGATTCTTCTGCATGGTATTATGATTCCTAGCAAAAGTATCTACAACATTTTCAAGGTCAATATTTTTAATTCGTTCTTTTTACATAATAAAACTGATACTGAAGAAAGCCCTTTTATTAAGCATTGTGGCCCTCTGTACGAATTTAAACTCCTTATAACAAGAGAATGATCTTTCTGGCGACGCAGATGAAGCGGGTATCGTCATAGCAATGTTCGCTGATAAATAAATATTTTTAAAAGCTGGATGCGATTCATCCAGCAGCTTTAAAAACTGTAAATTTTTTGATTTCTGGTTTTTTGGTAATTAGCCTCGTCCTAATCGGAGCAAATATTATTTTCGGAACCAGTAATCGATGCCAATTTTAAAAGGTTTTTGAGTCCTGGCTGTAACTTAGTTCGTTAAATAATTTCTTGTCGTTTCAAAAACGGGCCTAAAGTTCATTTATATTTTATCCAAAAATGGGAAAAAATGCCAACTTTTAGACCTTGTTTTAAGATGGTAGAAAATGTTGAAAATCTGGAACTTCAAAGAAACAGCATTCATACAGAGGAACCAGAATGTATTTCCTCAACAGATCGTCACCATCAAGGATATTTGGAAACCCATTTCCGTCCATAACTTTTCTACGCTTTCCCAAATGACTTCTGATTAATTGTAGTTGCTGAAGAGTCTCTTCTACCAAAATATTTGCCCACGCATAGTCCATATCTTCTGACTGTAAATAGTCAGATAAATAATATATTACCTATGCTGAGAATATCTTTAAAACAAACTGAAAGTTTATAAATGTTTTGGTAAAGGAAGGTAGCCATGCTTTGGGGCCAACCCTCTTTCAACATTGCGAGAACACACCAAATATAAGGTAACATTAAGGGGGTCACTGTCCGTTCATCGAAAACATTTTCATCGACGACATTATCATCGAAAACATTTTCATCGACGACATTCTCATCGAAAACATTTTCATCGACGACATTCTCATTGAAAACATTTTCATCGAAACCATTTTCATCGAATGACATTTTCATCGAAAACATTCTTATCGAATGACATTTTCATCGAAATCACTTTTACAGAATTACATTTTCATCGGAATCACTTTTATCGAATGACATTTTCATCGAAAACACTTTCATCCAATTACATTGGTTGGTAGGTTTGGTTGGTTTTCAAACCAACCAATCAAATCAACCAATCAAACCAACCAACCAAACCTACCGTCGATGAAAGTGTTTTCGATGAAAATGTCATGCGATAAGTGATTTCAATGAAAATGTCATTCGATGAAAATGTCATTTGATGAAAATGTCATTTGATGAAAATGTTTTCGATGAGAATGTCGTCGATAAAAATCTTTTCGATGAACGGACAGTGACCCCATATAAGGATACCCTTTAGCAATACAGCGTGCTCTTCTTGCTGTTGAATGCGTATAGGCGAGTTCGTAAAGTCCATAGTAATCCACCGGTTTGTTGAATTTGATTGCACCAATAGGTGGAATGACGTCAGCCTCGGTGAATGTCAAATAATCAACCGAAAAAATAAAAGAATGTCGCCAAACGTTGTTCTTTTTTGGGATTGAACAAAGGCTATAGTTGGTCACCGTTTTTTTCCACTTACTTCCAGGTTTCGAATATTTTTGCGCTTTTGCTAGAAAAACCGACTCTCCAATTTTCGTCTGAGTAATCTTCCGAACTTCGCCAATTTTATAATTGCCCAATAACCATTTTATTTACTTTTTATTTCAAGCAAAATTCGTCGTTCCGTTGGGATTACGATAATCCACCAAAAAATCTTCACCGAGCTCCGAAGTCGGAGCATCGATGGCAACAATTGTTTCCACCGGTAGATCCACCGATGACTTTACGAACTCGCCCTATCGGGTTTTTAGGGAACGGGCGGCTAAAGTTTAGGCCCTCCCCCCTGGCGTCGCCGCTGCACAACATCAATACTGCTTTTTTCACTCAGCGAGCTGTATTGTCTCAGGCATGTCAGAAGCGCCAGTTACTCGAAAACGGCAAAATGTGGAGTTACTGCGTTCTAGCTTAGAACGCAAGATTACAGTCGACGAAAAGCACAATAATTACCGACCAAACAATGGACGGGACGACAAATTTAATAATTTAATTCGGAATGATTACAATTGCAAATGCGACGTCATTAAAAAGTTCGGAATAATATGAGCGAGGTTATACTTTTATAAAACAAAACCAGTCGGTCGAGTTTTCAAATAAAATGGGTCTATATTTGTGCGGTGTGTGTATGTGTGAATGCAATCAGAAGTGTACATTCTAAACATTATTATAAGTACACACCATTTTGTATTTGGTGTATTAAGTTCTTACTTTAATGCCTAAAGGTTTAACCATACAGGGGAATTCCAGGGAAGGAGAAAGTGGAACAACTTGCGAGGAGTGGAGCCAGAACCTAATACATTGGACCGGCATCCAATACATTGGACGGAAGTCCAATACATTGGGTCGGAACCCAATACATTGAGTCGGAACCCAAAACATTGAGTCGAAACCCAATACATTGAGTCGGAACCCAATACATTGGAACGGTATCCAATACATTGGACCGACATCCAATACATGGGCCGGTACCTAATATATTAGGTCGGAACCCATGTGCATTAGTTCGGAAAGACTCTTAGGCATAACAAGGAAACAGGTAGTATTAAAATCATCATAAAAGTAACAGCTAGAGTGAATGGTCCGAATGCTGCCAGAACCAAAAGGTTCTTGGACAGAACTCGCAAATGCTGAATTGGAATAATCAGCTGGGCAAGCACAAGCACCATAGATATATATAAAAAGATCGATTGAGAAAAGTGAGTTCCAAAAGGTTTATGGGTTTCAACCACTAAACACGCTGAAAAGTAGGCCTCAGACGATCAAAGAGTCGCCAAGCTCTTACAGAGCACCTGCAGCAAAACACCGCTTTTTAGGACGGTTTTCTTTCCCATAACGACTAGAAGGACATTTGTGCTATGAAGGTAGCGGGCCGACTTGACCATACTTACTTTCTAAAAAAAAAACAAAAATGTGAAGAAACAAAAATAATTGTATACGACTGCTTTAGAAAATGAGGTTTTTCAAAGCATTTTGCGCGCTGATACGTTAACTTTGCACGCTGATGTGTCATCTTTGCGTATGATGTTTTAATTTATTAAAAAATGAAAAAAATCGATTTGATTTTTATTTGCAGTCGTATAAAAAGTATGGTAAAAGACCCGTTTGAAAATCTCTTTGCATACTCGTTCCATTTGTGGACCTCGCCTTCGGCAAAGAGACGTTTTTAAACCTTGTTTTTTAATATACTATTAAAAAGAGCAAAATATGTAGTAAAAAATATAGTTGTTATGACCTCAATTAACCTAGCGACCCCACCCCAAGAAAATCAAAATTTAGTTATGCCATAATTATATGCTAATTTTGTCCCCAATTAAATAAATTTGTGCTCCTCTGGTTTCTTTGAAAATCGAAAAAGCTAGCTAGATTAATATTAACATAGCAACCCCAGCAGCAAATATAGCGCCAAACTAAAATTTTTTGGTACTAAAATTATGTACTAATTTCGTCCACAATCAGAAAATTTTGTACTCGTCTAGTTTCCGAGAAAATCGATAAAGAATATCATATTGCATAATTAATAATTAACTGAAGACCCCGCAGCTGTGCCTTGCGGTTTTACCCATTTTTCCTGTTTTTATTGCTTTAAATTTCATAACTTTTGTTTCCGTAAACCGATTTTGATTAAATAAATAGCTGCTCAGGAACCAAAGAAATGCAATTTAACCTAGCTACCCCAACCTTTTTTCTAAACATAATTTAAAATGAAATATTCGATTTTTTACTTATATATTCGTGGAGCACATAATTATCACATAATTTTAAAACCAATAATTTTTAATTTGGCGCCATATTTCCTAGTGGGGTTGCTTAGTTAATATTAACCTAGCTAACCCACTTTCTTTTTCGATTTTCTCGGAAACCAGACGAGTACAAAATTTTCTGATTATGGACGAAATTAGTACATAATATGCAGATAATACTGCTTTTTGAAACTTTTAAATTCCGTGATACGTAGACATGCTGGGTCGCTAAGTTAATATTAACCAAGCTACCCCACCCTTAAAAAAATATAATTTAAAATGACAAATTCGATTTTTTTCTTATATGTTCGTGGAGCACATAATTAGCACATAATTTTAAAGCCCAAAATTTGTAGTTTGGCGCCATATTTCCTGGTGGGGTTGCTAAGTTAATATTAAACCCATTTTATTTTTCGATTTTCTCAAAAACCAGAGGAGCACAAAAATTTTTGATTGGGGACGATATTAGCACATAATTAGTAAATAATTACGGTGTGACTAAATTTTGAGTTTCTTGAGGTGGGGTCGCTAGGTTAATGGTTATGTTGCTATGCCACGTCGCGTTAATAGAGTTAATCGACCACTATTTATCGTCACCATATTTGCTTACCGAAAAAAAAAAATTACCGTAAATGAGATGCTAAAAAGAGTTTTTAAACCACAAACACAAATTACCGTAACCGTATTCTTTTGCCCACATATACAAACTGACCATGTAAATAGAATAGAAAAGAAAACAACAATTCCTGTTTTTGCAAATTCACTTTCACAAAAAAATTAAAAACCTAACTAAACAAAAAATCGAATTATCACCTACCAGCTGCAGCTTTTGCACAGAAATAAATCTGGTTGGTTGCAAAACATAACCGAGCGGGTCCCGTTAAGCCTCCGTAAGGAACGTATTTCGATTCGGTTATTTTTGGATACGGGAGAAAAGTAACCGATTTTGCCTACGGTTTCACCAATTTTGATGCTCTATTAAATGAAAACGGAAACGCAAATAGTCTCTAATATTTTGTCTAGAAGTCGACGTTTAAATGGAAAAGTTCACTGTGGTCGTTCCCTTTCGAATAGATATTCCCACGATTAGCCATGTCAATAACTTCAATAAATTGGTTCGTTCTTTCATCAAAGCGCTTTTTTATTATTTAAGGTCGTCAAAAAGTGGTTTAATTTTGTCGGTGTCAGTTTCTGAGTGGATTCCTTTTCGTAGTAAAAACTTTTGGAACTCACTTCTTTTGTTTATTTCTGTTTATAATAGTTTGGAATTTTTCGACTAAACTTCGATGAATTTTGTTAATGATTAAATAAATGACATAATTTGTCTCAATTAATGCACAAATAATATGGGTCATATGAATAAAAGCCGGTTGGTTTCAATCTAAAAAGTAGAATGGAGTTTGTGTACAAAATATATCAATTCGATGATCGAGACGTCTTCCCTAGTGATCGCCTGGTTGAAAAATTCGAAATGGGGTGACATTTTTTAACTTTGACAGCCTGTAACATCGAAACGGTTAAGGATAAAGTTTTTACATTCCCTCCGGTTAGTTTTTCACAAGCTATTGTTTTATACTATTTTTTTAACCCAGGGTTAAACTAACCTTGGGATATTTTAACCCTGGGTTTAGATATAAAACAATAGCTTAACAGTTTCGATGTTACGTTCACCTGTCAGTATGTTAAAAACAATTGAACATAGGTATAGGACATTATACATAAAATGCACCTAAAATATTTTGTACATTCCAAAATGCAAAAATATACAGGGTGTTCAATTTAAAATAAGAAAGTTGTTGCCAAGTTTTCCTGCAAATGGCAACATGGTTTTTGACAAATGAAATATGACGTTAAACTGGCATTCCATGTCGTTGATTTCGATGAGCCATCAAAAATTAAAAAAACGCCATAAGAATCAGAATTTAGCTATAGCCTACATTTTTTTTTATTTTTTTTTCCAATTGCGCAATTTGTGCTTTTTCGAAAAAATTTCATGTATTAAAATAAAGACGAACGAAAAGTCCTCGTAGGGCTTGAGAAGGATATGACGAGGATAAAACTTATGTCCATCTTATAACAGCTCAAATTGAAGATTTATTCATCTCCTTATTCTGTGTTTATACAGCGAACAAAATAGAAAAATATCATTATATTATTTTATTTTGCTGTATAAACCCAGCATTAGTCCTCGAAAACTGTCTTTCAAATAGTTTCAACGCGACTTCTTATCAAGTCGACCATCTTTATTAAAAAAAAAAATAATAACAACAAAAACAGCCGATTAAGAATATCAACAAGAATCATAGATGAATTTACAAACTCGATTGTTTTCATCGGTGAACTCATCGATGAATTTACAAACTCGCCCCGTGCTCCGAACGTCAACTCGAACCCAAAAGTCGATCTCCGATCGCATCCATAAGTGTCACCTTCTTGATGCGTTCGCACAGTCTTCCAACAATCCGATCACAACTTTTGGTGCTTTATTAATTATTATTAATCGGCTCGAGTGCCTGAAAGTCAATTCATATATTTTTTTTAATTAGTCCATTAGGCTAAGAAGCTTAAGAATCCATTAGAGCACCTTGAATTAGATTTATCCAGAGATATAAAAGGTTGGGTAGAATCCGCAATCTTTAACGCTGCACGCACCGCAATTTTCGGTCAACCCGCAAACAATAGACAGTTTAAGTTGGTCATGACACGTACCGAGGGGGAACCCACAAAAAAACCGAATTTACAAAAACCGAAAAACAATTGAACAGAAAATAAAACGTCCGAAACGAAATATGAACGAAAATAAAACACCCAGAAAATAATGGATACGCATATAATTTTGTAGAATTTTAATGTATTCAATCCTTAAAAGACACGAATATAATTTAACCGATTATAATTTTCCCGAACCTTAAAATATCAGAATTACAAAAGTATCGAAAAGAATTGTCTATAAACGAAAAACACTCGTCTCACAAATTGATAGAAAATAATATGCCCGATCCTTAAATAAGCAGAACCACAATCCAGCCGAATCGCTATTGGGCATGCGCAAATTTATATCTCTAGAGCGCCGTAGGCCCTGGATTGCGGCGTTGACAAGTTTCTCTATTTGGAAGATGACACGACGATTTTTCTTTATTAAACGATTTTATTTAACTTCAGGTTCTGGCTGTCTAACTGTCTATCAAATCTTGCGATTCATTTTTGTAACGTAGGTCCCATCACAATACAATATTATGAAGAAATTTGATGGTAGGGGGTGGTTGAAGAATGTAAAGGGGGTAAATTAATACAATATCACAACTTACTTCGACTCTTCCTTGCCGTAAGCTTGGCAACGTAGCAATTGAATTCGTGGCTATCGGTTTAAATCATTTTCGGCCATATTGGGGTTCTTGAATTTTGTGGTTCGGCATTATTGTTTATTTTCGTTAAAAATATTTTTTAACATTTTCTGTTTCTGTAAAAATATGTTTCGTTTAAATTTAATTCTATGCATATATTTTCTAGCGATTTGATTTTCCGAGAGAATTATTTTCTTTTCTTTTATATTCTGACAAATTATGTTTCTGCCAAATTTGGTTTCGGGTTTTTTATAGGGACCCGTAAGAGGTGCCTAGGCGTGAACGTGAAATTTACCGGGTCGGAAATTTCTTTCTTTTAAATTTTATTACCATGTATTTCTATCTTGCTTTCTTTGGTTCGGCCGTTCGTGTATATCACCAATTTATTGATTTTTATATTGTCTTCGACAAAACTCGCTACGTATTAACATAGAGCAGACGTTATACAGCGTAAACTAACGCCTGCACGTTATACATGCTGTAAACGTGACCTTGATGAGAAAGCTCAACGCTAGACCGCAGAGATGGGTCTCTGATATCCGTATTCGAACGCAGCGGATCCAAGTCTTTGTCTTTGACAGATGAAAGAAGACAGAATATTACGCTTTATTTCACGCGTACGTTCATTTTTCATTAAATAGGTACTTTTTGCTATTTTTTATTATACCAAACGCGTTCAATTTATGCTATTTTTCGAACAAGGCCCGATAGGTGATCCGTGATTTAACGGCGATAAGCTGACTGCAACGATACGTCCATCCCAACGTACGCAACGAGTGCAGAGAGCTGTTCTACTATCCCATCCGCCATAAAATCGGGCCCCGTTCGAAACATGGCATAAACATAAACAAGTCAAAAGTGTGTCTTTTGACTTAGTTTTGAAAGCGTTAGGTATAAGTAAACGGATATGACTAAATAATGGCTAAATTTACTGATGCACGCAAAAAAAAATCATTGTTTTTTTTTAATAAATGTGTTTTAAAGATAATATATTTATTTTCAAGATAATTTTATTAAGTTTAAAACCGTGGAAATATAATACTTCCCAGATATTCGAATCTAAAATTATTAATTAATTTATTACAATTTTACAGTTTTACCATATGTTTTAAAAATAAATATATATACACAATATTTTTAAAATATGAGTTTTAAAATATAATACGTCTAAAGCTTGAAAA
Organism: Oxystoma pomonae; assembly: GCA_963921995.1. NCBI lineage: Eukaryota > Metazoa > Arthropoda > Insecta > Coleoptera > Brentidae > Oxystoma > Oxystoma pomonae. Next base: position 34,932,495 of record OY998167.1, on the reverse strand, counting down.
AATCTTTCGTTATACCCGGTCTACAGTAGTTTAGATTAAGTGCGTAGAAAAAAACTCTTTAGAAGATTGGCAAATGCCAGAACTTTTTGCAGAATTTCAAGGCAAGGTTTGAAACAGATCGAGGAAGAAATAGATTTTTTTTCTTATTTTTGCCTTGTATGAAAAATTCTTTATATATATATATATATATATATATATATATTTTTTCATAATGCAAGTACAACATGATCCAAATCATATTGAAATTAAATGCCTAAACAATTTATTTTTTTTTAAATAAAATATTTAAATACATTTTACATAGGTTCTCTCACTCATTTTAAAAAACAATTAAAATAATTCTACATAGAGGAATTATATTATTCTGTCAAAGTATTTTTTTAAGACAAAATCTAACCCTGACTTGGTTTTGTCTAATTTTTTTTTTATATGTATTTAAAAATTTTATATAACGTCAGTTTGTAAACTTGTATGTATTTAAGAACTGTGTTTTAACACTTAACTTAATTTTTTTGTAAAAATTTAAAAGAATTAGGTTTTTATGAATTAATCGCCAGATTTTATATGTATTTCTTGTACTAAATTTGGTATTCTTTTCCAGGAAAGAAGAGGAATGTTTGGCTAAAAGAAAAAAATACAGGAAAAAGCGCAAACGCGAAGAAAGAAAAACTTCAAAGCAGGGAAAACTAAATCAAATGATGTTGTAAAGGGATTGGACAGAATAAAGAGAGAGAGAGAAAAGCCGCCTTCGTAAGAATTTAATGTTATGTCTATATAATATCTCATTTTAGTGTAATTGTACATTACTCTTTAAAATATTGGATTTTTGTAACATATATTAATAAATAATAAATTAATTTTAAATATATTTATATTTTAAGATAGATTTAAAATTTGAAAATATAAAATTAAATAAATTAATTTATTAAATCTAAATAAAACATATAAATTTTTTTAAATTAAATAATTTTTTAATTTTTGATAAAATACATTTTCAACGTTAAAAAACGATGGATTTTTATATGTTATATGCTGAATTAGCAGTTAATATCTTATTGTAATATATTTTTATAATACTTTTTAAAATTTTGTATTTTTTTGTAACATATATTAATAAATAATTTATTAGATTTTAATATATTTATATATTTTTTTAAAATACTTTTTCCGTGTACGAGAAAAAAAGCAAAAAAATATAAATAAACTGAAAAATTTTAATCTATAAATACACTTTTCAACTGATTGCAGACATGATTTCAGATTTGTCGAATCGCACTCTACCCGCCCTACCATTTCTTTTGTTTCAGTGCATTCCGCAAATCCATAGAATAACGCACCGCAAAGTGTGCGTATAAACCTTATAAACGAACAAAGCTGTGGCAACACTGTGGCGACGCAATATCGCTCACAAGATAACGTTAGAAACTCAGTGGAACCGTTTTCACTTGGGTACCAACCACTGTGGTGGTGGCTCCCGAGGTTGGGCCCCTTCCCTTCGTTCTTTTGTTTCCGATTGTAACCGGGCCTTCCGCTTGTAGTATAGGAGACAAATACGAGATTTTGTAAACTTTAAAACAAGCTAAAAATAAGGAAAAAACTGTTACTCGAGTGTTTTTTGGGTAAGGTGATTCACCATTACCAACATAAAAATCTAAAAGCCACTAAGTAGCAAAAAATAAGCTTTAAAATCAAGTTTGTTCCTTCCTTTGTTAAAGGAGGACACTATTTTTATACTCGAATTCTATATTTGCGGGCACTGCACATGTGCACTTATGTGAATAAGGTCGAAATATCACCTGGGGGCTGATTCTTGAATTTCGTAGGAAAGATCGCACGGGAACGGTTCTCTCCCTGATATCGACCAATAATAGGCTTTGAAGCGATCACGAGTTATCCGAAACCTATCCGACCACGACCGAAGCTCAAGAGATTGCCGTGTATCGGAGGAACTTTCCTACACTTTCATACACCTGCCCTCGGACCAGGTGAACGAGCGCTCTTGAAAAACAACAATCCGGTCAGCTTTGCGCGTGCACCATACAAGCTCGGCAGCTTCTGAGCCTTCTTATTGGGCGAAACGAAGGATGTGAACGTTCGAGTGCGACCTTTCCTACGATATTCAAGAATAAGCCCCCTGGCTGGCAGGCCACCAGACTGAGGTGTTCCTAACTTGAAACAAAATTTAAATCACTTTTACACAGAGCGGCAACCCTGCTCAAAAATAGTGCAGACTTAAGGCCAATTTGACTTCAGCGTTCCTGTAATTATCCTAATACATGCAGCTCTGGCTGCTGTCTCCTGTACTACATGGGTTGTTGACACACAGACTTTTAGCGATATTACTATTCCCAACGGGCCGTGTAATAAATACAAAACGACTTCTAATTGCACTATTACCATTTTATTTTCTTATTGTTAAAAATCCTCCTTAGCCAACCAACATTTAATTCTTTAATAAGGCTATTGAATAGGATCTGCACGCATTTTTTCCCTATAAAATGAAAGCAATAATTAATAATAGTTTTTTTCATAAACTAATAAATATAAATTTACCTTTTGCTAGGCTAACTTAGTACGCTCGGTGGAGGAGATACCTATGTAATTTTAAAACCATTATTGGTTTAACCTGTGGTTTAAATAACACAGTGCAGTGATTGGATTTTTGAAGACTTTATATATGTTTTTTTTTTCCATTTCTACTAAGGCAAGACAAATTCCTATGCAAGTAAAAAATGGCACTCGGGTTTATTTTATGAAAGCTTTTTGTTTGTGTTTGTTTTTTAGATTTAATCTAAAAATTTTGCCGTAATTAATTAAGATGACCTAATTGTATCGAAACGACAATAAAATTATGTAATTACACTTAGGTCCTCGGTAATAAAGTAAAAATAATTATTTAGAGACAATAAAGTTATTGTCAATAAAAAAAAGGTCTAGACTGCATTCTTTAAAGTTAACATTTTAATTATCCCAACATCTCACCTAATATTGCGCGTACAAAAACGACGTGTTTAAAGTTTTCCCTTTTAGTATAAAGCACCTTTAATTTATATTCAAGGATAACACTTTATTGATTGAATTACTTTATCCCCTGAAGTTTTTTCTTTAGGGGAAGCAATTTTCCCCGGGTCCCTGTAAAAAGACACCCTGCGGTTTGTGTTGTCGTGACCTTTGTTCATTCTTTGCCTAAATCTTGAGTTATTGGGTTTAATTTGAAACTGAAGCAGTCAAAATTAAGGCTGTCTATTTATGTATTGGGTGTTGGGTTATCGCATATTGCTTCTTCTTCATCTTTTTCTTTCATACTAGGGGCTATTCACACTAAAACTTTCATATAGCATAAACTTAGATGTAGATGTAAAATTAATTAAATGATGAGTAACAATTATTACTGAAATCACCAACCTTGTAAGATATTATTAGCAAAACTATAAAAGATGATGAATTTACCAATCCTTGAAATTAGCCACCTTTTCTGACTTCAATTTTGCCAATGATTTTACCTTTAATCACAATAATTATTCGAGAATAACAAATCTCAAATTAGTATAATAATTTGCTTGTCTTGTGAAATATTCAATTATCAAGATTCAAAAACTGATTCTTTACAACGTTTCAACATGAAAAAGGAATAAAGTTGATGAATTAGAAATATTATCGCTTGCAACAGAATCGTCAAGTTTTCGACATGATACTAGAGAATTGGAAGAGATGCTGGTGCTGGAATGGGTATTTAAATCAGTGAAATTAGTTGCAGTTAAAATGTATCAATATAACAGAACTAGCCGCAATTTAGTCTGAATGTACAGGCATATCTACGAAAATAACAATTTCAAAAATGTTTTGTAAAATTTTTGTTCCCCGACCTTTGTAAAGTCCTTTGGTACAGAGGACAAGCTAACATTTCACTTACAATTGCTTCTATTGCTAATATTTGAATTTTTTTGGAATTAGTTTTGAAGAATTCGATATCTTTAATGCCATTATATAATTTGATTTATTAAAAATATGGCATTGTCACATCTATTTTTTTAAACTTGATTTTGACAGTTGTTTCACAACACACGAAACAGAGGTGCAATGTTTTTATGAAAGGCTGTAGACCCCGAAATGAATCAATATTAGAAAACGAACAACATTTAGAAAATTTTTGTATCGACGTTAACGTCACCGTCTAAATCATCAGTGGATCGCAGACAACAGTCTGTGATCCATTTCGGTTTGTTAAATATTGCAACCTCTGATCCGTATAGGTATTAACTTTGTGGTTGGTTATGGGCCTTGAGTAATATCTACCAAGAAGTAAGCCTGGTTCTAGATGAAAGATTTAGTTGTTTATGATGTGTGATTGATTTCGGAAGTTGATTAGCACAATCGAAGAGTGTTGCATCTGAAGTTAGTCTTGGGTGATGCCTGTCTACCAAGAAGTCAGCCTTTTTCTAGGTTTGGTTGTTTATGACGTCGGTCCTAATATTTTCTATTGTCATGATCCTTTTAGCATCCAACTTACACGAAATCACGTTCCACCGAGCCGCAGCAGTCTTTTGTTTAGTCCCTTGCCCTCGAAACGACGCCAAATGCCAGCCAGAGCTTTCTAGATTATGTGTATATTTTTTCGTCTTTTTCATTTTCGTCATTCTCTCTCGGTTCAATCTGCTTTGTTTATGTCGCTCTTTATTGCACTTTTATTTTTACACACACACACAGCAACTTTATAACAGCCGCGGAGCGGATGAAACTGTGGGTTTGTTCTTTATATTTAATGGGGTCTTTGCACAAATGTCGATATCGGTGAATTCAAAAATGTTTAAATTGTTTTTTTAATTAAATGTTGTTTAAAACTTCTTCATTCTGTGCAGAGGCTACAGCGGTCTGTCATGTTACTGCTATATTCCAATTTTTTGATGAGCGTACTGACGTCATTTTTTTGGATCTCTATTTGATACATTGTTTTAGACAGCGACAATAAATATGTAAAAAAAGACATGTCGTTGATTGTTTCAACTGATACTTCAAATTGACAGAAACAAATTATTTGACATGCAAACTGTTAACAACAAAGAAATACGTCTTCAGAGGCAAAAATGACGTCAGTCTGCTCATCAAAAAATTGGACTATAGTAAAGATTGGATTCAAATTGGATGTGCGGGAAATCCGGTTTACTTCTTACGCAGTGGCCGTAGCTATAAATCGACTCTGGGGGGGGGGGGGGTTTCATCATTTAATAAAAATCAACTATGACAAATTTTTAAAAATTAGGTAGGTGCCTATTGCTTGAGCTCTTAAACTGAAGGGAGGGGAAAGGGGCAGTTTAATAGGTGTTGAGTTAGTGTATACGAAACAAAAATACTTATTTTTAAAATCAAGTCTCATCAAATCTCATTTGCAGATTTGTTTTAAAATTAGCCCTTAAATATGCCGCAAGCAAAAATTTTGAAAAAATTACACTAAACTGCTATTTTGTACGCATTTAAAATGTTGGTGATAAAAAATTGTTTAAAATTAAACAAAACTGTAAGAAGGAGTGGGTTGCGGTGATATAGAGTTGTTGCCAAATCATAAATGCGCCGCAGATGAAAATTTTAAGAAAAACTATTTAAAACCAAGTCTCATCTAATCTCATTTGCAGATTTGTTTTAAAATTAGCCCTTAAATATGCCGTAGGCAAAAATTTTGAAAAAATTAAACTAAAATGCTATTTTGTACGCGTTTGAAATGTTGGTGATAAAAAATTGCTTAAAATTAAACAAAACTGTAAGAAGAGGTAGGTTGCGGTGATATATATATATAGAGTTCTTGCCAAATCATAAATGCATCACAGATGAAAATTTTAAGAAAAACTATACTAAGAATGCCATTTATTACGTTTTCAATGCTGGTGGGAAAAGTCCGTAGAATGAAACTAAAATTAATGACGTCATAGCACAGTCGGTAAAATTTTTAAAATTTACGATATCACACCAAACACACGTCACAAACCGGAGTAAAGCGTCAAAAAAGGGAGCTATAGCTCTCCCTGGGGCCTTTGATCATGATTAACTTATTGTAGATTGGGTTGGACCTCCTGGGGGGGGTTAACCCCCAAAACCCCCCCTGGCTACGCCACTGTCTTACGCAGGTTCTTCTCCCGAATATCCAAGTGTACAGACTCAGCTAACAGTGTTACTCTCTATTATATTTTTCTTGATTTTTGCTTCTATAATGCACTTTCCCTGGGAACTCTTGTTCCTTTCTATTCTTGGTTTCTTTTTAGATTAGCTTTTGATTGAGAGAGATGCATAACGATAAAAAAAATCACGTAGGCATTTAAAACTGAGGCCACGTTCGAAAATTATGTAAACTAAGGTATTGTTGTTCACACAATATAAAAATATGAAAAGCTATTTTTAACTAGCTAAAATTTTGTTTATACTTTTTAAAATAAAAATATTTCTTTCCAGCAGGATCTTATCCTTCTTCTTATTATATCATTTTCATCATTATTTGTCTTCCGTTTCTGGTTTGCTCAAGGACAGACTTTTTTCAGAGAAAATATTGAAATTCGAAACTGTAATATAATTATACATACAACCTTTTTGCCTGTACAATAATATACTTTGGTAATGATAGGTATCATTGGCGTTTTTAAATAACCAGATGCTATTGTTATTTGATTTGTAACTTGCGGATTGGAGCTCTATAATTTGGCTGACATTTTACAGGGAAAAGTAGCGAAACGAAATAAGTTTTTTCAATAAATACAATGATTATCAATTGAATTGTTTGTATAAACTTTTCTTATATTCTTTAGAATCCACAATACTTTTTGTTGTCAAAAATATTATTTTTTTTGTTATTCAAGTGTTTTTGGTCTAAATAGATGAGTTCTATTGCCATGACAGCGCATAAACGACTGGACAGGATTTGATAAAATTTTCAGGAAAAATAGCAATATTGCACAAAAATAAAAAAAAACTAAAACCTACTACAAGAGAAGCCTAATCAGACTAAAATTATTAAAGTCCTTTGCAAGATAGAAAACCTACCACTGAATCTGACCGTTTTTGGGCGTGCAGTGGCGAACGCAGAAATTATTTCTGGGGGGGGGCGGCGGCTTCAGTAACAGAATAGTACCAGATTACCATTTTATTGGTGATTTTTGGGGAAAATTTAACCTTTGAGATGATTTTCAGTGTCTCTGAGGGGGGTCGGGTTGGGTCGTCCTAAGTTCCCCCCTTTATGTCTACGGCGGTGCGTAAACCATGGTCATAATAGTATTGCTTCAAATTTCGGATATTATATAAAATTGTCCGTGAACAAATCTCCATGAAACAAAAGTTAATGACCAAGTCGAGGTATCGAGTTCCTGTCAGCTGTTTCATACGATAAATTTAATAAATCATGGCAGATGCCGCTTAGGGAACGTGCTGGCCTATTAAAGAAAATGTGGTAGACATGGGCGGCAGATGGCTTGTCTACATTGCGCAGGTGTAACACTTAAGTACTGCAGGTAGTACCGAGTTCTGCACCCCTCTCACCCCCCGATTGTTCAAAATGTTTTAAAGCCAAAGTCAAATAATAATAATTTAGCCATGTTGATCTTAACTTTACCGGGAACTAAAGGCAAAAAAAATCTTTAAACTTTATTGCCATTTAAACTAGATTTAATTTAAAAAGCTAATAAAAAAGGGTTAATATTCATTTAAGTATTCTACTCCTAGAAAACCAGTTAGTAAGTGCTGGTCCAGATTCCATTTTCCTAACTGGATCAAATCGAACATAGCCTATTTATTTGTCACCGTCTAAAAAATAAAGAGGTTTGACTCGATTTGATCAAGATCGAAATTAAATACCCGTGCAATGAAGACGAAGGACGACCCCCATCCACGCCCTGGAAACCATCTTCGGTCTCCCCTCGCTTCCAACTTGGATGAAGAAGGAGGCTATGGCGACGCACCTGCGATTAAGGGACCAGGGACTATGGAATGACATGGAGGAAAGAGTGGGACATCTGGCGGTCGACGGACTGGCGACGAAAGAGTTAACCCTCCTGCCAGTAAGTACAAAGTCACAATACCAGAACGGAATACGTGGCAAACAGAAGAATTCCGATTGGAATAATTAAGCAGAGAGGCGACGGTCTGCTACACGGATGGCTTTAAACTGTCAGCCAGGCAGACAAGGAGGTGCAGGAGTGTACGCGGAAAGCCTAGAAGTTCAGAAAAGTTCAGAGGTATACGCCATTATCATGGCAGCAACCCTACCGGAGGTCAAAAAAACCACTGGCTCAAGACAAGAAGGTAACACTGATGTGGTCCCAGGTCATGAGGGAATGCCAGGGAACGAGAAAGCGAACGAAACCCAATACATTGGACTGGATCCTCTTCTGAGAATATCAAGGACACAAGTACAGACTGAGCTCAATAACCAGGGTTGAGACTGATTTTCAATTTTTGAATTCCCTCACTTTTTCTAGGTTTTCCCTGACAAAAAAAAAATCCAGGTTATTTGAAAAGTTCCAATAAGCACATTAAAAAACGTGTGAAATGTTGATATTTTTCATGTTTTTGCGAAATATTATTCAGGGGCGGTCGCAGCTTTTTTTTGTGTTGCTAAAATCATGTCATAAATGTCGATCTAGGAAAGCTGTTTAACTAAACTAAAATTGGGCAAACATTTTTTCAATTTAAGTAGGACATTTCTTAAAAGTTTTAATATTTTTCACGTTTTTTGCAAAATCTATAAAAACAAAAATAAACATATAAAGAACAAAAGAAAACAGAGTGAGGAAAGCATAAGAGATAAAAACCATACTGTAAAAATTCCCTGATTTCCGTGAGTTTTCTAGGTCACTTTTTAAATTCACTGACTTTTCCAGGTTTTCCCGGTTTTCCCGGTTTCCCTGACCAGTTTCAACCCCCATGGATGGGATGCAAGCACAACGATTTTCCATAAGACGCAGTGCTAACTTTCAAATGAAAACTCTTGCAATGTGGAAAATGGTCCGACTTAAACAAAGTGACTATTTTGTAGAGTAATCCTTTCTGAATCAGAGAAAAATAGGAATTTTGCTAAAATGTTATGAATAAACTCAAAATTCGCAGTTTAAATTTCCTCTAGTTTCGGCTCTCTCGTACTTATGTACTGTAGATAAGCATTATCTCTCTTACTTTTTTGATAATCGCTTTGTTGTCCGAGTTGTCAATAACGTGATCCTGACAATTCATTGGACTCATATAACTATAAGATTCTATAACGGCCCTGGCAACAATGTGGCAGTTGCGCCGAGTGGTCGGTCGAACAGGCCATCATAAGACCAAGAATCCAATATGGGTCCTTGGTCTGGTGGCCTGTAGTAGAAGACAAGAGAGTGACACTGATATGGGTCCCGGGCCACGAGGGAATACCAGGGAATGGGAAGGCGGACGAACTTGCCAGAGCTGGTGCCGAAACCCAATATATTGGACCGGAACCGCTCCTGGGAATCACAAGAAAACAGGTGCAGAGCGAGCTCAATAACTGGGCGAGCGATCAACTGAAGTCGTCCTGGAGGGAAGAGCCAGAGTGCAGACAGTCCAAACTCTTCGTGAATGGACCAGAGGCAGCCAGAACTAAATGGCTCCTGGGAAAAACTCGCAAGGACATTGGATTGTTAGTAGGAATGCTGACAGGGCATAATCGGCTGCGCAAGCACTTGACATGCATCAGAGTGTTGGACGTCTCCGCCTACCCAACATGTGGGTGGGCAGAGGAATCAGCGGTGCACCTGATAGGAGAGTGTGACGGGTACGCCAGATTGAGGCAGCACACGTGGGGTGCCCCCACAATAGAAGAGGAGGAGCTACACTCTCTAAGATGGGCTGACGTGCTGTCCTTCGTAACGAAGGCGGGAAGGCCCGGAGAGAGAGAGGCAAGAAATGTAGAGGGAGTGGGTGGCTAAGGGTGCGAGACGGGGTATGGCAGAAAGGGCCCATGAAGAGGCCTAGTTGCCAGGCCTGCGGGCCGCCCCCTTACTACTACTACTACTACATAACGGCCCTGCCCTTGCATTTTCAGAAAAAAAAGCCGCAGCGATAATAACTCTCCCAATCAAGTTAGTCTGGAAAAAAAGCAGATCCAAACACTTGGGAGCAGACTGCGTCTGCCTTGCCAGGGCCAACACAGATTTTTACATTATTTTCTTTGTTTTTCAAAGTTATTATTGTTACACAATAAGTGCACCCAAAATAGTAGTCTGGTGGAGGAGTGCGCTGAAGTACTGCAATCTCTGGCTCAAGACAAGAGGGTAACACTGATGTGGGTCGAGAACGAGAAAGCGGACGAACTTGTCAGACTAGGTGCCGAGACCCAATACATTGGACCGGAACTGAATACGTCCTGGAGGCAAGAGTCAAAGTACAGACAGTCCAAGCTATTCGTGGATGGTCCGAATGTAGCCAGAACTAAATGGCTCTTAGTCAAGGCTGACTGGGTACAATCGGCTGAACAAACATCTGACGCAAATAAGGGTATCAGGAGATCCCGCGTGTCCCGCTTGCGGGCTCGAAGAGGAATCGGCGCAGCACTTATTAGCAGAGTGCGATGCATATGCCAGATCAAGGCAGCTGAAGTGGAGATTTCCCACGATAGAGGAAGAGACATACTGAACTTCGCAAAGAAGACAGGGAGGCCCGGAGAAAGATGCAGCGAAAGTAGGGGCATAGGGGTAAGGAACGGGGTATGGGAGAAATTAAAAAGAAAATACTACTACTAGTACACATTCTGCCATTGTTGGATCATTATAGTATCTCATAGTTATATGGTGGGACTCTACTATTTTAAAAATACGTTTCTCATATTTTTAGGGGCTGTTTCGCTGAAACTCAAAAATAATGAAAAACAAAGACTCAATATACATACACGGTTTTAAATTCACGTTTCGACGATGCAAAGGTAATCAAACGATGTAATTTATAACTTCTGCATGATGGGATTGAATTCGTGTCGAAATCATTTCATCTTCCTTTTTTACATTGCACTAAACAAAAAGGGACCGATTTCGATACGGATTCAATCTCGATCCAATCGAATCTGAAAACATGGTAAATATTTGGCTTAATTTTTAGTCGTTAAGGTTAGTGCTCGCTTTTCGTTCGATAAAAAATCAGAGGAAATATAAAATTGAAAAAGAGCCAATTTTATTTTCCCTCGATTTCCGAGAGGTATACTCGAATATCACGCAAAATTCATAACTGAGGAATAAATAAATAAATATCACCTTATTAGAAAATTTTATTTCAAACTGTCTGTGCGTTTCGGTTTTATCTGTTTTAGCTCTTATATTTATTGATAAAAGCTACTAAATTAGACTCTTCTTCTTCTTTGGGTACCATGCTTTCTTCGAACGTTAGCTATCTTCAGAATTGTGTCATAGTTATAACGCCATAACATTGTCTAAGATTTTTGAGCCATGATATTCGTCATTAGTTTTAAGAGTTCATTGTCATTTATCAAAATGATTTAATTTTGACAAAAGATGATCTGGCCCGTTTAATTATTGCACGGATTTTTTCGCATGTTGTCAATGTTCTCAAGTAGGTCACTGGTGGTTGAGTTTACCTACTTCTCTGACTAATGCCTAAACAGGAATAATAGGGTGTGATGGTTTTGTGCGCACAGAGATTTTGTGTGACGTCAACGAGGATGATTTGTTTAGTTGACAGAGGGGCAGTTGTTTACCAGTTGACTGTATCTACTTCAGGTCATCTAGAGAAATAATTTTTTTTTCTAAATATTGAACGCCAGTGGATCCGCCAAATGACATACTCCTGAAAGAGGTGTACAAATTTTGTTCAAAATACTTTGAAACACATTGAACTATATTGAAATCAGTTGTCAGTTGAGGTCGAGGGGTGGGACACTCCTGAAATAGGTGTACAAATTTTGTTTAAAATACTTTGAAATACATTAAAACATAAAATTCGTCGACCAGGTATTCTGGAGGTGCCGGGTTCAAATCCTAGTCAAGGAATTTTTTTTTCGATTTATTCCCTCACCCTTTGCCCTCTATGCCACAAATCTTTTCCGTAAATTTATAAGGGCGCTGAAATTTTCCCTTCATTTTTTAAATATGTTTGGCTGAAATTACTAGTAGGAAATTCGCCATCTGACACCTCCAATAAAACGCTATATGTGAATGTGTACCTCCTTGTCTTTATAACATCTCTAGGTTTTTAAAGCCGCAGTAGGCTTCAAACTCAGACTAATAACTAAACAAAGATCTCCCCACTACTAACAAATGAATCAGATGAAACGATTTCCGAATAGCCAGTCAAAACCCCATGTCCTCTAGAGGAATCCTGGTCGAGGAAAAACCTTCCGATTTATTCCCTCACCCTTTGCCCTCTACGGCACAAATCTTTTCTGTAAAAAAATAACTTCAAAATGTACCTACATATATAGTGAGAAGTATTCAATTTTTATGCAATAACCAATAAAACAATTTTGCTGACGTTTAACTAAAAATTTTTTACAAAGTATAATAAGCACACAGAAAAAAAAACATGGGACTTTGCCGTTCTGCACTGGTTACAGGCATGCATCCAAAAAAAGGTTTTCAACATATTATAATATTTAAGATATTTCTGAATTCTATTGTCACCAACTTTTTGAAAATTGAACTTTTTAGTTATGGGGTTTTGGCCACAAAAATGGGAATTGGCTCCACTGGGTGGCGTGTACCGTGACACAACCTATTTCCAAATTCTCCGGACCAATTTCAATATGGCGGCTGACAATTAAACACAGAAGCTAAATGGAACTGTCATTGTCAGTGTCAAAAAACTGGTCCGCAGCAATTTGGAATGGAGTGTACTATTCATTCCAAATTCTTCGGACCAATTGCAACTGTCATTTTCAGTGTCAAAACATTGGTTCGATTGAATTTTAAATGAAGTGTATATCATTCGAAAATTCTTCGAAATGCTTAAAAATCCTGAACTGTCATTACCGATTTTATTCAAAACTTTCTTGGACGATTTCTCAGCTTATTAGGCTGCGGGAAGGTAGAAAATAATTTTAAATTTAAATCCCAAAATCCTGTTCATATTATAAAAGTTTCTAAGAATATCGGGGTCAACATTCTTCGTTTGAAACCCTCTTTGGCGCGAAGGGAGTGCCTTTAGAGCAAATATAACAGGGTGGGGTAGACAAAACAGCTTTTTCTTATTATATCGCCCCGGAATATCGTTATTAGGTGACAAAAAAGGTTTCTGTTGGTCTACACAATATACTTATTTAAAAGATTTTACTACTACGTTAAAAGAATGGTTGTAGAGACATAAAGCAACATCATAAATTTCAACACTTATCCGTATCCCTATACGCATCGGAAAAAGATAAGTGACATATAAAAAAAAGGTGTAAAGCACAGCCTAAATGCATACGTACCGTATCTCTACTTTATTCAACCGACCACATATTTTTCTTTGGGTCTTAAGACCAAAGAATAGGTAAATTGGTTTGGATACGTCACGGATCGCGATACGTTACGTGTATCGGATCGATAACTTTCATTTAACGTATCGAAGCAGACGTATCGTGTTTGCACATGCGCAGTCTATGTCTCTAATTTTTTTGAACTTTAGCGCTTATAAAAAGCTTAATAGATTAATACAGTTGACCAAATTATTTCGCGATTAATTAAGAAAGTAAAGATTAATGCGCAGGATATAAACTAATCCGTTGAACAAACTCGTGTTTCGAACTTCCAGCAAGGTGTCTGTCTGTCTGTAACACGATTACTCAAAAACCGCTTTACCGATTTTTATCAAATTTTGGTACAAAAATTCTCTGGCACCACGCGGTGAGCTGATTAGTTTTTGATAGTGGTGGCAGGTTGGCAAGAGGGTAGGAGGGGGATTAAACTTTAAAAAAAAATTGTAACCCACGAACGGGAACAGCTAGCGACACACTAAGATAGATAATTGCATTTTGAACCAAAAAAAAAAACAAAATTTGAAAAAAAAAAATTTAATTTTTTATTAAAGATATTATGGATGGCTGTAGATGCCTGCTGGCTATTTTTTTTTTAACCGTTTAGACTGCTAATGTATCTGAAATCGTCATCAAGGTGAATACTGAAGAAGCTGGCAATAGCTGTATCTCTTTCCAGGAGCTTTTCTAATTATCTAGTCGCTTTCCAGAACGCCCGTTTTACAGTTTTTAATATCGACTGCAAACAAGCTCCCAAGGGGAAACGTCGATTTAAAACCCCATAGCCGAGCTCTTTTGAAATGAATATTAGCCCGAGTAAAACGAATATTTCGCCGTCTCTTATACACGTAACACCCCTTTTGAATATCGATTACTAAAAGATTAAAACAAGGTAATAAAATTTCTTAATAATTTATCTAATAAATCCTAGCCTAAAAAAGTCTATTAAAATAGGATAATCTTTTAAACCAATTTTAATAACGATATTCATCATACTTTTACAGAAGAAGTAACTAAAATACTAGATTTTAAGTTTTTATATTCGAGGTGACCAACTAGCACCCCCTATGAGCCGTCCTTAAATAAAAAACAGTAACTTCATAGGGAAATAATGTATTTTTACTGCTTTTTACAGGGTTGCCACAAGATTCCCTAGATATAATTCTCGACTTTTTCCCGCTTTTTCCAGAATTATTGTTAAAAAATCCCGATGTCATAGCGCTGCAGGCAATTTTTTGCAGTTTAAGCAGAAAAAGCTGGTTTGGTGTAGGACCTGGTCTCAATTCTAGATTTGTTGCCAAAATCCTGTCATAAGTATGTTTCAAAAAACTAAAATTGTAACAATCAATGATGTTATAGTGCTGCAGACAAAAATTTGTGCAGTACCTACCTACAGAGAGCATATAAATCTAAAAAGAGAGGACACGTAATGGTAATATCCGACCAGCAAGTAAACGCGATTCACAACGTTTTTTATTGTTAGGTGAATGCGCCAGGATGAACACCGCGTTGAATGGATATCGATTTATTAATGGCGTACATACTTATTATTAATGCAATTTTAAATGAACTTGTTGCTAAGGGAGCTGGCAGAAAGTTTTGATTGTATATATTTTTCAAGCTTCCATTATTTGTAATAATTAAGGAAAAAGCAGAGAGCATATAATTTAGGTTTTCTTCGGTAAAAAATAAGTGTTTTTTATTTATTTTTTAAATATTGTGAGAAGGTATGTGAAAACTGATGGTCTCATATAATAAATTTCCTTGGATATTCCTTCAATGGCTCTGTTCTCCTAATCCAAAAGAGGCGGTTGTGACGTAACCGTGTCAATTCCCATCATGGGGAGACTTCTCCAAAGAACTTAACACCTGCTTATGATTTTTTTAAAAATTTAACCGCTGAAGACGAAACCTTGTAAAAGAGTAATGTTTAATTTAAAATAAAAGAAAAAAACTGGCGCCGCAGGCCAACATTTTTGTGGGAGTTGGTACGTAATTTCGTCGGAGAGGGGGTCGATTGCCTCCCTCTATATTCGCCACCTATGACTGTATCGGCACGTTCCAAGCCAAGAACCAAAAAAAAACGATAGCTGCGCCACTTGGTTTTCAAATCAGGTTGAGCGGAGTCGCAAATTTACCATTAATTAGGTGTCCTCTCTATTTAGATTTATATGCTCTCTGCTACCTATAAGATGTCTTACAAAGTTTTTCGTAATTATTTTTAAAAATTTGGGTTAAGACGCTGAGTTGGGGTGGGATTTAGTGTCAGTTCTATATTGGTTGGTGAAATGTTATAAATGCCCGCAGGCAAAAATTTTGAAAAAGTTGTACTAAAAAAGCTATTTTTTACACGTTTTGAATGATGTTGATAAGAACTGTTAACTAAAATTGTGACAATTAATGACATTATAGCGAGCGCCAAAAGCAAAATTGGGTGAAACTTTTGTGCTTGGTGAGGTGCAAAGGAGAGAGGGGCGATTGCCCACTGAAAAAAATTATCTGATAATGAGATCGAAACAAATACCGCAGAGTGTAAAATTTTACAAAAAGTATTGTATAATATATAATATTGTATATTTAAAATTAAAGAAACCCGTAAAATTTTAAATATTTTATAAAATTATATTCTCTATTATTTATAAATAGAGAGGTGGCGCTGCAGGAGAAAATTGCATTGAAATTTATGTTTTTTTTTTGATACTGGAACTTTTCATCCATAGTAGAATGCCCAATGTAGCAAAGTATTTTTGCAGAGTTAAAAACAAACACAAAATATCCATCCTATCCGGGATTCCAACCCGGGACTTTCCGTGCGGCAGGCAAATACGCTACCCACTGCGCTACGGAGGCCGGCAAAAAAGTTATATGTAAATTTTATACAGGTACAAGGGAATCTCAACCAGGTAAAAAGTATCTGAAAAATTCAAGGATTCTTAGCAAGTTTCCAGACCCCAGCACCAAATTCCCCACTTTTTTCCGGATTTCCCGGTTTTCAAGGATTGTAGCAACCCTGTTTTTAGTTAAGCAACAACATTTTTAAGGTTCATTCAAATAATAATATTCATGGAAAAAATATGTGAAGAAATAATAATCACAGGAAAGAAAATGGAAAACGGATAAAAATAAATATAAGTAACACTTGATTCCAAGTGACCCACGTTTCACAGCATCTTCGAAATCACCCAAATAGTGGTGACTTAATTATCTCAGGGAGAGAGAAAGCCATCAATACAAAAGAAGAAGTACGATTTGTATAGAACTTTGCCTTATATACTCTGTAGATATATCCTAATGGAACACTATTAATTATTTAACAGGACACTATTGCAATTTTCCCTTTGTTGCTAATCAAAAATTAATAACTTTAATAATTTATGCATAAACGAGTTATAAGAAATTCATTCATATACAATGACCCCTTTATATAAAGTTTCCGTTTATAAACTTTAAAACCAGCCCCCTTGTCTGCTGAATTTTTAACAAAAATTGATCGAATTGAAACTACATGTTCTTGGCAAAGATTAAGGGAGACATTTTTTTTATTTGCCTTAAAGGATACCTCCATTAACCTAGCGACCTCAGCCCAAGTAAATAAAAATTTAGTGATGCCATAATTTTGTGCTAATTTCGTACCTAATCAAAAAATTTTGTGCTCCTCTGGTTTCTGAGAAAATCTAAAAAGTAAATGGGGTAGCTAGATAATATTAACTTAGCAACCTCAACAGAAAATATGACGACAGACTAAAAATTTTTGAAAAAACAAACGGAAGATGGCTGTGACACTGTAAATCTAACGAAAAAACAAGAGTTTTTTGTACTTCAGTACTTCGGTACTCGACAGAAGTTCTTTTCGCTTGAGCCGTAATCTTTGGCACCTAAGGTCGACCGAAATTCTCTGTCGTTGTGGTACACCTAGCTGATGAGTCTCTAATAAGGACGAAACGGTGTCGTCCTAGGTTCCACCCTCTGTGCGAGCAATCGAAATACAGGAAGTTCATTTTGCAGTCAAGTACAAAAAACTTTAAAATTATGTGCTCCACGAAAAATACAATTTTTCCTTTTAAATTATGTTTTTTTTTAAAGAAAGAGTGGGGCAGCTAGGTTAATATTAACTTTAACTTAACCTTTAAAACCAAAAGTTTTCAGTTTGCGCCATATTTCCTGGTGGGGTAAAGCTAATATTAACCTAGCTAAACCATCTTCTTTTTCGATTTTCTCAGGAACCAGAAGAGCACAAAATTTTTTGATTGGGGATAAAATCAGCAAATAATTATGATGTGACAAAATTTTTATTTTCTTGAGGTAGTGTCCCTAGGTTAGTGGAGGTTTAAAGAATCATCAATCACATTGAAGTTAACTAAACCATAAATAAACCAACCCATTCAGATGACATAATGTAATCCATATAAAACGAATTTATCAATATTCAAGATAACAAATTTTAACCGCTGGGCTTTTCTTAACCTTGCATCATAAAAATATCTATAAAATAATTCATTAACTTGGTGCTAATTTCAAAGAGCCATGAAACAACGATCAGTGTCAGACATTCCGTTTAAAAACGGTTTGTTTTTAACCTTAACTAACACCTTTATAACAGGAACATTTAACAATAATTTTAATTTTGTATAATATTATATATTTTTGGGCACTTTAATTTTTATAAAAATTAGGTATTGACGTTCTAAGCCAACTTCATTCAATTTAACACACCCCCCTCCTTCCTACACCTCCCTCAGAAGCCGGGTTACAATTGGCACAATCAAATATTAGCAGAAATAAAATATATAAATTGCAAAATTAAACACTTTTCATTTTTACTTTTTCGTGTAAAAATGGTCTTTTTAATGTAATTTTATCAAAACGTTTTTCCTGCGATTTGGTGTCAAAAATGGCATCTTAAGTGTCATTTTCGCAAAAATTTTAGCAAACAAATTAAGGGTAAATAAATAAATTAAATTCTCAACACCAAATCAATATTTACAATTTTATTTTAATTTTAAGTAAAAAATTATATTTTGCATTATTGAAGCATGATTTTGCCATCAAATTTTGGGCAAATAAACAATTTTAAATTTAGTTAACACTCCCCTCCCTCTACATTTGAGCCCAATTCCGCGCTTGTATATTTATAAAAGAAGATATAAATGACTTCCAGGAGCTACATTTCGTCCAAGACTACAATATTGAAGGACTGCTAGAAACATGTGGGGTAAAGAAGGATAGTAGGAAATTAATAATTTTTTGTTTGTATATACTGGAGTATATAAACTTTTTTATCAACTTTTCGAAGTAATACTAAGAAAATACTATGAAAAATTTAAATATTTTAAAATTGTATGGGCGGGAGACTATAATATCAACTTCTTACTAAATACTGAATTGCTTCCTGGAACCGATATACAAGAAAGAAATGAAATGTTAGATCTTTTTAAAACTTTAAATTTCAATCAAACAATCTTCGATGTCACAAGACCAAATAAACACAAACAATCATACATAGATAATTTTTTAACACACATGACTTTTTTAACAATAAAATCATAAAAAATGGCATAGGAGACCACCACGCGCAAACAGTTACCATAAAAACCAGCAAAGAAAAAACATTAAATATATTTTATACAAGTAGGTTTTTTTACAAACTTGCTCAAATTAAAGACATCTTTCAAGATTACTCCTGGGACGGTGTGCTTGGGCGTGGCGATGTGGATAGTGCGTACAGCGCATTCTCGGGTATTATATCATATTATATTAACCTCATCTTTCCCCCAAAAACTAAAGCACAAAAAAACCAACATCACAACAATGTCACAAAAGGAATTAAAATTTCATTCAAAAACAAAAGAAAATTATATAAATCTTATCTCGCAGGATTGGCAAGCAAACAACAATATAAAAACAGAAAAAAAATGAAAAACAAAAAAGAAATCGACAACGCTGAAAACAAAACCAAAGCCACTTGGAAAGTCATTAATAAAATCACAAAAACAACAAATAAAAAAGTAACTATATTCAAAAATTTTAATGAGACAGAATCGCCAACATTTCTTAATAAGGTAAATGACTTTTTCCTAAATATATGTACAGATATAAATCAAAATACAAAAATCTACCTAAATAACATTGCCAGATGTAAAGAAAATTTTTATCTTAAGCCAACCAACCCAAATGGGTAAAATTGTAAAGCAATGATAAACAATGATAACAGAACAAGTAATATATATACTATACTATACTAAGCACCTGTTTCCTTGTATCAATTATGGTCATATTTTTACTTCAAATTAAGTTTTTTTATCAGAAGTCAATTCCTGGGTGCCCCACTGGTTTACTTTCTTTCTATCGCCTGGGGTGGCAATTATTCTCTAGAAATTCAGGCGCTCCCTTGAAAAGAAGTATATTAAATAGGCAACTACTATAGTTGAAAAGGCTCCTGTAACATTTCAAAATTTATTAATAGCAATCAATGTTAATTAAAAGACCATAGACTTCAGTCTATACCAACCACTTTTTTTAACTATTTCAATACCTTCCCAGCCGACTGCAAATAAAATATAACAGTTTACAATTATAAGAGTTATTGAAGACCCAAGACAACATCCTCTTTAAAAGCAAGTTCTCTAACCTCCAATTTAATGTCTCCCTCTTCTAATAATCTGTCAAACTTTACAGCCTTTCCAACTACTTTACTGTATTGTATTTAGCCTGGGCTGATCACCTGTACACGCGATAAAATGTCAGTTTTATCGTTGGCAATATTCTTTTCTGAGTGATTTTCACTGTCTGTAGTTGCTAGAATGGCTGCTGTATGAAACTTAAGCAATTTATTTTTTTTGTAATTATAAAATTTGCAAACACGAAATTTTTTACGAAATATTATGGTATTGTTTTGTCTTGTTCTTGTGTGTTCTCTAATTTTTCAATACATATTCGCTAACTCTGTCTAATGTTTACGAAAAGGACACAAAAATAAACTGCTCAATAGCGTAAAAGATACTTTCCCCTAGTACCACATTGTTAGCTGATCCGCGATAGTGCTCATAGTAGAGGATAATCGATCATAAGCAGTTAAGAATTACAGGGGAAACCAGTTACGACATAATGTCATCAATATAAACAACTATGTTCCTATTATCAGATGAAACGTGAAAGTCTTTATTGCGAGGCTTTTGTTTATTGAAGTCATCTTTTTTAATTATGGACTTTCGTTAGAATTTAAAACCGGTGGTTCTAGACAAAACATATTTTTGTTAAAATCTGGCATCACACATCTCAGGGTTTCTTAAGACCAGTTTACCCAATAACGTCATGGTAATGCACCTCTTTAATTAATAATGCCTAAAGTTAAAATCTAAAAAGTATGTTTATACAATGCCTAATTCACACATAGTCTTTGCATAATGTTTGAGCTTTACATATATAGAATACTAGCAGTCAAAGTTTAGCATATCCTTTCTGTGTTCTTTTTTATTTATGCATTCATTATTATTTCTTCTGTATTTGACAATTATTGACCGGTTTCTCAACATTAAATTGGGTTTGCTGTTAGCTTAGTATTCTTTTCCCCATCTATAACCCTAATAGCTTCACCTTACAACTTATTTCTTAAATCCTTATTGAGCAGCCCTCTAGTCGACGTATTCCATAAAGAATATAATATTGTGACTTAGACCAGGTTGGGTTGGTAATCCTGTTTTATTTCTCTGTTTATCAGGGATAGTCGTTGACATTTGTCTACTTGAAATTGGTCTTGCAATAATTTGATGAATATCCTACTAAAACCATTTCAGAATTTGTATTTAACATAATAATAATAATTAATAACATTAACTTCAGATTGTTCCAATGACATCCTGTGTCAAGTTTATCCACTATAACATTTTCTATTAGATCAACTTGTCAATTAACTCGGTAGATTTGTTTAGTTGCATTACTTCAATCAGAGGAAGTTCCTTGAAGAGATATCAAATAATCCGCCAAAAAATGGAAGAATGCAATTGATCGGTCGTCTATTTCAATATAACCATTGTGTATTTGATTTGGCACTAGCCACCAATTCATAAATCTCAAGGGATGGGGGCCGTGTGATTGGTTCAGAAGGCATTATCTTTTCGCAAGGAATTACATACCTAGTACCTTAAACGTCTGAATTACCATCATCAGGCATGGCAGTAGGAGCATTTACACAAGTCATGAAATGGAATACAATAAAGCTGAAACTATTTTGTTTGGGTTTTTCGCTACTAAGAAAAAATGTTGTCTGTTTGTCAGTTGATTTTAAATAAAAATAAATAATGCCGATAAACTCGCAAATCCTAATTAGAATCTAATTACCTATCTGATATTTCAGCATTATGAATCTGCCACAAACATATAGATTTTATTTACAATTTCATTTAATATATGCTTGAAAAATTATCATTAAGGAAATCATTAATATTGTAAAACGTGTGTTCTATCAGAAACTTTTTTACAGCAGTTTTGAAGACCCCCAATTCAAGCTTTCCAGTCTTTTAAATGGTATTATTAGTTTGTTACTATTTCTAGTGGCAAAATTATGAATGCTACTATGTTTTATAATCTTCAAGATGTTGGTTTACATAGGCAGCAGGATATACTCCGAAGGTAAAGTTAAAATATTAAAAATTTTAAAAGCCGATCTACAGTTATCCAAACTGCCCTTATTGGCATCTGAAGATGTCACTTGTAAAACTAGAATGACCCCAAACACTCAACGCAGAAGATAAAACAGAGTATATCAATCTAAAGTAGCATGCATGAAGAGATCTAAGTTCAAGAATTTTTGCCACACTATTTGGATGGACATCTACGATTTTAGAAGCTCCACCCATAAGTTTTTTACTACTAGGGTTGGAATAAATAAGAGTTGTGACGTCCGCATAAAGGACAATGGGGTTTAGTGGACAAGCTTGATGGATGTCATTCACGTAAATAAGGAACAAAACTGGTCCCAGGACTGAGCCCTGGGGAACTCCGTGTTTAGCTACAAACTTCAACGATTTACAAACATCAAACGACATAAACTTCTTCCTCGCTGACAGTTATAATCTGATCAGTGAGGCACTGTCCTGCAGAAATCCATAAAAAGAAAGATTAGTTTACACCATGTGAAACACAGTCAATTTCATGAATTGAGCAGACATGTGATTTTTTTCAAAATCTTGATTGATTTGCTGCAACAATTTACTTACAGCATCAGTAGTTGAGAGTGCGTTTCCAAACCTCAACTTATTTACATAAAAAAGTTATTTTTTTTCAAAGTGATCAGTTATTTATGACTTTAGTGCATTTTCAAAGCAAAAATTGGAGATTATTTAGATAGGAGGATAGTTCGAGGGATCATTGACAGACATCGTCCTTTTTATGCAAAGAGATTATTTTGGAAAGCTTGAAGACCTCTGGAAAAGTAATAGTTAGAACGCAATTATTAATAAGTTTAGTCAAAGGGACAATGATATGATCCTTAATAGAAACAAGAATTTTCTTATCTAGCCTAGGTTAGTTATCTCTCGATAAAATTTTTCTTCATAATCCCTTATTTTTATCAATAATACAATGTATTATGATAGAATTTGCATTGTGTATAGGTTATAAATTATTTTTATCAGAGAGTAGGACCAACGTTTTCCCCTACTATCCTTTGATCCGAGGCGTTGCCCTCGAAAAATAGCCTATGTCTTACCAAATTTCATCATTATCTTCTTACCAAATTTCATCCAAATTGGTTCAGTCGTTTTTGCGAACATACACACAAACTTCCGCTTTTATAACATTAGTAGGGTAACAAATTGCATTAGTATATTAAAAATTACCAATTACCTTTTTATTGTGAATATTCCACCAGTTAATTGGGTATTATCCAAATGGCCTATAAAATCCAAAAAGCACTATTATTGTTCCCAACCACTTAACTACGTCATTCACATAAAT
Organism: Oxystoma pomonae; assembly: GCA_963921995.1. Classification (NCBI taxonomy): domain Eukaryota; kingdom Metazoa; phylum Arthropoda; class Insecta; order Coleoptera; family Brentidae; genus Oxystoma; species Oxystoma pomonae. Next base: position 34,909,088 of record OY998167.1, on the reverse strand, counting down.
CAACGCAAAGCCGGACCGGACGGCAACACCGCCCGCACCTTTCCACAGCGCGCCATGTGTTCCCGCGAACGAGCGTGAGCAGCCGCACAAAACAAAGGATTTCGCACGTAAACACTCCGGCAAATTCGCGTAAAAACCGCGCAAATCAACCTTAACTTGCCCCGCGGTTGAAATTCTAGAAAACAACTGTTGCGTCTAGATGTTTTTGTCTCGACTCGTTGTCGTATATTAGTGTAATAATTAGTAGCCGAGATTTTCGGGCCGATTAGTCGTGAGCAGCTTAATCATCGGCGTGTGGACGCGCCATTACGTAAGGCCTATGGGTGCACGTCTGCCGTACGCCTAGTGGGCTATGTGACTGGCAAGTCTTCTGTTGAATGCCCGACAAACCGACAACAACACTGCATGCATTGATAATCCGGGGGGCGATGGTTGAAAATTCCTTAATCAAAACAATTTTCCTTGGCTTATTATAATGTTGAGAACTATTAGAAATTAACACCATTAGCAGTGGCGTAGCCAGAAATCGACTCTGGGGGGAGGGGTTTCATCATTTATTAAAAATCAACAGGCAAATTTTTAAAAATTAGGTAGGTGCCTATTGCTTGAGCTCTTGAACCGAAGGGAGGGCAGAGGAGCGGTTTAATAGGTGTTGAGTTAGTGTATGAGGAACAAAAATACTTATTTTTAAAAGCAAGTCTCATCTATTTGCAGATTTTTTTCAAAAGAAACCTTATGCGCCGCAGCCAAAAATTACACTAAATTTCTATTTTTTACGCGTTTCGATTGTTGTTTAAAAAAATTGCTTCAAATTAAACAAAATTGTAACAATATTATTGGAATGGCGCCGCAGGCGAAAATTTTGATAAAAACATCTTTAAAAATTTTGAACTTTGAATGCTGGTAATAAAAATTCCTTAGAATTAAACTGAACTTGTAACAATTAATGACGTCATAGCACCACAGGCAAAATTTTTAAAATTTAACATATCACACCAAACACACGTTACAACCGGATTAAAGAGTCAAAAAAGTGGGAGAGTTATAGCCCTCCCTGGGCCCCTTGGACCTCCTGGGGGGGGGTTTGACCCCCAAACCCCCCCCCCCCCCCCTCGCTACGCCACTGCCATTAGAATAGATCCTTTCATTGTTTGTATTTTGCTTTTTGGGTCATTTTAATCCATCTTTTACTTCATGACAATGTTTTATAAACTCTTGTACCATTACTACCAGCGCCTTGTTATTAGTTGGCACTCCACTCCATAAAAGTTCGAGTTAGTTTATTATTGTTTTACAGACTTTTTCTTCCTTTAAATATATCTCAGGAACTATTGATGATATGTCGCTATAAATAATAGAGACATTAAACCAACATCATTAATGTCAACACTTAATCCATATACGTATCGGAGGAAGATAAGTGACATATCAAAAAAAGATATAAGATATGTCTACTTTATTCAACCGACCAAATATTTTTCTTTGAGTCTTAAGATACGTCACGGATAGCGATACGATACGTGTACCGCATCGATAAGTTTCACGTAATGTATCGAAACAGCCGTATTATGTTTGTACATGCGCATTTCGATACGGAAGCGGATAGGTGATGATTTTAAATACTACATTTTGCTGTAGAAGTTTATGGTCTCACAGCCAGGTTGCAAAAGGGTGAAGGGGACGAGTAACAACCTCGTAAAAAAACCAGGTTTCATGTGGCTTCGGATGATAGCACCCTGTGAGGTCCTCTGCCAGGGTACGGCGAAGCTGCTGCCTTGCAGAATAGATATGATCCAAAATTACCCGGTCCTCCAGGTTGGGTGTTGAGGCGCGACCTAACACTTGGAAAACAAGAAACGCATTAAAAACTCTATATTTCGCCTCGGAAATTCGGACAGGATTACTGTTAAACAAACCCATGCAAAGAAACGGACTATGATTTTTGGAATGTACAGGGCATCAGAAACAAAACGGAAGAAGTTATAAAGGAACTCGAAAACTTAAAAGTAGATGTGGCAACCTGAACGGAAAACGGAGAGAAAAAGGGGACATGGATCAGACATCATCGGAAAATATGTGTATCTATTTTCTGGGGTTTCAAAGAACTCAAGAGCTACAAGAGGGGTAGCAGTGCTAATTAATAAAAGACAGACAGGGAACCCGTGAACGGAAATATCATTAAAGTAAACATAACATTAGTTAACAGAAAAATTACAATTTTGGGAGTTTATACACCATCAGATGACGAGTCCGTAGAAACGAAAGAATTGTTCTTCAGAAGCCTAAACGATATTATAAAAGAGATTGGATCAACTAGAGAACTGATAATGTTGGGTGACTTTAATAGTCGTGTTGATATCAAAACAGAAGATACGGTGACCGGACCATATGGTGAGCGCTTAATCGACCTTTGTGAAACTAATGAACTTAAAGTAATCAATGGATTCTTTCAACATAAAAACATTCACAAGTACACATGGGAACAACATACACGACTACTAAAATATAGGGTGGGCCACAAAATTCCGCACTTTTTGGATTGGCTATAACTTTTGACTTGATTACTCGATTTTAAAGTATATTGACTTTTTGGAAAGATAAAACGTGGGAGTTTTTCGATTCTGTTAAAAATTTAAAACTTCTAAAAAATCCAAGATGGCGGACAGTTTTAAAAAATGTGTAATTTTCAGCCCCCCTGAAAAAAAAAATTATGTGCGACAATGAACCAACTCTAAAGCTTTCACTACAAACGCTCATTGTTTCTGTATGTATTGAAGTATCATTTAATTAAATCAGTTGGGAAATAAAAAAGTTATAAGTTTTTTGACTACGAGTGTTTTGGCTTCACATTGAAAAAAATCACATCATTACGTACATTTTCCATTTGCTATATTTTTTTACCTAATTATTTATTTAAGAAAAAGAATCTAAATACACATTACTTTTGTATTTTTTATCCGATTTAATTAGGTGATACCTCGATATACGAAGACAAATTGGAGATTTGGAAATACTAATTTTTATTTTGTCCAGTGTCTTACTTAAAAAAAAATTAGGCGTGTAAAACCTAACTCTTTTTAAAACTATCCGCCATCTTGAATTTTTTTTTAATGTCAAATTTTGAACAAACGGACGCAACTCTCATGTTTTTTCTCTTTAAAGAATATTTTTTTAAAATTAAGTAATCAGGCGAGAAGTTATAGCAAATTGAAAAAATATGTAATTTTGTAATAACACTCATAATCTTAAAAGCTTATAACTTTTTCATTTCTCAACCCATTTTAATTAACTGATACGTTAATATACACATATGATATTCCTTTAACTAAATTCGAAGAGTAGCGAAAAACTTTAATATTAAAACAGCTTTTAAATCTAGTAATACAATTCGAAGCCTTCTTAGTAAAACAAAATCAGGAATGCATTTACCAAGTTCCTTGTGAGTGTTGTGAATCATACATAGGCGAAACTAAAAGACCACTATCTGTTAGGCTTAAGGAACATCAGACGAATACCCAAAAAGGTGAAACAACGAAATCAGGAATCGCTGAACATGCATGGTCAAAACAACACCGAATGAAGTGGGCAGAAGTAAAGGTTTTGCACAAGGAGTCACACTGGAAGAAACGAAAATTCCTTGAAGCTGCCTTTATTGGGCAGAATCAGGGTATTTTCAGTAAAGCAAGTGTTGAAATCCCAAATATTTGGAAGCCCCTCCTTGGGCGGAGCCAACTTCTTAAACTTCAAGGTTGAGTGATTTCTCATAGTATATAAGTACGTAGCCTTAGGAATTGATTGTAGTTCGCACCTGAAGACGATCAGAGATTGTACTGTTCGAAACGTCGTGTATAAATAAAATTTAGACAATGGAAGTCCGAAACACAGAGTTAATTTCAAACACATCATTGTCTCAAACTTTCAAACAACAGGAAAGAATATAATAATATCCGCAAATTAGTAAGAAGGACCGTCAACCATGAGAAGAACCGATACTGGGATAGAAAATGCAAGGAAATAGACACCTATATTGGGGGTATACAATGCTCAGAGTCCTGGAAATTTCTAAAAGCGTTAAAAAATACAGGAAGGGACAAAGCAAGGTTACAAACTATAGTTACAAGTACAAGGAGAACAAGTTCAGGTTAGCATAGAGAATGTTATCAAAGCTATTCAAAATCTAAAAAATGGAAAATCTTGCGGTCCATAAGGGGTCTATGCAGAACTTCTAAAAAACGGAACACCTAAATTATTTGATCTTCTTACGATGATCTTTAATAAATGCCTTAATGGTCAAGAAGTCCCCAAAGATTGGAAAGAAGCCCACATTGTTTCAATACATAAAAAAGGAACAAAGAACAATTGTGAAAACTATCGTGGTATATCTATTACTAGCACGATGAGCCGGTTGTATGGTAGAATTCTGAGAGATCTCATCGAAAGTGAGTGTGAAGATGAAGAAGAACAATGTGGATTTCGGGTGGGAAGATGCAATGATAACATCTTTTGTGGGAAGCAAATAATTGAGAAAAGAGCTGCGACTAACCAAGAGACCAATGTTCTGTTTGTTGATTTGACTAAGGCCTACGATAACATTTCAATATGCAAGCTGTGGAAAACACTATCAAATACAAACTTATACCACACTCTCATTAACGCACTAAAGAACTTATATGCAAACTCAGTCTCGACAAAAAAAAACTGTCCACTCCATTTATGGTCACAAAAGGGTTACGACAAGGCTGCTGTATTTCTTCAACAATATTTAAGATAATGTAAAACAAGCACTGTTCAAATGAAAACAAAAATGACATGGAATGGGAGTCCCAATAAATAATAACACAGTTTATACACTACAATTTGCAGATGACCAAGCAGTAACAGCGGGGAATAAGGAAGATCTTGAATATATGTCACGAAAGCTCAAGGAAAAACTATTTGATTGCAGGGTGACTTTATGAATTTTTTTAATAAATTTATGACATTTTTCCAGAAAAAATTATGACATTTTTATGACATATTTAAAAAAAATATATGTAAATTTACTTTAAAAAATTTTTACTAGCATACACCAATTGGAAGACCAAAAGATATAAAAAAAATCGGTATTATCAAAAAAAAATTAAAATATGCTAATATAAAAAAAAAACAAGAAAGTTACATATGTTTGGTTTGATTTTAAAGAACTATTCAGTCAACACTTAACTATTACCTATGTTACATTATAGACACATACTAATATAAAAGGAACAACGTTATATAAAAACGCCTTTTCCATGGCTCTTGACATGACGAATGCCACTTCCATTAATTTGAAAATTTTTGCAGCTTAACTTGCAATAACCAGAATAAAACAAAACATTTTTATCCTGTGTTAGTCAGGAATATTTTTCCTGCTAGTCAGGATTATATTTATATATATATATATATTTTTTTGTTTTACATTTTTTTTTAAACAAAGCCGCTATTGCACACAATTTTTTAGGTTAGGTGCCAAAAATAAGGAATTCAGATTCCTAAATTAAAACCAAAGTATTCTGAATTTTTTTTCAAAAGCATAAAACAAAAAAAGATCCTGGTATAGCAGAATTCAGGCCCTGTAATAGTCCGTTTATATAAATTTAATGAGACCAACTAGTCCAAGATCTTTAAAAGGTTTATTTCCCTTTCCAATACACATCTCTAGAGACAGAAAGGTTAAACATGAACTAGTATAATAATAAATATACAATAAAAAATAGTGATCCGCAAAGGGTAGATTGTCAACTTTTATGACATTTTTTAGGACGCATTTTCAATAATTATGTCAAATTATGATTTTATGGCAAGTGGTGACCCTGTGATTGCTTGAGGTACAATTTGTTAGACGGTTAACATTAGTCTCGTGAGCAAAAATTCGTTTCGTCCACCGTGCACATAACAAACGCACTCGTGTGTGGCCGCAGGTCCCCTTTATCGCAATCGACTCCCGGATCAAAATAAATGCCTACGACCGATCAGCCACCGACTGTACCTTTGCCTTATGGAAGGGCATGCTTACAGAGGAGCCTTTTGCCGCCCCGATGGAAACGGAAAAATGCCACTTCCGATTTAATTTCTTGCGCTTTACCTGAAGCATTAACGTCGATTTAAACGACGTCGTTATCGCTTTCGTTTTTCTCTCTATAAGTTGTTTTCTTCCGATTTTCTTAAGGCTTCTTGAAATTTGTGTTTTAATGTATATGTATTAGTCTTCTATTCATTAAGAGACACGAAAAACAAAAGGCCAAAAAGTCAGGTTTTATAAGGGACCTATTGAATACGGTCACAGTCTACCTGATTAGAGAGTTAATAGACCACTACTTTATCGTCACCTTATTTGCTTACCGTATTACCGTTATTGAGATGCTAAAAAACCACAAACATAAATTACCGTAGTAGGATAGGCAATTTAGATATAAATTTTCTGAATAGAGGAAAAAATTGTACCTAAAATTTTTTTTTCATTAACAATCTTAGAAAGGTCCACCGTTCATACTAAAAGTCCCTATTTTTACCTCCACGGTAACTGTCATTTCTAACCTCCAAAAAACAACTATTCTTGGATGACTCCTAAACGGTGACAGACTGTCAAAAGTGACAGGTAGGAAAAATGTTGCAAATTTAATTCTTTATCAATAAGTAAATAGTGATAGTGTAGCTTAAACCACTCCTTCTACCAGAAAAATTGAAAAAAACTCAATCAAAAATCAGTAGCGTACCCAGGAATTAACTTCGGGGGGGGGGGGGGTTAGGGACAAATAATAAACAAAACTTAATTTGAAGTAAAAATGTGACCATAACCAGGCTTGTCGGGGGGGGGGGGAACCCCAAAACCCCCCCCTCTTGCATATTCCTTTTTAGCATTTTCATCAAGATTTTTTTAATTTACGAGTACCAAACTTAGCAGTTTTGATCAAATTTTTCCAGTGGCATAGTCCGATTTTTTTAATTAGAAAATTTCATAATACATCAAAAAAAAGGCCCCGCTTTTTACTGGATCTTATATTAGATAAAATTGCATTTCCAACGACACCTTCCTTAGCATTTTATTTTTCTTTATATATATTTTTATTTTTATATATTTTATTTTATGCATTTTGGTGCATATTTTTTAGTTTTTATATGTCTTTTTTTTTGATAATTAATAGTGATTCACAATTCCTACGTTATTGTAATTTTGTTATTGTTATTTAAAAATTTGTGAGGTTTTCTCTGACGCAAGTATTTACAACACTAGAAAATAAAAGTCATTTACTACGTTTCACGTGGATTTGAATAACCTTTCATAAAAACGCGGCTAATCGAACTTTTTTTTGGTTGGTCCTGCCCAAGTTTAATACCACTTTTTTTGGTATCGTATCGGGATCCAACCAGCGGCGTAGCAACATGACTTGGGTCCCCGAGGCAAAGACAATTTATGCATCCCCCCACTAATAAATGTATAACTGTAAATTTTAAATTTTTTTATAAAAATTAAAGACGTGCAGGTACCTAAAGCTGTATTTTATTCAAGTAAATGAAATAGTACCAAGCATTGGTATTTTTTTTATTGTAAAAAAACAAATATTTATTTTAGTTTGGTAACAATGATAACTTAATATACTATTAGATATATAATATTGTTATTCATTTTATTTACCCCATTGTTATTGTTAACATTATCTGTAACGTGTCAAGTCTTGAGAGGTCAATAATTTAGAAGTCCCTTTTCCTCGCTTTTTCAATGGCAAGTCGTAAACTCTATTTCGTAAGCAACTTTCGTTTCAATTGAAAGTAAAGCTAAGCTGCTGAATCTACTTTGACCAATTTTTGATATTAAGTAATCTTTAAATAGTTTTAATTTACTAAAAGTCCTTTCAAAAGTTGCCCTTGTTACCGATAATGTTAAAAACAATAAAAATGCGCCAAATATTTGAAGAAATTTACTTTCTAGAACTCCGTATTGTTTCATAACTAGTTGAAAAAAATCGTCGACATATTATTATTTACATCGTTTTTTACAAGTGGTAAAAGATGATTATATTCAATTACTATAGAAGGCTCTATATTTTCAGAATATTTGTTATAAAAGCGTTTACACTTTTGCAGAAGAATTTCTTCAGTAGAACTTGTAATGGTTCTGGGATCGAAAATATCAAAATAATCGCCTACCGTCATCATACCTCTGAATAGATTCTCAATTTAACCTGTAACCTGATCAATAACATAAAAATTGGGTATAAGAGTTGTGATGTTATGTTGGGTTAGAGAGGGAGAAAAGTGCAGACCTAATAAAATTAACATCGGCTTTTAGATGGTTTAGTAATAAAAATAAACGATTTTATTTACTGGAAATACTGATTGGGCAGTGGGCCCCCTTGCATCGCCGTGCACCGAGGCTTTGCCACGGGTTGCTAGGTGATAGCTACGCTACTGGATCTGACTGCATAAAAACGGACTGACTGATGACACCAATAATAAGCTGTTAGCACTTCCAACATTCATGCAAAAAGTATTTATTTTAATTTTATTTATTTTAATTATATTATTGTGTTGTAGACTATTAGCTAAAACTAACCTCAAAATACATGACCAAAGCTCAAATCGGGTTCAAAACGCGATCAAATCGCTTCATGAAAACCGAAGAGCGGATCGTATTGAAAAGGTATTCAGTTCCACATGAAAACGTAGTAATTGTTAGACACAATGAATGCCATATTGAGCGCCGTTTTCACTATTCTTATTTTCGTCAACACAAAATTAATATGTTTTCCTTCTGTGGAACCTCTACAGCTCTAACTCTTTCGCAACATTAAGTCATGTTTTGTCATAATTAATCATTATTTTCCTATGTACAAGAAGCTAGCAGCGCAACTTGCTAATTTTGTTCCGCAAAAAAAAGTTAGAGCTTGCGGTTTTTAAAAGTTAGCACATGCGCTGCTAGGTTCCGTGAGAAGCCAGCAGCGCATACGATTACAGCCTAAATAAGAAAATTCAGAAAAAAAAATTAGAGCTAATTGTGCTCCATGGTTACATATATTTTTTTTAAAATATATAATACGAAAATTATATTACAAATATTATATTCTGATATAGGGAAACTTGCCCGAGTAGCATTTTTTTGGTAACCTTTTACCGTAGAAGCTAGCAGCGCAGGCTCTATATTTAACAAAAAGCGAGCTCTAAATTTTTTTTAGGAAAATAGTGCCTAACATAATTAAATACTTTTTATAGTTTTAATTTAATAAATTGGATATCAAGAATTTTGGGATAATTAAATGAAATCTAATGCCTATAGAAGAATTTTCCCGAGGAGTAGTTTTTTTTTTGGTAAAAATGGTATATATAATACGAAATAACTCTGTAGCACTAAATCGATCGTAGTGATTCATGTGGCTTTTGGAGTTAAATTCCGTTTCGTTTGCTTATAATCACTTGCACAGCTAGCTTCCGTAGAAGATAGCAGCGCACGCGTTCTTTGTTTTAAAAAACGAGCTCCACATTTTTATATGATAAATTTAGTACTTTGCCCGGTTTTAATAGTTATGTTAGTGTAAAGTAATCTTATTGATTCACTGTAAAACAAAAACGATTTATTTTTTCTATAAGAAAATGACATTAGAATATATTATTTGTAGTATAATTGTCGTATTAGGGTCGTTCTTGAAAAAAGGTAACAATGCATGTAATTGGTTTCTAAATATAAAACCACTTATCCTTTTGAAAACAAAGTAGGAGGATAGTTAGTGTACTCAAAGGCTAACATTATCCAGCAGTAATGAACTCTCCAAGAAATGTCTCCATGGAAGAAAAGTTGTTCACACCATGTGGCATGTCACGTGATGTGATCTGTAATTTTTAAAGCCAATAGATTCAGACATAACAAAAAACACTTTAGGATCATAAAATTTATTTAGATAATGATTTAAATAGATAAAAACTCAAAAATTTAAATCCTAAAAAAAATACCTTGATATAAGTTTTTTGTCTTCATCAAGAAACAGTTTAGGAGTTTAAAAACAGTATTAACGTTTTGGCCGCGATAAATGTCACACGTGTTTCTATTTATATAAGGAGTAAATCGTAAGATATTTACTTTCAAAAATGTGATTATGTATGAAAAGTAGGCATTTTACTAATATTAAAATACAAAAGTAGAAACTTTTTATTTTTTTTTGTTATTTAGACATTTTGCTAAATATGTCACTAGTGTGAACGTCACTGGTGCGATCTTTCAGAATATTTTATTGGTACCACCTGTGAAATTTTTCGCTTGTAATTAAAAACACTCAATAGTTTTTAGAAAAAAAAGCACCAGAAACGAAGAAGGAAATAGACAAAAGAGAGAAAAGGAGAAATCAAGTAAGGACATATTATATATATAGCAACATATTATATTTACTTAAAAAGTGGTAAATCAATTTTTGTTTTTTTTTTAAACTATTACACCAAATTTTACCATTTTTCAAGAACAACCCAGCTATAAAGATTCTTGATATTGGTAAAATAGGTATAACTGGTGTTAGTTGGCTATCACCTGTGTTAGCAGATGAATTCACAAACTCAAAAATAACTTAAGAACTAGTGAATTGTTATCTCGGCCATATAGCACATTTTAGTCCAACCAACTACAGCAACATTTAATAATTACCAAAATTCAAAGAACACTAATTTGTTTTTTTTTAAATTACCACTTGTTACCTTTTTTCAAGAACGACCCATTTAAAAAAAAATATATATGAAACTATGGAGCACTAAATTAGCTCTATATAATTATGTAGTATCTTTTTTTCTAAATTCTCTTAATTAGGCTGTAATCGCATGCGCTGCTGGCTTCTCACGGAACTTAGCAACGTATGCGCTAACTTATGAAAAACGCAAGCTCTAATTTTTTTTATTAGTTATATAGATATTAACAAAAAAAATCGTAAGTTGCGCTGCTAGCTTCTTGTACATTATTTTCCTTGCTTTGTTCCCTGCCTTGAAAGAAAAATTTTCGCATTATAGGAGCTTTTTGCAATTTCGCTTAAGTGTGCCTAAGTTACTCTTAACTAAATCGTTTGTTGGTTAAGTAATCAGACTCATTTTTACCAATTTCAAGTATTTGATACCACAGAAGGTCCAACAATGTATGAAAATTTGCTTACAGTAACAAAAACCTTTTTTCAAAAACTACTTCTTAACAACGTTAACAAGTCTATTTTAAGGGTCACTACTACTAAAGCAACACGAACTAATTTCAAATAAGGTTAACTTATGTGGAGGGCGAATAAACTGCCAAATAAAATCTAAAAATGAACTAATAAATCATCTTAAAATTTTCTCCGCTTTCCGCAAGCGAAAAAATTTCAAACGCAAAATTTTTCTTCTTCCCTTTTACAACTAAAAAAGACATCAAAATGGTTGGAAAACTAATTATTTTATTTTCCCATTTTCTTTCTACTGAATAAATGAATATTTACTAATTTTCCGCCCTCTTCTCTTAATTATACCGCTAAAATTCCGCCTCGTTTATGAGAAATTTAAAATTGAATTCGTTTGCAAGGTTTATTTTTTTGTTTTTCTTTAGTTTAACGCGAATAATGTTTGTTTTTCTTCAGGAGGCAATCGATATTTGACTTGCACGTTGTTATTGACTTTTTATAAAGTATTTATCAACTTCAAATATCATGGTCTCTTCGAATATTGACCATCATCAGCGCGATCTCCACCCTGTGCCCTGATTTTCGGAAAAGTGTCGTCGTACTAACACCATACCATTGTCTAAGATTTTTTAAGCCATGATATCCGTCAACGACCGAGACCTGCCTTCAATTTAGCCTTTTACCATTAATTTTAATAGTTTATATGTCATTTCCGAAAATATGGTCGAAATATATTTAAATTTTCGTTTCTTGATGGCGAGTAAAACTTTAAGATATTTATTTATTCTGAGCAGAACGTCCACATTAGTTACTTTGTTCATCCAAGTTATCCTGAAGTCTACGGGGGCAGTTTAAGTTTTTTCTGACAGAAATTTTGGAGGAAAGAGTGATTTTTTACATTTTTGCCATGGAAGATTCGTAAAAATAAAATTGTTTTAAAATTACCTTACATTTGTACCACCAGTAAACCTAGGTTTGTGCTTTTTGACACTGACATGTTGGTCGCGATTCTTCAGAAACGACAGAAAATCTCACCCGTCACAATTCAGGGAAAGTGGCGATTTTTACTTATTCTCTCATAAAAAAACAGCGTCCTTAATTAACGTTATAAGAGATACTGTGCCTTTTTTTTATAACATTTTGTAAATTTAATATTTTAAAGGTAATCTGCAGAACTAGTTTTACGGCGGAGCTAAATTGCTACTACGCGTACCAATAAACGTCAAAACAGCTTAATAAAATACATCTTTAAATAAAAAAATTGGCGCCAGAAAGCACTGATAGTCCACCATACAATCAATTATTTTATGTTGAAAGGAAATGAAAATTTCTCGAAAACTGTAGCTTTGAAAGATTTGAACCTTATAAACAAATTTTTTGGGTAATATTTACGAAAACCAAAATCTGAAAACCTCATATCAATAGCTTAAGTTATGATTTTTTAAAATATATTTAAACGTTTTTTTCAAATAACTCGGAAACTAAAGCCCACGAATTTGTACTTTATAACAAAATTTGTAGTCCATATTCATGGAAACTTAAATCTGAAAACGGTATATCGCTACTTGCTTTTGTTCCAGTTACAAATTTTTTAAATATTTTATCCCCCTTTTACTCCCTTTTCTCCCCTTCAACCCCCCACCACCCTACCCAAAAGTTAATCAGTTCATGGGCAGCCGATAGAGGATTTTTGTACCAAATTCAGGGTTACCACAAGATTTCGTAGATAAAATTCCCGACTTTTTCCCGGTTTTCCCAGAACTATTTTTTTTTTAATCCGGATGTCATGCGCTGCAGGAAATTTTTTGCAGTTTAAGCAGAAAATCCTGTTATAAGTATGCTTAAAATTAAACTAAAATTGTAAAAATCAATGATGTTATAGTGCGAACATTTTTTCATTGTTTACCTATACCTATCTACCTACCTACCTATAAGCAGACTCTTGCAAAAATTTGGGTTGAGAGACACCGAGTTGGGGTAGGATCTAGTCTCTGTTTTATATGTGTTATACTAAAAAAGCTATTTTTTATACGCTTTGAATGATGTTGACAAATTGACAATCTGATATTGTGATCGAAACAAATACCGCATAGTGTAATATTTTATATTTAAAATTAAAAAAAAACATAAAATTTTAAATGTTTTATAAAAATATTTTTTCTCTTATTTATAAATCGAAAAAGAAATTGAAATTTATATGTTTTTTTTTTTGATACTGAGACTTTTTATCCATAAAAACAAACACAAAGTATCCATCCTATCCGGGATTCGAACCTAAGGCTTTCCGTGCGGCAGGCAATACGCTATATACCCACTGCGCTACAGAGGCCAGCAAGAAAATTTTATATAGGTACAAGGGAATCTCAACCAGGTCAAAAATATCTGAAAAATTCAAGGATTTTTAGCAAATTTTTCGACTTTTTCCCGGAGATTTCCCGACCCCACCGAATTCCCGACTTTTTCCCGGATTTCCCGGTTTTCAAGGAGGCAAATTTCGTAAAAATCGATTAAGGCGTTCTTGAGCTATCCTGTATACATACAGACAACAGACAACATACCGACAACTTTTTTTTTCGTCGATTATGGTGTTTTGGAACCTTAGTAACACATTGTTGATAAAATTAAGAGAAGTCAAAATTTCACGATTTTAATACCATATTGGTATGGTGGACTAAAAAGGAGTTTTCACTATAACTGTTTATTTACTGGAACAGTATTCAGAGACTAAATTTTGTAATATTAGCAAATAATCCTGACAAAAAAGCAGTTAATGTAAACGGACGCCCACGGTTTATCAGAATGTGCAAAATCAAACCCGTTAAATAAAAGAAAGTTCAATCATAAAATCATTCACTATAGAACCTGCAATTCGTCAAACCAATTTTTATCCGAACCTTATTTCATCAAACCCATTCAATTTTAACACCCTCGTGTACGCCTCTAGTTCATGTAAGTATTATTGGCGAATGCGCTATCAATTTAGCAAATATTTTCTGATAAACAACGAGTTTGTCGAAATCCGGTTTTGATAAATAATGGTTTGACAAATTCTAGGTTTTATTAAAAATGGGTTTTACAAATCACGAGTTTGATATTGAATGAGTTTGATGAACAATGGTTCGATTAAAAACGGGTCTGTTAAATTTCGAATTTGTTATTGAATGGCTTCGATGAAATAAGGTTCGGATAAAAAATTGGTTTGACGAATTGCAGTTTCTATGGTGAATGATTCTTACGATGAATTTTTTTATAAAATCTGATAAAAGCCATAGGCGTTCGTGTAAACTTGTGTTTAAAAATCGTGAAATTTTTTCTAAGGGCAAGATTTTCTGACGGTTTTTGAAGAATCACGACCGTTATAACAAAATGTATTGCTATTTATCGATTTTTTTACAGTGTTGTATTTATTGAAAAATTTGTAGTTCTTCGTAATAGGACTGCTGTGTATTACAGGCCGTGAAGGACTCTTGTTTAAATAAATAAATAAACATTTTAGGTGAGTCCACCCACAGTGCGCCGAATCAATGGTTAATAACCATTAGCCGAAAATTATTATTATAACATGGATTTGATTACCTTAACTCATGTTAAAGTCACTATTTTCGCATGTCAAAATGATTTTATTCGCCCCAATCTAATCTAATCTAATCTCCGCGAAGTACAGCAGGCCAAACAGGTGGCAAGTATTTTTAATGTTTCTCGTGTAAAAAGCATAAAGTTTAATACACGCATAAAATTTGATATGCTGCTGATAAAATACAGATTAGTTGAGCATATGAAAACTATGGAAAAATGCCATGATTTTGTTAAATATTGCTCGAAAACTTGTCGTAAACAGTTCACACGTCAAAGGCAAATTTTTTTCAACCTTGCAAGGTTTTATTTTATCTTTACATCTTTTTAATGCGTAATGAGGCGTCTAAGGGGACAACAAAGAAATAACGTCCTAGAATTCAGTAAATCATGTTATAAAAAAAATAGAGATAATAATTAATAAAATGAATAAAATAGAGAAATAAAGATAAATTTATTTGTACTAATTTTTAACGGTTTTTTTATCGAAAGTTTTTGTATCAGGATCATGTCAGTTATCCCAGAACTTTCACGGGTGCATGTTGTACGGCTTATGACACCGTTTTGACTTGCAACACGTGTTATTTGTTTTTGTTTTTGGGCAGGAAAAAACTTATTATTTTATAGGTAAATTAAACAAATTATTTAATATATTTTTTTATTAAATAATTACGAATATCACTAGGTACGAATTTTTTTAAATTATTATCCATGTATTTTTTTTTTATTTTAGATTCAAGGAAGGTTTTAATTGTCGAGTTGTTTACAATGCAGTATGCTCATCGATTTACTACGACGCCAAAAAAAAAATAGTCCTGCCGATGACCAGCAATCATAGAGGACTATCTATCTTACTTTAGAAAAACGTTCCAACAAGTTATCCTGGTAATGAGTGATTATAGCAATAACTATACAAATCCGTGACATGTATTATTTAATAGATTTTGTTAATTTTCTATATTATATATTTTTTGTCCGTTACCGATAAAATTTCATAATTGTTTTTAATTTCAGAAAACAATACCTATTTATATACGAAAATTTAGAACGCTTCTACTACATTTAAATCTACGATGAGCTTATATGTAGTGCAAAAACGACTGTAACTTATTAAAAATACCACTAAATATTAGTATTAAAAGGCATTTGTGGCACTAAATGCTAGTACAAGATGTTTGAGATTTAGTTCAGCAAATATATTATTATTAAAAGTACTGACAAAGAGTTATTCCTAGTACAAATTTTCTTAGTATTAATGCAATGTGTGTTTTTTCCAAATAAATGTTAGTGATGCTTTATACTAATATATATCCTTAAAATAAAATCAAATAAAAATCAGGCAACCTCAAAATCAGTTTGTTTGTACTAATATTAAATACAAACGTTATTGACGCTATATTGATATAGCTGATGCTCTTATAAAAACATATCTCGGTCGATTTCAACTAATTTTGGATACGTTACAAAACTAGTACTAGAATGAGTAATTTTTATTTCGTTTCTATGACTAGTTTCTGAGATATTCGCTATCAAAGTGATAAAAATAGCCATACACTGTAATGTTTCGATTAAGAAAATACGGGTCCCTCTAGAATAAATGAAAAAAAAAAGTGACTAAAATTGCTAAAGAGAAGACAAGCTGTACGCAAGAGTCTATTGTTATTGTTGGCGGATAAATATTTTGTATACGGGGGACAGTAAAAAATAAGGCATTTTTGCTAATTTACGAATTTTTGTTCCAAGCTATTTCGACAATTTGAAGGAATATTATAATTTCAATTATTTGTAGCTAAGAAAAGTAGGTTTGGTTTGGGTAACTTAAAGGACTTCAAAAGAAAATATTTTTTAAGATTAGACCATTCCTCTTGTTACATTAGGTAGCATAATCGGGTTCACAATATTTTGTGAGCAGCAGAGTCGACATAAATCACTTAAATATCGTAATTTGCAGCCTTCATGCAACTGTCTGTCAAATGTCATATTTGAATTGTATACGGAGAGCGATCAAAGATATCTCTAAAATCAATAATTTTGATCTCATTGCTTTTTTGATCATTTCTCAAAATCGTTTCGGTGAATTTTAATCCCGTTTTCACAAATGTAGTGCCAAACTATTTTCTATCACATGTCAAAATGTAATTAACTTTCTATGACTAATTATGAAAATAGGTACCAATATGATCTGATCAAAAAGTCGTCGTCGCTGCTTCGACACTATGGGTGGTTTTACACTATGTAGTAGTGCTAGTGGTAACAATGTTGTTACAGCCTGTAACACATTAAGCTCCGTGCCTCAAGGATAGATGCACGTCCCCCTCACAATCTGAATATGTGTTATGTGACGCGTGGATTTTGTTCAAGAATGTAATCTATTTTTTCAAAATGAAAATGTCGTTGTAATTTATTATTTCTCTCTACTTTTTAAAGCAACATTGACAAAACAGAGATATGAATTACGCTTATGTTTATACTAGTTTAAACTGTTAACTAAGCCTTAACAAAAATATATGACAAATATTCCCGATCAAAATCGACCAGGAATTACACAACGCAGAAACAAAGTCAGATTATGAAGTGCACGTGCATCATTATTCTGAGAGGCTGTAACATATTGTTACCACTACTATACCTACACATTTCTTGAGACCAACGCACTGTAGGCAAAATTCCAAAACTAAGTAGCAAAAAGTAAGGTTTAGGTTAGGCATTTCTGAAAACAACATCGGCTTGAGAAAAGGTGAGTTAAGAAAAAGTCACATAAAGTTCACAAAAAAAAAACTAGATAGGTTTTCCTGAGGTCCTGAAATGAACAAACATTTTTGAATATTTTTTTCGAATAGTAGACGTTGACTCCAAGTGACATATTATAAACAAGCTTGAAACAGATGTTTTCAGTTTGACAGTTTGCAAATATGTTTTGAGTGAAATATTTTGTGCCAAAAATATATTGACAAAGTAAGTAAAAAAACAGTTTTTGTTCCAACTTTGTTAGATAAAAACTAGGTGAACGCCAATGGATGCCAACGTTATTTATAGTTTTTTTTAATAGCGCCAAGTATGCTTTATTAGGAAACGTATATAAAAAAAATCGCAAAAAATCGCAAAATTTGTTAGAGACCTAAGTTTAGGGTAGTGTTCCTGCTAAATAAATGTATTTGCACGACCATTTATATGAGTAACATAAGGATTATTCAGTATTTTTTTGTTTTTTTGACTTTTAGTTGAATAAACATGTATAATATTGATGATAGAGACGAAAATATGTTTTGTCGATAGGGGGCGCTGCAAATTTTTACTAATATTTTTGCAAAGTATGATTTTTTACATAATTTTTATTTTTTCAGCATGTTTGAGCTGTCGAGGAAGGCATTCCTGGAATTATGGTGTAGTGCTGTAAAAGAAAACAGAGTAGAAATTATTTAGTTTAGTAAGTTAATAATAATTTATTATATTTTTTTTTAATATTACTCAAATAAAATAAGTACTTTTGACTGTACGATAATAATTTTTTGATCAAGAAATTCGTTAATTGAATAAAATGCGTTAGTGATGAGAAAATCCTTACACTCATAGTTTGGTAAATTGTTATATAATTGTAAACCGGTATAAATAATTTATTATAAATATAATAAAATATAATTTATAGAAAGTTTTTTATTTTAATGTAAAAAATTTATAAAAATTTTATAAAACTATTCTAGTTTTAAAGGTATAATAAAATAATAACTTCCAGCGTAGCTTAAAAGTATCAAAATGTGACAAATTAGAAAAATATGCTTTGTAAGCAGTAGGCTTAAAAAAATTGAAAATATTACGATTTTTTGTATTCTGCACCTACGCAACGGTATTAATTTTGAATAACCTATATCTGAAATATTTTTTAGTAGACATAGACGCATTTGGGTCAGTCCATATCAAGTCAACCAGGGTATTTTACCACACCATCTCCGATGTTGATGATTTTTAGTATACATGTTTTTCCTACCAAAAAACTGGAAAATCCAAAATTTCAGACTTTTTTGACCAGTTGTTTATTTTGAATTAATTTTTGAAAATCGAAAAAGTCACTTATTTGTCCTTAACATGTGCGCACAAAATTAGGAATATCCAAAGAACCACTTATAATAGAAAAGTAGGTGAAGGGTTCATTTTAAAGCTCTTATAAAGACCTTTCATATGAGAATATTGCATAACATATATTGAAAAAAAAAATAAAAAAAAAATTTTTGATTTTTTTTTTGAAAAATTTCAAAAAGGCCATTTTTAATTTTTTTCAAAAAATTATATTATTTTCTTTAAAGTGTTATTAAACTATTCACAAAATTTTGAGATGGACAAATGATGGGTTCAATGTGAAAAAATTTATTAAAAATGTCACATGCATGAAAAATCGCCTATAAAATGTACTTAATATTTTTGATATTTTTTTTGACATTGAACCCATCATTTCTCCATCATAAAATTTTGTGGATAATTAAGTAACACTTTGACCAAAATTATATATTTTTTTCAAAAAAATTAAAAATGGCCTTTTTGAATTTTTCAATTTTTTTTTTTGTTAAAATTATGTTGTGATATTTCATAAAAAAGAGCTTCAAAATGACTTTAAAATGAGCCATTTATTACTTTCCTAGTGTAAGTGGTTCTCGAGATATTGCTAGTTTTGTACATTCTTGTTAAGGTCAAAATGCTGACTTTTTTATTTTGAAAAATTAAAAAAAAAAAAACTACGAATCAAAAAAATCTAAAAATTTGCATTTTCAACTTTTATGGTAAGAAGAAAATATATACCAAAAATCATCAAAATTGGAATTGGTCGCGTAAAATTTTTGTGATTTTTTGGTTGATTTGATATGGAATGACCCATTTTCTTTATTTAGCGGATTTTCTTTTTCTTTAACTTTGTTATTCTATGTATATTTGGACACACTGTATAATAATTTTGCCGTTTTGGCCTCTACAGATTAACAGGTTGCTGATATCAAATACGAAAAGAACATTATTGCAACATAATTTCGGGATTTTGCCCACTGTGCAACGGTAGCGTCGCGATAACGCCATCAGCGTCAGCGATGCTTGAACAGCCTTTTTGTTTGGTACCTATTTTCATAACTGGACTGGACTTTATCTGTAACGTTTAGTTTTTGGCAAATAACAATAAGTTGGTATTTTTCTTATGGAATGACCTACTTGTTACATGCTTTTTGAAATCAGCGTAAAATTTCCTTAAAAACAATGTATCGCACTTATAATGTTATTTTTAATATGAATTTTTATGTTTATTATTTTTCTTTATTTTCTTAATAAATTTTTTTTTCTTAGTTTTTTGTAACAGTATACAATAAAAATAAATAATTAAATAATAAAGAAAATTGAAAATAAACAAAATAAAATAGGTATTAAAAAATAAGATAAAACACAACTTAAAATCTAATTGTCAGCTCCACTTTCATAGGAATAACAATTTATAACTACACTCAAATACTTCGTATAATAAATACAATAACCTTTTTTTATTCGTTTTCTCAGTGTTAAATAGTTAATGCTTCAAGATATTGACTAACTTTTTATTTCTTTCCCGTTCCTTTCATTTCGCTTTAAATGGAATTTTTTGCCCTTCGCGTCGATGTATCTTCAAACTGCAATAGATTTCGCCTCAGTTATTTGTTCTCTGTTCTCGAAAAATCGGGTTTCTTTCAGTTAAAAATTAATAAATTTAGGAATTGCAGGATAATTAAATTAATAAAGTACCTAAAAAGATTCGTATTTTCTTTGTTTTCCGCGCCAAATCTTCTTTATCTATCTTTTATAATTTGTAAGTTTAACAGCTTGGATTTTCTATAAAATCTTGTAAATGTCGTTTTCTTTTCTCCACAAAATTTTCGTTAAACTTGTTATTTGGCCTTGTAAATAAATAAAAAAAGTTTACCCAAATCTTTCATGAATAATTCAAAATAATGATCTGCAAAAACCTATAATAACTTCAAAATCTGTATTGGTCATACAAGCTTAATCTTTTTATGCCAGCTATTTGGATAACCAAATTAATAATTTGCAAAATATTTGAACCAATATTTTTATTTACTGCGGCAAATCTTTCTTAATTATCTGCACACTGCAACTATTCTTTCTCCTTGGAAATTACTTTTCCTTCAGTAATGAATACATTTAGCAGCTTGGATTTTGTATAGAATCTCGTCGACGGAATTTACTTTTCTCCACAAAATCTTTTGTTAAACTTGTCATGGCTTTATAAATAAATAAAAAAGGTTACCCAAATCTTAACCTATAATAACTCCAAGATTTTATAGGTCAAACCTCGATCTTGTAGTTTAGCTAAAGCTGCGGTCTTTTAATCTTATTATCCCAGATTAACATTTTTCTATCCTCAGTTTCAGTTCCTGCGAGTTAGTTTAAATATAATACGTAACAGGTACGAGAGGGAAGAAAATAAAAAAAGTTTACATGAAACACGGATAGAAAATTAATGGTTAAAAATGTAGAACTCTCTGAAGTAAGAGAAATTGACAACATTCGCACATATGAAGCCTTTGTGTTTTACTTTGCAATTTTTAATACCTTTTTTATTTGTTTCCTCTGTGTTAAATAGCTAACGCTTCATTCAAGATATTGACTAAATATTATTTCTTTTCCATTCCTTTCATTTGGCTCTAAGTGGACTTTTTTTCCCCTCCCGTAAATGCTTCAAACTGCATTGGATTCGGTCTCAGTTATTTGTTTCTCTATTTCCGTAAAATCGGGTTTCTTTCAGGTAAAAATTACATTTAGAAACTGCCGGATAATTAAATCAATAAAGTACCTATAACGGAAAGGGAAACATGGCAAAGTGGGACTTCCAAATAACAACTCGGAACTAACGCGGTGATTTTTCAAGAGAGTTCAGCCCTGTTTTTAGAGCTTCGTCTGTCGTCCACTATCGTTGGGTGTCGCAAAACATTTGTTTTTTGAGGTTAGATTTTTGTTTAGTAATTGAATAGGCACACAGAGGTCATTTTAATTATTTTAGAAACTAATAAATCAAAAAAATAACTTAAAAAAACCTACGATTGCTGTTGTATTCCATAGTTAATACATCAAAGACATGCTTACACGACATTATTTTTTTTTAACTTGTCATAGGTGACTTTGGCGCAACGTCAAAGACTATTGTTTTAGTTGTTAACTTTATCGGTTTGGTGACGCGTATTCCCTACTTTTCAAAAAAATATTTTTCAAAATTACGAGTGATTTTTAAAACTAAGCTGATGGTTTTAAGCAGTTTAGTTTAGTTTACAAATGAAAAGTTCGTAATATATTTATGTCACGTGAATATTAGAAAAAACTGCATTTTGTAACGTGTCAATGGCAGGATTTATTCACATTTATATTGAAAAGATTTTTTTATTGTGCATAATCCTTTTATCTAAAAACAAGAAGTGCCAACAACACCAAAAAAAAAATTTTTTTTCTTTAAGTGTCAATAAAATATTACATGTTAAAACCTCATTTAAAAGGGCTAAAGTGTCGCTTCACTGACAGTAATTGAATAAGAGTCCCGCCCCGACCTACCCCTTAGGGGAGTAGCTACCACCATTAAAATCTTAAATGGGACTATGGGTCATGTGGCACCTCTTTCAAAAGGTCTTTTGATTCTCTAAATGGTGGTGTATTTTATTTTTGGTTTGGGTTGTTTTTTGAAATTCCATGAAAAACCGTTTTTGAAGGTGTTTAAAAAACGAAAATCCTTGAAACAAATGACAAAAAAAATTGCATTGCATGCACCCTCCCCAACATACCTCTTAGAGGGCAGTACTTAACCCTCATTTTTGATTTTTTTAAAACTCACCATCATAAACGGTTTTTCATGAAATTAAAAAAATAACCTAAGAGAATCGAAAGACCTTTCGATCACACGCACACACACACACACCCTGTAAGAGGTAGGTTGGGGAAGGTTGGAAAGTGCCTTAATAAGTTTCATTTTGGGCAAAATGTAATTATCATTTTTTTTTAAAGATTTTGCTGAAATAAGTACAAAAATCGATGTCTTTTTTTCCTTCCGTGGCAAATTTGAGGGCAATTATCTAGAGAAACAATCGCTAAATTTTAAATTTTTTTATATGATTGTAGAGGTTTTTAAAAGACCTCAAAACAAGATGTCACTTGACCCACTTTCCCTATTCAAATTCTAGTGGTAAAACGCACCCTTCGAACGGGGTTCGTTTAAAAATTCTAAAATAGCGAAAAAGTCTCCCCCTTGAAATAAAAATGGATGTGTCCGAGGATTTTTTGAATTTCCGGTTCTAAATACTCAAAAACACGTCTGCTAAGTTTTTGTTGAAACACACCGTATAAAACAGTTGAATTAGAATTTTATGTTATGAATTAGATTTTTTTTAAGTTAATGCGAGTCACTATTAATTTACAGTATGTAAACTTTTTAAATAATATGTTAATCCTGCAATATCGAAAAAGTCGAGAAATTCTAGATCACGAAGAGGGCTGCCAACCCCATACCCGCGGGTGCGCCCCTGGTTATTGTTAAAAATTTTCTCATAATTTAAGAGCGTATATTTAATAGAAAATTACTGATCGCGTTTTTTATTGTGTATAATTTTTTATAAATTTGATCCTACGTTGGTAGCTTATTTAAACAAACACCCTGTGTAGGGACAATTTATTTTACTTTTGTAATCTACATCATTTTCCGGTTTATCATTTGAAAAGTATACGTTTTAACTTTCCAAATTACCACGTAATTCTGCAATAATGTCCTCTGTGCGGCACTAGGAATGACGAGGCGTACAGTGTAGACCTTATGACAGGGCGTATGAAGCACTTAAAAGGTCATGGAGCGAAGAGGGCCATTTCATATGAAATGAACCAAAAAAAAGGGAGGTTTGGCAGACCATCTCACCAATTTCGATAAATTTTGGTACATTTATTCTACCCATATAGGGGATGAAAAATCCAAAATTTGAAATTTTTTTGACCATTAGTTTTTTTTAAATTAATTCTTGAAAATCACAAAAACTACCAATTTTGCTCAAACATGTACTTAAAGAAATTGAAATATCTCAATAACTACTTAAACTTGGACAGTGGTTTATAGCTCGCTTTAAAGGTATTTTAAATACCTTTCGAATGATGTATCACATGATATACTTTTTATTTCAAAAAAAATTGCAATTAAAAAAAAACTTTTTTTTTTACTTTTTGAAAAACAGCATTTTGTTATTTTTTTTATAAAAATATATTTTATTTTGTAGTATGTATGGTTCTCAAGATATTCATATTTTTATAAATGCCTGTAAAGACAGACAATTTTAACCAAATGTGCAAATACACAAAAAGAGTAATATCTTGAGAACTGTAAACCGTAAAAAAGCGAGTAATACCTTGTTTTATAGGTATTTTAAAGTCCATTTTGATAAAGTATCACATAAGCTAATTTATTTTTTAATTATTTTCAAAATTTTTAAGATAATTTTTGTTGATGAACCGATCAGTGATACATCATTCGAAAGGTATTTAAAATACCTTTAAAACGATATATTTTCATTTCTTTAGGTACATGTTTAAGCAAAATGGTAGTTTGTTTGGATTTTCAAGAATTAAATTTAAAAAAAGTAATGGCCAAAAAAATTTTAAATTTGGGATTTTTCATTCCCTTTATGGGTAGAATAAATGTACCAAAAATTATCGAAATCGGGCGATAGTGGGAAGATAGGCGAAGGTACCGGTAGGGGGGTAAAAAGGGCTCATGGACGTCTGCTTCCCAGGCAACCAGCCACTGCTACTATAAACATTCGTATTTTGTTTGTTTTCTGCGCCAAATCTTTTTTAATTATCTCCACACTGCACACGCAGGATTAAAAATCACTTTTCTTTTAGTTAGCATTTTGTATAAAATATCGTAAAAGGCAAATTTTCTTTTGTCCACAAAATTTTCGTTAAACTTGTTTTAGCCTTGTAAATAATTAAAAAAAATTATCTGCAAAAACCTATAACAAACCCGAAATTTTTATAGGTCAAACGTCGAGCTTTTAATTTAGTTTATACTTTTCTATTTGGATAATGGAAATAATAATGTACCCAAAAACATTCGTACGATTTTGTTTATTTTTCGAGACAAATCTTTCTAATTATCTCCACACTGCGGTCTTTTAATTTTTTTATCCCAGTATTTAGTAATATACCTACCAACATTCGAATCACTTTGTTTATTTTCCGCGACAAATCTTTCTTAATTATCTGCGCAATGCATTCTTGGCAGCTTGGATTTTGTATAAAATCTCGTAAAAGGCAAATTTTCTTTTATCCACAAAACTTTCTTTAAACTTGTTATCACCTTATAAATAAATAAAAAAAAGGTGACCCAAATCTTTCATGAAAAATTAAAAAAAAATGATCTGCAAAAACCTATAATAACCCCGAAATTATTCAAACCTGGGGCTTTTAACTTAGTTAAAGTTGCGGTCCTTTAATGTTTTTATCCCAGCGTAGAACTTGTCTATTTGGTTAACCAAATTAATAATTTATGGTAATTTCGTGGGTTATGGGATTTTGGCAATTGAAAAAAGACAATTTTTTTCCTTGGGACGTTTCGCCTCTATATTGAAGCTTTTTCAACCCTAAAGACAGAACCCAAGCAATTAATTAACCTAACAACAATAAGCAAAAACTCTTTTGTTCTTTGTTTTATTAACAAGGTTGTAACGAAGAAGTATGAAATAAAGTACTAGAGAAAACTTTCTTTCAAAACTTACTTCAGAAAAGCTCGTCAAAAAGCCCGTTGGTAGTGCGTATGGGATCACCATCACTTTGTCCTTGGTTGAACACCATTGTATTGTTCAATTTTAAAAGCAATTGGAAAAATTAATTCCAATTTTTTTTTTATATATATATTTATAATACCTTATGGTTAGTGGCATAATTTACTTTTCGGTCGGTTGAATTTTAGTTCAAACGTTTGAATTTTTCGTTGGCCAATAGGTGCATTCAATTTA
This sequence comes from Oxystoma pomonae, assembly GCA_963921995.1. Lineage (NCBI taxonomy): Eukaryota > Metazoa > Arthropoda > Insecta > Coleoptera > Brentidae > Oxystoma > Oxystoma pomonae. The sequence goes on along the minus strand of OY998167.1, from coordinate 34,883,365 downwards.
AACGTAAATTAGGTAGTTTCACACTTTAGTCTGTTTTTGCGAGATTACCATGGTAAATATTCAAGCAACCCTACCGTTTCCCACACTCCCTACAAACATACGCTTTCGAAGAAAAAAGACAGTAAAAAAAACGTGGAAACATAGCATTACAATGTGCACAGTACTAATGTAAATTTAAAACTTAACAATTAAAAACTTCTCTGATTTTAGTCTAAGACATTAACAAACACTTTAAAATAATTACTTAATAGCTAAAATTAATTTAAATCACATACACAGAGAAAATATCACAGAGTATCAATCACAATAAGAAAACCTAAATTAGTTTTGTATTTATTTAGTAAATTGCAATACAAAGTACTGAGACCCCTCACATCTGTTCTTAGATTAACTGTATCATATAACTGAATCTGAATCATCTCACTGATTAATCTGATGATTCAGATGATCTGATTGATTTAATTTTGTTAATGTCTTAGACTAAAATCAGAGTTTTTAATTGTTAATTTTTAAATTTACATTAGTACTGTGCACATTGTAATGCTATGTTTTCACGTTTTTTTTTAACTGTCTTTTTCCTTCGAAAGCGTATGTTTGTAGTGAGTGTGGGAAACGGTAGGGCTGCTTGAATATTTACCATGGTAATCTCGCAAAAACAGACTAAAGTGTGAAACTACCTAATTTACGTTTAAATTGAATGCACCTATTGGCCAACGAAAAATTCAAACGCCTGAACTAAAATTCAACTGACCGAAAAGTAATATATGCCACAACCGTATTATAAATATATATATATATATATATAAAAAAATTTTGGAATTAATTTTGCCAACTGCTTTTAAAATTGAATAATAAAATGGTGTTCAACCAAGGTCAAAGTGATGGTGATCCCATACGCACCACCAACGGGCTTTTTTACAAGCTTTTCTGAAGTAAGTTTTGAAAGAAAGTTTTCTCTAGTACTTTATTTCATACTTCTTCGTTACAACCTTGTTAATAAAACAAATAACAAAAGAGTTTTTGCTTATTGTTGTTAGGTTAATTAATTGCTTGTGTTCTGTCTTTAGGGTTGAAAAAGATTCAATATAGAGGCGAAACTTCTCAAAAAAAAAAATGTCTTTTTTCAATTGCCAAAATCCCATAACTTACGAAATTAACATAAATGATGCAGGAGGGATACGAATACGAACAAATTAATAATGTACCTACGAACATTCGTACCATTTTGTTTATTCTCCGCGACAAATCTTTCGTAATTATCTCCGCACTGCACTCGTGGGATTTACCCTTTATGAATTATGAAAACGTTTAATGGCTTGGATTTTATATAAAATATCTCAAAGAAAATTTTCTTTTCCCCGCAAAGTCTTTGCTAACTTGTTATGGTCTTATAAATAAATTAAAAAAAGTTACACAAATCTTTTATGAAAAATTCAAAATAAAGATCCGCAAAAACCTATAATAACCCCGAAATTTTTATGGGTCAAGCCTCGAGCTTTTAGCTTAGCTAAATCTGCGGTCTTTTAATCTTTTTATCCCAGCTTAGGACTTTTCTATCCTCTATTTCAGCTTCTGCGAGTTTATTTGAATGCAATACGTAAAAGCTACGAAACACCTCAACATTTTAATCGACGAGAGAGAAGAGCAAAATAAAAAAAGTTTACATAAAACACGCTTAGAAAATTAATAGTTTTGAAAGATATGACTCTTTTAAGTTAACACAAATTGACAAAACATTCGTCTATTTTTAGAACCTTACGGAATTATGTACTTGTTTAAAAAAAAAACGCGTGCATTATTTCAAAACAATCTTTAGTGATTGCAAAAGAGTAATTATCACTCGAGTTAAAGAAGACGGCTGGGCATTGAAAAACTTAAATTTTGAAAATATTCACAATCTTCTGAGAGCACCTCCAATGCGCGATGAATGGCATCGCTTAACTTTTCAACATTTTCGGGTCTCCAGTTTCTCTGATAAATAATTTTGAGAAGTCGACCCCATATATTTTCTATTGGGTTGAGATCAGGGCTGTTAGATGGCCAAAGAAGCGTTTCAAGAAGAGTATTAGCCGTGTGCACGGGACAGTTGTGCTGGGTCTGTATTCTTGAAAGTGTGGGAAGGGAATGCTCCCGCAAGAGTATCCTTTTCCTCTTCACACCTTTATCCGTTGGCATGTCTCCATCTCACTTTTTTGTAAACCACGCCCACTTCCTTGCAGCAAGTTCTCCTCCCGGCAGTTCAAGAATAAAGGCCCAGCTGGTAAACCAAGTCCTTGTTTTCGTAAAACATCTGCACAGATGGCAAAACAACATCCTCAAGAATCTCAACTGTTGAATCTTCCTTCGATTTGCCGAAACATACCCAAACCTCTAGCGATAAACCAGCCCCACATATTCACTGAAGAATGTCCAGCTTTCTTAATTTGGTTGGTGTATTTTGGATCAAACCTAGAATTTGGTGGACGAAACACCAAAATTCTTCTACTGCTTTTCATCTCTCGCAGAAGTCATCATCATGAAGAACATTATTTAATGCAAAAATAACCCTGGCCTGTTTTTGTTCTTCCGTTACAAAAGCTTTTTTTGTAGCAACTCGACAGGAAATTTGAGATTTTTTAATCCTTCTGTTAATAGTTGATAAGGAACCTGGGAACATCGTTACATTAGATGCTTCAACGGACGTGGCAAAAGGATTTTGTCTGAGGTGGTCGATAAGCCTTTCATCTTGTATCTTGTGGTCAAGCCATGATGGTAATTTAAGGCTTAAAATATTTTAGCATAATTTAAGGGGTAACGTTTTTGATGAAGCAATTTCTTACTATGTATTGTTCATATTTTAAAGCTTTCTTTCCAAACTTTCGATTTCTAGAATAAAACACTCAATTTTTTTAAGTTTTCACTGTTTTTTTAGCGTTCAAAAAAAGTACTGCCAAAAAATATTTTTCTCTGTTAAAAAGAAAAATATTTAAGGTTGTTGGAGAGAGACAGCAGGCTATAAAAAAGAATTTTAGAGAAAATTTCGGTAATGTCATCTGTTTATCATCTTGAGTGGTGTCGTGCATGATTTTTATTTTGCAATTTTTATCACAAAACAGCAAAAATTGTAATTTTTCAAAGCGTAAAGTGTGTAAAACATAAGGTGGTATTAATTTCTTTGCAGTCTTTAATTTTAACAAAAATCCATTATCCATCGTACTATCGTCATTTTATTAACCCCAAAATGAGTGGCCGCTCTCCTTACAGACCAGCCGTCAGCCGTCTTCTATAACTCGACCGATTTGTGCTTTCGTAAATTTTGTAATTTGCGGCAATCAGTTTGACGCATACCGTCTATTTTAAACTGGGCCCGTATTCTTCAATTTCGGGGAAGGGAGTGCTCCCGGGAATTAGAAGCGCACCTGATTGGCTGAATCAACATTTTCTTGTCACATTTCTGTCTTATACGAGGAGAACAAACTGACGGCAAAACGCTCACGAACAAAGTCACTAGTGCCAAAATAGACAGAATAGTGACAGAAAACTGAGAATTCGACCAATCAGGTGCGTTTCTGATTCCCGGGAGCATTCCCTTCCCCGAAATTAAAGAATAAGGGCCCAGGTGAATGGAATACATATTCCTCCAAGGAATACATACACTATAAGAAAAGTAAATTTTGCGAGATAGGAAAAATGCAACGCTCAAAAAATTAGTTCTTAGCTGTCACATATGTTTTGTAAGCAATTCTTTTTTAACTTTCCAGAAACCAAAGATCGCGGTAAATCACGAATTCGGCGAAAGCACTGCGTAAAACAAATAAACAAGAACCATTCCGTTTTATTTTTACTAAGCTTAGCCCCAGGCCGCAACCACTATTTCAAGTATATATACTGTATTTTGCCAATTTTTTTGTCACATATAAAACTCGAACTTTTACGGAGAAAAAACTATTTAAGTGATTTTCTCTCTCTCTGGGTAATGTTTTTTTTTTTCAACTGACCACAATTTTACACATAGACCGGAAACGGAAAATTACCATTTTCCGGTCTATGTTTTACTTTCCCCATTTTCCCATGATAGTTTTAAAACTTAAATTTTGTTTTTTATTTTTTTTTTATTTTTTTAATTTTTAAACTAAAAAGTTTATTATTGACCTTTGGTGTAAAAATAGGCGAATATTAGTTTGTTGAAAAAAAAAGTACATAGGACACACGACCGGAAAGTCGAGAGGTTTACAAGACAAATTTTCCGGTGTATTCATGTAAATACCTATTATAGGAAAGCCCCATAAATTTTGAGAACCTTATAATTTCGCAGTCGCCAACTAATTTTTCATGAACGGTACTTTGAAAAAGTAAAAAAGTTAAAAACTCACTTTTTGGTGCAGGCGCTTGTAAAGTCGTATCCTTACTGCTATTATTAGGTAATATCGGCGGGTTTCCAAACTGGTATTTGCTATCTAATTCTATCCTCGGGGTAGCTGCGATCGCTGTCAAGGGGGTGGTGGGCACTATCATTTCCTAGGAACAAGAAAAGACGCTTTGGAAACTTTTAGGAACTTGCGGTATCTGCTTGTCTTTTCGGCGAAATTAATTTAGTTCTCTCTAATAGTACAGGCAATAAGAGTTTTAAAAAGGGAAAAATTTGCCGATTACATTTTTTTCCCTGGCTCAAAAGACTCTCTTGGTTTACTAAAATTCAAACACACCCATGAATTCACTCTCTTAGATTAATTCCTAACAATATTAGATAAAAATGTAAATAACAATTTTAGGATTAATGAAGTATATAAACACCTTATAAAGTTAATGGTTGAATTTTTCCATACATTAAGGGCAGATATGTGCTTATCAAAATTAGCACGGATCTATAAAACCGGAGCAAACTGAGACTTTTGCAAGACAGATTGTTAATCAGTATAATAAAATAAGTAACATTCTGCTATTTTGGTCTGGAAAACATTCCCCAGTGTTAGATAGTTTAATAGGACCACTGCCCTGAGTGCCGATTCTTGAATTTCGAGAGAATGGTCGCCTGTGAACGTTCACATCCTTGGTTTCGACCAATAAGAGGGCTCAGAAGCTGCCAAGCTTGTACGGTGCACGCGCAAAGCTAATTTGTTTATTGTTTTTCAAGAGCGCCCGTTCTCCTGCTCAGAAGCATCGGGTGAAGTTCGACCGTGGTCGGATAGGTTTCGCATAACTCGTGATAGCTTTAAAGCGTGTTATTGTTCGGTATCAGGGAGGTGACCGTTTCCGTGCGGCCTTTCCTACGAAATTCAAGAATCGGCACCCAGATTTTGCTATTTTGATCCAGGAAACATTTTTGCTGTTCCCCCGTGTTAGACAGTTTAATAGGGCCACTGCTCTGGGTGCCGATTCTTGAATTTCGAGAGAATGGTCGCCTGCGAATGTTCACATCCTTCGTTTCGACCAATAAGAGGGCTCAGAAGCTGCCAAGCTTGTACGGTGCACGCGCAAAGCTAATTTGTTTATTGTTTTTCAAGAGCGCCCGTTCTCCTGCTCAGAAGCATCGGGTGAAGTTCGGCCGTGGTCGGATAGGTTTCGCATAACTCGTGATAGCTTTAAAGCGTGTTATTGTTCGGTATCAGGGAGGTGACCGTTCCCGTGCGGCCTTTCCTACGAAATTCAAGAATCGGCACCCAGATTTTGCTATTTTGATCCAGGAAACATTTTTGCTGTTCCCCAGTGTTAGACAGTTTAATAGGGCCACTGCTCTGGGTGCCGATTCTTGAATTTCGAGAGAATGGTCGCCTGGGAATGTTCACATCCTTCGTTTCGACCAATAAGAGGGCTCAGAAGCTGCCTAACTTGTACGGTGCACGCGCAAAGCTAATTAGTTTATTGTTTTTCCCCGTTCTCCTGCTCAGAGGCAGGTGTATAAAAGTGTAGGAAGGTTCCTTCGATACACGGCAATAGGGTGAAATTCGGCCGTGGTCGAATAGGTTTCGTATAACTCGTGATAGCTTTAAAACGTGTTATTGGTCAATATCAGGGAGGTGCGACCTTTCCTACGAAATTCAAGAATCGGGCCCTAGTCATCCCGTCGCCCTCCATACAGCATTCAGTGCATTGGTACATTCAGCTTGAAAAGTCCGGTATACATTAACTATTGTCCGGATGCCTGGTGAGCTCAATAAGTTTCCCAGTCCTCTTTCTGAAGAGTTCCGTTATATCATGGTGCATTACGCAGTATGACAAAGATCGTATGAGTAAGAGTAAAAACATGTTGGGTTAAGAGAATTTTACGAAGTTTTAAAAAACTAGATTTTATTTTAATTCATTTATACAAATTTTCTAATTTACTACAGAGCATCGGAAAGGTCAAAACTTTTCATACAAACCAAAAACATTGATTTAACTTTTTTTTAATTTTTAAATTACTAATTTCTCAACGAACTCACCTTAAAAATATTATCGACATCCGCATTTGGAGTGGCAGAAGGTAGGGGTTCCCTCGAACCAGCCGTAGGACCTAAATTCTATAAAAAAAAATAGGCGAAATATTACTATTTATAAAGACCAAAATTTATGATCAGTTTTTCACATCACTGTAAGTATTTGGACTTCCATCCAACCCAACATTAAAATTTATGAAAACCAGATTTTTAACAGGTTTTTCATACACCGTAACAAAAAAAGACATTGTGTTCTAATTTGTGGACATGCAGTGACTAAGATAGTGTTTTTGATGAAGGTATAAAAAAATTCTAAAATTTATAGCTTCATCCAAAAAAAATTGCATGCATACCGATGATTTTCTTTTTTTTTTGATTAGGGTGCAAAGAATTTTGGATATGGTGGGAAATTTGAAAACGGAGTAGGCGATGGCTAAGCAAATGCTTTGTGTAGTGCCATAGACGTCCTTGACTTATAGTACAATAATGATGACCGGTTTTTGTATACGTTTCTCCAGTTTCTTAATGAAGAAGGTATTAATAAACATAGTTGTTGGGTTAGCGGGAATAAAAGACCCTGCTTATTTTTGTACCTTTTTTATTTCAACGGCAACGTTTCGGTGGCATGGTTTCCACCTTTTTCAAGTTATAATTAAAAAGAAAAAAGAACCATGAAAAATAACAGGTCTATTACTAGATACTATGTATGTAGTTACATATTGTAAATAAATCTATTTTTTTCCTTGTATTTGACGTTAAAAAAAATAAATAAATATATTATTTAATAAAATAGTAATAAGAAGCTAGTCAACCAATTTTTTTTATTTTTTTTTTAAATAATTTTTAGGTATTCTTTTTTTTGTAAATACATAACATATCCATTTTTTTTTCTACCCCCTAACCATATCAATGTAGAAAAATGATATTTTACAACTTGAACACTGTATGAGCATTACCTGTCTTCGCTTACAAGCTCATTTTAATAAATAAAATGTAAAAGCAAACGAAAATAGTCAAATGAAACTCACACAATCCATAATGAAAAAATAACACTATAATTTACCCTCAAAATTACAAGGTAAAAGCCTTGATGTTATGAAACTAAACTTAAAATGAACCTTCATTATTAGAAAGGTGTAACAGGATACATAAAAAATTCACTGTTTTTTAGGTATTTTTCACAATTTTTTTGGTAGGTCAACCAGTTATGTTTTACTGTCTATGACAGCAAGTCGTAAAATAATTTGTTTTAATTTACCAAATTAATATTATTTTAATCTTGTAAGTTTTTTAAAAAACTTACTTTATAGAGCTTACCACCTATGTTCTGATTATTTTTGGGATAAGAATCTTGATCTCATTAAAAATATCGCAAAAAAAATAATTACCCAATAAAATTTCTAAATCAAATAATACATGATTTCAAACAAAAAAATACTCGAAACCAATCTGATATCTCCCCTACTCTGAACACTCTTGCTCAAGATAATACACAAGACTTAGGAATGATAAGATACAGATATCCTTTTATTTTTGGATTTTCTAGTAAAATAAAAAAATCTTCTTGATACAGAAAGCGTTAAAGTTGTATTTTACAACACAAAAAGTACTAAGTCTCTTTTCTCTCGATTAAAAGACCAGGTACCTCTAAAAAATGGGTCTAACTGTCTTTATAAAGTACCCTGTTCTTGTGGTAAAGTGTATGTGGATCAGACCAAACAGTATCTAGATTCTCGTATCAAACAACACAAATATGATTGTCGGTTAAAAAATATTAATAAATATGGAAAAACGGCTTTAGCAACTCATTATTTACTGACACTGAAAACTTAGCTGGGTTATATAATTGCCTAATAAACAAATATAAAATACGTCATCCACCTTAGTCCAATAGAAAAATTGAGACTGGGGGGGAGGAATACGGGAAAAAAGGATTTATAAAAAAACATCACTATATAAAGAAATAATTTACTATTTTCCTATTGTTGTATCATAACCATTTAAACACATTTTGACAACAATGAACCTATATGACATGATTGCCAATAATTAAGTTTTGTACGATATAAGCAGTATTTTTATTTTTGTTTCAATCTTGTCTCTCTTGTTTTAACTCATTATTTACATGTTCTTAATTGTTTTATCCTTATTTGTTCAATATTTCCATATTTATCGCTATTAGATGCTTGACAACATTGTAAACGGTCATAAAGAAGCCAGTAAGGTTGCAAATCTTTAAAATTACATTTTTTTATATATAAAAAAATTATATTAATTTGGTAAGTTGTATTGTAATGGAAAAATTATTTTACGACTTGCTGTCATAGAAAAATACCTAAAAAACAGTGAATATTTGATGTATCCTGCTACACTTCCTAATAATGAAGGATCATTTTGCGTTTCGTTTTATAACATCAAGGCTTTTACCTTATAATTTTGAGGGTAAGTTATAGTATTATTTTTTCATTATGGATTGTGTGAGCCTGTTTTCGTTTGCTTTTACATTTTATTTATTCAAATGAGCTTGTAAGCGAACACAGGTAATGCTCATACAGTGTTCAAGTTGTAAAATATCATTTTTCTACATTGGTATGGTTAGGGGGTAGGAAAAAATATGTTATGTATTTACAAAAAAAAAGAATACCTAAAAATTATTTAAAAAAAATAAAAAAATTGGTTGACTAGCTTCTCATTACTATTTTATTAAATAATAGTATCTAGTGCTAGACTTGTTATGTTTCATGGTTCTTTTTTCTTTTTAATTATAGCTTGATAAAGGTGGATACCATGCCACCGAAACTTTTCCGTTGAAATAAAAAAAAGTGCAACAATAAGTACGGTCCTTTATTCCCGCTAACCCAACAACGTATGAAATTCAAGGACGCTAACCCCTATCTTGTAATAAACATAGTGTTTACAACTCACGGCTAAACTGTGCTATTTTACATACTTGCAAAAAAAAGCACTGTTCTAGCCACTGGTTGCAAAAAACTACTATTTCCATATGCAAACTGTGGCCTTCAATATTTAGACACGGACTTCCGAGGGGACTCCACATCAATCGATAGCCAGACCATGATACTAGCGCGGCTTATTTTTCTTTAACGCATATATTTTTGAAACCGCACAGAACAAAAAGAAGTATATCATCTTTCTATTATTCTTTAATTCATATACAGGGTGGTATAAATTCGAGGGTATTGGGTATTTCTTCTTTTTCTTTTTATATTAATGAAAATTTATTTATGGCGTAAATTGCTTTTTTATAGATAATTTAAACTAGACTTTATTTGTCCAACTTGATATTATCTGTATGGTTTGGTTTTGGAGATATAACACTAAGATATTGTTCTTATGGAATGACCTACGGTTTACTTGATTTTTCAAATCAGCGAGAAATTTCCTTTAAAACGATGTATCGCACTAATAATGTTATTTTTTATATATTTATATGTTTTTTTTTCTTGATCTTTTTTTTGTTTTTATTTTATTTTTTTATTTAATTTTATCGCCGTTTTTTGTAAAAAGTGTACGATAAAAATAAATAAGTAGTTAAATAGAAGAAAAAAACAAAAAATTAAATATCTAATTTCAAAAATCGAGTAAATAAACCAACTTGGTGTTAAATCTCAAAAACTACTACGTAGATAAGATCTAGTTTGACAAATAAGTTCTAATTTAAATTATTTATAAAAAATCAATGTACACCATGAAAAAATTTTCTTCAGTAAAAAAGTTACAGGCCAAATTCTAAAAAGCATATTTTCCAAAAAGCCCCGTAGCGCAAAAACGGGTTGACCTACTGACATCCAAAGTCGGGCCCATAACATGTATATTAGGCTATATTAGGATTCTCACGAGATGTCAAATTTTGTTGTTCACTAGCTAAAAAACATAATTTTTGGTAAAAAGTGTTCAATAGAATTATAAAATATTGCTAAAAGGTCTGTTTGTCTTGTAATCGGAAAACAAATTTAAAATTTTATTATTTATATATTTAATAAGAATATCATCTCCGTGACTATTCACTGTGAGAGTTCAATCCACTTTTTATTAAAGTAAGTAAAAATTAAATTGATTTCTTAACTTTTTTTCATACATCAATACCAAAAGGATTATGTTAAACCAAAAATGAAGAAAATTACAGTTAAAAATATGTAAAACTACTTAATTTGTCGAAATATACAGCTGTTCCATATTACGTTTATCATTCGCGTGTATGTGACAATAGATGGTCAAAGCTCTAATAGATGCGACTACTCAACATGTCAGTATGGGTTTAGACGTTGTTGTTCATACAACGGTTTAGATATAGGTAGAGAGAGTTGATTGTTTTTCTTCGCGAATCTTAAAGTATGTGATTTGGGAAACTGACTTTTTCATATCCGTGAAGTTAAAAACGTAGGTAAGTTTTAAACAAATTTTCGTTTCTCTTTTACGTACAATAATAAACATTCTTAGAATCTAAGTATACATTTCCTTTTTGTCTTTTATCTATGTCGGTTTGTACAAGTATTTAGAAATGTCAGTGTTAGCCCTTTTTAAGTAAAACAATAAAGTTCCCTACCTTGTCAAATTCATAAATATATTTAATTATTTGTGAATCTTTTCTCAACTCCGTGAATGATTTTTAAAAAGTCAAGTTTTTTCAAATACAAAGCATGTCCACATGTGGAAAGATTTATCATTCTAAACATGTAAACTTAATGTCCAAAATTAACAGAAAATATGTGATCTTTATATTTACTCCTTTTTTTTGAAAAGTGAACATCTCATAAGAATCAGCCATCAGTTTTTTGCTATCTTCCTTAGAAATACCCAAAACCCCCAATCTCCTGAATTTGAGGCGTTTTCTCGCGTTGGAATTATTTTGAAATATTATTTGAAACTATTTAAATGTGACGTCATCATTTAGAACCGAGAAAAAATGAGTTGTTCAAAACGCTGACGTAGTTTTGTGTTACCTCACTTTTTTTCGTTTTTCTGTTTATTTTTTTGGTGTTTAAAATTAAAATGGATCAACTACTGGTTTATCTAACAAAACCTTCGAGTGTACGGCCCGTTTTAGTAGCATGGATGGCAAGCAATGGAAGCTACATGGACACTGAAGTTTTATTTACTGTTCTTTTAAACCCAGAAAATCATATAAAACCACAGGGATACCATGAAGAATGGCTAACAAGATATCTAGAATACGATTTTTCATACATTTTCACGCAAAAACAAAAAAAAATCGGTTAAAACAAGAATGTAGAATTTTGACGTATCTTCTACGCACGCGTCGGTTTTGAAACTAGAGTGGATTCCGTTTCAAAATATTTTTAACCCGTTTCGATGTGACGTCACCGTTGCAACGCGAGAAAACAAATGTTTCAAACTTTTTGAAAACATTTTAAACAATTTCAACGCGAGAAAACGCCTTTGGACCACCCTGTACAAATCTCGGTAGTACCCAGCTCCATTGGGAAAAAAAAAATTTGAAGCTAAATTAACATTGTGGTTTTTAACCTACACGCATAAAACTAGCAATCAAGAGCCATTACCTGCTCGTAGCCGATACGCATAGCGTTGCCGCCCCTGCCAGACACCCCGGGCGGCTGGTGCGAAGGCGGTCCCTTGGCCGGCATTATGCCGCCGTTCGTTCGGTGCCCCGTGGCCGAGGTGCTACTATTGCTGCCGTGTTTGACAGGCTGTCCCGAGTAGCCGCCCCTGCCTCTGTAGGGCGGCTTGCTTTCGGCCGGCTTCACGTAGCCGCCTATTTGGGCGGACGGGTGCGGCGGATGGTGGGTGGTGGGCGCATGCGGTGCCTGATGGTGGGGCTTTTTGAACTCGGACCTCTGGTCTGGGGAGGCTTGCAGTCTAAAAATCACGATAATTTTTTTGTATTCCACTATAGTTATGATATTTCCAAATAAATTGTTGCAAAAAGGTTTATATATACAGTGTATTTCAGTCCCCTAAATAAATATAAAAAAATGAACAAACAGAATGCTGGTAGTGTTGCGATTCAAATTCCCTCCAACACACGCCAACAAATTTTGAACTTTTGATAAGTGACATCGAGGGGTAAACACCATTTGTGAAATTTGGTGTACAAGCTCTGAGAAATCCGTGAAATTTTATGGAATTCTGTGAAATATTGAGAAATTTTGTGAAATTCTGGGAAATTTTGTGAAATTCTGTAAAATTCTGTGAAATTTTTAGAAAAAATCACTCCAATTTTTTATAAAATTTCATATACATACATATCCGTACCTCAGAAAAAGTGCGGTAAAGTGATACTTTCCAAACTAAAATGCGTGAGGAAAAGTGGTGTTTTCCGCATGGTCGTAGAAGAATGTATTTTTTTTTAATTTGTGGTAAATGTAGTAAAAAAATAATACACTTTTGCTGAGGTATGGATATGTATGTATCTGAAATTTTGTAAAAATTTGGAGTGAAAATTTCACAAAATTTGACAGAATTTCACAAAATTTCACAAAATGTCACAGAATTTCCCAAAATTTTACAAAATTTCCCGGATTTTACATAGCTTGTACACCAAATTTCACAAAGCTTTTAACATTTCACAGAATGTCACAAAATTTCACATAATTTAACAAAATGTCACAATATTTCACACAATTTCACAAAATTACACATAATTTTACAAAAATCACAAAACTTCACAAAGTTTTACAAAATATCGCAAATTTTGACAGAATTTTATCAAATTTCACATAATTCAACTAGTTTATTATGAATTCTCTTAAATTTAAATGACTGGCTTTCGTAAAGTTAAAACAGCCAAAACATAAGCATTTTTAACACATTTATTTTAAGCAATGTATTGTTTAAAACAATTTTTTTCATTTTGTTATTAATAAAGTAGTAGCACAAACCTATTTTCATAAAATAAAGAAAAATTTTTGCGATTTTTGTGAAATCTTGTGAAATTATATGAAATTTGCGAAATTTTGTGAAATTATATAAAATTTTGTGAGTTTATGTGACATTTTGTGAAATTGTGTGAAATTTTAAAGCTTTGTGAAATTTGGTGTACAAATTTTGACATATCCTGTAAAAGGTATTTTTTCGTGCAACTAACTACATCTAAATAATCTAGAAATCAAAGCGAAAAAAGAACGATTTTACACGAGTGGGCGTCCAAGTTTTAGCAAACACCATGAGTGCCGCCATTTTGATAGTAGCTTCCCCTGAAATTCTCCTTCGATCTCTCCATCAACTAAACCAACCAACATTTATCTGTGGTTCTGTTGCTGACCTCACTCGCGTCCATTTTGGCTTGTTTTGGTTTTTGCCATATAGTACGTTGACAATTTTTTAGATCCAGAGCCACCTCTGAATCCCTGTAGAACACCAAAATGGCGGACGTTAAAGATTTTTTTTAGTTCGAAAGCTTTTTATGAAAATAATATATTTTTATCTTTACTCTCATGAAGATGACCACCGAATAAATATCTGGTGTTAAACAAAAAAGAAGTTAAAAAAACCAGTTACATCAACCCAAAAGAAACTAAAAAATAAAAGATAAAAAAGATATTGGGTGGAAATAACGAAAATTCAAACTTGGATGAGCATCCCACAAGGAACACACAAAGAACCAAAGCAAAAAGAGAAATGATTAAACGATGTTTCGTCCTGGGTAACCAGCGTGGGCTCATCAGTGGTTTCACTGGTTACCCTCCACCATACATCATTAAACACCATCATACACTTTGATTTCCAACTTTGAATCACTCACAAATAGGCATCGTTCCGCACTGGTACTTATCCAAAATACCTGATACGGATTCGTCCTGGCGTGTTAATATTTCCAGTAGGATTATGCTCCTAAGGCAATTAAAACAAAAAAGAAGTTAAAAAAACCTCCAAATCAGTTACCTCAACCGAAAAGAAACTAAAAAACAAAATATGAAAAGATCTTGGGCGGAAATAACGAAAATTCAAACTTGGATGAGCATCCCACAAGGAACACACAAAGGACCAAAGCAAAAAGAGAAATTATTAAACGATGTTTCGCTCTGGCGTGTTAATATTTCCAGTAGGATTATGCTCCTAAGGCAATTAAAACAAAAAAGAAGTTAATAAACCTCCAAATCAGTTACTTCAACCGAAAAGAAACTAAAAAACAAAATATGAAAAGATCTTGGTCGGAAATAACGAAAATTCAAACTTGGATGAGCATCCCACAAGGAACACACAAAGGACCAAAGCAAAAAGAGAAATTATTAAACGATGTTTCGCTCTGGCGTGTTAATATTTCCAGTAGGATTATGCTCCTAAGGCAATTAAAACAAAAAAGAAGTTAATAAACCTCCAAATCAGTTACTTCAACCGAAAAGAAACTAAAAAACAAAATATGAAAAGATCTTGGTCGGAAATAACGAAAATTCAAACTTGGATGAGCATCCCACAAGGAACACACAAAGGACCAAAGCAAAAAGAGATATTATTAAACGATGTTTCGCTCTGGCGTGTTAATATTTCCAGTAGGATTATGCTCCTAAGGCAATTAAAACAAAAAAGAAGTTAATAAACCTCCAAATCAGTTACTTCAACCGAAAAGAAACTAAAAAACAAAATATGCAAAGATCTTGGTCGGAAATAACGAAAATTCAAACTTGGATGAGCATCCCACAAGGAACACACAAAGGACCAAAGCAAAAAGAGAAATTATTAAACGATGTTTCGCTCTGGCGTGTTAATATTTCCAGTAGGATTATGCTCCTAAGGCAATTAAAACAAAAAAGAAGTTAATAAACCTCCAAATCAGTTACTTCAACCGAAAAGAAACTAAAAAACAAAAGATCAAAAGATCTTGGGTGGAAATAACGGGACCGCCACTGCACTCGTTTGCAGCGTCGTTCTGTCGGAATCACTCTACTGCTTTGTACTAGTAGCGATCTTTTAACCGAAATGTGGCGAGTCAATTGTCGAAGTCACCCATTAAAAATGGTGGCTGTAGGGTAAACAAAGCGATTTTCCATAAGACGTAATGATAATAAAAATGAAAATTTTGGAAAAGTGGAAAAAAATTCAGATTAAACAAAGTGACTATTTTATAGAATAAAGCATTTTGCCGAAATGTTCGAAATAAACTAAAAATTCGCAGGTTAAAGAGGCAATGTCATATACTTTTATCTTTCTCCACTTGCACAGTTTGGATAGGCATTGTCTCTCTCATTTCAGCGTGAAGATCGGGCCAGTTGCGCTATCTGGTTTGAGAGAAATGACTTTATCTGTAAGTACACGGGTGCGACGGAAATAGGTAGAAGCACATTTCCACGTTTAATTGCGAATTTTGAGTTTATTATTAAAATTTCCCTGATTTATAGTTCCGGTGACAATACAATAATATAGTATTACCAGGTACCCAGCTCGCCCTAACGAGAAGAATTGAAGGGGAAAAAAGATTTAATTTGTTCGATTTCAATCAAAATCGACACAGAGGGGTTTTTAGGGAAGGGGATCATGAATTTTTGATCAATTTGAAAATTTCAATATGACGGATTCAAAACAGACGATTTAGGGTCAGGCTCGGGGTCAGGTTTTGCGTATCAATTTTTCTTGCTAACTTCTGGACAGGAAAATACACATAAACACCACCCTGCAATACTGATGCGCTAGCTGAAATGCATAGACTTAGATAAAAATTAAAAAAATTATTTTATATTAAAAAAAACTTTGCAAATACACGCTTTTATAAAATATAAAGTGCACTAAAAAGTAGAAAATGGCCAAACATCGCTTTTTTATTATGATATCAGAATGCTAAAAATTATTTTCTACGTTTAAGTGCAGTTTATCTTTTATAAAAGCTTGTATTTGAAAATCTTTTTTTATATATAATTATTTTCTCTCTCTTCTTATTTGATTACCGTCACTTTTTTGAGTCCCGTAGGCACTATTAACTTAATCGGACGGGTCATCAACTACTTTCGTAGTCTACCGACCGAGTGTGTATCTAGGTCCGTCTCCACGTGATATCCGATCCCATCCGGCCTGGATACCGGCGTGAATTTTTTTCCTGGGTT
The DNA here is from genome assembly GCA_963921995.1 of Oxystoma pomonae. Taxonomy (NCBI): domain Eukaryota; kingdom Metazoa; phylum Arthropoda; class Insecta; order Coleoptera; family Brentidae; genus Oxystoma; species Oxystoma pomonae. The sequence continues at coordinate 34,866,933 of OY998167.1, read as the reverse complement.
TCCCCCCTTACCCCGCTCATCAAACCGGTCTGATGAGCACCCCCTAGGAAGGCAGTTTTTTTTTACTAGAAGGATTTAATTTAGCCTAAACCCCTTTGTCGGAGCTAGGGATCTTTAACGTCCTCCACTATCAATATATGGATCACACGGGACCGTCCTCTTAACGTCCTCTCCGAGGGACGGTATGGAATCGTGTTAACCTGCTTTCTAGCTAACACGGTCTACTCCGCTTCATACTGCGTTTTGTCTTAATCTTACAAATTTTATAAGAAAATAAGTTTTATTTTTTTTAAAAATACTAGTACAGTCATTTAGGGTAACTTTTAACAACTGTGAGTAACTTTGAGCAACTTGGAAAATTAAATGTTGGAATTTTTCATGTGTCTAAACTGAATTTTCCAAGTGGCTCAAAGTTACCCCGACTGACTATACTACAACTTAGATGCTAAGTTTCGCTAGCCCAAACTTAGGGTTCTCTCAGCCCAGACTATGAGTTACCACAACCCAGATGCTGAGTTCTGGTAGCCCAAAGGCAGGGTTCTCCCAGCCCAGATCACGAGTCACCACAACGTAGATGTTGAGCTTTGACAGCCCAAATGGCCAAAAAAATACATTCAGTGTTTATGCATATTTTGGGCTACTACAACACACGAACCGTGTTTCCCTACAATCCTTCGGACTTGATTCTCACAGCCCAGAGGTCTGGGCTGTCCTCTATTGGCAACACGGCTGGGTCTAGGAGAACACATATTTGAGTTCTCGTAGCCCACCATTTTTCTCAGTGAACCCATAAAATTTTGCAAAATTATAAGTATTCTTTTTTTGCGTAATCAAAGATATCTTCACAATATCATAAATGACGTCATTATTCTCGAACCGCTATCAAAATAATGTCAACCAGAACTATGACCAATTCTAAATCGAAAATCCCTTTTGCGTTTGGTGGATATCTGTGAGAACTACTTTCTATCGAGTTTTCTACCAAATCAAGAGTAAGGGCCCGCGGGGTTGATTCTTCAATTTCCTGAGAATGATCGTGTGGCAACGTTCACATTCCTGATTTCGAACAATAACAGGCTCTGAAGCTATTAAGCTAGGAACACACGATGCATCAAATCCGTGCACTTTTTCCATGCATCTTTTTTTTTTTGAAGCACACAGAAAGGGGGCCACACTACGCAACAATTATGGTAACTTTTCTAGGGTAAAATGTTTGTAGCTAACTTCCAGGTTATTTTTGTTGCTAACTTTCACGCCCTCAAAATAATTTTTTTAATTTATTTTTTAAAATGGAGTAATTTGTGCAGCTGCTGCAATAATTGTAATATGTGGTGGTTTGATTTTAAATCGAAATTAAAAGAAAACACGCATAATTTGAATAATAAAAAAAAATCGACGAAACAACCTTACTTTTAACAGCTGTTATTGACATATCACAGGTTGCCCAACAAATTCCCCAAGATGCATGCAACTTTTCCGTAAAATAGAACCTGTTCTAATTTAGCGCATCTTTTTCAAGCCGTCATTTTCGTTTTGTTTCATAGTGTGGCCACCAAAATTATAAAGAGATGCATGCACCTTTGACGAGATCCATTGTGTGTTCCTAGCTTTACAAGGTATCCAAAAATTAGTCGACCACAGCCTAACCTCACCCGATCGCCGTTTATCGTGAGAACCTCTCTTCACTTTCTTTCCATCGTAAAAGCTTCTAAGTCTTCTTATTGGTCGAAATGAAGGACGCGTGATCGTTTCCAGACGACCATTCTTTCTAAATTCAAAAATCAGGCTCCTAGGTAGCTATAATATAAAAAGATCTAAGAGCAATTCACGACGTTCTGGCGGTCACCTACCTACTCGCCGCCGCGTTAGCGGACCCAAAAGACGCAGGCGTCCTACCGCAAGGACCTCCAGGGCTGGGGGGCGGCGCCCCATCGACCCCAATTAGTCCTGTCGTGTCCCTCTGCTGGTCTAAGTACGGCCGTAAGCGGTCGAACGCGCCTAGTTTTGCCTGGATGTCGGCGGTGACCGGATCATTGTGCGAGGGATGAACCTGGAACAAAGAAAAATGAGTTCAGTTAGTTATTGAGAGTATTTCGGAAACTGTTAAAGATAGTAGGAAGCCTACAATTTTTGTAGACAGATCTTTGATAATACGAGACTTGCAGGCGATTTAATTTAGGTTCTAAGTCAGTATTACTACGTTTATACGATGGTCTGTAAACCGTTATTTAATGCGATTTTTTATTCCTGGAAACGCTTTAGGAACTGTGAATGCCTGTCCTAATACCTTGTTTAATCAAACAAAGAACCTAAATCATTTGTGAGCTTTATAATGTCATTTGTGCATCTTATTTTGTTTACTTTTTGTTTCTGAACTCCGGTCAACGATACGATAGTTTTTTGGCATTATGGTGTGGGCTTCAAAACGGTTTGAGAGCATGCTTAAAACCGGTTTCCGGACCGCTAATCTGCTTTTTAAATACGTTTTCAGATAAAGCGCTTAAAACGGTTACGTAGTGTTTATACATGCCTTTTTAGAAAACTGTTCACAATTTAAACGTTTTAACCGGTCCGTATAAACTAGGTATATCAAAAACGACAAATAAGAACGCTAAACCGATTTTAAACGTTTTAACAAGTCAGTATAAACTATGTATATGAAAAACGACAAATAATCTCAATTTCTTTTTCGAAGTATCCAGGAAATGTGAGACTTTAAAATACTGTTGGTTTTGTAAAACCCTTCTTTAAGAACTTTATATATAACCAAATATTTTAGACACACGTTTGATGCCATCGATGGATTTTAAAACATAGCTGAGAGTATATTCACCAAGGGATATACAATAACCAATCAGTTGCAGTATCAGGGAACCCCTAAACCTTACCTTGCTGTATATATTAAATCAATCAATCAAGCGGTTGCTCCATATACCTATTAGCTTAAATATACGTCTTGCCCAGGGTAAACTTGTAAGTAACATCTGTATTCTAGCCAGCCATGTAAATACCAAAACAAAAGACTTGGCTTAGCTCCGGCCTTTTGCATATGCGCAATAATGTATCAATCCGAGGGGTTTCGGCCGGCTTCGCAGCCTACGTAGCGTCGTACGTCTTCAATCAAGAAGTTAGCTTTTTTTTGTTTTGGAAAGCTGTATAGTCCAATTTTTTGATGAGCGAACTGCGAACTTTTAGACAGCGACAATAAATATGTAAAGAAAAGTCATGTCGTTGATTGTTTCAACTGTTACTTCAAATTGACAAAAACAAATTATTTGACATGTGAACTGTTGACAACAAAGAAATACGTTTTCAGAGGTAAAAATGACGTCAGTCCGCTCATCAAAAAATTGGACTATATCAACGGGATAATATTTCTTCCTCATTAGTACATATTTATTCGAGCATTTATTTGTTTTCTTCGAAAAAATACAAAAAAAAACAGGAGTTTTGAGAAAAGTAAACAAATACATTACAAATACCGAATTCCTTCTGTGAAACAACAACATTTGGCTTTGTGGCTTCGCGTCTTAGACGATGACGCTGGCGCGGTGCATATGCAGAACATCCAAACGAGTAATAGAGAGAGAGGACGGGAGATAAATAAGAGAGAAAGTAGAGGAGCATGTTGCTTAGGTGTTGGTTTATCAAACCAGGAATTTATCAGACCGTATTTAATAAAAATTTTCATCCTAAGAGCGATTCACCATAAAAACTGCAATTTGTTAAACCAATTTTTTATCCGAACCTTATTTCGTCAAAACCATTCAATAAAAAAATCGAAATTTATAAAACCCGTTTTTAATTGAACCATTGTTCATCAAACTCAATATCAAAGTCGTAATTTATAAAACCCAGTTTTAATAAAACCCGGATTAGTCAAACCATTATTTTTCAAAACCGGAATTAGTAGAAACCCTTGTTTATCAGAAAATTTTTGCTAAATTGATTGCGCATTCGATATATGAACTGGAGGCGTACCCGCAGGTGGCGCGGCGCAGCGCCGAGAATCAAAGAAATATGATGGACTACCCTTATCTTGATATTTGAAATAAGATTAATCCAAGAAAGCTCAAGTGAGGGCTCTGCTGAAGAGGTTGAGATTCATAATACAAGTAATGGCACCGGTGTTTCACCGCTGTAAAAGTGTTGTCCACTCCATTCCAAATTGCTGCGGACCAGTTTTTTGACACTGACAATGAGAGTTCCATTTAGCTTCTGTGTTTAATTGTCAACCGCCATATTGAAATTGGTCCGGAGAATTTGGAATGAGGTGTAGTTAGAAACCTATTTTTTAGTGGCATTTAATTTTTTTTAATGAAAATCTTATCTTATCTATGACCAAGGAACTAAAAATTTCAATGAAAGATAACATAAGTACAAATACCAGCGGCGTGGCCAGTAGGTAAAAATCAATAGGTACCTACCATTTTTAAAAATTTGCAATAGGTAGGTAGTTGATGTTTATTAAATGACGAACCCCCCCCCCCCAACTGCCGGTTACGCCATTGCAAATACGATGGAGTTATCTAGATTATTTATTAATAGAACCACTTTTGCGGTTTACAGTCACAATTCACGGTGTTGTTATATTTTAAAAAAACAATTTTACTTGCGGGAGAAAACATATTATTACAGTGAACACCAGATTTTTGTGTTTGTGCCAAGTTTTTGGTTCCTGATTCACTTTTGTGAGGAGCAGGTTAATAAACGCCCTAGAGTTTAAGTAAAAAAGCATATTGTAACACAATACAAAAAACTAATAGGTTTAAAAAAATACAAATTTAGCCCATGACCTTGTCAAAGTAACAAGAAAAATGTAAAAAAAAACAAAGGAAATAAAACCACAGGAAAAAACAAAAGGTAATAAGTAACATTCCATACTTCCATTTTATGAATAGATAACGCAAATAACATTCAAAAGGTAGATGATAATAGCCTTTAGATAATGAAATTTACATAGAAGTAGAAAAGTTGTATTATTTTTTTTTCTATTTGCAATCGAGACCAACTCGAGTTTAAATTTTAAAATAAATTAAGAAAGAAAAGGTCCGATACAGTTACTACGTTTATTTCGTCGGTCCGATCCGGATTGAAACTCAAGCCGCTTGAAATTGTAATGCCCAATCTTGAGCGTTTATATCGAAGGATTAAAAGTTAAATCTGTAATCTTGAGTGTTTACCTAAAGATTGGATTGAAACATTGCGCATGCGCAATTTTGATGTTTTTCTAACCTTAAAATGTTGTTTGTTCTAGTTTTGTTGATTTCTAAACTTAAAATATTGTTTGTTTTATCTTATTAACTTTCATGTTTTTAAATCTAAAAAAAAAGAAAACATAACCAACAAATTCTCGGCTGGAAAGTTAGCAGTTTTTTCTTCTTCTTGAAAAATTTCGGGCCCCAAAGCTAGAATCAAGGCAAGGTTAATCCATCAACCGCGTTTATTTCGGCGGATTGACTTAACTTGACTTGACTCAATCCAATCCAAAAAATTTCAGGATTGGATCGAAGTTTTCGATCCCTTAATCCCACGTGTTTATATCGGAGATTTAAGCGACATTTATGAAGCAAATCCGGTTCCGATACAGATAAAGCTGTCGAAATAAACGTAGTAAGTATCCCTCTCAAACCTAAGATATAGGTTAATAGTAGTTTTCACAACTAGTGGCTAAAATAGTGCTTTTTTTACAAGCGTTGATTTAAATAACGAGCGCAGCGAGGTATTTAAAAACGTGAGATGTTACCGCTATTTTTTTAAATACCTTTATCAAACAATCCAAGAAAGTTTTAAAAATCTCGAACGAAGAGCATTTCTCGCAACACACCATCTTTACGCTATGAATCAAGGCGGCTGGTAAATGAAAAATCTATGGTTGACATAGCGTTTTTCCTTTTCACTGGGTGACGTTCATTGTTGCGACATTTTAATCTTTGACAGTTTCATATTTTGATGAAGTTTTTAAATAATTTTTTTGTAAATACTTGGTGAAAAATGGCTTAATTTTTATCCAAGAATAATTAGGATTTTTCAATATTAATATTTTCCGTAATTTCTCTTTAATTTTAGGTAAAAAACGGACAGAAATCTTTTTTTGCACCCGTGATCAAAAAAAGATTTTTGCATCGGTAAGAAAAAAAGCCATGCTTTTGTTATCTGCACACAGTTAATAAAATCATGTTTTTGATGAAGGTATAAATATATTATGAAATCTTTATAACAATAATATCGGCACACATGATAAAAGTAAAATTAAAGAAAACTATGCGGCACTGACCCCATAAATGTCTTTTTAGGAAGAAAAAAAATTACCAAACGTCAGATCGAAAATTCTCGCCGACAATTTTATAGTCTGGCGAAAAAAGTTAACTGAGAAGCAATGCATTTTGCCATCTTGGATGTTAACGAAATTTTAACTTAAAATACAGGACGAGAAAGCCGATTGTCTTAGCTTTCTCAAAAGCTGTCAAGCATAAAAATCCGGGGTCATTTCATAAGAAATCAACCAAAAAAAAAGGGAGGTTTGGCAGACCATTTCCCCAATTTCGATAATTTTTGGGATATTTATTCTACCCATAAAGGGGATTAAAAATCCCAAATTAAAAATTTTTTTGACCATTAGTTTTTTTAAGTTAATTGTTGAAAATCACAGAAACTACCAATTTTGCTCGAAAATGTACTTAAACAAATTGAAATATCTCAAGAACTACTTAAACTTGGGCAGTGGTTTGTAGCTCGTTTTAAAGGTATTTTAAATACCTTTCGAATGATGTATCACATGATATACTTTTTGTTTTTAAAAAAATTTGCAATTAAAAAACTTTTTTTAAAATATATTTTGTTTCGCCAAACTATTTACAAAATTTTAAAATGGAGAGTTTATGGGTTTATCAAAAAAAAAAAAAATATATTTTAAAAATTTTGAAAAAAATGAAAAAAATATTTTCAAAATTTTCAAAAAATGAAAAAAATATTTTAAAAATATTTTAAATATTTTTTTTTTGATGAACCCATCAAGTCTCCACCTTGAAATTTTGTAAATAGTTTGGCAAAATATCCAGAAACAAAATATTTTTTCTTTAAATAAAAAATGCTGTTTTTCAAAAATAATAAAAAAGATTTTTTTTAATTTCAATTTTTTTTTTAGACAAAAAGTAAATGCATCATTCAAAAGGTAGTTAAAATACCTTTAAAACGAGCTATAAACCACTGTCCTAGTTTAAGTAGTTATCGAGATATTTTCATTTCTTTAGCTACATGTTTGAGCAAAATGGTAGTTTGTTTGGATATTCAAGAATTAATTTAAAAAAAACTAATGGCCAAAAAAAATTTAAATTTGGGATTTTTCATTCCCTTTATGGGTTTCTTTGGACCACCTTATATAAATTTTTTATTGACTATGGAGATGTTGCAAAATACCCTGGGGATTGCGTAATGTGACGAGAACTTTGAAAGGGACTGGACCAAACAATCCCAAACATGTAATTGCTTTCTTATTTATGTCAACTCTTCCCAGAGTGGGAAAATGCTCTCCTTTAGATTAGCATTTTCTTTCTAAATGGCCATATCTTTTACACATCTAACATAATTTACTTCATCTATAATATCGCACTCGAATTTAACCATTTCAAAGCTCCCAAGTCAAGGATATACGATGACCCCCGCACAGCCAACTTTAGTTTGTAAATATAACGCTAGGTGGCGCTAACTGTACACAAATAAACGAATTCTCGACGGAATCAAGCTTCGAGCGAAAATGAAAAGCGATTGGCTTATTATTATTGTATCTCAATGAAATTATCTTTTTCTCTTTTGTTATTTTTCGTTTGAATTAAATTGTATTAAATTATTAATTCGAAAAGAATGGTTTTGCTAATTTTAAGGAGAGGAGATTGGTAAAATTAGTTTGAATGAAACTGATCAAGCGTTAATAAATTTTTAGGGGGGTGTTACTTCTTCGTTAAGTGCGTATTATAGCTGCAGGCTACATACCCACACACATATTGGAATTTTCTAGAACAGTGAGAAGCCGCGCGCAGCCGACACGCGGGCAGACTTTCTGCAGGGACTCGGTTTCAGTCAAGGCCGCATTTGTTAATGGCTAAAGATCCCTGCTCTCGACAAAGAGGTGCCAGGCAAAAATTAAGTCCTCTTAGAGAAAAAAAACTTGCATCCTAAGGGACACGTGCATCAGTCGGGGGTGCACGGGGGGGGGGGGTATGGCAGAAAGGGTCCATTATGCGGCCTAAGTGCCAGGCCTACGCCTGCCCATCTACAACTACTCCTACTAATTGCTTGATATGAAATAGCATGCTACATAACGAGACAAGAAAGTGACAAATTTCACACGAGCGTGAATGTTGTGAACCTCCACGTTGCGCACTCTGTCCCTTCAAAATATCCCGAGTATACTACGATAGCACCACATTTCGACTAACAACAAACAACAAATAACAACAAACAACAAATAACAACGAATCACACGAATTCGGAGGGTGGTATTACGATCGCGACTACACAGCACTGATTTCATTTTGATAAAAGATTATTTATATAGTATATAGAAACCAGTATATTACAAAAAGAACCAGACAAAGTTAAACGAAAAATCAAAGAAGCAGCTTGCATCTATCTAAATGAAGATGATGGCTTCCAATTTTAAAAGAAGATTTTCAAAAAGGTTTTTTTAAAATAAATTAAAAAGTAGCATTGATGTTCTTTGGGTTTCTAATGCATTTTTTCAGTCAGTCAGTCAAAAGATAATCTTTACACTTGATATTTAAAAACGAAAAACAAAATATTAAACTTTATTTTTTTAATTTTGAACTCTAAATTTTGTATTTTCATAAAGAAATCTAAAATCGAAAACACTCGGACAAATAAAATTTTAATTTTATTAAACTCACCCAATATCTTGTTGGCTACTATCGACACACAAAAATGTCAAGTTAATACTTGAAATATACATCAGTCAAAGTCAGTCAGTTGTATGACAACAGAATAATTTGTCTGAAAATGGCAGTAGAGTTTTTGCCGAAACGTCAGACAAGTACTTTATTCTAGTTAGGATTTGTGTGTGTGTGTGTAGGCAAAATATTTTTATCTTATTTAAAAAGCACTGAGAAACGAAAAAAAAATTTTCTTTAGAATTTAAGCAGTTGTTTTTAACATATTTTTGAAAAAATTTTCTTTAACTTATGGTTTGTTCGGGTTCGTCGAAATTTCCTGTTCTAAACAGTCCGGAGCATGCGCGCTTAAAAAAACGCGTTCTGGTTCGACCACAGCTGTTCTGAACTGAAAAGTCTTGTGTTCGGGTTACTACCGAAAATTTGTTCAGGACCGGTTCAATACTGTTCTGTACAGTCCCGTGAAGCCGGGTGGAATTAAATGGAACTGTTTAGGACTATTTTCTGACGTATGCGCAAATTCATTTACGCATGTAAAGTTTGTGCGAAAAAATAATTTGTTCCTTGAAAATATACCCAAATAAATGGGTTTTTACGAAAAATAATAAAAAGCCAGAGTGTAATTTTGTATTATTTTATTATCCGCGTGTATTTTTATAAAGGTTTTGTCGAGGGTTTTATATGGTGTGACTTAAAGAAGAGGAATCCCTGCTTAACCCAAAAGTTCAGCTTTTTGAGTGTTAAATTTCTGTTCTTTCAAAAACTGCAGAATTTCACTTTGGAAGAATTAAAGCAAGATTCTACCTCGTCATCAAGTAGTGGTGATGATGAAGCCATTGGCAGATTTTTAAGTGCAATGTAAAAAAAATATGAAGCTATGAATTTTGTATATATGAAGAAACTGTGGACCTATATGATGAGAACCAATTCATGGAAAATTTTCGGTAACATATTTATTTTATGCTAAAAATAAAGAGATAAACTTAAGACACTCTGGATCACGTGCTTCTTCAAAAATGCGTTCGGGTTCGTCCAAAAATTGTAAACTGTTAAGAACAGTCTCGCCGATTGCGCAACTATCACGCGCAGTTCTAAAACGTTCTAGGACAGTTTTAAAATTCGGAACCCGAGCAAACCATTTGTGGCGAAAAACCCAAAAAAAGTAGTTTCAAAAGATGACCTGGCCTGTTCCAATTCTTGTGCGGACTTGTACTAAATTTTGTACAAAATATTCGCCGCCGAATTTTATCAAGCAATTCGTTGGCAGTAAAATCGAATCAGACAGGAAAGTCTTCATAAAAATTTTAAGAGGCCATTGAATAAAACACGCAACACAGTGTTTTATTTTCGATTATTTCCCTCTTGTTGCGTAGTGAATAACGCCATGCTTTCCTGCCCCTTTTTGTATTACAGAAACCACCCTTATTTTTTACCTGACTCGAAATTTAAAGAGCTGAATCTTTTATTCGGGGCAGTGTTTTGTTCGTCCCATTAGATACAGATAAATGTAAACGTTGGTGTGATTAGAACAAACACGGAAATAAGAATGTCGTAGTGGGATTTTAAATAAGATAATATGTCCAATATTTTTAAAGAAAAAAATATTTAAATACCATCCAAAAATATTACTGGCCTGTTTTTCCTTGTTGCGACAAAAGAAAAAAAACGAACGAAAAAAGAAAACAGTAACCATGGGGTTTTATTATACAGGGTTCCTAAGATTTTCCTTAGGGATAGGATTTCAATAAATCAAACAGAAATGGCATAGAAAGTTCTGCGCGCACAAAAGAAACAGGTATATTGAGCAATGGTGCCAGTTTGTTATTATCTTCGGACTGCTTTCATGCGAAAAAATTGTCGCCACTCTTTCATTGTGAGCATAAATCATAGTTGCAATAATAACCGTTGACAAGATGTCTGCAAATTCCGCTAGATGGCGGTCACACCATGAGATGATCGAGGAAAAACTGGGATTCACAGGCATTGCATTTTTATTTCCTTTGGATTCGCTTCAGTTTCATAAATTTTGTGTTTTTAAATGCCGTATACTCGAGAAGAAAAGATTTTTATTATTAAAAACTACATAAAAAGTGACAGTGCGGACGAGGTCATTCGACTTTTTGTTTTTGCGTTTCTAGATCGACCGGTTCCTGTGGCTCAAACTGTCTACAACATTTATCATCATTTTGAAAGGTACGGGTGCATAAATGGTTGTAGAAAGTGTTACCACGACGGCGAAATACCAGAGCATCCCGTTCTTCCACACAGGGTGGAACGAGACGAAATGGTATGCGCTTACGTTGAGGCACATGAACCATGTTCGACGAAACCGATTGCGGAGGCACTGGATATTCCCAACAGTACTTGCCAATGGATCCTAAAAAAATACGGCTACAAGTCGTTTAAGATTGGGAAGTCGCAGAAATTGCAACCAGGTGATTATTTTCGCCGGTTAGAATATTGTGAGGTTATGAGGGATAAATGTGACAGGAACGAAAATTTCCTATCAAAAGTTTTGTTTAGTGACGAGAAGACATTTGAACTTCATAGCTCTCACAATCCACAAAATAGCCGCTATTGGTCCCGCGAAAATAAACATCTGCACCCTTTGGACATTGGACCCTTTTCCATTGAAGGGAATTTGAATAGCCAAAAATATGTTAATCTTCTCCAACACCAGGTTTTACTACGGTTGAGGGAACTCAACATAAATTTGGACGAATTGTCGTTTCAGCAAGATGGCTGTTCATCCCACAATTCACGCCAGGCTACAAAGGTATTTGGTGATAGAATTATTTCCACGTATGGAAATATCCGATGGCCTCCTCGATCACCAGATCTTGCGCCAAATGACTTTTTCCTATGGGGTTGTTGGAACGACAAAATTTTCCCCCCACTTACGGCCTACGACTATACAGGAGTTGAGGGCGAAAATTTTGAAGGCGGGCAACTCTATCACCCCTGAAATGTTGGCTGCTACGCGCCAAGAGTTTTACAATAGATTGGGATATTGTGAGGCTCAAGAAGGGGACAGATTTGAACATCTAATCTACTTAAAAATTAGATGTCTTCAGTTCCAAACCACAGCTTTTTCTTGCTTAAAGGAGGCGGCAGGGTCCATTATTTACGATACTGAGCGATAAACTCGTGAGGTTGTTAACATTAGAAATTTCTTTCCATTCTGTTCTACTAGTGACATCTATCCGGAAACGGCCAAACCATGCAGCTAGCACTAGCAGCCAAAGAAATCAATAAACGGCGCTGTTTTTCCTGCAGAGCTTTTTGCTTGCGATATTATTGATTTTAAATAAAGCTGGCCCTACACTACATTTGATATTTTCGAGGTGTTTTATGACATGATCTCGAAACATGTAGCGAACCAATTCTTCAAAACTAGCGGGAGGGTAAAAGCGAAAAATAAGGGGCTGCCAATATTTGTAACACCCAAAAAGGGGTGAAAAGATTTATTTTGCTCTGTTTCTTTACAAAAAACGTTTTTTTTACGAAAAACTTGAGCTCTGCCACTTTTTTTATTTTTTTCTTCAACTTTCTCGAAATTTTCGTCATACCGTAAAAAAAAATTATTTCCCCCATGGTCATACTCTACTTTTATTCGAAAAAATTTAGAAACAGAGACGGGATCAGTTTTCCTAAAACGGGGGATCTTGGTTTCGAGTGAGAAGATAAAGGGCGCCGCAGGCAAAAATTTACGTAATTTCGGGAACGCAAAGAAATAGGTCTAAAGAGTATAATTTTTAAGAAAAAAATATCAATTTTCTCGCCCTCCTCCACTGGGACTACAGGGGCCGTGCACAAATTACGTAATGGTCATAGGGGGGAGGGGGGTTACAAAACGTTACGTAGGGGGAGGGGGGTTTTCGACAGCGTTTGCATTTGTGTGAAACTAAGAAAATTTGGAATGAAAATAAGTGAAAAGTTTTTTTTGGGGGGGGGTTAGTGGTCTTGAAATCGTTACGTAATATTAGGGGAGTGGCGTGCCAAACCGTTACAAAACATTACATAGGGAGGGGGTCAAAAATTGGTAAAATCACCGTTACGTAATTTGTGCACGGCCCCACATCTGACTGTTCCTTCTTTTTGATTTCGAATCAAAGTGCAAAACTCGGGTTGGACGTTCGAAGGCGTCAACCCGTCCTATTTGCTTGATAAAGTTTCTACGGAAATATCTCAGTCGATTTCTCCGGCCGTGTATGAACGCTTTAGGTTAGGCATTTGCATGTATCTCAGTCCCCAGCCTGTAAACAGTGCGTAAGGACAATGGTTACAAAATGAAAAGCCGAAAAATATTTTTTTTTACGATATCTTTCCTCAGTTTGGTATTAAAGTCGAGCAAAAATAATTTTTATTCCAGTCCTAAAGGTATGAAAATGGAAAACATTAGAAAACAACAACCTGGAATGGATTTACTACGTGTAAGATGTAGTGACAACATCGCCCCATGCCCATCCTTTTCTGCATAATGTGCTTTTCCGTTTGTCTGCGTCTTATACACGGCTGCTTGGCCCCCTAAGGATTTGCTTAGGAACCCTGTATAAAGTGGGTTTTTTTAGAAAGATAAGACGTAAAAATTATTCGATTCAGTTGTAAATTTAAAATTCCTCAAAAATCCAAGATGGCGGACACTTTTAAAAAATGTGTAATTTCATCCCCCCTTTTTAGAAAGATAAGACGTAAAAATTATTCGATTCAGTTGTAAATTTAAAATTCCTCAAAAATCCAAAATGGCGGACACTTTTAAAAAATGTGTAATTTTCATTCCCCCTGAAAAAAATTTATGTGCAACAATAAACAAACTCTAAAGCTTTCACTACAAATGCTCATTGTTTATGTGTATATTGACGTATCATTTTATTAAATCGGTTAAAAGATTAAAAAGTTATTAGCTTTAGATTAAGAGTGTTTGAGCTTAACATTGGAAAAAATCAGAAAATTACATATTTTTTCAATTTGCTATAAGTTTTGGCATGATTACTTAATTTAAAAAAAAAATGTTTAAAGAGACAAAACATGAGAGTTGCGTCCGTTTGTTCAAAATTTGACATTAAAAAAAATCAGGATGGCGAATAGTTTTAAAAACAGTTAGATTTTACACGCCTTATTTTTTTTGAAGTAAGACACTGGGCAGAATATAAATTAGCATTTCCAAATCTCCCTTTTTTCTTTGTATGTCGAAATATCACCTAATTAAATCGGATAAAAAATAGAAAAGTAATGGGTATTTAGATTCTCAGTAGTTTTCTTAATTAAATAATTAGGTCAAAAGATATTAGATAAAGATAATTTTGTGACTTTTTTCAATGCGAAGCCAAAACACTCGTAGTCAAAAAACTTATAACTTTTTTATTTCCCAACTGATTTAATTAAATGATATTTCAGTATACACAGAAACAATTAGCGTTTGTATTGAAAGCTTTAGAGTTTGTTCAGTGTCGCACATAAATTTTTTTCAGGAGGGGTGAAAATTACACATTTTTTAAAACGGTCCGCATCTTGAATTTTTTAGAAGTTTTAAATTTTTAACCAAATCGAAAAACTCACGTTTTGTCTTTCTAAAAAATCAATAACGTTATAGCGAATCCAAAAAGTGCGGAATTTTGTGGCCCACCCTATATAAGTTGCACATAAAAGGATGCTTAGTCGCAGTCGTATATCAGTGCGCATGCTCAGAACGGATACGCCGTACAACAGCGACTACGTCTCACCTATCTCTACGACCCTCCTTGCAGTATTCGCAAGTAGTTAGCGTATTGTATCGGTCCTGGGCATGCGCACTGAGATACGACAACGACTAAGCATAAAATAGTACCCCCCACAGGTCTAAATATCTACACCTGTAGAGGGTACTAAATTTTTAAACCAATTTTGAAAAAACACTTAAGCTGGACTCATACAGAAATAAAAATAAGAAAAGATAACAGAAGATAAGGGAAAATAAAAAATAATAGTTCACGCTTGATGGCGTTCAGACAGACAAAAAAATAAGATAAGAAGACATAACAAAAAGATGACAAACCTTTATCTTTTTATGTTATTTTATCTGAAAACGCGTTCCACGCATGACCGTGAAATCGTATGCGAAAAAATTCGTATTTTGATTGGTTGGAACTGATCTCTTATTTTATGTTATATTTCTGTGTGAATGCCGATTTTTTAAATTTTATGTTATCTTATTTTTACCCTATCTTATCTTATGTTATATTATCTTATTTTATTTCTGTATTAACCCAGCTTTACCCATACAGAAAAGCCACAAAGTTATTGATTATTTTGTATTGTTATTGCAAAATACCACTTAAAAACTGTTTTTTCTTCTCAAAATATACCATATTTTAGGAGAAAATGCCCTAAAACTAATTTTATGTTTCAAAATGGAAAACAATGAACACGCCAAAAAATTTGCACATAATAGACACTTAAAGTAAATATTTTAACGCATCGGTATCGGTATACATAACGCGTTCGAAACAAAGTCAAAATACACGACATTTTTGACTTGTACATGCCATGTTTCGAACGATGCCTGCTTCTTTGACGGGTGTGATGACAGAATCCCGTTGCGTACGGAAGGATGTACGTAATATGTGTATTTTGGCTTCATTTCGAACGCGTCACGTATACCTATACCGATGCGCTGAAATATTTATTTTAAGTGTCTAATAGCTTCATTATCTGTGTTTGATGTTATAAAGTTGGTGATTTTTTAGACCACCTCCGGGGGGTGGTTTAAATTTATAGCCTCCAGAAAGGATTGTTTTTTGGCAACCGGTAATAAGTTCGTTTATAAATTTCCCTAAGTAACCGTTTTTACAAGAATTAATTTACCTTATTTAATATCCCAAGTTGTTCATTAATCAATAAAACACCCTTCAATATTGTCCAGAAAAACGGCATATTTTGAACCGGTTTTCAACACAAAAAATATATTTATGAGGGCCCTACGAGGCAAAACCAACATAAGTGAAGGTCACTGCAACTACGTACGAATGTACGAAAACTATTTCCAATAAAAAATATCCAAAAACAACTGTACCTATTCGGAACTGAAATTAAAACATTGAGTTTATCTAAAAGCTTAATCATCAAACAAAACTTTCTACTGAAAGATCACACTGCAGTTTCCATTGGTACTTGGCTAATGGCCATTTTATCATGTTCTACCAGAGAATCGGACACCGACCAGTTCGTTGAGCCAACACGACTCTTTTGTGGACGTATCGGTGAATAATCGTTGGATTCAGGTCTGTTTTTAGCCGCATTTGTTTACAGGACCTCCTTTGATAAAATATTTTTATTTGTGGTTTGCGGTTGCTATGGATTTGTGTTTGTAAAGTTTTTTCAAACTTTCGTTAGATAAAAACCCCTTTTAAATAAATACAAAGGTAAATCTAATCCTTATTTTATGATTACATATCGAAATGATTTGGCGACAGTGAGTATTAATCACGAAAATCAAAAAACAAGGGTAAGTTTTGATAAGAGTGACATATAACGTCAATTTTAATTTGCTCAACAGAGTGTTTACCATTTAGATCCCCCCTTAGGATTAAAAAAAACTTCTTTTAAATTGAAATTTTCTTCTTAAATCCAACAAAAGGTTGTGTTAAGATGATTCTTCACTAAAAAAAATAATTAAAATTATTCTTATAAATCAAACTATGTCCAAAACTCAAGGAAGTTGATATAAAATACTTAAAACCATCAATTTCACTGAAACTTAGGACCTGTCTAAAATAGGCTAAACCCTTTTAGTAAATCCCACCGTTAATGTTTACGGGTGAGACGTAACGTTGTATGGCGTTTTGAGCATGCGCACTGAGATACGACAAGGAATAAGCACTCTTTTTTATATGTAACTTTAAGTGTCTAATACGACCGGTTTTTTTTCGCTATCCGCCAGAGGTTTCTGGCTAGCACACGTTCATAACCTATAACATTTGTTTAACACTTTCTTTTTGTTTTTGTAAAAAGGTAACATTTCAAGTGATAATTAAAAAAAACAACAAATTAGTGTTCTTTGAATTTTGGTAGTTGGTTGGACTAAAATGTGCTATATGGCCGAGATAACAATTTACTAGTTCTTGAGTTATTTTTGCTGCTAACACAGGTGATAGCCAGCTAACACCAGTTATACCTATTTTACCAAAATCAAGAATCTTTATAGTTGGGTTGTTCTTGAAAAATGGTAACATTTGGTGTAAGTTTTAAAAAAAAAAAAAATTACCACTTTTTCAGTAAATATAATATGTTGCTATTATATATATATATATAACATGCCCTTACTTAATTTCTTCTTTTCTCTCTTTTGTCTATTTCCTTTTTCGAGGTCTTACGAATTACGGTTTTGAAAAATAATGGTTTGACAAGTTCTCGGTTTTATTAAAAATCGGTTTTACAAATTACGAGTTTGATATTGAATGAGTTTGATGAACAATGGTTCGATTAAAAACGGGTCTTATAAATTTCGAATTTGTTATTGAGTGTGTTTTAAGAAATAAGGTTCGGATAAAAAATTGGTTTAAAAAATTGCAGTTTTTATGGTGCATCTTTCTTACGATGGAAATTTTTATTAAATATGGTCTGATAAATTCGTGGTTTGACAAACCATAGGCGTTCGGCAAAGGTGGAAGTTAAAAGGGGCGGTACAGGGTTGAAATTCATTTTCAATTTTTGAATTGCCTGACTTTTCCAGATTTTCCCTGACCAAAAATAAAATGTTCCAGGTTATTTTTTTTAAGTTCCAATAAGCACAATAAAAAAAAAGTTTACGTTCTGAAAATTGTTTAGAAATTTAAGATCACAAAAATTTACGTATTGAAAAAAAAGTGGCTGGTGTGGGATCCAGTCTCAATTCAGGATTTGCTGCCAAAATCGGCGAAAATTTTCAGAAAAATATACTAAAAATACCATTTTTTAAAATATTGAAAATTTTCACGTTTTTGTGAAATATTATTCGCAGCTTTTTATATGTTGCTAAATCATATCATAAAAAACGTGAGGAACTTTGGAAGAAAAACTTTTTTGTTTTGATTTTTTCACGTTTTTTGCGAAATCTGGGAAAACAAAAATTAATATTGAAGAACAAAAGAAAAAATACTGTGTTTTTCGCATTATATGAGAAACAGAGTGAGAAGAGCATAAAATGAATGAATTGAATTGTCCAGGTGTCTTTTTAAATATCCTGACTTTTCCAGGATTTCCTGACCAGGTTCAACCTTAGTAAAGGGTCTAGAAATGAATTATTACAACGTTATTCAGAACACTTCAATAAATAAACAATGCTTTAAAACCTCAACTTTAAACAAATCCACAGTACAAGGAAAAATTGTAATTTACTAAATTTATACAACAAAGTTTACAGATCTACGACATTATTACATTGTGCATGTTGTAACTATAATAGCTGTAAAATAAGGCTTATTTGCATATTTCTAAAATTAGTAACTAATATAGGCAAGGCAGGTTTGCAGAATTTCTACGTCAACTTCTTGGTTAAGTTAATTAATTTCAAAGAAAAGAAAACTAAAACAGTAAAGCTAAACGTTACTAGCTAAAATAAAATGGATTGCGTTTTTAATACGTTTGTAGCTACTACAAATTTTCAAACATAACAAAAATCCTGTATCATATTTTTCCATCATCATTTCATCATTTCATCTCCTAATTCCTAGCACCGTACTGATGAGCACCACAAGTGCGAAATCCGGATCCATTACCTTTTTGAGGGAAAGCCCGCTATTCATTGATTTTGTTATTTATTCATTGTCTGGTCGGTGCGTAGAGCAGAGAATCTTGCCGCGCAGCCTCAGAAGATATCGCAATCAGGATGAAAATAGAACCAAACAGTGGCCTACACAGAAATTGTTCCTGGGGGGGGCTTGACAAACAAAATAATCTCAGATTATCATTTTATTGATCATCTTTGGGAAACACGAGTTGATTTTCACTGGCTCTGGGGCGAGGGGGGCTTGAGCCCCTTAGCCCCCCCCCCAGCGTATGCAGGTCCCAAACGAATAACGACCGACCGAAAATTAGGCAAAGAAAAAAACTAATTATTTCAAGAAAATATTTTTTTTCGATACACAAACTTCAAAAATACAAGGTACTTTAAAAATGTTTAAAATAATACCCCTGTCGGTCATCTTTAATCCAAGATGGAAGAGGAAGCAAGCGTCCCTCAGCGGGAAACTTTTTTCTACAAACTACTATAGGGGTAAATTAACATCTGTTAAAAATCCAGCTTCATCCGGAAAAATTCCCCTATAGCCTGTTTTGAGAGCTAACGGTCTTGGGCTTCGCTGGTGATTATTTTGTGACATGTTTTGGAAAAATCTTCAGTGATAAAAAAAAGATAAGCTACATATGTATAAGCTCGTCACACTTTGTGAAAAACGCCCGTGAACCTGGAAAATGCTCGGGTTATTTTCCCCATTTCTACTATGTATGTGTATGCCATGCTAGAGACCAGAAGGCTCAGCAGATTTTGACTAAAATGGTACCGCTGGAGTGCTCTGAGTCTCAGAGGTACTATATGCCATATCTTGTTCAAGAAGAAAATCAATATGGCGGATGCAAACCGCTATTCTGTAATTTTTTTATACTTTTGAGATATAACGCACAAAAATATAAAGCCATCTGATAATATAAATGTTTCTCCTTTGGTTTGTTTAGAGTGATCACCTAATACCGTTTATCCTGCTTCGGACCCCCCCCCTCTCCTGCCCCCTCCTTTCCACAACCCAGGTGGTATGCTTAAAAATATGTAATGCAAGGTGTCGCATATCAATTTAAATGACTTAAAACGTATAATCCAATTCCGCCCAAATAAACTCACCGCCCCCTTTTCAGCCCAGGTCACCCCCTTAAGAAATGAGTATTGTGCACATACTACATATCACCCCCAACCAAAAAGTGTCCCCCTCGCAAACACAATCGATGTGTCCGAGGAAAAAGTTAATATCTGAAGATATCATGCTTAAAAGAAGGATTTTTTTATTTGCCTATGGTAAGTTTGACAGCAAATCTCTCGAAAACTATTCAACCAATTTTCGAAGAAAATACGTCGTTGTAAAGACAATCAAAAACCCTTCAAAATAACCCTGGCCGTGTGGGATAGGGAGATAAAATGACAATGGCGGCTCGCATCCGCCATATTGATTTGCTTCCTAAAAAATATATGGCATATAGTACCTCTTGAGACTCAGACTTTACATTTACATAGTATTATACATAGTAAAAATGGGGACAATAACCCGAGCATTTTTTAGATTCACGGGCGTTTTACACAAAGTGTGATGAGCTTATACATATGTGGCTTATCTTTTTTTTTCTCTGAAGATTTTTCTCTAACATATCAAAAAATAAAAAATATATCAGCGTTTGTTCTTTTTTAACAGCGAAAAATTGCATTTTGAAAAAAAAGTTTTTTACCTTTTTCAAGTTTGTGCCGCCACTGAGAGTGACGTAAATTAAATATGTCAATTTTTTCAACTGCATTCAATAGTCTGGTTTTCTACCTAAAAACTGGTGTACTGGAAGTAGCAAGTTAGCTACTCGAATACAATAAAATACGCAAAAAACTGCAACGGTGGGTCGGATCAAAAAGAGGTCTATTTAAACGTTGATTAGGGAGAACAGATCTACAACCGCCCTGCCCATTCCAACCGAAAGTCAGTGGCAATGCTAAGTGAGTGGGATCCTTTCTGTGCAATTACTGCCTACCTGTTCAAAATTTGATTGAGTGACCTTATTTTTGAGAGTAAGTGTCAAACTTTTCAGTGTGGCCGTACAGTTTCATGATCTAATTTCTGAATAAAGCAATCAGAAAAAAACACGTTATTTTGTGAGTTTTTTTAATTTCTTGGTCAGTGCCTAATTTTCAAGTATAGTTTTATGGGGCTTAACAAATTGTTAAAATTATACATTTTCTGTTTGCCCGGCGCAAGATTTAGTTTACCTTAGGTTTAAAAGATACCAACAGTTAAATATGTGATAATTTTTGATTAGCATGTAATAAAATAGAAATATTTTGAATAATATTTTTGTTAAACGGTTTTTTTTTTAACTGATTAGTTTAATTTAATGGAGCATAACAATGTTTTTGGCATGTGCGTGATTAATATTTTATGATAAATGATAAGAAATAATAATTTCCTTGATAAAAGTTTATTTTAAACAATCCAATTAACTGCTATAAAATGGCAAATGTCAGGTAAAATATCGTTTTAAGAGAGGCTTTGGGTTAAGCTTTTCTTTACAAAAGAGTTGTGGGGGCTGCCTCAAAAATTGTCTGGCTGTGCGGAGATTCTTGAAAGTGTGAGAAGGGATTACTCCCCACTTGTATATCTCCAACTCACTCTCACTCAAATTTCAGGGAGTACTCACTCGGTAACATAGTAACGTGGGGGGGTTACCAACCCCCCCCCCCGAAATTTTCAGCGCTCTAAAAAAATGTATTTTTTTCTAACTCGCGTGCCGAAATTACTCACTTTCCGCACTCATTTGCGTGCGGAAAGTTGCACTTTTCCGCACTGAGTGCGTAAATGAATTTATCCCCATACTTTTCCGCACTAGGATTTTAATTGAATTTTTTTTCTTTACGTCCACCTTACTCTCTTTACGTCTGTTTGACGGCACATTCAAGTGGTCGTAGAAAAAAATTGTACCTATCACGTGCGTAAAGCGATTGATTTCTGGCCAAACTCCGCTGACGCATCGTTTGTCCATCTAAAATCGCGTGCGGAAAAGTGGCTCTTTCCGCACTAGTTAGGTAAACTACTATATTCTAAAAAAAAGATCATGACGTCCGAACAACTTGTACAACACTGAACTCACTGGTTTTGAGTTAAAAAATACCCGCACTGGGTCAGTATTCTTGAGATGTCACTTAGAGAGTACTCCCTGAAATTTTATAGAATTTTAATTTACTCGATCCTTAAAATCACGAATATAATTTAACCGATTATAATTTTCCCGAACCTTAAAATATCAGAATTACAAAGGTATCGAAAATAATTGTCTAGAAACGAAAAACACCCGACCCACAAATTGATAGAAAATAATTTGCCCGATCCTTAAATGAGCAGAACCACAATCCAGCCGAATCACTATTGGGCATGCGTCAAATTCAAATCTCTAGAGCGCCGTAGGCCCTGGATTGCGGCTATTTTTGGAAGATGAAACGGGGATTTTTTTTATTAAACGAGTTTATTTAACTCAGTAGTCCCAGCCAAAAAAATTAGAATAAAAGCATAGCTTTTGTGAGGAACGTATCAATATGTGCAAACAAAACTTAGTAACTACAAGCGCGGATTTGGCCTCAAATCTACGGGGGGGGGGGGTAGATTTTAATTTGTTTATTTCATACATTTTTTATTATAAAAAATGTTTAAATGCGCCAAAAATTTGAGAAAATTACATTAAAAATGCAATTTTTGTCTAAAACTTGTTTATAAATTGAAACTCTATAATACTGTTCTGTATTTCTAATATTGTGGTTTTCGTCGGTTTCAAACTGTCCCAAAATACTGTGGAGGGATTCTAGAATGTCTTTAAAGGAACATTCTGCAATTTCTCGTTTTTTTCTCCAAAGACCTCAGGGTTACCACCAGCATCTTTGTTGTCTACTTTTTTCTGGAGCAAAGGGGGGGGGGCAATCGCCCCCCCTTTGCTTCACAGTTTCTGGCTGTTTAACTGCCTATCAAATCGTGCGATTCATTTTTGTAATGTAGGTCCGATGACAACAAAATATTATGAAGAAATTTGGGGTAGGGGGTGGTTGAAGAATGTAAAGTGGGTAAATTGATACAATAGAGATATAAAGCTATTTGTAATTCATCGCGGTATACGTATCCGCATCTAGCGAAAACCAAGCACATTGATTGGTCAGAAACTTGTAGCACGTTCGAAAAGAGCAGATATATGCTAATTTAAGGTGTTTCTGAACGCAATAGGTGCTGAGATACGATACGTGTGCAGTAACGATACGTGATACCTAACGCATCTCAACACCTATCGCATTCAAGAACACCTTAGATTAGCATATATCTGATCTTTTCGAACTTGGTACAAGTTTCTGACCAATTAATGGGCTTGGTTCTCGCTAGATGCGGATACGTATACGGCGATGAGTTACAACTAGTTTTATGTCGCTAATATCACAACTTACTTCGACTCTTCCCTGCCGTAAGCTTGGCAATATAGCAATTGAATTCGTGGCTATCGGTTCAAATCATTTTCGGCCAGATTGGGGTTCTTGAATTTTGTGGTTCGGCATTATTATATTTCTATTAAATTATTTTCGTTAAAAATATTTTGTGTTTCTATATAAATATATTTCGTTTAAATTTAATTCTATGCATATGTTCTCTAGCGATTTGATTTTCCAGTCATTTAATTTTCGAGACAATTTTTTTCGGACCAATTATTTTCTTGTCTTTTAAATTCTGTAAAATTACGTTTCTGCCAAGTTTGATTTCGGGTTCTTTATAGGGAACCATTGGCTCGCGACAGGTAAATAGCTACATTTCGAAAGACGTATGCGTACAAATTTCTATTTTATATTCATTCATGATATAATTTAATTTTGATAATTTTGTTTTTCAGAGAGCGTTCACTCCACAGAATTGATCGTTCTTGCATCTGAGATTCAAGAATTCAGCCCAGCAGATATTATATAAGAATATTGTAAAAATTATGTACTAATTTAGTCCCCTTTTAAACATTTTTGTAATTAATGAATAACGGAGTTATTCGCACTTAAAAGGAGAGGGGGGCGCTAAGCTGCACCCCCCCATGCTTAGGAGATACATTTAATGAAAGTTGATATGTCATAATTTTGTACTAATTATGTACTCTTACAGGGGGGTACTTTTAGTTTACAAAAACCATCGGCTCCTAAGATTTTTGTTTGTTTGTTATGGGATGTGTACCATGATATCAAGGTACACCCCCCTCTGCTTAGGAAAGAGATTCGACTAAAAGTGACTATGCCAGGATTTGGTACTAATTATGTACTAATTTCGCCTCCTTCAAAAAAGTTGCCTACTCTCAAGATATCTTAATTTGTTTTTGTTTTTATGGGGTGTGTAGCTTGATATCAAGGCACACCCCCCTCTGCCTAGGAAAGAGATTTCAAAAAAGTAATTATATCATAATTTGCTACTAATTATGTACTAATTTCGTCCCCTTCAAGAATATTGCCTACTCTCAACATAACTTCAGTTTTTTTTGTTTTTATGGGGTGTGTAGCTTGATATCAAGGCACACCCCATAAAAACAAAAAAAAAAGTTATCTTGAGAGTAGGCAATTTTCTAGGAGGGGACGAAATTAGTACATAATTAGTAGCAAATTATGGTATAATTACTTTTTTAAAATCTCTTTCCTAGGCAGAGGGGGTGAGCCTTGATATCAAACTACACACCCCATATAAACAAAAAAAATGAAGTTATCTTAAGAGTAGGCAAATTAGTACATAATTAGTACCAAATTCTGGCATAGTCACTTTTGCTCGAATCTCTTTTCTAAGCAGAGGGGGGTGTACCTTGATATCAAGCTGCATACCCCATAAGAAACAAACAAAAATCTTGGGAACCGATGGTTTTTGTAAAGTAAAAGTACACTTCTTGAAGAGTACATAATTAGTAGTACAAAATTATGACATATCATCTTTCATTAATCCGTCTCCTAAGCATGGGGGGGGGGTGCAGCTTAGCGCCAAGCCACACCCCCCCTTTTTTTTAAGTGTGAACAATAGTACATAATTAATACATAATTTTTACAATATCCAAATTGAGTTTCGTTGGGGGGGGGGATAGCTTGATTGAGCCAATACTGGCTCTGATGTCATTTAGTCTCTAAAGGGAATAAAAGTTCAATATGAAAACGGCAGACGCTTACTTGGTTGGTTTAACAACCACTGCCACAACCACTCATCGATTTTACCAGAGTTTTTGGAACACATTAAAAACTGTCACTTTTAAAAAAAATTAGAGATGAGGAAAAATAAAAAATACAATGCTATTGCGCAGACGCAGTAATTACCACAACAACTACGAAGTGTCAAATAAGCGTTCCAAAATATCCCTAATGTCAAACCCTCTTCCCCAGACTATTGAATTTAGATATTAACTCGAATAAAAAATAAAATTCAACAGATATAGTAGGGAGTTAGTACACTTTTCTAGGTCCATAATATCCCATACTTTAAAGATAGTTGTTTAATATTATAATAATATTAATACACTCACACAAAAATTGTATACAGTTTCAAAAACACTGTTTAAGTTTACAATTCGAAAACCAACACATTTATCTATGTTATTACAATAACAATCAAAAATCAAAACAACACAATCTAAAAACCAAATTCAAGAGACTCGAATTTACCTTTTCGTAAATGTCTACAAACTGATACAACATAACAATAAAGAGTCTTACAGTTTCTTGCACCGATTCCATTTAAGCTACACTTACGCGGTTAAGGCTGCAGATTGGATTTCAGGAAATTGTTTCGGATGGCGCCACTTGTACTGATGAAACACGCGGTACGCTGCTGTTTTGGCACGTAATGCTCCCGATATGGCACATAGAAAGCAATCGTCGTATTTTTTAGCCATCCATAAATAGTATGGAGGCTATCGGGATCGCCAAAATAGTAGTTTTAACAACTAGTGGCTAAAATAGTGCTTTTTTTACAAGCGTTGGTTTAAATAACGAGCGCAGCGAGGTATTTAAAAACGCGAGTAAAAAAAAGCACAGTGTAGCCTCGAGTTGTTAACACTATTTTTTTAAATAACTTTATCAAAAAATCCAAGAAAAACAGGAAAATACTTTTAAAAATCTCGAACGAAGAGCACTTCTCGCAACACATCATTTTTACATTATAAATCAAGGCGGCTGGTAAATGAAATAACAATGGTGGTCTCCATGGCGATGTGCCTTTTTATTCGGTGACGTTCATTGTTGCGACATTTTAATCATTGACAGTGTTTTGACGATGTTTTTAAATGATTTTTTCGTAAATAGTTGGTGGCGGAATTGGTTAATTTTTAGGCAAGATTAATTAGATTTTTTCAATATTACTATTTTCCGCTATTTCTATTTAATTTTGGGTAAAAAACGGACCGAAATCTTTTTTTGCACCCGTGGCTAAAATAGTGCTTTTTTTTACAAGCGTTGGTTTAAATAACGAGCGCAGCGAGGTATTTAAAAACGCGAGTAAAAAAAAGCACAGTTTAGCCTCGAGTTGTTAACACTATTTTTTTTAATAACTTTATCAAAAAATCCAAGAAAAACAGGAAAATACTTTTAAAAATCTCGAACGAAGAGCACTTCTCGCAACACATCATTTTTACACTATAAATCAAGGCGGCTGGTAAATGAAATAACAATGGTGGTCTCCATGGCGATGTGCCTTTTTATTCGGTGACGTTCATTGTTGCGACATTTTAATCATTGACAGTGTTTTGACGATGTTTTTAAATGATTTTTTTCGTAAATAGTTGGTGGCGGAATTGGTTAATTTTTAGGCAAGATTAATTAGATTTTTTCAATATTACTATTTTCCGCTATTTCTATTTAATTTTGGGTAAAAAACGGACCGAAATCTTTTTTTGCACCCTTGGCTAAAATAGTGCTTTTTTTAACAAGCGTTGGTTTAAATAACGAGCGCAGCGAGGTATTTAAAAACGCGAGTAAAAAAAAGCACAGTTTAGCCTCGAGTTGTTAACACTATTTTTTTTAATAACTATCAAAAAATCCAAGAAAAACAGGAAAATACTTTTAAAAATCTCGAAAGAAGAGCACTTCTCGCAACACATCATTTTTACACTATAAATCAAGGCGGCTGGTAAATGAAATAACAATGGTGGTCTCCATGGCGATGTGCCTTTTTATTCGGTGACGTTCATTGTTGCGACATTTTAATCATTGACAGTGTTTGACGATGTTTTTAAATGATTTTTTCGTAAATAGTTGGTGGCGGAATTGGTTAATTTTTAGGCAAGATTAATTAGATTTTTTCAATATTACTATTTTCCGCTATTTCTATTTAATTTTGGGTAAAAAACGGACCGAAATCTTTTTTTGCACCCGTGGATAAAATAGTGCTTTTTTTACAAGCGTTGGTTTAAATAACGAGCGCAGCGAGGTATTTAAAAACGCGAGTAAAAAAAAGCACAGTTTAGCCTCGAGTTGTTAACACTATTTTTTTTAATAACTTTATCAAAAAATCCAAGAAAACAGGAAAATACTTTTAAAAATCTCGAACGAAGAGCACTTCTCGCAACACATCATTTTTACACTATAAATCAAGGCGGCTGGTAAATTAAATAACAATGGTGGTCTCCATGGCGATGTGCCTTTTTATTCGGTGACGTTCATTGTTGCGACATTTTAATCATTGACAGTATTTTGACGATGTTTTTAAATGATTTTTTCGTTCGTTTCGCGGAATTGGTTAATTTTTAGGCAAGATTAATTAGATTTTTTTTCAATATTAATTAAAAAACGGACCGAAATCTTTTTTTGCACCCGTGATCAAAAAGTTTTTTTCATCGGTAACCAAAAAAGCCATGCTTTAGTTATCTGCAGAGAGTTACTAAATCATGTTTTTGATGAAGGTATAAAAAAAAGTTTTCTTATTTCCACTAAGTTATTTGGTTCAAATACAAAATAAAAAATTTGGTCATGCTGTCTTTCGGTCTGTAACAAGATTACTGAAAAACCGCTTAACCGATTTCTATCAAATTTGGCACAAAAAATTTTCTATCACCAGACGATGAGCTGATTAGTTTTTGGTGGGGGAGGGGGGTTGTGAAGGGGGTGGAAATGGAGTTTAAACTTTTTTTTTTAATCGTAACTCGCGAACCGTAGCAGTTAGCAACAACGCGCAGTTTTCACGCTAAGATTGATAATTATATTTTCTATAAAGACTTTGTATGCGATGAAGTCTGTCAGATCCGTAGTTTTTGAGATATTTAAGAAAAACAAAAATATACGTATAAACATCGTAACCCACGAACTGTAGTAGCTAGGGACACACGGTTTTAATATTTAGACGGATAATTACATTTTCAACAAAAACTATATCAGTGTTAAAGTCTTTCAAATTCGTAGTTTTTAAGATATCTAAGAAAAATAAAAATATACTTATAAAAACCTATATCACGAACCGTAGCAGCTAGCGACATCCGAATTAGAATAGTCAATTGCATTTCAACCAAAAAAAAGTTATTTGTTTTTTAATATATTTTTTTAATGTTTTTTAAAGATTTTAATTGTTTATTTATTTAAATTGGAAAGGGTAAGTATGTAAAATTCATCAACTTTATCCAAATCATTTACTTTGTTTATACGGGTCTCTTAAAGCGCTTTTATACTAGGACAGTTTGCAAAGTTTGTCGTATCGTATAAACACCACTAAAACCGAGGGGTAGGTACATTGTCATTTCTTGTACACCAAATGGAATTGCAATTTCAAACAATGTCTGACAATGCCACACAATGCCACTGGGCTGTACACCACAATTCCACATGTACCTGCCCCTCGACTAAAACGGTTTTCAACACTAAATCGATTTTATTTTAAAGCGAATTAAGAAATCGGTTTATCGCTTTAAAACCGATTTGAAGGTAGGTATAAACTCTTTAAAAACGTTTTAGAGCATTGCTTCCAACCTAAAGAAATACTGAACCCTGGTTTTACCGAAAAATCTGTTGTTAAATTAGTTGTTTTATTTATTTATTTTCAAACTGACATATTTAATGACATTTATTAAAGGATGTATGATAAACACTCGGTGAAACCGATCCTCCTTATATAAAACCGGTTTTAAAACCGCTTATAAACGTACTAATTGACAATACATTAACAATACTTGACAATTAATTTGTTTCTACTGGCTCTTAAAGCACTTTTGTGCAAGAACAAAAGGTTTATCGTTTAAAACTGATTTTAGGGTCAGTATGAAGATGTTTAAAACGCTTTGTGCATTGGTTTCAACCTAAAAAAACACTCAAACCTTGTTTTACCGAAAAATCTGTTGTTAACTTAAAAAAATGGGACGTCCACGGTTTATCAGAATGTGCAAAATCAAACCTATTAAATAAAAGAAAGTTCAATCATAAAATCATTCACTATAGAAACTGCAATTCGTTAAACCAATTTTTGATCCGAACCTTATTTCTTCAGACTCATTCAATAACAACTTCGAAATTTATAAGACCCGTTTTTAATCGAACCATTGTTCAGCAAACTCGTTCGATATAAAACTGGTAATTTGTAAAACCCATTTTAATAAAACCAGGAATTTGTCAAAACATTATTTTTCAAAACCGGAATTCGTAAAACCCGTTGTTTATCAGAAAATTTTTGCTAATTGATTGCGCATTCGCCAATAACACACGAAGAGGCGTACACGCAGGTGGCGACATCTATACGCAAAGTATTGAACACCACCTATGAATACTTTAGCAAAGTGTGCGCACCGAGGTGCGCACATACAACGACAAATGCATCGAAACGCCGCGCCACCTGCGTTAACCCGAGCAACATAACCTTATTAGCGACATAAAGATATTTGTAACTCATGGCGGTATACGTATCCGCATCTAGCGAGACCCAAGCACATTAATTGGTCAGAAACTTGTACCACGTTCGAAAAGAGCAGATATATGCTAATCTAAGGTGTTCTTGAACGCGATAGGTGTTCAGATGCGTTAGGTATCACGTATCGTTACGGCACACGTATCGTATCTCAGCACTTATTGCGTTCAGAAACGCCTTAAATTAGCATATATCTGCTCTTTTCGAACGTGCTACAAGTTTCTGACCAATCAATGTGCTTGGTTCTCGCTAGATGCGGATACGTATACCGCGATGAGTTACAAATAGCTTTATGTCTCTATTAACTCGAGCAACATAACCTTATAAAAACTTTAAAATGCGCGTTAAAGTTGAACCCCGGCTTCAAGCCAATTTATTATACTCCAGGGTTGACCTAAAAAAATATAGCCCGAGTTAATTTAATCTGGTAACCCGCTATTGAGAAACCGGCCGTTAGGGTCTGCAAGCCAAGGTTTGGTGAGGTTTAGGTAGTTGCAGGGGCTGCAAGGGACTGCGAACGGATAAGATTTGTGACATGCTTGCCAACAGTGGTTAACCCCTCGGGCACAACTTTTATCTTTCGTAAACCAGGTGCGTTGTTATCCTTATTAAACATTACACCAACGCAGATCGCTACTGCGTCGTCACAGAATAACGACAAGGATAATAAAGTGGCAAAAGAAACGGTCAAAAATTACTCAATATTTGACAATAGCGTTAATAGACCATCAAAATTCTAGCTTTCTAGATTGAAAGATTTATCTCTTAAACACAATCTAATACTTAATTCCTCCAAAACTAATATAATTTTATTTGGTAGTCAACAAAAAATTGAACAGCTAAAAAGTCAGCTTCGTTTACATATTGATAATATACCATTGGACACTGTAGAAAGTTCTACAAACTTGGGATTAATTATTGATTCAAAATTATGATTTAAAGAACATGTGAGCAAATTATTAAGATCTTTTTAAAAATCGTTTTATCCCAAGGAATGCACAATGTAAATATTCGTCAAAAACTAAAAATTTCTATTCCCCGTCATCGTACGGCATTCTTTCAAAGATCAATGGTTTATAATGCCATAAAGCAATACAATTTGTTGCCTAATCATTTTAAGATCATTCACCAAAAATCTTTTAAGGGTAAAGTTAAAAAATATTTGTTAGAAAATCAGTAATTAATTATCATCTGTGTTTTACTCAATATTTCTTTTATGTATTAAGTAATTGGTTATCCGAATTGATGATTGAATGATTTTTTGTATGATATTTTTTTCTTAACAAAGACCATTCTAATCTAATCTAATCGAATCTAAAATTGTTGATACCATAGCAAAAAAAGGGTTATTTTTCTTCCGTATCCAAAAATAACCGAACCGAAATACGTTTTTTACGGAGGCTTAACGGGACCCCTTAGGTTATTTTTTGCAACCGAACAGATTTACTTCCGTGCAAAAGCTGCAGCTGGTAGGTGATAATTCGTTTTTTTGTTTAGTTAGGTTTTGAATTTTTTTTGTGAAAGTGAATTTACAAAAACAGGATTTGTTGTTTTATTTTCTATTCTATTTACATTGGCAGTTGGTATGTGAGCAAAGGAATACGGTTACGGTAATTTGTGTTTGTGGTTTAAAAACTGTTTTTAGCATCTCAATTATGGTAATACAGTAAGCAAATAAGGTGACGATAAATTAGTGGTCTATTAACCTACCTACTTTACAATACCGGACAATGCTTGACAATACTCAACAATACCGGACAATACTTGACAGTAGGTGTCCAAATTTGTGGCAAAAGTGTTGACCTCTCGGAAACACCATTGTTTCGCTATACAACGGAACAGAATTTGCAACAATTTTTCTTTAAAAAGGGAGTTTAGTTAAACCCTACTTAACTTAATAAGCGGCGGACGGTGCAAGTAACGGTTAACAAAATGCGAAGAATTAAAAGGTCGGAGCTGCTGTATTACAAATTGTTTATGTTTCTCCGGTTCCATTCTCAAGGTGAAAATCCTACCTGACATGGTACAATAAACACCCATGGTAAAAAGGTATATTTATCTTTCAAACTGAACTAGTTCATTGTCGGGTTAAAATATGTCAAAAATATGATCGGCTAGAGATGCAATTAGTTTTTGGCGGTGCTTTTATAATGCCTCTTTGAGTGCGATGTGACATCTTATCCAAAAATTTGGTTTAAATCGAATAAACTGTTGATTTTGACTTCTTGTTCTGCCAATCTATACATTAAAACATTCTTTTATCCTGGTTACAATATGATTTTAATGATGATTGATTTGATTTGTCCTTACTTACTACGTTTATACGCGCCTAAAACCGGATTTATATAAGGACGGTTTTAAATAAAATCGCTTTTCCCGAGGGTTTATACGTTTCTCATTAAATGTCAGTTTTAAACAAAAAAAAATAACTAAATTAACAACAGACTTTTCGGTAACACCCAGTTGTTTGAGTATTTTTTTAAATTGAAAGCAAGGCGCTAAAGCTTTAAAATAAAATCGATTTTTAAAGCGGTTTTAGTGGTGTTTACACGACAAAATTTTCAAAACGTCCTTATATAAAAATGCTTTAAGAGGTCCGTGTAACCAAAGTAACTGATGGACTCTACATATATCTATATAAAATCGATGCGGCTGGCAGATTTCGACCGATAGAAAACGAATTACAGTGATAATTCGCGCTAGTGTAAATTATCGCCTTTTATGAAAAGCCGATTTTAAGACATATTTTGCCAATTGCTCTTAGGTGACTGAACAAAACAGCTCAGTGAAACGCAAGTTGTAAAGATTTGGAATATAAAATATGATAACAATATCATACAATATTTTCTTCGAATATCTCTCGTCCATAGCAAGTTATGATCCAGAAAAAAATTATCGACAATTTGCTATGCACTCGGAATATTAACTGAATATTGTCCGGTATTGGAGTAGATCAACCCCCCTACGGACAGGTTTTGTGAAAAATTTTAACGCTACAATTTTGCACCGTTTGCACATCAAAAATTAAATTTTGCACACCCTCCCAGAAGTTACTGTGGCCATTTTTATATAGGAGGGAGGGGGCTCACTCTACGGTTGCCACCCCCAGAGAACATATTTTGTAAAATCATTATGCCATTTGAAAGTGGTAATTTTGCACACCAAATTCCAAATTTTTTCACCCCCCTCCCCCTCACGGAACCCTCGAGTGGATTCTCAAGTAACCGTCTTCCTGGGGAATTAATAAAATTTCGCAAAATTGAACGTTTCGATTATAAAAATTTTCAATACATATATATTGCATTAAGGGAGCTATATTGGTTACTGGAGAACCCTTAAAACATTGAACTACTAGAAGGGATCTGGTCTGTCTGGTTACACTGGTTGTTTGAGTGCAACATCTACAGTGGGGAAAGGGGAGAAAGAAATCTGTGTTGCCAATTTTAGTAACAGAATTATGCAACAAAAAACTTATTAAATTTGGATTAAGTTTTGACGCTTATTTATTAATTAATTATTGAGGTTTAAGATATATGTTGAAAAAGCTGATATACACAATATATAATACTCACGACCTATTTAAAACTTTCGACGTTTTTAGAAAATTTAACATGTGTTTTCCTTCTTTTGTAGTCAACGTGGCAACATTGATTGTTTATTGCGGTTTCTCGATTTTTCCTGGAATATCATTATTGTTTTGAAAGTGAAAGTTCAGCACTTGTCAATAGTGTTTTTTTGATATTTTTGTGAAAAGTTTGTGGCGAAAAATGATTCCGAAGTGTATTATTATATGCAAGTTGAAACAGAAGCAGGGTGACCCCAGTATTTCGTTTCACAGGTACGTTAAATTAAAATATTAACTAAATATTAGGTTAGAATTCGTCATATTTGGCCATTCTTAGTAAACAAAGGCAGGAAATCTGTGTTACCGGCTTGTCAATAATTTCAGTCTAAATAGGGATTTCCATAGCACCTTTTTCTTATTTTTATAGTTGTACATCCTAGTTAAATACATTTTTAGGTTTTTTTTTTATAGAAACATAGATTTTTATTACTATATCAAAAACTTACTTACTTACTATAACTAAAAATTATTGAAGGTATTTTAAATGATATTAAAAACAGGGAAAACGTATTAGGTTATGTTGAACTCAAACACCCTGCCCTAGTGTGAAAAAAGCTCCTTCTAGTAGTTCAATGTTCTAAGGGAGAACCCTTCTGCGGGTTCCTAGGGGGTGTGCGAAGTTTTAAAAATCGGTGTGCAAAATTGTGTCTCTACATTCTTCATACCATGCACCATAAAAATTTTAAAAAAATATCATCTGGGTGGGGGAGCTAACCTGTTTTCTCGAGCATCCTACTGAGGGCTTTTGGGGTTTGTGCAAAATTTGAAATTGGGCCTGCAAAATTATTCCTTTTGAATGACATAAAAATTTTGAAAATACATCGTCTGGGAGAGGCAATAGTCAGATTAGCCCACCCTCCCCATATAAAAATGGCCACAGTTACTCGTGGGAGGGTGTGAAACATTTAATTTTAGTTGTGCAGAATGTGTGAAAAATATTAGCATTAAATTTTTTTTAAAAAACGATGCCTGGATATTGCCAAGTATTATCTGGCATTGTGAACTATTGTCAAGCACGGTCCGGTATTGTTTAGTATTGTCAAGCATGGTCCGGTATTGTTAAAGTATTGTTAGTCGTCTGATATTGTGAAGTATAAAAAAATCTTGGGAGGAAAAAACGAAATTCTGGGGAGGGTGACCAGTGAAACCACTGATGAGCCTACGCTGGTTGCCCAAGGCGAAACATTATTCGATCATTTCTCTTTTTGCTTTGGTCCTTTCTGTGTTCCTTGTGGGATACTCATCCAAGTTTGAATTTTCGTTTTTTCCGCCCAAGATTGTTAAGTATATTGTCAGGTATTGCATATTTTTTATATATTTTTTTATACTGGGACTTTCCATCCATCATAAGATCAATGCCCAGTGTTTCCAAAGTGAGTGTAAAGTTGAGTATTGCTATTTGTGCATCTATACTACTGCCAGGAACTGATGATTCATCGTGGGTGGCTATTTTTGACAGTCGGGGAGTAGAAGGGAGATCAAGTATCCTGGGGAAGGAATTGAATAGTGGTCAAAATCAAGAGATTTAATAATTTTTTGTGATTCCCTAGTATGATCACGGGGGCGTCCTATTTCACATGAACAAGCACCCTGTAGAAGCACTGAATATATAATTAATATTAAAATCAAGGTCTCTTAACTAAAACTTGGGAGAGAGATAAATTAAGGTTCCCGTTCATCCGGAAAATTGTCTAAGATTGGTTTTTCGTCGTCTAAACGAACATTCCAAAAACAATATCGTTTTTTGTGACACTGATATATGCAAATTATTTTTAGCCACGCATACCAGTATGGAGGCTATTAAGAACGACAAAAACTTTATTTATTTCCACTAAAAATGAGTAATATGGGTCAAAAAAGACCTAAATACAAAATTTTATGATGGTGTGTGTCTGTCTGTCTGAGACAAGATAATTCAAAAAGCGCTAAATCGACTTTTACCAAATTTTGCACAAAAGCGATGAGCTGATTAGATTTATTTTGATCTGGTTGGAGGTTGGAAAGAGGGTAGAAAGGGGGGTTGAACTTTAAATTGATCTGGTTGGAGGTTGGAAAGAGGGTAGAACGGGGAGTTAAACTTTTAAAAAAATCCTAATTTACGAACCGTAGCAGCTATCGAGCCACGAACCGTCCAAAATTAATTAGGATTAACAATTATGATCAAATTAAAAATGCAGTCTTTTTTAAGTAAAACTGTGGGTAAGTTGAAATTGACAAATATTTTAAAAAAATTGACTGCGGCTCTATAACACGCCATCAATTTACAATTTTAATTTAAAAAAAAAAACATTCAAAAGGTGTCAAACAATGTCATGTTTATATAATTTTATCAAAATTTTCGACTGCGGCGCATTTAATGATTTAGACAACAAATCGAGACTAGATTCGACCATAAGCCGACTTTTTTAAAAACATTTTGCGTAAAACGTGAAACAGATCAAAAGTTTTCGCCTGCGGCGCATTTTAACTGAAAAATTTTGGCAACAAATCTAGGATTGATTGATTGATTAATAATCCAACACCTTGTCAAAACCTGCAGTATTTTTTTGTAATATTCTATAAAAACTATTTTGGAGATGGATATTTTATTTTCGTGTCTCGTTTTATACACTTAGCGTCGGACAAAAACTTTCCAAATAATGGAGAGACAAAAAGGTCCCGTTTTTTTGGGCCACCCTATACTTTTAACGAATTTTAGGTTCGGACGCTTTATCTAAAGTTACCCTTAATACCATGTCATGGATAAACGAGCGGCTACCATGCAATGGCCATTATCAAGAACCGACTTGTGACCAACTACTATATAACAGAGCCGCGAGATAGAAAAACATTTTTATTTCTTTTAAACAACACATGCGAAATAAAAACAATGCGTCTACACCATAATAATATAAACACTTGAATTGATTGATCATCGGGACGATTGGACCAATATATAGGATAAAAGACTGGAGGGCCCCTATTCTTCAAATGATAAAAATTATGCTGCCAGGGAGCAGTGTTGCCAACTGGGTTCGCCGAAAATTCCCAAATTTTTTGTGGGAAAATCCCTAGAATTCCCTAGGTTAAAATTACATTGAATCAGGGCCTACCTAAGCTTTTGTGACGTCAAACACCTCACCTTCGTGACATAATTTCGTTAGCAGCTGTCTGTGAAAATAATCCCGTGTGACGTCACCAAAGTTTAGGGTCGTGGCCCGTTCGTTTATGTAGGCCCTGATTGAATATTTAAATTTAGATGTACCTAGAGGCCCTGTATAAGATTTTTGACAGTTATTGTTTTACCAGAGGTGAGCAACTGGATTTGACAGTTGTTAGGGAAATGTTTAAAAACAAATTGTGTGTTCGCAATGATAGTTGGTAACCCCTGACAATAAATAATTTTGTCACTGTCACATTTTTGATTAAGAAACGTCCGGTTTAAAAATAGAATTTTGTTATTGTATCAAAAAATGTAAAATCACGGTGCCTCGACGAATTTGTATTGTTCCGTTGTCCAACGGAGAAAGAAACTCAAGAAAAGTGGAAAGAAAACATGCATTTACCAAGCTGGAAAATTAATAAAAATAGCCAAATTTGCGAGGTAAGTGAGCTAAGTGAGCTATAAGCAGTACGTACAAACATACGCATTTAGCATGTACTTTGTTAATAAATAACACATTATGTTTCCGTATTTTATTGTAAGAACAAGAGTAACAAAAATATAGATCAATAAGAGTCTTTATATTTTACCTATTATTTACATTTTTAATATCTACCGCGTGAATATTCACTGTTTGTTTTTGTTTTTTTTTTGTCAAAACTTGACATACTTTACTAACCAAAAAAAATCAATCTTTCAAAAACTGTCTGGGGAAATTATAAAAAGAGACAACAAAACATCAGTCCATTTCATAAAATCGCTTTTACATGCAAAAACTAGAAAGAGAGGGCAATATGAGTTACCCAGCTCTTGTAAAACAATAACTTTCAAATGTATAGAGGGCCTCTAGAAGTATCTACGTACGTTAATAAACATAAACAATATTTTAGGAATTGTTTATTATTATATACAAAGAAAGACGAAAAACGATAAAATTTTATTATTTAAACTCAAAACAGGTTGATTAGTTCGAAGCAATTGCAAATTCCCTAGATATTAGGTGAAATTTCCTATTTCCCTATTGCTCCAAAAAATCCCTAGAACTAGGGCAAATTAAGTTGTCATCACTGCCAGGGAGTCAAATTCTCTCACTACTATGCATCTCATTGGTCCAAATCTTCGGTTTAAATCGATTTCTCTCACTTTTGCCAGATATACTTTAATAGGCTAAACAATTCTCACAACAAATCTAAGAAGACGTGGAATATAGTAAGAGAGCTAACTGGGAAAACTAAAATAAAAAACAATCAGATTGATATTAATCGTGAACAACTCAATAATTACTACTGTTCAATCGCAAACAACCTGACAAAGGACGTCAAGTCAGACAAGGATCCTATCTCTTACCTAGATAACCTGCGGGTGCAAGAATCCTTTAGTTTTAAACCAACAAATTCTCGAGAAATCCAGATGGTTCTTAAAAATATAAAAAATAGGAATGCATATGGCATTTCTTCAAAAATTCTCAGAGAACTTCCTGGTGATGCACTTAATGTCATAGCTATTGCAACCAATAAATCGTTTGAACAAGGTACCTTTCCTACAAGTCAAGGAGGCTCTCGTCATTCCAATTCACAAAGGCGGTGACACGAAGGACCCTTCTAACTATCGACCGATATCTTTATTGTCAACAATATCAAAGGTGGCTGAAAAGTTGGTGAAAAGACAAATGATGGACTTTCTGACGCATCAAAATATCTTTGATCCTGCTCAGTTTGCTTTTCTCCCGGGAAAAAATACTCATGATGCCATGTTCCGTGTTGTGGAACAACTTTTCAGACACTATAACAATGGCTTCGCGACCGCAGGGGCGTTCTGTGATTTCTCAAAGGCGTTTGGCTGTGTGAATCACAGAACACTACTGCGAAAGCTCGAGCGTTACGGTTGTAGGGGAAGGGTGCACGAGTGGTTCCAATCTTACCTGTCGGACCGCAGTCAAAGCGTCTTCGCGAGCGGGGATTGCTCTAGAAAACAGTCGGTCCAGTATGGTGTTCCCCAGGGCTCAGTTTTGGGCCCTATTTTATTTCTTATTTACATAAATGACCTCTTACGCATCGACATATCTGGAGTGTTTGCCGTTTTCGCGGACGATGCGACTGTTGTCTGGCACAAGACAAGTGGTATCCAACTAGTTCAGACGATTTCTCAAGACATTACCACCATTAAAAAATGATGCAATATAAATTAATTGATTTTTAATTTTAATAAGACCCAAATCATAGATTTTCGTTGTAATGTTAATGACATCATTTGTGAAGACTTTCAAATCAAAAGTTCGGAGAGTACGAAGTTTCTAGGACTCCAAATTGAATCAGATCTTAAATTTCAAAGCCATATTATGACCCTAAATAAAAAACTTGCTTCTGGCTGTTATTGTGTAGGAGCGGTGGCTAGTAACCTTGTGTCTGCTATTCAGTCTACAGTCTACACTGGTCCATAATAGTGTCAAAATATACAATCATCTTCCTTTCTCCCGTAAAACTATCACCGATCTAACTAAATTCCGTGAAACACTAAAAGATAAGTTGCTAACACATGCATGGTATTCGATAGATGAGTACTTTAATCTAAATCTCTAGGTAGCTAATTTCCTTAAACTCTTGATTTTTATTTTTTTTTTGACATCAACAGCATCTTGTGACCCTTTGTCTGAAATATGCAGCTCAAGAAATTGCCCAGAGGATTGCTCGAGGGTTTGTCCATACATGTGATATCTGTTCCTTTATAATAGGGTCATTCCATATCAAATCAACCAAAAAATCACAAAAATTTTACGCGACCAATTCCAATTTTGATGATTTTTGGTATATATTTTCTTCTTACCATAAAAGTTGAAAATGCAAATTTTTAGATTTTTTTGATTCGTAGTTTTTTTTTTTTTAATTTTTCAAAATAAAAAAGTCAGCATTTTGACCTTAACAAGAATGTACAAAACTAGCAATATCTCGAGAACCACTTACACTAGGAAAGTAATAAATGGCTCATTTTAAAGTCATTTTGAAGCTCTTTTTTATGAAATATCACAACATAATTTTAACAACAAAAAAAAATTGGAAATAAAAAATTGAAAAAAAAAATTGAAAAATTCAAAAAGGCCATTTTTAATTTTTTTGAAAAAAATATATAATTTTGGTCAAAGTGTTACTTAATTATCCACAAAATTTTATGATGGAGAAATGATGGGTTCAATGTCAAAAAAAATATCAAAAATATTAAGTACATTTTATAGGCGATTTTTCATGCATGTGACATTTTTAATAAATTTTTTCACATTGAACCCATGATTTGTCCATCTCAAAATTTTGTGAATAGTTTAATAACACTTTAAAGAAAATAATATAATTTTTTGAAAAAAATTAAAAATGGCCTTTTTGAAATTTTTCAAAAAAAAAAATCAAAAATTTTTTTTTTTATTTTTTTTTCAATATATGTTATGCAATATTCTCATATGAAAGGTCTTTATAAGAGCTTTAAAATGAACCTTCACCTACTTTTCTATTATAAGTGGTTCTTTGGATATTCCTAATTTTGTGCGCACATGTTAAGGACAAATAAGTGACTTTTTCGATTTTCAAAAATTAATTCAAAATAAACAACTGGTCAAAAAAGTCTGAAATTTTGGATTTTCCAGTTTTTTGGTAGGAAAAACATGTATACTAAAAATCATCAACATCGGAGATGGTGTGGTAAAATACCCTGGTTGACTTGATATGGACTGACCCAATACTTATATATTAGATTGCAATTTTAAATTCTTTCTTTTAATTTTTTAATCCTTACCTTTTTGTCTGTTTATAATTTTATTGTTTGTTTGATTTTTTCTATTTTTGATTATTTTTAATATTTTTGTATTCCGTTTTTTTCCTCCTATTTTTGTTTTTATATATTTATATTCTGTTGCCAGATTCGCCTTTTTTAAATATGATTAGTCATGTGATTAAATCACTTTTGCAGTTGACTGGTAATAGGTTAATTATTTTTTTATTTTAATTATTATTAAATGTATAAGTTTAACTTACATATCCTGATTTAGCAATAAGTTATAATTAAATTTAGCTTTGTCAATAAGATTATAATATCTTGGACAATAAAGCATGTTGTACTACTACTACTATTGATCGAAAGTAATTCTCTTAGTCAAGACCAATAGAATTACTTTCGGTCAATATCGGGCAAAAGTGAGAGAAACCGATTTAAACCGAAGATTTGGACCAATGAGATGCAAAGTAGCGAGAGAATTTGACTGCCTGCAAATTTTCTATCGATTCAATAATAGACGCACAGATCGAGAATAAGGGCACAGGGGGGGCGAACAAGAACGAACGAATAAAACAAGTAATTCCTTCTGAATCAGAGAAAGATAAAGTCGTTTTTTGGCGTGAGATGGTTTCGAAATCATGCAAGAAATGTAATTTTAGCGTTGAACTGGTGATGTCACGGTTCAACACATTTCAAAGGATTTCAAAACCGCTCCTCGGACTGTTTCGAAAACGCTTCAATCACGATTCCAATATGGCGGGAGTTGTC
Source organism: Oxystoma pomonae (assembly GCA_963921995.1). NCBI lineage: Eukaryota > Metazoa > Arthropoda > Insecta > Coleoptera > Brentidae > Oxystoma > Oxystoma pomonae. The sequence continues at coordinate 34,826,109 of OY998167.1, read as the reverse complement.
ATTTGTCAAAATGCGCGGGTAGTGCCGGGTTATAGAGCACCGTCTATTTTTTGTTTTTTTCAATAATAAAATGATGAAGTCTGAATTGGTAATGTGCTAAATTCAATTGGGAGAATTCCTCTTAGAGGTAGATTCGGACACTGCCAGGCAGCTTTAGGATAGGATAAGAAAGAAACAAAACGCTAAAAAATATTTTATAACAATAAGTTAGGTTAGCTTTTGTAAAACTGTCTCTGGGAAGTGCACTTTGGCGGTAACAAGAACCGGTGACGTCACATTTCGAAATCATGCAAGCACCGTGTTCTAGGCCAAAAAACGACTCAAGTATTTAGTTAAAATGTACGCTTGAGTACTCTAGATAAGCATTGTCTCTCTCACTCACGTAGGTAAAAACCCTGTAGGAGTAATACCATCGATATACCATACGTTGATGAGTTATACCCATGGAATAAATCACTGCAATATGCGCTCGCCATACTGACACTCAAAAGCATGTGTCTTCTTAATTGCAAATGGCAGGTCACGTATGTCTTGCTGAAATCAGTTGTTTCGTTACGATCACGTGACCCAAGATAATTTAATATTCTAAGAAAAGACATACCCATCACTAAAAATTGTAAAATATGACGTCAGTTATTAAGAACATACATGCATTTGAGTGTCAGTAGCAGTGATTGTTGGCTGTTGATAGCACGGACTTTACTCCTACGGGGTTTTTACTTACGTGCTCTCACTTCAGCCTGAAGATAAGATAAGAGATTATGAATTTTTACTTACGTGCTCTCACTTCAGCCTGAAGATAAAATAAGAGATTATTATCGAGATTATTATCTACAATAGACAAGAGCGAGTGAGATGGAAGTTGAGTACATAGCACCTTCGGACTGCAAATTATAAGTTTATCTTTAAGATTTTTAGCAAATGTTATTTGTCACACATTTAGAAAAAAATACTTAACAAAATAGTCACTTTTGCGAAAGTTAGCACTACGTCGCGTCGGTTACCCCATCCAATCGTATTTTTCTTCTGTAGTCGAAACGGCAAGAGCTATAATGCTGAAATTTTACACATCTTCTAAAGCTAGGAACACACGATGCAACTTTTCCATGCATCAAATTTAGTTTTCACAAAAAAGACGCAAGCAGATTGTGTCTCCTTTTAACCTATTATTAGAAAATGTAATGCATGAAAAAGATGCATAATGTTTTCCTAGCTTAAGCTTTTGGAGCCGAATGACCCTGACTCTCTGGATGTTGTCAAATTTTCTATTTTTTTTCAAATTAACTACTTGTTTTTGCCGGCTGGCGGGCCTGGGCCCCCTCTGGCCCCCATCTATAAATATTAACGATGGTGTCGTAGGCGAAAATATTTGCAATTTAGGCAAGCGAAAATTTTAAGAAAAATTAAACTAAAGCGTTCTAAATTCTGCTAACAAATATCATCGGCGTAATAGGCGAAAATTTTAATAAATTAAGTGGGAAGTTTTTTAAAATTTTTAAATAATGTAAATGTGCCGCAGGCGAAAATTTTCGGAAGATAATACTGAAAATGCCATTTTTATCCCGTTTTCAATAATGCTTATAAAAATTATTGAAAATTAGACTATACAATTGAAAATATTAACGGCGTTTTGCAACTTAAGTGGGTTAAAGTCTTTAAAAAAGGTTTTTGCTTTTTTTCTTGCAAAAAAATTACTAATAATCCCCCCTCCCCGAAATTTGTGCTTGTGTCCCTTGACATCCCGGAAAGCCGAACCAAACCTGACTCAGACTACAAAGGTTAAATAATAGAGAATATAAATAATATAATAATCCCCCCTCCCCGAAATTTGTGCTTGTGTCCCTTGACATCCCGGAAAGCCGAACCAAACCTGACTCAGACTACAAAGGGTAAATAATAGAGAATAAATCTTCGCGAAGTAGTGTTGCCGGTGTTTCCGGAAGTTCTCGACTCCAAGGTAAGCGTTACTGTAATAGCCGTGTGAGCGTGTTTAACTTTCAGATGCCTCTCCACCCCTCTCTGGCGACGCTCTGGCTGAGGCGTTAGCCGAGGGCTGTTACACGCTGGGGGCGTTCAAGCTGTTTTTGACCGAGGTACATAATACAACATTTTATGCACGATGAGCATGTTTCCATTTTAATATTTAAAAAAAATAATTTATAGTACTTCAAAATATATTGACAAGACTCTTAAAACAACAATAAACCATTGCACGGGACAGGTAGTCATTTGAAAATGCGGTCGTTAAAGTGCAGTTTTACGAGTTTTACGCCTGAGGCGTTTTCTCGCGTTGAAATTGTTTAAAATTTTTAAACATTAATTTTCTCGCGTTGGAACGGTGACGTCACATTTAAACTGGTTAAAAATATTCAATATTCAAAACCGACACGCTAAAGCAGCTTATACTTTTTTACCCGCGATTAGATTGAGAGACGATCAACGGAACGTTATATTTAACAAATTTGTGGACCGCGATATTTTAATTTCTTTGGTGATGGAGAAGTTAACAAAAATGTTAATAATGAAGGCTTTGTTAAATAAACAATAACTTCATCCACTTAAACCGCACAAAAGTTTAATCAAAATAAATAACGTAAAATAGAAAAAAATTGCTTTAAAAAACATTTCATAACAATTTCAACGCGAGAATACGAATTAAATTTAAAATTGTAAATCTAGAGACAAAAACACTTAAAAACCTGGACAAAATCTTATTTTATTCTAAAAAAATTTATTTAGCACTTTTTAAAATAACCAACTTAATGGTTCAATCAAATCACATCTTAAATCCGCCGCAGGTGAAAATTTAAATTTATTGTAAAATATTTGTTAAAAAATGGGTTGGGTTACATATAGTTTAAATTATCGATTTGTCGCCAAAATCACGTCATAAATGCGCCGCGGGCGAAAATTTTGAGAACACTGTATACCTATAAAAAATGTAATTTCTTCTTGAATGCATTAAAAATGCCATTGCTTCTTGAATGCTGTTTCTGACCAAAATTAAACTAAAATTACACCAATTAATGACATTTTATACGGGTTTTCGAGGTTCCAGACTTTGCCAGCTTTTTCCTGACCAAAATTTAAAAAATCCAGCCATATAGTGTAAAGAAGTGCTCTTCGTTCGAGATTTTTAAAAGTATTTTCCTGTTTTTCTTGGATTTTTTGATAAAGGTATTTAAAAAAAATAGTGTTAACAACTCGCGGCTAAAATGTGTTTTTTTTACTTGCGTTTTTAAATACCTCGCTGCGCTCGTTATTTAAAACAACGTATGTAAAAAAAGCACTTTTTTAAAAAAAAGTGGGTCGGAGTAGGATCCAGTCTCAATCCTTCAAAAATGTTTCGTTTTTTTGTGTAATTTTTAAAGAAATACAATAACCTGAAAATTCAGTCTACAACAAAAATATTTTCTTGTTGACTGAATTTTATTTAACAGTTCAGACTGTTCCGGCTGCAAATTTGGTAAAAAATCATATATATATATTTTATGGTCTCAAAATGATTTTCGAAGGCAAAAAATTTGCCGTGCTGCCTGTCGTAGAAATTATCCGCCCGGACGTCCCCGGACGCCTCCAAAACCCGAATATGTCCAGGGAAATCCGGACGGATGGCAACCCTAACAAACTCGCTCAAGGTGTAGCAGTGGTAGTAGAAGAATGGCATGCAGGCATATTTTTTCGACAAACTTTAAGTCACTCTGTATACAGGATTAGGAATTCAAATCGAAGGTTAAATGTAACTACGTTGTCAATATTTTTGCAACAAACCCCGAGAAACGATGGAAAAATGAGACATCAAACGAGTTGAAAAATGTAATCAAAGGACGTTGTCCCGGAGTATTTCCCTTTTATAATTTAAAAATCCCTTTCGAAAAAGAACATGTCGTCGTAAGGGCGAAACGTATGCCTCGTGCGGTGCTCAGGAAACTCTTCGGGAAACTCTCACTGTTGACAATTTCTTAAAAGGAATTGATTCGAAAGGGAGATAAAAATACGCTAATAAATAAACGAGAAGGTATATTTGGCCTCAAAGGACTTATAATATACAACATAATTAACATTGACTCATGTTTCCTGGTACTAGATAGATTTTGGTCGAGTCAATTTACGACTCGATAACTTCGCCGACAACGCTAACTTTAACACTATTTGACAGTTCAAAATAGCCATTTTGATACAGGTTTTACGTTGACGGTCCGGTTATTTGACTGTTTGAAATTAACTCTGTATTTCGGACTTCCATTGTCTATATTTTGTTTATACACGACGCACAGTGGATCGAGCCAATGTAAAAAAGGGACATAGGGGTATTTTACAAAAGTGATTATTTTGGAAGGGCAGTTAAGTTTTTGTTTCACAAACACACTGGCTCATTCGAAAAATACGATGAAAGCTTTTGAACCTCTTTCAATACGGTAATTCAAGGAGAGATGGCGCAAGAGGGCAGATGGCCACTATGTGTTCCGGCAAAATGCTTTGTTTTTATAAATCAGTTACCACCCTGTCAAGAGCAGAGACGCGTGCTGCCGTGCATGCGCTTCATAAAAACGCAAAAAACAAAGACATTTTGAAGACAAATAATTATTTTTTGTTTACTGGGTGCTTAATAATTTCTGTGAGGATTTTTCCATCTTATTTTTAAAGTAAGAATTGACCAATTTTTATTCCAATTTTGTTTTAAATCAAGGAAAGGCAACCTAAATTACAATTCTAACCTAAAAATAATTAACCATGTGCACCCGTATAGCAGATATCGGGTGCGCCATCTCCCCTCTTACGAAGAGGACAGATGGTTCACCCATAATCGAGGGGAGACGGCGCGCTTTTTTAAGATAAAATATTTTATGCACTTTTAATCCCTAAGGGATTTAAATAAAATTTAATCCCTGAGGGATTAAAAATAAATTTAATCCCTCAGGGATTAAAAAAAACTAATTCCCGGAAAATTATAATTAAATTTATGGCAAGTCAAGGCAAACAGCACTTGCTCTTGGCCAAGATTTCATTCTTAACACCCTTTCTTGTAGTTGACGAACCATTTGGCGTAGAAATAACGTAATTTTAACAAAGATCTTTTCCTAAAGTGCATAAAATAGTACATAAACCTCCTCGGAACTAAAGTGTCGTTTATTCTCTTAGCGAATTGTAGCCCGGCCGTGGGGATGATTTCCCAGAGGCTGTAAATGCGGACTGCTCGGAGGTGCCTAAAGCTACTTCTGAAATTACGCCAGGAAAATTGCTTGAAGCAATTTCACTTCTACCAACGTCATCCAGGGTATCTACGGTTAAGAAAAGGAGCAGACAGTTGGCTGAAGTTCTTACATCGGAAGACAACATATCCAAAAAGAAAGAAAAACGGGCCAAGTCTCTTAAAAAAAGTAAAACAACGCGATAATAAAAAGAAAATTCCAAAAGCTAAAAAAACTAAACGTAAAGTTGACACAGATTCTTCTGATAATGACTTAGCAACCATGAGCGTCAATGATGATTCAGATATGGATGACTCTGATTCGGAATGCTGCGTTGGAAGTTTAGAAGTCTATTCACAAACGTCAAAATCAGAAGACTGGATTAAATGATTGCAATGCCACAAATGCTTCCATGAGAGAGATGAGAATTTTAACTTTTTTGATCCTTGTGGAAAATTAGTCTGTAAGACCAAATGTAACTAAAAAATAAAAATTACCTTTAAATTATTACATTTTTTTCATGCGCCATCTCTCCTACCTTAATAAGCCATCTCACCTTCGGGGTGAGGTGAGATGGCGCTTTTGAAAAAAAAATTTTTTTTCACAAGTTTGTATTCGATTTAATGTCACTTCTAGTAAAGTTTTAGTAAAGGAGGTTTAGAGGCCCTTAATGTTTTATCAAAATCTGATAAGGTAATGAAATGACAGCGGTTGGAAAAAAGGTGGGCCATCTCTCCTCGAATTACCATATGTGAAAAAAAAACGTGATTTTTAAACCAATTTGAAAATTGTAAAAAAATATAGAAAATTTAGTTTAATTGTATTAGTCCATATAAAACATAGGTTTAAAGCTAAATGGTATTATTTGAAAATTTACAGCAAAGGTATATATTAGGAAGTAAAAAAAAATTAAAATATATTTTTAATTATTTTGTTTGGCAGTGTCGTACTTAATTTAGATTTACAATGTACACACACAGCTAAAAACAAATTATTAAAGAAGTAGAAACATTGCTCTATTAAATTGTATCAACATTTTCTGCCCCGACTTGCCCCCCTGCGAGATATGAATTTTAATTTATTTTTATTTTGGAGTCAAAGGATATCGCCCTTTTTAAATGAAAATTTGTATTTGGTAGAATTGCCTGATTTTTTTATATGTTGTGGTACTCGACCTTAGAAGAATTTTGTTTTATTGCGCCAACTCTCTACCCCTCACAGAAGTACCGTAAAAGTGACGTCAAAGTTGTCGAAATCGTATTTTTTAGCAATTTTTGATTTATTGTACTGACCTTTTTTTCAAACCGACCGCAACCTAATCCTCTTTTTTGAATTTGCCACAAATGCTTTTTTAAAAATTTAATTTAAAATGTCAAAATTGCACTGCCATCTTGGATCCGCCATATTGAATTTTTTTTATTTCTTGTCTGATTTAAACGAAACTTTCTCTAAATTATCAAACGTTTCCAACACTCTTAACTATGACAAAAACTGACAGATGTCAGTAGTCATAGTAGGCTATACTGAGCTTTGTTATTTTTCTGACATTTTTTATACATACTTCCTTATAATCTCGGAATGAGTTACGTAACTTTTTTTTAGGTAATTTGTTATATTTTATTATGGAGCCAAAATATTGTTACTTACTAAATTAAAAAAAAAAATCTTTAAAAAGTTAAAAAAAAAAATCCAGTTACTATTTTTAAAGCTCTCTTTATGAGCTATAATAAACCAAACAGTTATTAATATTTGGCTTTTAGTAGATTCTCCATATGAACCACACCAAGGATAAAAGTGGCACTTTTTATCACGAACCAAAAACTTTGTAGCTTGATCTCATCGTGGTCCATACCATCGACAGCGGGATTAAAAGAACCTTACATTAGGCCTATTTTAATACTCTACAAAATCTCAAAAAAGTGTTTTATGGCCATTCTTAGAGCTCACACATTTTTAAAGTATATTTAAAAAATAGCTATATTTAGCAAATGTTCGCCTTCTTGGACGCAAAATTAATTTTAACGGTAAAAATTTTTTCAATCTAGTTTTCTGCAAATTTTAAAACTGTGTAAATCGGAGTAGCTTTATTGTTTTATATAGCCATTAGGTAATATAGGATTTTTTGGGAACTTTTTATAAAGATATAAAAGTAAATCTGTTATTTTTGGGCATAAATTTTTCAATTATTGACCTATTTAAACAGCTGATACATCGGGATATACAACAAGTATGTCACATACATATTTTAAAAGCTATACGAAAAACACTTTTAAAAGTCTAAAATTTTATGTTTCCAGAATGCTCAAAATTATTTACGTCGAACCATTACTTTCAAAGTTACAATAAATTACATCCTATGTCCACATTTCCCTATGCTTCGATCCACTGTGCGACGTTTCGATAAGTACAATCTCTGATCGACCGTCCTTCATAAATAAAATATAGACAATGGAAGTCCGAAATACAGAGTTAAATGACATTCTACAACGATTGACGAAATCAGACACCACACCGTGGTCGAGAACTATGAACCTATCCTCCAAAAAAATTGAAAAACACTATCAGAAGTCCTTAGGAGAACATCAAAAGACACACGACAAGAAATGGAAAAACCTAGTCCAAAACAAAGAAGAATAAATCAGCAACACCAATACCGTCATCAACATCTCTTCCCGACGACCACTTACACAGACTGAATCATCGTTAATCAGTAAAAGACTTAACTACGCCATTGCACCCAACACCATACCAGCAGTCAACATCATCACAGAGCCACTGAATCTACAAACATCGATGAAAGAGATAGAATAAAAGCAGAGGCATTTAGATGGAAGATCAGAACAATTTTGGATAACAAACAGAAATTTGCGAAAAACCTAACACCGCAAGAAGAATCAGCCCTCAAGGATCTTAAATCAGATCAGATGCAGACAAAGGAAATGCAACTGTAGTAATGGACGTAACCACCTTCGACCAGAAAATTGAAGAGGCTCTACAAAAAGGAAATTACAGACAAATAACTCAGGACTCAACCACCACCATAAAAAGAAAAATCTACAAAACTCTCTCTCTCTTTACCGACATTGAAAGGAGCATAACGATAACCGGTTCCCGCAATTCTCCGACTTATAATCTTGCTAAATGTCTTCCACTCATCATCCAGCCTCTTCAAGGAAAGTCACCATTATTCGTCAAAAATTCAAAGCACTTCGTGGACCTCTTTAGAGACATCAACCTACAACCTGACGACTTAGTTAGTTAGTTACTTAAGGACAACCAACTCTCTGATAGAATCAATCTTTCAATCAATGCCATTATGTATTTTTTGAAATGCTGTCTGCAGAATTCTTACTTGCAGGAAAAAGACAGGTATTTTCCACAGGAAGATGGTCTACCCATGGGATCTCCACTTTCGCCGGTAATGGCCAACATCTTTATGCGGAATCCTTTGAAGAAGCTCTGCGAACATCTTGGCAGAGACCCAAACTATGGCTCAGATACATGGACGACATATTTATCATCTTGAAAAAGGATAACATACACTAGAACAATTCTTCAGCTCCCTTTTCTCGACGTTCTAGTCACCAAAATTAATTCAACCATAACCACTTCCGTATATTGTAAACCAACTCATACTGGACAATATCTAAACTTCAAATCAAACCACTCCACGTCAACCAAACTGGAAATTGCAAAATCTCTCATAGATCGAGCGATTTACATCTGCAATACGGAATAAGCTTTAAATAAAGAAAAGGCAAAAATCCGTTCCGATTTCCGAAGGAACGGTTTTTCCAACTACACGATCAATAAAACTGTTCAGACCACACCAACACAATGGACGACAAACGTAACTACTGAAAGGAATCTCAGAAAAGATAAGAATAATAGGCAACCAATACGATCTCGGGACTGTCTTCAAAACGACCATAACAATAAGAAGTCAATTAACAAAAACTAAACCACAACGCCACGACACCAAGAACTGCATCTACCAGGTACCATGCGAGTGTGGGGATATCTACATCGGAGAAACCAGCCGACCAAGTGTACACTTCATGGTTCAACGCTTCCAGTCACAACAAAATCTGATATTGCCAAAAATAAAAACCTCAAAACATCAAAGAGGATATTTTAATATAGGCATTAAAATATATAACTCTTTACTAACTGAGACTAAACTAAAAATTACACAAACAAATTTTAAACATATTCTCACAAATTTTCTCCTATCCAGCCAAATCAAAACGTTTGACTTCTTAACTTAAACGTAGGAACACCCACTGTTTAATACTCTATATATATATTTAACAATGATCCACTAAAAAAAAATATTCTAAAAAAAATATACATATATGTTTAGCAATTATTATTATAACAAACATATCGACTTTTTTTAATTTTTCCTATATTTCTTAGAACCTAAAGTCAATCCTTAAACTTACTTACTTACTTTAATTTTTGTTTTTATTATCTTTGTAATCAAACTCTTTTCCCGTGCTAGCCAGCAGACAAGTTTCCAACTTAAGCAGACTACCCCTAGGACAAAGAATGATACAACCTTCCCTCCCAGTATTCTGTTCATATCTTAACCAAACATAATATTATAAGTAGTAGGTCTTAATATTTATTTTCTCTTTGTTATGTTATACCTGCAAATCTATTGTAAATTATTGTTTGAAGAAAAATAAATATTTATTTATTTATTATAATGGACACAGGTTTTTTATGGTTCACTGAACACATACTAGTATATAAGATTAGGTATTCTTAGTTTTTGTTAGTATTAACCTCGGCATTCACTATTCAACTCTAACTTACTCTAAAGTTCAACATTGTCTACCACGTTTGTTTGAAAGTTTGAGACAATGATGTGTTTGAAATTAACTCTGTGTTTCGGACTTCCATTGTCTATATTTTATTTATACACGACGTTTCGATCAGTACAATCTCTGATCGTAGTAGTAGTTTGCACCTGAAGACGATCCGAGATTGTACTGATCAGTCCCGACATGTTTTGGAAGCTCAGGCTGCCATCATACAAATTAGTGGAGAAAGCACGGTGACCACCAGTCATAAAATCATAAAATTTTGAAAATTTGGTCACAAATTTATAAAAAAAAATTACACCCCAGCTGGTGGTTACCCTAAGAACGATCAATTTGTTTGATTTATTTAAATTTTTACAAATTTAATGTATTTATAAATGTTATAATTTTAACTAATTAGCTAATGTTTGTTTTATTTCTTTTTACAGTTGGGTCAAACCATATCAAATCAACCAAAAAAAAGGCACTTTTCGTTTTGACCATCTCCGATTTTGATGATTTTTGGTACACTTATTCTTCTGATACAAAAACTTAAAAATAAAATTTATTGATTTTTGAAAATAAAGAAATTGACCAATATGCCCTTGACAGGCACTTACAAAAATAGCAATATCTCAAAAACTATTGGTCCTATAGAAGCGAGTTATAGCTTATTTTGAAGGTTTTTTAAAGACCTTTTTAACGATGTGTATCACCATGTTATTTTTTGTTTTTATTTTTTTTAAATTTTTTTAATATTTTTTTTTGAAAAATCTTGAAAACACCATTTTGAATTTTTTTCAAAAAAATACTATTTTTTTTCAGTTTAATATTTTTGGAAAATTTCAGGATGGAGAAGTTATTGGTTCTATTTTTAAAAAAATAATATAAAAAACCTTGCAGGAAAAAACCATACATTTTTTGATAAATACCTATATATTTACTCTTTATATCTAAAAACTTGTCAATTGCTCCCAGTCTTGTAAATAAGATAAAATATTTTTCCAAACTTGTTTATTCTGCAAAATTTTGAGTATTTCTTCAATTGTCCTCCCCTCCACCCAAGATCACTGCTTTTTGGACAAATGTGAGATATGCCCAGGAACTGAGAATTTAAAAAACTTTTTGAATTAAAAGTTCGAAGAAGCAATGATTGACAATGTGACTTTTAAGAAGTGGATATCTGTAGATAGATGCAATATGGAGACATTAATTAAACCAGCAGAGGACTTCATTGAAGAATTTTCAAACGACTTGATTAAATTAAAATCTCATTCTTTTTACACTCACATGCAAAAAGAATACTGCAATGAGGTAAAAGACAATTTAAAAAAGGGGAAGCACTAATCACATGCGACTTCGCTGAAAATTATTCATTTATTTTGCAGGATGAAGTGCAGTGCTATCACTGGACAAATAGCCAGGCAACCCTACATCCTTTTGTAATATATTACAAAACTCATGAGGGAAAACTGGGTCATTTAAATTATATATTTATTTCAGACTTTTTGGTACACAACACTGTGGCATTTCATCTTTTTTTAAGCCACCTTATGCCTGAACTAAAGAGGCAAATTGATAATTTAGACAAAATTATCTATTTTTCAGACGGCTGTGCCGCACAGTATAAAAATAAAAAAAATGGAATTTTTTTGCCACCTCCCACGGGAAGAGTGCATGCGATGGACTGGGAGGCACCGTAAAAAGGTTGGCTGCTAAAGCAAGTCTACAGAGACCATTTAATAAACAGATTATGACCCCCGAAGATCTTTTTAAATTTGCAACATAAAACATTCCTGGTATAACATTTAAATATTGTTCATTAAATGACTACCAGCAACATGAAAAGTTTTTGGAAAAAAGATACCTGGAAGCACAATCGATACCTGGGACTCAAAAATTGCACTCGATTATCCCCCTCAGTAATGCAAAAATTATTACAAAACCATTTTCACTAAGTAAAGAGGAAAATATTCAATGTCTTTTTGCAACCTGTGGTTTGTCAAACACAGAAATTGAAAACATCGACTCCGGTTTTGTAACCATAAACTATGACTGTCTTTGGTGGATGGGATGTATCATTGGCAAAAATATAAAAAGCGGGGAATTAAAAGTTAGTTTTTTACATCCTCATGGTCCCTCTCCGTCTTTTTACTTTCCAAAGCCAAAAGCTGATATATTGGTCATAGATCAAAATTCTCTTTTAAGACGGGTCAACCCAAATACTGCCACTGGTAGGACATATACGCTAACTGCAGAAGAAATGACAGATTCCTCAAATATTTTACAAAAAAAATTAGCAACCTAAATATTTTTTATTCTAAATTTTCTATTATTCTTACTTTTCATTTTTTTGTTATACCCATATTAGGTAAATTAGCCCTGCATTAAATATCTTATTATTTTTTTTAAGTATGACTCCATTATTTCTCCATCCTAAAATTTTCCAAAAATGTTAAAAAAACATTGAAAAAAAAAAGAAATATTCTTTTGAAAAAAATTAAAAAATGTGTTTTTGAGATTTAAAAAAAAAAAATTTAATTAAGAAAAAAAAATTAAACAAACTATATTGTGTCATACATCTTTAATAAAAAAAACTACGTAGTTTGCACCTGAAGACGATCAGAGATTGTACTGATCGAAACGTCGTGTATAAATAAAATATAGACAATGGAAGTCCGTAACACAGAGTTAATTTCAAACACATCATTGTCTCAAACTTTCAAACGAACTAGATATGATTGTTCGGGTGGAATCTTGCAACTTAATTTTGACCAATTTCCCGACATCCGATCGGCTTCAAATTTGGCATGCATATATAGTTTCGGTGACAACACAAGAATATAGTGTGATGAAATTGACAGCTCCCCCCTCCTCCAAGGGGGTTTCGCTGAAATTTGGTGTGTTGGGGCACTTGGGGATGGAGATAACGAATTTCTAATCAGATTTTGAAAATTCAATATGGCGGATTCCAGATGGACGATTTTTGGTCATCTTTTGCTAAACAATTTTAACTAACTTATACACATCCAATTGCTTTCAAATTTGGCATTTTTCGATCAGATTTGAAAATGGACGATTAAGGGTACAAATCTAAAAATTAAGGGTGTGTGTTTAAATTTGGTATGCGTTTATAGTTTCGGCGACAATACAATAATATGAAGGTACACACTTCCTTCTAACGAGGGAAGTGGAGGGGAGAAAAGATTTAGTTTGTTCGATTTAAATCAAAATTGAATATGAATATGAATTTTTGATCTGATTTGAAAATTTCAAAATTAAAAAATTAATTTGTATTAAAAAAAACTTTTAAAGAACAAGCTTTTATTAAATGCACTCAAAAGTAGAAAATTATTTTTTTATCTTTCTTATATCATAATAAAAGCGATGGGCGCAAATTAGAAATTTTAACTTTACGGTGACAAAGAGGGAACTACAAAAGAAGAACTAAATTCTTCTTCTATTCAAATGATAAACATAATGCATTCATCTAAAGAAGCTGAGAACGGGTGAGATTGCCGTGCTTGCCAAGCCTTTGAAAATGTCCTTAGGTTAATACAACTGTTTCTTAGGTGAACCTAAAGTTGAAATTTATAATTTGCGCCCATCACTTTTATTAAGATATAAGAAAGATAAAAAATTATTTTCTACTTTTGAGTGCATTTGTTGCAGACCCTGATGAACTTTACGCGTAATAAACGAAACGTTGACTAAAAATTAGACCTTTAATTTATTGTCCTAGAACCGACAACCTCTACGCTCATTATTTAATAAAAGCTTCTTCTTTAAAAGTTTTTTTTTAATAAAAATGTTTAATTTGTAAAATCTTAAGCGCAAATATCTCGAAAACTATTGCTAGCAAATCCAAAGTTTTGGTATTGTGAGAAAGGATTTTTTTTTAGAATTTACAAATAAAAAAATATATACGCTGTTCAAAAAATATACAGGGTGTTCTATTTAAAACAATAATTCATGTTCATGTTAAATAAAAAAATGCGAAATGATCTCTTAATTAATTCCGATTTTGTTTTATCTTTCTACGACAAACACTAAAGTTATAGCGAGGTTCATTTATAAAAAATCACCTTGTACTTACTAACCGGGCACAACGGACGCAGAAAGCATCTGCCAGGCCTTCAATAATAAATAAGGTTGTAAGTTAACTTGTAAAGTGATTATTTAAAGTGTGATTGATTATGTTATCCTAAGTATAAAACAGGCCTTAGACCGAGCTTTAGACCCCCTGTCTGGCAGTCTATGTTTTACCATCCAATTAGGCGAAATTATTGTCAAAAGACACTTTAATGGCGAAAACCTTTTACATCGATAAATGATGCTTTATTAAATTATTTTACGAGCTTGATTAAATTATTATTTATTACTTACTTAGTCATTAAAATGAACGTGATTTAGAACCTTATTTACAAAATCCCGATAGAATAACAAACTGCATATCACGCCAGAAAATAGGGACTTATCGGTACACAGAGTTAGCATAACCTGTTTTTAATAAAGTCGGCACTATTTTTGACAATTAAGCATGAAGGTTAAACAACTACTAAGGCACTCTTACCCATCTGTTATGAAATGACTGATTATTAGGACAAAACTGAAATTAGACCCTGCTCTTCTTGGTTGCTGGAGATATCCGAAAGCTAGGCTCGGGCTATAAGGCCAGGCTTTTTTGGGCGTGGTGCTGTCAAAATAATGTCTACTTTCATAATGTTTGTGCAGACCTTTAATGGCATTATCTTTAATTATGTCAACTTTATAACTGGCACGATATGAGCAACAATGTCAGAAATAGCAGCAAGAACGTTAGGTAAGCAACTTAGGGGACATCCATAAATTACGTACTGCAGCAAGGTGGGGGGAGAGGAGTACGTGGAAGTGTTACAATAAGGGGGAGAGGGGGGATTAACACGAAAAATGCGAGTGGGTCCCCATAAAAACCCGAAACCAAACATAATTTGTCAGAATTTAAAAGAAAAGAAAATAATTGGTCCGAAAAAATTGTCTCGAAACTGAAATGCAAATCGCTAGAAAATATATAGAACCACAAAATGTCAGAAAATATTTTTAGCGAAAATAATTTAATAGAAACATAATAAAGCCGAACCACAAAATTCAAGAACCCCAATCTGTCCGAAAATAATTTGAACTGATAGCTACGAATTGCCAGGCTTACGGCAGGGAAGAGTCGAAGTGAGTTGTGATATTGTATTAATTTACTCTCTTCCAAACAGAGAAACTTGTTAACGCCGCAATCCAGAGCCTACGGCTAGAGATTTAAATTTGACGCATGCCCAATAACGATTCGGATGGATTGTGCTTTTGCGCATTTAAGGATCTTGCATATTACTTTTTATCAGTTTGTGGTTCGGGTGTTTTTCGTTTGTAGAAAATTGTTTTCGATACTTTGATATTTTAAGGTTCGGGAAAGTTATAATCGGTTAAATTATATTCGTGTCTTTTAAGGATCCAGTTAATTAAAACTAATAAATTATATTCGTATCCATTATTTTCTGGGTGTGTTACTATATTTCGTTTCGGATGTTTTATTGTGTATCCTGATGATTCCTAACAAGGATGAAACAGGCCTGTAGGTTTCTCAACTATCCATTAGATGTTGGAAGCCTGGTCGTAATGAATTGAGAAGCAAAATGTGTATCCGATGGCCACGAACCTTTCTGTTTATTTTTTTTTTGTTTTATTTTCTGTTCAATTGGGTTTCGGTTTTTGTAAATTCGGCTTTTTCGTGGGATATCTAGAAGTTGCGTGCGGAACTGTTATAAATAGTTCAGACTTTATTAAAGTCACTAATGAGTTTTCCTAGGTTACTAGAATTCAAAAATTTGGAGGCTGCTGATATACACACCTATTTTTTGTAAGGTAATTTCGCATGGCATTTTAATATTTTCTACCAAGAACCGAACAGAACATAAATAACGTAACGCTTCGATTTTCAAGGAGCAAAACGCGAATTTAAAGAAAAGTGAAAGCCGAACCTATTATGCATTTTAGACCTCGATTATCTCTCCGGTATGTTAGTTATTTGCAAGAGCAAAAGTTTCATTTTATTTTAAATAATAGGCAAGATCAAACACTGAGTGGATGAATATATAGAAGACATATACAGTGGGATTTACTAAGATCTAAAATAGTATCCCCCACAGGTCTAAATATTTACACCTGTGGGGGGTACTACATTTTAAAACCAATTTTCAAAAAACACTTACCCATACAGAAAAGACACAAACTTATTGATTATTTTGTATTGTTATTGCAAAATACCACTGAAAAACTGCTTTTTTTCTTAAAATACACCACATTTTAGAAGAAAATGCCCTAAAACTACTTTTTTTTGATCGGTTTCAAAATGGAAAATGGCGAATACGCCAAAAATTTGGCACATAATAGCTTCATAATCTGTGTTTAAGGTTATAAAGTTTGGTGATGTTTTAGACCACCTCTGGGGGGTGGTTTAAATTTATAGCCCTTATAGGATTGTTTTGTGGCATTTGGTAATAAGTTCGTTTATAATTTCCCTAAGTAACCGTTTTTACAAGGATTAATTTACCTTATTTAATACCTCAAGTTGTTCATTAACCAATAAAACACCTATTTTGTCCAGAAAAACGCCATATTTTGAACCCGTTTTCAGTACAAAAAATATACTTATGAGGACACTACGAGGCACAACAAACATAAGTGAAGGTCACTGATTATGCACGAAAATTATACCAAACAAAAAAACCAAAACAACTATATTAATTTATTTACAAACTGAGCTTTTAGATAACCTCAATGTTTTACATTGAGGTTATCTAAAAGCTCAGTCAAAAAAACTTTCCTTACTTAAAGCCCACTCATTTTAAAGCTGTAGCTTTCATCAGTAGAGGTTGGTGCAAGCAGAGGTAAAAGAGCCGAACTCGCTGTTTGTGATTGAATGCAGCGCTATTACTTTTAAACTGACATTACGACAGTGACAGAAATGTAAGAAAATTTTCATAAATGAAAACACCTTTTAAATAAATACAAAATTAATCTATTCCTTATTTTATTATTACTTATCTAAATCGTTGTGTGACATCAAGTATTAATTGGAAAAATTAACGAATAAGAGTAAGTTTTAATTAGAGTGACATATAGCCCCAATTTTAATTTATTCTACAGAGTGTTTACTATTTAAACCCCGTGTGGGTTTAAATTTTTTAATTTTCTTTTCTTCTAAATTGAAACTCTCTTCTTAAATCCAACAAAAGATTGTGTTAAGATGAATATTCAATAAACAAATTTATTAAAACTCTTCTTATAAATCAAACTATATCCAAAACTCAAGAAGGGCTGGTTTAAATTGCTAAAAACCAAAAATTTCACTTAAACTTAGGACCGTTTTAAAATAGACTAAACCCTTTTAGTAAATCCCACCGATATTTTTTAACTAGGCCAAAGGACACTAAAGAAATAAGAGTTAGCTAGATAGTTACTTATTGTAAAAATGTTCTTTACAAAGACGCAATCTGAGGGACATTCCTTCAAATTGACAGGGAGCGATTTTTACGCTAGCTTGCATTTCTTTGCAGCAGTCTATGGTCCGGTTGTTCAATAGTGGTTTAAACTTAGTTTCACTTAAACTTAATTTTTCTCTAAACCAAGTTTATTTTCAGTGAGCGGTTATTCAATTCAAATGTAAACCAAGTTTGGTTTAAACCAAGTTTAAATCAGAATAAGATCACTCTGCAATGTAGCGCCATCTAAATATTGAACTTGATAACTACTTTCTTATAATTACACAAACTCGAACAACATTTTGGTAAAACAAGTATCTACAGAAAGTTGAGCTCTTATACAAAAATGTTGAAAATTTTATGCCGAATATTTTTGTTCTCAGACTTTTTGGCCTCCGACCAATAAAAATGAAGAAAAGTCGGTTACAAAGATTTTTCAAAATAGCGGATGGTTCCCGAGGAGTGGGGGTGAAAAGATCTTACTTTTAGATCCCTCTCAACAACATATAAAAATTTTATCCCCACCGGATGTTTTTCGAGATACCGCCTAAATCGATGCCCTATTGTAAAAATATAAACATTTTGAATGTTAAAAAATCAAAAAAGGGTATTACTCACTCTAATCGGTTCCTTGAATAAGAAATTGCCGGATACTACCGGACTCTCTTGTTCGGCAACTTGCGATGACATCTGCGCACGCGCCTGCCGTTCCCGCTCACGCAGACGGTCGCGTTCTACGCTGAAAAAAAAGACACAAATCTTCAGTGCGGATATTTTTCAGGTTTCAGTATTCCCCGAAATTCAAATTTACAATTACACTAGGGAACCAAGTCCAACTTTTTTTTTGTTACTTGAACAAAAACTATTTTTTAAAGTTTAACTACACCTAGTGGCTAAGCTTACTAGTGGCCCTCTATAAATTCGACAGTTGTTGTCTTACCAGAGGTGGACAGCTCATATTGCCCTTTCTTTCTAGTTTTTTTCAGAGACAACATAATAACTTACGGAGACTAACAGAAAGATAGGGCCGTGCAGGAACTACGTTCCTGTAGCGCATAACGCATTGCGGCGGAGAGTGAAAGTAATGCTTGTATTAAGTAAACACTTACCTTGCACCGTTCATCTCTTTCTATATGATCATGAAAGAAAGACAGAACATTTTTCAATGTCGAAATATATTTCACACAATTTTAGTTTAGTACTTGCCGGTTTTTGTCACCGCTTGTCAAAGTCTGTCAAGCTGGCAAGCGTTTTTTTTTTAGATTTTCAAAAGTGAGTTATTTTACTCAGTTTTGGTTGTAAATCAACTTATTATAGAGTTTAAAATGCCATTCAAATCAGGCTGAATTAATACCATTGCTAGAGAGCATGGGACTATTTGAGTGAGTGCCGAAAATTGGGGTTCAGATTTTTCCGAACCAAATCCCACCAACCAAAGAAACTATTGTGATGATTTATACAGAGTTAAGCAGGAAGATAATAGGTTAAAATACAATAAAAAAAAACAGACATAACGTTAAATAATAAATAAGGTTAAAACATTTATAAAATCTGTAAGACTTTTATACTGGAATTTGTTCCCAATTAATAAAAGAAAATAACATAATCCTCCTCCTATTTTAGATTTTTCAAGGGTCCAAAAAACTTTTTGTAAGCTAAAGAAAGTTTTTTAGCTGCATGGAACAGTACAAAGTTGGTTAGGTTTGTATAGAGATAAAACCTTTCGCGAATGCATTGCTTTTTTAACACTAAAAAGTATGGAAAAACTGCGCCTGTTGTTTTTTCATATCTTTGTATTACTAAATAAGTGCCTGTAAAAAAATTATCAAAAGAATATATGTATTTTATTATGCGTCTGGCTGTACAAGTAGTTCCTTCCTGTAGGCACCGGCTGCGCTCGTGTCGCCGACAAACAATGTTCCCCAAGTATAACACAGTAACGGTCACTCTCGCGTAGCTATTACTTTCTCTATGGGTTTTTTCATATTTACATGTTAAAGCAATTTTATGAAATAGACGGACATCTCAAATGCCTGCCATTTTTGACAACTGCCAAATAACTGTCAAAAATTGTATACAGGGCCTCTAACTACACCCAAGTAACGAAAAAATACCAATTAAAAATTTAAGTTAGCTATCAAAAAAATTGATAAAAAATTTATAGGCATACAATGAATATACAAAATATACAGGGTATTTCACACTTATGTTAGAAACTTTTAGAGAGTATTAAGTGGCCTGCAAGTAATACAAAAATATAAAAAAAAAACGATTACGCCTCCTTAAAAATATTTCAATTAGGGAACATTTTTTCAAGACATGACTTTACCACTAAAAGTATGCAAATGATAGATAGATAGTCTTATGACAAAATAAAAAGTTTAATTAATGACATACCTCTTAATGTAAAGGGACACAGGGTTGTTGTGCTTCGTTATAAATTAAAACAATATCCACTAACTCGCTGATTAATTTCCCAAAAAATGAATAGTTGTATGTAATTTTTTACAACAAAACACAAAACACTACTACTTTGTTTATAAGCTTCAATGTACAGTCGAAGGCGAAGAATATGTGTTAGTAAAAAGAAAAGTAGATTTCTTGTCCGTGAAAAATAAATAACTAAAAGAATCGTGGCATCGGACGCACATTTTGCTTTTCAATCCTTTACGACCAGGCCTCCAAGATCTAATGGATAGTCCAGAAACCTACATGCCTGTTTCATCCTTGTTAGGAGTCATCAGAGTAACATAGGACTGTACTTGGCGTATGAAGCATAACATAACTAACCACACCCAGCGAATTTAAACAACTTTCGTCGTCAAATAACTTCCGACAGACGACGCGCTGCATATAGCCGGAGCAACATTCCGCGTTATTTGACGACGAAAGTTGTTTAAATTCGCTGAGTGTGGTTGGTTATTTTATGCTTTATACGTCAGGTACAGGGGTCTGATTTTCGAATCCATACGAAAATATCCGCATACGTATACTGAATAATCAACAATTTTTATGTCAGTCTCTTTCTATACCGTGTGAAATGAGAGGCGAAAGATAAGCCGGTATGCATATGCATATGCAGCATATCGGCATATCTTTTGCCTCCTTTTCTATACGGTATAGGAAGAGACGGAAGTAGTCGCATGCGAATAATTTCGTATGGCTTCGAAAATACGACCCCAGTCCTATGTTACCCTGATGATTCCTAACAAGGATGAAACAGGTCTGTAGGTTTCTGGACTATCCATTAGATCTTGGAGGCCTGGGTTTACGGCCTACCGTGAAAGTTAACCATATTTTGATATTTTGAAGATATTGTACTTTAGGTGAAAAAAATTAAATTCTATGAGGATCGTATGTCTGTGATAGGAGATATGAGTCGTAAAAGAACGTATGTCTTCTAAACAGATACGGAGTATTTTTCTCGTAATTTGAAAAGTACTTTGTAGATTTTTGTATTTGGGGTGTTATTTGGAAGGTACTTGAATACTGCACAGGGGCGTATCCAGGATTATATTTTAGGAAAGCTTGATTGTCTGGGAGGGTTAATTTGAAAAAAAAAAACAAAAATTAAAAGTAAAAACTTATTTTAGTCCCATTTGGGTAAACGATTTTTTTCAAGCCTGGTCTCGTTTAAAAAGTAATGGAGACGTACTTAGGATTTTGTGTTGCCTTGCTTATGAGGGCTTTTTAAAAAAATGTAAAACTTATTTTGTCCGGTTTTCGCTGGTAGTTTTCTGTAAGTTTGGCCTCATTTTAAATGTAATCAAATACGCTACAGGGGTGTATCTAAAATTTTATCTTAGCGAAGGTTTAGGTAAGTTTAAACTAAGTGGGCTTTGCCTTTGCTTTGAAAAACAATTAGGAGTAGGTCATAAGTGTCGATTGTTTTTTGTTTTAGAAAGCCACTGCAGATCGAGGAAGCAAAAAGTTTCTTTTATTAAAACTAACTATGCATAGTATGATATTAAGTAAGTATAAGTTTTGTTTGAAAATTAAATTACACCAAGTTTTTGTTCTTTCTAATATAAGAAATTACTACGCTACTGTTGTTCTCTGATTAATAATCTAAAACGATAAAAATACAACAATTAACACGAAAATATTTAAAGAAAAACCGACGAAGACAATGTTTTAAATCTGATTTTTTCCATTTTATTGATTTATTCCCACCAAACCCAACCTAATACCAAAACTTGACTCATACTCATATGCAGAAATTTGGTTTCTGGGGGAGGCTTGAGGTTTCTGAGGGGACTTAAGTAACAACATAGTTTCAGATGAGAATTTATTTTTGATTTTTAGGAGAGTTTAATTTTTAGGATTCAATATTCGTTAGATCTAGGGGATAAAAAACCCTAAACCCACCCCTGCATACGCCACTGCCCATACCTTTATGGAGTACTTACTTCATTAAATTGGAATTAGAATTGGTTTTTGTTTTTAACATTTTTCTTATTTATTGACTTTTTAAAGCCCATGCCCCCCCCCCCCAATTTATATTCTACCTACGCCTTTAAATTACCTTTTGAATACGACTAACCGTTAAAAAAAACCACCAGAGAAAATAAAACACAAAAACATTTTAGTCTCATTTATGTATTTTTTTTTTTAATTAACTTGCCCAAATACTAAAGCCCCCCTAAATAATAATCCTGGTTACGCCTCTGTGCACCGCAATCACGAAAATTTGCAAAGTACTCTTCAAGTTACGAGAAAAATTATCCGTAGGTGTTTAGTAGACATAACTTCTTTCATAGCTCATATCTCCTATCACAGACATACGATCCTCATAGAATTTAATTTTTTTCACCTAAAGTACAATATCTTCAAAATATCAAAAAATGGTTAACTAATTTTTACGGTAGGCCATAAACCCATGTTATCCGCGCGGGATTCTTTAAGCGAAACTCATTTTTTATACATAAGTTGTGAAACACCCTGTATATAATCTAGAGTTTAGACAGTTATTTTGCGCTTCTTAGCCTCTCTTTTCAAAGTAGCCTCTGGGCATCTCTCGTAATACTCCAGCAGCAGTCGGCTAACATCTCACAGTTCTATTTTCCCTGATACCTTCTTTCCATGTTTAAAATATCTTGGTGGAACCTCTCACCGTGCTCGTCACTTACGGCACCACAATGATCCGGAACAACCAGAGGCGTTTTCTCGCGTTAAGGTTGTTTAAAAGTTTTTTAAAAAGTTTGAAGCATTGATTTTCTCGCGTTGACGTCACATTTAAACCGGTTAAAAACATTTCGAAACGAAATCCTTTCCCGTTTCAAAACCGACTCACGCGCAGAACTTACTCATAGACACAGGTGTCGATATCCACAGAATGAGCCAATAATAGCTGCCAAAGTTTGGGATGAGCATCAATTCCCACTAAAATGACATTTATTTTGACACCTGCCAAACCCTGTCAAAATGGTGGAAAAATAATCGGTCAAATTTAAGTTTTTGGAAAAGCGAATACCTTCTTTTTACTCTGCTGAAGACATTAAATCGAAAAACGTTTTTTTAGAAAGGGGATACGAACTACACTAAATTAAGGTCGATGAACTCAAAAATGTTATTAGTTTTGACACCGGTCAAACCCTATCAAAATGGTGGAAAAATAATTAATGAACTTGAAGTTTTTGGAAAAGTAAATACTATAATAATTTTGGTTTATCATCCACCAAAATCTAAATTTGAATATACAAACCAAATTAAAAAAGCTGGACATTTTTCTGTAAACATGTGGGGCTGGTTTAGTGCTAGAGGTTTGGGTTTTTTTCGGAGAATCGAAGGAAGATTCAATAGTGAACGATATATTGAAATACTTGGAAGCGTTATGCTGCCGTCTGTACAGACTTTACATGAAAATAATCACTTCGTTTATCAGCAGGACAACTGTCCAATACACACGACTAATGTTGTTCGCCAATGGTTTCAGAATAATAATATAGAAACACTTCCTTGGCCAGCCAACAGCCCTGACTTTAACCCAATGGAAAATATATGGGGTCGAATCGTTAAAATAATATACCAAAGGAATTGGAGACCACGAAATGCTGAAGAGTTAAGCGATGTTATTTATTGCGCATTGGATCATCTCTCAGAAGACCATCAGTATTTTCAAAATTTAACCTTTTCAATGCCCAGACGTTTGCAGCTTGTAATAGAGAAAAATGGTGATCCTATTAAATACTAAATTATTTATTTTATTTTTTTTAAGTTAAAGTAATGAGTATTAAGTTTACCATCGTTTTTGTCCCAATCCAAGTTTCCTATTCCTCGAATTGTTTTCAATCCAGCGCTGTTTCCATCGTATTATTGTTATTTTATCAACTCCAAAATGGGTTACCGCCCTCTTTATAGAACAGCCTTCGTCCGTTACTCGAGTGATAATTTGATATTGTTCAATAAAGACTTTACTAAAACATTATTTTTGCTGATTTTTTAGTATTATGCAAAATTTAATATAAAAATAAGGTTGCCTTTAATTTAAGTAAAAAAATATTTTCAGTTTTAAAGACCTTTTTTAAACAATATGACAAATTGTCGTACTTTTGAAGTTTTTAGGCATTTTAGCTGGTAGTCCGTATATATTATACACTTTTAGAAAGGTCAATTTTGTGACTGCATGTATGCGATTTTTTTTTTAAATCAAGTGTACCTATCAAGATTTTTTTGGCCTTTAACAGATTTTAAATAACTTAAAATTTAATTTTATATTCTACCAGAACGGTAAGTGGGTCTTATTACCGCACTAGTTGAAGTAATAAAAGCAATTGTGCGATAATAAAGTTATTCTCGTTCAGGTCGTAGATAAAATATTATGTGCGATGTTAACTTAAATCATTACAATAACGAGTGAGGAACCTTGCCTTGATAAGGTTAAAAAGTTGTCGCCATGTTGATGTGGTTTGACAAATGCCAAAAATAAATTAAAATTTTAAATCCAACGGTCTCCACTTGATGAAGTTTGAGTCCCCCGCTTTTAAATACCTATGTGTTACTGCACTAGTCGCTTTCCCCATTACGATAAATCGCAGTTAAAAAAAGTGTCAATTTTTTAACTTTAAATGAGTAAAAAGAAAGTATTAGCTTTTCCAAAAATTCCTTCATAAATTATTTATTTGCCATTTTAACAGGGTTGGACATGCGTCCAAATTTATGACATTTTTGAGTTCATCGACCTCAATTTAGTGTAGTTTGAGTCCCCACTCGCAAATATGTGTCATCGTCCCAGTGGTTTTTCCCATGACAATTAACAGAACTGTCACTTTTTTACGGTTTCCGATTTATTGTCTTCAGCAGAGTAAACAAACATTTATTATTCTCCCGCCATATTAATACGGTTTGACAGGTTTCAAAACTAATAACATTTTTGAGTTCATTGACCTCAATTTAGTATACTTCGAGTCCCCACTCATAAATATGTGTCATCACACCAGTGGTTTTTCCCATAACAGTAAATGACAGTTAAGACAACTTTCACTTTTTTTACGGTTTCCGATTTAATGTCTTCAGCAGAGTAAAAACAAGATATTCGCTTTTCCACAAACTTCAATTTTATTAATTATTTTCACGTCATTTTGACAGATTTTGACAGGTGTCAAAATAAATATCATTTTTAAATTCAGCGTTTTCATTTTAATGGAAACTGATGCTTTTTTTGATGATATCGGTCATCATAAGGATAATAATAATAAGCTCATCCCAAACTTTGGCAGCTCTTATTGGCTCTCTGCTGTGCTGGAGAAGTTATCAAAAGCGATAATAATGAAGGTAAAAGTAGCAAAATGTTATCATTGAACATGGTTTTTATTTGAAGTCGATACCTTAATCCGTTCAAGAGTTAACAGGGGGGGGGGGACTTTTTACGTCCGCACTGTATAATAAAACACCTTACAAAGTACATTTAATGGTAGAATTTTTTCATATATTAGGGCAGACATAATTAGCATGTATCTATAAAACCGGACCTAACTGAGACATTTGCAAGACAGATTGTGAATGACTATAATAAAATAAGTAAGATTTTGCTATTTTGTTCTAGGAAACACTTTTGCTGTTCCCCAGTGTTTTTACTATTGAATGCTCTCATTCACAAAAATAAGTTAAATTTTGGTGTCAAACCGCCAAGTACTGCGATTTATATTACAACCCTTGAATGCTTTAAGAAAGAAAAAAACTTTTTTTTTATAACTTCGTCAAAAATATGATTTTAGTAACTGTCTGCAGATAACTAAAGCATGGCTTATTTGGTTAAAAAACTTTTTTTTTGATCACGGGCGCAAAGATTTATGTCCGTTTTTTACCCAAAATTAAAGAAAAATAGCGGAAAATAGTAATATTGGAAAAATTTAATTACTCTTGCCCAAGAATTAAGCAATTTCCACCAGTTTTCACGAAGTATTTACGAAAAAATCATTTAAAAACTTCGTCAAAATATCTAACTGTCAAAGATTAAAATGTCGCAACAATGAACGTCACCGAGTAAAAAGGAAAATCGCTATGGAAACCATAGTTATTTCATTTACCAGCCGCCTTGATTTATAGTGTAAAGATGGTGTATTGCGAGAAGTGCTCTTCGTTCGAAATTTTTAAAAGTATTTTCCTGTTTTTCTTGGATTTTTTGATAAAGGTATTAAAAAAAATAGTGTTAACAACTCGCGGCTAAACTGTGCTTCTTTTTCTAGCGTTTCTAAATACCTCGCAGCGCTCGTTATTTAAACCAACGCTTGTAAAAAAAGCACTATTTTAGCTACTAGTTGTTAAAACTACTATTCCTTTCGCTAAAGTAGAGATATATTATAAAAGGAATAATGTAATCCAGAGGAAAATGTTGATAATAGACGCACTTAAAGTTAAATTTCGGGTCTATCGGCATTCGTATCTTTATCTCTATGGACTCGACCTATCGAGCAGATGTACTTTTAAACTAATGGCGAATGCGTGACAGCTCCAGCTGATCAAATGCGTCAAAACATCATTTCGTATGCAGGGACGGTCGTCGACTCCCTTATCGTACTTAACGAGGTTTTCATGCATGTTTGATTGATCGACTCGATAGAGATAAGGATACGATAGAATTTTTTTAGTCGGTTTTGTTCTAACCACACTTAGTTTAAAACCTTAAAAAAAGGTGACAGCTTTAGATATTTTTTTATTGATTTACCTAACAAGTGCGGAAAGTGGTACTTTTCTGCACGCGACGGCTTTTGCACGAACGACGAAAATTTTATAATAATGCTACAAAATGACACATAAGATAGAATAGTTAGCCCTAAATATCTTCATTTTTAACAGTACAGAAATCATGCGGAGAAGTAACTTTTCAGCACCAGTACTAGATTTTTTATTTGAGAGGAATAATTTCGACAAATATGAACAATGTTTTCATCGTGGATAAATTGGAAATCGGACAAATATGTCCCAGTGGGTTTTTTAAGTGGGATAAATATATCCCAATAGAGAAATTATAAAGATTTTGTATTTTACAAAAATGTAAACAGTTTATGAAAAAAATCTTAGAATATAATCTTTTTCTTATCTAAGAAGTATGATAGAGTAAAACAATATTTACACAGACTTACATTGCACATTGGACAAGTGGTAGTGGTTCTGCGTTCACATACGTTGGGATCTATATGGGTCAAACCATATCAAATCAACCAAAAAAAAGGCACTTTTCGTTTTGACCATCTCCGATTTTGATGATTTTTGGTACACTTATTCTTCTGATCCAAAAACTTAAAAATCCAAAAAATTAAATTTTTTGGATAAGCGGTTTTTGTTTTATTGATTTTTGAAAATAAAGAAATTGACCAATATGCCCTTGACAGGCACTTACAAAAATAGCAATATCTCAAAAACTATTGGTCCTATAGAAGCGAGTTATAGCTTATTTTGAAGGTTTTTAAAGACCTTTTTAACGATGTGTATCACCATGTAATTTTTTGTTTTTATTTTTTTTTAAATTTTTTTAATATTTTTTTTTTAAATCTTGAAAACACCATTTTGAATTTTTTTCAAAAAAATACTATTTTTTTTCAGTATTTTTTTAATATTTTTGGAAAATTTCAGAATGGAGAAGTTATTGGTTCTATTTTTAAAAAAATAATATAAAAAAACCTTGCAGGAAAAAACCATACATTTTTTGATAAATACCTATATATTTACTCTTTATATCTAAAAACTTGTCAATTGCTCCCAGTCTTGTAAATAAGATACATAAAAGGTTTTTCCAAACTTGTTTATTCCTGCAAAATTTTGAGTATTTCTTCAATTGTCCTCCCCTCCACCCAAGATCTTTTCACCCACCTATTATACATTTAAACATGTTAATTCCTGCAAAATTTTTAGCTCGTCCCATTACTTTTTATTGGCCCTTACCCCTATTTGTATAATTTCTGGTTCAGACAGGAAAAGTTTTGACAATAATTAATTGCAAACCTGCGGTTTATGTGATAAATTGCTATTTTTTAATTTAAAACATTTATCGGAGTCGTGTGTTGTAAAATGGCACAAAATAAGCCAAAACAATGGACAAAATTTTTTGTGAGGTGTTGTGATCCATTAAGTCAGGAGAAACATTCCGGAAAGTTACGGAATGGCACAAATTGGATGACTTCCTTTAAAGGGGTGGAGACTGGCATGAAAATTTGTGACAATTGTCAAATGAAACTTTCCAAGGAACACAAGGAACAGGATGAACAACCATCTCCTGTAGCAGGGTAAGTAATAGTAACGAATACCTACCTACATTTTTACTTGTTTTTTTTTTGTGTGTAGTGGCTATCCGGTTTTCTGCCATTTTTGGTTTTAAGTGAAAAATTCTTTATGGGGGCACCTACCGGCCTATAAGTCTGATTTAATCCTTTGCAAAAATTTATGAGTTATTAATAAATAAGAGGTTGTTAGATTTTTTTCTGACAAATTCACTTTCACTCCCGAAAAGGTCTACAGAATCGGCTCTTTTAGAGTTGAACAAGTCAATAATTTCGACTCTTGAATCTAGGGGAGCGGCCTGTGGACTTTTTTTGGATTTATCAAAAGCATTTGATACAATAAATCATGAAATTCTTTTGGAAAAATTAGAAGCGTACGGGGTTAGAGGAAGTGCTTTGGATTTATTTTGCTCGTATCTGACTGAAAGACCACAAAAAGTTACAATAAATTTGAACAACAATAAAATAACGTCAGAATCAAACGTCATAATGACAGGAATTCAGCAGGGAAGTATTCTTGGTCCTCTGCTCTTTGCTATTTATCTTAATGATCTAAACCATGTCATCAAAAATCCAAACCTTCTGGCAAATTACGCAGATGATTTATTTTTTATTGTAAATTTTCTATTATTCTTACTTTTCATTTTTTTGTTATACCCATATTTTTTTGTTATACCCATATTAGGTAAATTAGCCCTGTATTAAATATCTTATTATTTTTTTAAAGTATAACTCCATTATTTCTCCATCCTAAAATTTTTCAAAAATGTTAAAAAAACATTGAAAAAAAAAGAAATATTTTTTTGAAAAAAAATTAAAAAATTTGTTTTTGAGAATTTAATTTTTTTTTTAAATTAAGAAAAAAAAAATTAAACAAACTATATTGTGTCACACATCTTTAAAAAGGTCTTTAAAACCCCTTCAAAATGAGCTATCACTCGCTTCTATAGGATCAATAGTTTTTGAGATATTACTATTTTTGTAAGTGTCTGTCAAGGACATATTGGTCAAAACAAAAACCGCTTATCCAAAAAATTTGATTTTTTGGATTTTTGAGTTTTTTGATAAGACGAATAAGTGTATAGTTTGACACATATATTCTGGAAATGTTTGGAAAGACCCTGGAAAAGCCTGGAAACACTCTGGAAAAGTCTGGAAAGACCCTGAAAAAGTCTGGATACACTCTGGAAAATTCTGGAAAAACCCTGGAAAAGTCTGGATACACTCTGGAAAAACCTGAATACACTGTGAAAATGTCCGATTACACCATGGAAAAGTCTGAATACACCCCTGAACAGTGTAGATACACCCAAGAAAAGTCTGGATATACTCTGGAAAAGTCTGACCAACCCAATCTAACCCATGTATATATGAGTAGCGGTTTTTTATATAATATATGTTCTTCTGAGCGAGGGAAGTTTTGGAGTAAACCTTTACTCGACTTATTTAATAAAGGTATTTAAAAAAATAGTGTTAACAACTCGCTGCTAAACTGTGCTTTTTTTACTCGCGTTTTTAAATACCTCGCTGCGCTTGTTATGTAAACAAACGCTTGTAAAAAAAGCACCATATCAACCAAAAAAAAACTATAACAATTTAATTTTTAAAATCATATTGGTATCCAAATAGATAACTTGCTAAGATGGGATGTGCATATAAACTATGTAACAAGTAAAATAAGAGGGCTTCTGTCAAAATTTTCGTATCTTAGAGACTTTCTTAATAATGATCAGTTAAAAATACTATATATGTCATTGGTACAAAGCCACTTGACTTATTGGAATTCTTGGTTGGGGTTGTGTTGCTGAAAACCATATACAAAAGCTAGCAACTTTACAAAAATGGTTCATTAAAATTATTTATGGCAAATGCAGAACATACCCAACCAACAACCTCTTTACGGATAGTAAACTGTTGGACATGCGACAATTATACTGTCTCGAAATAATAAAAAATATTAAAAAAGGAAAAATAGATATCTATTTTAATAACAACAGCACAACTAGAAGCAGAACACTTGCATGTTCAACAGTCACTAATAAAACGCATGGACAAAGAAGTCTAAAGTATTTTTCACCTAGGTTATACAACATGCTTCCAAATGACATCAAATCTATAAAAAATTGCAAAAGTTTTAATATCAAAACCAAATTGTGGATATCGGACCAGGGTAGAGAAACATTTAATAACTTGGTAGATCTCAAGTATCTTAAATGATAAATACACTAGCAGAAATATACTATAGGCACCTACCTACTCCCAGTTCTAGTCACTTAAATATAAACCATTTCCAGACTTTGACACTAACCCGGCTTGTGAACCTTAAACTCAATTTTGACAAACACTGATTATGACTCTATCTCAACCGAACCGGACAAAAACAAAACCACGCACAAGCGCTTTTAGTGCTTCTGTGGTTATTTCCCAACGTTTATATTCTACATTGTAAGTTTTGTAGTTACTTGTTCACTTTTTGTATATTTTTTGAATAAACGTTTTTTGAATTGAATTGAATTGAATATTTTAACTTTTAGCCCTTTGAATTAACTCAGGATCACAGGTCATATTAAAATTCATAGAAATCTTTATCTCCGACTTAGTTTATAGTTTAACTCTACATCGGTTTTTACTATTTGATCATTTGAAATTCATCAAACAAAAAAACCTTTTCAACTAAAGCATTAGATACCAAAATGCTTAAAATAAATGAAATTATTTTAAACAGCTCAGCAAATTCCTTATTACCGGACTGAAAAATTTTTAATTTTTAAAATACGGGACTTTTATGGTACCTTAAGAACCAATGACGGGACCCGGGATTGTTGGTTTAAATACGGGACGGTCCCGTAAAAAACGGGACGCTTGGTAACCGTGGTTCCAATGGGGCTAAAAGGGTCAAGATCTTCTAAGTAATTAATTCGGAAAAATAACGTCTACGATCTCCTTCACGCCCGCCGCGTCTTCGAATAAAACAGACTAATAGGGGTTTCCATTGGTAAAATTGCTGCCCCATTCGTAGTGCACTAACACTGGCTTGGTGCTGTCAAAAAATTGCGTCAGTACAGTCTGTCTGAGTGCACCCAAACCAGAACACTCGTTTCATTCGACCACTTAAATCAATGTATATAAAAGTAGCTTAGGACCATTGAAAAACTCTTTTTGAGGTTAATTATTGGGTTTTGACTTAAAATATAAAGGCGAGAAAAAGTTTTCGGTGCGCCACGAGCCCTCAGAGCCGGTGCGGAAAAAGTTGCACTTGGTGCAAAACCGAAATTATCAGTTTTCCCAAACTGTGCGCCGCGTGAAGAAACCAAGAGCGCTGCCAGGCGCTCCTGATAAGGTAGAATTTGAGTTACGTTTGGCAACGCCGGCGCCGCATCCGCTATTAATCGAGCCTTGAGCCCGAGAGAGCAGAGCAAGTTTCTAGAATTTCCAGAATTCCGTATTCGACCTGCGCGTCGCTCGACGAGAATTTTCGCGAGCGCTCTTTGACAGTATTTAAGTCGCCGTAGTCCGCTTTGCTAGGTTAGTTTACCGTAAGAGGAATTGTAAGCGGTTGAACTATTATGATAAATAGAAGAAGTAATAGAGTTTTAGTAGTGATACAAAGTGTTGTGATTTACGAACTCAGGACACATAAGCGTTCCAATATCGGATCGTTTGCTTCGTTTTTTCGTAAAAAGTTAGTCACAAGATGGAAAGATTTTTATTAAATAAGGAAATTGATAGATCGAGACAGAGTGATCAAGAGGAGTAAAAAGAAGGAAACATCGCAAATACGATGATAGCTATTTAAACTTTGGTTTTGCTCTGTTTGAAAATTCTAGCATGCTCCCAAGTAAGCTAAAACGACATCTCGAAACCATTCATCCTACGATGGTTGGAAAGTCACGCGAAGTTTTTACAAGAAAGTTGCAGAATGTACAAAAACAAAAGAACGTGTTTACTCAACAAACTTCAGTACCTAGCAACGCACTGCTGTCCTCTTTCAAAGTGGCGGGGTGGCGAAGTGCAAGAAACCTCACACCATCGCAGAAGAACTTTTTTTTTCAAA
Source organism: Oxystoma pomonae (assembly GCA_963921995.1). NCBI lineage: Eukaryota > Metazoa > Arthropoda > Insecta > Coleoptera > Brentidae > Oxystoma > Oxystoma pomonae. Next base: position 34,793,826 of record OY998167.1, on the reverse strand, counting down.
CAACCGGAAAATAGCCACTTTCCGTATGATTTTTCGTACGGAAAGTTCTACATTATAAGGCATGTTCTTTCAAAATATTTCCACTCTCAAGATAGGACCTTTTTGTTCAATTTTCCGGTCCCTTGATCCTTTTCCGGTCCCATTTTTGACCAAGTTGGCCATGACTTCTTGTTGACAGCTTTTAGCTTTTGTTTTTTTTGGCAGTTTTGACACTTCTAAAAAAGCTCTTTTAAATTTGTTTCAAAAGTTTTGGTTACAAAAATGGACTCAGATCTAGAAAATGAGTTGAATCCAGAGGAAATAATAGAAGCTGCTTCAAGAGTCACTTTCGATTTGCTGCCTGAAAAATCTAAAGAGCGCTACAAGCGAAACTTTGATGCATTTATAAACTGGTGTGAATCAAAAAATGTTAAGAAAATTAATGAAGATGTAGTGGTCGCATATTTTTCAGAAAAATCAACCACATTAAAGGTATCAAGCTTGTGGAGTCTATACTCTACACTTAAATCTTGCTTGGCCGTCAAAAGAAATATAGATATCAGCCGCTTTTTTAAACTGATTGCTTTTTTGAAGAAAAAATCTGCTGGATACAAGCCTAAAAAGGCAAGAGTTTTTAGTGGGGAAGAAATTGTCAAGTTTATTCAAGAAGCGAATGACGAAGAATATTTAATGCTCAAAGTAAATATACTATGAATATAGATAAATAAAGGACAAACCTAGAAATCTGTCTTTCATAAGTTGTTTTATCACTATTTTGCTTGATAAGTTGGCCATGGTCGGCCATAACTGGTCGTCAGTCATCACTGAATTAGCTAAGCTAATAGGCACTACACTATAATTTTGCTAATGTTTTATACAATTTTGCACGTACAAAAATCATTTCTAACCACAAAAGTTTACTTGTTTTTCTTTAGTTTTGATCGGTTTTGATCTTAAAAACTACTGGCCTTAGCGGCAATGGCTATCTAGCCAACAATAAGTAGAAGTCTAAAGGCGGATTTACAATTAAGCAAGCAAGCAGGCGGACAAATCTCAATATCAAATTTTCAGGCTTTTCCAATTTTCTCGAAAAGTACAAATTATTTTCGAAATAGAATGCGTTTAAAACATTTCTAGGTGTGTAGAAGTTTGATAACATCAAATTGTTTTTGATTTTCTTGGGAGAATTTTAAGAGATTTCAAAATAAAGAAAATCTAACCTCGCAAGTCGACACACGCAGCTTCATAGGCTGCGTAGGGGACTGTTCATAAATTACGTAACGTGGCTATAGGCGTTAACCAAAGTGGTAGGTACTAAAATGTTTTCTCAAAACCGATATTCCTTTACTTTCAGGTTTTAGCAATCATGGGCATTTCGGGAGCAATGAGGCGGGAGGAATTAACGAAGATGACCCTGAAAGACTTACAGGAAAATCAAGATATGATAATAGTCAATATTCCAAATTCTAAAATAAATGTTTCAAGAACTTTTGTTGTTCTAGGAGAAAAAAACTTGGAACTGTTTAAAAAATACCCCAGAATGTCACCCATGATAGATTTTTCATTTATTACGCTAAAGGCAAATGCACAAAGCAGCCGGTGGGTCTTCATGGTGTGGGAGGGGCACCTGCAAAAATAGCAAGGTATTTAAATCTTGAACATCCTGAAGAATATACAGGACACACATTCAGGCGCACCGCAGCCACCCTATTAATTGAAGGCGGAGGAGATATATTAAACCTTAAGAATTTGGGCGGATGGCGTTCAAATTCGGTGGCAGAAGGCTACATTGAACAATCCTTGAGACAAAAAGTTGATAATGCAAAAAAAAATTGAACCGGAGCACGCGGAAGCTTCCCAGCAGCAGCGGACGATGCAAACAGTGCGAGATATACGCTGAATGTGTCTCAGACTGCATCTAGTTCATCTGCAGAAAATACTTTTAATCCAGTTACATCAACATCGGAAATTATTAATATCCAGCAAAGAAATTCGCCCAAAATTCTCAATGCTTCGGCTGCCACTATACAAATTCACAATGTGCATAATTGCATTTTATTGTTATATATCGTTTTCTAGTAGATACTATGCAGTTAGTTGTTAGGTGGTAGAGGTTTAATTTAATACCTTTAATTACCTAAAAATATATTTACCGACTTACATAAACTTTTATTTCTATGCATATATATGGTACTAAGTTACACTTACCAACAAATTAAAGTTATTTATAAAAATAATAAGAGATTGAAAGTATCAAAATTAACGCCTTAATAAACTACCTTAATACGTCCGGCTAATGTATTGGTTTTCTGATCGTTTGAAAAAAAAGTAGGTACGATACACGACCGAAAAGTGTCTTTACAGGTCTCCGCAGGTTTACAGGACTCGCCTGCGGCTCGCCCTGTAATTTTCCTGAGTCGACCTGTAAAGACCAATTTTCCGGTCTAGTGACGTAAATACCTATTACCGGCTGCTGTCGACATGGCTAACATTATGATAGGAGAATCGGCGAAAAAACTAATTTCAAAGGTACCTAACAACACTATTAGTCGAAGAATCCATCATATAGCTGAGGATCTTAATGATCAATTGATAGAGAAAATGAAAGGCAAGGAATTTAGTTTGCAACTTGATGAGACTTGAAGACCTTCTTTTCTGCAAAAGTATCGATGAAAGCGGAAAGGCTCAAGACTTGTTTCAAATTCTTGACAAGTTTATAACAGAGAATAATTTAGATTGGGAGAAGTGTATTAGAGTTTGTACTGATGGCGCTCGATCAATGTCTGGCCGTTATTGTGGATTGCAAGCACTTATTCGCAGTAAAGCATCATTCATAGGGAAGCACTTGCATCGAAGTCGTTGGGCTGTGAATCTAATTTGGTTATGAAACGGATTATAGACGCAGTTAACTACATAAAAACTAAGCCGCTAAAAACCAGACCACACTGCGCTGCTATATTACTCCAGTACACGATGGCTCTCACGTGGAAACGTCTTATCCCGTACATTCGAGCTACATTAAGAAATCCACATTTTCCTGGAAGAGGAAGGTCATGCAAGCTCCAGATACTTTAAGGATCCCGACTTTTTGCTAAAACTAGCATATTTGTGCGATATATTTGACAAACTGAATGCCTTAAATCTGTCTCTCCAAGGCAATAACATGCATATCTTGAAACTATCAGAGAAAATTGCAGCATATAGGAAAAAACTGCAGTTGTGGATAAAAAAAATAATGAAGATGGCGGTCAAGATTGTTTTCCAAAATTGCATAAATTCTCAGCCTCTAATGAGCTCGTTATCTCTCAAGACTTGCTGTCCCTTTTCACCGAACACCTTTCGAAACTCTCGGAATGGTTTTAATAATACTTTACAGAAGAAAATGTCGAAAAATTTGCATGGATTCAAGATCCTTTCCATGCACAATCTCCACCAGAATTCACTTCACTAGAAGAAGAGAGTCTTATTGAACTCTCTTGCGACAACAGCCTAAAATCAAAATTAGCTTCTTCTGATTTGGTGGGTTTTTGGATATCCGTCAAAAATTAATATCCGGCTATAAGTTTAAAAGCTTTGAGGATTCTAATCCCATTTGCAACATCCTATTTATGCGAAGCTGGATTTTCAGCTGTAGCTGTGATAAAGAGCAAATATCGTTCAAAGATCAACGTGGAGCAAGAAATGAGAGTGGCAGTGTCAAGCCTTATTCCCCGCTTTTAAAAAATGTGTGCAGATCACCAAGCTCACCCATCACACTGATTTTTTTTTTCCTTCAATAATAATGTATTCTTATGTGTTAGTTTAATAATAAACCTATATGAGCGTTAGATTTGAGTTGTTTTCATTCATGTGTTTTGTAACTAGTGCCAATATATTTACAATGGTGTTAAAATAAAGTGTTGTACAACGCTTGCGCTTTGCTACTATACAGTAGTCAAGTTGCAAAGCACATATTTTATACATTATACATATGCAACACTTTGTTGGACACAACTTTATATGCATATTGCGAGTAGAGGCGCCCTGACAAAATACTAAACCTGTAAGTGCGCCGCAAACTGAAAAAGTTTGGGAACCACTGCTGTATATACTCCTCAGAAATATTTCTTGCGACTTGTTTTAGATTAAGAGTTTAGAGTATACTCTAACTGACGTAGTTTTTTACAACATCTGCAAAATTTTACACCTCACCTGAACAAAAATAAACACCGAACCAGTACATCATAACACTGACACTGATGCTGTTAACCCAGGTCCTGAATCTTACTTAAATAAACGTATATTTTCGATAGGTTGCGTGCACATTTTTATCATGAAAACGCTCAAAAACAACGTGCAGTACGTACAAATATTGCAAATGCAAAACAAAATCCCTTGTTAATCAAAACCTAGAATTTGTTACGTATGACATTATGGGTGTAAACAAGGAGCGGATGGAATATTGCACGAATTAAGATATTTTTAGAATGTTATATCAAAACGTTCATGAGTTTTCTTAATAATTTGTTACGTTTTAGTTTGCGTAATGTGAGGCAGTTAAGGTGGCAATGTACACGGTAAAAAATGGAAATTTTGATTCACTCAGAGGCCTTTGAGTGAAAAAATATCTCACTGAAAATTGAGTGAAAGTCACTCAACATAGTGTAAGTTAACTCTGGATTGTGTGAAAAGTTTATGACATTAACAAGTTCAAACATTGTGTCAATGGTGTCTACACAAATTCAGTTTAAATGTCAACAAATTTTTTTTCAAAACGAGTCCACGAAATACTGAGTGAAATTTTTTGACATTTACACTCAATTTCTGTGTACACCATAACACAATGTTTGAACTTGTCAATGTCATAAACTTTTCACACAATTCTGAGTTAACATACACTATTGTGAGTGGATTCTAACAGCACCTAACATAATTTAATTCAGCGTAACGTAATTTAAACTAACTTAAGGAAAATTTAGGGTGTTCATACAGCTTCCTTAAGAATATTTTTGCTGTTTTTTGTCAAAAATTTTGTCAGCTGGCCAATCAAATTCTTCCAGTTCTTGTATTTGTTTACAAGTTGTGAAAAATCGACATCCATCTTTATTTGGGCATGCGCAATTTTGATTTCACTTAAAGAAATTTAAGAAAAGATAAAAGTTGGTCATCTCTTAAGTTACATTTCGCTAAATTACGCCTGTATGAACGTGATCATTAAATCTCATAAGAGCAACTCTTACGCTAAATTAAATTAGGCTAAATTAAATTACGCTGTGTGCTGTTAGAATCCACCTTGACTTTCACTCTATTTTGAGTGAAATATTTTTTCACTTAATGACCATTGAGTTAATCAAAAATTTCATTTTTTACAGTCTATTTGAAAATTTAAACTATGATAGACAAAACGGGCCAAATCGTAAGATATACTGAACCAAATGACTCCCGCACTTCTTATACAAACTTTATTTTGAAACCTATCGAAAATCTTAATCATAACGTTTAAGGAAATGGATACAAAAAGAAACAAAAAAGTAAAATATGTAAATGCATTTCCCTATGAAAAAGTTTATTTATCCCTCCTATAGTTTCCTTAAAGCAACAAAAGACGTTCTTGTCGTCCGTAAGATTCTGGTTTGGAGCTAATCTTTTATTATTTGTTTGCTTTTCACGGTCTTTCTTTTTGATACATCTCTTAAGCAGCACTTCTTTATACGAGACAACATAGTTACGTCATCCAAATATGTAATTCAAATGTACTAGGTACCTATTTACGTTGCTAGACCAAAAAATAAAACTTTGCAGGTCGACACAGAAAGTTTACAGAGCAAGCCGTACGCGAGACCTGTAAAGTGAGTTTCCGGTCGTGTATTGTACTTTTTTTTTCAACCATTTTTACACCTAGAGATCATTAATAATAAATCTTTTGTTCAAAAATAAAAAAAAGCAAAACAAAAAATTAAAAAAACTTTTAGAACTGTCAACACAAGTCATAGAAAATTTTTTAGAACGAACAAGAAATATTTCTAGATATAAAGGATTTTGTGGGGCTTAATAAAAACAAAAACAATAGAATTGCGAGCAGTACCTCAAAAAAGATAATGGTAATCGTACACTGGAGTTTCGCACTAGTGGGGCTCATCAGTACCGTGCTATCTAATGGAATAGGAGATGAAATGATGATGAAAAATCTAAAAGAAGGAATCATGCAAAGTGGATATGTGCAAAAAGAACCAATTGTAACTGTATTACGTCATTTTATTTAAATAAAGATCAAATCATTCTTAGTTTTAATTTTAACGTTTTTTTTTAAATCGTTAAATAATATAAAAAGCAAGATAAGGTGGCGTTATCAGTACACATATTAATTTTGAATAGGCCTGGAAATATTTTTAAATAAAAGTGTCTTTTAATTTGAATAAAATTTCATACAAAATTTAGCGCTGCTCACCCTATAATTTTTTTTGTTAAATTTCTTCAACTGTTTTTGTTTACAAAAAGGTGAAATAATTACAACATTGAAATTACTCATTGTTAATGCATAATCATTTGTGCTCAATAGTTTATCTATTACTATTTCGCAAAATACTAACAAAACAAACAAAAAACTTATGAAATTTGAATCAAGGCAATGATTAAGAATCTGATGATCTAGGGATAAATTGGGTTGACTGATTAATTGATTTTCTGCAGCAAGGTGAGATTTAGTGAGATACTGCAGCTGCATGATTTGCCCATTGTAGGTATCTCCCTTTGCTGTAGGTATTCCTTCTACTTAAATAAGTTTCTACATTTTCGTTATATGCCAGCCTTTTTAGTCCACCATACCAATATGGTATGGGGGACTATTAAAATTGTGAAATTTTGACGTTTCTTAATTTTATCAAAAATGAGTTAATAAAAAAAAAGTTGTCTGTCGGTCTGTTTTCTCGCTGTATAAACGATAATTCAAGAACGCCTTAATCGCTTTTAATGATATTTGGTACAAAAATCCTCTATCAGCTGACCATGAACTGAATAACTTTTGGGTAGGGTGGTGAGGGGTTGAAGGGGGAAAAAGGGGGATAAAATATTTAAAAAAATTGTAACTTATGAACAAAAGCCAGTAGCGATATACGGTTTTCAGATTTAAGTTTCCATGAATATGGGCTAGAAATTTTCTTATAAAGTGTAAATTCGTAAAATATATTTAAAAAAAATCATAACTTTAAAAGTAAAGCAGCTATTGATATGCGGTTTTCAGATTTTGGTTTTCGTAAATATTCCCCGAAAATTTTGTTATAAGGTTTAAATCTTTCAAAGCCACAGTTTTCGAGATGTTTTCATTTCCTTTCAACATAAAATAATTGATTGTATGGTGGACTATCCGTGCTTTCTAGCACCAATTTTTTCAGATACCTCTTCTAGAAGATGAAGTCCTTTATTGGCGAGCACTCAAATAAGACGTGAGAAGTTTACTCCTCTTCCTCATCACATAATGCACAGGGGACTAATTCATAAATCTCACGAAAAGGAACGAAATGATTCTTTCCGCCGAAAAAACAGGATTTTTGGACTTGGGGAGCGCAAACACTCGATTTTTGATAGAATGGGTTGAGCGAACGAACTGCGTTCGACGTGCTGCTTAATAATTAGGCCCATGTAGGTTCGTCTTGATGTTTCCTAGTGTGCAAGTGCCTCCTCAGTGTGCAAGATTTTATTGGTATTCCGTTCAGGGTCTTTTTTCTGATTCTTGCCTAGCTATAAGGAGTCAAGGAGTCTCCATTTCCATTGCCTTAAGAGGTACACTTGATTTCAAAAAAAACTCATACATGCATTTTTTCCTATGCCACAAAATTTAGCTTTCCATTAGTGTATACTATTATAAGGCACCACCAGCTTCAGCTTAAAATTCAGTGTGACATCCTTAAAAATGCCACAGATATCAACATTTACAAAAGTTCAAATTATCACTCGAGTTATAGAAGACGGCTGGTCTATAAGAAGAGCGGCCACCTATTGTGGAGCTGATAAAATGACGATAATGCGATGGAAAAAACGCTGGATTAAAAATAATTCTACGGATAGGAAAGATGGATCAGGACGACCAAAAGTAAGTTCTGAAGTGCAAGATGAGACTTATTGACCATCTCAGACAAAATCCCTTTTCAACGTCGGTTGAAGCAGCTAATGTAACATTATTTCCGGGTTCTTTAGCAAAAGTAAATAGAAGAGTAACGAAATCAGAAGTCTCTTGTCGAGTTGCTGCAAAGAAGCCTTTTCTAACAGAACAACAAAAACAGGCCAGAGTGATTTTTGCACTGAACAACGTTCTTCGTGATAATATGACTTCTTTTCACTGACGAAAAATTTTTTCAATCATCCTCAAGCAGCAGGAGAATTTTAGTTTATCGTCCACCAAATTCTACATTTGAACCCGAATATACAAACCAAATTAAAAAAGCTGGACATTTTTCTGTAAACATGTTGGGCGGGTTTAGTGCTAGAGATTTGGGTTTTTTTTGGAGAATCGAAGGAAGATTCAATAGTAAACGATATATTGAAATCTTCGAAAACGTTATGCTACCATCTGTACAGGCTTTACATGAAAATAATGACTTCGTTTATCAGCAGGACAACTGTCCAGTACACACGGCCAATGTTGTTCGCCAATGGTTTCCGAATAATAATATAAAAACACTTCCTTGGCCAGCCAACAGCCCTGACTTTAACCCAATGGAAAATATATGGAGTCGAATCGTTAAAATAATATACCAAAGGATTTGGAGACCACGAAATGCTAAAGAGTTTAGCGATGCTATTTATAGCGCATTGGATCAGCTCTCAGAAGACCATCAGTATTTTCAAAATCTAACCTTTTCAATGCCCAGACGTTTGCAGCTTGGAATAGAGAAAAATGGTGATCCTATTAAATACTAAATTATTTATTTTAGTTATTTTTAAATTAAAATAATTAGTATTAAGTTTACCATCGTTTTTGTCCTAATCCAAGTTTCCTATTCGTCGAATTGTTTTCAATCCAGCACTGTGGGTTACCGCCCTCTTTATAGAACAGCCTTCGTAAGTTACTCGAGTGATAATTTGATATTGTTCAATAAAGACTTTACTAAAACATTATTTTTGCTCATTTTTTAGTATTATGCAAAATTTAATATAAAAATAACGTTGCCTTTAATTTAAGTAAAAAATATTTCCAGTTTTAGAGACCTTTTTTAAACAATATGTTGTACTTTTGAAGTTTTTAGGCATTTTAGCTGGTAGTCCGTATATATTATACACTTTTAGAAAGGTCAATTTTGTGACTGCATGTATACGTTTTTTTTTTAAATCAAGGGTACCTTGCTGTGCATGGTTAGCCAAGGTTCAAGGGGGTTGCCGGACGCACCATTTCTGAGTTTTTTTATTTTGTCTTAAGCCTGATCTTGACCTCACTAGGCGAAAGAACCGGACAATGGTTGATTGATGTATCGCACATGTGGAAAGTGCCATTGCACATGATAGGTCTAAAAGCAAGGAAACCGAAGGCAGATAAAAGTGCAAATGCCCGGTGATTGCACGTCAGTAGCAGCTTGCATTCGACAAGATCGACGCAGTGTATCTGAATAATGCTTCACCAAAACAAGTTGCAAACCTCTTTGAGGCTAAACATACATTATACTGAACAACAATCTCAAAAGTAAGCAACAATAGATCCGCAGGTGGTCGCAGCGGAAAGTGCCAGACTGGCAATTCCAAATGAATCAATCAATCAATCGCAACCGGTCAATATACATCCGTTTGAAGAATCTCCAATAAAAGGAAATAAAAAAGGAGCTACTTAACGAAAATTATAAACTCAATGAAACTCAGTCCTCACGGCTAAAATGTAAACACTGGCGTAAAACCATCAATGTTCATTAAAAAAACGACTTAACAATCACTTGCCTCAGTTTACAAGATGATAATCTGGCCTAATTTAGTGTTTTCATTATCTTCAATTATTAGCTCACTACCTAGATGGGAAAGGAAAGACTATATAAACCTTATCGAGGATCATGAAAAATAAACATTATGGTTTAATTAAAAAATGATGAGCTCCAGCTCCAATTTAAAAAGGTTAACATCGGTGAAACTTGAGAAATTACTATCAGAAGAAAAGTGCGCATGCCAATGTTATAGCTTTGTTTAGATTTTTTGGGCTATGTAGGTTAAATTAATGACGTCAGTGAGTTCCCAGCTAATTGGTTTTACATTTTGTTTTGTAGACAGTTTCGTAGGTGGTAATAGACAATCCTTTTCCCGTTTACCATTTTTTATGCAAGTCTTGTGGTTTTCAAATCTTCCTTAATCAAGGCCATCTGATAAATAACAATATTTGTTTACTGCTATGGCTACGCTAATGCAATTAATTTAATCTCATTTTAATTTTTAGAATGTGAAAATCTACTAAATAACCAATACTGCTTGTATGTTTATTAATTGGGTTTCTTTTCGGATTATTGTTTTTAATTATCGCATGTGACATTGGTGTTTAATACACACATTTTTTTTACTAGGTATCTTTTTTGAATCGTAACCAAAGCACAATCGTAATAATTACTTGACCTTCGCGACATCATACCAGTTTAAATATTTAAAAAATACAAAAGTATCTAATAGTTGATAGTAGAAACAAATTGGTCGTCGCATGCACTGTTATAATATTTATATTAATTTTTAATACCTTCTTCGATAATTTCAAAAAGTTTTTTGACTTGATCATTTGATAAGGGATTTCAAGTATTTACCAGTTGATTGCATGGAAAGTACAAAAAAGACGTTATCCGTCTCCTTGTGTCGTCACATACTCCACAAATGCGATCCTGAACGTCCCGAAAGTGCAAAGTAATTCGCACGGCGCGCACCTATATATATATATATATGTATTAAACGCACTTTTCCCTAAAGAATGAGCGGTTTTTGAGCAATCAAGGTCCATAAGAAGGCGTGGACATTGTTTTAAAAATTCGCGAGAACGCACTAATACAATAACAAAAATTTATTAATCAGTTGTAATAATAGCCGTGAATCGCGCCGATCTCCGCCGAACACTTTGTCGCGGCGGCGCGACGTTGCCACGTGTGTGCCCGCCCGATGGATATTTGGGACGGATGAATGACGTCGTCTCGCTTTCTTACACCCGGTCAAATTAGACTGTGCTGACAACAAAGATATATTTATCGCAATAACATATTTTTATGCTGGGTTTATACTGAAAAATAAGATAAGAAATAAAATAAGACATAACATAAAATTAAATTGTTGTTGAGCTTATGACAAACCCTCTTGGTGTTTACACAGAACAATAGCATAACATAACATAAAATGAGTCCTAAAAAGATGCCCAACTTTTATCTTTTTATGTTATGTTATGTATTGTCATGTGAAATCACATTTTGCGCATGACCACGACGCCATTTTTTACGAGTTTCAACCATAATCCTACTTTTTTTAAATAGTGTTTGGATGTTATTTTTGTTAAAAAAAAACGAGTTTTACGCAAAAAAAGTTAAGCAAAACGCCGGATATTGACATTTACATAGGTAGGGTAGGCTGTTCATTAATTTTGGTAAATTGGGGCTCAGCTATCTTATGTCATATTATTTTCTGTATAAACAGTAATTTTCCTTATGTTATGTTATGCCATGCTATGTCTTATTTTATCTTATTTTTCTGTATAAACCCATCTTTAGATTGCTTGTTTATCTACATCTATATTTTAACGATTTGATAACGATTGCCGTATGATGGTAGGAATTTTTAGACAATATTTGAATTTATTTACCGAAGGCGTTCAAAACAAAGTCAAAATACACTACATTTTGGACTTGTTTATGTCATCATTCGAACGAAAGAGTTTCGCTTTGTTGTTGGACTCAGTTTAGGGTTACCAACCGTCCCGTTTTTTACGGGACCTTTCCGTATTTAGACCAAAAGTCCCGCGTCCCGCCATGGTTCTTAAGGGACTATAAAAGTCCCGTATTTTCATAGGTATGTTATTAAAATTAGCATCGAATATTTACACTTTACACACAATATTTATTACCGCCATCTGCCGAGCGTTGATTAAAGCTTTAGCCAAAATAAATGTGATATTAAAAATTAAATTTTTATAGATTTTTTTGGTTGATATGGTGTAACTTGTTAAAAAACTACTTTCATTTTATTTTCCTCACGCAAGCGCTCATAGAGGGGGTGTGCCTTGATATCAAGCTACACACCCCACAAAACCAAAAAAAAAATATGAAGTTATCTTGAGAGTAGGCAATTTGTAGGAAGAGGACAAAATTAGTGACACATTATGGCATATTATTTTTTTTCAAATCTCGTTCCTATGCAGAGGGGGGTGTGCCTTGATATCAAGCTACACACCCCATAACAAATAAACAAAAATCTTAGGAACCGATGGTTTTTGTAAACTAAAAGTATCCTTCTTTAATTAGTAGGGGGGGGGCAGCTTAGCGCCAAGCCACACCCCCCCTTCCTTTAATAACTCCGTTATTCGTTAAGTACAAAATTTGTGTGTGTGACAAAGTGTCGTTGAGGGGGGGTGTAGTTTTACTGGGCTCAAAACTCTTCTTGTTTGTACGATTTTTTAGTAATCGAGATATGTATGGAAGACGCAAACTTTCTTTTGAAGCACCTAAAAGTTTTATCTACAAATCCTCATGTGATTGGGTTAGATTGGAATCTGAGTCCTGCAACAAAGATAAATTTATCGCAGACTTAAGATATTTTTGGACTGCTTGTTTGTCTCCATCTATTTTAACGATTTGATAACGATCGCCGTACAGTTGTTGTTGGTATAGCCTGACTTTAATAAAGTCGTCACTATTTGGGTAGTTCGCACGAAGGTTAGCGGATCACTTCAAATCTTTATATGCTTGGGTTGTACTAATTTTGCCATTATTTATCTTAACAAATTGATAGAGATTGACAAAAACCCCTTTTTTATTAACGCCTACAAATCAATCCCCAACTCTTTTTTTTTCTACGATTCTGTTTTAATCGACGCCTGTATGGAAGACAGAAATATTTCTTCCAAAGCACCCAAAAGTTTTATTTACAAATCCTTGTGATTGGGTTGGATTGGAATCTTAGTCCTGTAACAAAGGTAAATTTATTAAAGGTTGATCTTGAGCTCAACTCAACAAGTTAATACACCACACTTCAGTATAGTGTAAAACATATACCAGCTAATAAATTGATTCCGGTTCTACAGTAGGAGAATAAGAGTGAGGCACGCAGTTTGACAGAATCTTTGCCTGTAAGAAACGGAATCTGCCGTGCCGTCCACTACTACTACTATATTATACTACAACTATTGCTATACTATATTGTTACTCTAATTCTTGATTGTCAAAAAGGACCTCCATTAACCTAGCGACCCAACCTCAAGAAAATCAAAATTTAGTCACACCATAATTATGTGCTAATTTCGTCCCCAATCAAAAAATTTTGTGCTCCTTTGGTTTCTGAGAAAATCGAAAAAGAAAATGGGGTAGCTTAACGACGCAACCCCACTAGGAACTATGGCGCCAAACTAAAAATTTTTGGTTTTAAAATTATGTGCTCCACGAATACATAAGAAAAAAAATGGTGGGGTAGCTAGGTTAATATTAACTTAGATTTTTTCGTATGTATTCGTCGAGCACATAATTAGCACATAATTTTAAAACCAAAAATTTTTGGTTTGGCGCCACATTTCCTGGTAGGGTTGCTAAGTTAATATTAATCTAGCTGCCCCATTTTCTTTTTCGATTTTCTCAGAAACCAAAGGACCACAAAATTTTTTAATTGGGGACGAAATTAGCACATAATTATAACATAACTAAATTTTGATTTTCTTGGGATGGGGTCGCTAGGTTAATGGAGGTTCAAAAATTTTATCACGCACTATATTAGTCACCACTTCAAGCAGACGGGCACCAACAAAGATTTGTAATAGGCTGTCGTTTTTTTCTATACAGTATTTATCAAACTATTTTATTACCTAATTTACTTGCGTAGTTTAAAAATTTGTTGTTGACGTATTCCATTTCTTACAGACAAAGGTTTTTCTCAGCGAAAAAATTATTGTTCCAGAATTGAAGGCATGCACTTCTTTTTGAACAAATATTTTTCCCATCGTCAGGTAGTGAACCCTACCAAAAACTCATTTAAATCCAAATATGCAGCGTAAATAGTTTCGTCTTTTACGGAGTCTATAATGATTTTTTTTAAATGTAAATATGGCCTCAGTAAATCCTAATTGATTTAGCGTAGAGTGAACGATAAATTCTGACGCCGTTGGTGTTCTATACAAGAGCAAACACTGTTAGATTGTCGGGAACAATTTCATGGTCAAGAAAAGAGATGAAGTCGTAACTAATGTGTTCAGGACATATTCCATTCCAACTCGATATAGCTTTAGGCTAGAAGCAGAATTTTAAAATTCCTGGTACAAGATATATACACATATACAGATATTTATACAGACATTTAAAATTACATGAAAAATGTTTTAAACTGGTGTTATACATAATTAGCACTAAAACCACAAACATATTTAAAACTCAAATATGAAAGTAGGCCTTATTTAAAAGTACATTCTTAATACAGTGTTTAAAGTCTTTGGTATTTTGTTGTAGTTTTGTAGCCTGTGGTAAAACTGGCAATATTTTTTTCTTGGTTTCTTCAATTATATTCATGGATATCACTGTTTGTTTGCATATTGGTCATGTTGTTTCTGAAGGTCCTCAGACACTCCAGAATGTACTGTGATGGTAGAGTCCCATAAATGTTTTTGTCTGTTTTCTCTGTATTTTAATCCGGCAATTGTTCGCATTGCTTTCCGAGTCCAATTATTTGTTTTTCTTGGTGTGAGTTTCCCCAAGTTATTATAGCGTATGACCCAGAGCTTGATAAATTTTGACAGAGGGATTTTTTTAAAAGTTTAAGTGGACATATTTTGTCTTGGATTTTGGGTACTCTTTTCACGGAAAGTCTTTACTCTCCACAAAGGATATTTTGTGTTACTTTATTGTTTATCGGATAAAAGTGGTCGCGCGTAAGTCGAAGTCTTGATTGGTTGAATCATTTTTATGCGGGATTTATAAGATGGGTGTTTATTTCACAGTTCACCCTTCTCTGTCGTCTCTTTTTCTCTTACCTAAAGTGTGTTTATGATTTTATGTAATCTTGTATAATAATTTGATGTAGTTTATAATTCCATCCGTAATAAATAGATAAAAGTATGGTAGAATACAGTTAATGACTTTAAATTGCTTGGCTCTCAAGTTTGATTAAAGGAACTTAACAAATATCTTCTGCCCTCGCTGGTAAGAAACAGATCGAGTATCGATGAACTTATTTGATATTTCAACCGGGTGAAGGCAGCAGCAATGCCGCCGTCGTCGCAGCAGGTCGGCGCGCTCATGTGTACGTACGGGAGGAGGAAAGAGAAAACCCGAAGACGACGTCTGCCAAAAACGATAAATAGTAGTCTAATTACTTAAGAAGGCCATCATTTTGCCAACAAACCCTAATAAATATAAAGAGACTGTCAATAACATGCATCTTTCAAGAATTTGATTTGCCTCTTTGTTTTTCAGTCGGAACAAAAATTATGACCAGTTTCATCGGCGTATTAAGCATTTGTTAAGCTAAGTGATGTTCAGAATGAACCTTAGAAAATAGTCACCGAAATAAGGGTCAAAAATCTAAATACCAGGTAGCTTAAAGGTCCCTTAAATACAGCCATTAACCTATGACATATGGACTTTCCTTCAAATAGTTTGATAATAGTCAAAAATCTTCAATCTTTACCTTTACAACTAATTGGGCACTTAAATGGGACATCACCTTACGAAGAAATAAAAAAAAATTTCGGACATTATAGGTTAACTTTAATAAAGTCGGTACTATTTTTGGCAGTTCCACACAAAGGTAAACAATTTTAATACATATTTTTAGACGGCGCAGCACGGCACTCTTCTTGGTTGCTGGGGCTATCCAAAACCTCCGCAGAGCTTTTTTGATCTCGGCGCTGTCAAAATAATGTTGACTTAACATATAGTTTGTGCCTACCTTTAATAAAGGACGACAATAACTTTAATTTGTCAATTTTATGGATGACACAATATGGACGTGTTTACATGACATGTTTGTATCACAAAAATGTCAGAAACTTTTTAACCTTCCTGCGGAACTGTCAAAAATACTGCCGAGTCCAGGATAGACCGACTTTATGTACCGATAAGCACTGGCGCACCGAGGGGAGGAGTTTTCTGGTTAACCCCCCCCCCCCGAGAAGCCTGGTTAACCCCCCCCCCCCGAGAAGCCTGGTTAACCCCCCCCCCCCCCGAGAAGCCTGGTTAACCTCCCCCCCGAGAAGCCTGGTTATGGTCACATTTTTAATTCAAATTAAGTTTCTTTATTATTTATCCTTAACCCCCCCAAAGTAAATTTCTGGGTGCGCTACTGCGATATTAACAGAAAATTACTCCCTCTATTTACTCCGTGCAAAAATTGATCAATTGATTGATCATATAGTTTGTGCCTACCTTTAATAAAGGACGACAATAACTTTAATTTGTCAATTTTATGGATGAAACAAGATGGGCATGTTCAGATGACATGTTTATATCACAAAAATGTCAGAAACTTTTTAACATTCGTGCGGAAGTGTCAAAAATAGTACCGAGTCCAGGACAGGCCGACTTTATGTACCGATAAGCAGTGGGAGGGGTTTTGGGGTTAACCCCCCCCCCCCCCGAGAAGACTGATTATGGTCACATTTTTACTTCAAATTAAGTTTCTTTATTATTTATCCTTAAACCCCCCCCCCCCGAAGTAAATTTCTGGATGCGCTACTGCGATAAGTCCCTATTAACAGAAAATTATTCCCTCTATTTACTCCGTGCATAAATTGATCAATTGGTTTACTGTCTTTTTCTCACCTTACCACAACTGACCCAATCCAGCATATACTAACAATAGCATGTGGGCTGTATTACTCATTATCGCAATTTTTCTTTGCAGGGTTTTCCCCAAGGTTTTTCCTGCGCGAATGATGCGAGGTTGTGTGAAAATGGATTGCAAATATCTCTCATTTGACAACAATACTTTCACATAACCTTCACTTTGGAGAATTTTTTTGAAGCCATCTTTATTTTACGTTTATTTTTGACCAACACTCTCAATTGGGTAATAAAAATCTATCCTGGATTTACCTTCGACATTCCAAGTTTCACGAGAATAAAAATTTCTCGTCGGTACTGGAAAAAAGGTATTAAAATTTAGGTCGATCCACATTTCAGCGCGTAGGTAACGTAACAATATGTTTAAGTTTAATATCACAGGTCAATGGGCACCTCGGGATTAACTAATACAGTGTATTTGTTTCATGGAGCTTACATACAATTTAAAAATGGATTAGCTTAACCAGTGGCGGTCCCAGGGGGGTGGCGATCGCTCCCCCTTTGCTCCAGAAAAAAGTAGACAACAAAGATGCTGGTGGTAACCTTGAAGTTATTGGAGAAAAAACGAGAAATTGTAGAATGTTTCTTTAAAGCAGGGTTGGAAAAAACCCGGGTTTTTTATATAAAACCCAACCCACTGGGCTTTTTTGGATTTTACAAATGGGTTTTATTGGGTTTTTTTATGGTTTTCTTTTTAAATTATATACAGATTGTAGTTCTTCTTTAAAATTAGGACTTATTCTCGCGATCGTTTATCAACTATAAAATACGACATAAGAATAGGTGGAATACAGAAATCGACAGTTTGTTTGTTTGTTAATAAATCAAAGCAGTTTTGGTTTAGTTTGACCAGCGCTTTTTTTATATACTTAATATAAACAAGCCTTAAGAAAATTATTGTTGGAGTTTGTGTATTTACTACACTGCAAGTACCTGCTTACTTGATATAACATGATAGTATACGATTCAAGTTTTCGTTTTTTTTCGAGCTTATTAACTCTAAAAACCATTTTTTAAAAGGAAAATGCTTAAGAGCAGCGCTTCAGAATGGACTGAGGTTTTAAAATCCAGTAATAAAAGTAGAGGCTATACCTTTTTTACGTTTATTTATTTTATTAATAATGAAAAAATCCACTTTTAAAAAAAGCCCTACGTGGTTTTTTAAGTGGGTTTTACCCAAAAAAAAAACCCAGTGGGTTTTTTCGGTTATCCACTGGGCGGCCAACTCTGCTTTAAAGACATTCTATAATTCCTGCACAGTATTTTAGGACAGTTTGACCTTCAATTCGTCACACCAAGAATAAACAAACCCATGAATTACTTACCTCGAAAACCACGATATTGTAAATATAGAACAGTATTATAGAGTTTCTATTTAATTTATAAACAAGTTTTAGACAAAATCATTTTGGACATAAAAAAGTATTTTTGACCTGAACATATTCTTACCAAGTTTTGTACAACGTGAAGCCCAAATCAAGACAAAATTAACTAAAGTCGTTTCTAAATACGATAAACTGTTTGATTAATTCAAAACACAATTTCTTGAACTTTTATTGGGAGAACTCAGTATTTGGAAAAAATATTGTTTAGAAGTAGGCAAAAGCTTAAATCAAAACATACCAGATAACATTTTCGAGGCAATGAACAAGTGTGGCGATATTTTTCCAAAGTAGGGCATAAATTGCGGCGCTATAACACCTTTGATATTTACATTTTTACATTACATTTTCTTAAAAAATGATATGATACCGTTGATACTCACGATTTTAGTTTAATTTAACTCAAAAATAGCATTTTTAATGTAATTTTCTCAAAAGTTTTCGGCGCATTTAAACATTTTTTAAAATAAAAAAATGTATGAAATAAACAACTTAAAATCCCCCCCCCCTAGACTTGAGGTCCGCCTTTGTAGTTACTAAGTTTAGTTTGCATATATTGATATGTTCCTCCTAAAAGCCATGCTTTTATCCTTTTTTTTTTCGTATCGAGACCGCCCCCCTCCCTTTCAAATGGCTGGGATCGCCACTGGCTTAACCACTTTAATCAGAAAATCAGCTGAGAAAATTTGATTAGAACATTGAGGTAATACAGGTAAAAGTGGATTTAAAGTAATTAAACCGAAACATTTTTCTGTCCCTTACGGATTTATGCTTTATTACAAACAAAGCGCAACGATTTTTTGGAATTTCACAGAATTAACTAACCAATAAAAGAAAATCTGTGTTCTGACAGAATTAGATTCATGAAAACAAGGTCAACTTTTTATTCCAAGTCTAATAGGACCACGTTTTTGGCATTTCCATTTAATATGAAGTCAATTTTTGATTTTGGATTCCATGCGAGGGGAAACTCGCTGTAGCAAAAAACGTCCAGTGATTTCCATTTTTAAAAGTATGTCCAGTGAAAATTTTAGAGTATAAAATAATAAAAAAGATTAGGATACTAAAAATACAAAACCAAATCAGTTTTTTATTATTAATATAAAAATGTTACATGTGCATATAATATAATAAATAACTTCGAAAATAAAACACGATTTTATGAGAGCGTAGCAAAGAACCCCGCACAAAATAAATGGGAAAATGGACTTCACCCGAATTTGAAGTAATCATGGTTTAAGAGATATGCAACTTTTATTGAGATTGTTGTCTAGTTCTTGAGATAATGGGGGTCAAAGTTCGGAAAAACGCGTTGCAGTGGTAACTTTGTTGACAAAAAAGAAGTATTTCTCAGCTGAAATAGTGACAGGTATAAATGAATTTGTGTTCCTGGAGGACGGTTCATATTCACCAAATAACCACTTTTGCTAAAAGATGGTTAGTTCTTATACGGGGTGTGTTCAAAAAACAAAAATAAATAACATCTTTTTTTTTGGCTAGCAACTTGACATAGCCAACTCTGTTTTTTGTTATAAAGAGATAATTGAGTAAGCCACAGTAGACCCACAGTGATGACTGTTTTGGTTTTATCGCATGACCATACAAAAAAATACTTTTCTTTTGACTTTTGACCACCATTTGAGTAAAATATTGTGAAAATTGACTTACTCCCTCACTGACCACAGAAAAAAAGTAAATATTCAAAAAACGTTAAACTAATTTTTTTTTTAATGGACCCCGTAGTAAAACAAGGACTTTCTGTCACCAACTTTTCATGCTAAAAATTAATACGAAGATCGTGTTGATGGCAAATAGTAGATTTAGAATAGGTTTTGAAAGTGGGACAAAATTGCTCAAAGATCTGAACCATGTCGAGTTTTTGAAGCGATGAAAAACAGCCAAACTTCAAAAAATTGTACCGTAAAAAGCATGGGCCCAAAATGAAGTGATCCTATTTCAACTATCTAAAATAGATGCAAATAGAAGAATCCTGCTCCATGTTTGATTTTTTCTTCTAAACAAATGTCAAATGCATATTCAAAAAATTATATTTTTTTGAAGCCACCCCGTATAAGAACTAACCATCCTTCAGCAACACAAATTCATTTATACCTGTCACTATTTCAGCTAAGGAATAGTTATTTTTTGTCAGCAAAGTTACCACTGCAAACTTTGACCCCCAATATCTCAAGAACTAGACATACAATCCCGCTAAAAGTTCCATGTCTCTTAAACCATGATTAGTACTATCAAATGTCAAAGTTACATCAAATTCGGGGTTCTTTGGTATTTTTAAATTAAAAACTACAAAAAGTATAAAATTTCCAAAAAAAAAATACGTCTGAATCTTTTTTTAAATTTGTATTTTTGTCATCATGCCTCAAATGCACCGCAGGCAAAAACTTTCAAAAGTTATTGTTAAAATACCATTTTTTGCAGTTTTTTAATGTTGCTAACCAAAACTGTTGAAAATTTCTTAAACTAAAATTGTAAATGTAGTTTACATAAGAAGCATGTTATGATGGTCATTAAACGCGAAATTATCTGAACGTGTAATCATCAGAAATTATTAAAGATATAAAACGGGAACACTCTTAAGTCAACAACCTTCCTAACCTGAAGTTTCAATAACGTTCTACCTAAAACGTCAAAACAAATAAGGTTACTAAGGGACTTTTCATATATCTCTTTAAAAACAAGGTTTTTTTTTCTGAAAAATGCGTAATATGTGAATTTAACAGGACTTATTTTTGGTTAGGTACTAAAATTATATTGGATTTATTTACGTTTAATAAATATTTATTATCTTAAAAATATAGAAAAATAATTCAAATTTTTGCGTCAATTAGTGCTATTATAAAATAAAGTTTCATCGCTTGTCACGCCATCTTGTGGTTTACGTCTAAGCTTTATTATTCTAGGACCGTAAATGAGACATTAAAATCGTGTTGAGATAGTCGAAAAGTTAGTATTATTCTTTGGTCGTAGGTAAAAGTTGTTACAGCGCCCCAGTAAAAAATGTTTGCTCTTTTAAGCCCGTTTGACACGGAGCAATATAATTTGCAATTGCTTGCAATTTGGGGTCATTCTAAAATAATGTCTAGTTTGCTACCTCCTCCTAATGTCTCAATTTGTGTTGTGAAGGGAAACATAACAAACAACACAAAACAAATTGAACGATTAAGAGGGAGGAGTAAAAAAACCCTAAAAATTGCAGACATGAGGGCTTTACGGTGGGAGGTAGTCTCAATTTTAGATATCTTGACTGTTGTTAATGATATTAATTTTTACACGTTTTCAATGTTGTTAACAGGAATTGCTTAAAATGAAACTTAAATTGTGATAATCAAATAATAACATTATAGCGCCGCAGGCAATTTTCTTTTAACTTGAAGCAGAAAATCCTTTTTTTTGTTAAGTATAAAAAAAATTACGTTGGTTTAGCTTCAAAAGGGTCGTGGAGAAGAGAGGGGGGGGGCAATTTCACTGTCTTCCCAGCAAACACAGAAGGTCGGTAAATAATCGGACCGACGCGACGTGTAGCGACTTGTAGTTTCCGAGATATGACCTGCACTGCTAGCTACCAGTTAAAGATAGCAGTGCACCATGCTGGTCCATAAAAGTAGTAGATTGGTCTAAATGATCTAGAAAATTAAATGCTAATTAAATGCTGCCGTTTCAATTAAAAAAAATTGTATTTTTTACTTTTTTCTGCATATTTTTTAAAATCAACTCGGCGCACTGCTAACTTTAGGTCGTACACATATTTGGGTTCTCGTGAAAGAAGCCGTTGGTGGTGTTTTTGATATTGGAATAAATTAGTTCTATTTAGGTGCTAATTAAATGCCAAGTAACGAAATTTTGTGCTCTGATAGTTTCTGAGATCTGCAGTCACCAACTTAATTTTTAAAAAAATTCAGAAAAAAGTTAAAAATATAGAATGATTTTATTGAAATGGCAGAATTTAATTAGCATTTAATTTTCTGGAGCATTCAGACCACCCTACCACTTTTCTCTCGACTTTTCTGGACTATTTTAGCATGGTGCACTGCTATCTTTAACTGGTAGCTAGCAGTGCAGGTCATATCTCGGAAACTACAAGAGCGCAAAATTTTGTGACTCGGCATTTAATTAGCACCTAATAAGCCCTAATTTTTCCAGTCATAAAATCTTTGCACTGCTGAATTTGTACTGCTAACTTTAGGGACGTGACTTCCATCACCGATAATTCGCCATGCATGCAAACATAACAGAACATTTTTCTCATGCTGTTCCATGCAAAATATATAATTCAACGAGTTTAATTTTGAAATTAACTCTGTGTTTCGGACTTCCATTGTCTATATTTTATATATACACGACGTTTCGATCAGTACAATCTCTGATAGTCTTCAGGTGCAAACTACAATCAATTCCTAAGGCTACGTGCTTATATACTGTGAGAAATCACTCAACCTTGAAGATTAAGAAGTTGGCTCCGCCCAAGGAGCGGCTTCCAAATATTTGGGATTTCAACACTTGGTTTACTGAAAATACCCTGATTCTGCCCAATAAAGGCAGCTTCAAGGAATTTTCCATGGAGTGGTTCGAATCACACGCGGTTGATACCGCAACATATAAACCTAAGCTCTGGCTAAGATATGTTGATGATACTTTTATTGTCTGGACCGGGAATAACCAACAACTTTCAGAATTTCTTCACCACCTAAATAACATAAGACCCACCATTAAATTCACAATGGAGTTGGAGCAAAATTGTCAAATTCCTTTTCTTGATATACTTGTCACACGAGTAGAAAGCGACATCAGAACAACAGTCTATCGTAAACCCACTCACACAGGACAATATTTAAATCAAGGTTCAAATCATTCTGCTACAACCAAACGAGGCATAATCAAAACTTTGTATAACAGAGCCGTTCAAATTTGTAACAATTCTCATGACTTGGAAATCGAAATAAGAAACATTAAGAAGGATCTGCAGCAGAATGGTTACAGCCTTAAACTTATAACAGATACTATTTCTAAATTTCAACAAACAGGACAGAGATTACAATCCCATACGTTAAAGGGGTATCAGAGAAAATTCGAAGAGTAGCGAAAAACTTTAATATTAAAACAGCTTTTAAATCTAGTAATACAATTAGAAGCCTTCTTAGTAAAACAAAACCAGAGAACAAACAAAATAAGGAATGCATTTACCAAGTTCCTTGTGAGTGTGGTGAATCATACATAGGCGAAACTAAAAGACCACTATCTGTTAGGCTTAAGGAACATCAGACGAATACCCAAAAAGGTGAAACCACGAAATCAGGAATCGCCGAACATGCATGGTCAAAACAACACCGAATGAAGTGAGCAGAAGCAAAGGTTTTGCACAAGGAGTCACACTGGAAGAAACGAAAATTCCTTGAAGCTGCCTTTATTGGGCAGAATCAGGGTATTTTCAGTAAACCAAGTGTTGAAATCCCAAATATTTGGAAGCCCCTCCTTGGGCGGAGCCAACTTCTTAATCTTCAAGGTTGAGTGATTTCTCACAGTATATAAGCACGTAGCCTTAGGAATTGATTGTAGTTTGCACCTGAAGACGATCAGAGAATGTACTGATCGAAACGTCGTGTATAAATAAAATATAGACAATGAAAGTCCGAAACACAGAGTTAATTTCAAACACATCATTGTCTTAAACTTTCAAACAAGAGTTTAATGTTCTTTTAGATATGTGTATAGCTGGTGGCAGTCTAAGGTCTGCTATTATATATTAATGGTTAGGTCACTGCAGTTCAAGCGCGGATTTCGGGGGGGGGGGGGGAGGGGGGGTTTAGGTTTAGCAAATAACATAACGAAAATCGAAAATTTTAAAGAATCGCCAACACAAATCGAAAATTTTTTTGCCTGCGGCGCTAGATAAAACTATTAATTTCCACAATTTTAATTGAGAGGGTTAAAAAGTACAATTTTTAGTGTAATTTTATCAAAATTTTCGCATGCGGCGCATTTAACGAGTATTCTTATTCACACATTTTGGATAAACTGATATGTAGAAATCTGATTACCCCCTCCCCCTGGGTTTAAAGCCAGATCCGCGCTTGCTATAGTTTAAATTAGGGTAAGTTTAGGATAGGTGTGTGTTTACAACTGGAACACTCAGTATCTTTTTTATTATTGAAAATAAAGAGTAGGTCTAAATTCAAAAATTTCTTGAAAAATTACAACAAACTTAAGCGCTATAACAACTCTTTTTTGTTGCCCTTGGTATACAGTGTGTAGCAATAAAGACAATTTTTTAAAATAGAACATCCTGTATATTTTTCCATTTTTGAATTTTTAAAAAAATTAGCTTTACAAAAATATCAAATACTATTTCAATATATTTTGTAGTTCCTGAGATATTTGCGTTTAAGTTTTAATAATTGTCAAAAATCATCGATGTTTCAAAAATATCGATACCTTTAAAATATATCGATGTTAAAACATCGATACTTTTTTTAAACATCGGAACATCGATCCAAAAAAAATATAGGAAATAAGGTTGCACTTGTAGTATATACCCACTGCGGCTCAAAAAACAGGAATTGCAGCCTATTTTTAAAATGTCGGTCGGCTGTGCCGCCAAATAGCTGTCGCTACCTAATCTGTACTACTCATATTTTTTGTGTTTTTTAGCGTAGATATTTAATATAGCTTTTGTATATCATGTACCGATTATTATTGTAAATCTCTTATTTGCAAGCTTATTATAAGTATTGTGTGTAAAATTAACAATAAGTCTTAAATAAAACAGTTTCTTTTAATAACGGAATACTCTCTAAAAAAAGCAAAAAAAAAACATCAATGGTCAGAAACATCAGATGTTTTTATTCCGATGTTTTTTCACCATCGATATTGAGTTTCGATGTTGACATCTACATCGATGTTTTTTTTCGATGTGCCCATCACTATTGGAAATGACCAACTGATCAAGCTACCAAGTGGGCCATGAATGTATGTCTTTATTTTAACAATATAAACTTAAAAATCTAGTGGCCTTGAACAAAAAAACGATTGACGGCAATGTAGCTTGATCAGATGGTCGTTTCTAATGTATTTTATTAAAATTTTAAACGCAAATATCTCAGAAACTACAAAAGATATTTCAATATTGTTTGGTATTTTTGTAAAGCTAATTTTTTGAAAAATTCAAAAATGCAAAAATATACTAGGTTTTCTATTTAAAAAAATGAGCTTTATTGCCACGCCCTGTATACCAAGAGGAACAAAAAAAAGTTGTTATAGCGCTTAAGTTCGTTGCAATTTGTCAAGAAATTTTTGAATTCAAACCTACCCTTTATTTTCATTAATAAAAAAGATAGTGAGTGTTCCAGTTATAAACAAACACCCTGTACTACTACTACTGACGCTATTATAACTGTGAACACATTTTTCAATTTTTGTACTTCCCGGAGATAGACTTTGCCACGTAGGTAATTAATCTGCGGCCTCACGTCACCCAGCAAAAATACCGATGGTCCGCTGTCGGTTACTAACATCGTTCCGATGTCGAAGGCTGTGCCAACTGACGTACCTCCGACGTCGGCCCGCGTCCACTGAGTTTGCTATGTTGCGCGTGTAAAAGAGCAAAAATACTATGACAATTTTAATACAATCCAGTGCGATTCAGATTCTCTCTTTATTTATCTTGTGTAAAAATTAAACAAAACAAAATTGTCCCGAAATGATGAATTCTTAAATCACTTTACTTACAGCCAATATTTGTTAAATTTTTCCCTCATTTTTACAAAATTTATGACTTGTGGGCCAAAAAAATTTCCAGCCTTTTCCACGTTTTCCAATAAACCAGCAACCCTACCCCTCGACCTGCCATTACCAGCTTGTCGCTTAAGAGGTGACCCAGTCTACCGGATGAGAATACATTTTATTGTCAGACAGAGGCAGTCGAACAAAGAGACATAATGACAAAAAATTTCAAATAGTCTCTGACACTTTTTTAAAATCGATCGGAGTAATTTTATATCTTGGTTATTTATCTTCTTATTTAGTGTACAAAAAGTAAGCATTTTAAATAAACACTAAAACATAGGCTTTCATTAGGCACAGTTAAATTAGAGGAATTAATAATTTCTTTAATACTTAAGTAATCCTGCCTGACACTTAACTAAGGTGATTCCTGGGTGATTCCCAGAAAATGCACACATGACATTTCCATTTAATTTCCGCATTTAATTCTTAAACCGCCATGTTGAATGTGGTCCGGAAATATTAACAATTTTTACATCGAGTTTAAACCTGCTCTCCTTTTGAGTTTAAGTAATGTTGCTTTTTTCAAAATTCGAGCTTTCCCTCGGGTTTTCCGTACCTCTAGAAACTAGGCGGTCCTACCTCAATAAAATAAAAAAACGATAGTGCCAGAATTAGGAGCTAATTTGGTCCCAATCTAAAAATTAAGTGCTCCTCTACTTTTAGAAGAAAATTAGAAAAACGGTAGGACCGCTAGGTAAACGTATCTATAATTCTTGGAGAAAAATTTAATTAGGTGCTATTTAAGTGCTTCCCGAATATTAAATCAAACTTTAAAAAAAGTTTTTTTTGTTATTTTAGCAAAAAAGATAAGTAGGAACCGCCAGCTTCATAAACCTAGCGGTCCCATACAGGTACCCCTTAAGATAAACCAAATTTTAATTATTTTCTTCTTTGAAAATTAAGTGATCTTTTCGTCGTGGAGAAAAATGAAAAAAAATGCAATTTCATTGGTAATTTCACACAAATTCGATATAAGTTAAGAGTTCGATAAAAATGCAAAAATCCTGGGGTCTGATTTTCGAATCCATACGAAAATATCCGTATACGTGTACTGAATAATCAGGTCAGTCAAATCACACCTCCCCCCCCCCCGAAAGATATCCGAGTTTTTATATGCTTATAATTTCGAACGAATTTTGAAGCACACTCATTCCTGGTTTTTTTTAATATTCAAAATGGGAGGTGCAGCCGGACGTCAAGCTAAAAAAACCAGGAAAGAGTGTGGTTCAAAATTTTTAAAGATTACTTCGAAATTGGTTCGAAATTATAAGCATATCAAAACTCGAATATCTTTCGAGGGGAGGGCTTGACTGACCTGAATAATAGACAATTTTTACGTCAGTCTCTTTCTATACCGTGTGAAATGAGAGGCGAAAGATAAGTCGGTATGTGTGGACCGCGTTCGAATTCGACTGGTTTAACGCAATATTGCATGAGTGGGTGGAGGGCATTCTTGTTGTTTCGGCTATTTCCGGAAATTTTTGAAAATTTTCTCTGAAACCAATTTTTTAATAAAGGCTTGAGTCCATTGCACCTGAAAAAATCCCGAACCCGCAGGGTGAGGGATTTTTTCTTTGTTGGAATGCACGAATGCTTTTTTTTTATATTGGCTAAAGACCAAATTTTGAAAAATTCCCATTAGGAAATATTTTATGCACGTGTTATGTTTTGATCGGAAATTTCCCGAGTTGATAAAGTTTATTTAGGTAGTTGCTAAAAAGTTGATTTTGATATATTTATTTATTTAAATAATACCATACCTTAATAACAATTAATATTTTTTCTAATGCTAATAGTAAAATAAAACTTAAACTTACTCCTGCTTCTGAAAAGTACAATTGCTATAAAATGTACAATTTTGATAAGTAACAGGAGTATTGTGATTCTGATTTTGACAGGTCGATTGTTTTGATGTTTTGAAACTATAAATGTCAAAAATGACAATTATCCCCGGGATATTTCCAGATGCAATTTTCAAAACGGATGCAATTTCCACTTATCAATTTTTGAAAATTTTCGTGTAAAATTTCCAGTTAAATTGACAATAGCGAAATTTCCAATGAAATTTAATTTTTTCCATTTTTCGCCAAAAAAAAAGATGGACTTAAATGGCTCCTTATTTTAAAATAATTAAAATTTGGTTTGTCTGAATTAAACTAGCGGTCCCTAATTTTGCGAAAATACCAAGAATTTGTTTTTAAGTTTTAACCTCTTACAGACAAGACCGCTTCATTTGTAGAAAATTCCAACCATTTTGTTAATATTCTTAAATCTTTTGTTTTAGGACCCGACGATAGATTTCTTAGTTTTGATAGTCTATACACCAATGTTCCGATAAAGGAATCGCTATATATCATTAGACAGAGACTGGCTGATGACGAATCCCTTCGTGAACGTGCAAGCCTGCCACTGGAGGGAGTGATGGAGTTCTTGGAGTGCTGTC
Source organism: Oxystoma pomonae (assembly GCA_963921995.1). Taxonomy (NCBI): domain Eukaryota; kingdom Metazoa; phylum Arthropoda; class Insecta; order Coleoptera; family Brentidae; genus Oxystoma; species Oxystoma pomonae. Next base: position 34,765,267 of record OY998167.1, on the reverse strand, counting down.
TACATAACTCTTATTTTCAGGCGAAAGATAGGTTTTATGCTCAGAATGACGGTCTTCCAATGGGTTCATCGCTTTCGCCAGTGGTGGCCAATATTTACATGGAGTGGTTCGAATCACACCCGGTTGACACCGCAACATATAAACCTAAGCTCTGGCTAAGATATGTTGATGATACTTTTATTGTCTGGACCGGGAATGACCAACAACTGTCAGAATTTCTTCACCACCTAAATAACATAAGACCCACCATTAAATTCACAATGTTGTTGGAGCAAAATTGTCAAATTCCCTTTCTTGATGTACTTGTCAAACGAGTAGAAAGCGACATCAGAACAACAGTCTATCGTAAACCAACTTACACAGGACAATGTTTAAATCAAGGTTCAAATCATTCTGCTACAACCAAACGAGGCATAATAAGACCTTTGTATAATAGAGCCGTTCAAATTTGTAATAATTCTCATGACTTGGAAATCGAAATAAGAAACATAAAGAAGGATCTGCAGCAGAATGGTTACAGCCTTAAACTTATAACAGATACTATTTCTAAATTTCAGCAAACAGGACAGAGTTTACAAGACCAAAACCAGGCAAATGCATTCCTCACAATTCCATACATTAAAGGAGTATCAGAGAAAATTCGAAGAGTAGCGAACAACTTTACTATTAAAACAGCTTTTAAATGTAATAATACAATTCGAAGCCTTCTTAGCAAAACAAAACCGGAGGACAAACAAAATAAGGAATGCATTTATCAAGTTCCTTGTGAGTGTGGTGAATCATACATAGGTGAAACAAAAAGACCACTATCTGTTAGGCTTAAAGAACATCAGACGAATACCCAAAGAGGTGAAACAATAAAATCAGGAATCGCCGAACACGCATGGTCAAAACAACACCGAATGAAGTGGACAGAAGCAAAGGTTTTGCACAAGGAGTCACACTGGAAGAAACGAAAATTCCTTGAAGCTGCCTTTATTGGGCAGAATCAGGGTGTTTTCAGTAAACCAAGTGTAGAAATTCCAAATATTTGGAAGCCCCTCCTTGGGCGGAGCCAACTTCTTAAACTTCACGGTTTAAGCCTTAGGAATAGATTGTAGTTTGCACCTGAAGACGATCAGAGATTGTACTGATCGAAACGTCGTGTATAAATAAAATATAGACAATGGAAGTCCGAAACACAGAGTTCATTTCATTCGGGGACCACTTAAATAGCACCTAATTTGGAAATAGTAACATTACATTTTTCTCCGAGAATTATGGATGGGACCGCTAGCTTAGTTCCTTAACCTAGCTGTCCTACCGTAAAACTAGAGGAGCACAAATGAAGTGAATTTTGAACCCTATAGTTTAAATCGATTTAGTCATTTGAAAGATTATAATTTCTTAATACAAAAAGTTTTTACGTCGAGTTAAACCCTGCACCCACCCTCTTTTGTTTTTTTTAGTAATTTCACTCATTGCGGAACTTTTAAACCCGCGTAGGTAGGGCTTCCCACTTTCCATCAACTTTATCCCTTGTCCGTAACGTCATAGGTCACGAAGATACGATACGATGACGTTATCCGTAGCAAATTGTTTACGGTCCTTTACTACAACAGCCCACACTGTATTCCCACGAAACGGAGTGAATTTTCAGCCCTATAGATTAAATCGATATATGCCGGTTTAATTGCGAAATGCTTGGAAAATTTCTAGCGGGGATTTAAAGTCTGATGCATCGGGAATGAAACGTATTAATAATAATAAATGGACCCGGCTCTAATGTGTATTTAAAGGTTAAATGGGTGAAAATGGCAAATTTGTTTATATGCTATCAAGTTACAAGGTGTTCCAGGTCCCTAAAGTTAGAAGTCCGAAGTTATGAATAAAAAAGTCGAAGGGTGAACCAACTCGGCAGAAGGTGTACAAAATACATGGCTGAGGACCTATATACAATATAGGCAATGTTTGGTCCTAACTAAACGGGGCCAATATTTCAGGTCGAGTCTTTTCCTGCAGTACTCAGCAGGACCTAGAATTTGGCCCTCTTTTCAGGAGGTATACAAAGTTTAGGAATCGCTTCCCCCCTCGGGAAAAATGCTAATCTCGGTGCTAATATCAAGAACACCACAAATCATTTTTTATGACAGCTCAGTAATGTGTATTGATATTGAAAACTCCCCCATCTTTCTAGACCATGTCTGCATGGTTCACTGATATCTTTGACGGGTATCAAGGAGTGCAGGTTTTACCGTAGATAGATCTACGGTTTTACATCAAAAACTACAAAAGCTCAAAATCTTGGACTTTGTCTTATAATTAGCACCTCGAGCACTAAATTATTCCAAAAACTTCAACAACCTCTTGTTTTATTGGAACTCTGTGCACTGCACAACATTTAGAGTCTCAGATAACTTTAATCCCTGCTGCATGAAGTGGAATTAAGTAAGAAATTATGGACAGCATATATATAGGCTGACTTTAATAAAATCGATACTATTTTTGACAGTTCCGCACGACTACCCACATAGGAATGAAAGAACATTTACATGCATAGCATATGCGTTAGACCTCCTTTTGAGGATGTTCTTTTGAGCACATCTTTAGGACATGCTTGGTACATACTATTTAAGTATATGCTATTAAGGATATCCATAGCAAATGCTATAAATGTACCATTTGAGCAGGTTCTTTTGAGTACATCTTTAACACATGCAAAGAATATATCAATTATAAAACATTTTTTGGTCAGTTTAGAGCACATGCTATTCTGGTACCATAAAAGAACATCAAAAGAATGAGCTTATAAGTATTTTCTTGGCATATTCTAAGGATATACCACTAAAGAAAATTACTATTAGAACACCTTTATCATAGGCAATGTTCCGCCCTAATCACATGCCATGCAGGTTCTTAGGATGTGCTAATAGATATTCTTATCAGATGATTGCCATTGACATGCGCTTAGCACATATAGCAATGGGTCATCCTTAGCACCGTTAACTCCTAAAATATGGCTTCCCATCACAATACACGGTAAGAAAAAAAAATAAAAACGAATAATAAAAAAAGTGCCACGCACCGACGGGGTTCGAACCCACGACCTACAGGTTGAGAGACCAAAGCTCTATCCACTGTACCAAAAGAAATGGGTTGAAACCGCGAAATATAAGCGTTTTGGCGGATTTTTATGGTCGGCAATAAGAAAATTTTCGCGTTTGGTGGAAGTAGACACTTCACTTGGAATGGTTTTCTGAGTGCACTGAATTAAACGCTCATGATTTTATATTAGGTGTACTTAATATTGTACCATATATTGTACCATAATTGGTATATACTTTGCATATGCTAAAGGTTTCCTAAAAGTAACCTTCTTTAATGGTATTTCATTATATAGTATATACTAAGGAAACACTAGAATAACATTATTTTGATGTTCTGCTTTTACCGTACCAGAATAGCTTGTGCGCTAAAAGGACAAAATAATTTTTCAATAAGTGATATATACTTTGCATATGCTAAAGATGTTCTAAAAGTTAACTTCTTTAATGGTATTTCCTTAGCATATGCAAAGCAAATACTAGAAGCGCATTCTTTTGATGTTCCTTTGCAGTACCAGAATAGCATGTGCCCTAAAAGGACAAAATAATAATGTTCAATATGTGAAATATACTTTGCATATGATAAAGATGTTCTAATAGTAATCTTCTTTAGTGCTATATCCTTAGAATGTGCCAAGAAAATACTTATAAGCTCATTCTTTTGATGTACTTTTATGGTACCAGAATAGCATGTGCGCTAAACTGACCAAAAATTTTTTTAAAATTGATATATTCTTTTAATTTAGAACATCCTTAGCATATTCTTCTTGAGGATATTCTATGCACATGCTAAGGATGACAAATTGCTATGTGGGTAGTACATATTTTTGGCACTTTACCCATCTGTTATGTGACGGCACTCTTCTTGGTCGCCAGGGCTATCCGAAACCTACGTTTCGCTCGGGCAGAGCTTTCTTCTGCACGGTGCTATCAAAATAATATCGACTTTCATAATGTCTGAGGAGCCGACCTGTAATTAGGGACTTATCGGACATTATAGGCTGACTTTAATAAAGTCGACACTATTTTTGACAGTTCCACACAAAGGTAAACAATTACTACATAAGTCGTTTTTTGGCGTAGAACACGCGCGGTGCTTGCGTGATTTCGAAATATGTCGTCACCGGTTCAACCACCACGTCATCGGTTTTTGCTATCGCCAAAATGCACTTCCCAGTGACAGTTTTAAAAAACCTAACCTTACTTATTGCTGTAAATTATTTGTTAGCATTTTGTTTTTTTCCAATCACCGGTTTATAAATCCGGGGTTATTTTGAGGTATAAAACCACCATTAAATAACTTATCTGACGAAAGTTGCCTGGCATTGTCCGTATCTAACTCTTAGAGGAATTCCTCCAAATCATATAACTATGAGATAATATAACGGCCCTCCCCTTGCTTTTCCAGAGAAAAATGCGTACCGATAATAACTCTCCCAATCAAGTTGGCCTGGAAAAACCCCATAGACGAGGAGTGTAATGGGCAGGCCAACACCATTCTCAACTAAAAAGCCTGTTAACTCCTACCGCCTCAGTGCCATTTAGCCTATTGTGGCTGCCAACCAAACTGACAAGTAAAACATAGATTTTCTCTCAGTTTGGTGTCAATATGGCAAAGGATACTAAAACGAAAATGAGTTAAGTGGCTTTTTAGTCGAGTACGGTGTTGGGCAGGCGCGTCGATTGCGTCAGAAGTGAAAGCAACTTACAACCATCTGTCAGCAAAAATGTAGGTTTATGTTTAATATTTTTGTTTACTTTTGGAAAATCTATTAAAAGAGTGGACACTAACGTAAAAAAAATTGAAAGTGTTGTCTAGTGTTTCCCGCGTAATAATAACGCACGCAATCACAGAAAATACCGCAACAAAATTTTAAAACACAAAAACTCCACAATAACATAAACAAAATGGCAAAACCATACCTCGTCAAAAATGTGAACTTTTCGACAATCCCAGTTTTCTCAGGAAGTGGGTTCAACACTTGGGGCCATGTCCTCGTGTAACGGGTTTACCTTGTGGATTGAAACCCTCGAGTAAGGTTAAACTTGCGGTGGAAGATTTTTATTCATGATATAATAAATAAATTCAATTAAATCAAAGTTTTCACTCAAATTAATACCTTGTCATTAAATTATCGTAAGGTCACTACGACACCAGGCATAGATTTGTTAGTGCATGCGCAGTAGATTTTTGGTTTATGGCCTGGTGGCCCAAACAGTTTCAAAGCCAACTGCGATTTTAAATTTTCTTCTTTGTTTTTCAAAGTTATTTTCGTTACACATTTTGCGGCACTTGGGCCGTTATAGTATTATGTTCCAAATGAATTTTGGACATTTCCAAATCAGACTCAGTCATTTTATTATTGAAAAAAAAATAGCCGGTGCTCCATAACCATACACTAATCGCGTATTTTGCCAAATGACAACTCCCGCCATATTGAAATCGTGATTGAAACGCTTTCGAAACAGTCCGAGGAGCGGTTTTAAAATCCTTTGATTTCGAAATGGTTTCGAAATCTTCTCACGCCAAAAAACGACTATATTTATTATAGGCACTTACACAGATTTTTTGATCGCGTCGCTGGACGGCATTAACTTTAATTTTTCAACTTTAATTAGATTAGATTAGATGATATTTTCATATGACAATAGTGTCAGAAACCTGTTGTGCCAATAACTCCGTTATTCATTAAGTACAAAATTTTTTTAAAGGGGACTAAATTAGTACATCATTTTTGCAATATCCAAATTGAGTTTCGTTGAGAGGGGGGGGGTGTAGCTTGATTGAGACGATAAGTCCCTAATAAAGGACGGCATTAACAGTAATTATGTCAACTTTTTATGGGTGGCACAAAGATGATATTTTCATATAACAATAGTGCCAGAAACCTGTTAAACTTCATGCGAAACTGTTAAAAATAGTGCCGAGTTTCTTAAACTCAGACTAAATATTGAGTTTTATGATGGAAATAGTAAAGCATTGAATTTTATTACCATTTACACCCCCTAGTACTTTCCCGAGCTTTTTATGTAGGCAGGCTTATCTCGAAAACTACCAAGAGCATAAAATTTGGGAACTTAGAACTGCTAACTTTAAGGACTTAGATGGTACAAGGTGACCGATTAAAAACTTTTTTTAATACATTTGTGGCAGGAACTTGAAACCGATATTTTCTCCCTGTCAGTAAAATATGCAATCCATTTTAAAAATCTACTCAATTCCAACTCTCAACTAGGTTTAATAAAGTTAGCTAACTTTTTCAGCTTTTTACTTTTGAAAACTTTTGAGCTGCAATTTCAAAGTTCATGTTAAGTCGACATTTTTCTGGTTTATGGCTCGCAGGAGGATAATCGAGGGGTGGGACTCTGATAGGATAGGATGCCTATTATTTTGACCTAAAAGTTGTTGAAACACAGGGCTTCCCCTAGAAAAACATCATCTTCTTAAGGCCACAAAAACGGCATAGATTTGACAACACTGCTTTGCTATTTTTTTGAAAGATCAACAATAGGTGGCATCACTAACCGTTTCGAGTGATATCGTGCAGTGATCAGAACACGGTGCGAACACCATGTGAGGAAAAGTATAACTTATTACGACTTATTAGGAAAGGAACAAATTTCTGTATTCTTATTTTTATCACTTGACATGTATCAATTTATTGGCCGATTTTTCTTATAGACAAGTGGCCGGTGTCTATGCGGAACCTGAATTCCAATACTCCAATCGAACTCACTCAGTTTCCTTCGGCCTAACAAATTACGTGACCTTGGCGTTTTCAGAATTCCGGCAGAATCTCGCTTATAAAGAAAAAAAACATAACTTTTTTGTTATCGGATAATAGGATTTACAAAAATCTACAACCGTATCCAAAGAATTTTTCAAAATTTGGTGTATTTTTTTCAAAAAAGAAAAAAATCCAAAAATTGTTGTTAAAGATTACTGTATTATCGACGATGCTAAAGAAAACGCCAGGTAAGATTTTTGACTATTGTTAGCCGTGCTTATTTTATTTCGGGAATGAAACAGTCCAGCAAAAAACTGTCTGGATACGGTTGTGAGAAATTAAAAAATAAACATTCCTGCCAAATTTCAACAGATTCCGTTTTCTCGTTTTCGATATTCTACCCGGTAGATTGGACCAAAAACAGCGAAACAGTGTTGTCAAATCTATGCCGTTTTTGTGGCCTTAAATGTAATTTTTCAAATAGGAAACAACTGCTTCAGATAGAAAAATCCTATAGAAGCTATATCCCCTGCTAGATTCTCTGTAGGTTAGGTTAAGTAGCATTTACACAGGCGAATATTCCTTTGATCTTTGAAATGTCGACAAACATTCGCGCGATTATTTATTTAAAGATTCACGCAAAAGGTTCGGGCCAAAAGGTTCGGGGTACGGGTAAAAAGGTTCGTGGTGTTCGGACAAAATTTGCTGAAAGAAATATTTGGAATAAAATACAAATTAGAAAAATTATTTACCGTAAATCCTTGAACCGAATTGTAATATAAAAATTAAATGTTAAAAGCTTTCCGACGGAAAAACGATTTGACGCACTTGATAAAAAATAATGAAGATTACTTTATTTCATTTTGTGGGGTTTTGGTGGTGCGGTTTGATGGTGGGGTTTGATGAGTTTACACTAATTAAGGAAAACCAAAAAAGTGAAGCTATTTAATCGAAAAATAAAATAAAATATTTTTGGTGTTCCAATTAATTTTCAAGAATTGCGGTCAGTGATGTGAGACCAAAAGTATTATCTATTCCCACTTTCAAAAATATATTTCCAAAAAATCCTGCGAAAATTTGCCCGAATGTTCGTGACAAATTTTCGCAACAAATGTTCGTTGTAAATGTTCGAGTGTTCGGGCAAACGTTTGTCGAAAAAGGTTCGGCAGATTTGGCCCGAATTTTTGGACGAACCTATTCGCTCCGTGTAAATGCGCCTTTAGGTTTGTTATGAGTGGTGCAATACTGTACCCTCCACTGCGACCTAAGAGGTTCATTGTGGGTCATACCTGTCTACAAGTCACTCATCCCAGCTTCCCTGATAAAGGAAATTAGTCTATTTGGTGAGACTTCCTCGAAATCTTGGGGCACTCTCAACCCAGAGCCAAATATTTTCGCCCTTGTTCTCATTAATCCGACGCAGTGGCATAGGATTTGTACCGGCGTTTCCCCCTCTCCTCCACAGAATGTACAAATCGGTATATTGCTCACTCCAATTCTATTCATGTGTGGGTTGAGTCGGCACTGGCCTGTATACAGACCTGTGATCAGTATTTCCAATTGTAGCATAATTGTGCGATTTGAGCACAATTTTAAGGCTGTAGCAGAATTTCAGCACATTAAAAATAATAGCACATTTTCTCGGATCACAGAAAGAGAAAATTAAAAAAAAAACAGACGAACATTTTTAATGATTTGCAATAGTCCATGACTACCTAGTACACGAGCTGACAGCTTTATAAATTAGTTCAAAGTTTAATTTTACACATAAACTTTTTTATTCATTCATATTCATATCTTTGAACTGTTTTTAGTGAAAAAGCATAATTTTCTGCAAAATCGCACATTTTCAAGTGACCAAGGGCACAAAATTTAAATTTGTGGTTAGTAGCACTGCCTGTGATTATTCTCAGGCTGTTCCTTGGTAATTGCAACACAAAATTGGTATTTTTCTTATGGAACACCCCAATTTTTTCTTTTTTTTAATGCTTTTTTTTAATTTCTTTCAAAACGATGTGCCTCTTATGAAAATCGGATAAATAGTTGTAGAGTTATAAAATATTTCCATGCCTTATTTGACAATCTGAGCATAAAATATAGATATAATGATTTATTATTGATATACTTTTTTTGGTTACCGATGCAAAAAAACTTTTTATTTTGATAAAGGGTGCAAAAAAAATTAAAGAGAACTAGCAAAAAATAGTAATACTGAAAAAATCTAATTATTCTTGCCTAAAAATTAAGCCATTTCTGCCAGTTTTTACCAAGTATTTACGAAAAAATCATTTAAGAACCTCGTCAAAATATCAAACTGTCAAAGATTAAAATGTCGCAACAATGAATGTCACCGAGTAAAAGGCACATCGCTATGAAAACCATTTTTATTTCATTTACCAGCCGCCTTGATTTATAGTGTAAAGGTGGTGTGTTGCGAGAAGTGAGTGCTCTTTGTTCGAGATTTTTAAAAGTATTTTCCTCTTTTTGTTGGATTTTTTGATAAAGGTATTAAAAAAAATAGTGTTAACAACTCGCGGCTTAACTGTGCTTTTTTTTACTCGCGTTTTTAAATACCTCGCGGCGCTCGTTATTTAAACCAACGCTTTTTTTAAAAAGCACTATTTTAGTTACTAGTTGTGAAAACTACTATTATCATCTCAGATTGACAACTCTAGATTTTTTTAATAATATGGCGTGCCACTTTTGGTAAGAGGCACATCGTTGAAGGAAATTAAAAAAGCATTGAAAGTATGTAAAAAAATGTGGCTGTTCCATAAGAAAAATACCAACTTTCTGTTATATTTCAAAAACTCAAAGTGACTCAAGAAATCTGATTTGGTATTAAATTCTAGTTTAAAAACTCTACAAAAATGCAATTAACACCACAAGGATATTTTCATAAATAATTATAGGGCCTATCCCAAAATGCACTTTTCAAAAGCCCCCGTAACTCGAAGACGGGGTGACATAATGAAGTGCGATTTTTACCAAAAATCTTGACTCAAGCCTCGCAAAGGGGGATTGAATTTTCTCTATCTCCTCTAAAAGTACCCGAAACCCCCCAAAAACATCGAATTTTGGACACCCTGGACAAGTGTATTTCACTGAACTAAGTGAAAAAATGTTGTGTGTGTGTTTTTGTATAATAAAACCAATCACATATTTGTAAGCTATTGCAAGTAAAGGAGATACCTGTACAGCATGACTAAAGTCACGTAGTCAAGGCATCTTTCGAAATATTCATGCAAAGTTGCCAACTTCTTTGTTTCTTTTACAATCCTAAACTTTAGTTTTTTCTTTAAGATCTATTTAAAATATAGGTAGCTGCCAAAAATTATTGATTATCTAACCTAAGTCATTAATATTTATCAAATTTTAAACAAAGTAGATATAAGATAGAGCAAAAATTTGTTTTAGTTAGGACTGCTACAGAAAAAACTCCCTAAAAGGTCATATAAAGGTAATACGAGGCTTTATGATAAAAAAAAACCTGTCCAAGAATTACTACAAGATGCAACCAGAATGGGCGCTCCAAATAGAGACAAAATTTCAAGTAAAATTCGTTCTTAGATTTAGGTACATAGGTTCCTAAACAAATAAAGCATCAATTCATTGTGATTTTAGTAGTTTTTTGACGTCTTCAGAGCTTTTCTGCTGCTTCAATTTTTGCTACTAGTTTTTTGTTCTTATTTTTATTAGGTTTAAGAAAAAGCGAAAGAAGGGACCAAGATTTTTAATTAATAGAATTTCAAATGTTTTTGTATGTATTAAAGACTGAATAGCACTCTTACACGTGCTAGACCATGCACTGATGCCTCTTAAGTGGGCCCATTGTGCCCAGGGAATCCACTGGGAATTTAAACATCGTAATTGAAACACATAATTCCAGTTAAAAGCTTTAGTGGAAGCCGTAGCTTTTGGTGAAAGCAAATTCACCTCCATTAACCTAGCGACCGCACCCCAAGAAAATCTAAATTTAACCACACGATAATAATGTGCTAATTATGTGCTAATTTCGTCCCTAATCAAAAAATTTTGTGCTCCTCTGGTTTCTGAGAAAATCGAAAAAGAAAATGGGGTAGTTAGGTTAATAGTCACTTAGCAACCCCACCAGGAAATATGGCGCCAAACTAAAAATTTTTTATTTTAAAATTATGTGCTCCACGAATATGTAAGGAAAAAATCGAATGATTACTTTAAATTACGTTTTTTTTTTTAAAAAAAAAAGCGTGTGGTAGCTAGGTTAATATTAACTTAGCGATCCCACATGTTTAAGTATCACGGAATTTAAAAATTTTAAAAACCAGTATTATCTGCTAATTTCGTCCATGATCAAAAAATTTTGTACTCGTCTGGTTTTAGAGAAAACGAAAAAGAAAGTGGGTTAGCTAGGTTAATATTAACTTAGCAACTCCACCAGGAAATATGGCGCCAAACTAAAAATTATTGGTTTTAAAATTATGTCATAAGTCTCACACATATGATTCATGGAGCATAATTAGCACATAATTTTAAAACCAAAAATGTTTAGTTTGGCGCCATATTTCCTAGTGGGGTTGCTAAGTTAATATTAATCTAGCTACCCCATTTTCTTTTTTGATTTTCTCAGAAACCAGAGGAGCACAAAATTTTTTGATTGGGGACGAAATTAGCACATAATTATGGCATAAGTAAATTTTGATTTTCTTGGGGTGGGGCCGCTATGTTAATGGAGGTAGCAAATTCTCTTATCTTTTGGGGTGTGTGTGCTATTAATGAAGAGCTTTTTTTCTTTAAATAGCTTCACATGAATTCAGCCTCCAATTCAGCAGAGTAAGCATTAAAAATTATCAAGTGCTGCCATCTTTAAAACTTTAGTGCTCCTTTTCTTTCTTATAATATAAATTGTTCTGCTAGCAAGGGCACTTAATTATGAACATTTTTGTTCGGCTCATCTTGGTCACTAACAAGGAACATTTGGAAAAATAAAACAAACATTCTTCTACCAAAATAGAGCCTTCCAAGGAATCTTCACAATTTAGTCAGTGGGCGATTTAAACAAAAAAAATGTCTTGGATCTTTTCTCTCTAAACTGTGATTCTTAAATCACAATGCATTAAATAATTCTCCGTTATTCTTATTATTGTCCCCACCCCTGTTTCAGGAGGTCGAATTTTATTTGCCTCCATATTTAGGAATTGGGAAAAAACAAATTTTTTTTTCGATTTTATGTCAAAATTATGATCGGTCTCCATAGCACACTAGCTAGCGTATCGGCTGCCGCACGAAAGGTCTCGGGTTCGAATCCTGGCTTACCATTGCAAAAACTTGCCTAAAACTGGGCATTATTCCTATGATGGATGGAAAGTCCCAATATAAAAAAAATACACAAAAAAAATAATATTTACCTGCGTTAATTTTAAATGTCTGCAAAACTTTTATTCAAAAATTGGATTAGTTTTGGGTTAGCTACTGACTGGGTTACCGTGGGATCTTGTCTCAATAATAGATTTGTGGAAATTTAAAAAAATGCTATTTTTACATGTTTTAAATGCTGTTCACAAAATTGGCTTAAAAAATTGTAAGAATCAATGATGTTATAGTGCCACAAGCAATTTTTTTTTTCTGTATAAGCAAAAAAGTTTCCAATAAATTTGATCAATGACAAGAGAGGCTTGGTTGGAGTGGGATCTAGTCTCAGTTCTAGATTTGCTGCTAAAATCATAACATTTTAATAACAAACTGCTTAAAACTAGACTAAAATTGTAATAACCAATGACAATTTAGTCTAAAAATTTAAATCTTTTTCATGACCCCAAAGGGGACGGGGGGAGATCGCCCCAAAATAGTGATCAGTAAACATCAAATCAATAGTTGTCAAATTTTATTTTATGACATTTAGCAAATTTAAGGACCAGTACAGTTTTAGGATACATCTTCAAAAATTATGACAAATTATGATTGGGATTGTTTGAAACCGAAAAAAACGCTTTAGTCATATTGGGTGTTTTATGAATGAAGAAAAACACTTTGCATGATTATATATTGGAACCCCTCGATTATTTTAGGCAGGCGACTCAACTCCCTCACCCCATGCGATGGGGGTAAAATCACCCCCTAAAGGTACAATTTTTTGCAAATGAATATCTTGAAAACTATAACATTTATAAAAAAATTGTGGCATCATTTTTTGTAGGCAATAAAATTGTCTTTAATTTAAGGTATAATAACTACAGGTAGGTTCTCCTTTAACCTGGAATCAACCCTCAAAAAAACCCAAAATTTTTGGATACAGTTTTTTGCTAACTTTGAAGCTGTTTTTATATATTTATAAGTATGATAAACATTTACCTTTAAAAAAAAAACAATCAGAGCTAAGGGTAAAGTAAAAATCCTTAAATAAACATTTTAAACCAAAAAGCTGACTCATTTCTCAAATATTTTGGAGATATGTACATATGTATAGGTTTAAGTATAAAAAAAAACCATCTGAAAAATACACATTTTGCTATTTCACTTTATAATGTCTTATATTCAAAGGAAATCAAATAAAAGATAATGATATAGGTTTTAAAAAAATTTGACCCCTTTTTCAAGAAATGTAAACACAATTTTTTATAAATGTTAGTTTTTGAGATATTGGAAAAACACTTTAAAAAATTTATGTTTTGGAGGTTATTTTCCCCCACTCCACAGGGGGAGGGGTGGGACCCCTTCATACAGGGTGAGTTGCTTCTTTCATAAAATGCCAAAAAAAAACTTTTAGCACATTGACCATTTTACTACTATTACTATTCAGAAAAAACAAAGAGCTTTGCGAGACTAACAACAAAACTTACCTCACCTATCAGATATATGTCTGAAGTTAATGTTCTGGTGTCTCCTTTACTCATGAGCTTTAAAAACACATAGGTACTTACCTAATTGTTAATCACAGCAACTAGCAAAACTATCAGCAAAACTGACATTAAGTAACTAATAGCAAATAAACATAATAATCAAGCTTTGTCAAGCCACAACCCCCCTCAACTAAACTTAATTTGGTAAATTGTAAAAATTATGTACTAATTTAGTCCCCTTTTAAAAAATTTTGTACTTGATGAATAATGGAGTTATTCGCTCTTAAAAAGGGGGAGTGGGTGTGGCTTAGCGCTAAGCTGCACCTCCCCAGTTCTAAGATTTTTGTTTGTTTGTTATGAAGTGTCTAGCTTGATATCAAGGCACACCCCCCTCTGCCTAGAAAAGAGATTCTACAAAAAGTGACTATGCCAGAATTTGGTACTAATTATGTACTAATTTCGTCCCTTTTTAAAAAAAATCCTACTCTCAAGAAATTTTTTTTTTGTTTATATGAGGTTGTAGCTTGACATCAAGGCACACCCCCCTCTGCCTAGGAAAAAGATTTCAAAAAAGTAATTATACCATAATTTGCTACTAATTATGTACTAATTTCCTCGCTAATTTCGTCCTCTTCTAGAAAATTGCTTACTCCTAAGATAACTTAATTTTTTTTTTGCTTTTATGGGGTGTCTTGATATCAAGGCACACACCCCATATAAACAAAAAAAAATCAAGATATCTTGAGAGTAGGCAATTTTTTAGAAGGGGACGAAATTAGTACATAATTATAGCATAATTGCTTTTTTTCAAATCGATTTTTCAAGCAGAGGAGGCTGTGCCTTGGTATCAAGCTACACATCCCAAGCCACACATCCCATAAAAACAACACAAAAATGAAGTTATCTTGAGAGTATGCAATTTTCTAGAAGGGGACTAAATTAGTACATAATTAGTAGCAAATTATGGAATAATTATTTTTTTTTCAATTCTCTTTCCTAGGCAGAGGGGGGTGTGCCTTGATATCAAGCTACACACCCCATAAAAACAAAAAAAATGAATTTATCTTGAGAGTAGACAATTTTTTAGAAGGAGGCGAAATTAGTACATTAGTACCAAATTCTGGCATAGTCATTTTTGGTCGAATCTCTTTCCTAATCAGAGGGGGGTATACCTTGACATCAAGCTACATACCCCATACCAAAAAAACAAAAATCTTAGGAGCTGATGGTCTTTGTAAACTAAAAGTACCCTTCTTTAAGACTACATAATTAGTACAAAATTATGACACATCAAATTTTAGTACATAATTAGTACATAATTTTTACAATATCAAAATTGAGTTTTGTTGAAGGGGGGGTGTAGCTTAACTGAGCTTAATAATCATGCCAAAGACCTAGCAGCTAGTAGAGCAAGTCCATCGCCTTAAAAGTTCAACATTGGGGTTTTCAAAAATTTCATTCAAAATTCTTTTTTTGTTGTAAGTACCTCTACTACAATTCAAAAACTAAATATTTTGTGTAATTAAAGAATTGTAAGACATCCAAAGAAGAAATTAGTCGAGAAATTAGTCATTTACCAAGATCCTTGGACTCATTTTAAAACACTTAATACAATTTGTTTTAAAATTCACTCTACTAAAAATAAAAATAACAGTGCAATAGGTCTTAATAAAGTCTCATAATAAGTAGTTCAAAAATACCTATTTATGGAAAACTTTTACATATTCTGCTTTGTCAAACTTACTAGTATACTGGGTAATCTATGACTTCTGTTTTGATACAAATACTTAGAATAAAAAATGTTACAACATTTTAAATTTTGATTTACCCCAATCTTGGTGCAAAAAGAGAATATATTTTAGAAATTTTTTATTATCTTGAAAGATTGTTGCATAGCAACTGATAGCCACTTACATTCCCACTTATTACACATCAATAAGTACTGTCATTTGCTACCTATGAAGACAAAGTGATATTCAATGATGAGGTTTTATAGCAATAAAAAAGATGTGGCCCTGACTTACACCTAGCTATACAAGCTGACCTATATAATGCATTACTCCACACTTGAGTTCTGACTTGGGTTTCATTTAAACCCTTGTTTAAACCTAAAATCCTGTTTTCTTTGGCAACAAAACTTCAGCATGTCTACAAATAGGGCAAAAACTTTTCCTAATATAGTAATAACTATGAGATTGCATTTTTTCGAGGCCCACTTGATTGGGAGAGTTATATTTACTTGATTATTTATTTCATACTGTATTGTAATATACTCCATTACATTATTGGTTTTAGTCCAGGAAATGACACATAACGTCAATTGTCTAGTAAAGTAACTTTACCGGACTGAAACTGAAATTAAGTGTGTCAACCTCGGTTTTAACTAACACTTATTTCTGGACAATTTTTGTTGATGCAAGTTACAATAAAGTTACTTATAAAGGTTAATGGTAATACTGCAGTATGAATTATTTGAAATATTTATAGGGTCACCATCATCAGGTACATTTTTGGATTTATCTTTGGTTACCAATTCATTAAAGAAGAAACATTCTACCACATTTGTAATATCCAGGGGAATTCCCGCAGTTATTTAATTTATCAGAATTTTCTGATCATGGACGAAATTAGCACATAATTTGCGGATAATACTGGTTTTTAAAATTTTAACATGTGGGGTCTCTAAGTTAATATTAACCCAGCTACCCCACCCTTTTTCTTAAATAATTTAAAATGAAAAATTAATTTTTTTTCAATATATTCGTGGAGCATATAATTAGCACATAATTTGAAAACCAAAAATTTTTAGTTTTTTGCCATATTTTCTTGTGGGGTTGCTAAGTTAATATTAACCTAGCTAACCCATTTCCTTTTGGGAACGATATTAGCACATAATTATGGTGTGACTAAATTTTGGTTTTCTTGAGGTCAGGTCGCTAGGTTAATGGAGGTGTTATATGTAATATACCCACTTAGCTGTCATATGTTTATATTGTTAATTGATACATAACAAACAACTTTTGCCCTTGCTTTTGCCCAATCTAGAACTTTACAAAATCAAAACCTTAGAGAGAACTGATGGGAGGTTTACTCAACTCATTTTTATGCATAAGCATAAATTTAGTGCTGTTTTTCTTCCTTGTCAAAATAAAGAGACAGAATTAGCTTATGAATATGCTTATGAATAAAAATGAATTGGGTAAACCTTCCATGACTCTTGGTAGTTTCATGTAAATAGATGGTGCTGAAATGACAGATATCCTGGAAAATTAAATTCAAAAGCACCCACTCAATTTTTGTGTGTTTACTGCCAATTCTGAAATATACAAAAAGGTGTTTTGTTTTTTTTAGATGATTTTCCAGTTTGTTGCAAAAATAGAAACTACAAATCCAACCCAGAAAAGGATGTGGTAAGTGAGTACAATATGCCTGGGTAAGTATCTGTGGTGTGTGTATCATAGAAATAGAAGGAGTTCTTTTATTTCTAGGGTGTGCACTAACATTACCATTAGAAACAGGAAACTAGTAAATAGACAGGAAATAAAAAAATAGCATGCCAAAAAAAATCTACTTAGAAAATAAAAGTGAAAGCCTACCGATTACACAGGATGTGGAGGTTATTGGAGGACACGTCTTATAGAGGATCTTACCGATGAGGTTTCTTCATTTAGTCCGCCAATCGGATATGAGATCACAATCCATTTGTTAAGAAAATCATCGAGCGCAAAAGTCCTTCAAGTATGGTAAATGACACGAATTTAATGATTTGCGACCACTTGTTGTCATGAACAAACGATAATTGCGAAAACTACGGTTGATCAGTCATTTGCCGTTCACGTAAATTAAAATCCAGATGACATATTTGTCAAAAAAATATACGGGATATATCAGAAAAAATTCCACACGGCGCACAGGAACTGGGGAGATTTCACTTCACAACACGTCTTTCCCCCTTTTCGTGGACGGGGACCCGTTACTTGTTCACGAGGCCGCGTTTGAACGGCGCCACCGATCAAGCCCATACTCCATGAAATTCAATCTAAATTTGCCTCTCACTTTAATCCATCCCTATCTAACCAATTACAGAAAATCATGTTCACTCACTTGCCATCGCACTTCGATGAATCTGGGAACGTACTTTTTGAAATTGCTCGATGTGTTTTTGTTACTCTGTTTCTCGCTTTTTCGGGTGCATAAAAAAGAGAAAAAGCTGATTTTGAAAGGATTAGGGGAATCATGAAACTTGCCTTTGATTTTGTTGTCTCCTTGGTTAATTGGTGCAGGGTTGCCAGTGTTGCCGAACGTAAGTAGACTTGCAAAATTTCACTAGTGTGAAGAATAAAGATAAATACCGCAGAATGAGAAAGGATGGGTTTGTAAACCATTTATAAACTATTAGGGGTTCCCATTCGTAAAATTGGTGCGCCACTCGAAGTGCACTAACACTGGCTTGGTGTTTTCAAAAAATTGCGTCAGTGCTGTCTATAGATGGGTAAATCGATCATTTTGTATTGAACGAATCGATCAGTGATTCGTTTGAAATTAAATTAAAGAAAATGGTAAATACGAAATACTCTGATGACCAAAAAAATCTATATTTTCATACAGTTTCCCCCGCGCGCAGGAATTCGAATGAAAAGAACGAATGAACGAAACGATCGACCTATTTCTAACTGATTCAGTGTATCGCCACAGGGGTTGAATCATATCGAGCAAACATGATTCGATCACTGAATACTCGCAAGTGATTCGATCATAGTGAACGAATCGTTCACGAATCACACATCTCTATAGTGCTGTCTGAGTGCAAATTGAATGGAACATGAAAAAAACTGCACCCAAACCAGAACACTCGTTTCATTAAAACACTTACCCCCAAATACACCGTAAAAATATTGCAAAAAAAGATTTCTGTCCGTTTTTTACCCAAAGTTAAAATCTAAACTGTGCTATTTTACTTTTTCTGCGCTCGATATGTAAACCAACGCTTGTAAAAAAAGCACTATTTTAGCCACTAGTTGTTAAAACTACTATTTAAGGTTGATTAGTGGGTTTTGACTTAAAATATAGGCGGCAAAGTTTTCGCCGGATGGATTTAACATAACCTCTCTTTATCAGCTGGTACAGAGTGAATTTTTTTGGATGTCAAACAAAACCAGCTGTTCAATCGACTGCTGAAAGCGCTCTCAGCAATCGCTGAATTTAAGCTTACTAAAAGAACTCGCCCATAGCAGATACCCATCAGATTGCCGAACCGAAGCAGGGCTCCGATTGTGTATACCTATATACCTACTGCCATAAAGCAACAAGGATATAAAGTTATATCCTCGTTGCATAATAGTAGTTTACATAACAAGCATGTTATGATGGTCATTAAACGCGAAGCTAAAGTTTGAGACGCATGCCGCAGGCGAGTGTCTTAATTTATCTGAGCGCGTAATGACCATAACATGCGAGTTAGTGTACTATACTTTACCTACGACCAATGAAAATGTCATCATAAATATCAGAAATTATTAAAAATATCACAGGCGAACACTGTTAAGTCAACAACCTTCATAACCTGAAACAAATAAGGCTACTAAAGGGACTTTTCATATATCTTTTTAAAAACAAGTGTTTTTTTCTTAAAAATGCTTAATATGTCAATTTAACGGGACTTATTTTTGGTTAGGTACTAAATACTACATTTTTGCGTTAATTAGTGCTCTTATCAAATAAAGTTTCATCGCTTGTCACGCCATCTTGTGGTTTACGTATAAGCTTCATTATTATCCTAGAAGCGTAAATGGTCCATTAGTATCATGGGTTGGTCGTAAATAAAGTAAATTTCGTTACCTAACTTACGTTATGCTACTGCTAAACCAAAACGAAAATCTATTTTTTTTTAATAAAACAAAGAAAAACATAAAAATATATTAAATTAAATCACCGAAAGACTAAAAACGTTTTAATACACCAGCGTACGCAGGGGGGGGGGGCTCGGGGAGGGGATTAGCGGCTCAAGCCCCCCCACAAGAGCCACTGAAAAACGAATTCCAAAAGTTGAATTTTATCCAAAAATCAATAAATTGATGGTAATCTGAGTCTATTCTGTTACTCAAGGAACCAGGAACAATATCTGCGTACGCTACTGTTTATATTTTATATATATATATATGTATAGATCCCAAACAATTTTTGGTACACTTATGCTCCTTGAAAATACTTATGAAACAGTACCTTACTAAACCTCCTCACATTCCTAGAATTGCCAAAAACTACTATCAGCTAAGGCTGCAGTTCCCAAACCAGAAACTGCCGAAAAACATTTTTTGGTACACATATTCTCAGTGAAGATTCCTATAAAATGGTATCTTCCTCACCCTCTTTACATTCTTTACTCCAAAAAGTTAAAACTAATAAATAATACGTATTTTATCTGCCAAGTCTGTAACTCCCAAAAATCAGGGACTGCTGCAAAGCCGCAAAACAATTTTTGGTGCCCTTATTCTTCTTGAAAAAACTATAAAATGGTACCTCACTCAACCTCCTTACATTCCCAGAAATTCAGCACAAAACAACCAAAAAAGTTAAAACCCTAATAAATATAATTGCATTTTAGGTGCTAAATCTGTAGCTCCCAAACCAGAAACTGCCGCAAAACACATCACTAAGAATTACAAAAACTTAGTTTTTGGCATTTATATGAAAGTGAGGAGGTTGAGTAAGGTAGGTACCATAATTAAGTGTAGCAAAAACTGTTTTGCAGCAGTTCCAGGTGCAAGCTGCATCAGACTTAGCAGATAAAATGCGTATTATTTATTAGTTTTAACTTTTTGAAGTAGTTTTTGGCATTTCTAGGAATGTGAGGAGGTTGAGTAAGGTACCATTTAATAGGTATTTTTAAGGAGAATAAGTGTAAAAAACTGCTACATGTTTCTTTCAAGCAAAGTTTTGTATTGCAAATCTTTTCATAGCCGAACTCCGCAGCGCGCAGTATGTAGCGTATCGGCCTGCCGCACGGGTTCGAATCCCGGCAAGGTGCATGGATATTTTGTGTCTTTAACTTTGAAAAAACTTGGGTAAAACTGGGAATTGATCCTATAATGGATGGAAAGCCCAGTATAAGAAAACGATACAAAAAACTGTTTTGCGGCAGTTCCTCGTTTGGGACCTGCAGATATTTGACATGGACGAGCGTGAATGTTGTGAACGAGGCGCTAGCCGAGTGAAACTACACGCGAGTGTAAGAAAGTTACTTTTTATCGAGTTGTGTACGCTATTTTTCCTACGACCACTTTAGGATTTAATTCGTATTTTTTATTATTATTATTTTTTTTTCATTTTCATCTCAAGACAAGAAAGTATTTTCTTCTCTAGGAACGAAAATGGTTTTGGTCTATTTGCGACGCTTCTACATATTATAGCCTACTAGATACCTACATTGTTTGGATGGTTTGTTGTCATTCATTTTCGTCACTAGAGAAGAAAAGATTGATTGATAAACGTGTGAAATATAAAACTTTTTGAGGCGTTATAGAGTGCAGATTTGGTTACTTTTGTGTGTGGTCGTAGGAAAATACATTTTTTTTAATCAGTTTTAACATTTTTGGGGGAGTTTATGGCATTTCTAGGAATGTAAAGAGGTTGAGTGAGGTACCATTTTATAGGTATTTCCTAGGAGAATAAGTGTTCAAACATAATTTTGCGGCATTTCCTGGTTGGGGAGCCGTGGAGTGGCATACAGAAAGTACGCATTGCAAATTTTTTTAAAAATAACGGGTTATTTATATTATAAGATTTTAATTATTTTTGGGTGGTTTTATTAACATATTTTTAAGATTATCTTTGTTTTATTTTTAAAAAAAAATAGATTTTTGTTTTGGTTGAGCAGTGTATACACAACCTGAGCCAGTCAGCTTGGCAATCTGTTATCTCAATCAACACGAACCGTCTCAACTAAAAAGCCAGTTAACTCTTTGTCGTTTTAGTATCCTCTGGCTTACTCCTAGCGGCCATTTGATGACAGAAAATCCATCTGTTACCTGTCAATTTGATTATAAAATAATGGCAACAGTGGGCTAAAGGGCACTGAAGAGGTAGGAGTTGAGAACGGTGTTGTTTCGATCTGCCATCAGTACTGTCTGCCATTCTCAAACCGGTCAAAATTTCAGGAAATTCCCAGGTAAACAATTTTAATTATTTTCTCACGATTTTCCGTCAAAACAATTAATACAATTTAATTTGAACTTTTGATTAAAATTAAAACATACACAATTCAATTTTATGATTTATTGCCTTTTCTATTTTTTAAATATTACTTATCTACACTGAGAATTTTTAGCAAGAAGTAACTTTGCTGGCACCTATTTAGCCAAACAAAAATTTGATAAAAAAACAACATTTCTTAACTTGACAAGTAAAAAACTTTGGTTTCTGCAAAATCACTTTGGTTATTTCTCAGTGTATACTTTTCTTCTTGCGCCTGGCATTTCGGATAGCCAGCCAAAAATGAACTGTCCAAAGATCTTCAGAGGCTGCCCAGTAAACACTGAAATATTCTAGGAATATTCCTTCTGGATGATATTATGGTTGAGGGGATTTTCATGTACTATTAATATTATAAATACAATATTATTTTTTTAATATTCCTGTAACATGTTAAGAACCTTCTTTGAATTAAATTCTATCTACCACACCTTTGACAAAAATAATGTAAATGTTTATCTTAGTAAGTAATACTTTTATATTATTTTACATTAGGTACATTTTTTATCCTCAGAAGGTTTTTTATTATGTTACAGAAACATTCCTGAAACATATTGGTATCCTTATCATATAAATAGAACATGAAAAACCCCCTCTGTAATCGATTTATATCTCATTTTTCTCATCTAATACAAATATTCTTGGAATATTACTGTTCTTTTTGTGTTTACTGGGCGATGATGGATTCTTGAACTCTCACCAGTAATTTAAGTACTTTCATCGAAAATCAAAAAGGGCTAATCAAGGGAATAGGGCCCTTGTAGTTTTTGAGATTAGCTATAGCAGCAACTTAAATAATATTTAGAAGTGATAGAATTAATTCATCTCAAAAAATTTGAGAATAGTGCCTTTAATTACCCTAAATCTAATTTTCAGTCATACCTATACTTGCACTATTATTATTGCAAAGAGCTTTGTTTTTGATTTCTAAAATAAGGCATTTAATTATTCTATAATGTTAAGAATATGATCATTTACTAAAATCTTCATTTGGTTAATGGACATAATTTGCACTGCTAACTTTTTTATGTAGCTATAGCAGTGCAATTGCCTAAATTGGGATTGTGATGAGCTAGGCTATAGCAGATAAGAAATGATCTCGGTAATGTTCTTTAAAATATTTGTTAAAGGGACTCTTAATTAGCCTATAATATTGTTGGTAAATGACGAAGATACAAAAATCCTTGCACTGCTGTATTTACGCGGCACTGGCGCACCGAGGGGGTGCATGTTTTAGGGTAGCCCTTCAAAGGCCTAAAAACAACAACCAGCTAGGACAGTCCCCTAAAAATATCCACATTGCAACTGAAAATCCAAATTCTGCACTACACAGGGTGTTTCAAATTCGATGCTTACCATGGGGATCTCCTAAACGGTAGGAGATACGAAAAGGTTTAAATTAGGGCAAAGTTGCGCAATTTGACGCTTTCCTCAAAACCAAAAAAAAAGTTTACAAATTCCGGCTAGTTCCGGAGATGGGAGAAAAAACCGAAATCTTTTATTTTTAATTTTTATTTTTCTTTCTTATTGCAAGAAATCACTTTTTTAAGATCTACCTAATGAGAGGTTCGTTTTAGAAATTTGACATTTCAGTGTGACAGGAGCACTGTCAAGTTATTTTTTTTCTTATGGACACATGCTTTTTTTCTCCTGCCGTTTGGTTCATAAAGTATGATAGATATTTTACAACCTCATTTTGACAAGTACCTGACTTTTTGAGTTAATTGACCATCATCAGCCCAAATTCAAAGATTAAAAAACAAAGAAAAAAACGTATTTTTAAAATATTAGGTAAAGTTATTTTGTTTAACTAAATGTCAAAAAAACTGTCATTTTTAAAATGTTAAAGCAAAACTTAAATTTGGGCTGATGATGGTCAATAAAACCCAAAACGGCAGGAGAAAAAAAGGATGTATCCATAAGAAAAAATGAACTTGACAGTGCTTCTGTCACACTGAAATGTCAAGTCTCAAAAACGGACTAGGTAGATCTTAAAAAAGAGCCTGTAGAAAGTTTTAAGCGTTTTTTGACAGCTTTAAGAATAAGGGCGCAGAAAAATAAGAACTAAAAATGAAGATTTCGGTTTTTTTCGCCTATCTCCGGAACTATCCGGAATTTGTAAACTTTTTTTTAGTTTTGGGCAAAGCCTGAAATTGCGCAAACCTTTCGTTTTAGTCAATCTAAATATTCTCTGTTATTCCGATCTCCGGTCGTCATCTTATATGTGGACTGATGTGAAGCCTATAAAGACGAGATGCTAAAAGTCAAGCGCAGCTCCTTCTTGCCATTGGTGCTTTAAACCGTGTGACCTAATTTTTAACCCGACCCAACCTCACCAATCCTGGCCAGTAAATCATCAATAACGAAAAGGAGCCGTACTTGACTTTTAGAAAAAAAAATCTACAAAGGTGTCGCCGCTTCCCTGCCAAAAAAAAACGCATAAAACCTCATAAAAAAACCACCTGAACTTTATCAGCTTCCATAAGGTTTATAAGCCTTTGTGAGGCAAAATTTTAGGATTATAAAAGTTTGCAATAATTTATGAGTTATGTCTTTGATTTTGTTAAGAATTTATGTGGTTTCATATGTGTATTTTTTATCTGATCCTATAATCAGACAGACTTATGCATATTTATAAATTTATAAATATTTAAGAAAAAAATATTAAAATTTTATGGTTTTATAAAACCACCATTTTCTAAGAGATTTTATAATCAAACCGACACCAACTTTTATAGGTTTCTATAATTACATTCTTTTTCTTTTATAATTATGAGTTTTCAAAATAACTCATAAAATTTTATATGTTTCTATGATTACAACCTTCTTCTTTTATAATGTTTTAAGAGTTTGTAAAAAAAACGGTTTTTTTTATAAGTCTTTAAGTAGATTTTATAGTCCGACAAATTTACAACATTTTATAGATTTTTATGTGTCTACTCTGCCAAAAAAAAAACATTATTAAATCTCATAAAAAAAACACACCTGATTTTTATCAGTTTTTATAAGGTTTTGTGAGGTAAAATTTTAAGTTGTAATATTTTATGAGTTATATATGTCTTTTTATCTGATCCTATATATAATCCGACAGACTCATAAATATGTATACAATTTAATAGCACAAATGTTTTATTTTCAAATGATTCAGTTTTCTAAGAGATTTTATAATCAAACAGACTCATTAAACCTAATAGGTTTCTATGATTACACCCTTGTTTTTACATTGTATTATGGGTTTGTATAAATACATTTTTTATGAGACTTTTGGGAGATTTTATGATCAGACAGACTAAAAAATTTTTAAATGTTTCGATGAACACTTTGTGTGGTTAATGGGTTGGTAGAAACACATATTTTTATAAGTTTTCCTATAGATTCCATAGTCAGACAAACCCACAAAAAATATATGCTATGGGTTTGAATATATCCACAATTTTTATGGGTTTTCCAGGGCATTTTATAATTTAGCAGGATCATAATATTTTATAGGTTTCTATAATAAATCTACCACTCCTTTATAATCTTACTTACTACATGGCTATAAGGTCTTGGAAATAGACAAATCTTATCAATACTCCGTTTTTTTTCAACCACCTGAAAACTAATTAAAAAAGCTATACATAGTATACTTACAAAAAAAAATGATTCATGAAATCTTATAAAATATTATAAGATTTTACCTGCACTAACCTTTACGCCCTTTGAAACAAATATATTAGGTCGTCCTCCACCTGAACTTATAAAATCTTATACTTATACTTTTACAACAAAAAACGCCGGCCAGTGGGTACCGTATCGGCCTGTCGCACGAAAGGTCTCGGGTTCGAATCCCGGCTAGGTGCATGGATATTTTGTGATTGTCTTTAACTCTGCAGAAACACTTGGCTACACTGGGCATTGATCCTACTATGGATGTAAAAGTCCCAGCATAAAAAATAAAAAAAAAATACAACAAAAAAATAGTTTTTGACTCAAACAATCTCATAGAAATTTATCAAAGTAACATCTCCCCACATCTCCTGGCGACAAATAAGTACTTATACCAAAGACATTCAACTAAAACATACCTTTATGACTTATACAAGAATGTTTTATGTGGTATTTTTTATAATCTCTTATGAGGTTTTTTGGCAGGGTTAAATCAACATAGCAAAATTATATTATGGACTGCTTAGCGCTAAAAAAGCGTTAAAATTTTTTAGAGCAATTGGGTATTAATTATATAACTATGAGAAAAAAGCCTTAGCGATAATAATAACTCTCCTAATCAGGTTGGGCTAGAAAAAATGCAGAGCCAAAAACTCTTCCGGGTGCCACCAGACTGCGTCAAGCATGCGCAGTAGATTTTTCACCTTTGGCGTTGCCCAGGGCAACCCTGATATTTACATTTTTTCTTTGTTTTTCAAAGTTTATTGTTATTTACAAATTTTTGGATACATGGGCCATTATATTATCTCATAATTATATGGCATTAACCAATTATAATATTTCCATCAGTATCCTCCAAAATTATATATCGACGACAACATAGCGAAAAAAGTCCGCAAAAACACTTTCACCTATTCGGGCCGGATTTCTACTATCCCGCGATCGGTGCCCTGCCTCCCCCTTCTCGTGTGTAAAACTCACGAGGTTACCTTATTTACCATTCTCTTTTTACAAGAACAACATGAACTTGTACGGCGGGTTATATACAATAATTATTGCATGTTGTAAATGATTAAACAGAGGTAATATTTGTACATGGAAGATTGGCAAAATTAATTCGTTTTTAGACCCCTGCGCCAAGATCGTGTGTTAAGGAATACAAGGGACCCTTTCGGTGTGTTTTTTTCTGTATACAATAAGTTTAACGGATTTAAGCTCACACGTGTATATGATAGCGTATAAGTGTCGCAAAATGTGTAACAATTACTTACACTTTTAAAGCCGGTTTTATGTAAGGACGGTTTTAAATAAAATCGTTTTCTCCGAGAATTTATACGTCCTTGATCGCCTTTAAAGTAATTATACCGACCATAAAGGTATAACTTAAATAGAGACATTATGTTTACCACAGTTGCGATCAGACATAAGGTAAACAATTTGGCGACAATGCCAGATTGCGCTGAAAGTTGTATCTCTACACGTAATGTTTTTAAAAACATATTATTTTTATAACTTTATCATTTACATGCAATTATGCAAATTCTCCGGTTTGTTTTTTTAAACATGGAGAAACACCTTATTATTCTTCAAATATATAAAGAAATTTAGGTACATTATATAATTGCATTTAAATTTCCTTGAATCTTCACAATTTTAAATCAATAAAGAATTTATAATGTGGAGGTACATGTTATGGTACTTGAAATATACCTCATTTTTTCGATCGAAATATCATATAAAATACCTGATATTTTGGCCGAAAGAATAATTCTTTTTATTTCACAATATATATCGGGAATAAAATCTACAACAATGTGACAACCTCGCATTTGTGGCGGGTCAGCCATATAAACGTGTGTACGCTGCTCCATTCATAATTTCTCTACGGCGTTGTAGCTTTAGCATAATCGAGGTTTTGGTATATTTTACAGATCAATCGAGAAATTTTTTAATATTTTTTCAATATTTTTAAGTGTTTGTGGCAAAAGTGATGTAACAAAGTGCGTAGTGTGACGAAAACTGGAGATTGCAGGTGAAAACGAAACATTTCACAGGTTTGTTATCATATGTTTTTTCGACGCCATCTTGTAATAGGGCGCCATAGGCGTGCAACTAGTGTTGCAATACATACAAAATGTAATTAATAAATATAGGAAAGAAATATGTTTTTTTGGGATATTTTTGCGAATTTGTGATAAAACCAATATGGTAAGCACTTTTAATTAATTACACTATATTTGCTCTATGAGTATCAAAAAAATGTAAGATGTGCGTATGATATTTATTTATAACTACATT
This sequence comes from Oxystoma pomonae, assembly GCA_963921995.1. Lineage (NCBI taxonomy): Eukaryota > Metazoa > Arthropoda > Insecta > Coleoptera > Brentidae > Oxystoma > Oxystoma pomonae. The sequence continues at coordinate 34,737,442 of OY998167.1, read as the reverse complement.
CACAGTTTATTTTTTTCTGCTGAGATTTGTTTATAAATAGTACGAGCGTTCCCGGTATAAATATAAATTTTTAAAACATTATTATGTCAGACACAGGATAAAGAATGTATGTTTGTTACAACTTTTTATTTATAATATTTACATAGTTAGATACTCCACATAAAAATTTTTTGTATTTATTAAAAATGTAAAGATACTTTTGTACGTATTAAATAAAAACTATAGTAGAGTGTATAAATTCCATTTTTTTTACACAACGAAAAACCATCATATAGTACCTATAATATAGGTATCATCCTTTTTCGAAATACCACTATTTTTAGTCGAATTTGCTTATTTTTTCCACATTGTTTTTTTGGTAATTTGCCTAAACAGTGCGGAAAGTGATAGTTTTCTGCACACGATGGCCGTTAAGGGCAAAAAAGGCACTTTTGACACGTTTTTAATACAACAATTTCCTACTTGCATAAAAAGCTTCTGCCTAAGGTTATATATTTGGTATTTTTAAAATTAAAACCAAAAAATAATTTTGTTTCCATTTTTAATTTAATCTAGTTTATAAATGCATCTAAAAACTTCACTTAGACTTAAAATTCACGCCATGCTAAAAAAATACTTTTACCTATGTTAATTTTTTGATAAAGTTTTGCAGGTCACTTGACATTAAATAAGTAAAGAAACTACTTTGCAAATGCATGTGAAAAAGTCTACTGTTACATATCAATTTTAATGTGAAAAGTTTAACTTCCCACACGCTGTGCGTAAAAAAATAAGCACGGTGTGCATGAAAAACTGTCATAGCGTGCGTGAAAAAACGTTTAACGCACGCAATTTTTTTTTAAATGATACTTTATGGACCAAATTTTTCAATTTTGAGTTTGAAATGTGTGTTCTAAACATTACTTTTTGATCAAGAAAGTCATCATAAACCTTCGTAGAAAAAAAATTGTACCTAACCCTTGCGGAAGTGTCTTTCCCGATCGAACTCCTCCCGTGCGTAAAAGTATCACTTTCCGCACTAATTAGGCAGATAACCATCTGGAGAACATTTAAAAAATTAATATTTTCTATGTTATATCTTTACATAAATATTTTCGCAATGACAAATATAATACCTCTCCATACCCTCGGTATCAATTATTAAGTATAAAAAAATTAAAGATTGTATTTCCAAAAAAATTTGACAAGTCTGAAAATAACGACCAAACCTTTTTACATTTCTAAATAATGAGCCGCTTTTGGCCGCTGCTAAACGTAAGCTGGTTGGAGCATGTGTGAGGAGGAGCATGTCTGGTGCAGCGTTGCCAGTGGAACATAAAATGTTTTTCCCTAAATCTAACGACTGATAGCGTTTCAAAGCAATTTATGAATGACTTGATGGGTCTATTTTGGTTAAACGTCTTTGATACCGACCATTAAATCGGTTTTAACGCAATAAACCGCTTTCCTGAATCGCTGTAAAATAAAATCGATTTAGTGCTTAAAACGGTTTTGACGGTGTTTATACGACAAAATTTTCAAACCGTCCTTACATAAAAGCGTTTTAAGAGGCCCGTAGAAACAAAGTTATAAGTAATAACTTTGAAAAACAAAAATCAATGACATTCTAACTGATTTACAAAATCGCATAGTATTCCTTACATTTATCTGCTATTAATTTTATTAGTTGTAAGGTTTTTTTCTAACGCTATAAAAATTTCTAGGCTTAGAACAATATTGTAAAAAAATGTAAATTTTTAAAAACAATAAAGTAGAGTTACAGTTACAGAAAAACAAAAATAATGTAAAGATCAGAGTTGCCCTGGGCAGAAAAAAGGCCGTAGCGATAATAACTCTCCCAATCAAGTTAGCCTGGAAAAAGGCTAACTTGATTGGGAGAGTTGTTGTTATGTGAAAATTGTACTTTCACAATGCTGGGAACTAAAAGCTTAACTATAGATTTGCACCATTCTCACCCCCTTAACTTTGGCGCCATCTTGAATCAGAGGGTTAGATCGGTTTTTTGCTCATAACTTCTGTTAACTTTGCACTAGAAAAAAATTAAAAAAGCATTTTGTAGAAACAAACAATACCTACAAAACGACGCCTTTCAAAATGATAGTAACTTTTTTGTTCATCGAAAAACCGATTTAACCCTTTGATTCAAGATGGCGCCGAAGTTAAGGGGATGAGAATGGGGCAAATCTATAGTTAAGCGCTCCCAATGGTACCCTACACCCATGCAAAATTTCAGCTTGCTCGCTTTTAGTTCCCAGAAAAATTACAATTTGCCTGGATTATATCTCAGTTATAATAAAATATGGTTATATGCTGTCACTATACCCAGCAAACACAAATCGTCGGCAATGAATCGGGCCAATGTCGACAAGGTCCGACAACGTCGGCAGTGTATCGGCATTGGCGACGATGGTCCGATTGGAACTTTGTTTAATCGGTCGAAAATCAGCAACTGACGATGGCCCGATTTACTATAGTCGAATTTATGCCGACGCTCACTTTATCTGCTTTAGGGCCGACGACGGTCCGATTGGAACTTTGTTTAATCGGACGAGAATCGGCACCTGACGATAGCCCGATTTACTATAGTCGACATTATGCCAACGCAAACCTTATCGACTTTAGGGCCGATGATGGTCCGATTGGAACTTTTTTTAATCGGTCGAGAATCGGCAATTGACGATGTCCGAATTTACTATAGCCGACGCCCACTTTATCTGCTTTACGACCGACAAAGGTCCTATTAGAATTTTGTTCAATCGGACTAGAATCGGCAACTGACGATGGCCCGATTTACTATAGTCGACATTATGCCTACGCAAACCTTATCTGCTTTAGGGCCGATGATGGTCCGATTGGAACTTTGTTTAATCGGTCGAGAATTGGCAACTGATGATGGCCCGATTTACTATAGTCGACTTTATGCCGACGACCACTTTATCTGTTTTAGGGCCGACGATGGTCCGATTGGAACTTTGTTTGATTGGTCGAGAATCGGCAACTGATGATGGTCCGATTACGTCACCTTAAAATTTTTAAACTGCTTAATAGTTTCTTCCTAGTATGTAGAGATGGCGCTAACTATGTTCCCTGTACAGTGGAAGATAATATTATATATATAATGAGCAAAGATATTTCAAAACCAGAATGCGGACTTGACAAGATGGTGGTACTTCTCTACAAGAATCACCTCTTCTGTCACTTAAACCAGCCCGACTGGTTAAGCACCCGCATTATCGAAACCATATCGGACCTTAATCGTACGGCGACGGTATGCCGATTTCAGCAAAAAGTAAAATTTACCATTGGTCCGACGGCGGGCTACAGTCTAACGCTGCGTCGGCAAACATACATTAGGCCTACATCGCAAAGCGGACAAAAAATACTGCTGGTCCGATGTCGTAAATCGACGTCGTGCTGATGACGGCAAATTCGGCAATCGACATCGGGCCGACGAAGGCCCGAGGGAACCGTGTTTGCTGGGTAGTGGAGTGTGAGTTAATGGGGATTCCGACCGATTTTGATGAAAATCGGTCATGTGCTGGAGTTGGTCCGATTTAGAGATGGTTTTAATCAACCCCCATATAATCCAATAAAAAAAGTGGGGGAAGTTTTCAAAAATTAAAATGTTCCTTAAAATATAAAATATGACCTGTATGGGATCAAATCGATGGTAATTGAGTCTAGTTAAAAAAATATATTTTTTTAGTTACAGGGGTACATTGTGGGGGGGATTATATAAGTATATATATATATGATGTACTAATTGTGAGAGTTTAGGTGGCCATAAATTGGCAATGTACGGATAGTACCTACAACATCGATATTAGTTAGTACGTCGATGACCTTGAATTTTTTGCAATAATTGTAAAATGTGGTGGTTTGATTTTAAATCAAAATAAAAAGAAAACACGCATAATTTGAATAATCAAAAAAAAAGAACCTTACTTTTAAGAGCTGTTATTAACATCACAGAATGCCCAAAAAATTACTAAACAAATCTCCCAAGATGCATGCAACTTTTCCGCAGAAATAGAACTTGTTCTAATTTAGAGCATCTTTTTCTCCAGGCGCCAATTTTCGTTTTGTTTCATAGTGTGGCCACCAAAATTATAAGGAGATGCATGAAAAAAATGCATCGTGTGTTCCTAGCTTTAAATTGATAAAAAATTTTAAGGGACTTTCTGCCCAAATTGCAAACATTTTCGCCTGCGTAGTTTAATTTCAAACGTATCAAAATGGCATTATTCTCTTCTGCAAAAAGGACTTGCTTAAATTGTAAAAATCTTGAGTTTTTCTTCAGTTCTTATACGCTGCCCCCTCCCCCTCCCTTGGCTCACGGGCTGGCGACGCCCTTGGGGTTATCTATCCATCATAATTTATAAACCATGAACTCTTGCTCTAGGAAGTCTAAGCGCTCTTCTAGTATTTTGTAGCCCTTAATTAAAGGTCTGTTAGCTTTTGAACAGTGTTACAGCATTTAATTTGAAGATTGGAAAACTGAAACTTTCTGCGGGGTTTACTAATGATCATGTTGATTATTGTTTTTTTGACAATATAACACATTACCTCCTTTGTTCATAATTTTTCATCAGTTTCTCTGTATTTCCCACCCCCATATTTTTGTTACTTCTTGAATACGCATTATTAGGGACTTATCGGTACATTTTTGACAGTTCCGCACGAAGTTTAAAAGGTTTCTGACATTTTTGTCATGTAAACATGTCATCTAAACATGCTTATATTGTGCTATTCATTAATTAATTAATACCCTCCTTTGTTAAAGGTAGGCACAAACATTATGTTAAGTCAACATTTCCTATGTTTTCATGGATATTGAATTCGTTTTCAATATGTTTTGAAAACTTTTTTTTTCATGACAGGTTTTCAAATCGATTTGAAAACGGTTTTCAAGTTTTGATATTTGGCAGCTGACATATGTCATAGTTGTCAAATATTCATTTTTGAGTTTTGGTACTTTTTTTTAAAAAAAATGTATTTTATTGATGATGTTGGCCCTTGCCACACATTTTTTTTTAATTTTAATTACTACTCTGTTTGCAAGTGGAAGTGAAGAAAGAAATGCTGGACTGGCATATGTGCATAGCACATACACTTTCGAGCCAAATATTTCTTTTATTTTCCATAATTAATTTTTTTAAAGTCTGTAAAAAAACAAATCTTTAGTTATTTAAGTAAGGTTATGTTATTAATCTTCTTTTTTCTAACTCCCCCAAATTTTAGAATGCCGTTTCCACAGTTTCACTTCTATTTCACTCTCTCTCTCAAAAAGAGTGAGAGCAATAAAATATAATTTGGCGGCTGTTTGGTAATCCGACGCAATACACATGTGTAAACTCAATCCCCGTTTTCATGAAAAATCGGTATTTCGATCTCAATACGATCTTGATCCAACCCTAAAAATTTTCAGGGTCGGATCTAGATTGAAATCGATTTGAATACTGGAAAAACAGGCGTTTTCATGGACGGTATCGAATTGAAATCGTTTTCAGAACGAACTCAATTCCCATGAAAACGTAGCAATTATTTTGACATCGCAGCACAGTGGATCGATGCAATGCTTTTTTATGGACATTCTGCCGTGACGTATTTTTACAGATCATTTTATATATTTGTGAACATTGTTTCAAATTTATTTTCTATACTTTACAGCGGCTCTTAAAACCCTACTTATTTAATTTTTTTATATTTTTTGAAATAATTTTTTTCATCATCAAACAAACATTTTAAAACTCACATTGATTTTGAAAAAAATGCTCAAATATGCACAATTTTGTTTTATTATTTTTGCATTCTTCAAAAAACCAGAAACTAATAAAACATTTTACTTGACTGCGATTTTTTGAGAAAAACGGCCAAAAGCACTAAATAGTCCTATGTGCTCTCTCCTGTTTTTAAAAATTCTAATTGAATCTAGAGTTACAAACAGTCTCAAATATCTCCCTATTGATTCTCACGATCAGTCAGTATGTTTGGATTACGGAAGCCCTAAGCAGTAGCCTATGTTTTAAATTTGGTGCACATATCTCAAAAACTGCAAGAGCCATAAAGAAAAAACTAAAAAAATTGTGAAAAGTCAACGCTCCGTAGGTAACAAAGTATTCGCGGACATGTTCACGGAAAAAAATTTCTCATTTTGAACGGAAAATTCGTGCCTAAAATCTTTGCACTGAATTTTAAAACACCCTGTATACCTGTATAATTCATTCATTCCAAATTTTGACATTTTTTTTCTCAACATTCACTAAATAATGTTTTTCTTATTAATTAAACTTAGTTTTAAAACTACAAGTTGAAAAGTTTGAAAGTTAAGGTGAAACATAGGTTTTGGATACCGTAACCCAAGCAGCATTTTTCTGACTTCCGACTAATTACAACCTAACATGACGTCGGTTTTGGCGCAAATTTAGGTCGGCAGTTAGTTTGTCCATCAAATAACGTATTTTTTACTAAGACCTGACGTCGCCAACAACTAGTGCATCAGTTGTGACGTCGATACTTACCAAAACTGACGTAGCCAAATGTTGGTGATGCTCCCTACTTATTAGCGACGTAAATTAACGTTAATTTCGGCGACGTAATTTTTAGAATAAAATTTAAGGTCAGGCCAAAGTGAAAACGGACGTCAATAAATTTAGTTGTTGCCAAGATTTTCTGTAAATGGCAACACTGCAAATACGAAAGTTTTTTATAAATATACTTTACATGGACTTATGTTAGAATAGAAAGTTTAAAAGTTTCTATTGTATAGTTTACAAAATAATCTTATAGGCCAGTCACCTCGGGACACCCGGTATAACGTCCAATTCATGAGACGTTATATTTAGTATGAGTTTTAAAGTAGAATTGTAGTAAAATTAACTTTTATTTATTAAATGTAACTATTCCGAGGTCCACCGACGTGGGTGCGTGACCTACAATTATACTACAATATTCTAGGTCGGGTCGACGCAGGAGGTGTTCTTGTCCGAATAGGTAAATAATCATTAGAAATTTGGTCGGCGCCCGAAACGCCATTTTAAACGTTTAGCGTCGATGCGCCATTACAACAGTACATTTTATTTTTTAATTTTAAAGGCTTGATATGTAAATTAACTTATTTGTTGGCAAGTAAAATCCTTTTTTTAAATGCCTATAATGTTTTACTATAAGAAACGGGCTTCCTTATAAAGATTTTATTTTTAGGTTAATTTTTTTCAAAATTAATTTCTTAATATTTTTGAATTATTTTTGTGGGTTTCTGTTTTTTTAATGTCTATTTTAATTATATTTATCAGTAAAATGACCTTCGTTGGAAAATTTGCATCCATAGAATGTGTAAAACTAACTTTTTTCAGTTACCTACCTAAAAGTTTTACCTAATAAGTTTAAACTTGGTGTGCACAGTAAAACTTTGGGTCGTGGGTCTATGTAATTTGACGTAATATTTGACCAAAACATTGTGCAGCACCCGACGTCGAAACGACTCGAATTTTGATTCACCACTTAGGTGCTAAATCGAGTCCTCAGGAAGACTGATGGATGTCGGAGCCGACGTCAGGTATTTCTTGCCCTACGTGACCATAACGTCCAAATGCTTGTTGGGAACTTAAGTGCTTAAAAATAGGGACATTTTGGTCAGGCAGTTTAACGGTAAATTTCGTTACTCTTATGGTTACCGTTACCGTAAAGAAAGGTAACTTCAAAAGGTTAAAAATAGAGCTTTTGAACGTAGTCAATTTGGCGGTAAGGGAGTTTTTTTTTAAATGGCCAAAACATGAATTTTCATGTCACCAAAGAAAAAAAAATATTTGCGGTAATTTTAGAAGTACAATTTTTGGTCAAAAATCGAGAACATGATCCATTTTATAAGAATCACTTAAAAAGTTGCTTAATATCACTCTTTAGGAAGCCGAAAATAACCCCAGAATCACCAAATGTAAGCGTCCGAAACGTGTCACCCGAGGAATTTTTAGTTTTTAAACGCATATATTTTTAAGATTAAAAATGGTAACAATAAAGAGGCATACATTAAATTAAACTTTAAAGTTTCTAGAATCCTAAAACATCATTTTTTGACTAGTAGCCTTAAAATTTATTCCAGCATAAAAATAAATATTTTGTCACCAAGTTTTTGTAATCGTCCGAAACCACAGAATTTTCTGTGAAGAAATTGAATTTGAAGTTGCAACGTTGACATTTTGTTAACTTAAAGCTTTTGAGGTGAACAAGTGGGTGGTAAATTTTGCCGGTAATTAAAAGAAATATATATTTCCATAGTTGTCAGAAAAAAACTTGTAATGTCCGGAATATGAAATTGCCACGATACTGTGCCGAATAAACAAAAAAAAACACTATTTGGACAAAAGGGTCAGGAAAACGAATTAGTATAACGTCAAAAAATTATATAAATAACAAATGGCAAGGTTGCCGCTATCCAAAATGTTAAGAACCGTAATTGTCCGAAACGAAATGTAAGCATCCGAAACATCATTTATGAGTGTTTCGGACGGTTACGGTTGTGTTTCAGACAATTACACTACCTACATGTATATTGCACAAAAAATTAAAGTTTTTAATAAAATATACTTTTTGCAAACATTTTTATGGGCGATGTCTGAGCTCACAAGAAAAAAGTCCTGCGACCTGGAAAAGTATACGTCAAACTGACGTTAAAGGTAGGTGGACCTGTCAACATTACTTTCCCGCACGATTGTTGTAATAGTTATTATTATCCTAAGAACTGCGGAAAAATAATCTTTCCCGTACCTGACTGCCGTTGACGCAAAAAAAGCGGAGCGGAGCATGAGTTAGGATCAATATTTTCGCTACAACTAATCAAAAAGAAAAAAAGCCGATAATAAAAAATCCGACTGCGGGAAAAACACTTTCCCGCACTCAGTGCGAGAATGTCTCGGGGTAAATTCATTCCTGCACTCGGTGCAGGAAAGTGACACTTTCCTAACTAAAATCCGTGCAGGATCGTGGTGTTTTCCGCACGGTCGTAGAAATAGTTATTATTTTTATGTATATAATATCTTGAATTAAAATATATTCTCCATTAAAGTGAAAATCGTGCGTTACATTAAAAATAGTGCGGAAAAGTAAAAATCGCGCGGAAAAGCAAAAATCGTGCGGAAAAGTGACTTTTCCGCAAGCTCCTCGTAGGAAATAGCTATTTTCCTAACAAGTGCGGAAAATCGATTTTTCTGCATGGAACTGTCCTTGACGGAACGACACGCAGCGGAGTTCTGTCAAGCAGTTAAGTGCGGAAAAAAAGGTTTTCGCACGTGTTAGGAAAAATTGTTTCTCTACTCGCTTGACTTAAGTATTAAATTCACTCAATAAAAGGAATTTTGAAAATGTTACTCTTTATTTATCGTAACCAAAATGTTTACCCAACACAATTTTTTTTTTTAAATATAGCAATATATTTATTTTTTTATTTTTGGTTTAGTGCGGAACAGTACCATAAAGTTAACTTTTCCGCACTAGTGCGGAAAAGTGCATTTTCCGCACGCTAGTAGAATAATACTTTTACGCACGCAAATTTGTTCAATGAACGTTTGATTCAACCCATTTTGTACAAATAATTACAGAAAATAGTACAAAGCTTGAGTGTTCGTAGGAAAAATAGCGTACATAACTCGTAAAAAACTGACTTTCTAAACACACACGCGTAAAATTTGTCACTTTCTTGGTTATGTAATAAACTATTAAAGTGGGAGCCAGATATCCCCTGTTTTTGAGATACAAAGCATCCAATCGCGAATTTTTTTTGTAACAACAAAAAAAAAGGAAATTGGTTAAAGTCATACCTCATAATAAGGAAAATATTTGATAATAATTTAGTAGAAAATTTAAAAAAAATTAGATTAAACGGTTTTTTTTCTGGTATTTCAAAGAGGATTCTCTCCTGGTATTTTTTAAAGTTCTTCTTTTTCTTAATTATTGAGCCATCTTTTTTTACCTATTGCAGGGTTTTTTTACGGTCCGTATCTCCTTAACGTGTCTTTTTTAAAAAACATATTGGAAAAAAATTTGAATCATAATAAAGTACACTCTTTCTTTTGCTGTTGAAAAAAATAAAAAAACAAAGAAAAATTTAAAAAATTAAAACAAAAAAATTAATCAGCAAAAAAGATCAGAAAAAAATCAAAATTTCAGTTAAAGTTAACGTGCAAAGCGGAAGAAAAATCGCCGAAAATCATGTTTGAAAATAAAACATATTAGTTCTTTATTTCCATTTTTTATTTTACATTAAATCGCCTAACGTAATTGTCCGAAACAAATGTGTAATCGTCCGAAACGCCTGACGTATAAAATTCAATCGCCTTCTATGTGTCATTTTTCCTATATTTATGATTTTTTTTTATTTTATCAAGTAAGGTACGTATCAAAAAGTCGAACACACATCTTTTTTGGTCAGATCGTGAGATGTAGTTCAACTAGCAAACAAAATTCTCAAAAAATACAAAAATGTATTATTTCCTTTAAGGATTTAGAGATAATATTTTTATTTTTTCCCAGAAAACTTACAACATTTAATTTAATTTAAAAAATTATTGCTCGAACTTTATTTTAAATACTTGCGGGAGAATAAACTGTGGTCTATATTTTCCTACAGCCAGAAAATATGGGTGTTTCGGATGATTACAAAAAAAAGACATGACCTCAGAAAACTGCTGCTCCAGCTAAAAAAAAACAAATGTTATTTAGTGCTTTTGTGAAATTAGGAAAGTTAAAACCTTAACAAGACCTGCGACATATTTATTTTTGCTCGATTTCAACTTTTATTTTTTTGCATCAAATTTTGGAAAGTGGCCATTTAAAAAAAAAACCGTAAATATAAGCTTACTTTCGTATTGACTTTTGCAGTGGGATTTACTAAGATCTAAAATAGTACCCCCCACAGGTCTAAATATTTACACCTGTGGGGGACTAAATTATAAAACCAATTTTTAAAAAACACTTACCCATACAGAAAAAACACAAAGTTATTGATTATTTTGTATTGTTATTGCAAAATACCACTGAAAAACTGTTTTTTTCTCAAAATACACCATATTTTAGAAGAAAATGCCCTAAAACTACCCTAATTTTGACAGGTTTCAAAATGGCGAATACGCCAAACATTTGACACATAATAGGTCCATTATTTGTGTTTGAGGTTATAAAGTTGGTGATTTTTTAGACCACCTCAGGGTGGTGGTTTAAATTTATAGCCCCCAGAAAGGATTGTTTTGTGGCATTGGTAATAAGTTCGTTTATAATTTCCCTAAGTAACCGTTTTTACAAGGATTAATTTACCTTATTTAGAATCCCAAGAAAAACGCCATATTTTGAACCCGTTTTCAGTACAAAAAATATATTTATGAGGGCACTACGAGGCAAAACAAACATAAGTGAAGGTCACTGATTATATTATAAAAAAACCCAAAACAACTATATTAATTTATTTACAAACTGAAAGTAAAACATTGAAGTTATCTAAAAGCTCAGTCAAAAAAACTTTCCTTGCTCAAAGCCCACTCATTTTAAAGCTGTATTAAAGTCTTCCTGATTCATCACTGAGCAACAGCGTGCATGAAAATTTTTTTTTTGCTGCGTGCGGAAAAGTAGCACTTTCCGCACGGAAATGAGTGCGAGAGAAGCGTTTTTCCGCACGCTCGTAGAAATAATATATTAATTTAGTGATAGGACTGGGAGACGGACACCCCAACATAAATTTAGTAATAGAAGTAAACAAGCCTCTGCAAACGTATTTGTTCTTACTAACCTGTTTACCAAAACAAAAACGGTAAAAAAGGCGCCCCACTACTACTATAAACACGGTTAGCAAAAAAAAATCCAAATACACAAAGTTTTTGTAAAACAAAACAAACTTTTATAATCTAAAAATCTTCCACTACAGAATCACATCAAGTTTGGTTGTTTGTCTTTTTAATGGTAAAGGGAGTCGCTATTCGACGCTAATTAGTGCCAGTGGTCACCTTTAATTTAACGTTGTATGGACAGCTTCATACAACGCCTTTAATAAAGGTAACAGCCTGACAGAGCGCTACTGCGCCCGCCCAGAATAAAGGTAAGGGTAACAGACTGACCAAAATCTCCCTAATATGTAGTAATTGTTTACCTTTGTGTGGAACTGTCAAAAATAGTGCCGACTTTATTAAAGTCAGCCTATAATGTCCGAGAATTCTCTATTATCTGATTGTATAATTATTACCTATCGTAAAATGTCATATAATAATAACCCTTCAGATTCAAGTTGCATTACGTAACAATAAATTGGCTTATTAGGCACCCTTTTGTGCTTTCGAACAATGCACAATTAAAATTGTTGACATGCCATAATAAAATTCTTTAAAAATTCTGATCCGTAACATGCGGACAATATTTCTTAGTTTACCTAATAGCCGCACCGCGAAATAAACTTTCACATTTTAAATGTAATTAAACGAAAAATGCACCAAAGACCGCCGTTTCTCATACAATTTAAATAGTTGCTTTAGTTAAATCCTCTTAAATTAAAACATACATTATTGAAACTAACCCGATTTTCTTGGTAGGGTTAGTTATATAGCATAAAGTAATATACTTTATGATTATATAGCTAATATAGTGATTTATTTCCAGGGTCGCTATAGTTAAATCTCCCTCCTAGGAATGAAAACATGTTCAAACAGATCCCAACATATTCCTTTGCACTCTCTTAAATTTAAAAAAGTTGAATTTATTAAAACTGCAGTGCAATATTTGACTTTAGTAATCACCCCATTCCAGTTATAAAAGAAACCCTTAAAATTCTGACTTATGCAAGAAAGGGTTAATACTGGAAAGACTCAACATTTATTCATACCACAGACCTGGTTTTTAGGTCTGTGATTCATACCCTTTAGCCCTTAAAAGTTAAAGGTAAAAAAATATTTCCTTTCTTAAGCTAAATTGTAAGATTTGGCATCGTCAGTTTGTGTTTGCGTCGACGCACAGTGTATAAAAACAACTTTTGGAAATTGATTGTTTTGATGAAATCATTCGTTTATAGTTTCCATTTGAGGATTGAAACAAAGAGGAGACTTATGAAGTTCTAAACTAAAATAGTGCATAGCTAACCTGGTAAAATTCCCTTTAAGTAAGGGGTTCCGTTTGTGAAAATCTCTGATCATACTGCTGCAGGGGTGCAGAATAATTCCAGAAATAATCCTTTAGGTGCCACATATAGAAACTACTCACATCAACTTCAAAATTTTTAGTAAAACTTCACAAAGTATTTTGCGCGTTATTTATATTGTTTATTTTGTGTTGAAGTTCAAATTTGTTCTAAACTGATGAAGTTTTAGTTTTAAACAATCAATGCCCCGTTATATGGTGGTAGCGCGCACCTTTTGGCACCATTTTTTGCGCGCACAGTGCCCTTGATGGGGTAGAGCCGTTCTTTGGTTACTTCTTCGGCGCGAAGCAAATTCTACTCGGACTCCATAAACGAATAAGAAACTACTGGCGCGCGGCACATTCACCTAGATAATTCTCGATGGCTGCAAGAATATTCTGTATGACCACCGATGTGATTATGACATCGAAAAAGCACACCAAACAGAAGGTGCACTGATATTTGCGCAGCATTTGCGGGTCCTATAAAAGGATTGGACCCCTTATTTGAGACACCAGAGTTTTGGGTCTAAATCACATAAGTCAAGGACTCCAAAACGAAAATTATCCAAAAACTTTTGCTTAAAATAGGGCCAAAGTGAAAAGTTTGCAGAAAACGAATACTGGTCAACGAAATTTTTGACCAAATTACCAGTGATTTTGGATCCTTTATCCAATTTTGGAAAAAATCACTACAAAAAACTCGAACATCCACTGACAGCTTACCGTTTTTATACACTAAAAATCAAGGGCGGCTCTAACGAATGAGTTTTTTAAAAAGAATAATCAGATTTTCTTTTCTTCTTTTTGCACCCATAATTAAAAAAAAATTACATTGGTAACCATGTCATGGTTTGGTTATTTGTGGACAGTTTCTAAAATCGTATTTTAGATGAAGGTATAAAAAATATTTTATCATTGGCCAATGAATTATTCAAAATGGCAAAAAAATTGCGGTTCAAAAACGTTTTGACACAAGCTTAGGAGTCCGCTTTCTGCTTAGTGTTTTTTCGGTGATTATATTGTACAAATCTCTCGCGATTGAAAATATTATTAGGTGACGGACCTCCGAGAGAAAGGAAATGAAGAATAAAATCATAAATTTAACCGAGAATTCAGCCTTTCAAACTTATGTGAAGAAATTTTTCAATACTTTGCTATTATAGTATTTATTTCGTTCATTGTCTTTTGACTTGGGGAATAACGGGAATAAATTTTTGCTTGGCGCGGAAAACTTCCTATCAAAAATATCTGATGAATTTTTCCATTTTTTTTTCGGTAAAAAAAGTTGTTTTTTCTTAAATTTACAAAAAAAAATTGAGAATTATTTATAAAAAATTTCCTCTGGATTGCATTATTTAGTCATTTTGATATTTCCCTAGTTTAGCGAAAAAAATAGGTTTTCTTTTTTAATTTTTGTCATCCTCCAGAATATCCCCTTACACTTCCACGCTCCCAAGGTCTGACCTTTCCAGTGGAGGCTTTTTTTTTCAAGGGTCCTAAGGTGAAATCTTGTATAAGACGCCCGAACTACTTTCCTGCCAGAGTCATTTCTCCTCTACCAGGATAGCCCGGGTAGTGTTGGATTCCTACCGACTAAAACCTCCTGCTGTAGCCATTACTGGCTTATTGTGCACCCTCTGTGCAAGTTTGTACAGGTCCTTAATGTATTAGTCCCCAGTCGATATTGAGTCTAGTTCAACTTCCCCAAATATTAGGTGCCTTTTGCGATTTAGTGCCTCGCGTTGGTGGCTTACTAGTGTTTTTAAATTCTTTTCCTGAACTTCTAGTTAAAAAGTTCCCACAGTGTGTACTGCAGCCATATCCATAATTCACAAATTAATTCCTGCGGTTTAGAATTTAAAAATTATCTCCTCATGTAGGCGTTCTAAAATAATATACACGATAAAATCAACAAAAAAATGTTGGCCTGTCCGAAAATATTTTTAACATTAGATTTACCCTTAAGTAGAAGTAAAATCAACAGTTAAGAGTTTAGAAACAGAGTTTTTAATCTGTCAAATTAAAATGATCCTACAATTTCCATAACGGAGCAATACCTTCGAGACATTAAAGAGTTAATAGACTACTAATTTGTCGTCATCTTATTTGCTTACCGTATTACCGTAATTGAGAGGTTAAAAAGAGTTTTTAAACCACAAACACAAATTACCGAAACCCTATTCTTTTGCCCACATACAAACTGCCAATGTAAATAGAATAGAAAAGAAAACAACAATTCCTGTTTTTGCAAATTCACTTTCACAAAAAAATTAAAAACCTTACTAAACAAAAAAACGAATTATCACCTACCAGCTGCAGCTTTTGCACAGAAATAAATCTGGTTGGTTGCAAAAAATAACACAGCGGGCTCCGTTAAGCCTCCGTAAGTAACGTATTTCGGTTTGGTTATTTTTGGATACGGGAGAAAAATAACCGGTTTTGCCTACGGTATTACCAATTTTAATGGTCTATTAACGCTCTATTAAAGGCCTTTTGTCAACTCTCATTTAAGCCTTTTAAGTTCTGTAGGGGCAAGTTTGTACATAAAAAATTAACAAAATATAGCACACTAAATTTTTTCAACATTCTTTGTTTACGTTTTACATTTTTTTTGCCTTTGTTTACTTTTTTTGAGCTAATTTCTTCAACAGATTAAACACTTTTTAATATTGTGTAGATTATTGGGAATAAGGACACATTGTTATTGCTGTATATATATACGTTTAATTCATAAGCAACGTTTCGACAATAGTCTTTGTCTTCCTCAGGCTTCGAATTTGGTTGTATACTTAGGTAGGCTTTTTAAGATAATAGCTAAAATAAGAGTCTACACCATTTCCAACTTTATTTCAGAGAATATCAAGTTTAATTCAGTAAATATTACCCAAAAATTTTGTTATAATGTTCAAATCTTTCAAAGCTACAGTTTTCGAAGTATTTTCATTTCCTTTCAATATAAAATAATTCATTGTATGGTGGACTATGTGTGCGTTCTAGTACCAATTTTTTTGTTTTAGCACTAAAATATGCAAATGACAGATCCTAAATTATGATATTTCCAATGCACAAAATTTCATTGCTCTTCTGAATGAGAAAAACATTATTTTCCGTTCGAATTTCCACTTATACCCATTTGCATCAATCTTTTCAGGGGATCAGTAGCCTTAGAGATAACCTAAGTGCTTCAGTAATTCCTAAATTAGTTTAAGTAGCCCCTAAATATTTAAGTGAACAATTTTGACTTGCCAAGTCTTGCGTAACTTAAAATAAAATATCCTCAGTTTATTGGTTTCGAAAAATACTTTTAGGTGTCACCTAAAAGTAGGGCTCCTTTAAGATTTTTGGTGAAAATGAGCCTTAGGTTGGAAATGTCTAATTTTGCGTCACTGGGAAATTTCAGCAAATATTCAAACGTATCTAACATCTCTCCTATAACGCGGGGGGAATTTTAACAGGCTAGAATATTCAGGGTAACCCACCCAATTTTGTCCATGGGCGTTTGAAACAAAGTTCCTATTCTTTTACCTTATTATGCCACGATTACTTGTAAACAGTCCCTAAAATAAAATATCTCCCCTATAACTCGGGGGGAATTTTACAGGCGAGAATATACAGGGTAACCCACCCAAAATTGTCCATGGGCGTTTGAAACAAAGTCCCTATTTTTTACCGTATTATGCCACGATTCTTTGTCAACAAGTTTGTTGGTTTCGAAAAATACTTACTTTTAGGTATCACCTAAATGTAGGGCTCCTTTCCTTCCTCCTTAAGTTGAAAATACCTAACTTTGCGTCACTAGGGAATTTCAGCAAATATTCAAACGTATCTGACATGTAATATCTCTCCTATAACTAGAGGGGGGAATTTTAACAGGCCAGAATATACAAGGTAACCCACCGAATATTATCCAAGGGCGTTTGAAACAAAGTCCCTATTTTTTGACTTTATTATGCAACGATTATTTGTCAACAGTCCATAATATAAAATATCCTCAAAGTTTATTGGTTTTGAAAAATACTTACTTTTAGTGGTCACCTAAAAGATTTTTGGTGAAAATAAGCCGTAGGTTGAAAATACCTAACTTTGCGTCACTAGGGAATTTGACATGTAACATCTCTCCTATAACTCGGGGGTAATTTTACGCGTCAGAATATACAGGGTAACTCATCGTTTATTGTCCACGGGCGTTTGAAACAAAGTCTCAATTTTTTTATCTTATTATGTCACGATTATTTGTGAACAGTCCATAAAATAAAATATGCATTTGTGAACAGTCCATAAAATAAAAAATCCTCAAAGTTTATTGGCTTCGAAAAATACTTACTTTTATGTGTCACCTCAGCTTAGATTTTTGGTAAAAATAAGCCACCTAAAAGTAGGGCTCCTTCAAGATTTTTGGTGAAAATAAGCCTTAGGTTGAAACTACCTTATTTTGCGTCACTAGGGAATTTCAGCAAATATTCAAACGCATCTAACCATCTCTCCTATAACTCGTGGGGAATTTTGCAGTCCAGAATATACAGGGTAACCCACCGAATATTGTCCATGAGCGTTTGAAACAAAGTCCCAATTTTTTGACCTTATTATGTCACGATTATTTGTGAACATTCCATAAAATAAAATATCCTCAAAGTTTATTGGCTGAATGGACACGTATAGCCCCTCTATCTGTCTCCATACAATTTTCTATTAATCTATCTCTTCCTTTATCTTGCCACTGCCCAGACGGAACATAGATAATCTTTTTGGTATTAAGTGAAAAGACTTTTTAATCTAACTCTTTGTAAATCTTAACACTTACTAAATACAAACATAATTTCGTCGAGTCTTTAAAAATAAACTCAATTCAATTTTTGTCTAAAAAGTACAAAACACAATTAAAAGTAAAATAATTAATTCAAATTAACATAATTAGTTTTATATGCTAAGTTTTCGAAAGCGCTCGAAGATGATAAACTTAACATATATAATTTAGTTGCTAAAAGTACTAAAAATTTAATTCTCTAAAATACTAATAAAGAAAATATAATTTGATAATATGGATTCATTATGTACTGAAGTACAGTCGTCTTGTTAAAGTTATTTGTTAAGGAGCAAAAATATGAAAACAAAGTTTGCAATGAAACCATGCTCACATCTTACTGTAGCTTTTTAAGATGCGTAGTTGATTTCCACTCGAATCGGACCTTAATATGTTTTCATATTGTATTCAATACGTATCGAAAATCAAGCATCTTGTTCTTTCATATATCACGCTCTTTGTCGGGACCGAGAACATGAAAGAAAAAGAAGATAATCTTTTCAATAGTATGATGTGAAAACATACTAATAGTATGTGTTTAAATGTCAAGTTAATATGTACTAAACATCTTTTTTTTTTAATGTTTATACTTTAATTGGTCTAAGACAAATATCAAACTATAAAATCCAAACTTTGCCGTTAATAGGGCATTCTGTACAATTAAGCCACCCAAACCCAAAAAAAAAAATGTATTTGTATTCAAGGCTCTGCTTTCGGACTGAAAAAAGTTTTTAAAATATACCGATTTTTTTTTAAACATTATTTTTGTTTCTTAAAATGGGTAACCACTGTTGGCTACCATGTCGCAAATCTTATCCGTTCGCAGCCCCTGCAACTACCTAAAAACCTCACCAAACCATTGCAGACCCTAAGAGTCCCTTAGAAATCTCTCGGCAGTCCCCTGCAATTCAACAAAATTGGCAATCGTGTCACATTTTCTGAACTAGTGGTTATGCCCTCGTTTTAGAGTTTAACAAATTCTAATAAGACTTTCCCGGCAGCTCCTTTGTTAGACAATTTGCAAACATTTTTCTAGGATATACCAGGATTTTCTTTAAATTTCACTTTTTACGACTTCTAGCACAAATTTAAAATATGTATTCCCATACTTATGATTAATTATTTGGAAAATATCATTCGAAAAGAGAAAGAAATCGACCTGCACTAAAACCTATCCTTAATAACCCACCATATCAGATAGCTACAAAAAACCTATGTTTCTTTTGTTTAAAAAAAATCCGAAAGGTTTCACCTTAAATGCAGTTTTTCGATCTTTTTTTTTAACCTTTGTATTAGCAAAATCCCCAGAATGTATAACAGCAAGCTTAGAAATAACTGACCAGCGCCCTCTAGATATCTAGAATCCAAAATATTTCTTCTGTAAGTAATCCTCGAAGTTTGGATCAACGAGTTTTGTAGTGCTCTATACTCCTTGTTAAAGACAGGGTGTCTAGTTACAATTAACCTTAATGCAGAAGCTTCGTAACCAAGCGACATACGCGATCAGCTGTTAATGCCAAAATTTCCAAGTTAATGTGATGCGATTGAAATATAAAAAAGGCGAAGTTACTGCCCTCACTGAAACTTAAATACAGTTCATTGACATAGAAACTTTTTTTGCCCTTTATCACAGAGCGACAAAAAAATGTTTTAAGAAAAAAGTCCAAAGGTTTATCAAATTTAATTGTATAAAAATATACATCAATTTTCTTATACACTTTTACCGTAACAAAATCAATGCCAATTTTCCTGGAGTCGTATTTTCGAAACCACACGAAAACACTCGCAGGAAATTTCTACGTCTGACTGCTTTCTACACGGTGTAGTGCCGTTATGTTGTGAACCGCGTTCGAATACATGCTACAACATACCTGTTTCTACATGCCTGGGAGTACCGGAAAGTACATATGCGAATATTTCGTTTAGTTTCGAAGATACGACCCTTGTCTTTCAAAACTGGAAAGATTGTCTAGAGGGCGCTGAAACGATGCCAAGTTTCGAATTGATTAAAGTCTCTTTATGCAATTTGACAGATTTCTTTATGACAAATTTTGAAATCTGCCAAATTGCATATGGGTGCCCTAATATTGATGATATAGATTTATCTGTCTTGACCTAATATCTCGTTCTCATATACACACACGAACAGTCGTGCTCATCGTAACCCAACTTTCTCGAATGTTTGTACACTTCGTTGGCAGTGGACGCCATCATCAGCGGCTGCATCATTTGATCTGACAGGTCAAGCGCCATCTTGAGGTCTTTCTGCATGTGCTGGATGGAGTGTTCTACCTGTGTAAGCACAAAGGGGACAAATGAGTAATTATAACACAAAAGTATAACATATTTATTTTTTTTCAAACGACCGGAAAATAGCCACTTTCCATACGATTTTTCGGACGGAAAGTTCTACATTACAACATTACAAGAAAGGACCTTTTTGTTCCTTTTGGCCAATTGCCTATGAGTTCTTGTTGACAGCGTTTAGCTTTTGTTTTTTTTTTTGGCAGTTTTGATTGACACTTCTAAAAAAGCTCTTTTAAATTTGTTTCAAAAGTTTTTTTTTACAAAAATGGACTCAGATGTAGTTGAGTTGAATCCGGATGAAATAATAGAAGCTGCTTCAAGAGCCACTATCGATTTGGGGCCTGAATTAGCTGTGTGAAGCTAATGGGCACTGCACTATAATTTTTCTAATGTTTTTTACAATTTTGCAAGTTAAAAGTACAAAAATCATTTCTAACCACAAAAGTTTACTTGTTTTTCTTTCTTTAGTTTTGATCTTAAAAACTACTGGCCTTAGCGGCAATGGCTATATAGCCAACGAGAAGCAGAAGTCTAACATTTACTTATTAGGGGACTGTTCATAAATTACGTAACACGGCTACGCGTTGATGAAAGTGGTAGGTACTAAATTTTTTTATTATCGTTTGAAAAAAAGGTACGTACGATACACGACCGGAAAGTGTCTTTACAGGTCTCCTCAGGTTTACAGGACTCGCCTGCTGCTCGCCCCGTAAATTTTCTGCGTCGACCTGTAAAGACTAATTTTCTGGTCTAGTAACGTAAACACCTCTTACATACGGGAACGGGAAATAAAAGAAAATTATTATTAATGTGTACGTTTGCGTTCTTTCAGCTATTGCAATGCACTTTTTTTCTTTTACTGACTTTTACATGCAAAGTTTCAACAATAGTTAAGACTATACCGACTTGGGGTGATTTTAGTCAGGTTTCTGACCAGTCTATTACCCTTACCTTTATTGTGCGCTGTAGCGCTCTGTTACGTTGGAACTAGGGACTTATCGGTTCATAAAGTCGGCATAGCCTGACTCGGCACTATTTTTTACACTTCAGCATGAAGTTTAAAAGGTTTCTGTCATTTTTGTCATATAAAAATGTCATCTAAACATGCTTATATTGTGCCATCCATAAAGTTGACAAAGTAAAGTTAATGCCGTCCTTTATTAAAGGTAGGCACAAACATTATGCTAAGTCAACATTATTTTGAAAGTGCCGCGATCAAAAAAGCTCTGGCTAGATAGCCCAAACGTAGGTTTTGAATAGCCCAAGCAACCAAGAGCCCCGTGCCGTTCCATAACAGATGTGTAAGTGCCTAAAAATTTGTAGTAATTGTTTACCTTTGTGTGGAACTGTCAAAAATAGTGCCGACTTTATTAAAGGCAACCACTGGCGCTAATTAGCGCCGAATAGCGACTACCTTTACCGTTAAAAAGTCTATCAACCAAACTTGGTGTGATTCTGATATTTGTTAATTTTTGACTTGTACTTTATTTTTATGCAATACGTAGTAGTGTGGGGTTGATAAGATTAGACCCAAACGCAAAGATTTTACAATGAATAAAGAAAAAAAAACATCAAAATAGGTAAAGTTATGTTTACTGATAAACGTTACGTTTCGGTAAAAGCACTATTTTTAACCTCCTGCACTTAACTTTATTTACGGTAAAGATAACCATCAAAGTAACGAAATTTGCTGTTAAACCGTCTCGTGTGACCAAAATCACCCTAATATCCCATAAAAGTGCACGTGATTTTTACTACGCGCGGCATCTATCAGTGGGATGCTGCCCTATTTTTATTCAAAGCATGATTGAGAAGGTAGAGATGCCTTGGGTGACTTTTTTGCGGAATGTGTTACAGGGGGTTCCCCAATCACAGAAATGGAGTTTGTTTGGAGTAGGTTATCTTCCAAGCAAAAAGCAAATTTTTTAATCGGCTGGGTTTCTTTGAAACTCGCAGAATAAATAAAAAATTTGGCTTAAATTTTATCAAAAATTTAGACTGCTTATTAGGCTTTACGTGTTTTTTTTTAAACCACCAGAATTGCATAAGTGGAAGAGGCAATCCATTTAGACTGCGTGGCAGCCATCACAAGATTATAAAACTAAGGAGACAAATAGCTAACTGTTTTGTTTTATCAACTCAACTAGCCCCTGTTACGCTAAAAAAAAGAGCCCGACACTATTATTTAATTGCACAAATGTACCATTTTTTAGTAAATAGATATTGCTTTATTAAAAATTCACGAGGCGGCTAATGATACTTCCATGTGTCCGATACAGTCAACAAGAACTAAATCAGTTACATAACTTGCCAAGATTTTTGATTTGCTATCGCTTTCTGCTCCATTCGTTTATTTTTGGTCTTACTCCCATACATCGATTTTCAACACCCTATATGCTGACCTATACGTACCCTGTATATACAGACCGCTTCAAGCTACTGCGAACATAGGGCGGAAGAAGTCTAATTTGCCAGTGTACGTAGATGCAGAGACACCGCACGCCTATCAGTGAAGCAACCAATACTCAGGCTTGCGATCACCACTTGCATGACTTTCCTTTGGTATTTAGTACGCCTCTAACCACGGTGCTGTGTGGAGCGTAGTCAATGAAACCGGAATTTGGTCAATAAATACGCAAATTTTTATAACGTAATTTTCTTATTTTTTGTCACTGATAAATAAGAGCGTTTTATTGTCAACTGCTCAGATTTATCACTGACAACGTGTTACAATGAAAATAATAAGGAGAAACAAAATAAAAGCAAGTTTTCAAAATAAAATAATACATTCTAAAAACCAAAAAGATTCTCCCAGTCAAAAAAAAATTAGAGCAAATGTTCGAAAAGTCCTCCTTGCTCGGCTAGACAATATCCGAGCCTATTATAAAAACCCCTTTTAACGTTTCCAAGCATGTTAGGGGTGATAGTTTGAAAAGCTTCTTCAATTTTAATCCGAAGTTCTTCCAAATTATTAGCCCTTTCATGCCCGTAAAATTTATTTTTGATATAACTCCACAGATAGAAGTCATTAGGAGCAAGATCGGGTGATCGAGCTGGACATAAAATAGTTCCCCGTGTACTTATAACCCGATTAGGAAATACATTATCAAGATATTCCCTAACAAGGCCAACATTGTGAGCGGGACAACCATCTTGTTGAAACCATGTTTCACCAAATCTCACACCTAACAACTGCCTAGCAGTTGGAATAATATGCTGCTGCAGTAGATCCAAGTATCTAGGACCATTCAAATTGCCGTTAATAAAAAATGGCCCAATTACGTGTTCCCCTACAATACTACCCCAAACATTTAGTTTTTGGGGATACTGTGTTCTTACGTCAAAATACAAATGCAAATTTTCCCTCGACCAATATCGAACGTGTGTTGGGTTATGACGATTCAATAATGGAAAAGTACTTTCATCTGTGAAAAGAATAGATCTCAGAAAGTTTTCATCACGATTAGCCCTTTCCATCATTGTTTCGCAAAATTCCATACGACGATAGTTGTCCTCAGGAAAAATTTGATGCGTTTTTGACGCTTTGTAAGAATGATAACCATTCTTTTTGAGAACACGTAAGACAGTGGCTGAAGGCGTATCAACTGCTTCGGCAATTTGGTGGCTAGTTAACTTTCGATTTTCCTCCACTGCAGCGCAAATCATCACATCTCGTACTTCCTGCTCGTCATTCAAAACAGTGGGGTTTTTATGGTTTCTTGGCGCTACACAACCAAACTTTTCAAAATTCTGCAAAAACCTATAAATCGTGGATAAACTAGGTTCTGGGCGATTTACAAAATTCTCCAAAAAAAGTTCTTGAATAAGTCTCAATGGTCTGCCTTGATAGTACCATTTGACCATCTGCACTTTTTCGGCAACTTCGTAGACATCCATTTTTAGTTTTAAAAATGTATTATTTCAATTAAGAACTTACCAATCTGTTTCTCGAGCAAGGCAGAAATAAAACAAAATAATAAAAACAAAATGAATTTCCAAAAGATAACACTGCAGCGTGCTTCGAATCCACCTCGGTCGTACGACACAGAGAGTAAATTGGACTTGATTCCCCCTATGTTCGCAGTAGCTTGAAGCGGTCTGTATACATTTTATTAATGTTGCTTCTGAAAATGGTGAAAAACTGACCCCCCTGATCACAAAAGCGTGACCCGTACCAGGGACTGGTATAGATTAATATCCGTTCCTGCCCGTACTCGAAGTTGATATACTACAGGTAGCCTACAGAATTAAAGAAATTATGTTGATGACACAGGGTTTCTGAATTTAAACTTCACTGAATTAATTTTTACAAGTGTTATAATTTATTATTAGTTAAAATCAAAGTATGTTACAGTTAAAGTTCTTTAATATTCTCTAGAAATACTTTCCATAACAAGAAGTTCTGTAGCAAAAAGAAAAATGTTGGCTTTAGGAAGTAAAAAAAAATGGCAAAATGGTTTCACTGCCCTGTCAAAATCTATGTACCAACCTTTTTGAAGCCCTTATCCAAAATAATGTCCCTTGTTAATCAGATAAGGACAGGAGAGATTGGTATATCTATATATTGATATATCTTTGGCGGAGATGCCTTTCATCAATTATTTTAGAAAATGGCAAAAAAACTGAACCACCCCTGCTTCAGTCATCAAAACTTGACCCGTACCAACCTTTTTGAATTGATAAGGACAGGAGATATTGGTCATGTCAAACAGGTGTCATTCATCACTTGTAGGATCAGGTACTACTCTCTTAATCGCACGCACCATAAGTACGACGAAGGAGATACCGCCGATATAACCCGAACTCCGGACGGAGTAGTCCGAGCTAAAGCTGTTGGCGTATTTACCAGTTCTGTTCTGTTCTGTGCAAAAAAAACACCCCTGCATTCAGTCATAAAAACGTGACCCACACCAACCTTTTTGAAGTCCTTTTCCAAAATAATGTTCGCCTTGTTGATCAGATAAGGACAGGAAAGATTGGTCATATCGAAGATGTTGAGAATATCTTTGGCGGAAATTCCGCAGCGATCGGCCAACACCAAACCCTCGGCCAGGCCAATCAAAGAGATGCCTTTCATCACTTGCAGGATCAGGTACACCTTGGAGGCCACGCCCACGTCGCCCAGATACAACGCCGTTTTACCCATCGCCTTGAAACACGACTGGCAGTCCATGAAGAGGGATTTTTCACCTGTCAATGGAAATATAAAATAGAATGACAACGGGCCAAAAAAATAAACTTTTCGTTGAGGGAACGTTCACCCCCATGAAATTAGTGAAATTGGAATGGCAGGACTATGCGGAATTAGTAGCGAAAATAGTGAAATAGATATTGGAATCAAAAGCACGGTGACCTTTCAGTCTCGTACAAAAATCAACAATTTTTATAATTTAAGGCTATAGTTTGCCAGATCTTAAAGAAACACTACAACTGGCAAAACTTTTCGACATAATTTTTTAAATCTTTGCCAGGGTGTCCACAGAAATATTTGAAAAAAAAACTCTTGACTTTCCATTACTATTACTTTTTTAAAAATCAGCCTACTACAACAGATCAAACCTCTCGTTTAACATTTTTTCTTCCTTTTTTGAAGGTACTTTGCAATTTGTTACACTCAGATTTATTTGTCAAACAGCGATACGAAAATTATAGATTTATTACCAAAATCATGTGATAAATGTCAGATAAATTCGCCGCTGGGGAGTTTTTTTTGAAAATTTAACTAAAAAATTTTTTTTTTATACCTTCATCAAAAACATGATTTTAGTAACTGTCTGGATTTTTTGGTTACCGATGCAAAAAAACTTTTTTTTATCACGGGTGCAAAAAAAGTTTTTTATCCGTTTTTTAGCCAAAATTAAAGAGAAATAGCGAAAAATAGTAATATTGAAAAAATCTAATTATTCTTGCCTAAAAATTAAGCCATTTTCGTCAGTTTTCACCAAGTATTTACGAAAAAATCATTTAAAAATATCTTAAAAATATCAAACTGTCAAAGATTAAAATGTCGCAGCAATGAACGTCACCGAGTAAAAAGGCACATCGCTCTGGCAACCATTGTTATTTCATTTAACAGCCGCCTTGATTTATAATGTGAACATGGTGTGTTTTGGGAGTGCTCTTCGTTTGAGATTTTTAAAAGTATTTTCCTGTTTTTCTTGGATTTTCTGATAAAGATATTAAAAAAAATAGTGTTCATGCTCAACTCGTGGCTAAACTGTGCTTTTTTTTACTCGCGTTTTTAAATACCTCGCTACGCTCGTTATTTAAACCAACGCTTGTAAAAAAAGCACATTTAAAAACATCGTAAAAATAACAAACTGTCAAAGATTAAAATGTCGCAACAATGAACGTCACCGAGTAAAAAGGCACATCGCTATGGAAACCATTGTTTTTCATTTACCGGCCCCCTTGATTTATTTGATTGAGATTTTTAAAAGTATTTTCCTGTTTTTCTTGGATTTTTTGATAAAAGGTATTAAAAAAATAGTGTTAGCAACTCGCGGCTAAACTGTGCTTTTTTTACTCGCGTTTTAAAATACCTCGCTGCGCTCGTTATTTAAACCAACGCTTGTAATAAAAAGCACTATTTTAGCCAATAGTTGTGAAAACTACTATTTCTGTACGTTTCGAACAGAGTTGAAGGTTGCTAAAATTAAATTTTTTAAAAAAATTAATATTTTGAACTTTTTCACGTTTTGATGAAATAGTGGAAAAAATCATATTCGGTTAGCTGCAAAGGGCATTTTTAATACCCTGAAAGAGCATGTGAATAGCAATTCCGATACTCTTATCGGGATATTCCCCTGACTTTCCAGACTTTTGTTTTTTTCCCTGATCTGATTTTCCATGACTTTCCAGGTTTTTCCAGAATGTGGACACCCTATCAGAATTAGCTTAAATTTTGCACGGTTGTTCATTTTTTAATTCTTAACGCAAGTATTTAGAATTTTTCATTTTCAATTTTTTTCCATAAAAAAAGCTCTGGTGCTGTCATCTTTCCCGAAGGTTCTAGAAGAAACCCTATTTAAAAGAAAAATGAAGGACTATCAATAACTACCTCTGGACCTTTTTATATTTCCCTCCTTTGTCGACGTCAAGCGTGCAGTGTTGCTAAAAACTATGCAAATTTAACAAAATTTAACATTTGTGTTTAAGTTTCGTTTTTAGAAATATTGGAATGTTCTTTGTCTGCAGCTTCAAAGAGCAATTTGATGAGTTTTGGAAAGAAATATTATTTGATTTAAATTAAAAACTAAAACAGCTTGATTTAGGTCATATACTTATCAGCTTAAATATACTCCGTTCCAATGCTTTAAGCATGCACCAAGTTGTAATAGGAACATTTAGAGAAATGAAACAACAAAATTTCTTCAGGGGTCTTTTTCCCACAGTATTTATTTTAACGGTAGACCGGTTTCGCCTGAAGAGGCATCTTTAGTACCAAATACTACAAGTGAAAAAGAGGGGATTTTTTGTAAAATTTAAAAACAATGTAAGGAAATATAAAAATAATTAATACAAAAGGGAAACAAATATTTTAACAGTCGAACTGTGTCAATTGTGTAAAAACCTAGGTATAAACATATATAATCAAATCTAATACCAAATGGAGGTTTTTGTAATATTACGAAAATAAGTTTTAAAAAAGATACTAAAAATATACAAAAAATAAATAGAACTATATGGAATCTGTCATTGGCTAGAGCCTTACCTTAAAAAATCAACAGCATTGACCAACCAAGTTGTAAGCAAGATCTCTTATTTTTCTGCCTTTCTGTCTCTATTATCTCGTTTAGTTTAGTAACGCTACATATGCGCTGTGCCAGCGTTACGGCTAAAATCCGAAGCCACGAAGACAGGCGATCGTTGTTCTCTCATTGATGTTTAACTGCAGCAGCTCCTCTGTCGTGGTCTGATGTTCTCCATAAACACAGTTTTACGCAGCAGCATCTTAATTTTTCTAATTTTTAACAGTGAAAACTACGCGCAGCACAAATGAAAACCCAGAATCAAAAAAAATAAACAATAAAAAATGGCGTCGCCTCGATTGAAGACGTATGACGTAAACAACGAAGACGGCCGAAACTGCCGAAACCCCTCGGATCGATAAATTTTCGCGCATGTGCAAAAGGCCAGAGCTAAGCCAATGTCTTTTGTTTTGGTATTTCCATGGCTGGCTAGATTATAGATGTTGCTTACAAGTTTGGCTTGGGTAAGGTCAGAGAGCATATAAATCTAAATAGAGAGGACACCTAATGGTAATTTTGCGACCCCGCTCAACTGACTTGAAAACCAAGTGGCGCAGCTATCGGTTTTTTTTGGTTCATTTTTAAATTCTTAACGAAAATATCAATTTTTTTCCATAAAAAAAGCTCTGGTGCTGTCATCTTTTTCGAAGGTTCTACAACAAACAAACCCTATTTTTAAAAAAAATGAAGGACTATCAATAACTACCTCTGGATTAAATTATTCCTTTTTATATTTCCCTCCTTTGTCGAGGTCATTTTCTAATTTTTAACAGTGAAAACTACGCGCAGCACAAATGAAAACCCGGAATCAAAACAAATTAACAATAAAAATGGCGTCGCTTCGATTGAAGACGTATGACGTAAACAACGAAGACGGCCGAAACTGACCGAAACCCCTCGGATCGATAAATTTTCGCGCATGTGGAAAAGGCCAGAGCTAAGCCAATGTCTTTTGTTTTGGTATTTCCATGGCTGGCTAGATTATAGATGTTGCTTACAAGTTTGGCTTGGGTAAGATCAGAGAGCATATAAATCTAAATAGAGAGGACACCTAATGGTAATTTTGCGACCCCGCTCAACTGACTTGAAAACCAAGTGGCGCAGCTATCGGTTTTTTTTGGTTCATTTTTAAATTCTTAACGAAAATATCAATTTTTTTTCCATAAAAAAAGCTCTGGTGCTGTCATCTTTTCCGAAGGTTCTACAACAAACAAACCCTATTTAAAAAAAATGAAGGACTATCTCTGGATTAAATTATTCCTTTCTATATTTCCCTCCTTTGTCGAGGTCATTTTCTAATTTTTAACAGTGAAAACTACGCGCAGCACAAATGAAAACCCGGAATCAAAACAAATTAACAATAAAAATGGCGTCGCTTCGATTGAAGACGTATGACGACAACGAAGACGGCCGAAACTGACCGAAACTCCTCGGATCGATAAATTTTCGGGCATGTGCAAAAAAGCCAGAGCTAAGCCAATGTCTTTTGTTTTGGTATTTCCATGGCTGGCTAGATTATAGATGTTGCTTACAAGTTTGGCTTGGGTAAGATCAGAGAGCTTATAAATCTAAATAGAGAGGACACCTAATGGTAATTTTGCGACCCCGCTCAACTGACTTGAAAACCAAGTGGCGCAGCTATCGGTTTTTTTTGGTTCATTTTTAAATTCTTAATGAAAATATCAATTTTTTTTCCATAAAAAAAGCTCTGATGCTGTCATCTTTTCCGAAGGCTCTACAACAAACAAACCCTATTTTAAAAAAAAATGAAGGACTATCAATAACTACCTCTGGATTAAATTATTCCTTTCTATATTTCCCTCCTTTGTCGAGGTCATTTTCTAATTTTTAACAGTGAAAACTACGCGCAGCACAAATGAAAACCCGGAATCAAAACAAATTAACAATAAAAATGGCGTCGCTTCGATTGAAGACGTATGACGACAACGAAGACGGCCGAAACTGACCGAAACTCCTCGGATCGATAAATTTTCGGGCATGTGCAAAAAAGCCAGAGCTAAGCCAATGTCTTTTGTTTTGGTATTTCCATGGCTGGCTAGATTATAGATGTTGCTTACAAGTTTGGCTTGGGTAAGGTCAGAGAGCATATAAATCTAAATAGAGAGGACACCTAATATTAATTTTGCGACCCCGCTCAACTGACTTGAAAACCAAGTGGCGCAGCTAACGTTTTTTTTTTTGGTTCTTGGCTTGGAAACTTGGTACGAAACTTTCGCTTTCGCTCTTGCTTATTTTTATCGTTCCAAAGCAATATCGATCGCCCGCGTTGCGCCGCAGACAACAGACACGAGGCGTTTTCTCATATGCAACTATTTCAAAAAAGTTTCAAAACTGACGTCACATACTACGTCATAGTTTGACAAAGCGCTTGTGGCTCGAATAAACTAATGTTTCATCGTCACCATCTTAAAAAAACAAAAACATAGAAGGAATCTTTTCACAAATATATTTATATAAAAAATCTTTGTGGAAAAGGTGGAAAAACAAAAATAAAGACGCTAAGAGTTGACGAGAAGTTAGCCACAGTATTTGACAGTTAACTAATGCCTAGTCTACAGTCCAACGTCTTGCCACTTATTTCTATTTCTCTCTTTGTCGAAAAGAGTGAGAAGCAATAGATGGCAGAGGCACAAAATTTCAATGTGAAACGAACAAAAAGCTCGTTTCGAAACCATTAAAAATTGGTGGAAAAGTGACGTCATTGATAACGACATTTAAATTGATTCTATAAATAATAAAAAAAAACAAAACCTTTTCAATTTTATGCGGATTTTACTAAATTGTTGGAAAGAAATAGAGAATTTTCTAGGTGGTAAATGGTTTTTAAGCACTAATAACACGATATTTCAGAGTTGTGACGTCACTAATCAATGACGTATTTATTGAAAGTTTTTCAAAACGGGTTCAAGGTAAGAAACCGTCTCCGTGCCGGTACAATCACAGGTGGCGAATACAAAGGGAGGCGATCGACCCCCTCCGACGAAATTACGTACCAACTTCCCCAGAAATGTTGCCCTGCGGCGCCAGTTTTTTTCTTTTATTTAAAATTAAACATAACTCTTTTACAAGGTTTCGTCTTGTGCGGTCAAATTTAAAAAAAATCATAATCAGGTGTTAAGTTTATGAAAAAAAATTCTGTCTCTCTTTTGGAGAAGACACGGTTACGTCACAACCGCCTCTTTTGGATTGGGAGAGCAGAACCATTGAAAGAATATCAGTTTTCACATACCTTCTCATCGATTCTATCTCCTAATGGTTTTTTATAGCAAAATTGAAGTAACCTTAGATAGCAAAATATTTATAAAATAAATAAAAACACTTATTTTTTACCGGAGAAAACCTAAATTATATACTCTCTGCTTTTTCTTTAATTATTACAAGTAATAAAGGCTTGAAAAATATATACAATAAAAAATTTCTGCCAGCTCTTAGCAAGAAGTTCATTTAAAATTGCATTAAATATAAGTATATATTTAGATTTATATGCTCTCTGGTAAGGTGTATATT
The DNA here is from genome assembly GCA_963921995.1 of Oxystoma pomonae. Lineage (NCBI taxonomy): Eukaryota > Metazoa > Arthropoda > Insecta > Coleoptera > Brentidae > Oxystoma > Oxystoma pomonae. The sequence goes on along the minus strand of OY998167.1, from coordinate 34,705,903 downwards.
TAAGCTAGTAGGTATATGGTTTCGGCCTTTGCAACAGTGACAGGTAGTTACTAACCGGCTGTCAAAATGACAAGACTCCCTTCGTCCGCTTCCTGTTTGCTTCCCTGAATTTGAGCTTCAAGATAACGGCCCCCTTTGCCCTGGATGACTTCAGCGATTTTTTGCGAAGTTTGCGGATCGATACCCGTCATTTCCACATAGCCTTTGCCCTCCATGACGTTGCTGTCATCGTGCATGCTGACTACGCCGCAGTTACCGAACGCCACCTAAAACAGACACCAGTTTATAGCGTTTTCCTTTTGATGCACTGGTGCGCACTAGGTGTACCTCTATTCTTTTCTATTTTGTATCAAAATAAAGGATAGAGATATACTCAGTGCGGACTGGTGCAACAAAAGGAAATCGCTCTTAGTCACCTACAATTGAGGTAATAGACTTATTGGAAGACGGCCTACCACTAATAGTGACTGACTTCCTCTTGTTCGACAAACTGTCCATTTATTACAGTTTATTTTGGTAATCACTTAACATTTTTGACTTTTAAAGTAACTCTGTGTTTATACACGACGTTTCGATCAGTACAATCTCTGATCGTCTTCAGGTGCAAACTACAATCTATTCCTAAGGCTACGTACTTATATACTATGGGAAATCACTCGACCGTGAAGTTTAAGAAGTTGGCTTCGCCCAAGGAGGGGCTTCCAAATATTTGGAATTTCAACACTTGGTTTACTGAAAACACCCTGATTCTTCCCAATAAAGGCAGCTTTAAGGTATTTTCGTTTCTTCCAGTGGGACTCCTTGTGAAAAACCTTTGCTTCTGTCCACTTCATTCGGTGTTGTTTCGACCATGCGTGTTCGGCGATTCCTGATTTCGTTGTTTCACCTCTTTGGGTATTCGTCTGATGTTCTTTAAGCCTAACAGATAGGGGTCTTTTTGTTTAACCTATGTATGATTTACCACACTCACAAGGAACTTGGAAAATACTTTCCTTATTTTGTTTGATCTCCGGTTTTGTTTTACTAAGAAGGCTTCGAATTATATTATTATATTTAAAAGCTGTTTTAATATTAAAGTTGTTCGCTACTCTTCGAATTTTCTCTGATACTCCTTTAATTTATGAAATTGTAAAAAATATTGTGTTTTTCGCGAAACACTGGAAAACCTAAATCATAATAATAATGGCCAGCAAACCCAGATAAATCACCTTGCTTATAATACCTTATTGAAGAAATAATTAGCTTATATTTTTTTTTGTCAAGAAGCCACGACTCTCTCTCAAAATTTCTACTCCCTGAGAATCGTGTATCAAAATTTTAATTTTGGCGGTAAAACACCCAGTGCCAAAAACTAGCGGAAAATTCGGTAAACATTAAAATCGATAGCTATTCCCCAGAGCCGCGTTCGAGATTAGGGGCAACTAGTCCCAAAAGGGTAAAAAATAAAAGGCATCCTTCTAATATTTTGATAACGCTTCAGTGACTTGCGAAATAAAAAGATAGCAACATGAGCGGCACGACATTGAGTGTGACGGGGATCTGAGATTTATAAAAAAGGTCGCATGGAAGGGACCAAATATTCGCGTGTTTTTTTTTCTGGAACTTCCCATCTATTATAGGATCAATGCCCAGTTCTAGCCAAGTTTTTTACAAAGTTAAAGATAAACAGAAACGGGATTCGAACCCGAACAGTCATGGCAAATTCAAAAAAGAAAATTAGATTCTGGTCGGTTTGCAAATAAGGTCAGTACAATAATTCAAAAATTGCTCACTTACACAGAGTCACTTTTCAGGTACTTCTGGGAGGGGTAGAGAGTTGGCGCAATGAAACAAAAATCATTTTAGGACGAGTACTACAACAGATAAAAAAAATTAGGCAATTCTACCAAATACAAATTTCCATTTAAAGAGGGCGATATTCTTTTGACAGTCTGTTACCGTTTGAGAGTTAACCAAGAAAAACTCTTTTTTGGAGGTTAGAAATAACAGTTCCTGAGGAGGTAGGAATGGGGACTTTTAGTATGTTAAACGGTGGACTTTTCTAAGGTTGTTAATGAAAAAAAAATGTTTGTTCTAATTTTTTCCTCTATTCAGAAAATTTATATCTGAATTGCCTATCCTATATTATTTGTCGTAAATTTTGTTTATAAAAGTTAAAAAAGATTATTTGTGCCATGGAGACCAAAATGTATGAAGTTCTTTATTTTTTATTTAAATTACGTTAATTTATAAGTAAAAGGCCTACTTCATTTGAGGAGGTTGTATCCTTGCCCAAAAAGAGCGTGACAGTTCTAGCTCGAACGCGGTTTAGGAAAAACAAAAAAAGCGTCGGAAAATCTTGGGACAGTCGACAGGGGTAAATCAATGATCCAGCCTATTTCCGTCGTCCTTTGTGCAAAGTAACTGATAAAATAGAATGGAGTCGTGGCCAACATTTCATGTGTTTTGACACGTAAAAGGCAAAAATTATATTTTATTTTTATCCTTTCATATCACGGAGGAGCTAGATAAACATCACGAAAATTTCTCGTAAAATAAATTATTTGAGTTAGATTGATTTTTATTTTAGATGCAATTTGTGTGTATGTTTAACTTGGGTTGACTCTTCGAAATCTAATTAAAATAGTACGGAGCACAAAAAATAAAGCGAACCTTGCAAAATATGATTAAGGGATGAAACTTGGCACGCATACTTAGTGGACCCTTGGGTAAATTTTGACATATGTATCCACCACGAGGTGCCATACAGAGGACTCCTATTCCCGAACGTAAAACACAAAATCCCTAAAATTTTAAAAAATCATGGTGGAGAGATAAAATTTGGCACCAACGTTCATTTAAGTCCCAGCAACATTTTAACATTATGTTACTTATTCAAAGTCCCTCGATGAAGGTGCGAAATCTTGACGTTAAACAAAAAAAAACACGAAAAAACAAAATATCAATGGCAACCAAAAAGCGATAGAGCTACCAGATTTGGCACCTTATGGTCTCAAAAAAGTTTTATGCAGGGAACCCCAATTCCCGAAATTATACAGAAAAAATCAACTCTGAATATATCATTAACACGAAATGATAGAATAATCAAATTTGGTGTAAATGTTCAATGCGTCCCTTATAACCAAATGACATGTACGGATTTTAGCAAAGGACCTCTATTCCCAAAGTTAATAAACAAAAACGCCCTTTTAAGGTATAACAGTAAATATTATTGATTAAATTTTGTCTATTCGATGTCCTCTAAAAAGGGCTCCTATTTTCTAGAACTCAAAAGTCACAAGTGACCAAATTAGAGAAAAATGTTTGTTGGGTTGGTACTAAGCAGCCCAATAAACGTTTGTACCAAATTTGATTATTCTATCGTTTCGTGTTATTCAGTGTTGATTTTTTCTGCATAATTTCGGAAATTGGGGCACTCTGCATAAAACTTTTTGATGGCTACATATCTTAAACAAATATTTGTGCCAAATATGACAGCTGTAATGCTTTTTGGATGTTATTGATAACTTTGTTTGTTCCCGAGTGTGTTCCTTTTTTAGTCCACCATACCAATATGGTATGGGACTATTAAAATGGTGAAATTTTGACTTTTCTTAATTTTATCAAAAATGAGTTACTAAGGTTCCAAAACACCTTAATCGACGAAAAAAACAGTTGTCTGTCGGTATATCTGTATACCCGATAACTCAAGAACGCCTTAATCGATTTTAACGAAATTTGGTACAAAAATCCTCTATCGGATGACCATGAACTGATTAATTTTTGGGTAGGGTGGTAGGGGGTTGAAGGGGGGAAAAGGGGGATAAAATATTTAAAAAAATTGTTCGAACTTTGGAACAAAAGCAAGTAGCGATATACGGTTTTCAGGTTTAAGTTTCCATGAACATGGACTACAAATTCTGTTATAAAGTCCAAATTCGTGGGAGCTTTAGTTTACGAGTTATTTGAAAAAACCTTAAAATATATATAAAAAAATCATAACTTTAGAAGTAAAGCAGCTATTGATATGAGGTTTTCAGATTTTGGTTTTCGTAAATATTACCCAAAAATTTTGTTATAAGGTTCAAATCTTTCACAGCTACAGTTTTCGAGATATTTTCATTTCCTTTCAACATAAAATATTTGATTGAATGGTGGACTATCCGTGCTTTCTAGCACGAATTTTTTTGTTTAACGGCAAGAGTTGGAATCCTCAAAAAAGGACCTTGAGTAAGTATCAGATGTTAAAATGTAGCTGGGACTTTAACTTTAACATCTGTGCCAAATTTTATCCCTTCACTATAATTTCTTAAAATCTTGCGATGTTTGTGTTTTACTTTCGGGAATAGAGCTCCTCTGCAGTGGACTTCATGGTGGCTACATATCACAAAAATTATTTAAGAGCGAAGCAAATGGTTGGCGGTTTATGTTGGGAGGTTGTCGCGGGTTTAAAAAATGTTTAACTTTACTTGTTGTGACCTTTTTATACAGCGGCGTATCCAGCCCAGGCGCATTAGAGTAAAGGAAAATGTTTTTCTTTAATCAATGCCAGGCGTCTGGAGGGGGGGGGGGTATTTTATTGTCCGGGGTATAAGTTCACATTTTGTTGGTCGGTCAAACTAAAAAACAACAAATACTTTTGCTGCGATTGTTGGCATGCCGGTTTCCGTAAAAGTCAAAGTGAAACAGGAATGCAATCGTCTTATAAAAAAGTGTTGCTTTTAGTTGGGCGATCTAATGGAATGAAAACTATGAAACTGAAGGGGGCTTGAGCTTGGGCGAAGCTAGGTAGAGGAGCATTAAGAAGGGGAGAAAATAAAAAAAATAGCCAAATTCTTTTAAAATAATGTAAAATTATGATAAAAATGACACCGCAATTGAAAATTTTATGAAAATAAATGTAATATGAAGTGGACCAGAAGTTGCACCGCGCTGACGCTGGCGAAGTTTTTTTTTTAAAATGGACATTTGGTTTCACAACAATAGTAGTTTTAACAACTAGTGGCTAAAATAGTGCTTTTTTTTTACAAGCGTTGGTTTAAAAAATCCAAGAAAAACAGGAAAATACTTTTAAAAATCTCGAACTAAGAGCACTTCTCGCAACATACCATTTTTACACTATTGATCAGGGCGGCTGGTAAATGAAATAACAATGGTGGTTTCCATGGCGATGTGCCTTTTTATTCGGTGACGTTCATTATTGCGACATTTTAATCGTTGACAGTTTCATATTTTCACGATGTTTTTAATTGATTTTTTTCGTAAATACTTGGTGAAAACTGGCAGAAATGGTTTAATTTTTAGGCAAGAATTTTGGGTAAAAAACTGACCGAAATCTTTTTTTGCACCCGTGATCAAAAAAAGTTTTTTTGCATCGGTAACCAATAAAGCATGGCTTTTGGTTATTGGTTATCTGCAGACAGTTACTAAATTCATGTTTTTGATGAAGGTATAAAAAAAATATTTTAAAGTGTATTGTAGTGTTATTAAATAAATATCTTGAGCTTTTAGAAGCAATTAACTAAAAGTTTTAAATTGCGTATTTTTAATACAAAATACCTGAAGTCTTGGCGGGTAATTACCCCTATTACCCCCCCTTGTATACGACGGTGCTTTTATACATCGTACAGGCACACCGTGTGTATCAGCACAGCCATTCCATGAACATTTCAACCGCAGGTTAAAACGGTTTATTTAATTTATTTTAAATAAAAACTCACCCCGCATTAATGTATTTTTAGTTTGCATGTTTAGCCAATATAAGCAAAAAATGAATATTGGCAGTGAAAAAAAACATAAAAAAAAATAATTTTAACATTCCGCTTTTTACAGTTGCGGTTGTTTGTTTTACAGGCGCCATTTATTTTTGTCGTCGAAGCTTGTGGTGTGCTGTGAAATTTTTCTAATTGTAAAAAAATTAAGGATTTCAATATATAACATTCTAAAGACATTTTGTAACCTCCGTTGTGTACTATTTACTTTATTATTAAATCATAAAGGCTGCATTTTGTGAAACCTAAATCAAAACTTTTTATTCGCTATTTCCTTCATTAATATAATTATCAGAGATTCTCTTCTTTTTTGTGTAACCTCCGTTGTACACGGTGTCCAAAATTCGATGGTTTTGGGAGGTTTCGGGTAAATTGCCTGAATATTTTACAGATGAGTCAGGACAAAAAATTACTGATATGAATTTTGCAGCGAATTCTTTTAATGATGATTTTATTGACTCTGTCTCCAGGTTGACACAAAAAAGTTATAATTCTGTAAAAAATTATTCTCCCATAAACTCTGACAATATTCTGACAAACGAGGTTTTGACACTCATAAATGATGTCTCAAAAAAATCATCTGCAGGATTTGATGGCATACCCTGTTCACTTCTAAAAAACGTTACAGAATACATTCTTACACCAATTACCTATTTAATAAACTTATCCTTTAGTTCTGGTTGTTTTCCCGATTCTCTTAAAAAGGCCATTATTATCCCACTGCACAAGAAAGAGAATATTCACGATATAAAAAATTACAGGGGCATAGCCCTATTATCAGTTTTTTCTAAGATTTTCGAAAGAGCATTCTATATTAGATTACTCTCCATTCAACATGCCATCATGGCTTTATACAAAGAAATTCTTTTAAATATAGAGTACAAAAGAGATACTGCATGCCTATTTTACGACCTTCAGCTTGCATTTAATGTTGTTGATATCGATTTGCTTTTAAAAAAAATATTATTCATTTGGGGTCCGTGGATTACCTTACACCTGACTTAAGTCATTTCTGACAGATGAAAACAGGCAACAGCTTTAAAAGATGGTTCAATCATATACAAAACTGATTCCAGATTCATTAGTACTGGCGTGCCACAGGGAAGCTTGTTGGGCCCTTTACTTTTTATAGGATTTGTTCAAAACATTTTTTTGGAGTTTGCCGAATATTTTCTTGCATTATTTGCAGACGATGCAGTAGCATCTACATCAAGTGACGTCTTTGAGGATCTAAGCAAAAACTCGCAAGAATTAGTTACTAAAATGCTAACTTTCTGTAGCCAAAATAATTGAATACTAAATAATAATAAAACGGAGTTACTGGTTTTTTCAACAAGGGACCTTAATAAAAGTCTTTTAGTGCGAATTAACAACAAATCAATTAACCAAAAAGATGTTGCGAAATACCTTGGGGTATATATAGATTCTAAGCTCTCATGGACCTTCCAAATAGATCATTTAAAAAAGTTATTTTAACTTTGTTGAAAACGCATTATTTCGCTTATGTCTACTCCTGTCTAAATTATGCTAATACTTGTAATGCACCCCGTGCCCAGGAGGTATTTTTATTGCAAAAACGCATTATACGAACAATGATGTTTAAACCAAAGAGTTCGTCTTGTCGTACGCCTGTTTCCAAAACTGAATATTTTCACCCATCCCAGCCTCTTTATCTTTAACAATATAATGTTATTAAAAAATAATCCATCTGATTATGATTTGACGCTCAAAACAACATATAACTTACAAAATTAGAATAACATTCGGATACCTCGGCACAGGACGGCTTTAGTAGCTAAGAGCCCTCTAGTGTTAGCAGTAAAATTATATAACCAGACAAAATAAAAGAGATAGAAAGTTTAAATAAATTTAAATCAACATTAAAAAATAGCTTATAAATGAATTTTTTGACAGTGATAATATTTAATTTTGTTATTTTTTTTTAAAATCAATTTTAATTGTTTTTTTTGTCAGTGTTTTTGTTTATGTAATTATTTTTTATTTTTAGATATTATTATTTGTAAACTAACAATTTCTACACTGTATTTTTGCGGTCTATAGAAAATAAAGATTGTATTGTATTGTACTTCTAGAGAATATTGAAAAAATTCGCCCCCCTTTCCGAGGCTCAAATTTCAAGACAATATTTTTCTTCTTCAAGCTAGGGGGGCTTTTGAAAAGTCTGCATTTTGGGATAGACCCTATAACTTTTTAGTATAAATTGCATTTTTGTAGTTTTTAACCTAGAATTTAATTACCAAATTAGATTTTATGAGTCACTTGGAACACCCCAATTTTTTTAAATATTTTTTGAATGCTTTTTTAATTGCCTTCTAAACGATGTGCATTTTACAAAAATCGCATAAACAGTTATTGAGTTGTTAAATATTTTCCATAAATCATATAGTAGGATGTGATAAAGGCATTAGTAAAAAAATCTAGGGTGCCTTGGTTGACAATCTGACCATAAAATATAGGTATAATGATATATTATTGATATAATAGTAGGCCTTGAATTCAGTTAAAAAGCAAACGTTTTTTATTTCTTCCTAACGAATTATTTTTTTTATACCTTCATCCAAAACATGATTTTAGTAACTGTATGGAGATAACTAAAGCATGGCTTTTTTGGTTACGATTTTTTTTGGTCACGGGTGCAAAAAGATTTCTGTCCGTTTTTTACCCAAAATTAAAGAGAAATAGGGGAAAATAGTAATATAATGAAAAAATCTAGTCTTGCCTAAAAATTAAGCCATTTCCGCCAGTTTTCACCAAGTTATTTACAAAAAAATCATTTAAAAAAAATCGTCAAAATATCAAACTTTCAAAGATTAAAATGTCGTAACAATGAACGTCACCGAGTAAAATAGCACATCGCTATGGAAACGATTGTTATTTCATTTAACAGCCGCCTTGATTTATAGTGTAAAGGTGGTGTGTGGCGAGAAGTGCTCTTCATCCGAGATTTTTAAAAGTATTTTCCTGTTTTTCTTGGATATTTTGATAAAGCTGTTACAAAAAATAGTGTTAACAACTCGCGGCTAAACTGTGCTTTTTTTTACTCGCGTTTTTAAGTACCTCGCTGCGCTCATTATTTAAACCAACGCTTGTAACACTATTTTACCCACTAGTTAAAACTACTACCTATCTATTATCATCTCAGATTGACAACCATGTTTTTTTTTAATAATGTGGCGTGCCGCTTTTATCATAGCCTACCATATGATTTATGGAAAATATTTAATAACTTGACAACTATTTATCCGATTGTCGTAAGAGGCACATCGATTTGAAGGAAATTAAAAAACACTCAAAATATGTAAAAAAGTTAGGGTGTTCCGCAAAAAATACTAACTTTGTCTCAAAAACTAAAAGTGACTCATGAAACCTGATTTAGTAATTAAATTCTACTAAAAAATGCAATTAACACTACGAATATATTTTCATAAATAAAAAAGTTGTAGGGCCTATCCGAAAATGCAGACTTTTCAAAAAGCCCCCGTAGCTCGAAGACGGGGTGACATATTGAAATGAGGTTTTTACCAAAATATGATGCCATTTCGCAGACAAAATATTTTGATAAAATTATATTAAAAAGACCATTTTGACACGAAATTGTAAAAATGAAAGGTGTTACAACGCCGCATCCTCGGTGCGCCACTGATTTACTGAAAACTGTGGAAAACGTAACCTCCGTTGGCATGGAATGGCTGAGAAGTCAAAAACCGTTAGTTTTCCCAAACCACACTATGCACTAAAAGTAGAATCTAAATGGTAATAAATTACTTTTTGCCCTTGGACAACGCGACGTGAGCACTGGCATTTTATTTTGTTTTTGTATAAAACTTCCCGGTCTCAAGATCAAATACGTTTTTAAATATTTTTTAACCGGCTGCCTACGGCACGAGGGTAATACTTTTCGAGTTGGATGAAATTTGTACCTATGTGTGTATGTTTATCGCTGGAAAGCTGAGAGTCCCGAGAGGGTCATTTCAAATCAAATCAACCAGAGGTTTGGCAGACCATCTCCCCGATTTCGATAATTTTTGGTACATTTATTCTGCCCATAAAGGGAATTAAAAATCCCAAATTAATTTTTTTTTACCATTTTGCTCAAACAAGTAACTAAAGAAATGAAAATATCTCGATAACTACTTAAACTAGGACAGTGGTTTATCGCTCGTTTTAAAGGTATTTTAAATACCTCTCGAAGGATGTATCACATGATGCACTTTATGTTTAACAAAAAATTGAAAATTTTTGCCAAACAGAATGTTTTTTTTTTATATATTTTGTTTCTGGATATTTCGCCAAACTATTTACAAAATTTCAAGATGGAGACTTGATGGATTTCTCAAAAAAAAACAATTTTTCAGAAAAAATTAGGCTATGGGATACTTTATCTTTAAAATACCTATAAAACAAGATATTACTCGCTTTTGTATAGTATACAGTTCTCAATATATTACTCTTTTTGTGTACCTGCACATTTGGTTAAAATTGACGGTCTTTACAGGCATTTATCAAAATATGAATATCTTGAGAACTATACATACTACAAAAGCAAGTGATAGCTTGTGTTAAAGGCCATTTTAATGACCTCATTTTTTTTTAATAATATTTTTTGATGAAATAGTTTGGCGAAATATCCAGAAACAAAATAGACTTTTATACAAAAGAATAAAAAAATGCTGTTTTTCAATTTTTTTTTTCAATTTTTTTTTAAAACAAAAAGTATATCATGTGACACATCATTCGAAAAGTATTTAAAATACCTTTAAAACGAGCTATAAACCACCATCCAAGTTTAAGTAGTTATAGAGATATTTAAATTTCTTTAAGTACAAGTTTGAGCAAAATTGATAATTTTTGTGATGTTCAAGAATTAATTTAAAAAAAAATAAATGGTCAAAAAAATTTCAAATTTGGGATTTTTCTGCCAAACCTCCCGGTTTTTTGGTTGATTTCATGATATAGGCTATATTTTATTTAAAAAAATTAGTATGGCGCCATATTGTCAATTTTGGAGGAATACCTTCCTCAAATAGAAAGAAAAAGTTGCTTTACGGACAGGGACCTCCCGATCCATCTCACATCCCCTTCACCGACTAACATCTCCCCTTTACCGACTGATACCCTCTCTCCAACGCACCCCCAAGTAGTACGGGGTGGGGTAAAAGCATTATATCATGTGACAGACTAAAAAAAATGTTTTTAAACAAAAAAACTACCCGTCTTCTAGTTCGAAATCAGGTAGTTTTTCTATTTAAAACATTTTTTTTTGCTTTACCTATTTTTGAGATATATGCGATCAAAGTGTTCAAATTTTTTTGTTTTGAAGTATAAGTTGAGATTTTCAAACTTTAACATTCTATATCCCGAAAACTAGTGAGGTATTTTTAAAAGCAAATTTAATTACGACTAGCTAAAGACCGCTTCGCTTGCGGTTTTACCCATTTTTCTTGTTTTAAATGATCAAAACTTTTATTCCCGTGAACCGATTTTGATAAAATAAAGCAATGTCCTGCCCAGAAGTCCAAGAAATCCAGAAGTGAAACTCCCATCATCAATCCCCAAATCCGTTTAGTAGTTTCTGCGTGATGCTATATAATATGTTGTTTTTGCTAACTGAGCTGGCGTAGAAAGCAAAAACAATCATATAAACTACTAGCTGATCGCAAGCGACTTCGTTCGCATGTTTAAAATTGTAGATTTCCCCTTCACCTCCAACTTACCCCACTTTCATGCCCTCAAACCTTTAGCCACTTAAATCCTTCCACGCATCCACTCGAATACCCGTTTCGACTGCGGTTTTTTCCCGTTTTTTAGCTTTAAATTGTCATAGCTTTTGTTCCTGTGAACCGATTTTGATGAAAGAAAGCCTATGTACTCCCCAGGAGTCCAAGGAATGCAGCGGCAGTCCCATCAGACATAAAAAGTTCTAAAAACTGGATTCAACGTACAGAAATGGTGTTTTTACCCTACCTTCTTATTACATTTTTGTATTTTTCGGGTAAAAAGATTAGATTCACCCAGAGGATCTTAGGTACTCTAATATTGGGTATTTTTGAGAAAGTAATGTTGAAAATATTTCTGAATACCAAACGTTTTACTTTGGGTTTTCGGGAAACAGCTATTTTTAGGGGAAAAAACCTGTCATAACATTAATTAGAAATAAATTTACAACTTTTTGGAAAATTATATACACTGAATATATGTATATTTTTAGGCACTTGTTTTGTTATTATTATGTTGATTAAAAATGACAGTCAGGATCAGAGGGTTCTTTTTAGAAAATGTAAACAATATTTAATTATTTAAATAATGTAAACGAAATAAATTTGTATCGAAAACAGGTTGACGTTTTCGACCTGACCTTGACAGTTATTAATGGCTAAAAATAGTGCCGGTAATCTGGAGGCTATAAAATTAAAACAAAACATTTAAGTTTTTTATACAAGTGTGTGTGTATAAAAGATGTCAGCTAAATAGTTTACATTATTTTAATCACCATTTTTAAAGTAATATAAACCGGAACATATATACAGGGTGTTATACTATGACCATCAGAAAAAAATGCCCTCAAACGCTTTGTTTACAATATGTTGAATGCGTTTGGTAAAGTTTTAGCAGAAACCCCGCGCGACGAAAAAATGTAAAATGGGTGTGTCTAAAACATTGACCGGTCAATCGACCACTGACCAGACCCTTCTGGTGGTCCAATTTTAACCAAATTTGGCAGAGACAATTCAACTGCAGAAACAAACACATCCAGTAACATTTTACCCCCCTCACCCCCCAAATAAGGGTGCTAGAGCGAAAAAACACGATTGACCAGCGAAAAAGTTGTTGACCGGGCCCTTATCTTTATTCGATTTTGATCAAACTTGGAAGAAATGTAAACTTACCCAAAGTACATGTGCAGTAACATTTTACTCCCCTCACCCCCCAAATAAGGGTGGTAGAGCGAAAAAACACGATTGTCCAGCAAAAAAGCTGTTGACCGGGCCCTTATCTTTATCCAATTTTGACCAAACTTGGCAGAAATGTAAACGTACCTAAAGTACACGCTCTGCTAAAATTTTACCCCCCTCACCCCTTAAATAAGGGTGTTAGAGCGAAAAAATGCAATTGATCAGCGGAAAAGTTGTTGACCGGGCCTTTATCTTTTTTCGATTTTGATTAAATTTGGCGGAAATGTCAGCGTGCCTAAACTGCACGTGCTGTAAAAATTTTATCCCTCTCACCTCCCATATAAGGGTGGTCGAGCGAAAAAACAAGATTGCCCAGCGAAAAAGTTGTTGACCGGGCCTTTATCGCTATCCGATTTTGATCAAACTTGGCAGAAATGTAAACGTACCTAAAGTACACGCGCTGTTATTTTTTTTTACAGCAAGTGTACTTTAGGTGCGTTTATATTTCTGCCAAATTTGATCAAAATCGGATAAAGATAAAGGCCCGGTCAACAACTTTTTCGCTGGTCAATCTTGTTTTTTCGCTCTAACACCCTTATTTGAGAAGTGAGGGGGGCAAAATTTTTACAGCACGTGTACTTTGGGTACGTTTACATTACTGCCAAGTTTAATCTAAATCTGATAAAGATAAAGGCTCGGTCAACAACTTTTTCTCTGGTCAATCGTGTTTTTTTGCTCTAACACCCTTATTTAAGGGATGAGGGGGGTAAAATCTTTACAGCTCGTGTTCTTTAGATACGTTTACATTTCTGCCAAGTTTGTTCAAAATTGATTAAAGATAAGGGCCCGGTCCACAACTTTTTCGCTGGTCAATCGTGTTTTTTCGCTCTAGCACCCTTATTTGGGGGGTGAGGGGGGTAAAATGTTACTGGATGTGTTTGTTTATGCAGTTGAATTGTCTCTGCCAAATTTGGTTAAAATCGGACCACCAGAAGGGTCTGGTCAGTGGTCAATTTTTTAGAACTATCCTAATGTAATGGATGTTAAGGGACCCACAGACTGCGTTTTTGTTTGACGGTTTTGTTCGACGAGCAAATCTGGTCGAGCAAAAAGCACTGATGCGAGTTGCACACAGACTTCGGTTTAGTTTTATTATTACTTTAAACCACAAAGACGGTATTATGAAAACAATATATTTTTGTGCAGTGGGGATAAAATTCAAAAATCAGAAAAGTAAACGAAGTGGGAAAAAAGATGGCTTTTGAGGAGAACGAGCATCTACTGCTTTCAATTTTACCAAGATCTGTTCATGCGCTTTGTCCTTAATACGATCACTGTACCAGGGGCGTAGATACGATTGTTACTCGGGTGGACATAATAGAAAAATTCAACTCAACTCATGTAAAAAACAAGTTGGGATCTGGTTTTGATCCTAGATTTGTTGCTAAAATCATGTCATAAATGTGTCGTAGGCGAAAATTTGTAAAAATATACTAGTAACTTAAGTTAAAATAGAAAGAATGTGTCATAGCACCGCAAACAAAATATTTTGCAGTTTAAGAAGAAAGTTCGTGAGAAATTTTGATCTTTTTTAAGTTTTTTATGAAATATAAAAAAGTGGATTAGGATCTGGTAATAATCCTAGATTTGTTACTAAAATAATGTCATTAATGCGCCGCAGGCGAAAATATATATAAATATACTATTTTTTACTCGATCAATCAATGTGTTGTAGTGCCCCAGGAAAAATTTCCTGTGAAACCGAATATAAGCTAAAATTCTAACAATCAAACTTAAGGTGCAAATTTTAATTGTTTCGTATTTTTTGAAAATTATTTAAAAAAATTGGTGCTAGAAAGCACGGATAGTCCACCATACAATCAATTATTTTATGTTGAAAGCCCAAAGAGCATTTTTGTCTATATAGAAGTTACAGCAAATGATATAAAACCTTCATAAAATAACCAAAAGTTATATTATTTAGTGTTGGTGATAATTTTATAACTCTAATATATCTCTTAAATGAGTAAAAAAGACTTGAAAAACAACTGACCAATACCAGCTTATAAAAATTTATGGTACATAGTAATGGATAGAAAAACAACATATAGATTTTATAAAACTTCCTTATGAACCCTCAAGTCTAGATATTATTATAAAAAGGTTTTACAACTGTTCTAACAATACTACATAACAAATTAAAGGTTTTTATCGATTTAGAAATATAAACTTTCCATCTTTCTTCCCTTTGCTTGTTATGTATTATTCTTTTTCTTTTTAAAATAAAAAATTTATAAAATAGTGTTTACCAATCTTCTAAAATAAATTAAAATGGAAGTGAGATAAGTTAAAGCAGGAATATGAATATTGATATACTATAGGTTAAATAAAAGCTGGTTTCCCACTCATCCTACTCTGATAATCAGCAAGCAATATTTCGATTAAAGCAGATGTTGAAACCCCATAAATAACGTTTTTATTTTGGTCAAAAACCTATTGTTGGAATCCAAAATGGCGAAAATTTACGACAATTCTATAAAAAAAAAACAATACAATTATACCACTGTTTACCTCTTTCAACACTATTTTATCAACATTTTAAAACATGATGCTAGTTGGAACAAAAGGCTGCAGATGGCGCAGTGCTGAACACTGAAGGTCCGTTTCTGCGAGCTGAACAGTTACCATTGTTCTCTTTTTCTAAATGTATTCGTCTGAGAGAGGTCCAGCATACTACACATACCAGGAAAAATACCCGCCTGCACACCCTTCAACCCCGCATAACTGTCAGAGGTAACTATCTCAAGAAGATAGTTAGATTGCGGGGTCGAAGGGTGCACAGGCAGGTATTTCCCTGGTATGCTGGATCTCTCTCAGACGAATGCATTTAGAAAAAGAGGATAATAGTAACTATGTCAAACTCGCAGAAACGGATCTTGAGGCTGCGTTCCGTCGCGTCGTAAGGTGATGTGTTCACAATTGCCGCCGACCAGCCGTGCGCACTGTATGCACTCGAAGTTTCACGGTGCATTTTTGCGAACTTAACACGGTTACCCGTTATGAGTTTTTTAAGTCAGGGTGGCCGCGCATGGGAAACGCTGGTTGGAATCGGGTGTAGAATGCATTCGATCTCGATATCTGTCATCGAAAACTATCTCAAGAAGATTTGGATCTCTTATGTCTCTCCTCAGATTGATGTAATTAAAACCAGATAATGATGGTGCGCCTTTTGATGTCGCAAAAACGCACCTTTTAAAGTGGCAAAAACGAGCCTTTTGATGTCACAAAATTAACCAAAAAAATCTTCTTTGTTGTTATAAATTAAATTTGTTTTCTTGTTGTAAAAACAGTGGTATTATAACCACTATACAAAGAAATTAATAAAAACATTATAGAAAGAATGGGCAAAAAAGGTTTATGAATGAGTTCATAAGAATATTACAGGCACCAATTTATATAAAAGTGTCTCTTTGTTGTTGGTTAATTAAGTTTTTATAAGTGAGTTGATAGCAACACATTAAAAACCAATCTATATATCTTTAATTAATAGTTACTTACGGTTTTATAGATGGGTTAACAGAAAGATTTTAAAAACCAATTTATATAACTTTTGTCACTGATGACTTATATTTTTATAAATATGTTGGTGGAAACATTGTTAACACCAATTTATATAACATTTGTTACCGATGACTTTAATTTTTATAAAGATGTCCGTGGAAATATTGTTAACGCCAGTTTTATGTTACCTTAGGGCATTAATGGAACCCTCTTTATAATAATTATATAAATTTTTGTCACCAAAGGTTTCTGAAAATGCTCATTGGGAGGAAATGAAAATATCTCGAAAACTGTAGCTTTGAAAGATTTGACCTTTAACAAAATTTTTGGGTAATATTTACGAAAACCAAAATCTGAAAACCGCATATCAATAGCTGCTTTACTTCTAAAGTTATGAGTTTTTTTTTATATATTTTAACGTTTTTTTCAAATAACTCGGAAACTAAAGCTCCCACGAATTTGGACTTTATAACACAATTTGTAGTTCCTATTCCTAAAAACTTAAATCTGAAAACCGTATATCGCTACTTGCTTTTGTTCCAGTTAAAATTTTTTAAAATATTCAACCCCCCACCACTCTACCCAAAATCTAATCAGTTCATGGTCAGTCGTTAGATGATTTTTGTACAAGGCGTTCTTCAGTTATCGTGTATACAGACAGACAACAGAACTTATTTTTTTCGTCGATTAAGGTGTTTTGGAACCTTAGTAACTCATTTTTGATAAAATTAAGAAAAGCCAAAATTTCACGATTTTAATAGTCCCCCATACCATATTCGGCATTTATTTTTGACCCATCTTCTGTCAAATTTGGCATTTGTACTTCACAGGAAGGCAGAAAAGTTTTGTTATTTTAGATGTAAGACCTTAGAGCAAAAAATACATAGACATCGAAAAACAAAATCTTCCATGTAGCGCCTTTTAAGTAAAGCAATTTACAAATTTTTATATCAAATTTGGACTATGATGGCTATCCACTCAATATTTTGGATTTTATTCATAGTTAGCTTCATAGAAAATTGTTAAACAGAATCCCTATTCTCTTGACCTTGTGTTAGCTTAGCTTCGGTTCGAATAACACTCTTTTGACCGCGTTGACCTTGAGCTGAAAAATACTTACAGCTTCGGCCGACTTAGGGTCAGCTACGCAGCTGAAAATGATGTCGGACGCTTGCATGACGTCACAAGGGGCCACGAACGTATTAACCAACTCTTCTTTACCCATCTCGTCGGCTTGCTGTTTGAACGCATTGCACTGAAAAAAAAATACGAAAAACTCTTAATTTTATTTAATATTTTAGGAAATAAAGCTATAGCACACGAATTCGGAATGTGGTATTAAATGAGTATGAACACTACTAAAACCGTTTTAAGCCGTAAATCGATTTTATTTTAAAGCGATTTATCGACTTAAAACCATGGTTTTATCGAAAAATCTGTTAATTTAGTTTTTTTATTTTTTTTTTGTTTAAAACTGACATCTAATGAAGGACGTAATCGACCTCGGGAAAAGCGATTTTATTTAAAACCGTCCTTATATAAAACTGGTTTTAGGTACGTATAAACGTAGTAACTTATTTCATCTTCTATCAAAATGGAATCAGTGTTGTGTAGTCGCGATCTTAATACCCATATATGTATGAGGTTAAATATAGGCCTTTCCCAGGCCAAACTTGTAAGCAAGATCTAAAATCTAGCAGGCCATGGAGCCGTTTTAGCTCCGCGCCTATGCACATGCGCGAAAATTTTACGAGGCGGCCGGTTTCGCGAGCTTCGTCTTCGCCATCGACGTACTAACATCGATGGTCTTCGCGCTTCGGTCGAGACGCCATTTTTGTTGATTTTTTTATTGTGATATTTTTAATCTGTGGTTACGCGAAAGTTTTTAGGAGTTATAATAAAAACTGTTTATATCTTGGAGCTTAAGATGTTGCCGCATAAAAAGACGTGCTGTGTTTGTGGATGCCGCCAAACAACAAAAGTGAAGTTCCACAGGTTGGTAACTATTTTTTCTTAAAATTTGAAGGAAAAAAAGTGAAAATACTTAAAATTATTTCTATTCATATATTTATTTATGTAAAAATAGAAAATACTGATTTTCTAAAAACGTAAACAAATAGAAAATTTTGACAACTGCACAGCTATCTTTCTGGATTTTGGTTGGTTAACCGATGACGATGGCCGCGCATGAGCAGAACCGCTAAGCTTTGACGCCAGAAAGAGACAATAAGAACCATAAAAGAGTAAAAGAGGGTATATATAGGATATCCTGCTTTCAAAGTTGTGCACGCCGAAAGCATTGCAAGGGCGCTCATACATATATGTTAATACCACTATCCGAATTCGTATGCTTGTTATGTGTTTTGCATTTTATATTACAACTTAGAGGCCTGAGAGGCCTGGACATGTGTAAGAAATTTTGATACGGTGCTACCGTAAAATGCTCAGGATTAGATAAGAATCTTACAGTGAGATTTACTAAGATCTAAAATAGTACCCCCCACAGGTCTAAATATTTAGACTTGTGGAGGGTACTAAATTTTAAAACCAATTTTCAAAAAACACTTACCCATACAGAAAAGATACAAAGTTATTGATTATTTTATATTTTTATTGCAAAACACCACTGAAAAACTGCTTTTTTTCTCAAAATATACCATATCTTAGAAGAAAATGCCATAAAACTATTTTTTTTTTGACAGGTTTCAAAATGACAAATTGTGAATACGTCAAAAATTTGCCACTTAATAGCTTCATTCACCTCAGGGGGGTGGTTTAAATTTATAGCCCCCAGAAAGGATTGTTTTGTGGCATTTGGTAATAAGTTCGTTTATAATTTCCCTAAGTAACCATTTTTACAAGGATTAATTTACCTTTTTAATAACCCAAGTTGTTCGTTACCCAATAAAACACCTCCTATTTTGTCCAGAAAAATGCCATATTTTGAACCCGTTTTCGGCACAAAAAATATATTTATGAGGGCACTACTAGGCAAAACAAACCTAAGTGAAGGTCATTGATTATGCATGAAAAATATGCCAAACAAAAAAACCCAAAACAACTATATTAATTTATTTACAAACTTAAAGTAAAACATTGAGGTTATCTAAAAGCTCGGTCAAAAAAACTTTCCTTACTCAAAGCCCACTCATTTTAAAGCTGTAGCTTTCATCAGTAGAGGTAGGTACAAGCCAAGGTGCAAGCAGAGGTAAAAGATCCGAACTCGCTGTTTGTGATTGAACGCAGCGCTAATATTTTTAAACTGACATTTCGACAGTGACAGAAATGTAAAAAAACTTGCATTTAAGTTTTTTATTACATTCCATAAATAAAAACCCCTTTTAAATAAATACAAAATTAATCTACTCCTTATTTTATTGTTACCCATCTAAATCGTTGTGTGACATCAAGTATTAATTGGAAAAATTGATTATCAAGGGCAAGTTTTAATTAGAGTGCCATATAACCCCAATTTTAATTTGTTCTACAGAGTGTTTGCTATTTAAACCCCGCGTGGGTTTAAATTTTTTAATTTTCTTTTCTTCTAAATTGAAACTTTCTTCTTAAACCCAACAAAAGATTATGTTAAGATGATTATTCAATAAACAAATTTATTAAAATTCTTTTTATCATTCAAACTATGTCCAAAACTCAAGGAGGTTTGGTTTAAAATGCTTAAAACCAAAAATTTCACTTAAACCTAGGACCGTTCTAAAATAGACTAAACCTTTTTAGTAAATACCACCGTTAAAGTTATATTCAACGTCAAAAGACGCCAACTTTTTTTGGCCATATTTTGAGAAATAACAAATTTGAACTGTTATGTTCTGGCCGTTTTACATGGAGGAAAAATTCACGAAAAAAAAAACGAAAATCGTGACTAGATCTCAAATTTGTTCAAGGCCACTCAAATTTTCTTTGTTGGCCTGCTAGCTATGTTGTCAGCTCTGAAATTATAGACAAATGGCAAAAAAAATGAATGGAGAAAATTTAGGATATTATTTTTGTCTTATTTTCATTTTATGTGCCTTGCAATTGCATAAAAAAATCTAGAGTTCAGACTCGGCGACCTCCGTTTAGCTCGATGCATTTTCGCATTTTGTCGAGCTGGCAGCACTGATCTTTTTGGCACTTCGCGCGACTGACCTTGAATAAATTTAAGATCAAATTTATTCACGAAATTGGTCTTGAATTTTTCGTAAATTCTCTGGGTCGCAGACGAATATTATGAACTAAAAAGCTTAAGCTCATATCCCATGGAGAAAAAATTCACGTTAAAATTCGCGACAAAATTCACAACAAAATTGGATCTCCAATTTATTCAAGGTCACTCCCGTGAAGTTAAAGTAACACTCTTGGCATATCGGACAAAGCGTTTTTGTTTCTGACTTCATTACGAACAGGCCTCCAATGTCTAATAGAGAATCCAGACACCTACAGACCTGTTTCATCCTTATTAGGAATCATCATGGAGTCATAGGATTGTACCTGGCAGTTGAACCTACACAGGCGCCATGCACACATTTCGAATTTAAAACAAAAAGTTTGTAATCCGCGGAGACGTAGTACCTGTGTGCACCACCTGTAGAATAAACCGAGAAACAAAAACATCAAAATTGAAAAGTGCAGAAGACCGTAAATACAGAATCCTGTACTTTTCAGCAGGTTATAGAGAAGAAACCTGTAAAAGTATAAAGTCACTGTAACATGACTCTTAAAAAGAGGTAACGTTCGCAGCAGCACCGCCCCCAATTGGAACTTGTACTACCGTGAAGTGCCAAACATACCTAATGCTAACAAAAAAAAACATTTGAGTGGCCTTGAATAAATTTGAGGTCAAATTATGTTGTGAATTTTTTCGCGCATGATTTTTTTCTCCAAGTAATACTTGCTTTAGACAATGGTGTTGATACTACGACACTCTTCAAAAAAGCCAGTAGATAGAAGAAGATATCGAGTTAATGATAGCCACAGAGAGCATGGCACAAAGAACAAAAAAGCTCTGATGGTCACCTGACTTCAGGCCACATTTTTTTCAAATACCCTTTTCACCAAATCTTTAGTTCTTAAGATATCGAGTTTTAACCCCTCTTGATAGAGGTTTTAAGCCCTTAAGTTCATCTGTTCCATTATAACAACCTGCATAATACCACCCGCTAACTCGGTGGTGCATAAATATAAAAACCCTCATAAACCTCTTGGTATAATAGCTTTATGTGAGTGAACTTTCTGATCACATAAAACGCCTTTTCGAACGCCCGCTAGTAGAGTGTATCTTCGCACGCTATAGTCCAAGAGCTCGCGGTAGATAGACATACTCCTGGCTTTAATTAAATATGAAAATAAATATCTTTGATGTAGCTATTTTTCGGGGGGAAATTTTTGGGGGCAATCCTATTTTTTTTGTGCGATCTCCTGTCTCTGATACCAAACTTTAAAACCTCGTAAAATTTGCTTTTTAAGGATATCCAATATCATAAGGTTCGCATATCTAGTTCTCGAGATATCTGCAATCAGTCTTAAAATTTCAATTTTTGAAAGCGATTATCTCACAAACTAAATAAGATATCTTATGGTGTTGGGTGTCATTTTAAATATTTTTTCGAGAAAATCTGCAAATAGTAACATTTTTGAACCCAAAGGCTACCATTTCTGAATTCTCCTTAAGAAACCCTGAAAATGACACTCAACATCCTGGGGTACCTTACTTAGTGTGTGAGATAATCGCTTTAAAAAATTAAAATTTTTAGTAAACAGAATGAGAAATAAATTACCAATGTCCATAGTGAATGAGACTGTGTCTGAAACCAGTCAGTGGTAGAACTGGTGGAGAAGGCGAAAAATCCATCAGTTTTCTGTTGGTAAAAGTCTCTTTTTTATTTTTATTTTTTATTAAAATTTTTAGACTTTTATTGCAGGTATCTCGAAAACTAGATATTCGAACCCTGTGATATGGAGTATCTTTAAGAAGCATATTTTACGAAAAAATAGCTACGTCAAACATTTAAATTTTTTTATTTAAAGCGCTGGGGGCTATCTATGTAGCTACATAGAACATCTCTAATAACCGATTCGAACAGCCAGAAAAATTCTCAAACCAAGGCATAAATATAACACCAGAGGAAGTACAACACGCAATATCTTCAGCTAAAAACAGAAAAGCGGTAGGGCAAGAAGTATATGCTAAGGTTTTAAAGTAAATAAAGAACGAAGATTCGATAAATACGCTGGTCAAACTTTTTAACTTGATTTATTGCAGCGGTAAAATCCTTGATGAATGGCTAAAATCAATCTTTGTCACACTGCCTAAAAAACATTCAGCAAAGAAGTGTAGTGATTACCGCCTAATCAGCCTAATGAGCCATATCTTAAAAATATTTCTAAAGATTATCTATAAAAGAATATATGGAAAATGCGAATCCCTTTTGGATTTCGTGGTGGGTCCAGGACAAGACCCTGTCTTAGTTCAGCGATCTAGGGGTGTCGGTGCCAGTATATGCCTGTTTCATAGATTATGAGAAAGCGTTTGATCGAGTCCAACGCGAAAAGCTCATAGAATCGCTAAAAGAAGGTGATCTAGATGACCGAGATCTAAAGATACGCGCTAATCTATAATGGCATCAGACTGCTCAAATAAAAGTTGATGGCCAACTGTCCAAAGAGGTCCAAATAAGAAGAGTAGTGCGCCAAGGTTGTATATTGTCTCCGCTGTTATTTAATATCTATAATAAGAAAATAATAGAGAATGCACTTCATAACTGCGAAGAGGGTCTAACCATAAACGGCATAAAAATCAACAACCTACGATTTGCCGACGACACTGTCATAATAGCAGACACGCTGGAAGGCCTACAAGAGTTGTTGAATTAAATTGCTGCCAAAAGTTCGCAATTCGGGCTTAACTTAAATGTTGGAAAAACAAAATGGATGGTCAAATCCAAGGAAAAGAACATCAAAGGCATGTTAGAAGTAAATGGGCAGCAAGTCGAATGCGTGAATTCATACAAATACTTGTGTTGCCTACTCAATGAGAACTGGGAAAACATGCAAGAAGTTCGTGCAAGACTTGAACAGGCCAGATCATCTTTTATTAAAATGAAATCAGTGTTGTGTAGTCGCGATATTAATATCACTTTCCGAATTCGTGTGCTGCGGTGTTATGTTTTTAGCATCTTAGTTAGAGGAAGTTAGAGGCATTCGAGATGTGGTAACTAATGTGGATGTTTTGCTTAGAATAAAAAAAAACGAAAACTTGAATGTTTTGGCTATATTTTGAGAAATGACAAATATAAACTTTTAAAAAAGAAGGCAGAAGATGTCCGGGTCGTAGACGGATATCATGGCTTAAAAATCTTAGACAATGGTATGGTGTTAGTATTACGACACTTTTCCGAAAAGTAGTGGACAGAGTACAGATCGCGCTGATGATAGCCAACGTTCGAAGAGAGCATGGCACTTGAAGAAGAAGAGGGCTATCTCAAAAATATATAGTCGCGTAGGCGAACTGTGCAATATGTTTCGGAAACGCTGAAAATTTATTTATTTATAGCTAAATTCAGTAGTCAACTACAAACTGTCAGGCAGAACAATGATAGAATGCGAATAGCTTGTTGCTTTACAATCCTTTTAATATTGGCTGCGTTCGGTATTTACGTCATCTTTCTAATCTGAATCGTTCGCTTATTACGTCTAGATGTAGGGGAAGTAACTCCGAACTGTTCGGTAATTCAGCTCAGATCAGTTACGACGTAAATCGGTTTGCTCGAAGGTTTTTGCCCGATAAAACCGATTAACTTGCGATTGTGAGGTTAAAGTGTGTTCATTTTTTGAATTTTTACGATTTTATTTTGGTAATTATGCAGTACGGTTTTGCGCCATTTTTTATTTTTTATGAAAAATTCTTTATGGGGGACCTACTAGGGTCCCTAGGACCCCAAATCCACCGGCGCCGGTTTTTTTTAAAGAGAAAAAAGGGTGCCGGGGGAGGGGGATTTACGCACGAAGCACGTTAAAATTTAAAATAATTTCAGAGAGGCAGTCTACCACTCACAGTCCCTAGAATAGATAATTTTGCCCCACTCTTCGACCCGATGACGACACAAAGATAGCAGCTGATTTTTGTCCGCCATTTAAAAAATGTATGAAGGCTTGACAAATTAAATTAACTTTTCGGATTTTTCTTCTTTTTTGTTTAAACGATTGATGCAAGTTTGTATCTTTTATTATAACCTTTTGTGTATAAGTAAATATAATTTATTTTTGGCCTGCATGCGTTGATCTTTTACCAAATAGAAATTAATATCCTTCGTTGGTAAACGATTCCGTCAAGAAACTTATCGGATGAGTTGGAGTTAGTTCGAGTTCGGAGTTCAGAAGTTCGGTTATATAGTTGTTATTTTTCCTGTTTTGGAAGCTATTTTATTTTGCATTTGATTTTTGCCAGGCATTTTGGGAGAGTGATTATTTTGTTATTTAGTTGTGCATACTATATGCAATAAATCGGATTGCAAATTTAAAACTATAAGATGCCTTGTTTTCACTAAAAAAACGCCTAAATGCAGCTACCTATGGTGAAAATAATGTAAGTAATATCACAGTGTATTTAATTAGGGCCAGAAGAAAAGAAATGATGAACAAATACAATTTTTATTACAAAAATTTATGCAAAAATAATATAACCCCAAATGTCACCCATCAAAAAAAATCAATAAAGAAAGTAGCTGATATCTTTGTGTCGTCATCAGGTGGGCGGAGCAAAAAATTACTAGACCGTGTTTATTCTAGAGACCGTGTCTACAACTAGCCTCCATGTTGTTCGTTTAGAAATAAATTTTGTCCATATTTATATGTATCTATGAATTGCCCATCTACTATTCTTGTATGTATAAGAATATTAAGAATATATAAAAACCTGAAGTTTATTCATGCGTCTGTTCTAAGTCTTTTTAACCACTCGTTAATTATTAATTAGCCACCGAACTTTCGAAATTCAAAAGTGGCGAAAAATGACATTTTAACCTCACTTTTTTATTTATTTCAGTTTCAATATTTTTGAAATTGGACAGTCGAGCCGTTTGAAAATGAATCGAGAGTCCACAAAGAGAAAACAGAACAGAATATTAATTAAAAAAGTAAAAGTGGTCTAGTCGTTTGTACCTAGCCTTCAAAATTATTTTTATTTTGCTTACTTGCTCCTCAGTATAATCGGGGACCACCTCAGACACATAGTAGCGTATTTTGGCGCGCTTTTGGGTTCTATCCCTATCGAGTACAAGTTGACAAACATTTCTGCCTCCTCGGAGGAAGCAGAAGAATTGACGAACAATTCTTTAATTTCAATAAGTTTTCTTTTTCGATCCATTTTCTTCTGTTTTGACCCACAAAAAGTTTATAAACAGCAAAAAAATAAGATAAAGATGTTGACCAAAAAGCGGGGTTAAGACATTGTTTTTGTACATAATAACATCCAAATCCTTTTAGAATCGATCTTGGAGTAAGCGAGAGTGGTTTTAGAGCAATAAACAAAAGCACTATTAAATGTCAATAAATGTCTGCTATTCAGTTAGATGATAGAGACAAAGAGAAATTATATTCTCTTCTATATTCAACTCTGCACTACTACAGATTACTTGATCTTTTTAAAAAGTAATTTTTTATTCATAAATTAACACCAAACTTTCCTCAAAAATCGACGTTGATCGCGCAAAATTATGTTTTAAAGAAAAAAACTTTAGTAAAAAGTAAGGAAATCGATCCTGAGCGTAGACTGATCTGTGGTCACGTGATCAAAAATCCGTCGTGTTCACGAGGCAAATACCGAACGCATCAATGGTCGAAGTGTAGGGGTCCCTATAGTTTGTAGAAAAAATACATTAGAGAAACGTATTTCATAGAAATGAACAATGGTGAAACTGAAATTGGTAAGGCCAAAACCTGTTCTGTGCCTGACAGCTGTTTGTATGCGCACTTAGAATAAGAAAGGGTATAGATTAAATTATATTATATTTTTTTTACTAAACCAATCCGACTTGTCCCAACTAAACCTAAACCAACCCAAACCAATCCAGATCAATAAAAAAACCGTTAAAAACCCAACCACCACTTCTTTAAATTTACGCCCTTTCTTATTCTAAGCTCGCATGGAAACACCTGTCAGGCAGAGACCAGATTTTCGCCTTACCAATTTGTACGTTGTACGGTTTCTCTGTTTTACGATTTCTTTGATGTATATTTCTCCAAAGTTCGATTTCTACAAAATACGATTTTGCCAAAGTTAGTTATTGATTTTGGACGCCCACGGTTTATCAGAATGTGCAAAATCAAACCCGTTAAATAAAAGTTCAATCATAAAATCATTCACTATAGAACCTGCAATTCGTCAAACTAATTCTTTATCCGAACCTTATTTCATCAAACCCATTCAATAACAAATTCGAAATTTAACAGACCCGTTTTTAATCGAACCATTGTTCATCAAACTCATTCAATATCAAACTCGTAATTTGTAAAACCCATTTTCAATAAAATCCCGAATTTGTTAAACCATTATTTATCAAAACCGGATTTCGTCAAACTCGTTGTTTATCAGAAAATATCTGCTAAACTGATAACGCATTCGCCAATAATACTTACATGAACTGGAGGCGTACACGCAAGTGGCGACATCTATACGTATTGAACACTACCTGTGAATACTTTTATGGAACGACAAATGCATCGAAACGCCGTGAGGCCGCGCCACCTTCGTGTACGCTTCCAGTTCATATAATTATTAGCAAATATTTTCTGATAAACAAAGAGTTTGACGAAATCCGCTGTTGATAAATATTGGTTAGACAAATTCCGAGTTTGATATTGAATGAGTTTGATGAACAATGGTCCGATTAAAAACGAGTCTGTTAAAATTTGTTATTGAATGGGTTTGATGAGATGAGGTTAGGAAAAAAAAATTGGTTTGACGAATTAGTTTCTATGGTGAATCGTTGTTAGGATGAATTTTTTTATTAAATACGGTCTGAAAAATTCCTGGTGTGATAAACCATAGGCGTTCTTTATTTTATGAGAGCCCGAAGTGTAGTACATTCTAAAAATATCAGTCTTTCCAAAACTCTTCCCTTTTTTTTTCGCGAGCTCTCCGACTAATACGGCATGTGTTACGGCACAGAGAGGACTGAAAGTAGAATTTAGACATTGATCATTTCGACTCCAAGAAGCCACCCGTGCACCTGCAAGAGTGAGACCGAAAAAGTAAATATGCGATCTTAATATTGGAATTAGAGAGAGACGGATGGTGAATGCATGAGTGGGCATAAGCAAAGCGAATAGATCGTTACTGTGGATAAGCCGGTCGGCGTAAAATCCTGTAATATTTTCGTGCAATATTGTCGAACTTGGTTCGTGATATTTCCTAAAAATTAATGCTACAAATTTTTCAAAATCAATTTCTGCGACAACGTGACTTGGATGTTTTGGTTTTATTTTATAAATGTACGGAAATTATTTAGTGGACCGCTGACGAACATCAGTTAATTTGCCAACAAAGTTGTTTCGTTAATGCTAATTCGATGTTGAATCGTCGGAGAAGAATCTTCATCTTAAATACAAAGAACTTTGTTGTTGAGCCATTGAAGCAAAAACTACATCTCTCTGATACTGGAGCAGACATTATTCGCTCTCTGACTGACTTCAGTTGGTGTGCCATCACAGTTGTTTTGCCAATACTAATTCGATTTTGAATCGACGGAGAAGAATCTTCATCTTAAACACAACGGACTTTAAAAAAGAAAAGATCCAAAGATCTTGTTAGGAAAGAACGAAATTTCAAAATTAGACGAGTGTCCCACAAGGAACACACAAAAGTCCAAAGCGAAAAGTGAAACAATTAAACGATGTTTCGCCCGGGGTGACTAGCGTGGGCTCGTCAGTGGATTCACTAGTCACCCTCAATCCAGACATCATTTAACACCATCGCACACTCTGACTTCCAACTCTGAAACTCACAAATAGGCATCGTTCCGCATGGTACTTATTATAAGTCGCCTGATACGGGTTCGTCCTGGCGTGTTAATCTTTCCAATAGGAATATGCTCCTAAGACAATTAAAACAAGAAGTTAAAACTTCCAAATCAGTTACATCAACCGAAAAGAATCTAAAAAAGAAAAGATCCAAAGATCTTGGGAGGAAAGAACGAAATTTCAAAATTGACGAGTGTCCCACAAGGAACACACAAAAGTCCAAAGCGAAAAGTGAAACAATTAAACGATGTTTCGCCCGGGGTGACTAGCGTGGGCTCGTCAGTGGATTCACTAGCCACCCTCAATCCAGACATCATTTAACACCATCGCACACTCTGACTTCCAACTCTGAAACTCACAAATAGGCATCGTTCCGCATGGTACTTATTATATATATGTATGTATGTAACAGGCGACTTATAATAAGTACCATGCGGAACGATGCCTATTTGTGAGTGTTTCAGAGTTGGAAGTCAAAGTGTGCGGTGTTAAATGATGTCTGGATTGACGGTGACTAGTGAATCCACTGACGAGCCCACGCTAGTCACCCCGGGCGAAACATCGTTTAATTGTTTCACTTTTCGCTTTGGACTTTTGTGTGTTCCTTGTGGGACACTCGTCCAATTTTGAAATTTCGTTCTTTCCTCCCAAGATCTTTGGATCTTTTCTTTTTTAGATTCTTTTCGGTTGATGTAACTGATTTGGAAGTTTTAACTTCTTGTTTTAATTGTCTTAGGAGCATATTCCTATTGGAAAGATTAACACGCCAGGACGAACCCGTATCAGGCGACTTATAATAAGTACCATGCGGAACGATGCCTATTTGTGAGTGTTTCAGAGTTGGAAGTCAGATTGTGCGATGGTGTTAAATGATGTCTGGATTAAGGGTGACTAGTGAATCCACTGACGAGCCCACGCTAGTCACCAAGGGCGAAATATCGTTTAATTGTTTCACTTTTCGCTTTGGACTTTTGTGTGTTCCTTGTGGGACACTCGTCCAATTTTGAAATTTCGTTCTTTCCTCACAAGATCTTTTGATCTTTTCTTTTTTAGATTCTTTTCGGTTGATGTAACTGATTTGGAAGTTTTAACAACGGACTTTGTTATTGAGCCATTGAAGAAAAAACTACATCTCTCCGATACTGAAGCATACATTATTGGTTCATTGACTAACTTCACACAATTGTTTTGCAAATACTAATTCGATGTTGAATCGACGAAGAAGTTCAGTTCAGTTATAGTTGTTGGCGCTGTCTTCACATCGAAGACAATTTGCCAGTTCTCCTCGGTTGACTCTAGGATAGTCTGGCTCTAAGCCACCCAAAATCAGTACTTTCTTCTTTTGGTTCTTTGACCTTATTTTCCTTCTTTTCTTCCTTCTTCTGTCTTATTTCCTGCTAGATCTCTTTTCTCTTTTTTTTTTCTTTCAAGACTTTTTTATTTTTAGAGGGGGATCATTCATACTAAATTCCAAAATATTTTTCCCTTTTTTTCAAAAAACACTAAAATTTTCACAAAAAAAACACAGAAAACAAAAATTTTTGACATTATCATATTAAACAAAAAAAATATTTTGATTTTTTTCCTCTTCCCTTTTATTTTTTTTATTTATTCATTCATACTTTATTTCTTACTCTCTTTTTTTTCCAGGTTAGTGACCGCTTTATATTTTTACTTGATTGTGTTTCAAAAAGATTTCTATTTGTTTGATCTTTTTACGTTCAGAGTGCCCCAAACGTCCCTTATTGAAAATGGCCTGGGCATTCCAGTGCTGCCAAGGGACTGATACAGGTCAAACCCATTTATATTATTTAGCGGGCAATTGAAAAAAATCTGGTTAAGATCTTCGACCTGTCCACATTCGCATAGGGGGATTCTATGATTTTTATTTTAGATAGATGTTCTGCAGTCAGACAGTGTCCTGTTCTCATTCTTGTCAGTGTTGTTATTTGCTTTCTATTGTTTTTCAAATTTATTATGTTTGAAATTTTTTTCTTGTATTTCACCACAATATCTACCTTTTAGTTTAATTTGATCTTTCCAGCTTTTTTTAAACTCTTCTATCAACTCTTTTTTCAGCTGTCCATATATGTCCTCAACTGTAAAGTTTAGATTTTTGGGTACTTTGAGATTCCTTCCTATGTTTGCTAATTTATCTGCCATTTAATTTCACTTAATATTGCTATGTCCTGGTATCCATGCTAGGTTAATTTCTGTGGAGTTTTCTTTGGTTAGTAAGATTAGAGGTTTTGTTTGTAAAATGGTAAAATTTTCTTTGGCATCTATCTTATTCCTATTTAATTTTTTTATAGCACTTTGCGAATCAGTGAGAATTAATATGTGCTTAAGATTTTTAGACAACCATGTTGTAAATCCTTCATTGATTGCCACTGTTTCTGCCAAGCATATATTTATGTTGTCAGGTAGTTTGCCTGAGAATTTATAGTCTATTTTTGATATATATACTCCATATCCTACTTTCTTTTTAACTCTTAAGGCATTCGTGTAAACTAAGGTGTGGTTTTTATAATTTTCTATTACTTTTAAAAAATTTTGTTGGACATTTGTTTAATTTTTTTAACATTAAGGTTTAAAATCGGGATTTCTTGAATTTGCGTCTCGTATTCTTTTTTATAACAGGGAAAAATCTGATCTATTTGGAGCGTTTCATGGAGCTTTTAACTCTTAATGTAGCACCTAAGCAGGAGTGATTTTTCTTTTTCGCTTATGTTATTGTTCATTGCTGTCATCTTCTATTCTTTTAAGCATTTGATTAGTGGGTTATTTTTTAGGTGTGATGAGCTCGTTATAAGTTTTGCTCTAGTATTTTTCTAGTGTTTAAGTCAACCGAAGCACTCTCTGCCAATAATGCTGGTATGGGTGTGGATCTCATACAACCTGTTATTATTCTTAGTCCTTGATGATATATTGAGTTTAATTTTTCAAGTTTTTTTTTGAGGATGGTTCCATTAGAAATGATGCAAAGTCCAAATTTGATCTAACTAACCCATTAAAAGCCATCTTCGGGGATTTGGGGTCCGCTCCCCACCATGTCCCACAAAAAGCCCTCATCAGGTTTAACCCTTTTTTTGCCATTTATAATTAGATTATGGGGTTGTTCTTTTGACCTTGATTTTTTTTAAACCAAATGGCTTCACATAATCTAAGGTTATGTTCACTTAAATACTTGTTTATTATATCCAGCGCTTTATTTATTTAAGAATCTTCATCTTAAATACAACGGACTTTGTTGTTGAGCCATTGAAAAAAAAACTACATCTCTTCGATACTGGAGCATACATTATTGGCTCACTGTAATATATTTGAATTTCCCGCGCAATTGCGCGGAAGTGCGCCTGAAAAACGTCAAAGTCAAAGACGTCCTCTTTGTTCCTGGTTTTCCAATTGGCACGTTTCCCAATGGTTAGAGCTCCTCCATCCTGCTAAAACTGTAAGTAATATTGCCTTAATTACTCGATACTTCACTCACTGAATAACTTCAGTTGGTGTGTCAAGACATATGTTTTGCCAACAGTAATACGATGTTGAATCGACGAAGAAGGATCATCTTAAATACACCGGACTTTTTGTCGAGCCATTGAAGGAAAAACTCGAGGGAAAACTGCATTTCTCGGATACTGGACCATACATTAGTGGCTCACTGACTATCTTCAGTTGATGTGCCAATACAGTTGTTTCGCCAACTCTAAAACGATCTTGAATCGAACATTATCAAGGATGCGCTTGCTGGCAACAATTGCTGAAGTGCTAAGTTTACAAACTCACCCTATCAACATATTTAACCCATATTGTGTAAGTGACAGTTATGAGCCTAAGAGAACGTAGTCACCTGAATCGGATCGAGTTGACATTATTTCTTTTTCTGATGTGTCTTTTCCACAATCAGTAAATGGTATTTTTTACAAGCTTTTATTTAACTTGCATTGTATGTATGCAACCATGTTTGTTCGGGTGGAATCTTGCAACTTAATTTTGACCAACTTCCCGACATCCGATCGGCTTCAAATTTGGCATGCTTATATAGTTGCGGTGACAATACAAGAATATAGTGTGATGAAATTGACAGCCCTCTAACAAGGGAAGTGGAAGGGGAAAAAGATTTACTTTGTTCGATTTCAATAAAAATTGGCATACAGGGGTTTTTAACGAGGGGAATTATTCTTTATCAGATTTGAAAATTTCAATATGGCAGATTCAAAATGGACGATTAAGGTTACAAATATAAAAAATAAGCGTATGTGTTCAAATTTGGTATGCGTTTAGAGTTCCGGCGACAATACAATAATATGGTATTATTAGGTACACAATTTCAATCAAAATTGGCATACAGGGGTTTTTCGGAAAGGGGATATAAATTTTTGATCAATTTGAAAATTTCAATATGGCGGACTCAAAATAGACGATTTAGGGTACAAATCTAAAAATTAAAAAATAAATATTTATTAAAAAAAACTTTTAAAGAACAAGTTTTTATTAAATGCACTCAAAAGTAGAAATTAATTTTGTATGTCTCATATACCATAATAAAATAAACATTATTGGATTTAATTGCACAGTTGGTAATATTAATATAGGCAGTGACTTGGTTACCTCAGTTGGCAATAGCAAATTTTTGGGATTGGTTGTGGAGACTAAACTTAAGTTTAAACAGCACATCTTAAAATTAAACAAAAAACTGGCGTCTAGATGTTATTCTGTTCGTGTCAACTTTCAGCAACTTGGAAAGGAAATAGCACGAAATGTTTATTATGCAAATGTAGAATCACATCTCAGATATGCATTACCATTCTTGGGAGCAAGTTCTCAGCATCTATTTCAGACCGTGTTTGTTCTGCAAAAGAGTTTACATGTATGTTTATTTTAGAGACTGTATGTGTGATTCATAAAAATAGAGGTTAATTTCCCAACCACCAACAAGCTTACATCACCCGTCAAAGAAATACTAGATACTAAACTATACAATTATATTAGTTTGGAATTGGAAATACCCAGATGATAAAGTACTTCAGGAAGTCCCTAAAAAAATACTTGCTAGGTATATAAAGCTTTTAACAGAATAGGCGAATTTTTTCAAGAAAATATGTAATTATTGTACAAAAATGTGATATTTAAATTTAAGTTCTTGACTGACTGTAAAAGGTTAAAATAACAATCTAGTATTTGATTTCAATGTATTGTGTGACGTAGAATATGATGTTTTTAAATTCAGGGATACTTGTCAGTAACTGTATAGGTATAATTTCTTTATAATATGTTATTTGTCAGTGTTAATGACGTTTTATTTTTTTTTAAATAGATTTAGCTAGTTTTATCTTTTATTTGGATAGATAATACCATATAATTGTGTCCACATTTTTTTACTTTAAATAGGTTTTGCTACGTAGCTTTGTCAATAATAAAGTAATA
Source organism: Oxystoma pomonae (assembly GCA_963921995.1). Classification (NCBI taxonomy): domain Eukaryota; kingdom Metazoa; phylum Arthropoda; class Insecta; order Coleoptera; family Brentidae; genus Oxystoma; species Oxystoma pomonae. The sequence continues at coordinate 34,672,236 of OY998167.1, read as the reverse complement.
CTTTTTTCGACAATAAACCACGATTTCCTTCATTCATTCATTCACCTATTTTTACTTCCGTGAGAGTTGCTACGAACGATCAGCATCGGCAACACCGTAACCAGCCTATTGTTGCCCACATTTCGCGTCTGCAGCGCGGCAATCGTGTGGCTGCAACATAGGATAACTCGGGCTCGGGGAAACATCTATCCGGTGTGTCGTGCGTGTTCACAAAAGACGTGGCCTGCTGTGTTAAAATTCGAATCTAGTGTGTCCTGTATATCGTTTTGCTCAGCAAAAACACAGGATAATTTGGCGTAATTTCTGACGGTTGTTGACCTACAAAAACGTCACTGTGCGATTTCAAGAGATCTTTTGTGTTGCCGCAATCAAGGTGATCTGTGTGGCGATGATCGATATTTTGTAGATAAATAAAAAATTCGAAAGTAAAAACTTACGGTGTGATTTGCTTTATGAGTATGACGATCGGGGCAACGGTCGAGGAACCTTATTTTTTATAAGGCTGGTTAGTAACTTACCTCACAGTTAATTAATAGTGAGTGTTATTACCCTTGAAAGTTTTTCAAATTATTAAGCTCTATAATATAACAACTGCGTGAACACCACACATGTTAAATACTACCTACCAGCTGACAACTGCCTTTATTTGCATATATTTTATAGTAGTCTTTATAAACTGTTAAAGGTGTGCAAACATGCAAATATTATTTAATAATAATAATATTAAAATCCTTATCCTTACAATTAAAAACTTGGGTTTCAAAATATAATGATAAAAAAGTAATAAAATTGTATTTTTATACCTAGTACATGTAGAACGGTGCTTGACAACAATCAGCTGTTTCTACAAATATAGAAATCATTGTATGATGGCTATAAATTTTAATAAAGCTTTATGATAATAAAAATGCTGACAGGTCTATTTTCTTTTATTTAGGTCTACTATTATTATCTACTTTAGATACAAAAAATATATTATATTTTTTTACTGAAACAATTAGGATTCTAAATATAACCCAATGTTCTTTGAACAGAAATTAAAAATAAAATTTGGAAACAAACCATACTGATTATTATTAAGGATTGTTGAAAGATGTTTTGGCTAGAAAAGCTAGGAATTTAAAAACATAATTTTTAGAAATATCAATACCATTGTTGTATCATCATCAGCTTAAATACTATTATAATTATTTGTTTTATGACTTAAAAATGTTATAGACTCAAAAAAAACAATTATTTTTTTTAAAATTTGAAACTAAAGGCATTAACAGTCCAAAAATTGACATTTTTTTTTTGAAAAGTAAAGTTTTTATTTTTAGAGTTTCGTTTTCAATGTATTATTTGGTTACCCAGGCAAAAAAACGCATAGATTCTAATAAAAGTGATTTTCTATAAGGCTGTCTTCCTCGTAACAAAAACTATAGAAACAATCTGCACAGATGATTTGGCGCGGTTTTTTAGCAAGGTATGGCCTAAAGATACCTAATAAAATACAATAATACCTAAAATACCACCAAGTCTACCTACAGTGGTGATACCTAGGTACTTCCTTTCAAGGGGGCTATCCTTGACAGGCAGGGAACAGAAGCATGTAGCAAGAAACCAAAAGAAATACAAATGCCTTGATTATGATGTAAGAAAGTAAAATAAATTTTGCAATGTTTAATTTGAATACTAAAAACGTTATCTTTTAAAACTTTCAAGAATATAACCACCCATATTTTATTGGCGCCACCTTTCCAATTTCTATAAAAAAAATTCAAAATTAAGTGGTGCAGTTATTTTCATTGTTTAAAAATATACCAACTAACATACTGTTAGTTGTGATATTATTCATAATACATTAAGAAACCATTTTATAATATTTAATACTGGATACTTTCAGCACTAGAAAAAATTACACACATTAATTAAACCAGTTCATTTTTTTTTCGTGTAATTAACGATGTTATATTTAATTCTTTATTTTTGTTAAATTAGTAAAATTTAGAAAAAGCACCTGGATAGATAGCAACTTGCCATTCCTTTATCCTTATTAAACACAATCTCACTATGTGGGGGATGTCCACACCATGCATCTTTAATTTTAGAGGAAATGTCATTTTTAGCCAACATAACAAAATTACTAATCAAAAAAATCCAAATAGCACTAGATTTTTAACTGCTTTGTTTACTTTTTTCCTATACCTAACCTTAATTTTTATTTTATATATCGCATTATTTTGATTTTTTGGCGAAATGGAAAAGGAAGTGGAATATTTGTCGGAAAATTCAAAAATAAAACTAGCCTAACATTCATATAGCTGATAGGCAAGTTGACAACATAAAAAAAAAACGGTTGGCATTCAAAAGGTAACTAAAAAATTGCCCAGCATGCATGCAACTTTCTGATAAAAATAGAACATGTTCTATTTTCGCGCATCTTGCAACACGCTTCATTTCTCGACGGATTTCATAGTGTGAACACTCAATGCATGAAAAAGTGGCATAGTGAGAACAGGGCTCTAGTCCATTAATTAAGGAGACTTTTCTTTATGGTTATCATTAGTTTGGTCAGCTAACCAATAAATTCTATATTTTTGACCCGATATATAATATATCTCTGGTTTTGATAGTAATTTTATAGGTTATTTTTCGATTTGTTGTTTTTAGTAGGTGGGTAAGCATATAGTTCAAATGAGAATGCATGGTTAATTATGATAATGATGAATTAAAGTTACACTCGTGGCATATCGGACAAAGCGTTTTTGTTTCTCACTTCATTCCGATCAGGCCTCCCATGTCTAATGGAAAATCCAGACACCTACAGACCCGTTTCTTTGTCCGATATGCCACGAGTGTTACTTTAATTTTTATTTGGGGACACTAGATTCACTTTGTTGTTTTTTAAATAACCATAATGGCTGTTAAAAGTGACAAAATTTTAAGCGTCCCAAATAGTCCAACTAAATATAAACTATTCTATGATTGTCATTTTTCGCGTTTTGAACAAGAACAAATTTTATGGTTTTTGTACAGACAGAACAGCTTTATAACAAACAACATACCTACACACACATTCAAAATATGACATAACAGTATAAAATATAAAGAAAGAACACGTTATACATACCTATAAGATGCGTTTGACTATTATTTGCTAAAATTTTCTATTATTTCTTATGACCTAGTTCTTTTAAATGAAAAGATTTTTCACAATAAAATAGAAACACTACTTTATAATAATTAGTTTTGAAAACAACGTTGCTACTAGGAAAAGCACAAAGTAATAATTACCATGTTCACTTAATTCGCTTTCCCATATAAAATTTCCTTTTATTTTTCACAGTTTTATCTAATGGCCAAATCAAATCAATCAAAATAAAGTGCTTTCTGTATGCCAAAACCTTTTAAACAAATTAACTGTACATGAAAATTTAACAAAATTTTGCTAGAAAATATATGTTATACCCTTAAATTTATTAGTAACGTTTTGAAACTCCGGGAATTAGTCAGAAGGAAATAAAAGAAAAATGGCCAAATGGGACTTTTCCTTAAAAAAAATATTACCTTTAATTTGGATTATACTTACCCCCATTTGCAACGACCTTTTTGTCCTTGTCGCTCCCGTTATTAAACAGAGTTTTAGTTAAAGACACATACAAAAAGTCGGTGCAAATGGGGGTTAGATCTATAGATAAAAAAGGCGATTTCGGCAAGCTTTCTTTGGTATACCATTTGGTTAACCAATTGGTATACGTGACGTCATAGTAATGACGTAACATACCACTTTCTTCCGAATTCGTTTGGTATATAGGCCAAGAGAAACGAGCCTTAACCAAACTTTTTTGTTTGTTTTTTGTGATTATTTTCCTATTTTATTCATCGATGTACTAAGTACGTCGATGATTCTATTCAAGAATATTTGTCAGTTGGTATGCAAATTCTTCATCACCTGTTGACCCCTCCAACAAACGTAAACATCAGACAGAAATATTCACCTTTGAGTAACCTATGAGCTAATTCAGCGCGTTTTCGAAGTAAACGATATTCCATTTAGAAAAAAAGTTACCCCTGAAAACAACAAAAATTTCAAATCCAACTTATTTGAGAGAGGAGGAAAAAACTATACCAAACCACAGAATCGTGCTTCATTCCACGGTATGCAATTTGACATACGAAACAGGATACCAGAGTCACGGTGACGTCATCATTTTTGTTTCCGAAATCGGTTGTTAAGCATTTGACAGACCAAACAGGGTACCAAACCATGTACAGGGTGTTTGTTTATAACTGGAACACTCAGTATCTTTTTTATTAATGAAAATAAAGGGTAGGATTGAATTCAAAAATTTCTTGGCAAATTTCAACGAACTTAAGCGCTATAACAACTTTTTTTTGTTCCCCTTAGTATACAGGGTGTGGCAATAAAGCTATTTTTTTTTAAATAGAATACCCAGTATATTTTTGCATTTTTGAATTTTTCAAAAGATTAGCTTTACAAAAATACCAAACATTATTGAAATATGTTTTGTAGTTTCTGAGATTTGCGTTTAAAATTTTAATAAAACACATGTACAGGGTGGTCCAAATTCGAGGGGCCTCTATAGCTTTAACTAATATACATGTTATGGGCTCGATTTTCAAGAGAAGTCGAAAACTAAAAACCGCATTGCGATTTGTCAAAGCGTTTCTGAGCTGCAGGGTGATTCTCAAAAATGTGCTTTTCTAAAAACCCTCTACAACTTTTTTATTTGTAAAGAGAGAGATTTTCATTAAAAACATTTTTTGAAGATGTTTTAAGGACAAATCTACCTGTTTCACCGATTTTGTCTTAAAGCCTTTAGTTCACGAGATATAAAACAAAGTTACATTTTTTAAAATGGAATATCCCAATTTACAAAAAAAATAGTTTTGTAATATAATTTCCTGTTAAAAGATGTGTCATACACCTATTTTTATTAAGTAGTTAACACATATCTGCAATTTTTAATAATTACCATAGTACTCTGACCTATGCAGTTTTAGGGTATCTATCTAGGTAGCTATGATCAAATAAAAACAATTGCCATGATAAACGAGCCCAAGTGTCAAAACTGGTGTCTTCGTCAAGATATAAACATGTTTGAAAACTTTGAAAAGTACGACATGATAAAATTTTATATTGAAACTAACGAAAATCGACAGACGGCGTTAAATCTATATTTCCAGAGATATCCGGAAAGAAGGCAACCTAGCTCAAAAATATTTTTTAAGTTAAAACGTTATCTACAAGAATACGGATCCTTTACAAAACCGCGGCCTAAGACGTATAGAAGCCTAACCAGAGAGATAGAGACTTAGAAGAACTAACGGTTCTAGGAGAAATAGAAATTAACCCGAATACTTCCACCAGGGCTATGGAGAGAAACACTGGAATTCCACGCAGCAATGCCGTTCGGGTGCTTAAAAAACACAAGTTTAGGCCCTATCGACCCCGACGGGTGCACCAATTACGGCAACAAGATTTTGCTTCAAGACGTGCATTTTCCAGGTGGTACCTGAATAAAAGCCAAGAAGACCTCGATTTTTCCAGAAAAGTTATTTGGACGGATGAGGCAACGATTTTTAGTGATGGAATATTCACCAAATGTAACTGCTATTACTGGAAACAGCAAAATCCCCATATTATGGTGGAACAAGCGAATCAGGGAAGGTTCAGTTTTAAGGTATGGGTAGGCATCTACAGAGGACAAATTATTGGGCAATATATTTTTGATGGAAATTTAAATGCCGAACGATACCAACAAATTTTAGAAGCAGGTGATTCCGTTTATCGACAATTTTCCATTTCAGCAAAATAATGAGGTATACTTTCAACATGACGGTGCACCTCCTCACAATGCACGAGACATTACTAATTTGCTAAATATTGTGTTTGCCGAAAAGTGGATCGGAAATAAAGGGCCTATATATTGGCCCCTAGGTCTCCAGACCTGACCCCTTGCGACTTCTTTTTGTGGGGGAGGGTCAAAGACCTTGTATTTCGAAATCGCCCAACTACTAGAAGGGAATTGGAAGAGGCACTTCGTACTGCATTCAGGCAGCTTCGTGCGGTAGAACTTCTTAATGCAGAAAATAGCGTCAAGAGAGAAAACGGCCGTCAATTTGAGCATTTGTTTTAGAATTAAAGAAAATTGTTAGATGTAGATTTTAAGTGTTACATAGTTTAATTAATAAAAATTTTAAATAAAAACTTTTAATAATTTTATTTTTGTTTATTATTTTAGGGTTGGTAATTATAGTAAATTAGAAGTTAAAGTTCGAGGTTGTTGTGTCCCCTCGTGTCGTAGCCAACTTGGTTTTGTATGAAAAAAAACAATAACATTTTATTTACACATTTAGGGCGCGCACAGCGCCTACTATGGTAAATATCAAAATATGCAAATATCTTTTAAACTATTTAATAAAAATAGGGGTATGGCACATCGTTCGACAGGAAATTTTATTAGAAAACTGATTTTTTAGAAAAATTGGGGGTATCCCATTTAAAGAAATATAACTTTGTGTGATATCTCGGGAACTAAAGGCTTTAAGAGAAAATCGGTGAAACAGGTAGATTTGTCTTTAAAAAATCTTCAAAAAATGTTTTTAATGAAAATCTCTATCTTCACAAATAAAAAAGTTGTAGAAGGCCTTTAAAATCGCACATTTTTGAGAATCACCCTGGAGCTCAGAAACGCTTTGACATATCGCAATGCGGTTTTTAGTTTTCGACTTCTCTTGAAAATCGAGCCCGTTACATCTATATTAGTTTTGGGCTAACCATGCTGCAAAAGCCCAAAGCTATAGAGACCCCTCTAATTTGGACCACCCTGTACATTAGAAACGACCATCTGATCATTGCCTTCAATCGATTTTTTTTCAAGGCCACTAGATTTTTAAGATTATATTGTTAAAATAAAGAAATACATTCATGGCCGACTTGGTACCTTGATCAGTTGGTATTTCCAATATATTTTCATTTTGACAATTATTAAAACTTAAACGCAAATATCTCAGGAACTACAAAAGATATTGGAATAGTGTTTGATATTTTTGTAAAGCTAATTTTTGAAGAAATTCAAAAATGCAAAAATATACAGGGTGTTCTATTTTAAAAAAATTCTCTTTATTGCCACACACTGTATACCAAGGGCAACAAAAAAGAGCTGTTATAGCGCTTAAGTTCGTTGCAATTTGCCCAGAAATTTTTGAATTTAGACCTACCCTTCATTTTTAATAATAAAAAAGATACTGAGTGTTCCAGTTATAAACAAACACCCGGTACCAAAGCTTGCCGAAATCGCCTAAAAACGAATACTTTTTTCTCCTAAAAAGTTCATTTTCTATGAGAAAAAAAAATGTTCAGTGGCCTTAGCAATTTTTAAAGCGCATGAAGTGACGTCACAGTCGATTAAAGTACAGTATTTGTGAATTGTGTGAATACCGTATCCCTTATAATTGACATGGTTGCCGATAGTAAAACGTTAAGTAGAAAAACAAAATATTTAAATTGATTTTTGAATGCAAATATGTTCTCTATTCTTTTTAATTGTAAAGATATGTGTCAATTTTTGTTTAATCATTGACTGGCACTGCCGACTGTGATAAGTGATTCCTATCTGTGTATTATAACCTCCCTTTTCTCTGTTGTGTTTTCGAGTTTTTAAACATTATTAATAATGAACATTCACGGTAAAAAATATAAGAATTAGATATTTTAAATGAAAAATATTATTGGACAAATTGTCTTTAATTGTAAATATTGACAAAACTGAAAATGCTGCGTTAAAAATAACGTGACCTTAGCTATGTCACAACGCGTTATTAAGCGACAAAGTCACCTAACGGGGATTTTTCATAAGAGGTGCATAAGGTCCCTAATGGTTAATCCCTGTGGCTAACCAACACCGTACTCAACTAAAAAGCCAGTTAACTCATTTTCGTTTTAGTATCCTTTAGCCTATGATCGGTGCCATATTGACATCAAACTGACAGAAAAACCATGTTTTACTTGTCAATTTGGTTATAAAAATGGCAGCCACAATAGGCTAAATGGCACTGAGGCGGTAGGAGTTAACAGGCTTTTTAGTTGAGAATGGTGTTGGGCTAACTAAGTAAAAATAAAACAGCATATCTCTTGTTTCTTTGATTTACCGGTGTTTTCGCAAATACCCAAGTATTGTTGGCAAGGGTTTTTGACATAAGCAAACATTGTGAGTTGTTTTCAACTTTGTGCATACAAACTATTATATTTGGTACGTTTCCACTGCCGATTTGATTTAAAATCCCAAAGGCATTGACGAAAATATCTTTCTAGGGAAATTTCTGCATCATTTCTAAATCCGTTAATACACTTCTAAACGATAATTTCATTCAAGCAGAAGTATAATATTAGTCTTTAATTTTTGCCATTAATTTTTGTGATCAATTTTTGTGATTAATTTTTGTGATCAATTTTTTTGATTAATTTTGGTAATTTTTTGTGACCTTTAGTTGTTTATTATCGGCAATACTTGTAATATTTTGTTAGTTTAGTTAAATAGTAATAATTTAACTCTTCAATCTTATTAAATTTTTAAAACATTTTATTGTAAATTTTTTATAAAGGGGCTCTGCCGTTGAAATATATAAAATAAAAAATAAAATGCAAAGATTTTTTTACAAAATGAGACACTGAATTCAAGTTAGGAATAGGTATAAGGTCACCCCTCAACTACTTTTCTCGTTAACTCGAAAACTCAAATTTAAAAAAAAAGTTTTTCTACAAAACCAAGAGGTTCTCTAAAAAAATAAAAAATACGTATTACGGGCACAACAACAATTATGAACCTTTCTCGCTGTAATAAGAAATGTAATGTAAAACGCACGCTTTTTTATAAGGTTTTATATGGCTTTTTTACCAGGTTCAGATAAAACTCCTCCCCTCCTCCCTCTGCTGTGGTAAACTTTCCGGGACTTGTCAAAGAAAACAAAGACCCAACACAGTATCGATATGTGTAAAAGAGCATTATTTCCGTGGCCGGGGTGCCCAGCCTTTTAGAAAAAAGGAAACCTGTTTTTTTCGCTCCGACAGGGAAATATAAAAAGGAATAATGTAATTCAGAGGAAATTATTGATAATTTTTGTAATAATCGGGTTTGAAACCTGCGATAAAGATGTTATCAACAGAGCTTTTATTTATCGAAAAAAAAAATATGAAAAAATTTTAAAAAATCCTTCTGATATTTTTGTTAAGAATATGAAAATATTTCGTTTTCCCTGGGCACCCTGACAAAGTAATGAAGTCTTTTATCTTATCTGGGGAGAAACTATGGCTTTAATGTTGTTTTCTCTATTCTTTACGACTGAAGGTCAAAAAGAGACAGAGATACGGTTGTAGACTGAACGAAATTAAATAAGTCAATTTCATTTTTAACTGTATAAATATTTGCCTTGAAAATGGTCAATGGGTATGTTAAAGATTTCTGGAAAAAGTTTTTTATGATAATGGCTATTTCTGTTTAAATTCGGTAAAACAGCCGTAAAAATAAAATAGGTAATAGACACTTAAAGTTAATTTTCGAGTTTATCGGCATTCGTATCCTTCTCTCTATCGAGTCGACCTATGGAGCAGGTGTACTTTTAAACTAATGGAGAATTCGTGACAGCTCCAGCTGATCAAATGCGTCAAAACATCGTTTCGAATGCAGGGACGGTCGTAACGTTACGACTCCCTCATCGTACCTAACGAGGTCACGAGCTGTCACGCATTCGCCATGATTTTAAAAGTGCACCTGTTTGATTAGTCGACTCGACAGAGATAAGGATACGAATGCTTATAAAACTGAAAATTAACTTTAAGTGTTTACTTTTTCGGTTTTTCACATCTAAAAATTTGCTTATAAATCATGCATTTAGATTACATTGAGGATTACATACATTTTTCTTCTACAAACGATAATCCATTTTCATTGTTTAGTGTGAAAAATACAATCATAAAATTTAAACATTGACACAACAGCAATAACACTTAAAACGTACATGTATATTCACCATAATAATTCTTTAAACTTATTTATACTACACCAAAGTAAAATTTGTGCCCTATTATTATTATTATTGTTTAACGTTACCAAAATTTCTTTGATGGAAAGGGTTTTAATCCCCAGGTTCTTACCTTTGAGATATATCAAATTTAAGGTAAAGAGATTGAAAAATTAACCGTTTACAAAACATATTTAAAATGGCAGTTCACCAAAATGACAAGTTAGACTTAATCGATGGCAAAACAAGCTTTATGATTATGGGGTTCTTCGTTTTTTTTCTATGAAGCCCCGTTAATAAAATACCGCGTTATGCGTCCGCAACATTTTATGTCAATGTATTTAGTAAAAAAAAAATGACGCAATTTTTTTTTTTTTTGAAAATGCAATTATCTATCTTAATGTGAAAACCGCGTGTGAGTGTGAGCAATTTTTTTAAAGTTTAATCCCCCCTCCTACCCCCTTGCCAACCCCCCCTCAAAAACTAATCGGCTCTTCGTCGGGTGAAAAAGATTTTTGTGCCAAATTTGATAAAAATCGTTTAAGCGGTTTTTGCTTAATCGTGTTACGGACAGACAGACACCATGACAAAATTTTGTATTTAGGTCTTTTTTGACCCAAATAAATTATTTTTAGTTGAAATAAAAAAACTTTTTTTTTGAAGATTCCAATAGCCTCCATATTAGTATGGATAGGTGGTACCAGCTAAAATGAGGGCCATTGAAATGACATAATTTTGTTATAATGTCAATATTTTTATTGTCAGAAGTTTTAACTAAAAATTAACTATTACACGAGGCAACAAAAAAATAACTGATTAATGTTAATTTATTATCTACAAAACAAACACAGGCAACAAATTATCTAAATTAAATGTTATATAAATAAACAAATAAACCACCATTTTCGTCCAATCAATATTCCAAATTATCATAAAATTAATTTCTAGTATTTTGCAGATTTTCTATGGTCATTTCACCGCATTTTTTAGCTAAGGCCTCTTTTAAGTCTTGTATTGTTTCCTATCCATTTTCTACGTAAATTTGGTCTTTCAGATATCCTCATACATAGAAATCAATTATTACGTTTATACGCACCTAAAAGCGTGCTTAAAGTGCTTAAATCGGTTTTAGTGGTGTTTATACGACATTTTCAAACCGTCTTTATATCAAAGCGCTTTAAGAGGCTCGTATAAACAAAGTAATTGGGAGCATGATCGAGAGACCTCGCTGGCCAAAGAATCGAAGCGTCCAATTAATCTATTATCAAAAACTTTTTTCAAATATCTCCTCACAATTCGGGCATTTGGAACCATGTTTGCTCGTGTTCTCCTGCAACGGCATCAATGGCAGCCACTATGTCTCTCGGTCCAATTGTGTGTTCCCCCATTATTCCCCAATGAGCATTTTTGTCTATATAAAAGTTACAGAAAATAATATAAAACCTTCATAAAATAACCAAAAGTTATATTATTTAGTGTTGGTGATAATTTTATAACTCTAATATATCTCTTAAATGAGTAAAAAAGACTTGAAAAACAACTGTTCAACACCAGCTTATAAAAATTTATGTTACATAGTAATGGATAGAAAAACAACATATAGATTTTATAAAACTTCCTTATGAGCCCTCAAGTATAGAGATTATTATAAAAAGGTTTTACAACTGTTCTAACAACACTACATAACAAATGAAAGGTTTTTATGGATTTAGAAATATAGATTTTCCATCTTTCTTCCCTTTGCTGGTTATGTATTATTCTTTTTCTTTTTACAATAGAAAAATTATAAAATGGTGTTTAGCAATCTTCTAAAATAAATAATAATGAAAGTGAGATAAGCTGAAGCAGGAATATGAATATTTATATACTAGTCAAATAAAAGCTGTTTTTCACGTCATCCTTCTCTGAAAATCAGCTGCGGTAGGGTGTGTACTGTATAGTTTTCGAATACACTCACGTAAATTTCATGGGCTCCAAAAATACTTGAGAAAACGTGAAAAAAAAATATTCATTTAACTATCAGTTTTTTTTTCATACGCGTTTTTTTCTTTCTTGGACAAATATTGAATTTCATATATTGTTCTTAACCCTAACAAGCAATATTTTGATTGAAACACATGTTGAAACCCCATAAATAACGTTTTTAATTAGGCCAAAAACCTATTTTTGTAATCCAAAATGGCGAAAATTTCCGACAATTCTATAAAAAAAAACAATACAACTATACCACTGTTTACCTCGTCAACACTATTTTATAACCCTTTTAAAAAATGATGCTACTTGGAACAAAGGGCTACAGATGGCGCAGTGTTGAACACTGATGGTCTGTTTCTGCGAGCTTAACATACTTACCATTGTTCTCTTTTCCTAAATGCATTCCTCGAGAGATCCAGCATACTACACATACCAGGAAAAATACCCGCCTCCACACACTTCAAGCCCGCATAACTATCAGAGGTAACTATCTCCAGAATATAGTTAGATTGCGGGGTCGAAGGGTGTACAGGCGAGTATTTTCCGGGGTGTTCACATTTGCCGCCGACCAGCAGTATCAGCGTATACGCTCGACGTTTCACGGTGCGTTTTTGCGACCTTTACAGGGTTACTATATTGTTCTCTTTTTCTAAAACACGGTTCCCATCTATGCGTTTCTCATTCGTGGGTCCCCCGAATCAAAACACGTATCATGTGGTCTAAGCGAGATTTGCCTATACAAGTTCATCTCGAACCACGTGATGAGTTTTTTGAGTCAGGGTGACTGCGCATCGGAAACGCTGGTGGGAATCGGGTGTAAAATGCATTCGATCCCGATATCTGTCATCGGCAACTATCTCAAGAAGATTTGGATCTCTTGTCTCTCTCAGATTGATGTAATTAAAACAAGATAATAATGGTATGGTATCTCGCAAAAACGCGCCTTTTGATGTCGCAAAAACGCTCCTTTTGATTTCGCAAAAACGCGCCTTTTGATGTCACAAAATTAACCTTAAAAAATCTTGTTTGTTTTGTTATTATAATTGCCAAAATAAATTAAAATTGTTTTTTTTTGTTCTAAAAACAGTTGTATTATAATCACTGTATAAAGAAATTAATAACAACATTATAGAAAAAACCTTATGGGCAAAAAAGGTTTATGAATGAGTTCATAAGAATATTACAGACACCAATTTATATAACTATTGTGTGTGAGTTCCCAAGTTTTTATAAGTGTCTCTCGAAATATTTTCAATCTTATCTTATATAAATTTGTTGTTGGTTAATTAAGTTTTATAAGTTTAATTGATAGTTACTTACGGTTTTATAGTTGGGTTGACAGAAAGATTTCAAACACCAATTTATATAACTTTTGTCACTGATGACTTATATTTTTATAAATATGTTGGTGGAAACATTGTTAACACCAATTTATATAACATTTGAACCGATGACTTTAATTTTTATAAAGATGTCCGTGGAAATATTGTTAACGCCAGTTTTATGTTACTTTAGGGTACCATCAATTTAGAGCCTTTAATAAAACAAATATACAAACTCAATTCTTGTAGGAAACTTCTAAATACCCTAGGGTATCAATGGAACCCTCTTTATAATAATTATATAAATATCTGTCACCAGAAGTTTCTGAAAATGCTCATTGGGTCCTACCCAAAAATTCACGCTTTCAGGATATTGAGTGTTTGCGGGTACAATTTGATGCTGATTTTATCTAGCCCAATATCGAAAATTTTGAACATTTGGTGCTCCTTGTTTGGTAAACACTTTAGTCTGTGTGAAACAAATGTTACCAAATTTGAGTCTGCGGTGGCACTTTCCATCACATCTCTTCGTACTCCTGGTCGTTTTTGATGTTTGTGTACTTGTAAGATTTGTAACTAAATATTTTTAAGGTGCGTACTACGGTGCTCTAACTAACATCATAAATTCTTACTAGTTCCGAGTTGCTTTGCTATGGGTTTTCTTAAAGAGCATACAAATTCGCATATCTCTTTCTTCATTTCGTATTAGGTTCTCCTGTTTAATTGTTCAGCACACTCCCCATTTCATCAAACTTATTAAATATTCGCACCACAGTTGAAGCTTGTGGAATTGGGCGGTTGGGAAATGCTGCTCCAAAATGGACTGATACATTCGCTATACTATTTTCGGAAATAATACTTTCTTTTTAAATAGTGCTTTTTTAACAAGCGTCGGTTTAAATAACGAGCGCAGCGAGGTATTTAAAAACGCGAGTAAAAAAACCACAGTTGCTAACACTATTTTTTTTAATAACTTTATCAAAAAATTCAAGAAAAACAGGAAAATAGTTTTAAAAATCTCCAACGAAGAGCACTTCTCGCAACACACCATCTTTACACTATAAATTAAGGCGGCTGGTAAATGAAATAACAATGGTTCGATGACGTCCATTGTTGCAACATTTTAATCTTTGACGGGTTCATATTTTGCAACACACCCCTTCAATTTCCCACCACCCTACCCAAGTTAGTTTTGTACTAAATTTCGTTAAAATCAATTAAGGCGCTACTTATTATATGCTACATTAAAAAAAATACACTCCTTTAAATATTACTTTACAAGTCCATCTAATAATCAAATTAAAATTTTATTTTCCTCAATATTACTTTTTATTTTTTTAACCAATTGCATGTTCAACAACTTTAAGTACTTATGAAATAGTGTAATTGCAACAACAATATAAAAGCCTCTTTCCTCCCAACACAATGAGGTATCATCTCAGAGAAATCCGTTTAATATTTCAGAAGATACAGTGCCAACTATCACTGCAAAGTTTAATGCTACGCTACATTTAAAAAAATTAAAACCTATTTTTTTTAAAAATAACTTGAAACAAAATTATGATTGTTTTCCACAAACCAAAACTACACTTTTTTGCACTCGACGCGCGTTTCGCTAACAACGTTAGCATCATCAGGAGATGATAAACAATGTTTGTTTGTTTATCATCTCCTGATAAACAATGTTTGTTTGTTTATCATCTCCTGATAAACAATGTTTGTTTGTTTATCATCTCCTGATGATGCTAACGTTGTTAGCGAAACGCGCGTCGAGTGCAAAAAAGTGTAGTTTTGGTTTGTGGAAAACAATCATAATTTTGTTTTAGTGCAACCAAAGGTTCCAAATTCCCAACATAGTTGAAAATAACTTGACTTTAACTGAAAAACAAACAAACAAAAAATCCTAAAAATATCTAATTCAATAAAAACAATATTTTCAAATTCTTCTTACTCTTCTAGTACTGCAACTACAAATTTTATTGTCGCAATTTTTAAATCTAATGTGCTTGAATAAATACAGGTACCTACAAAACTAAAACCCTTTTCCCTACTTAAGGGCGATAAAGATTTTCTAAAATTCAACCCTTTGTACCTGTAAGTTCTACGTATTTATCGACATCTTTAGAAATTTTGAAATCTATTCATTTATAAATAAACATAAAAATGTCGGTATATTGGCAAATCCAAATTCAATCTTGACTCTTGCAACAAAAATCCGATATTATCAATAGAGTTCATAAATTGTTCGGTGACATTAATGAGCCGGTAAAACATCTTTGATGTGTCAATTGTCATTTAAATCAGCTGATATTTTTTTCCATAAATGCTGTTTGGGTCGCGAAAAATTGTTCGAAACCATTTTTTCGCATGTAAATTAGTTCGAAAAACACAATTTCGAAAAAACAAGTTTCGAAACTCATTCGAAAATCTTTGGTTCGAATGTAAAATTGTTTGAAAGCAAAACGTTCGAACGGAAATTTTTTCGAAAAACATTTGTTCGAAAATCATTAGTTTGAATGGCAATTTGTTGGAAAATCATTAGTTTGCAATGCTATTTGTTCGAATGCCACTTTGTTCGAAAAACGTGGGTTCGAAATGCAAGTTTTTAGAAAATCATTGGTTTGAATTGTAAATTGTTTCGAACTAATTATTTAGAACAATTTTCCGCGACCCTTTTTTACTAAAAAGTTTGTAAGGTCTTTTAGTAGAAATATAGACGATTAAGAAGCTGGGGAGATTTTTTTTTTAGTAGGAATATAGACAAGTGTGGGTTTAATTGGTTTGGGTTGGTAAAGTTGGATTGGTGAGTTTGGTTCGGTTTGGTTGGTTGGTTTTTACTATATCCAAACCTACCAAACTCAACAATTTTTTTTTAATGATTTTCCAACAAATTAGCTTTTGAGCAAATGTTTTTTGAAAAAATAGCCTTTCGAACTAATGATTTTTCCAACAAATTGTCATTCGAACAAATGTTTTTCGAACGAATTGCCATTCGAACAAATATTAATTCGAACAAATTTTCATTCAAACCAATGTTTTTGATTGAATTTAGAACTAACAATTTTTGAACAAGTTGTTTTCGAACTATTTTTCGCGACCCATACTGTTTCCTTTATAATCTAAGTAAAAAACTAAATCCGCAAATAATTTTTGTGAATTTTGACAGTATAAATTAAACGGCATAAATTTGACAACACTGCTTTGCTATTTTTTTGAAAGATCAACAATAGGTGGCATCACTAATACCATTTCGAGTGAGATCGTGCAGTGTTCAGAACACGATGCGAACACCATATGTGGGGAAAAACATAATTTATTAGGAACGTAACCATTTATTAATGCTTCTTTAAAAGATGTTGAAAAGAATCAAAAGAAAAATCATTATTCAACATCAAAAAAATAACAAATTTCCGTATTATTTTTATCACTTGACATGTATCAATTTATTGTGGGTGGCTATGCGGAACCTGAATTCCAATACTCCAATCGAACTTACTTCAGTTTCCGTGGTCCTACTAAATTACGTGACCTTCGCGTTTCAGAATTCCGGCAGAATATTGCTTACGAAGAAAAAAAACCATAACTTTTTTGTTATCAGATAATAGGATTTATAAAAATCTACAACCGTATCCAAAGGAGTTTCCAAAATTTGGTGTATTTTTTTCAAAAAATAAAAAAATCCAAAAATTGCTGTTACAGATTTCTGTATTATCTACGAGGCTAAAGAAAAAGCCAGGTAAGATTTTTGACTATTGTTAGCCGTGTTTATTTTATTTTGAAAATGAGAGAGTCCAGCAAAACACTGTCTGGATACGGTTGTGAGGAATTCAAAAATAAACATTCCTGCCAAATTTCAACAGATTCCGTTTTCTCGTTTCCGATATTCTGCACGGTAAAGATTGGCCCAAAAACAGCAAAGCAGTGTTGTCAAATCTATGCCGTTTTTGTGGCCTTAAATATATATTTTTTTTAAATTTTACTTTCTATCATTTCAGATAAAAATTCATCCGACAATTCAAAGCAAACGATGACCGTGGCGAAATGGAGCGCAACGGCGGGCTGACATTGGGCCCTACTGTCAAGACGTCAGCTTTGACATGGAGTCTTCTCGTCAATTTTGCCCTCCTCGTGCTGGCGGCGGGCCACACGAGGCACAGCGGCGGACAACAATTAGAGAGGGCCCCCTTTCATTGTCAGTACGTCAAAAGTACCATTTTGAAATGTCAAAACCGGTCGGCGTTCGATCTGTACATCCCCGCCGGAGTGGAGACGTTGGATTTGACGCACGTCACTGGCGGACAGTAAGTACAATATTTTGCCCAGTACAAATCATTGCCATTTTGAGTGGTCTGAAGTTGGTTTGTGGTTCCTTGCATCTTGTTCTTCTTTAAGTGCTCTATTCGAACGTTGGACATCCTCGGCGCGTGAAAAGTTTCGTAGTACTAACATCATTCCATTGTCTGCCTTCAATTTTTCCTTCTACTATCAACTTCAAGAGTTCATATTATTCGTGTTAATAAAAGATGATCTGGCCTGTTCAATTCTTGCACGGATTTCATGCGTCTTGTCCCAGTTCTCATTAAGCTGGCAACCCAGGTATTTGCATGAATCGATGCCATCGGCTTATAGCTATTTACGCCTAGTAAATGTTTTTTTCCTTAATTATAACCATTCATTTTGTTTTTCCAGCATTCAAGTTAAGCCCAAATTGCAAACTTTTCTGATATTTGCAATTATGATTTTTATGCCGTTTAATAGTCACACCTTCTTCGCAGTTATGGTGAAAAGGGCTCGCGTACAGTCTGGTTGTCAGGGCAAGAGCCCTCCCTTCTACTGCCACTACTTTTTCGCAGTTGTAAGGTGTCTCCATTCACCATTATTTTATTACTGTAGAAATTAAACAAGAGCAGAGACAATATGCACCCTTGGCGAACACCTCTGCTTCTTCGGACCTCTGCGGATAATTAACTGGTCATCAGCTTTTATGTGATCAGTGTGGTTCCAGTATAGATTAGAAATTATCTTTAGATCTCGATCATCCAGACCAACTTCTTAGAGATTCTATGAGGTTTTCGTATTGGACTCGGGCAAAAACTTCCTCATAATCTACGAAACTTGCATTAATTTTTTTAAATTATACATTTACGACCCTAAAATTATTTCTACAGTTTCGTAATATTAAAAAAAGACTCACAAACTATAATTAACTTTTGACTATACATAACGTTTTTCCCAGGGGGTTAATATACTTTTTTCAGAAGGTCCGTTATCTTGGATTTGTTGAAAAATGTTTATTTTGTTAACAAATTCATAACTTTTAAAATTTTCCAAATTATCAAAACTAATTGGTAAAATAGAAAAGTGTAGTTGGTTTTCGCCCACCGTATTAATATTTTCCCCACAGGTTAGACGTCAGCAACATCATACACTTACGCTGGGTGTCCAGCGACCTTGCCGACGTAAACCAACACCTCGTGTCGCCCCAAAACCTGAGAATCTTGGACCTTAGCCTCAACCACATATCGGAACTGGATAACGATCAGTTCCGAAATTACGACAGTCTAATCAGGATGAATCTTTCGAATAACAACATCATCGATCTGCCAAGGCGAGTCTTTCAAAATCTAAGGCTGAAAACTTTATGTTTGTCGCAGAACAAACTACAAGCGATACCGTTTCAAGTGTTCGCGACGGAAAACGGCGAGCTTCAAGAGTTAGATCTGTCGCACAACGATCTGGTAACGTTCTTGGACCACTTCTTCAAGTTCAACAAGCACATCGAAGTGTTGTTACTCAACCACAACCGCATCAGCAAACTAACTTCGAACTCTTTAACCGATTTAACCGAATTAGTGAAACTAGATCTGTCCCACAATTCCTTGGAAAACATCGCGAGAGGTCTGTTTGACAACTTGGGCAATTTGCAGTACTTAAATCTGGCGGATAATCGCATTACCAACATGGCCAGCGGCACGTTTCGAGGTTTGAAAAGTCTGAAAGAACTCAACTTGAGCGGAAACAAAATGACGCAACTGACTTTCGGGCTGATGCATTTCAGTCCGAAACTGGTGGTCCTAAACATAGATAATACGCAAATAGAAGAAATACACAACTCGGAACTGTTAGGAGTTCCGGCCTTACGAAATTTGTCAATCAAAAATAACAAGAATCTAAGAGAGATCGAAAATTACGTGTTGGCCGACACCATGCAGTTGGAACACTTAGATTTACGAGGTAATGCGCTGACGTACCTGCCCAAAACTGTGGCTAACTTAAGCAAACTGAATTTCCTAAACATATCAAACAACAGGTTCGCCTGCGACTGCAGAATGCACTGGTTCGCCGAATGGGCGGATAATAAAAAGAAACAAAACATGACCATGTCGGACTTGACTTGCGCCGACGTTTACTTCGATGACATGTTGCCCACGTTGCATCATCTGAACTGTACCAGGCCTGTCAGAGTGTACAAAACGCCCACCAAATTGTACAGGCTGAGATCTGACGCTTTATTGGAGTGCAGGTACAGTTGAAAATAGTCAAATATTCTTGTTAATTTAAAAAGTCTTGTTTAAATATCTCAGATAAGAGGACGTTAAACTTGGCATTAATTGATAATTGTTTTACATTTTTTTTTGTGCATATTATTAACACTTATGTACGTATCCACTAAGGCAAAAATTCCCCCATTAGGCTTTAATCTTGATTAGTTACTAATCGGTTTTAGAATATGTTATTTTACATTGAAACTTTGTTTGCCAAGACTCATTCCAAACTCCGATTAGTGTTTATCATAATTAAAGCTTAATCGGAGAATTCCGCGTTGGTGGATATGGACATTACTATTTTAAAGTTAACAATCTATCTTTAATTGTCAAGGCAGCAAAAATTTGAAAAATTACAACCATTTTTTCGTTTTTTCGTGTTTCACCTTATCAACTTTTTTTAGAATGTTCTTCATATTACCTAAATTTAAAATGAGCGTTTCAATATTTATTTGCTTTGGGTTTGCGCAATCTGGCTTTTTAAAACAATGTTTTTTCTTTAATTTTTCAGGTACGCGGCATACCCCCCTCCCTCCATCACCTGGATCACGCCCAGCAGGGAGGTGTTTCATTGGAATCCGGATCCAACGATCCCGGATATTTTTGAAAAACACCCCCACGCCCATGACGGTTCCATGACCCCCTTGCGAGTGATCCCGCCACGAATTCAGGTTAGTCACTTTTAAAGCAACTTGTTTTTTCATTTGTTTCATCTTTAAAACCACGATTTTAGTTATTGTCTGCACACATGGGTACCCAAAAAATTGATACAAAGCTAGCCATGTACGCACTCATTTTGTATCTATAATATTGGTATTTTGCTAAAAAATAAATTAGAACTGACTGCTCATTCAGTTTATTTTCTTGGAATCTTATCATGAAAATGGTTTTCTGTGGTTTTTGATAAAGGAAAGGTATAAAAAAAAATAATGTCCATATCCACCAACGCGAAAATTCTTCGATTAAGCCATGATTAACACTAATCGGGGTTTGGAATGAGTCTTGGTAAACAAATTTGCAAGTTAAAAAACCACATTTTAAACTCTGATTAGTAAATTATGCTTTTGTAGCCACTATTTTAACTACTATTTTTTGAGAAAATAATAGAAAATATACAAACAAAATAGTTATTTAAATAATTTAAAATAGTAGATGGCATTTCTAGGTGCTTATAAGATTAGTTTTTGTTGGTGTTTTTTTATGTGTTCCCTCAGTTTTTTTATAGGAATTAAATGATTTAAATTGATAATAGGTTTTTTATACCTTTTAAAACACGATTTTACTCAATGCCCGCAAATAACAAAACCAGAGCTTTAGAAAATTTAACAATTAAAATTGTTAGGTACTGGACAATGGCACCCTGTGGATACGCAACATAATGCGTAAGGATTGCGGGCGATACTACTGCTACGCCAGCAACCCGATAGCCAATTTGACAGAAGACGTCCTCCTCCACATCGATCCCACCGATTGGAACCACGTGCGAATTGTGAGTCACCTGGTGGGCGCTCAATGCGCGGCCGCCTTCCTAGGACTGACGTTGATCATACAGTTTTTGAGATATCTTATCAAACGGTAAGTGCATTTTTGAATTGTTACCCTAATCCTCTTTCGTTTAATACGGTTCTGATCGACCTTGGTCCTAAAATTTGCCCAAAGCTTCTTCTTCTTTAAGTGGCATGCTTTCTTCTTAGTCAAGACCAATAGAATTACTTTCGATCAATATCGGGTAAGTGATAAAAACCGATTTAAATCGAAGATTTGGACCAATGAGATGCATAGCAGCGAGAGAATTCCCTGGGAGCAAATTTTGTCTCGATTCAAGAATAGACCCCCAGGTGGTTGGAAAAGTACCAGTTTCAAGGTATAATTTAATTATTTTGATTTATTCCATTTTGATCGCTATTATTTTTTTTATTTGTTTATTAATTTTTTCAATTCATTGAATGTTATTTTTCTAAAGTTTGTTAGCTTATTTTCTGGAGGGGTGATACTATCTAATATTTTTTAAAAACATTCTTTATCTTTGTTATAAGAAGTATTTATTAAAGGATGCAGGTTTCCTATGGCGTCACTTGTTAGCTGACATGAACAGCAGAAATGGATATGGATAACGCATTCTCTGTGATGATCTGTGTTTAAATTGAGGTTATAATCGTATATCTTGAACTGTTTGAGGACGCATCATCACAGGTGTCGCGCTATCTACATCCATTGACGTCATAGAAATATTGGTGTAGAAACTAAATATGCGATTTAAACAATTTCCGAAATTCATAAAAATAAAATAGTTTTGATTACATTACAAATATTTATATAAACAATTAGGACTAGGACCAAGGTCAACCAAAACCGTGTTCAATAGAAAACCATTCCTGGTGCTAAAGTCGCACTTATACCTTTTTGTAATGACGTGGTAATGGCGGCCGAAAACGTATGTGTGCGGTTTGGTTTCAGGCTTGTGCCTTTCCCAGTTGAAAAACTAGAACCTCTATAACTTTAATCCCTGTCCCTCGAATTTTTTATGGATTGATTTTTGTGTCTTTTTTCATGGATTTGACCTCCCTTCAAGTTTGAGTTTTAGTATAGATGTTTGACTGTATATTTAAAATTATTAAATGCGTTGTTCAGATTATACTTACTACACATTATTTTTGCGACATTTTTTTAAGTTTTCAAAAATAACTTTGAAAACAAATTGACAAATTCATGTTATTGATTGGCAGTGATGGCAGTGACGTACATACCAACATTTCCTAAAAATTTGTTGTCACCGCTGTTTGAAATGTATAAAACAAAGATAGACAAAAATGACGTCATTACAAATAGGTAACTTCGACTATACACTAGACTCGATTCCAAAGATCTCCGGGCCAGTTTAACAAAACATCTGCTGCCATCGAAAATCAGCTGATGACAGTTTTGGTAATTATGTTTTACCCAGATCAAAACTGAATTCTGAAAATAATTATTAATTATTTAAACCAATCGAGAGTGATAATTTTAACAACAAACCAAAATATATAAAATTAAATCATAAATATTAACAGTTTTATAGACATAAATAAATTTTACGAACTTAAATTTTGCTACTTACAGCCACATCAAAGGCAAAGCAAAAGTATCGATAATAGCACAAAAACTTTTCTATTGGTAAGACTCTTTTTTTATTTACAAAAACTTTTAAAAAGCGGCAAACATTTCTCGAAAACCCTCCGACATTGTGACACTTCTATGAAAATTTTGCCAGTAAAATCTTTCAACGTAATTCGACAGTGGCTATACACATTAAATGGGACCAAATTTGGCATTTTGTTTTCTTGTAAATGTAAATTGAAACTCAATCTAAACGTAACGACAAACGTATTTCAAATAGACTTTACAACCATTTGGTTTTGGTGACCGCCTTGAAATTGGTCCGCAGTATTTGGAATGAGCTTGTACATTCGGACACTCTTATGTATAGGGGATTGCTTGTGCTTCTACTCTACTCCTTTTGGATATAGCGCAAGACAAAGCCATATTTATTTATAGGTACATCGTACTACCAGAGATCAATTATTTTATTATCATGATTATCAGAATCTTTCAAACTGTAACATCATTCCCATAAAAAATACCTAAACTTTTTAACTCCTTTACGATAGGGAAGCATCCTCTCCAAAATAAGCTCTTAAAACCTTTACATACAGTTATCGATCCTCTCGCCGCTCGAGTTTGTAAAACTACGTTCTTAAAAACTTAAAAGGCCTGAAGCGAGGCGTGAAGTGTGATAAATTCTCGAATGATATCCAGTTGAATAATAAAAAATGTCCCCGTTAAATTTAAAAAATGCTTTTCTAAGATTCAAATTCAAATAGCGGCCAAAATGCGAAGTTGAATTGCGAAACAGGATATCATAATTACTCTACGATAAAAACTAACGCACACAGTATTATTGATTGATGAAATGACGCTTCGATAATTGCATTTATTAAATTAAAAAATGACTTGTCTACATTAGTTTATCTACTGAAATATACATCGCAGTATTTCGATAATTTATCGTAATAAACGCTAATTTCCTATGAAATATTGTAAATACCCAAATTCGACGAACCAAGTTCATTTATAATATCATATAACTATTAGCATCGGCAACGGTCAAAATCTAGATTGCCATGACATGGCCAATGGGATAATTAGTATGTTTTCATATCGTACTCAATACGTATTGAAAAGAGTTCCGACAAAGAGTGTGATGAACAAGATGCTTGATTTTCGATAGGTATTCATTTCAGGTCATTCAAGCCACAACCCCCCGCCCTCCCCCCCGAAAGATATACGATATGATTATAATTTCGAACCAATTGCAAACTAATTTTGAACCACTCCTTCCTGGTTTTTTTTTTTATATTCAAAATGGGGGGTGCAGCCGGACGTCAAGCTACACCCCCCTCATTTAACGCATAGAGAAAAATGAAAAGCAACTATCCTAAAATTAAGAACTCCCAATATCACCAAAAAGAATTTCGAAAAATCTACTACTAATCAGCTAAGTAGCACCATTGGAAAAATCAGGTGCTTAACACATGCACATATTAGCTACCAAAAGTCCAACAAAGATGGAATAGTTTTTCTTACCTGATTTCTAGTCGTTTCTAGTATATCTCTATGCCTTCCAAACTGACTGGATGTCAATTGGCTAAAACCCCCATTTTGAATAAATATAAAAAATCACAGAAATCAGGGTGGTTAAATTTTTTTTTAAGTTGTACAAAATTAGTTCGAAATTAGTTCAAAATTAATATCAATGTTCGAAATTTTTTTGTGGGTGGTGTGGCTTGACGTCAACCTGCACCGCCCACCATATTTGAAAAAAAAAAACAGGGTTTAGTGGATTTTTCGAAATTCTTTTTGGTGACATCAGGAGTTCGAAATTAGTTCTTAATTTTGGGATAGTTGCTTTTCATTTTTCTTTACGCTTTAAATGAGAGCTTGACGTCGCATCCCCCATTTTAAATATAAAAAAAAGCAGGAAGGAGTGTGGTTCAAAATTAGTACGAAAGTGGTTCGAAATTATAAGCATATCAAAACTCGAATATCTTTCGGGGGGGGGGGGGGGTGGTTTGACTGACCTTTCATTTCTCTGGTCAGCGCACTTTCAGCTGACGCATGCGCATTATAGCCCGTCATTAATTCTTTGGCCCCGACCAACTTGATAGTTCGCAGGGGCTGCCGCGACGCTTTTTAACATAAGGAAATACAGGCAGGAACTTTATAGTATCTCATAGTTATATGGGTATTATCTTAGAACATTGAACTACTAGAAGGAGCTTTTTTTCAGAGCTAGGGCAGGTTGTTTGA
Organism: Oxystoma pomonae; assembly: GCA_963921995.1. Classification (NCBI taxonomy): domain Eukaryota; kingdom Metazoa; phylum Arthropoda; class Insecta; order Coleoptera; family Brentidae; genus Oxystoma; species Oxystoma pomonae. The sequence continues at coordinate 34,647,023 of OY998167.1, read as the reverse complement.
GTTCAACATCTTCATCCCATTGTTGTCATGTTAACCTAATACGTTTTCCCGTGTTTTTAATATTACTTAAAATACCTTCAATAACTTTTAGTTCCGTTTAATTAAATGGTCTAGATAAAATAAAATAGTAATGAAAATCTATGTTTCTATAAAAAAAAACTAAAAATGTATTCAAGTAGGATGTACAACTATAAAAATAAGAAAAAGGTGCTATGGAAATCCCTATTCACACTGAAATTAATGACAAGCCGGCAACACAGATTTCCTGCCTTTGTTTACCAAGAATCACCAAATATGACGAATTCTAACCTAATATTTAGTTAATATTTTAATTTAACGTACCTGTGAAATACTGCGGTCCCGCGGCTTCTGTTTCAACTTGCATAGGTATAATACACTTCGGAGCCATTTTTCGCCACAAACTTTTCACAAAAAATATCAAAAAGACACTATTGACAAGTGCTGAAACTTTAACTTTCAAAACATTCCAGGGAAAATCGAGAAACCGCAACAAACAATCAACGTTGCCACGTTGACTACAAAAGAAGATGTTTAAGGAAAACACATGTTAAATTTTCAAAAACTGTTGAAAGTTTTAAATAGGTTGTGAGTATTGTATATTATGCATATTAGCTTTTTCAACATATATCTTAAACCTCATTAATTAATTAATACATAAGCGTCAAAACTTAATCCAAATTTAACAAGTTTTTTGTTGCATAATTTTGTTATTAAAATTGGCAACAAAGATTTCTTTCTCCCCTTTCCCCACTGTAGATGTTGCTCTCAAACAACCAGTGTAACCAGACAGACCAGACTCCTTCTAGTAGTTCAATGTTCTAAGGGTATTATATTGTTGAGAAGAAATAACTCCTCTAATTATTAGAACAAAAATTCTGGCTTACTAGATAGTCTAAAAAGAGCTTAGTAAAAAGCCCTATAAGTAAGTAGCCAGATATGTTCAAAATAATAAGTTAAAATAAGCCTATGCCAGTATAGTCAAAAGTGTGTATTTTGTATGAAAAGTTTTAGCTACCTTTTGTAGTTTTTGAGGTATGAAACTGACGATTTTAATAATAAACCACCATATCTCGCTTATTACCCAAGATATTTTAATTTTGACAAGAATCTTCTTATGGAAGCTTGTTTAGGAGAAAATGCTAATATATTTAAGACAAGCCATTTCCATTTTGCAGTGGGCTAGTCGTTAATTTTTAAAAATCCCCCAAAACAACCCCAACCCCTGTACATGAAAAACCACAAAAGATAGTAAAAATTGGGGACCCTGTACACATACAACTTTGTATCAAAAAACATGTAGTTTTTGAATTTTAGGTTCGGACTTTTCAACAACTTCTGTAGTTTTTGCAAAAAAGACAAAACGTCTCCTCGCGCTCGACAAATCTACGCCATGTTGGATAACATCGAGAACTACAAATCGCAGCAGTTGGAAAAATTAAGAGAAAATTATACCCAACAGGTAAGTGAAATCAAAACATTAGGTAGACATTTTTAAACGTATTGGTATACCTGCTGTAAGTTGCTGTGACAGCAACTTTACGGACACATCAATGTATGCATCTATTGCAGTCATGCTTTTTCTGCTTATTAACTATATAAAGAGAGAAAATTTCATCAAAAGAGAAATCTCTATATATAGAATATAGTTCATATTTTTGAGAACAAGGGTCAAAAATGATAAAAAAAGCAATTTTTGACCCCCTATGAAAATTTTTTCTGTGCGCCACCGACACAGAAACAATTTTTATCTTTCAAGGGGTCTTTGTTCTTGGTCTATTTTTGCTATATTTTGCTAGTTATTGTTTAAATTAAATAAAATTAAGTTTTTACTTTGGCAGAGACAGGGACTAAACCGATTTTATGAACTTGAACATTTAAAACATTAGTTGATTTTTTTAGTGAAAATAGGACCTAATTTAATTATTTTTAATTTCATTATCACCGATTTTTATAAGTGACACATTTTTATGTTTGTATTGGATAAAGCTTAAAAAAAAATAGTTTTTGAGCCAGTGGCGCACAGAAAAAAGTTTTATGACTGGTGAAAGACTGCAACTTTTTTTAATCGGACCATTGGTTCCAAAATTATAGGCAATCCAAAGTGTCATTTTTTGTGGCCCAACCTATATTATTATATATAATTTCTTTGATAACGGCAGTAGAGTTTCTACCGAAACGTCAGATAAGTACTTAAATTCTAGTTAGGATTTGCGAGGGTGTAGGCATTATTTATTTTTATTTAAAAACCAGTGACAAACGAAAAAAAAATCCTTATTTTATTAACGAAAAATCCAAAAAAGTAGTATTATGAATCCGCCACAAACATATAGATTTTATTTACCAACCTATATTTAACTCCACCATTGGGAATTTATTCATGATTTTGGGAATTAGTTCTTTATTTTGTTAATTAGTAAAACTAAAAATTATTATTACATATACTTGAAAAAAATTAAAGAACATTAACCAAAAAAATCGATCAAAAATTGATAGCAAACCAACATAATTTTTAAGAAACTTGTTAAAATATCATAATTTTCAAGAAAGGAAACTTAACAAAAGCATTACAACATCAGGTAACATTATTTTCATGAAAAATAAAATGCTAGTAGTTGTTTATTGACTGTACAAAGTGTAGTAATATTCTAATAATATTATTATTAATAATTTAAATCTAACTGGAAAAAACGAATAATGGTGGCAAAAAACTTAAAATAAGAGGAAAAACCAAATAAAATAAAATAGGCTTCGAGATTAGCTTAGATCACTTAAAAAAACTAGATTAGTAATCCACTCAACTGGGGTGACATGGATGAAATTGATGTTATCAGTATATGTTACTTATAAATGCGAAAATTTATGTGTATGTATATGTGTTTGTTCCTCCATAGGCTACTTTTTATTTGACATTTCGCTCAATGACAGTTGTCAAATGTCATAATTTATGTATATCGCTTGCGACGCCGCGCCGCGGGTTGACCGATCGAAAATCAGCTGAGTTGCGACTTATTGTAACTGCCTTTGCATTTTCCGAAAAAAACCATAGCGATAATAACTCCCCTAATCAAGTTAGCCTAGAAAAAATGACGAGCCAAAAATTCTTCTGGGTGTGAGTACACTGCATCCGGCATGCGCAGATTTTTCGACTTTAGCCTTGGGCCATTATAGTATCTGATTGTATATGGTGGTTACTTATGTCTCCTTACAGGTGACCAGGATAAAAGACAACTGCGCTCAGCAGATGGAATGGATCCAGGGCAGCTATCAGAGTCAAGCTAAGCATTTGAAAGATTTTAGAGACATCGGTTCACACCATTTGGCAACTTTAAGGGGGCAGTATTGCGACCAGGTGAGTACAGGGCAGTTGGCCACATTTTAATTTTCTATTTCAAGCAAGGACAGATGTAAGCTTGTAGGACGACGTTTGAACGTTCTTGTGTTGAATTTTTCTCTGCATGCTGTGAGATTTAATTTATTTCTATTTCAATTTTAAGTTTATAAACGGTATATTTGTCAAATCCAACCAAAATCCATCAACAGTAAAACACGAACTACCCCGTCCCCGTTGTTTGAGGATTTTCCAGCCCATTTCCCTCCAGTGGAAACGGACCACTGACAAACAACTACTACTCCGTCGCCACCACTCGTTTTGTATTACAAACAGTACATGATTTTAAGTTAACAACACTAATTTGACGAGACTAAGAAAAAAGAAGAAGAAGAAATATCCGTCTTTGTCACTATTGCCGATATTAAACGCTTATTGGAATTTGTGTGGACGTTAAACTAATAGTGACTGACATTTTTACAAAAAAATACCATCATACTGCCAGTCTGTAAAAAATATCCAATAAGTCCCAATTATTTCAATTATTACACGCGAGCGGTAAAGTATTAGTTTCCGTAGTAGTTAGGTAAATAACTAAAGGCTGGCCCATAAAAAACCGCACATTTTTTTATGGTATAAATTCGTGCCCACTTGTCCGATTTTATTTTTTTTTATTGGAAAGCTAAAGCTTTGAGCCCCCCTGCCAATTTTTTTATTTGCGCCGCTGTCTTTCCTGAATAACTTCAGTTAAAAAGCCCCATGAAATACGAAAGATGGAATAAAATGAACAGAGTGCAAATTTTTTATGTGCGCCACTGTCTTTCCCGACTAACGTCAGTTAAGAAGCCACATCCTTGACATATTCAAATACATCTTTCGTATTTCATGACCAAATTTAATAAGTGATACCTTTTTGAATACGACAAGGGTGTGGCTTTTTAACTGACGTTAATCAGGAAAGACAGTGGTGCACATAAAAAATTGGCAAGGGGGGGGGGGCAAAAAACTGGCATTTTTCAAAAGCGTTCGCCATCTTGAATTTAAGCGAAATGTCAATCCTGGTGACTAGCTTTTTTTTGAAATCGGACAAGTGGTAACGAATTTATACCCTAAAAAAATGTGCGTTTTTTTATGGGCCACCCTATATTACTAAACGTTTTCTAACTAAAACGGGGCATTTCCACCCCATTTTTACTTCCATCTTCTCAATTTAGAAAGTTTTAGATTAATATCGACCTAAAGGCCCCAAATTCGTAGGTAGTCTGAATATTAAACAGTTAGAAAGGTTAGGAGTATAGTCTTCCATGGCAGTTTTCCTTGTCTTACTCGTGCAAAATTTCGCTTTTCTTTTTGGCACTACATTTTTGTATCCAAATTTTTTTGTGAAATATGGATCCACATATGGCATTTATTGTACTGTCAGTACTTACGTAAAAAGCGAGTATCGAGCATGAAAAAATTTCAAAATAGATTGCAAAACATGCAATCTTAAAAAATCTAATAATCTTGCTTTGATAATGAAGCAGATGGTGTCGAACCTACGCTTTTACAGGGTTGAAACTGATTTTCAATTTTTGAATTCCCTGACTATTCGAGGTTTTTCCCTGACAAAAACTTTTAAAAAATCCAGGTTATTTTACAAGTTCCACTAAGCACATTAAAAAAATTATTTTTATTTAAATGTTCCTGAAGACGTTTTAAAGAAAAGGTAATCACAAGCTTGGGTTCCTATAGATACTTTGTACATTTTTTTGCGATTTAAGCAGAACACAAAAATTTAAGTTTTGAAAAAAAGTGGGTTGGGGTGGGATTCAGTGTTAATTAATTAAAATTATGTCGTAATTATACCATAGGCAAAAATTTTGAGAAAAGTATACTGAAAATGTCATGTTTGGCACGTATGTAAATTCTTCAATAATGTTGATATTTTTCAAATGTGTCGAACTTTGAAAGGCTGTTAAATTAAACTAAAATTGTAATGATTAATTTCTTAAAAGTTTTAATATTTTTACTGTGTTTTGACATTATATGAGGAACAGAATGAGGAAAGCATAAAAGATGTCTAAAAATTCCCTGATTTTCATGACTTGGGACCCATTCCCTGACTTTTCCAGGTCACTTTTTAAATTCCCTGACTTTCCCAGGTTTTCCAAGTTTCCCTGACCAGTTTCAATCCTGATCTACGGCCTTTAGGTTAAAATTATTTTAAAACTTTTTCCCTCTAATCAAAAAATTTGATTAATTCACTTGTCCAACACGACGGAAATTACCACAACTTAAAATGACGCTGTTTCAAAGAAACGCTATTTTCAATTCCGGGAGCATGCGAAACTTCAATTCATTTCGCAAATTGCTTTTCTATACTAAAGAACTTTCCTTCAATTAAATTTGAATGAAGGAGACCAAGCAAAATAGAATGTAGCAAATAACAGAAAGAGAAAACATTCACTGATAGAAAATATGAAGGGTAAGTCACATAATATAAGACTTGGTGGTCCACCAACAATAACAATTAAGAACATCTTCTAAAATTTTTTGAACGAGTTTTAACTTCAAATACGTTGTTGGGGTTTTTTCAGGGTTTTTTCAAAAATTAAAATATGTTATTCAAAAGATTAGCTACATTTTTGAAGCACTCTGTATAGAGTTCCAAATTATTTCGCGTGCCAGGCTTTATTAAATATAGATTCCAATAAAAATAGGTTCACTTCAATAAGGAAGTCACTTGCAGGGTTTCTCAAGGATATTGGTAAATATACGAATTGAAAAGAAGTTTTTTTGCGTGTTTTGGTTAAAATAACTCTTTTTAACTGAAACGCGTAGAAACCTCTTTTTAAATATTCACGCTTAAACATATTTTTGTGACAAATTATTTAATTCATTTTTAAACCATATTAGTATTTTTGACGCCACCTTATTGCATGCAAGACGACATGACCAAATCATTTATTTTCACGAACAACTGAATTTTCATTCTTGGCATTATTCTTAAATCCGGAGCCAGGAGAACTTTAAATCTAATTTATTATATTATATAAATTATCAGTATTCATTTTTCTTTTAAATCTATTAGTGTAAAAGTAAATCTATATGTGCAAAGTCAAACCCGTTAAATAAAAGAAAGTTCAATTATAAAATCATTCACTATAAAAATTTCAATTCGTTAAACCAATTTTTTATCCGAACCTATTTCTTCAAACCCATTCAATAACAAATTCGAAATTTATAAGACCCGTTGTTAATTGTTCATCAAACTCATTCAATATCAAACTAGTAATTTGTAAAACCCATTTTTAATAAAATCGGGAATTTGTCAAACCATTATTTTTCAAAACCGGAATTCGTAAAACCCGTTTTTTTGCTAAATTGATTGCGCATTCGCCAATAATACATGAACCGGAGGCGTACATCGGTACAAATTTTCTGATAGACAACGGGTTTTACGATTTCCGGTTTTGAAAAATAATGGTTTGACAAATTCCGGGTTTTATTAAAAATGGGTTTTACAAATTACGAGTTTGATATTGAATGAGTTTGATGAACAATTAAAAACGGGTCTTATAAATTTCGAATTTGCTATTGAATGGGTTTGAAGAAATAAGGTTCCGATAAAAAATTGCAGTTTTTATGGTGAATCGTTCTTACGATGAAAATTTTTATTAAATATGGTCTGATAAAGTCCTCTCTGAACTGGACTTAGCGAAGGCATCGAACCTCTTTTAGGTGAAAGAATACAGCAAGAAATACAACAAGCAATCAGCTGCAGTGTCAGGGAATCCCTAAACCTTACCTTGATGTATAAAGTAAATCAATCCATCAGTTAAAATAGCAACTTAGTCCAAAAAATTGTCAGTAGCTTAGTGGGGGAGTGTGTTAACGCGCTACAGACATTAGCTGAAGAGGGTGATACTGATGTGGGTCCCAGGCCACGCGGGAACGAGAAGGCGGACGAACTTGCCAGAGCTGGGACCGAAAGTCAATATATTGGGACCGGAGCCGCTCCTGGGAACCACAAGAAAACAGGTGCAGAGCGAGCTCAAGAAATGGGCGAGCGATCAACCGAAGTCGTCCTGGAAGGAAGAGCGAGAGTGCAGACAGTCCAAACTGTTCGTGAGTGGACCGGACGCAGCCAGAACTAAATGGCTTCTGGGAAAGCTCGCAAGGACATTGGACTGTTAGTAGGAATGCTGACAGGGCATAATCGGCTGCGTATGCACTTGACATGCATCAGAATGTTGGACGACTCCGCCTGCCCATTGGTGCACCTGATAGGGATACGAGAGTGTGACGGATACGCCAGAGAGGAGGAGGAGCTACATTCTCTAAGATGGGCTGACATGCTGATCTTCGTAAGGAAGGCAGGAAGGCCTGGAGAGAGAGACAGGACGAGTAGAGGGACTGGGGGGATAAGGGTGCGAGAAGGAGTATGACAGAAAGGGCCCATGAAGAGGCCTAATTGCCAGGCCTGCGGGCGGCCCCTTATTACTACTTACTTAGTTCATAAAATTAACCTTGAACTGCCTTTAAAAAGTTTTGTTAATTTTTTTTAAATCAAATTTCAGGTCAGAAAGGTGCGAGACTACTCCACGGGTCAACTAAATTGGGTGAGGGAAAACTACGTATTCCAACGCAACAAAATCCGCAAGTTCAGCGCTCACAAAGTCCTACAATTGCGCGAGACCTACAAATATCAACAGCAAACACTAAACAAAGTTTTGGAGAACTTGCCCAGCTTGTACTTTGAAAACTGCAGGGCCGGCACTTGCGGAAGGGCAGAATCGTTGGTTTTCGATCCTAACGATATCGAAAGCGTCGATTTTTATATCAAATCGAAAATCGAAAAGCTCTCCAACCTAACTCACATGGACGAAACGGATCTAAACCAAAGCAAACTGTCCCTTTATTACACGCCAACGGAAAGATCGCTAGACTCAAAAGTTGTATCGCCTGTGAGCAGCAGTGATTCCTTAGGGGATATCCATATAAATTATATTGAAGATAGGCCTCCTCTTCCGAATTTGGGGGGGCCATCGACTTCTAAAAACGTCATTTTATACCCAGTCTTGGATGAAATCATTGAAAAACGGTCTAAACAGGTCGTGTTGTACACAGATTTAAACAAAATTTTTCAAGGACATTTCAAAGCTTCTTTGATAAATGGAGGTGGTGATAGAAAAATTGTAGAAAATTCCATACCTTCAGGAAACAAAGAAAAAGATGTAGAGTCTGCGGTGTAAAATTAAACAAATTGTTAAAAATAATACTGTGATAGAAAGTCAAAATATTATCACAATATAATAATTATGTACAAGAGAAATTAAGGAAATGGATTCTAAATTTTGTCAAAAACTGATTTAAAAACCATTGTACTCCCATTATTAGATCGCTTAAATTAAAATGTTTTACCAAACATGTTATCCATACTAATTATTATAATTAAGATAGACCATACCTTCCAAATTTAGATTTATCATCAACTTCTAAAGACGAATTAGATGAAATAATTAAATATATAAAAATTTATCTAGTAAATGAAAATGGCAATAGAAAAATTATAGAAAATTAAGAAAATAGTACCTATTTCTAGTTAAACCTGATGGTAAAAGGGAGTGACAAGAGCAAGACAATTACCAATATTGAAATCCTAATTAGATTATAGAATCCGTAAAATAATATCGCCTGATCAGTGGCATTGTGACAAAACGTCACGGTGTAGTTCTTGCAATATAGTGCCAATTTTTTGCAGCGAAAAACTATTATGAACCGAATATTTAATTTACAGAAAATCAAGACTGGATTTTTTATCAAATTACTTTTTAGTTGTGTGAAGACGGATGATTCTGAATCTTAGTTTAGTGTGTAACCTAGTCGTTGCTAAAAAAAAATTAAAGACTGAGAAAAAATCCTAAAGAAATGAATATCTATACTACTTTTAGCAATACAGAGAATTGTAGGTTCGAGTGTGGTTGTGACGTGAACGTGTCATTTTTCTGTAAATAGAATTCCCTACAAGTTCACATAACTATGCTTCCAAAATATAGTTCGGTTGGGGCCACTGAATCTTCATGAAATTTTGACAGTGAACACTGTCAAAATGTTGGCATTAAAAAATTCCCTGTATGACAGTGCACGCGGTAGTTTTTAATTCCTAAGTGTTTTTAAATATCCTTTTTCAGGCAGAAATATTTTGTATGACGATCACTTAGCTTCAGAGGTAAGTCAACAAATCTTAAGGAGATTCAATGACCCCCAAGTTTTAGATTAAAATTCTTAAGTAGGGTATAAAGGGCACTTTCAATTTTTGTTATTTCACTAGTAGTGAACAAGTGTTGTGATTAATAGAAACCTGGTTAAAACGGACAATTTTTTTATGAAAGGGTACCAAATGAAATATTCTATTTTTCTTATCGAATTCCTATTCTACTGTTACTACATGTTGTGAGTCTTTCCCCCTCTACTGTTGTTACTTGGCTACATAATAAAAAATTTAAAAACCGACTGTTGTGCTTTTTTACGTTGTTGCTTGCATTTAAAAAGGTTGGCATTCGAATTAAAATGTTTAAAATTCCTCCCGCCTTAAAAACACAATATTGCCATGTGACTTAAGTTTCGGATCAGCGTAATTTACGTCAAAAATTGAAAGCTTGGTTGTAGCTTTAACGTCGTGGGAATTGTTTTTAGCAACACTGTACGGGAAATCAATTTGATGCGGATACTTTATTTATGTTTATCCACAGTGGGACACCAGAGATTTTTTAGCACCGGGTGAAAAATTTGGGGTTAGGTTACTTATTTTGACTTTTCGCGTTCTGCGCCGCCAAAAAACCAAGTAAAATACTAAAATAAAAGAAAACCATTTATTGCAGAATTACCTGCTAAAAAAACGCTACCCAACTTTGTATTAAAGTACCTGAGTGTAATGTTTAAGGTTGCATTTACAGGTGCATTTATAATTGAATTGGAAACACTCCCGCTAGCTGATACCGACAACAGGTTAACTTTTAGCATGCGGATTTGAAAATCGGCTACTGGCGCTAGACGAAATAATCGTATTCTATTTTAAACAGGAGCGTTAACGACTAGCAAGAGTCTTTCCAACCTCTAAATGGAGCTTTACTGACCTGTTTTGTTAGTACTCAAGTATCCGTGTGTTTTTGAAACTGGGCTAAAAATCTATCCTTTGCACTCCACGATTTCACTAGTACAATTGCACATAACTGTGCCGCAATAATTTAAATTTTAAAAAAAATGGTTGAATCAAGATGAAAACAGAATTATGTGGGGTTATGGGCGCCGAATGTTTCTATGCGAATTCCTAGTAATCCCAGCAAGCCAGTAAAGTTCTCTTGGTTCATTGATAGACTCGGGGTAATGCCCGCGCAGCGCTAGGCCTTTTTCGGTGGGTGACCGCACGCGGAGTGGTTTCATATTTGTTTTAGAACAATGTTTTTGAAAATACATTTTTGAAAGATAAACAACCTCGAATGGTTGTCTGTCAGAAAACGTAAAAATACTCTTCTGTCCCACTGCGGCCCGATTTAAAGGCAATTATCTTGAGGCTTTTGGGATAGATGACAGCACCAGAGCTTTTATTCTGAAGAAAAAATAATTCAGAATTTTGAAAAATCCTTTAGATATTTTTGTTAAGCATTTAAAAATGATCACCCCTGCAAAATTTCAGCTAATTCTGATGTTTAGTTTTCCCTGTGCATTCTGGCAAAAGATTAAAAAGTTAAAGAACAAGGCGTTGCCAGTTGTACTTTTTTTTTTACTTAAAATCTGGGAAGAAACTATATATAGTCTTAAATTTGTTTTTGATACTAGTATTGTTTTGATTAGTTTAGATCAAGGGCCACCTTCTACCATCCGAATACAATCCGATCGAACTGAGTCCTTTTTCTTCGGTTTAAGAAAAATTCGCTTGAAATACGACTCGGCGCGGATTAAAGAATCCCATTTTCTGGGAAGTGATTGAACCTTCGATTCCTCGATATGCAAGAGTTAGACACCTGCGTAGCTATTCTTGAAATCAGTGGAAAACAATTTTTTTCCACTGAAACGCACAGATCCCCCCCTCCACCCGAAAATGACACTAATAACATGACTACTGATGAAATTTGTTTCTGCTGGTGTTTAGTAAGAAAAATAAAAACCAGCAATTTATTTTATAATAAGACTGTAATTAGTGTCACTTGTGAGTGAATGAGAACTGCGCATTTGTGTCAAAAAATTTTGTGCTTCTTTAGTTTCTGAGTTAATATTAACTTAGCAACCCCACCAGGAAAAATGGCGCCAAACTAAAAAATTTTGGTTTTAAAATTATGTGCTAATTATGCGCTCGACGAATATGTAAGAAAAAAAACGAATTTAAAAGGAAAACAGGGTGGGGTAGCTACGTTAATACTAACTTAGCGACCCCACATGTTTATGTATCACGGAATTTAAAAATTTCAAAAACCAGCATTATCTGCATATTATGTGCTAATTTCGTCCATAATCAGAAAATTTTGTCTCGTTTGGTGTCCGAGAAAATTGAAAAAGAAAGTGGGTTAGCTACATTAGTACGTCGATGGTTAGTTAATTTAATATTAACTTAGCAACCCCACCAGGAAATATGGCGCCAAACTAAAAATTATTGGTTTTAAAATTATATGATAATTCTTAGACAGATTCATGGAGCACATAATTTTGTATTAATATATTTTTACTTTGGAATCGTACTTCAGATTGCGAATGCTAGGTTAATAAAATCTATATGTTTGTGGCCGATTCATAATGTCGAAACTACTTTTTTTGGGTTTTTCGCCACTAAGTTAAGGAATTTTTTTAAAAAATATGTTAAAACCCACTGCGTAAATTCCTAAAGAAAAAAATTTGTTCGTTTGTCAGTGGTTTTTAAATAATATAAAAATTTGCCTACACGCACACACAAATCCTAACTAGAATAAAGTATTTATCTGACGTTTCGGCAGAAACTCTACTGCCGCTTTCAAAGAAATTATTCTTTTCAAAACTATTTTGATTATTTTTTTTAAATATCTGTCTGTTGTAATACAACTGACTGACTTTGACTGATGTATATTTCAAATATACATAGTAGCTAACAAGGTATTGGGTGAGTTTAATAAAATTTAAAATTATATTTGTTTGAGTGTTTTCGATTTTAGATTAGATTTGAAAAATACAAATTTAAAGTGAAATCAAAAATAAAGTTTAATATTTTGTTTTTCATTTTAAAATATCAAGGGTAAAGATTATCTTCAATGCTATTTTTTAATTTATTTTAAAAAAACCTTTTTCAAAATCTTGTTTTAAAATTGGAAGCCAAACTGTATTTATATCAACTGATATGCTAGTAGTAGTAGTAGTAGTAACTAGGGGGCGGCCCAAGACCTGGCAAGTAGGCTCAATCGGTCCCTTTTTACCTTACCCCAGCCCAGCCCCCTAATCCATCACCTGTACCACTTGTACGGTAGTGGGCTCTCCGGGCCTTCCTGTTCTCTTCACGAAGACCAGTACTTTGGCCCACCTGAGAGCTGGCAGGTCCTCTGCATCCAGGTTCGGTTGTCCGAGTACCTGATGCCTCATCCTTAGGTATGCATCGCACTCCGCAACGAGGTGCCGGGATGTATCCTCCGCCCACCCGCATGCACGGCAGATGGAGTCATTCCAGACCACGATGCGAGTCAGATGCTTGCTGAGTCGGTTGGGGCCGGTCAGTATCCCTTTCAGTAGTCCAATATCTTTTCGTGTCCTTCCCAGGAGCCATTTGAGTCTGGCCGCGTGCGGTCCGTCGACGAATTCTTTGAACTGTCTGCATCCTAATTCGTTCCCCCAGGAGTCCGCCAGTGCATCGTTAGCCCACTTAATGAGCCGACTTTGCAGCTGTCTCCTTGTTATACCTAAGAGTGGTTCCGGCCCCACGTATTGAGTGCTGGCCCCGATCCGAGCGAGTTCATCCGCCTTTTCGTTGCCCGACACTCCCGTGTGTCCCGGTACCCACATCCTCTTCCACCAGAGTATTGACAATTTTTGGCGCACTGAGTGCCTTTAGGGCCGCTTGGCTGTCGGAGCATATGTACATACATGCTCCTACGGACCATTGCGAACCTCTTCTAGTGTTGCTGCCATTATAATGGCGTATACCTCGGCTTGGAAGACCGTAGCTTGCTCTCCGAGCGGGTAGCTCATCCGAACTTCTTCTCGGTCTTGCACGTAGACCCCCGCCCCTGTTGTCTGCCTCTCCGATAGCTTAGAGCCATCGGTGTAACATATCACAGCGTTCCTCTCGAACTGTTGGTGGAGGTTCTCCCTCTGCCAGAATTCCCTATCGGGAATTTCGACTTTGTACCTCTTATGGAATCTCCAGGGAATTCGGGTTGCCATGATCTCAAAGGACGCAAGGGTCAGTCCATATCAAGTCAACCAGGGTATTTTACATGTTTTTCCTACCAAAAAACTGGAAAATCCAAAATTTCAGACTTTTTTGACCAGTTGTTTATTTTGAATTAATTTTTGAAAATCGAAAAAGTCACTTATTTGTCCTTAACATGTGCGCACAAAATTAGGAATATCTAAAGAACCACTTATAATAGAAAAGTAGGTGAAGGTTCATTTTAAAGCTCTTATAAAGACCTTTCATATGAGAATATTGCATAACATATATTGAAAAAAAAAATTAAAAAAAAAATTTTTGATTTTTTTTTTTGAAAAATTTCAAAAAGGCCATTTTTAATTTTTTTCAAAAAATTATATTATTTTCTTTAAAGTGTTATTAAACTATTCACAAAATTTTGAGATGGACAAATCATGGGTTCAATGTGAAAAAATTTATTAAAAATGTCACATGCATGAAAAATCGCCTATAAATAGACAATGCATTTTGGTAATTAGAAGAATATAATGGGGTTTAAAGCGATATTATAAAAATATTTAACAATATTTTATTTAATAAAAAATTATATCCTACGTTTCATTCTGTATCAGTAATCAGATTAACATTGCCCCCCATTGTAATATTTACTTACAAAACCTCTTTTCCACCGGAGACGTACTATTGGATGTTCCAATTCTTAGGAAAATATGCCTGTATAAACCTGCCAATACTTTTGTGAAATACTGCCTGTTTATTCCTGTTTAACATTAAGGACACACCTCCTTCATTTTATTGGTCTGTTTAGGTACATTGTGGGGATTTGCTGACATGAAAATTCCTGCATAAATTGATTTTAAATTTTTGGCAAGTATCTTCCTGATACAGCTCCAAATAATCGATACATAATAGTTCGACTGAAGGTTTATCAGAAGTCATCTCTGTGTAATTTTAAAAGTTTCAACTATGGGTGAGGCAAGTGGATGGACTAAATATAAAGTAAAGTGCTGTGATCCACTAGAGTTAAAAATCAAGCATTTTGGGAAATTAAGAAATGTGACCAAGTGGATGTGCAGTTACAAAAATGTCAAAATGGGAATGAAAATCTGTGATGGTTGTAGACTAAAGCTTTCAAAGGAGTTTAAGGCATCTGAAGAAGATGAGGCAGGGTAAGTAACAAATAGTATTTTTTAATATAAAATTAATAAACTAAACCAATTGCGTCAAGTACGGAGTGGAAAAATCTCATGGCATTATTTTGCATGGCATTTTGAGAATACAGACATTATGTACAAATTTCTTGGCATTATGTACACATTTTGGGTCAGCTGTTACCCCCTTTTTAAGTTCTTATAAAAAACTAACTTTTTAAATTTTTTTAGACCCAGTCAAGTTCCAGAAAATGATCCAGATTTTCAAGATCCTGCTGAATCATTTACTCTTTTAAACAAGTCATTGGAGCTTCTTGGTGTGTCGCCGATTAAAAGAAAAAATGTATACAAAGAAAAAATTGATATTGTACAGCATACAATTGCGAAAGCATTTACAAAGGAATCAGATTCAACGCTAGTAAAGGAATGCCAGAGTGACGAAAGTGAAATGATTAAGCAGTTAAAGGACAAATTTTTAAAAACCGAAAAGAGGAGTGAGAAAATACTAGTTTTATCATGTTTACCTCAAAGTTGGAGTAGAAAGAAGATTGAAGAAGAATTTGGAGTTTCTCAATATTTGGCCAGAGCTGTAAAACAGTTAGTTAAGGACAATGGGATATTATGTTCTCCTAACCCCAAACCGGGAAAGACCCTTAGTGATAGAGTGGCCCAAATAGTGGTAGATTTTTACCAAAGGGATGACATTAGCAGGACCATGCCAGGTAAAAAAGATTATGTTGTTATCAGAAAATATGGAGCTGAAAAAGAATATGTACAAAAAAAATTAGTCTTAGCTAATTTAAAAGAAATTTATGCATTGTTTAAAACTGAGTACCCCAATGAAAAAATTGGGTTTTCAAAATTTTGTGAACTGCGACCCAAAAACTGTATACTGGCAGGAAAAAGTGGGACTCATACTGTATGTGTATGTACTATACATCAAAATATAAAACTAATGGTCAATGGCTCCAAATTAAATAAGCTATATGATGAAAATAACAGGCCTCTTGCAATATCTTATCATGATTGCCTTTATAAACTAATGTGTAATCCACCTTCAGTGGACTATTTTTTAAGCAATAGATGCAAGCAATGTCCTGGAGTAGAACAGTTTAAAAATACGTTAATAGAAAAATTTGAGGAAGAATTAATTGATGAGGTCTCATTTAAAAAGTGGGTCTCAGTAGATAGGTGTACTATGGAAACCGTTGTTAAGAAAAGTGATGATTTTGTCCAGGAATTTACTGATGATCTTGTAAAACTTAAATCACATTCTTTTATTGCAAAAATGCAAAAAGATAGATACAATGAAATAAAAATTAACCTTAAACCTGGAGAGTCTTTGATCACTTGCGACTTTGCGGAAAATTATTCCTTTGTTATGCAAGATGAAGTCCAGTCTTATCATTGGAATAACAGCCAGGCAACCCTCCACCCTTTTGCCATTTATTTTCTAAGTGATGGTAAACTGCACAACCTGAATTATGTGTTTATTTCGGAAAGCTTGACAAATAATACAATTGCATTTCATTTATTTTTTAAAAAATTAATGCCTGATTTAAAAATCAAAATACCAGGACTTAACAAAATTTTTTATTTTTCGGATGGATGTGCTGCGCAGTACAAAAACAAAAAGAATTTTCTGAATATATGCCTGCATAAAAAAGATTTTGGTGTTGAAGCAGAGTGGCATTATTTTGCCACCTCGCATGGCAAAAGTGCCTGCGATGGCTTGGGAGGAACTGTTAAAAGACTTGCTGCCAAAGCCAGTTTGCAGAGGCCCTATGACAATCAAATAATGACACCTCTACAATTGTTTACTTGGTGTGAAGAAAACATATCTGGCATTGATTTTAAATATTGCACAGAAGCAGATTATACAAATCATGAAATAATTTTGAATAAAAGATTTGCGGAAGTCTTAACAATACCAGGGACACAAAAAATTCATGCTGTAATTCCTCTTACAGAAAGCACGTTTTTGGCAAAACAGTTTTCTACATGCTTAGAGGTCGAAACACATCTTTTTAAAGGTGGAAGCATTATTTTGCAAAATATCGAGTCAGGGTTTGTCACTGTAGAATATGACAGTGCTTGGTGGCTGGCTTGTGTCTTGGGGAAAAATAATGAGAGCGGAGAACTGAAAGTAAGCTTTCTTCATCCACGAGGACCTGCCTCATCATTTTTTTACCCAACACCTCAAGATATTTTAATTATTAAACCAGAAAGTCTTATAAAAAAAGTTGAACCCAACACTGCTACTGGCAGAACTTACAATGTCAGCAAAAAAGAAATGTCAGATTCATCAGAAATTCTTAAAAGAAAGTTAAAAAAATAAATTTAAGGTATATAGTTAGTCTTAGTGTTTTCTGTCTAATTTTTATCAACGAAGTAGAAAAGTTTGTTTATTTCTTTTGCGAGTTTAAAATAAAATAATTTGTAGATAAAGCCTCTGGGTATTTTTTAAAACCTGTATCCATCCAACAAATTTATTTATTTTAATATCCATCCACTATTGGTGCTCCTAAAATATGTTAATTTTTTTAAATGCATGATTTTTAATGTACTTAATATTTTTGATATTTTTTTGACATTGAACCCATCATTTCTCCATCATAAAATTTTGTGGATAATTAAGTAACACTTTGACCAAAATTATATATTTTTTTCAAAAAAATTAAAAATGGCCTTTTTGAATTTTTCAATTTTTTTTTTTCAATTTTTTATTTTCAATTTTTTTTTTGTTAAAATTATGTTGTGATATTTCATAAAAAAGAGCTTCAAATGACTTTAAAATGAGCCATTTATTACTTTCCTAGTGTAAGTGGTTCTCGAGATATTGCTAGTTTTGTACATTCTTGTTAAGGTCAAAATGCTGACTTTTTTATTTTGAAAAATTAAAAAAAAAAAACTACGAATCAAAAAAATCTAAATATTTGCATTTTCAACTTTTATGGTAAGAAGAAAATATATACCAAAAATCATCAAAATTGGAATTGGTCGCGTAAAATTTTTGTGATTTTTTGGTTGATTTGATATGGAATGACCCGCAAGTGGCATCTCCCTGGTGGCCATTTGGGCGACCCTTAGGTGTCCAATGGCTTCCCCTCTTCCTCTCCACTGACCAGAGTCTCTCAGACGCAAATGGGTCGCCATCGCTTCCTTCTTGATCCAAGTCGGTAGCGGAGGCAGTCCCAGAATGGTCTCGAGTGCTTGGATTGGTGTCGTCCTCACGCTGATATGCTATCTATGCATTAATCTTCATTTAGATAGATGCAATCTGCTTCTTTGATTTTTCGTTTAATTTTGTCTGGTTCTTTTTGTAATATACTGGTTTCTCCCCACATTACTCTATGATCATTTTCAAAAGAATGTTCGCAAATTTTAGATCTCTCCCAATCTCCCCTCCTGAGGTACCCCTTATGGTCATTTATTCTAACTTCCAGAGGCCTTGAAGTTTCTCCAATATAAAATTTACCACACTCGCAAGGAATTTTATACACGATATTTTTTGAGTTTTGTTCAGCATTTAATGGTTTTGTTTTTGTTAGAATTGATCTAAGAGTATTTGATTTTTTTTAAATTGTTCTAATATTATAATTGTTAGCGATTCGTTTAATTTTTTTCTGAAATACCTGGAATGCTAGGTTATTACAAATGATGCAACGTAATTAATATCTTTTTTATTGATTTTCTCAGAAACCAGACATTACAACATTTTCTGATCATGGATAAAATTAGCACATAATTTGCAGATAATACTGGTTTTTGAAATTTTTAAATTCCGTGATACCTAGACATGTGGGGTCACTAAGTTAATATTAACCTAGCTACCCCACCCTTTTTTTTTAAAAAAAAACATAATTTAACATATAAAAACATAGTTAAAGTTAAGTTTGGCTGCATTTTTCCTGGTGGGGTTGCTAAGTTAATATTAACCTAGCTACCCCATTTTCTTTTTCGATTATCTCACATAATTATGGCATAACTAAATTTTGATTTTCTTGGGGTGGGGTCGCTAGGTTAATGGAGGTGTAAAAATCTAAACTAATCCAGAACTAAAAATAAATACTTTGCTTGATATCCAAGAGTTAGGGTCCTGGAGGGTTGCTGAATATAGACCTGCTGTGACATGCGATTTCCGGACATTCGCACAGTACATGGCTGGCTGTGTCTTCGCCCTCCGCTCCGTACCGAGTATACATACAGTGTCCTGGTTCAATACCCTTCGTCCCTGGTGAGCTCTATGAGTCACCTGGCTTTTTCCTGCAGTATTTTATGATGAACTTTTTAGAGTGCCAGTTCTGGCAATTCTTACCAGTACTGATGAAACTTATGGTCTGTTCAGTTAGAAAATGCAGTGAAGACCATGTTGTATGCTTGACAAGTTGTTGTTTTTTATCCTTTCGTTTGCCGAATTATTTTTGGTTAGACCATTTTTTTACGCTGCCCACTATTTACTTTTTCTTTTTATCTCCTCCGCCCTCAAACTATACCGCCCTGCCTAACCCTTTGTACTCATTCAAAATTTTAATTTATAGTTAAAAACTATAGATATATCAATTCAAAAATGCTGACTTCTCGTGTTTTTCTATTTGTACACTTGGTAATGGCAATAATGGGTTAAACTTGCAATAGTTAGTTGTTTCGAATAAAGAAATATATGCAGTTTAGTTTTGAAAATAGACTGATATTTTTATTACTAACAAATTCCTGGGCAACCCTTTATCAATCCCAGAAAAACAACAAATATAAAAATAAACCTTTCACCTTCAAACAACAAATTTAATGTCTTTTGCTGAGATAAAAAATGTTAAGCTTGACTTATCCAATAACAAATACTAAAACAATATTGTCACTAAATAACTTGAGAAGTCAAGTTTTAAAAATTAGGTTTTTTAAATTTTCGTCACCATGTCTAAATCATTCTTTACACCCTAAACAAAAAAACTAAATTTTTAATTTTTACAAAAGTGGATCAGCTGGAATTTTAGTAAATGCAGTTTTAAATACTTATTCAAAAACTACTATTTGTACTAGTTGTAATAAGAAAACATAGATAAATGAGAATAATTTTAGTTGCAGTTTTTCACAAAAAAACGCATGTGGCCCAAATTCTAACGAATTGTGGGGTTTTAGGTATTTCTAAGGGAGATAGCGAAAAACTAATATACATGTTATGGGCTCGACTTTAGAGGAATTATTAATGGTGAAATCGCATGTCAGTATGCCAACGCGTTTTTGAGCTATGGGGCTTTTTGAAAAATATGCGTTTTGGAATTTTGCTCATAACTTTTTTATTAATTAAAACTTCTTCTTGGTGTAATTTGCTTTTTTATAGATAACTTAAAGTAGAAATTTTTTTACCAACATGGATTTTATCTGTAACGTTTAGTTTTAAGAGATATAACACTAAGTTGGTAGTTTTCTTATAGAACGACCTATTTTTTACTCGATTTTTAAAATCAGCTTGAAATTTCCTTAAAACTTTGTATCGCCCTTATAATGTTATATTTTTAAATTTTTGTTACTTTTTTATTTCTTAATTTTGTTTTGTGTTTTTTATATTTTTATTACATTTTATCGTCGCTTTTCGTAATAAGTAGACTATAAAACTAAATAAATGATAAAAAAAAGCCAAAAATTAAAAAAAATTAATAGGAAATAAAAAAAGAAAACCAAAATATTATTATTTAAAAGAATTTTATGGTAATTTCAAAAATTGAGTAAAAAATAGAAAAAATAGGTTACTCCATAAGAAAAAAAAATACTTTAGGGTTATATCTTAAAAACTAACCATTATAGATAAAATCAAGTTAGACAAATAAATTATATGTTAAATTATCTATAAAAAAGCAATTTACACCAAAAATAAATTTTCATTAATCTGATTAGTGTTTACGCAAAAATACCTATATTTAAAAGCAAAGGGGCGAATCCTTGAGTTTTTGGAATTTGTTTCAAAGTTATTTCGGAAATGCGCTTAAAACTAGACTACAATTGTAACTATGCTGTTTTTAAGCGGAAAATGCTTTTAAAATTTTGATCCTTTCAAGGTTTTTTTTATGTTTAAAAACAGTAGTGTTTATTGAAGATATTAAAAATGAAAATGAATGAAAGACTAAATACCTAACTTTAATTTGTAGCCAATTCAAAATAAACAAACCCAACCCACTAATTTTTGGACCTAATATTCTGAAAGCTTGCAACAACAATTCAGGTAAGTGAAGGTAATAAAAAGTTTCTTATTTTCTTGAGGGCTGATTATTACAGAGTTGATCTTTCAATATATGTCAATTTTCCTGACGATTACAAAAAAAAATAATCCTTTTTTTTCATAAAAACGATTTTAGTTATGCACACAAAAAATTTGTCCGAAGTTAACCCGTTTTTATTACCCAAATTATTGTGGAAAATGGTAATATGTATTTCAGAAAACTAATTATTATTTTTACCTGAAACTATAGCAATTTCCTTTTCTCCAAATTTTTACAAAAAAAGACATTTTCTTTGGAAAAATACAACAATAATAAAACACTAAGGTCACTGACTAGGCAGGAACGCTTGTAACGAAAAAAAAAAGGCAAAAAACAACTAATTTTTCACCAGCTTTCTTGACGGTTTTTTTCTTCTATTGCTCTCAGTATTACCAATTTAAATTATTTCAATAAAAGTTAAGACAATCAGGAAAGTAATAATTCTTTAAATCATGGCTTAGTTATCAATGTCCTTAAAAAGAAGTTTATAGCAGATTTTTAGTGCCATGATATCTCTGTCTCTTTTTTATCTAAATTTCTCTTCTTTTTATCTAAAACTGCCGACAGATATACGGGAGTGTTGCACTAAGTGCTCCAATGGACCTGAAAAGGCGCTGGCTAAAATGAGCGAATAAAAAATCGTTCACTGCGCGCCCACATTTTAGCACCTAGTTGTAAACACGGCAATTTTTATGTTTGTTGTTAAAAACCTTTAAAACATAGCTTCTCCAAAGTTAAGACAACCATAATATTCTTCTTACATCACGTTTTGTAAAAACGTTAAACATTTTGGCGCACTTTTTTTATTGACAAAAAATCCCACATCAATCTATGAATAGTGCTTCGCAGAGTCCACTACAAAAAGTAGTTCAGCCAGTTTTTTGAAAAATTATTGATTACTATTATTTAGCGTTAAATAATAATTTAACAAAACTTTTACGATAAAGGCTGATTTAATAACCCTGTTTTTGATAGCGAAGTCAATGTCTAAATCTCGATCTAAATGGGAACTTCAATAACCACTTACCTTCTCTGTATTCCTGCTCCACAGATTAACAATATGTCCAGAGTTAACTAGATTTTTGACAATACCCGAACCCATGATTCCCAAACCCAAAAAGCCGAATCTCAATTTTGACGCCTCGATGTCTTTGGTCTTGATCAGTTCAGCGTAGCTGTTAAGGTCTAACGGTGGAGTTTCCTAAAAAATGCATTTTTGTAATGTTTACACTCAATTTTAATTGTTTGAGGATCGCTAGAACGTTTGGGAATTAAAATCAAAACTTTTTTTTTGAAATTTATCAGAATATCAGTTTCTTTTCGCTCTATTCAGGTCAAATGTGCTTCTTAAAAATATTTTCTGCTTGTAGGAAACGGACTGTACCGGGTGTTTCACTGGGGTGTCTCAGTCCTTTTTTTTTCTGCATTTTTCAAGAAATGAAACAAGTCACGTGGCTTCCGGTGACTTCCAGTTTCATCGGAAACAGTCTCAACTTTCGATTTTTAAGTAAGATACTCTGTATATTTTTGAATTTCTGGAAATATTCTCCGTCCAACAGTACCCCATATATCAAATTTTGACAGCTTTTTAATAAATTAAAATCACCCTGCATCGCGTTTTGAAATTTCAAATAAAAATAGTGCACCATTCACAACATTATTCAAAAAGTTAAGGTTATAATAAGAATAATTTTTTGTGAAAAAAATAGAAAATAAAACAAACATTTAGCTTTTTATAAACTAAATTATTTGTTTTTAACTGGTAGACTTGTTAAGAGTTGAGAAGGTAGTGCAGCAGTTTAAAAACAAGTGAAGGATTTCCAAGCCTACTTTACACGATTTTATAGCTAACGGCAAGCAAGACACTGCCTTTTCGACTCTTCAAGCCTACGAGTAAAAAACAAAAACAAATAATTTAATTTATAAACAGCCTAAATATTTGTTTAATTTCTTATTTCTTCACTAAAAATTATTCTTTATTACCAAATTTTTTTTAATAATAGTATGAACACATATCATCCTAATTAAAAAAATGGGGCAATTTTTTTTTATTTCAAAACTCAATCAAATCAAGTGTAAAGCATTTACAAGTGTTTTTAATTTTTGTTGAGTTAATTGATCATGGTCACCTAGATTGAAAAAAAAAATGAAATTCTTTTTTACGAATAAAACGATTTTTATGTAAAAACTCAGCTTTCTTATTTTTCTAAAAAAATATAGAGTGGGCAAAAAAAAGTTCCAAATGTTTTTTAAAAGACTTAAATTCTTTTCTTTTGCCTTTCCAAAATACTCTGGAGAAATCTCAACCTTGGAAGGAAGACTGATTTGGTAGCTGAGGGAGTCTTATTTTATGAATATAATTGATGTCACTCTGGCACCTATATATGGTACATAATTTTGGAAATTTTTGGGTAAACTTAATTCATTTTTGAGGTTGAAAAATGTTTGGAGGTAATATAAGGAACCTAGAGGCAGTTTTAAGAGTCTTTTGGCTTAGTGGTGGTTTTAGGGGTAACAAAAATATTTTTGGCCACCACCTTGAATAAGGCACGGGGTATGGCAGAAAGAGCCCATGAAGAGGCCTAATTGCCAAGCCCACGGGCCGCCCTTGCTACTGCTACTACTGCAGTAGCAAGGGCGGCCCGTGGGCTTGGCAATTAGGCCTCTTCATGGGCTCTTTCTGCCATACCCCGTGCCTTAGATCTAGAGTCCAAGATATTTATGCTATCCCCCGGGAAAAATGACCTATATGCCTGTCGTTTTTATTAAGTTTAGGAACTTTCTACACGGATGCGAACAAAACACCCAGTGGCACATGAATGTGTGACTAAATAGCTGTAACCTCATCCTTGAATTTTCTTATGAATGTTAATAAACAAGTATAGTAATGCCCTTTTAGCATAATTAGAATTTTTTATGCTTTTTTTTGATTTTTAAATGACTTTGTTGGCTAGACAAGTGAGTAGAACCTACAATTCACAGTTCCGACACTTAATAAAAATGACATATAGCTCATTTTTAGCGGGGTATAGCATACACACTTTGGACGCTAGATAAAAAAAAATGATAGGGAGGTTTAAAATGATGTGTTTAGTTATGGCTAGGCCCGTAAGTTTTTGCGTAATGGTTAATTGGAAAAAACACTACAAAAACCTGTTTTTTTACATGTACATGGTATTTTTAAGGTCAATAAGGTCATACATCAATTAAACTTTTTTTTCATAGTAAGCGACGATACGTCAACAATAAAATTGATGGTCACCTTGTCATTTTTGTTTTTTTACGAAACTGGATAAAATAAAATGTGGTTGTAGGTCGCCATTTTGATATATCAGCCGCCATATTGAAACGCATCATAGCTGAGCCAAATTTTTTTAACAATGTTACTGGACTCGACCTTCTTATCTTTCCTACCAAATTTGGTCCTCTTCGCTTTAATAGTTGATTAATAGCGCCCTTTAGTTAGTTCTTTTTGCAATATGTGAATTTTACTGTGGTATTTTTCAAGGTCATAGAGCTTCAAACTGCATTAAACTCGAAGGATCGAATTTGGCATATATGCCTAATAGTTTGAGGTACATGTTGAAGTAAGTGTGACAAAACGTCGAATTATTAAGATTTTTTGAAGAGAAAATGGCAAAAATCTTGTTTTTTGCGACTTTCAAGGTCATTTAAGGTCGGATGACCTTAAAAGTTAATTTTTTGGAATCCTCGTCCTCGAATTATATGTCATCGAGTATAATCATGCCCCGGTTGCGAAAGTTGTATTATTTATGATTTTTGGCCGCCATCTTGAAAGATGACGTCATATCAACCCCTTCTACACGAATACAAACAAAACACCCGGTAACACTTGATTGTGTGACTAAAGAGCTATTAATCGCACATAGTCACAAAACTCCTCCATTCAAAATCCCACGGGATAGCAATTATCGACATATGCCCCTACACTAATACCCCTCGTACTCCCATACCTCACAGGCGTTTCAAACTGTCGCGGAGTGTCCGCCCTTAAAAAAAAACCAGTTTTTCTGGCTTTAAATGATCATAAATTTTGTTCCCGTAAACTGATTTGGAGGAAATAAATACTGAGGATTCAGAAAATGAGATAATATACAGGGTGTCCAATTTTAAAACAGATAAGTTTGTGACATATTTTATTTCTGGGACACCCTGTGTAAAAGTATATACATTTTTTTGAAACCGCTTTTTTACCTAAAATGATCCTATATAAGTTTTTTTTAAAACCCATGGTTCTCCCAAAAAATTCATTATTCCAGATTTTTCGAAAACACTGTAGAAGAAGAAAAAGTGAAACAACATGTCTCTTGAGGTTTTTCTAACTTTTCATTTTGAATATAGGGATAAAAATTGGTGCTAGAAAGTATGGATAGTCCACCAAACAATCAATTATTTTATGTCGAATGGAAATAAAAATATCTTAAAAACTGTAGCTTTGAAAGATTTGAACCTAATAACAAAATTTTTGGGTAATATTTACGAAAAATCAAATCTGAAAACTGCATATCAATAGCTGCTTTACTTCCAAACTTATGATATTTTTTTTTATATATTTTAACGTTTTTCCAAATAACTCGGAAACTAATGAAATGCTTCCATTAATTTGGACTTAACAAAATTTGTAGTCCATATTCATGGAAACTTAAATCTGAAAACCGTATATCGCTACTTGCTTTTGTTCCAAAGTTAAATTTTTTTTAAATAATTTATCCCCATTTCCCCCCCTTGAACCCTCCACCTCCCTACCCAAAAGTTAATCAGTTCATGGTCAGCCGATAGAGGATTTTTGTACCAAATATCGTTAAATCGATTAAGGCGTTCTTGAGTTATCGTGTATACAGACAGACAACAGATAACTTTTTTTTTTCGTCGATGGTGTTTTGGCACCTTAGCAACTCATTGTCACGATTTTAGTAGTCCCCCATACCATTGGTAGTATGATGGACTAAAAAAGTGATATGTCATAGAAAAAAATAAGTAAAATATGTCTTACAGGTCTATCTAAAGGAGCATCCATATTGAGAATCTCTTCTCTTCTTTCCCTACTCATATCGGCTTTGCTTGCCACACCGTTTTCTTCAGTTCTTGTGCTCCTAGATGGCCTAAAATAAATTTCAAGAAAACTAAGAAAAGTTCTCAAAATGAATCTCAGTATTTAAACTGTGTTGACTTAAATCCCAGAATTTTCAAAGTTAATAGATTCAGATATAACAAAAAGACACTTTAGGATCATAAAATTTATGTAGATAATGATTTAGATAGATAAAAATATTTAAATCCAAAAAAAATACATCGATATAAGTTTTTTGTCTTCATCAATTTTTTTTAAAAATCTGCCATCACTGCATACAACACCCAACTCATTTACCTGAAAATGAAGGAGCACGAAAGACACAGTTTAGGAGTGTAACCTGAAATGTGTTACATAATTCACTTTTTGTAAAATTTTGGTGGTTTTAAAACAGTATTAACGTTTTGGCCGAGATAAATGTCACACGTGTTTCTATATATATATAAGGAGTAAATAATAAGATATTTACTTTCAAAAATGTGATTTAAGTATGAAAAGTAGGCATTTTATTAACATTAAAATACAAAAGTAGTAACTTTTTTATTTTTTTGTTATTTAGACATTTTGCTAAATATGTCACTAGTGTGAACGTCACTGGTGTGATCTTTCAGAATATTTTATTGATAACACCTGTGAAACTTTTCGCTTGTAATTAAAAAAAGTCAATAATTTTTAGAAAAAAAATGACAAAATCTAGAAAGTCTTTGGCCAAAGCAACAGAAACGAAAAAAGGAAATAGACAAAAGAAAGAAAAGAAGAAATCAAGTAAGGGCATATTATATATATATATATATAGACATATTATATTTACTTAAAAAGGGGTAAATATTTTTGTTTTTTTAAAAACTATTACACCAAATGTTACCATTTTTCAAGAATAACCCAGTTAAAAAGATTCATGATTTTGGTAAAATAGGTATAACTGGTGTTAGCTGGCTAGCACCTGTGTTAGCAGTTGAATTCACAAACTCAAAAATAAATCAAGAACTAGTGAATTGTTATCTCGACCATTTAATAATTACCAAAATTCAAAGAACACTAATTTGGTTTTTTTTTAAATTATCACTTGAAATGTTACCTTTTTTCAGGAACGACCCATACAGGGTGTTTAAAATTCGATGGTTTTGGGGGATTTCGCGTAATTCTATATTTTTAAACTAGAATTTAATCACCAAATCAGATATCATGATTCACTACTTTTTGAGATATAACACAAAGTTGTTTTTTTCTTATGGAACACCTATTTTTTTTTAGTTTTTGAATGCTTTTTTATTTTCCTCCAAAACGATGTGCCTCTTTCGAAAATCAGATAAATAGTTGTCGAGTTATTAAATATTTTCCATAAATCATTCCATATTCCACATTATTAAAAAATCTAGAGTGTATTGATAATCGCATAAAATATGGGTATAATAATTTATTATTGAAATAATAGTAGGCCTTGAATTCGTCATCCACTTAATTTAACCCACAGGTAGGAGTAGGGGCTAACCCTCGATTGATAAACCGGTCTTTAAAGGAAAAAACAATGTTACGAAAAAATAAAAAAACTATTTTGCTTTAAATGCTAATTATTATACCTATATTTTATGATCAGACGAAACGATCTCTACCACGCTGAGATTGTCAACCAAGGCACTCTAGAGTTTTTTTAATAATGTGGCGAGCCGCCTTTATCACAGCCTACTATATGATTTATGAAAAATATTTAATAACTCGACAACTATTTATCCGATTTTAAGGAGGAAATTAAAAAAGTACAATTTATAAAAATGAATGGATTGAATGGCGTCAAATTTTTTGTCAAATGTTTAAAAACACAAAATTTACATAACACTTGCAAAACAAGCACCTCAAGCAAGCATTCAAAAAATTTTAAAAAAATTGGGGTGTTCCATAAGAAAAATACCAATTTTGTGTTATATCTCAAAAACTAAAAGTGATTCGTGAAATCTGATTTGGTAATTAAATTCTAGTTTAAAAAGTCTACAAAAATGCAATTAACACCACGAAGATATTTTCATAAATAAAAGTTATAGGCCCTATGCCAAAATGCAGACTTTTCAAAAAGCCCCTGTAGCTCGAAGGCTGGGTGATATTGAAATGCGGTTTTTACCAAAAATCTTGTCTTGAAATTTGAGCCTGGCCAAGGGGGGGGGGTCGAATTTCCTCTAGAAGCACCTAAAACACCCCAAAAACCATCGAATTTTGTAGACCCTGTTCAGTGTGACCTAGCAATTGTGATCAAAGTTTTAAAAAACGGTATTTCGACATTCCCAACTTATTGGATTGCGATAACTTCCGAGTTATTTAGAGAAGTAAAGCTTTACATTTTGCATATTGTTAAAAAATTATTGATGTTTTGACTTATCCTTTATACATAAAATGTCACTTGCTAATTTGGAAAATTTTCAGCTTCACCGGCTTACTAAAAATTAAGTACACTTTAAAAACCATGGCGTCAAAATATGCTTTTAAAAAATACCTTTTATGAAATAAATTTTATCCATGATTTCTGGCTTACCCTGTGCAGGGTGACTGTTTATAAAGTTCCACCTGGGAAAACTATTTTTATTATTTGTCACAAAAACATAAACAAAAAATGAATTATGCTGGGTTTATACAGAAAAATAAGATAAGATAAGAAATAAAATTATGACAAACCCTGTTGTGTTTATACAGAAGAATAACATAACATAACATAACATGAGACATAAAAAGATTTCAAACTTTTATCTGTTTATGTTATGTTATGTTATTTCATGTGAAATCATATTTTGCGCATGACCATGACGCCATTTTTGACGAGTTTCCTTCATAACCGTACTTTTTTTAATAGTGTTTGGATGTTATTTTTGTTAAAACAAAAACGAGTTTTACGCAAAAAAGTTAAGCAAAACGCTGGATATTGTTCATTAATTTTGGAGTAAATTGGGGCTCAGCTATCTTATGTCATGTTATTTTCTGTATAAACAGTAATTTTCCTTATGTTATGTTATGTCTTATCTTATCTTATTTTTCTGTATAAACCCATCTTTACTCATGAAATTATGTAGATTTCTATTACAGTTTCACTTTTTTTTAAATCACCTGTTACATGCAGGATGGCCATGAGTTCCTTTTTTAATGGAACACCCTGTATATTTTTTTAAATTTTTATAGCTCTTTTTTTTTCTGTGTGTGATTACAAAAATACCATATGTTACCATTGAATACCAAAGAACCACCTAAACTATTTTTCCTTGGCTAACACATTGCTCTTATGGCAAATTATTTTTGATTTTACTTGAGAACCGCCACAGATAAACCCTACACATGATATATTTTTGGAATCAGAAAGAAAAGTTCTATCAAAATTTTATAAAATATACAAGGTATTCAATTAAGGCCACAAAAACGGGATAGATTTGACAACACTGCTTTGCTGTTTTTGGGCCAATCTTTACCGGGCAGAATATCGGAAACAAGAAAACGGAATCTGTTGAAATTTGGCAGGAACGTTAATTTTTGAATTTCTCACAACCGTCCGTAACAGTTTCTTGCTGGAGTCTCTCATTCCCGAAATAAAATAAACACGGCTAACAATAGTCAAAAATCTTACCTGGCTTTTTCTTTGGCCTCGTCGAAAATACAGAAATCTGTAACAACAATTTTTGGATTTTTTAATTTTTTGAAAAAAATACACCAAATTTTGAAAAATCCTTTGGATAAGGTTGTAAATTTTTATAAATCCTATTAGCTGATAATAAAAAAGTTTTGGTTTTTTTTCTTTATAAGCGAGATTCTGCCGGAATTCTGAAACGCCAAGGTCACGTAATTTGGTAGGCCCAGGGAAACTGAGTGAGTTTGATTGGGGGTATTGAAATTCAGGTTCCGAATAGCCACCGGTCACTTGTCTAAGGCTAGACTTTCGTAAGCTTTTTTCCGCGCGAAATTTGACCTTGTCCGTCAGTAAGTGAAACAGTGACAGAACTATTGGCAACCTTCCCCATAACTTGAAATCCGCGCGGAAAATCTGCTAATGGAAGGCTAGTCTCACATATGATGTTCGCACCTTGTTCTGAACACTACACGATCTCACTCGAAACGGCATTAGTGATGCCACCTATTGTTCAAAAAAAAAAGCAAAGCCAAGTTTCTTTTCGGTTGAAGTAACTGATTTGGAGGTTTTTTAACTTCTTTTTTTGTTTTAATTGCTTTAGGAGCATAATCCTACTGGAAATATTAACACGCCAGGACGAATCTGTATCAGGTAACTCGGATAAGTGCCAGTGCGGAACGATGCCTATTTGTGAGTGATTCAAAGTTGGAAATCAAAGTGTATGATGGTGTTTAATGGTGTACGGTAGAGGGTGACCAGTAAAACCACTGATGAGCCCATGCTGGTTACCCAGAGCGAAACATCATTTAATCATTTCTCTTTTCACTTTAGTCCTTTGTAAGTTCCTTGTGGGATGCTCATCCCACAAGGAACTTTTGATCTTTTGTTTTTGTTTTCAAAGCAGTGTTGTCAAATCTATGCCGTTTTTGTGGCCTTAAAAACAAAGAACCTCATGGCCACTCTATGTGTAGAGTGTGATTAAAGAAAAAACTGAAAATTTTACAGAAATCTACCTAATTTTATAAGTCATTCACTTTTTAATTTATCTTCTTGTGTCAAATAACAAAAAATATTTGCCACATGGAATTTTATAAACGGTTATCCTGTACACATCAAGAAATCTACCTCAAACAACAAATGGCATATTTTCACAACACCAAATTATAAAACTGAATAAAATGCAAATCTTAATTATCCACAATATCTCAAAAAGTATTTAATTTTAATTTTGAACACCTTATTAAATAGAAAAAGTATAGAAAAAAAGCTTGATTTTTCAGTTTGAAAATGACCATTGTTTTATTCGATTTTTATGTCAGCTGAATTTATAATATGACTTTAGTTCCTAAAGTGCAAAAAGAGACAGCATATAAAAACAAGTTAAAATTATTACCTAGATTTCTTCACAGAAGTAGGTGTCTCATCAGTCTTTCTTTTTCCTCGAGGTTTCGTTACAGAACTAGCCTCGCTGTCACTGTCATCGAATTTTTTGTTTGGCTGAAAAATGAATTTTTAAACATTTTAACCCAAGTAGGATTTTACTGACCATGTTTATACTTATGTTTTGCATATTTTAGCAAACCAAAAAAAACTAAATAAAGATGAATTAAGGTCATCATTTAATTATGATCTAGGGTAATAGTTTTTTAGTTTTTCATGAACTTTTTTCCCTTAATTAATCCAGAGAAAATTGTTAATAATTCTCAAACTTTTTCAGGGTTGAAACTGATTTTCAATTTTTGAATTCCCCGACTTTTCCAGGGTTTCCCTGACCAAAAATTAAAAAAATGCAAAAATTTTGAGAAAAGTATACTGAAAATGTCATTTTTTACATGTTTTTAATGATGTTATCGCGCTGTAGGCAAGTTTTTTTTTTGCAATATAGCAGTAAATATTTTCAAAATGTTGATATTTTTCACGTTTTTGCGAAATATTATTCAGGGACGGTCGCAGCTTTTTTTGTGTTGCTAAAATCATGTCATAAATGTGACGAACTTGGAAGGCTGTTGAATCCAACTAAAATTGTAATAACTAATTATGTTATCGCGCTGCAGGCAAAAATTTTTGCAATTTAAGAAGAAAATTTCTTAAAATTTTTGATATTTTTCAAGTTTTCTGCAAAATCTAGAAAAACAAAAATAAACATTGAAGAAGGGTCAAACCATATCAAATCAACCAAAAAAAAGGCACTTTTCGTTTTGACCATCTCCGATTTTGATGATTTTTGGTACACTTATTCTTCTGATCCAAAAAAAATTAAATTTTTTGGATAAGCGGTTTTTGTTTAATTGATTTTTGAAAATAAAGAAATTGACCAATATGCCCTTGACAGGCACTTACAAAAAAAGCAATATCTCAAAAACTATTGGTCCTATAGAAGCGAGTTATAGCTGAAGGTTTTTTAAAGACCTTTTTAACGATGTGTATCACCATGTAATTTTTTGTTTTTATTTTTTTTTAAATTTTAATACTATTTTTTTTTCAGTATTTTTTTAATATTTTTGGAAAATTTCAGGATGGAGAAGTTATTGGTTCTATTTTTAAAAAAATAATATAAAAAACCTTGCAGGAAAAAAACCATACATTTTTTGATAAATACCTATATATTTACTCTTTATATCTAAAAACTTGCCAATTGCTCCCAGTCTTGTAAATAAGATACATAAAAGGTTTTTCCAAACTTGTTTATTCCTGCAAAATTTTGAGTATTTCTTCAATTGTCCTCTCCTCCACCCAAGATCTTTTCACCCACCTATTATACGTTTAAACATGTTAATTCGTGCAAAATGTTTAGCTCCTCTCATTACTTTTTATTGGTCCTTACCCCTATTTGTATCATTTCTGGTTCAGACAGGAAAAGTTTTGACAATAAT
This sequence comes from Oxystoma pomonae, assembly GCA_963921995.1. Classification (NCBI taxonomy): domain Eukaryota; kingdom Metazoa; phylum Arthropoda; class Insecta; order Coleoptera; family Brentidae; genus Oxystoma; species Oxystoma pomonae. Next base: position 34,614,328 of record OY998167.1, on the reverse strand, counting down.
TAATTGCAAACCTGCGGTTTATGTGATAAATTGCTATTTTTTAATTTAAAACATTTATCAGAGTCGTGTGTTGTAAAATGGCACAAAATAAGCCAAAACAATGAACAAAATTTTTTGTGAGGTGTTGTGATCCATTAAGTCAGGAGAAACATTCCGGAAAGTTACAGAATGTCACAAATTGGATGACTTCCTTTAAAGGGGTGGAGACTGGCATGAAAATTTGTGACAATTGTCGAATGAAACTTTCCAAGGAACACAAGGAACAGGATGAACAACCATCTCCTGTAGCAGGGTAAGTAATAGTAATGAATACTGCTTTTTGGACAAATGTGAGATATGCCCAGGAACTGAGAATTTAAAAAACTTTTTGAATGAAAAGTTCGAAGAAGCAATGATTGACAATGTGACTTTTAAGAAGTGGATATCTGTAGATAGATGCAATATGGAGAGATTAATTAAACCAGCAGAGGACTTCATTTGAAGCATTTTCAAACGACTTGATTAAATTAAAATCTCATTCTTTTTACACTCACATGCAAAAAGAATACTACAATGAGGTAAAAGACAATTTAAAAAAGGGGGAAGCACTAATCACATGCGACTTTGCTGAAAATTATTCATTTATTTTGCAGGATGAAGTGCAGTCCTATCACTGGACAAATAGCAAGGCAAATCTACATCCTTTTGTAATATATTACAAAACTCATGAGGGAAAACTGGGTCATTTAAATTATATATTTATTTCAGACTGTTTGGTACACAACACTGTGGCATTTCATCTTTTTTTAAGCCACCTTATGCCTGAACTAAAGAGGCAAATTGATAATTTAGACAAAGTTATCTATTTTTCAGATGGCTGTGCCGCACAGTATAAAAATAAAAAAAATTTTGTTAATATTGCGTACCATCTCGAGGAATTTAAAATTAAAGCAGAATGGAATTGTTTTGCCACCTCCCATGGGAAGAGTGCATGCAATGGACTGGGAGGCACCGTAAAAAGGTTGGCTGCTAAAGCAAGTCTGCAGAGACCATATAATGAACAGATTATGACACCCGAAGATCTTTTTAAATTTGCAACAGAAAACATTCTTGGTATAATATTTAAATATTGTTCATTAAATGACTACCAGCAACATGAAAAGTTTTTGGAAAAAAGATACCTGGAAGCACAATCGATACCTGGGACTCAAAAATTACACTCGATTATCCCCCTCAGTAATGAAAAAATTATTACAAAACCATTTTCACTAAGTAAAGAGGAAAATATTCAATGTCTTTTTGCAACCTGTGGTTTGTCAAACACAGAAATTAAAAACATCAACTGCGGTTTTGTAACCATAAACTATGACTGTCTTTGGTGGATGGGATGTGTCATTGGCAAAAATATAGAAAGCGGGAAATTAAAAGTTAGTTTTTTACATCCTCATGGTCCCTCTCCGTCTTTTTACTTTCCAAAGCCAAAAGCTGATATATTGGTCATAGATCAAAATTCTCTTTTAAGATGTGTCAACCCAAATACTGCCACTGGTAGGACATATACGCTAACTGCAGAAGAAATGACAGATTCCTCAAATATTTTACAAAAAAAATTAGCAACCTAAGTATTTTTTATTGTAAATTTTCTATTATTCTTACTTTTAATTTTTTTGTTATACCCATATTAGGTAAATTAGCCCTGTATTAAATATCTTATTATTTTTTTAAAGTATGACTCCATTATTTTTCCATCCTAAAATTTTCCAAAAATGTTAAAAAAACATTGAAAAAAAAAGAAATATTTTTTTGAAAAAAATTAAAAAATGTGTTTTTGAGATTTTTCAAAAAAAATTTTTTTTTTAATTAAGAAAAAAAAAATTAAACAAAGTATATTGTGTCATACATCTTTAAAAAGGTCTTTAAAAACCCTTCAAAATGAGCTATCACTCGCTTCTATAGGATCAATATTTTTTGAGATATTACTATTTTTGTAAGTGTCTGTCAAGGAAATATTGGTCAATTTCTTGATTTTCAAAAATCAATAAAACAAAAACCGCTTATCCAAAAAATTTGATTTTTTTGGATTTTTGATAAGACGAATAAGTGTACGAAAAATCATCAAAATCGGAGATGGTCAAAACTATTGCCTGGTTGACTTGATATGGTTTGACCCAGAACAAAAAAAAATACTGTGGTGTTTTTGGCATTAAATGAGGAACAGAGTGAGGAAAGCATAAAAGATAAAAACCATACCATAAAAATTCCCTCATTTCCCTGACTTGGGACCCTGACTTTTCCAAGTCACTTTTTAAATTCCCCGACTTTTCCAGGTCTAGTTTGTACAGTTTAAAACATTCGAAAAAAAGCTCCGACCACCCCTGATATGGGGGCGGCGATTCTTAAGTCATTTTTCAATATTTAATAAAACTGATAAAAAAGCAAACTTGGATGCTAGGTCTGCAAAAGATGTTGGGGGTTTTTACCTTACGCTTTCTCTTGGCATCAACTGTAGGAGCCTCAGAATTTTCTTCCCCCTCAACTTCTTCAGTAATGTTATCCTCATTATCTTCTGGTTTCCCTGACTGAAAAAAATATCACAAATAAGCTTAAAATAAAGTAAATAAAGTAAACACATTGTACTATTTATTGGACATGACAAAGAATTTATTGGAGAGTTAAGTGCTGGGAAATATTCTGTTGAGGCACAGACAGATTTTATGAATTAAATCTGCAATCAAATAATTTGTTTGGTCACAACCATCGACGTATTAACTACATCGATGGTCACAACACCACTGTATTTCCAGCCAATACATGCAGGTAGTGATGTGTCCAGAAAAACCTTGCGAGTTCTTATAATGTTTTATAAGATTCTGCAATCCAGTATAAAAGTGATAAAAAATCCATATTTTACTAGATTTTTTAATAAATGTTAACATTTTTACCTTGCGCTTTTTCTTTCCCTCTACTGTGGGAGTTTCAGAATTTTCTTCTCCCTCTGCTTCTTCCATAATATTATCCTCGCTATCTTCTGGTTTCCATGACTAGAGAAAAAAAAAAAAAAATTGTAGTGTGTGTGTATGTTGCCTGCGATATCCAAAAGAAAAACTATCCCCCTAAAAATTTCATTCAAATTGGTTCAGCTGTTTTTGCGTGACTGAAGGATAAACCTACATACATACACACACAGACACAAACTTTTGCATTTATTTATAATATAGGGTGTGCCAAAAAACTGCACTTTTTAAAATGATTATAACTTAGAAGGAAATTGTCCGATTTTAATAATATTTAACTTTTTAGAAAGCCAAAGCTTCAAAATTTATAGGACCAATGTGAAACATGACATTTTCTTTTTTCCTAAAAATACAAGATGGCCAAAATAGGCATTTTTAACCCCCCTAAATGTTTCCAATTTTTAAATAGAATAATAGAGGTTACCTGCAAAATCAAGCTTATTAAGAAAAAATCTACTTGTTAGTAGCAATAACTTTTTGAAAAATTGATCGATTTTAATAAGTTTAAACTTTTTAAAACGCACAGACCTCAAAAAACTTATGTCAAAAATGACATTTGTTAAAAATTCAAGATGTTGAACTTATTTAAAAAAAAAACAGGCATTTTTGACCCCCTGAGAAAAAACTTTTTCTGCGACACTTACAAGCCACATCCTTGCCAAGCACACCAATGAAATATTTTAAAAATTTGGACAAGAAATAAGGAAATTTTAAATCTTTATATAGACCAAAGTTTGCCTACAAAATTAAGCAATTTTTTCTTAATAAGCTTGATTTTACATGCAAACTCTGGTCTATATAAAAATTTAAAACATCTCTATTTCTTGAACGAATTTTTTAAATGGTACATTGATGTGCTTGGAAAGAACGTGGTTTTATAACCGATGTTTGAGATTGAATACAGTGTCGCAGAAAAAGTTTCTTCTAGGGGGGGGTGATATATGCCTATTTTTAAATAGGTCCGCCATTTTGGATTTTTGGTAAATGTCAGTTTTATCATTAGTTCTATAAATTTTGAAGCTTGTGCCTTTTATTAAACTTATTAAAATCGATCAGTTTTTGAAATAGTTATTGCTATTTAAACAAGTAGATTTTTTTCTTCATAAGCATGATTTTGCAGGTAAACTCTGGTCTATTTAAAACAAACTTCCTTATTTATTGTCTGAATTTTTAATATGTTACATTGATGTGCTTCGTAAGTAACCAATGTTTCAGATTTATTACAGTGTCCCACATAAAAAAATATCTAGGGGGTTAAAAATGCCTATTTTTCAAATAGGTCTGTCATCTTGGATTTTTAGGAAATGTCAAGTTTGACATTGGTCCTATAAATTTTGAAGCTTTGGCTTTCTAAAAAGCTAAATATCATTAAAATCGCACAATTTCCCGCTAAGTTATAACCAGGTTTTTTTGGAACACCCTATATAAGTAGGATATATATATAACACTTTATTAGCTCTTTATAAACTCTTACAGATTCAAAAAAGTTTAGGACAAAAAAGCCTACATTGTAATGATGATATGGTAATGGCACAAGAAACTCACCTCTTTGTACTCCTCGATCTGCTTCAGTGCTTCCTTAAAGTCAGTTTTGTTTGACACATTACTGAGTTTTTCCTTGTGTTGATCGAAGGCAGTGACATTTCCATTCATAACCCAACCACTAAGAATAAAAAAGATAAATTAGAAATATTTATAATTGAGTTTAATTTTCATTCCAGAATCGCATTTGGGCCAAGCGATATTATTGCCGAAAACAAAATATCTGAACAAAAATGGCCAAAACTAAAAAGACTAATTTAAGTCATTTAAACATTGAGACAAAGCTCGAATCAAAAAGCACCTGTCAGCACATAATGTACCAAGATAAACCTAAGCCTAGCTATGTTAAAAAATAATATTCCACACTTAAGTTCTCTTTATGTCGTAATTTCATTCTGAGGTCCAAAATATAAATGACACCACATGATCTTACCCCAGTTTAAAAAGAATCCAAACTTCATTCCATCTCAAAAAAACCACACAAACATGGCAACATTGTATTTTCGAGTTTCAACACAATTTATTGTTTTTTTATTTGTGCTGTCAGGTGAATAACACTGTAGGGTTTGCACTGTGCAGTGGTAGTTAAGAAAGGTGCCCAGGATACAATATCTGAGAGAGTTCTGTTAAAACTAAAAGTGCTTGGAAATACAAAAAAAAAATATGCTAAAGGCCATGCAAAAGTGGCAACATTGCGCCTCTGTACTTTGGGGCCCTTGTTAACCATTACTAAACAGTGCAAGTAAAAAACTGTCTTAAGGACAGATAAATAGAACCATACTTACTATTGTGGTTTGTTGCCAAAGAAGTGAACATATACTTGTCCCTTTCTCGGAGTGTTAGGCTTCTCAATCTATGGAAATTAAAATCAAAGTAATTTATGCAACTAGTGAATAATTGAAGATTGATAAAAAATAGCAAAAAATGTAAATTTAAAAAAAAGACCAGTTTAACAAAATTTCTTCTGCTCTCCACCCGGGGTAAAGCAAAATCTAGGGGTTGCAAATAAAAACTTAAAAAATTGTTTTTTTTTCATTGTGCTGCAAAAACAGTTTAAAACTGTGAGATTTTTTTTGGTATCTCTTATTTTAAAAATTAATATTTTAAGGTAATAAAATCACTAAGTGTGGATCAAAAGAGTAAGCATTCTAGTGTAAAAATTACAATAAAATTACTGAGATATTTTTGAATTTCCTAAATGTAAAGTGTTTTAATTTTATCTCGAGCCATCAAATAAAACCAAAAAAAGTTCTAGAAGACTGCCAATGAGTTGTGACCTTAAGAAATTTGGAAAAAAATCTTTTTTTTACATTTTGCTGAAGCATTTAGTATACTTTACAACATACAAACCAAAAGTTTACCAAAATTTATGTAACTATTTTTTCTTCAATATGGCCACTCAAAAATATTGGTTATTATCCTGTGTAAAGCCCTGTTCTCACTATGGAACTTTTCCATGCATCAAATTTTCTAATAACAGGTTAAAAGAGAACACAATCTGGTTGTGTTTTCTTTTAACCTGTTATTAGAAAATTTGATGCATGGAAAAGTTGCAGTGAGAACAGGGCATAATAAAATTAAGTAGTAATTTTGCTACTTGACACAGTATTTTTAGTGTTTTTGTTTAACTCCTGAACTAATAAAAATTTAAATATGGTTTAGACAAATACTTTAAAGAATTACATCACCATGATTATCCCGTGACTTTTTATTATGTAAGCCAAACCGTTTTTAAGATATTTACAAATATTTCCTAAAAACCAACCTTCATTTCTGAATATTTGTCCTTTAACTGCACAACTACTAAAAATTTATATTAACCAAGTATTCCCCATGTATTACCAGCCAAAAGTATACAAGTATTTCTCTAAGTAAAAAACCCCTTGTGCCAAACTATTAAAAAAGTTTCAAATATTTTGAAAAATTAAATCTACTTTAAAGTTTTAGTTTTTGAATTGTAACTCATCAACTACTAAAAATTTAATTAGGTATTAATTTTAGAGAGTTAGTAAACTAACATAATAAAACAGAAAGTTTTTATTTTGTCCAAGTCCAACCGCTTTGCAACTTTGCTTATAAAATCAAATATAATTTTGTTTTTATCTCTTGATATAAAACATTTTTGACATTTCCATTGGTAAAACTTTGAAAGGCATGGTAAACTCTATCTTGCGAGTACAGATTTTTTTTTCTGTCAGAGACCTTAGCTCAGGAAATGTCAAGTGACATTCAAAACGGGTCATGTGATATCCATACTTCTTGGAGCAATACCTCAGACATGGAGGCCAGCCAACAGCTTCCGTTTTAGTACCCTTTTACACGTATGCTGCCGCCATTTTTGACACTGTTGACAGTTATAGTTAATTGTCAAAATGGCCGCCACATACGTTCAAAGCTCACTAAAACGCGAGTAGATGGAAGGCCTATAAAAAAATTTCGGAGGCATCGCTTGGAGTCAAAATAAACATAAGAATTCGCTGAACTTTGAATGGAAGGCACATTTGTCAAACCTAAGACACAGTTTGGAGCACTTTTTTGATTTTTTGCCAAATAAGCTAAAATTTGATTTTTTGCCAAATAAGCTAAAATTCTTTCTAAGCCCACCAATTTAAATGTTTAAAATTTCATCGGAATATTCTATATTTTTGCTAGATGTTGTATAATATTGTGGTAATTTGGAGAAAAAGTTTTTTATGTGATTTTTGTTTTTTTTTTTGAGAAAAACTATCAACTTTTGTGAAAAAAATTGTGGAATACTTTTTTGAATGACTTTTGTAAAAAATGTAAATACTTTTAGAAAGTTCTCATTTATGTTACATATTTACTTTTCTTTGAAAAAAAAAACAAGAAAATAAATTTAAAAAAAAAAAACATTGCTTATCCTTTTTTATAAGTGTGGTCTTATCAATGTATCCCTCAGCTACCACAGTAGATTTCCAACTCTCCAAGCATTTTATGTCAGTGATTCCTTCTCTGGAATTGCCCAGTAACATTGCTGATGACCTTCTAAAACTGTTCCCTATTTGTGCTATTTCGTGATTCTGTGAAATGCATATACCATTTTTGTACATAAAAAATATGGTTGTTTGAGGTTATTGGATGTAACCTGGTGTATTTTCTGTACAGTTGCAGATGGGCTCCACTAAAATTTCTTGCTGTATGATTTTTTTGAATCCCTAGTTTTAAAAATTATGAGGTTTTCTTTATCCTTAATATCAGCACTGGTTAAATTTCATCTGGTGCTGAATTAATAAAACTGAATATTTCTTCTTCCTTTGTAAAAATGTTTGCTTTTTTTGGTTTAAACCAATATTCTGCTTTTTCAGAAATGCAGCTTATAAAATTCACCAATATCAGTGTCTCTTCTTATTTTTATTACTTTTTTGAGCATTGAATATTTTGACCACATTGTCTTGGGTTTGAATTCTTTGCTTGAAACTTAACAAAGTATGCTAAAAGTACCTGTTCCTTTAACGTTTTATTCCCTTTTGTTCACACCATTTGGAAAAAACTCATACTGTTTCTCATATTTCTGGAAGTTCTTCTTGAGTGATGTCCATTTTTTTTATTTTTTTAAGGCTTAAAATATTTTAGCATAATTTAAGGGGTAACATTTTCGTTTAAGCAATTTTTACTGTTTTTCATATTTTTTTTAAAGCTTTGTTTCCAAACTTTTGTTTTCTGGAATAAAACACTCACATTTTCAAACTTTCACTGCTTTTTAAGCATTCAAAAACATTTTTTCTGTTCAAATGAAAAATATTTAAGGTTGTCGAAGAGAAACAGCAGGTTATAAAAAAAGTATTTTAGAGAAAGACGGAAATAATTTAAAGCAATTGATTAAGAAAAACTTCTGTTTTGTCATCTGTCTGTCATCTTTGGTGGATTTTTATTTTGCCATTTTCATCCAAAAAACAGCAAAAATTGTAATTGTTCAAAGTGTAGTGTGTAAGACAGGTAGTATTAATTTCTTTCAATAAAAGTTCCTTACAGTCTTTAAATTTACCAAAAAATATGTCCTACTATAAGTGTATTGTAGCACATTTTGAAGTAACATCTAAAATAATTTAACAGGTATTTAACTAAATTATGTTAAGGGTCATTATGGCAATAGGTGAAAATACAAGTGAAAATGTCACTGATGACCTCTAAACTGACACGAAAGTGTTGTATGAAAATGTATTTTGGTTGCTAAAGGAACAAACCGCATTTGACACAAAAATATTGTAAGAAGACAAAGTTGACAGGTGGTTACACACAGTACATTACTAAAAAAAATTATAAAATATAATAGCTTGTACTAGATTTTCTATAAACAGTTTTTAATATTAGAAATGAAGAGTCAACAGGAGGAAGGCAAAAGGTCACATTTATTCAGTTTTTTTAAATACCAAATTAAAAAAGGGAAGAAATGCAAAGCGTCACACACACAAAAACAATGTTGGATGGACCTTTCTCCCGAGGACTCTTGAAATAAAATATTTTACAACAAAAAAAAGAGAAAGATGCATCTATAATATGGTAATTTTGCTTTAAAATAAGTGTGCAGACAGTATGGGGAAAGTGCTACTTTGCATATACAAAGGTGTGTTCAAAGTAGCTTCTTTGAAGAACAGGACATTGGCCCTTTAAAATGTGAATTTTGAGTTTTTTGCTTTTTTATAAAAATACAGTGTCTGATTTAAAAAGAATTGCTCTACAAAATAAAATAAATATTTAAGTCAACACCTCAAGTTGTTAACTACATGATCCTGAAAATTTGTTGAACTCTCCTATGAACAGTTACCTATAACCTGAGAATAAAAAATCCATTTTACGTAAACCCACAAGAATGTTTTATTATAGTCGGTTTATTTTTTTTTTAAGGTAGTTTTACCTTCAAAAAAAAAAAAAATAAACAAACAGATAGGTTAGGGGACGCGCGCTCACTTTCCAACTGTTTAAAATAGCGGCTCCACAGCATAACAAAAATTAGTTAATAATAATCTTACCTTGGCAGGCCATGGGGGCCAAGTCTTCATCCTAGCCCTAAAAAGAAACAATTTTAATTATATTCCGCTTTTCTAGTGCAAAAATGCACATTTTTGCTTACCAAACTGGTTCACCAATTTTAAATTTGCCGGACATTCTACAACACCTCCTCTCAACACTGTTCACCTCAAACTGAAATTTTTTGTTTGTGACTTTTCCGGCTTTGCGATATGAGCATGCGCGGTGACGTTAAGGAGCGTGTTCGGTTATGTGCCGGAGCTTTCTTTTTCCATTCAATTTTTATGGTCGGCCAGTGCCTGGACTAAATACAAGAAAACGCAGGCCAGAACCGATTTTTCTGTTACGTAAATTCACTTTTCGCACTTACGACATAAAATTTTTTCCTTAATTTTAGGGAGGAAAGTGTCACTTTTTATCCCACGGGATAAAAATTAAAAATAGAGATAAAAAGTAAAAAGAAGGATAAAAACATAGAAATATAATGGGTTGGGTTATTATATTTCTATGGATAAAAAGTAAGACGAACGGATAAATCAAAAACTATAGGGCAATCTAAGAAATTGTCAAAGTCGCCAATTCAATATGGCTGCCGTGGGAAAACAAAAACAATTAATTTTTTGTAGGTTTTTGAGAAAGTTGCTGAGTTTTTCAACAGTTTTTTTTTTCTGTTCTAAGTAAAGGACATTTTTGTGTTTACGTATGACCACATTTTAGTGTAAATATCGACCCAAACCTGATGGGTGGGGTGGCTGTTTCATACTGAAATTCATTCAGAACTATTCACAAATGTCCTATTAATAACAAACTTCTCAAAAAATCCACCAACTTTCTCAGAAAACAATAAAAAAGTTCGTTGTTTTTGTTTTACCCCACGGCGGCCATCTTATCAGCTGTTTTGTTAGACTGTCCTATTAATTTTAGCTACCAGTCCGTTTTTTGACATTTTGCTTTTGGCAGAGTACTTATTTGTGTGTGGTGCCTATATGAATGTCACATAGTCAAAAAAATGTTTAACAACAAAATGGTTCAAAAGTGTAAAAAATATTCTATAAACTTCTGCACTAAAGTCGAGCTACAAGTTTTCAAATCAGGATAAAAAGTAAAACTTTGGTTTATAATTTTCAACTAAGAATTTTCAGCGACATTTTCATCGACAGTTAATGTTGGACTTCGTGTTGGACCAAAGACGTTTAACTTATACCTTTATATGTTGGACCAACTACCGACTTCCACCACCGATAATTCGCCATGCACGTGATAAATTATTTGCATGGCCCGACGAAAGTCCTATGTAGTATCTTTACGTCGGTGAATTGCAAATAAACGGGCCTACCCTTATCGTGTAGATTAGTGATTAGGTTATTATAGTTTAATTTAGGTTAAGTTTAGGAAACTGTGTGGTTTAAATTTAGTTTGTGAATACAATTCATATTACTACTACTACTCTATCTGCTGTTATTATAATCATGTTTTCGTACTTCCCGGAGATGGACTTATTACCAGGTCGGTAATTGATCTGCGGTCGCACGTCGGCCAAAAATGCTGATGGTCCGTTGTCGGTTCATGTCATCGTGCCGATGTCGTGGGCTGCGGCGTACGTCCGACATTGGTCCAAGTGTTTGCTGGGTACTACCTATTGCTAGTCGGACTTTTGTTTGTGATTGCTTATGGGAGTGGATGTAACTCAGATAATTCAAAAATTTCTGGCCTGCTAAAATGAAGCTAATAGAAAAGCCAGACTTTTTTAAGACATCCGTGATCCGTGCATCTACAATTTCTACGTACGTACATAATAACATAACCTTACTTGTGTTGCATAGTTTTTAAAATATTCTTTTTTTTTTGGTAAAAAAGGCGTTGATAATTATTTATTGCATTATTTATTTTATTGTTATGGATATTAGCCAGTACGTTAAGGAAGCGGAAGAAGCCGTAAGTACTGAGAAAAACAAACATTTTTATTTACCATATTGTAAGGTGACCATAATTTTTTCGGAAAAAATCGCCACAGCGCTTCTAAATTATTGCGATCTGTAAACGCCTCTGAAGAGAGTGCATGAGTGAAAAAAAAACAAAAAAAATATCTTTTTTGAGGGTGTAGGTTTATGGGTTGAGGGATCTTATTAGTAAAATTTTTTTTTTTTGAAATGCCAACGTTTTGTAAAATTTATTTGGGGCTATTCAAGACGGCCATTCCATATGTTTGGCACTATTTTTACGCAAGTACCGTATTTTTGATTAAAAACTTTTAGAAAAGACGTAAACAAACACATTAAAATATTACTACTAGGGAGTGTTTCAGAAATTGAAAACACCATAGATAAATTATATTATAAAGAGAAAAAAACACTCATTTTTTCAATAAGCTTGTGTGGTGCCTATGCATCAAGTTTTCAGTAAAGAACCAGAGCAACAAAGGGTTACCTCCGTGATTCCCCAAACAATGACATAGAATCATAACTTCACTGCATTTTTCATATTTCGGTTTAGGTATGATCATGGATGATAAATATTTGATAACAGGTGATTTTCATATGTGGATCTTGAAAAACCAGGACAGATTTATAAAAATAAAAAATAAATAAAATAAAAATCACATGGTCACATCACATATTGTCATACTTTTAGTCAGTCGCAGCACAGATTATCGCCTTGTGGTAGTGTTCAAGTATTTAATCTTTGGCAGTGTCTAAAGTTGTGTCAACATTAGAGCTTTTATGTGTTGTGTTGGATTTATTCTAGGGACCATGGGATTTGCTGGCAATGTGTTGGGTAGGGCAGCTAGGGTTGGTTTTTGTGATTTTTGGAATTTAAGCAATAATGCTAAAGTTATGATAGCCTGTGTATAAAAAATGGGGACTGTTGTTACTTTAGCCAGCACAGCCTATGTTTTAAGTTATAAGTTAATACAGGCAAATAAAAATAACAAATTATTTTTGGTTTATACACCTAACAAAAATATTTGAAACAATTAGCACACGGTGAGGCGCGTAACATCTGGCACTGCCAATTTTCATGTATTATCCTGCCAGCAAGCCTGGTCCAGAAGTTTATAGAATATTTTTTACACTGCTTGCTCATAACAACTTTTAACATTGCCTGTCAGCTGGGCAGTGCAATCTGAACCAAGATCTGCACCAATGCCCAATAAGAAAAAAACATAAAATTTATTTAAGCTGGAAAACAGTGTAGGAGCTTATCTTGGCAATCATACAGCAAAAAAAAAGTAAATAAAATAGTCTTACAGTGGCTTGCAATAGTTAAGGATACTCTTGCAATAGTTAGCAATAGTAATACTGCAGTGGTCTCTGAAGGCGGCAGTTTTCTACTGGTCTGATATTTTGGTTTTCCTTTTTTTCTGTGACAAAAGTTCTGCAAAAATCTTGCAATACTCTGCAATAATCTTGAAATATTTGCAATAACCATACAATAATGCAACAATCCAGCAATATTTCACAAGCAATAGTTCACAATACTTGCAATAATTCTGCAATAGTTTGAAATAATCATGCAATCACCTGCAATAATTTGCAATATTTAATGACTCGTAATTCTATGCAATAATCTTGCAATAGTTAACAATAATCTGCAATAATCCACAATATAAGGTTATTGCTGGTTATTGCACATTATATGTACAAAAATCAGGTCAGTGAAGTCCCCTTCGGGAGTCTAGTTTCATTATTACACATTAGTAAGATATGGATGAATATGGAGAACGATATGGACTACCGGACTGCTGAATGGAGCCAAATTTGAATGTCCAGTTGTTTTTCTGACAACTGATTTTACTTTGCACCTTTTTTTAAGTGTGCACCAGTAAGGGTGTATGTTTAGACTAATTTTCCAGAAGACCAATCCAGGGAATGTGATATAAAATTTTGAAAATTTTTATTAATATACTGCAACAATTGAAACAGATGGAAAGCAAATTAGTTTTCAGTCAAAATGGATCCATATCCTTATCTGGTAAAAAAAATAGTTTAATACAACTTTAGAATGCCTTTAGGTGATTTTTATTAATATACTGCAATTATTGAGCTTTATATGAAGTTAATTTTGAATCATTTTTTTGTCCTGGTTGCCTACTTTGTGTGATGTAGACATCTGGCCATCCTAAGAAAGACAAAAATTATCCTGGAAAATTTCTTTTATGGCCGGGTTCTTTTTTAGGCAATTAAGTAAGACTTAACAGATAATTTCAATAATAATTATGCTTTCCCTATCATGCAAACTTCTTTATACAATGTGCAAACAAATTAACACTGTAAAAATTTAATATTCCAGACCTAGAAACATTTTCCTTGGTTTTACGCAATCTTTAGTTTTTGAAAAAATATATGAAATCTTGCAAAAATTGTGTCTAAAGGGCATTAAAAACTTTATGTTCATTACACAAAATTGTCTTCATTTTTGATGCAACTATTTCTGTTTAGAAATCTTTTTACAGTCCTGGGTGATGGTTTATGGTATTAATTCTGAAATATGCTTGTTATGTTTGTTTCTTAAATAGACTGAATATTATATTTATTTTTAAATGTTTGTGTACTTATTTAGTTTTTTATATATTTTTAATATCTTGCTCAGTAACTTTGTTAGCAGTATAGTTTGTAATAAAAAAAATCCCTGTTAAATAATACTTATATTATTATTAATGTTTATTGTCCAACAGTATAATATAATAGTAGTAGCAGTTGTTTATTTTAGGAAAACCTAATACGGATTGTCTAAAATAAAATTCAATAACAAATCACAAAAATTTAAGACATAAAAATAAAAATCTAGTTTAAACATAAAAATCTAATTAAAAGCCCTAATAGGCAAAAAGAAGATTTAAATACAATATAAATTTAAATTTTATTTAAATTTAGCAATTGTTTTAGATTTTTTATTTTATTACCTAATGCACAAAACCAGAGTTAAACATTGATTTATTGGTCTTTTGGTAGGACATAAAAAATTATTATTCTAAATTATGGGAAACAGAAATAATAATACAAATAACTTAAATTAAACAATAAATATAAAAAGTTCACCCACAGAATATTACGCAGGTCTTAATTTTATCATCAGAATCTTATTAAGTTTATTTATAGACAGAGGTTACATATACTATTGTAACAAGATCACATAAAGTTAATTATAGATTTATAAAAAATATATTTTTTTCTAAAAGTTCTTTTTAACATTGAAAGATTTATAAGGCCCACTTGACATGGGGCAATAAAACGTAAATTGCATGCAAATCCTCTCTTTCCATCTTGCTTTGATGGACCCGGTAAAGTGAGATGAAAAGAGATGTCTTGCATGCAATTCATGTTTTATTATTCCATGTCACAGTCTACTAATGCTAAATTATGTTACACTGTGTCCATGTCAAGTGGACTTAAAGAATCTTATCATGGAGGTTTTAAAGTTTCTCACAATAAATCCCATCACTCTATTGGCCTCTTTTATTATTTTAATGATATGTTCATCAAAACTGGAGTGCTCTCTGCCCTTAGCTGGTTAGATAATTTTTAAAAGTATTCTTAAAAAAAATTCTCAGAAAATGTTCCTATTTTACATTTTGATATATTTAATGGCAGTTTATTCTGATCATAACTCCAGTCTATTCATGTCTATCTGAATTAAAATAAACTCCTCAATGGTGTCAATCCTTGCAATAAAAAACAGGAACAATAGTGGACCGAGATTAGGTTCCTGGGGTACACCATACATCCTTATTTTTATATTAAATTTTGCATAATACTAAAAAAACAGCAAAAATAATGTTTTAGTAAAGTCTTTATTGAACAATATCAAATTATCACTCGAGTAACGGACGAAGGCTGTTCTATAAAGAGGGCGGTAACCCATTTTGGAGTTGATAAAATAACAATAATACGATGGAAATAGCGCTGGATTGAAAACAATTCGACGAATAGGAAACTTGGATTAGGACAAAAACGGTGGTAAACTTAATACTAATTATTTTAACTTAAAAAATAACTAAAATAAATAATTTAGTATTTAATAGGATCACCATTTTTCTCTATAACAAGCTGCAAACGTCTGGGCATTGAAAAGGTTAAATTTTGAAAATACTGATGGTCTTCTGAGAGCTGATCCAATGCGCGATAAATAGCATCTCTTAACTTTTCAGCATTTCGTGGTCTCCGATTCCTTTGATATATTATTTTAACGATTCGACCCCATATATTTTACATTGGGTTAATGTCAGGGCTGTTGGCTGGCCAAGGAAGTGTTTCTATGTTATTATTCTGAAACCATTGGCGAACAACATTAGTCGTGTGTACTGGACAGTTGTCCTGCTGATAAACGAAGTCATTCTTTTCATGTAAAGCCTGTACAGATGGCAGCATAACGTTTTCAAGGATTTGAATATATCGTTCACTTTTGAATCTTCCTTCGATTCTCCAAAAAAAACCCAATCCTCTAGCACTAAACCAGCCCCACATGTTTACAGAAAAATGTCCAGCTTTTTTAATTTGGTTTGTATATTCGGGTTCAAATCTAGAATTTGATGGACGATAAACTAAAATTCGTCGTCAGTGAAAACCACCCTCTCCCAGAAGTCATTATCACGAAGAACGTTGTTCAGTGCAAAAATCACTCTGGCCAACACCGTTCTCTAAGCAGGTGTTGCTCTGGCCTGTTTTTGTTCTTCTGTTAGAAAAGGCTTCTTTGCAGCAACTCGACAAGAGACTTCTGATTTCGTATTTACTGTTTACTTCAACCGACGTTGAAAAAGGATTTTGTCTGAGATGGTCAATAAGTCTCTCATCGTGCACTTCA
Organism: Oxystoma pomonae; assembly: GCA_963921995.1. Classification (NCBI taxonomy): domain Eukaryota; kingdom Metazoa; phylum Arthropoda; class Insecta; order Coleoptera; family Brentidae; genus Oxystoma; species Oxystoma pomonae. Next base: position 34,598,003 of record OY998167.1, on the reverse strand, counting down.
GAACTTACTTTTGGTCGTCCTGATCCATCTTTCCTATCCGTAGAATTATTTTCAATCCAGCGCTTTTTCTATCGCATTATCGTCATTTTATCAACTCCAAAATGGGTGGCCGCTCTTCTTATAGACTAGCCGTCTTCTATAACTCGAGTGATAATTTGAACTTTTGTAAATGTTGATATCTGTAGCATTTTTAAGGATGTCACACTGAATTTTAAGCTGTCAGGCATACTAAGCTGGTGTATACACTAATAGAAAGCTAAATTTTGTGGCATAGGAAAAAAATGCATGTATGAGTTTTTTTTGAAATCAAGTGTACACTTCGGGCATGACATTTCTGGACGCAACAAAACCACGATTATGAAAATGAAAAAAATGATGAAAAAAAGATCACACAATAGAAAGAAAGCAAGGGACTGGTGGTTTATTGGATGTTTCAACTGAGGAACAAGACCAAGACCATACAGTTGTGTTTTTAAATTTTCGTTACAGTTATTTTATGCATTAGTTAGTATTGTTGTAATATAAACATTATTTTTAAAAACAATCTTTAGATCTCAATATTTTAAAATTCTAGTTCAGCATAGTATAAAAGCCAGTGTCAAAATATAGTTTCCCTATCCCTAGCCATTATACTCAACAACTTAATTTCTGTCTGACAGATGGATTTATACAAACCCAAAATATGCCATTTTTTCCATTCCAAGGCCATTGATAAGTCTATATAAACTATGTCTAAATGTAACTGGGCCATTTCAAGCAAATGTAATTTTATTAAAAAAAGAAAAACGCTTTAACAATCTATTGGTTTTTGTTAAAAATCTTGAAATAACTCCAAATTATAAAACCACTCTAACACTTTCTTGGCGTGTAAAAAAGTCGAAATATTTTTTCAATTATTGTATTTTTTGCCCCGTCCAACCCAAAAGAAAAGCTTTACTAGTTTATGGTTTACAATAATTTTTAACATAAATGTTAACCATATGCTTTCTCCTTTAATTCCAATGCCTTTTGTTTAGTTTGGAAAAGCCATGATAAAGCATTTTTCTGAAAAATTTAAATATATTAAATTAAGAATTTACTAAAATTAAGTTTTGGTTTTTCTTGTCCCGTCCAACCCAAAGTTTAAAGGTTCGCCCTATAAGCTCTGGTTACAACTTATTGTTTTAAACTATTTTATTGCATAACCTATGGTTTTAGGAAATAATAATAATTTTAATCATATAGAAGTCACAGCTGGTTTTTCTATTAATGGGTTACTTTTTTGTCCCGTCCAACCGCTTAAAATTTCCGAACTGTGACCTATTTTCAAAAAATCCATGTTGGAATACACTTAGATTTTTGTAAGTGGCAAGATAGGCATGCTTATACAGAACACTCTCAAAGGCCTTATAATTTATTTTTTTATTTATTTCTACGGCTGAGATCTATAGTTTTCGATTTTGGTAATGTCACCTGGCTTTTTTCCATTCATGTTTTGGTTCTTATTGGTAAATTAAACAGAATATTTAGGGGTTAGTTCAAAATAGACCTATAATCTTTAACAAGATAGAAGGGTATCCCTGCCGTATTTTTATTCTTTAACTTTAATATTGCCTCGTTTATCTCAGATTCACAAACTTGCATTAATAGTTTAGTTATATCTTATAATATAATTATTTCAGGAAAAAGAGCTATTCCATCTGAAAAAGGAAATAGAAGATCTCCAAAGCAGTATTCAATCGCAGAAAGTGGCAAACAACCACTCTGATCCAGGGGTTGGAAAGCTGATTACAGAGAATGCTAAGTTAAAGCATCGTTTGGCAATTTTAAATAGAGTAAGCCAAAGATTTGATAAAATTTTTGTTTAAGTATGAAATAAGGAAATGAGGCCTAAAGTTAAAATATTTTGATTAACTGACGCATTTCAACGGAATTTCTGTTGGTTTATTACACGATTTTGTCTCTTAAATGCGCCATCCCTCAGTTTTTGTCTTGTGGTTAATTTATTAAAAAGTATTTAAGTATCTCAAAAATTCAGTAGGGACTTGTCGGTACATTATAGGCTGACTTTAATAAAGTCAGCACTATTTTTGACAGTTTCGCATGACTACTCGACTACTAATGAGACGGCGCTCTTCTTGGTTGCCGGGGCTATCCAAAACCTACATTCAGGCAGAGCCTTATTGTGCGCGGTGCTATCAAAATAATGTCGATTTTCATAATATTTGCGCCGACTTTTAATAAAGGACGGCATTAACTTTAATTATGTCAACTTTATGGCTGCCACAATATGAGCATGTCAGACAATATCAGAAACCTTCAAACTTCGTGCGGAACTGTCAAAAATAGTGCCGACTTTATTAATGTTAGGCTACGCCGACTTTATGTACCGATAAGTCCCTAATAAAGGACGCCATTCAATACGTCCCTAAAGTCAGCAGTGCAAAGATTTTATGATTGGAAACATTAGTGCTAATTAAATGCCAAGTCACAAAAATTTTTAGCTCTTATAGTTTCCAAGATATGACCTGCACTGCTAGCTACCCGTTCAAGATAGCAGTGCACCCTGTGGAATGGAATGGGTGAAGTGAAGAGTAGTAGAGTGGTCTAAATAGTCCAGAAAATTAAATGATAATTAAATGCTGTCATATCAATAAGAAAATTCTATATTTTTTACTTTTTTCTGCATATTTTTTAAAATTAACTTGGTGCACTGCTAACTGGTCATAAACATATTTGAGTTCTCATGAAAGAAGACGTTGGTGGTGTTTTTGATATTGGAATAGATTAGTGCCATTTATTAGTAAGTAACCAAATTTTGTGCTCTTGTAGTTTCCGAGATATGGCCTGCACTGCTAATTCAATTCAATTCAATCCTAAAATAAAATCATATTATAAAACTTAAGTTCTAGATGTTGGAGTGCTTAATTAAAAAGCAAATAATGTATATAAAGAAGTTTAGAAAATACAAATTATCTACACAGCACAAAACAAACTTAAGAGAGTAAAACAATTGTTAAAAAAAATGTAAATAAATAGTCATGTCACAACAAATAGAGTTAAAATATTTAAAGTCAGATAAAAACGTCTATAAAAAATTACATAAAATATTTATTTAGGTTGTAAAATGCCCTAGAAGCTAACCAGTTAGAGATAGCATTCTACCATGCTAGAATCGTCCAGAAAAGTGGTAGGGTGATCTAAATCGTCCAGAAAATTAAATGCTAAAAAAAATCTATATTTTTTACTTTTTTCTGCATATTTTTTAAAATTAACTTGGTGCACTGCATAACTCGGAACTATAAGAGCACAAAATTTGGTTACTTGGCATTTAATTAGCACCTATTTTATTCCAATATCAAAAACACCACCAACGTCTTCTTTCACGAGAACTCAAATATCTGTACGACTTAAAGTTAGCAGTGCACCACGTTAATTAAAAAAATATGCAGAAAAAAAGTAAAAAATACAATATTTTTATCGAAACGGCAGCATTTAATTTTCTGGATCGTTTAGACCACTCTACTACTTTTCTGGACCATTCTAGTATGCTATGCAATCTTTAACGGGTAGCTAGTAGTGCAGGTCATATCTCGGAAAATACAAGAGCACAAAATTTTGTGACTTGGCATTTAATTAGCACTTTATAGGCACTAATTTTTCCAATCATAAAATCTTTGCACTGCTGACTTTGTACTGCTAACTTTAGGGACGTGCATTAACTTTAATTATGTCTAGATAACATGTTTAGATGTTAATAACCTTTTAAACTTCGTGCAGAAGTGTCAAAAATTGTGCCGACTTTATTAAGTCGACTTTATGAACGGATAAGTCCCTAATATCTTACTACAAGATTGCAACCTGGTGACAATGTTAAAGACAAAAACGGAAATACTTAGTCAATTTTATTAGTGCCTTATCGATTATTGCCTTTTTATAAGTTTAAATTTTATTTCGTTTTAAATTTCTTTCTTCTTTAGGCAATAATGGCAGAATCATCAAAAAACAACTCTTCAAGCAACAACAAAGGCCTCCGGAGTATTTTAAAGACCCTAGAAGACTTATTTTTACCAGCAATCGGTGCCGCGTGTCCTGATATTGCCGATCCACCTGTGGTCCTAGCCCTGTCAGGAAATAACCCGAAATTTGGTGACTATCAGTGTAACTCAGCCTTGCCGATTGCGAATTCTTATAAACAATTAGGTAAAATATACCTTATTTTCTGCGGGTGTAATCACTAGTAGAATTTGACATAATTAATTTCCAACTTTGTTACTAGTGGTAGTAGTAGTAGTAGTAGTAGTGTATTATTTGAATGACACTTGAGAAACGGTTTGGCATTCTGGGGTCTCTGCTGTGCTACCCTCTTTGAGTCGGTGTTTATTATTCAAAAACGAGCAATTCGCAAATTATTTAATGTTAACCCTCGCGAAAATTGTGGAGCATTATTCAAAAAAATGAAAAATTCTAACACTACCTGGTCTTTTTATTGTAGAAACAGTTAGCCTTGTTTATAAAAAAATACAGAGAACTAAATTGTGTTAATACCAGTCATTACACAAACTCTCCGATCTATGAAAGTAAGAAACTATACAATCACTTACCTCTATCGCTTAGAAAAACTCAGGACATTAAAAGGTTTAAAAAGGTATTACGCGATTACTTGGAAGCAAAAGCCTTCTATAGCTGTGATAAATTGTATGCAGATACTTTTAACCTAAGATTGCAGTCTTATTATATTGCTTGTATTTTATTTATTCATATCTATTTATTTATTTTAACTAGTACTAGTGTTATTTACCACATTTACTTGTTTTTAACCTTATACATATTTTAAATTGCTTGTTAAAATTTGTCCCTTTTTTGTATATTATTTTGTTTAGGTTCTATATTATCAATTTTATCTTTTGTTTTGTTGTTGAGTTAGGTATGTATATATGTTTTTTATAAGTTTAGAGCCATAACTTGCAATTAGTTACAAAATTACTTTTTAAATTCATTAGACATTTTAAATTCATTAGAACCTATTCTTCCGATAATAAAGCTTTTTTCAAATTGAAATTGAGTAGTAGGAGTGGTAGTAGTAGTAGTAGTAGTAGTAGTAGAGAGGGCGGTCCGTGGGCCAGACAATTAGGCCGCTTCAGTCAAATAAACATCAGAATTGGCGCAAGTTTGAACGGAAGGCACATTTTGTAAAAACTATACAAGACACTTCGGAGCACTTTTTTTTTTATTTTTTTGCTGAATAAGCTAAAATTTCTAATTGGTGGCTTTAGAACTTTTTTTTAGCTTATTTGGCAAAAAATCAATCGAGTCGTGTCTTACGTTTACTTTCTGTGCGTTCCACTTGCTAAACTTTTTAACAAATGTATCCAATGAGGTGTCTACTCATACTTAAAAAAAAACAACTTATTTATTGAAGAACAGTTCGGTTTTAGAAGGGGCAAATCTACCACGGGAGCGATTATAAGGCTCTGTGATTTCATAGTCGGGGGCTTTAAGGAGGAGCAGATTGTAGCATCAACTTTCTGCGACCTTTCCAAAGCCTTTGACTGTGTATCACACGATATTCTAACTGAAAAATTAAAATATTATTGTCTTAACAACACTAGTACAAAACTAATATTTGAATATCTCTTAGATCGCAGGCAAATAACGGAGATAGAGGGCAAGCGCTCAGAGGGGAGGGTCATGAACCACGGCATAGTTCAGGGGTCAATCTTGGGGCTGTTATTGTTCCTCATCTACATAAACGACCTCTCTTCTGACCTGTCGGAATACCATCTAGTCATTTACGCAGAGGATAACGGTTTCTCCATTAAATCCAAATCACCAGAAGATACCAAAATGGAAATGACATGACATGTTAAAACTGCATATGACTGGTTTAATTCTAATTTATTTATACATGATTTTTTCTCTTAAAAAAACTTCAATCCCTGATAATCCAACCAAAATAAAATTATCGTATCATATCAAAAATTGTGGACAAAGAAACAACAAAAATGGCCTATCATGGCATATTCCACCCGGTATGCACCTATGGACTGCTGGAATGGGGACATTCAAGTCACGCCGCACGTGTCTTCAGTGTGCAGCGGAGGGTAGTCAGAATTGTAGCTGGTGTCAAATATAGAGACATCAGGCCATTCTTTATAAGCCTAAAAATATGAACAATTCCATGTCAATACATCCTAGAATTCTTATTGTACATTTATAAAAATTCTTCATGCTACACCCTAGTAGAAGAAACCCACAGCTATAATACACGTCACCGTTTTGATGTACAATTTTACAATAGATTGCTCCTTAGAACAAGAAACATGCCATTAAAACAATTTAAAAATAAAACAATTCTTACTAAACAAAGGTTTTTATTCAGTAGACGAATTTCTACAGTATCAGATTACAGATTTGCAATTTCAACTGTTTTTTGTTAAAATCTTGTGGTTTTTGTGGCCACACAATCAATTTGTAATAATTTATTTGATTGCGGTTTTTAACCAGTATATGTACTTGTCTGTAAAATCTAAGTTTTTAACTTTACACTACTTATTTAAGTGGAAAAATTGTGCTGTATTTTGTGCTAATTTTGTTTTATGACGATTGTTAAACTTTTATTAGTTTTTGAGGATAAACAAACTAAACTAAACTACTTTTTTGTAAAAACTAAGACACGTTTCGGAGCATTTTTTTATTTTTTAATCTTGAGTTTTTGCCGAATAAGTTAAAAATTGTCTAATTGGTGGCCTTAGAAAAATGATTATATATATATCGTCATCTTAGAACTACAAGGTTCTATCTACCTGCCTTGCAACTTTTGCCAATTGCATTTAAAAAAAATTGTGCTCTAGAACTATGCCATCTGTTTTGTTTAAATATTTTAAACTAATAATTTAATTTCACTTAATTTCGAAGATTTTAAAAAAGTTGGTCTGATCTATTTTTTTCCAAAGGAAACTGTCAATGTTTGACACGGAAAATTGGGATAGAACTTTGCAATTCTCAAAATAATTTTTATATTAAGAAACTGGTAGATAGAACTTTGGTACATTTAAAAGTGTTAACTTCTCGTTAACCGAGTTTAATAAAATTTGCTAAACTTATGTAATTCCAGTCACATGATAATATTACAATAAAAACTGCGTTGGTGGGGGGTAGTTAAGAAGGTGAGTGGGGGTTAATTTATTTAAAAATTAAAAAATTCATAACTTTTAAATCATAGCTGCTACGGATATGCAGTCTTTAGATTTGAGTTTCCCTAAGTTTTTTTCTAATTTTATAACAAAAAAACGATATTGTTGTGTGCTCTAGGGAGTAGTAGGGGCTTGATATATTTAAAAATACATAAATTTTGAACCAATAATGCTACGAATATGCAGTTTTCAGATTTGAGTTTTACTACATATGTCCTTATAATATGATGCTTATGCTATGATGCTATGATGATGGGTGTGGGGTGATTGAAGGGGTGAGAGGGGTTGATATATTTAAAAATTCGTAACTTTTGAACCAAAGCTGCAGTTTTTAGATTTATATTTACTCAGTATTTCCCAAAAAAAAAATACACTAAGAAGCAGAAAGTAATTAATGAAATAAAAAATAAGTTTTAATAAAGCTTTCCGTTTTTAAAACGAACTAAAAAGTATAAAATAGTTTGTGTTCGTGGAGATTAACGATAAAAAAAAACTTGGGTCGCATGCAATAAATAAACGTAAGAACATAATTTAATTTAACTTTTTTTGTATAAAATTGGTTTTCAAACAAAATAATTTTATTGGCATTAATTTAAGAAAATTAAATGAATGAATACAAGTTTATAAAAAAAATTCTTACTTAAAGTTACGGTTCCTATGATTCGGCGTACGCAAGCGGCTGACGGACTGCGTCTGACTCATACGGTTGAATATAGACACGAAACGCAGACGCCCGATGCGTCCGCCGCATCATAGAAAACGTACCTTAAAAGGGGGGGGGGACATTTTTATTTAAAAACGGCAAAAAGATAATTTAAAAGTCAGGACTGGCAGAGGAAAAAAGTATAATCAAAATCGTGACTAAAAATATTTTGGTCGATAGAACTTTGTAATTCTAAAATAATTTCCATTTTTATTTATTTATTCCATCCACTTGGAACTTTGTAATTTTCTTAATAAATCTGAAACTACCCACCGGTTTTTTCCTATTTATTTTTTGTTTCATAAAGCTCATAATTATACATTCATTTTTGCAAAAAAGTTAAAATGTCAAAATGTTGTAGATAGAACCTTGTAATTCTGATGTGACGAGATGGTAATTATAAACATTGTATATTGAAAATGGAAATAAATCTATCTATATATCTATCTATCTATTTGATTCCAAAAAGTATGGATATAACATGACCCGTTTTGAACGTCACTTCGACATTTCCTGAGTTCAGGTCACTGACAGAAAAAAAAGAATGTGTACCCTTAAGCTGCCTAATATTATCTTAAAACCCCTTAAATTTCATTTTAGGCAGAAAAGTGGCACCACGTGAAATCAGCCAAAAAATTGTCGATAACCTCCCTGCACACGAACTCGTGGAAAAAGTTGACATAGCTGGCCCAGGCTTCATCAATATTTACTTAAACAAAGCCTATGCAGTGGAAAAACTCAACGAACTGTTGGTGGACGGGGTGAAACTTGGAATCGTCCCTCAAAAGTTGAAAATTTTAATAGATTTCTCCGCTCCGAACATAGCGAAAGAAATGCACGTGGGTCACCTACGGTCTACCATCATAGGCGATAGCCTGTCTCGCCTTTTTGAATTTTTGGGACACGACGTGCTGAGAATCAACCACGTGGGCGACTGGGGAACCCAATTTGGCATGCTAATAGCGCATCTTCAGGACAAGTTTCCCGACTATTTGGTCAGTATATTAACCAGAGTGTCCACAACCTGGAAAAACCTGGAAAGTCAGGGAATTTGAAAATGGTCAGTGCTCTAGTGAATAAACTATTGTAGCACGGTCTTTTTAATTTCAGGAAAAAAGCAAACAAATGAAAATATATCTTATTTTTATGTTTACTTCCTACTTATTCAGAAGCAAAGTGTTAAAAAAAGAGTAAAATCAGGTAAAATCACTTGAATTTTATAGTAAAATCAACATTCTAAAAAATTGTTTCCTTTTTTGAGGCTGCTAAAAATATCATTCAGGAGTTTTTTTAATCTGGTCAGGAAAAGTCGGGGAATTTTTTCTAGAAAAATCTGTGCACTCCCTGTTAACAAAATATTTTAATCAAATGCAGCTTCTTCCTTTTGTTAACCTCACTTTTTTAGTTCACCTTGCCGTTAATGTGGTCTTTGTTTTTTTTTAAGTATTATTTTGGGCTTTAGTTAAAAAAATTAAAAAACAATAAAGGATAGGATAGTTTGTAAAAAAGCGCTTTATTTAGTAGTGCTGCCCTCCTGGAAACTATTTGTACAATTTTTTTTGGCAAAGATCTACAATATGCTAAAATTTGGTTGGCTTTATTTGCCGCTTCACTTGGTATTTTAATTCCAAATTCATATAAGTTGTTTTTTGTCTCAAGTTCAAGTTGTTAAAGGTGGATTTATAAAACTAAATTAAAAATTAAATTAAAATTAAGAACTGTTTGATGGTTTATGCAGGGTCATTTCATATGAAATCAACCAAAAAAGGGAGGTTTTGCCGACCATCTCCCCGATTTCGATAATTTTTGGTACCTTTATTCTAATCTTAAAGGGGATGAAAAATCTCAAATTTGAAATTTTTTTGACCATTAGTTTTGTTAAAATTAACATCATAAAAACTAACAATTTTGCTCAAACATGTACTTAAAGAAATTGAAATATCTCCATAACTACTTACACTTGGACGGTGGTTTATAGCTAAATTTTAAATTTGGGATTTTTCCTCGGATTTTTCATTCCCTTTATGGGTAGAATAAATGTACCAAAAATTATCAAAATCGGAGAGATGGTCTGCCAAACCTCTGGTTGATTTGGTTTGAAATCACCCTGCAGAAAATAAAGTTAGACTAAGAATAGTAATGAACCTGAACCAATCAGCAGACAACTTTCGCGCATGCATATTAAAAACTGTCGGTATTTGTAATTTTTACCATTTTTTTTTCATTTATAATTTGTATTTTTTTTTCTAAAAATTTACAAAAATGCGTCAATTTTTTAGCATCTAAAATCACATGCATATAATTTACAGCCGTGTCTTACCAGGACTGTGCCCCACCAGAAGGTAATGGTTGTCCAAGTAACCTAACTTCCTTAGGGGCGAATTTGAATAAAAAATGCGCTTCTTCCAATTAGTTAATCTAAAAAACTGTTAATGAAATTTGTATCAAATTTTGTACGGTGAAAGTTTAAAGCATTATCCCGGAACCACTTACGTAATTTTTATATTCTTATTTTTATTTTTCGCTGTATAAACGCTTACGGGTGTTTCTATAGGTTAAACTCTTATTTTTATTTTTTATTTAATTTTGTTTTAAATTTAGTTTTATTTTTTCCTGTATAAACCCAGCTTAATACTATTTTTTTTGATACCTTCATCAACAAACGGAAAAAAATACAAAAATTTTTATCCTGTAAATCAAGGGCGGTTAAAAATCTGGTCCATTTTAACAGATCAAGTCACCCCCAATTGGCGATCTTCAAACCTTTTACAAAGAGTCAAAGAAAAGATTTGATGAAGACGAAGAGTTTAAGAAACGAGCCTATGCCTGTGTCGTCAAGCTCCAATTGTTTGAACCTGAGTACAAGAAGGCGTGGGAGATGATTTGTGACGTGTCCAGGAAAGGTGAGCTTTTTCTACAGACATTAAATTAATGTCATTTTAATAGTTAGTTCATTTCATTTAGTATATATCAAATTATAATTCAAAGATAGGTCATCTCTGTTTATACCATCGATGTTGTTAATACGTCGATGGTTTATACGCACACAAAAGCGAGACGATTTACCGGTTCTATTAACGGCGGGCTGGCTTGAGTAGTTTTTCGCATGCAGAAATAATTGTGCTCTCTTTTTCAAAAGCGATTCGATAAAAATGACAGCTGTACTCGGGATTAATAAAGTTAATCTTACTCTTTGTTTTTATAAAGTGCAAATAAGTGATCAGAATAGGATTTCTTTATGCAGTCGTGCATAACGTGCTCCATGTGTTTTTCACGGAAATTATTAAAAAAGTTTGGATAAAGCTCAAGAGAAATTTGTTTTTTTTTTATAGAAAATCAATGTGAGTGGATTTATATAATTATTGATGGTAGAGTGCCACAGGAGTGAAAAAACAAATTAAAAGTAAAGTATTTTTTGATGGGGTACTGCCAGGAATATAATAGCTTAAAAAACGACATTAAAGTAAAAAATGGAGTGGAAAGCATTTCGGCTTTTTTGACTCGCGTGTTTTTTAATTTCATAATCCTATACCTGTTACCCCAATAAAATAGTCAAAAAGTCAGAAAATGGCGATTTTTTTTTTATAAAACTTAATGAACAGCCAAATTTTGTACAGCAGGAAGAAGTTCATGTTTATAGCAGTTCATGTCAAAAAATTCCTTGTGGGTTCGCCGCCATTTTGGAATTATGAGGAGCAAACACAAGCGGAAGTTGTCGTTGAAAATGCAATTTTATCTAGTATAAGATCCAGTGCAAAGCGGGACCTTTTTTTGTATATGACAGTAACAGTGGCGTATCAAAGAGATTTGGCACATTTTGAAATTTTCTAGTTAAGAAAATCGTACTACGCCACCGACAAAAATTTGATTTTCTGATAAAATTTAGGTCATTCCTCTTAGATCAACCCTGCCAAGTTTGAGAATCGTAGGTTGAGAAATCTTCATGAAAATGTTAAGATAAAATATGCAAGAAATTGTTCAAATTGCCATCATTATTGCTTGGGTTTTTTCAATTTTTCTGGTAGAAGGAGTGGTTTAAGTTACACTATCGCTAGTCACTTATTGATAGAGAATTAAATATGCAACATTTTTCCCATTTGTAACTTTTGACAGTCTGTCACCATTTAGAAGTTATCCAAGAAAAACGCTTTTTAGAAGTTTTTTGGGGGTTAAAAATGACAGTTCTCGAGGGGGTAGGAATGGGGACTTTTAGTATGTTAAACGGTGGAGCCTTCTAAGGTTTTTAATGAAAAAAAAAATTGCTAAAAAAAATCCTAAATAAGAAAGTTATGATTTTTTGATTAAGCCTCTGTGGCTATCTTTAATCCAAGATGGCGTAGAAAGCAATCGTCCCTCAGAGGGAAACTTTACTGCAGAAGTAAATTAGCAACTGTCAGATATCCAGTTTCATCCGGAAAAATTTCCCTAAATATGCTAACAGTCTTGAGCAAATAGAAAACATTCTTTGGCACCGGGCGAGGCGGCGAGCTGATTAGTTTGTGATAATTGGTTTCAAAAACTCGAAAGTAAAGCGGTGGGTTAAACGCGTTGAGGCCAGTGAAAGCTGTCAAGTTTCTTATTGGTTTAAGTTCATCAATTTGCTATTTTATTTGCTGTATAAAACCAGCTTTAGAGTATTTTACTGCAGGGCGGATCAGTAAACTTTTTTAGCGGCGTAGCAACATGACTTGGGGCCCCGAGGCAATGACAATTTATGCCCCTCCCCCCAGTAATAAATCTATAAATGTAAATTGTAAATTTTTTTATGAAAATTAAAGACGTGTTAGGTACCTAAAGTTGTATGTTATTCAAGTAAATAAAATACTACCAAACGTTGGTATTTTTTTTACTGTAAAAAAACAAATATTTGTTTTAGTTTGGTAACAATGGTAACTTAACGTATACTATTAGATATATAACAGTGACAAGTCTTGAGAGGTCAATAATTTAAAAGTCCCTTTCCTCTTTTTTTCATTGGAAAAATTATTTTATTAAGAGTCGTTAAGTCTTCTTAAGAGTTGCCACTGTTACCGGTAATGTTAAAAACAATAGAAATGCGGTAAATATTTGAACAAAGTTACTTTTTAGAACTCCGTATTGTTTAATAATTAGCTCAAAAAAAGTCGCTACTCGACATTTTATTATTTAGATCGGTTTTTAGTGGTAAAAGATGATTGAATTACTATAGTAGGCTCTATAATTTCAGAATATTTGTTATAAAAGCGTTTACACTTTTGTAGAAGAATTTATTCAGTAGAACCTGTAATGATTCTGGGATTCAAAAAAATCAAAATAATCGCATACCGTCATCATACCTCTAAATAACAGAAAAATTGGGTATGAGAATTGTGATGTTAGGTTGGGTTAGAGAGGGGAAAAGCGCAGGCCTAATAAAATTAACATCGGGTATTAGATGGTTTAGTAAAATAAGTAAACAATTTTATTTACTGAAAATACTGAGTAGGCAGTGGGCCCTCTTGCATCGCCGGGCCCCGAGCTCTTGCCTCGGGTTGCTAGATGATAGCCCCGCCACTGCTCTTTTTACTTACCCCTATTTTACTGACTTGACCGAGCACGTTAAAACCTTCGCAGCGACTAGAAAAAACTGCGGGTACATTTTTTTCTCTAAATTCTAAAAATCGTATATTTTCCACCCTTCTCCTCCTTTCCTCTGTTATTATTAGAGGTGGAAAAAAATGTTGTGTATCAAAGTTGCATAATTTTTTGTAAACTTTCAAATGACGTTTATCTATCTATAATTTTTGGCGATATTCATCAGGTTCTTAAATTACCCGAATGATGCCACGAATTCACCAATTGATGGCGTGGATGCTAATCGACTCTGGGAGCCGGTGAGCTTTCCCGATGAGTATCACTAACGTCAATTAATCAGCTGTATTTTGTTATTAAATTTTTTTTAAAATTATTTGATGTTTTTTTAATAACGATTGCTGGCTTGATAAGAACTCGTGTTAAAACTATTTGGAAGACAGCTTTTAAGGACTAAGAAAATAAATAAATCTTCAATTTGGGCTGGTATAAGATGGACATAAGTTTCATTCTTGCCATATCCTCCTGAAGCCCTATGGGAATTTTTTTATTTATCTTTATTGTAGTACATGAGTCTTTTTCATAAAAATACAAATTTTTCTCAATTGGAAAAAAGTCGAAATCTGGTTATACCTAAATTCTGACTGAATTTTATCGCTTGCTTTTAATTTTTCGAAGGTTCATCCAACACCGTTCTCATCTAAAAAGCCGGTTAACTCATATTTGTTTTAGTATCCTTTGCCCTACTATCGGTACCATATTGACACCTGACTGACAGAAAGTCCATGTTTTACCTGTCAATTTAATTATAAAAATGGCAGCCACAGTAGGCTAAAGGGCACTGAGACGGTAGGAGTTAACTGGCTTTGTAGTTGAGACAGTGTTGGTTCATCAAGCTTAACGACATGGAATGTCAGATTAACGTCATATGTCATATGTCAAAAATCCGATGACATCGGTGAAAAACATTATTTAAATTTTAGAATGTTCTTTTTTTCCTGATTCCAAAAATATATAATATGTTGGATTTACCTTGGATGGTTACCGAGTAAAAGAAAAAATACTGTCCCGTAAGATTAATGTGTTGAACGAAGAACCACCTAAATTATGTTCACTTGTCTAACACATTGTACTTATGGGAAAGTAGTTTTCTTCAAGATTCATTGGTGGAGAAATTTTAAATAAATTAATATACTTCACCGATGTCATCGGATTTTTGACATATGACATATGACGTTAATCTGACATTCCATGTCGTTAAGCTTGATGAACCAACACTGTCTCAACTACAAAGCCAGTTAACTCCTACCGTCTCAGTGAATGGTGAATCTTTAATAAACAGTAGACCTAAGTATTATATTGAATCAAGAAAAAAAGGCCATTCTAAATATACAGGGTGTTTCACAACTTATGTCAGAAACTTTTAGAGCTTATTAAGTTGACTGCAAGTTATACCGAAATATATAAAAAAAAACAACGAGTACACCGTTTTCAAAGGTCTCTTCAAAAATGTTTCAATTAGGAAATATTTTTCCAAGACATGACTGTATGAGTAAAAGTGTACGCAAATGATTCGTCGAAGTATGATACATATAAAGTGACAAAAACCTCTAATGGCTGAATATTCTAATAACTAAATAAAAATGATCCAAAATCTTTTAAATGTACTCTCCCTGTCAAATATGGAGGACTTGGCATTCGTAACACTTCCACTTTATGATTTTCTGCCTTTTTGGGATCTGTCCAAAAAAGCAGTTTAGCAAATCTCATCCTTTCAGAAAAAATCAATTCTTGTAAAGATTTAGAATATGGTGCGAACATAGACAATTGGATGAAAATCTCAAATCTCTAATCTGTCCCAGACATTCTCCCAACTTCTCAAAAAAAGTTTGACAAGGTGATCTCCGGGGAACTGGTGGGGCGTGTTCTTTTAGACTGCGATGATTTAAGAGCAACAGCCAGATATCTCGCTCTTCAAGAGCCAGAAAGTAATACTTGACTTAATGCCCCCATCCCATCTTCTCGTTTGGGTACTCCTCTGGATAATCAGACCTTTCGTGTTTCCATTGCTTTGAGGCTAGGCGTTCCTGTTCTCACGACTGCAACCCTTGTGGCCAAACAGTAAATATTTATGGCTATCACGGCCTGAGCTGTCACAAGAGTGCAGGAAGGATGACTCGCTACAGCACGTTAAATGTCATTCTTCAACGGGCTCTAGCTTCTGCAGGATTTCCTTCGGTTCTCAAGCCGGTTGGAGTGTGTCGGAGCGACGGAAAACGGGTGGACGGAATGACCAGATTTCCATGGAAGTCTGGGAAACCTCTTCTCTGGAATGTAACATTCAAAGATATTTTGTGTCAATCTTACATTCATTTGTCACGCCCTTTTCCGTTGAAACCTTAGGCCCTTTAGGACCTGAAGCTAAAAATTTTATAAAGAAAATCGATCAAATTATAAAGGGTGTATTGGTAGGCGATTCAAGAGTTAAATCATTCATTACCCAAAACGTAAGTTTAGCAGTTCAGAGGGGCAACGCGGCATCAGTTCTCGGGATTTTACCTTACCAAAAAGGTATGGGGTAAATGTTTTATGTTTAAAATTATTGCTATTTTTAATTGTTGTTATATATATCGTATTTTTTAGGTTTGTTTCTTTTGAGTTTCATATGTACTTAGATATTGTTTTTAATAAAAAGGTCAAATAATGATATACCTCTATTAATGTAAGAGGACACAAGAATAAATTCGGTAAGCTTCTGCGGCGGGTTGTTGTACTTCGTTATAAATTAAAACAATATCCACTAATTCGCTGTTTAATTTCCCAAGAAATGAATGGCTGTGTGTCGCTTTTTACAAAAAAACAGAAAACAAAATAACTAAAACAACTAATACTCAGCACCACAACGCGACGTGATATTGAAACTGAATCAGCTAATATTGCGTAGTTTGTTTACTTTCTGTGGTACGATAGAGATAAGAGCGGGGCGGGTAACGCACTTGCTTGCTTGATGCTTGTTTCTTGTTGGATCCTTTGATGATAAGCTTCAATGTACAGTCAAAGGCAAAGAAAATGTTCTAGTACATTTTTGGTAAACATTTTTAAACAAACAAAATTTAAGCGAAATGAATCGTCATTTCAAACAGCCACCAGTATTAGAAATGACGTCTTTAATTTTTATACATAAGTTGTGAAACACTGTAAAGGTTATTCTATTTAAATTAAAGAAATCAATGTCAAACTTTGACAGTTGTGATGACAGATTTTTAAGGACGTCATTTGAAAGTTTACGGAAAATTATGCAACTTTTATACATAAAACTTTTTTGATCTTCAATATAAAGGAGGTAAGGGGGGGGGGGTATAAAATATGGCGAATCACCCTGTACAAGCCCCATTAATATTTGCATTTTTTGCTTTTAGACTTTCAAAAAATCTACGACCGTCTGGACATTACCTTGACGGAAAGGGGGGAGTCGTTCTATCACTCCCGCATGAAAGTGGTCGTAAAACAACTGGAGGACGGCGGCTTCTTGGAAAACGACGAGGGGCGGAAAGTGATGTGGGCTCCGGGTGCCAAAATACCCCTGACAATTGTCAAATCCGACGGAGCGTATACCTACGACACCTCGGACATGGCCACCATCAAGCAGCGGATCGAAGAGGAACAACGAGATTGGATCATTTACGTCGTCGATTCGGGACAAGCCATGCATATTGATCTGATTTTTGGTGAGTTTGTACTCAGCTGATTTCTGGAAATATATTTTCCAGTTTTACAAGTTTTCACCTCATTATACACGCAGTCCAAAAAATAATTGTACTTTTTGAATAAGGACTCTTGACTTTCCACGAAATTCCAGGTGAAGCTGTTTTTGAAGTTGAGCCCAAGTTTGTGAAGAAATATTTTTGTTCGATGGTGACAAAATTTTAATTTTTTATGGGCGTAGCAAAAATACACAATTTTTAAACGCTATTTTAAAAAGCCTATTTTGACGTTCGGTTGGTTATTGGTTTTAAATTTGTTTAAATTATATAGGAGGGAAAACTCTTTCAGGAAGTTTGTTCCACAGCGATTCTGTTCTCCGTAAATATGAGTCTTGATATAAGGATGTTCTTGGTGTTTCCAATTTAACTGAAAATTTGTGGTTTCATAACAAATACAATACCTGGGCTTTTATTCTTGAACTGCCGGGAGGAGAACTTGCTAGGGAAGTGGGCGTAGTTCACAAAAAAGTGAGATGGAGACATGCCAACGGATAAAGGTGTGAAGAGGAAAAGGATACTCCCTCGGGAGCATTCCCTTCCCACACTTTCAAGAATACAGATCCTGGAGGGATTATTTGTGCGAGCTCTAAAGAGCATTTTCCATAATAGTATCGGTAAAAAAGAGATCAGTGACCAACAGTTCGGCGGTGCGTTAAACTGTCCAAGTCACGAGTCAGCTTGACGTTGTTGATCAGTCTGACTGCCCGTTTTTGTACGGTGTCCAATAGCTTTAAAGTATGCTTTGGGGCCGCACTCCATAGTTGGTCGAATCTGGGCTTTGTAAACAGTTAACAGTTGCTCTGACGAATAAAGGTGCCTTGTGCGGAAAAGTATTCCAAGTTTTTGAGAGGCTCTCTTTGCAAGGTTAGCTACGTGATTGTGCCATGACATATTAGTCTCTGCAGTGACCCCTAAAAGATTCAGTTCCGTATGCAGAGCAACCGAACTACCGGAAATCATGATTTCTGGTCTACCTATATTAATTTTAAACAGAGCTGCCTGCGTTTTCTGGGTATTAAAATTTACGAGGTTCTTGTTTCCCCAATCCTGGATTAATCCTCATTTATCTGCGATACTTGAGCTACTATCTGAAGATGGAATTCTTGCGCAGTAAGAGATGCAGGTGGTATGCATGGAGACACGACAGTCCCATCATCTGCAAAGCAGTATAGCGGATTTTGAGTTTTCTCTAACAAGTCATTTAAATAAACTAAGAAAAGCGTCGGTGAAAGGATTGCTCCGTGGGGTACACCGGCATTTTGTAAGTGTTGAATTTGTGACCATCTATTACAACGTAGATTGATCTCTCATTGATAAAACTCGCAAACCATGTACAGAGTTTCGTTGACACTCCCATGACTTTTAGTTTGCTTAGAAGATTTTCATGCCAAACTGTATCAAAGACTTTGGAGATATCCAATGCGATAGTTCTAGTTTCTCCCCGTGACTCAATCGCTTTGTACCATGCATAGGTATCACCCGTTGATCTATGTTTACGGAAGCCGTATTGTCTATCGTTAAGAGTTTTGTGCTAAATATTATAATAGATGGTTGTTTAAAACCTTCTCCATTACTTTTGATATAACCGGAAGCAAAGCAATGGACCAGTAATTTGACGGTTCTGTCTTCTTGCCTTTTTTGGGAATTGGATGTATTGCAGCGATCTTCCATGATGACGGATATATTCATTGTTCAATCTAAGTAAAATTGTTTTTGTATGAATCGGGATTTATCGTTAAAAATAAATCCAAGAGCGCTGCAAATTCTCCTCTCTCGCAAACACGTGTGGATTCATCGACGACTTGGGTCAGACCGCAACTTATGGCAAAAGCTTTCGCTTCTCTGCCTTCGTTGTAAGTTTTATTATGGTATTTGAGCCACGGTATATGGACATTAAAATCTCCTAAAAAACAATTTCAGCTTGAGGAAAGTTTATTTGAACGGTATCGCAATTGGCGGACAGTCCCGCAAAAAAGTTTTGATAGTTGTCGTTGCTTGGTGCTCGATAAAGGCAACAGATAAACTTCGTCGATAATTTTGAAGTTACCTTTAGCCATATAATATCAAGGTTGGCGGGTTAAAATTTTTCTTCACGGTAACAGGAAAGGTCACTTTGAATATAATTAGAAAAGTGAAGCTTATCTAATCTTCTCCGAAGGTTTGTTCCTTTAAAACGTGCTATCTTAGACGCGAAAACATAAAAAGAGCCCGAAAGCAGTTTTTCAATGCAACAAACCTGAGAAGATTTTATGATAATTTTCTTATTTCAAAAGGTATTTATTAGATTATTTACCGAATATTTCTAGATAAATAATATGAAAATAATATCGATTGTTATCGATTAAAAAATTACCAGTTTTTGGGGGGTAAAAATTTTGAGCGAGCGATTTACACTTATCAGTCTGGTAAATTATCTGTAGTAATTTATGCATGCAATTTGGAAAAAATCTAAGAATGATTTTCTGATTATTTCACCATTCCGAAATGAATTTTTACCAAATTAAAAAACGAACAACACAACAACCAACCAAAATGTTAATGTTCGCTATTTATATATCATCAAACGACACATCGACAATAAAAACCTGTTGGTACAGTCATGTGATTTTTGGCAAGGGAGATTTTCAGTTTCGACAAGGGAGATTTTCACCTGAGCGGAAAATTTTCGCTGAATAATCCGGTAAAAATCGATCTGCTTTTATAATATATAAGGTAAATAATTTGAAGGATCGGATCTCGGCAAGTATATATTGCTTCACACAACACCGAATGCGACTCGAGACGACGGGCGGCCCCACTTCTCATCAGCTCTGCAGTCGACGTTGTGCATAAAATAGGGACTTATTGGGAGTTACTCTATAAGGTTTTACCATAATAAGGGAAAACCGTATTTTATTTAGGTTGAACCTTAACCTCGACCTTAACCATACTTTAGAAAAAAGTGTTATTGGATTTCGCATTTCTTTTCCTTATTCCTAACCTAAAATTTCTAACCTTGTAGGTGTTTTCCCTGATAAATTCTCGCAAAAGAATTATATCGTCAGTGTACCTGAACCTCAACCTTATAGGTTTCTCCGATTTATTCATTTTTTAACAGTAATTTTAAAAATCCACAAGATGACTGTTTTTGTTTATAAACAAAAAACTAAAAATGCAAAGAATATTAAAAAGTCGTGTCGACAAACAAACCAACTATCACTATTATCCGTGCTAATTGAGGTTATGTTTAAAGATAAGGGACGTATGGTTACTGTACGCAGGTCACGCGCATGCTCAGATGTCAATTTTCCTTAATAAGGGAACGCGAAAATGTACGCCCAATAAGTCCCTAATAACAACAAACGAGGTAGAAGTAGGCGGCACGGTTGACACTGCACCGAAAAGTTTTCGGGACTCAAAGGTGGACGGCCGAGGACCCCACCAAACTGGGTAGAGGAGACTAGCCGGTGACCCAAAAAAAAGGAGACCTGGACCTCTCCGAGATCGGGACTCCATGGGACGCGGCTGGACTCCGAAAGATTTGATAGCGGGAGTCGAAAGAGGGTGACTTGAAAGAGGCGGTAGCACTTTCGGATAGCAGGATCACTGAAGACACCGACGGCGACCTCGACCAGTGAAACCGGGATCTCGATTTTCGGGTCAACCTATATGTCGGCGGGCTGCTGGGGCGAAAAGTCTACCGTCAACCAAGTTCTGCTGGGATGGTAGCGATGTAGCTAACATGGAGCAGTGTAAAGTCGGCGGTCCACTGTGTATACTTGCTACGCACTCTAAAAGATTCCTGCCCTCGACAAAGAGGTGTCAGGAAAAAATTAAGTCCTCTTAGAGAAAGAAAACTTGTATCTTAAGGGGCATGTGCATCAGTCGGGGGTGCACGGAGAGTATGGCAGAAAGGGTTCATTATGCGGCCTAAATGCCAGGACTACGGCCGCCCATCATCTACTATGGTCCAATTATTTGATGAGCGGACTGAAATAATTTTTTTGAATCTCTATTTGATACATTGTTTTAGACAGCGACAATAAATATGCAAAAATAAGTCATGTCGTTGATTGTTTTAACTGTTACTTCAAATTGACAACAACAAATTATTTGACATGCGAACTGTTGACAATAAAGAAATACGTTTTCAGAGGAAAAAATGACGTCAGTCCGCTCATCAAAAAATTGGACTTCTTTTATACTACTATTAAGGGATTTTTTGCCATGGATGAATTTCCTCATGGCAAAAAATCTAAGAATGATTTTCTGATTATTTCACCATCCGGAAATTAATTTTGAAGATTATTTTCCAATTTAAATACATTAAACTGTGCAAAATAAATCGCTATTTATATATCATCAAACGAAACATCGACAATAAAAACCTGTTGGTACAGACGTGTGATTTTGAGTTTTGAAAAGGGCAATTATCAGTCTTGACAAGGGAGATTTTCAGTTTTGACAAGGGAGATTTTCACCTGAGCGGAAAATTTTCGATGAATAATCAGGTGACCTGCTTTTAAAATGTATGAGTTAAATAATCATTGATATTGTTTTTTTTGAGTTAACGACTTAAGCTGGGATTTTAATAAATACGGTCTTGTGGTCAGGGAAGAGTCCTTATATTCAAAAAATATAATTCGAAACTAATCCATTGACCAACAAGTTGAGGACAAATGCTCACCAAGCAATTTAAAAAAAAATATCGACCTCGGTACCTAGGCTGGATGAAAATGGATTTGGCGTAGTAGCCTGACTGGTTGATGAACTAGTTCCGGAACTATTAAGGACAACTAGTGTAGTAGGCCAAATTTTCTTGAACTCCACTGTGGACTCCTCATTCAGGTACATTGTGTATATATAGAGAGGACATAAAGTCAATTTTTATTTTAGGTTGTGCTGAACGTGCCGGGATTCTGGATAGGAAAAAGGTGAGGACCGACTTTGTCGGCTTCGGAGTTGTCCTTGGTGAAGACAGGAAGAAATTCAAGACCCGGTCAGGAGACACTATCAAATTAAGTGCCTTATTAGATGAAGGTTTGAAACGGGCGTTGGATAAATTGAAAGAAAAAGGTAAGACAAAAATCAAATGTAAAAAATAAATGTTGACATATTTTTGGAAAACAGTTCCCAAAGGATCACATTGTCCTAAAACTTCTCTAGCCGATCTAACAGTTATCGAGCTAAACATTCAATTTGATTCGATGCGAATTCTGTCATAATTTTTACATCCAAAAACAGCGCACTTTGTCATTGTAAATAATTATAAATAAAGAACCCTGCACAAATTATTGATATGTTGTAGTACTCGATCAATAAAGCACAAAAATAAAAAAAAAAACGAGATAGGGAGCAGGATTACTTTCTGAGATATGAAGCTTTAAAGTTGACGTGTTTTAAGGCATTATTTTTGAACATGGTCCAAGTTTTTTTCCCACAACTTTGTTGATTACCGCCAAAATAAAACGATTCGTTTCTCTATTTGTCCTGAATGAAACACCCTTTTCATCCATGTAAAAATATTTCTATAAGGGTTTTTGGAATCACCAGAAAAGTCACTGACTTGTAAATTTTAAAAACGAAATAAAAAATCGTTTTAAAAAAAAATACAATTTTTATTTTCTTTAAAACAAACGGCCAGATTTTAATAGTTTCTAAATATGTTAATAAAAATTATGCTAGTAGGCTAAAAAAAAAACATTTTTGCTTGAGTGGTACCATGAACTGGGAAAATGGTAGGTACCTTTAATGCTTTTTAATTTTATGAAATATTGGTGAAATACGAAAAGTGATTTAAAAGAACTTATAGGGTTAGGTTATACAAACTTTTTCTGGACAAATTACCGCCAAAATAAAACGATTCGTTTCTGTATTTGTCCTGAATGAAACACCCTTTCCATCCATGTAAAAATATTTAATGCTTTTTAATTTTATGAAATATTGGTGAAATACGAAAAGTGATTTAAAATAACTTATAGGGTTAGTTTATACAAACTTTTTCTGGACAAATTCAATTTAAAAGCTTGATACGAATATGTTGGTACCGATAGGTATCCATTGGTACCTGTATTTGACCAATCAAATTGCTTGTGTGTTATATGCTTTTAGGCTAACTTGGGGTTGCCGGTAACGAATATTATAAAATTTGTCCGGTCGTTTACACTGTGTTCTCAATAGAATGCGTAAAATTATCTGACAGCAAATGACGCCGTTTCTTAAGCAAAAGTTTGACTTTGTCAAACCTACCTTGATTTTTGTTAAAATACAAAGCCGCCACATGCCGCCATATTAAACATATCTAAAGAGTTTTAGCTTTTTGCAAAAATGTATGCATAAAAACCATTTTTCCGCACTTAAGTAGGAAAAACACTTTACCTCCTTTTTTTTCTCGTAGAAAAATAGTAATAGTAACCGGAAAAATGTTATCAAATTCGTTACCAGCCACCCGAAGTTAGTCTAAAAGCATATACCACACAAGCAATTTGATTGGTCAAATAGAGGTACCAATGGGTACTAATTGGTACCAACATATTGGTATTAAGCTTCTAGATTGGATTTGTCCAGAAAAAGTTTGTATAACCTACCCCTATAAGTTATTTTAAATCACTTTTCGTATTTCACCAATATTTCATAAAATTAAAAAGCATCAAGTTTTTATAACCAAACTATAATATATTTTATATCGCTTTTCGTATTTCTCCAATATAAAAAACATTAAAGGTGCCTACCATTTTTGAAATTTATGGTACCACTCAAGCAAAAAATTTTTTCTTTAGCCAAGAGGGTCAGTCCATATCAAGTCAACCAGGGTATTTTACCACACCATCTCCGATGTTGATGATTTTTAGTATACATGTTTTTCCTACCAAAAAACTGGAAAATCCAAAATTTCAGACTTTTTTGACCAGTTGTTTATTTTGAATTAATTTTTGAAAATCGAAAAAGTCACTTATTTGTCCTTAACATGTGCGCACAAAATTAGGAATATCCAAAGAACCACTTATAATAGAAAAGTAGGTGAAGGTTCATTTTAAAGCTCTTATAAAGACCTTTCATATGAGAATATTGCATAACATATATTGAAAAAAAAAAATAAAAAAAAAAAATTTTGATTTTTTTTTTGAAAAATTTCAAAAAGGCCATTTTTAATTTTTTTCAAAAAATTATATTATTTTCTTTAAAGTGTTATTAAACTATTCACAAAATTTTGAGATGGACAAATCATGGGTTCAATGTGAAAAAATTTATTAAAAATGTCACATGCATGAAAAATCGCCTATAAATAGACAATGCATTTTGGTAATTAGAAGAATATAATGGGGTTTAAAGCGATATTATAAAAATATTTAACAATATTTTATTTAATAAAAAATTATATCCTACGTTTCATTCTGTATCAGTAATCAGATTAACATTGCCCCCCATTGTAATATTTACTTACAAAACCTCTTTTCCACCGGAGACGTACTATTGGATGTTCCAATTCTTAGGAAAATATGCCTGTATAAACCTGCCAATACTTTTGTGAAATACTGCCGGTTTATTCCTGTTTAACATTAAGGACACACCTCCTTCATTTTATTGGTCTGTTTAGGTACATTGTGGGGATTTGCTGACATGAAAATTCCTGCATAAATTGATTTTAAATTTTTGGCAAGTATCTTCCTGATACAGCTCCAAATAATCGATACATAATAGTTCGACTGAAGGTTTATCAGAAGTCATCTCTGTGTAATTTTAAAAGTTTCAACTATGGGTGAGGCAAGTGGATGGACTAAATATAAAGTAAAGTGCTGTGATCCACTAGAGTTAAAAATCAAGCATTTTGGGAAATTAAGAAATGTGACCAAGTGGATGTGCAGTTACAAAAATGTCAAAATGGGAATGAAAATCTGTGATGGTTGTAGACTAAAGCTTTCAAAGGAGTTTAAGGCATCTGAAGAAGATGAGGCAGGGTAAGTAACAAATAGTATTTTTTAATATAAAATTAATAAACTAAACCAATTGTGTCAAGTACGGAGTGGAAAAATCTCATGGCATTATTTTGCATGGCATTATTTTGCATGGCATTTTGAGAATACAGACATTATGTACAAATTTCTTGGCATTATGTACACATTTTGGGTCAGCTGTTACCCCCTTTTTAAGTTCTTATAAAAAACTATCTTTTTACATTTTTTTAGACCCAGTCAAGTTCCAGAAAATGATCCAGATTTTCAAGATCCTGCTGAATCATTTACTCTTTTAAACAAGTCATTGGAGCTTCTTGGTGTGTCGCCGATCAAAAGAAAAAATGTATACAAAGAAAAAATTGATATTGTACAGCATACAATTGCGAAAGCATTTACAAAGGAATCAGATTCAACGCTAGTAAAGGAATGCCAGAGTGACGAAAGTGAAATGATTAAGCAGTTAAAGGACAAATTTTTAAAAACCGAAAAGAGGAGTGAGAAAATACTAGTTTTATCATGTTTACCTCAAAGTTGGAGTAGAAAGAAGATTGAAGAAGAATTTGGAGTTTCTCAATATTTGGCCAGAGCTGTAAAACAGTTAGTTAAGGACAATGGGATATTATGTTCTCCTAACCCCAAACCGGGAAAGACCCTTAGTGATAGAGTGGTCCAAATAGTGGTAGATTTTTACCGAAGGGATGACATTAGCAGGACCATGCCAGGTAAAAAAGATTATGTTGTTATCAGAAAATATGGAGCTGAAAAAGAATATGTACAAAAAAAATTAGTCTTAGCTAATTTAAAAGAAATTTATGCATTGTTTAAAACTGAGTACCCCAATGAAAAAATTGGGTTTTCAAAATTTTGTGAACTGCGACCCAAAAACTGTATACTGGCAGGAAAAAGTGGGACTCATACTGTATGTGTATGTACTATACATCAAAATATAAAACTAATGCTCAATGGCTCCAAATTAAATAAGCTATATGATGAAAATAACAGGCCTCTTGCAATATCTTATCATGATTGCCTTTATAAACTAATGTGTAATCCACCTTCAGTGGACTGGTTTTTAAGCAATAGATGCAAGCAATGTCCTGGAGTAGAACAGTTTAAAAATACGTTAATAGAAAAATTTGAGGAATAATTAATTGATGAGGTCTCATTTAAAAAGTGGGTCTCAGTAGATAGGTGTACTATGGAAACCGTTGTTAAGAAAAGTGATGATTTTGTCCAGGAATTTACTGATGATCTTGTAAAACTTAAATCACATTATTTTATTGCAAAAATGCAAAAAGATAGATACAATGAAATAAAAATTAACCTTAAACCTGGAGAGTCTTTGATCACTTGCGACTTTGCGGAAAATTATTCCTTTGTTATGCAAGATGAAGTCCAGTCTTATCATTGGAATAACAGCCAGGCAACCCTCCACCCTTTTGCCATTTATTTTCTAAGTGATGGTAAACTGCACAACCTGAATTATATGTTTATTTCGGAAAGCTTGACACATAATACAATTGCATTTCATTTATTTTTAAAAAAATTAATGCCTGATTTAAAAATCAAAATACCAGGACTTAACAAAATTTTTTATTTTTCGGATGGATGTGCTGCGCAGTACAAAAACAAAAAGAATTTTCTGAATATATGCCTGCATAAAAAAGATTTTGGTGTTGAAGCAGAGTGGTATTATTTTGCCACCTCGCATGGCAAAAGTGCCTGCGATGGCTTGGGAGGAACTGTTAAAAGACTTGCTGCCAAAGCCAGTTTGCAGAGGCCCTATGACAATCAAATAATGACACCTCTACAATTGTTTACTTGGTGTGAAGAAAACATATCTGGCATTGATTTTAAATATTGCACAGAAGCAGATTATACAAATCATGAAATAATTTTGAATAAAAGATTTGCGGAAGTCTTAACAATACCGGGGACACAAAAAATTCATGCTGTAATTCCTCTTACAGAAAGCACGTTTTTGGCAAAACAGTTTTCTACATGCTTAGAGGTCGAAACACATAATCTTTTTAAAGGTGGAA
The DNA here is from genome assembly GCA_963921995.1 of Oxystoma pomonae. Lineage (NCBI taxonomy): Eukaryota > Metazoa > Arthropoda > Insecta > Coleoptera > Brentidae > Oxystoma > Oxystoma pomonae. Next base: position 34,570,835 of record OY998167.1, on the reverse strand, counting down.
GCATTATTTTGCAAAATATCGAGTCAGGGTTTGTCACTGTAGAATATGACAGTGCTTGGTGGCTGGCTTGTGTCTTGGGGAAAAATAATGAGAGCGGAGAACTGAAAGAAAAGAAAACCCAACCCAACACCTCAACATATTTTAATTATTAAACCAGAAAGTCTTATAAAAAAAAGTTGAACCCAACACTGCTACTGGCAGAACTTACAATGTCAGCAAAAAAGAAATGTCAGATTCATCAGAAATTCTTAAAAGAAAGTTAAAAAAATAAATTTAAGGTATATAGTTAGTCTTAGTGTTTTCTGTCTAATTTTTATCAACGAAGTAGAAAAGTTTGTTTATTTCTTTTGCGAGTTTAAAATAAAATAATTTGTAGATAAAGCCTCTGGGTATTTTTTAAAACCTGTATCCATCCAACAAATTTATTTTAATATCCAGTGCACTATTGGTGCTCCTAAAATATGTTTATTTTTTTAAATGCATGATTTTTAATGTACTTAATATTTTTGATATTTTTTTTGACATTGAACCCATCATTTCTCCATCATAAAATTTTGTGGATAATTAAGTAACACTTTGACCAAAATTATATATTTTTTTCAAAAAAATTAAAAATGGCCTTTTTGAATTTTTCAATTTTTTTTTTTTCATTTTTTTTTTTGTTAAAATTATGTTGTGATATTTCATAAAAAAGAGCTTCAAAATGACTTTAAAATGAGCCATTTATTACTTTCCTAGTGTAAGTGGTTCTCGAGATATTGCTAGTTTTGTACATTCTTGTTAAGGTCAAAATGCTGACTTTTTTATTTTGAAAAATTAAAAAAAAAAAAACTACGAATCAAAAAAATCTAAAAATTTGCATTTTCAACTTTTATGGTAAGAAGAAAATATATACCAAAAATCATCAAAATTGGAATTGGTCGCGTAAAATTTTTGTGATTTTTTGGTTGATTTGATATGGAATGACCCAAGAGTTATTATTTTTAATAACATAAATGAAAATTTTTAAAATCTGGCCGTTCGTTTTAAAGAAAATGAGAAGTGTAATTTTTTTTAAAATGGTCGTTTTCTTTCTTTTTTAAAACTTACAAAACACTGACTTTTTTGGTCGTACCAAAGAAATGTACCCTAAAAACAAGTCAACTTTAAAGCTCTATATCTCAGAAAGTAATCCTGCTCCCTATCTCTTTTTTTTATTTTTGTGCTTTGTTGATCGAGTAATACAACATATAAAAAAATTATGACATTTAGCCGAAAGCCATTTCCAATGTAATTTGTGCAGGGTTCTTTGACACTGAAATAATCACTCAACAAAGTGGTACTTGCACAAGTTGTGTGTTGGTATCGTAGAACATCGTAGCTGCATCGATAATATTTCTGTTCCTTACGGTTTGAACGCAGTGAACTCATTCTCTCAATCGAGCACGCTAATAAAACTTCGAATGTTGACGTCAGTGTATGACTGCGCGGAAGGCGACGGAATTTGGCATAGATAGTAGCATACCGTCGTGTTAAGTGTATCGTGGTAATTTACTTAGACAGTCTATTTTCTGGGATCTTTATTGGAACAATTACTGTTTTGCAGATGATATAGTTTTTTGTATACATCTACAGATTGATAAACAAGCCTTTTAGTCCCTTAATTAATTGAAAATTTTGTTTTAGGCAGGGACCAAGTTTTGAGCCCCGAGGAGCTTAAACAGGCCCAAGAATCAGTAGCCTACGGGTGCATCAAGTACGCCGACCTGTCGCGCAACCGAAATCTTGAATACGTATTTTCTTTTGACAAAATGTTGGACGACAAAGGTAACACTGCTGTTTACTTACTATACGCGTACACCCGTATAAAGTCTATAGCCCGTAATGCCAACTTTACACCGGAAAAGATCAAAGAACTCACAAAAACGCATAAGGTTTCCCTCGAGCACGAAAAAGAGTGGAAGTTGGGCAAAGTTTTGCTCCGTTTCCCCGACGTATTACTAAAAAGTACGAATGATCTTTGTATGCATCATTTGTGTGAGTACATGTACGAGATATCGACTACCTTTACGGAGTTTTATGACTCGTGTTACTGTGTAAAAAAAGACGCTAGCGGTGATATTGTTAGTGTGGACGTTGGTAGAATTTTACTGACTGAAGCCACCGCCAATGTTATGGCTATTTGTTTTTATATTTTAGGCATTAAACCTGTTTCTAAGATGTAACAAAAAACAAGTAGCTTTTGACTAATAAATTTAAGTTTTGTTTAACTGTTTCTTTTTACTTTTTTATGTTTTAACAGAATCACTGAGTAAGGCACCGTTATTCAGTGATAGAATGGTTAAATAATAAAGAGTACACCGCTAACTTCATACGCGTTCACTTTTATAAACTTTTACAAGTTTACAATAGATATAGATCAAAGAACTCGCAAAAATGCACAAGGTTCGAGCACAAAAAAGAGTGGAATTTGGGAAAAGTTTTTCTCTGTTTCCCCGACGTATTGTAAAGTACGGATGATATTTAAATGCATCACTTGTGCGAGTATATTTACGAGATATCGACGAACAATTACGGAGTTTTCCGATCCGTGTTACTGAAAAGAAAGACCCTAGCGGTGATATTGTTGGTTTGGAGATTAGTAGAATTTTACTGACTAAAGCCAACGCCCACCGCCAATTTTATGGCTATTTGTTTTTACATTTTGGGTATTAAACCTGTTTCTAAGATGTAACAAAAAACAAGGTTTTTTTTAAAAAAAAAAGTTAAATTTGACCAAAGTTTTAATATTTTTAATTAATATTCTATAGAAATAAGGCAAATAATACATTATTAAAATTTATTTATTTTTCTCTTAAATATTTTATAAATTTACATCCTATTTTATAAATTTAGACCACATAAAAATGTGTGAATAAAAAAAATACGCACAATTTTATAATTCAAAGCTGAGTCATTTTGTCAAAAAAATTGACTTTCATAATTAAGCTACAAATATAAATTTTAAAAATATCAGTATTTACAGCACATAAAATTTTAAAATAGTTTATTAAAATTTAAAAGTATTTACAAAATCTATATTTAAAGAAAAAAATTAAAAATATTTTAGTCCCGTTTTAAAATAATAAAAATATATTTTTCTAAACTTAATATCTTTGGCATGAGAACAGGTCAGATCTTAAAATAGGTAGCAATAATTATTTTAGTAAAATAGTGAAGAGTTTTGGCACATTTCCTTACCTAAAATTAGCTACTAAAGAGTTTTAGCAAATAATTAATGTGATCAAACCTAACGCTATATTTCTGACCAGTTTACACAATGTACTACGTAAATACCTATCTGGTTTTAGTTCTGCATTTTTAAGTTGTAAAAAAAACATTAAATTTAATAATTTGCTAAAACTCTACCATGTTTTTATTGGAAGCGTCTTCACAACTTAAAAAACAAACCCAAGCTTATACATGGTGATTCAGAACTAAATAGGAAACATTTCAATCAATGTACGGGGTTATTTTTTAAAAACGTTCTCTAAAGAAGTCATTGTTTCCAAGAAATTCAAACAACATGATAGATAAGTTTAAATATGACACCTTGTATATTGCCTAGTTTTTTACATATTTGTTAAAGACTTCTCCAGCAGTACCACACACTAAGTCAAATATAGGAAGTAATCTCTATATGGATACTTCTTGTGTGAACTTCCTGTAATCAATGGTAAAAAAATTTTCTTCAAGAAAGGTTTCTATTGGATAACTTTTGTCAAAAGGCACATAAAATCTGGAATTCTTATTCGATGCATATTCGTTAAGAAGAAGGTGAAACCAATTTTAATTATGATGAAATTTTGGGTTTGGAACCTAAAAATGTCTCCTAAATTAAGCATGTCTTATAAGTTCTGTTAGGTTGAATATTTTTTTCGTTATAAAATATTATGTCCGACAATTAGTTTTTCAATTCTAAACCTATCCTAGCTATGCATATGTTTTTCCTAAGGCGAATTATTTCCCAGTATACGTCATGAGCTAAAAAAAAACAAAAATTATTATAAAACGAACTATTGGAAGATTATGGAGATCTTGCAAAAATATATCTTTGATTTGAATGGATAACGTAGTGAAACGAAAATGCCCCAAAATAGCGATTAAAAAAAGTTCTAAAACTCCTTTTTTCCAAGATATTTGTTTTTTAAACATCCAGGACATTCCAAAAAATAATATCGCCAAAATCAGTTTTTCAAAAAATCAACGAAATTGTAAAAACATGTTTTATCTTTAAAATTTTTACAACATCAACTTGTTTTTAAAATTTGTTTCCTCCAATTATTTTCCTTATTATGATGAATGAACCAGGGTGTCTACAATCCGGGAAAAACGGGAAAATGACGGAAATTGTTGCCACCCGGGAAAAAGACGTGAACACGATGGAAATTTTATAATAATCGGGAAATTTTAAAATTTAGGTGATCAGTTCGTTTGTACTCCGGCCGGAAAACTTTAATAGAAGTCAGAGATTCCCATAGCAAACTATAAGTACAAACGTCTGGTCAAAACTCGGGTATTGCCGCTAAAGCGTAAAGTGTGACAACTTGTGTTTTTTTTCATTACTTTTTGTCAACATTGACATTGATGAAGATTGCTTCTGGAGAATCAGAATCGGGTGTGTGCAGTATAGTTTTTTTATGCAGGAACCTACCTTATAATAACTATATGTGGATGAAAAATTTACAAAAAATATAGCTACTATTTTGAGATCATTAAAATTTGTTGTATTTCCACTCAAAATCAGGTTTTTTATTTGGGAAAACTCAAATATCACTGATCCGATTTTAACCAGATTTGGCATAAAAATTTTGTGGTACCCGTGGATAAGACCATTAGTTTTTGGTGATCGTGGGGGGTTTGTAAAGGGGTGGAATGGGGGTTAAACTGTTTTCAAAATTTCAATTGAGATTTAAAAGAGAACAACTCGAAAACCACATCAGCTTGCGAAAGGCGGTTTTCAAATTTGGGCGGAGATTTTTTTAAAAATTATTTTTGTTTTTTAGGGGAGTGGCTTAAATTACAAAAACATTCATCATAACACAATGCGGTTTTCAAATTTAGATTAAAAGTGTTTGTTTTATTTTTTTTTGTCATAACGTCAAAGCTTTTATTTTGACATTTCTTCAATTAAAATTTTTAAACGACAGCACGGATAAGTGCACTTGAAATATAGTCAGGAAGTTTTGCTCAGCTCAGCTCAGGAAGTTTATATTATGAATCGGATTATGATGCTACTCTGACACCATTGGGCAACCCCAGATGTTTAAGATGTCGCCCATTTTTTGAAAATTAAAAAAAATCAAAATTTAATAAATATACTGTGATACCTTAATCAGTGGTTAAGTTCAAGGGGTAAAACGAATTTTGTCAATGAGAAATGCAAGAGGTAGACTGGCCCAAGCAAAAGAGGAACAGAAATTAAATTTAGCTAAGGAGGAAGAGAAAAAAGTGCAAAGAAAAGAGTACAGGATGAACCAAGGAATTAGAAATTAAGAAAAAAAAAAGATTATGGAAGAATCAAAAAAAGAAATTGCAGCTCTAAACCAAAAAATAATTGATCGTAAAAAGTAAAAAATATTTGTTTTACACAAGGCCAAGTTTTAAGTGTACTATTGATTTCTAGACATTATCATCTATGTGTGATGTTTAAATTTTTTGTATAAACATGTTTTGCATTTATTTAGTTCAGTAGGTATATTTGACTTTATGTAGAACCTTTTCAGTAATTTAATCTAAAATTTTATTAAAAGCACCGTTTTTAGCAATAAATTATTAGTTTATATTTAACCTAACTTCACTTTTTGAGTAACAATTTTTTTTATTTTAAACACTAACCAAAAAAAATTTGATACAGAAATAAAATATAAAAATTATACGGGAATTTTTCAAATTAATGCGGGAAAAAAACGGAAAAAAGACGGGAATTTTATTCAGATAATTTTGTAGACACCCCCACTTTTTGAGCAAATCATGACTGGTGGGCCTTGAAATTACAAAATCTTACCAGAGCTTTTGACCAGTCCTCGTTGTATATATTTGAGATAATTTAAAAAATCACAGACGGCAATGATCCTATTCCTACAAATTTGCGAGATGCTGTACCAATTTTCCGGGTCTCCTATGTTCATTCGGTAAAAACAGAGCCTTGGCACCTGCAGTAGGGCACATTTCCTAAAAGGAAAATAAAATACGGGCGTTATGGAGATCGGGTTATTATATTGAAATTTTGATTGGAAATAGTACATATTGTTCCTTGATTATCGTTGTACAGTGGACACGAATAAATCCTGCCCCCTCGAATGTCGTAGCAGAATTTATGAGGGGCCACTTTACTTTAGGGTTCTATATTGTAGCTAAAAATTTTGACAATTTTTTTACTTACTTGGGGAACACAGCCTTTGTTTTCTCACTGACAGCCTCGATAAGCACCGTCCCGGTTTCGACAGCTGTCATCAACTTTTCCGACAGCTCTTTATTGCTAAAGTTCAAGCACAAGTCTATATCTTCTACGTAATGTCTATGGATAAAAGGGTCGCTTTTTTCGAGCACCGGGTTCTCGCGCCACGTTAGGAACTCTTGATGATAAACTGGGTCGACCTGTAAGAAAAATATGAGTTCTTAATTCTCTATTTAGTGTAGGGACATATGTCGATAATTTCTATCCCGTGAGATTTTTAATGAAGGAGTTTTGTGACTATGACTACCGGGTGTTTTGTTCGCATCCATGTAGAAGGGTTTGATATGACGACATCTTTCAAGATGGCGGCCAAAAATCATAAAAAATACAACTTTCGAAATCGGGGCATGATTATACTTGATTCCATATAATTCGAGAACGAGGATTCCAAAAAATTCTATTTCAAGGTCATCCGACCTTAAATAACCTTGAAAATCGCAAAAAATAAGATTTTTGTCATTTTCTTTTCTAAAAATCTTAATAATTCGCTGCTTTGTCAGAACAACCTCAAACTATTAGGCATGTATGCCAAATTGAATCCTTAGTTTGATGCAGTTTAAATCTTCACGACTTAAAAAAAATAATAAAATTAAAAATAAAGGGCGTTATTCACAAAGAAATTAAATTTTAATTTCTTTGGTTATTCATCAGCTATTAAATCGAAGAGGAGAAAATGAACAAAGATAAGAAGTCCAACAATTAAAAAAAATATATTCAGCTATGACGCGTTTCAATATTGCGGCTGACATACCAAATTTTATACCTATAACCACATTTTATTTTATCCAATTTCGTAAAAAAAACAAAAATGACAAGGTGGCCATCAATTCTTGTTGATTTATCTCGGCTTACTATGAAAAAAAAGTTTAGTTGATGCATGACCTTGATTGACCTTGAGAATACCATGTACAAGTGAAAAACCAGCAACGTTAAGTGCAGGAGATAATATCAACATCTTAGCCATAAATAAACACTTCATGTTAAACCTCCTTACCATTTTTTTGATCTGTCGTCCCAGATGTTTGTTATACCCCGCTAAAAAGGACCTATATGCCTGTTGTTTTTATTAAGTTTCGGAACTGTGAATTTTATGCTCTACTCACTTGTCTAGCCAACAAAGTATAAGAGAGTTAGCAGAAGTTAGTACCATATTCTGGACCAGGTGTTTTAGTGTCGAAAAATCAGAAAAAATTTTGAGTTTCTTTCTCCGTTGGACAACGGAACAATACAAATTCGTCGAGGCACGTATTTTTACAGTTTTTGATACAGCAAAATTCCATTTTTAAACCTGACGTTTCTTAATCAAAAATCTGACAATGACAAAGTTATTTATTGTTAGGGGTTACGAACTATCATTGCCACACACAATTTCAAACAATTCCCTAACAACTACCAACTCCAGTTGCTCACCTCTGGTAAAATAATAACTGTCAAAAATAATATACAGAGCCTCTAGGTTGGACTTACTTACCCTTGCATTTTTCTGCTTTATAAGATAATCAATAACATAAATTTATCGAGTGAACATGACATCCTATAATGCGCACTTTATATTTTATAAAAAAATATATATTTTCAAAAAAACACTTTTATATAAAATTATTTATTTTTTAGCGTACCCTCAAAAGTTTTAAAAAAATAAATATGTATATAACATTAAAAACAATAAATTTTGGGCTAGGTACCTAATTTGTCACAAAAAGTGGATCTATTCATGATTGATATGGGTGATTTACAAACGCGAATAAAACAGTTAACCTGCGAGTTTTATACATTCTTTTTCAAACCTTCATTAGAAATCCATACAAACATAGGCCACCATTTTTATGGTTATAATTCGAATAAAATAATCTAATTAAGCGGTCAGAATTAACTAACTTCTCTTTTAGCATTAATACCAGAAGTATTAAGGACGGCTAACAGATGGGATAAATGGGTAAAAAACATTTATGTGTGTAATTATAGTAGTTTTTTCAAAAAGCACAAATAAGCACTATTTTTTTATACTTTTATCAAAAAAAAAACTGAAAAATTTAATTTTAAGAGATTTTCCATTATTCAATTTTTATTTAAATACTTTTATTTGTAGTTCGACGACTGTTAAGAGTAGAGATTCTTTTTTTTTCTGTCAGTGACCTTAGCTCAGGAAATGTCGTGGACAGTTACTAAAGTCTTGTTTTTGATGAATTTGACTCCAGGTATTTAACAATAGATTACCTCAACTCCTTCCCTGCCTTCCTGTTCGAGAACACCCGTGATTGAGAGTGTGGAATCTCTAATTGGAGAGTCTGGTGGGGAGTTCTCCCTGCCGTATTTTAGGTTATAATGAGACGGGGAACGCCGATGTTTTTTGGTAAACACTCCTGTAACAAGAAAATTATGAAAGTTAGTGAGGACAAATAAAATGATAATGTGGAAAAACCTCAAGATAAACATTCCACATAAAAAAAATTATGGTTTTTTGGAGGTGGTAGATAATTGTTTGTCTTCTTTATTTTTACCTTACAAAAACTAAGACTACCCAAGCTTGATTACTAATAAGATTTTAGTTAATCGTTTACAGAAGTTTACGTTGCACATAGGTAATTTTCATAGTTTTAGAGAAAAAAGTCTAAAAAAAACTTTTATCTGCACTACATTTAGATACAGCATTTGCGTCTGTGGCTGCTAGGGGTTAAATCTGTGCCTAAAGTATAGCACTAAAATCTTGGCATATTAAGATTATCATGTAAAAAAATAAATAACGCTGTGTTCATACGTTCATAAGCCTCTTAGTTAATAAATTTAGGGGTGGACAAGTTCTCTAAGACTGAGCGGCAATGAGTGCTGCAATTAGATATACAGGGCGTTCCAACAGAAACGTGAAAAGGATTTTTTGGGTGTTTTTTTAATACAATTTGAACCCTCAAATATTTCAATTTTGTTTGCGATAAGGACACTTTTTGACGTCTTTGGTAAGAAACAAGGGACGCGTGGCACTTTGGGAAGGTTTTCGAGATAAAACAAATCAATTTTATCTTCTTTAATCTTTTAAGCGGATTAGGTGAAACTTGGCTTCGGCCTGCACAAAAATGATTTAAAACTTTCTTATTTATTAACCGATTTTAACAAGTGATACCTTAAGTTTTTGTATTGCTATAGGAGCGCACGTAAGAAATTTGAAATCCATTCGTCATCTTAGATTTTTATAAAGTGTCAATTTTGAAATTATTAGAAAACTTAAAATTTCAAAATTCAGATAATTATTGGAAGTCAAAGAGCGTTTTTCATGGAATACTTTATATTTTATCTTCTATATCTTGGGTGATTTTATGAACATATTACACCAATTAAAAAAAATAAACACATTTTTTTAATAAAAAGTCAGTTGTTTTGACGGTGTATGTATTATTGTTTAATTAAAAAAATACTAGTTTTGTACATTTTCCGCCATCGAATTTTTCTGAAATGTCAATTTTGACACTTTACCTATAAATATGGAAGCCCTACCTTTATAAAAAGCATAAAATTATTAAAATTTGAACAGTTTTTGCAGTTGTATCCAATTGTATATTTTTCTCCCTAAAATAACTACTCTCGGCTTGTTCGTTTGATGTAGATATGGGTCGTTATTGGTTTGTAAATTTAAAACCACTTATCCTTTTAAAAACAAAGTAGGAGGAGAGTTAGTGTACTCAAAGGCTAACATTATCCAGTAGTAATGAACTCTTTAAGAAATGTCTCCATGGAAAAAACGTTGGTCACACCATGTGACATGTCACGGGATGTGATCTGTAATTTTCAAAGTTATTAATTAGATTCAGATATAACAAAAAGACACTTTAGGATAATAAAATTTATTTAGATAATGATTTAGATAGATAAAAACTCAAAAATTTAAATCCTAAAAAAATACATCGATATAAGATTTTTGTCTTCATCAAAAAACAAAAAAAAAACACGTGTAATTGATTTTGGTGTCACTCGTGTGATCACATGCAGTCACAGATTTTTTTTAAATCTGGCATCAGCATACAACACCCAACTCATTTACCTGAAAATGGAGAAGCACGGAAGACACAGTTTAGGAGTGTAACCTGAACTGTGTTACATACTTCAGTTTTTGTGAAATTTTGGTGGTTTTAAAATAGTATTAACGTTTTGGCCGAGATAAATGTCACACGTGTTTCTATATATATATATATAAGGAGTAAATGGTAAGATATTTACTTTCAAAAATGTGATTTAAGTATGTAAAGTAGGCATTTTATTAACATTAAAATACAAAAGTAGTAACTCTTTTATTTTTTTGTTATTTAGACATTTTGCTAAATATGTCACTAGTGTGAACGTCACTGGTGTGATGTTTCAGAATATTTTATTGATAACACCTGTGAAATTTTTCGCTTGTAATTAAAAAAACTCAATAATTTTTAGAAAAAAAAATGACTAAAACTAGTCTTTGGCAAAAGCACCAGAAACGAAAAAGGAAATAAACAAAAGAAAGAAAAGAAGTAATCAAGTATATTATACAGTGCGGATGTAAAAAGTCCCCCCCCCTGATAACTCTTGAACGGATTGAGGTATCGACTTCAAATAAAAACCATGTTTAATGATAACATTTTTGACTTTTTGACGTATTTGTTATAAGCGTCATATTGACGTAAGTCTATAAGGTCACTAACTACTTTAAAATTTTAAATAGAAAGGGGGGTCGAGTGATACCTTGTTTCAAAGGTATCTTAATTCCCTATTTAAAATTTTAATTTTTTTAAAATTTGGTGTGCGACTTACAGAGTTATGAGTTTTTTCGACTATAGTTTACGCACCTCACCTTACTTTTGAACGAATTGAGATATCGAATTTTAATAAAAAACATGCGTAATGATAACAATTTTACCACTTTTTGGCGTTTTTTTATAAGCGTCATATTGACGTAACCTTGTAAGGTCACTAATATAATTTAAAATAGAAAGTGAAGTAGAGTGATACCTTTTTTAAAAGGTATTTTAATTCCCTATTTAAATTTTTTTTTTTTAAATCGGTGTCTTACGTACAGAGTTATGAGGATTTGCAACTATAGTTTGCGCACCTCTCATCTTACTTTTGAACGAATTCAGTTGACTTTAATGTTTTTAAGGTAAGACCATAAGGTCACTAGCAACTTAAAGTTTTTATTATTGTTCAGTAATACTACACGTAATACGTAAACTATAGTCAAAAAAACTCATAACTCTGTAAGTAGTAAACCGATTTCTAAAAAAAAATAAAATTTTAAATAGGGAATTAAAATACCTTTTAAAAAAGGTATCACTCTACTTCACTTTCTATTTAAAATTATATTAGTGACCTTACAAGGTTACATCAATATTTTATTAAAATTCGATATCTCAATTCGTTCAAAAGTAAGGTGAGGTGCGTAAACTATAGTCGAAAAAACTTATAACTCTGTAAGTCGTACACCGATTTAAAAAAAAATAAAATTTTATATAGGGAATTAAAATACCTTTTAAACAAGGTATCACTCGACCCCCCTTTCTATTTAAAATTGTAAAGTAGTTAGTGACCTTATAGACCTACGTCAATATGACGCTTATAGAAAATACGTGTAAAAAAGTGGCAAAAGTGTTATCATTAAACATGGTTTTTACTTGAAACGGATTGAGGCGTTTAAGAGTTAGCAGGGGGGGGGACTTTTAACGTCCGCACTGTATATATAGAGACATAATATATTTACTTAAAAATTGGTAAATATTTTTGTTTTTTTTAAAACTATTACACCAAATGTTACCATTTTTTGATTCTTGAAGATTCTTGATTTTCGTAAAATAGGTATAACTGGTGTTAGCTGGCTATCACCTCTGTGTTAGCAGATGAATTAACAAACTCAAAAATAACTCAAGCACCAGTGAATTGTTATCTAGGCCATATAGCACATTTTAGTCCAACCAACTACAGCAACATTTAATAATTACCAAAATTCAAAGAACACTAATTTGGTTTTTTTTTAAAATTATCACTTGAAATGTTACCTTTTTTTCAAGAACGACACATATATGGCAGATGCAGGTCTTGGTGTTATGTCATAGTTTTTGCTAGTATTCGCCTAATGAAGTTTGCAAGGACGTAAGCAATCAAAACGTTTGAAAACGAATTTATATACTCTCAAAAAATATATTCATAGAACGGACGGGTTTGGATGTGAGTCTGTTTTCCAATAAAATTTATTTCTTTCATGTTCAAAAATTAAGACTCTTATTTCTCAATAAGCGTGACAGCCTGTACCATGAAAAAAAACCAACAATAAACCACATGGTATTTAAAGTGTACTATTATTATTGCCAGTTATATTGGATTATGTTGATTAGGCGCAGTACCGAAAAGTGAATGGGCGCGACAAAACGAAAATATTTTCTTTGCATTTTTATAAGATAGAAAGTCAATAGAATGTGTAATGTCAAATAACTGATCAGCGAGTCGATTTGATAAATATTTAATATCGGTACATCTATTAAAAGCGTGGAAAAAAGGCGTATTTTGATTCACTAGATTTAAATAGTTATTTACCTAACAGGTGCGGAAAGTACTTGGTATTTTACCAAGAGAAAACTATTAGATTTTTGGCCTCCTCCACCAGTTCTACCACTGACTGGTTTCAGACACAGTCCATCCACTTTTTACGATGAAGAATCGATAGCAAAAAAACGGAGTACCACAAGAATACATACCGGGTGCAACGAGACTAGACGCAGACACGTGTTTCAACCTTGTTAGGGATCATCAGTGCCACATAAGTTTTTATAGTCGAATAATATGAACGATCAAATCAACAAGTCATGGACAAATGCTTGGCGAAACATTAGATAACAGAATGAGAAATAAATTCCCAATGTCCATAGTGGAGTTAAACATAAATAAAAAAGAGTTTTACCAACAGAAAACTATTGGATTTTTGCCCTCCTTCACGAGTTCTACTACTGACTGGTTTCAGACACAGTCCATCCACCAGTCGGGCTTTTTACTATGACGAATTGATAGCAAAAAAACGAACTTTACAAAATACACCGGAGTACCACAAGAATACATACCGGGAGCGACTTGGAGACTAGACGCAGACACGTGTTTCACCCTTGTTAGGGATCATATATCAGTACGACATAACTTTTTATAGTCGAATAATATGAACAATCAAATCAACAAGTCATGGACAAATGCTTGGCGAAACATTAGATAACAGCATGAGAAATAAATTCCCAATGTCCATAGTGGAGTTAAACATAAATAAAAAAGAGTTTTACCAACAGAAAACTATTGGATTTTTGGCCTCCTCCACCAGTTCTGCGTCTATTCTCGAAGTCGCACCCGGTATGTATTCTTGTGGTACCCCGGTGTATTTTGTAAAGTTCGTTTTTTTGCTATCGATTCATCATAGTAAAAAGCCCGACTGGTGGATGGACTGTGTCTGAAACCAGTCAGTGGTAGAACTCGTGGAGGAGGGCAAAAATCCAATAGTTTTCTGTTGGTAAAACTCCTTTTTCTATTTATATTTAACTCCACTATGGATATTGGGAATTTATTTCTCATTCTGTTATCTAATGTTTTGCCGAGCATTTGTCCATGACTTGTTGATTTGATCGTTCATATTATTCGACTATAAAAAGTTATGTCGTACTGATATATGATCCCTAACAAGGGTGAAACACGTGTCTGCGTCTAGTCTCCAAGTCGCTCCCGGTATGTATTCTTGTGGTACTCCGGTGTATTTTGCAAAGTTCGGTTTTTTGCTATCGAGTCGTCATAGCAAAAATCCCGACTGGTGGATGAACTCTGTCTGAAACCAGTCAGGGGCAGAACTGGTGGAGGAGGCCAAAAATCCAATAGTTTTCTCTTGGTAAAACTCTTCTTTTTTATTTACATTTAACTCCACTATGTACATTGGAAATTTATTTCTCATTCTGTTAACAATTGTTTATATTGAATGCGCATGCACTTTACAACTAGTATGGAAGTCATTGACAATAGTACGGCGGTCCTTATCCGCCAACTCACTTCTCATTTCGCATTTCTGACGTCACAAGCGGGAAATTTCTCAGTTGTTCCGTGTCTCTACCGGCGCATTTCACAGTTTCCACTTCCCATTTCTGACGTCACAATCGCGCTTTTGACCTCACAAGTATGAAGTTTCTCAGTTACTCCGTTTTCCGTTATCTATATGAATTAATATTTACCATCGTTGAAAAAATTGATTGTAGATTTCACAGGTATTATCCAGAATATATTTTAACCTAAAATTAACAAAAACTAGAGTGTTTTCTTTGCATGGTGCCTGTGTAAAATAATATTTTTAACAGGGGGATTTTGAGAAAGGGAGCTGTTCATTTCACTTATTTGGGACTATTGATCGGAAGTAATTCTCTTAATCAAGACCAATATAATTACTTTCCATCAATATCGGGTAAAAGTGAAAGAAGCCGATTTAAACCGAAGATTTGGACCAATGAGATGCATAGTAGCGAGAGAATTTGACTCCCTGGGAGCAAATTTTTCTCTCGATTCAAGAATAGAGCCCCAGAAGTGCGAAAAGAGAAGTGATCTGGGGGATAGGGGTCACCGGACAATAGGACTATAAAATTAGACATTTTCGATTTTTTGGAAACAGGCTGTGATGATATATTAACAATTAATGCATAACGAAAATAACTAAATAAAAAAAATCCTTTAACGATCATAAATTACCTTCTCCATCATTTTGCAGTTTTAGGGCGTAGATTTTGTATTTTTCATGGTTAAGTAAATAATTACTACTATTGTAATAATGTAATGTGTGTCTCAGACTGTTTATTTGGAAATGACGTGTTTGACACTTTAACAAATCATTGTGTTAATTGACCATAATCAATTATTTTTTTGGTGTAATTATATCAACTCAAATTTGCTCTTACAAGAGAGAGAGAGAGAGAGAAAGAGAGGGTATAGTTGCTTAAACAGCAGGAGCATAGGAGATGTAAAAAAAGGGAGGATATATTAACAATTTGTGCATAACGAAAGTATCTAAAATCCGAGCTAAAATCACATTAAAATTAGTTTCTGGACGCTTATTCTTGAACGACCGTAAGGTGAGGTGTGCTTTTTTCACCACCTTTTTCCACTGGGAATTTCGCTCACCTCACCTCACGATCGGTCAAGAATAAGGGTCCTGTGCAGTTTTGTGGGTTTAAGGTCAGGAGAATGAAAAACAAATTCAAATTTACCGACGTATCGATGTATTTTACATCATCTTCAGGGTTTATTTGTTTTCCAGTGGTCTCTTACAGTTTTTAACAAACATTTAAAAAAATAAACAGTATGTTTATTTTGGACTTCACAGTTAACAGACATTTAAACAAGAACAAAACAAGTTAAAAACCAAAGATGTTTAAAATAAATTTTAAACCTTTTTTTTTAACTTAAAAACTGTAAGAGACCACTGGAATTTAAATTTGTTTTTCATTTTTCTGACCTTAAATCCACAAAACTGCAGAAAAACTAACTCTAAAAGAATTTAGAGAATAAGGGTATAAAAAGGGCTCCAGAAGCGGCCTGTGGATCACTCCTCTTCTGGTCCTTCTATTAATAGTCTAGACGTTTAGACAATAGGTAAAAACTTCGGACCATGTGGTGTGCCCCCTTAAAAGTAACACACTCAAAAGATAACTAAAAGATAATGTGTTTATTCTAAAATTACGTATTTCACACTTACAAACCATTATGTGTTAATTTAATCATGATTGTTTTCGTTTATGCATATTTTGTCCCAAAACGAAAATAACTTATCTCTCGACTACAATTTTTTTGCGTTAATAATGTAATTAGGTAAACCTTCCCATGCAAGAACAAATATTCGGGTCTTCAGTTAAAAAATATTGGCAGAAACTTGTTTTTTAAATTAAACGATAAAACATCGGTGGGTGGGAGTTTTTACACCCTGTAAGAAAAAATCATGCATATAAAAAAGTTTTAATTGAAATTTTGAAAAATGTCCGAATTTTACTTTTTCTCTATTAAAGTAGTTTTCCAAAAGGATGTTGAAAAGATAGGTAAATTTTACAAAGTTATTTACAAATTGAAAGTCCGATTTTTTGCGACGATCCTATACATTTTCTACCTACAAACGCATTGTTTGTTAGATGATTTAACAAGCTTTAATTTATCCAATTTTAAAAGCAACTTCCACCCTGACATATTTAAAATGGTTTTAATTGTTTCAGACAGACCAAGTAGGTGCAAAAATTAATCGTATTATACAGGGTGGTATGAAGATCGTACCTTAAAAATTTAAAAAAAAATGATTTTTTTTTTATATATTGTCGATTATTTGTTTTGTGTGTCAGTGTAGGGGATTTTTGACCATTGTCAACGACTGCTGGCACCAACCTAACTAACAGTTATAGCAACACCGTACTCAACTAAAAAGCCTGTTAACTCATTTTCGTTTTAGTAT
Organism: Oxystoma pomonae; assembly: GCA_963921995.1. Taxonomy (NCBI): domain Eukaryota; kingdom Metazoa; phylum Arthropoda; class Insecta; order Coleoptera; family Brentidae; genus Oxystoma; species Oxystoma pomonae. The sequence continues at coordinate 34,553,898 of OY998167.1, read as the reverse complement.
CCTTTGGCCTATGATCGGTGCCATATTGACACCAAACTGACAGAAAATACATGTTTTACTTGTCAATTTGGTTATAAAAATGACAGCCACAATAGGCTAAAGGGCACTGAGGCGGCAGTAGTTAACAGGCTTTTTAGTTGAGAATGGTGTTGGTTATAGTAACAGCCCCATGGGCAAAGGCCTGATGGTGGTCGTCAGAACAACAATTGGGACTTATAAGTTTGGAATACTTTCTAGTATCGCACAAAAGTGGAGCTTACGTATTAATCGCCCCCAGAAACGACTTCTTAGTCGTATTCCTTTAAAGTGACATTTGAAAGTATTCCTGACCACGATGGGAGAATAGCAAGTTTCCGTCCCTCCAATGTCCCTTGCTATTCGTGAATTTGTAGTCGCCCCGACTTTCATTTCTTTGGTACTTACTTGCCTCAATAAATTTAAGCCTCATTGAAATCGCCGCGACGTTGTACGCCACAACTACGAAATTGCATTATTTAACTTTTATTACAAAATATATATCATAGTTGCAGTGTGGAGGGGACAACGTTTTATGACCTTTTTAGATCGCTACTCTTTTAAAGTAACATTTTTTACTATCAAGGCATCATGCTCGGTCGGCCATGTTTTTTCGAAAAACAGAAAATCCGCCTTTTTTATTTTCGCTTTTTGAGCCTTAATATTGGAGAAAAAATAACTTGTTTTATACCCAAATTATATTATGTTCAGCAAATGTCTACAGTCCATTCCATTTTTATTTAGACAAAACATAACCTCACTTTCCATAGAACAAAAACCAGATTTTTAAGTTGCCAAAATCAAACGCCCCCACGGCATTATAACTACACTGCTAACTTTAAATCACTCCGGATAACCCCTTATATTACGCTTTCATATTAATCAAATGCACCAGAGTGAAACAGCAAGATGCCAGATATACTTTATGTATGAAAAATATATAATTATATAATATGCCTGTTGAGGCGGCCATGATATTCATTTTTATTTGTACACCGAACATAACAAAGAAAACGCGATGCTGACCCAATATGCCTGAGAGAGACCCAGACTGGTCAGCGAAGTCACCCAAAAATTAATGAATTGAAATTCAATTTAGACGTTTAAAAATGCTGGACCGGCTTTATATTTCGCGTATTTTTTATCACAAGCTTTTATTTAACTTTCGCTCTATGTATTGTATGTTTATATGTTGGGGTCAAATCTTGCAACTCAATTTTGACTAACCTCTATATGTCCGATTGAATTCAAATTTGGTATGCGATTATAGTTCCGGTGACAATACAATAATATGGTATTATTAGCGTAGATTACCTACGTTATTAGGCACCCCCTTGAGGGTGGAAAAAGTTTTTCCGATTTCAACCAAAATTGGTAATCGGGGGTTTTTGGGGATGAGGAATACGAATTTTTGATCAGATTTTGAAAATTCAATATGGTGGATTCAAGATGGACGATTTTTGGTCATGTTTTGCTAACCGATTTTAACTGACTTGTACACATCCAATTGTCTTTAAATTTTGTATGCTTTTATAGTTCGGGTAACAATACAATTATATAGTATTATTAGGCACCTCCCTCCCCCTCTACGAGAGGAGTGGAGGGGGAAAAACACCTAAGTTTGTCCGATGTCAACCAAAATTGATATACGGAGGTTTTTGGGGATAAGGAATACGAATTTTTGATAACATTTTGAAAATTCAATATGACGGATTTAAGAGGAACGATTTTTAGTCGTGTTTTGCTAACCAATCTAAACTGAATTTAAACTCCCTACGAGGGGAGTGGAGGGGGGAAAACACCTAAGTTTATCCAAAATTGGTATACGAAGGTTTTGGGGATAAGAGGGATAAGATAATTTTTGATCAGATTTTGAAAATTCAAAAATAGCGGATTCAAGATGGACGATTTTTAGTCATGTTTTGATAACCAATTTTAACTGAATTTTGGTTGACATCGGACAAAAATCGTCGATCTTGAATTCGCCATGTTAAATTTTCAAAATCTGATAAAAAATTCGTATACTTTATCCCCAAAAACTCCCGTATGCCAAATTTGGTTGAAGTCGGACAAGCTAAATATTTTTCCTCCTCAAGTTTTCTCGTTAGGGGGAGGTGGGTACCTGAGAATACTATATTATTGTATTGTCACCGGAACTATAAACGCATACCAAATTTGAAGACAATCGGATGGGTATAAGTCAGTTAAAATTGGTAAGCAAAACATGACCGAAAATTGTCCTTCTTGAATCTGCCATATTGATTTTTTTAAATCTGATCAAAAATTCGTATTCCTTATCCCCAAAAACCCACATATACCAATTTTCGGTGAAATCGGACAAATTAGGCGTTTTCTTCCCTCCAGGGAATGCCTAACATTACCATATTATTGTATTGTCACCGGAACTATAATCGTGTACCAAGTTTGAATTCAATCGGACTACAAGTCAAAATTCCCTACAGTCCCTACAGTCCCTTCTATGATGTGTAGAGTTCGCACTATTTACGTTTATGTATTGGATCAACACTTGCTGCCTTGGCCATATCTAGTAGACTGTGATCAATTGTCTTACGATAACAATAACAAAATGGCAAAAAAATGGTTCAAAAACTTTCTATTACAATCAACTCAGGATAAAATTTTAACTAAACGAAATCGAACAATTTCTGAATGAGGACCTGTCCATAGTGTGATCAGTGTGGCCAAAAATATCGGGAGAAACAAAAAATAAACGTCATATTGAAAATTCTCGTTGACTATATATATATACTGTATATCCAAACCCATTTTAAGAGGCCCAACTGTTGGTTATGAAAATATAACCTCAAAAATCAAAACGAAAAAATTGCATCAGCTAGATAGTACAAGCGTTCGCAGTCAAAATTATGATAGATAGGTAACCCACGCCATTTTTTGATAAGATTTGCATTTTCTCGTCCTGAATACGAAATGGACCATCCTGTACCTCAAAATTGTGGATAAGGACTCGGCACACCAATCCAAAGGTGGGCCATCATTTCCCACAGTTGGTCTAGAGAGGGGTTTTAAGAAAAAAAAATATAATCTTTAAAACATACACTTTTGTTTTTGATCCATCGGCAACTACTATTTACCGTAAAAATTAAATCCCCTGTGTAGCCCTTTTCTATTTTTGGAAAATATTCTGGGATCCTTAAATAGCAACCCCCTATTTTGACTTCATATTTGAATTCTCGCTGAAATTCTCTTTCGAATGTTACCCCATATCATAAGTTTTACTTTACTAATTTTCGAGATATCGGCTTTCAAAATGTCAAAAATTCAATTTTCAAAGGGTCATATCTTAGAAACTAAACAAAATATCTCTATTGTGTTTATTGTCGATTTTAGGGTTTTTTTACGAGAAAATAAAAAATGACAACAGTTTGACAATCTGACCTTCTACTTCATATTTTTGGAATAATATCGTCAAAATCACTGAAAATCAATAAACTGTAAATAGGAATGTGAAAACGTCAAACTATTGTCATTTTTTATTTGCTCTTATAAAACCCCCAAAATGGATAATAAACACAATAGAAATATTTTGTTTGGTTTCTAAGATATGGGCCTTTGAAAATTGAATTTTTGACATTTTGAAAGCCAATATCCCGAAAACTAGTAAAGCAAACCTTATGATATCGGATACCATTGGAAGGAGAATTTCAGCGAGAATTCAAATATAAAGTCAAAATAGGGAGTTACTATTTAAGATTTTTAGAATATTTTCCAAAAATAGCCCCCCAGAAAAGGGCTACATAGCGGATTTTACTTTTTACGGTAAATAGTAGTTGGCGATGTATCAAAAACAAAAATCTATGTTTTAAAGATTATATATTTTTTTTCTTAAAACCCCTCTCTAGACCAACTGTGTTCCTAAAACGGGCGCCCACTGATTAGGTTGTGCAAAATCAAACCCGCTAAATAAAAGAAAGTTTATCATAGAACGATTGACCATAAAAACTGCAATTTTTCAAACCATTTTTTATTCTTCTTCAAGCCACTTTCAAATCAAACCATTTTTTTTATTAAACTGGATGGGCGGGTAAGATTTCAACAACTTTTTAATATTTTTTAGAGATTGCTTTTACCTCACAGAATATGTTGTTTAGGATACGGTTAAAATAATACACTGTATAGACACAGTAAAATTTGCTAAATCGATATATTCCGTATATTTTAATGTTTGCTTCTCATGCCAAGGTCTAATTTGTATGTCTGAGTTAATTTTTTTTTATTGATTTCCCTTGAATGAAGAACTAAAAATAAAAAACGGATGAAATAAAAAAAGTACACTACGAAATTTCTTCTTCATAATTATTGACACTAATAATACTAGGGAACAAATTAGAACTTTTTTGTAGTGTCCTGAACAAAATAGTATATAGTTTTAACAAATAGTGGCTCAAACAGTGCTCTTTTTTAAATTTTTTAGTTTAAATAACGAGCGCAGATTTAAAAACGCGAGTAAAAAAAGAACAGTTTAGCCGGGAGTTGTTAAAATACTTTTAAAAATTTCGAACGAAAAGCACTTCTCGCAACACACCATTTTTACACTATAGATCAAGGGGGCTGGTAAATGAAATAACAATGTTTTCCATAGCGATGTGCCTTTTTACTCGGTGACGTTCATTTTTTTTTTCACGATTTTACGTGTCATCCTTGCGCAGAGGCCATGCTAATCTTGTTGCGACATTTTAATCTTTGACAGTTTGATATTTTGACGATGTTTTTAAATGATTTTTTCGTAAATAGTTGGTGAAGACTGGCGGAAATGGCTTAATTTTTAGGCAAGAATAATTAGATTTTTTCAATATTACTACATTCCGCTATTTCTCTTTAATTTTGGGTAAAAAACTTATTTGCATCGGTAACAAAAAAGCCATGCTTTAGTTATCTGTAGATAGTTACTAAAATCATGTTTTTGATGAAGGTACACTTCCCAACACTTAAAACTCATGCAGCAGAAGTTAGGCACATGTCTATGTAATAAAAATGTTGCTTGCTTATTGTTACCGAGTTTTGTAGGTTAACGCTTTTAGACAAAATAAACAAATTTTGTTAAGGAGACTGAAAGCATTTTTACCGATATTTACTGGTTCTATAGTTTTAAGGTTGCTGTTACAAAATATAAAAAAAAGATAAAACACTTTTTAAACAAAATTGTTATTATAAATAAGGCAATTCAATTAAATTTTGGCAGAACTAGAAGAAGGTTGGCCCCTTCGTCAAATAGCCGATCAAAATGGATCAAACAAGTCCACTATACGGCCACTCAAAGGAAAATACAAAGAAGAAAGAACTGGAAGGATTTGTGTTAAGAAAGGTCAATACAGATAAACAGGATCAGTTTTATAAACAACAAAATATTAAAAAACAAATAGAAATAAAAAACCTATCGATAAACAAAAATCAACAAAAATATTAACTTCTTTCATTTGCTTGAATAATTTTTTCTAAAGGCCTTGGCATGAAGTCTGCTGCGAAATTTTCAAATAAATTTGGATTTTCTTCAACGATCTCTGCATAAACTCTTAGCTATTAGCTCCAGCAAATGGTTAGCATTCCGTGGACGAATATTAAATTTTGCTACCTGTCTTGCTTTTTTTCTTTTTAGCTGCAACACGACATCTCAGCCTCGACTTCTTTATTCGTCTTAGTGCAGTTCTTACCGTAGCAGGAAAATGAACTGAAATTTTGCTTCTGTGACCGTGGAAAATGGGTGTTCTTCTAGGAAATTAGCGACTTGCTGATCCTGTTGGGGTGTGCTGACTTTGGTTAAGTCAGTTCCTTCCTTACGTCGTACAGATCCTTCTTCTTTGTATTTTCTTTTTAGTCTTACTATAGTAGACTTGTCTGGTCCATAATGATCGGCAACCCGACGAACAGACCAACCTCCATCTAATTTTGATAAAATTTAGTTATCGAATTCCGATAGCTGTCGTGACATTTTTGAGTTGAACAAGACTGTGACAACAAAACATGATAATGAGTGGACTGTGACAATTTGTGATAGAACAGGTTGCTAAATAGTAAAGGACATATTGCATATAAAATCGGCGTATGCGTTTTATGTGTCGCGTAGTATATATATATATATATATATATATATATATATATATATATATAATAGGGACTTATCGGTATATAAAATGGCCTGACTTAAATTAAATTTGGCACTATTTTTGACAGTTTTAAAGGGTAAGTTTAAGGGGGCTGGTAAATGAAATAACAATGTTTTCCATAGCGATGTGCCTTTTTACTCGGTGACGTTCATTTTTTTTTTCACGATTTTACGTGTCATCCTTGCGCAGAGGCCATGCTAATCTTGTTGCGACATTTTAATCTTTGACAGTTTGATATTTTGACGATGTTTTTAAATGATTTTTTCGTAAATAGTTGGTGAAGACTGGCGGAAATGGCTTAATTTTTAGGCAAGAATAATTAGATTTTTTCAATATTACTACATTCCGCTATTTCTCTTTAATTTTGGGTAAAAAACTTATTTGCATCGGTAACAAAAAAGCCATGCTTTAGTTATCTGTAGATAGTTACTAAAATCATGTTTTTGATGAAGGTACACTTCCCAACACTTAAAACTCATGCAGCAGAAGTTAGGCACATGTCTATGTAATAAAAATGTTGCTTGCTTATTGTTACCGAGTTTTGTAGGTTAACGCTTTTAGACAAAATAAACAAATTTTGTTAAGGAGACTGAAAGCATTTTTACCGATATTTACTGGTTCTATAGTTTTAAGGTTGCTGTTACAAAATATAAAAAAAAGATAAAACACTTTTTAAACAAAATTGTTATTATAAATAAGGCAATTCAATTAAATTTTGGCAGAACTAGAAGAAGGTTGGCCCCTTCGTCAAATAGCCGATCAAAATGGATCAAACAAGTCCACTATACGGCCACTCAAAGGAAAATACAAAGAAGAAAGAACTGGAAGGATTTGTGTTAAGAAAGGTCAATACAGATAAACAGGATCAGTTTTATAAACAACAAAATATTAAAAAACAAATAGAAATAAAAAACCTATCGATAAACAAAAATCAACAAAAATATTAACTTCTTTCATTTGCTTGAATAATTTTTTCTAAAGGCCTTGGCATGAAGTCTGCTGCGAAATTTTCAAATAAATTTGGATTTTCTTCAACGATCTCTGCATAAACTCTTAGCTATTAGCTCCAGCAAATGGTTAGCATTCCGTGGACGAATATTAAATTTTGCTACCTGTCTTGCTTTTTTTCTTTTTAGCTGCAACACGACATCTCAGCCTCGACTTCTTTATTCGTCTTAGTGCAGTTCTTACCGTAGCAGGAAAATGAACTGAAATTTTGCTTCTGTGACCGTGGAAAATGGGTGTTCTTCTAGGAAATTAGCGACTTGCTGATCCTGTTGGGGTGTGCTGACTTTGGTTAAGTCAGTTCCTTCCTTACGTCGTACAGATCCTTCTTCTTTGTATTTTCTTTTTAGTCTTACTATAGTAGACTTGTCTGGTCCATAATGATCGGCAACCCGACGAACAGACCAACCTCCATCTAATTTTGATAAAATTTAGTTATCGAATTCCGATAGCTGTCGTGACATTTTTGAGTTGAACAAGACTGTGACAACAAAACATGATAATGAGTGGACTGTGACAATTTGTGATAGAACAGGTTGCTAAATAGTAAAGGACATATTGCATATAAAATCGGCGTATGCGTTTTATGTGTCGCGTAGTATATATATATATATATATATATATATATATATATATAATAGGGACTTATCGGTATATAAAATGGCCTGACTTAAATTAAATTTGGCACTATTTTTGACAGTTCTGCACAAAGGTTAAACGTCAACTTTCATAATGTTTGGCATTAACTTTAGTAATGTCAACCTTGTAGCACTTTTAAGGAACTATCGAAAAAATAGGGACACGATAATAAATAAGATTAGATATTTGAAACGATTAAAATATATTTAACACGAGAAAATATTTTAGGAAATTTTTGAATAATATCTCAAACAAAGACTAAAGCTTTGTCTTTTTGGTTAAAAAAAAAACATACCAACGCATCCTAAACATTATAAATAAACATTTTATTTTAAAACCAAAAAGAATAACCTCTCTCGTGGAAACATAATATCAACAAAACAGTTATTTTCATTACAAAAAGCGTCTTAACTAAATTAAAGCCCGTGTTAAAATAAATTAGTTTCACATGAGATGTTCAGGAATTTCTAACTGACCCGCACGAGTATTGACCTTCTGCAGGCCTCAAGGCAAAAACGCAGAAAGAGATGCTTTTATACCAGCGGAATGTGAAAAAAATTAAATAGATAGTTGGCAGTATCCAAAGGATAGCGGTGGTTTAGTGACGGTCAAACAAGAAATTCTGCAATTCAAAAATATAATATTTAATGAAAACACTGCGAAAAAAAAAGTAATAAAATATGATGAATTCGCTTTCATTACTTCGGTAGTTTTCATTAAAAATTAAGTATGTAAAATAATTACTTTTATTTATTTGATACTGAAATGATGAAACTGAAATACCACAAAATATTTTTTATGTAAGACTTAAAGAGCAGGGGCCCGTTCGCGACTCTGTACATCTGAGGAGGGGAGAGGAACCCGGTTTCCTCGGCAATTTTTGTAAAATAAAGAGTACAAGAATCAGATTTTTTTTAAAAACACTCCTCTGTTACTAAATTTAATAACAGCTTTAAATTCATTTTGAAATTAAACAAGTGAACACAGTTACAAAAAGTGTTCTAAGTAAAAAGAGTAGAGGGTGGCAGATTAAAAGACTGCGATACGGAGTTTTAATCTTTTTTATTCTTTTAAAAAAGTATAATTTTGTTTTAAATTTATTTCAACAAGATATTTCGTGAGAACGCGAGACTGCTACGATAAATTGTCTCGTAGAGTCGGGACTTTAGCGTAATTGGTTATGGGACATCAGGCTCAGACTTTTCGCAGCTTTATCGAAAGAGCAGCGTCAATCGGTAGTAAAAGTTTGTGGATAATAAATAAACTAAAATAAGAAAATACTCATAATCACTGTTTTACGCCCGTTGAAGGCAACATTTATAGTTACCCAGCAAACCAGGAGGTGGCGGTAAACAGTCGGCCGCCAAGTGATAACGGCGCGCCGGATTTCTGAAGGGATGTATAGGCACTTGCGATGCAGCCGCTAAAATCGTCCTGTATTTGGTGCTCGCTAATTCGAATTCATTCCGAGGTTGGTTAAACGCCACCTAAATGCGCTTTCTTTGCTTGCTGAAAAACGCCTGACCGTATTATGCGTTTTGTCGCTTTGTAGGCACCAGCTCTACGCAACCTTTCTCGCGGCGGGTTCGCAACATAGAAATCATATTTCTATGGTTCGCAACGGTTGAAGTTAGAAGACAGATTTGATATAAAAGGCTCGAGGCGTAGTGGTAGAGTATCAGAATCTCATCCGGGACGCGCAGGTTCGGATCCCGGTTGCGTCCAACACTTTTTTTTAATTACAGGTAATATACTCGCGCCCACCCGCCTGTCGGCCGACACGTGCCCAAGCGGTCATGGGCGGTATACATGCCGCCAGCTGGCTTCCGAAAAACTGTAAGAGATGCGCTAGCGTCCAGACTACGTTGTGTTTGTTGGGTAAATTTGACGGGATCTTACTTGGGAATCTTTTAATTAATTGTGGGTGAGATCGGCAACAGCGTATCGGTTTCTCAAGTTTATTATTTCTTTCGCTCTCATTTAGTAGCCATTGCGCTTCTTTTTTAATACACGCTATTTCGGCACCCTAGACTAGTCTGTCGAACCCTCTATCGGCTCTTAAGGAAGACCCATGTACGTTATTAGTTTTTAGAAACAATAAATAAACTAACCTTGCTCGTTATCCTTGCAAATCTGAGGGTGCAAGTGTGGATTGGGCGAGCTGGGTGTTGAAGTTAGCACCAGGGTTTTCAAAGCTGCCACTTCAGCTGTCAAAACGTCGACTTTCATTTGACTTTCTCTCAGGGCTTTTTCGGCTAGGGCTTGTTTTTCGTTGGCCTCCCGCACCATGTTGTGGGCTTCCTATAAACAAACATTTTTTCTCCTTATAGTCCATTTCCCACAGAAAGGAAGTGCCAAATACCGTTAACTAACTAAGAGGCCGATTTTAAGAAATTTGACCTGAGAGTACCAAAAAATTTTTTATTTTTTTTTAAAGTTTTTACTATGGTTATTGGGTCATGATTATAGTCGACTTTATATAAGTCGGGTCCAATGACCTTGAAAAGTGCAATTAATAATGGGTATTAGGTTATGATTATAGTCGATTTTAAATGTTTTGGAGACGAGGATTTAAAAAAAAAAAATTTGAGTCACTGTGCCCTTGGATGACCTTAAAAACGTGATCCAAGTTTACGAATGATCTAATTTTTATTATGAATTCATAAAAAAATTTATAATAGCTATTGTATGTATGTTGATACTACCTTAACTGCCAACCAGCGGTGCAAGTTAAATAAAACGTAGGTCGTGATAGCAGTCAATTTTATATATTTCGGGGATAAGGATTTAAAAAAAAATTAGTCACTGTGACTGTCAATGACCTTAAAAAATGCAATTTGAGGTAAAAACACGTCTTTCTTGATGGGAACTATTTTTTGCATAATGGGTATTAGGGCAAGATTATAGTCGATTTTATACATTTTAAGGATAAAAATGGAAAAAAAAATATTTTTAAGTCATGTCACCTTCGATGACCGTGAAAAACGCGATATAAATTTACGAAAAATGTTATTTTTGTGTTTTGCGTTTTTTAAGGTCATCCAAGGTCACAGTTACTTAAAACATTTTTTTTAAAATCCTCATGCGCGAAGTATATGAAATCAACTATAATTACAAAATTTGTGTGAGTATATAAAAATATTACGTTTTATTAAACCCGCATTACTGATTTTAAGGTCACTGAAGGAAATAGCGACTTAACAAATATTTTTTTTTGGATCAACTCAAAACGTATAAAATAAGACTACAATCATTATCTAATAGCTATTTTAAAAAAATTATAAATTCATAACAAAAATCACATCCTTCGTAAACATGGATCGGGTTTTTCAAGGTCATTGAAGGCCACAGTGACTTACAACATTTTTTTTGGAATTCTCGTCCCCGAAATATATTAAAATATAATCTAATACAGAATATTAAAAAATACCCCTAACTTACATTTTTCAAAGCCATTAAAGGTCATAGCGACTTTTTTTTATTTCTCGTATCCGAAGTAAGTAAATTGGATTATAATTATGACCCAATCACCATATTAAAAACTTTAATAAATTATTGACCGCTATTTAAAAAAAAAATGGCGATAGAACAATTTGGCCCTTTTTCATAAAATTCTGCTTGTACGAAGTGGACCATTAGACGGGCTGCCTAAAGACTGGCTCCAGCAATAGCATTTTCAAATCCTTTGTAGTTATCAAAAACAGAATATTAAAAATACTAAAAATATGTCACTTGTGACTATCAAACATAAAAATGCGTCACTCCCGGTTTTCAAACGTTTTTAAGTTAGTTATGATTTTTTAACCAGAATTTTCCTTACAGCTTGTTCAAGAAAATTCGGGGAAGTCATCATTTTCGATTTTGAAATTTTGGTGAGCCCTCCAATATTCAAGCGAACTCGTTATTAATATACGATAAGGATACCCGATTATATTTATATCGTGGGCTTCCTGCAAAACAAATAAAATTATCATAATTTTTGAAACTGTTTGTTGCGATGATCATAAATTGTAAGAACACGCGAAAAACCTTTATTTAAAACAATTCTGGCACTGTTAGATAAACATTTTAGGTAAATATAGTTATGACCTTTTTAGATCAAGGTTTACTTAATTATTCTAAAATAATATTTTTAAGTGGATTTTATAAAATTGTTTTAATGCTAAACACTAGGGGCGTAGCCAGAAATCGGCTTTGAGGGGGGTTTTCGTCATTTAATAAAAAAATACAAATTTTTAAAAATTAGGTAGGCACCTATTGATTTTTACTGATGAGGTTAGCGGCGTCACGTGGGCCCTAAAAGTGGGGGGGTGCTGAGCTCTTGAACTGAAGGCAGGAGGGTGCGATTTAATAAGTGTTGGATTAGTTTCTAGTCTCAGTTGCAGATTTTTTCAAAATTAAACCTTCCCAAGTAACAATTGTATAACCTACTGGTTGGGACGGATGAACAAATTTTTTAAAATTAGGTAGGCACCTATTGATTTTTACTGATGAGGTTAGCGGCGTCACGTGGGCCCTAAAAGTGGGAGGGTGCTGAGCTCTTGAACTGAAGGGAGGAGGGTGCGATTTAATAAGTGTTGGATTAGTTTCTACTCTCAATTGCAGATTTTTTCAAAATTAAACCTTCCCAAGTAACAATTGTATAACCTACTGGTTGCGACGGATGACTAAAAACTTTTGGTGGAAAAATTGGTTATTTTCGGGATGACCTTTCTTAAAGAAATAATTACCGACGCCTAAATGTTAATTTTGCCCTGGAGTTAAACTCATATACTTATAAAGTATACAACCTCGTAACTGATTTACGAAAAAGTTTTAGATTTTTTTGGTTTTTTAGCTTAAGTGGTTATTTATTTTATTTTTGTTTTTATAAATAAGTGAATTCTTTGTAAGAGTTGATCGCGGAATAGGCAGGGATAAGTTTCTGCACTGTCTTGTTGTTCGATTTAAATTAAGTGAACCTTCATATTTTTTGTGCATCAAACATACGGTTTCTAAAATAAATAAAGATGGCAAGGACAAAATCTTTGACGATGAAAACAGCGGTTTAAAATGTTCTCCTCTCAGACTAATAATTAATCTGAGGTTCTCCTCTTTTTTTCTTAAACAAGTACCTAATTGCCCGCTTCTGAATTACAAAAACTGATTGGAAAACGTATATGGGGCAGAAGCCCCAAAAAGCTATCCCATATCGTAAGACCGAGTCCACGAGCGAAAAATACACCATGCGAGCTGACGGGTACCCCAGCTCAGTGGTAGCAATTCTAGCAGCAAAACCACCGAAAGCGAGTTTAGATTTAAGATTTTCGACATTTTTATAAAATTTCAAGTTTTGGTCGACAGTAATCCCTAAAAATTTAACTTCTTTAGACTCAATGGTCTGCGCGTCTATATCAAATGATTTCATAGGTAAGTTGAAGGAAAGCATATTGGTTTTAGAAACATTAAAGCAAAGGCAATTACTGTCGCACCAATCCTTGATCACTTATATGTCTTCAGAAATAATGGTTGGGACAAAGACCTTCAACTTATACCTTTATGGGTTGGTAGTAGTAATTTTGGACCTCTCCACAGAGGAGTAGTATCGTCAGCAAACCGTGTAAATGTACAGCCAACAGGTAGCGAAGCGAGATCCTCCACATAGATTGTAAACAAAAGTGGACCTAGACCCGAACCCTGTACAACGCCTCTTGGATTTAATCTTTAAAATTAAAAACCGAAAAAACACCACTTTCTGAATGAAAAATCAAAACAAACAAAAATTGCGTCAGAAATAACATCAATCCAACGCACTTGCGCAAAACGGCTGTATATCTTTATTTTCATGGCCTAGTTGACCATGATATGTTGCTAACAAAATTGCCACTTCCAGGGCGTGTATATTAAGTTTATAAGTAAGTATATGGTTAACCTGCAACGTTTTGTTAACGTTTTCATAAGAATGAGTTTTCGTGGTTATTTTGGTGTCAAATTAACGACCACAAAACGTTAAAGGGCACAAGTCGCGTATCCTATGTGATTCTTGGTCAAATTTACGTTTTCCTGTCGTTATGTGGTAATATCACGGAAATAGGTCAATTTTATGACATTGACTTGGTAGTTTGTCGGCTGTCGCCCAGAGAAAATATTTTGGTACGTTGACATTGGGCGGATTTTTGGTGAAGCAGTGTGTAGATGGGTTATGGATGAACATGTTACCAAACGGCGTTTTTTGGTTGACAAACGGTAAGTACAAAACGATGTTGCTTTTTGCAATCACCTTCTTAATTTGAAGTCATATTGTCAAACAGAATGTAAACAACCCTATTAGGAGTCTTTTATTACTTTTTGCCAGCAATTTATAGCTGTTATTCCAGTTAAATCATTAGTAGTTCTACAAAACTTTTTGTCTTACATAAAATTTAAAAGAAAGGACTTTTTTTTATAAATCTGCCTAAAAAAATTGAGCTAAAACAATCATATTTGATAGTAAACTAAGTTGCGTTTCCGATTTTGGTGTAGTACAGGAAGCTTTTAAAACGTAACTACATCTTTTTCATGATTATTAATTTGAAAGATATTATTTATTATTATTCTGAATCTTATGATATATAATTTTCGGTAAAGAAGAAATATAAAATAATATTGACTAAAGGTCATATTTTGGGCAATAATAAACACCTCGGGCGCTCTTCTAACAAATAACTGTAGGTGTCGCTGCACACAAGGTTGTGATCTTGGTCATTACTTGACTTGGATTCCTACCAAAGGTTGTGTGCAAACGTTGAGACAAATCGAAAAGTATTTACCAAATTGGTGTAAAATAGGATTGGCAAGACGTTTCCACAACGTCACATCGTAACGTTGTGGTTGCGTTTGGAAACGTTGTTGCGTCGACAAATTGACTTGAAAATTGCACTAAAATGCTATTTTTTACGCGTTTGAAATGTGTTGACAAAAAAAAATGCTTAAAATTGAACAAAATTTTAACAGTTAATAAGGTTATAACACCCCAGAAGAGAAATTCATGAAAATTATATATAAATAATACGTGTTACACATTTTGAAACCTATTGTAAAAATGAATGACGTCATAGTGCCGCAGGCAAAATTTTTGAACTCAAAATCACACGTTACAAACCGGAGTAAAGCGTCAAAAAAGTGTGTGGATGGGCTATGACTCCCCCTGACACCCCCGATGTGACATCATTGCCTGATTAATTTATTGTAGATTGGGTTGGACCCTCTGGGGGGCTACGCCACTGTAAAAACAATGATTTGTATAAACTTTAAACGAGTGTAAATTCTGCATGACATTAATAACTACCTACCTATACAATAATACTTACTTTATCTAATTCAATTTGAACTAATAATATATCATTTGAGACTAAGACTAACTATTTCATTTCATAAATGAACCCCACCTTAAATACTAATTTCATAAAACGTCTTTGACTAATTTACTTCCTCACAAAATTCACAGAAACATCCTACCAGCAAATAGAAAATTGGTCCAAAAATGGCATCCAATTAAACTGTTAAAAGTAATATGTTGGTTATTGTATTTTTACGAACAAAATTAGCCCTTGCAACTAAAGTATCGTTCACAATATGAATATTCATCGTTGCTTGATTAGTAGTTTTTGCAATAGTGTTTGTTCTAATTTTAATCATAAGAAATAGCCAATGTTTATACTCGTCGTAGTGCAATAACATCTGACAATCTATTGTAACCATCACAAATTTTGGTCTATTGAGAATTCATCTTTGTCAACCTTATATGAAAATATATACTCTATTCTATTATTGTTGGCTGCCTGATGGGGTGCATTCAGTCCGGGTAAAGTCAGAAGTTACCCGATAGAGAGTGCACTCCGAGTGTGCCCGGCGATTCGTCCGATATGAACGGACAAGATGCATTATCATAACCTCACTCTTAATATTTTAATTTTTTTGTAATTATGGAGGAAGTAATAGTAAATCATTTATAAATAAAGAAATACCCGTTGAGGATGATTCACCTTCACCACTTTTTTACTCACTTCACCACTCTTGATTGTTCCATCTATCTACTGCCTTCCTCGTCCAAAACCAAATTATGGGAATGTGTACAAATTCTTTCCATTGCCAACAACTAGACTTTTTCTTTAAATTTTTTTTCTAATTAATTTAAAAAACACAAATACAAAAAATATTGTCTCTGAAGTAAGGCTAGAAATGGTTGTGCATTTGATCCGCGCATGCGGGACAAATTTTATCAACCTATTTCGTGGGGTGCGAAAGTGCGCGTTTGGGTAGCGTCCGGTAAAAATCTACCGACCCGGGGTGCATTCAGATTGGTACGTCCGGGTGAAGTCGGGCGCAGAGCGTTACCCGATAGAGAGTGCACACTGAGTGTGCCCGGCGATTTGTCCAATCTGAACGGACAAGGCGCATTATCATAACCTCTCTCTTAATATTTTTTTTTTTGTAATTATGGAAAAATTCCTAGTAAATGCGTGTATAAATGAAGAACTAGTCGTTGACGATGATTCACCTTCACCACTTTTTCACTCACTTCACCACTCTTGATTGTTCCATTTAGAACAAAATTGCCTTCCTCGTCCAAAACCAAATTATGGTAATGTGTACTGATATAAAAACTAGACTTCAAATTTAAAAAACACAAATACAAAAAATATTGTCTCTGAAATAGGGTTAGAAATGGTTGTGCATTGATCTGCGAATGCGGGAAAAATTTTCTCAACCTATTTCGTGGGGTACGAAAGTGCGCATTTGGGTAGCGTCCGGTAAAAATCTACCGATAATCTGAACAGCCGGTAAATTTTAACCAGAGCAATCTGAACGACCAGGGCGCGCCCGGGCGTCACCCGACATTCAATCTGAACGCACCCCCGACGTTCAATCTGAACGCACCCCTGGACACTCGAAGCAATCGATATTTTCGCGCCTGCGCATTTTCGTTTCTGCAATAGTGATAGTCATAAGAGTTTAAATTGGTGGTTTAAAGTTCCCAACTTTTCTTATTGCAGAAACTATTGCAATTTCAAATACAAAACAAACTCACTCTATGAACATTCCCGTTTCAATCTGTGCTTTTTTAACTTTTACGATTACAACTAGCACTAAAATTAGAACAAAACTGTGCCTATGCCAATTATGAACGGTATAAATAAAAATTAAAATATCTAAGTAATTTGGATTCGCTGTTTATTGTACTGGGTTTAAGTATTTTCCTCCACATTACACGGGACAAATTTTGTTACATAGTCTAATTCAAATAAAGTGCAAATAATGCAGCTATCATATCATTTTCATTAGAGCCGCTACAGGTGCACAAAACCATTCTAAAATATCGTGATACACTTTTATTTGTAAATGGGCTTTGACTTTTTAATGGTCTCTTTGCTATTAAGATGTTGTTCACCTTTTAATATTGTTATACACAATACATTTTCAATCAGGGTTTGCTTCCTTTTTTTAAATATTTTTCATAAATTTACATTCGGTATACCATTAATAATAGTAAAAGCTGTAGGTAAATATGCATAAAATTTTTCCAATTTTTTATCAGTTGAAATGTATTCAACCGTCCATAAGTAGGTACTATTATGAAGAAAATAAATTTTGCTCCATGATAAAAAAAATGTAACTTGCTTTTTAGATGTTGTCAAGTTTGAATTTTGACCTATATCGTTGTACAAGCTGTTCATACAACGCCTATACGAATTGAAAACGAGAATTCAGAGGAATGACGATATGTCTTACTTGTCTAATATGTTCTGATAGTTAGTTTAGATTAGATTTAGGTAATTTTTAGAAGACAAAATAGACCATTTTTTTAAATTTGTTGTTTTGTAAATGTCAACTTTTATTACTCACTCTTATTTCTGTAATACTTGATTGACTATCTAATTTGGTAAAGATATTTTTAGCAGTAGTAAAATGAAAACACTGCACCTTCTAATAGATAGTAGAAAGCCGTTGATAGTAATATAAGAGATATCCGCTCATATTTACATGTATATAACTAGAAGTTTTTTTTGACAAACACTTTCATTTTTAAAAATAAACAATAAAATAAAGGCTGTTATTTGATAATTGTATTTGAGTACGTAAGAGAAATTTATAATATTTGACAAAAGAGTCTGCAAAATTATACATGTTTTTATTAATTAATCATTATTTAAAATTAAAAGTAACTGGTGCAGTAGAAAGTATATCCACCCACTCTAAATTTACAATAATACTAAACATTTCTACTAATGAAATATGTAAACACGTGTTTTGGCGTTTTTAGAAATTTTAACTGGCGGTGGAGAAATAGGGGTAATTCGATTTCGAAGGGGGTAAAGGGATCTTCTGTATCTCAGAAAAAAAAAGTCACAGGGGTTTAGAAATTGGTATTATAGACTCTACTAATAAAATAGATGGATACGTGTTTCAGCGTTTTATGGGTTGTTGTGCATCAAACTGAAGGAAATAAAGTCCGAAATCGAAAAAAGTGTTTTTCTAATAACTTTTGCTATATTTTATAACCTGTTCCCCCCCTCCCAACCCCATATTTAATGAAAATAGTGACCGACTAAAATATATATGGGTTGCGTGGTATCAAACTAAAGGAAATAAAGTCCGTAATCGAGAAAAGTGCTTCTTCTATTATTTTGGCTTTTTTTTGTTAGCCCTCTACTTCCCCCCCCCCCATGTTCCATGTTCGATAAAAACAATGAACTGATAAAAAATAAGTTACCTATAAAACCGGAATTAAAGAAAGGGTTTTTTTTTCTGGGGAGTACATAGGCTTTATTTCATCAAAATCGGTTCACGGGAACAAAATTTATGACCCTTTAAGCAAAAAAAACGGGAAAAAACTTCAGGCAAAGCGGATACTCGAGTAGATGGAAAGGTTTAAGGGGTTAAAGGTTTGACGGCATAAAAGTGGAGTAAGGTGGAGAAGGAGGGAGAATCTACAATTTTAAACAGGTGAACCAAGTCGCCAGCGGTCAACTAGTATTCAATATACAGAAATAGTCTATCTATGGATTTATTATACCCATGTATTGAACTGAATCAATTAATAATGTTTCGTGATTTCTCTCACATTAATTTATTGAATCTTAAAAGACAAGTCCAACCCAGAGAAATTCAAATATGAGTAGAAATACTGTGATTAAAATGGCCGCTGTAGAAGAACAAACATTTTGGCATAGGACTCAGTGTGTTCGTCTTAATTAGTAGTTTTTTTAAAGAAAGTTGTTGTTTTTTTCAACAGTTTATTTTGTTGTTATTAAAAGAGCATTTGTGATAAGTTCTGGAGCAAACTTCAGTATAAATCAGCCACCTGAAGTGATTATTCTCTAGGTGCTTTACTTGTTGGTACTGCAAGTAAACAGAACTTTTAAAAAAAGCCACCAACTTTCTCAAAAACTTTGTTTTCTCCTCAGCGAGCGGCCATATTAAATCAGCTAATCAAATGCATTATTATGCAAACACATACACGGTGGTCCAAAACTTCAAGTCCACCCTAATATCTCCAAAACCAAAAGAGGCAGATAAGTAAAATTACACATAATTAGATGGTTTACAAAAAAGTATCTTTTTGGATGCTAATCATCTCATTAAGGAGGCGGAGCTAGGGCGGCGACGATACTTTGTTTAAATGAAATACCCTGCATATTTTGGAAAATTAAAATAGAGCTTTTCCTTGTGTTTGCAGAAATACCTAATATGATACCTTTTTCTCTAACGGTTTTTAAATAAAGTGAGAAAATCATCTCCATAAGAACAAGCAGTTAAACAAGAAAACATAATATATTCATTCGCTGGTTCTTTGTCTAAATCTAATTTAAAAGTTTTTCTCATTTTATTTAAAAACCTTTAGAGAAAAAGGTAACATATTAGGTATTTTTGGAAACAGAATGAAAGGCTCTATTCAAATTTTAGAAAATGTACAGGGTATCCTATTTAAAATGAATGAATAGCGGCACAATTAGCATATAAAATGATACTCTTTTGTAAACCATTTAATTAGGTGAAATTTTACTTATCTGTCTCTTTTGGTTCTGGAGATATTAGGGTGGACTCGGATTTTTAGGACCCCTGTATATGCTGTTTTTTTAAAAAAATGTGCAACAACTCCATTTCTTTCTCACGCAGTTAGAGTCTGATTCTTGAAAAATTCTCAAACACGTCGATTTTTTATTCGACGGGGACACTTTTTGGAAATTTTTACACGATTTTAAAGACAATCAAGAGGCCTTCGAAACAAGTTATCACTCGAATCAAAAATCGACGTGTCTGAGGATATTTCCAAAATCAGTTTTGTTTTCGTTGGAAGACACTGTAGGATTTTCTTGGGGTTGATTCAAAATAGCGGGACCAGAGTTAGAAATCAAGAAACTTAAAGCAAATTCTACCCATTCTACCGTATCTTTATTAAAAACTTGATAGTTTTAGCGTCTGCAAGAAACGTGAACATATGAAAAATTCATAACATTTTCTTCTTAGTATTTTTGTAACCAGTCAGCCTTGGTTTTTTTGAGCAGGTTCCTTATGTGTATATAGGTAAGTTGTATTGTTGTTGCGAATAAAATTTATTATAATTACGTATTGAATATTGTTCGCCGTGCAAGTTGTCGTGACGGAATTTTTTGTGATGTAACTTTTAACCTGACCCCGTAAACAATCAAATAAAATAACAAAAAGAATCTTAAATTATATAATTAATTGTATGACTAGGTATCTCTAGTGTCACGGCAACCAAAGAAATTAAAAAGTTTATTTTAATTCTTTGCGCTGAACCAATTTAAAAATAAAATTTTGGCAAGCTATTTTATAGTTGTTTTTATTTTCCGGTTACGTAAAAGTTTTTTATTATTTGTTTCCTTCCGAAAATCAATGAATTAATTTGGCGTGAAGAAAGTTTTAAGTCAGTTGTTTCTGTAAAATATAAAACTTCTAGACATTTGAATAGACTTCTTAAGAATAAAGTCTTAATTATAAAGTGTTTAACTGAATTTAAAAGAGATGTAACGGTATCTAAAACGCATGTGCAAACACGATACGTCTGCTTCGATCTTCTTTGGTCTCAAGCAGGAGATGCCGGGTTTAAGCCCCGGATCTTGCAGTTAGTCTATTTGGACTTTCTCTTATAAAATAACAGAATTTTGTAAGATTAAGGTAAAACGCAGTATGAAGCGGAATAGGCGAGATAGCTAGAAGGCAGGCTAATTCGATTCCATACCGTACCTCGTAGAGGACGTTAAGAGGACGGTCCCGTGTGTTCCATATATTGATAGTGGAGCATGTTAAAGATCCCTAGCCCGACAAAGGGGTTTAGGTCTAAATTAAATCCTTCTAGAGAAAAAAACTGCCTTCCTAGGGGGTGCTCATTAGACCGGTCTGGTGAGCGGGGTAGGGGGGGGAGACAAAAAGTCCCTTGTAGGGTATGGATCATCGATGTACGTCGATGGTATGGATACAGTCCAGACGTGATTCAGTCACGCCCTACATTGAATATATAACTGGTCGGACGTCAAGCTACGCAAGACCATATCAAATCGCAGAGAGAGACAGAACAGCTGATTCTACTCGTTGCGTACGGAGGGATGTACGTAACGTTACGAACCCACGAACGTACGCAACTCACTCTCTCTTGGTTTCGAGTAGGAGAGCATATCTGCTCCCCGGGGACCATTTCCTTGTCTCTCCATTTATTTCAAGAATAAGCTATGTTTTCATTTTGAAGTTAAACCACGCCTACTTCTCTCGCTCCCTATCTCCCTGGAATTCAAAAACAGGTCAAAAAATGTAGTGTATTTTGGCTTTATTTCGAACGCGTTACCGATACCGATGCGTTGAAATATTAGGGAGATTTTGGTCAGTTTTTTCGTCAGTCTGTTACCCTTACCTTTATTCCGGGCAGGCGCAGTAGTGCTCTATCAGGCTGTTACCTTTATTAAAGGTAACCACTGGCGCTAATTAGCGTCGAATAGCGACTACCTTTTAGGTTATAAAAGTTTGTTTTGTTTTATAAAAATTTTCTGTATTTGGATTTTATTTTGTTTTAACCGTGTTTATAGTAGTAGTGGGGTGCCTTTTTACCGGTTTTTTTTTGGTAAACAGGTGAGTAAGTACAAATAAGTTTACAGAGGCTCGATTTCTTCTATTAATCCACCAAAGATATCTTGAAAAATTATTTGCCTGACTAAATTTATGTTGGGGTGCCCGTCTCCCAGTCCTATCACTAAATTAATATTTTCCTCCATGATATGGTTAGAAAAGCAAATAAAAAAAGACTCGAGAAAAAAACAAAAAAAATCAATAAAAAAAGTAAGGTTATGTTTACCGCCAAACGATTGACTACGTTCAAAATCTCTGTTTTTAAGTTACCTTTATTTACGGTAACGGTAACTATAAGAGTAACGAAATTTACCGTTAAACTGCCTGACCAAAATCTCCCTATTTACTTCAGGGTGTCGATTCTTGAATCAGGGAGTAGGGAGAACTCCCGCGGAGCTTTGACGGACTGTCTCCTTCTCCCTGATTCCTGGGCATGCATATTGGTATTCTTGAAACCCGATGATCGGAGGATGGGGAGTGCTCCCCAGCAGCAAGGTTGCCGGTTTTATGGCCAACGAAAAAGCGGAGAATTTTGACAGCGGCAACTAACCAAACCTGTGACTCTGCGGTAAAACCTCACTTTTTGTCGCAATTTTCGTTCCAAAAGTTGAAGGCCTACAAAAAGCGCCACAAATTATTAGCAATTAGCCCCCTGTCTTTTTTTTGTTGTAATGGAGAGGGCGGACTCCCT
This sequence comes from Oxystoma pomonae, assembly GCA_963921995.1. Classification (NCBI taxonomy): domain Eukaryota; kingdom Metazoa; phylum Arthropoda; class Insecta; order Coleoptera; family Brentidae; genus Oxystoma; species Oxystoma pomonae. The sequence continues at coordinate 34,531,302 of OY998167.1, read as the reverse complement.
TGTTGGAGCTGCCACATAGGGTGTTATCATATTTATGACAGATTCCGTTACATTTTTCGTCAGGCGAAATAACTTAACAAATTTTGGTTCAGAGAGATTAAAGGGTTACCTCTTTGGAAGAACTTCCCTTTGTATTTCAACACCATCCATAGCTTCTTCTATGTCTCCTTGGATGTTATCAAAACAATAATAATCCATTTTTAATTTTTTTTTTGCCAAACAACTTCGAAAAAAATAAATTTTGCATAAAAAAATAGATTAGAAAACCCGGGGAACACTCACTCTCTCTTGGTTTCGAGTAGAAGAGCATATCTGCTCCCCGACTCCCCGGGGACCATTTCCTTGTCTCTCCATTTATTTCAAGAATACAGTGTTTTCATTTTTAAGTGAAACCACGCCTACTTCTCTCGCTCCCTAGCTCCCTGGAATTCAAGAATCGGCACTTCCTCTAAGGTGTCTATTGTATTGTTTTGTCTCTTAGATCTGATCTTATTGATATCAAAAAGTACTTGAAAACTGCCTATCTCAAATTTTCGTAAATATGCTTTCAAAACAATCCTCAAACTAAAACTGATGACCCTATTGACTTTTTGCATCACATACCTGAAATAGACTAGCAGTCAAATCTTCCACCTCAGCTTCTACATCTTGTCTTATCCTGTTGACTCTAGCCAATTCCTCGTCTTTCAGCTTAAGCTGTTTTGATGCTTGTTTCAGCTCGTCTTGAAGACCGCTCAATAGCTTGTCGCTGCATTGAAGCACTGAGCCAGACCTAAAAGGAAAGAAAATATATTTTTTTTAATTCGGCACAGGGTAAAATGAATTAAAATTTACGAGAAGAAAGCTTGGACAAAAATAAAACTCCGAATTCTAACTTTGGTTGTCTAGAGCAGTGGTTCCCAAACTTTTTCAGTTTGGGGCGCACTTACAGGTTTATCATTTTGTCAGGGCGCCCCTACTCGTAATATGCATATATAGTTGTTTCCAACAAAGTGTTACATATGTATAATGTATAAAATATGTGCTTTGCAAGTTGCCTACTGTATAGTAGCAAAGCGCAAGCGTTGTACAACACTTTATTTAACACCATTGTAAATATATATACAACTCCAATGTAACGCTCATATAGGTTTATTATTAAAATAACACACAAGGAAAAAACAATCAGTGTGATGGGTGAGAACGTTGATCTTTGAACGATAGTTGATCTTTATCACAGCTACAGTTGAAAATCCAGCTTCGCATAAATAGGATGTTGCAAAGGGGATTCGAATCCTCAAAGCTTTTAAACTTAGAGCCGGATATTCATTTTTGACGTATACCCAAAACTCCACCAAATCAGAAGAAGCGAATTTTGATTTTAGGCTGTTGTCGCAAGACAGTTCAATAAGACTCTCTTCTTCTAGTGAAGTGAATTCTGGTGGAGATTGTGCATGGAAGGATCTTGAATCCATGCAAATTTTTCGACAATTTCTTCTGTAAAGTATTTTGCAAACCATTCCGAGAGTTTCGAAAGGTGTTCGGTGAAAAGGGACGGCAAGTCTTGAGAGATAACGAGCTCATTAGAGACTGAGAATTTATGCAATTCTGGAAAACAATCTTGACCACCATCTTCATTAATTTTTCTTATCCACAACTGCAGTTTTTTCCTAAATGCTGCATTTTTCTCTGATAGTTTCAAGATATGCATGTTATTGCCTTGGAGAGACAGATTTAAGGCATTCAGTTTGTCAAATATATCGCACAAATATGCCAGTTTTAGCAAAAAGTCGGGATCATTAAAGTATCTGGAGCTTCCTCTTCCTCTTCCAGGAAAATGGGGATTTCTGGATGTAGCTCGAATGTACGGGATAAGACGTTTCCACGTGAAAGCCATCGTGCACTGGAGTAATATAGTCCATACAAATAATTTTGAATAGTCTGGGTTTTAGCGGCCTAGTTTTTATGTAGTTAACTAAGTCTATGATACGTTCCATAACCAAATTCAATTCACAGCTCAACGACTTCGATGCAACTGCTTCCCTATGCATGATGCAATGGATCCACATGGCATACGATGCTTTACCATAGACAAACTACTTGTAGTTTGTAGACCTTTTTCTCTTATGGAAAAGCCTAGGTATAATTATTTCGGGGTCTAGTAATTTTTTTTTAAATAGATGGCGATAGTAGTACAAAAATTCTAAATTTGTCATATATCTCCCTTAGCTGATGCCAGCGCGTAGAGGCGGATTTATTGATTTTTAGCCAACAACAACAATGCCGTTTGTTGAGGTTATTTTTGGTTTTTTGAAAAGAAAGGAATTATTACAAGCCACAGGCTTTTATATTAGTGTACGATCAGTAAAATAAAGTGTAGTATGAGGTGTAGTACAATCGTATATCAAATTTAAGCTATGTTTTATAAAATATTAGAGACGGCGCAACCCAGAAAGAAAGGCAGGTAAGTTTTTTGTTAAATTTTAGTAGATACCAAAACTGTTCACAAAAATATTATAGCCCTGGTCAAAAAGTATTGAGAAGTTTTGTTTTACTCTTTAAAGAGGGACTAATCTTCTGTGTCTTTAGTGCACCTGCCTATACATTAAAGCGTTGTACGTATGACAAGCTGATCATAATGTGAGCATATTTTATCTTATAAAATTAAAAAAAGGAAGGGTCTAAAGAGCCGGCAATTCGGCTGAATAGAAGTGAGGCTAAAGAGCCGGCAATAATTATTTATTATGTGTTTTTCATATTTTCGTTTTCTTTTAAAAAATGTTTAAACTAAATTAACCCAACCTAACCTAAACAGACTCAAACCATCTTATTAAAAGCCAAAACAACCCAAAAAAAACACACTTTAAATTAACCCAACCTAACCTAAACAGACTCAAACCAACTAAATTAACCCAACCTAACCTAAACAGACTCAAACCAACTTATTCAAAGCCAAAACAACCCAAAAAAAACACTACAACCCTTACATCTTTTTTTAGCTTGTTTAATTAGGTTAAGGTTGGGTTAATTTAGTTTAAAGTGTGTTTTTTTGTGTTGTTTTGTCTTTTAATAAGTCGGTTTGAGTGTTTAGGTTAGGTTCGGTTAATTTAATTTAAAAAAATGAAAAAAAAAAGAAAATATGAAAAACACATAATAAATAATTATTGCTGACTCTTTAGCCTCACAGCTATTCAGCTGAATTGCTGGCTCTTTAGACACTCCCTAAAAAAAAACCTGACTATGCCAGTACTGTACTGTACAGAAGTGTTTACAGTACCTATCTTAAACTGAGGCTTAAACAGAAGTCAGGCTTAGTTTTCTTAGTACCCCACAAAGTTTACCCATGGCATAATTAAATAACTATAATATATTGCATATTTATATGTTTATTTTGTTTTTTAAATTTTGAAGTTTTTCTCACAATGGGTTTTAGCCTCTCTTTCTTTTTCCAATATGGAAGACTGGTCCATTAATTTGGCCTAGTCTCCCTTAATAAAACTTTGGTAGGGACTCCTGATGATGGCAGCCTGAGCTTCCAAAACATGTCGGGTTTAAAATAAATTCAGTGGAGAAAGCACGGTGACCACCAGTCATAAAATCATAAAAAAATCATAAAATTTTGAAAATTTGGTCACAAATTTATAAAAAAAAATTACACCCCAACTGGTGGTTACCCTGAGAACGATCAATTTGTTTGATTTATTTACATTTTTACAAATTTAATGTATTTATAAATGTTATAATTTTAACTAATTAGCTAATGTTTGTTTTATTTCTTTTTACAGTTAAAAGAAGGCGCTCTTTAATTCCTAGTCAACGTGCCCAGACAGGCTAATCTCACACCAAAAGCATGACATTTCTATAGGAAAGTTATTGATAGTAGTAAGCGATTGCATAAAATGACCAGTTATGTGCAATCATTCCAGAGAAAATTAGCACTCGCAGAAAATGCTTATCATGTGCCAGATTAGAGTACAGCAGCAGAAACCTAAAGCCAGAAGACTTACTTTAGAAGAAAAGATTCTTTCCCTCAGTATTTTTAAATCAATTGGTAAGACGTGCAGGCTATTGTCTAAGATCTTTGCTTTGCCAAGTAAAAAAGTAAAAACCTGTTTATGAAGTTTGCAGGAGTAAACTTAATTATAAGTCATGATAATGATGTTAACAATGAACTTATTGATGCCTTGCAGTATAAAAATAATAAGTTGACAAAACCAGGAGCATACTTTAATTTTTTATTTGGCAAGACACAAACTTTATTATATTTTTTAATCCATAAAGTGACCACAATAATAAAGTTAATTATTAGGTGTTTATTCTGGTGGTGTAAGCAAGTTAATAAGATTTGTAAGATTTTCTAAAAGTCTAAAAAGAGGAGATTATTGCGATAAAAAAAAATCAGCATTTCATAAAGCCAAACAAAAAAGATTTGGAAAAAATTATATTTTATTTCTTGAGGCTTTATATTGAATTTTGTGTACTAAATTATGACTAAAGGCAATTATCCTCACAATTATCTGTGGAATAATTTTAACAATAATTATTTCTAGGAAATTTATCTTCTTTTTAAATAATTTTTACCTCGATTTTTACTATAAGGTAATATTTTATGTTTTTACTTATTTTACTAGATGATTCATTATATTTTTCACCTCCTCTTTACTCCCTTAGCATTGGAGGGATAACAAATGTTAAACTTTGTAAAAAAACTAAAGGAATTCTTGTATTCAACACTCAATGAGTTAATTAAGGCAGTGAAAAATATAATGAACCCTTGTTTTGTTTTTAAACCTGTATTTGGGAAATGTACTTCCATTTTTTTAATTACACATACTTATTTATCATCTGTCTTTATCTTTTTACCTAACCTTTTATAAGTTAAATTCTCAATGAAACTATAAAATAAAGGGTTTTGTAAAAGGACCTCACCTATGAAATTAAAAGGCAAAATGTTTTTTTCATAACATTTAATTTGGGTCAAAAGTACACATTTGTCTTTTAAGTTCAGTGCACCCAAAGACAAAAAAGTTTAACAAAATTCACAAAAACATCAACTTTTGATTTATCTTTTAAACTTTTTTTGTTTTTTGGGCATATTGTGGTCCTTTTTGCTATGCCAAGAAAAATCAATATTACATTACATTTGTAAAGTAATATTGATTTTTTATTTAAAAATCAATATTCTTTTGTAGTATTAATTTTTGTGGTTATCATGTGTGGTGCTCCATCTATTTGTGTTTCACTGAACTATTTCTATGTCGGGCGCCAAGGTCATAATTAGTTCCGTAGCACAGTACAGCAGATAACATTCTGGTCTGCCAGACAGACCGAACCCAATTTTTTTTCTATGGTGCTTTACTGCGAATAAGTTATTGCAATCCACGATAACGGCCAGACACTGATCGAGCGCCATCAGTACAAACTCCAATACACTCCCAATCTAAATTACTCTCTTTTATAAACTTGTCAAGAATTTGAAACAAGTCTTGAGCCTTTCCGCTTTCGCAGAAAAAAAGGTCTTCAACAATAATATTATCATCCAGAAAGCGTACGTAACAAATAAGGTGTGCATCTTTATTACTGTCAGTAGCCTCATCAAGTTGCAGACCAAATTCCTTGCCTTTCATTTTCTCTATCAATTGATGTTAGATAAAGGTACCTTTGAAATTAGTTTTCCCGTCGATTCCTATCATAATGTTAACCATGTCGACAGCAGCCGGTAAAATAAGTTCTTCTGCGATGGTGTGAGGTTTCTTGCACTTAACCACCCTGTATGCCACTTTGAAAGCTAGCTGCTAGGTACTGAAGTTTGTTGAGTAAACACGTTCTTTTGTTTATGTACATTCTGCAACTTTCTTGTGAAAAATTCGCGTGACTTTCCAACCATCGTAGGATGAATGGTTTAGCTTACTTGGGAGCATATTTTCGACCGCTAGAATTTTCAAACAGAGCACACACTGCGGTCTTTCCTCATGATTTACTTCTACTGAAGTAAAACCAAAGTTTAAATAGCTATCATCGTATTTGCGATGTTTTCTTCTTTTTACTCCTCCGTCACTTGTCGATGCTTGATCACTCTGTCTCGATCTATCAATTTCGTTATTTAATAAAAATCTTTCCATCTTGTGACTAACTTTTTACGAAAAAACGAACGATATTGGAACGTTTATGTGTCCTGAGTTCGTAAATCACAACACTTTTTATCACTACTAAAACTCTCTATTTCTACTTCTATTTATCATAACAGTTCAACCGCTTACAATTCCTCTTACGGTAAACTAACCTAGCAAAGCGGACTACGGCGACTTAAATACTGTCAAAGAACGCTCGTGAAAATTCTTGTCGAGCGACGCGCAGGTCGAATACGGGCTTCTGGAAATTCTAGAAACTTGCTCTGCTCTCTCGGGCTCGAGGCTCGATTAATAGCGGATGCGGCGCCGGCGTTGCCAAACGTAACACAAGTTCTACCTTATCAGGATGGTTTCTTTTCGCGGCGCCCCGGGGCGCCGCGACGCACACTTTGGGAACCACTGGTCTAGAGAACAGAGGTACTCTCATGGCGGTACTACGAACTTGGTGTATGAGGACTTTTTGAATACCTTCGACTTCCCAATAATTGACCGATTTGACCACCTTTTAGAGGAGAAAGTTTGTGAATTGTCTATTGTTTTTCGTAATAAGTTGAACCTTTATATTTTGGGTTTTTATAGGTCTCCAAAGAGTAAGTCAGTTTTTTTCAAAAATGGAAGTGATTCTTGCAGGAATGTCTAGCAATTCTTTAGTAATTCTTACAGGAGATTTAAATATAAATCATGTAAACCGGTCCAGTCACGAGGGTCAGTTCTTTTGGATAACATTTTAAAATTATTTATTTAAACATGCATGTTAGAGAGCCCACAAGGATCACTTCCACCACTTCCACTACCATTGATTACATATATTGTGCATTGTGCATACGAGTTAGAATTTGTGGGCATATTTGGTACCTAAATTAGTAAAAATTGACTCTTTTTTTCGACAATATTATGCTAAAATGTGATTCGTATATGACTAAAAGTCGAGTGATTCAAGAATTGGGCCCCTGAAGTAGGACCGCCTTTTCTATACGCTGTGGGCGGGGTCAGAGTAATCACGTTACTTCGTTAAGGCAGACACACAAAAAGGTCACATGTGATCCATATGACCTCGAGTGATGGAAAATGGGTTTGACGAATTACGCTTCTTAGTGAATTATTATTAAAATGAAAATTAAAAAAATGAGGATTTATGAGGTATGTATTTGATTTTGGTAAGAATTTATGTGGTATCATATGTGTGTTTTTTATCTGATCCTATAAGCAGTCAGGCTTATAAATGTTTATAAAATTTGATAAGTGCAGACATTTTTTTTAACATATTTTATGGTTTTATAAAAGCATGATTTTCTAAGAGATTTTATAATCAAACCGACACATCAACTTTTATGGGTTTCTATAATTACATTCTTTTTCTTTTATGATGTATTATGGGATTATATAAACCGATGTTTTTATAGTTTTCTGACAGATTTTATAGTCAAACCAACTCATAACATTTTATTGTTTGTTTTATAATGTTTGTAAAAAAACGTTTTTTCATGAGATTTTGGGATATTTTATGATCAGACCAACTCATAGAATTTGACAGATTTATATGAACATTTATAATTTTCTAGGAGTTGGTAAAAACAATTTTTTTTTATAAGTCTTTAAATAGATTTTATAGTCAGAAAAAACAACATTTTATAGATTTTTATGTGTCCACTCCGCCAAAAAATCCTCATTATATTTCATAAAAAAGACACCTAATTTTTGTCAGTTTTTTCGAACACCTGAAAACTAATTTAAAAAAAGCTATTCATAATTCATAATCCCCCTCGAAATCGAACAAACTAAATATTTTTCCCCCTCCACTTCCCTCATTAGAGGGAGGTGGTGGTTCTGAGAATATACCATATTATTGTATTTTCACCGGAACTAAAAACGCACACCAAATTTGAACACAATCGGATGTGGATAAGTCAGTTAAAATTGATTAGCAAAACATGGCCGAAAATCGTCCATCTTGAATCTGCCATATTGAATTTTCAAAATTTGATTAGAAATTCGTTATCTCCATCCCCAAGTGCCCCGACACACCTAATTTCAACGAAATTGGGAGTACTTCAACTGTATCCCTCTCCACCCCCTTCCGAGTAGTGGGAAGCTGTCAATTTCATCACACAAGATTCCACCCGAACAAACATATCTTACATTGCAAGTTAAATAAAAGCTTGTAAAAAAATAGTTTTTGACGTATGAAATCTCATAGAAATTTAACAAAGTAACATCTCTCCCAGAGCTCCTGGCGATAAATAAGTACTTATAATACGAGAACAACTTTCTATTAGATATGTAGATATTGTGCAAGCCCAAGGAGTGTTATTGTATTATAGTGGGTTAGGTTGTCGTAGTTTATAGTTTAGGTTAGGTTATAGTTTAGTTTGACTGTATACTATTCTCTTACATTACTAGTTTCTACTACTATTACTACTACTGCAACTGCTAAAGTTGAGCTGCAATTTTTTAAATTTTCGAGTGTTACAGGTAGATCTTATAAAATCTTATAAACCTTTATGAGGAATTGTCATATTAAAAATCATAAAATATTGCAAACTTTTATAAGCCAACTAGCTGATAAAATATGATGAACTCCTATGCGGGATTTGTGTGTCACTTTCACTAGTCAAAAATTATAAAATATCATAAGTTTATATGAGCATAGATTATAAAAACTAATGATGTTTTATCTGTTATTTGATATGATCTTTTATGAGGTTGTTTTGGCAGGGTAGGGACTCCACTCACCAATCTCCTTGATCGCTCCCGCTTGCGCCACTCTTGTCGCTGTTCGAATCGTCTTTGAGGTCGAAAGGGGAAATCACTTCCATATCACATTTTTCTAAATCTAAATCGCTGTACATCGACGAGTCGGAACTGTTGCGGTGGTCCACACCCAAGTCTTTCACTTTATCACTTATCGTACAAATGTAGCCGTCTTTGCTATAGGAATCTGTAACAAAATTACAAGTTTCAATTATGTTCGTACAGGGTTTAGAAGAAAATTAATGAATTCTTAAACTAAGGCATAGATATAACACCAGAAGGATAACACGCAATATCTCAGTGGCGGTCCCAGGAGGGACGATCGCCCCCCCCCCTTTACTAAGGAAAAAAGTAGGCAACAAAGATGTTGGTGGTAAGTCTTTAGAGAAAAAACGAGAAATTGCAGAACGTTCCTTTATAGACATTCTAGAATCCCTCCACAGTATTTTGGGACAGTTTGCCCTTCAATTCGTCACACCAAGAATAAACAAACGCGTGACGTACTTACCGCGAAAACCACGATATTGGAAATACGTAACAGTAATATAGAGTTTCTATTTATAAACAAATCTTAGACAAAATCATTTCGGACATAAAATCAAGGTTCAATAAGGAGACTCTAAGTATTTTTGACCTGAACATATTCATACCAAGTTTTATAGAACGTCAAGCCAAAATCAAGGCAAAATTAACTAATATTGTTTCCAAATACCATAAACTGTTTGATTTAATTTTTATTGGGAGAAATCAGTATCTGGAAACAATATACAGGGTGTCCCAAAAGTCTTAGTCCCACCCTATATCTCCAAAAGCTTTTGAGACATTGTAACAATACTTTGGGAACTTCAATACGAGGCGAAATGGAAAAAGTCTAGTGGAGCGGTATTGCCGTCCCTTTTTCTGGGGCGTCCTGGGGGCGTCATACAAAAAAAAGTTAAATGGAAACACATATCGAGTTGCACCATATTTTAAAGGTCTCCTAAAATGCTTTATCCTAACGTCAATATTATTGCCGCCTGTCACTCCGGTCAAAAGTTATTTGGGATCAAATCCTTAGTACACAGGATTTTAAAAGCTCATAAATTTCACCCCTACAAAGTTAGGTTAGTTCAAGAACTTAATGAAGATGATTTCGATCGAAGAGTTCAGTTTACGGAAGAAATGACGAACTTAATTACAGACGAGCCAGATATTTTGACAAAGATATGCTTTAGCGATGAGGCCTCTTTTTTTTTAAATGGAACCGTAAATAGGCACAAGTCGCTATTAGGCTAATGAAAACCCACACTTTTTTATTGAGGGTAACCTCAATGGCGATAGGTACCTTAGGCTTTTGGGGGAGCAGATTATTTCTGCTATAAGAGAAATTGAAAACGAAATTGGTGAAGTTGGCAGTTGCATTTTTCAACAACATGGGGCACCTCCACATTTTTATCTACCTGTTAGACAATTACTTGACACCCAATTTCATCAATGGATAGGTCGCCGGGGCACTTGCAACAGTTAAGAAAACGAATAATTCAGGTTTGTCGATCTATTACTCCTGAGATACTAAGAAACGTCCGAGGCGAATTCGAAAATAGACTTTAGTTTTGCTAGTTCAAGGAGGTCACTTTCAGCAGTTTTTGCAATTTAGTCAAATGTATTCTACCTAGATTTGTTAAATAAATGTTATGGTGTTGCCTTTACAATAACCCAATATTAATGTTAATAATTAGTTGACCTGAATAATTTATGTAGCATTTTTAAAGACCTTTAAAATGAGCTACGACTCGATATGCGTTTCCAGTTAACTTTTTTTGGTAATCCGCCCCTAGCCGCCTCAGAAATAGTGGCAGTGACACCGCCCCTCTAGATTTTTTCCATTTAACCTCTCAATGAAGTTTTCAAAGTATTTTTATAATACCTCAAGGGCCTTTGGAGATTTAAGGGGGGAGTTTTTAATATATCAAATTATTCCCAATAACTTTTGACAAGACTGACAGATGTCAATAATATTGACGTTACGACGCAGCATTTTAGTAGACCATTAAAATGTGGTGCAACTCGATATGTGTTTCCATTTAACTTTTTTTAACATGCTGCCCCCAGGCCGCCCCAGAAAAAGGGGCGGCAATACCGCTCCTCTAGATTTTTTTCATTTTGTCTCTTATTGAAGTTACCAAAGTATTTTTACAATATCTTAAAAGCTTTTGGGGATATAGGGGGGGACTAAGACTTTTGGGACACCCTGTTTATTGGTCGGAAGTAGGCAAAAGCTTAAATCGAAACATATATGATAAGGTTTTCGAGGCAATGAACAAATGTGGCGCTATTTTTCCGTTGATAAAAACATTCTCGGATGTTTGCCAGTAAGTAATGCTTCGTCAGAAAGAAGCCTCTCCTGCCTCAGAAGATTGAAAATATAAGTACTTAAAAACACTATGACGGAAATTCGTCTGACGGGATTTGCGTTGTAGCATATCATCAGACACTGAAATTGTCATTGAGCGAGTCATTGACCGGTTTGCCCAAAAAAAACCGGAAACGAACTTTTTTTTGAGATGGGCTTCTTATATTCGAGATATGCAATAAAATGTTTGTTTCAACTTAAAAAGCTTTTTAGACCTCAAAAAAAAAGTATTTAGCTGTTAGGTTTTGTTTGTGGTTTGTTTGGTATCTATGTTTTTTATAACTGAAAAAATTATACGTAGTTACCCAAGCGCGGATTTCAAGGGAGTAGGGGGTTAATTATCCCCCCCTCTGGATTTAAATTTTTTACGAAAACATTTAGAAAATCAAAAGCAGGGCATAAATTGCAACACTATAACACATTTCATATTTACGGTATTAGTTTCATTTTGTGTTAAAAATTGAATTTGTTGTAGTGTCATTTTCTTAAAAATTTTCGCCTACTGGGCTATTTATATATTTACAATATTATTTAATTTTAAATAAAAAAACGCATTTTTTAGTGCAATTTTCCTAAAAATTTTCGCCCACGGCGCTATGATACCATTGATATTTACGATTTTAGTCTAAATTCACTGAAAAATTGCATTTTTAATGTAATTTTCTCAAAAATTTTCGGAGCATTTAAACATTTTTTAAAATAAAAAATATATATGAAATAAACCAATTAAAATCTGAGCACCCCCCCCCCTAGATTTGAGGCCAAATCCGCGCTTGTAGTTACTAAATGGTTGTTTGCATGTATTGATATGTTCCTCATAAAAGCTATGCTTTTATTCTAGTTTTTTTTCGTATCGAAACCCCCTCCCCTTTTCAAATGACTGGGACTGCCTCTGACATCTTCAACTAAAAATAGAAAAGCGGTGAGGCAAGGCGAGCTATACACTGAAGTTTTGAAGCTCATAAAAAACGAATACCGCTCAATATTTATATCAAACTATTTAACTTATTTATCGCAGCGGTAAAATCCCAGCTAAGTGGCTGAAATCCAACATTTGTTACACTACCTAAAAAAATCAGCAAAAAAGTCTAATGAGTCATGTATTGAAAATTTTTCTAAAGATTATCGCTTATAATCTCCCTAGAGCTTGAATTATTTCCGAAAATTTTTTCGAAGTGCGAATTTTCTTATAAAAATTCGCGACAGAGAAAAAATTTACGGAGATTAATTAATTCAAGATTGCGGGAGATTCGGTACGAAAATTTTATACCAAAAATTATTTCAAAAAAAAAATACAAATTTTGACAATTTTAATATAAGGTGGCTATTTAATTACTTTTTTGACACTTTCAATTGCTATGTTTTCATGGGTATTGAGTTCATTTTCAAAACTCATTCAATCTTTTTCTTTTATATAGCTTGTTCTTGGTCTTGATAAAGAATACGCTATATAAAAGAAAAAGATACAATGAGTTTTGAAAACGAACTCAATACCCATGAAAACATAGCAAATGTCTGTGTTACCTATATTGTGTCTATACACTTATTTATCTATTTTTTTACAATTCGCTGGTACTCTATAGTCCAATTTTTTGATGAGCGGACTGACGTAATTTTTTTGGATCTCTATTTGATAAATTGTTTTAGACAGCGACAATAAATATGTAAAAAAAAAGTCATGTCGTTGATTGTTTCAAATGTTACTTCAAATTGACAACAACAAATTATTTGACACGCGAACTGTTGACAGCAAAGAAATACGTTTTCAGAGGCAAAAATAACGTCAATCCGCTCATCAAAAAATTAGACTATATATAGTAAAATAAGGTTTGCATCTTTGTATCAAGTAAGTATTCTATTTAAATCACACAATATTGTAGTACTAGAGGATAGCGAAAAATACGTGTATAGGCACATGTGTTATATTGGATGCTAGGTGTTTTGTATTTCAAATAGTTTGAATTTGTTTTTTTTTTTTCACTTTCCCTTTGCCCTAGTAAAAAAAAACCGATTCTCAAAATCCCGAAATGAACACATTTCTTCATATTTCAATAATCTTATACTACTAGAGAGAAGGGAATTCTCTTGCAAATTCGATGACAATTTAACGCGGTAAGTATTTAGGTAGGAACACGAAAGTAAAAACAAAAGTGGAATGATAATATCCTGTAAATAAAATGACCACTACATGTACTTGACATTTGTGAGCCTAAATAAGTTGGTATTGACAAAATTCCCCTAACTCTGAAGCTAATAATAAAAAGGGTTATCGCACATCACTTATGGAAGGCAAAAAACTAGTTATTCCGGTTGTATAACAGCACTGAACAAATCAAAACACTATATTTTTAGCAAAAACACGAAAAAAAAACGAAAACACTTTATTTTGACTAAAAAAACAACGGAGTAACATCCTAGTAACTTTTGTTTTGGTTCAAACAAGTGTGTGGCTAATAAAAAAAGCAGGCAAATATATATCATGTTTACAAGGGGACTTGAAACCCATCTAAAAATGATATAACTTTACTTTTTCTATTAACAAAAATTTTAAAAAACCAAATTTTAATATATTATGAAAAATCATGGTAAAAAATACCAATTACTGATTGTGGAAAAGACACACCAAAAACAAAAAAGAATGTCAAATCGATTCAGTCATTCAAATCGTGGGTAGGAAACATAAAATTTGCGAAGTTGGCTGTGACTGCTGCACCGCATTGGTGGAATGACGTTTCACCAATATCTTTTTGTTTTGTTTATTAATTATTATTCGTCATATTAAATTTTGTTGTCGCAAAGAAAATATCATAAAATGATTAGAAAATTGTACCTACGCCTCTGTTGTTATTCTAACATCTGACATCTTGACAGCTGTCAAGCCAGGGAAATTATCACTTATTAATTTTTCAACTAGGTCATGTGACTGAAAAAATTTCCGAAAAATTCGGGTTGTTGTCATAGCAACCTGTCAAAAACAAGGCATCTGATTGGCTTAAAACCACTGGTATAAAATTTTCCATAAAAGAATTTATGGAAAATGCGAATAAGGAATTCAATTCCTTATGGGCGACACCCATTTTGCTTTCGGTGGGGGGCTCGGGACAAGAGACCCACATAGCAATGAAAGAACATTTACATGCATAACATATGCGTTAAACCTCCTTTTGAGGATGTCCTTTTGAGTACAGCTTTAGCATATGCTTGGTGCATACTATTTAAGTATATGATATTAAGGATATCCATAGCAAATGGTATGAATGTACCATTTGAGCAGGTCCTTTTGAGTACATCTTTAACACATGCAAAGTCAATTTCAATTCAAAATCAATTTTAAAACATTTTTTGGTCAGTTTAGCACAACATGCTATTCTGTTACCATCAAAGAACATCAAAAGTTGTTCGCTTCTAAGTATTTTCTTGGCATATGCTAAGGATATACCATACTATTAGAACATCTTTATCATATGCAAAGTATATTTCACATGCACATGCTATTCTGGTATTGCAAAAGAACATCAAAATAATATTATTCTAGTATTTCCTTAGCATATACTATACAGACCGCTTCAAGCTACTGCGAACATAGGGCGGAAGAAGTCTAATTTGCCAGTGTACGTACATGCAGAGACACCGCACGCCTATAAAAACCCCTTCTAACGTTTCCAAGCATGTTAGGGGTGATAATTTGAAAAGCTTCTTCAAAAACAGATAGAAGTCATTAGGAGCAAGATCGGGAGATCGAGCTGGCCATAAAATAGTTCCCCGTGTACTTACCCGATTAGGAAATACATTATCAAGATATTCCCTAACAAGGCCAACATTGTGAGCGGAACAACCATCTTGTTGAAACCATGTTTCACCAAATCTTACACCTAACAACTGCCTAGCAGTTGGAATAATGTGCTGCTGCAGTAGATCCAAGTATCTAGGACCATTCAAATTGCAATTGCCGTTAATAAAAAATGGCCCAATTACGTGTTCCCCTACAATACCCCCCCCCCCAAACATTTAGTTTTTGGGGATACTGTGTTCTTACGTTAAAATACAAATGCAAATTTTCCCTCGACCAATATCGAACGTGTGTTGGGTTATGACGATTTGACCATCTGCACTTTTTCGGCAACTTCGTAGACATCCATTTTTAGTTTTAAAAATGTATTATTTCAATTAAGAACTTACCCATCTGT
Organism: Oxystoma pomonae; assembly: GCA_963921995.1. Lineage (NCBI taxonomy): Eukaryota > Metazoa > Arthropoda > Insecta > Coleoptera > Brentidae > Oxystoma > Oxystoma pomonae. Next base: position 34,515,862 of record OY998167.1, on the reverse strand, counting down.
TTCTCGAGCAAGGCAGAAATAAAACAAAATAATAAAAACAAAATGAATTTCCAAAAGATAACACTGCAGCGTGCTTCGAATCCACCTCGGTCGTACGGCACGGAGAGTAAATTGGACTTGATTCCCCCTATGTTCGTAGTAGCTTGAAGCGGTCTGTATAAGGAAATACCATTAGAGAAGGTTACTTTTAGGACATCTTTAGTATATGCAAAGTATATACCAATTATGGTACAATATTGAGTACATCTTTATGCATGTTACAATAAAATCATGAGCGTTTAATTTAGTGCACTCAGAAAACCATCCCAAGTGAAGTGTCTACTTCCACCAAACACGAAAATTCTCTAACTCCACATAAGAATCCGCCAAAACGCTTATATTCCGCGGTTTCAACCTATTTCTTAATAAGCGCATGGTACAGTGGATATAGCTTTAGTCTCTCAACCTGTAGGTTGTGTGTTCGAACCGCGTCGGTGCGTCGCTCTTTTTTTTATTAGTTTTTTTTTCTTAGGATGTCTTGTGATAGGATATGGTTTTTAGAGCTCAAAAATCTATTTTTTTTTTATTTTAAGCCATATTTTAGGAGTTAACGGTGCTAAGGATGACCCGTTGCTATATGTGCTAAGCACATGGCAATCATCTGATAAGATGTATTAGCACATTCTAAGAACCTGCATAGTATGTGATTAGGGCGGAACGTAACCTATTCTTAGCACACGCTAAAGATGTTTCAATGTTAATTTAGAACATCCTTAGCATATCCTATTTCTTCTTGAGGATATTCTATGCACGTGCTAAGGATGACAAATTGCTATGCGGGGAAGTTTTATTTACAACCAAATCTCTTGGGCCAAACAAGAACACAACCCATACTGAGAGAGAACCCAAAAACGTTGCTCTTTTGAACCGGAGAGTAATAACTTACCCAATCCAACGGGTCTCTGATCGAACAACTTTCTGGTCACGTGATCCCTGATGGTGATGTCGGGTTCGTCGATTTCCACGGCGTTGTCCTCCTCATCGGACGTGTACGACTCGTCGCCGGTGGTTCCGGTACTGCTGGCCCTTTTGTGCTGTTTCACGATGGAAGTGAGGAGGCCGTGAGGTTTCGACATTGTGTTTGTCGTGATGATGATCGTATTATAGGTTGTGAATCCTGTAACAAATAATCTGCGTCATAATCAATTTGATCTTTACTTTTTTTAAGTGTTAAAAATACACAAAGGACCCCGCTCACTTAACATTGCCACTGGCTTTCGGTTGTTCTATCTGATCAACGTTTAAATGGACCTCTTTTTCATTCCACCCACGATTTCAGAGATAGGTGTTGAAAGTTGGAGGTTTCAGATTTTAGGGATTTTTCACTAAAATCAGTTTTTTGCCTATTTTGTTGTATTAGGTTACCTAACTTGCTACTTCCAGGCTATTGAATGTAGTTGAAAAAATTGACACATTTCATTTACGTCACTCTCAGTGACACACTTAAAAAAACGTAATTTTTTTTTTCAAAATACAATTTTTCGTAAAATTGCTGATTCAAAAAGAACCGTTTGTTCTTTGTACCGCCACTGAGAATGACTTAAATCAAACATGTCAATTTTTTCAACTGCATTCAATAGCCTGGTTCTCTACCTAAAAATTGGTGTACTGGAAGTAGCAAGTTAGCTACTCGAATACAACAAAACAGGCAAAAAACTGATTTTAGTGAAAAATCCCTAAAATCTAAAACCTCCAACTTTTAACACCTATATCTCTGAAACCGTGGGTCAGATCAAAAAGAGGTCCAAACTACACAAAAAAAAATTAAACCGTTTTTAATTTTTGCGCCAAACCTAATATTAACGAAAAAACACATTTAAAGTCTCGACTCGTTGAAGTGCGAAAACACATATGACTTTTATTTGGATGTGCCGGGTACTATAAGATCTAGAGATTGGATCCAACTCAACCGGCCAACCGGGATATCGCAAGTGACGTCACCGGTTTAGGTTTTTGAACTCACCCTGCCAAAAATACCGCGTCAAAACTCGTAAAAAAGAACGAGTGAAAGTTCACGAATTCTGGTCGGTATTTCATGCGGTTTATGAAACACCACTTTCTTTCTTTTTAAAACAACTTATGATAAGAGTTGATAAGATTTCACCAGTATTTTAAAGGCTCTGCTTTCACTGGTTTTGTTAAGTTTTGAGACGATTTTGACAACATTCAGATTCACCAATTTTCAGATTTTAAACGAATCCATATTAAAAGTGATTGATAAGCCTGTTGAACATACATTTATACCTTATCATTGTTTAATGTATAGAAAAGTTGGACAACCTTATGGACCAAACAGTTAACACTTTTTAGGCCAAATCGTGGGCCAAATCATTAAATATCTTGGACAAAATTAGTCGAACACTTTGTACTTTTAAAATCTCATCAAAATTTTGCTTGTATGATATCCCCTGTGTCTGATATAAACTTACGAAATATATCTCTTAAAATATCTTGATAGTTAAATTTTGATTATATATTCTTTTTAATAATTTATGTTTATAGGTACTCATAAAATCTTTTAAATTCGCATCTTGTTTGTCAAATCTGGTTGTACCTTAATGTTTATATTCTACACTTTAATACTTATATAATCTTGTCAAATCTTCACAACCCTAAATTTATCCTATTTTCTCTTCAAAACAATAAAATCTCTTAAAATCTCATCAAGACTTTATCAGTTTTTAAGAGATGAAGTGGTTTTTTTGGCAGGGCAACCTTCCTATTTCATGATTTCAAACGAAAAAAACAGGGTGATGAAGGACCACAATAAAACTGATTTTAGGTTAATATTAGAACCCCGACATTTGAATGAAAAGCTTTCTGATTTATTATAGCCTGGTTAAACCCTCGATTAAACCATAACACCGTCTTGCAGTTTCCTGTTTTTTTTTTTAATTTTAAACTTATACGTTATCTTTCAAGAGAAAGTCAGTGTGTTCTACTGATTAATAATGATTACCTTTGTTAAAATTAAATAATATAATAAATCGAACGAAATCATATGTACGTTGTTGATCTGCTTTAGATGATACCTGCTTATAAGTATGATTATGTCTTTAGAAACCTCTGCTTATTAACCAACCATAATAGGAAACCTGAATGTGTAAAAAATTTCGTAATTATGTACTGGTTACTAGCTAACAATAGTAATTTCTCGGAATAAAAAATGCAATGCAATGCATTTTTCTTAGAAAAAATAAGGCATGGTTTATAAAAAATGACGTGTGTTTTGTGCTGTGCGAACATTGCCTTTATGAACAGAATTTCCCGGAATCCGTAATTATCCTAATGTTTTTTCCTTCTTTTTTACGCTCTCTTCGAATATTGGCTATCATCAACATCAGCGCCATCTGTCCACTGCTGAGAAATATCGTAGTACTAACACCTTACCATTGTCCGAAGATTTTTAAGCCATGATATTCGCCTGTCCCCTATTGGCTATTTCCATTCCATTTTCTAAAATGTTGTCAAAATATTCAAGTTTATGTTTTCAAGATGTTTATCTATTCTGAGCAGGACATCCACATAACGTACCGTAGAACGGAGCGGCTTCGGACAATTTTTTAAGTTTTTTTGTCATAACTTTCAGTGTAGGGGCATATGTCGATAATTTCTATCCCGTAGGATTTTGAATGAAGGAGTTTTGTGACTATGTGAGATTGATAGCTCTTTAGTCACACAATCAAGTGTTCCCGGGTGTTTTGTTCGCATCCATGTAGAAGGGGTTGGTATGACGAAATCTTTCAAGATGGCGGCCAAAAATTATGAAAAAATACAACTTTAGCAACCGGGGCATGATTATACTCGATTCCATATACTTCGAGAACGGGAATTCCAAAAAAATTTACTTTCAAGGTCATTAGACCTTGAAAGTCGCAAAAAAACAAGAGTTTATCCATTTTCTCTTCAAATTTTTTTAATAATTCGAGGTTTTGTCAGTTCAACTTCAAATGTACCTCAAACTATTAGGCATACATGCCAAATTCGATCCTTAGCGTTTGATGCAGTTTGAAGCTTCATGACCTTAAAAAATACCGCAGTAAAATTAACACATTTAAAAAATAACATACTAAAGGGCGATCAATTATTAAATCGAAGAGGACCAAATTTGGTAAGACAGAAAAGAAGGGCAAGTCCAACAATATTGTTAAAAAAATTGGTTCAGCTATGACGCGTTTTAATTTGGCGGCTGATATATCAAAATGGCACCCATATTTTATTTTATCCAATTTCGTAAAAAAGCAAAAATGACAAGGTGGCCATAAATTCTTGTTGAATTGTCGCCGCTTATTATGAAAAAAACGTTTAGTTGATGCATGACCTTGATTGAAAAAACAGCGGAAATGACCTATATATCTGTCGTTTTTATTAAGTTTCGAAACTTCTACAGGGATGCGGTGGCACATGAATATGTGACTTAAATCCTCATCCTTGAATTTTATTATGAATGTTAATAAACAGTGTAGTCATGGCATAATTATAATTTTTTATGCTTTTTCGACCGCCATTTTGGAAAATGGCACCTAAAACCACTGGTCCATTATGTGATAATATATATGAACTTCTGGTAACTCTCTTATAGGTTATTTAAATGACTTTGTTGGCTAGACAAGTAAGTAGAACACAAAATTCATAGTTCCAAACTTAATGAAAACGACAGGCATATAGGTCATTTTTACCGAGGTATAGCATAAAAACCTGGGTCGCCATATCACAAAAAATGGTAGGGAGGTTTAAAATGAAGTGTTTATTTATGGCTAAGATGTTAATTTCATCTCCGGCACTTAAAGGTTTTGCGTAGTGGTAAACTGGAAAAATCATCACAAAAAGCTGGTTTTTCACCTGTACATGGTGTTTTCAAGGTCAATTAAAATCATACATTAACCAAACTTTTTTTTCATAGTAAGCGGGCATAAGTCAACCAGAATTAATGACCAACTTGTCGTTTTTTCGAAACTGAATAAAATAAAATGTGGTTATAGGTCGCCATTTTGATATATCATAAGAATATTGTTTGGACTTGACCTTCTTATCTTTCTTACCAAATTTGGTCCTCTTCGCTTTAATAGTTCATGAATAGCGCCTTTTAGTATGTTATTTTTGCAATATGTTAATTTTACAGGGGTATTTTTCAAGGTCATGAAGCTTCAAACTGCATCAAACTCTAAGGTTGGCATAATTGCCTTGTTTTTTGCTATTTTTAAGGTCATTTAAAGTCAATTGACCTTGAAAGTAAATTTTTTTGGAATTCTCGTTTTCGAATTATATGGAATCGAGTATAATCATGCCCCGGTTTATGATTTTGGTCGCCATCTCGAAAGATGACGTCATATCAACCCCTTCTACACGGTTTTTAATGAAGTAGGGAATCTTTATAACTAACTTCGGACAAAAATTAACTTTTAAAAAACTATTCTACGCTTATTTTTCAATCATTTATGTGATAAAAACGTAAGTTTTGGTATTTTTTTATTATTTTAACCAGGTATAAGTCATTTTAGACAACTAAATTATTTTTTTCTTAAAACAAAAACACTTTTTATCCTAGACAGCCTTTAAGACAGTCTTTAAATTTCAGACCTTTTGTTTAAGCATCTTAAAAATAAATTGTGTGTAAAAGTGCCCAAAGAACAGGAATTTTCTACTAAACATTTGAATTTAACAAAAATTTAAAGCTTACACAAGAAAATATTTAAAAGTCTAACTTTATTGTTAAAAAAAAAACCACTCTTAACTTGTAATAAAAAATGTTTATTAAAATATTACACTCCCGCCTATCACCGTGATCTATATTGAGCCTTGTCCAATAAAAAACCACCCTGTATATTTTTTTCTAAACACCCTGTATAAAAATGTTTTGTGTTGTTAAAATGCCCACTCATCGCTACTTTCTTTTGATTTCGTCCTGTCCGAATTTACACCCAAAACGACTTTTTTTACTAATCACCCTATAATATATAATTAAAAGAGTAAAATTCTATTTTTATTTTTTTTGGAAAATGTTTGTGAGACAAATAACTTCAAAATTTCGGAGACGGAAATGCCGAGACTCTGACTATAAACTTTGTGTAATAGTTACTTTTTGACTTTTTTTAAAATTGTCAAAATTAGATTTTTACTAAAAACATTATAAAATAAAAAAAACTTACCGCAGCAGACCAGATTGCTGGTTGCCTTTCCGACGCAAACTTATAGGAATCAACCTGCGATTTTATTTTTGTTATCCGGTGGTTGGTTTTCGCGTGAGACGACTTTAGTGGGGTCAAGTACACACTGTCCGAAGTCACCCACCACGACCGAAGTCTACAGTACTCTGTCCATCCAAGATATCCTGACTATTTTACGAAAACACACCACAACTCTCATCACATGGCATCAGACAGTGTCAATGCTTAGCAACGAATAGCAACGAAGCACACGAACTCGGAGAGTGGTATTAAGATCCTCAAGTAAAACGACTTGGTCAATAAAGTTAGTACAACTCTCCTTTTGCTTTAAAATATTTATAGCATTAATTAATCTGGTAATTTTTGCTGTTAACATTGTTTGACTATTACTTCTACATTCAAGATAACTTCTATAGTCATTTCATCTACCTAATCAATTTTTAAAGATAAAACTTATAACTAAAAGTATACTAAAACTTATATAACAAAATAATGTAAAAAATTTGTAAAAAAAATAATCTTTTTTACATAAATATGCTTAAATCAAGTCTGAAAATCTTTCAAAATGAAATAAATATATGTTTTCCGTTAATTCTGGATCAAACTAAAGAAAATTAAAAATTTTATTATTAAATAAATCCTTATTATCTCAAATTTTTGAGGCGCGTTTAGTTTAACGAGGTTTCATGACAGGTTGGTTTCGTCAGTAAACGGGCGTTCACATAAAGATAGATTTGACTGTTTGGAAATCTACAAAATGCGTATTTTTGATCGATAGTTTGCTAAACATCACTAATATTTATTTTAGGTATTTTCCATCTTTAATCTTTTATGGTGGCCGACAATTTTGATTTATATAATATAAATATTTTAAACAATATTGTCTTCAGCTGCCGTACACGTTGTCACGGAAAAAACATTTTCATGATGTTTTCAAAACGTTGTGGCAGAAGACAGCAAAAGCATTATTGTTCCCAAGTAGCAATTTTTAGTGATGGAAGTGGTTAAAATTAGAATTGCACCACCTTTAAACATTCCCAAGTAGCACAGTACGTCCTCAGGACGTCCGATTTAGGTCCGAATGTCCTGGGTCCGAAGCGGACGTCGTATAGACGTCCAATAAAGAGGTCAGTCAAGCCACACCCCTCCCCCCCCTCCCCGAAAGATATGCGAGTTTAATATGCTTATAATTTCGAACCAATTTCGAACTAATTTTGAACCACAATCCTTCCTGGTTTTTTTAATATTCAAAACGGGGGTTGCAGCCGGACCACAAGCTACACCCCCTGATTTAAAGCGTAGAGAAAAATGAAAAGCAACTATCCCAAAATTAAGAACTAATTTCGAACTCCTAATATCACCAAAAAAAAATCCAAAAACCCTGTTTTTTTAAAAAAATATGGCGGGGGAGGTGGGTGATATTTAATTTTGTCTCTTTTTCTGTGAATTGCAAAAAAAAACGTTATTTTCAATTCATTTAAATATCATTAATAACGTTTTTTTTTCATTTGTGCTTAGTGGGGAGCTAGTTTTAATATTTTCTATGATTTGACTTTTGGAAGGTTCTTTTTATAAATATGTTTATTTGAATGTACTCATAAACTTTTACTATTATAATCATTAGTTTAATATCCCAAACATGTCCTGGAAACGTCCGATTACAAATTTACTAAATACGTCTTAAATCGTTTAAAATGTCTCTAAAACAATACCAAAATTGCCCTAGAACTGTCTCCGAAATATCTCAGAGTTTACGATGACTAAATGTTGATCGAAACTATAGGCACCGTCAGCCATCATAACGGACGCCCACGGTTTATCAGAATGTGCAAAATCAAACCGGCTAAAAAAAAGAAAGTTCAATCATAAAATCATTCACTATAGAAAGAGCAATTCGTTAAACCAATTTTCTATCCGAACCTTATTTCTTCACGGTATCCATTCAATAACCAATTCGAAATTTATAAGACCCGTTTTTAATCGTTGTTCCAACCACCATTGTTCATCAAACTCATTTAATATCAAACTCGTAATTTGTAAAACCCATTTTTAATAAAACCCGGAATTTTTTTGTCGCTGCTACGCACGCATACTTGTACAGGTAGCGTTCAATAATAGTTTGTGTATCAGGGGCGCATTCAGCGGCGGCTGGATCCAAACCGAAATTGGCATTAGTCGTTCAGAAATGACTCCAGCTTGCCAAAAGTGGTTAGCATATACCGCTCAAGATTCACTGACAGTTTTGGAGAAACTCGAAAGCGCCGCGAGAATTGACATCGCTTGTTGTTATTGGTCCGCGGGCGAGGCAACGAAAAAAAATTCAGTTGCGAGGTTTTCCTAACCTCACAAAATGAAGAAAATTTAGAAAATCATTTGAAAATGAAAAGTGCAACACGTTTCTCCATTTTTTCTTGCATACAGTGAATTGTGTAGACGCCACACTTGTGAACAGAAGGTAGGGAGTAGGTATCTTTTGAAACAGACTGTTCGTGCCTAGCAAAAATACTGAATATAGACAGTCGGCTTACTGCGTTCAAAGCAGGTTCGGTAATGTCAATGCCATTTTTTACATTTTAAGTGGAAGGGGTAAAACCGTTTTTGGTTTGGCTCCAGCAGCCGCTGAACGCGCCCCAGATGTCACTTGCATTCCAGTTAAGAACAAATTTTTGATAAACGGGAACAACGGGTCTTACGAATTTCGATTTTGAAAAATAATGCTTTGACAAATTCCGGGTTTGATTAAAAATGAGTTTTACAAATTACCAGTTTGATATTGATATTGAAACAAATTTCGAATTTTATATTGAGTGGGTTTGAAGAAAAAAGGTTCGGATAAAAAAAAAGTTTAACAAATTGCAGTTTTTATGGAGAATCGTTCTTACGATGAAAATTTTTATTAAATAAGGTCATAGGCGTTTCTAAATTGGAAAGGCGGCCGGGTTCTTGTAGATGCGGGCGCGACTATTTCTATCTAATCAATTTTTATGTTATGTACAGATTAAAGGGGATAATCTGTGATGTTATGTTTGCAACTAACCAATTTCCGATCACTGCCCTGTGTCAATTTCCATTGATTAACATATTGAGGCGTGTTCGCGTCCGTTAGCCGGGGATTCGTTTAAAATACAGTATAGTGGTTCAATCCGTCAGGACACAGGAATGCTTTGGTTGTCATAAAAACTAACACGTGCCGCCATGATTGATTCGATAAAGTTACTGATCGAAACGTCGTGTATAAATAAAATATAGACAATGGAAGCCCGAAACACGAGTTAATTTCAAGGCCTATCTTGTCCCGAACCTGCCATAAAATCCAAACTGCGTGTCGCCCATAAATGATTCGCATATTCCATAAATTCTGTTTTTTTTTCGTATACTTTAAACACATTAATTTCTACATCGCAAATTTTTTGCTCTATTGCAACTCTATTTGCATACTACTTTGTTACATATTTTCTCAGGCATTTTTAAAATATTGCATTATTTTCCACGGTATTGTAGAAGTAACAAAGCGAACAAAAGGTGCTGTTTTGGGTTATTGTTAAGAATGTTACATATATAGCGACGTAAGTTAATGTGAATAAGTTCCCATGAGAGAAAATTTATGACTACAGGTAGGCATTTAAATGTGAGTTTTCTTAATAGTCAACTAAGCGGTAGACTTTACCTAGTTAATAATTTGTTAACTCACACAAGAAACGAAAAACAAAAGGAAGTTAGTCACGTTTCTTTTTACGAAATAACAACACAGAATTAATATGGAAAAATAGCATGAAATTTGTTAAGATGTCTGATTTCTCTAGGATGGGCATTTTAAATTTAAACCACGTTTTATAAAAAAAGGGAAAGCAAGCGCATCTTGGTATATATGAAAGTAAACTCTGAATGTGTGATGATTTTCACGTTGAAGTTTTTGTATTTTTGACAAGCAAAATGACAGAAAAAAGTGTTTTCAGCCAACTCAATTACTTTGTTTATATGGGCCTCTTACAGGGTTTTTATATTATTACGACGGTTTGAAAATGTTGTCGTATAAACACCACTAAAATCGATTTAAGCACTAAATCGACTTTATTTTAAAGCGATTTATCGCTTAAAAACCCATTTTAGGGTCGTTATAAACACTTTAAAAACGCTTCAGCGCATTTCTTCCAACCTAAATAAATAATCTGTTTTTAACTAAGTGGTTTTGTTTTTTCTTTAAACTGACATATTTAATGACATTTAATGAAGGACGGAGAAAGCGATTTTATTTAAAACCGTCCTTATATAAAAGCGCTTTTAGGTGCGTATAAACGTAATAAATGAAACAAAACAAAAAATGTTTTGGTATAAAATTTTCAATATTTTTTATTATGGGCAAAATCTCTGTAGTTAGTTCCTTACAACTTTCTTATTGAAAGTTTTTGGCAAAAATATTGTTTCGTGGTCAAAATATTGTAAAACTGTTTTTTAGTAACTTCCATCGCCTAAGAGTGTCAAATTTAAAATTTCAAACTTCATGAAAAACTCTTTAGGGCGATCGATCGGTGCGAATATTAGATAGATAGAAATTCTTAAAGCAAGGCATAGATATAAAACCAGATGAAGTCATTCAGCTAAAGATAGAAATACGAAATATACACTGAACTTTTGTAGATCTTAAAAAACTAAGACTTGCTGAATACTCTAGTTCGAACTTTGTCAAACTGACAAGCTTTGGAGAAGTTTATTTTCAATGGACAAAAGCGATATTTGCGAGTCTCTTTTGACCTGTTGAATTTCTCACGAAATTTTTAAGGTTGAAAAACCCTTTATTATTAAGACACACATTCACACACAATCTTCTTACTTAACTAACCAATATTTTTAGCATTATTCCCGTCAGCTGAAGTTGACGGTATTTGCATTGTCTTCAATATCACCGATAGCCGTTTAAGCTACAAAGAACCTGGCAGCAGCGGGGATAGCTTCTTCTATTAGAAATCAGAAAAATATAACTTGAAAACACAAAAGTACTCATGCCTGAAATAACTGACATTCAATAAAGGTCAAAATATCAAGTGACTACCAAAATATTTACGGATTTTTATATTCATATAATATACATATCTCACCAACAACCTACAAACAGTCATGGTGTCAAGTAACCCAACTCCAGCCGAACTTAGCCGAAAAGGCAAACCTAACCGATTAGTTTTGCCTTTTTGGCTATTATTTGCTTTCTATTGGTTTTAGAATCTTTCTGAACTAGGTTTTTATTAGGCTTTTCTTGTAGCCATTTGGATGTTACAGCCAATTGGTTTTGAAACCGGGTTTTTAAAGTCTTTTAAAAACAAATTGTAAAAAGCTAACCATTTTAAGGAATTCATAATAGACATTGAAGCAGAAAAGGTGCGGATAATGGTAAGTGTTAGTACTAAGACATTTTTCAGAAGAGCTGTTACAGGTTGCGCTGATGATAGCCAACCTTGAAGGAATAACAAATTATTATTCCTTCAAGTAACCAACATTCAACTTAAATAAGTGGCCATTTCGGACGTTAAAAGAAAAAAAAACACGCATCAAAACGTACATACATTATGTTTTGGGTTTAAGAAGTACTGTATTACATTTTTTGAAACGGTTTAAAAATTTAATTTATGCCGGCACGCTATTTCTTTCTCTTGCATTGTTAACTATAGAAACCATAATTTGACAATATAAAGACCATTTATTACTTGAAAAAGCAGGTTAAGAGTTCTCTTAAAGGCCTCATTATCCAATAAAGCGTGTTTTTTAAATTAGAAATGACTGTCAAGCCACATTTTGAACAATTAACAAGTAAAAAAACAGTTTTGGAATAGGTACTATGACAACGTTTATATGGTGGGATTCCGCATTAAAATTAGAGATGTGTGATTCGTGAACGATTCGTTCGCTATGATCAAATCACTTGCGAGTATTGAATGATCGAATCATGTTTGCTCGATATGATTCGATCAGTCATACGAGTGAAATGACCGACGAAGACAGAATGAATCAAACTCGAGTGAATCAAATCGGAATGGATCAAATTACTGACTGACCGACGGAGACAAAACGAATTAAATGAAACTCAACGCAAAGAGAGACAGACGGACAGAATGATTCAATCGGTTGAATGAAAGCAGCGACCATGGAAATAGGTCGATCGTTTTGTTCATTCGTTCCTTTGATTCGAATTCCTGCGCGCGGGGTAAACTGTATGAAAATTATGGATTATCACTGATACCTATTTTAAAATCATGAATCGGGACTGTTGAAAAATACAAAAACCGTGATTACTGTTTCCTTTTTTTGGGTATAGGTATTACGTTAAGATTCCTTTTATACAATCAAAAATGCTCTGCTTTTTTTCCCACCCTAATAGATTTTTTGGTCAGCAGAGTATTTTGTATTTAGCGCCATCCTGAATAGACCTTTTTTTGTCACCATTTTCTTTAATTTAATTTCAAATATGAATTGATTCAATGATCGATCGAAAAGATTCGATCCTTCTAGAAACGAATCACTGATGGATTCGTTCAGTACAAAATGATCAATTTACCCATCTCTAGTTGAAATCATCCGATTTTCTTGCATATATACAGGGTGTTCGGTGTAAACGGTAGGAGATACGAAAAGGTTTAAATTAGGGCAAAGTTGCGCAATTTGACGCTTTGCTCAAAACCAAAAAAAAAGTTTACAAATTCCGGGTTGTTCCGGAGATAGGCGAAAAAACCGAAATCTTTATTTAAAAAAAAAACGCTTAAAACTTTCTACAGGCAGGCAGAGGTCAAGAGTCGAGATTTGACATTTCAGTGTGACAGAAGGACTGTCAAGTTAATTTTTTCTTATGGACACATGCTTTTTTTCTGCCGTACCTGCCGTTTGGTTGAGGGATATTTTACAATCTTATTTTAACAAGTACCTGACGTTTTGAGTTAATTAACCATCATCAGCCCAAAATGAAAGATTAAAAAACAAAGAAAAAAACGTATTTTTAAAATATTAGGTAAAGTTATTTTGTTATGGGCTGATGATGGTCAATAAACCCAAAACATCAGGTGACATGTCTACCTGTCAACCTTTGTGAAGCAAACGGCAGGAGAAAAAAAGGACGTGTCCATAAGAAAAAATGAACTTGACAGTGCTCCTGTCAAACTGAAATGTCAAATCTTAAAAATGAACCTCTCACCAGGTAGTTCTTAAAAAAGTTTAGAAAGTTTTAAGCGTTTTTTGACAGCTTTAAGAATAAGGGCGCAGAAAAATAAAAACTAAAATTAAAGATTCTCTCTCCGGAAGTACCCGGAATTTGTAAACTTTTTTTTTAGTTTTGTGCAAAGCATGAAATTGCGCAACTTTGCCCTAATTTAAACCCTTTCGTATCTCCTACCGTTTAGGATATCCCCATGGTGAGCATCGAATTTGAAACACCCTGTATAGCGATAAAGAAAGATGCAATGATTTCGTATTTAATTCGATTTTGACCGGTTTCTTATTTAAAAGGGGTGTGTCCTACAAATATTCTCATGTTGCCAAAAAGTGTCCCCCTTGAATACAAAAATGACGTGTCCGACGGTTTTTTTAAATGAATACCCGTTTCGATGTTGTTTCATTCCCAATATTATCTCGAAAAACTGTTTAAAGATATTTGCCCAACCCTTGAAGTGTTAACCTAGAATTTGGACACTCCTCTAACTCAGAAACACCTAACAACAAACACATTTTAACCTTTAAAGTACTTTAAACCATTATTCAGTATTTTATTTTTATAGGCTGTTTCATATTTAAATTCCTTTTCCGAAACCTCTTCCTTTAACTTTAACCTTTTTTTTCGCTTAAATAAAGAGCTGATTCATGCCCCTTATTTCTTTAACTTTAGTCTTTAATGTTGACACTAATGACAGGAGCACGCGCAATTTTGGCATTTTGTTTACACAAATGTGAAAACTCTTTTACCAAATCTATTATATCCATTTCTGTAATAACTACTGCTTGAAATATAGGGTGGGCTTTAAAATTTTGGACTGTTTTGATTTTCTAATAACTTTTTTGTTCCTTAACCGATTTTTATACATATTAGGTTTTTGGAAACATAACGAACCAAATTTTATAATTTTTTAACAAAAACCGTCATATGTCAAAAATCCAAGATGACGAAAAAATAAAATCACATTTTTTAAAAAACAGCTGCAACTTTTTTTTACTATCCTGCATTTTTTTCTTATAAAGGTAAGAAAGCTGACGCTATTTCACGTTTAACGAGGAACCACTCATAAAATTCGGTTTACTTATACAAAAGTTACGTATGTTCAAATTTTCCCTAAATACAGAACCTATTCTAAATACCAAAAAAATGTTTTTTTTTTTATACGGTCATCAAAAACATGACTTTAGTAACTGTCTGCAGATAACTAAAGCATGGTTTTTTGGTTACCGTTGCAAAAAAACTTTTTTTTTGATCACGGGTGCAAAAAAAGATTTCTGTCCGTTTTTTAGAGAAATAGCGGAAAATAGTAATATTAAAAAAATCTAATTATTCTTGCCTAAGAATTAAGCCATCTCCGCCAGTTTTCACCAAGTATTTACGAAAAAATCATGTAAAAATATCGTCAAAATATCAAATTGTCAAATATGAACAATGAACGTCACCGAGTAAAAAGACACATCGCTATGGAAACGATTGTTATTTTATTTATCAGCCGCCTTGATTTATAAGATGGTGTGTTGCGAGGAGTTCTCTTCGTTCGAGATTTTTAAAAGTATTTTCCTGTTTTTCTTGGATTTTATGGTATTAAAAAAAATAGTGTTAACAACTCGCGGCTAAGCTGTGCTTCTTTTACTCGCGTTTTTAAATACCTCGCTGCGCTCGTTATTTAAACCAATGCTTGTAAAAAAAAACATCTGCAATTTGTTTGTGAGCACCTTATAGACTTTTTTTTTTTAAAAAGTAAGAAAGCTTTTGCCGCGGTATTATGGAAAAAATATTTAATTATTGTTATTGTTGCTTGGTGTTTTATGAAACTCAGAAAAACTGAAAACATATTTTCATGACCTTTTTATAAAAAAAATATGTTTTTTTGATATTTTTTCATATTTTTGCGCGATTTCGAAATAATCACAAGTTTATAATAAAAACAAAATAAGCAAGCCATGTGAACAAAAAGTTAATCATAATAGGGAAATTTTGGAACACTTAAAATTTTTACAACTTTGACAGCCGTAGTGTTTAACAACCACTACCACTACCACGCATCGATTTTACCAGAGTTTTCGGAACACATTATAAACTGTCATTTGCTTAATTTTACAAAATAAGTGTTTTATATGTTGGAACATGGTAATATTTTATTATTTTTAAAATTAATTGCGCGAAGATTCTCTAAAATTAACCAGAACCACAACCACAACGAAATACATTCGTAGCTTTCGGCAGTGGTAGTGGTTAATTACCACAACGGAATGACGTTTAGCTATTGCGCAGACGTAGTAATTGCCACAACCACTACGAAGTCAAATAAGCGTTCCAGAATATCCCTAATATCAAAACGATCCAGGACGCTTTTACTTTTTGCATTTAACATGGCTTTGACAGATGAAGACTGTCCGCCATCTTACACTTTTGACATCTTTGCAAAAAGGCTTACTCTATACAAATCCGATAAAAAATTAAAAATTTATTTCAAAAAACATTTTTTGGTGTTAAGAACAGGTTCTGTATTTAGAGGAAATTTGAGTCAACGTAACTTTTGCATAAATGAACCAAATTTTATGAGTGATACTTCGTTAAAGGTCGAATGGTAAAGGCTTTCTAATTTTTAATGCAAAAGTTAACAGGGTGCACAAAAAAGTTGCAGATCTGTTTTTGATAATCTTGTTTTATACTATTTCCGCCATCTTGGACTTTGACATTTGACATTTTTTATATAAAAATAACTAAACTTTTGTATAAGTAAACCGAATGTAGTTCGTTAAACGCAAAATAGCATGTGCTTTCTTACTTTTAATAAAAAAAGAATTACAGGGTGGTTAAAAAAAGTTGCAGTTATTTTTTTAAAAATATGATTTTGAATTTTTTCCGCCATCTTGAATTTTTGACATATGATGGTTTTTGTCAAAAAATTATAAAATTTGTTTAATTCCCTTTCCAAAAAGCTAACATTTATAAAAATCGCTTAAGAAACAAAAAAGTTATTAGAAAATCAGTCGAAAATTTTAAAGCCCACCCTATATTAAAAAAAAAACATTGACACAACAGTCATTAGGCTGCTTTACTTTGGTTCTGGGCAATCAATCTTACAGTATGGATCTGGGATCATCCTCTTTCATGGAAAAAGCTCTAAAAGCTCAAAAACGAGCCTTAAGGTGTATAGAGAATGTTCCTCCAAAAACAAGCAGAAAACCAACCTTTAAAAAATACCAAATTATGACAGTTCCATGCCTGCACATATTTCACTGCATAAAGTTAATAACACAATCGAAAGAAAACCTAAAAAACCTACCTACACTTACCATTTTCTCGCCTTGCAGTAGCTCAACAATCACCGTACTATATAGGCAAAAAATTTTTTTCCTAAATATACTCAACTTTCTGTTCTATTGAGGAGTTCCTAAACTCATAAAAAATAGAAATCAATAGACCTAGGCATATTTTAAACATTAGGTATTCCAGTATTTTAAATGAATTTTTTCCGAATTTCATAAACAAGTTTATTTATACTTTTAAAATATTTTAATTTATATTTTCTGTATGTTTTCTGTATTACTTTTTTTAATTTAATATCTAGCCTTAAATATAATAATATTAACTTGTTAAAGAGAATGAAAGAAAATAATGACCGGCCCTGGTGGCACAGTCGGTTAACCGACTGACACGATCACCAAGGGACTAAAGTGTAACTTTTTCTCCCGAGGCGAAAAGTTTGTAGCATGACCGAAGGGATAAAAAGACATTTTAGCCCGATGCAATGGTTACCAAATCGTACCGGAGCACAGAGGAACGGCTTAGTATAATATCAGAGACATAGACCAAAAAATGTTCTTTATATTTTTAAAATTAAATTCGCACAATTATTTAGAAAGAAGCCCATTTATTATCATTTTATTGTAATTTTGGGTGATAGATATCTTAAAGCGTTAAATTTTGGCTACAAGTGTGTCTAATTACAAATTTTACTACTATTTAAATGATATGCCAATGAAAAGTAAATATAAAAAAAAATCTAGTATAAAATGTTGACTTTAGTAAATATTTTTGTTATATGATTGCCTAATACTGATTAATGGTTTTTTGAAATTTTTACACAAATAAGTCGTCTTTTTTATCAGAAATATAATAATAAAATGAACAAATTAGCTAAAAATACATCATCATCTAAGTTTTTGTATTTACAAAATTTGTTATTCGACAGGATTCGCTTTACCAGTAATCTCAATATAATTGCTGGAGTATTACGATCACGAAAATATAACATTTATCTGCTACGATCTGCTACCAAGATGGCTATGGAAGTTGAGCGTATGGGCAAAGCGCTCAGACTAATAACTAAAGATAGATCAAACATTCCCTATTGAAATCCTCTAATGTTTACAATCCAACACCCTTCTGGACGATTATATGAACAGAAAAGAGATAGAGCAATAAAACGGTAACACTGTCAAAAATTGCTTTTCCCATTACCAGTGGCGGCGTTAATTTTAATTTAAATATATAAATGTGAAAACGAGATATAAGGTAGGGTTGGTCGGATTTTCTTATTCAAAAGAATTAACTGCCAGAACTTGCATAACCACAAAAAATAGATTTATTCCAGGATAAAGTTTAATTTGAGGAATGTAGGTATTTACGAACAGATCAAAAGTTTACCAAAGAGCACTTGAAATGATTTTTAGGTCAATTATTCAAGATGGCTGTTATATATTTTTTTTAATTGTGCAGTATCCCACAAAAAAAAAGTAAAAAAAAATATTTTCATAGCAAAAAAAAACGGTTAATAACCCGTTTTATAACGATTTTGTCCAAAAAAAACACGCTAATAAACGTCTTATTAAGCGTTTTTTTCACTATGATAATTATGTCTCTTTTAGTTTTCTTTAGTGGAATATAAACTTTATTTATCAAATTAAGAGAACTTTTTGTGATGTTAATTATGAAAATTTTAAGGCCAACAAATTTTATTCTTTACACATTGGCTGCATGTTCACATGTTGCATGAATACAGAACACAAGGAAAATTTAAGGAAGAGGTAAAAAATTAATTACTAGTAGTTTTTCAGGAAACAGGAGTCAAAAGGCAAAAAAATAAATAATAAATATTAATGAAAATAAAAATAAGATTGGCTCAGAGTAAATATCTCCAAAACGGTTTTATTCACATTACAGAAAGTACCCAGGTACCCATTAAAATACAAAAAATACCTGCCCCAGTACCTGACTATCAGCACTTGGTCTTATTGTCTTCTCTTGTTATGTATAAATTATAATAAATAAATATTTTACATGCTGCAAAAGGAGCAAAATTATCTGGTACTTTTGTTTCTTAAAAAAGATTAGTATTAGTCTTAGATTTTTGATGTATTAATAGTATAATCATAAGCTTTTTACGCAGTTTTTTACCTCATACTACGCCCATGACTAACGTAAAATGACAGGATCTTTCTTACCTCCGAAATATTAGTTCTGGGCTGGAATATCCGCTGTTATTGCATACCAGGCAATGGTAAACCATTTTGTTGGTCCTCAAAATAGCTTGATACAGTTCTTTTTTCACAAATAGTCCCAATAAAATTCAAAAATCACCGAACAACACAAACCCCCGTTAACAACAACGCCGTCAGCTGCAACCAAACATGTCGGCATTTATTCGCGGCTCGTCGAAAAAACGTTGCCGGCTTGTGTTCTTTTTTATAAATCTCGAAATTCTACTTATTAAAAATTAAAAAGTTAATTATTGAGAGTAAAAATTAGGACTAAGAATTAAGTTATTAGCATAAGAAAAATTATCCTATATAAAAATATGTCAAATAATCAATAATATTATCAAAAGAGCTTCAAGAAGTTTATGAATTGTTTTGTTTCTAGGGAAACCCCGCGGTAAATTGGCAACCATGTACTTTTTGGGAAATAAACATTGTGGCTGGTTGATCGGGGTAATATTGTTTACTGTTATATCTCATTTTTTTTATTAATCTGAGGCAAAGCGTAATTTTTGCAGTTCATTATAAAATGCGCATTTGAGTTGTCAAAAAATAAAAAAATATGTTTTTATAGTAAAATTAAAAGCTTCTTTCCAAAAAATTCAAGACGAAAAATTTAGGTGACATTTAAGCAATCTTATCATATAAAAAAATAGGTTTTTGTAAAACGCACTATATTTTTGGGTTGCCCAGTAGGTATATGGTTTAAATCATGTAAAGTAACTATTTTTTTAAATTTAAGGCATTGCTCTTTGTACAATATAACTGTGTATAAAACTCATTCCTAGCTTTTCCAGATTAAAAGTTTCAAGTAAAAAACCTCATGTCCCTCTGTTCCCATAAGGTCGTTCCACTGTGCGGAGGTTTATATATTATTTTTCGCACTTTTGTATTATTTTTTACAAAAAAAATATTACAGAAAAAATCAAGAAAATTAAACAAAATATCAAAATAATGTCGGGTAGTAAACAATTTGGACTATATTCGAAAAGCGTGCCAAAGATTTCGATGCCAAGGTTCAAAGTATTTGTGGTGAAACAAATGCAGGACGTAAACAAAGCTTAGTTGACAACTAAATTTTTTTGCATAAACCTAAAAATGGACATTAAAGCTGCTGCTGAAGCGGCAGTAACTTTTGCCAGAAAAGTCTCGGAATATCTACGAACAACATTTTAAGAAGTTTAAAGAATGGTGCAAGTGCAACAATATTGAAAACGACATCAACGGGAATGTTCTTCTCGCATATTTTTTAAGCTACTCAAGAGATTTCAAGACAAGGAGCTGTGTGATTCTTTAGTTAACTTCGCCCCCATTGCAGTGAAGTAGGTAATATTGGTGTAGATTTAATATTGTTATATTTTAGTATTACATTGTTTAAAAAAAAAATTATAAAAAACAACACTTATGTATGTCATATTGTACTTTAGTTCCGTGGGGACTAAAGTAACACTTTATTCATTGAGGTGCGAAAAACACGTTTAATCCCTCTTTTTCCCTCTTTTAGGGACTAAAATGGCACTTTTAATCCCTGGAGGATTAAAAAAAATTAATCCCTGGAAAATTATAATTAAGGCAAACAGCACTTGTTCTTGACCAAATGTCATTCTTAGCACCCTTTCTTGTAGTCGACGAACAATTGTTATGTTTTCATGGGTATTGAGTTCGTTTTCAAAACTCATTCTATCTTTTTCTTTTATATAGCATGTTCTTGGTCTCGATAAAGAACACGCTATATAAAAGAAAAAGATACAATGAGTTTTGAAAACGAACTCAATACCCATGAAAACATAGCAAATTTGGCGTAGTAATAACGTTATTTTAACAATAATAATATTTTGCTAAAGTTCATAAAATAGTATATAAACCTCGAGAGTAAAGCGTCTTTTAATCCCTTAGCGAATTGTATAACCTTTCGCCGCGGGATTAAAAGTAGTACTTTAGTCCCTAGGTTTATAATGTACTAGAGAGTCCTACCCCCTCCATTCACGCCGGTAACCAGGCCGGATGGGGTCGGTATCCCGTGGATGCGGCCCTAGTTACACACTCCCCAAGTCGGTAGACTATTGAAGGGCAAAAAGACCAGATAAAAAAATATCTGATCTGGGGTTCGAATAGGTAGTTGATGAACCGTCCGATTAAATTAATAGTGCCCACGGGACACAAAAATGTGACGTTATACAAAGGAGAACAACAACAAGAAAATAATAATAGTACATAGTAGCTGCATTTTGTTTGTATTTACTATAATTTTATAATATGTTTTATACCATTTCTTAACTATAGTTTGTGTATAATTTATGACTAATCTGATAAGGCATATTTTGTAGACATTTAAATAAATAAAATAAAAAAAATATTTTACCGGCCGCACTTTGCGCGAGACCATTTTTTCGTTCCTTATTCCGTAAGGAACGACAAAATCAGAGACAGACTTAAAAATACTAGCTACGAAATACAGACTACAGCAATTTTTAACCTCACTTTTGTCCGCGATTTTCGTACAAAATGCCAAAACTTTGATTTAACGGCTTTGAAAGTTGTGGCTTGTATCTAGTAGATTGTATTTTTAATTGAGCCCTCAGCTTAAAGTTAGATATTGGTTAACTTTCAAGGTCATTCCTTAAGGCTTAAGGAACAAGCATGAACATCTGAATACATGAGATTTAATAATTTTTAAAGGAAAAAGATACAACCACAGACCTGGTCTGTGGATACAACAAAAGTTTAAAAGGAAAATGAATTTAAGCACGTGCAAAAAAAAAATATTTTTAACAAAAAAGACAACGAATTAGTTATTAATACTTGTTTGAATTTTTTTTTCTGTAAAACTTGGTAAACGTGACTTGTGCCCCATGATTTATACAAATATGGATATCAAATGACGAATATTATTTATCAAAAAAAAAAAAACACGCCAATTGCCTATCTCTACTATTTTGGCATTTTGTATTATTGTTTTTAAAATTAATTTATTCAAACAAAGGGTTCATTTTTCAAACAAGGAAACACGAGGCATGCAATATAATGTGGAAGTAACATAATCTACTATGTAATAATATGAAAAAATAAACATTTCCGAAAAAATGTGTAATTTATTTTGAACATTTTTCGGGAACATTATTTTTTATTATTATAATGTTGAAATTAATAGAGAGTTATAGTATATATAATTTTCGTGTACCTTACACCTAGAAGTCCGATATACAACGGATACAAAACAAAAAGTAAACTCACCACATGTAGTAGTAATGTTTTAAACATATAAACTGATCAAAAATGTCTTTAAATTGATTTTGAACTCAGTAAGGATAAAGGACTCGTTAACGTTTGATTAATATTGCTATAAATTCCTCTTATGTAACAAGTTTTTGTTGAAAACTGTATCAGTATGATTAAATTTTAATAATGGCAGGAAGTTAAGGCAATTTACATGTTATTGAAAAAATCAAATTTAATATCCATTAATTATTAATAATCATTGAAAATGCAAAAGGAACAATCAGTTTTTATTTTTAAATGGCAAGTGCAGGTATTTTTACGCATCATGGACCAACTTTCACCAATGTGTAACAGAGGTATAAATTTTATATCTATATCTTCGCTGGATCTAATTTCAGCTTAAAATTTGATTACCACCCCCAACAATTAAAGGTAGATCCGCCCTTTGCCTGATGACATGTTATCCCTGTAAACCCGCGTCGCCTATTGAATGAACTGGGCAGGTATTGCGTGGGAAGATCCTAGAAATATTTATTTTTTCCACTCAATCTGATAATTATCGACTACACAAAACTGAGTCACATTATTATAAAATTTACCTTTTGCCTATTTATAATATAGGCACCCATTAATTTTAAGTGCTTGTCAAACGATCTTAATGATTTTTGTAATCATAGGGGTCTCAACGCGTGACTCATAACATAAGGGGTGAGCATTGGAACTAAAATTTGGGATGAGGGAGGATTTTCATCTTTATTTTGGATGCAAGGCGATTCTATCAAAAGATAATAATATACAGGGTGAGTAATACATCGAGCTATAATTTTTTATTTTTGCAGTGTGATGCTGCCTATTTACTTCGAACACAAAGTACTAAAATGTTACTGTTTGGTACTTTTTTAAAACGTGTAAACTCTATCATACAAAAACCATAAAAGAAATGCACATCATTGCTGGCGCCAGCAGTTGCCAGCAGTTAAAGTACAATATTAGTAAAGTAGCAGTAGATCGATGTTTGCTGGGTTATTGATAAAGTTCTTGCTGTAACCCTTTAAAAAACTCACCCTGTACACAAACAATTTGTTAAAGGTCACAACAATATTTCGAGAAACACAACATGCTTTTACAAAAAAGTATTTGTAAGCATGTAAATGTATACAGGGTGTGTTATTAGCGCCGTAAAAGTTCTAAAATGAGAGTTTGGAAAATTTTGTGAGAATTCCAGTCAAAAAAAAATATTAATTACAAATTTAATCATTGGGTACGTAACTTTAAATGTAACACCCTGTACATTATATAAATTTCACAAATTAGCTGTTTACACACAAATACCACACATTCACTTAAATTTAATTAATTATTTAAAAAAAAATTAAAATGTTCTCATTTTTTCATTCACGTAAATTTTTTAACCAGACTATCATTACCTTACCCCTAAGAGCCCCGTCGAGTCAGGATTGCAAATCAAAAGTACCTAGGCAGAAATTTATTAGCCTACCTACTACAACCCCTTGACAGTGGTGGTCGAAGCTTTTTTTGAATGAGGAGGGGATGGTTTGCAAAAATTTATTAATCTACTAGAGTTTTTGAGTTATTGTTTCACTTATAGCTGCATGCTTTCGTTCAAAGGTTATGATTTTCCACACAGGGGCTACCCTCGAGGATACCCCTCTTTCCACTTTACCACATCCAATTTAATCTAATGATCAATTATTTAGACATCAAAGATTTTTTGATGAAAATAACTTAAATTCGATTAATAGACACATAATAACAAATAAGGTATTTTTGAAAACTTTCGCATTTGAATATAGTTCAAAATATACACTAAAATATGGTGGTTTAAGTTTTAGTACCCAGTTTTCTTACTTACCTCAGTGAAGGTCAGTTCAAAATTCTGTTTAACTATCTAAGGGCTGTTAGCTCTGAAACGTCAAAATAAAACAAACTGTAATATCCATGTTCTTATAAAAAAAAGGAGAGTGGTCAGAATCTCACTACGAAAACAAGTTCAAGAAATTCCCCCAGAACCGTACTTGCACTTCACATTAAAAACATTCCTGAACAAAATTGCCACAGGCCAGAGATCGCAGCCGAACGAAAATAATAATAAACAATGATATAGCGTCACAGTCTAAACGCGTCCGTATCGAGCAGAGTGCCGGACGAGCGCGCAGTCAGACTGTGTTGGTTTTTCTGCCGCGGGTACAGCGCAGGCAGCAAGGCTCAGGATTGCTGCAGGAATTCGGTTTAGGTCGGTAAAACGAGACCGAAAGTCTTAGCAGGAATTTATCATAGTATCATAGTAAACTACTTATACCATGGTTATGGTTATCCAAACCACTCGTATCTTCGCGTGTGTGGTTTGCAAACCACAATCAATTGAATTTGAAATGGCGCATCATGTGTGACGTCATACTTAACTAAACCATAAACCATGTCATTTTTGCGAGTGGGTTTTCTTACCATGGCGTTAGACTAAACTAACCTGGCAAACTACCTCTTGCAGTTGGTTTGTGATTGTAGTTTGAAAATGAGGTTAGGGGGTCTTCGCTTGGTGAGGTCTGTGTTGGCTGATAAATTTTTTCAGTTTGAAAATACATTTTTTGTGCATTTTCATCGTCTTTATAAATTATTCTTCAAAGTAAGCCACGGGCCATCGAAAATTTTAAAAATCCGACAAAAAAAGTTATATATATCTAAGAGTCCTCCCAGTTTTATTTTTTTCGCATTTTACCCACTATTTATAAACCCGACGTTACCGTTCGACGTTAACCCTTATCTGGGATTCCAACGTCGAGTTTATAAGTGGGGGTTTGCCCTTCTCCATCTGATTTTTTCACATCAATAGATATACAGATTTATGTGGGTGTAAGTAATAATGCTGGAGTATGCAGTGGTCGTTAACAAAGAACTGCAATACCAAAAAAAAATAAAAATCACAAGATAACTTTAATACAAGGTTAATAGTCTTTTCTATCAACTGAAGGAAAAAGGCAAAACCTGATGTTTAAATTAAACCCCTGATGAGATCTACTAAATCATTTGCATAATTATAAGTTTAAAATATGTCATATAAAATATGTTAAGATAAAATTAAAAATATAACAAAATATCTACTCTTTTTTTAAAACTAATATTCAATTAAAGCTTTGAGAAATAAAATATTTTACTATACTTAACAATTTCCTTTTACCCATTGTTATTTTACATAGGTGAGGTACACAGAACTTGGGTCTGTGGTCAGGTACCTGCTTTTCTAAATTTAGGACTACAATACGAAAATACCAGAATAAACAGACAATAAAAAATAATAATATTTTGATATATTATTTTTGCCTTTGTTAAGAAATTATATATATCCTTGAGCACACCTACACAGAGGGTAAACAGGGTGCTGGTCCCAACAACAAAGCATATTAAAAAAAAAACAGCGTAATTATGCAGTATACAGTTTTCTGCCATTTTTGATTTTTCATGAAAAATTCTTTATGGGAGCCCCTACTAGAGGGTCCCTAGGACCCCAAATCCGCCGGCGACGGTTGTTTTTTTTTTGTTTTTTTTTTAATTTTTTTTTTTCACTAAAATAACCCAATCCAACACAGCCCAACTCAACCTAACCCAACCCAACAAAACAATCAAAAAAATACATTACAACCCCCCCTTTTTTCTCTTAAAAAAAAACCGGCACCGGCGGATTTGGGGTTCTAGGGACCCTAGTAGGTGCCTCTATAAAGAATTTTTCATAAAAAATATAAAATGGTACAAAACCGTATACTGCATAATTACCAAAAACAGTAATACCAATAATTGAAAATAGGTAAAGGACGACACTGACCGGTAATTATCACAACAAAACTACAGCTGATTTTGACATTTACCTTGGAAACGAAATCCCTTAATTTGGGTGTTCCAATTGTTTAAACACGATGCACTCCCGCACCATCCTATAGTTTTTAACTTCACAAGTTTATAAAAAACACAAAAACCACACAAAACGTTTCGAAATCGGAAATATTTGGACACGGTCGGTATGCAACGCTGCAAAACATATATAATAAATGCAAACCAGGTAGTGCGCAGAAGATGGCAAGGTATTGACTTGCCAGTTCTTGTTTAGGGATCGTTAAGAGTATTGGAAAAAATATGGGCTTTTTATTTTTTATGAGTTTATTTTTTATCTTTTGTTTTGTAATTATAGTTTTTAAATAAATGGTTTTCATGATATTTTTGAATGTAGCTGCTTATAGTGGTAAAAATGCACCAAGATTTTCATGAAATTTCAGAACCAACAAGAAAGTAACCTCAAGTTGGCTTCATCCTACTATGTATTCATCAATTGGGGAACACGAGCTTATATACTACATATATGTAATCATTTTGACATCGCATACTTGCTCAGACACATTGTATCTTTTTTTCTCCTGCTCTTTGAGGAAAAGATATTGTATAAAGTGCGAGTTAGGATGACTACAAATATTTTTTTAAATTTATATAAAGAGAAAGAGAACGCCTAATTCCGGCGATACGTTTTGCGAGATACATTGTTATTGTAGGAGCCAGGGCAGTAGCATAGCATTCAGGGTCTAATGGTGTAGGTCTGTGGCGCCTCTATAAAGAATTTTTCATAAAAAAATCAAAAATGGCAGAAAACCGTATACTACATAATTACCTATTTTTTTACTCGTTTTAGGTCTATTTGTTTTTTTTTTCTGGCCCACGCGCCTCTAAATGCTGTTGAAATTGTACTTCTAAATATTAATAGGGGAACCTAGGCAGGTCTAAAGTACATGTGGGTAGGCATTTTTAACATATTGGCATAACTTTCTCTAGGTTGGTAACGCAGCACCATATAGTAGTACCTAGTAGTAGTTCTGGTATGTCCAACCTTTTATTTACATAAAAATGAGCTAGTTTAGAAGAAGACAAAATCACAGAACGTAAATTGGTATACTGTATTTGTCAACCGTTAACCGTGACGTTATTCCTGACGTCGTTATCGTAACAAACTACAGAGTGGTTAGGGTCATGCCAAATTTGCCTTTACACTATATAGCCGATATTCAAAACTTTCATCCCCTATTTAACCCACTTAAGAGATACATTTTTGCAAATCCCACTGGTTTAGACTGTTCGTTTTCTGTCGGTATTGTTAAGATTGTTATTAAGTAGATAGAACCTTTAAATCACCTACGTTATAGATATATAATTACAGTTATAGATATAAAATTTTATGCCAAAAAAACTTCCATACAAACTTCCACCGCCTATTTAGCTTACTTAGGGAATACATTTTCAAAAATCCTTTCATATTGCTCACCTAGGTACGTAAACTGTGCAAAAGTTCAGGTGCCTGCCGCCGAGTTGTGCTGTGCGTTTTCTTCTGATAAAAAGGCTTGTATTTTTGGTCAAATATCTTAATAGTGTCTTCTTCTTGTATTCAAAACAGAAACTTAAAATTTTAATATTTTTTACGTTTTTTTGAATGTTTTACTGGAAAAATCTCATCTCCGTGATTGTTCATCGGGGAAGTTTATTGAAAATAAGCAAAAATTAAATTTATTTTCCAATGTTTTTGTGATACGTCATCCTCAAAAGGGTTATATTTTACCAAAAATTAAGAAAATTTTTTGTTAATTTTGGATATTAAGGTTATATGTCAAAAATGATAAATATTTCCACATATGGACCTGCTTTTTATTTGAAAAAACTTGACTTTTTAAAAATTTATCATTCACGGAGTTGAGAAAAGATTCACAAATAATTAAATATATTTATGGATTATAATTGAAAACAATTAAATTTCTGTTAAAAAGGGCTAACACTGACATTTCTAAATACTTGTACAAACCGATATGGTGAGCAAAAATTCACAAAAATGATGATAATACATTTTGAAGACAGCTATAGATAAAAGACAGGAGAAAAGGAAATTTATACTTAGATGCTGAGAATATTTATTATTGTTTTTAAGAAAGATGAAAAAATCGTGTGAATGTTGAAATTCACGTAAATAAGATTCACGGAAATGAGAATTTTTAAATAATTTTATCATTTTAACTCTGCAAAAAGTGGGCTATTATCATAAGAATTATTACTACACAAAAGAGAAATGAAAATTCACTCACCTCAAATCATATACATTAAGATTCGCCAAGAAAAACAATCAACTCTCTCTATCTACATCTAAAACCTTACTGACATGCTCTTCAAATGGGATTCTACAGTGTCTTAAGTGGGGA
This sequence comes from Oxystoma pomonae, assembly GCA_963921995.1. Lineage (NCBI taxonomy): Eukaryota > Metazoa > Arthropoda > Insecta > Coleoptera > Brentidae > Oxystoma > Oxystoma pomonae. The sequence continues at coordinate 34,487,517 of OY998167.1, read as the reverse complement.
GCAAATTAAAATGTTCTTGTTCTATTAGAGCTTTAACCATCTATTGTCACATTCACGAAAATGATAAACGTAAAATGGAACAGCTCTATATTTCGACAAATGAAGTAGTTTTACATATTTTTAATTGTAATTTTCTTCAATTTTTGTTAAAAAAGAAAAGTTAAGAAATCAATTTAATTTTAATTTAAATTATTAATTAATTAATATTTAAACAAATTTTTATTTCTCTTTTGTGTAGTAATAATTCTTATGATCTTAGCCTAATTATAAAATTTGTTTATAATTTGATAAAATTATTAAAAATCCTGATTTTCGTGAATCTCACTAACGTAAATTTCAAGATTTAAACTATTTTTTATCTTTCTTAAATTCAGTAATTAAACATTCTCAGCATCAAAGTATAAATTTTCTTTTTGTCTTTTATCTGTAGCTATCGTCAAAATATATGTAATGTAATTGTAAATCTTTTCTCACTACAAGTACTTAGAAATGTCAGTGTTATCCCTTTTTAAGTAAAACAATAAAGTTTTCTACTTTTTAAACACAAGTTTATTTTGTTTTACATTATAATTCATAAATATATTTAATTATTTGTGAATCTTTTCTTCACTCCGTAAATGATAGATTTTGAAAAAGTCAATTTATATAATATATGTGTAGCTGCTTTTTATTTTAAAAAAATAAAAAGCAGCTACACATATATTATGGATCATTTTAAACACGTAAACTTGATATCAAAAATTAACATAATAATCTGTGACCTTTTTTTTACTATCTTTTTTTTTTGAAAAGTGGATATCTCCTGAAAATCAGCCAAATACGATTTTGATTAAGTAGATACGAACCTATTTAATGCCTTAAAAGCTGAATTTCAAGTAAATCTTCAAATTGATAATCTAATGGTAGAAAAGGTTATTTGTATTAGAGATTTAGGGGTATGGTATATCAAGCAGGAGGACTTCAATAATTTAGAGACCATAAAAAACATTATTGCTACCCAGTAAGATCCATTATGGAATATGCAAGCGTTATTTGGTCTCCATATTATACGTACCGTCCATAAAAATAAATTAGAAATAATACAACATAAATTTCTACAATATATCAAATTTAAAAAACAGTAGATACAATTTCGATATTATTTTGCTTTATAAAATTGTCCACAATCTAATTAACTCCCCAGAAATTCTAGCTCTGATTGACTTTCAGATACAACACACAAGGTTTGGCAAAAATAATACTTTTGTAGTTAAGCCCCACAGGACTCATTATGGCTTTTTCTCACCACTAACCAGAATGTGTAGAAATGCAAATGCCTTAGTCAATAATTTAGATATTTTTAATGTAAGTCTTACTTCCTTTAGGCAAATTCTACAGTTACGTAGGTTTAATAATATAATTAAATTTGTATTTTTTCTTTTTTTCTCTTTTGTAAAATGGAAAGCCGTTAATAAAGTATCCTATTCTAATCTATTTTTAAAAAATCCTTGTTATTGTTTACCCACGCTATAAAAGGAACGCTTATGTAAATGCAAAAACGACGAAATTCATAAAAACTTTCCTCCTCTATTTAACAAGGGGATAAATTTTCAAAAATCCCTTCTTATTACTCACATAAGGAAGTCATGTGCAAAATTTCATGCCATAAAAACTTTTATCCCCTAAACCCTTTCTTAGTGCTCACTTATGTCAATGGTTACTAAATCGTACGTTATTTCTTTAGGCTCTACAGTTTCCGTCAGTGTATAAAGATTTTTATTAAAAAATTTTCAGTCCATTAGAATCTCTACCATCAGACCTTACCCCTGTCTCCCTAGTTCTGAAGGCTCGGTCGAGTGTCCCGTTTTTATCTTTCTTTTAGGATTAAATAAATACAACAAGATTGAATTTGAAAGGGCTAATTTTGCACTCCTCCCAGTAACCCCTAAAAAGAGCCTTGCGAAAATTGATGCAAATGATAAAATAATAATGAAAAATATAAAAAGGGCAGTGAATTTTTTTAAATATTTTTTAAGGGGAAGAGCTAACTTGGCTTCTAAAAAACGAATACCTTTTTCCTTTTTACACCTTTGGTATTATTGCTTTCTTGTAAACCACGCCTCTTCCCTAGAATTTCTCCTCCGTGCAATTTAAGAATACAGGGTGGGAGAGTTTCTACTAGGAAGGAAGCAAAAAGCGTGCATAAACTAGGGTTTTGCGAAAGGTTTGTAAACCACTCTCTCTTCTTTATTGCCCACTATCAGCTCATACCAAACAAATTGGACAAATTGGCTGAACTTATTCTTCATGGATATTTTTGTTAAATTAAAACAATATATGGAATTTGGCTTAGCACTATGTTTTTCTTTTAGACTGGCCTACAGCACACAATGAGGAATTTGAAATATATCTTGGCAGGAGGGGAAAGCGGGTAAAAGTTCGATGCGCGGGTGAAAACGTCATCTCTGCATGGTACGGGACTTCTTTCGCTCCTTTTCCAATCATATTCTGTCTCGCTTTGGCATTTCAAGTGGCCTCTACAGGTTTTACCTACAGAGAGAAGCAAAAGATTAGTATGATTACGTACCGTGAAGAAAAAATAATTATTGTTTCCGAAAAAAATATGGATAAACTTATAAAGAGGTAAGGAGAAAAGCTATAAGTACCCTCTTTACATTTGTGAATATTAAATTACCAAAGATAATTAATTATTATCTTATCAGTTTTAGCAAAATTCCATTGCTGTAGAGAAAAACCATTAATGGTGATTCAATATTACAGGGGTGGAAACACATTGGACTTCAATAAAACTGATTTTAATGAATTTTCGTTTTGACAAACCTAACTTTACTGACCAAGTTATGAAAAACCCGCCATAGGAAAAAATTTTCCCAGCAAACATATCGCAAGTACAAAAATAGCACTAATTTGGAACACGGCATTTTATAATATTTGTACAATTTGTGCTGCAATGCGTTGCAACAATACAAAAAAAGCGTCAATATTGCACTGGCATAAAGTACTTTAATTAGAGTACTAAAATATTGCTTTATTTGTAATGGCACCGCAGCATCAAATGTACAAAAATAGTAAAATGCCATGTTCCAAATTTGTACTTCTTTTGTGCAATGAATATTTTACATTTTTAGTAATAAGTAATAAATTTTTAATTTATATTTATAAAGGGTAAATTAAAAAATTTTTTAGTTGTTACACTGCACAGAAAAACCATGAATTCCCTTCACTCTTCCTGGTTTTCCGACAATTGGTAAAAAATTCCACTAATATTTTTTGTGTGAAATTCTTTTTCCGGCTTTCCAGGTTCGCACGTATAAGTGCTTATTAAATTTCTTTTTTACACTGGGACTTTTCATCCTTTAAACTCGCTCAGTGTTGCCTAGATATGCAAAAAAGAGTTAAGTTTGGAAACTCACAAACAGCTAGTCACCAGATTTGTTTTTGGTCTGGCCGGGAATCGAACCCGTAACTTCCTGCATACAAGTCAAACGCGCTCCGACCTGAACCACAGGTCAGTGTTCTGTGCCTGCACCTCGTGGGCTAAAAATGAATTAGATTTGTGTATGCGATCGTCCATACATTACGTAATGAAGAAGGGAGACAGCTAGGGGTATGAGAAAAGTAAAGGGAGAGGAGGATGGGGGTCCCAAAACTGCGTTATGTAACAAAAAGGTAACCAAAGACAAAAAATATTTAAAAGTGTATTTGTTTATGTTTTCAGTGGAGGGTATATTTTAAATTAAGTGTTACCTATTTTTCATTAAATAGTTCGTCAAAGGTGTTGCAAGGGGAAATTTAAGGGGATTAAAATTTCATAAAAATCGTGCTACATAATTTATGGACGTCCCCCTCATTGATTCGTTATTAAAGACAGATAAGCAAAAACATAATATGCACAAGTTAAAAATAAATACACTGATTTCATTGAATCAAGGTTCAAATATATTATTTCAGATGGACAAAATAATTTAAAATGCTACTTAGGAAGTGAAAGTCACATACAAGAGCACCAAATTGAATTACCTCAGTTGACAGTCATGGGGAAATGGGGGTATATCCAGGGGTATATACAAATAATATTTAAATAAAATTTGACAAATTTCTACAATTCAAACTATTTATTCATTTATATATATACAGGGTGTTTCAAATTCGATTCTCACCATGGGGATCTACTAAACGGTAGGAGATACGAAAAGGTTTAGATTAGGGCAAGTTGCGCAATTTGATGCTTTGCTCAAAACTAAAAAAAAGTTTACAAATTCCGGATAGTTCCGAAGATAGGCGGAAAAAACCGAAATCTTCATTTTTATTATTATTAATTATATTATAATTATTATTGTTTTAAAGTTGTCAAAAAACGCTTAAAACTTTCTACAGGCACTTTTTTGTGTCTGTCAAGTTCATTTTTTCTTATCGACACATCCTTTTTTTCTCCTGCCGTTTGGTTCATAAAGGATGACAGTTATGTGTTTATTGACCATCATCAGCCCAAATTTAATTTTTGCTTTTAACTTACTCAAGATATTTTGGAAATAAGATTGCAGTACTTTTTTTAACATTTTAATAATGACATTTTGTTATAACAAAATATCTAATATTTTAAAAATACGTTTTTCTTTGTTTTTTAATCTTTGAATTTGGTCTGATGATGGTCAATTAACTCAAAACGTCAGGTACTTGTCAAAATGAGGTTGTAAAATATCTGTCATCCTTTATGAACCAAACGGCACGAGAAAAAAAGCATGTGTCCTTAAGAAAAAATGAACTTGACACTGCGCCTGTCACTCTGAAATTTCATATCTCGAAAACGGACCTCTCATTAGGTAGATCTTAAAAAAGTGCCTGTAGGAAGATTTAAGGGTTTTTTGACAGCTTTAAGAATAAGGGCGCATAAAAATAAAGATTTCGTTTTTTTCGTCTATCTCCGAAACTACCCGGAATTTGTTAACTTTTTTTTTGTTTTGAGCAAAGCGTCAAATTGTGCAACTTTGCCCTAATTTAAACCTTTTCTTATCTCCTACCGTTTAGGAGATCCCCATGGTGAGCATCGAATTTGGAACACCCTGTATTATTCTTCCACCCGTCAATACGCCTCTGAATAAACTACTGCCAAAAAAGAGAAAAATAAAATGCCATATTTTTAATTATATGTGACAAGTTTTAAAAATAAAAAAAATGACACTCAGTTTGGCAAGTGATCTGGTTAATAATAATATAAAACATAATTCTTTATGAAATGTCAAAATGTAATTTAAAGAGTTAACATTAAAAAGCATACTAAAACATTTCCATAATCAAATGCTATGGGAGTTGATTATAATTTTTAAAAAAACTAGAAAATACAAGTACAAAATTTTATTCAAGTATAATATAATTATGTCACAAAAGTCCAATTCAGTCTGCATCTTGCCATCCTCAACATAATATACAGATTTATAATACTAATACGTTATTTTTTTATAATTAAATTATATAAATTATATATAGCACAAGTTAAATAAATTAGATAAATACAGCATTACTCCTAGTAACAAAAACCAACATATTGTGGAAAAAATCAAATTTTACTTTAGAACCGAGAGACGTCCGAATGAATAAAAATTTTAGGAAAAATTCTAAGGAGGAACTTTTTTTGACTGAAGTTTTTCCATTAAAAAAAAATATTTCAAAAACTATCAAAATTCTGTCAGCAAATAAAAGCACTCTTTTATTAAAAACGCTTTTGAAAATATTCTTAGACATCTACATTTGTAAAGTTAAAATAAATGAACAGTTTAGTGAGATAATATTAATCAACAAAATAGATGTTTATTATAATAATATATATACAGGGTTGCCACAAGATTCCCTAGATAAAACTCCCGACTTTTAGCGCTGCAGGCAATTTTTTTTAAGCAGAAAATGCTTGTGGCCAAAATCCTGTCATAAGTATGCTTAAAATTAAACTCAAAAAAGTATTTTTGCAGTTAAAAAAAACACAAAATATCCATCATATCCAAGATTCGAACCCGGGGCTTTCCATGCGGCAAACAAATACGCTACCCACTGCGCTAAGGAGGCCGGCAAAAAAAGTTATAGGTAAATTTACATAGGTACAAGGGAATCTCAACCAGGTCAAAAATATCTGAAAAATTCAAGGATTCTTAGCACATTTCCCGACTTTTTCCCGAATATTTCCCAACCCCACCGAATTCCCGGTTTTCATGCATTGTGGCAACCCAGTATGTAAAAACAAGGTTTGAAAACGAATCTTCTCACACGATCGAGACATGTTGGGGACTGAGCCGAAGGCGAGGTCCACAAGTCGAGTGAGAATGCAAAGATGTTTTCAAACAAGTTTTTTATGACAATTTTTATACCACTGTAAATAAAAAACAATTAGTTTTTTTTTTGTTTTTTAGTAAACAAAAGACCGATTTCAGATTGAGTTTTCCGTGTGCAAAACCCTATTTTCTAAAACAGTCGTATAAAAAATGGTTTTAATTTAGAAAAAAAATCATAATTATAAGATGTTGAACTAGCTAAAGAGATATTTCGTCTATACTTTTCAGGATAAAAATTATCCGCCATAAACTTACAGATGTTATTTAAGAGTCTCTTGTTTCGTCACTAAAATTTTAAATGTTTACCAAAGTTACAAAAAGTGTAATAAAAACTAACTAAATTAAACAATACCTTAAACCTAATATTGCAAAATTCTTTTAAGAATACTTATGAATACTTTAACTGTTGTTTTTTAAATTTAAATTCAGCGAAGTTGTTCTGATTTCTTTTATATAAATTTCGGAGAATGTAAAGTTGCAAAAAAGTGTGTTTAAATCAATTCCAAAAATTCATTTTTTTGCAAACTAAGTATATCTACCCACCTGCTAAATGTTGTACACAGATAAAAATTGTGTAAAATGAACACACTAGTATCGTATTTAATTGTAGAAAAATTGTTAATGAGTTTTTATTTGTTTTTCATAGAAATACCAACTTAATACCTATTTTTCATAAAAAATACTAACAATAAGTAGTAATAATTACCCAGTAGTTATAAATTTGATTATCTACCGTTTTGGTTCCACTATTTGTCATTGTTTAGTTAAATACAGATGGACATTGGGGCACACTGGGCAAACGTAAACTAGAACAAAAAAAGCGAAAAATAAGGGGTTGCGTCGAAAACAAAAAGCAAAAAGGATTTTCGATTTACAATTGGTCCTGGTTCTGGTTGAACTAGAACCGGAACCGGTCCTTTCGATTTAAAACAATGACGTCACAGTTGCAACCCGGTTATAAAATTTTAGAACCAACCTGGGAGGTTGGTTCGGCTCTTTGGTTGCAAACATAATCCCTTCAATTTTGTAAAATTATGGGTAGTCTTTTTTTGAGTAAAATCAAAGATATCTTCACAATATTATAAATGACGTCATTATTTTAGAACCGCTGTCATAAAGCAATGTCAAAGTTGTCAACCAAAACCAGGACCAATTTTCATAATCGAAAATCCTTAAAGTAGCCCATTGCTCTCCAGTACACTTCATTTTTTTGACATTGACAATGACAGTTCAAAAACAAAAAAAAGAAGTTAAAAAACCTCCAAATCAGTTACTTCAACTAAAAAGAAACTAATAAACAAAAGATCAAGAGATCTTGGGTGGAAATAACAAAAATTCAAACTTGGATGAGCATCCCACAAGGAACACACAAAAGACCAAAGCGAAAAGAGAAATGATTAAACGATGTTTCGCCCTGGGTAACCTGGTGAAACCACTGATGAGCCCACGCTGGTTACACAGGGCGAAACATCGTTTAATAATCTCTCTTTTCGCTTTGGTCTTTTGTGTGTTCCTTGTGGGATGCTCATCCAAGTTTGAATTTTCGTTATTTCCACCCAAGATCTCTTGATCTTTTGTTTATTAGTTTCTTTTCAGTTGAAGTAACTGATTGACAGTTCCATTTAGCTTCTGTGTAAAAATGTTAACCGTCATATTGAAATTGGTCCGGAGAATTTGAAATGAACAGTAGATGCAGGCGGCTGTTAAATTACGTGTTCTGGGTACACAGTTTGTCGAAACAGTTTTGACCTCATTCGGATTCCTCAGCACAACGTAATTTCCAGAAATATTAAGATTCGAACAATCGTCTGTATCTAATGAAGGAAAATAGGCTATATTTGTGTCGAATTTTGGTAAGTTATAACTTCCTCGATATGTAACATAAATTTGATGATGATCTTGTTTGATTGGGTTGGTTTTAAATTAATTTCCAACCATCAATGACTCCGAGTGTCAAAAAACCCATATGTAGGATACCTTTTGCAAAAAGAGAATTAGAGAATCTGAAAATGACAAAGCCTAGTGTTCCCATAAAAAAATGGCACTCTCTTTCACTGCAGAGCATAATGCTTAGATTCTTATTTATACATTCTTTATATTGCATTTCTTAAACCATTAGCTTATTTCGGCTTCTTGTATATTATACTTGTATACTTTAACTGTTGTCCCAGTGAATACCAAGGTCCTATTAAAATTATTTAAGAGACTCAATAGATTGAACTAAAATTATTTAAAACAAAATAAAGCACCCAAATTTGAGATAATATTAACGTTATCTCAAGGTTTATCAGAAAACTTAAAAAAGTACCTCTAGAGAGCAAAATATCCTAACCTCTTAAACATTCCCAGTTGACTAAAAACATAAAATTTTAAGGAGAAAAAATAAAGTAGGCAATTTGGCCCCTAGCTGGGAAGTTTAGTAGGTTTCAACTACAAAGTTCGGGAAAGAAAACAATCAAAAATGCTCCACAAAACTGGCGGGGAACAAGCCAGTTTTCCCCGTCCTTTGTTGGGTCCCCTTGTACCAGCCGTCGTCCCTCTTTTTGTGAACGTAAATAATGTCGTTTACTTGCAGTTCCAGTTCGTAGTCGCTGTTCGGAGGATACGGAGCGATGCACCGGAATCTAAGAAATACATAAAAGAAATGTTGAATGTTTCAAACAATTAAAGAGGGCTACCGACAATATTCGGTAAACCAAATGTTACTAAGTCGTCACTAGGTTGGCACTTGAAAGATCACCAACCTTTGAAGAGACTTTTTCCGGATTTCCAGACCATTTTTAAATATTTTCCCTGATCCCTCCCCGCTCCTGTTTAGTAGGAGTTGGGTTGGACTTAATCGTGCGTGCGAAAAAATAAATACTAATTTATATTTAAAAGCAAGGGCGGGTGAATCTAGTGTCTCAATTCTAGATTTGTTACCAAACACGTCTGAAATGCGCCACAGGCGAAAAATTATACTAAAAATGCTATTTTTAATATATTTCAAATGATGTACGAAAAAATTAAACTTTTTTGCATGTTTAGCTAAAAGTTTTGGACTTCGGGAGTTTTATTTTTAAAAAAGCGCCAAGAGGGACTGGGTTTCAGACGAATCTAGTCTCAATTCTAGATTTGTTGGGAAAAGATATGTCAAAAACTAAACGTTAACAATTTACACCAAAAAAATTCTTTAATAATAAAATTATAGCCAAATTCAAAAACCCCTATTTTTCAAAAAGCTCCCGTAGAAGAAAAACGTGTTGAAATACTGATACACTGTTTTTACTATATTATTAATTTCTCAAAAATCAGGTCTATTACATGTATATTAGTTTTTTGGTAGAGAAAATATTTCTATTATTAAGACATGTGCAACTAATTTAGTGCTAATTTTGTTCCTCAAAAAAAAAATTTAGAGCTTGCGTTAGTAGGTTCCGTGAGAAGTCAGCAGCGCATGCGATTACAGCCTAATTAAGAGAATTCAGAAAAAAAAGATACCTACATAATTAGAACTAATTTAGTGATCCATAGTTTCAAATATGTTTTTTTAAATATATAATACAAAAATTATACTACAAATATTCTATTCTGATGTCATTTTCTTATAAAAAAACAAATCGTTTTTATTTTACAGTACTTAACACTAACATAACTATTAAAACCAGACAAAGTACTAAATTTATAAAAACCAAAAGATCAAAAGATCTTGGGTGGAAATAACGAAAATTCAAACTTGGATGAGCATCCCACAAGGAACACACAAAAGATCAAAGCGAAAAGAGAAATGATTAAACGATGTTTCGCCCTGGGTAACCAGCGTTGGCTCATCAGTAGTTTCACTGGTCACCCTCCACTATACATCATTAAACACCATCATAAACTTTGATTTCCAACCTTGAACCACTCACAAATAGGCATCGTTCCGCACTGGTACTTACTTATCCAAGTTTGATCTTTTGTTTTTTAGTTTCTTTTCGGTTGAGGTAATTGATTTGGAGGTTTTCTAACTTCTTCTTTGTTTTAATTGCCTTAGGAGCATAATCCTACTGGAAATATTAACACGCCAGGACGAATTCGTATCAGGTAACTTGGATAAGTAAGTACCAGTTAGTGGTTCAAGGTTCGAAATCAAAGTGTATGATGGTGTTTAATGATGTATAGTGGAGGGTGACCAGTGAAACTACTGATGAGCCCACGCTGGTTACCCAGGGCGAAACATCGTTTAATCATTTCTCTTTGATCTTTTGTGTGTTCCTTGTGGGATGCTCATCCAAGTTTGAATTTTCGTTATTTCCACCCAAGATCTTTTGATCTTTTGTTTTTTAGTTTCTTTTCGGTTGAGGTAACTGATTTGGAGGTTTTTTAACTTCTTCTTTACTAAATTTATATTCCATAAAAAAATGTAGAGCTCGTTTTTCTAAATAAACAAAGAGCGCGTACTCTACTAGCTTCTGCGAAAGCTTGTAAGTGATTGTAAGCAAACGAAACGTATTTTAAGTCCAAGTCACATGAATCAATAATCACTACGACCGATTTAGTGCTTCTTCTTCTTCAAGTGCCATGCTCTTCGAACGTTGGCTATCATCAGCGCGATCTGCACCCTGTCCACTGCTTTTCGGGAAAGTGTCGTAGTACTAACACCATACCATTGTCTAAGATTTTTAAGCCATGATATCCGTCCACGACCCGGAACTCTTCTGCCTTCTATTAACCATTTTAAAAGTTTATATTTGTCATTTCTCTAAATATGGCCAAAATATTCAAGTTTTCGTTTTTTGATGGTAAATAAAACTTCAAGATCTTTATTTATTCTAAGAAAAACATCCACATTAGTTACTCTGTAACTAATGTGTATGTAGATAACACCACATCTCGAATGCCTCTAACTTTTTGCACATGGCCTCAGTCAGTGTCCATGCTTCCATGCCATAATATAAGATGCTAAAAACATAACACCGAAGCACTACACAACAATGATTTCATTTTGATAAAAGACGATCTGGCCTGTTCAATTTTTGCACGAACTTCTTGCATGTTGTCCCAGTTCTCATTGAGGAGGCAACCCAAGTATTTGTATGAATCCACGCGTTCGACTTGCTGCCCATTTACTTCTAAAATGCCTCTGATATTCTTTTCCTTGGATATGACCATCAATTTTGTTTTCCCAACATTTAAGTTATGCCCGAATTGCGAACTTTTGGCAGCAATTTGATTCAACAACTCTTGCAGGCTTTCCAACATCTCTGCTATTATGACAGTGTCGTCGGCATATCGTAGGATGTTGATTTTTATGCCGTTTATGGTCAGACTCTCTTCGCAGTTATAAAGTGCATTCTCTATTATTTTGTTACTATAGATATTAAACAACAGCGGAGACAATATACAACCTTGGCGCACACCTCTTCTTATTTGGACCTCTTTGGACAGTTGACCATCAACCTTTATTTGAGCAGTCTGGTTCCAGTATAGATTAGCGATTATCTTTAAATCTCGGTCATCTAGACCAACTCCGAGCGAATCTATGAGCTTCTCGTGTTGGACTCGATCAAACGCTTTCTCATAATCTATGAAACAGGCACATACTGCCACCGACACATCCCAAGATCGCTGAACTAAGACTTGAATGCTAAACAGGGTCTCTCTTGTCCCGAACCCACCACGCAATTCAAACTGCGTATCGCCCATAAAGGATTCGCATTTTCCATAAATTCTTTTATGGATAATCTTTAGAAATATTTTTAAAATATGGCTCATTAGGCTGATTAGGCGGTAATCACTACATTTATTTGCTGAATGTTTTTTAGGCAGTGTAACAAAAGTTGATTTTAGCCAGTCATTAGGAATTTTACCGCTGCGATAAATCATGTTAAAAAGTTTGACCAGCGTACTTACCGAATCTTCGTTTTTTATTAGCTTTAAAATCTCAGTGTATACTTCGTCTTGCCCTACCGCTTTTCTGTTTTTAGCTGAAGATATTGCGTATTGTACTTCCTCTGGTGTTATATCTATGTCTTGGTTTGAGAATTCTTCTGGCTGTTCGGATCGGTTTAGATCGATTTAGTGCTACAGAGTTATATCATTGTTACCAAAAAAAACTACTCCTCGGGAAAATGTTCCCCTAGGCAGTCTATCTCATTTAGTTATCCAAAAAGTCCTGATATCTAATTTAAAATTGAAACTATAAGACCTATTTAAATATGTTAGGGCACTAATTTTCCAACGCCTTAAGAAATTTAGAACTCGCTTTTTTTAAATATAGAGCCTGCGCTGCTACCTTCTATGGTAGCTATCAGCTCAAATGATGAAGCGCAAACCAAAAGAGGTTTAATACCCAAAGTCACAAGAATCATTAGAACCCATTTAGTACTACGGAGTTGCATTACTTTTACCAAAAAAACCTAAGCAAGCTCTAATTTTTTTTACAAAATTAACTCTAAATTAGCTCTTATTAGTTATATAGGTTCTAATAAAAAAATTGCGCTGCTAGTTTCTTGTACATAAAATTACCCCCCTTAAGAAAAAATCAACGAATATGGCCCTTAGTCATTCTTGTGCATTATTTAATATATACGGCAAAATATGCGTTTCAAAGAGCTCCTAAAAATACAAAAATAAATTTTATATATTTTAGAGTGTATTAGGTCTTTTTTCAATCCCATAAAAATAAAATTTATTTTTGTTTTTTAAAGAGCTATTTAAAAGGCACATTTTGCTTATAGACTGATTTATACACAAAAACGGCCTATGTCCAGATTCGGTACTTTTTCTTAAAAATCTTTTTTTTAACCTCATAAACACTAATATACAAAAGATTTATTTTTTGGTAAAGGTCTTGATATGTATATTATTTGTATTATATATAGAATTTGTAAGTTCAAAGATCTGTTTTCGAAAGTTAGAATTTGAGAATTTGGTATCAATTTAATTTAAAAAGACATTAGGCTCTAGACAGACAAATAACTAGACTTACCTACATTACAAAAGAATTCGATTATACTTAATTACTAAATAATCACGTTTTGGTAAAGCAAAGTTGGGGTAAAATTAGTTTAAAACCCTAAACAGAATTCAAGAACTAAGTTTCGAGTCCTCAAGACGTTTCCTTTGTCGGTTTAAAAATGTATAATAAATTTAGAAAGAGTCCTCTTTTAAATAAACAGATTTCCAACGATAGAGCTTTAAATACGGAATATTCATTTAACACTCCCTTAAGTTAAATTATATTATCTTCTTACACAGTTTTATGAAAAATCGCATTTAATGGGAGTTTTATTAATTTTTATTAGTTTTAGACTAAATTAGAATGATTAAAAAATACGATAGGATTGTCTAGGCCTCTCTATGGATGACAAATATAAAATATTGGCATTAATATATAATAATATCATGTTATTTTTATCAAAAACTCTTAAAATAGTCAAATGGAAGATGACTGTGGCACTAGGCATGTGTGATTTGTGAACGATTCGTTCACTATGATCGAATCATTTGCGAGTATTGAATGATCGAATCCTGTTTGCTCGATATGATTCAATCAGTCAAATGACCGACGAAGACAGAATGAATCAAATCGGAATGGATCAACGACTGACTGACCCACTGTAGACCCATATAGTATTCGTATTTAGCTGCATTTTGTTTTTTTTTTATTGTTTTTTTTTATTTTATTTTTTTTATTAACAAGACTGAATTTCGATTGCTCACACAGAGGGTGGAAGTTCATTTTGCACTGAAGTACAAAAAACTCTTGTTTTTTCGTTAGATTTACAGTGCCACAGCCATCTTCCGTTTGTTTTTTTTTTTTAATCGTGCAGTACGGCACTTTCGATTGTTTGCGCTTATAATCGCATGCTTGTAGACGAAACCTGCATACAGATGTCATTGTAATATGTCTCTCGCAGGATCGATGCTACGCCATACACCTACTGCTTATGCAGTGGGTACTATTCTTGGTCTTGGTTGTCGGAAATTCACACAGACAGAAATTATCACCGCTTGAGCCGTAATCTTTGGCACATAAGCGTGACCGAAATTATCTGTCGTTGTGGTACACCTAGCTGATGAGTCCCTAATAAGAACGAATAGGCGTCGTCCTAGGTTTGACCCTCTGTGTGAGCAATGGAAATCCAAGAGGGCACTAAAGTACAAAAAGCTTTGGTTTTTTTCTTAAAAGTGTTGGGCGCAACTATTTATCTGGCCGACTGTGATTTCGCGCGACCGGAGCTGTTTTCGAATCTGAATCTATCCTAAACCACATGATTTTTGGAGGTATTTCTAAGTGGAAAGATTTATTTAACAATATTCCCAATTTCCCGTCGTGGTTTTTCTAAAATTGTTAAAAACAATATAACAATGTATTACATAATTTTTTTTTTCAGTTTAAATTTTGTAACCATAAAATTAGTTTTTACAAAAACGTTACATTTTTTTTTATTAAACAAACCTCGAGGACGTATAACTAACTAACTTTCACGTCTGTCTCATTTTGTACGGTGTAGAATAAACGCGGTTCACAACATAAAGGCATGTCTTCTTCTTCTTATTCTACAGGGTGCAGGAATACATGAACGCGAAAATTACCTATTATATTAACAAAATGAAAGACGCTTTCCTCAAAAGCACGCAAACTGGAGCATCATTTTATGATTAAACTTAATGTATTTTAAATCTAAACGTCCCCATTTTTAAAGTGTTTCTTTCGTCCTGTTGTTGTGAATGGAATCATAGAATTATTGCCCCTAGTCTGATGATGGCCTGTAAGGGTCGAAAACATGTTAATTAATTAAAAAAAGAAAAAGAAGTATAGTTTGTACTATTATTTAGACGGAAAAGTATCCGCATGCGAATATTTTCGTGAGGTTTACGACCTCAGTTCAGCCACTTCTTGCCGAAAAACTCACCTTTCTCTTACAGTCTGTACCCCACTTTTTGGGGACTTATTGCTCGCATCAAGCGAATTTGATTTTTTATGACGGTGCATGTCCGGGCTGGAACCTGACGAACCTATCGTGTTGTCCATCGACCTAAAGATTTGACATTTAGAAATTGAATGTAAAAGTTAGGGGTTCCCAATACAAATCCCGAATCGTAATTCGCCCGACCCTGCGTTGCCATGTGAACAAATAAATAATTAGAAGTTTTCCTGTGGCTAAAATATATTTTATGCACTTCCGGGAATAAATGCACCCATTTAATCCCGCTTTTGCGGGAATAAAGTGGGTCATTTATTCCCTGGGGAAATTTAGAGCGAAGGTACATGTGGCGGTTTGTCTACAGAGTGCGATTTTTTGAAAAATTTCTGCTTATTCTAAAGTGCATAAAATAGTATATAAACCTCAGGATTAAAAACAGGATGCTTAATCCCTCGGTCGGGCTATAAACTTTTTGCCTCGGGATTAAATGTACCACTTTACTTCCTAGGTTTATAATGTACTATTTTTCTGTAATGCTTTGTTAACTCCCGACTTTTTAAATGTTATTTTATTAAACAACCCCAACCCCACGAAAAAACTTGAGCCACCGCTTGCTATCCCGGCTACAAAAAGGAATTTAAAACTGGCAATTTGGCACCTTTGAGCCACCGCGATATACCAACATGCAGCTTCATGCAAGCTCATTATCGAGTCGAGATTTTTTCAGTCAGGATTTATTCGGTCGGCGAAATTACGGGTCGGATAAATCCCGGTCGAATTATTTTGGCATAAAATACTTGCGGTAGTTTCGGGTGATTTATTTTCGGGAAAATTACGTTTCGGTAATTGTTCGTTGCTAACAGCAGAAAATAAAAACCTACGAAACAGAAGTGCAATGCTTATTCCCAGATCACAAACAATTAAAACAATGTCAGGAAACGAACAATATTAAGAGCCAGAACCCCCAGGGCAAATCGTATTCTGGAAATCCTGCCAAACAAAAAGTGCTAAAGTGCTGAAATTTAGCACACATACTAATTATGTGACTCCCAATTGTGCTACAGAGCCCAATATGCCAAATCTTAGTTTTGAAATTTATTTTTTTTAAATAAAGTTTTTTTTTCTAAAAAAGCTCTTTATAGCGCATTTTAGGCTTGTATGCAAAATCTCATTTCTCTAGTATTCTTCATTTGGGTATGATTTCCATAAAACGAAAATTGCTATTTTGCACAATATGGCAACCATTGTTTAAGGTATCTGAAACACTGAATTTTGATTTTATTTTCTAGATGTAAAACTTTTAATTTTTAAACGAATTTCTTATTTTAAATTCACTTGGTTTGTTTACACTTTTATTTCAACCATAAAAAACCCAGATTATCAGTTTATTTAACATGATAGTGGTTGGAAACTTTGTGAATATCCTTATTTCTGAAGGTGTCACTAATGTGGCAGACATTTTCAGTGCGACTTTGTCAGTGATGGCGTGACCTTTGGTCACTAATTATAGTTTCTAAACTGTACGTATGACGCTGTCACCATAACCGTCGGAAAAATAAAAAATAACAAAATTATTTATTTTTCAAAGTCACTATCAAGTCCATCTTTTCTGAAAATTTGTTTAAAAAATTCCGAACGTTTGCTGTATTATTTATTGCAAAGACAATTATAGGTACGGGCCAAAATTTTCGGTGTTTGCTTTCCAAATGATCCCGATATCTGTGGAAGCAACCACATTTTGTGCCAAGCAAAAATTCTAGGTATAGATTGATAATTCTTTTTTAGCAATGAAAATTAAAACATTACAACAAAATCCATTCCTATAGTAAAAATAATTTATAAACACTACACACTAGAACAAAAAATTAATAATATAATTTTAACATTTACCTACAATAGTAACTACCTATTTTATATCACAATATATAGGTAGAAGAAATCCTGATCAACCTCTTATGAACAACAAGAATTCTAATTTCTATTTTCATAGGTCTGTGTCGGGAAAATTTTTGTCAGTACCATTAAGAAGAATCAGACAGAAGAATTAGTTGTTTATTATTACAAGCTATGTAATTTCTTTATAACTACTAACTAGATTAAAAGACAAAGATTTTAAAAATCTCTACTTAAATTGTGTTCTTATAATAATACATAGGTATACCTATAGGTAATAGGTATTTACGTCACTAGACCTGTAAATACACTTTCCGGTCGTGTATCGTACGGTACTTTTTTTTCAAACGATCAGAAATAACATTTTAGTATCTATCACTTTCGTCGACGCCTAGCCGTGTTGCGTAATTTATGAACAGTCCCCTGATATTTTCTGCTTTTTGTTGGCTAGATAGCCATTGCCGCTAAGGCCGGCAGTTTTTAAGATGAAAACTAAGAAAAACAAGTAGTTTTGTGGTTAGAAATGATTTTTGTATTTTTAACAAAATTGTATAAAAGATTAGAAAAATTATAGTGTAGTGCCTATTAGCTTCACACAGCTAAATCAGTGATGACTGACGACCAGTTATGGCCAACTTATCAAGCAAAATAATGATAAAAGAGCTCATAAAAGGCAGATTTCTAGGTTTGTTCTTTATTTACAAATATTTATAGTATACTCTTACTTTGAGAATTAAAAATGTGTGGTCGATTTTTCGGTGTATGTGACTCTTGAAGCAGCTTTTATTATTTCCTACGGATTCAACTTACTTTCTAGATCCAGAGTCCATTTTTGTAAACAAAACTTTTGAAACAAATTAAAAACAGCTTTTTTAGAAGTGTCAAAACTGCCCAAAAAAACAAGCTAAAAGCTGTCAACAAGAAGTCATAGCCAACTTGGCCAAAAATGGGACCGGAAAAGGATCAAGGGACCGAAAAATTGAACAAAAAGGTCATTTTTGGAGAGTGGAAATATTTCGAAAGAACATACCTTGTAATGTAGAACTTTCCGTATGAAAAATCGTACGGAAAGTGGCTATTTTCCGGTCGTTTGAAAAAAAAAGTATTACTTACTTTATAACTAGATTGAAAATAAAAGATTTTGAAAGTACCTACTTTAAACTGTTTCTTTATAATAATACATAGGAACCTATAGGTAAAAAGTAAAGAATAAATAATGTAAAAATGATTAGCACACTTATAAGCAAATGTCTAGTGTCCTTAACTATATGATGGACTTCTTATTTTTCATGAAACGCCAATGAACATGACAATAATATTGGGTAACCTAAAAGAGATAATTTGACTGACATTGACTGACATTGATAGGCTATGATTAGCTGTAGAAACGCAAACATTTGTGGATAAATATATAATTCTCACCTTCGCTCGTAGGTTCGTTCGTGTATTTATTTGATATTAACAATATCTTTTCAAATCCCTACAAAAAATTGAAAGAGGTCCAAAGACGGCCCTAGTTAACTTAACAGAATATGGTTATAAATAAAATAACCTAAATGTTAATTTTTTAAACAAAAGTTGCCATATTGTGGTTGTGCTATATAGTGGGGTTCCCTTCTCTTAAGTTAATTGCATTATTTTGTGTTTTTTGCGTAGTGACCATGATTATTACCTGTCAGCCGTCAAAAAACAACGTAAAGTTTGAGGTTGTTTCTTAAAAGGAATCAAATTTTTTTCACAATGAACGAATTTGCGAAAAAAAAGGAGAATTATTCGCTTAGCGATAAAAGTATTATTAATAAAATAGCAAATTTTTAAAAACTTTTTTTTTTGGACATTCTGATCCATCAAAAGTGTTGAAATAATCCATTCTTTGAAAAAGCCTTCTTGGTATTCCAAGTCTAATTTTTAATTTTCTTCGTCAACCCGAAGAAGTTCCATTTTTAGCACAAAACACTAATCACAGAAAGATTTTAAGGCAAAGGAACAATTAAAATTAATGGTTTTCTTTAAAAACATAATCAAAAAA
This sequence comes from Oxystoma pomonae, assembly GCA_963921995.1. NCBI lineage: Eukaryota > Metazoa > Arthropoda > Insecta > Coleoptera > Brentidae > Oxystoma > Oxystoma pomonae. Next base: position 34,468,378 of record OY998167.1, on the reverse strand, counting down.
TGCGTACGGCTTGTCTTAACCACAGCTTAAGTGCCACTGACATGATATTCCACATACTAAAGCTTAAGCTCAGCTTACATGTCAAGCCAAAGCCGTGCACACGGGCATGAAACACACTTACTCAATGTCTTTAAGGTAACTTAAGTCAATAGAAAAACTCTTTTTAGGGGCGGTTTTCACGTTATTTCGCCATTCTTTGCATTATACACATTTTGCCAAAGAATGCAAAATATGTGTACAAAAAACGCCAAGTGAAATTCCCCTCGGTGACGTGTGAAATTTGTTTTAACCATTTTTGGATTGTTAACACTTACGAAAACAGATAAGGAAGCATGCAGAATTGGTGTTGAAGCTGAGAAGCTCATTGTCTCCAAGGAAGAAGCATGCGGAGCTAAGTTCGCTCCTAGTTACAGTATAATATCCCAAGCAGCATTTGGACGTTATCTTACGTTATGCAGACTTAGCGAATAGCGATAATTTAAAATCTAAGCTCAATTTTATTCATAGTCATAATGTTAAATACATTATTCTTAATAGAAGTGTTTACCCAAGTTTTCATAGTTATAATTCCCATTTCATAAGCACAGTGCATAATTTAAAAATTGGTTAATTTTAACTTTATGCACTATCAATATGAAAAAAGCAAAGAAAACATTTTGGTTGGTTGATATTAGAAAACAGAAATTTAGCAAGAAGGAAGAATAAAAAACCTGTTGAGGTTAGGTAAAGATAAATATTTTTTTTGTTCTTCTTTTTTGTCAATTTGGTATGTCAATTTTTCAAATTTTAAACTCTTGGATAAACAGGTGCTGTTAAATTATGTATTAACACTAAAATTGTGCTTATACACTATGAATTAAAGTTATGAATTATCAATATGAAAAGTTGGGTAAACCTGCTTTAAATGACCCGACGTCAGCCAGCAACGTCGTTTCGACTTCCTGTCGACCCTTATTTAGCCCTATTCACGTCGCCTCTAAGTCAGTAAATGCACCTCCTTAGGGATGAGCTTTCGCCAATTGCCTACGTCGTCGCGTCACTCATTCGTCGATTTTCGTTACTTAAAATGAATTAAATTTTCGTTTGGAAGAAATCGCATGGATGAACGTGTATATTATTTTGGAGAACAATATAACCTGTTTGCAAATACCCAAAAATATAAAATGAAGGTATATTTTTTAAATTAACAGATAATAAGAAACACTTTTGTAACGAAAGACAGATGCAATTTTTGAACGCCTATGTTTTAATATTTAATATTTAATTAAAAAAATTCGTCCTAAGAACGATTCAGATCCGTTTTTAATCGAACCATTGTTCATCAAACTAATTCAATATCAAACCCAGAATTCGTAAAACCCATAATTTATCTGAAAATTTTTGCTAAATTGATTGCGCATTCGCCAATAACACATGAATGCAAGACGGGTGAATGCAAGTGACATCTATACACAAACTATTGAACGCAACCTGCAACGCAAGTATGCGCGCGTAACAGCGACAAATGCATCAAAACGCCGCGCCGCTGCGCCACCTGCGTGTACGCCTTCGGTTCATGTGGTATTGCCGAATGCACAATTAATTTAGCAAAAATTTTCTGATAAATTACGGGTTTTACGAATTCCGGGTTTGATGTTGAATGGTTTGATTAAAAACGGTTCTTATAAATTTCGAATTTGTTATTGAATCGATTTGACGAAATAAGGTTCGGATAAAAAATTGGTTTAACGAATTGCTGTTCCTATAATGAATGATTTTATAATTGAACTTTCTTTTATTTAACGGGTTTGATTTTGCACATTCTGATAAACCTTGGGCGTCCCAATTTTCTCGACGAAAGTCAGTTTGTTGATAAATCTGATTAAGATGATTCCAAAAAAAAAATAATCGCTTCGAGAATTCTTTAATATAAAAAAAAATAAAAAAATTAAAAATTTATTTTTTTTTGTTTATTTTATTTTAAAAGTGGTGTCGTGTGTGTCCAAGTGCTAAATTATTATTAATTTTAAATGACGTTTTCCAATTTAGATCAAAATCTGTAAAAAAATGTTTTCGTGATGGCCGATAGCCGCCAAGTTGTTTAGAATGGCGGATTTAATCGACTTACCTCACTAAAACTAAATTCTTATGTTCAAACGACGTAAGCCAATCCTACGTCTGAATGCACGACGGGCAGCAAACGTATTAAAATCCAACGTCATACATCGCAGGTCAATCCCGAGGTATACGAATCTAACCTCCAACAATTGGTGAATATTTTGTTTATACCAACATAGTAGAATCTGACGATTGGTAGGTCAGTCACCCAGAGAACCTTACTTTTATTCACATTTGACAAATACACGAAACAGGGTTTCCACAGATTTTGCGAGAAAAAATTCCCTGACTTTCCCCGACCAGATTAAAAAATTCCCTGACTGATATTTTTAGCAGTCTCAAATGAGGAAACAATTTTTTTAGAATGTTGATTTTACTATAAAATTCAAGTGAGTTTACTCAAACTTTCACTTAACTCATATTAGGTTAGTATTTATTAAAATAGAAGAAAGAAAATCAGCCTCCACCACTCCTTAAGCTGACCATTCACCAACCTAGATATTTCTTTCCTCTTTTTTGAATTTATTTATTTTTACTAACTTTTAAAAAGCGACATGTAAGAAGTAAACAAAAAAATTAAAAGAACTACACAAACCTCTCTAAAGAACAAAGTAGGAGTAGTTGAAAAACCTTATTTTTAATAAAATAGTAAACTAAAAATTACATATATTTGCGAGATAAATGGCCAACAATTTGCTTCTGAATAAGTAGGAAGCAAACATAAAAAACAATAAAAAATAAAAAAGAGAGTGCTACATACAATAGTTTATTCACTAGAGCACTGTGAAAAATCCCCTCAAATTACTCTCATTGGAGAAAATTCCCTGACTTTCCCTGACCATTTTCAAATTCCCTGATGTTACAGGTTTTTCTAGGTTGTGGACACCGTACGAAAAAGTGTTTTCTCAATAATTTGACGCGTTTTCAGAAGAAAAGGTTCGCCAAAGTGCTGCGTCCCACAGATTACCACCCCCCACTACACCGTGGCTGAGCCTGAAAATGACGACTGTTTTAAAATTGTTTATGTACAAAACCTAAAGAAAATGGATCGAAAAAAGATGAAGAATTTTTGCTGTCTTTCTGTAGAAAGTCGACGAATGTTCAAATTTACGTTTATCACGCATAATAAAAGTTCAACCAAAAAAAGGACGTTAAAAAGTTAGGGTCAGACATTATTGTTATAGTGGGTAAAAAAAAAACGAAAATTAGGTCAAACAGTGGAACGTAAACTAGGTCAATGGAACACAACTAAAAGCTTCATAACGTTGGTTTTTATATAAAAGCGACATTGTTTCCCAAATAATGAAGTGCTGAGTTAAATTTTGACTTTAAATACCGTCGCATTACGTCAGATTAAGTTGAAAGTCAGATAAATGCTGCTTGGGATAAGGTCCTGCTTAGTTAAAATTATTGAAAATTAGAACGTTGCAAGGATGAACGTCTCATATAACCGAGGAAAATGATTGATAAAGAACACTTCTAAACCCCACCGTTTTACTAATAGCTAATGTCTCAGTTACAAAAAAAAATATCTATCACCTTAAAATGCCAGCAAAATTTGATTGAATACTACTACTACTACTACTACTACTACTACTACTACTACTAATGATAATTTCGTGTTTATTGTATTTTTTGCCGCACTTCAGCTGATTACACCACTGAGTCTTTCATTTTTGTCAACAACAAGGTATGTAGTTCGTTAGGTTGCCAAGGTGCAATGATTTTTTTAGCCCAAACTAAAGGTTGCAATGAAACTGTTGTATTGAAATTGAGGAGCTGTTGTCTACTTCTTTTTCGAGTTCTAAAATCATCGCATCGTATCAAATATTAACCTAAATTATAACTTCTGTGAAGCCCTTTTTGATTTATTTTATGCTCTGCCTAAAAAAAAGTTGTATTGACATAATTTTCCAGTTTTTCATTTAAATTTTTAGCTATTTATGACGACCAACTTAGCATAGCATAGCATTATCAAATTGATTAACAAGGCTGAAGTGCAGGAAAAAGAACAGACACTGTCGGATTCCCACTAAATTTGATAAGATTGTTGAACGTTTAGTGAACAGTACAGGGTGTTTCTTTATAACTGGAACACTCAGTATTTTTTTATTATTGAAAATAAAGGGTAGGTCTAAATTCAAAAATTTCTTGGCAAATTACAACGAACTTAAGCGCTATAACAACTTTTTTTTTGTTGCCCTTGGTATACAGTGTGTGGCAATAAAGACAATTTTTTTTAAACAGAACACCCTGTATATTTTTGCATCTTTTATTTTTTTTAAAAATTAGCTTTACAAAAATATCAAACACTATTTCAATATCTTTTGTAGTTCCTGAGATATTTGCGTTTAAGTTTTAATAATTGTCAACATGAAAATATATTGGAAATGACCAACTAATCAAGCTACCAAGTGGGCCATGAATGTATTTCTTTATTTTAACAATATAAACTCACGAAAGTAAAAACAAAAGTGGAATGATAATACCCCCTGAGAAATTTCACAAAAATGACCGCCTTATGCAGGTGACAGTTATGAGCCTAAAGGAACGTAGTCACATCAATCGAATCGATTTGACATTCTTTTTTGTTTTTGGTGTGTCTTTTCCACAATCAGTAATTGGTATGTTTTACCATGATTTTTCATAATATATTAAAAAATTTTTTTTTCATTTTTGTTAATAGAAAAAGTAAAGTTATATCATTTTTAGATGGGTTTCAAGTCCCCCTGTAAACATGATATATATTTGCCTGCTTTTTTTATTAGCCACACACTTGTTTGAACCAAAACAAAAGTTACTAGGATGTTAATCCGTTGTTTTTTTAGTCAAAATAAAGTGTTTTCGTTTTTTTTTCGTGTTTTTGCTAAAAATATAGTGTTTTGATTTGTTCAGTGCTGTTATACAACTGGAATACCTAGTTTTTTGCCTTCCATAAGTGATGTGCGATAACCCTTTTTATTATTAGCCTCAGAGTTAGGGCAATTTTGTCAATACCAACTTATTTAGGCTCACAAATGTCAAGTACATGTAGCGGTCATTTTATTTACAGGATATTATCATTCCACTTTTGTTTTTACTTTCGTGTATAAACTTAAAAATCTAGTGGCCTTGGAAAAAAATGTATTTTATTAAAATTTTAAACGCAAATATGTCAGAAACTACAAGATATTTCAATAGTGTTTGGTATTTTTGTAAAGCTAATTTTTTCAAAAATTCAAAATGCAAAAATATACTGGGTATTCTATTTAAAAAAATTAGCTTTATCGCCACACCCTGTATACCAAGGGGAACAAAAAAAAAGTTGTTATAGCGCTTAAGTTCGTTGCAATTTACCAAGAAATTTTTGAATTCAAACTTACCCTTTATTTTCATTAATAAAAAAGATACTGAGTGTTCCAGTTATAAACAAACACCCTGTACCACCATAGCTTCTAATTACAAATAACTATTTTTTGAAATCCAAAGTCTACAAAAAGCACACCTGGCACTGTGATTCAGAATGCTAGGCCTCTCCTTGTGTTTTATTCTCTGCGAGGTGGAGCCAAACAAGCGGTGTTCCGAAGGTTGAATTTGCAACAGCTGACTGGGACAGGAGCCTGATCTGTTTTATTTTTCGAAACGAAGGTATTAGCGGATAAACGATCAATCTCACATATTTCTAGTTTAACCAAAATAAGTGAGCATACGCGTTGTTTTATCTTTCGAATATATACCTGAAAATCTAAGATCTTAACAAAAAATATTAGTAAGCGATTTTAACAATAATTTTGTGCGCTTTAAAATCGTTACGCTTTTTTCTTTAAGAACCTTAGTTTTTGAGATTTTTTCCTTCTTAGTATTTATAATTTATTGTATGATACATTTTTCATTTAAGGAAGAAAAGCAGAACCTTGTGCAAATAAATGTATGGTGCGTGCTTTTAGTAGTTATTAACAAAAAGGAACATGACAAACAAAGAAACATACAATTATGTTGGACGTGTTATTTGAGTACGTTTTAAAGTTGCAGTGGCAATAATCGAGGGGGAGAGGCCTTTTAAAAACTCAAAATCACACGTTTTTATTGTGGATGTGTCGTTTGATGATATATAAATAGCGAACATTTACATTTTGGTCTGTTGTTGTATTGTTTGGTTTTTAATTTGGTAAATAATCTTCCAAATTCATTTCGGGATGGTCGTTTTTGTTTATTTTTCTTTAATTCTTTCTTTAATATATTTCAAACAGCAAGACGACAAATTTTGGCGTTTGACTTTTTTCCCGTCAGTGACAACCAATTCCTAGAAGATGCAGTTTTTTTTTTCAAAAAGAAATAATTAAATGTTTTTATTTATAACCTAAATGTAACATGTTCAAAATATTTGTTAAAAATAATCTTATTTCGGAAAATTTAAAGTCACTCTGACACTCTGTAAAAAGTAATTTTGAGGTCATAGGGGCTTTTACAATCTGGGTCTCAGCATTTTCGAGATATTGTTTTTTGAACTAAATCATTTAAAATATTCCATAATTTTTAAGATGTGACAATCAAAACAAATATAAACAAGTCAGATCAAGGGTTGACATATTCCAATGACACAGCCGTCAGCCTTTGACAATGTTGCTATTCAAAATAGGAGCGGGCTTGTAATGGAAGAAGATTCAGCATTTTCGAGATATTGTTTTTCGAACTAAATCATTTAAAATATTCCATAATTTTTAAGATGTGACAATCAAAACAAATATAAACAAGTCAGATCAAGGGTTGACATATTCCAATGACACAGCCGTCAGCCTTTGACAATGTTGCTATTCAAAATAGGAGCGGGCTTGTAATGGAAGAAGATTCAGCATTTTCGAGATATTGTTTTTCGAACTAAATCATTTAAAATATTCCATAATTTTTAAGATGTGACAATCAAAACAAATATAAACAACTCAGATCAAGGGTTGACATATTCCAATGACACAGCCGTCAGCCTTTGACAATGTTGCTATTCAAAATAGGAGCGGGCTTGTAATGGAAGAAGATTCAGCATTTTCGAGATATTGTTTTTCGAACTAAATCATTTAAAATATTCCATAATTTTTAAGATGTGACAATCAAAACAAATATAAACAAGTCAGATCAAGGGTTGACATATTCCAATGACACAGCCATCAGCCTTTGACAATGTTGCTATTCAAAATAGGAGCGGGCTTGGAGTGGAAGAAGATTATTTTTATATCAAAAGTATAATTTTTTTTATGAAACAGTAAAAACTTGGCAGGTTGTTTTCGATAGCTAGTGAAGTTCTTTTTGGGAGTAATTGCATATGTGAAAACACGTTTTTTTATAACTGCAATAGTTAGTTTTCATATTTTCACGAAAAAGCCCGACTCCGCAGGAGGAGGCCATTTTCGTAAAATATTAAAACACACAAAAACAATTTGTAATAAAAACACTTAAAAAATTATCGGGTTCATTTTGATGCACGAATGTTATTTATTTGAATATTACCCGAATCAAGAAGCTGCATACGAATTGTACTCAAAGTTTTTACAAAATATATAAAATTTATTTTTTTTGAAGGTGTAGGTTTATGGATTGAGGGATCTTATTATTTTTCGAAAAAAAGGCATTATTTTTAGACAAGTACCGTACATCAATGTCTTTTTAAAAGTTTTTAATCAAAATTGTACGGTACTTGTCTAAAAATAATGCCTTTTTACCGAAATTCACGTCTGTTGGCAATAAAATCGACATATGGAACGATCCCTCAACCCATAAGCCTACACCTTCAAACAAATTAAAAATAGGATCGTTAAACCATTCTACGAGTAATAAAATTCATTGCCGGAAGCTGACATGTTTTGACGTTATGGAAACATGCGGTCCAATTTTCGTTTTCTACAATGCAGGTTTTCGAAAATCGCTTACGGGAGTTTTAACACATGAGGGAAATATTTCGTAGCAATTTATTAAGGGATGGGGAAATAATCAGAGAATAATTCTTAGTTTTTCTGTCATGGAAAAAATCTAAGAATGATTTTCTGATTATTTCACCATCCCGAAATGAATTTTGATGATTATTTACCAAATTAAAAAACGAGCAACAAACCAAAATGTCAATGTTCGCTATTTATATACCATCAAACGACACATCGACAATAAAAACTGTTGGTACACTTCCGGCCAAATAAAATGCGTACGCCGATTTTAAATAGTGTATTATGGGCCTCTCACCTCAGTAACCCATTAGGTATTTCAGATTCACAGAAAATGTCACCGTCAAGTTTTGTTGTTGTCATACGCTTATATTTAAAAATGCCCCAACTAAACGAATTCGAAAAAGCCCAAAGTTGGCAAAATTAGACGGTGGTTGGTCGGTTCGAAGAGAAGCGGCCCATTATGGACGAAACAAGGCTACAATTGTAACAATAAGAAGAAAGTATCAAGAAGAAGGAACTGTTCGATAAAGACGAGGCACCTGCTTGACCTCAGTCAGTACGCCTTAGTAGGATCAGCGACTGATCGACTTTCTTGAAGACCACCCATTTGCGATGGCCCCAGAGGCGAAAATTGAGGCACATTTTCCTGGATCCATAAGAACGACGCACAGACGGATAATCCGTTCTAGGCTTAGATGTCGCGTTGCTGCCAAGAAAATCTTACTTAGTCCGGAAAAGAAGCAAGCAAGGTTAATTTCTGCAATAAACTGTTCACTAGAAGAAGAATTTTGGCAACAGGTGGTCTTCACGGATGAAAAAATCTTTCGGTCCCACAATGACAGCAAACAAATTTTGGTATATCGCCCGCCACAAACACGCTATCTCGAAAAATATATTGCTGGGAACGAAGACCGGGCTGGAAGATTTTCCGTGAATGTGTGGAGTTGGATATCGGCGAGAGGACATGGGGCTCTTTTTAGAATCCATGGAAGATTTACGGCTGAGGTTTATGAATAAACCATTCTTTATTCAGAAGATTTTTGAATCAACAGGATAACTGTTATATCCATATATACCGCACGCATTTCTAAACAGTGGTTCTAGCAAAACATCATCGAGGTTTTGCCATGGCCGGCAAAAACTCCTGACGCCAATCCAATGGAAAATGTGTGGCGCCTTATAGCAAAAAAGTTAACACCAATGAATATTGTTCCCAGAAATTCCAACCACTTAATGAAGCTCATAGTCAGATGGTACGACAAAGTCATTGTTTTAGATCGAAATTTATTTCAGAATTTAGCAGATTCCATGCCACGAAGACTGGCAAACATTATCTAGGCTGACGAGGCAATGACACGCTAGTGAAGAAACGTTTTCCTGTGTTTTTTTTTATTTGCGTAGTGTTTTTTTAATATTTGCTTTTTGATTTTGAACATTTTTGGTAATCTGCAAAGACTTACACCCGGTTCCCACCTACGACTTTTTCGTGCGTGCCAGCTCACGCGTCACATGACTGTTATAACATTTCATATTGACATCATGTGACGCGTGATTGCGCACTCACGAGAAAGTCGTAGGTGGGAACCGGGTGTTAGATTACTTAAATTTACCGATCCTGCAGAGGTGCGCTGACTATGATTAAGTTATTGCTTTCCTTTCACCAAAGAGTTCCTTCTTCTTGATACTTTTTTCTTATTCGCATAATTGTGGTCTTGTTTCGTCCATAATGAGCTTTAAAAGTCAGTTTTTATAATAAAATCTTGAATAATTTTAAAAAAAAATGTTTTATTCATTAGTATATTAGTCTTATAGTAAAGTATGGCCAGTTCTTATTTTTGTGTTTACAATGTCAAAAGATCTAACCTGTAATTCGAAAACGCCAGTCAGTTACAATAAGCAAAGCAATTAGCAACACTTAAATTCAACAGACCTGCAGCTAACTTCTGCTGTACGCATTTTATGTGGCCGGAAATGTACAGACGTGTGATTTTGAGTTTTGAAAAGGGCAATTATTAATTTTGACAAGAGAGATTTTCACCTGAGCGGGAAATTTTCGCTGAATAATCGATCTGCTTTTATAATGTATGAGGTAAATAATTGATGTAATCAAATTCAAACAATGCTTCTATCTAAATTAAAGGTACGAATGTAATTTTCGGTGGAATAAAAGTCAAAGAAAAATAATATTTTTCAACAAAATTCCGCGACATGATACAAGGTTTGTAATCAATACGTAAAGCACACAAAAAAGTTGACAGATAGCAATGGCACTTTACCTGATATGTACAGGGTGATCGGGCGATGCGGTGGGACTGCTTGTCAGGGCGACATCTTCGAAAACGGGGTTGTCCATCGAATAAGAAGACGGCGGGGGCGATTTGGAGCGCTTCATGCTGGTCAAGCGGCGCATTAAACTGACGCCGGTGGAGCCTTTGTCTTTTTTGTCCTTGGGCTAACCAAAAATAATACAATTAAGTCGAGGATATTGGCTTGGTGTGCCTGAACGAGATTATACAAGGTCCCTGACTTCCCATGTTTTTTTCTGACCAAACTGTAAAAAAAAATCCTGACTCTTTTCGGATACGTTTGGATAAAATACCATAATTAAGTTCAAAAGCTTTGAAAACCGGAAGCGATGCATTTTTAGATTTGAAAACCGAGAGGCGATGCCTTTTTAGGTTTGATAATCAAAAGTGACAAAACTTCAAAGGATTCGAAAATGCAAGTGGTGAATTTTTAGTACTTTAATTTTCTTGACTTCTAGCGTTTTAAACTAAAAACCACTGACTATTTGTACCTCATAAATATTAATTCTTCTCCGTTTTTTAAACTGTAGGTATTCATTAATATTTCAGCTGATACCCTTTTTGATATTTTGCACAGTTTTACACAAAAAATGATGTCAGATTTTAATAAATATATGTTGAAATTAATTTTCTGTTTCCGACTTGCATTCTCTATATTTTATTTATACACGACGTTTCGATCAGTACAATCTCTGATCGTCTTCAGGTGCAAACTACAATCTATTCCTAAAGCCATGTACTTATACATTATGCGAAATCATTCAACCGTGAAGTTTAAGTTGGCTCCACCCAAGAAGGGGCTTCCAAATAGGATAGAGCTTAAAAGACCAAAACCAGGCAAATGCATTCCTTACAAAGACATTCATACCTTTATGATTCCTTACAATTCCATACATTAAAGGAGTATCAGAGAAAATTCGAAGAGTAGCGAACAACTTTAATATTAAAACAGCTTTTAAATCTAATAATACAATTCGAAGCCTTCTTAGTAAAACAAAACCGAAAACAAACAAATAAGGAATGCATTTACCAAGTTCTTTGTGAGTGTGGTGAATCATATATAGGCGAAACAAAAAGACGAATGCCCAGAGGTGAAACAACGAAATTAGGAATCGCCGAACATGCATGGTCAAAACAGCACCGAATGAAGTGGACAGAAGCAAAGGTTTTGCACAAGGAGTCACACTGGAAGAAACGAAAATTCCTCGAAGCTGCCTTTATTGGGCAGAATCAGGGTATTTTCAGTAAACCAAGTGTTGAAATTCCAAATATTTGTAAGCCTCTTCTTGGTCGGAGCAACATTCAAACACCACATATGTTATTGGCGTGGTATTTTTAAAAGCATATTTTGACGTCCTTGATTATTATTATTATTATTATTTTTACTAAATTAATATTGTTATTGTACTAAATTAGTAGGCAAGTGAAGCCTGTTATTTGTCACAGAGGAAGTAAAAAAAAAAACAATATGAATGAAGGTTAATGATAAAAATCAACACTTTTTCGATGTGTATCAACTCCATTATAGTAATTACGTATGCATTATGGCGCATTATTTGTACATTACAACACATTGTGGCGCAGTATGTCACATTACCACGGCAGTAGTTTTGTTGTTGTAGAGCACAATTACTTTTTGATGTGAGACTTTTGGTATTACAACAACATTCTGGACGCACGACATTAATGCACATTACCTAGATTTGTGGTTGTAGAGTGCAATTAATTCTTGATGTAACGTCTGTAATATGCAATGCAATACATGTCGGTACAAATTTTTGAGAAATTGATACCTTTTCTTAATTAGTAACATACTGAAAAAATATAACATCCAATATCTTGGATCAATTTAGGATAAACGCTTATCCTTCTTTTTACTTTCTCGCCACCAAAAGCTTAACCTGTTGCTGATTATTCGCACCGGTAGTCACAAACCAGTAAAAACAATATGCCGTTTAAATATCTTCGTTATTATGAAAGAATTAAGAAAAACAAACCCAAGCAAAATAGAATGAATGAAAATTCATCTTAAAAATCAACACTTTCGAGGTGTTATCAACTCCATTACGGTAGCATTACAGTAATTTCCTTGCATTACGCATTACGTCGCATTATTTGTGCATTACAGCACATTACTTGCACATTGCGGCGCATTATGTCACATTACCACGGCAGTAGGTTTGTTGTTGTAGAGCACAATTACTTTTTGATGTGAGACATTACTTTTGTCATTACAATGTAACATTCTGGAACGGCACATTACTTGCGCATTAATCGCATTATCACGGCAGTAGATTTGTGGTTGTAGAGTGCAATTAATTTTTGATGTAATGTCTGTAATATGCAATGCAATACATTCAGGTACAAATTTTTAGGAAGTCGATACCACGTCCTTTTTAGCCACCAAAAGAGTAAGCTGTTGGTGATTATTCGCTCCGGGCGTCACAAACCAGTAAAAACAATGGCGGGGAAAGGACAAAGTTTACTTATCTTCGTTATTATTGCAGAATTGAAATAAACAGACCCAAGAATAGAAAAGAAAATAGTTAGTATGAACTCGAAAAAAAAACAAACCGCCGTTGTGGCGAGACTCGCGCTGCGGACTTACAAGTAAACACTTTCACCAAATCTATATTGAATAAATTTTAAATAAAGAATTTAAATAAAGCGCCAGTAAACGAAAATGGGGCAATATTTTCTTAACGTGTGTGGTAAAGAAATGCTTTTCAAAATCTAAAACTTTAGTTTCTGGGGGCGTAAATAAGTGATATTTCTTTCGTTCTGAACAAACTGATTAAAATCACATCAACTGATTGCATGCTGTTCTTTCGATCACTTCCCCCACCATACCCAGCAACTCATTGCAATCGCTTTATTCATAGTCACAAGTGATGGAATAGTATATCGCATAACAAGAGAATAAAGTGACAAATTTCACACGAGCGTGAATGTTGTGAACGATGCCGAGTGAAACAACACGTGAGTGTAAGAAAGCCACTTTCCATCGAGTTTAATTGCACTAATTTTTGTAAAACTTGGTGTTTAATTTTGCACAAATCAAATGAATGTTGTGAAGGAGGCGCTAGCCGAGTGAAACAATACGCGAGTGTAAGAAAGTTTCTTTCTGTCGAGTTGTGTACGCTATTTTTCCTACGAACATTGATGAAGTGTACTAATTTTTGTAAAAATTGGTCTTTAATTTTGCACAAATAAAATGAAAAGGCTTCCCCACATGTGTGGCATAGTTATTTACCTAATAAGTGCAGAAAGTGATACTTTTCCGCACGAGACGGCAGTTGCACGAACGACGCAGAGCTGAGTACGGGCAAGCCGTCAAGGGTAGAAATAGTTATTTACCTAACAAGTGCGGAAAGTTATATTTTTCTGCATGAAGCGGCGTTTGCACGAACGACGACCAGCAAAGTTTGGGCAAGCCGTAAGTGCGGAAAATACTTTTCGCACAATATCAAAATATTTTGTCATTATCTTAGTTAAACCTAGCAGAAAAAAAATAGTCAAAACTACGAATTTTATGTTTTATTCAGAACTAAACATTAACAAGCTTAAAAAATTAATTTTTACTTGACAACAATTTTTTTCGCACACGGCGTGCGAAAATTTTTAATTTTTTTTCACGCACGGCGTGCGGAAAAGTGGCACTTTCCGCACGGAAATGAGTGCGGAAATTTTTTCGCACATGGCATGCGGAATTTTTTTTTCACGCATGGCGTGCGGAAAAGTGGTACTTTCCGCTCGGAAATGAGTGCGAGAAAAGCGTTTTTCCGCACGCTTGTAGAAAAAGGCATTTTCCACAAGAGTTAGGTACAATGTTTTTCCTACGAGTGTTTTTGTCCATCTTACTTATCAAAAAAAATGTTTTTAATATGCAAAGATTTTATAATAATGCTACAAAATGACGCATAAGATAGAATAGTTACATAAATCATTTAATTAGTCCCAAATATCTTTATTTTTAACAATACAAAAATCGTGCGAAAATTAACTTTTCCGCACGATTTTTTTAGTACTGTGTCTGAATGTGACTTTAAGCTTAATGGTTAAGGCTATGAATTTTCTGAATGAAAAATAGTACCCATAGATAGTAATTTGATATAAAGTGTATCTTGAATTAAAATATTGTCCTTTAAAGTGAAAATCGTGCGTTACATTAAAAGTTGTGCGGAAAAGTAAAAATCATGCGGAAAAGTAACTTTCCCGCACACTTGTAGGAAAAAGTACTTTGCAACACACGTGCGGAAAGGTATGGTCACAGTTAACGTCATTGTACACTTTCCCACACGTGAGCGGAAAAATTTCCCATCATTCCCATATGTGGTTGTAGGAAAATATTTTTGCGCGCCCTTTGCTGAAAATAAAAAATTTGACAAAAATTTGTTTTATATTACATATTTAAGGAGTTCCTTATATTAATACGAGGGACTTTAAAATTCTCAAAGTTTCGGAAATCCGACAAATCTATCAAAAAAAAAAAACGAACGTCAGAATTAGCCGTTAAATCCTTCTTTCAATGTGATTAAAGTTAGCAAACTGATCTGATAAAAAAATCTCGTTCACCTCCTATAATCAGTTCAATCAGAACGAAAGAATATCTGTATTATCGGACAACTGAAGAAAACAAACTCAAGCAAAAAATATTAGTTAGATTAGTATACTCAAAAAAACAAACCTTATCACACTTGGTTAGCGTAAGCTGTTGTTGCTGACTATTCGCACTGGTAGTCATGGTAGCGCTGCTGCTCCTGCCCAGCGCATGCCCGGCAGGCGCGGAGCTCCCGTGCCAGCTGGAAGACACCGCAGCTGGGGCGGGACTTGCGCTACGGGGCGGTAGCTCGGGTGGTACCATGGCCACCGCCTTGTTGCCCGCAGTCTTATTGGCGCGTGTGAAACTTACTGGAAGCTTGGAGTCGGTGCTGGCGCCCTCTTTTGTCGCGTGGGCGGATAGGCTCTTGGCTAGGGCGACGTAGTTGCCGGGGAAGACGCCGGATTTTTGGTTGTGTTTCGAGGTGCCTTTGTACCAACCATCTTGACAGCTGTCGAAAAATTAAAAGACAGAGTGAACTCAACAAATGTGCGAATAATGAACTGAAGACGTCCTGGAGGCAAGAGTCAAGAGTGCAGACAGTCCAAGCTATTCGTGGATGGTCCTAACGAAGCCAGAACTAAATGGCTCTTAGGCAAGACCCAAAAGGACATTGGATTGCTGACTGGGCATAATCGGCTGAACAAACATCTGACGCAAATGAGAGTAGCAGGAGATCCCGCTTGCGGGCTCGAAAAGGAATTGGCGCAGCACTTAATAGCAGAGTGCGATGCATATACCAGATCAAGGCAGCTGAAGTGGGGATTTCCCACGGTAGAGGAAGAAGAGTTGTGCTCGCTCAAATGGACAGGGAGGCCCGCAGAGAGAATTGCAGCGGAAGTAGGGGCGTAGGGGTAAAAAACTGAGTATGGCAGAAAGGGCTCATGAAGAGGTTTAATTGCCAGGTCCACGGGCCGCCCCTGTACTACTACTACTACTACTACTTTAGATCATAATAAATTGAAAAATCATTTGACACAATCAATTTCAAGTTTAATAAAAGCTAGTAATTTTAAATTATTGGTAGGCTTTTTTAAATAAATAAAAGTATTTCCTTACATTTCGGTAACACTATAAACTCCCCCCTTTTTCAATTCCATTTCATCAGGCTTTTGTGGCTTGTAAGGATAGAGAGAGACAAATTCTGCCGGTAGGGTGACCTCTTTTACCGATCGACTGCTCTTACTGCTCCTTTCGGATCGGTGGCTCGACGCTGATGAGATTTGAGAGCTCAGGTTCACTTCTGCAGAGTGTCTATGAACCCTAATATAAACAAAATATCGAACGATAAGTGTTAAAAACCGCTAATCCATATAGTTTTTGTGCTCTTTGGCCTACTAGAGCCCCCATGTTGGGAAATTTGGGTTGATTAGTTTTTTTTAACTACCTAATTGCACAAACTTTAAAATAAATTATAACATAGACAACCCAAACGGTTTGCAGAAAACTTGTGTGTTCCAATTTTGGAACAGTGGTCAAAAATGGGACGCTTTCCGCATGCGGGCGGCTGTGATCAATCCCCTACTTTCCCTCTTATTTCCCCTTTTTTCCTTCAAATTTCGGAAACGCTGTTCTGCACATGCGCCACCGTGCGACATCGGTCCTCGGCCCAAGACCCACGAAGGCACCCGATCGTTGACTGACAGAAAGAATTCCCCAATAGTTTTTTACATTTAAAAAACAATTTCCAGGTTTTGTTTCATATGAAAAATATAAATTGAAACAATTCAGACTGGGCTTGTTTAGACCCCAGATGTTTCTGTTTAAAGCGAGTACGAATAAAATACCCAGAAATGCTGGCACAAAAGTGCATGTATCTAAGATTTATTTGTTAGGTAGTTACATTAAGGAGTGCCAAATGCGTCGCATGGGATGAGCAGGCCCATATAAATAGAAACCCTACAGTCAAGAAGGCATTCAGATTTTTGGCAAGCTTTAGACAGTTTGAACGTAGGTTGAACGATTTGGGAATTTTTATAAAGAAACTTTAAGCGACGGTGGCCGGCTAGCATCACTTTTGGGTTTTACAGGTATCGCGGGGGGGCATAAAGTCTCTCTGAGGTTTTTATGTTTTTTTAATAAAAAGTGGGGATGCTTAGTGACGGGGGCTGGCTAGCATCAATTTTTGGGTTTCTCAGGGCTGACGGGGGGAATAAAAACAACTGCTAAAATGTTTTCTGTTTGAAAAAAGGAGGATGGTTAGCGACGGTGTAAGTATAAATAGGGGGATACTCTGCGACGGAGGCCGGCAAGCATCAACCTTGACAGGTTAATGGTAATAAAGGGGAGTCGCTACGAAAACGTTAGTTTAACTTATGTTTATACTTTAAACGGCTAGTCATCATAATTTCCGAAGGATGAGTGTTGCCATGTTCGCCCGGGTCACCAACTTTATTAAAATTTGGATTTTGCATTTTAATAAGTTTGGTTCCTTTGGCGTGGATTGGGGCATTTATTTTTTTCATTCAAATTCATGAAAATAATCAAGGTCCAAAAGATGAAGATTCATTAAGGAAAGCAAAATTTTATAGGTAACTAATCTCGTTTACATAGATGTTATTTTCTACAAAAATTATTTTTGTTAATGTTTTTTTTTTACAATTTAGAATTATTTGTACCATTTCTCAGATATTAAAACTAGACTCCTCGGGTGGAAGATTTCAAGGAGATTTATTATCTGTATGTTGGTACGTGGCCGTGTTTGTGTTGTGTATTTTGTAAACAAATAAATTTGATCAAGCTTGCTAATGATAAAGCTGTGATCGGAGGTCAGGTAATCCGAAGTGTCTTGAACTTTGCATTTGCAGCAGTCTTTATATATTATATATAACTATGTAACCCTTCTACAGACAGGTTACCTAGAGCGTACTTTTTTTTATTCGTTCTAGAAAATAGCCAACAATGGAATTTTTTTCTATAATAGTGGGTTTGTCAAAGTACTGGGCTATTATAGGCATTTTAACTAAACAGTTAATTACTCAGCTCTCTTGGAACTCAAAGCAGACATAGACTGGTGGAAACAATCACAAAGGGGAGCTTGGGTTACCTTCTTGATTCTTGGATGGTAAATAAACAATATACTCCAGGTATCAAGAATCCCGTATCTAATTAGGATTCACTTTTAGCATTTTTATGATTCAATTATCACATTTTTATGTTTAATCGTGTAACCTTTTATATTCCCATGGTATATATTTTTTGTATTTTCACTTTTTTGTATATTTATTTTATTCATTATAACTGTAATGTTAATTTAAATGGTGTGGTTTTATTTGACTTCCGGTGGAACGTCAACTGTGTCAAACTCTTTAGAACCTTGGTAAAAAGAACAGAGGGAAATACTACAAACACAACGTAGCGTCCTTAAGAAAAAAATATTAAAATAAAGAAGGTCAAACAAGGTAGTAGTTAATGTATGAAAGCATCTGCATAGAAGTTTTCATAATTTAAAAAAACCCGGGAGGTTGTTGATATATAAAAGTATCACCTGACCAGTGGAATTTTCATAATTTAACAAGACCCGGGTATAAACAGTTTCAAAATTTATGCTAGTGAGGGAAAAACATAATTAGTTTGAAGTTCTTTAGTAAAAATCTGACATGAAATGTCCAAAAAAAAGATTTGAGTTGGAAAAGCTGCTTTTGTCTGTAAGGATCAAAATGGCTTACATGGAGGAAGAGAAAGGGTGGCGGAAAATACGGCTGTTATGTTTTGTTGATATATTTAGATATTAAAAAAAAACTTACACATTGTGCTGTGGGGCCCCTATGGCGGTCAGGCTGTGGCGCTTTTCTTTGTTATGTTGCCGAGTTTCACTGGATGGTACCTCGCCACTTAAGGGTGTATTCTTAAGTAAGTCCCTTTTTCTAAAAAAAAAACACATCAAAAATATTAGCAAAACACAAAATAACTGATACATTTTGAGATTGAAACACGCGGCGCTTAAGGTACAAAGACAAACATTTTTTAAGTGATTTATAGAGCAATATTTTACAGCATAAATTACAAAAATTTGCAAAAATTCAACGTTTTCCTTTGAGCAACAGCAAAATAGTACCTCTAAAACACCAACGAAATAAAAAAAATTGTTAAGGTTTTCTGCAATGCCAAAAAAAAATGCATTTTCTTAACATTTTCCAAACCAAAACATTGAAACTGACATTGTTGGAAGTTGTGTCCACTCCACTTTGTAAAAATGAGTGCCCTGTGCTGATAATATAATCGAAAAGTATTCATGTTATATATCACAAAAAAGATATTAAAAAATGCTAAAAGTATCGTTCATAATTGGAACAGTCATTGCAATAGTCGTAATTTTTGTTATAACGCACGCTTTGTCACTCACTGTCTTTCTCGTTAATAAGTAAGAAATAAAAAACATTTGATATTTCTGATAACTGTTTTCATTTTTGTGGTAGATATACAGCCATTGTAGCTAAAAGTCCACCACGGGTAATATCACAAAATACGAACTACCGAAGGCATTAACCTACTCTTTGTGACCACTTATATATTTTTTAATTTGCCTCCAGAGGCTAAAACTGTTTCTGTTAAAAAAGTAATTTAAAATGTTTCTTTGAGTCGAAAAAATGCCAAAAACATGAAATTTGGGTGTTTTTTTTTATATTAAAAGATCAGCTTAAACTTTTTACTATGAAATATTTTTGCACACTATCCATGAAATAATTGTATTGAAATAAATAAAGTAGGCTTATTGTTTCTATTTTGAGTGGAAATAGTGTTCTGTCTGTTATGCAAAATTTTGTTAGTTAAATTCTTAACTGTAAATATTATTTAAGTGTGATTTTAACTTTACGGCTATATTAAGTTTTGGTATCTTTTGAGGTCCTATTGGCAGACAAATAAATAATACAAAAATGAATGAAGGTATGCTTATTTTTGCTGGCCCGTCCGTTACGCATATTAAAAGGCTTTTTACAGCGTTAACATATTTGCAGCGCCTATGGCAATATTTAATTTTAAATATAAAAAAATCGTGCAAAGTGTCCCGTCCGTTATGCTGGAACATCTTCTATATGTCACTGAATTTTTATTCATATATATGAACCTTACCTTGGCCTGGGCGAGACTGGCCCGCTCCTGGCGGGCGGCGACGCGGGTGAAGACTGTCCTGTACTGGAACCGGAACTGGTGTTACTCGAAGACACGTTCGGTGTGGTGGTGGTGGAACTGCTCGAGTCGCTCACCAAGGTGTTTGGCTGGGATATGCAGGTGGCAGTGTGATCGGTCGGGATTAGCGGGGTACTGTCCTCGCTGGTGGGGGTCGGCGGGGCCACTTTCGAGGGGCCAGGCTGAACACTACAAAACAAAAGAACATTTTTGAGAGGTTGGAAACTAATTTTGAAGATGCCGGGTAATTAGTACTTTACTTGCTATTTTAAATGACTCTTAAAATAAAAACTTATTAATATTATAAGTTGGGTTGGATGCCATTTTTTTACAAATATAAGAACTAAAAAGCATTGAGACATATCAAAAATATGGCAATTATAAAAGGAAAATTTCCAATTTAAATGTAATAAAATTCAAGATATGAGTCAAACTTTAGGTCAAAGCTTTGAATAAAAAAAGCGCAGTACCAAAACGGCGTAGTAATAAAGGAGCGCAGTAACGAAACATTGTCTAAATTTTAATTAACATACATTATAAACATATATATAATATATAGGGAGGGTTGCTTCACTCCAAAAAGTAAGAAGGGAAGGGGAAAATTTAAAAACATAGCTTTAACATGTTAACAAACAAAAAAAAGTAATTTTTTGCATGAGATTCTGTTAATAGGCAAAGTTCAAAAAATCATTTTCCCTATAGTAGGAGCCTCTAAAAACAATGATAAAACATATTTTTTGAACTATTTTCAAAATCTGTTGAAAGTACGTTCATAGTACGTCTTAGTTCTCAAAGCTGTTAGTTTTTTTAAGAGAAAAACCACATCTTCAATTTAAGGTACTATTCGGGGTACTCTCCTTTCATTACAGCCCCTTATAGACGCACAACTAACAACTACTTAGCTGCATACCTGTAATGTGTAGCTGTCCATTACGTCCCAAAATTCAGAATTTTCTAAAAATTGTTCTTTTTAACTAATGGTGAGATTTGTTAAAGCTACAAAAAAACTCGTAGGATAATTTTAGTAGCCTATAAAATTTAGCAAAGACACAAGACATAAAACAGCTACCCACGTCTTACAGTTATTTTTGTACAACACCTAGAAATATGATGTGTCGAAAATGTTTTGACAAAATTTTCAGTTGAAGGATAATTTTCGAGCCTTCCACCCCTCGTTTCACTCCTTTCCAATTTTTTTTATTATTATTATTATTATCGTAGAGTTGCATAGCTATTTTCATTGGTTTGTCAAATACTAAAAAATCAAAAAAGGAACAGTTTCAGGATCAGACACAGTTTAAATGGGATTTCGAACAATCGAATTTTTGCTATGTTGTAGATCTCAACCTTCTGGTCAAAAGTTCTTATGGGTCGAAAAAGATCCTATGACTAGTTTTCGAAATACAGTGGCGCATATGGGGCTCCCCAAATATACTGAAATCTTTTTATAAAAGTTAAACTTTATAGTATGGAGGAAATCAAAAAAAGGTGGAAAGATTTTGTTACTCTACATTAAGAATGCGATCGATGCCACTCTGGCACCCTTGGGCACTTTGAAAAATCCAAGATGGCGGCCATTTTTTAAGAAGAAAATATCTGAACAAATTGTAGGTGTGCGGCACATCATTTTAGTCGGCTTTTGGTCGCCGAAATTCAAATCCGACATTGTTTATTACTGGGAGGTATTCAAACGGAGGGGGGGGGGGCTAATTTTTATGAAAAAAGTCACTCTACTAACATAGGCAGGTGTTACATCAATTCTGGAGTTTTTGGGTCCTCGGAATTGACCTTAGCTCAGGAAAAGTCGAAATATCAAAACGTGTGAAAAAAGTCGACCTATATTTTGTTCAGATATTTTTTTATTGTGTTAGTAGGTCGACTTTTTAGTGGCACATCATTTTCGTCGGCTTTCGGTCGCCGAAATCCAAATACGGCATTATTTTTTTCTGGGGGTATTCCAACGGAGGTGGGGGGCTAATTTTTAAGACAAAAGTCGCCCTACTAACATAGGCAGGTGATACATCAATTCTACTATTTTTCTAAAATATAATATATAATATATGGATATGGATATTTTATAAAAAAGTCGACCTATTCATTTTGAGTGTACACACCTATATTCTTTACTTAAAAGTGGCAGCCATTTTGGATTTTTCAAAATTAGTACGTCGAGTTTTTAGTGGCACATCATTTCCGTCGGCTTTTGGTCGCCGAAATCCAAATTCGGCATTTTTTCCTGGAGGGTATTCCAACAGAGGGGAGGCTACTTTCATAAAAATATCGCCCTAATAACATAGGCAGGCCGGTGATACATCAATTCTGGGATTTTTGGATCCGCTGAATTGACACAGAGCACTTTTTTGGTAAATGGTTACAAAACAAAATGGTTACAAAATGAATAGCCAAACAGTAACTTTTTATGATAGCTTTCATCAGTTATTAAAATCAAGCAAAAATAATTTTTATTCCAGTCCATTAGAAAACAATAACCTGGACAACAACCTTGTCCTATATCCGTCTTTATCTGCCCAAGGTACTTTTCCGTTTGTCTGCGTCTTATAAATGACTGCTTGGCCCCCTAAGGATTTGTCAAGGACCCTTGTATAATAAATTAAATAAAAACATCCTACAAAAATATTAAAAAACAACTCACTTGGTAGAAAGTTTCATCAGGGACCTAGCCAAATTGTTCATTTCGACAAACGCCAAAGGAAAAATTCCAATCCGGCCATCCAGCTTTCCTTCGGCCCAATTCTCGTCAACTCTTCGAATGACATTTATTATGTCACCCTTGTTAAAAGACAGGCACCCTTCCTCCTCATCATTTGTCATGCGAAAGTCATATAGTGCTTTGCATTGGGGTGAATGGCTGGGGACAGGTGTAATAATCTAAAAATTATAATATTTTTGGCAAACCTTTTTTTTGTAAATTCCTTCCCTCCTTAAAATTTAGGGTTAATCGGATAAGCCATTCTTAAGTTATGGGACTTTATAAAAAAAATTACCTGCACATAACTTATGGGGAAAACTCCCTGCACACCCTTACATTCCCCTTGGTACCAGTGACTGTCAATTCGTTTCTTTAGGATAATGATGTCTCCTCTCTTAAAACTCAAATCGCTAAAACAAATAAATAATAAGTTCGTCGGGAGGCCAGCGCTTGTAAGACAGTGGTGGAGTCCAAAACGGAGTGTGACAGGGAGGCAAAATTTTGCACGCTTATTCAAAATTGAATAAAAAATACCGGAATTTTATCCACATCTGTGTCAAGTGTCAAATTTAACATTTTAATTTCGAAAATACTGAATTTATACAAAAATCAGGCACATTGCACCATTCTCCAGTGAATATAATTGCCAATTTCAAAATTTTGTGTCTCTGGCACCTTCTGTTAGGGCTTTATCACTGAACTCGTTTTTCAACAATTTTTGTCAAACTTTGTCACCTATAGTCCTGGCCCCATCGTATACCCCCGCCAAAATAGTCCAAGTCCAGAGATTTTGACTTTTGATTCATGTTTTTGGATCACTGTAGCAGTAATTTATCTTGGGTAGACATTGAACAGCCGCCGGACCCAACTATTTTAGAGACCACCCTGTATTTTTGTATTAAAAAGCATAGAATTTGCCTTTTTTGCGTGTTTCCCTTGTTAAAATATAAAAAATACTTGGTCAATCAAAAAAACAAAACCACAGATCGCAAGATAATTTCTTTCTGCGTTTTATATAGTATGTTTTATGCATCGACGTAACATCGATGGTTTTATGTCTATTAAAGATAAGGGTTGCTTTGGAAAATTATGTACATTTTACAAAAAACTTCGCAGATTCAAGATAGCTCTTCTGATTTTATTTATTTTTAGGAATTTCATTCCCTAAGCCAAGATAAACTAATTTAAATCAATGCAATATTCAATATTATACAGGGTGTCCAAAAAACGACTTTAAATGAAATTTTTAAAAAGATTGGTTAATTTTTGTAATTTTTTAATATGTGATAGAGAAGGTCCTAACAAACATTTTTTTGTAATT
Source organism: Oxystoma pomonae (assembly GCA_963921995.1). Taxonomy (NCBI): domain Eukaryota; kingdom Metazoa; phylum Arthropoda; class Insecta; order Coleoptera; family Brentidae; genus Oxystoma; species Oxystoma pomonae. The sequence goes on along the minus strand of OY998167.1, from coordinate 34,444,302 downwards.
ACCATGTTCCTGTAATTGTACAGGGTGAGCCAGCAATGAAGGCTAAAGTTCCAAAAATGGCCGTTTTGGACCTTAGTTCATGAGAGAACTATAAGGTTTATAAAAAAATTCGTTTCGAAATATGATTGTACATGCCATTATGAACAATTCTTATTAGGCACTAGTTGTAAAAACTACTATTTTTGACATAATAAAAGGAATTGTAAAATATTTTTTTCCAAAGGAAACAATCTATTAATTTGTGTACAGGGTGAGCGAAAAACAGACCTTAGAAGTCGTTAAATAAATTACAAATCCCATTTTCAAATTTTCTTGACCACAATCTACTTATTTTTTTTATATTATTGAGGAATAGTATTAATATATATAAGGGGTGAGTCAAGAAATTGAACTGAAATTATTTAAAATCGCTTGCTTCTAAATTTGTCTTCATAATACATAAAACGCAAAACGCAGAAAGTTATTATCTTTCGATCAGTGCTTTTTCTTTTTTCGATTGGCCAAGTACTTTTTGATATTTAGCCTTTTCCCACAAGGGAAACACACAAAAAATGCAAATTTTAAGCTTTTTTATACAAAAATACAGGGTAGTCACTAAAATAGTTTGGCCCCAAGATAAATTACTTCTATAATTATCCAAAAACATGAATCAAAACTCAAAATATCCGAACCTAGATTTTTTTGCAGGGGTATACGATGGGGCCTGGACAACTGAATGACATTTGATTAACTTCAATTTTTTTTAATATTAAATTTTGCCAAGGGCAATAACTTTTTGACAAGTTTTCGCTAAGTACATACTTTTCGAAAATAGGCACTTGGTTTTCTATATTTTTGTTTGAAATGCCTCCTTTCAGTGTTTGGTCATAAAAAAGTACCTCTTAAAGTAAGAATTACTTAGTAATTTAGTCATCAAATTAGATAAATAAATTCAAGAGTTCAGTAATTAATATTACTATCAACAATTATTCACTGGCATACCCAAAAAGGTTGTTCTCAGGAAAATGTTGAAAAAAAAGTTATTTTTTTTATACTTTCATCAGCAACACGATTTTACTCACAAATAACAAAACCATGTGGCTTCTTTGGTTCCAGTTGCAAAAAAAATAATTTTAATTATTTTTTTTTGAACACAAACAATGTGAAAAATTAGATGGCCAACAGAAAGATATGGTACGAAGGATATCGTACGAAATTTGAAAACGTAGTAGCATTGTGTACTGGTTTTTTTTGCATGTTTTTTCCGTTTTTTGATGAGGATATTAGAAAAAAATAATGTTGCATTGTCAAATCACCACTTAAACCATTAGACTAAACTAACATTTTTGCCTAAAATTTACGGGAGGCCTTTTCTTATTGTACATCCATCAGTTTATCTCAAGGGTTAATATCTTTTAATACAAATAAGAAATTTTTAAAACTGTACTATAAACAACTCAAAATTGTAAGTACCTAATTAAAAACAATTTTATTAAATAGTTTTAAGAATTTTTCTACTCATATGTTAAATCTACTCTTTTAACTTTTAAGTTAATTTATTTGTTTAAAAGAGACTTTAAATGAAAATGTGACTTATCATTTATTTACCCATCAAAGTGAAAATTTTTCATTGGAAACTTTGATGTTTTATTTATGCTTCTTGATGACTTTAATATTAAGATAGCTGCTTTAGAGCTCTTTTTCGATAACTTTTTTTCAAACGACTCAAGCTGAAGGATTTTTTGTAAAACCAGTCTAAAAGCAAACTTACCCAACTTCTTTGGGGTTATAATCATACAAAGCTTTTGCATAAGGCTGGTGTGATACTGCTACTGCATTAGAAACCTTATTGTTGCCCTTTTGCTCAACATTCTGTTGCTGTACAACATGCATATGTTGAGCCTGTGGATAGGGAATGCCCCTGTTCTGCCTTGGGGGAGCCTTTTTGTGGCCCTGACCCCCTTTCATGCCTTCCAGCAGTCTCATTAGCAAAATATTTGGGGGCAAGTTGTCTATTTTTATCGTTACCAAGACTCGGCATTCCGGACACCTTAGTTCTTTGTGTTTTTGGACAATTTCTTCTAAGCATTTTCGGCAAAACGTGTGCTGGCATGGTAGGACTTTGCTGGCAGTGTTTAATCTCTCCAGACAGACAGAGCATTCTAACAGGTCATTTAAGGTGCCCTCATCCATTGTTGGGATTTAATGTTAGTCTAAAATGTATAAGAGGTACAATGAAAAGGTAAACACAGAATAGGTATCTCGATGGGTTTATATTTTTTTTAAACAAATGTGATGCTCTTATTTATTGACTGGAAAAGCTGTGAAGGCTTTTTGCAAAAGTGGCCAAGTTTGAATTAAAATGTTACCATTTTGTCTTTTCAGATAGATGTGGAAAGTGAACACGGTTGGAAATTTGCTTTGGTTACATTTCACAAACATTCCTGCTTGCAATAACTATTTTATCAATATTTGAATATCTATTTAACGATACCCCATATAAATTAACTTCACTGGTTTTTAAGATAATGACTACCAAATTGCGCAAATACATCTAGGAAACTAAATAAATAACCCCATAGTGTTTAATATCAATTTTGGGGCACATAATTAGCGATTCCGATTATTTTTTAATGTATTGCTCTGCTGAGTTCGTCTGAAGCTAGCAGAACATGCTTATTTTTTAAAAAAAGGAGCACTAAATTTTTAAATGGAGCACTTAATTATGCACTGTAAAAAAAATTTGTTCTGGTCAACTTGCTCTGTATTTAAGATGGTTATAATATATTTATTCATAACTTGCTTAATGAAAAATACGTTCAGTAGGCTGAGTTTAACTTTAACAAACGGCAAACAACTGGTAAAAATATGAACACCAATTAAAAGTAATTCCAATGCTAACTCCACAGTATACCCTTCAACAAATTCTGATTTATAAAAATAATTGCCAATTGCACCAACGTTAAGTCTGTGTTTTAAGTCTGACTGAAAAGTTTGGATATCTCTCAGAAGCACGCAATAAAAGAGAGAGAGAACTTTTAAGTCAGACTTAAAACACAAACTTAACGTTGGTGCAATTGGCAATGAGTATATGGGTAATTCCAGTTCTCTTTTTTAAATATGGCAGAATTCGTGAAAGCGTGAAAACATTTAAATTTGGATATTCTATGTTCTAAAAAAACTAAAATTTTAATAGAATTTTGGTGACTAATATTGGCAAGTGAGTGGCTGAATATTTTTGTTATCTAAATGTCATTTGTGTCCCTCTGCTTTTTTCTCTCAATTTCTGAAAAACTCCATCATAAAAGTAGATAATACCAATATTTTTATCAATAAACAATTTTTTTAAATATTTAAATTGTTTTAAATATTATCAGTTCACTTTTTCTAAAAAGTGTTCGACCTAACCTAAAAAAAAGGGAAGAGTGTAAAAGGTAAATTGGTCCTCATTTGCATTGTTTCCACAGAACAGTTTCTTCTTCTTGAAACCACTTCAGTATTTTCAAAATAGTATTCTGTTTTCTTCCACTGATTAGCTAATCTCCAAACAGACCAACCATTGTCCATTTTTGCAAAAATTTGTGCTTTATTGTTGATTTTAATATTAGTTTTGTTGTTGGATGTTATTAGGTATAAATTTCGTTTAACACGTGTTTTAATTTAGGAACCTTATATTAAAGAAACATGGATAATCAGTGGTGTCCTTACAAATTATTGTTGTAATTCGCAAATCAATCAGATCGCTGATTCACTCCAAAAATTTGAATCGTAGCTAACTTCTGCTGTCCTACTTTTTGTGGAGCGAAGTACTTGATAAATTAACTGATGTGTTTCCTACAACCTCCCTCGAATTATATTTTCACATGGTTTAGGGACATGGTTTAAAAAAAAAAAACTAGAATTACCCATATAATTCGCACAGAACACCCTTATAGTTGACTGAAAAGTAGTAGTAGGAGGGACTAACTATGAGCTGGCAATTAGGCCACTTAGGGTTGCCATATTTTTATTTTCAAAATGCGGGAGTTTTGAAAATTTATATCTTACTTAATTTTGATTTTCAGAAGAACCAATAGCGTAACTTGCTTTTTTTAACTTCACCATTATTTAAAGTAAAAATCTGAAAATTGTCAGTGAAATAGTATAGTCAAATAAAAAAATAATAAATTTGTTATTACTGTAAAAAACAAACCAAAAAAAAAACAAATAAATGATAAATTATTGCAGTATTTTTCGTTAGATTTAACTTTTTCCAAGAGTTTCACCTCTCTTTTTCAAATATTTGACAAATTCGGGACAAGTAAATTTGTATTTATATTTGATTAGCTTATTCCTCTCTTTTCGCCAAGCCCTCACCATCAAACTAAAAACCCTCACACTCATTGCATTTGAGTGGGGTAAAAATGAGAGGCCTTGAATTGTTTAAAGAAGAAAACCCAGTGCTCATCAACAGGTTTCTCCTCTAAGTCTGAATCGAAAAAAAAATCTTTTAAAAGTATGTATTCATCAAATAAAAGTCTTCATCAACAGGAACTGCAATTTGCGTGGATATTACATATTACCATCTTTTTTTACATTATGTGACAGAGTGAGAGTATTATTAAATTTGTGAAAACGACTCCGAGATCAAAAAAAAAGTGTAAAAGACTGTTCAAGAATGTTCAAAAAGGGAAACCAACTCTCATACTTTAAAAATCGGGAGTTTTTTTGCATCAGGCGGTAGGCGGGAGGAAATTAAAAAAGCGGCTGACTCCCGCCTAAATCTGGAGGGTTGGCAACCCTAAAGCCGCTTCACGGGCCCTTTCTGCCATACCCTGTGACTGAAAAACTACAAACCTTCTCATGCTCGACCACACCACTAGGCTAAAAGGGTAAAAATAATATTATGTAAGTACAGGGTGGTCTAACACTCTTTTAATTCGGAACTTCAGTTATTTTTATTTAATTTTTTGAAAACATTTTGAAACCAACAACAAATTTTGAAAAAAATATTTTTTACAAAATATTCCTGTGTTCAGAAGTATTTTAAATAATGACATTTAAATTTACAAGAAAATCTTCTTTAGTATTATTACTACAAGTCTTAGTCACTTAATTACTTTTAAGTGTTTACTTGGGTCAGCTCAGGTGGTTAAGTATTAAATTATACAATAATCATCTGCTTCTTTGAACAAAACTAAACAACCCAAGAACTTATCCAACTACACAAGATAGTGTGGCTTTCATTAGTAGAGCAAGAAAGGTCAGTTGCAATAAATTTGTATTTTCTATTTTTTATTTGAATTCATTAACTTTCCCTTCTACCCTGCCAGCATCCCTCCCCCCTTCCATCTCCTCTCAGCTCCGCCTTCATCTCTTCCACCTCCATAACAGCCACCAACCTTGCTTGCTGTGTTTTTTCTTTCCCCCCCTTTTTTTTCTTTTTTCTTCTTTTTTTCTCTTTCTTTTATTCGGTTTCTGTTGCCCCTTCTCTGTTTTTTCTCAATTTTTGAAGCAGCTACTTTATAATTGAGTGCAGGTGATCAAAGGGGTAGAATAAAAACCAGTTCCTTATCGTTTTGTCAAGCTTTTCAGGTATTTTTTGCAAAAATGTTTAGCAATAGTATAGTATTTTTTAACTGTAAATGTTCCATTTTCAACGTTTTTTATTACTGGTTGATTGTTTGAGTTTTCTGACTATTTGTAGGAATGATAAACAGAAATATTTATTTTACAGTTTTTAAATTTATATTTTAATTAGTTTCTTAAACTTTTTACTTGTGAAGATGTTTGAACCTTATTATATTTTATTATTTATTATTTTATGAGTTAATTTCAAATTCATCATTGTCTCAAACTTTCAAAGAAAAATTAAATAGGTTATAATAATTGTTGACTCTCTAGAAGTCTAGAGTGTGTAGTAAATATTTAAAAAATATAAGGCAGGATTATCCAGCAATGTAATGCACAATTCTTAAATTTAGTGCTATATCTCTATCTTTTTCCAACATAGTATGGTAGGAAAAGAATGAAAGATTATGCACTAAATTTAAGAATTGTGCATTAAGTTTCTGCATAAACCTGCCTGTATTGAATAAAACTGCCTAACAAATGTATTGAATAAAACTGCCTAACAAAAATTAAGAGAATAAGTATATCAAGCTGTAAGTATTTCTATGATTCTTGGCTCTATAATGAAACGGCACTCTACAAAACAGCGGTGACAAAAGAGTGCTCTACTAAAAAGGGCAGTAACAAAAGGGCACATAAGAAAAGAGCTCAGTAATGAAAATGCATGTAACAAAAGAGTGCAGTAAAGAAATGACATAGTAAAAAAGAGCATTGTAAGAAAACCCAACCCAATCCAAGAAAAAAACAGAAAACCCAACCCAGGCAAAACAATACTTGACCCGACTCAGGCAAAATGACTTGTGATTCAACAAAACAGAAAAAGAATCTTTCTTATTAAGTAACTTAACTGTTTTATAAAAATATATAATACATATTTATTTATAATGTATATTAATTAAATTTTTCAAAATGTTTCATTACTATGCTCTTTTGCTACTGCGCTTCTTTATTACTATGTTGTTTCATTAGTACTCTCTATTGTTACTGCGCTGTTTTGTTACTATGCTGTTAAGCACCATTTCATTACAGAGCCATGATTCTTTTATCAATAGCATTTTTTATAAGGTCAGTATTTTTATAAAGTATACATTTTCTTTGTGCCTAAGGGCAGCAGGATTTTTCATCTGCCTTTCTTTACCATACTATGTTGACATCAATATTAACTTCACAGATTCTACTTCGCATGACACAATTCAGCTTGCGAACTTACTAGCAGCTTATGGTTTAAAAATGCACATTAGTTCTCCAACTCGTATTTGCAAAACCACAGCTACCAAGATATACTACCTCTGTTCCAACTTTGATGGTGCCTTGTGCTCAGTGTTCCCTGGGCTTTCAGATCATGAAGCAGTCACCTGTGCTTTTATTCTGAAGTCAGCTTTTCAGGACAAGCAAAGAAAACCAGGGCGCATCTATAATGATGCCTCTTTCATAGAATTTAAGGAGTTAAGCGCAAATATAAACTGGTTAGGACTAAAGCACGCCCCCGAGCCATTATTGCCCTTTCATTCAGTTCTCTGTTCTGTGTTCAACAGGGCTTTTCCTCTAAAATGGTTAAAATGCAAACCTTAAACGCAAAAATCATGATTACTACTGGTTTAAAAATTCATGCCGTTAATTTAAGGTCCCTGAATTACATAGAAAAGCAACTAAAAATAAAAATTCTAATTTTATTACATATTGCAATAATTATCGGAAAATATTCTTTAAAGTCATAAAAGCTGCAAAACAAATGCATTATCAAAAAAAAAAAATGATTAGCTCCAAAAAGTTTCAAAAAGTAAGCTGGTCAATAGTCAATGATTTTCAAAATAAAAGCAAACATTCTACAATTGACATTGACGTCGACCCTAACACCTTAAATAGCTTTTACTGTAGTATAGCGGGAAAAACAATGGAAAACATATCTTCTGAGATAGACTTTTTAACATTTTCAAGTGGCATCAATCTAGTTGAATCCTTTAGTTTTTTCCTACCAACTTGGAAGAAGTAAAAGAAGCCTTTCATATTAAAAATAAAAAATCATCTGGGGAGACGACATATTGGCTGAAGTACTTATGAAGCTTTCTGATGGGGCTCTGGGGGCACTGGCAACATGGAGCAGAGGTGTTTTTCCACCTAGCTTAAAAAAAGGGGTAGTAATTCCTTTGCATAAGGGTGGAGAATTGAGTGATCCTGGCAACTTTAGACCTATATCCCTTCTGAGAAAAAATTGTCAAAAAAAGGGTATGGGATTTTCCTAACAAACATGGCATAATAACATGTAGACAGTTTGGCTTTCAAAGCTCCAAGGGCACACATGGTCCAATATTTGCCTTTCTTGATAAAGTTTATAATAAGATTAACAACAAAAAAGCAACTGTGACTGTCTTTTGTGATCTGTCGAAAGCTTTCGACTGTATGGTTTTCGTGGTGCTGTCCTTGACTGGTTTCGATCTTATTTGAGTGAACGAACTCAGATTGTTTTGTGCTCCGGTGAAAGGTCATCGGCTCAAAGTATGACATGTGGTGTCCCTCAGGGATCAGTGTTGGGACCTTTACTTTTTTTAATATATATTAATGATCTTGTTCAGTTAGAAATTTCTGGATTGATTACACTTTTTGCTGATGACACCTGTGTACTGTGGGATCATATAATTTGAATATAGACTTGCTCGAACTAAGACTGATTATAGGTTGAGACCTGTAGAAAATAAAATCATGGTGTGATGCCAATAAACTTGCATTTAACATTAAAAAGACTAACATCCTTGGATTTAGATGCAATATGTCAGACCTCAAATTGGCTGATAAACCACTTGTTTAAGAGAATGTAACCAAGTTTCTGGAGATTTTGATTGATAGTCAGTTGACATTTGATGAGCACATAATAAACTTAAGCAAGAAATTGTCATCTGCATGCTTCGCTGTTCGTTTGGTAAGAGCTGAATTGGGTCCCACATTGGCAAGAACCATTTATTTCGCACTCTTTGAATCCAACCTCAGATATGGGATTGCATTTTGGGGTTCAGCAAGCAAATATCTTTTAAAACTTCTATTTGTTCTACAAAAAAAAGCTGTGTGGTTTATAGTAAAAGTTCACCAAAGAGAGTCATGCAAGCCTTACTTTAAATTCCAAAAAATATTAACTTTAACATCTTCATATATTCTGAAAATGGCCTCTTTTATGTTTATAAACTACCAAAAATTTCGTAACTCTGAACCCCAGAGATTTACTCGCCACAAAAATCAACTTTGTTTAGAAATTCCTAATTAAGAACCCGTTAGTTTTTGAGGGCAGAAAAATATTTAACAAACTTCCTGCCGCTATTAGGTCCAAAGTAACATTAAAACTTTTCAGGAGGCATCTTAAGGAAGCATTACTTGTGAAGGCTTACCATGACATGAGTGAATTTTATGCCAACCCTCCAGTATAACAGAGTATTTTTTGCATTTTTTTGTCCTTTAATAATTATTAATTTTTCACTTCTCTTGTTTATGTGTGTAAATTTTTTTTTTTTTTATTTTTTTTTGTTTTACCTTTTATCTTGTCGTCTGTGTATCTTGACATAATTAATTGGCTATTACTACTTAGGTACGGTTTTAAAATTATTTAATTTGGTTTTATAAAGTAAATTGTTTTTTCTTTTATACATTTTTGACAAAATATTTGACATGTAGTTATTAAAATAGTCTGTTTTATTATGTATTAATTTGTCCAAGTGTTTAAAACTTACAAATAATCTTCCTAGTGGGAGATGGTAGCTAATTTTGTAGTTTTGTTTCTTTATATGATTGATGTGTTTTTTTTTATTAGTTTTTATTAATAACAATAATTGTTAAAATGTTTAATGGTACAGCCATGATGGTAATTTAAGGCTTAAAATATTTTGGCGTAATTTAAGAGATTACATTTTTGTTTAAGCAATTTTTACTATGTTTTTCACATTTTTATGCCATGATTTTGCTCACATTTTAAAGCTTTCTTTCCAAACTTTCGATTTCTAGAATAAAACACTTGCATATTAAAAGTCTTCACTGTTTTTTAGGCATTCAAAATAAGTACTGCCAAAAAACATTTTTTCTCTGGTAAAATGAAAAATATTTAAGGTTGTTGAAGAGAGACAGCAGGCTATAAAAAAATATTTGAGAGAAAGATGAAAATAATTTAAGGCTATTATTGTTTAATAAAAATTTATGTTTTGTCCTCTGTCTGTCATCTTTAGTGGTATTGTGCATATGATTTTTATTTTGCCATTTTTATCCAAAAAACAGCAAAAATTAACTGTTCAATGAAGTTTTTTTACAGTCTTTAAATTTATCTGGGATTTACCAAAAAATGTGTACTATTATAAGTATATTTTATCATATATCTAAAAATAATTCAACAGGTATTTAACTAAATTATTTTAAGGGTCATCATGGCTCTTGCAAGATGTGAAAAATTATGCTGTTGCCAAAACAGTAAACCAACTTTTCCTGGAATTCTTTATTTACCTTAATATCATAAAATATATCATTAATAAAAATACATATTTATTTAATTTAGCATTTTCTGGCAAATTTATTTATAAAAACCTTCGTGTCATGTATTTTCAATATAAAGAGGATATCATTCAAATTTATTTAAAAACAAAATCTCCCTAAAATAATTTGATTTGGCAACGCTAATTTTAACAAACCAGTTTTAACAGATCTTCATCATTCCCTAAAACACTTTGCACTTCACTAAATTATCTCCATCTACCTCTAAAATTCCGCCCTCTCTCTCTAAATATTTTGCATTTTAACAGAGAAAAAATGTTTTTCGGCAGTACCTTTTTTGAATGCTAAAAAATCAGAAAACTTTAAAAAAAGTCAGTGTTTTATTCTATAAATCAAAAGTTTGGAAAGAAAGCTTTAAAATGTGAGCAAAATCATGGCATAAAAATGGGAAAAACATAGAAAAGATTGGTTAAACAAAAACGTTACCTCTTAAGTTATGCTAATAGGTATTTACGTCACTAGACTGGAAAATTGGTCTTTACAGGTCGACGCAGGAAATTTACAGGGCAAGCCTCAGGCGGAGACCTGTAAAGATACTTTCTGGTCGTGTATCATACGTACTTTTTTTTTCAAACGATCAGAAAAATCATTTTAGTATCTATCACTTTCATGGACGCCTAGCCGTGTTGCGTAATTTATGAACCCCTGATATTTTCTGCTTCTTGTTGGCTAGATAGTCATTGCCGCTAAGGCCGGTAGTTTTTAAGATGAAAACTAAGAAAAACAAGTAAAGTTTTGTGGTTAGAAATGATTTTTGTATTTTTAACTTGTGCAAAATTGTATAAAACATTAGAAAAGTTATAGTGTAGTGCCTATTAGCTTCACACAGCTAAATCAGTGATGACCGACGACCAGTTATGGCCAACTTATCAAGCAAAATAATGATAAAAGAGCTCATAAAAGGCAGATTTCTAGGTGTGTTCTTTATTTACCTATATTTATAGTATACTCTCACTTTGAGAATTAAAAATGTGTGGTCAATTTTTCGGTGTATGTGACTCTTGAAGCAGCTTTTATTATTTCCTCCGGATTCAACTCATTTTCTAGATCTGAGTCCATTTTTGTAAACAAAACTTTTGAAACAAATTTAAAACATCTTTTTTAGAAGTGTCAAAACTGCTCAAAAAAACAAGCTAAGTAGTACAACAGACAGTCTGTTACATTCAGTGTTCGTTCTACAGAAAAGGGCTGTTCGCCTTATGTGCAAAAAAGGATACAGTCATGCAGGCCCCTGTTTAAGCAGGAGGAAATACTAACGGTGTCATGCATTTTTATATTAGAGTCAGTTTGCTTAGTATACAAAAAATTCCTTGGTTATTCATATGAAAGAAATTATAATTTTAGACACAATAACTTGCCATTGCCAATTCCAAAAACAACACTCACAAAAAAATCATTAATTTATGAAAACATCAAAATATTTAATCACTTGCCCCAAGATATTAAAATCATTAACAATTACAAATTATTTCGCACTACAGTTAAAAAATTTCTAGCAACCAAAGCATTCTATAACTTAACTGAATATTATCTATAACTTGACTGAATATTATCTTAACTGAATAACTTAGTAAATAATATAATTTTGTTTTAAATGTCTTGCTTCTTTTAAACTTTAACTAATAACACTATTTGTGGTGTGTTTATTTAATTGTCTTTTACAGCGCATATCATTATTTTTAAATGTTGTATTTTTTGTTTTATACTTTTCTTTAAATTTTTAGCCACAATGTAAATTCTTAATAAGAATATTGCATGATTTAGAGTTTAATTACTTACCTATTTATAATAACAATTGCTTTGTCAATGAAATATGTTTATTTTGAGACAATAAAGCTTATTGAGATTGAGATTGAGAAAAGCTGTCAACAAGAAGTCATAGCCAACTTGGCCAAAAATGGGACCGGAAAAGGATCAAGGGACCGGAAAATTGAACAAAAAGGTCCTTTCTGGACTGTGGAAATATTTCGAAAGAACATGCCTTGTAATGTAGAACTTTCCGTATGAAAAATCATACGGAAAGTGGCTATTTTCCGGTCTTTTGAAAAAAAAATAGGTAATTATGCAGTATACGGTTTTCTGCCATTTTTGATTTTTTTTGAAAAATTCTTTATGGGGGCACCTTCTAGGGTCCCTAGGACCCCAAATCCGTCTGCGCCGTTTGGTTTATTTTTTTTGTTTTTTTTAAATTTTTTTTCACTAAAACAAACCAAACCAACACAGTCCAACCCAACCTAATCCAAACCAACCCAAAACAATTAAAAAAACACTCTACAACCCCCCCTGGGCACCCTTTTTTCTCGTTAAAAAAAAAAAAAAATCGGGCGCAGGCGGATTTGGGGTCCTAGGGACCCTAGAAGGTGCCCCCATAAAGAATTTTTCAAAAAAAATCAAAAATGGCAGAAAACCTTATACTGCATAATTACCAAAAATATTTTAAGCCTTACATTACCATCATGGCCCTACTATTAGGTTGCTGGATAATCCCACCTTAAATTTACTGCTGCATTATCCATGTGTTATATGACCATTTGGATATAAAAGCAACAAATAAAAACCTTTACATAACATATACTTTTGATCTAATTAATAAAATTAAATGCACTTACTTCCCATTGGTGTGAAAACACACTGGGTGGGGTAGCTCCTTTTTAGGGGAGAAAAAAGACAAGACACTCAAACTGCATTTAATTAAATTTTAAAAATATAGGGTTGCTTTAGGTAACAATTTTAATTCAATTAATTAATTAATTGGGCAGGAAAATTAAAGAAAAACACATTCTTTTGTTTCTTTCCCGTTTCACAAAAGGCTAGAAAGGAAACAAACGACAGGAATCAGTAATGTTGACAGATTTGACATTTTACAGAGGTGTGAAGTTGGAGACTTGTTCAATGGAGACTTGTGACTTGGTTTGGCCCAGAAGCCAATGGTTGGGATTTTTTTTCAAGCAGTTTTTAAACCGAATTGGAGCACCGGTTCGCGGTTCCTTAGTGCAAGTGCAACGTTAATTATTTGGTTAATTGCCAATTGCACCGCAGTGTTAAATCTGGTTTAATTCAAATTAATGTTTACAATGTGACGCCTTTCTATTTTAAGTTTATTGTAGAAACACGTAATAAACACCATATAATTTAAACCAGGTTTAACACTACGGTGCAATATGGGTGCAATTAGCAATAAAGAAACCAATATAAAATTAGGAGTGTTTTTTAAAAATGTGGGGGATTTGTGCGGCGGAAGGGAGTTCTAGATAAAGAAAAAGATTCTGTCTTCGACACTAACATCAACTTTTAGCGGTCTCAAACGCTCGAGAAAAATTAAAAGCGCCCTAATTTGTGAAGATATATGTTCTCTCAGGGCTGGTTAGCTAATACGATATTTCCAGCCATTTGCCCCAACATATTTACTTATTTAGGGGTCACCTAGAATAAGGTGGCCTAGGTTAGGGAAGAGTTTCGTTTGTATTTAGAACTTCCCTAAACTACCTTAGGTGATCCCTAATTCTAGGGGTCCGTTTTTGGTCCCCTAGCGCTCCCCTAACCTAAAACTAATCTAGATTTAGGTGCCACCTAATGCTAGGTGCCTCTAAATATGTTGGTGCAAATGGCTGTTCAAAATCTAAAGCAATTTCGAAAAACTGTTAAACTTTTTTTAATAGAAAAAGCTTTACACTGTGGAAGAATTTCTTCAAGATAATAGAGTAGTCTAAAAATGTAGTTACCAATTTATCTATTTTATAACTTAAAACTATATTTTTTGCTTTCTCAATAAGAAACATGTTGTCTTGTACAGATATTTTTTGGACCATAAAGCATGTTTTCATTCATTGATAAGTGACTTGCTAAAAGGTTACTTGCAGACCAATTGCTTGCCCACTTGCTTAGAGCTTGTAAAGAGTGTACACGGCTTCTATATAGGTATTTGCAGCAAGTGAGTCTGCAAAATAAAGCTATCTATATCCTTCCAACGCTTACACAACTTAAGAACACCAACTGAATCATATGTCGAGAAAAATTCAAAAGAAAAGGTAGTGGACAAGAAACAAATGGATTGTATAAGAGCGCGACATGGAAATTTTTGATTGATTATAATTTTTTAACTAGTGTGAATCTTGTCATGTACGCCAAAAGTAGACCAATGCTAAATCCAATTTCTAGTGAACCCCTCAAGAGTGTGAGACTCTTACTCATTAAAGTTAAACCTGCACAGCGTAAGTTTCCATCGACACGTCAGACTGGCTTGTTTTATCATTCCTCCCTTTAATGGTTGTACCCATTTAAAGCAACTTGCTTCCTGGTCCAAGTTATAGGCGACCAGGGTGCCGATTCTTGAATTTCCTAAGCTAGGTGCCCACGATGCGAGAAGTTGCTGCGATCCGACCTTTTTTTTCGTTGGTCGCATATCTCCACACTAGTTGCACACATAAAATAGAATAGTATGGAGATACGCGACCAACGAAAAAAAGGTCGAATGGCAGCAAAATATCGCATCTTGGGCTCCTGGCTGTATAGCTCAGACTAATAACTAAAAAACTGTGTAGGAATAAAGGTCGCTTTCTGATGTTGTGTCTTTTTATGATTTCTCCAAACAGTTTCTGAAAGATTGATTTTTTACAAAATATTAAAAATGTTACTAATAGGTAAAATGTAAAAAATTCGATTGATCTATAATATATACTTGTGACTTATTCCTTAAAATAAAACACAAAAACATAATATATCTTATTGCGAACTAATCTTACTTACCTCGCAAATTCGACTTTTTTTAATTCATTTTCCATTTTGGCAAATACATATGCTCTCTTCATCTTTCTTGCGTTTATTTTTCCATTGGACAATGGAACGACAATACAAAGTCGACGACGCAAGTATTTTCACAGTTTCCTTATACCGCAATATTCCATTTTTAAGGCTATAGTTTCTCCCCAGATTTTAACTAAAAAAAGTACAACTGGCAACGCCTTGTTCTTTAATTTTTTTAATCTTTTGCCAGAGTGCACAGGGAAAACTAAACATCAGAATTAGCTGAAATTTTGCAGGGGTGATCATTTTTAAATGCTTAACAAAAATATCTGAAGGATTTTTCAAAATTCTCAATTACTTTTTCTTCAAAATAAAAGGTGTTGGTGCTGTCATTTATCCCCGATTTACAAAAAAAATAGGGAAATACTCACAATTTCCTCTGGATTACATTTTTCCTTTTTATATTTCCTCGCTTTAGCGAAAATAAAAACTAAGTTTCCTTTTTTCTAAAAGCCTGTGCACTCCGGAAAAGAAAACCGATCAATCAATTACACTTCATTGAATTTGGAAGACACACGCGGTTCAAGTGTTGGCCGATAGATCGCAGAATTTATACGATTCCATGGTAACTGCAGGTGTTTTGTCAACAAACTTTAAATCGGAACGCAGTGGGACAGAAGAGTATTTTTACGTTTTCTGACAGAAAATCATTAAAAGTTATGTTTATCTTTCAAAAATGGGTTTTTAAAAACATTGGTCTAAAACAAACATGAACCCACTCCGCGTGTGCGGTCGTCCGCCGAAAAAGGCCTAGCGCCGCGCGGGCATTAACCCGAGTCTATCAAAGAACCAAGAGAACTTTACTGGCTTGCTGAGATTACTAGGAATTCGCATAGAAACATTAGGCGCCCATAACCCCACATAATTTTGTTTTTATTTTGATTGAACCATTTTTTTTTAATTTAAATTATTGCGGCATAATTATGTGCAAGTATACTAGTGAAATCTTGGAGTGCAAAGGATAGATTTTTGAACCTCAGTTTCAAAAACTTACTGGATACTTGAGTGCTAACAAAACAGGTCAGTAAAGCTCCATTTAGAGGTTGGAAAGACTCTTGCTGGTCGTTGACGCTCCTGTTTAAAATAGAATACGATTATTTCGTCTAGCGCCAGTAGTCGATTTTTAAATCTGCATGCTTTTAAGTTAACCTGTTGTCGGTATCAGCTAGCGGGAGTGTTTCCAATTCAATTATAAATGCACCTGTAAATTCAACCTTAAACATTACACCCAGTTACTTTAATACGTAGTTGGATAGCTTTTTTTTAGCAGGTAATTCTGCAATAAATGTTTTTTTTATTTTTAATATTTTACTTGGTTTTTTAGCAACGCAGAACGCGAAAAGTCAAAATAAGTAACCTAACCCCAAATTTTTGACCCGGTGCTAAAAAATCTCTGGTGTCCCACTGTGGATAAACATAAATAAAGTCACCGCGTTGCCATGGAAAACCAATTCAATGACGTAAAATTTTGCAAAGAAATCAGGTCGACATAGTTAAATTGATTTCCGGTACAGTATTGCTAAAAACAAATCCCCAGATTGTAACTACGACCTTAAATCGTATGTAAATGTAAATAATCAAATTTAAAATTATATGTATAGTTCATTCCAAATTCTCCACACCAATGTCAATATGGCGGCTGAAATTTTTACACAGAAACTAAATGGAACTACCTATCATTCCTTAATAATATAACACACTTTGTTCCCGGGACGTCCTCTGCAGGTCCCGTAGGTCGTTAATGTCGCCGCCCAAATAATATAGATACTATGGATATTTTGGAACGCTTATTTGACACTTCGTAGTGCATGGTTGTGGTAATTACTGCGTCTGCGCAATAGCTAAACGTCATTCCGTTGTGTTAACCATTACCACTGCCGTAAGCTGCGAATCCATTTCGTTGTGGTTGTGGTTATTTTTCTGGTTCATTTTAGATAATTTTTTGGCACAATTAATTTTAAGAATAATAAAATATTACCAGGTTCCAACATATAAAACACTTATTTTGTAAAATAAAGCCCAATTTTGTGGCTTTTCTCATCTCTAATTTTTTTTACGAGTGACAATTTCTAATATGTTCCAAAGACTCTGGTAAAATCGATGCGTGTTAGTGGTAGTGGTTATTAAACACTACCACAGCGCCTGTCAAGGGTCAAAATTTTAAAGGTTCCAAAATTTCTCTATTAAAAGCCAAACCACCGCGTAAACGTAACGTAGCTCTGATATACAGGGCTCTCATTGGTGAAAACAGGCAGAGCCGGGCGGTTCAACCTTGACTAACGCGATTTCAGCTACTAGGTCAGGCGAAGCGATGTAACGATACTCCACTCTAGTGCGTACTAGCGCTCTTATCTCATGAAAATCTTGCTCGACGTGCGATTAACATCTTCTGTCGGATCTGACCAATGAGTGCTGGATTTCAGAGTTACGTTACGTTTACGCCGCGGTTTGGCTTTTAGTCCCTAATACGTGATAGCAACGTTATTCCCAGCAGCCGTCTAGGGAACGTTTCTAACGGAACGTCCCATAATGGTACACTATTTGGCGGAAAAATCTGAACTTTAAATTGTACGTCCTGTGAACGTTCCCGCTAGTAGCGGTTCAAGGAACGTTTCAAATAGAACGTTCAGAGAATTTGAACTTAATCAGATAAATCTCGCGCGCCGTTGTTTTACGAAAGTTTAAGCTAACTTTTTTAACAGTTTAATAAAAAGTCTACTTATTTTTTGCGCCCTTGAAATTTTGAATCCTTGTGTTTCAGAGCAAGATACGTCATAGCATAATCCCTGTAAATAATAAATTCACCCTTCAAGTTCATTGGTTATTCGTTTCGTTCGGCTAGTTTGTTATTGCTCTTTATCCAACACTTGATAATTTGTAGAATCATTCTATTATCGCCGATTTTGATCGATTTTTTGTGACATTTACTCTGTGATCGTTTAAATCACCAAAAGTGTGTTATCTTCTTGAGCAAAAAGGGACGTTTCGTAAACGTCCATTAGGACAATTCTAAAAGGTCCGGTAAGAGTCCTCACCAGAGAAAGGGGGGGGGACGTAAAAAAACAGGTCCCAGGGACGTTCCAACAACGTCTATGTAACGTCCCAAGGGACGTTCCTGGACCAAAGTTTTTGGAAACATCGCTAGTTCACAGAACGTTCCCGGAACGTACTGTACAAATTATGGTGGCACGTCGCAGGTAATTTCCCGGAACGGACTCGTGTTAGGGCGTTAATGGACCAGGCTAAATCGGTTATTTTTCTCCCGTATCCAAAAATAACCGAATCGAAATACGTTACTTACGGAGGCTTAACGGTACCCGCTCGGTTATTTGGACGAATTTGGAATGAAGTGTACAAAGGTTTATTAATGAAAAATGTGACACATGACAAAATTATTTATTGTTAGTGGTTGCCAACTATCACTACCAACACACAAAAAAAATTTCTGCCAAATCGAGTTGCTCGTAAAACAATAACACCCGATTCAAACCTAGCGTGCCCACCCTACATCATAAAACATATCACGTGGCTTTGCATTTAAAACAAGTGGAAATCTATTAGCAAATTTTTGTGAGCTTACTATAATTACTATTGTCCTTTTTCTAATTTTTCTAAATGGATTCGCCTGAGAGAGATCCAGCATACTACAACATACCAGGAAAATGGCCTATAAGACCCGCCTGTACACCCTTCGACCCCGTATATCTGTCAACGATAACTATATCAAGGAGATAGTTATGTTTTATGGGCAGAGGGGTGCAGGGGTAGCATTTTCTGGTAAGCTGGATCTCTCTCAGACCGATGGAATTAAAAGAAGAAAACAAATTTTTGTGAGCTTACTATAGTTACTATTGTTCTTTTTTTCTAAATGCATTCGGCTGAGAGAAATCCAGCATACTACAACATACCAGAACGTGTATTCTTGAACAGGGAGCGGCATAGATCTATGACGAATGATCACATGGGACGAAAACGTTATATTCTTCAGCGATGATCCGATCTTACAGATCTCATGAAAATCATACGTTCGGGATCGCCTGGTCCGAAACCGGGGAACAGCGTCGAATCTAGTGACGCTTGCGCAAGAAAGAGGTTTTTTTTTTTTAAAAATGTTTTGCTTCCTAAACTACTTTTTATTTTTGGGAGGTGATAGATCCCATCGCACGAGAGAAACACCGGATCGTATGACTTTCAAGAATACACGTCCAGGAAAATGGCCTGTCAGATACGACTGTACACCCTTCGTCCCCGTATATCTGTCGTCAACGATAACTATATCAAGGCGAGACAGAGGGGTGCAGAGGGAGCATTTTCTGGTAACCTTGATCTCTCTCAGCCCGATGAAATAAAAGAGAACAATAGTAACTTTAGTAAGCTCACAAAAAATTGCTACTTGTCCCGTCACATGGTGCGTTTTTTGAAGCAAGGTGAGCACGCGTTGGTGTGAACTGGGTGGAACTGTTAATTCACTTTTCTTGACAAGCCTGAGCTGTCTTCTTTTTGTAGCGGTTACGGTTAACCTTGGTCCTAAAATTTCCCAGAAGTATAAGCAAAATAAGGAGACCTCGATTTTGTAATATCTTCGAATATTGTTTAAATTTACAGATAATTGATTATGCTTACATGTGTATAAAATCAAAAGATTTTAATTTTTACGAATTTCCGGATTATACTTAAATTTTCAAATCAAAAATGCTATGACGTTATCTACTAGCTGACATGAACAGAACAAATGGACGTAGATAGCACATCCTGTGAAGATCCATACCTTGAGAACCGCAACCATTCTGAACCGGCAAAATAGGCTGGTTCAACAACGTTCTAAACTAAAAAGCCTGTTAACTCCTACCTCCTCAGTGCCCTTTAGCCTAATGTGGCTGCCATTTTTATAACCAAATTGACAAGTAAAACATGGATTTTCTGACAGTTTGGTGTCAATATGGCGCCGATCATAGGCCAAAGGATACTGAAACGAAAATGAGTTAACTGGCTTTTTAGTTTAGAACGGTGTTGGCTGGTTCCGATTCTCAAGGCTTCGAACATGACAGGATGCGCTTTCTACATCGATTTTTTCTGTTCATGTCAGTTAATACATGACGTCATAGCATTGTTGATATGAAAATTTAAGTATAATCCGGAAATTCATAAAAATTAAAAACTTTTGATTATATACACATGTAAACATAACCGATTATCTGTAAATTTAAACAATATTCAAAGATATAACACAATCGAGGTCTCCTTCGTTTGCTTATACTTCTGGGAAATTTTAAGACCAAGGTTACCCGTACCCGCGACAAATAGAAAACGGCACTGGTTTTTCCTTTAACGTTACTTTGTCCAAGAGGCCACCACCGATTTGCCTTTTGCTAACTTCTATCAGTTGTCATTTTTCCGACGAGCTCCAGAAATTTTTTGTTGAATTATTTTCATAATTTTTCAAAGCAGCATCTCACAGAAAAATGTCCAAGCTTGTCGCCAGCCTCCCCTCTTTAGCAAACCGTAAGTATATATTAAACAAGTTTTTGTTAAACGTTTTTTTCCAAACATTTGTGTTACATAATTTAACCTTCAAAAAAAAAAAATAATTTTTGGGTTTTGTTCCTTTTCATAATATTTTTTCCCTGCATGATAGAGAATTATGCAGTATATGGTTTTGTCATTTTTTATGGGGGCACCTACTAGGGTCCCTAGGACCCCAAATCCGCCTGCACCGGTTGTTTTTTTTATTTTCTTAGTTTTTTTAAAAATTTTTTCACTAAAACAACCCAACCCAACCCAAAACAATCAAAAAAACA
This sequence comes from Oxystoma pomonae, assembly GCA_963921995.1. NCBI lineage: Eukaryota > Metazoa > Arthropoda > Insecta > Coleoptera > Brentidae > Oxystoma > Oxystoma pomonae. Next base: position 34,423,588 of record OY998167.1, on the reverse strand, counting down.
CATTACAACCCCCCCAGGCACCCTTTTTCTCTTTAAAAAAAAAATCAGGCTCAGGCGGATTTGGGGTCCTAGAGACCCTAGTAGGTGCCCCCATAAAGAAATTTTCATAAAAAAATCAAAAATGGCAGAAAACTGTATACTGCATAATTACCTAATCATCTTCTATTCAAGAATAGGTCAGTAGATAACTTTTTTTAACAGGGTTAGCTGCTGAAGCCAAACCCCGATTGGCTACATTCATGAAATATGCCAGAGTAGAATTATCTCCCCCCACTCCAGCTGACATTCCTCAAATCAGAGCTGGGATTGGAAAACTCTTGAGTGCTGCCAAGAATGGACATTGGAAGCAGACTCCTGTGAAAGAGGCTTGGTTGAACACCCTTGTTACTGTGGAGGTGAGTTATCTAGTATTAAGTATTGGGTCTTTTGAAATCTTTTTGCTGATATAGTTTAGAAAGAGATAAATTATTTATTAACAAATTGGTTAGTTTTTTTATACTCTATTTAAGATTCATTTTTAAATTTCAGGTTCTATGCTGGTTTTATGTAGGCGAATGCATTGGAAAACGCAACATAGTTGGTTATGATGTTTAAATGAGATTTTTATTAAATAATCTGATTATAAAGTTAGTTTTAATTTAAATGTACACTTCCTTGTTTTCTATTATATTAAATAATCCAAATCTATAACTTAACATTTTATTTAAAAACTTTTTGGTATGAAACAGGGGTATAGTATGTACAAATGTGCATATCTACAACTTATCATAATAGTTAATATGTCATTTACTATGTTTATACACACTTAAAACTGGTTTTATATAAGGACAGTTTGAAATAAAATTACTTTCTCTGAGGGTTTATATGTGCTTAATTAAATGTCAGTTTAAAAAACACAAGTTAAACACAGTATTTTTGATAAAACCAGGGTTGACAATTTCTTTAGTGTTTATACCTACACTAAAATCAGTTAGCAATTGCTTCCTTAAATTACTTTTGTCCTTATATAAACGTGCTTTAAGAAGCCTGTATAAACAAAGTAATTGATGCAAAAGTATAATATATCTTTTACTAAAAAAATGGATTACAAAGAAAACCCATCATAGTTTTATCAAGTCTACATTTTGATATGCTAGTGTTATTTTTAACAATTTATTACATAAATTATGCTTGACTTAGATTGCCTTGTGCATGGTGGCTAAAAAACTAGTTTATGATAAATTTAAAGAGCCACAAAAAATTATAAAGCCACAAAATTTTAAATATTTAAGACTTTCAAGCCTATTTTGCAGATGGCATCTTATGTATCACAATAAATCTTTTTGGTTCCTATATTTCTTGCTAAGGGAGCGAAATTCAATGTCAATGAAAGTGATGAGAAATAACAAAAAGGAAAGATTTAACAGTTCATTTTAACTAAGTTGGAGATTATCTCGACAAAGACATTTTGGCACCAAATAAACAATAATTTTTTAAGCAAAATCTAATCTAATCTAATTTCTAGACGTGTCATTAATTAGGGTAACAAAAAAGTTTCCCTCTTGCCTGTGACATGACAATGAATTTGACTCTTAAAAGTAGTCTTTGCTGGCAGCTTCCCTTTTATTAATTATGAAAATTTTGTTGCAAGGGTATTTTGGCCCCACATTTTAAGGAATCTCTAGTGGTACTTTTTGAAATTTTTGTCTAGTCTTGCAGATATGAGCAGGCAATATTTGAATTATATATTTCACAGTCAAAATTGAAAAACTATTACTAGAGAACCCTAGAGTTAGGCTGATAATAAAATTTCTGAATTTTAATGGAAAAATGTGGGGTGAAAAATACCCTTGTAATCAAAATTTTGCATGAATAAGACAAGGAAAGCTGCCACCAAGGATTATACTCTTAAAGCAAAACTCCACATAAAATGGTTAACAAAAAGTTTTCGTCACCTTTCAAAAAGCAGAATGAAGACAGCACTCCATTGCTTCTAAAAAATTGACGAGTCAATTGTGACTTAGAGAGGCTGCTTCTTTAAAATTATTTTAAATCTATGGGGCAGAGAAATTGAATTTGAAAAGAAGTATTATCATGCAATTTAAAATATATTTCTCTTTACGTGCCAGAAATATGCATTATTCTCGGGTGTCTTTTTTTCAGTTTTAAGGTCTTAAAAGCTTTTTAAAACCGTGTGAAGATCTAAATTTAAATGTCATAAAATATCCAAGCAAATGGGTACCTAATAATAAACGCTAAGAGAGTACAAAACACTTGAATCCCGATCAAAACTGACGTTAGCTTTGCTTCATGCATCGGTCCACAGTAAAATAAGACTAAATTGATAAGCGTTAAATTGTTTGTTACTAGGACGTCGTTCTTTTCCCTCCATTGGATTAATTTAAAAGATTTAAAGAGGGTGACAACGATCTTACCAAGAAAATTCAATTCGGAATATCTGAACACAGTTGTGCTGATTTCCATCTTGTCAGTCTTGGAGTTAAATTTTGGAAGTCTGTGTCTCGGACATGGGATTAGCTTGAATAATTGAGGGGCGGAATAAAGAAAGTTAAAAACTTGTGGGATGAAAAACAGCAGAGTTGTCTTACTAAAATGTCCTAGGATCCCCACCACTGCAAACATCATACCGGAGAAGTAGCAAAAGGTGTCTCCTACAAAAACCGAGGATGGATACCTGCAAAAAATCGAAAATTTCTTAGTGTTTTAAAGCTGCTATATACTATATGAAAGGAATATTTTTAGCTCACGTAGGTAGTTTAGCTCCATCAACAATTTGAGCCATAGATAAATTATATTATAAAGAAAATTTTGGCCACTCTACTACACAGTGCAAGCTACAAAGCCCGTCTTTTCCCAAGCCATATTCGCGGCTGACTCTAAAAGATCAATACAGAAAACCTAACCACAAATAAGATTTTCTGACATGTAAACAAAAAAAAGAAAACCGAAATAATTCCAAAAATAACTGTTTCAGTTGGTCAAAAATGTGAGCAAAATTCGTTAGAGTAAAAAGTCCAGTCTAAAGTGACAATAAAGCAGGGTAAAAGCATTAAAAAAGTAGTTTAAATGACTTGGATCCGCCCTCCCTATTGTAAAAGAAAACTCTGCCTATGGAGTCTTTTATTTTCCCAAATTTTGCTCATAGCGAGCTATTTTTATTGGCAAAACACAGCCACTACAAAGTCTTATTTGGGTAAGTTACAGTTATAATATATTTAAATTTATGAATTATTTTAATCCCATGATGATTCCAAGGCAATTTTTCAGGTTAGGTTTTGCCGAGGGGGATTTCACTGACCATTTTTTTGTACAATGTTCACATTGTTTGACAAAATATAAATAATGCGAAACAATGCAAAAAATTAAATAAATGCGAAAAAATTTGCAATAATGCGAAAAAATTGTTTGACAAAATGTAAATAATGTGAAAAAATGTGAAAAATGCGAAATAATGCCGCATTATTTCATCAAAACTTGTACATATATTGCGGCCAGTGAAATCCCCCTCGGGTTTTGCATTCGTTAGCACTTTTTTGTGATGAGAGACTAAAACCCACTTTGCATTCCACGTTTTCATTGGTCGACTCAAGTTTACATGAATGTGAGTTATAGATATATTTTGAGTTTATTAACTTTCTCCCCCCTATAAATTAAAAAAAAACAAATAATAACCAACCCAACTAAAACCAACCCTACCCAACAGACCAACCCAGAGCATAACCCTTTTTGCAATCTAACCAAATAAATCCTGCTGGGGTGCGTTTGAAAATAAAAGGTAATGGTGAGAAAGATTTTTAAACACAAAAGCCCTAACCTCACAAGCATGTAATCTTTGAGGTAACCTTGAGTCTGCGAATGAAATTGTGGAACACAAAGTGGGATTTAGTCTCTTCTTTTTTGTGTTGGGTTGCACTGGTGCACACTAAGTGGTGTGGCACTGGTGCAACAAATGGAAATTGCTGTGAGGTTGGGTCATTTCATATGAAATCAACCAGCCATTCTTCAAATGATAGAAATTCTGCTCCCAGAGAGTCAAATTCTCTCAATACTACGCATCTTATTGGTACAAATCTTCGGTTTAAATTGGTTTCTCTCACTTTTGCCCAATATTGATCGAAAGTAATTCCATATAAAAAAAGTAAAACAATGTTCAAACATAAAAGTCAAAATACTATAAGAAAATAATATTTTATAAGTAATGCAAATGCTTCTCTAAATTTCAAATAGATTGAATATTTTTTTAAATTATTTTTCTTTCTAAAATATTGGTTGAATCTGACACTCCTACTTTGTCAATGTGTGGGTCCGACCTGTATCGGTAATGGGTTTTTCTTAAAATTGACCTTAAAATCATTTTTCTTTCAATAATTAAAATATCTTATTTAATTTTGTTAATTTCATTTGTCTCATCATTTTGGCCTATAATACAAGCCACCCACCAGGCATTGTTATATTCTAACCTTGATTCTACCATTACAAACCCAGATTCAATTAGTTTCATGTGCTTAAAAGTGTATTGAGTGGCACAAAAATAGAATATTTCAATTCTGGTATCAACCCAGTTAGACATAAATTAAAAGCTATTTTATTCTCTGCAAAATCTGACATAATGAGGGTTTCTCCATTTTTTATATTATTTTTGGTCCCATTATAAAATTCCAGCTGAATGTTTGAAATAAACGAGTGTGTTTTTAATTTTAAGAGATTTATTCTTAAGACTGACCAATCTGGCAGGGAAATTGAGGTGCGGCATAGCATATATTTAAAAAAGTAGTTCACAGGAACAAAGAGAAACCAAAAAGCTCTAATATAAAGTAATTTTTTAAGGTAAAATCGAGGGTAAAACCATGGGTAATAAAAACTTTTATTTATTTTTTGTACCTAAACCCATAATTTCTGTATCTTGAAATTTGACCAGTATCTCAGTAAAATTTGACAAAAAATATATTTTTTTTTCGAAAAAAAAAGACCTGTTAAACATATATTCGTATTTTTCTAAATCTATGTAAGAGCAAAACTTGGTAATTTTATAATTTTAAAAAATTAATAACAAAAAAACTAGTGGGCCAAAAATTTTGAAAATTTAGATTATTCTCCGATTTTTCATCTACTTTATGAATAGAATAAGTATACCAAAAATGATAAAAATCGGCAAGATGGAAATCGAGAATAACTATGCTATTGGTTGATTTTATATGAAATCACCAGATTGTGCTGTGTAGATTGGGTTTGTTGTCTTGCTAAAAAAAATCATTCGTTCTTGACGGCCTTATTTTAAGGATCAAGTTGGGGATTAAGTATTTGTACAAAATATACCTCAGGAATATATTTGTTCAACATCGTTTAATTATTTCTCTTTTAGCCTTGGTCCTTTGTGTGTTCCTTGTGAATTGTCGTTTTTCCACCCAAGATTTTTTAATCTTTTCTTTTAAATATATTTGTGGTTTATCTGGGTTTGCAACCTTATAGGTTTTGTTAATTAGTCTTGTGCATGATTTTTTAGTTTTTGTACATTCAGAATATGAACAGTTGAGGTCCATTACAGCAAAAATTGTAGCTGATTTTATAAGAATGTTTGTCGATCTCTCAAACAACATTTTACCTTTTTTGTCAGTCAGTCTTTTAATTTTAATTTACAAAAGTATTGTTAGGCACAAAGACAACTAACTTCTTTACTATTTAGGCAGCATATCCTTCATTGCAAACAAAGATTACAAATCGGCAAATCTGCTCGAGTACTATACACTTACAGGCAACAAGATGAATCTAAAACGCACAGTGACCAACGAATATTACCTAAACTTTAACTCAAGTCTGTGTTTTACCGTGGGGACAGATCTTCCGGCAATGATGGCATCACAAGTAAGTGATAGCAATGGTTACTAGCTCATACAAGTTAGATGGAAATACTTGTACTCTTGGCTGGGAATACATGGGGAATACCTGGGAATACTTGAGAATACATGGATAGGGAATTATATGGGTAATACTTGGACAGAAAGGGCCCATGAAGCACCCTAATTGCCAGACCTGTCCCCCTACTACTAGTGGAAATACCTGAGAATACTAGGTGAAACTGGGAATAATTATTTGTCTAAATTTTGGAATACCTAGACATTTTTGGAAATACTAGGTGAAAATGGGAATAATTGTACAAATTTTGGCCAGTGAAAAGCCCCTTGGTTGGTAGTTTGTGTGTATATTTTGTGTCTGAATTTTATATCAGAAGTTCACTGGGTGAATTTTTATTTAACTTTGATTTGACCGTTTTGTTTTAAAATACATTTTTGAATCCTATTTTCTTGAAAGATTCATAAATTTCGTGTACATTCTAGGTGAGCTATTGGCAATGCGAGTGCATGCCTGGCTGGCATGGCATTGATTGTGGATATCCGGAAGTTTTGCTACGAGCAATGTTGGCCTATAAAAAACCCACCAAACTGAAAGGGCCTAGACTGTTTCAAAGAAGGATTATCTATATATTTCCCTTTGACGAATTTAGTAGACATCTGACTGATTTAAGGGTGAATGACTTAGGTAGGTGATCATTTTTTAAGGACAACACGGCCTTTTTAAATACAACCTAATTTAATTTAGGGCTCTCAACAAGTAATAGAGAAAAAAAAAGAATTTGTTGCACAAAAATATAACTAGGAATCACTGAGGGAGAATAACATTGTATACAATGTCACAAAACAATCACAAAATTTACCTCCAAAAGGGCGCGCATAGGGCATTGCCCTTTTACTCCAACTACTAATGTTCACTTTGGAATAAAATTTAGCCGGTAAAATAAAGTTTTAGAAGTAAAATAAAGTTTTAGAAACTAAAATTCTGAATTGAATTTTATTTTCTAAAACTCTATTTAAAAAAAAAACTATAAAAACATTGAAAATTTTTAAGATTTTAACTGAAAATGACATGTTTGATCCATTTTGGTAAAACTTTATAAAAACAGAAATCTAGATCTAATAAAAAATAGTACATATACCATGTGACTAAATTGTATTTTTATCCCTCAGCGAATTTAATGTACGGCTGATTCTCATGAGATGTCCACTTTCCAAAAAAAAGGAAGTAAAAATAAAAATTACTTAAATTTGTTAATGTTGGATATTAAGGTTACATGTTTTAAAAATTTATCATTCACAGAGTTGAGAAAAGATTCACAAATAATTAAATATATTTATGAATTATAATTTAAAATAATTACATTTCTGTTGAAAAGGTAGGGAACTTTATTGGTTTACTTAAAAAGGGCTAACACTGATATTTCTAAATACTTGTACAAACCGACATGGTGAGGAAAGATTCACAAAAATGATAATTGTGAAATATCCATTACATACATTTTGAACATAGCTATAGATAAAAGACAAAAAGGAAATTTATACTTAGATGTTTAGAATGTTTATAATTGTATTTAATTCAAATTCAAATTATCTTTATTTGCAAAAATTGTAAATGTACAAGTAATCAAATAGTATCAAAATGTTATAAAATGCCATCATTAAATCGAAGAAATAATACATTACTTAGGAGATCATATCCGCAAGTCAATAAAATTAGTTATATATATATATATATATATATAAAAACTTCACAAACGAATAGACATAATCAATCAAAGCCGAAACTATGTAGGACTAAAAAAAAAGAAACCTAAGACTATGTCAAGTACTACAAGAAATTCGAAGCAAAATAAAATAAAATAGATTAGGTCGCTGTTTTTTCCCCCTTTTCTTCCTTTCCTTTTGTTTTTTTATTCTATCTATTTTCCAGATACTCCTCAACAGAGTAGGGCTCCAGGTCAATTATAAATTTTTTTACTTTTAATTAATAATTTTATACAGGCGTAGCTTGATTACCGTTCAGTAAGGGCTAGTCTGTGTTTAGGTAAGTAGTATTTTCTATCTCTTTTACTATAGTTGTGCTCTGGCAAGTGCTCCCCGAATTTTTCCTTGTGCTTAAACATAAATGTTACACACTCATATATGTAGGTGCCACAAAGAGTCATCACCCCCAACCTCCTAAAACTTCCTCGGCAAGTTTCACTCCAAACCAGGCCAAGTAAAATTCTGATTGCTCTTTTTTGAATTATGAACACTCTTTCAGAATTCACGCCGCCCGCCCAGAACATTGCACCAAATCGTAGTATGCTATGAAAGTATGCATGATAAATCATCTTTAGAGTATCAAGTTCCAAGTAATGCCTTATAATTCGGAGTGCCTAGCATGCTGAGCTAAGTTTACTACAAACAAAGTTTACTTGCGCTTCCCAGCTTAAGTTTTGGTCAATAAAAACTCCAAGAAACTTAGCATCACCCGAGAACTCGACGCTCTGGGCAAGCAGGGTGGTTTCCTCTGTGATTTCCATTCTGCAATGTTTTGTTCGGAATATGATAAATTTTGATTTCTCTACATTAATCGTAAGTTTATTTTGAATGAACCAGTTATGTACTTGAAGTAGAGATGTTTTTGAATTTTCCAGTAGTCGAGGAACTTGTGAGGCTTTGATTGAAATATTTGAGTCGTCTTTAAGAAGATGAAAACATAGTGTGAATGTTGAAATTCACGTAAATGAGATTCACAGATTTAATAATTTTTTCAAATTATAAACACATTTTATAGTTTAAATTTTTTAAATTTTTAAATATGTTTAAAACATACCTATTTTTTTAACTTCACGGATATCAAAAAGTCAATTGCCCAAATCATGGCACATATTACATTAAGATTCGCCAAGAAAAATAATCAACTCCATCTACCTATATCTATTTATATCTAAAACCATACTGACATGCTCTTCAAGTGGGAACCTAAAGTGGAGAAAAAATTAAATTGTTCTTGACCAGTGGCATCTATTAGAGCTTTAACCATCTATTATCACATTCATACAAATGATAAACGTAACGACAAATTAAGTAGTTTTAAATAATTGTTACTGTATTTTTCTTTATTTTTGGTTTAACATGATCCTTTTGGTATTGCATAAAAAAAAGTTAAGAAATCAATTTAATTTTTCCTTATTTTAATAAAAAGTGAATTGAACTCTCACGGTGAACAGTCACGGAGATGATTTTTTTAGGGTAGAAATGTTTAAAAAATATGGAAAATATTAAAATTTTAAATTTGTTTTTCGAGTACAAGACAAACAGACCTTTTAGCAATATTCTATAATTCTATTGAACACTTTTTACCAAAGATATATGTTTTTTCGCTAGTGAACAACAAAAGTTGACATCTCGTGAGAATCAGCCGTACCTACTATTTTAGAGACGGGTACAAACAACAGGCAACTTTTATCAAATATTTTCACCCATCACATCACCTTCATAAAATATGAATCTGTTGTGAACCCTGTAAATATGACGAATGTGTCTAATAAACCTATATAAACTTGTCGAAACTACTTTTTTTGGGTTTTTCGCCACTAAGGAAATTTTTTCAAAAATATGTTAAAACCGACTGCGTAAATTCCTAAAGAAAAAAATTTGTTCGTTTGTCAGTGGTTTTTAAATAAGATAAAAAATTTGCCTACACACACGCAAATCCTAACTAGAATCTAAGTACTTATCTGACGTTTCGGCAGAAATTCTACTGCCGTTATCAAAGGAGTTTATTAAAAAAAAAATTTCGATTCTCTTTTTAAAATATCTGTCTGTTGTCATACAACTGACTGACTTTGACTGATGTATATTTCAAATATTAACTTGACAGTTTGGTGCGTCCATAGAAATTAGTAAAATATAAAATCAAAATTATATTTGTTTGAGTGTTTTCGATTTTAGATTACATTATAAAAATACAAAATTTTTATTTTAAAATATCAAGTATAAAGATTATCTTTTGACTGACTAAGAAAAAATACATTAGAAACCCAAAGAACATCAATATGCTATTTTTTAATTTATTTAAAAAAAACCTTTTTGAAAATCTTGTTTTAAAATTGGAAGCCAAACTGTATTTATATCAACTGATATGCTAGCTATGCATTCATCTAATAACCAATGAAAGATGGACGAAATCAGCACTTCAGCTGCTCATTTTAAAATAATTAAAATTTGGTTTATCTGAAGGGGTACCTGTGGGACCGCTAGGTTTAGCTAGCGGTCATTACTTTTTTTTTGCGAAAATACGTATTTTTTTTTTTTAAGTTTTGATTTAATATTCTGGGAGCACTTAAATAGCATCTTACTGATTTGGAAATAGTAACATTAAATTTTTATCCCAGAATTATGGATGGGACCGCTACTTAACGTTAACCTAGCGGTTCTACCGTTTTTTTAATTTTCTGCTAAAACTAGAGGAGCACTTAATTTTTAGTTTGGGGACCAAATTAGCACCTAAAGAGCACCTAATTCTGGCACTATCGTTTTTTTATTTTATTGAGACAGGACCGCCTAGTTTTTGACCCTGCTCTTATATTTCAAGAACAGAGTGTTTTTAGAAAACAGTAGTTTGTGTTTTTTTAGGAGATATCATAGATGTTTTTGTTATTCATGAACGTTTTGGAAAACAGCTTGAACACTTGTTTAATAACGGTTTTTGCCAAGGGTTTTATCGAAAAATACTCTACGTGAACGGAAAGACTGACAACTTCTGGAAACAAGTTAGATCGCGCCTGACCAATCTAAGAGACGACGATATCATATTGACGACAGAAAAAGACGTTATGCCAAATAAAAATGCCTTATATTTTTTGAAGGTAATTTTCTTTACCGATAGAAACCTGTAAATAACCATTGTGTAATTAGTATAAGGTCGTAAATAGGTTTGAGCATCAAAAAAAAAAAAAAAAAAAATAGGGTAGGCCATAAAAAATGAGACCTTTTTAATGCCTTTAGCTTTAAAACTCACGAGCAGATTAAAAACAAATCACAACTGAAAAGAATATAGTTATTGTTTGTTCCATTCTTATAAAAAAAAATTTCTGTGCGGCACTGACACAAAAATATTTTTTTCTCTGAAATCTGCATTTTTTCCAAGCACAAAAATGTATCGCTTGATAAAATCGGTCAAGAATTAACTCGGTCTTTGTTCTTGGTATATATTTTCGCCATATAGAAATAGAAATTTATTTATTTGAGCCATAAACATGCTTTACAGTCTCGGCTTCGTCAAAAGGTGTCAGCTGTGACACTCATCATGTAAAACAAAAAATAGTTGTATCTAGTAATAGCAGAAATCACAAAATTTTGTTACACAGAAAAAAGATAGTTAAGGCAAGTACCAATGGCTTAATACTAGTTATACCTAATAACAGAACAAATCACAAAATTCAAAATTACAAAAATTTGCTACACACAAACAAAAAACAGTTGAGACATGTACAGAACAAAATAAAAAATAAGAATTCGTCTTTTGATAACCTCAATAATAAAATTATGAACAACCATAATCCATTGTTCATATAACAAAAAAAAAATACCTTGGAGAAATAATACATTAAAAAAAAAGATGTTATTTCGATTTGGATTAAAAGCTTTGACAGAAAAAAAAAATGTTCAATCGAATTTTAAAACCGTTTCGTCAGTCAAAGTTTACAAAAACTCGTTAAAAGTATAAAATGGATTTTTACAAAGTAGGCATTTTAGCTCTTTTTTAAATAAATTTTTATTTTTTAATTCCGTTAGTTTTTTAGACAGCTGGTTGTAAATTAAACATCCTGCATATAGCGGTGATTTAGTAAATTTAGTCGAACTATGCTTCTCTACATGAACTTGATTCCTATTTCTTGTAAAGTGAGTATGAGTTTTTCCACCAGTGATAACACTATTTTTATTTTGAGAGACAAAACATGCACAGTTAAGCAAGTAGACAGTTAAAATATGGTTTATTATAAGTTTCTCTGCATTCCCTATACTTTAGAGCAAAAATTATTCTCACAATACATTTCTGCATATCCATTACTCTATCTATATCGCAGCTTCGTCCCGAAACCATAATATTATATTTAAGAGTTTCCTTTTTCAAGTAATTCAAGTTTAAAATTGCTCTTGAAAGTTTCTCTCTATTGTTGTTCCCAAAAATTTTACTTCACTAGAAGGTTTCAGGGTTTTGCTTAAATTATTAGATTCTGGCACGTTAGATAGGTTAAAATTGACAAGGACCGTTTTTGCAAGTTTATTATTAACTGATTTGTATGGCACCAGTTCTGAAATTCAGCTATAATTATTTTACTATTCCTTTCGAGCTCTTCATAGCTTTGGGCAAAAATTATAATCGAAGTGTCGTCCATTACTGATAAATTCTGAAAGATCGTTTGAAAAGATTAGAAACAATAATAGTGGACCCACTAGTGTCCACATTATAAAGTTTACATAGGTCAGAATTTATCGATATCGATCTGTCTGTTAATTTTTTTAGTTAAAAATTTGTAATTAAATGTGTCAAAAGCAGAAGTTAAATAAAAAAAGAGGCTGGCGACTTTTTTCTTCTCATCCAGCAATTAATAAACTTTCTGATATAGTTCTAAGGTCAGTCAGTTTTTGGCGATTTAAAGTATATTCTTATGTATTTTTTTTATCGGACTATTGGTTCCAAAATTGCAAGGCAATCCAAAAAGTCTAATTTTTTGTGGCCCACCCTATAATTTTTTTTCTTTGACCCTAAAATTACCGAAAAGTTTTCGTACAGCACTTTGTTTAAAACCAACAAATAATAACAAAAAAAAACCTCGATTAAAAAACTATTATTTGCCTTGTCCAAACAACTGCCTTTGGTTAGATACCCTATATGTATGACCTATTTTTCTTTAATAAATATCATAAATTGCGCAAAATTAATTTACTTCAATTGTCAAAAATTCCCGCAAAATAGCCCCAGCACAAACTCTCATTGCCTCTCATATTATTTTCTATAGCTATATGATGACTTTCCTGAACCAATGACCTTCCGTCTAAAATGGACCGTTTTCGGTTTTTTTTGGAAACATCCTTCCAGAACGAAAATTTCCGGAGGCGCTTGTACTGTGGCCTACTTAAGGAACACTTTGGACGACGACATAATGAAGCTGCGGTAAGTCAACAGACAGAATTTCTCGAAACCTAGAGGTATTTTTTTTCAAAAATTAACGCTAAGCTACCCAATAAGCATTTTCAGAAACGTCTGGTGAGAGAAATTTATATAATTATTATAAACAAGGTTCCATTTATGCCTTAGAGTATTTAGAGGAATTGAGTTTGTATATTTGTTTTATTAAAAGCTCTAAATTGATGGTACCCTAAGGTAACATCAAACTAACGTTAACAATATTTCCCCGGACATTTTTATCAAAATTAAAGTTATCAGTAACAAAGGTTATATAAATTGGTGTTAACAATGTTTCTACTAATATATTTATAAAAATATAAGTCATCAGTGACAAAAGTTATATAAATTGGTGTTTGGAATCTTTTTGTCAACCCATCTATAAAACTGTAAGTAACTTAAAGTTATATAGATTGGTTTTCAAAATGTTGCTCAACCCACTTATAAAAACTTAAGTAACCAACAACAAATTTATATAAGATATTTTTGTACACACACACAGTACACACGGGACCGCAGCTGATTTTCAGAGTAGGATGACGGGAAAAACAGCTTTTATTTTACTATAGTGTCCTACAAATATTCATATTCCTGCTTCAACTTATCTCACTTCCATTTTTATTTATTTTATAAATTTTTTATTGTTAAAAGAAAAAGAAGAATAAATAACAAGCAAAGGGGAGAAAGATGGAAAATATTTATTTTATAATTTCTAAATAAATAAAAAGCTTTAATTTGTTATGTAGTGTTGTTAGAACACTTGTAAAACCTTTTTTGTTGTTTTTCTATCCATTACTATGTACCATCAATTTTTATAAGCTGGTGTTGGTAAGTTGTTTTTCAAGTCTTTTTTACTCATTTAAGAGTTATAAAATTATCACCAACACTTACTAATATAACTTTTGGTTATTTTGGTTTTATATTATTTGCTGTAACTTCTATATAGACAAAAATGCTCATTGGGTAGCAAGGTGAACTTAATTTAGTAGCTTACTATTTCCCTAATGGTCCCTTTTTGCCTCGCCCCATCTACTACTGCTTCCAAACAAGACTACTAGTCAATTAAATGCTGATTAAATATTCCATTCCAACAGACATTTTGGATTGGTAAGTCTATTTTCTATCGAGAGTGTCAAACTTCCATTGTCTTTATTTTTTACTTTTTCAAAACGTTTCGAATGCTTATGTACCTGCAATCTTCATCAGGAGAATACGATAATAAAGAGAATGGAAGTTCGAAACTCTAGTTTACTCTCAAGTTTAACATTGTCTACCACCTACAAACATCCCTATTTTCTATCGTTTAACCTAGGTTAACAGTGCACTATGTGCAAATCTCTTGGAGAATTTAATTTAAATACAGGACCAACGCCTTTTAATTTGTGTCACTAATTCTAGTTACAATTTTTTTTAGCAATATTACCGCAGCTAACCTACCTCAAAAGGCAATCACACTTGGCGACCTAAACCACACCGGCGGATGGATTTGCGAATACTGCGCAGAAGCGATAGACATTGTGGAATATTTAAGGTACATGACCCCTTCGGTCGTTAACTGGGATCAAATCGAAACGGTCAATATGAAGTTTATAGGCAATTTGATAGAAAACGGACTGTATATCGATAAGAAAACGAAATTGATCCGAGCCTACAAGGATTTAGACAACTATTTCGCGCCTCAGTACGCCATAGATCAATATTCAAAATTTGATTTTTTGATAAGAAACTTGTACGTTATACAAGAAGCTGAGGATGAATATCAGCTGAATTACTATTAGTTTTATACCAATAATTAAAAACCCATATGGTAAATGCGACCTATTTACGCAAACTTCGGTTAAACTCTGATTTTTCATGTAGCCCCGGAAAACATGGCTTGCCAAACATTTTATTGCGATGTTACCGATCATTCGTCGTGTCTTTTACTTAACGAAATCGAATCCTTTTGTTATGTCAAACCATCTTTGACCCCCCCCACCTCAGATAAGAAAAAAGAGCAGGCAAAATGTTATCACAATCTTTTACTGTAAGAAATAAACATTTACTGTTTTTAAACAAGTCCGATGGCCACCTAGCCACGTGGCAACCCGAATAAAAAATCATGGCGTCACGCGATTAGCATACCGCATACTACCTCCAGGTGTGACATAATCACTTATCCACAAAGCATCGAAAATATTAAACAACTAATTAATTGGGTCTAATTATTTCACCACCTCCCGGTGGTCCTATTTTCCACCACACGATATTACTTGCAGAAGAATACTTTTGTGTACGCAACAGATCAATAAAGATACTCTCAAGCGGTCCTTAAAGCTCTTGAACCCTATAGGTGCTCATCGAGAACCGTTAGGAGCTGTCAGAACACACTGAATACCCTAGGGCGAACAAACACTGTGTCGCTGGTATGGATTGTGGGACATTCTGGGCATCAGGGAAATAAGACTGCCGATGCCGTCCAGTTTCTTTCCAACTGCTCTCTGAAACTGGATGGAGAATAAGTTCCATCAATACTGGAGATAATTGCTAGGACTGGCAAATTAAAAAGAGTTCATTACAGAACCCTGCAGGAAGAAGGCCGGGAAACCTACCAGGCAGGAGATCCGGACAATGGTTGATCTATATACCGGAGTGGGTGAGGACTCCGAATATAGGCTCTGTATGGAGGAGGACGAGACGGCCAGACATGTGCTGTGTGAGTGTCCGGCCATTGCATGTCAACTTATATTCAGCAAACCACAGATCGACGCGCTGGATCTGAAAGATGCTTTACCAAAGCAAGTTGCGAGCCTTTTTAAGGGGCTGAATATTCCGCAGCAACAAACAATCTCAAAAGTGAGTCACAATAGACCCGGTACTGATACATTCGAGGGCACACTCACAAATGAATCATCAATCATCATCACCAGTAAATAATCTCTTTCTAAACCGTGTGAATTGTTTCGCTAGTAAAATCGGTTATTCTTTTCCACACTACTCGTGCATTAGCATATTCGCATGTCTTATCTGTCATTCTACATGCCATAGGGAGAGACGGAAGTACTTTTATGCGAATATTTTCACATGAGTTCGAAAATAAAACCTCGGTCGCGATTGTTGTCAACATTTGGTGGATTTAAAAACTCTCCCATTTCAAGGTTTAATAATAAGGATCTTTAAACCGGAGTTTGTTAATATTTTCTGTACAGGTATATGGTTTTACACAAATCTTTCAAACTTTATGTGTGAATAATTCAAATAGAACCCCTAAAACACAATCGATATTCGTCGTAAATTTTTGTAATGCATTTAAAAAAAGAGAGACTGGTAATAGGGCAGCAAAAAGACGCAGATTAAGCAAAGTGATTTTTTTTTATAGAGTAATAATTTCTGAATCGGGGAAAAAGAAGCATTTTGCCGAAATTTTAACAATACACTCAAAATTCCCAATTAAACGTGGAAATGTCCCTCTACCTATCTCTTTCGCACCCGTGTAATTAAACGTTATCTCTCTCAAATCAGATAGCGCAACTGTCTTTCTTCAAGCCGATATGGCCCAATCTTCATGCTGAACTGAGAGAAACAATGGACGAGTTTATAAATTCACCGATGAAAACAATCGAGTTTGTAAATTCATCTATGATTCTTGGTGATATTCATCGGGTTCTTAAATTACCCGATTGATTCCACCAATTCACCAATTGGGGCCGGTGAGCCTTCCTGATGGATGTCATTAACGTCATTTAATCAGCTGTTTTTTGTTGTTATTATGTTGTTTTCAAGTTTTTTGATGTTTTTTTTAATAAAGATTGCCGAATTCATAAGATGTCGCGTTTGACCAATCGCATATCCTCCTGAAGCCCTACGAGTGATTTTTTGTTCGTCTTTATTGTAATACCTGGGATTTTTTCGAAAAAGCACAAATTTCTCAATTGGAAAAAAAAATTAGGCTATAGCTAAATTCTGACTGATTTTCATCGCGTTTTTTTAATTTTCCATGTCTCATCGAACTCAACCACATGGAATGTCAGATTAACGTTATATTTAATTTGTCAAAAAATCGATGACGCCGGTGAAAAAAATGTGATGAATTTACAAACTCGCCCAATGCCTATTCACACTGTGCAAGTGCGAGATTTTGAGTTTATTTCTAATATTTCGGCAAAAAGCTCGTTTCTTCCCGATTCATAAAGGATTACTTTATAAAATAGTCACTTTGTTTAATCTGAATCTTTTTCCACTTTCCCAAAATTTTCATTTTTATTAGCATTACATCTTATGGAAAATCGTTTTGTTTACCCTACAGCCACCATTTTTAAAGGGCCCTCACGTGATTGATGGCTGACTTTGACAATTTGTTAGACAGCCCTTTATGCTCTCTAAGTAAGTTATACCAAAAAATATCTCAGCACGTAAAATATGTTCAGTGTTTGTTTGTGCTCACAAATGTTTATTTATATTGATAGTTTATTAGTGCAACGCCATCAATTACTATATAATAATGGCGTACGCAGAAATTGTTCCTAGGGGGTGGGCTTGCAGTTGGTAACAGAAACGTTTAAATTTACCTGAACTTAAATTTTGATAATTGAGATAACCATTCTTGATTTTTGGTGAAAATTCAAACTTTAAGAGTCAATTTCCCATGGTCCCTGCGTACGCCACTGGATTCACAGTGCTCCCATTTAGTAATGTGAAATGTATCTCTATTTCTCTGGGGGCACTGTATACCTGCAAATATTTCAGTGAGATGTATATATATATGTAACAATTTTTCAGCTACTCGTTGTCTAATTCAACAGTATCTTATTTAAGAATTTAGCTTTAGGCCCGAATCTATTAAGTGCTATGCTTTTTTGATAATTGAGAAAAAGTATCTTATCTGTGATATTAAAACTGTAAGCCTAATAATATATATTCATTTATCTATTAATTGAATGGTTAATTAAATAAATGTACTTTAAAAAAAAGCGGTAATTTTTTCCGGGAAATCCAGTATTCTAATAATAATAATAATTCTCTAAAGTTATACATACCCTATTGGGTGTCCTCAAAAGCATAATCTTGTGCGAGAAAAGGTTGGCAATTCTTGTTACATGCAACTGCCTTGGGCTAGGGATATACACAGTTGGTACTTGTAAAGCATTGCTCAAGAGGATAGGAAAACTCCAAAATAATTTACCAGCTCTAGCACGTCAGGTCCTACCTATCCACCTATCCGGAACATAATCGCAACCAGCGATGCTTCGGTATGGTTCTAATTCGTTCTACTATTAAGTACTGCACAAAGTAGCGCAATTTGGGAGATACTAGTTTACTTACCAATTATGTTTAAGCAAAGCCAATGACACTCCAATATACGGAAACATAAAGTACAGACTGAATTGGTGTGCTTTCCATAGGTTTCCCCACAACTCTACTACGTTAAAGACAGTTATCGATATGGCAATCACAACACTTTGGCCGACTTCTAGTCCATTGACTCCCGCTAAAAATTAAAACTCGAAGTTAGACCCATTAAAACGTTTTACACAAAAAAGTAGCAGAATATAAAAATTGCTTCCTTATATTGTTTGTTTAGGAATATATAGAATAGAGTAGAATATAATAGAATATATATTACAATTATATACCCTATTGGGTATTGAACTTGCCATATATATAATATAAATCAAATATCATTTAAGTACACAATATCACATGGTAACAGAGGGCAAAACCGCGGAATGCAGCTGTACATGTTTCCCATCCACGCGTTTCACATTAAGAAAACCCATCACGTTGTGCGACATAGGATAGACAAATTTATGTCACAACACGTGATACGTTATTTGAGTCAGGGTGGCCACGCATGGAAAACGCATACGTGGGAATCGGGTGTAAATGGATCTTGGTAGTGCACAGCTTCTGTAAGGGCTATCTTACCTAAAATATTAATTGCATTAGTGCAGAAAACTGCTAGAAGACCCATATAAACATAATATATCAATCCTATATCTACCGAAAGGCCGAACCATTCTCTTAGCGGCTTAGGAACTATGATCGTTGTTTGGCGGTTGTTTACATAATATACCTGTTGAGTAAATAGGTGCATTAAAACAAGTTCCTGAAAATATGGTAATTTATGTAATATATCACTGGGTTGATATAGTCCGAGGTATAGTCAAAAATAGAGACCCTGTATGTATGACGTATTTTGATGAAAGAGAGACGCGGCAAGTTGACAACCTCATCAAAGTCAGGTTCATTAAAAATGATGGAAATATCGGTCCTCTTTAAACAGAAAGTAATTATTAACAAATTAATAGACACTTAAATTTGACAAGCTATTTTTGATTCCTTGTTGTTAACCTATCTTTGATGCGTTTCTAAAATCATCCTTAAAAAATTGGTGCTAGAAAGCACGGATCCAGTCCACCATACAATCAATTATTTTATGTTGAATGGAAATTAAAATATCTCGAAAACTGTAGCTTTGAAAGATTTGAACCTTATAACAAAATTTTTGGGTAATATTTACGAAAATCAAAATCTGAAAACCGGATATCAATAGCTGCTGAACTTCTAGTTATGACTTTTTAAAATATATTTTAACGTTTTTTCAAATAACTCTGAAACTAAAGCTCCCACGAATTTGGACTTTAAAACAAAATTTCTAGTCCATATTCATGGAAACTTAAATCTGAAAACAGTATGTCGCTACTTGCTTTTGTTCCAAAGTTAAATTTTTTTTTAAATATTTTATCCCTCTTTTCCCCCCTGCAACTCCCCACCACCCTATCCAAAAGTTGATTAGTTCATAGTCAGCCGATAGAGGATTTTTTTACCAAATTTCGTTAAAATGGATTAAGACGTTTTTGAGTTATCGTCTATAGAGACAGACAACAGACAACTTTTTTTTCCGTCGATTAAGGTGTTTTAAAACCTTAGTAACTCATTTTTGATAAAATTAAGAGAAGTCAAAATTTCACGATTTTAATAGTCCCCCATACCATATTGGTGTGGTGGACTAAAAAAGATTTACTGGTGATTTATACTGGCGCCGCCTACCGTTGCCGTCGCCGCCCGTCGTCTACCGTTTGTAGCAGCAATTTATACTGCCGTCGCGTCGGCGCGTTGTTTTAACCTCGAAAACATCGTTTTTGTTGATATTTTCTCGAGTATTAGTTCTTCATACAGCTCACTCAGTTGGCTTTCTTTTGTATCACTCATTTTAAAAATAAAAAAAATAAAAAATTTAGTTTATAAAAAGAAAACAATCAAAACAAGTTGGGTAAGTTAGGTTAGAATTCTTGAAAGACAAAAGAAAAACAACAATAAAAATCACGTGACCACTCAACATGCTTTTCTATTGGACGGACTACGCGTGGCTGCGGACGGCAAACGGAAAAAGATAAATTTGGCTCATCTCGGGCGGCAGCCAGCGGCGGGTCGATGCAACGACGGAAGGTATAAATAGAAGCAAAGGGTTCCCATATATTGATGTTTCTCAGCGCCGACGTGAACGCAGACGGCGGACGGCCAGTATAAATCAAGCTTTAAAGCTGTGCTTATAACGTAAGACGCGGCGACGTAACCAAACCAATTCTTGTTCAGTGCTTGATATTCAGTTTTACTTCATGCCGTTCACTTCTATTTCCTTCCTTGGCGAAAACAGTGAGAGGGCAATAGAATGGAAAATGGAATGGATCAAGCATTTATGAAAACCCACAGAAAACAAAATGGTTAGGATACGCTAGAGGCCCTGTATACGATTTTTGACAGTTATTGTTTTACCAAAGATGAGCATTGCTAGGGAAATGTTTAAAAATTTAAAAAAAATTGTGTGTTGGCAATGATAGTTGGCAACCCCTGACCCCTGTAAAAACACGTGCCTCGACGAATTTGTATTGTTCGGTTGTCCAACGGAGAAAGAAACTCAAGAAAAGTGGAAAGAAAACATGCATTTACCACGCTGGAAAATTAATAACAATAGCCGAATTTGCGAGGTAAGTGAGCTATAAGCAATAGGTACAACAAACATACGCATTTAGCATGTACTTTGTTAATAAATAACACATTATGTTTCCGTGTTTTATTTTTATTGTAAGAAAAGGAGTAACAAAAATATAGATCAATAGGAGCCTTTATATTTTACCTATTATTTACATTTTTAATATCTCCGCGTGTATATTCACTGTTTTAGTTTTTTTTTGTCAAAACTGACATATTTTACTAACCAAAAAATAAATCGAGTAAAGGTTTACTCCAAAACTTCCCTCGCTCAGAAGAACATATATTATATAAAAAACCGGTACTCATATATACATGGGTTAGATTGGTTTGTTCAGGGGTGTATTCAGACTTTTCCATGGTGTACTTGGACATCTTCACAGTGTATCCAGGTTTTTCCAGAGTGTATCCAGACTTTTCCAGGGTTTTTCCAGACGTCCAGAGTGTATCCAGACTTTTCCAGAGTATATCCAGACTTTTCCAGGGTCTTTCCAGTGTTTACAGACTTTTCCAGGGTCTTTCCAGACTTTTCCAGAATATATCCAGACTTCTCCAGAGTCTTTCCAGAATGTTTCCAGAGTGTATCCAGACTTTTCCAGAGTGTATCCAGACTTTTCCAGGGTCTTTCCAGACTTTTCCAGAGTGTTTCCAGGGTCTTTCCAGACTTTTCCAGAATATATCCAGACTTCTCCAGTCTTTCCAGACTTTTCCAGGGTCTTTCCAGATTTTTCCAGAGTCGTTCCAGACTTCTTCAGACTTTTCCAGGGTCTTTCTAGACTTTTACAGAGTGTTACCACTTTCCCAGGGCCTTTCCAGACTTTTCAGAGTGTATCCAGACTCTTCCAGGGTCTTTCCAGACTTTTCCAGAGTGTATCCAGATTTTTCCAGGGTATTTACAGACTTTCCAGAGCGTATCCAGACTATTCCAGGGTCTTTCCAGACTTTTACAGAGTCTTTCCAGACTTCTTCAGAGTGTATCCAGACTTTTTCAGGGTATTTCCAGACTTTTCCAGAGTCGTTACAGACTTCTTCAGACTTTTCCAGAGTATATCCAGACTTTTCCAGAGTCTTTCCAGACTTTTCCAGGGCGTTTCCAGACTTTCTAGGGTCTTTCCAGACTTTTACAGAGTGAATCCAGACTTTTCCAGGGTCTTTCCAGACTTTTCCAGAGTATATCCAGACTTTTCCAGGGTCTTTCCAGACTTCTAGGTTTTTTGCAGACTTTCCAGAGTGTATCCAGACTTTTCCAGGGACTTTCCAGACTTTTCCAGGGACTTTCCAGACTTTTCCAGGGTCTTTTCAGACTTTTCCCGAGTCTTTCCAGACTTTTCCAGACTTTTTCAGAGTGTATCCAGACTTTTCCAGGGTCTTTCCGGACTTTTCCAGAGTATATACAGACTGTTCCAGGGTCTTTCCAGACTTTTCCAGAGTGTTTCCAGACTTTTCCAGGGTCTTCTCAGACTTTCCAGAGTGTATCCAGACTTTTCAAGGGTCTTTTAAATTTTTTTAGTGTGTATCCAGACTTCCAGGATTTTTCCAGATCATATTCAGACTTTTCCAGGGTATTTCCAGACTTTTCCAGAGTGTATCCAGACTTTTCCAGGGTCTTTCCAGACCTTTCCAGAGTATATCCAGCCTTTTCTACAGTATATCCAGACTTTTCCAGGGTCTTTCCAGACTTTTCAAGGGTCTTTCCAGAGTGTATCCAGACTTCCAGGGTCTTTCCAAACTTTCCCAGAGTCTTTCCAGATTTCTCCAAAGTGTATCCAGACTTTTCTAGGGTGCACGACCTTTTCCAATACATTTTATATGTGCTATATATGGGTCAGTCCATATCAAGTCAACCAGGGTATTTTACCACACCATCTCCGATGTTGATGATTTTTAGTATACATGTTTTTCCTACAAAAAAACTGGAAAATCCAAAATTTCAGACTTTTTTGACCAGTTGTTTATTTTGAATTAATTTTTGAAAATCGAAAAAGTCACTTATTTGTCCTTAACATGTGCGCACAAAATTAGGAATATCCAAAGAACCACTTATAATAGAAAAGTAGGTGAAGGTTCATTTTAAAGCTCTTATAAAGACCTTTCATATGAGAATATTGCATAACATATATTGAAAAAAAAAATAAAAAAAAAAATTTTTGATTTTTTTTTTGAAAAATTTCAAAAAGGCCATTTTTAATTTTTTTCAAAAAATTATATTATTTTCTTTAAAGTGTTATTAAACTATTCACAAAATTTTGAGATGGACAAATCATGGGTTCAATGTGAAAAAATTTATTAAAAATGTCACATGCATGAAAAATCGCCTATAAATAGACAATGCATTTTGGTAATTAGAAGAATATAATGGGGTTTAAAGCGATATTATAAAAATATTTAACAATATTTTATTTAATAAAAAATTATATCCTACGTTTCATTACATCACATCAGTAATCAGATTAACATTGCCCCCCATTGTAATATTTACTTACAAAACCTCTTTTCCACCGGAGACGTACTATTGGATGTTCCAATTCTTAGGAAAATATGCCTGTATAAACCTGCCAATACTTTTGTGAAATACTGCCTGTTTATTCCTGTTTAACATTAAGGACACACCTCCTTCATTTTATTGGTCTGTTTAGGTACATTGTGGGGATTTGCTGACATGAAAATTCCTGCATAAATTGATTTTAAATTTTTGGCAAGTATCTTCCTGATACAGCTCCAAATAATCGATACATAATAGTTCGACTGAAGGTTTATCAGAAGTCATCTCTGTGTAATTTTAAAAGTTTCAACTATGGGTGAGGCAAGTGGATGGACTAAATATAAAGTAAAGTGCTGTGATCCACTAGAGTTAAAAATCAAGCATTTTGGGAAGTTAAGAAATGTGACCAAGTGGATGTGCAGTTACAAAAATGTCAAAATGGGAATGAAAATCTGTGATGGTTGTAGACTAAAGCTTTGAAAGGAGTTTAAGGCATCTGAAGAAGATGAGGCAGGGTAAGTAACAAATAGAATTTTTTAATATAAAATTAATAAACTAAACCAATTGCGTCAAGTACGGAGTGGAAAAATCTCATGGCATTATTTTGCATGGCATTATTTTGCATGGCATTTTGAGAATACAGACATTATGTACAAATTTCTTGGCATTATGTACACATTTTGGGTCAGCTGTTACCCCCTTTTTAAGTTCTTATAAAAAACTAACTTTTTAAATTTTTTTAGACCCAGTCAAGTTCCAGAAAATGATCCAGATTTTCAAGATCCTGCTGAATCATTTACTCTTTTAAATAAGTCATAAGACCTTTTCCAATACATTTTATATGTGCTATATATGGGTCAGTCCATATCAAGTCAACCAGGGTATTTTACCACACCATCTCCGATGTTGATGATTTTTAGTATACATGTTTTTCCTACCAAAAAACTGGAAAATCCAAAATTTCAGACTTTTTTGACCAGTTGTTTATTTTGAATTAATTTTTGAAAATCGAAAAAGTCACTTATTTGTCCTTAACATGTGCGCACAAAATTAGGAATATCCAAAGAACCACTTATAATAGAAAAGTAGGTGAAGGTTCATTTTAAAGCTCTTATAAAGACCTTTCATATGAGAATATTGCATAACATATATTGAAAAAAAAATAAAAAAAAAATTTTTTGATTTTTTTTTTGAAAAATTTCAAAAAGGCCATTTTTAATTTTTTTCAAAAAATTATATTATTTTCTTTAAAGTGTTATTAAACTATTCACAAAATTTTGAGATGGACAAATCATGGGTTCAATGTGAAAAAATTTATTAAAAATGTCACATGCATGAAAAATCGCCTATAAATAGACAATGCATTTTGGTAATTAGAAGAATATAATGGGGTTTAAAGCGATATTATATTTATTTAATAAAAAATTATATCCTACGTTTCATTCTGTATCAGTAATCAGATTAACATTGCCCCCCATTGTAATATTTACTTACAAAACCTCTTTTCCACCGGAGACGTACTATTGGATGTTCCAATTCTTAGGAAAATATGCCTGTATAAACCTGCCAATACTTTTGTGAAATACTGCCTGTTTATTCCTGTTTAACATTAAGGACACACCTCCTTCATTTTATTGGTCTGTTTAGGTACATTGTGGGGATTTGCTGACATGAAAATTCCTGCATAAATTGATTTTAAATTTTTGGCAAGTATCTTCCTGATACAGCTCCAAATAATCGATACATAATAGTTCGACTGAAGGTTTATCAGAAGTCATCTCTGTGTAATTTTAAAAGTTTCAACTATGGGTGAGGCAAGTGGATGGACTAAATATAAAGTAAAGTGCTGTGATCCACTAGAGTTAAAAATCAAGCATTTTGGGAAATTAAGAAATGTGACCAAGTGGATGTGCAGTTACAAAAATGTCAAAATGGGAATGAAAATCTGTGATGGTTGTAGACTAAAGCTTTCAAAGGAGTTTAAGGCATCTGAAGAAGATGAGGCAGGGTAAGTAACAAATAGTATTTTTTAATATAAAATTAATAAACTAAACCAATTGCGTCAAGTACGGAGTGGAAAAATCTCATGGCATTATTTTGCATGGCATTATTTTGCATGGCATTTTGAGAATACAGACATTATGTACAAATTTCTTGGCATTATGTACACATTTTGGGTCAGCTGTTACCCCCTTTTTAAGTTCTTATAAAAAACTAACTTTTTAAATTTTTTTAGACCCAGTCAAGTTCCAGAAAATGATCCAGATTTTCAAGATCCTGCTGAATCATTTACTCTTTTAAATAAGTCATTGGAGCTTCTTGGTGTGTCGCCGATTAAAAGAAAAAATGTATACAAAGAAAAAATTGATATTGTACAGCATACAATTGCGAAAGCATTTACAAAGGAATCAGATTCAACGCTAGTAAAGGAATGCCAGAGTGACGAAAGTGAAATGATTAAGCAGTTAAAGGACAAATTTTTAAAAACCGAAAAGAGGAGTGAGAAAATACTAGTTTTATCATGTTTACCTCAAAGTTGGAGTAGAAAGAAGATTGAAGAAGAATTTGGAGTTTCTCAATATTTGGCCAGAGCTGTAAAACAGTTAGTTAAGGACAATGGGATATTATGTTCTCCTAACCCCAAACTGGGAAAGACCCTTAGTGATAGAGTGGCCCAAATAGTGGTAGATTTTTACCAAAGGGATGACATTAGCAGGACCATGCCAGGTAAAAAAGATTATGTTGTTATCAGAAAATATGGAGCTGAAAAAGAATATGTACAAAAAAAATTAGTCTTAGCTAATTTAAAAGAAATTTATGCATTGTTTAAAACTGAGTACCCCAATGAAAAAATTGGGTTTTCAAAATTTTGTGAACTGCGACCCAAAAACTGTATACTGGCAGGAAAAAGTGGGACTCATACTGTATGTGTATGTACTATACATCAAAATATAAAACTAATGCTCAATGGCTCCAAATTAAATAAGCTATATGATGAAAATAACAGGCCTCTTGCAATATCTTATCATGATTGCCTTTATAAACTAATGTGTAATCCACCTTCAGTGGACTGTTTTTTAAGCAATAGATGCAAGCAATGTCCTGGAGTAGAACAGTTTAAAAATACGTTAATAGAAAAATTTGAGGAAGAATTAATTGATGAGGTCTCATTTAAAAAGTGGGTCTCAGTAGATAGGTGTACTATGGAAACCGTTGTTAAGAAAAGTGATGATTTTGTCCAGGAATTTACTGATGATCTTGTAAAACTTAAATCACATTCTTTTATTGCAAAAATGCAAAAAGATAGATACAATGAAATAAAAATTAACCTTAAACCTGGAGAGTCTTTGATCACTTGCGACTTTGCGGAAAATTATTCCTTTGTTATGCAAGATGAAGTCCAGTCTTATCATTGGAATAACAGCCAGGCAACCCTCCACCCTTTTGCCATTTATTTTCTAAGTGATGGTAAACTGCACAACCTGAATTATGTGTTTATTTCGGAAAGCTTGACACATAATACAATTGCATTTCATTTATTTAAAAAAAAATTAATGCCTGATTTAAAAATCAAAATACCAGGACTTAACAAAATTTTTTATTTTTCGGATGGATGTGCTGCGCAGTACAAAAACAAAAAGAATTTTCTGAATATATGCCTGCATAAAAAAGATTTTGGTGTTGAAGCAGAGTGGCATTATTTTGCCACCTCGCATGGCAAAAGTGCCTGCGATGTCTTGGGAGGAATTGTTAAAAGACTTGCTGCCAAAGCCAGTTTGCAGAGGCCCTATGACAATCAAATAATGACACCTCTACAATTGTTTACTTGGTGTGAAGAAAACATATCTGGCATTGATTTTAAATATTGCACAGAAGCAGATTATACAAATCATGAAATAATTTTGAATAAAAGATTTGCGGAAGTCTTAACAATACCGGGGACACAAAAAATTCATGCTGTAATTCCTTTTACAGAAAGCACGTTTTTGGCAAAACAGTTTTCTACATGCTTAGAGGTAGAAACACATAATCTTTTTAAAGGTGGAAGCATTATTTTGCAAAATAACGAGTCAGGGTTTGTCACTGTAGAATATGACAGTGCTTGGTGGCTGGCTTGTGTCTTGGGGAAAAATAATGAGAGCGGAGAACTGAAAGTAAGCTTTCTTCATCCACGAGGACCTGCCTCATCATTTTTTTACCCAACACCTCAAGATATTTTAATTATTAAACCAGAAAGTCTTATAAAAAAAAGTTGAACCCAACACTGCTACTGGCAGAACTTACAATGTCAGCAAAAAAGAAATGTCAGATTCATCAGAAATTCTTAAAAGAAAGTTAAAAAAATAAATTTAAGGTATATAGTTAGTCTTAGTGTTTTCTGTCTAATTTTTATCAACGAAGTAGAAAAGTTTGTTTATTTCTTTTGCGAGTTTAAAATAAAATAATTTGTAGATAAAGCCTCTGGGTATTTTTTAAAACCTGTATCCATCCACCAAATTTATTTATTTTAATATCCAGTGCACTATTGGTGCTCCTAAAATATGTTTATTTTTTTAAATGCATGATTTTTAATGTACTTAATATTTTTGATATTTTTTTTGACATTGAACCCATCATTTCTCCATCATAAAATTTTGTGGATAATTAAGTAACACTTTGACCAAAATTATATATTTTTTTCAAAAAAATTAAAAATGGCCTTTTTGAATTTTTCAATTTTATTTTCAATTTTTTATTTTCAATTTTTTTTTTGTTAAAATTATGTTGTGATATTTCATAAAAAAGAGCTTCAAAATGACTTTAAAATGAGCCATTTATTACTTTCCTAGTGTAAGTGGTTCTCGAGATATTGCTAGTTTTGTACATTCTTGTTAAGGTCAAAATGCTGACTTTTTTATTTTGAAAAATTAAAAAAAAAAAACTACGAATCAAAAAAATCTAAAAATTTGCATTTTCAACTTTTATGGTAAGAAGAAAATATATACCAAAAATCATCAAAATTGGAATTGGTCGCGTAAAATTTTTGTGATTTTTTGGTTGATTTGATATGGAATGACCCATATGTATATATATAGATTCAGACTTTATTGTTTCTAAAAACATTTCGTTTCACATGTGCTATGTATATATATATATATATATATATCCTCCTTTTAATCACGGTAAGAAAAAAAAATATTTTTTTTTAGGGATGAAGTTTTTTGGGGGTAGCTTCGAAGCGTCTACTAGAAGAATGCTCAAAAACAATAGAGGTCTGCGCGTTAATAAAAGTAATCACTATGTAAAATTTTGTTATGATTAGTGAAGGAGTTTTTGAGATAGAGTGGCTACAAAGTAGGCGACAGACAGACCGACAGACAGAGCGACGGCGTCTAGATTCGCGCTTATCACTATTCGAAACCTCAAAATTCGTGGAGGATCATGAAAATCTCGAAGTGCGATTTTTCGATGATTACATTACTTCCCTTTAGCAAGAAGTGAAAAATCAATCTTTCAAAAACTGTCTGGGGAAATTATAAAAAGAGACAAGAAAACATCAGTCCATTTCATAAAATCGCTTTTACATGCAAATATGAAAAAAACTAGAAAGAGAGGCCTCTATGATACGCTAGCTGCATACGAATACTGCAAGGGTGGTCGTAGAGATAGGTGAGACGTAGTCGCTGTTGTACGGCGTATCTGTTCTGAGCAAGCGCACTGAGATAAAATTACGATTAAGCACTCTTTATTTTGCTCACCCTCCCATGAGTAACTTGCACACTCTCCTACAATTTTTATAGATGGTGGGGGGGCTAACTTGACGGCTGTCCTCCCAGACCTCAGTAGAGTTCTTGAGTAACTAGTAATTCAAATTCAAATGTTCTTTTATTTAAAAAATTGTATACACAGGGCCCGCAGCGACCCAAATATTATGAAAATATGCATTCGAATTTTTTTTATGAAAAATTTGTCTTTTTTATGAAAAAAATATGCAACTTCCACTAAGCGCGACTTATTTATTTTTTTTAATTACTAATAAAAAAAATTGTAATTTTTCCAGCGGTGTTACAATAAAAGTGTTTTTCTTGAATGGTGAAGGGGATATTAATTTTACTTAAATGACGAAAGTACCGTATAAATAAGAAATAAAATATTTTCTTTCCTACAGTATAACACCCCGTTGGAAAGCTTATAAAAAACTTAGTTTATTGGCGCTAAAATTTTTGACAACATATATATATATATATAGCACATTTAAAATGTAATGGAAAAGTTTGGATACACCCTACCCAGGAAGTCTTAATACAATCTGAAAAAGCCAGGATACACCCCGGAAGTCCGGGTATACCCTATAAAAGTCTGGATACACTCTATAACAGCCTGGATGCACCCTGGAAAAGCCCGTATATACTCGGAAGTCTGGATACACCCGTAAGTCTGGAATACGCCTTGAAAAAGTCTGGATACACGCTGGAAAGCTTTGTGTACACCCTGAAAAAGCTTGGATACACCCTGGAAGTCCAGATATACCCTGGAAAAGTCTGGATACAATCAGCAAGTCTGGATGCACTCTAAAAAATCCTGGACACACCCCGGAAAAGTCTAAATACACCCTGGAAATGTCTGGATACACCCTGGAAAAGTCCGGATATACCCTGGAAAATACTGGATACATCCTGGAAGTCTGCATACATCCTAGAAAAGTATGGATACAACCTGGAAGTCCGGATACACTGCGGAAGCCAGATTTCTTTGGGACGACAATTATAACACATTTTTGGATTTAATTATATACAGATGCCGAAAAGTTTTGGGTTTTGATGGATTATATAGTCAGATATTTAAAATAAAAAACACATTACACATGTAATGTGTTTACAGGTAGTGGTTTTTTATTTATTTTCTTGATCAAGGGAAGTGTTAATTTAACATAATATATGTATGAATTATTATAAGGGTTTATTGCACCAAATGAACAATAAAAAAACAAAAAAACAAAATAAATATAAGGTACTTAAGTTTCACTAAAATATTATATATTAGGTATCTATAAGAAAAAACATTACAAAGTTAAGTAAAACAGTCCAGGAGTAGAAATATAAAAGATATTCAAGGCCACAGGCCAGCACAAAACTCGGCCGACTTAAAAATTTGAAGACCAAAAAGAAGTGAACCTTACTTTATGAATAAAATATAAATTTTTTTAAATTTTTGTCAAAAATATGAACCTTTTACGAAGTAAGTGGAAAATATCAAAAAATTATGAAAATATGCGTCGTCGAATACGATCTCTGTATACAAACAACAAAAACAAATATTTGGATCCAATTGAATCATCAAATTTCTGGTATCTAGCCTAGGTATATGAAGTTAATTATTAAATAAACAAATCTAAATCATTTTTTTAAGGTCAGAATATGCCTAAACTAAGGTCAACTTTAATAAAAAGACGCATGTATAAACATTAAATTCACCACAAAAACTTTTTTTAGAGGCTAAAAACGTTATCTACAAATATTAAATTTTTTCCAGAAATCTGTGCTATAAAACAGGTCTAATAAAAAAGAAACATGTATAAAACATCAAAACTACCGTTTTGCACAACCCCCAGAAGCCATCAGTAGCGTTCTCGAGTAACCAGATTAACCCCCCCCCCCCCAAACGATATTTTTCGAAAATTCATTTGAAAGGAGTAATTTTGCACAATTGTGTACATCCAGTTTCAAATTTTGCACACCCTTCAGAAACCCTCAGTTCTTGAGTACCACTTAACCCTGTATCTGACAGATATCAGTGAAAAAATGGTCGATATATCGAAAATTAGAAAGAGAAACAATCGTTCTTCTTTGTCGGTTTGTCAACTAAAAAGCCAGTTAACTCTTTGGCTTTAGTATCCTTTCGGTCATATTGACACCAAACTGATAGAAAATCCGTGTTTTACCTGTCAACTTGATCATAACAATGGCGGCAACAGTAGGCTAAAGCGCACTGAAGAGGTAGGAGTTAACTCTAACTAAATGGCACTGAGCGTAGAAGAAAAAAATTAAAAAAAGATACTGTTGGCCAACATTTCAAAACCTTTTTGTCAAACACTTATATTTAAAACAAAAATTATACTGTTTTTTTACATCTATGAATCCATGCAGTGTTTCTTAACAAAGCTATTTGCTTCGGAAATTAAATTTTTATAATTTTTCTTTGCGGCGCCATACATCAGTTAGTTGTTTTTTTCAGTTCAAGTTGTTATACTGCAAAATAGTTTGGGTATATACAACTGTCGTGTGTAGAACCTAGCTGTGGGAATAGCTTCTATTGGATTTTTCTAGAGTAGTGAAAAGCTGCCACGACACGCGGGCAGACTTTCTGCTGTGACTCGGTTTGAGTGTTATGGGCTTGATATTTAAAATAATTTTTAACATTTTTAATATAATCTAAAGTAATTGTGCTTCACTTGCTTCCATGGATCTACATTGTTGTGACTAATGCTAGCTAGTATTGGGAGTACTACTATTAAAAGAAATTAGCAAATTATTATTATAGTCATAGGTAAACTTTTTTTTCCTGTCCATGACTTAAAAATATATTGTTTTAAGCCAGTAAAGAAAACTATTGCAATATCTTTGACTAAAAGAAAAAGTACACCAGGTAGCAAAATCTTTAACACAACTAACTTCTCACAATTTGTTATTCTGGATGAAAATTGTTTTTAAAACACGGATGGAACAAAAAAACTTGACAATCACGTAGAATGGGTCAAACATAGAAAGATATATTTTAGTAATTAAGTTAATTAATTATATTTAATACAAATTTTTATATAAATTGTGTCTCACACATTATATTTAAATTAATAATTTTTAGTCTAATTTTACAGTAGGTACCTATGGACCAAATATAAACTTGTACCTAGCTACCTAATTTACATTTAATTATGCAAATAGTCATTAAAAAATATACAGGGTGGATTCTTTAAATGGAACGGTGCTTCTAGCGGCTTTAGGGAAGAGATTTGAAAAAAAGCTATAAGCGAATGTTTAATGATTTTTTACGGACTTTCTGCCCGTGATAAAAAAAAATTCGGGCCCCCAACTGGAGGACCAACCCTACCAAGTATTTTTTTTTAATGAGAAGGTACCACTTGTCACACCTTTTTGGAAAGCTTATTAAAAAAGAAACCTAACGCACTAGTTTTTTTTACCACTGTCAACCAATGTCAAAAATTTTAAAAAACTAATTTTTTTTTGTCAGTGGTTTTAGCTTCAAAATAAACCACATATTTCTCTATTTACTAAGCGGAATAAAGAAAATACCACACAAGGACATTATTGGCAACCCATTTGCGGGCCCTTACTGAAATGAAGGCCCAGGGCCTACCAACATTTTTCTCATGAGGTACCACTTGTGACACCTTTTTGAAAAAAGAAATTTGATTAAATAAATTTTTTTGACATCTTTCAACTCAAGTTTCAAAAATTTTTAAAAAACCTATTCTTTGTCAATTGTTTTAGCATTAAAATAAACTACATGTTTCTTTATTTACTTAGTCTAATAAAGAGACTACCACAAAAAGATATTATTGGCGTAAAATTTTTAACACATGGGCTGACAGATGTCAAAAAAATTTATTTAATTGAATTTTTTTTTAAACAAGCTTTCAAAAAGGTGCCACAAATGGTCTCTCCTCATAAAATGTTGGTAGGCCCCAGGTCCTCAGTGATGGCCCCCAAATGGGCTGCATAAAATGTGTTCTTGTGTGGTATTATCTTTAACCTGCACAGTAAACAGAGAAATATGTAGTTTATTTTGAAGCTAAAAGAATTGACAAAAAAATAAGTTTTTTTTTTAAATTTTTGACACATTGGTTGACAGATGACACAAAAAACTAATGCGTTAAATTTATTTTTTAACAAACTTTCCAAAAAGGTGCCGCGAGTGGCACCTTCTCATTTAAAAAAAAATACCTTGTAGGCCCTGGGCCTCCAGTTGGGCGCCCCAAAATTTTTTTCCGTCTCTAAAAAATCATTAAAGATTCGCTTTTAGCTTTTTTTAAAACCTCTTCACTAAAGCCGCTAGAAGCACCGTTTCATTTAAAGAATCCACCCTGAATAATATACCTATTTCCCAGTTTTATAGTAAGTAACTTAACTGATTCAAAAAAAGTTTCAGAAAACGAAAAAGGCCACTTTGTTTCAATTAAAATTCTGATTATTTAGATACCTTAACATATAGAAACATTTTCTTAAATACCCTTGTAAATATCTCTTGTCACGCCAATGGAATTGAAGTTAATTTTTCAAAACCTAACAACTTCATTGAAAGTGACTTTGAAAACCTTGTTGCAACTCTTTGTTCACTGATATTTGTCACATACAGCAAGTCTAGAGTAACCAGGTTAGCCACAACTTTCCCTAGGTTGTGGGATACTTATTCAATTTTAAATTTTTGTTATTTTCTGCCATGATCTTTGGATAGTTTAAAAGACTCACATAGGTACTTTTCTTTAAAAACCCCGCCTCTATTTGCCGATTTTATTTTGTTTTAACCAGTATAAGTATAAAAATGAGTATAAAACACTGATAATAACAATAATTTAAAAAAATTTACAATCATTTGCCCTGCATCATAAGGAATATTAATATAAAATGACTAAGACAATTCAGGCAAAAACTTAAAAATTTTCTTTTGGAGAAACCATACTATAGTATTGATGAATTTTTCGAGGATTCTTCTAAATCACCAAGAGTAAAAGTATTTAAAATTTTTTTTTTGAAGGTATAGTTTTATGGGTTGAGGGATCTTATTATTGAAACGTCATTTTTTGAAATACGAACGTTTCGCAAAATTTATTTGCTTCTTCAAGGCTATTCAAGACGGCCGTTCCATATGTCGATTCTATTGCTAATAGACGTCATCCTTCGATAAAAAGGCATTATTTTTGCACAAGTACCGTACAATTTTTATTAAAACTTTTAAAAAGACATAAACAAACACATTAAAATATTATTACTACGGCAAGTCTTTCGCTCGCATTTAATTTAAAAAAAATAAATGCGAAAAATTGTATGGTACCTACTTGTCCAAAAATAATTCCTTTTTACTGAAGGATGACGTCTATTGGCAATAGAATCGACATATATATGGAACTGCCGTCTTGAATAGCCCTGAAGAAGCCAATAAATTTTGCGACACGTTGGCATTTTTAAAAAAATGACGTTTTATTAATAAGATCCCTCAACCCATAAACCTACACCTTCAAAAAAAAAAAATGAAAATAGGATCGTTAAACCATTCTACAAGTATTTTTAAATGTCTTTTTTTTTGCTGTGTAAACTTATACAGACCGCTTCAAGCTACTGCGAACATAGGGGGAATCAAGTCCAATTTACTCTCCGTGCCGTACGACCGAGGTGGATTCGAAGCACGCTACAGTGTTATCTTTTGGAAATTCATTTTGTTTTTATTATTTTGTTTTATTTCTGCCTTGCTCGAGAAACAGATGGGTAAGTTCTTAATTGAAATAATACATTTTTGAAACTAAAAATGGATGTCTACGAAGTTGCCGAAAAAGTGCAGATGGTCAAATGGTCAAATCGTCATAACCCAACACACGTTCGATATTGGTCGAGGGAAAATTTGCATTTATATTTTGACGTAAGAACACAGTATCCCCAAAAACTAAATGTTTGGGGGGGGGGGATATTGTAGGGGAACACGTAATTGGGCCATTTTTTATTAACGGCAATTGCAATTTGAATGATCCTAGATACTTGGATCTACTGCAGCAGCACATTATTCCAACTGCTAGGCAGTTGTTAGGTGTAAGATTTGGTGAAACATGGTTTCAACAAGATGGTTGTTCCGCTCACAATGTTGGCCTTGTTAGGGAATATCTTGATAATGTATTTCATAATCGGGTTATAAGTACATGGGGAACTATTTTATGGCCAGCTCGATCTCCCGATCTTGCTCCTAATGACTTCTATCTGTTTTTGAAGAAGCTTTTCAAATTATCACCCCTAACATGCTTGGAAACGTTAGAAGGGGTTTTTATAGTAGGCTCGGATATTGTCTAGCCGAGCAAGGAGGACTTTTCGAACATTTGCTTTAATTTTTTTTTGACTGGGAGAATCTTTTTGGTTTTTAGAATGTATTATTTTATTTTGAGAACTTGCTTTTATTTTGTTTCTCCTTATTATTTTCATTGTAACACGTCGTCACTGATAAATCTGAGCAGTTGACAATAAAACGCTCTTATTTATCAGTGACAAAAAATAAGAAAATTACGTTATAAAAATTTGCGTATTTATTGACCAAATTCCGGTTTCATTGACTACGCTCCACACAGCACCGTGGTTAGAGGCGTACTAAATACAAGGCGAACGGCAGCGAATGGCGATCGGAAGCCTGAGTGTTGGTTGCTTCACTGATAGGCGTGCGGTGTCTCTGCATGTACGTACACTGGCAAATTAGACTTCTTCCGCCCTATGTTCGCAGTAGCTTGAAGCAGTCTGTAGATACAGGTTTGACCCTTTTGTGTATTTTGTGTTGTGTTTTATTTGATGAATATTTTAGTTTATAAAATTTTAATTTCTTGTTACAACAAACAATTGAAGAAACTTTATTTAAAATAACGGCAGTACTAGAACAACTTAAAATAAATTTTTAAAAATCAATAAACTAAAGTTAAATGTAGACAAAACTAAAGCCATGTTAATAAGCACTAAAGCAAAACTTAATTGCATTAACCTAAATGACTACCATTTGGAAATTGATGGAGAGAAAATTCAGTGGGTTAACCATATCAAATATCTGGGCTTTCAAATTGACAACACACTAAATTTAAAAGAACATTTTGAATACATTAAAAAAAAAAAATACAAAAGAAATTTTTTTTTTTTCCAGAATAGTCAAAAACTTGACACTTAGAGCAAGAGCAACACTGTTTAAAGCTATCATTCAGCCACATTTTGACTACTGTGCCAGTATTTTAACAGAGAATTGCGCTTAGTTATTAGATGTAATAGATATACCCCCATCCGAGTTATGTTGAAAATTTTAAATTGAATGACTGTGAAACACGGCTTATATTTTTTAACCATGACTTTCATTTTTAAAGTAAGAAAAGGTTTATTACCACAGTATTTTAATGAATTTGTAACTTTAAGAAGCGAAATACACAAATATTTTTGTTAACAATTAAGTAGCTTGCTTTATATGAGGATTTCCTATTTAATAAACATCTATCTATCTATCTAAAAAAAAGTTATAGACTGACTTCGACAATAAAGCACAGTTCTGATTCTGATTAAAGTTATCATAAGGATGGAATGGGTTCGATTCCCAATTAGTGTTTGGGTGTTGACATTGTCAATGTCCTAATTTGTCTTATTAACACTAACTAAGCTTGGCAAACTGAGCATTGGTCCTATATTGGACAGAACAGTCCCAGTATAAAGTTTTTACTAGTGTTTATCTAGAGTTGAGATAGTAAAAAACACACAACCGATTTTTCTTTGGCAACATTTTGCAAAGGATTGTTGCTTTTTCAAGCCTCATAAATTTAGGTTGAGGTCAAAGTTGTTATATCTAATGCATCCTGACATCATCAAAACCATTTTTGGTCAAAAATTTTTTATTTTCCATTATATATATTTTTTTTGTTAAATTTGTTGCTTAATCACCGATGGCAAAAAGTTTATAACTTACCATTAAAAGTGGAAGTGAAGCTATGGTAGGCAATAATAATTTGTGTCGCCATGGCACATCTAGCACATCATCAGCAAAGCCAAGTAGTAGCATACAGCAAATTGATAGCAGGGCTGATATGAATTTTACAAACTAAAAAGAACACAAATCTTTTTTTTTGCCTACATACAAAAATGCTTTGAATGACCACTGCCATCAAATATCAATGAATATGAATAGGTATGACCTTCAGGTGCATCAATACCAGGGACCTATATATGCTATATATGTTATATAGGTCCCTGTCAATAAACAAAATGTGCATTTCTAGTTCTTCTAAACTCCGAAACCAAAACCATTTTTCAGAGGTCTAGGGAGTTATTATCAAAAAATTAAAAGAGAAGTGTTGATTTAAATGCAAAAGTATCAATAATTGCCACAGCAAATCTACAAAATTAACTGTAAAGAAAAAACCCAGCATATGAAAATTTGTACAATACTTGTCAGTATTTTGAAAGGGGAATTACATGTAATGCCAGGGAGTCCTGGGTAATTTTGATCAATTTGTACATGATATACCTACCCCAGGAGCTGTATATGTATAGAATTTTGAAGTATTTTCTTAAGGGTTGTTATTTTAAACCACAACCTCTAAAATAAAAATATTTTGGTTTTTGTGTTAGGAGCTTTTTGTAAGGTATATTCGGTATATATAGGTTCTCTGATTGATGCCCGAGAATGGCTAAAGGTGATATTAAATACCTCATCTTGTGGAAATGCACCATTCTTCAAAAGATTGTGGCCAAATGGTATTGGTATAAACAAGAACATTGTTATGAGGAACATACAGCCAACCACAACTCCTAGTGCCTCCGGTCTAAAAATAATAAGGATGGAATTTCATATACTCTACATGTCGGCAACCTTTTTTAACAATAAAAAATAGCCAGAAAGGTTCAGATATGGATTCAAAATGCTGCCATTACATGCCCGTTATAAAGACTGGTTATCTCAAGTGACATCTATATACACATTCTATACCTTTAAACTTACACTTTGTCACTGGTAGTCTTGCTCATATCAATACCAAACAAATTGGCCTTAATAAATTTTTCCTTTAACTTCGGTATAAGCCGTGCAGTCACTAGATAAACCACAATGGACATTACAAAATTTATGGACAGTGGAAATATGATTTTTATCCATTTTTCACCGATTTCCGAGTCTGGCGGCATTTTTCATAACCTTCGCCCGCAGTCGTGTTGTTTTTCTCAAACGTATGATTTTGACGTTTGAAGCAACGTGTTCTGCCAGACTTGAAGTTTGCAGTGATCAAATGGGGGTTTCTTCACAAATTAACTACGGCTGCATGGACTGCTGTCAGTGTAGACAACTTCTATTTCTATGGTGTGGACTTGGTGTACGCCGGATGGTTACGATCTTTTAGGGCTTATTGCACCGATAGGTTAACCCTAATTTAGATTTTATCGACGTTTATAATAGATATATTTTAAATAATTAATGAAAGCACATTCTAATCACCGATTAAATTTAAGGTAATTATGTAGTATACGGTTTTTTGGTAATTATGCAGTATACGGTTTTCTGCCATTTTTGATTTTTTTTTAAAAATTCTTTATGGGGGCACCTTCTAGGGTCCCTAGGACCCCAAATCCGTCTGCGCCGGTTGGTTTTTTTTTTGATTTTTTTTGTTTTTTTTTAATTTTTTTTCACTAAAACAAACCAAACCAACACAGTCCAACCCAACCTAATCCAAACCAACCCAAAAAAATTAAAAAAACACTTTACAACCCCCCCTGGGCACCCTTTTTTCTTGTTAAAAAAAAAAAAAAAATCGGGCGCAGGCCGATTTGGGGTTCTAGGGACCCTAGAAGGTGCCCCCATAAAGAATTTTTCAAAAAAAATCAAAAATGGCAGAAAACCGTATACTGCATAATTACCGCATTTTTTTTTATTATAGTGTTTTTTGAAAAAATCTTTACATAGACATTGAATAACATCAGTTAAGTGGCCACTTAGTTAAATACACGATTGGACTTTGATTTGCAACATCTCGCTAAAATTCGGCAAGTTGAAAATTAAAGACGGTTTCTGACGTCTAATTTTCATGCGATTTTCATTTACTTTGTTTATACGGGCCTCTTAAAGCGCTTTAATATAATGGCGTACGGTTTGAAAATGTTGTCATATAAACACCACTAAAACCGATTTTATTTTAAAGCGATTTAAGAAAGCGGTTTATCGCTTAAAAAGCCATTTTAGAGTCGTTATAAACACTTTAAAAAGGCTTTATCCTATTACCTATTTCTTTCAATCTAAAGAAATACTCAACCCTGGTTTTTCGAAAAATCTGTTGTTAATCTAAGTTGCTTTATTTAGTTTTTATTTAAACTGACATATTTAATGACATTTAATGAAGGACGTATAAACCCTCGGATAAAGCGATTTTATTAAAAACCGTCCTTATATAAAAGCGCTTTTAGGTTCATATAAACATAGTAATTGAATCGCACCGATGTGAAAACCCAAAAATCGCATTGTCAGAAGTGCCTTTACGCAATTGATCGCTTATTCAATACTTCATTGGGGTTTTACATTTATATTTTTTAATTTTTATTCTAAACAATAATAATCTTTGGCATAAATATAGCAATCTTATTAGTATGTTTTTGCCGATAGTTGTTTTTGGGAGTACCGAACTCAAAAACAAATATCCTGAGTGCATGGCAAATTGTCGATAAATTTTTCCGAAGCACTCGAGCGCAAATGCGCTTACCGCTGAAAGTTTGCGAAACTTACACACCTCTTATGGAAGTTTTAACACTTAAGTAATTCCTTTATTATTGGTCCAAATCTGTCAGGCGCATCGATTTTCAAATTCACAATTCTTATTTTAGTTTACTCTTAAGGTAACCCACATAGCAATTTGTCATCCTTAGCATGTGCATAGAATATCCTCAAGAAGAAAAAGGATGGGCTAAGGATGTTCTAGATTAACATTGGAATATCCTAAGCATGTAGATTACGTTCCGCCCTAGTCACGTGCTATGCAGGTGCTGATGTGCTTATAGATATTCTTATCAGATGATTGGCATGTGCTACATCTTTAGTAGCGCAAAACCAGTATAACTCCTAAAAAATGAGCTGTAAAAACCATGTCCTATCACAATTCACCCTAAGAAAAAA
The DNA here is from genome assembly GCA_963921995.1 of Oxystoma pomonae. Taxonomy (NCBI): domain Eukaryota; kingdom Metazoa; phylum Arthropoda; class Insecta; order Coleoptera; family Brentidae; genus Oxystoma; species Oxystoma pomonae. The sequence continues at coordinate 34,383,231 of OY998167.1, read as the reverse complement.
AAATAAAAACAAATAATAATAAAAAAGTGAGACGCGCCGCGCCGGCGGGGTTCGAACCTTCAATCTACAGGTTGATAGACCAATGCTTTATCCACTGTATCATGCGCTTATAAAGAAATGGGTTGAAACCGCAGAATATAAGCGTTTTGGCGGATTTTTATAGGTCGACTGAAAAGTGTTAATCATGATTAAGGCTTAATCAGAGAATTTTCGCGTTTGGTAGATATATATGGAGCAGCATCTCTAAACCAAGGGTTACCGGGTTCGTTTCCGGTCATCGATTTTTTTCGAGTTTTTTTTAACTTATTTCATAATTCGTATGTATACTTTGCATATGCTAAAGATGTCTTAAAAGTAACCTGCTTTAATGGTATTTCATTAGTATATGAAAGGAAATACTAGAATAACATTCTCTTGATGTTCTTTTACGGTACCAGAATAGATTGTGCTCTGAAAAGACCAAATAATGTTTCAATAAGTAATATATATACTTTGCATATGCTAAATATGTTCTAAAAGTTACCTTTTTTAATGGTATTTCTTTAGCATATGTTAAAGAAATACTAGATTCTTTTGACGTTTTTTTTGGAGTATCAGAATAGCATGTGCGCTAAAAGGGCCAAATAATGTTTCAATTAATAATTGATATATATACTTTGCATATTATTATGCTAAAGATGTTCTAATAGTAACCTTCTTTAGTGGTATTTCCTTAGCATATGCCAAGAAAATACTAAGAAGCTCATTCTTTTGATGTGCTTTTATGGTACCAGAAAAGCATGTGCGCTAAACAGACCAAAAATGTTTTAAAATTGATATATTTTTTGCATGTGTTAAAGATACTTGCTCAAATGGTACACTAATAGAATTTGCTATGGATATCTTTAATAGCATATACTTAAATAGTATATAACAAGCATATGCTAAGGATATGCCATCAAATTTTTCTAAAATATTCGAAAATTGTTTCTTGGAAAGGCTATCGAGTTTTTTCGAAAAACATGAAATTATATGCTCGGGTAAATCTACCAATACGCGGCAATGCATGCTCTTTATAACTATGTTCATAATGGTCTAGACGCGGGAAATCGTCCTGTCGAAATCTTTTGCGATTTAAGCAGGAAGTTCGACTGCGTATACCACAACTTGCCACTTTCCATGTTAGAAAATGTGGGTGTTTTGGGCGCACCCTTTAATTGGGCCAGATCCTTTTTGAGTGATCGTACCCAGTACGTGGATCTGATTAGTCTGGAGAGAGGAGATATCAGACATGTTTGTTTAGAAGTTAGGGACGTTGTTATGGGCGTTCCACAGGGTTCCGTGTTGGTTCCTGTGTTTTTTATTCTTTACGTCAACAATGTGGACTCAGCAGTATCTAATGCTTTTTTTTACCAAATTCGCAGATAATAAATCAGTTGTCATTTCAGAATAACACAGGACTTAACGGTGAGCTGCTGTGCAACGGCTCTCTTGAACCTAGAAAGTTGGTTTCATGAGCATTCTTTGTATTTTAATATGGATAAAACAGTGTTAATTCAGTTTCATAATCCGCAAAAAAAGTTAGATACTTTAAGTATTACACTAAACGATAGAAAGTGTCAACAAGTCGACTAGACAAAATTTTTGGGAATATATATTGACAAAAACTTGAATTGGAAGTACCACTGTGAAATGTTAGTGTCAACTGTCAAGGTTACACATACCTTATGCTATAAGTTTAAAAATTTAAAATACACGTTAACAACGAACCAACTGATTATGGTGTATTATGCTGAGATAGAGTCACATCTAAGATACCGCATTTGCTTTTGGGGTTGGTCGACCAACGTAGAAGATGTGTTTTTGGCTCAAAAAAGAGTGATTCGAAGTATTGCCGGAATTAAAAATAGTGACTCTTGTTCACGATATTTTTCTGAGTTTAAGATTCTAGTAGTCTATATATTTTTGAAATTTGTGTTTATGTTCATAAAAATTTGCATGTGTTTACACAAGTTGATGATTACCATCTAGTCAATACTAGACAAAAAAATAAGAATATGTTGCACCCTCCATTAGCAAAGCAAGGCATTGCTTACAAAGCTCCAAATTTTGCCGGTCAACGTATTTATAATTTGTTGCCGATTGACATAAAAAAATTGCCTTTAAATAGTTTTAAAATAAAATTAAAAAAATATTTGTTGTCAAAATGTTTTTATAGTATTACAGACTTCTTAAATACCTAAAAATATAATTTTCACATTATGTTTTTTACGCGATCTAAATGCTCTGTTTGTTTCTCATCTTTTCACTTTGTGAGTCGTTTTTTACATATTTGTTCATTTAAAGGTATAGGTTCTTTAGATTTAAGTTTTAGTCTATTCCTAATACAATTGTAAATTTATTGTCTCTGAGGACATCCTCAAAAGGAGGTTTAACGCATATGCTATGCATGTAAATGTTTTTTCATTGCTATGTAGGAAACAAGTTACAAATTTAATATTTTGGATGTGGTATGACCTTTGAGGAATTAATGGACTTAATAAGAACTAAAAATGGTCAAATTAATTTTTTTTAAATTTTTTGAAAAAATTTCCGAACAAATGGCTATGCCAAAATGGCATATTTTCTTTTCGTTTTTTAAGTAAATTCTTTTCACTGATGGCTTATTACATCGGTTTATAGCTTATATTTTATTCCTTTCTTCCTATTACAATATTTTCATTAACATCCAGTAAGAATTTCTATCATTTTCTTTTGGTAAAAAAATCTGCGCTTACAAAAACCGTTTTTTAAGATGGCAGCCAATTAACTTACATTAAAATCTTAATGCAACCCTTAACCATAACTTGTCATACCTCGATTGTGACTAATTTTGGGTCAATTAAGTAATCCATTTCTTGTAGTAAAAATATAGTACAGGTCGCCATTTTCTTTCTATATAGGCACAATTTTTTTAATATGTGAGGCATCGTTTTATAAACATTTTAACATCCTAATCCAATTTTAGCAACAAAACATACTTAAAAACCTTTGTTTTAATTTTGGAGGTCATTTTCAATATAGCGTACCATTGAACTACCGTGGGACACCATAATAAATCCAGTTTGGCAACGAGAAAACTTGTTGATGTTTTTTATTTGAATTAATTGGTCTAGATTCAATATTAATTATTATTAACCAGAAAGGAGTTGATAACTTAAATAGGTAATAACTTGGAAAAAACAGGTTGTTCATTGTTAAATTATTTTCGAGACTCTTCGTCATAAGTGCTGCGCGAAATGTGACCCTAGAGGGCTTTTTTAAACATAAAATCACGACTTGCTTGCTTGGTCCCTTAAATTTTTTTATAATATTATATGGTTTCTACTTCTAGATGTGCAAGTATTGCAAATCTCGTTAAACTCAAAGATCAAATTAAACAATTTTCTGTGTATTTTAAACAACTCATGCCAACATTGTAAAATCCAATCGCATCGACATCCTGGGATTTATACAATGAACATTGCTTGAAGAACAGTACCAGAGAACACAACAACGACAACAACTGAAAAAATTGGTGCTAGGAAGCACGGATAGTCCACCATACATTCAATTATTTTATGTTGAAAGGAAATGAAAATATCTCGAAAAATGTAGCTTTGAAAGATTTGAACCTACCAAAATTTTTGGGTAGTATTTACTAGAGGCCCTGTATACGATTTTTGACAGTTATTGTTTTACCAGAGGTGAGCAACTGGATTTGAAAGTTGTTAGGGAAATGTTTGAAATTGTAGTTGGTAACCCCTGACAATAAATAACTTTGTCACTGTCAGATTTTTGATTAAGAAACGTCAGGTTTAAAAATTGAATTTTGCTGTATCAAAAACTGTAAAAATACGTGCCTCGACGAATTTGTATTGTTCCGTTGTCTAACGGAGAAAGAAACTCAGGAAAAGTGAAAAGAAAAAATGCACTTACCAAGCTAGAAAATTAATAAAAATAGCCGAATTTGCGAGGTAAGTGAGCTAGCTACAAGCAGTAGTTACAAACGTACGCATTTAGCATGTACTTCGTGAATAAATAACACATTAGGTTCCCATGTTTTATTGTAAGAAAAAGAGTAACAAAAATTTAGATCAGAGGGGTCGTTATATTTTATCTATTATTTACATTTTTAATATCTACCGTGTGAGTTTACTGTTGTGTTTTTGTTTTTTTTTTCAAAGCTTGACATATTTTACTAACCAAAAAAATCAATCTTTCAAAAACTGTCTGGGGAAATTATAAAAAGAGACAAAAAAACATTTCATAAAATCTGTTTTACATACAAATATGAAAAAAACTAGAAAGAGAAGGCAATATGAGTTGCCCACCTCTGGTAAAACAACATCTGTCAAATGTACCTATATATCTAGTATTTACGAAAATCGAAATTTACTTCTTAAGTTATGATTTTTTAATATATTTTAACGTCTTCTCAAATAACTCGTAAACTAAAGCTCCCACGAATTTGGATTTTATAACAAAATTTATAGTCCATATTCATGAAAAATTAAATCTGAGAACTGTATATCGCTACTTGATAGAGGATTTTTGTACCAAATTTCGTTAAAATCGATTAAGGTGTTCTTGAGTTATCGTGTATACAGACAGACAAGAGACCGACATGCGACAGACCGACAGAAACTTTTTTTTTGTCGATTAAGGTGTTTTGCAACCTCAGTAACTCATTTTTCATAAAATTAAGAAAAGTCAAAATTTCACGATTTTAATAGTCTCCCCTACCATATTGATATGGTGGACTAAAAACTATTTAAAAAATAATCAATTAAACGACGAAATTTTTGATTCACGTAAAAATATTTTTTTTTTAAATCGATCAAGATGCGATCTTATTGGTGTTAAGGGTGGAGATTCTTTTTTTTCTGTTAGTGACCTTAGCTCAGGAAATGTCGAAGTGACGTTCAAAACAGGTCATGTGATATCCATAGTTCTTGGATTCAAATAAACATCAGGGCTGCGTTCAGAAAGCCCACACCATGGTGTGAGCGCCCGCAGTCGGTGTAATTTAATTTACAAAAACAAAACAAGGGGATGTTGGGATAAATGATAAAATAGGCTTTTTGTTTCCTCTTATTTTCGAAAGTTGGGGTTGGTTTCTGAGGTTGCTTTTCTTATGTGACATGATCTTATAAGAAATTACCCAAAAAATATATTTTTAATAATTTTTTTAAATATTTTAATAAAAATAGACCTTTTATCCTCTCTTATTTTCGAATGACGGATTTTGGGTTGGCATGTTTTTAGGCTACAAGTGAGCAGAAAAATGTTGGATAGTTTTTAAAACCGTCCCCACTACTTTTTTATTTCTTAACGGATCATTTAAATATGAGGTCATTAAAAAGCTACATAAAAACATTCCAAAATTTTTAAAATGATCAAGTATCAGCTAGAACTTTTTGAGACCTCCTAGAAATAAAGTATACCTATATATATATACTAGACTAATAAGACATAAGAAAGATTTGAAAATAGAAAGAAAAATAAAAAAGTCAGGTTTTTTTTTACTTCCTATACTTAATAGGTGTATTGGCTTAAAAACGACTCTAGAAAAAAAAATCATGAAAAACCATATATTATACAGAGTTAGTTAAAAAAAATTGAATAAAATTGAATTTTTTAACAGTCTTGTCGTTAAAAATTATCCAAATTACACCATATCATACCCTCATTTCAGCACACTATCATCGCCCACGGTGACGGTGTGGTGTGATAAGCTCTCTAAAACAGAAATAATTATGAACAATTTTGACCTCTATTGCCGCTTATTAGTGGCCTTGCTAATGACGCTATAAACGCACTCGTGGACACACCACCTTTCCTGGCCGCTTATTCATAACGGCCTGTGAGGTGAGGTGAGCTTACTTTTGCCACCTATTTCCACGGGGAATAAACTCACCTCACCTCACGCGCCGTCAAGAATAAGCGTCGAGAACGACGAAAATGAGACGCACCGGTCATTTTCATATTCCTGTGGGCATTCTGAACGCAGCCCTGAACTGGCTGAACTTTGAATGGAAAAAAGATTTTATAAATACTAACCCCTGAATGCACCGTAGGTAATCGCAATTGGCTATCTAATCCATTCTTTTTCTCTCTTGATCCCACATAAATCAACAAAGAGGAATCATGAATTATCTCATATACGTATGAGGTTAAATATAGGCCTTTCCTAGGCCAAACTTGTAAGCAAGATCTAAAATCTAACAGGCCTTGGAGCCGTCTTAGCTCTGCGCCTATGCACATGCGCGAAAATTTTACGAGGCGGCCGGTTTCGTGACCTTCGTCTTCGGCGTTCGTTCGAGGTTCGAGACGCCATTTTTGTTGATTTGTTTTGATCATACATAAGCTACGTTCGGTATATAGATCCGATCAATCAGACTGCTCCAAATTTCGGCAATTCGTAGCGGAGGTAGGGGAGGTAAATCTGGCGCGTTTGTTTAATGAATCCAGATCAATCGGAGCTAGATCGCTCTGCTCTGAATTTTAGACGGATTTTCCAGATTAATCTAAACTTTTAGGGTTATGTTTTTATTTATTATTAGTTTTGTGTTGGAACTTTTTGGGATTTTAAGAAAAAGTGGAAAATCAAAACCATTTAAGTACGTTTTTATGTAAGCTTCAGTCAGACATAATATAGATTGAAGACGATTGCGCCATCGGCATCGACTGGCGCGAGCTTTTTGAGGGTTGATTTATAAACTGGAGTTGAGTTGAGTGGTACATTCTGAAATGTTCTTTAAATTGCCTGTCTCTTAAGCGTGGAGCTTTTTCTCCAGCAAATCCAAAGAGTTTATTACAGTCTTCTGAACAGTTAACCTTGTCATCATTGCTATACAAACCCAAAAAATAAGTCAACAGGAGGAGAATGAAAATATGTAAGTATTGTTTATAATTTTTGGGTTACCATTTTTGTGTTTTTTACTTTGAGAGCTTTTTTGGTCTAAAAGCTACATGCAGTCTAGAGTTGCTGCAACGTAAAAAGTTCAGTTATATTAAAGTTTTAATGCATGCATTTCTTCAAAAAGTAGAGAGAGAAGACAAAATTATGCGTTGGGCATTAGCCATTAAAACTTGAGTAAATAGGCCTTAAGCCATAAGCAGTAAGACAGTAAGAACTAAAAAGCATTAATTTTTTGCTTACTTCTGTGAACTATAATTATCAACATTGATAAGCCATAGTTCATTTTCCTTGTGTCTTATGGCTTACTTTTTATGGTGGCAACTCTAGACTGCCACTTAACCTAAAAAGTCAGTCAAGGTAAAATTTAAGACAAGAAGAAAGTTGTAATTTTCTCTTGCTAAAATACAGTTTTTTGGGTAAATTGTTGTTTTACTAACTCAACACCCAACCAAACAAGTACTATTGTTTTCTTACTATTGTATTATTGTTTTTTTACAGTTTCAAACAAAAAAACTTCCCAAGAAATCATAAGAAAAATGATAGGCAAGGTATTCAAGGAACAACTTGCATAGTGCCACCACAGTGTAGCTACACGGGACCAAAGAATAGCTTGAGAACACATCAGGATTTCTATAAGTTGGTTTATTAATTGGAGGTAAATATATTTTTCATTACTCAAAGTCTTCTGTAAAAATACAAGTTGTGTTTATTTTGTAGTAGAAATGATCCTAAAACTAGTGGCTTAATCGATTTTTTTATATCACTTTTTATAACTGAGAATTTTAATAAGGTGGTCAGTATTTTGTCGTTATAACCTTAGATTATAACCATCTGTTCATCCTTTTTAAATCTATCATAGGCTGTTTTTGGAAGATTAAGTGCCATTTAGATATGATAATAATTATGTCAGTTTTGTATTACCCAAAAGTTTAGATTAGACTTTATTTGATCATTGTATAAGTTAGATTTTTACCGAGAGGGTGTCGATTGTGTCAAGTACATTAAATAAATAAATAAATATAATTAATATTAAGTTTAATCAATAAAACAGATATTACATAACTCAGTAAAATTTGATATTATACAATACATACAGTTATTTTTTTTTTTTAAATACAGAACTTTCAATTAAAATTTCAAAAGCTAGCCTACAACTTTAAAAATAAAATTGCAAAGGATATCCCACAGCATTAAAAAAGTTAAGTCTAAACATATCTGGACACTAGAGCTACAGCTTAATTAAATGAAAGTTAATAAAAAAAACCCACCAAAGTCACACAAAGATTTCCGTTCCACATACCTATAACATTTTCTGAAAAAATGACTATGCAGTAAACGTAGTTTGTATCTTTAACCACCTATGCTTATGAACCTAGTAGTAAAGGGGGGGGGAGGGCTGGCAATGATAGAAAAAATTGTCTGCCCCTCTCCTATAACATATTAAAATTTGAGAAAATTGAATGGGTGCACACGCTCCATAGGAAATTGGAAGGAGTTCTTTCTAGGCCTTTTTATGTAAAATAAATTTTTGAGTCTCTATAGTTTTATCAGAATAATGTTCATCATAACTAAGAACAATAAAAAACATGTACCATATTTTGTGAAACTGATTCTTAATCAAAAATGTAATTTGTAAAATCCTTTTTTTTTTTCATTGTTTCAGATATAGCTTGATCACGATTCAGCCTGCAGCAGGGTGATGAGTTCTGGAAAAATGCAATGGACTTTTCTAGTGTGTTTGTTAAATGATATTTTTTCTACACCAAATCAAAGTGCCTGTACTAATTTTAAAGAATAAAAAAATTATATAAATTTCTGTTCCTTATTATTGCAAATTGGTTTGACTTGTGAAAGCACTTGTGTAATACTTACCAATAAAGAAACTAAACTAAACTTTCAATTTAATTGTAGTTTAGAATGTGCTTTCATAATAAACTAAGGTATCACATTCTAAACATCAATTAAATTTAAACTAGGTTTAACATTGCTGCGCAATATGCAACAAATATTTGAATAAATCTCTACATTAAATCCACATGGCAGCTTATGGCTAGCCTATGATACAAAAGTGGTAAAATCTGGATGGTAGAAAGCGGTAATTCCCTGTGGCTGATGTTTGGAATGAAGGCGGCACGCCCCCGCCCCAGGAAGCTCCATACTTCAAGTGGGTATCCGACTCGCAGTCGCCTGGAGGCAGAAGGGTCATAACGTTAAGCGCGCCGCTTCGGCGGGTACTTTCGGTCCGAATCCGTCACTTCGCAAAGCCTTCAGTTTGCCAATTTCGGCCCATGGGGATTTGGTTTATTGGGTAATCTTCAAACATTATTTGTTGTCCGTGCACTACAGCACAAATAGCCTCTAAAACCATGTTATTCATGTTACCTTTCAGACTCAAAAGCCCAGCAGCCGACAAAAATATAAAAAAATTTAAATAAAAAAAACTTAGGTTAGAAAGTTTAAATCTGAACCCGTTCGGTAATGCTCCTTGCTCGGATTAATCGACGATCAGCTGATCAAAAATCCGTCTGATCTGCGATCTATATACCGAACGTAGCTATACAATAGTCGTTTTCCGCGTTTTCGTTTATGCAAATTTTTTTATTGTGATATTTTTAATCTTTGGTTACGCGAAAGTTTTTAGAAGTTATAATAAAAACTGTTTGTACCTTGGAGCTTAAGATGTCGCCGCATAAAAAGACGTGCTGTTTTGTGGATGCCGCCAAACAACAGGTTGGTAGCTATTTTTTCTTAAAATTTGAAAGAAAAAAAGTGAAAATACCTAAAAATGATTTCTATTCATATATTTATTTATTTAAAAATAGAAAATACTGATTTTCTAAAAACGTAAATAAATAGAAAAATTTTGACAACTGCACAGCTGTCTTTCTGGATTTTGGTTGGTTAACCGATGATGATGGACGCGCATGTGCAGAATCGCTAAGCTTTGACGCCAGAAAGAGACAATAAGAGTCATAAAAGAGTAAAAGAGAAAGGTATAGGCATATATATAGGACATCCTGCTTACAAAGTTGTGCACGCCGAAAGCATTGCAAGGGCGTATATTTAAGCTCATACATATATGGATTACCTAAACTAATCCGAATATTTTTGCGGTGCATCTGGAGGTAAGACACGGCTCGGAGCACTTTTTTGATTTTTTTGTCGAATGAGCTAAAATTTCTTTCTAAGGCCACCGATTCAAATGTTTTAGTATTTTTTTATTTTGTCGTGTAATTTACTGGATGATAAACTTTATTCGTATCTGAAATAATACAGCAGGCTCAGATTGTCAAAGTTTTGTTTTAATTTTTCAATTAATTTTTTTTTGTAATAAGCTTTGACTCAAAAAAGGCTAATTTTTACTAAATTTTTGGGGACACAGATCTCTAAAATAGTAACAGTTTAAGGCTATCATAGGAAAAACAAAGGATATCGCCCTTTTTAAATGGAAATTTGTATTCGGTAGAATTGCCTGATTTCTTTATATCCCAAATACCCGAAAAGTGACACCAAAGTTGTCGAAATCGCACTTTTGAGCAATTTTAGAATTATTGTACTGACCTTATTTGCAAACCGACCAGAATCTAATTTTCTTTTTTGAATTTGTCTTTTGAAAAATAAAATTTTAAATGTCAAAATTGCACTGCCATTTTGGATCCGCCATAAACTTTCTCTAAATTATAAAACGTTTATAAAACACCTAACTGTGACAGAAAATTGACAGATGTCGGCCATATTGAACTTCGTTATTTTTTGTCCGATTTAAACAAAACAAACAATATTTTATTCATATATTTAATTTTTGTGACAAAATTGGGTATTGTTAAAACCGCTTTATGTACAAAAAAGTTTTGTTCAAATCGGAGAAAAACCAACGTTCAATATGGCCGGCGCAAGATGGCTACATGTCAATTTTGCGTCCTATTTAAGTAATATTAGAAAACCTTAAAATGTAAAAAAGTTATGTTTAAATCGGGAGGGCGGTTTCTATACGAAAAAAAAACTAGAATAAAAGCATTGCATAGGGGGGGGGGGGGTACTCAGATTTTAAGTCGTTTATTTCATGCATTTTTTAATAAAAAAAATAAAAATGTTTAAATCTGCCGAAAATATCTGAGAAAATTACATTAAAAATGCAATTTTTGAGTCGAATTAAACTAAAATCGTAAATATTAATGCTATCATAGCGCCACAGGCGAAAATTTTTAAGAAAATTGCACTAAAAAATGCATTTTTTGATTTAAAATTAAACTAAAATTGTAAATATATCAATGGTTTCAAAGCGCAGCAGGCGAAAATTTTGAAGAAAATGACAATACAAAAGCCATTTTTAACACAAAATTAAACTAATACCGCAAATATCAAAGGTGCACCGCAATTTATGCCCTACTTTTGATTTTCTAAATGTTTTCATAAAAAATTTAAAGAAAGGGTTAACTACCCCCCCTATCCCCCTGTAAACCGCGTTTGAGTAACTACGTATAATTTTTTCAGTTATAAAAAACATAGATAACAAACAAACCACAAACAAAACCTAATAGCTAAATACTTTTTTTTAAGGTCTAAAAAGCTTTTTAAGTTGAAACCACAGACCTAAAAACCACAGACCCTGAATCCTATTCATAAATTCGTATTTGTTTTGCCCCCAAGCTAGCCTGTGTGCCAAAAAAGAACAGAATGATTTTCAGAACGTTGCTCGGCAACACTGTGGTAAAACATGTATATATTTGTAGCCGTATGACCTGGATACATCCATTTGTTTTACATACTCTACCAGTAGCGGCGAAAAAATAATAAATATGTAAGAAAATGGGTTAATTGCACAAAAACAGTCATTTGTAGTTTTGACAACTAGCGGTTAAAAGAGCGTTCTTTTTACGAGCGTTGATTTAAATTAACGAGCGCAGCGAGTGATTTAAAAAAACGAGTTTTTTGCATCGGTAACCATGCTTTTGTAATTTACTGACACAAAAATCGTCTTTTGAATGAAGTTATAAAAACCCACCCCTTTCTTGTCACCCTTTCAGAAACCCGCCATCAATTTAATTGTGTTATGTGGTTAAATATTTTTTTAATAATATATAATAATAACTTTAAAACAATTGATAGTCTTTTCTATCAACTGAAGGAAAAAGGCAAAACCTGATGTTTATATTAAACCCCTGATGAAATCTACTAAATCACTTGCATAATTATAAGTTTAAAATATGTCATATAAAATATGTTAAGATAAAATTAAAAATATAACAAAATGTCTACTCTTTTTTTAAAACTAATATTCAATTAAAGCTTTGAGAATTAAAATATTTTACTATACTTAACAATTTCGTTTTACCCATTGTTATTTTACATAGGTGAGGTACACAGAACTTGAAACCCTTAGGTCTGTGGTCAGGTATTATTTTTGCCTTTGTTAAGAAATTATATATATCCTTGAGCACACCTACACACAGGGTAAACAGGGTGCTGGACCCAACAACAAAGCATATTAAAAAAAAAACAGCATAATTATGCAGTAAACGGTTTTCTGCCATTTTTGATTTTTAATGAAAAATTCTTTATGGGGGCACCTACTAGAGGGTCCCTAGGACACCAAATCGGCCGGCGCCGGTTGTTTTTTTTTGGTTTTTAAAAAAAATTTTTCACTAAAATAACCCAGTCCAACACAGCCCAACTCAACCTAACCCAACCCAACAAAACAATCAAAAAAATACATTACAACCCCCCCTTTTTTCTCTTAAAAAAAACCGGCACCGGCGGATTTGGGGTTCTAAGGACCCTAGTAGTTGCCTCTATAAAGAATTTTTCATAAAAAATATAAAATGGTAGAAAACCGTATACCGATACTGCATAATTACCAAAAACAGTAATACCAATAATTGAAAATAGGTAAAGGACGACACTGACCGGTAATTATCACAACAAAACTACAGCTGATTTTGACATTTACCTTTAAAACGAAATCCCTTAATTTGGGTGTTCCAATCGTTTAAACACGATGTACTCCCGCACCATCCTATAGTTTTTAACTTCACAAGTTTATAAAAAACACAAAAACCACACAAAACGTTTTGAATTCAGAAATATTTGGACACGGTCGGTATGCAACGCTGCAAAACATATATAATGAATGCGCAGAAGACGGCAAGGTATTGCGACTTGCCAGTTCTTGTTTAGGGATCGTTAAGAATATTGGAAAAAATATGGGCTTTTTATTTTTTATGAGTTTATTTTTTATCTTTGGTTTTGTAATTATAGTTTTTAAATAAATAAACATTGTTTTCATGATATTTTTGAATGTAGCTGCTTATAGTGGTAAAAAAGCACCAAGATTTTCATGAAATTTCAGAACCAACAAGAAAGTAACCTCAAGTTGGCAACAAGGCTTCATCCTACTATGTATTCATCTGCTCAGACACATTGTATCTTTTTTTCTTTTTTTTTCTCCTGCTCTTTGAGGAAAAGATATTGTATAAAGTGCGAGTTAGGATGACTACAAATATTTTTTTTAAATTTATATAAAGAGAAAGAGAACGCCTAATTCCGTCGATACGTTTTGCGAGATACATTGTTATTGTAGGAGCCAGGACATTAGCATAGCATTCAGGGTCTAAAGGCGCAATTACACAGACGAACATGCTCAAACAAAAGCTCGTGCAAAAGATTTAAAATTTTTTGCGCGAACATTTTTGTGAGCTTTTCTTTGAACATTTTGTTCGGGTAAATTTTTGAGCAAATTATTGCTATCTGTTTTGGAAATATTTTTAAAGATGAGAATAAATAAAATTTCACATCAGTGATCACTGATCTCAATTCTTTAAAAAAATGAAACGCCAACTTTCATTTAAAATTTTTGTGAAAAAAAGCTGACGGCAAGCGAAATATTATTCTTGGCTATCAGTTTTGTCATGTCATGGGTTAATTTTTCTTAGGGTTTTTCCCGGATTTTTTTGCCCGGGGGTTTTTTTGGGACTTTCTTGCGAGTTTTTTTATTTCCAAGGGTTTTTTTCCTAAATTCGAAAAACAACCCAGGAAAATTTTTCTTTTCCAAAAATTTTTTTCAAATATTGGCAAAAAACTCAAAAATTGCACTTTTAAGCGGTAATCCGCGCCTCACGACTATGAGGAGTGGAGGGGAGGGGATTTTTTTTAAAACATATTTTTGTAACTTTACTTTAACCTTAGCTTTGATTGTTTTTTTTTAATTCCTCACACCAGATTTACCTACTTAGTTTAAGGCCCCAAGGGTTGCTTAAAAAAGCAAAAGGTTTATGAAAATGCTGAAGATAGATATTTACTGTCAATTTAATGTAATAATCACGGTCGATTACTGACACTGAACAAACAATATGCAAAGGGGCAACATTCCGATTCAAAAGTCTAGTCTATTACTGCTAAATTATATTTTTTAGACAAGGGTCGGGATCGTAGGGTTGTAAAAGTGGGTAAAAAACGGGTATTATTTAAATCGAACGTGCTTTTGTTCATATATTTGAGATTTAATAAAATGTAAATAGGTTTTTTCATTTGACTTTATTATTATTGTAAAAGACTAAACTAGGAAGTAATATAAAGAGATATGAGTGGTAAGGCGTTTATAACTAACTTATCAAAAAGGCAATAAATACCATGAGTACAAAAAATACTCTCACCACAACTACGACGTGTAAATATAAAGAATTCTTTATCTGGTATTGTAAGTTCAATTTTTTGTGAAGTAAATCCAACCCAACTCGACCCAAACTACTCTACGTTTCTCTGATATATGGATGGACATTTTTAGTTTTAGTTTGCGCCCGTCGCTTTTATTATTATGATATGAGAATGCTAAAATTTATTTTCTACTTTTTAGTGCACTTTATATTTTATAAAAGCTTCCTTTTATTTAAAATAATTTTTTAATTTTTAGACTATCATAAATCCATCCTTTCGATAATTCTCTTCCCTAAAAACCCCTGTATGCCAATTTTGATTGAAATAGAACAAAATAAATCTTTTTCTTCCTCCACTTCCCTCATTAGCGGGAGGGGGTGCCTAATAATACCATATTATTGTATTGTCGGCGCAACTATAAATACACACCGAAAACTGAAATTGAATACCAAATTTGAGTTGCAAGATTTGAGCCGAACATACAAACATACATAAATAAAAGCTTGTAAAAATGTGGAAATTTTTATAAAAAACTTAAAAGGAGGGATCTTTTAAGTTTTTTATAAAAATTCCCAAAACGTTCAACCTACGTTCAAACTGTCTAAAGCTTGTCAAAAATCTGAATGCCGTTGCATGTGTGCTTGGCCTTATATAGTCGTTGCAACCCACACCACGCTTACACATGATTTTTGTTTGCTTGTTAAAGGCGCAATTACACAGACGAACATGCTCAAACAAAAGCTCGTGCAAAAGATCTAAAATTTTTTGCGTGAACATTTTTGTGAGCTTTTCTTTGAACATTTTGTTCGGGTAAATTTTTGAGCAAATTATTGCTATCTGTTTTAGAAACATATTTTTAAAGATGAGAATAAATAAAATTTCACATCAGTGATCAGTGATCTCAATTCTTTAAAAAAATGGAACACCAACTTTTATTTTAAATTTTTGTAGAAAAAGCCGACGGCAAGCGAAACATTATTATTGGCTATCAGTTTTGTCACATGGATTAGGGTTACTTATAATATTTTTTTCTTAGGGTTTTTCCCGGATTTTTTTGCCCGGAGGTTTTTTTTGGAACTTTCTTGGGAGTTTTTTTATTTCCAAGGGTTTTTTTTCCTAAATTCGAAAAACAACCCAGGAAAATTTTTCTTTTCCAAAAAATTTTTGAATTTTTCAAATATCGCCAAAAATCTCAAAAATTTCACTTTTAAGCGGTAATCCGCGCCTCACGACTATGAGGAGTGGTGGGGAGGGGATTTTTTTTAAAACATATTTTTGTAACTTTACTTTAACCTTAGCTGTGATTGTTTTTTTTTTAATTCCTCACACCAGATTTACCTACTTAGTTTAAGGCCCCAAGGGTTGCTTAAAAACGCAAAAGGTTTATGAAAATGCTGAAGATAGATATTTACTGTTAATTTAATGTAATAATCAAGGTCGATTACTGACACTGAACAAACAATATGCAAAGGGGCAACATTCCGATTCAAAAGTCTAGTCTATTACTGCTAAATTATATTTTTTAGACAAGGGTCGGGATCGTAGGGTTGTAAAAGTGGGTAATAAACGGGTATTATTTAAATCGAACGTGCTTTTGTTCATATATTTGAGATTTAATAAAATATAAATAGGTTTTTTCATTTGACTTTATTATTATTGTAAAAGACTAAACTAGGAAGTAATATAAAGAGATATGAGTGGTAAGGCGTTTATAACTAACGTATCAAAAAGACAATAAATACCATGAGTACAAAAAATACTCTCACCACAACTACGACGTGTAAATATAAAGAATTCTTTATCTGGTATTGTAAGTTCAATTTTTTGTGAAGTAAATCCAACCCAACTCGACCCAAACTACTCTACGTTTCTCTGATATATGGATGGACATTTTTAGTTTTAGTTTGCGCCCGTCGCTTTTATTATTATGATATGAGAATGCTAAAATTTATTTTCTACTTTTTAGTGCACTTTATATTTTATAAAAGCTTCTTTTTATTTAAAATAATTTTTTAATTTTTAGACTATCATAAATCCATCCTTTCGATAATTCTCTTCCCTAAAAACCCCTGTATGCCAATTTTGATTGAAATCGAACAAAATAAATCTTTTTCTTCCTCCACTTTCCTCATTAGCGGGAGGGGGTGCCTAATAATACCATATTATTGTATTGTTGCCGCAACTATAAATACACACCGAAAACTGAAATTGAATACCAAATTTGAGTTGCAAGATTTGAGCCGAACATACAAACATACATAAATAAAAGCTTGTAAAAATCGCCAAAAATTTCAATATTTAAAAAGTCGGAAACGCAAATTCTACGCGTCAATAAAATAAAACGAATTTCTTTGTTTTGCGTCGGAGAGCCCTTTCTTTATGGAAAGATTTGTTCTAAAACTTTCATAAAAAAACTGCGTTGACCCTTGTTTGTTGTCATGTAATTTTGTGTGTCAATGTTCATTTGACCAAAACCCCCTCTCACTAGTCTACGGTTTTTACCTTCTCCTAACCCAGCATCAGCAACAAATAAGTGCCAATTATGGTATACTGGCATATCACCTATAAAAATCAAGTCAATCGAAGTTCATATCGTTTTTCCGTCGGAGAGCACTTAAATTAAAATACCTTGTTTTAAAACTTAGTCTTTCTATTTTCAGTTAAGTTCAATGAATTCCCATAAAAGTATAAAATTTAAATTTGTAAAGAAATTTTTATACCCCCAATTCTTCAAATAAATTTTGCTTAACATTCTCTCCAAAATTTAGGTGTGTTTTTTTGTACGAGATTTTGCTCGAACATTTCTTTGAACATTTTGCTCAAGAGGCTCGTGTAAATGTTTGTCGGCATTTCAACATCAAAGGAAAGTTTGTCTGTGTAAATGCGCCTTAATGGTGTAGGTCTGTGGTTGAAACATTACCTTTTATATTGCATATCTCAAACATAAGATCCCTATCGAAAAACAAAAAAATCGTTTCCGGTTTTTTTGGGCAAACCGGTCAATGACTCGCTCAATGTCAATTAAGTCAATTTCAATATGTCTGTTGATATGCAGCAACGCTAAGCCCGTCATAATAGTGTTTTCAATCTTCTGAGGCATGAGAAACTTCTTTCTGACGAAGCATTACTTACTGGCAAACATCCAAGAATGTTTTTATCAATGGAAAAATATCGCCACACTTGTTCATTGCCTCAAAAACGTTATCAGGTGTGTTTTGATTTAAGCTTTTGCCTTCTCCCAATAAAAGTTCAAGGATTTTTGTTTTGGTTTAATCAAACAGTTTATACTATTTAGAAACGACTTTAGTTCATTTTGCCTTGATTTTGGCTCCACATTGTATAAAACTTTATAATACTGCTCTGTATTTCCAATGGTTTTCGCGGCACGTCATGCATTTGTTTATTCTTGGTGTGACGACTTGAAGGTCAAACTGTCTCAACATACTGTGGAGGGATTCTAGAATGTCTTTAAAGGAACTTCCTGCAATTTCTCCTTTTTTCTCCAAAGACTTCAGGGTTACCACCAGCATCTTTGTTGTCTACTTTTTTCTGGAACAAAGGGGGACTTCGATCGCCCCCCCCTCTAAGACCGCCACTGAAATAAAATAAAGTTCAATATGGCTCTTGTAAGATGGCTACTGACATATGTTAAGTTTGGATCAAAATTGGATATTGTTGAAAACGCTTTATGTGCAACAAAAGTTTTGTTTAAATCTCTCAAAAAACAACGAAGTTCAGTATGACCGACGCAAGATGGAGACTGACACACAAAATATGCTTTATGAACTGAAATTTGTCAGTTTTCTGTCACAATTAGGTGTCTTGGAAACATTCTATAATTTAGAGAATGTTTCGTTTAAATCACATAAGAAATAAAAAAGTTTAATATGGCGGATCCAAGATGGCAGTGCGATTTTGACGTTTAAAATTTTATTTTTAAAAAAGCAGTTATGCCAAATTCAAAAAAGAAAATTAGATTTTGGTCGGTTTACAAGTTAGGTCAGTACAATAATTCAAAAATAGCTAAAACGTGCGAAATCGAAGACTTTGACGTCACTTTTCGGGTACTTCTGGGAGGGGTAGAGAGTTGGCGCAAAAAAACAAAAATCTTCTTAGGACGAGTACTTCAACATATCCAAAAAATCAAGCAATTCTACCGAATACAAATTTCCATTTAAAAAGGGCGATATCCTTTACGAGACAAATTTTAAATTTCAAATTTTTTAAGTTTTTCTCATAATGTTTGAAGGGATTAGTAATTGTGCCCTAGGTCTTAGGTTTAATACAATTTATTTCAAAAAGACATCTTCGATTTTTTTTCTCATATATAATAGCACTATACGTATAGCTAGAGGTCCTCTATACATTCGACAGTTGTTTTTTTACGAGAGGAGGGCAACTCATATTGTCCTCTCTTTCTAGTTTTTTTTTCATATTTGCATGTAAGTGAACTTATTAATTTTCCAGTTTCGCAAATGCATGATATCTTTCCATTTTTCTTGCTTTTCTTTTTCCATTGAACAACGAAACAATACAAGGTCGTCGGCGCGAGAACTTTTACAGTTTCTTATACCGCAATATTAGATTTTTAAATGGCACATATATGTCCCAGTAGATTTTCATAAATTCCGAAATCGGGCTCCTTCTATTTAAAACACCTACCGGTGGGACATACCAGTAACTTATGGTCTTGGCTGAAAAATTTGCAATGTGGCAACATGAGCAAATCAACAGCCAGCATTTGAGCACATGCAGAGTGTAAGTGTACATCTCATTTAGCGTACATTCTCGTATTGATTTACGTTTTTTGTGAGACTTGTCAGTTTTTTGTTGCTGTTTTTTAGAAATTCGGTTACACAAATTGCCCAGGTAAGATATCTCACAAAAATATACTAAAAAAATTGATTGTGTAGGGTGTTCTAACCTATTGTTTACACTTGGGCTACATATGTTCCTATAGGTATTTATAATAGGACATAGGTGTCCCAATAGGTACTTACAATTCTCAAGCATTGATTTTATTGCAGAATGAGTGCCAGGAAAAAAGCTTTAACGATGGACGAGTTTGAGCATTATGGTGAAAACCTAGAACAAATTGAAAGTGAGGAAGGTTCAAATATGTTGGAGCCATTTGGTAGCGATGACAGTGTAAGAGATGGTGATTTTCGCCCATCATCTGAATCGAAAGAGAGTGGAAGTGATTTATCTGTCAACGAAGAGAGTGGCACACAAAATACCGGTAAAGATGAAGATACAGATGTGGAAAATCAACAGTTGGGTAACCAAAACATCTTGTGGTCTACTCCCTGAAGTAAAAAAATTATTCAGTATGATGTAAATCGTGGCAGCACTGAACTGGATTGCTTCCTGAAGGTTTTCCCAAAAAGTCTCTTTCTCTTTATAGTTCCAACATTTTCCATGTACTGGTCAAATAATCCATAATCCATCTCTTGGTAACGAACGAAATTGTACTTCAATGAACCGGAAAAGCCCGACCATCCATCAAAAACTTATTACATGAAGTGACTCAACTTTCCAGAGTATCGACGAGTCAATGGCCAAATTCAAGGGCAGGTCGACCCTAAAACAATACATGCCACTAAAGCCCATAAAACGTGGAATAAAAATCTGGACAAGGTGTGACTCGTTGACAAACTACGTTTATGGCCTAAATATTTATAGTGGCAAGGAAACTGAACTTACTGAAGGAACTCTTGGTGAACGGGTAGTAAAAAAGCTGACATCTTCAATCCACCAGGCAAATATAGTTCTGTGATTGACAGATTTTTCACGTCTGTCAAGTTGATGAGTGACATCGAATTTGCTGCAGTGGGGACCTGCATGAAAAATCGCAAAGCTGTCCCGAAGTTTGAAGGAAAACTTGAGAGGGGGGACTCACAGATAAGACGCAGTAATCAGGGCACGTTAGCTATTAGATGGCAAGACACAAAAGACTTTATTTTGATTTCCAACTGTCGTAACCAACAATAACTATAGAGTTTTACAACAAGTACATGGGCGGCGTAGACTATGCCGATCAAATGGTTTCTCTCTATGATATCAACAGAAAATGTGTGGTGGCGTCAAGTTTACTACAAATCTCTTATGATGGCGGTTCATAACTCTTTCATTATATTCAAAGAAATTAATCACAAAAACACTACCTTCAATATGTTGTAAAACTAGCTGAGGCTCTGATAGCGCATGGTAGAGCCGGTGTCAAACGCAAAAGGACAAGAAAAGTTTGCCGTCACTCCCAATCAAGAACAACTCAAAGCAATGTTGGTGACCATTTACCACAAACGGGAGCTACCAGAAGAAGATACTATCGGTGCTCTCAAAGAAAAATGGAAAAGAGAACCAAGCTTATGTGCCGAATGTGTGAAATATCATTATGTGTAGATTGTTTTACGCCGTACCATACATAACGTAAAACACTGTTGGACCAAATATATCCCTCTGTAAAATCCTATTGGGACATACGTGTCCCATTATTTTTTTTGAAAAGTAATTCGAATAAAGAAAAATTTTGAAAAAAATATTTGTTTCGAGTACCTTTTAACATGGTTAGCCAAAATTTCAATAAAGAAAAATTAAATAAACAAATCCGTATTGAAAGGATTAAAATTTGATGTACCTACGTATATTAATCAAAAATGTGACATTGACAAAATTATTTATTTCCAATGGTTGCCAATACACAAAAAAACTATCAACATTTCCCTAACAACTGTCCAAATGAGTTACTTACCTCTTACCTCTGGTAAAACAATAACTGTCAAAATTTGTATACAGGGAGTCTAGGTATAGGTAGGTATGCCCTGTGGAAGATTATTCTTAATCCTATTGAAATAATTCATATTCTGTTAATCAAAAGAGAATTACCCAATTTGGATTTGCTTTTCTCTTTGAGGTTAATTACGAAGCAATTTTTTTTATTTTAAGGCTATAGTTTCTCTCCAGATTTTAAGTAAAAAAAAGTACAACTGGCAACGTCTTGTTCTTTAATTTTTTTTATCTTTTGCCAGAGTTTACAGTGAAAACTAAACATTAGAGTCGTCTTTTCACGACAGATGAACCGCTTTGAAAACATGCGTAAATTGTTATTTTGGCGACGTAACGGTGACGTCACGGTTCAAAACATTTCAAAGGATTTCGAAAGCGCCTCGGCCGCCGTTTCGAAGATGGTTCAATATGGCGGTACTTGTCAATTTTTAGCAATAATGAAAATAGGCCAAGGTTATCTCTCGGCGACAAAAAAATCTATTTCGAAAAATCACAAAAAAACTTCCAAATCCAATCTAATCCATCTAAATTGTTATTTTGGCGACGTAACGGTGACGTCACGGTTCAAAACATTTCAAAGGATTTCGAAAGCGCCTCGGCCGCCGTTTCGAAGATGGTTCAATATGGCGGTACTTGTCAATTTTTAGCAATAATGAAAATAGGCCAAGGTTATCTCTCGGCGACAAAAAAATCTATTTCGAAAAATCACAAAAAAACTTCCAAATCCAAAAAACGAGAAGCCACACAAACACAGCTGATTAATGTAATTCAATAATTGTCATTTTGGCGATCAGTGGCGATGGTTCGAAACGGTGACGTATGTTTTCAAAATGTGCTGTCGAAAACATCGGTCGCGAAAAGACGTCTTAGAATTAGCTGAAATTTTGCAGGGGTGATCATTTTTAAATGCTTAACAAAAATATCTGAAGGATTTTTCAAAATTCTCAATTATTTTTTCTTCCAAATAAAAGCTCTGGCGCTGTCATCTATCCCAAAAGCCTCAAAATAATTACGGTTTTGATCGAACCCGATTTACAAAAAGAAATAGAGAAATACTCACAATTTCTTCTGGATTACATTTTTCCTTTTTATATTTCCTCGTTTTCACGAAAATAAAAAATAACTTTCATTTTTTCTAAAAGCCTGTGCACTCCGGAAAACAAAACCGATCAATCAATGACACTTCATTGAATTTGGGAGACACACACAGTTCAAGTGTTGCCCGATATAGACCGCAGAATTTATACGATTCCATGGTAACTGCAGGTGTTTTGTCAACAAACTTTAAATCGGACCGCAGTGAGAAGTAGAGTATTTTTACGTTTTCTGACAGAAAACCATTCGAGGTTATGTGTATCTTTCAAAAATGTGTTTTAAAAAACATTGTTCTAAGACAAATATGAAACCACTCCGCGTGTGCGGTCGCCCGCCCTAGCGCTGCGCGGGCATTACCCCGAGTCTATCAAAGAACCAAGAGAACTTTACTGGCTCGCTGGGATTACTAGGAATTCGAATAGAAACATTCGGCGCCCATAACCCCACACAATTGTGTTTTTATTTTGATTCAACCATTTTTTTAAAATTTAAATTATTGCGGCATAGTTATAGATTTTAGAACCTCAGTTTCAAAAACACACGGATACTTGAGTACTAACAAAACAGGTCAGTAAAGCTCTATTTAGAGGTTGGAAAGACTCTTGCTAGTCGTTGACGCTCCTGTTTAAAATAGAATACAATTATTTCGGCTAGCGCCAGTAGCCGATTTTTAAATCTGCATGCTTTTAAGTTAACCTGTTGTCGGTATCAACTCTCGGAAGTGTTTCCGATTCAATTATAAATGCACCTGTAAATGCAACCTTAAACATTACACCCAGTTACTTTAATACGAAGTTGGGTAGCATTTTATTTTAGTATTTTACTTGTTTTTTTAGCGGCGCCGAACGCGAAAAGTAAAAAAAATTTGCAAAAAAATCAGATCGACATAGTTAAATTGATTTCTCGTACAGTGTTGCTAAAAACAATTCCCCAGATTGTAACTACGACCTTAAAAATAAAATATCTTGCTAATGTCTTTACACTTATTTTTTGGTCGTTTTTTAAAATGTAGGTACGGGGGCCTTTGGACAGCAGTACTCACCTGCATTTCATGACACATCAAAGACGCAAAAATTTACTGGAATTCCCATTTATAATTATTGCACTTCTAATAGAGTGTTTGTGTTTATTTATTGCGATTTTTTTAGACAAAATTAAGTAAATATTATTAGAAAACACAAGGTTGCATGCATGTCGCAATATTTTCAAGTGTCCACTTTACTCATTGCGCACGCAAACATGCTACAGTAAAATAGGTAAATAGAAGTTAAATATACAATAATTTAAAAGAATAATTTTTTGTTCATTACACGTGCTTTGTATTCACAAAAATTTCAATTACACAAAAACTATAAAAATAAGAAAAAAATAGGTATTATCCGAAGCTAGCAGAAACACTTGAGTTTACTTCTAGAATATAATTATTTATTTAATAATATTAGTTATCTTCGAAAGCGATTCGATCAAGGTGAGCTTTTGGCATGCGGTTCGGGAGGGCCTCCATATTTTTGTGTTTCCCCCACCTCTCAGAAACCATCGTCCATCTTGAAAAACTTTTTGGAATCGATTTTTATTGATTTCTATTGGTATAGGAGCAGGGGCGGATCTAGGAATTTCATTTGGGACGCGGAGCTAGGGCGTCGACGATACTTCTTTTAAATTATGTATATTCTTTCTGTTTCCAAAAATACCTAATTTGTTATTTTTTCTCTAACAGTTTTTAAATAAAAGGGAAAATCATCTCCATAAGACCAATAAGTTAAACAAGACAACAGATACTCTTTGTCTAATTCATTGTTCCTATTTAAAAGTTTTTGTCCTTTTATAGAGAAAAGGGTAACATAATAGATATTTTTGGAAACAGAATGAAAAGCTCTATTCAAACTTTAGAAATTATACAGGATATCTCATTTAAAAAAGTATTGTCTCCGCCCTAGCTCCGCCTCCTTAATGAATTGAGGCACAATTAGCATCCAAAAAGATACTTTTTTGTAAATTATCTAATTATGTGAAATTTTACTTTTCTGTCTGTTTCGGTTCTAGAGATATTAGGGTGGACTCGGATTTTTAGGATACCCTGTATGTGTTCCATGAAAAAACGCACTTTTTTAATTGTCTAGATATAACTTTGCCAAAAATTTTTCGGCTTTCGAGTTTTTGTATTCATGTTGTAGGAATATTCCCTCAAAGTGATTTTTGGAATATTCTGTTGCGAATATGACAGGAATGTTCCAGACCTATTTTTCGTTGATTATTCCTTACGAAGTTTGATTCTATCTTGTGAAAAGAACGCGATTTACATGATTTATAATTATAATTTAGTTTAATGTCATCTATTGTATGTAGATGGCACTGTTCTCTATGTAGCAAGTAATATTATTACACACATAAGACAGCAAAAAGGTATTTAGGTAATCTTTTGATAACTATAATCTCAAATAGTACATTAACACAATGGTGATACTATCCATAGGCTTCACTTTACTGGAGACATCCACTGCATATCCATCTCGTGGCCACCTGGACATGTTTTGAATCAGAGATGGGTAAATCGATCATTTTGTACTGAACGAATCGATCAGTCATTCGATTTTAGAATGATCGAATCTTTTGAATCGATCATTGAATCAATCAATTCAATTAAAGAAAATGGTGACAAAAAAAGGTATATGCAGGATACAGCTAAATACGAAATACTCTGCTGACCAAAAAACCTATATTTTCATACAGTGTACCCCCCGCGCGCAGGAATTCAAATCAAAGGAACGAATGAACGAAACGATCGACCTATTTCCAACTGATCCAGTGTATCGCCACATTGGGTCAGTCAGTCGTTGATCCACTCCGATTTGATTCACTCGTTTGACTGATGGAATCATATCGAGCAAATATGATTCGATTATTCAATACTCGCAAGTAATTCGATCATAGCGAACGAATCGTTCACGAATCACACATCTCTATTTTGAATCACAAAATCATATCTGTGCAATATTCAATAGAGATATATATATATATATATATATATATATATATATATATATATATATGTGTTATGTGGAATATTATAGTCAGTGTCACTCTTTTAAAAAAACGTTCACGTCACGTTTCTATCACATTTATATCACCTGTATGAGCTAGAATGTAACTTATAGCCGGCATGTTTTAGTAATATTCCCAATCGGAAAATGTCACTCACAGGAATGTTTAATTGTTATGTGGGAATTGTCACTAATAAATTCGGAGGGGGGACAGAATTTATTAGTGACAACGGCAGGTACCTATTCAATCTGTCAATCAAAATTCATGATGATGCTTTGTGTATCACGCATGCGTTCCTTTTGGTATTTTGGATATAACCTGAATGGTCGGCGTTGTTTAAATGTTTTCTTGACATATCATTTTTCTTTTGTTAAGGGTGGGTCGGTTGCGTCGGATTTTCGGAAGTGGTAAATACAGTTAAATATACACCCTTATAATGATGTCAACGTGCACGAAGTTGAAAGCAGAATGTCCCTCTACTTTCTCTCTTACTTATCTTACTTTCTCTCTCTATTATCTAGTTTGGTTTAATAGTACCGCTGTTCTGCAGCAGCGCCCTGTGCCTTATTCTTGAAGTGTGGGTCTATTCTTGAATCGAGAGAAAATTTGCTCCCAGGGAGTCGAATTATCTCGCTACTATGCATCTCATTGGTCCAAATCTACGGTTAAAATCGGTTTCTCTCACTTTTGCCCGATATTGATGGAAAGTAATTCTCTTAGTTAAGACCAACCGATTATTTTCTCTCGATTCAAGAATAACCTCCCTGTGGGTCTATTCTTGAATCGAGAGAAAATTTGCTCGCAGGAAGTCGAATTCTCTCGCTACTATTCTCTCATTGGTTCCAATCTTCGGTTAAAATC
Organism: Oxystoma pomonae; assembly: GCA_963921995.1. Taxonomy (NCBI): domain Eukaryota; kingdom Metazoa; phylum Arthropoda; class Insecta; order Coleoptera; family Brentidae; genus Oxystoma; species Oxystoma pomonae. The sequence continues at coordinate 34,356,872 of OY998167.1, read as the reverse complement.
GGTTTTTCTCACTTTTGCCCAATATTGATGGAAAGTAATTCTCTTAGTCAAGACCAATAGAATTACTTTCGATAAATATCGGGCGAAAGTGAGAGAAACCGATTTAAACCGAAGATTTGGACCAATGAGATTCATAGTAGCGAAATAATTTAACTCCCTGGGAGCAAATTTTCTCTCGATTCAAGAATAGACTCCCTGATAGAAATTCTGCTCCCAGGGAGTCAAATTCTCTCGCTACTATGCTTCTCATTGGTCCAGATCTTCGGCTTAAATCGGTTTCTCTCACTTTTGCCCGATATTAAAAGAAAGTAATTCTATTGGTCTTGACTAAGAGAATTACTTTCAATCAATATCGGCAAAAGTTGCTGGTCGGATATTACCATTACGTGTCCTCTCTATTTAGATTTATAACAAGCGACTAAAACCGACTTTGCGTTCCACGATTTCATTGGCCGACTCAAGGTTACATGTTTGTGAGGTTAGGGCTTTTGTGTTTAAATCTTTCTCACGCACCCCAGCAGGATTTATTTGGTTAGATTGCAAAAAGGGTTAGGCTCTGGGTTGGGCCGGGTTGGTTTTAGTTAGGTTGGTTATTATTTGTTTTCTTTAATTTGTAGGGGGGAAAAAGTTAATAAAATCAAAATATATCTATAAGCTCAAATTCATGTAACCTTATATGCTCTCTGCTATAGTGTACTGTGCTTTTACTTTATCTTCTATGTTTATGGCAGTTATTTATACTTTCACTCGTGTATTTAATTGGTTTGTGGTGCAACTTTATGCAATCGTTAACCAGAAAGAAAAATAATAGTACATTATAAACCTAGGGACTGAAGTGCCTCTTTTGTTATCAAACGGCGTCACCAAACGGTGAGTCCAGAAAAATCGTACAACATTTTTTTCTGAAAATGAACATTGAAGAGGCTGCGGAAGAGGCCATCGCTAGCCTTCTTCCACAAAAATCTCGCGAGGTTTACAAGAAAGAGTTTCGTGATTACCGAAAATGCTGCGCTGAACAGCATGCAGAGAATTTTACGGATGAAAAGGTGCTCCTGGCTACAGAAGTCTAAGAATCTCAAGGCATCTTCTGCATGGAGCCAATATTCCATGATCAAAGCCACGATAATATCTGAAGCAAACGTTGACATCAGCAAATATGGTAAACTCACGGTATTTCTAAAGAGACAGAATAACCATTATAAGCCGAAAAAGTCCAAGACATGATTTCGACAATATAAGAGATTTTCTTCAAAATGCTCCAGATGAAGAATATCTAGCCCAAAAGGTAAGATTCTTTTCTTTACTTTGAGTATTTTCCTGATAGTACTACTAAAAGTAACACCATTGATTGTCTACAAAACTTTACTAATAGGAGACTACTTTTGTTGCAGGTGGCGCTGATTGTGGGGCTCTTCCAGCTAGACTGCAGCGATGTCTCGGACCATGTAAGCTGTTTTCTGTTTAACCTACGGGGCACAAAATCAGGCAAGGATCGCTCGTTTGTGATAAAAACGTCCGGTGAAAACTCTACGAATGTAGTGGAAATGGTGAGAAAATATATTGGTCTGAGGCCACCTACACAGCATACACGATTTTTTCTGTCTTACAAAAATGAGAAATGCATGAGTCAGCCCATAGGAAAAAATACATTTGGACAGCTACCAAGGAGAATTGCTGCCTACTTCGGACTACCAGACGCAAATGTATATACTGGGCATTGTTTTCGCAGATCATCAGCTTCTTTACTTGCCGACTCGGGAGCAACCATAGATGTGTTGAAAAGACACGGTGGCTGGAAAAGCAGTTCGATTGCTAAAGGTTATGTTGAAAATTCATTGTATCAAAAGAAGATTGTTGCCGATCAAATTTTCACCAATGTCTCCTCCGATGTCGATATGGCATCAGCATCAAGCATAGGAAGATCAATTTCAGAAAATAAGACGACAACGGCAGCGGCGACTGCTACGTATGTGCAGAATACGTCTATAACTAAAAATGTTGCCTCCAACTGTCCACCCTTCTTAAGCCTTGCAAATTGCACCCAAGTAAATGTAAACGTAAATATATATCATAATAAGAACTAGATTTAAGTAATGCATATGCTAATAATGTGCACTTTTAATCCCTAAAGTGCGTAAAGTTATTTATACAAAGAAAAACAAATAGGTATCTGTAAAATTTTTGGTAGCATCCAGAGAAAACATCTGCCTTGGCACTTTCACATCTTATTAATTTTTCGATCATTAAAAAAAACGAAAACTTCTTGGTTTTTGAAAAGTAAACACTACTTCTGTCAAAATGAAAAGTGGCATCCTTATACCATCGGTCATCGCAGTAAAGGATACCCTGCCAAAAATATCGCGTCAAAACTCGTAAAAAAGAACTAGTGAAAGTTCACGAGTTCTGGTCGTATTTCATGCGGTTTATGAAACACCACTTTCGAGTGAAATCTCATGAACTTTCAGTGTTGGAAAAAGATTCCAAACTCGTCAAAAATCATGAATTTTTAGGAGTTTTGAAAAGTACTTAAAACAATTTATGATAGGAGTTGATAAGATTTCACCAGTATTTTAAAGGCCCTGCTTCCACTGGTTTTGTTAAGTTTTGAGCAGATTTTAACCAAAAGTTAAATCAAAATTAATAAGATTTTACAAGGTTTTATGAGAATACACATGTTTTCAGCAGTTTTTAGAAGCACCACCCTCCATAAGATTTCACAAGATTACACGAGAAAATCCAGATATTTTTAGCATTTTTCAGCAGATTTTAAGAGAAACAAGTTGATAAGGTTTCAATGGTTTTGACAAGTTTACATGTTTTCAGCAGTTTTGAACAAATTTTAATGGAAATATAAAATAACGTTAATAAGATTTCATGAGATTTCTCATGTTCTCAGCAGTTTTGAGCAGTTATAAAAAGACCCAACCTCTATCAGATGTCACAAGTTTACATGGAAAAATTCATATGTTTTTTGGCAGATTTTAAGGGAAACAACATTTAGATTCACCAATTTTCAGATTTTAAACGAATCCATATTAAAAGTGATTGATAAGCCTGTGGAACATACATTATTTATATCTTATCATTGTTTAATATATAGAAAAGTTGGACAACCTTATGGACCAAACACTTGATACTTTTTAGGCCAAATCGTGGACCAAATCATAAATGAGTCGAACACTTTTTATTTCATACAGATTTTATTTTAAAATATATCCAAAATGAAATCTTGTAAAATCTTTTAAAAACATCCCTTCATTTGTACTTTTAAAATCTCATCAAAATTCTGCTTATCTGATATAAACTTACGAATTCTCTTAAAATATCTTGATAGTTAAATTTTGATTATATATTCTTTTTAATAGTTTATGTTTATAGGTATTCATAAAATCTTTTAAATTCTCATCTTGTTTGTCAAATCTGGTTTTACCTTGCATGTCTATATTCTACACTTTTATACTTATATAATCTTGTCAAATCTTTAAAACCCTTTATCCTATTTATCATGAAATCTTGTAAAATCTTTTAAAAACGTCCCTTCTTTTAGACTTCTGAAATCTTGTAAAATCTTATCAAAATCTTGCTTGCTAAACCTTATGAAATTTCATGTGTCTGGTGTAACATAACGAAATCTTGTGAGTTTTCAACAGAAATTATTTGAAAATTGTGTTTAGTGTAACATCATGAAACATCATAAAAATTTGTCAGTTTTTATGTGGCATACATTTTTGCCAGGTCAAGTCTCTTCAAACTCATAAAATCTCTTAAAATCTCATCAAGACTTGATTAGTTTTTAAGATTTTTGAAGTGGTTTTTTTGTCAGGGTATCGCGCATGCCTAAAACGGCTGAAATTTCAAAAATTTCCATAGCCTCCTGGATTTAGATCATTAATCTTGCTTACAAAAATTTTCATTTTAATTTTCATTATTGGCGGCAATGTGTATATTAAGTGTATAAGTATATGCATGATCCTACCTCTCCATTCACGCCGGTAACGAGGCCGGATGTGGTCGGTATCCCGTGAAGGCGGCCCTAGCTACACAATCCCCAGTCGGTAGGCTGCTGAAGGACAAAAAGACCAGGGAAAAAAAATACCTGGTCTGAGGTTCGAAGGTAGTTGAAAAGAGAAACAACAACAAACAAACAACCCAACTTTTGCAATGTATTTACAAACAAATAATTATTATAATATTTTTATACTCCATTCTATACAGGGTGGATTCTTTAAATAGAACGGTGCTTTTAGCGACTTTAGGGAAGAGGTTTTAAAAAAAGCTAACAGTGAATCTTTAATGATTTTTTACGGACTTGTCGCCCATGATAACAAAAAATATTTAGGGCCCGAAACTGGAGGCTCAGGGCCCACCAACTATTTTTTTAAAATAAGAAAGTACCACTTTTGGCACCTTTTTGGAAAGCTTATTGGAAACAACATTTAACGCACTAGTTTTTTTGACATGTGTTAACAAATGTGTCGAAAATTAAAAAAAACATTAGTTTCTTTGACAATTGTTTTAGCTTCAAAATAAACTACATATTTCTCTATTTACTAAGCGGAATAAAGAAAATATCACACAGGGACATTATTGGCGGCCTATTTGGGGCCCTCACTGAAGGCCCAGGGCCTACCAACATTTTTTTCATGAGGACATACCATTTGTGGCACCTTTTTGGAAAGCTTGTTAAAAAAGAAATTCAATAAAATAAATTTTTTTGACATCTCAACCCATGTGCTAAGCATTTTTAAAAACCTATTTTTTGTCAATTGTTTTAGCTCCAAAATAAAATACATATTTCTTTATTTACTAGGTGGAATAAACTACCACACAAGCATATTTCCTTTTTTTAAATTTACTAGATATTAGACAAAAGGGAAATAGATTCAAAGCAAACCTCGATTTCCTTTTTCAGTCAACCGTCCTTAACGAGGAAAAATAGTTTTTTTTAAAATTTTTAACACATGGGTTGACAGATGTCAAAAAAATATATTTAATCGAATTTCTTTTTTAATATGCTTTCCAAAAAGGTGCCACAAGTGGTACCTCCTCATGAAAAAAATGGTGGTAGGCCCTAAGCCTTCAGTGAGGGCCTCAAAATGGGCCGCCAATAATGTCCTTTTGCATAATAAATGGATAAATATGTAGTTTATTTTAAAGCTAAAACAATTGACAAAAAAATAAGTTCTTTTTAATTTTGGACACATTGATTGACAGATGTCAAAAAAAGTAGTGCGTTAAATTTCTTTTTTAACCAGATTTCGAAAAAGGTGACACAAGTGGTACCTAATTATTTAGAAAAAAATAGTTGGTGGGCCCGGGGCCTCCAGTTAGGGGCCCCAATTTTTTTTTTATAATGGGCTGAAAGTCCGTAAAAAATCATTAAAGATTTGCTTTTAGCTTTTTTTAAAACCTCTTCCCTAAAGCCGCTAGAAGCACCATTCCATTTAAAGAATCCACCCTGTATATATATATATATATATATATATATACTATATTTTTTATGTTATATAAAAACAACGTTTTTTTCGTAAGATGTAATTTAATTTGGGCATTTTCCACGACTGTTAAAATTATATTTTTTATTGCACACAATAATAGCAGAAATTTATTTTTATAACCTTTGATTCTGCTAAATTTGGTTTATTTTAAATGATATATTTTCTGTTTATACAGTGTGTTCCAACGAAAGCAAAACCAAAGCGTTTTCACGTGTTTAGAGTCTGATTTTGGAAAAATCCTGGAACACGTCGATTTTTTATTCGACGAGGCGACTTTTTGACTCTTGAATTTTTGTAGCACGCACCCCTTCGAGGGGTCAACTTTACCCCTATATTTTGAATAAGGAAAGTGGGTCGAGTTACACTTTGTTTGGAAGGCCTTTCAAATGCCTTTATAGAAATGTTAAAATTTTAAAAATCTATCCATAAGTTTTCAAGATATTCACGTTCAAAATAAGCTCAAATTGTACAGGGTGATCGGTTATAAATGTTCCCTCAGATAACTTTTATTCTAATAGCCGCAGAAGAACCAAACAAAAACTGGGTGAAATGGTACTTTAGAGAGACTTCAAAATCATTAATAAAAATTATTCAGTTCAAATAGTATACAGGGTGTGCCAAAAACTTATTTTTTTCTTATGGAACACTTTATATTTTGACACTGTTGAATTCTTCAGAAAATAGCTTTTTAAATATACAATATCGTATAGGTCTGCATGCAAGCGTTTTCGAGATATTTCAATTTGAATTAAATATTAACTAATTCGTATTATTGTATTATAATAAAAGCTAAGTAATTTATGACGCCCTGTTGTCAAAACGCCGCTATTTTTGTTTTTCACGGTCAACTATTTCTTTGGAAAGTTAAGTAAGTTCTCGTTTGACAGTTTTTTGATTGTTCTGATTCTGCATCTTATTATTCCAACAAAAACAACGTGGTCTGGACGCTAGCGCATCTCTTACAATTTTTCGGAAGCCAGCTGGCGGCTCGACTGCTTGGGGCGCCGCGGCATGTGAACCGCCCATGACCGCTTGTGCACGTGTCGGCCGACAGGCGGGTGGGCGCGAATATTTTACCTGTCACTCAAAAAAAAAGTGTTGGACTCAACCGGGATTCGAACCTGCGCGTCCCGGGTGAGAGTCTGATACTCTACCACTACGCCACGAGCCTTCTATATCAAATGTGTCTTTTAACTTCAACCGTTGCGAACCATAGAAATATTATTCGATGTTGCGAACCCGCCGCGAGAAAGGTTGCGTGAAGCTGGCGCCTACGAATCGAAAAAACGCTTAATACGGTCAGGCGTTTTTCAGCAAGCAAAAAATCTACTCGTTAGAAAGCGCATTTTGGTGGTGTTTAACCAACCTCGGAATGAATTCGAATTAGCGAGCGCGAAATATGTTCCGGAATACAGGACGATTTCACTTAGCAGCCGACTGTTTACCGCCACCTCCTGGTTTGCTGGGTATGTATGGTCTACTTTGGGTTAATTATAATACACAATAATAGGAATTAATTTATATCTAATTCAAATTGAAATATCTCGAAAACGGTGACATGCAGTCCTATACCATATGGTATTTTTAAAAGCTAATTTTGTGGAGAATTTGAAACTGTCAAAATATATAGGGCGTTCCATAAGAAAAAAAACTTTCTGATACACCCTCTATACTATTTGAAATGATTAATTTTTATTACTGATTTTGAGATCCCTATAAAATATCCTTTCACCCAGTTTTTCTTTGGTTCTTCTGTGGTTGTTAGAAAAAAAGTTATCCCAGGGAACACTTATAACCGATCACCCTGTACAGGTAAAAATCCCGCCTCGTAGGAATGTATCCTAAAAAAAATGTAATAATAAATCGATGTTTCACAGTATTTTTCAAAAATAAAATTTTAATTTCATTAAAAAAAAACAATTTTTACATTTGGTCCAACACCGGCTCAACTAAAAAGCCAGTGAAGTCCTAACCGCTTCAGTGATTTTCTGCCAGTTTGTTGTCAATATGGCCGCGATAGGAGGCATAAAGATACCAAAACAAAAATGAGTTAACTGGCTTTTTAGTTGAGACGGTGTTGATTGGTCCATGCAACTTTTGCATATCTCAAAAACTAACCGCTGGATTTTTAAAATTTTCACACTTCTGTGAAGGTATTTGAAAGACCTTCAAAATAATCACTTTTCCTAATCAAAATATAGGGGTAAAGTTTACCTCTCTTCTTATTTTGGGACTTTCTATCCTTATAGGATCAATGCCCATTTTTAGCCAAGTTTTTGCAAAGTTAATAGTAGTTTACATAACAAGCATGTTATGATGGTCATTAAACGCGAAGATGAAGTTTGAGACGCGAGCAGGCGAGTGTCTTAATTTATCTGAGCGTGTAACGATCATAACATGCGAGTAAGTGGACTATACTTTAACTACGACCAATGAAAATGTCATCATAGATATCAGAAATTATTAAAAATATCAAACGCGAACACTCTTAACTCAACGACCTTCATAACCTGAAGTTTCAATGACGTTCTATCTAAAACGTCAAAACAAATAAGGGTACTAAGGTACTTTTCATATATCTTTCTAAAAACAAAGTTTTTTTTTCTTAAAAATGCGTAATATGTCAATTTTTAGTTAGGTACTAAAAATTTATCGGATTTATTAATAAATATTTATTGTCTTAAAAATATATAAAAATAATTCACATTTTTGCGTCAATTAGTGCTCTTTACGTCTAAGCTTTATTATTATCCGAGGACCGTAAATGAGCCATTAAAATAGTGTTGAGAGGGTCGTTAAATTATTCGTTGGTCGTAGGTAGAGACAAAATCTGACTTTAATGTCCATATACTTACACAACTTAAGATTCTCTGATTAAGCTTTAATCATGATTAACACTAATCAGAGTTTGCAATGATTCTTGGAAAAAAGCACATTCTAAACACCGATTAGTAACTAATCACGATTAGAGCCCACGGATGTAGAAACCTCGGATTGCTAATACCTATGGGAAATTTTCATGAAAATCACTGCTGCGTGTCTTCCGCCATTTTCGCCGCCATGTTGTGGAGATTTGGGTTGGCGACATTGGTTTCCTTAATTCTAAATAGTAGTGTGGGAACACTGACTGTCAACAGTGTCAAAATATGATTGAATTTGACATTTTTTTGAAAGGTTATTTTTGTTGTTGTTTTTTAATAAAAAAACAAAAAAGTAAAGAAACAAGTCATAAACGAATGCTCCAACGTTCACGCCTGGAGTATGTGCAGGTTTCGAATAAATAAATCACAATATGGAAACATTGACCCCCAATTTATAAACTCAAAGGGTACTGTTAAGCCGCACGTTATAAATTGTAATAAACGCTCGGTTCAACCATTGCTGCTGGCGCTCCCGCTGAAGATACACCTTGATTACGTTGATCTGAATCTGCACAGGGACTAAAACAGCTAAGAACAGAGGCACCAACGTGATACAGTAATAAAAAATAAATTAATAGAGGGAGATACTGACTTTGATAATAGCATATATGGCTCAGCTGAAAGCCAGAGTCATGGCAAGTCAAGCAACATTTAGCGATCACAAAAAAAGTACATCTTTGGCACATCGAGTCGAGCATGGAGTTTTACAATATTTGAAGACCTTGGCGGAAAAACCTATTAACTAACAACTGTGTCGACCATACCTTCCCTAAGTTAACAAGTTATTACTAAGATATCCTTGAGTTTTGGTAAGTTTTCAGCATTCAACATTTTTTTTGTAGCTCTATCTTTTCATTTTCATTTCATTGTCCAGATAAAAGTCTATCATTGCTCCACAGTGATCTGGTATGTGGTTTTTGAGATACTGAATTCAAAGTTAAACATTTTGGTATTCTGGCTTTTCCCTAAAATCAGTTTTTTGCACTTTTTGTGAAAATGTAAATAATATTTATGAACCAAATTGTAGTCTGAGAATATAGGTTGCGTCACACTGGCATCACAAACATAATTGTTATGTTGCCACTTAGTATTTAAGAAACATGCTTCAAAACAAAAACTTTTGTAACATTTTTAGCCATTTTTGTTATTTGTTGCTATGGGGCAATGACGGATTTTCATTAAGATAAGCAAAATCACACAGAAAGCCAGTTTCCATAAGGAAAGTGCATCATCCTTAAAAAACGAATCTACAAAAAAAAATGATAAATGCTGAAAACTTACCAAAACTTAAGGATATCTTAGTAATAACTTTTTCTGCTGAGTTCTTCAGAATCAGAAAACTTTTATTACAAAAATTGTTAACAAAAAAACATTGTCACAATTGAATAAATAAGCGTCAAAATTTAGTGTTAAAAATTTAGAGGTAAATTTAACCTAAAAATGTCTTTAAAATGTCATTTAGACATTAAACAATGTTAACATTAATGTTTTGTTAATAAAGATTAAAAAATAAATATTGATTTTTCTTTATTTCTAGTAAATTGGTAAAACATCTTGTAATTACTGGTCTTAAAATCTCAAAAAAATACTGGCCACAATATCACAAAAATTGATAATGAAATCTTAAACTACTTACTTAAAATTACATATAGAAACTTACAAACACATGGAAATGACAACAAGAAAAAGAAAAAAAAGTATACTGATAAAATACATATTAAAATTAATTTTTTTAATGTTCTTTTTAAAACTCATGAAGTATTGTTCTAATTTTGTAAAAGTCAATGTGCCAAAGATGTACTTTTTTGTGATCGCTTGCCATCGCTCTGGTTTTCAGCTGATCCATATATGCTATTATCAAACTTCGTATCTCCCTGTATTCATTTATTTTTCTTGTCTTCTAGGCCGATAACAACCTCGGATTTATAAACTGTTGGCGCATATCTGTCCCTAGACGTTTTAGTTCCTGTTTCAGATTCAGAGATCAACTTAATGAAGGTTTATCTTTAGCGGGAGCGCCAGCAGCAATGGTTGACAGTAACCTTTGAGTTTATAAATTGGGGGTAATGTTTCCATGTTGTAATTTATTTTTTCAAAACTTGCACATTCTCCAGACCAAATGAGAGAGATTATCATGGCGTGGCCGTTCAAGTATTTGTCTGTATTTTAAATACTTGTTATTGCTTGGTTCTTAACTTTTTTGTTTTTGTATTAAAAAACAACAACAAAAATAACCTTTCTAGAAACGTCATTTTTTGACACTGTTGATAGTCAGTGTTCCCACACTACTATTTAAACTTAAGGAACCAATGTCGCCAACCTAAATCTCCACAACATGGCGGCGAAAATGGCGGAAGACACACGGCAGTGATTTTCCCACAAGGGTATTATCAATTCCTTTCTTTTTTACATCCGTGTTAGAGCCTAATTATTTTTGACGTTTATTTGACGGTTCGTTATAGTATTTACTGCGTCTGCGCAATAGCTAAATGTCATTTCGGTGTGGTAATTAACCACTACCACTGTCGTGAGCTACGAATCCACAACTACAAGAAGAAAAAGAAACATAAAACTTTTTTATGCTACAAAATTTCAAACTTATTATGTTATTGGATTTTCTAATGACTGACCATTGTTTAGTATAAATTAAAGTTAAACGACTGATTCGGGCATTTGTAAAGCCTATCCAAAATTTATTGTCTTTTTACTGCTATACGTAGACCCCATTCCAAATTCAATCCAACACCGTTCTCAACTAAAAGGCCAGTTAACTTTTATCTCTTCAGTGCCCTTTAGCCAAAGATTGCCGCCATTTTTATAACCAAATTGACAGGTAAAACATGGATTTTCTATCAGTTGGGTGTCAATATGACCGCTATAGTAGGCTAAAGGATACTAAATCGAAAAAGAGTTAACTGGCTTTTTAGTTAAGCAGGTGTTGTTCAATAGGACCAATTTTTTGACACTGACAATGGCACTTCCATTTAGTTCCTCTGTTTAAATGTCAACAGTTATATTGAAATTGGTTTGGAAAATTTTGAATTAACAGTACCTAAGGTAAACGTACCTATCAGCGACAGTGTATAATATAGTAACTTTTGATGTATTTTCCTTAAAAATGAGATCTGGATGATACCGTCAATCTTATAGGAAATTAAAAAAAAACTTCAATATTTTCGGGACAAGGTGATAACTGGATAAAAATTATCCCCACTTTGACATGTAACAATCGCGCGATAAAACTTGACAGTCTACAAGATTCGCTAAAGTGACTGGATTTCTTAGTTCTACCAGTGGCGTTCCCAGCCATTTGAAAAGAGGGGGGGGGGCGGTATCGATAAGAAATTTTTTTTTAAAAGGTAATTGCTCTAAAAAATGCGTTTTTGTATTTGAAATTAAACTAAAATTGTAAATATAACAATGGATTCAAAGCGCAGCAGGCGAAAATTTTTAAGAAAATGACACTACGAATGCCATTTTTAACACAAACTTAAACTAATACCGTAAATATTAAAAGTATTATAGCGTCGCAATTTATGCTCTACTCTTGATTTTCTAAATGTTTTCATAAAAAATTCAAAGCCAGGGTAGGGGGGGATTAACTACCCCCCTATCCTCCTGAAATCCGCGCTTGAGTAACTACGTATAATTTTTTCAGTTATAAAAAACAGATAACAAATAAACCACAAACAAAACCTAATACTTTTTTTTGAGGTCTAAAAAGCTTTTTGTTGAAACATTACCTTTTATATCGCATATCTCAAACATAAGATGCTCATCTCAACAAAAAAAAATCCAGTTTTTTGGGCAAACCGGTCAATGACTAGCTCAATGTCAATTTCAATATGTCTGTTGATATGCAGCAACGCTAAGCCCATCAGACGAATTTCCGTCATAGTGTTTTTAAGTACTTATGTTTTCAATCTTCTGAGGTATGAGAAGCTTCTTTTTGACGAGGCATTACTTACTGGCAAACATCCAAAAATCTTCTAATCAACAGAAAAATATTGCCACACTTGTTCATTGCCTCAAAAACGTTATCAGGTATATTTTGATTTAAGCTTTTGCCTACTTTTGACCAATATTGTTTCCAAATACTGACTGAAAAGTTCAAGAATTTGTGTTTTGGATTAATAAAACAGTTTATAGTATTTAGAAACGACTTTAGTTAATTTCGCCTTGATTTTGGCTTCATGTTAAACTTGGTATGAATATGTTCAGGTCAAAAATACTTTTTTATATCCGAATTGATTTTGTCTAAAACTTGTTTATAAATAGAAACTCTATAATACTGTTTTGTATTTTCAATGGTTTTTTGCATTTTTTCTCTCATTCTGGTGATGAAAAAAATTTTTTACTGGTAAAATAGGGTTGAATTTAATTTAAAAAATACCAAAACTTCATATTTTTCAATAATTTACCAAAAAAATGGTGTTAAGCCCTGTGCTAAATACCGACATTAAAGTGTCTATACAAGGGTTTTCCATGGGTTAGGTTAAAATTTAAAATATAAGGTGTGTTCTTATTGAAAAAAAGGTTGATTTAAATACTGACCTTATATCGACTTCCAATATTTTAAGTTTTTTTTTTAAATTTATTTTATCATTATTTTCTTGTGTCGATAATATGATCATTATTTGTGTCAATATTACATACACCATTGTGTCGGTTAAGAAAATTGTGTAGGTCTTTTAAAGCATGCATTTTGTAGAATTAATTTCTAATGTAATTCCATCATTTTTATAATAATAACTTTATTTGAAATAGAATAACCTAATATCGAGAGCACGTTATTTTTATTGATAAAAAGTTATTTTAATTTTAACTTGTACGTAAACTGTAACATTCTAGTTTTTTTAAATGGTATGTTTTTTTTTTAGTTTTTTTATAAGTACCTATGTAATTAGTTAAATAATCCGTTGCAATGTTTTTATAATATAATTTTTTATTAAAGAGAAGAAGAAAATCAAACTGTCTGTATTAGATACAATCCGGAATATTCGAAATAAAAAATTAATATAAAAAAACTGTAAAAGATTTAAAAAAAGCAATTACTTCTTTAGAAACTAGACTTAATATACTATATATTAACATATTTTTTTTTTATTTATTTCAAAGTTTTAAATGATATCTTATGATTTTCTAGAATCCAAATTTGGCTTAGTGTCGTCAATAGGTGAGTTGTGTGTTGAAATAAGGAATATCAAGAAAATGAAACTGTCGATATTAGATACAATTGGGAATATTCGAAATAAATAATGAATATAAAAAAAACTATAAAAGATTTAAAAAAGGCAATTATTGTTTCAGAAACTAGTTTAATTATATTATATTAAGATATTTTTTTATTTATTTCAGAGTTTTAAATGAACTCTTATGATTTTATAAAACCAAAATTTAAATTGTCGATAATAGGTGCGTTTACCTTTTGCATGGTGTTATTTTTTAAAGTTATTTATGTCTACAGAGCGTTTGAAGGTGGTAACAAAAATATTATTCCTGTATCAATTTACATATTAAGTGGCATATTTAAGCACACGCTTTTTATATGATAATTTTTTATTTTATTATTCCAAAATTTTCATTTAATTACGAGAAAAAGTAAAATAAAACCTTCTTTTGTAATCGCCAGGGTCAAAACAACTATTTATGGTGATTTTTTATTGGTCTGGTTGTTTTAAAATCTAAAAATACTTTCGTCGCCAAGGGAAGTAATGTAGGTAATCATCTAGCTAAAAATGGCTTTCGAGATTTTGATGAAGATGAATCTTCACGAATTTGGTGGTCCCGAATCCAGAGAAAGCACGTTTTCAGACACCGTCGCTCTGCCTGCCTGTCGGTCGGTCTGTCCATAGAGTAGTTACTTTATGATCTGTCAGTCGCTCACTTTGTAGCCACTGCAACTTGAAAACCCCTGCACATACATCCTGGAAAAGTCCGGATACACCATCGAAAAGTCTAAACACACCTCGGAAAAGTTTGGATACACCCAGGAAAAGTTTGGATATATCCATCAAAAATTCATTCTGGGGGAGAAAAGGTTTAGTTTTGATGCTTAATAAATACTTTATATCGATTTGCTGTAGAAATAGTATAAAATAGAAAAAACTTGGGAAAAACGCAGTTTTATAAGAAATTTTTTGTTTTGCACTTTTGCGTGGAGATCTACTACTGTTTTTCGTTGAGACATCCTATATAACAAGTATAAATATTTTTTTTATACCTTCATCAAAAACATGATTTTAGTAACTGTCTGCAGATAACTAAAGCATGACTTTTTTGGTTACCGATGCAAAAAAACTTTTTTTTTTCACCAAGTATTTACGAAAAAATCATTTAAAAATATCGTCAAAATATCAAATTGTCATAGATTAAAATGTCGCAACAATGAACGTCACCAAGTAAAAAGACACATCGCTATGGAAACGATTGTTATTTCATTTACCAGCCGCCTTGATTTATAGTGTAAAGATGGTGTGTTGCGAGAAGTTCTCTTCGTTCGAGATTTTTAAAAGTATTTTCCTGGTTTTCTTGGATTTTTTGATAAAGGTATTAGAAAAAATAGTGTTAACAACTCGCGGCTAAACTGTGCTTTTTTTACTCGCGTTTTTAAATACTTCGCTGCGCTCGATATTTAAACCAACGCTTGTAGAAAAAAGCACTATTTTAGCCACTAGTTGTTAAAACTACTATTTTTTATACCTTCATCAGAAACATGATTTTAGTAACTGTCTCCAGATAACTAAAGCATGGCTTTTTTGGTTACCGATGCAAAAAAAATTTTTTTTTGATCACGGGTGCAAAAAAAAATTTCTGTCGGTTTTTTACCCAAAATTAAAGAAAAATAGGGGAAAATAGTAATATTGAAAAAAATCTAATTATTCTTGGTTAAAAACTAAGTCATTTCCGCCAGTTTTCTCCAAGTATTTAAGATAAAATCACTTAAAAACATCGTCAAAATATCAAACTGTCAAAGATTAAAATGTCGCAACGATGAACGTCACCGAGTAAAAAGGCACATCGCTATGAAAACCATTGTTATTTCATTTACCAGCCGCCTTGATTTATAGTTTAAAGATGGTGTGTTGCGAGAAGTTTTTTGATAAAGGTATTAAAAAATAGTGTTAACAACTCGCGGCTAAACTGGGCTTTTTTTTACTCGTGTTTTTAAATACCTCGCTGCGCTCGTTATTTAAACCAACGCTTGTAAAAAAAGCACTATTTTAGCCACTAGACGACTCCAAAAATACTAAAAGTGTTATTGTGTTACCCTCAACAACCTCCAACAAAAACCGTGCTATCTCTGGAACTACTTGACATTTTTTATCGAACATCGCTAGAAGCACTCCGTAAAGAATAGGTTCCATACAGAAAAAAATCGCATCGAAATCGATTGACTGGGTTCGACAGCATTACTTGGCACTACATATAGGTGTAAGATAGCCTGTTGCATAATGTCACTATCTTTTTGGTCAACCAGTGTACTGTTTCTGATCATTTTCCAGTCGAAATATGCCTAAATAGCTTACCCAATTTTAATATATTGCAAGATAATAAATACGATGTGATGCCTAGCATTCTGACTCTCAAATGGCAAGACTCGAAAAAATTGGACTGCAAAATCACTATGGCCCATTCTGGTAGATTAGTTTTTCCGGACAACGTTGGGCTAATTTATAATAATTTTTGCGAAACTACCTGGGAGATAAGCGAGAGTATGAATGAAAACAAGATGGTGGGTTTCCAAATATTGGAAGAACGAAATTGTGGAAAACTTTAATAAAAATTAATTTTTCTTGGGAAAAACATAACAGAAAGGCGGTTTTAATAGAAAGTGACGAGATGGTTTGCTGGAGAAGTAAATATTTAAGGCAAATTATATATATTTTCTTGATGAAACTTGGGTAAATGAAGGTCACACTGTTGGCAAACACTGGTAAGACAAAAATGTGAAAAGTGCCCGACAGGCATTCATGGAAGTTTGGTCGACAGTGATAAAGCCGCCGTCAGGAAAGGGAAAACGTTTGATAATTGTCCATATTAGCGATGAAAAAGGGTTTGTAAATGGAGGTCTTTTGGTCTTTCCGTCAAACCATACTGGCAATTATCAAGAGGACATGAATGGTGATACATTTGAAGAATACTTTCAACAAATGTTAGACCTAATAACTTCTGGTTCAGTAATAGTAATGGACAACGCCAGTTACCATTCTAGAAATCTTGAAAAAGTACCAACCACAGATATGGTAAAAAAAGAACTACTATAAATAGCCACAAAGAAAAATTCAATAAGAAACTTGTCGATGATATGGCTGAAAAACAAAACATATCAGTATTAAGACTGCCGCCTTACCATTGTAAACTTAATCCAATAGAATTAATTAATTAATATGGGCTCAAATGAAAGGGTATGTAGCAAGAAATAATACTACCTATAAATTAAAGGATGTCGAGGTGCTGAAGAATCAGTTAAAAAATAACTCGAGATAATTGGCATACAACATGTTTTAAAAGTAGAAGAAAAAATATGGAAACTTGATTGTTTAATCGAAGAAACTGTGGAACCGTTAATTATTTGTTTGGAAGAAAATGAGAGTGATGATGAGAGCATTTACTGTTCTTCTGAATCTGAGTAATTTATCTCTATTTTATTTTTGACTGGTTTTAAAGAAACGTATCTACCTCTTTTGTAGTTATAATAAATGATAAACGTAACATTTTTTTTATGTACCAACCATTTATTTACCCTTAATTTAATTTTTAGGTGTGTAATAATTATAGTTAAAATGCCAATCCATTTTTGTGAATATATTATAATATTATTTTTATTCCCAAAATGTATTTTTATTATTTAATTTATAAATTTTTTCTAACAAAGTAATTTCTTTTATTAAATTTCATAAAACTTTTCACATATTTACTATTTTCTTCACTAATACCTATATACCACGGTACTTAAATGTAAGTTTCCCCCAATTGCGGCGCCTATGAGAATAGTTTATCGCTTGCCTTCTATTGTTCTCGGTTTTGGGATCTATTGTATTCTCTGGTCGAACAGGGTGAGGTATATAAAAATAAAGGATTTTTACCTGAGGTACAAAATTTATCCAAATTTGCATTTATATTACTCTCTCTTCTTTATGAACAGACTTTAAAAATGCACTAAACCAAACAGAAGTGCCGTTCCAAAAAAACTCAGCTTAACTCAGTATTGAAAGTTTGCAAATCTAATAATTTCTCCGCTGATGTAAAAAATGAATTTCTTACGTGTAAATCGTATTATAAAAAATTGATTAAACAAAAAAAGAGCTCGTTCCAAAAAAATATTTTATCTCAATTAAGTACTAGCGGAAACTTTTGGTCAACGGTAAAAAAGTTTAGGTCTTATATTCCCCGTGCGTTGCTACCTGCTGAAATCTGGGATTTTTTTTTAATGAGATATACCAGGTCCGTATTTTACTTAATTTTTTGATGCTCAACATCCATTCATAGATGCAGAAATTTCTATCAATGAAACTTATCGGGTGCTTCAAAAATGCAAAAATAATAAAAGCCCTGGTAGCGATGGGATTAGTTAAGAATTTCTTAAAAATTTGCGGTAATGTACCCAGTGATTGGTGCAAAGATATTGCCACGGCACTGCATAAAAAAGGTCCATTGAACGATCCAGGAAATTATCGTGTAATTGCATTGACAAACTAAATTAGCAAAGAATTTACCCAAATTATATTAAATAGATTAAACGAGTGGATAGAACTAAACAAACTCTGGATTTAGGCAAAACAGAGAGTGTGCCGACGTTTTTGTTTTGAGCAGTATTGTGCAACTACACCTTAGGCTAAAAAGAAGGAGGGTCTTTGCTCTTTTTGTCGACTTTAAGCGAGCATTTGATTCTCTTAACCACTCTTTGTTATGGCGCAAGTTGTACTCTTTTGGTATTAGTGGCAATCTGATTAATATGTTTCGCTGTATTTATGAAGGTGCCACTATGTCGGTAAAATGTTCTGAAGGCCTTACTAACTCAATTGATCTAAGTATCGGGGTTCTTTAAGAAAAATCTCTAAGTCCTCTCTTCTTTGATATTTTTATATCTGATATTGATCAGTTCTTTTTGGAGAATGGAGGGAGAGGAATAAATGTCAACAATCAGAGCGAAATCCTTGGATTGGCATACGCTGATGATTTTGTGTTCCTGGCGGATTTAGAAATCGACCTCAGGCGTAAAATTGCAATTGCGACCTAAACTTTTTGACTGTAAATGTTTCAAAAACAAAAGTGTTGCTTTTCTCAAAAGGAGGTTTTTGGAAGTCTAATCCTGATTTTTTGTATAAAAGAGAAGCAATCGAACAAGTTAACAGATACGTTTATCTTGGAGTTACGTTGACTTCATCTTGTTTATTCTCTGACATGGCTGAAACCACATATGAAAAGGCTAAATAAGCCTCAGGCTCTGTCTTTAATATCTTATGTGCATCTAAATCCAATGACTGGAGGACCATGACAAAGCTAATTGCTTCACTAGTGGTGAGCATACTTTCTAACTTCCAATTTGGGGTCCTAGGTATATCGGTGTGTTAGACCGTGTTCAAACTAATTTTTTTTTTAAACTGAGTCACCTACCAATTAATACCCCTCATTACATTGTCAGAACTGAAACAGGGAGGTAAACCTTTCATACAATATTTTTAATCAATCCATAAACTGGATAATAAAAATTCTAAAAATGGATAATTCTCTTTTACCTAAAAAGTGCTTCTTTAGACAATTAAACTAACTCAGAACGCCAATGCGCGTTGCAATTGGGTATCACAAATTATTGAGTTATTTTCCTTTATAGATTTTGAAATACCATGGTCACCAAACATATCCAGTTATTTTTTTATCAGAAACAAAAATAAAATGTTATCGCTATTTTATAACAAAATGCACGATACAGACAGGCGCCTAGCCATTAATTGCAGTTCTCTAACCGTTTACCCCTTTCTGAATTTGACAAACACAGCCGCGTCGTATTTACAACTTAACCTTCCACTGAGCTCAACTTAGGGTAGCCAGCCAGCATTTATGTAATAAAGTTTACTTACAGAAGTTCTACGTATCGCTGGAATCCGGTCGAGAAATGTACCATTTGCAATACAAACCAAAATGAAAGCTTATCTCATCTTCTCTTTGATTGCCCAATTTGGTCATTATTAAGACAGGGAGATTATTATCTTCGTTTGACGACATTGTACTTGTACTAAACAATCCTAACTATAAAACGACCAAAAGACTCTGCGAGCAAATATGGAGTATCTTGATCAACAGATCGTTTATTCTAAACGAATGATACTATGTTCCTTCCACTGAGCTCAACTTAGGGTAGCCAGCATTTATGTAATAAAGTTTACTTACAGAAGTTCTACGTATCGCTGGAATCCGGTCGAGAAATGTACCATTTGCAATACAAACCAAAATGAAAGCTTATCTCATCTTCTCTTTGATTGCCCAATTTGGTCATTATTAAGACAGGGAGATTATTATCTTCGTTTGACGACATTGTACTTGTACTAAACAATCCTAACTATAAAACGACCAAAAGACTCTGCGAGCAAATATGGAGTATCTTGATCAACAGATCGTTTATTCTAAACGAATGATACTATGTTCCTTCCACTGAGCTCAACTTAGGGTAGCCAGCATTTATGTAATAAAGTTTACTTACAGAAGTTCTACGTATCGCTGGAATCCGGTCGATAAATGTACCATTTGCAATACAAACCAAAATGAAAGCTTATCTCATCTTCTCTTTGATTGCCCAATTTGGTCATTATTAAGACAGGGAGATTATTATCTTCGTTTGACGACATTGTACTTGTACTAAACAATCCTAACTATAAAACGACCAAAAGACTCTGCGAGCAAATATGGAGTATCTTGATCAACAGATCGTTTATTCTAAACGAATGATACTATGTTCCTTCCACTGAGCTCAACTTAGGGTAGCCAGCATTTATGTAATAAAGTTTACTTACAGAAGTTCTACGTATCGCTGGAATCCGGTCGAGAAATGTACCATTTGCAATACAAACCAAAATGAAAGCTTATCTCATCTTCTCTTTGATTGCCCAATTTGGTCATTATTAAGACAGGGAGATTATTATCTTCGTTTGACGACATTGTACTTGTACTAAACAATTCTAACTATAAAACGACCAAAAGACTCTGCGAGCAAATATGGAGTATCTTGATCAACAGATCGTTTATTCTAAACGAATGATACTATGTTGGGAATTTGGAACCTTTGGTTGCACTAAAACAAAATTATGATTGTTTTCCACAAACCAAAACTACACTTTTTTGCACTCGACGCGCGTTTCGCTAACAACGTTAGCATCATCAGGAGACGATAAACAATGAACTCAATTAATCTGCGCTCTATCTTATATACAATCCTTTAGTGGGCGGAGATAAGACTAATAAATTGTGATTGATCACGATTTTTAATCCTATCTCCCCTCAACCAAAGAATAAAGTGTACTAAACTGGATGGGTCCTCTATCTTTATTTAAACTATTTCTGGATTTAATGATTTCCATACTTTCATATGCATTCAAAAGTCTTTTTTTTGGTACACTTTTTAGAAGTTTTAGGTTATCTAATATGATTCTATGATTGTTTTTAAAAGCATGCTCGGCCACACTTGACTTTTCTGTTCTTCCGTATTTTAAGTGTGCTAAGTGTTCTTTAAAACGTGTTTGAATAGAGCGTCTCGTTTGGCCAACATATTTTTTGTCACAATCCATGCAACTAATTTCGTAAATTCCACTTTTTTCTAGAACTGTAGTTTTATCCTTGGGATTTCCTAGTAAGCTTCTTATTGTGTTACCGGATTGATATACTAATTTAAATTAAATTTAAACAATCATAGATTCACATTAGATAACCTAAAACGACATTTTGTGTTTCTATAAAAATATGTTTCGTTTAAATCTAATTCTATTCATTTCATTTTCGAGACCAATTATTTAATTTTCTTTTAAATTCTGACAAATTATGATTCTGCTAAATTTATTTTCGGATTTTTTATAGGGACCCCTCGGAGGCAGAGAGAGATTTTTGCCGAATAAGCTAAAACTTCTATCTAAGGCCACCAATTCGAAATATTCAAACCTTTGAATCAGGCCACTGGTATTAAGTTTTTTCAAATAACTGGCCAGGCATGTTGGTCCATGTAGCTAACCTGACTACCAGTGCCATACTGATAAGATCAAAATAATTTCGAAATACGTGTCTGTGGCTAGTCTTAAAATTTTGTAAGTTTTAAGGTTTGCATTTTTTTACACAAAGTGTCACTGGATGTGTACTGGTCACAAAATTGTATAACAACATTACATTTTAAAAAACAAAAGATCAAAAGATCTTGGGTGGAAATAACGAAAATTCAAAGTTGGATGAGCATCCCACAAGGAATACACAAAAGACCAAAGCGAAAAGAGAAATGATTAAACGATGTTTCGCCCTGGGTAACCAGCGTGGGCTCATCAGTGGTTTCACTGGTTACCCTCTACCATACATCATTAAACACTATCATACACTTTGATTTCCAACTTTGAATCACTCACAAATAGGCATCGTTCCTCACTGGTACTTATCCAAGTTACCTGATACGGATTCGTCCTGGCGCGTCAATATTTCCAGTAGGATTATGCTTCTAAGGCAAATAAAACAAAAAAGAAGTTAAAAAGCTCCAAATCAGTTACTTCAACCGAAAAGAAACTAAAAAACAAAAGGTCAAAAGATCTTGGGTGGAAATAACGAAATTCAAACTTGGATGAACATCCCAAAAGGAACACACAAAAGACCAAAGTGTATGATGGTGTTTAATGATGTATGGTAGAGGGTAATCAGTGAAACCACTGATGAGCCCGCGCTGGTTACCCAGGGCGAAACATCGTTTAATCATTTCTCTTTTCGCTTTGGTCTTTTGTGTGTTCCTTGTGGGATGCTCATCCAAGTTTGAATTTTCGTTATTTCCACCCAAGATCTTTTGATCTTTTGTTTTTTAGTTTCTTTTCGGTTGAAGTAACTGATTTGGAGGTTTTTTAACTTATTTTTTTTAACATTACATTTTATTGTATATTTTACACACAGTTGTGTTTATTTTATACACAATCTATACATACAGTAAATCTATTTCTGTACATCGAACATGTTCTTAGTCCACCATACCAATATGGTATGGGGGATTATTAAAATCGTGAAATGTTGAATTTTCTTAATTTTATCAAAATCTGTCGGTCTGTCGGTCTGTTGTCTGCCTGTAGACACGATAACTCAAGAACGCCTTAATAGATTTTAACGAAATTTGGTACAAAAATCTTCTATCGGTTGATCATGAACTGATTAACTTTTGGGTAGGGTGGTGGGGGGTTGAAGGGGCGAAAAGGGGGATAAAATATTTTGTTGTAGCTTTGGAAACAAAGGCAAGTAGCGATATACGGTTTTCATATTTAAGTTTCCATGAACATGGACTACAAATTTTGTTATAAAGTCTATAACAGCTATTGCTATGCAGTTTTCAGAGTTCGGTTTTCGTAAATATTACCCAAAAATTTTGTTACAAGGTTCAAATCTTTCAAAGCTACAGTTTTCGAGATATTTTCATTTCCTTTCAACATAAAATAATTCACTGTATGGTGGACCATCCGTGTTTTCTAGCACCAATTTTTTAATTCTTGATGGGGGCTTCTTACCAAACGATATTGAAGACAAAAATTCGGTTATTAAAATTTTTGTCTGTCTGTTTATTCCAGCATCACACGAAAACTGCTAGACCGATTCTGATGGGACTTTCACTGCTGCAGCTTTTGGACTCCTTCATCAAAATCGGTTCAAGGCAACAAAAGTTGGTGATCCGTTGTAAAACCGCAGGCGAAGTTGCGGGGTCTTCAGCTAGTTAGATAATAATTCTGCAATTTATTTCAACAAAGTTAAGGTCATAGGTACGATCTAGGAAAATAGTGTGTAGCAAAACTGCACGCATGTACTACGACAAATGCTGTCGAACCGTCGTCACCTGGACCGGTATTCTCGTAATACGTAACGTTTTGAAGTCGCTAAGCGAAACGAATAGCGAACAGCGCGCTCAGCGGCACGCTGACCGACGACTTTTCGTATTCTCTCTGCCGAACGCGCTGCCCTGCGAGCAGACAGAATCAAATTCGCTTAGCACATCTTGGCATCATCGAATTTTGCATTTTTATTTCTGGTTAGCCTTGTCGCTCCTTTTCTTTTTCTATGTGTAAGAAAGAGGCCATTGTGTGATCGATTTCGAGCCGTATTTCAGAAAGGGTAAATCAAATGTGACTTGTACAAGTGTTGATCCTTTAAAACCCGCCCTTTGACCCTGTGATATAAACTCGTAGCACGTTCCCGCCCAGTGTGCGGGAAAAAGTTTACCCCGAGACTTAACCGCACACTTACAAAAAAATTCCGCACTCAGTGCGGAAAAGTTTAAATTTATTCCGGCTCTCAGTCAGGGAAAGTGGTGTTTCCGGCACGGTCGTATATTGATATTGATACTTTGTTATATAGCATTTATTGTTAAAATGGTTTCACAATAGTTTTATATATCTAGTAAGTTATACCTTATAATTAAAGTAAACATGCGTATTCTACATTTTAAGAAACAGAAAATAAAACTCTAAGGTATTTGTTACCCAAAAAATAACCTAACCAATTCAACAACAAACACAGAATTCATACATCCACAAGAGAAACCTCGCGCGTGGAAAAATTTATATTTTCATGGAAGTGTTGAATTAAAAAAAGAAAATAATAATTTTTAGTACATTTATGAATAAATAAAATGACAAAAGATAAAAAAACATAAAAATGGTAATTAATGTGAAAAATGTTAATGTTACCTATATTGTTTGCTAATTATTTTTTATATCAATTAAGCTATTTATTTCGTGTTTGCTAATTTCATATTTCATGAAAGCTTTTAGTTTATTTTTGAAAGAAAACAATTAATGTGGGCAGGAGCCTAACAAAACCAGATATTTTTTGGTACACATCCGATGAAAGATATAAAAAGCACCGCTGACCAATGGCTTTCGATGTCGATTTTGATAAGAAAAGTTTTTGTTGCAATTTTTTGGAAAAAAAAAGTTGTCTTACATCGAGCATCAAATAGTAAGGTTGATGTGTACGTGTTTGTCACCCGTCCCCAAGCTACTAATAAGAGATTTTTATTTTTCTAATTATTATTAAAAACGCAAACTGAAAAAACTACTATGTTTTCTGCAGCACTCTACAAAGTATTGTAGGGTAGGAAAATCGTACGCGTGGAGGGCGGTCGCCACGCGCTGAGCGCACTTCGTCGACGCCTTGCGTTCAATATACGTGAATACCATTTTTGTTACTTTGGTCACGTGGTATGCGAATATTACGTTATCATACGGTCAGCGAGTACGAAACGCCGAGCGTATTTAGTTACGAGAATACCGGTCCTGAACATTACTGCGATCTATATTACATCCTCTGAAATACGCATTTCGCATTTCTCCCTCGAACTCAATGAAATAGAAATGCTTAGAAAGCAAGATTTATCGATCATTGATTTACTTGGCCGAGGTGCCCAGACTTAGAAAAAAGGAAACCTACTTTTTTCCCTCAGGCCAGAGAAACATAAAAAGGAATAATTAAAAGAATAATGTAAGCCAGAGGAAATTATTGATAATTCTCAATTTTTTAAAAAATCCTGTTTGAAACCTGTAGGGGCGTCATTTCACATTTCTCTTGGGGGGGGAGGCATACATAATTAAAAAAAAAACATGAACGAAAAAGAAACACTTTATTGATGCCAAAATAACTCAAATAAACATAAAAAACAAAACAAATTTTTTGTAGAACATACATTAAAAACAAAACAAAAAAAGCTTAGGTCTATTAACTAAATTAATGAGCTCAGTCAAGCTACACCCCCCCCCCTTCAACGAAACTCAATTTGGATATTGTAAAAATTATGTACTAATTATATTCTAATTTAGTCCTCTTTTAAAAAATGTTGTACTTAATGAATAACGGAGTTATTCGCACTTAAAAGAGGGGGGGGGGGGGGGTTTGGCTTGGCGCTAAGCTGCACCTCCCCATGCTTAGGAGATAGATTTAATGAAAGTTGATATGTAATAATTTTGTACTAATTATGTACTCTTAAAAAAGGGTACTTTTAGTTTACAAAAACCATCGGTTCCTAAGATTTTTGTTGGTTTGTTATGGTACGTGTTGCTTGATATCAAGGTACACCCTCCTCTGCTTAGGAAAGAGATTCGAGCAAAAGTGACTATGCCAGAATTTGGTAATAATTATATGTACTAGTTTCATCACATTCCAAAAAATTGCCTACTGTCAAGATAACTTGATTTTTTTTTTGATTTTGTGGGGTATGTAGCTTGATATCAAGGCACACCCCCCTCTGCCTAGGAAAGAGATTTGAAAAAAAAATAATTATGCCATAATTTGCTACTAATTATGTACTAATTTCTTCCCCTCCTAAAAAATTTTCTACTTTCAAGATAAATGGAAAGCATGGATAGTCCACCATAGAATCAATTATTTTATGTTGAAAGGAAATGAAAATATCTCGAAAACTGTAACCTTGAAAGATTTGAACCTTATTACAAAATTTTTGGGTAATATTTACGAAAACCAAAATCTGAAAACCGCATATCAATAGCTGCTTTACTTCTAAAGTTATGATTTTGTAAATATATTTTAACGTTTTTTCAAATAACTCGGAAACTAAAGCTCCCACGAATTTGGACTTTATAACCAAATTTGTAGTCCATATTCACGGAAACTTAAATCTGAAAACCGTATGTCGCTACTTGCTTTTATTCCAAAGTAACAGTTTTTTAAAATATTTTATCCCCCTTTTCCCCCTTTTAACCCCCACCACCCTACCCAAAAATTAATCAGTTCACGGTCAGCCGATAGAGTATTTTTTTACCAAATTTCGTTAAAACTGATTAAGGCGTTCTTGAGTTATCGTTTATAAAGGCAGACAACAGATCGACAGAACTTTTTTTTTTCGTCGATTAAGGTATTTTGGAACCTTAGTAACTCATTTTTGATAAAATTAAGAAAAGTCAAAATTTCGCGATTTTAATACCATATATGTATGTGTATGGTGGACTAAAAAAAGGTAATTATACCATGTGCCTTGATATCAAGCTACAAACCCCATATAAAAAAAAAAAAATCAAGTTATCATATCATATCATAATCATATCATAATTACTACTAAATTCTGGCATAGCCATTTTTCGTCGAATCTCTTTCCTAAGCAAAACACCTCCCTTTGCTTGATATCAAGCTACACACCTCTCAAAATAAAAAAAAATCAAGTTATCTTGAGAGTAGGCAATTTTTTAGAAGGGGACGAAATTAGTACATAATAATTAGTAGCAAATTATGGCATAATTACTTTTTTTCGAATCTCTTTCCTAGGGGGTGTGCCTTGATACCAACCCATAAAAACAAAAAAAAATGAAGTTACCTGAGAGCAGGCAATTTTTTAGGAGGAGGCGAAATTAGTACATAATTAGTACCAAATTCTGTCATAGTCACTTTTCGTCGAATCTCTGTCCTAAGCATAGGGGGGTGTACCTTGATATCAAGCTATACACCCCGTAACAAACAAACAAAAATCTTAGGAATCGATGGTTTTTGTAAACTAAAAGTACCCTTCTTTAAGAGTATTATTAATATACACTTTCATTAAATCTATCTCCTAAGCATGAGTGGGAGGGGCGCAGCTTAGCGCCCAGTCAAACCCCCCCAAAAAGTTTTTTTTTATTTAATTTTTAGGTGACATTTTTTTGTTTTTGGATTGGAGTCAAAATAACCAAAACAGATTTATCTCTACCTTAAAACTAGTTTTAGTTTCAAAAATCTACTCTTTTTTTGGATAAACTAATGTTTTTTTTTAAAGGTTGTTTTCGTGTAATGACCGCCACTGAAACTAACAACGCGACCTAACTGGATAGCTAATATTGATGTACTTTATCAAATAATGTTTTTTTTCCACTATTTTTTCTACTTAATATGAATAAGGGGCGGGGCTTTGTTCGCGAAGCAAGTCGAAAGAACCCGACGGCTAAAATTACTGTGCTTTAGCTGAAAATGTTTTTCTCTAACTATTTTTACAATTTCCTGCACAGAAAACGCATTATTGTCGAAACGACCCGAAAAATCCCGACAGCTTGCTGTATTATAGCCAAAAATGTTATTTTCTGTTTTTACGACTTTATTGCTTTAATTTACTTTTTATTGGTGTCAGGACTGATTTAAAACAGCTACAAAGTTTGGCTTTAATGTATAGCCAACATTCTGCATATTTTTCTGCCCAAATAATAGTATTTTTGACCAAAGTTTAATAAACACTTTTGCTTTTAATACCAGTATGGACATCAAAATGGGTTGCGCTTACATTATGAAAGCAAAAAGTATTACAAAAATTAAGCAAGCTAATTTACAACCAAAAAGGTGCTGACAAAACGTTTTCACAGCTTTACTTTGGTCATAAATTCTAATGTGTACAATGTGTGTTACTTGGGATAGATTTTTTGCCAAATCATAAATGCGCCGCAGATAAAGATTTTAAGAAAAATTATACTAAGAATGCTATTTCTTACACGTTTTGAATGCTGGGGAGAAAAATTCTTTGGAATTAAACTAAAATTGTAACAATTAAAGACGTCATAGCACCGCAGGCAAAATTTTTAAATTTTCAGATATCACACCAAACACACGTCATAAACCGGAGTAAAGAGTCAAAAAAGTAGGGGAGCTATAGCTTCCAAGACCCCCCTCCTGGTTACGCTACTGCATGTTATAGTCATTACATGCTTGGTATGTAAACTACTATTATTTGCGCCTCAGGCAGAGCTCCCGAGTTGGTACATGAATATTAGCTATGTCCCAAATAGGTTCACATGGTTTGTGCAGAAAACCAAGTGTTTACCAATATGGGGCAAATGTTCGTTAATATATTGAATTTTGAGAAGTGGAGTATGGTAGACATTTCCAAAAATTAAAAATTTGATACAGCCAATATTTTTTTAAATCATTCAACGTTTCTATACCCAACCAACACAGTTACGTAAAAGTTACATCACATGATTTAGTTACATAAAGTCTAGGTAAAGTGAAAGTCACAACAAGATAAAAAGTAAAACAATTGTGTTTTTCACGTATTAGCCAACGTATTTTGCAAAGACACGAGTGGTCTTTGTGCGGAACACGTCCTGACACTCCGTGATCCATCGTCAATCCACGACCGGTTTCGATTTTATTGAATCTCAATGCCGGTAGGGGTATTTGCCCTCGGAGCTCTTGCCTGGATCCACCTGATGAGATTCAATAAAATCGAAACCGGTCGTGGATTAGCGATGGATCACGGAGCCTGCAGCGTGTCAGGACGTGTTCCGCACAAAGACCACTCGTGTCTTTGCAAAATACGTTGGCTAATACGTGAAAAACACAATTGATTTAATTTCTTTGCCAACGAAAGCTTTGAACTAACTTTGTAATTGACTGCCGGTAGGGGTATTTGCCCTCGGAGTAGTTGTTTTAGTTAGTTCCCTGATAATAATATGTAATAAAATATTTAAATACTTGTAATATCACAACAAGTTAAAAAGTAACTTTGCACAAAGTTCTCTCCTTATTATACGTAAATATATTGTTATTAAAGAAATATATGCTATGTAATGTAAATATTACGTAAATTTTATGAAATTTCTTTTTATGTAACCTTTTTGACTTTAGAGTTACGTAATTACTATTTTAATTTAACAGATGTGTTTGCTGGGTACAATTTTTGAAAAATTTAACGAGTTAGGTACTAACAAGCTATCAAAAAATTCTTTGCAATAGGTAAAAAATATATTTGTATAGGATAGTTATGTTTTAATATAACAGGATTAGAAAATTATTAAAAAAAGTAAGCACATACTAAAATAACAAGTGTTTTCTATAAAATTTTGACTATAATTTTTTTTGTACAATTTATAGTCGTTTTTATGCTTAATAATTAATCAACCCAACCCTTAAATTTTGTAAAGGCAAAGAAAAAGTTTTATGCAAAAGTTCTAAAATAATGTATCTTTCGACCCATTAGGGTCTATAACTATAAAAAATTTTACTGTTTCTATGAAAGAGCGGCAATTTTTTAAATGGCGATATCCCCCGTTCCTTGGAACCGCCACTGCATGTGACCCTAGTTCCCCCTATCTCCGTAAAAAAGGTTTGTAGAGCGGTCGTTAACGCCCTGTATAGCCA
The DNA here is from genome assembly GCA_963921995.1 of Oxystoma pomonae. NCBI lineage: Eukaryota > Metazoa > Arthropoda > Insecta > Coleoptera > Brentidae > Oxystoma > Oxystoma pomonae. The sequence goes on along the minus strand of OY998167.1, from coordinate 34,327,123 downwards.
TTCCAAGTTTTAAAATGATCACCCTGTATCGCCTAATGGACTTTGAAGCAATTTACCTGCATGCATTGAAGCTAAAAAACGATAAGGTCATAAACAAAACCGGCATGTCCGCAAAAAGAATTTGAAAAGTTTCGCAGTTTTTATCGAAAAACCCGTTTCCTGCACATGGAAGTTTGTTTCAAAATAATCTAGACCAGTTGGCAATGAACCGAACACCACGGTCATCCCGGAACGGATTCTCATACTTGACTTTAGACCGAGTTTACAGGCTTGTCCTTTATTAAGTTAATACGTTTAAAAGGAAAGGGAATAGAGAACGATGAGAATCACAAGTCTAAGCTCAACATGCGCATCCAGAACGGAATTCTAATACTTAGATTTACTTGACTTTCTATATCGGTCTCTTATTAGCGCTATAACCTGAACAGATACAGAAACACAGGGTAAAGAATATAAGGCGGTTTATACTGTGTGTGACGAAAAAAAAAAATCGTTACAGGCAAGATAAGCAGGAGCGCGTTTTGAAGTTCTCCTGCAATGTGCCTGAGCTTGCCATGGCCTGCACATCACTGCAATTAAGTACAGGTTAATTGCAATTATAAACGATTTTTTTTTAAATCGCGGAAACTAAACCGCGTATTTAGAAAAGTTTAAAAAGCAATATCTCTGCTTGTAAAAATTGTGAAGAAATAATTAAGTATTATTTTAAAAAATCAGTCAGTGGCGTTTTAATAATAAAAACAATAATTTTAAGTGACTTTTGTGATTTGTTTTTTTTTTGGTGAAAGAAATGGAAAAAAAATTGGAAATAATACCCGTTGAGGGTATCGGGAAAAGTTCAAGAAAAATTGATATTCATTTTGAAAACGTCTGGTTAACTGTGAAACAGGGAGGAGGTGAGTAAACACACTTATGGTCATCGTTTGTACGGATTTAGAAGTATCTAGTCGTCTTCACAGTTTTTTTCCCTTCTCAGTTATTTTAATGGCACAATGCGTTTATAGGCACTTTGGGAAAATAAAGTCATAGGGTCAAATATAGTAGTTTTCACAGCTAGTGGCTAAAATAGTGCTTTTTTTACAAGCGTTGGTTTAAATAACGAGCGCAGCGAGATATTTAAAAACGCGAGTAAAAAAAGCACAGTTTAGCCGCGAGTTGTTAACACTGTTTTTTTTTAATACCTTTATCAAAAAATCCAAGAAAAACAGGCAAATATTTTTAAAAATCTCGAACGAAGTAAATGCAATGACAGATTGATATTTTGACGATGTTTTTAAATGATTTTTTCGTAAATACCTAGTTGGTGAAAACTGGCGGAAATGGCTTAATTTTTAGGCAAGAATAATTAGATTTTTTTAATATTACTATTTTCCGCTATTTATCTTTAATTGTGGGTAAAAAATGGACAGAAATCTTTTTCACCCGAGATAAAATAAAGTTTTTTTGCATCGGTAAACAAAAAAGCCATGCTTTAGTTATCTGCAGACAGTTACAAAAATCATGTTTTTAATGAAGGTATAAAAAAAGTCTTTTGTTTTCGAAAAATAGCTTTAAAACACAAACATAGAAGACATGAAATATAAACACTTTTCAAAAAATTTTTGGAGCCAATTTTTCAAGAAAAAGTTTATTTTAGTGGACAAATTTTAAAAAAAATTGATTATTAAGGCCTCTATAATTTTTTTTGAGTTTGCATATAAAAAGTAGGAGAACTAAATTAATAAATATACCCATTGCATAGGCTTTCTTTGACATCCTGTTTTTCTATAACATATATTTTTTTTTAGAAAACCTTAATAGAATATTTTTTGGATTCAGAATCAATTGAAAAACAATTTGTCTTCACCCCTTTAGCCATTGCACTTTAAAAAACGGGAAGACTCATAAAAACAATTTTACACTAATTTTCTACAAATTTATGCTATATTTTTACAAATTTAATTTTTGCTTCCGGCTTTATTTTTAGTAATCAAAATTAAAATGAGGCAAAATAGACTGATACATTAATATAATAAATCAGACAAATGTTATTTAAGAAGGATACTTTTTGGCAATATTGAAATTTTTGTGAAACGTACCCCCGTCGAGGGGTGAAATTAATTACCAGAGTTTAAATAAGGAAAGTGGGTTCAGTGATACCTTCTTATTTTGAAGGGACATTCTCAAATGCCTTCATAAACACGTTTTTTTAACTACAAATAGTTTTTTATTCTGGACAAGTCGATTTTTTAAGTAAATTTTTTCATTGGATTTTTTCTTGCAGGATATACTTTTAGGAGGAGTAAGGAGTTAGTTAAGCGGGGGTTGGTTATTGGTTGATGCTTCTTCCCAAAATCGGTTATAGATTAATTCCATAAAAATTTCTTCGATTCGTATGCCTTTTTTTAAATAAATAAGTTTATAAGTACTAAATTTGAAAACGATAAATAAAAGTGTATGTAATACTTTTAAAATAAAAAGTAATTTTACCTGGTGTTATTGTTTGTAAATTTATGCAAATTTACAACTTTTCCGACATACAACTAAAGCTGATTAAAAATACGTAAGTGTATTAATAGGAAGCTAAAGGAAAACCTTTAACGCCCGTCTAGTGGCATATAAATAAAAACACGAGGCGTTGGGCGAGGCTTTTTACACGCTCAGGGCGTAACGTATCTTATTAAAAAAAGATTACTTTATAATTTTATAAAATGACCACATTTCAAACGTAAATTTTTCAAGTACGTAACTTGAAAAGATAAGAAACACATCGAAATAAAACTGTGTATTTATAAAATTTTAGTACCACAACGCCTGCAGGCGGAAAAGTGGCCTTAGGGCCTTAATTAAAGTACTGCACGTTAAGCCCCAAAACATGCTGGTAATTAAGTGTAAACGCCCTGTCATGCATGTAATTTAAAAACGCTTTTCCGCGCCAATTTTTATGTGGAAAGTTCATCTTTACTAGTTTACCTAACTAGTGCGAAAAGTGCCACTTTTCCGTACGCGATTTCAGGTGGACAAACGACGCGTCAGCCACACTACGACCACTTGAATGTACCGTCAAACAGACGTAAAGAGAGCCAGGTTGTAAATTCATTTCCGCACTTAGTGCGGAAAAGTGCAACTTTCCGCGCACAAATGTGTGCGGAAAGTGAGTACTTGCGTAAAAAACTGGCTTAGCGTGCCTAAAAAACTGGCCTAGCGTGCGTGAAAAAATTTTGATCGAACGCTATTTTTTTTAAATGGCACTTCTTCGACCAAAATCTAATTATTGATGAAGAAAGTCATCAAAAACACTCGTAGGAAAAAAATTGTATTTAACTTGCGGAAAGGTAAACAACTATTTATTATCGGTAGGTACCTATCGGTCTCATGAAATATAATAATTTATTTTTAAAGTAGCTGAAGACCCTGAAACTTCGCCTGAGGCTTTCCCGTTTTTCCGTTTTTCTTGATTTAAATGATCATACGTTTTGTTTGCGTGAACCGATTTTGATGAAACAGAATCTAATCTAAATTAACAAAACAAACAAAAAACAAACATAAAAAATGTCGTTTTTGGGGAATGATGACTTTTAGTTTTAATTTTTATGACATGAGAAATTTTAACCTTTAAAGCTTTTGGTGGTTTCTTGTTGCACTTGAATTTTGCCATCATCATTAAATTATAATAAAGCGCATTTATAATTTACTAATATTTCGGTTATTTAACGTTTATTTGGTCTTTTAAAAGCAATTAGTACCTGCGTTTAAAAGCACCCAAAACCGGTTTTATATAAGGACTTAAATAAAATCGCTTTTCACAAGGCTTTATTAAATGTTATTAAGTATCAGTTTAAAAAACAAAACAAATAAAAGAACTAAGTTCCCACATAACAATTAAGCGTTCCTGTAATGTAATAGTCATATACTTAGAGAACAAAGAATGTGATAGAAATGTTACATTTTACCATTGGGAATATTACTAACACATGCCGGAAATAAGTTACGTTCTAGCTGATACAGGTGATATAAATGTGATAGAAACGTGACGTGAAACATGACTATGATACGATCAGAACATTTTTTTAAAAGTATAGTAATATACCTGGACACCATAATTTATAATTGCATCGATATGATTTTGTGATTCAAAACATGTCCAGATGGCCACGGGATGGATATCCTAAGATATGGAGTGGATTTATCCACATGAATATCTACCAAATATGCATTAGTCTTCCATTAAAATGCAATTACGGAGTAGCCTATGGATATAGGTATATCACGATTATGTTGATGTACTACTTGAGATTAGTTATCAAAAGATAACCTAAATAACTTTTTGCTGTCTTATATGTATATTACCTGCTACATAGAGAACATATTAATTTCAGTGCCATCTACCTACAATGGAAGACATTAAACTAAATTATAATTATAAATCGTGTAAATCGCGTTCTTTTCACAAGATATTCTTTTTGGGAATATTCATAAAAATAACTTGATTATCAGGTTATATATAACTATCACAAACTCTTAAAGAATATTCAACAAAAAATAGGTCTGAAACATTCCTGACATATTCACAATAGAATATTTAAAAAATCACTTTGAATGAATATTCTTCCAATGTTATGTGGGTTAAGATTTTTAAGTAAAACCAAGGTTGCATATTTCTTTAGGGTGGAAGCAATGCGCTAAAGCGTTCTTAAAGTATTTATAACAATCCTAAGATCGGTTTTAAAGCGTTCCGAAATTTTCAAACCGTGCACTTTAAACCCGCGGCGGAAGCAGCCGAATAATCAGTGGCGACTCATGATAATAAAAAAGATAGCTATGGAAGCAACTCTTAAAGCAAGTACATAAACAGGATGGCCATCTTTTACATTAAAAAACCAACATTTTGAGATATATTAGATCACCCTATGTGCCTTTCGAAGGGTTGAAACTAAGGGATGAAAATTATTAACTTTTGAACCAAGTACAAGAACAGGATGGGGTTATCTGCATCATCTTCTGTATTAAAATACTAATATTTTTACATATCTTAAATTACCCTAGCTGCCGTCCGAAAAGTTGAAAAAAAGTGTAGTTTTGGTTTGTGGAAAACAATCATAATTTTGTTTTAAGGGATGAAAGTTATTAATTTTTAAACCAAGTAGAAGAACAGGATGGGGTTTTCTGCAACATCTTCTGTATTAAAATACCAGTATTTTGACATACCTTAGATCACCCTAGATGCCATCAGAAGGGTTGATATTAAGGGATGCAAATTATTAACCAAACCCTGTTCTTGTACTTCGTTTAAAAGTTAATAATTGTCATCCCTTATTTTCAACCCGGCAGCTAGGGTGATCTAAGATATGTCAAAATATTGGTGTTTTAATGCAGAAGATGATGCAGAAAACCCCATCCTGTTCTTGTACTTGGTTTAAAAGTTAATAAATTTCATCTCTTAATTTCAACCCTATGGACGGCAGCTAGGGTGATCTAGGATTTCAAAATACTGGTATTTTAACACAGAAGATGTTGTAGAAAACTCCATCCTGTTCTTGTACTTGGTTCAAAAGTTAATAATTTGCATCCCTCAATGTCAACCCTTCGGACGGCAGCTAGGATGATATAAGATATGTCAAAATACTGGTATTTTAATACAGAAGATGGTGTAGAAAACTCCATCCTGTTCTTGTACTTGGTTTAAAAGTTAATAATTTGCATCTCTTAATATTCGCACGACAGATAGGGTGATCTAAGGTATGTCCAGATATTGTTATTTTAATAAAGAAGAAGGTGCAGAAAACCCCATCCGGTTCTTGTAATTGGTTCAAAAGTTAATAATTTTCATCCCTTAATCTCAACCCTTCGGACAGCAGCTAGGGTGGTCTAAGGTATGTCAAAATATTGGTATTTTAATACAGAAGATGGTGCAGAAAACCGCATCCTGTTTTTGTACTTGGTTAAAATGTTAATAATTTTCATCCCTTAATTTCAACCCTTCGGACGGCAGCTAGGGTGATCTAATATATCTCAAAATATTGGTATTTTAATGTAAAAGATGATGCAAGAAAGCCCATGCTGTTTATGTACTTGCTTTAATGTTTATGTTTATATACTTGCTTTAAGACTTGCTAACTTTGGCCGCCAAGTTCACACCGGTGCGCTTTAAAAGGCCATATAACCAAAGTAAATGACGTTTAACCATTTTTTTATCTTAAAACAATAATTCTAACTATAGGTAAAGTACGTACAGTTTGTTATGTAATATAATAGACACGTTGCACATAAAAAGGGTGCTTAGCGTTGTCGTATCTCAGTGAGCATGCTCAGAGCCGATACAATGCGCTAACTGCTTGCGAATAATGCAAGAAGGGTCGAAGGTGCAGTTAGACTATAGTAGTGTAGTCGTCGTTGCATTGCAGCTGTAGTGATTTTTTTTCTATAGATAATGCAGATTAGGATATTTTACAGATAAATAGTTAACAATATTTTTTGATACACGCTTTTTAATATAATTAACCTTGTTTAATGTTTTAAACAAATATTGGTGATAATAGACCCTCCTGCAAAATTTTTGAACATGTTAAAAGATCCACCTTACATATTTCTTTTGTATTAACCGAGAAAGTTGAGTTTTTTCTTAATATAAGTTCAAAAATGCTTTAGTTTTAAAATTAGGGTTGATTGGGTACCAAAGATGGACAAAATAAAACTTGGCGAAGAAAAAAAAATTGGTAATTTTATATTTGCATACATACATACAGTCAATAGTGTGTTCAGTGGTATTAGCGATAAATTAACATTCTGGTTTATTATAATTGCGAAGAAATTAGAGTCTTTTTTCTAAGTGACAAAAAGCGCTTACTTTTAGCATTACTTCGCTTGCATGGACAAATTATATCAAATAATTTACGTTCTTAATCTTATATATTGCTTTAGTAATAACCTTTAAAAAAGTTATAGTACTGTATTATCAGCGGTGCACGGTGGTTGTAGTGAAAAAACTCACACAGAGATAGGTAGATATTTTCGGCGCGTATCAAAGAGATGGCATGAATACACCAACGTTAAGCATGGGAGTGATTTCGTGGAAAAGTATACAGTAGATCTTTGCAATAAAATAAAATGAAGAAGGTATTATATTTACCTATGTCCCCATCCCCTGACCAACCGATGTTAATAATATTAATGTTACCTACCTACAATACGCAGTGGCGATACAGTAAACTCCCCCCCATTTTCTTACATTAAACTATTAATTTTCTAAAATTTATTGGTACACATAGCCTTATATAGTCAATATACATACTGAAATACCTACAGCTATCAGGGTAGGGCAGAAAGGGCCCAGGGAGGCCTACTTGTCAGGCTTCGCGCCGCCCCTTTACTACTACTACAGCTATCAAGTAGAGGTGCAAAAAGAAAGACCTAAATATAAAATTTTTTGATGCTGTCTGTCTGTCTGTTTGGGAGACAATTAGGCAAAATCCACTGAACCGAAATTTTATGAAATTATAATTAGTTGTTTATCTATACATATAATAAATCTCCAAAAAGACCATTTCTGTACATTGACTATGTTTTCATATTTTATTGTTTTTTTTTGTCTGTTCCAGCATCACGCATAGACCGCTCAGGCAAAACATAGGCATTTATTTCATCAAAATCGGTGCACGGAAACAAAAGTTATGGCATTTAAAGGAATAAAAGCGGGAAAAATGGGTAAAACCGCAGGCAAAGCGGCGCGGCGGTGCTAGTGTGTAATAAAAGTAATATGTCTACTGGGTTAATAAGTAAGTAATATTTGAGGGAAAATGTTCTTTAAAAAAGTTACTTTTAAACAGTTTTATAAACAATTTTAGAAAATTACTAGTTTGACGTAGAAAAGGGGAGAGGGGTAATATAGCGCCGTTGTTTATTGTAGGTAGGTACCATTATTAATTATTAACTTCGGCTGGTCAGGGGATAGGGACATAAGTAAATATAATACTTTGTTCATTTATTGAAAATATCGACTGTCTGCATTTCCACGAAATAACTCCCATGCTTAAAGTTGGTGTGTTCATGCCATCTCTTTCATGTGCGCCCGAAAATATCTACCTATCTCTGTGTGAGTTTTTTTTACTACAACCACCGTGAACCCCTGATAATACGGTACTATAACTTTTCTAAAGGTTATTACTAAAGCAATATATAAGATTAAGAAGGTAAATTATTTGATATAATTTGTCCATGCAAGCGAAGTAATGCTAAAAGTAAGCGCTTTTTGTCACTTAGAAAAAAGGCTCTAATTTCTTTGCAATTATAATAAATCAGAATGATTAATCAGGGTATCAGATATAACTACTATAGTACCTTGTTAATTTATCGCTAATAGCACTGAACACACTATTGACTGTATGTATGTATGCAATAAATTTGTTTATTGTATAATCATTTTAAGACAATCTTTTGTTGGATTTAAGAAGAAAGTTTCAATTTAGAAGAAACGGATATTAAAAAATTTAAACCCACTCGGCGTTTTAATAGTAAACACTCTATAGAACAAATTAAAATTAGGGTTATATGTCATTCTAATTAAAACTTACCCTTGTTAATTAATTTTTCCAATTAATACTTGATATCACACAACGATTTAGATGGTTAATAATAAAATAAGGAGTAGATTAATTTTTTATTTATTTAAAAGGTGTTTTTATTTATGAAATATATTAAAAAACTTTTGCAAATGCAAGTTTTGTTTACATTTCTGTCACTGTCGAAATTTCAGTTTCAAAATATTAGCTGCGTTCAAATCACAAACAGCGAGTTCGGATCTCTTAACTCTGCTTGCACCTTGGCTTGCACCAACCTCTACTGATGAAAGCTATAGCTTTGAAATGAGTGGGCTTTGAGTAAGGAAAGTTTTCTCGACTGAGCTTTTAGATAACCTCAATGTTTTAATTTCAGTTTGTAAATAAATTAATATAGTTGTTTTGGGTTTTTTCTTTGGTATATTTTTCGTGCATATAATAATAACCTTTAGTTATGTTTTTTTACCTCGTAGTGCCCTTATAAATATATTTTTTGTGCTGAATACGGGTTCAAAATATGGCATTTTTCTGGACAAAATTGGAGGTTTTATTGATTAATGAACAACTTGGGATAATAAATAAAGTAAATTAATCCTTGTAAAAACGGTTACTTAGGGAAATTATAAACGAACTTATTACCAATTGCGACAAAACAATCTTTCTTCCCCCCATCCCAGAGGTGGTCTAAAAAATCACCAACTTTATAACCTGAAACACAGATAATGAAGCTATTATGTGCCATATTTTTGGCGTATTCACCATTTACCATTTTGAAACTTGTCAAAAAATATTAGTTTTAGGGCACTTTCTGCTAAAATATGGTATATTTTGAGAAAAAAGCAGTTTTTCAGAGGTATTTTGCAATAACAATACAAAATAATGAATAACTTTGTGTCTTTTCTGTATGGGTAAGTGTTTTTTGAAAATTGTTTTTAAAATTTAGTACCTCCCACAGGTTTAAATCTTTATACCTGGGGGGGGGGGTACTATTTTAGATCTTAGTAAATCCTACTGTAAAAATCAAACTTTGTGTCTAATATTTAATCTTCGAAGTACGTATTTGGATTATTAATTTCATCTAGTCGTAGATGAAAAATTTTCTATCTACGATCTAGTTTTGTTCTTGCTTTTAAACTCCAAAACTTGTTGTCCCGTTTGCACTAATTTTCTGAACCTAGCAAAATTTAATAAAAAAATCTATACTAAGTAGAACCTTTTTTAAATAGGTATATCTCTACTTTATCTTTTGATTACCTTTTTCTTAAAGTTTTATTAGTACTAAAAAATATCAAGAAAATTACCTTTGAGTGCTGAAATTGTGTGTGAATCTAGAGGTGGAGGGGAAAGACTGACGTCAGAAATGGGAGATGCAGCTAGAATCAAAGCAAATCTTAATAGGTATGCATAGTGGCTTATGCCAAAATTGTGCTTGGGGGGGGGGGGGAGGCGAAGGAATGAGTGAGCTTACGTATATAATAGTAATTAATTTACTTCCTGATTTTTTTTTGGGGGGGGGGCTCTTAAACACCGTCTAAATAAGTTGTAAACTATCTAATTATTACTAAGGGAAAAAATATACGGAGGTGTGAGTTTTCTAAAAGTAGTTTTCACAACTAGTGGCTAAAATAGTGCTTTTTTACATTGGTTTAAAGAGCCAAAGTAACAAAGCTTCGACAATATAGACATTATAGCCAAGTCAATGCTGCAAAAAAGTCAGCACAGCTCTCCTTTTGCTAAAAAATACCTAGCTTCATTTAATCAAAGATACTATTTACGATGTGATCTGGAATTGTGGCTGTTAAAATTGTTTGACTACTAAATTTACATTCAAAATAACTTCTATAGTTACATTATTTAGCTAATCAACTTTTAAAGGTAAAACTTATTCCTAAAAATATCCTAAAACCTAAGTAACAAAATAGTTAACTTTTTTCTTAAAATACAACTTATTACTTATTTGTTGTATACTAGCGCAGTTTTTATTAAAATGCAGCTGCTTTCAGTGCTTTTTAGCATTTGAGAATAAGCGCCCTCTACCGCTAGGATGGGACCGTGAGCCCACAGCAATAACACTAAGATTTGCTTTTGTTTTAGAATTATTGTTTAAAAAAATGCAAAGTTGCTTGGTTGCACGGGCGGGCGAGTGGCCATGTTTTATATTATGGCGAAATATAACCTCTCAAAAATTTGTGAAAAAATAATCTTGTTTAAATAAATATAATCAAATCTAAGTATGAAAATCTTTCAAAATTATCTAAATATGGATTGAAATATAAAAAAAAACCTTATTATCCCAAATTTTTAAAGCGCGTGCAGTTTAACGAGGTATCATGACAGGTTTCGTCATCAAATGGGCCTTCGCACAAAGATTTGTCTCTTGAGAAGTTCAAATATGCGTATTTTTGATCGAGAGTTTGTTAAACATCACTAATATTTATTTTAGTTGTCTTTCATCTTCAGTCTTTGACGTTGGCGAACAATTTTGATTTAATTGCTATTTTTAAATACATATTTTTTGTCGAGGAAGTTAAATTTTAAACATCATTGCTTTCATGTGCAAAAATGCTGTATTTTCAGCTGCCGTAGACGTTGTTACAGGCAAAAAATATTCCTCAAAATTGCATTTTCATGACGTCTTCAAAACGTTGAAAAATCACACAAGCGCACTCGGAAAAATATCTACTTTGGCACCTGCTTCGCCCCGTTATTGTTAGCCATTTAATTTTTGACATTATTTGTGTGTTTCAAAAATTAATATAAATAATTTTTTTTTGCGACTCTGAAAAATAAAGAAATGTTTTGCACCGTTAATCGAAAAAAACCATGTTTTTCTTATTTGCGGACAATGAGTAAAATCGGTGAACAACATTCAGTATATTGTTAATTAAATCTAATAAAACTTACGATGAGCCGAGGTCAGTCGCTAGTGGGTTATCTGTTGCATGGAGGGCATTAAAAAAGTAAATACTGGTGTAATAATAATTGATAAGACGGTCCACCAAACTGACCCTTAGTAAATTTATTTATTTATGGTTAGTCAAAATAAGTTGTTAAAAATATGTTTGCATAAGGTCGCACGCTTTTATCGTCCCAGGTTAGAAAAAAATGAAAGGTAAACTGTGCTTTTTTAAACAGGGCCGTACGCATAAATTATTTCTGAAGGGGTTTGAGTGTCAGCGCAACTTGGGTTGCGGAAAAAAACAGTTTATTCTGTCTCTTTTTTGTCATGCTATTAGTAAAGGAAAGAAGCATTTTCAGACCAAAACTTTAAAGGATATCGCCCTTTTTACGTGAAAATTTGTATTCGGTAGAATTGCGTAATTTTTTTATATGCTGTACGTAGTACTCGTTCCAAGAAGATTTTTATTTCATTGCGTTAACTCTCTACCCCTCCCAGAAGTACCCGAAAAGTGACGTCAAAGTTCAATAAGGCAGACGCAAGATGGAGACTGACATCTGTCAGTTTTCTGACATAGTTAAGTGTCTTGGAAACGTTTTATAATTTAGAGAAAGTTTCGTTTAAATCAGATAAGAAATAAAAAAGTCTTATCCAAGAAGCCAGTGCAATTTTGACGTTTAAAATTTTATTTTTAAAAAGGCAGTTATGGCAAATTCAATAAAGAAAAATTAGATTTTGGTCGGTTTGCAAATAAAGTCAGTACAATTATTCCAAAGTTGCTGGAAAGTGCGAAATCTTCTTAGGACGAGTACTTCAATGTATAAAAAAATCGCGATATCCTTTACCGACATACTCTAGCATTGGTTATTTCCACCAGCTCTCAAAGTTGTTGGAATTCCGATGGCTGGTAAATTTTTTTGTTAGAATATTTCGTTTTTAATTTTACAAAAGCAGTGCCTTATGTGGCCAAAATGGTTCCAGACTCATCGTCGTCTTGCTCTTTAGAAGGTTTTTATTCTGAGGGGACATTGCATTTTTATTTTTTAAAAGTGAAAGAAGGAACACATCACAAAGGCAAAAGGAAGAAGTAAAATTGCAACTCACAAATGGGCTTTGTGTGTTGATTTTGGTTTTATTTAAATAAATAACTTTTTTGTGTTTTTTAATAAAGTAGACTCATATATCTACAAACAACTTTTAACTATGTTTGGAATTTGGAACCTTTGGTTGCACTACAACAAAGTTATGATGGTTTTCCACAAACCAAAACTACACTTTTTTGCACTCGACGCACGTTTCGCTAACAACGTTAGCATTATCAGGAGACGATAAACAATAAACTAAATTAACCTACACTCTATCTTATATACTATCTTTTAGTGGGCGGCGATAAGACTAATAATTTGTGATTGATCACGCTTTATAATCGCCCCTCAACTAAAGAATAAAGTGTACTAAACGGAATGGGGCCTCTAGCTTTATTTAAACTATTTCCGGATTTAATGATTTCCATACTTTCATATGCATTCAAAAGTCTTTTATTTGGTACACTTTTTAGAAGTTTTAGGTTATCTAATGTGAATCTATGATTGTTTTGAAAAGCATGCTCGGCCACACTTGATTTTTCTGTTATTCCGTAGTTTAAGTGTGCTAAGTGTTCTTTGAATCATGTTTGAATAGAGCGTCTCGTTTGGCCAACATATTTTTTGTCATAATCCATGCAACTAATTTCGTAAATTCCACTTTTTTCTAGAACTGTTGTTTTATCCTTGGGATTTCCTAGTAAACTTCTTATTGTGTTTCCGGATTGATATACTAATTTATGACCGGTTTTATTAAATACTTTTTGTAATCCTTTCGTGTAATTAGGATTATAAGGAATTGATACAAATTTAGAGTCGGAGGTATCTTTTTGTTTGAAAAAAGTGGAATTCCGAAAGGTCTTTTGAAAAGAATGTCTATTTATCAGCTTATTTATTAAGCCTTCGTCGTAACCGTTTTCGCCAGCTATATTCCTAATCCTAAATTTACTAATCTATATGTTAAAAAGTGCAAACTTGCAAGCTTATGTTGTAAGTAATGAAAAGAGTCATTTGGAATATACCTGTTGGTGAACACAAAAATCAATGTGAGTAGTACTGATATATTCACTTGGCATCATGGCTCCTTTGGTCGGCGAGTCGCTGAAGCTGATGATGATGCACGTATCATGATTTCTGGAGTCGATGCCATCCATCGCAATATGTTTCATAGTGGGTCGTCCCTTTAAGCACCCCCTGTATACGACACTGTCCTAAATCATTATAACTAACAGCGATCTTCTTTTGTTGCACCAGTGCGCACTGAGTGTAACTCTATACTTTATTTTAATAGAAAATAGAAAACGATAGAGATACACTGAGTGCGCACCAGTGCGTCAAAAGCAAAACGCTATTAGTTTCAAGAGCGGGCAAGGAGTCAATGCAGGGCAAAATTAGTACATTATCCACAGACTTCTTTTCGTGGGCCCTAAAATCCTGGACTGTTTTGGATTATAACCAATAACTTTTTTAGTTTTTATCGATTTCTGCCAGCAAGTTTGGACGTTTGTGTAACTTGTAATAGAAATGTCAAATCACAAAAATTCGGAGGTGGCAAAAATAACTGTCAAATGACTTCCTTAAAAATTAGTAATACTTATCGCAGCTGTCAAATCTTGACATTAACTTCTTTATTTTAAATAGAACACTCTGTATATTTTTTTAAAGTTTAGAATGCCTTTTTTTCCTGATTCCAAAAATATATAATATGTTGAATTTATCTTGGATTATTCTCGAGTACTCAACGTATTATATATTTTTGGAATCAGAAAAAAAGCCATTCTAAATTTATAAAAATATACAGAGTATTCTATTTAAAATAAAAAATTTGACAGTTGAGATGACAGCTCCTATTTTTGAAAGACGTCATCGTCATTTGAAAGTTTTCAGAAAATTATGCAAACTTCAGCACATAAAACTATTTTCAGTTTCAATATAAGGGTGGTAAGGGGGGGGGTGGAAGATATGGTAAATCATCCTGTACCTACATCGTTCGAATAATGCAATTTGAGTTAAAAAAATTGGTGCTAGAAAGGACGGATAGTCCACCATAGAATCAATTATTTTATGTTGAAAGGAAATGAAAATATCTCGAAAACTGTAGCTTTGAAAGATTTGAACCTTCCTTATTACAAAATTCTTGGGTAACATTTACGAAAACCAAAATCTGAAAACCGCATATCAATAGCTGCTTTACTTCTAAAGTCATGATTTTTTAAAATATATTTTAACGTTTTTTCAAATAACTCGGAAACTAAAGCTCCCACGAATTTGGACTTTATAACAAAATTTGTGGTCCATATTCATGGAAACTTAAATCTGAAAACCGTATATCGCTACTTGCTTTTATCCCAAAGTTACAATTTTTTGAAATATTTTATTTCCCTTTCCCCCCCTTCAACCCCCCCCACCACTCTACCCAAAAGTTAATCAGTTCATTGTCAGCCGATAGAGGATTACTGTACTATATTTCGTTAAAATCGATTAAGGGGTTCTTGAGTTATCGTGTATACAGGCAGACAGCAGACAACAGACCGACAGACAACTTTTTTTTTTCGTCGATTAAGGTGTTTTGCAACCTTAGTAACTCATTTTTGATAAAATTAAGAAAAGTAAGAATATCACGATTTTAATAGTCCCCCATACCACAATGGTAGGGTGAACTATAAACAGTATGTTTTAAATTTCGGTAGGTACCCAATAAAAATAAATAAAGCTACACATTTTTTATGAACATGTCGTTGCGACTTATTATTACCTAATTGTTAGAAGTTTACGAAGATTCATTATTATTAATTTAGTTTGTTTTTTCTGACCTAATGCGTAATAACCTTCGATATTATATATTTTTCAAACAAATGGAAATTTTGTTTGTTAGGTATTCGTAGTTTTCTTGAACCAAATCCATTTTTAGCAAGAAACATTACCACACAACATACATAAAATGGTAATATAAAAAATATTTACTTGTTTCATTAATTTTAACGAAAAGAAGATTTATATGCGGGATTTATAAATGAGGTTTGAGTTTAGAAAGAGGACCTCCCCACCCCCTGCGTTGGGGGTAAAAACAGCCCCCATTTATAAAAAAAATTGGGATTACATTTGTTGTAAGCAATAAAATTACCTTTAGTTTTTCTCCTTTAACCTCAAGTCAACCCTCAAATAAAACAATATTTTTGGTTATAGTTGTTTGCCAACTCTGAAGCTGTTGTTATCTTTTACCAAAGAACCCCGCCAATTTCTTATGTAGCGCGGGCTGTATCTACAGTTTAGCCCACTGGTTCCCAAAGTGTTCCCAGAGCAAGTTTCTAGAATTTCCAAAAGCCCGTATGCAACCTGCGCGTCGCTCGACAAGAATTTTCGCGAGCGCTCTTTGACAGTATTTAAGTCTCCGTAGTCCGCTTTGCTAGTTTAGTTTACCGTAAGAGGAATTGTAAGCCAGTACCCTCTCCAGATAGGCCGATCAACTCATACCGATTTAGTGTCCTTTTATCCACCTTCGCCGCCATTTTCACTCAAAAGTGACAGATAATCCATTAGTTTTCTGTCAAAATGGCGGCGAAGGTGGATAAAAGGACACTAAAACGATAAGAGCTGATCGGCCTATGTGGAGAGGGTAATGTGTAAGCGGTTGAACTGTTATGATAAATAAAAGTAGTAATATAGTGATACAAAGTGTTGCGATTTACGAACTCAGGACGCATAAACGTTCCAATATCGGATCGGTTGCTTCGTTTTTTCATAAAAAGTTAGTCACAAGATGGAAAGATTTTTATTAAATTGATAGATCAAGACAGAGTGATCAAGCATCGACAAGTGACGGAGGAGTAAAAAGAAGGAAACATCGCAAATAGGATGATAGCTATTTAAACTTTGGTTTTACTTCAGTAGAAGTAAATCATGAGGAAATACCATAGTGTGTGCTCTGTTTGAAAATTCTAGAGGTCGAAAATATGGTCCCAAGTAATCTAAAACGACATCTCGAAACCATTCATCCTACGATGGTTGGAAAGTCACGCGAATTTTTCGCAAGAAAGTTGCAGAATGTACGAAAACAAAAGAACGTGTTTACTCAACAAACCTAGCATCGCACTGCTGTCCTCTTTCAAAGTGGTGGCAGTGGCAGGGTGGCAGTGCAAGAAACCTCACACCATTGCAGAAGAATTTATTTTACCGGCTGCTGTCGACATGGTTAACATTATGATAGGAGAATCGGCGGGAAAAATAAGTTGAAAGGTATTTTTATCTAACAACACTATTAGTCGAAGAATCCATCATATAGCTAAGGATCCCAATGATCAATTGATAGAGAAAATGAAAGGCAAGGAATTTGGTCTGCAACTTGATGAGGCTACTGATTGTAATAAAGATGCACACCTTATTTGTTACGTACGCTTCCTGGATGATAATATTATTGTTGAAGAACTTCTTGTCTGCAAAAGTGTCGATAAAAGCGAAAAGGCTCAAGACTTGTTTCAATTTCTTGACAAGTTTATAACAGAGAATAATTTAGATTGGGAAAAGTGTATCGGAGTTTGTACTGATGGCGCTCGATCAATGTCTGGCTGTTATGGTGGATTGCAAGCACTTATTTGCAGTAAAGCACCGTATGCCATGTGGAATGCCTTAAATCTGTGTCTCCAAGGCAATAACATGCATATCTTGAAACTATCAGAGAAAATTGCAGCATTTAGGAAAATACTGCAGTTGTGGATAAGAAAAATTGATAAAGATGGCGGTCAAGATTGTTTTCCAGAATTGCATAAATTCTCAGCCTCTAATGAGCTCGTTATCTCTCAAGACTTGCTGTGCCTTTTCACCGAACACCTTTCGAAACTCGGAATGGTTTGCAAAATACTTTACAGAAGAAAATTTCGAAAAATTTGCATGGATTCAAAATCCTTTCCATGCACAATCGCCACCAGAATTCACTTCACTAGAAGAAGATAGTCTTATTGAACTCTCGTGCGACAACAGCCTAAAATCAAAATTTGCTTCTTCTGATTCGGTGGAGTTTTGGGTATCCGTCAAAAATGAATATCCGGCTCTAAGTTTAAAAGCTTTGAGGATTCTAATCCCCTTTGCAACATCCTATTTATGCGAAGCTGGATTTTTAGCTGTAGCTGTGATAAAGAGCAAATATCGTTCAAAGATCAACGTGGAGCAAGAAATGAGAGTGGCAGTGTCAAGCCTTATTTCCCGCTTTGAAAAAAATGTGTGCAGATCACCAAGCTCACCCATTCTTGTGTGTTAGTTTAATAATAAACCTATATGAGCGTTAGATTGGAGTTGTTTTCATTCATGTGTTTTGTAACTAGTGCCAATATATTTACAATGGTGTTAAATAAAGTGTTGTACAACGCTTGCGCTTTGCTACTATGAGGTAAGTTGCAAAGCACATATTTTATACATTATACATATGCAACACTTTGTTGGACACAACTATATATGCAAGTAGGGGCGCCCTGACAAAATAAGTAAGTGCGCCGCAAACTGAAAAAGTTTGGGAACCACTGGTTTAGCCCATATTTATACAGGGAGACTAACAAATTGTTCATAAATGGTCAGAAATCGTTATTATTGCAAAATATTTTTGATGGCCTTTAAAGCAATAAAACAATAAATGGTTGTCAATTTCATGTGTATCAGTTATGAAAATATGAACTTTTCTTTTATACCTACTACATAGTCATCTTTTAAAAAAAACCTTAGTAAGGGGGGTGGGACTCAAATATGATACGGTGAGATAGTGGTAATACGATTAATTCCTCAGATTAATTAGTCTGAGATTAATTCTAACCCATGCTACTTAAGTGTTAAGACGTACATAATACAATGATTGCGTAACATTTTTTGAAAAGATGACTACCCAGCACACAAAAATTGATGGCTTAGTGTTGGTTCGATACTTGTCCCCCGGACTTCACGGTATAGGGCCACAGTTAGATTGCCGGTCCGGTATTCGGATCGGCTAGGTTCACTCCAGGCCGTTGAGAATCCCGGACCGAGCGACAGATGCTTTGCTGGCTCGGCCCGTTGATAGCCCCGTGATTGCGGCCCGGAGCCATTTGGTCAGATGTGGGCCAATCCTATCTACAACAGTGGACACCTGCTGCCCTTTACTTTTTTTAAAACGCTCCTAAAATTAGCCGACATACAAGTTTGTTAATAATTTAGTTGGTTTATCTAAACAACAAGTAACATATTTTGAGCTCTATACTTCACAAAAACTTACCTAACAGTGCTATTTCTTTGATTATATCTAAAGTGTACTAATAACTTTGCTTTTGGTTTAGGCGAGGAGGATGTTAGAATAATTTGAGTCTTTAATTAAAAAAACTGTCTAAAAATAAGATTTTACTATATTTTTTTCTACAAATAATATGCTTATTAGCATATAAGAAGGGTGAATTACTTATATTAGTTTGGATTCGTTTTACTAAAAAATTAATTCCCAAGTCTTTTTTATTTTTACTAAATATAACATTTCACTGTACGTCCGTCTCCTTTGTTATACAGGGTTCCTAAGCAAATCCTTAGGGGGCCAAGCAGCCGTGTATAAGACGCAGACAAACGGAAAAGCACATTAGGCAGAAAAGGATGGGCATGGGGCGATGTTGTCACTACATCTTACACGTAGTAAATCCATTCCAGGTTGTTGTTTTCTAATGTTTTCCATTTTCATACCTTTAGGACTGGAATAAAAATTGTTTTTGCTCGACTTTAATACCAAAGTGATGAAGGATATCGTAAAAAAAAATATTTTTCGGCTTTTCATTTTGTAACCATTGTCCTTATGCACTGTCTACAGGCTGGGGACTGAGATACATGCAAATGCCTAACCTAAAGCGTTCATACACGGCCGGAGAAATCGACTGAGATATTTCCGTAGAAACTATATCAAGCAAATAGGACGGGTTGACGCCTTCGAACGTCCAACCCGGGTTTTGCACTTTGATTCGAAATCAAAAAGGAGGAACAGTCAGATGTGGGGCCGTGCACAAATTATGTAACGGTGATTTTACCAATTTTTAACCCCCTCCCTATGTAATGTTTTGTAACGGTTTGGCACGCCACTCCCCTAATATTACGTAACGATTTGAAGACCACTCCCCCCCCCAAAAAAAAAACTTTTCACTTATTTTCATTCCAAATGCAGATGCTGTCGAAAACCCCCCTTCCCCCTACGTAACGTTTTGTAACCCCCCTCCCCCCTATGACCATTACGTAATTTGTGCACGGCCCCTGTAGTCCCAGTGGAAGAGGGCGAGAAAATTGATATTTTTTTCTTAAAAATTATACTCTTTAGACCTATTTCTTTGCGTTCCCCAAATTACGTAATTTTTGAAAAAAAATTGTAAGCGGCGCCATTTTTATTTCGTGCTTTCTTTTTCTAACATTTTTGCGTTCGGCCAATTTAATTGAAAAATTTTTGCCTGAGGCGCCTTTTATCTTCTCACTCGAAACCAAGATCCCCCGTTTTAGGAAAACTGATCCCGTCTCTGTTTCTAAATTTTTTCGAATAAAAGTAGAGTATGACCATGGGGGAAATAATTTTTTTCTACGGTATGACGAAAATTTCGAGAAAGTTGAAGCAAAAAATAAAAAAAGTGGCAGAGCTCAAGTTTTTCATAAAAAAAACGTTTTTTGTAAAGAAACAGAGCAAAATAAATCTTTTCACCCCTTTTTGGGTGTTACAAATATTAGCAGCCCCTTATTTTTCGCTTTTACCCCCCGCTAGTTTTGAAGAATTGGTTCGCTACATGTTCAATCAATAATATCGCAAGCAAAAAGCTCTGCAGGAAAAACAGCGCCGTTTATTGATTTCTTTGGCTGCTAGTGCTAGCTGCATGGTTTGGCCGTTTCCGGATAGATGTCACTAGTAAAACAGAATGGAAAGAAATTTAATTAAAAGCGAAGATATTTCTTTCTAATGTTAACAACCTCACGAGTTTATCGCTCAGTATCGTAAATAATGGACCCTGCCGCCTCCTTTAAGCAAGTTTCCCAGTTTTTCCTCGATCATTTCATGGTGTGGCCGCCATCTAGCGGAATTTGCAGACATCTTGTCAACGGTTATTATTGCAACTATGATTTATGCTCACAATGAAAGAGTGGCGACAATTTTTTCTCATGAAAGCAGTCCAGAGATAATAACAAACTGGCACCATTGCTCAATATACCTGTTTCTTTTGTGCGCGCAGAACTTTCTATGCCATTTCTGTTTGATTTATTGAAATACTATCCCTAAGGAAAATCTTAGTAACCCTGTATGTTATATAAATGAGATAACACATCCGTGCATGGTGAGTGCATATCACGGTCCCTAGAATAGATATTCTGGAGACGGTAAGCGCAAACTGCATTTCACCAAAATATTGCGAAAGTGGAAAAAGCGTGATTGGCAGAGGGCTTCTTTTTCTATATCTATAGGCCTGTATTCTTGAAATATCTATTTTATTTTAAAAAAAGGTCGTGTTTATTTTTCTTCCGTCTTTTTTATTCGTGATTAAATTTTATACGCCGGCGTTGAACATAAATGGCCATTACTAGCCCATGCGTTCTTTATCCGGACCGGTAGCTCGTATGTAAAAAAGCAGAGTGCCGGTATAGTATTGCAGATACAGATGGTTACCCAACGTTGATGGCACTCTGCCGGACATAACCCGGACCACCACTGTTTGCTGAGTATGCAGTCAACGTAAAGTTTGTATTTATAACAACCTACTTATCATCCCAATAGGTAAAAGAAATGTTAATATTTTCGTATAAGCCCGTAGAATCCCCCCCAGGAAAGTTTTTTTGGTACGCCATCACCACTGCTAACATAAATTAAGACTATTTAAAGACCATCAACCATATTTCGCAAAAATAACGATTTTTGGGCAATTTTGAACAATTTTTTTAGCCTCCCTGTATAAATACGGGCCAAAGTGTAGATACAAAGATAAAAAAAATGTTAGTTGTGCTTTACCAAACAATATACTTGAAACTCATTTCTCTTCATTTCATAGTTTCCGTAAAAACAAGGATTTTGCTGAGGTACAAAATAGTCAATTTTCTAACTTTAACCTTATTTTCTGGCTCATCCTGTACCCACTAAGAGGGGTGGCAATGATAAAAAATGTTTGTTTGACCTTCCCCTATAATATATTAAAATTTGAAAAAATTTAACGGGTGCCCACGCTACATAAGAAATTGGCGGGGTTCTTTCATCCAAATTGGTTTAGCCATAGCATCAGCATATCTTACAAAAAATTCGAAAGCAGATAACGAGACAATTAGACAAAAAATTATTGAATTTCGAGTCCCATGTTAAATAATATTTTTTTCTTAGTTATCTTTATCCATCACCCATCAAAATATTTACAATCATACCTTTTACACCCTGTAAAATTGCATATTATTATTTATGCTCGCAACCTCTGCAGAAAGAAGAAGTTTCAAATTCATGCATTGGGTGAAAATTCCTGCCGTTCTCAAACTGGTTCTAAGCTTTGTTATCGACAAAAAGTCTTATTAATCCTGGGTAGGTACTTCTACCATGAAAACCATAAAAATCCAAGCAAAAAAAGTACCAAACCAGTCCTAGCAGAAGAGTTTATTTTGCTGCAGTCGCGACTATTCGAAACTTCTGGGTTTGGGCCGAAGCGTTCCACACACTATTGCTACGTTTTCATGGGAATTGAGTTCGTTCTGAAAACGATTTTAATCCGATACCGTCCATGAAAACGCCTGTTTTTCCAGTATTCAAATCGATTTCAATCTAGATCCGACCCTGAAAATTTTTAGGGTTGGATCAAGATAGTATTGAGATCGAAATACCGATTTTCCATGAAAACGGGGATTGAGTTTACACATACGTATTGCGTCGGATTACCATACAGCCGCCAAATTATATTTTATTGCTGTTTCTCTTTTTGAGAGAGAGAGAGAGAGAAATAGAAGTGAAACTGTGGAACCGGCATTCTAAAATTTGGTGGAGTGTATAGAAAAAAGAAGATTAATAACATAACCTTACTTAATTATGCACACACATATGCCAGTCCAGCATTTCTTTCTTCACTTCCACTTGCAACAGAGTAGTAATTAAAATTTTACAAAAATGTGTGGCAAGGCCCAACATCATCTTTTGAATAAAATACATCAAAAAAAAAGTACCAAAACTCAAAAATGAATATTTGACAACTATGACATATGTCAGCTGCCAAATATCAAAATTTAAAAACCGTTTTCAAATCGATTTGAAAACCTGTCATGAAAACTCATGAAAAAAAAGTTTTCAAAACATATTGAAAACGAATTCAATATCCATGAAAACATAGCATATGAGATCTGACTAGACGCAAACAAATTTTTTCCCAGAAAATTCTAGTTTCTTCAAAGTTCCATGATTTTTGAAAATATCTGTTAAAGTAATTGGGCATTTGAAAATAAAGCATGAATGTGACGTGTGTTCTGTATTATTGGCGAATGCGCAATTAATTTAACAGAAATTTGGTCTGATAAACAAAAATGCGCGTACCTTTCCTCAAGCCCAGAGGGGGGGGTAATCAGATTTCAAATTGTTTATTTATCTAAAATTTGTTAGCAAAAGTGAATATCATTAACTCAAAAATTAAACTAAAACCGTAAAAATGGTTTTTGCAATTTATATAAAAAGTCCTTACAATTTTTAATTTAAAAATAGTAGTTTTGACAACTAGTGGCTAAAATAGTGCTTTTATTACAAGCTTTGTTTAAATAAAGAGCGCAGCGAGGTATTTAAAAACGCGAGTAAAAAAAGCACTGTTTAGCCGCGAGTTGTTAACACTATTTTTTTTAATAACTTTATCAAAAAATCCAAGAAAATCAGGAAAATACTCTTAAAAATCTCGAACGAAGAGCACGTCTCGCATCACACCATCTTTACACTATAAATCAAGGTGGCTGGTAAATGAAATAACAATGCGGTTTCCATAGCGATGTGCCTTTTTACTCGGTGACGTTCATTGATGCGACATGACAGTTTGATATTTTGACGATGTTTTTAAATTATTTTCTCGTAAATACTTGGTGAAAACTGGCGGAAATTACTTAATTTTTAGGCAAGAATAATTACATTTTTTCAATATTACTATATTCCGCTATTTCTCTTTAATTTTGGGTAAAAAACTGACACAAATCTTTTTTTGCACCCGTGATCAAAAAAAAAGTTTTTTTGCATCGGTAACCAAAAAGCCATGCTTTAGTTATCTGCAGACAGTTACTAAAGTCATGTTTTTGATGAAGGTATAAAAAAAATATTTTTTAAAATTATTTAAGCTCAAGGCGGTGTGATTGCTCCCTCCCCCGCCCGAAATCCTGGCTTGTAAACAACGGTTTTTATAAATTTGGTTTCGAAGAGATTTAATAAACCATAGAGTGTGTACCACCAAATTTCAGAAGTTTACTAATGTTAGAAAAAAGATCATTGACCTAAATAATTAAAATAAAATCATACAGTATCATTAAAATTACAATGTTTGGAAGAGAACCGCTGAGGTTAATTATTCATCAATCAGTCTAAAAAATGTCGAATTTTCTATGGTTGTTACCGAGTTTTAATTCATAAAATTGCTGGGCTTATATGTTTCCGTCATATAAAAAATAAAAGTAAAATTGCAGAAAAAAAGGGACAATACATTTTAGTGCAGGTATATTTACCAAGGCCAATAAATTTTCAATTGCATGTCATTAGTCAATACAAAACAGGAAAGAGAGTATCTACCAAAACAACAATTTATTATTTTTTCTTCTAACTTTAGGTACGCTCGTCTCGTTACTATATATTTATTTTTATGACCTACTATTAAACAGCGATAGCCATATCTATAAAAATACTTTTTACTTCATCTAGGTTAAAGTTAGGTATTGACATATCTATAATTATAGAGCCTAAAAAGGAATAAATTATAAACGTTCACGAAAAACCATACCCAAGCAACAAAGATAGGAATAATGCTTTTGCTGTCTTCTGCCACAACGTTTTAAAAATGTCATGAAAATGTTGTCATAGCTATTTTGGGGAAAATTTTTTACCTGTAACAACGTCTACGGCAGCTGAAAATACAGCATTATTGCACATGAAAGCAATAATAATAATAATAATAATAATAATAATAATAATAATAATAATAATAATAATAATAATAATAATAATAATAATAATAATAATAATAATAATAATAATAATAATAATAATAATAATAATAATAATAATAATAATAATAATAATAATAATAATAATAATAAATTGATTTACTTGCAACTAAAAAAAATCTTGTTTAAAATTTAACTTCCCTGAGAAGATATGTATTTAAAAATGGTAATTAAATTAAAATTGTCCGCCATGAAAAAAGACTGATGGAAGACAGCTAAAATAAGTATTACTGATGTTTAAAAAACTCTCAATCAAAAATACGCATTTTGTGGACTTCCCAAGAGTCAAATCTTTGTGCGAATGCCTGTTTGATGACGAAACCTGTCATGATACGAAATAAGGGTTTTTTTTAATCATAAACAGTGAGATTTACTAAGATTTAAAATAGTACCCCCCTAAATATTTACACCTGTGAGGGGTACTAAATTTTAAAACCAATTTTCAAAAAACACTTAGCCATACAGAAAAGCCCACAACGTTACTGATTGCAAAATACCACTAAAAAACTGCTTTTTTTTTCTCAAAATATACCATATTTTAGGCAAAAATGCCCTAAAACTAATTTTTTTTTGACAGGTTTCAAAATGGCAAATGGTGAATACGCCAAAAATTTGGCATATAATAGCTTCATTATCTGTGTTGAGACAAAACGGTTGACAGTTTTTTTGGTCCAAATCATCAATGCAAAATGAGTTGTATCGGATTTAAAATAAAATCTGTATGAAACGAAAAGTATTCGACTCATTTTGTTCAAGATTTAATGATTTGGAACACAATTTATCCCAAAATGTGTCAACTGTTTTTTCCATAAGGTTGGCCGACTTTTCTACATATTAGGCAATCGGCAAAACTACCATAATTCTACAGTATGTTCCAACGAAAACGAAACAAGATCGTTTTCACGTCATCAGAGCACAGAGTACCATGGTAGGTGATCCGTGATCAGAGTCTGATTTTGGAAAAATCCTCCCTATTAAAAATATAGGGGTTAAGTTTACACCTCGAAGGGGGTGCATGCTACAGAAATTTCAAGCCAAAAAGTGTCCTCTTCGAATAAAAAAATCGACATGCTCTATTAATAATAATTAATATTTTCTTTAAAATAATAATGTTAGAGATCTTTAAATTAAGTAGAAGCTTAAAAAGTGTCGGTGCCAAGTTAGTGACAAAAAGCTTGGATTTGCTAAGCCTGTTTTGGTAAAGAATAAAATTGTTTCCATTTCTAGTGTTGTAACTTTGAAAGTAATCATATCTAGGGATCAACTCTTGATTTGATACATGTATAATTATGCAGCATTGATATATAACTATAGAGGAAGTATAGAGAGTAAAGTTAACAATTTGTACTTGAGAAAATATGGCTTACCAGATGTAGATGTTGTTTTAGAAATACTTACCCCTACAACGTGTTATTTGTTTTTGGCACAAAAATACCTTTTGAGCATGAGTCGAGATACCCCAGAACTGAGCGCCATATATATCAGCGGTGATTAGCAGCAACTACTTAGTTGTGTACAAAATGCAGTGCAATACTTCCCCCACGAAAGTGAATCATCAAGCAAAATACCCAATAATTTCATTGAATTTTTTTGTTTTAATATCATACTCTAGCTCCAGTTGCAGATTTTCTTTTTCTGATTTGATTTGTATGAAATACCATATAATTGGTTTTCCGAGAATATAAAAACATTTTATTGGCAATAAACCAATCAATTAACTCTTTTAAAGCTTTATTTACCGCAGATTCAACAGATAGTTCTCGGTCAAATTTAACTTTACTTATATTATCATCAGCAAAAACAGTGAAGCGGTTGAACACAGTTTGAAGGAAAAATTTTCAAAAATAAAAAAAAGTACAGGACCGAGAATAGATCCCTGGGGTACCCCCAGTTCGACAGTTAGACCACCCATCCCGAATCTGTACGAATTTTTGACTGTTTCGCAAAAATGAACTAAAGAATTCAAGTGCCACCTCATCAATACCATAAGATCATATCGATCGATATAAGAGTGGTCCAAGACCACCAGACTTTTAGGATACCCTGTGTTATGATTTATATGGCTTTCGTTTTAAATTAAAATAAAAGCTACAGAGCAAATTGGGGAGTGTTAGATAAATAGGAAAATAGGAGTAATTATGCTAAAATTATAATTTGGTTTCAGAATTCAAAAAAATTGTAAAAGGAGTATTTGGAACGTTCAAATCTGGCGAGTTAACAGCCATTATGGGTCCATCTGGAGCCGGGAAAACATCACTACTGAATATTTTAACAGGATACCAGTAAGTACGCAAGATTTTAAAGGCTTTGTTTAAACTGTAAAATTAAAACTCAGTTATTAGAGACTAATAACTAACATTTTTTTTAGCCAGACTCTAGGGTGATTTTGATTAGGTTTTTAGTCGGTCTGTTACGCTTACCTTTATTGTGCGCGTGCGCAGTTGCGCTCTGTCACGCTGTTACCTTTAATAAGGGTAACCACTGGCACTGATCAATGTTGAGTGGGCAGGGCAAACTTGGTGTCTGTGGTGTGTTTTACAAATATTTGTTAATTTTTGATTTGTACTATTATTTTTATGTGATTAGTACTAGTGTGGGGTTGATATGATTAAACACAAACGCAAAGATTTTACAATCAAGAAAGAAAAATATATCGTAATAGGTAAGGTTATGTTTACTGCCAAACATAATTTTTAGGTAAGTTCGCAAAGCACATTTTTTAACCTCTTGCAGTTATCTTTATTTGCGGTAAAGGTCACCATAAGAGTAACGAAATTTGCCGTTAAACTATCTGAACAAAATCACCCTGCTGACAGATACGCGTGCGCACCAGCCATCAGATTTAACGCCGACTATAATAGTGTTATGGCCTGACTTTATTTTGAGATTTTGAAAAATATTACTTAAAAACACAGCAACAATCAAGGTTAAATAAATTAACATCTAAAAAAGTAAAAAATGTCATTTTGCCGGCCGCCTTAGGGCAGTGGGCAGCGTATGTGCCTGCCGCACGGAAGGTCCCGAGTTCAAATCCCGGCTAGGTGCATAGATATTTTGTGTTTGTCTTTAACTTTGCAAAAACTTCGCTAACACTGGGTATTGATCCTGTGATAGATGGAAAGTCCCAGTATAAAAAAAAAATTCAATTGATGACCAAAAATATTCACGGATTTCAATTTTAAAGACTGAAGAAAAACTGCTAAAATTTTATTTGTGGTAATTGTTTGTAAAAAGTCAGTCACTATTAGTGTAAGCTTGTCACTTTTTGACATAACTTTCCTTGTTTTAAATGGAACCATATGCTCCGAGCAGAATATTTTAATAAATTAGAAAATTTCCTTTTGAAAAATATATTGCATGTCAATAATTTTTTAACCGTTCGCGACATATCTGCAAATAAAGGGTTAAAAATATTTGTTTTTTTTAATTCCCACGACTATGAAAACAGTTGAGGCACCCTTCATTTTGCAGTTTTTCAAATCACAGCCCAAGTCGACGTATTAAAATTGCCAAGGGTGACTTAACGTTGCGTGAAAACGGAGTATAAACGTTATAGCAACACGCTTTTACACCAATTTGGCGGAGATTTTTTGAGTTGTGTTGACGTTGCCTGCGACTAGAGTCGCGTGCAACGTTTCCACACCGTCGCCGAAGCGACTACGACTGAAGTGCCCTCTGGATAATATTTTTATTAATAATAATAATCAAGACTTCCACGTCTGCAATCACAAATGGACTAATTTCCAAATACGTAGCCAGGTAACTTACAGTAAATTTATAACATTAAACTTTAAAGTTTCTCATCCACTTCGGTGAAATTTGATAAAGTAGTAGTAGTGGGTTATGAGATAAGCAAAATGTGTAAATATAAAATAATTTCTATGTCTAGTTCCAGAGATATAAATGGTCAAAGTTTAAAAAAAAGTTGTTTTGAGGCATTTCCTGAACGAAATGAAATAAGTTATCGACGAATATGTGTTACCTGCTGAGGAACCAAAGATGAACTTTGTTATTATATTGGTAAAATGTTAGCAGGTTGTATACAGGGGCTAGTAAAAAAAAATATTTTTTTGTCAATTTTTTATTATTATCAATTATTTATTATTTTTGAACATTGACATTGAACATTGACATTAATGTTTTAGGATTTTTTAGATAAACTGAACAAGTTTTTCTTCCCAGTAACAGTTACTTTGTGTTACATGTTTTTTTTTCTACCAAAAAAACTTGACGAAACTTGTTTTCTACTATGAAATAATTATTTTGCAACTTAAAAATCTAAATAGTCCTTTGCATTCGGTTAAGGTGATGAGTAAATAAACTTTAAATAAATTTAATTTTTTTTCCTATCATCAATTTTTACAGAATAGTAATCAATATTTAATATCTTTAAAACTGATGGAGGGATTTTAATTTAATTTGGCATACTTTTATCTAATACACGGTGCAAGTTTTTTATCAATTTTTTATGTTTTGCATCTAGGAGGATTTTTTAAAGGGTTCTCAAGGTTCTCTAAACTAAATAATAACACTTTTGGTGGGGCTGAATTATCAAAAAAACAATAATATGCCATAAATTAGGATTACGGATAATTGCTCTGCCTTATACATACACAGTGGCGTAGCCAGAGGGGGTTTTAGTGGATAAAACCCACCACTGGGCATAACCCATATTAATAAAAGTAACCTATAAAATAGGGTTGCAGGGTTACTTTTATTAGTTTATTACAAATGACGAAATCCCCCAGGGACAATTTCTGGCTACGCCACTGCACCTACATACTCTATTGGGTTCTAGTCAAAGTCAGTGGCTTGTCCGAAGAAGGGTAAAGAATTATTATCATAAAGAACCGTTAAAAAATATTTCACTCATAAAAGTAATTATCATCCTAGATGCAAAACGTAAAGAAATTACAAAAAAATTGCACTATGCATTAGATAAAAGTATGATAAAGGCGTACGCAAACTTAAATTAAAAACCCTCAATCAGTCTTAAAGAAAGAAATTATAAAAATTAATGATATAGAACTTTTTGCGTGTACCTCGTAGCTAGGAAAAGAATAAATTTTTAATTCAATTCACCTAAAATTTATTTACTCATCACTTTAACTGAATGTAAAAGAATATTTAGATTTTTAAGTTGCAAAATAGTTATTTCGAAGTAGAAAACATTTTTCGTCAAGTTTTTATAATAATAAAAAAATAATGTAACACAAAGTAACTTACTGAAAAGAAAAACTTGTTCAGTTTATCTAGAAAATACTAAAACACTAATTTTTCCTGAAAAATATTTTTTTTTATTTTTATATCGGGGAAAATAAAGAATTGTAAAAAATGATTTTTTTGAGTGGCCCCTGTATACAACGAGTTAACATTTTACCAACATAATAATAAGAAAGTCCTTATGTAGTGTCTCATTTATTTTATTTCGGTTAAGAAATGCCATTTTGAGCGTGCCCAATATACCCCAAAACGACGTTTTTTTAAACTTTGCCGTCTATATCTCTGGAACTAGAGTAGAAATCATTTTATAATTATAACTTTTTCTTGTCTCATAACCTACTATAACATACTCAAAGGCGGAGGCACTAAATACATTGATTACTGGCATCGGTCAAATGTGCTGAGATTGATATATGTTAAAACTGTATCCTTCCTGATAATATTCCCATAAAAATTTGGGGGAGTCGTTCGAGTGGTTTTCGGGATAGTCTTGTTTGAAAGTACGCCACTGGAATACGGAATTATACGACCTATAGCAGTTTTTATGAAATAACTTTCTAGAAAATGGCAAAGGTGAAAAAAGTATAATTTTATTTTGTAAAAAACATATAGGTCTCTATGACTAAAGTAAGTTTCTTGCAAGTTTATGCATGTCGAGATGTAAAGGGTGCTCCGCAATGGGCGCCTTGTGTAATAGACTTCTAGAAACTGTTTCATATTAAATATTTTGAATAAAAAACTGTTGATATATAATCAAAAATTTTTTTTAGTAATGCTTTTAGTATGTGTTTCCAAAATATGCCATATTTATACCTATACAGTGAAATTAAAAACTTTGTCAAATTGTAATCTGAGGTGCTGACTACCTCCTAACAAATTATAAAGGTGCGGATAGACAACAGCTTTAGTTTTAATAAAAAACCTAGTACCTACACGGTAATAAGTGTGTTATTATTTTTTAATTGTTCTGTACAGGGTGATCAAAAACTGTAATTTTTGTACAAAGCAAAATTATAAAATATATTTTTATCATAGCGTCAGGCATTCTTACTTTAATGTTTAAGGATTATTTGTACACATGTCCTTTCGACATACAGTTACAGAGTGTTCTGAAAATAAATATTAATTATAAAAAAAAAGGAAACTCGATTTTTTTTCAATATTTGTAGTTCTGAAAAGAACCGATTTTTTTACTACAAATGTGAAGAATGAAGTGAGTAATCGTTTGATTATTCCCCATCGATATCCATTACATTGATGTGCCTATGTCTGGCATCCAAAACATTGTCCAATAAATTTCTAAGTGTCGTGCATAACCCAATAACCACGCAACACAGGCAACATGCGCACATGTCCCAACGGTCCTTGCCCCAGGGGGTCTATGACTCTAATAACATGTATGTTAACAAAAAGAAGTTAAACAAACCTCCGAATCAGTTACTAATGCAAAAACAAAAGATCAAAAAGATCTTGGCTGGAAAAAAAGAAAATTCAAACTTGGACGAGTATCCCACAAGGAACACACAAAGGATCAAAGCGAAAAGAGAAAAAATCAAATGATGTTTCGCACTGGGCAACCAGCGTGGGCTCATCAGTGATTCCACTGTTCACCCTCCCCAAACATCATTCCATACCACCATACACTTTGATTTTCAACTTTGAATCACTCACAAATAGGCATCGTTCCGCACTGGCACTTATCTAAGTCACCTGATACGGGTTCATCCTGGCATGTTAATCTTTTCAATAGGGTTACGCTCCTAAGGCGATTAAAACAAAAGGAAGTTAAAAAACCTCCAAATCAGTTATTTCAATCCAAGAGAATCCAAAAACAAAAGATAATCTTTTTTTTTCATCTTTGCCATTTTCTAGAAAGTTATTCAATAAAAACTTCTATAGGTCGTATAATTCCGTCTTCAAACCTTCTTATTTTTTTGCTAAATTATTTTTTTATTTAAATACTGAAAATTTTAGAAATGCTTTAAACCTATTTGAAACTGTAGCCATCCAAGTCCAATCCAATCCAGCAAAAAAACAAGATTTTTTTTAACGATTTACACAAATGACGTAGCGGCGCAAATAAGGAAAAGAAAACAGTATGGCGGCAATAATCATTTCTTGGTTTAATGAAAACCTAACCGTTTTCCGACTAAGGAGGTGCCCTCTATAGTTGTCAGCTACAGTTACGTTTTGAAATTGGCCGCAACTGCATTTATTATTTGGCCACAATTGTCTCGTAAAGAGAAACGTTGAAAAAACGTGAATTAATTAACTCTATTAATTAAATTATGGCGTCGTTGATCTGTTGTTCACTTCGGTCGTTGAAAACCCCACAATAGTTCAGTTAAAATAAACGCTTATTTAACACTTCGTAGTGGTTGTGGTAATTACTGCGTCTGCGCAATAGCTAAACGTCATTCCGTAGTGGTAATTAACCACTACCACTGCCGTAAGTTACGAAATTATCGCGTAGTTAATTTTAAAAATAATAAAATATTATCAGATTCCAATATATAAAACACCTAAACTCTCCTACGTGGAGAATTTTTAATTTGGATTCCAACTCTCCTACGTGGAGCATTTTTTATGTCAAACAACCCACTTCTTGTTTTACATATAAAACACTTATATTTTGTAAAACGAAGTCAAGTTTTTTATTTTTTCTCATCTCTAAATTTTTTTACAAGTGACAGTTTTTAATGTGTTCCAAAAACTCTGGTAAAATCGATGAGTGGTAGTGGTAGTGGTTTTTTAACAACGGTGTGGCGTCGTTTTCTCGTCCATCATAGTGGTCGTTGCACAAATGACTAGTTTTTAGCAAACTAATAATTGTTAGGGAAAGTGTAGCTCTCTAATAAATTAACAGGAAAGATTTGTGGCGTAGAGGGCAAAGGGTGAGGGAATAAATAGGAAAAAAGTTTTTCCTCGACCAGGATTTGAACCCGGCACTTCTAGAATACCAGTTTCAATTTTTTTCCGATTTATTCCCTCAACCTTTTCTCTCTTCGCCACAAATCTTTTCTGTAAAAACTGTTACTTGGGAGTTGACGAAACAAAAGTGGCAGGAAACCAAAGTATCAAGCGTCTGTCGCAGTTGCTTACTGCGAATTAAAGGTTTGGGTATTTTGGCCGTAAGGTCGATTTTTTGTTTAATTTTATTGATTTCGTAGGGCATTAAAAAAATGTATTGGAGGCCATAAAATCCATAATTCATAAAATCTTTAAAAAAATTTCGAAAATTAAAAAAAATGTTTTCAATTTTTTTTTGTTGAAAATGCAATAGATAAAGACGTAGTGGCAGTAAAAAATTAATAATTTCATCCAATTTGAGGTTTATATAGTTTTGATAAAGACACACCAAAGTTAAAAAAATATTTTCAGACCTGTAGGTGGGGACTTTTCCTACAAGGAGGGAGAAGTTAATACTTTTCCAAATATTTATGATACATCAAAAAGTTAGTCATTTATTTATTCATTATTCATTTTAATTCCTCACCGAGATTACAAAAAAAAAATGGTACGCCTCGAGGTGGGAGCTTTTTTTACAGGGAGGTCCCAAAACTCTCTAAATTTTTTTACAAGTGACAGTTTTTAATGTGTTCCAAAAACTCTGGTAAAATCGATGAGTGGTAGTGGTAGTGGTTCTTTAACAACGGTGTGGCGTCGTTTTCTCGTCCATCATAGCGGTCGTTGCACAAATGACTAGTTTTTGTACTTTATGCAACTAAGCAAACTAATAATTGTTAGGGAAAGTGTAGCTCTCTAATAAATTAACAGGAAAGATTTGTGGCGTAGAGGGCAAAGGGTGAGGGAATAAATAGGAAAAAAGTTTTTCCTCGACCAGGATTTGAACTCGGGACCTCTAGAATACCAGTTTCAATTTTTTTCCGATTTATTCCCTCAACCTTTTCCCTCTTCGCCACAAATCTTTTCTGTAAAAACAGTTACTTGGGAGTTGACGAAACAAAAGTGGCAGAAAACCAAAGTATCATGTTGCTTACTGCGAATTAAAGGTTTGGGTATTTTGGCCGTAAGGTCGATTTTTTGTTTAATTTTATTTATTTCGTAGGGCATTAAAGAAATGTATTGGAGGCCATAAAATCCATAATTTATAAAATCTTTAAAAAAATTTCGAAAATTAAAAAAAATGTTTTCAATTTTTTTTTGTTGAAAATGCAATAGATAAAGACGTAGTGGCAGTAAAAAATTAATAATTTCATCCAATTTGAGGTTTATATAGTTTTGATAAAGACACACCAAAGTTAAAAAAATATTTTCAGACGTGTAGGTGGGGACTTTTCCTACAAGGAGGGAGAAGTTAATACTTTTCCAAATATTTATGATACATCAAAAAGTTAGTCATTTATTTATTCATTATTCATTTTAAGTCCTCACCGAGATTACAAAAAAAAATGGTACGCCTCGAGGTGGGAGCTTTTTTTACAGGGAGGTCCCAAAACTCTCTAAATTTTTTTACAAGTGACAGTTTTTAATGTGTTCCAAAAACTCTGGTAAAATCGATGAGTGGTAGTGGTAGTGGTTCTTTAACAACGGTGTGGCGTCGTTTTCTCGTCCATCATAGCGGTCGTTGCACAAATGACTAGTTTTTAGCAAACTAATAATTGTTAGGGAAAGTGTAGCTCTCTAATAAATTAACAGGAAAGATTTGTGGCGTAGAGGGCAAAGGGTGAGGGAATAAATAGGAAAAAAGTTTTTCCTCGACCAGGATTTGAACCCGGCACTTCTAGAATACCAGTTTCAATTTTTTTCCGATTTATTCCCTCAATCTTTTCCCTCCTCGCCACAAATCTTTTCTGTAAAAACTGTTACTTGGGAGTTGACGAAACAAAAGTGGCACAAAACCAAAGTATCAAGCGTCTGTCGCAGTTGCTTACTGCGAATTAAAGGTTTGGGTATTTTGGCCGTAAGGTCGATTTTTTGTTTAATTTTATTTATTTCGTAGGGCATTAAAAAAATGTATTGGAGGCCATAAAATCCATAATTCATAAAATCTTTAAAAAAATTTCGAAAATTAAAAAAAATGTTTTCAATTTTTTTTTGTTGAAAATGCAATAGATAAAGACGTAGTGGCAGTAAAAAATTAATAATTTCATCCAATTTGAGGTTTATATAGTTTTGATAAAGACACACCAAAGTTAAAAAAATATTTTCAGACGTGTAGGTGGGGACTTTTCCTACAAGGAGGGAGAAGTTAATACTTTTCCAAATATTTATGATACATCAAAAAGTTAGTCATTTATTTATTCATTATTCATTTTAGGTCCTCACCGAGATTACAAAAAAAAATGGTACGCCTCGAGGTGGGAGCTTTTTTTACAGGGAGGTCCCAAAACTTGCAAAAAATAATAGCTCTATGAAGTCATTTCATCTTTTTTCTGATTAGTGCTATTGTGTTAACGGCCCCACCAATTATAATAAAATTGCACAGGTAGGGGCGTTTTTTACAGGGAGGCCCCGAAATTTGCAAAAAATAATTGTTATATGAACTCATTTCATCTCTTTTCTGATTAGTGCTATTATGTTAACGGCCACACTAAGATAGCAAAAAAAATATTGAACCCCTCAGGGTCGGGGCAATTTTTACAGGGAGGCTTCAAAACTTGCAAAAAAAAATTTCTATATGAAGTCATTTCATCCCTTTCCTGATTTATGCTATTATGTTAAGTGCCACACGAAGATAACAAAAAATTTATTACACACCTCTGGGTGGTTGCGTTTTTTTACAGGGAGGCGTTGTATAAAATAATAGTTTTGTTTTGTTATCTTGGTGTGTCCCTTAACATAATAGCACTAATCAGAAAGGAGATGAAATGACTTCATAGAGCTATTATTTTTAGAACTTCCCTGTAAAAAAAGCCCCACCACCTGAGCATCATAACATTTTTAGTTAATTCGTACGGATGTAAAGTACGTTTTTATACTAGTTATAGTGTGGTTGAAATCATACACCTCAATTGCCACCACCTTTCTATCTACAATTATCTATCTTGATGTGAAAACCGCGTGTCGTTAGCTGCTACGTTCGTTAGTTATAATTTTTTAAAGTTTAATTCCGAGTTTAATCCCCTCTCGTACCCTCTTGCCAGCGTCTAGCGACACGCGGTTTTCACATTAAGATAGATAATTGCATTTTCGACCAAAAAAAAAAAAAATTCTTAAAATTTTTTTTTGGTTGAAAATGCAATTATCTAACTTAATGTGAAAACCGCGTGTCGCCAGCTGCTACGGTTCGTGAGTTGAAATTTTGAAAAAAGTTTAGTCCACTTTCCTACCCTCTTGCTAACCCCCCACCATCATCAAAAACTAATTAGCTCTGCGCCTGGTGACAAAAAATTTTTGTGCTGGATAATAATCGGTTTAGCGGTTTTTGAGTAATCGTGTTACCGACAGACAGACACACAGACACCATGATAAAATTTTGTATATAAGTCTTTTTTGACCCAAATAACTTATTTTTAGTGGAAATAAAAAAAAAACCTTTTTTTTTGTTGACGATTCCAATAGCTTCCTATGGGTGGTTAAAAATCATGTAAAATTGAAAGTGCAAACTGCACGCAACCTTTTTTTAATGAGGACAATTTTGAAAATAAGAGTGAAAAAATTAATTGAAGAATAATTTGGGAAAAATAATTTATTAGTCGGAAGCGTGGTGGCATTAAAAAAAAACATATCATTAAATATCTGAATAATTAGATAATATTTAAAAAAAATAAATGGTTTTGAAAATTCATAATAAAAGTAATTTATCAATTTTTTAATTATTAATTAAAAAAACTGGGGTTTTGCTTCAAAAATATATCATTTAAAGTCTTCAGACGTTCAGACGTTATTTCGACGTAAATACGACCATTAGTCTTATTAATTCGACCTGTTTTTTTTTAGTTGCAAATATAAAAATGTCTAATACTTTGTAGGATGATTATAGGTATATTCATTAAATTGATATAACTATACAGCTAGTGGCGTACGCAGGAGGGGGGGCTTAGGGTTTCAACACCCCCCCTTTCTCCAGAGTCATTTAAAATCGAGAATAAAATGGTTAACCGAGACTGTGATGTTACTCAAACCCTACTGACACAGTGAATGACAATCATTCTTTGTTCTAGTCTTATGTACATCGCCAGAAACGTCAATCTTGTGAACCGTATTTCGCACATTGACACATGACAAAGAACTTCATCAGTCAGTCATTTACCTGTTCGTATTCAGTCAACTAAAATCCACCGATTTTCCGAATTTGGTCCTTCTTGGTCTTGGTTGACAGCGGTACTAATTTTGACAGACGTCAAATTTATCTTATTTTTTTATTATCTTATGAACACAAGAGGCAGATAGTACCTTATCACAGGCTACTAATGCTAAATTACACTATGACCTTACCAAAAATAAGGCTTATTTTTTCCTTTCTTTTCTATAATTTGAGGCTAGAATCAAGACCGTTTTTGGCCAGCTGTTTACAGTGGTCACGCGTAAACTATTAACCCACCAGTTAGGTACCTATTTTTTTTATTTGATACTGTTTTCTTTATTACGTCGGATGTTCTAGAAATTATATCAAGAAATAGAAGATCTAGATGCTAAACATGACACTTTAAATTTACACAAACGCATAAAGGAAGCAGCCGGATTATTTCATAAAAGACAAGCTGGAATCCTTGTGGACAATCAGGGCAAAGTCATACCGTATACCACAGAAAAAATAAAAGAATGGTGTAGCCACATCTCTTTACCGATAACCGATTCGAATAGTCAGAAGAATTCTCAAACCAAGGCATAGATATAACACCAGAGGAAGTACAATACGGAATATCTTCAGCTAAAAACAGAAAAGCGGGTAGGGCAGGACGAAGTATACACTGAGTTTTTAAAGCTAATAAAAACCGAAGATTCGGTAAAACTTTTTAACTTGATATCGCACCGGTAAAATCCCTTATGACTGGCTAAAATCAACCTTTGTTATACTGCCTAAAAAACATTCATAAAATAATTTATGAGAAATGCGAATCCTTTAAGGGTGACACACAGTTTGGATTTAGTGGTAGGTTCGGGACAAGACAGGCCCTGTTTGGCATTCAAGTCTTAGTTCAGCTATCTAGGGATGTGTCGGTGCCAGTATATGCCTGTTTAATAGATTATGAGAAAGCGTTTGATCGAATTCAACACGAAAAGCTCATAGAATTGCTAAAAGAAGTTGGTCTCGATGACCGAAATCTAAAGATAATCGCTAATGTATACTGGAATCAGACTGCTCAAATAAAGGTTGATGGTCAATAGTCCGAAGAGGTCCAAACCAGAAGAGGTGTGCGCCAAGGTTGTATATTGTCTCCGCTGTTGTTTAACATCTATAGTAACAAAATAATACAGAACAACCTACGGTATGCTGACGACACTGCATATTAGCAGACACGATGGAAACCCTGCAAGAGTTGTTGAATCAAATTGCTGCGAAAAGTTCGCAATTCGAGCTTAACTTAAATCTTGGAAAAACAAAATGGATGGTCATATCCAAGGAAAAGAACATCAAAGGCATGTTAGAAGTAAATGGGCAGCAATTCGAACGCTTGGATTCATAAAAATACTTGGGTTGCCTCCTCAGTGACAACTGGGACAACATGCAAGAAGTTCGTGCAAGAATTGAACAGGCCAGATGATCTTTTATCAAAATGAAATTGGTGTTGTGTCGTCGCGATCTTAATACCACTCTCCGAATTCGTGTGCTTGGGTGTTATGTTTTTAGCATCTTATATTATGGCATGGAAGCATGGACACTGACTGAGGCTATATGCAAAAAGTTATAGGCATTCGAGATGTGGTGTTATCATAGAATACTAAGGATATATTGGATGGCAGAGTAACTAATGTGGATAGTTTGTTTAGAATAAATAAAGATCTTGTAGTTTCATTTAGCATCAAAAAAAAAAATATTTTCAAAAATGACAAATATAAACTTTTAAAATTTATGAAATAAAAGGCAAAATTGAAGGCAGAAGAGGTCCGGGTCGTAGATGGATATCATGGCTTAAAAATCTTAGACAATGCTACAGTGTTGTAGATTGCAGGGGGAGTCGTTTCGGTTCTTTTAGCCGCACGGCACTGCTTCCTTTGCAGAAATTTTGTGCATGACTCCACATCTTAGTTCGTGTCCAGGAATTTAAGGCTTCTTCTAAAGGAAGCTATTTTCTTGGGAAATAGTTGGCTCACCTCTTGGGTAGATGGCTGTACCCTGTCGAGGTGTTCAAGCCTCTTCCAGAGTTGGGCAGCGCATTCACAGAGTAAGTGTTCTGCGGTCTCTGTTGCGGTTTCGCAAAATCTGCAGTGGTCATCTTCTGCTCTTCCTATTACCTGTAAGTGATATTTTACCAAACAGTGTCCGGCAGTCCGACGACTCTTCTGATGTCTTTAATGTTCATGTCTATCAGCTTCTCTGATCTTTTTTTTTTTATGTGATGATGAACCTTTTTGTCTTAGTCCTGGAGTGTATCTCCAGTGTTTTGACATGAGGTCTTTTAGAACGTGGCTTTTCATGAGTCCACAGTAGGGCTCTGGGCCATAATATGGTATGGTGTTAGTACTACGACACTTTTCCGAAAATCAGTGGACTAGTTACAGATCGCGCTGATGATAGCCAACGTTCGAAGAGAACATGAAGAAGAAGATGTTCTAAACCTTAGAAAGCCGTGGTCAGCTAAAATGCTTAATATTTTAAGTTAAATCTTGAAAGAAGAGGTTGAATGCATTAGCTATAAAATCAACAACAATTTGTATGATTTTACAAATGCAGCCAGGAAACATAGGTCTGAAATTAACTCTGTGTTTTGGATTTTCATTGTCTATATTTTATTTATACGCAACGTTTCAATCAGTACAATCTCTGATCGTCTTTAACTACAAACTACAATCTATTCCTAAGGCTACGTACTTATATACTATGGGATCAACTGAAAAGTTTAAGAAGAGGCTTCCAAATATTTGGAATTTCAACACTTGATTTGCTGAAAATACCTTGATTCTGCTCAATAAAGACAGCTTCAAGGAATTTTCGTTTCTTCCAGTGTGACTCCTTGTGCAAAAGCTTTGCTTCTGTCCACTTCATTCGGTGTTGTTTTGACCATGCATGTTTCACCTCTTTGGGTATTTTCGCCTATGTATGATTCACCACACTCACAAGGAACTTGTTTATTCTCCGGTTTTGTTTTACTAAGGAGACTTCGAATTGTGTTATTAAATTTAAAAGCTGTTTTAATATTAAAGTTGTTCGCTACTATTCGAATTTTCTCTGATACTCCTTTAATGTATGAATTTATAAGGATTGCATTTGCCTGATTCTGGTCTTGTAATCTCTGTCCTGCTTGCTGAAATTTAGAAATAGTGTCTGTTATAGGTTTAAGGCTGTAACCATTCTGCTGCATTAATGTTTCTTATTTCGATTTCCAAGTCATGAGAATTATTACAAATTTGAACTGCTCTGTTATATAAAGTTCTTATTAAGCCTCGCTTGGTTGCAGCAGCATGACTTGAACCTTGATTTAAATATTTTCCTGTGTGAGTGGGTTTACGATAGACTGTTGTTCTGATGTAGCTTTCTACTAGTTTGACAAGCACATCAAGAAAACTAATTTGACAATTCCATACATTAAAGGAGTATCAGAGAAAATTCGAAGAGTAGCGAATAACTTTAATATTAAAACAGCTTTTAAATCTAATAACACCATTCGAAGCCTTCTTAGTAAAACAAAACCAGAGAATAAATAAAATAATGAATGCATTTAACAAGTGCATAAAAGCGAAACACTATCTATTAGGCTTAAGGAACGTCAGACGAATACCCAAAGAGGTGAAACTACGAAATCAGGAATCGCCTAACATGCATGGTCAAAACAACACCGAATGAAGTGGACAAAAGCAAAGGTTTTGCAAGAGGAGTCACACTGGAAGAAACGAAAATTCCTTGAAGGTGACTTTATTGAGCAGAATCAAGGTATTTTCAGTAAATCAAGTGTTGAAATTCCAAATATTTGGAAGCGCCTACTTGGGCGGAGCCAACTTCTTAACCTTCACGGTTGAGTGATTTTCCATAGTATATAACTTAGGAATAGTTTGTAGTTTGCATCTGAAGACGATCAGAGATTGCACTAATCGAAACGTCGGTTATAAATAAAATATGAGCAATGGAAGTCCGAAACATAGATATAATTTCAAACACATCATTGTCTCAAACTTTCAAACAAACATAGATCTGTTATATAAAAGATAGTTAACTTGACGTCTGTCAAAAATTAGGATTGAGGTAATAAAAAGGGCAAGTTTAGAGACTGAAGGTTTTCAAAAAGGTTATGAAAACATCTAGTTGTTTGTTCTGTTTTTGTAACGCACATCTTGGTTGACGAATATAAATGAAAAAGGATGGCGATATGATAAAGTCCAGGAGCAGATACGCGATAAATAATTGAACCCATGCACAATAAATGCGAAGAAATTACGATCTACTTAGCACGACGTGACGAATACCCCATAGTAATTCTGTTTGCGTATTTTATTATAGGGTTAATTTTTGTTTCTTCTTGCGCGCGGACCATCACGCTCTTTTACGTACGTTTCCGCACTGAAAATAAGTGTGGAAAGTTAAATCGAGCGAATAAGTAAAATTGTTAGATTTTGTAGGCATGATTTGAACGTTAAAATAGCGTTATAGATACCCTGAATAATAAACTAAGCGGATCTGTTCTTTTAGGGCTTTTTTATTAAAAAGTAAAGCAAAGCAATTAAGACTATCGAATATAAGTTATTTTAGAAATAATAAATAATTTGAAAAAAATGTAATTAAGTATTAATAATAAATTGTGGGTACCAAAGTACTAACTATTAGAAATCACAGAGGATTTTAGTAAAAAAACTAATTATTGCCCGCGACTTTGTTCGCATATTTAAAATTTAAACTTTCCCATCACTCTCCTCCCTCACCCCGCTCCTCGCTTTAAATTCTTCATAATCATCATCATAACTTTTGTTCCCGGGAAACGAGAGCCAATGTCCAGCCCAGGG
Source organism: Oxystoma pomonae (assembly GCA_963921995.1). Taxonomy (NCBI): domain Eukaryota; kingdom Metazoa; phylum Arthropoda; class Insecta; order Coleoptera; family Brentidae; genus Oxystoma; species Oxystoma pomonae. Next base: position 34,285,142 of record OY998167.1, on the reverse strand, counting down.
CCCCTATTCTTCAAATGATACTCCCAGGGAGTCAAATTCTCCCGTTACTATGCATCTCATTGGTCCAAATCTTCGGTTTAAATCGGTTTCTCTCACTTTTGCCCGATATTGATCGAAAGTAATTCTCTTAATCAAGCCTAATAGAATTACTTTCTATCAATATCGGGAAAAAGTAAGAGAGATATGACTCCCTGGGATTCAAGAATCCCAGTAGTGAAATTCCAAAATACGTTTGAACCAAACAAACAGACAAAAATTCTAAAAATTGGATTTTTGGAATCCATATAGTTTGGTTAGCAGCCAACACCAAAAATTTTAAAAAAATATTCAATGTACAATGTACAATTATATGTATAGAAATTATTTTACTAAATATTTTTAGAGTAATAGGAGTCGAAGGTGCCATAAAATGCAGCGTAGATGGCAAAATGAAGAAAGGCACATTGCAATACAAAAACGAGTCCTGCTACATTTTGCAAGACGATCACCTACCCGATTTTTTCACGGTGTACGAATTAATGAGGTCCACCGTAAAACTTAAGAAGGCAAACATTAGCGAACAAAGTACCAAATATTTAGTAAGTAGCTTAGATTAAAAAGAGACAAGATATATGGTCCAACGAAAACTCCTTGGCAAATAATAACCAGTGTCTATTTACAAATAAAATCACAACAAAATAAAGGTGAGAAATATCGACTATTTTTCTATCCTTTTAAACGACGTTAAAACGATAGGGACAAAGAATTCTGTCTCAACCACTTTAGGTCGTGATTGGCTTGTGGGTGGGGAAAGTCGGCCGAGCGCAGACGGTCGGATGGTATTTTTATTGACGTAAGCTGTTTCGTGTTATTTATTTTCAAATTTCAGGATGTTTTAAGCAGTTTACAAGTCGTTTTAAAACCACATTTTGTCAAAAAACGTTTATTTTTTTAGGTTTTTTTTTTATAAAGACGATAAAATAAAGCATACTTTTGATGAAGTAGTTAATACGCAAATAAGATATTTTTGAAGGTTATTTTTATAAAGACTAGAAAATAAAGGTAGGTAAAGTCCTTAAACCAACTTGCAAACAACAATAAAAGTTAATTCACATATGTTCAGGTTTGTAAGAATATTGAATTCCTACCTCTTATCAGAATATTAAGGTTGATTTATACTGCCGCCGTTGCCATCTGCGCTCGCCCTTCGAATTGATATTTAAATCTTTTTGTCTGTCCCAGATGTCTTTATATACCCTAAGCATTGTTGACTTTATTGTGTAGTAAAGAAGTCAGTATAAGTAAGTTTCTGCTAATGACCAGAAAAAAAAATAACAAAATTAACAAACACAATAACAGAATTTTTAGCTAGTAGGTAATGTTATATATTTTTTTCTTCATGTTCCAGGTGCTATGAACTGTGGTTTTTTGTTTTAATGTTTGGCATAATTTTATTATGTTGAAAATTGAAACTTTGTAAAAAATTTATTTTCTATAAAATTATACTACAAACATTTATTGTTAGCAATCTTTCAAAGCTCAAATTGGCAGAATCATTTTTTGCATGTTTTTTAAATTATTTTGCAGATTTCATATTATAGTAAAATTTTAATAATATAATCCATGTGTAAATTTATATTTAAGTAGGTACGCTACTGGTGTGTTTACTGTAAACAACAGAAAGGTAAACATTGTTCCATATAATAATATAACCAAAGTCTCCGTAAGTGTCAGGTATCTTGTCTCGTTTTAATCTAAGGTAAGTAGACATAAAAACTAGCTTAAGTACATCAATAAAAAACTATCTAAAGTGGGGATTATAAACTTGCCATTCCCTATGGGCGGGATCAAAGTAACCACGTGATCTTGTTGGGGCAGACACATAAAAAGAGTCACATGCGTAACTGAACCGTATAACCTCAAGGGAAATGATCGTCTCATTCTGATACATTATGATTCTGTTAAAAAATGGTCTGATGAAGAATTAATTTTACAAATTGCGATTAAATTGTTCGTAGGATGAAAATTTCTATAAGAAATGGTACCAATTCTGAATCATAGGGACTCTTTAAGGCAGGCTAGAGGCCCTGTATACAATTTTTGACAGTTATTGTTTGACCAGAGGTAAGCAACTCGATTTGCCAGTTGTTAGGGAATTTTGATAATATTTGTGTTTGTTGGCATACTGGAAATAAATAATAATAGGTACATCAATATTGCCGTATAACAAACTGTAAAAATACTGGCGCCTACGACCTTGTATTTTTTCATTGTTCAATAGAAAAAGAAACGCGAGAAAAATGGAAAGAGATCATGCATTTGCCAAACTGGAAAATTAATAAAAATAGTCGAATTTGCGAGGTAAGTGATTATAGTTAAATTTAAATAATATATATTGTTATTTTTAAATTAATTTAATAAAAATATAGACCAAAAATTTTTCTTTCTATTTTATTTTTAACATTTTTCTCCTGTGGAACCTTATTGTTTTTTTTTGTCAACGCTTGTCATATTTTACTAACCAAAAAAGTCATCGTCATTCACAAACTGTCTGCGGAAATTAAAAGAGAAAACAAATCATCAGTCCATTTCATAAAAAATCGGTTTTACATGCAAATATGAAAAAAAATAGAAAGAGAGGACAATATGAGTGGCCCACCTCTGGTAAAAAAACAACTGTCAAATGTATAGAGGGCCTCTAAGGCAGGCCAGCGGGCATCTAGAATAGTACCTATAATGGCAGTGGCGGAATGTAAACGAGACATAATGTGTATAATATTTGACTGACACTTAAATGCATGTGTGTTCTTAGTAACTGAAGCCATATTTTACAATTTGTAGTTATGGGTATGTCTTTTATTAGTACATTAAATTATCTTAGGTCACCTGATCATAACAAAAAACTGAGCAAGACATCTATAGTCCAATTTTTTGATGAGCGGACTGTCGTCATTTTTTTGGATCTCTATTTGATACATTGTTTTAGACAGCGACCATAAATACGTAAAAAAAGTCATGTCGTTGATTGTTTCAACTGTTACTTCAAATTGACAACAACAAATTATTTGACATGCAAACTGTTGACAACAAAGAAATACGTTTTTAGAGGCAAAAATGACGTCAGTCCGCTCATCAAACAATTGAACTCTACCAAAGCGATCTACCATTTGTAATTAAGAAGACACATGCCTTCGAGTGTCAGTATGGCGGACGCATGTTGCAGTGATTTATTCCATGGGTATTCCTTTTATAGCAGTGGCGCACCGAGAGGGGGGTTTGGGGCTAACCCCCTCCCCCGAGAAGCTTGGTTATATACAATTGGCAGAATCAAATAACAATTAACAAAAATTTTTAAAAAATCAAAAATTGCAAAATTTTTCGCCTGCGGCACTAGGACACTTTTAATTTTTACGATTTCGTTCGTTCATGACCGCTATGAAAATTTTATCAAAATATTTTGCATGCGATTTGTTGTCACAAATGGCATTTTAAGTATCATTTTCGCAAAAATTTTTTACTGCGGCGCATTTTAGCATTTTGACAAACAAATTAAACGTAAATAAACTATTCAAATTTATAAAACCCCATCAATATTTACGATTGTAGTTTTATTTTAAGACAAAAATTGCATTTTAAGTGTTATTTCTCAAAAACCATGATTTTGACATCAAATTTTGGATAAATAAACGATTTTAAATTTGGTTAACACCCCACCTGTTTCCTTGCATCAATTATATGGTCACATTTTTACTTCAAATTAAGTTTTTTTATTTTTTATCCTTAAAAACCCTCCTCAAAGTCAATTCCTGGGTGCGCCACTGGCTACAGGGTTTTTACCTATGAGGTTTTACCAGTTGTTAAAATTAGAATATCATACGCTTTGCACTCAACAAATAAAAGTGATTTTTATTGCCAATTGCACCAACGTTAAGTCTGTGTTTTAAGTCTGACTTAAAAGTTTTTATATCTCTCAGATAGAGAGAGAGAGAGAGGGAGAGAGAGAGAGAGAGAGAGAGAGAGAGAGAGAGAGAGGAGAGAGAGAGATTGAAAAAATTAAAGAAATTAGCAGTGTCATATAAAAGCAAACAATGACTTTTAAATTAACAGATTAAACTAGCTTCTTTCATTTTTTTTTTTAATTTTATTTTAGAAACCCTGAAGGTGATGTAAAATACATCGAAACGTCAGGAAATTTGAATTAGTTTTTCATTCTTTTGACTTTAAACCCACAAAACTTTACATAAACTAATTCTAAAGGTCACTAAACAATTAAAGATAATAATAAAGCTTACACGTAAACCGCAAGATGGCGTGACAAGCGATGAAACTTTTTTTTATAAGAGTACTAATTGACCTAAATAAATCCAATAAATTTCTAGTACCTAGACATATTACGCATTTTTAAGAAAAAAAAACCTTGTTTTCAAAAACTAGTATGAAAAGTACCTTAGTAACCTTATTTGTTTTGACGTTTTAGATAGAACGTCATTGAAACTTCAGGTTATAAAAACTTGAGTTTCCGCGTTTGCTATTTTTAATAATTTCTGATATTTATAATGACATTTTCATTGGTCGGAGGTAAAGCATAGTACACTAACTCGCATGTTATGGTCATTACACGCTCAGATAAATTAAGACACTCGCCAGCGGCTTGCGTCTCAAACTTCATTTTCGCGTTTAATGACCATCATAACATGCTTGTTATGTAAACTACTATTTTTCTATCTGTCAGTTGTCATACAACTATTCGAAATATTCAAACATTTGAATCGGTGGCCTTAGAAAGAAATTTTAGCTTATTCGGCAAAAAATCAAAGAAGCGTTGAAAATTTGCCTTCAATTCAAAGTTCAGTCAATTCTGATGTTTTTTGAGTATATCTTTAACAGATGCAAAAAATATATCAATTTTAAAACATTTTGTGGTCCGTTTAGCACACATGCTATTCTGGTACCATAAAAGAACATCAAAAGAATGAGCTTCTAAGTATTTTCTTGGCATATGTCAAGGAAATACCACTAAAGAAGGTAACTATTAGAAAATCACATTATATTTGGTCCTTTTAGCGCATTTTCTGGTACCGTAAAAGAACATCAAAAGAATGTTATTCTAGTATTTTTTTAGCATATACTAATGAAATACCATTAACCATTACCATACTTTTGAGCACATCTTTAGCATATGCTTGGTACATGCTATTTAAATATATGCTATTAAGGATATCCATAGCAAATGCTATGAGTGTACCATTTGAGCAGGTCCTTTTGAGTAAATCTTTAACACATGCAAAGAATATAATAATTTTAAAACATTGTTTGGTACGTTTAGCGTACATGCTATACTGGTACCATAAAAGAACATCAAAAGAATCAGCTTCTAAATAATTTTCTTGATATATGCTAAAAAAAAACCACTAAAGAAGGTTACTATAAGAACATCTTTAGCATATGCAAAGTATATATCACTTATCGAAACATCATCTGGTTCTTTTAGCACACATACTATTCTGGTACTTCAAAAAAAAAAAACATCAAAAGGATGCGCTTCTAGTATTTCATTAGCATATGCTAAGGAAATACCATTAAAGAAGGTAACTTTTAGAACATCCTTATCATATGCAAAGTATATATCACTTATTGAAACATTATTTGCTACTTTTAGCGCACAAGCTATTCTGGTACCGTAAAAGAACATCAAAAGAATGTTATTCTAGTATTTCCTTAGCATATACTGTGGGGTGTCCCCACAATAGAAGAGGAGGAGCTACACTCTCTAAGATGGGCTGACGTGCTGTCCTTCGTAACGAAGGCGAGAAGGCCCGGAGAGAGAGAGAGGCAAGAAATGTAGAGGGAATGGGAGGATAAGGGTGCGAGACGGGGTATGGCAGAAAGGGCCCATGAAGAGGCCTAGTTGCCAGGCCTGCGGACCGCCCCCTTACTACTACTACTACTACTACTACTAGCATATACTAATTAAATACCATTAAAGAAGGTTACTTCTTTAGTATACGCAAAGTATATAACAATTATAAAAGTTGAAAAAACTCGAAAAAAAATTGATGACCGGTAACGAACTCGGTAACCGTTGGTTTAGAGATGCTTGTCCATATATACCCACCCAACGCGAAAATTCTCTGATTAAGCTTTAATCATGATTAATACTTTTCAGTCGACCATTAAAAATCCGCCAAAACGCTTATATTCCGTATTTCTTTATAAGCGCATGGTCCAATGGGTAAAGCATTGGTCTATCAACCTGTAGGTTATCGGTTCGAACCCCGTCGGCGCGTCGCACTTTTTTTCATTATTTTTTTTTTCTTAGGGTGTATTGTGATAGGACATGGTTTTTTAGAGCTTAAAAATATATTTTTTATTTTATTTAAAGCCATATTTTAGGAGTTATACTGGTTTTGCGCTACTATAGATTTAGCACATGCCAATCGTCTGATAAGAATATCTATTAGCACATCCTAAGAACCTGCATAGCATGTGATTAGGGTGGAACGTAATATATTATTAGCACATGCTTAGGATGTTCCACTGTTAATTTAGAACATCCTTGGCATATCCTTTTTCTTCTTGAGGATATTCTATGCACATGCTGAGGATGACAAATTGCTATGTGGTAAGGTCACTGACAGAAAAAAAGAATCTCTACTTAAACTCTTACGGCGCGCGGCGGTCGGCGGTGCTAATTAAATATATTGTTTAATTTAAAACCATTGCAATGCACTATGTTTGGTTATTGCAACATTTTTACTTATCACCTTATAGTTAACGTTAATAATGATTTTGACAACAATTGTTTGAATTGAATAATTTATTTTTGCATAATGTTTGATAAAGTTTAGCTAGTGTACAAATCGTAAAAATATTTTCATAAAGGTGTAATTTTAACATTCCAGTGACTTGCATTGGATTAGGAAGCTATAAATAAACAACATTTAAAAATACATACTTCATAGGTACTTATGCTCTGATAAGATTTATAAACAATAAAAGTATTTTGGATTTTTTTTTAGATAGAAGATATCTTAAATACAATCGGATTATACACTTGTAAAAGCACAAGATGTGGGAATTTAAGCGGAGGTCAAAGAAAAAGGCTTTCCATAGCCTTGGAGCTTATAGATGACCCCCCTGTTTTGTTTTTGGACGAACCCACTACGTAAGTTATTCATAAAATTTTAAAGCTTCTTATATATTAAACAGGGTGTCCCAAAAGTTCGAGTCCACCCTAATATCTTCAAAACCAAAAGAGTCAAGTAAAATTTCACCTAATTAGATGGGTTACAATAAAGTATGCTAATCATCGCACTCGTCATTAAGGGGGCGGAGCTAGGGCGGCGACGATACTTTGCTCTTTGTTCTATATGTTATGTTAAAAGTTATTTCATTTTATTCAAAAACCGTTAGAGAAAAAGGTAACATATTAGGTATTTTTGGAAACAGAATAAGAAGCTCTATTCAAATTTTAGAAAACATACAGGGTGTCTAATTTAAAAGAAGTATTGTCTCCGGCACAATTAGCATATCCAGATATAAACTTCTTTTTAAACCATCTAATTATGTGAAATTTTATTTTTTTGTCTCTTTTGGTTCTGGAGATATTAGGGTGTACTCGGATTTTTAGGACACCCTGTATATGTATACTTAGGGACCAGCTGAATAGGGTTGTTGCGGATATTTCCTTCAGAGCTACTGCAGTTATTTCAGTTTTTTTGCTAAACTGTTCTTTTTCTCAAGCTATTTTACTGAAATAAAGCCTAATGTCTTTCCCCGAAGTCTAAGAAAAGCAAGAGTGAAATTCTCATCAAAATCAGTTTAGTACTTTTTGCGTGATGCTGGAAACAACAGACAAAACTTTTAACAATTATATTTTTTGGTCAAAAGCCAACCCCACTAATTTAAAAAAAATTCATGTTTACAAAAATGGTCTGTTCAGAGATTGATATATGCATGCATAGATTATTAAACCTCAACTAAGGCTGGACTTGCATAAGTTGTTTTACCGCGTAGATTTTGAAATTTGACCTTGTCTGTCAGTGAGTAGAACAGAACGATTCGCACCTTCACCATAAGTTGAAATCAGCGCGAAAAATCTGCTAATGGAAGTCTAGCCCAATGCAAGGGGCGGCTGATTCTTGAGTTCTGAATGAATGATCGTCTGCGAACGTTCCCACAAACTTTAGTTTTGTTTTTAAATTCTTTCATCTGTTTTTATTACATTTTAGAGGCCTAGATTCCAGTTCTTCTGCACAATGTATTTTAATGCTACAAGCACTGGCAGAAAAAGGCAGAACCATCGTGTGTACCGTTCATCAACCAAGGTAATGGGGGGAGGGGTTAATTTGAAAACCAAAACTCTGTAGGAGTAAAGCTCGTGCTGTCAACAGCGAAAAATCAGGCCAATCAAACCACACCCCCCCCTCCAAAAGATATTGGAGTTTTGATATGCTTATAATTTCGAACCAATTTTGAACCACTTTCTTTCTAGTTTTTTTTTATATTAAAAATGGGGGGTGCAGCAGCCGGACGTCAAGTTACACCCCCCTCATTTAAAGCAACTATCCCAAAATTAAGAACTAATGTTAAACTTCTAATATCCCCAAAAATAATTTCGAAAAATCCACTTGTAACCTTGTTTTTTTTTATATTGTGGGGGGGTGCAACTTTGTTGCAACTTTACCCTAATTTCTCTGATTTTTTATATTTATTTAAAATGGGGGGTTTAGCCAATTAAAATCCAGTCAGTTTGGAAAGTAAAGGTAGAAGAAAAAGTATTTCCATATTTGTTGAACATTTGTTGGTACCTGTGGGCATGTGTAAAGCAGGACCTGATTTTTTGAACATAAAAAAAATCCAGGAAAGAGTGTTCAAAATTAGTTCGACACTGGTTCAAAATTATAGGCATATCAAAATTCGAATATCTTGGGGGGGGGGGGGGTGTGGTTTTACTGACCTGAAAAATCACTGCTACAAGGCTACTGACACGCAGATGCATGTCTGTTCTAAGTAACTGACGCCAAATTTTATAAGTTTTAGTAATCGGTATATCTTTTCTTAGTACATTAAATTACCTTAGGTCACGTCAAAACAAAACCGATTTGAGCAAGAAGACACGTGCCTTTGAGTGGCAGTATGGCGGACGCATGTTGCAGTAATTTATTCCATGGGTATTACTCCTACAGGGTTTTTGTCTACGTGGTTTTGCCAGTTAAAATTCAAACTAGGCTTTGCCCTCCACGGATAAAAGTATGACCATTTAAAAAACCCTGCACGGATAACTCTGACCTATGGTACGCGGTAAAATGTAACCATATTTTTAAATATTTTGAAGGTATTGCACCAAAGGTCAAAATAGTGAAATTCTATGAAGATCGTATTTTTCTAATAGGAGATATGAGCTGTCAAAGCACGTCTGGCAAACACCTATACAAAGACTTTTTCTTGTAACTTAAAAATAAGATTTTCGTGATTTTGGTCTTATCTAAAAGGTACTCAAATTCTGCACAGGGGTGTATCCAGGATTTTATCTTATGAGGTCTTTACTTTCTAAGAGAGTTTTCATCGTCCCTAGTGGCTAGTGGTTTTTTTGGCCCCCCTGCTTTGTTGGTCGTCTTGTCTTTTTTTTTTTGTATTTACGACTCCTGACTTGATGCAAACTTTGCCTAACCTCAGTGTTGTACGCAGAAATCATTTTTTGAAGGAGGAAATCCTTGTGAGGAGGAGGTAAACATTTTATTCTTAATTTTTGGGAAAAATTCAATCTTTCGTGGTCAATATTTAATAGTTTCTAACAAGGCTTGGTTTGGAAGGGGGGCATAAACCGTCGACTGTCTATTAGTTGACTTTATGCCTCCTTTCAAATTTTAAATTTCGTCTATACCATACCCATAAAAAACCACCATTGAAAATGAAACCCAAAAACTTTTTACTTTCATTAAGGTATTTTTTTTTAAAATTAACTCTCTAAGACAGTAAAGCAACCGTAAGTAATCATAAAAATCTACAAAATACATTCCAAGTTACGAAAAAAAGTCTTCCTAGGTGCTGTAAATGATTTTAATCTTATCTAAAAGGTACTCAAATTCTGCACAGGGGTGTATCCAGGATTTTATCTTATGAGGACTTTACTTTCTAAGAGAGTTTTCATCTTCCCTGGTGGTTTCTCCCCCCCTGCTTTGTTGGTCGTCTTGTCTTTTTTTTTATTCACGACTCCTGACTTGATACGCAAACTTTGCCTAAACTCAGTGTCGTACGCAGACATCATTTTTTGGGGGAGGAGGTAGCCATTTTATTCTTCATTTTTGGGAAAAATTCAATTTTTCGTGGTCAATATTTAATAGTTTGGAAGGGGGGGGGGGCAAATTAAATTTTGTCTACACCATTTAATATCCTTTCGAATGAGACCAAACCCATAAAAAAACCACCAGGGAAAATGAAACGGTATTTTTTTTAAATTAACCCTCTAGTTACCGTAAGGTAAAACCCTCTGGATATGCCCCTCTGTAGTATCTTTTAAATGAGAGCCAAATCCTGAAAAACTACTAAATATTTTTCAAGTTACGAAAAAAAGTCTTCGTAGTTGCTTGCCAGTTTTTATTTTACGAAACACTTTCTTTCAAAATTGCTTGTTTCTTTCAATACCTAAACCAGAAAATCTCTTTACACTACAAAACTAGAATCATGTTAATAGCTTCAAATACGAAACTAGCATGTTGTTAACAGTAACTAGAATGTCCTTGTAACTCTTAACGTAATCTACCAACTTACATTCAAAACATCCCAGCAAACACAAATCGTCGGCATTGAATCGGTATCGGCGACTACACGCTGGCCCGATGTTGGATAATAATCGGTAACTGACGGAGGTCCACATTACTACAGTCGACTTTATGCCGACACCACTTTAGGACCGACGATGGTCCGATTGGAACTTTGTTTAATCGGTCGAAAATCGGCAACTGACGATGGCCCGATTTACTATAGTCGACTTTATGCCGACGCCCACTTTATCTGCTTTAGGGCCGACGACGGTCCGATTGAAACTCTGTTTAATCGGACGAGAATCGGCAACTGACGATGGCCTGATTTAATATAGTCGACACTATGCCAACGCAAACCTTATCTGCTTTAGGGCCGATGATGGTCCGATTGGAACTTTGTTTAATCGGTCGAGAATCGGCAACTGACGATGACCCGATCTACTATAGTCGACTTTATGCCGACGACCACTTTATCTGCTTTAGGGCCGACGATGGTCCGATTGGAACTTTTTTCGATTGGTCGAGAATCGGCAACTGACGATGGTCCGATTACGTCACCTTAAAATTTTTAAACTGCTTAATAGGTTTTTCCTAGTATGTACAGTAGAATATGTACAGTACAGTGGAAGAGAATATTATATATACACTGAGCAAAGATGTTTCAAAACTAGAATGCGGACTTGACAAGATGGCGGTACTTCTCTACAAGAATCACCTCTTCTGCCACTTAAACCAGCGCGACTGGTTAAGCACCCGCATTATCGAAACTTTGTAGTTTGCCATTATCGGGCCGCTTTAAGCTACCACCGACGGACCTTCATCAATCGCCGACCTTGGACCGCTTTAGGAAACCAATGTTGGACTTGAATATTAATATAGACCAGCTTACCTACGTTAGACCGACCACATTAACCAGATTTATGGGCGGATGGTCGGTACCATGTGGTTAAACCATATCGGACCTTAATCGTAGGGCGACGGTATGCCGATGTCAGGAACAAGTAAAATTTAACATTGGTCCGACGGCGGGCTACAGTCTAACGCTGTGTCGGCAACATACAAAAAATACTGCTGGTCTGATGTCGTAAATCGACGTCGTGCCGATGACGGCAAATTCGGCAATCGACATCGGACCGACGAAGGCCCGAGAGAACCGTGTTTGCTGGGATATCTCTTCTTTTCTGTGAAAAAACCCCAACGTTATCATGATGGCAAAAACTTAGCACTTACAATTATTTGCTTCTAAAGGTCTTTTGACTAATCTAATTAACATAAATGTTTAAATAGTTTGTTGTCGCTAAATTTTATAATGTCTCTCTTGTTTATTGTTGTTTTTCGTTTAATATCTTTTATGTTTGCTCTTCGCATTAACCCTCGGAAACGATTTTAATCTTAAATATACGGTATGTTTACTTTATACAAACTATACGTGGTTTAACCAAATTAAACTTACATATATTATGACAATACCTTCAAAATATTAAAATATGTTTACATTTTACCTCGGGATATAGGTCCATGTTATCCGTGCAGGGTTCTTTATAAATTTTTTGCTTTCTTTCACCAAGACCTTTATATGGGCCGAGGCAGCAAGATGCCACGAGAAATGTCTATGAATTGAACCCAACCGAAATTACTTTTAGTTTCTCAACAGTTGGCCAAGTAACACAGCGTTCTGTAAATAAGCTGGGATAACGTTTTCACAGAAAAAAAAGATAACAATAATGCTTTTGTTGTCTTCTGCCACAACGTTTTGAAAACGTCATAAAATTGTTGTCACAGCCATTTTGAGGAATATTTCTTCCCTGTGACAACGACTACGGCAGCTGAAAATACAGCATTTTTGTACATAAAAGCAACGTTGTTTAAAATTTAACTTCTGTGACAAAAAATGTATTTAAAAATAGCAATTAAATCAAAATTGATGGAAGACAACTAAACTAAATATTACTGATGTTTATCAAACTTTCAATCAAAAATACGTATTTTCCGGACTTCCCAAGAGTCAATCGTTGTGTGAAGGCCCGTTTGATGACGAAATTAAAATGTCATGATTTTGTAAACTGCACGCGCTTCAAAAATTTAAGAGAATAAGAATTTTTTTAATCATAAAATTTTTAGTTTTTTTTATTTTAATTCAGAATTAAATGAAAAACATCATGCCTGGCATATTTGGTTAATTTTGAAAGATTTTCAGATTTAGATTTTAGCATATTTATATAAAAAATATTACTTTTGCACAAATTTGTGAGAGGTTATATTTTGCCATAATATAAAACATGGCCGCCCGCCCGCCCGTGCAACCAAGCAACTTTGTATATTAATGTTAAACAATAAATCTTAAACAAAAGCAAATCTTGGCGTTATTGCTGTGAGTTCACGGTCCCAACCTAGCGCTCGAGGGCGCTTATTCTAAGGTGACCAACCGTCCCGGTTTGGCCGGGACAGTCTCGATTTTTAACCATTTGTCCCGGGGAAAAAATCCGTCCCGGATATTCCCGATTTTTCAGTAAAACTTCCGGTTCGCCCCGGTTTTGATGCCACTGTATTTTGTAACTTTAAAATCACTGCAATTAAAAAAGCGGATGTTCTATGTCATCTATAAATTGAATTGAAACCTTACTTAAATTATTTTTCTTTAATAAGTATTTTGGAAAATATATCTTAATATTATTAGGGGTGCATATAAGAAAAAATACATGATATACAATACATTGAATGGCCGGAGTGTCCCGGTTTTGCCCCCTTAGGAGTTGGTCACCTTACTTATTGTCAAATGCCAAATAGCATTGAAAGCAGCTGCATTTTTTTTTTGCAGCATTGACAGCAACTTTTCATATTGATAATTTATAACCTAGGCACAATTTTATTCATAGTCATAATGTTAAATACATTATTCTTAATAGAAGTGTTTACCCAAGTTTTCATAGTTATAATTCACAATTCATAAGCACAGTGCATAATTTAAAAGTTGGTTAATTAAAAGAAAACATTTTGGTTGGTTGACTTCAAAATGAGAGTGATTGATTTTAGCTGATATTGCAAAACAGTAATTTAGCAAGAAGAAAGAATACCTAATCTGTTAAGGTTAGGTAAAGAAAAACATTTTTTTTGTTCTTCTTTTTTGTCAATTTGCACTATGCTTGTATGTATGCTATGTATTAACACTAAAATTGTGCTTATACACTATGAATTAAAGTTATGAATTATCAATATGAAAAGTTTGGTAAACCCGCCTTTATAGTCTATATTGTCGAAGCTGTGTTACTTGGGTGGTTACCAGCAGATATTCTAAATCTTGGTTTTCTGCTATTTTAAGCAAATATTGTTTAAGTTTAATCCTGAGATATGATAAATTACCCTCACATTTGAAGCCGTAGTTACTCTGGAGTTAATTTTTACCAACATTGTAAATATTTTTTTATAAAGTAATGTTGCTCGAGTTAACGCTAACTCGTTTTGAAAAACCGGACCTTAGATATGTTAAATAATAAATTGTTAACTATTTTAGTGCCCCGCTGTATTCGGTGTTTAACCAAGTCTATGCAATGGCAGCTGGCAAATGTGTTTACCAAGGAGCGCCGTCCAACACTGTACCGTATTTAAAGACAGTTGGTTTCATTTGTCCACAGTATCACAATCCGGCAGACTACTGTAAGTCTTCCTTTTTTCTCACTTAAGGTCATATTTACGATCTTCCGTCCGCCGAATGACCTCGACCAAACCCTGCGATCAATATTACAACCTTTAAATTTAATAAAATATAAACGCTTAGAGAGCAACAATTGTCAATCCTTGATTTTCTTTGCCAAGGTGCTTTGGCTTTAAGAAAGAAGATGTTTTTTTTTTCGATAGTGGGGAAATATCAAACGGACTATTTTTTTAAAGTTTTTAGGTTTGTTCTATGAACCGCATGTAGTTTATAACTGTTGAGAAAGATGCATGACAACATAAATCAGCGCTTTTCTTTATTATTTTTTTTAATCCTTTAGATATTCTTGTTAATAATTTGAAAATGAACAACTGTGCAAAATTTCAGCTAATTATGATGAGTTTTCGCTGTGTACCCTGGCATATGGTAGAGCCATGATGAACCTTAAAATAATTTAGTCAAATACCTGTTAAATTATTTTTAGATGTTTTAAAGACTGTAAAGAATTTTGATTGAAACAAATTAATACCACCTTATGTTTTACATACTCTACGCTTTGAACAATAACAATTTTTGCCGTTTAAAAATGGTAAAATAAAAATCATCACACCACTAAAGATGGCAGACAGGTGACAAAACAGAAATTTCTATTAAACAATTGCCTTAAATTATTTCCATCTTTCTCTGAAATACTTTTTTATAGCCTGCTGTCTCTCTTCAACAACCTTAAATATATTTTTTTTACCTTCATCAAAAAAATTATTTTTAGTCACTGTCTGTATATAACTAAAGCCTGCGGCTTTATGGTTACTGATAAAAAAAACTGTTTTTTTTTCGTCACGGGTGAAAAAAAAAGACTTCTGTCCGTTTTTTACCCAAAATTAAAGTGAAATAGCAGAAAATAGTAATATTGAAAAAATCTTATTATTCTTGCCTAAAAATTAAGCCATTTCCGCCAGTTTTCACCAAGTATTTACGAAAAAATCATTTAAAAATATCGTCAAAATATCAAACTGTCGAAGATTAAAATGTCGCAACAATGAACGTCACCGAGTAAAAAGGCAAATCTCTAGGGAAACCATTGTTATTTCATTTACCAGCCGCCTTGATTTATAGTGTAAAGATGGTGAGTTGCGAGAAGTGCTCTTCGTTCGAGATTTTTAATAGTTATTTAAACAACAAGGTTCGAAAACGACTCTTTGCACAAAGACAGTTTGGTGGACCGAGCTGATGGCGAGGTCCACAAGTCGAAAGAATGTGCAAAGAGGTTTTCAAGCGAGTTTTTTACGATACTTTTTATACGACTTCAAATAAACAGAGACCAGAAAAATCAAATTTCAATTTAACTCGTTTTTATTAATAAAATGTATAATATTCTAATTAAAGTATCTTATCAACAAAAAAAAGGAGCCCTGACGATTGCTATGGAACTCAGCCAATTTATATTGTTGGGTGACAACAACAAAAATCACAATGACGAGAGACCCGTGTGCAAAAATGACGTAAGCGTGCACATGTCGTGCGCAAAATGCCGTTTTCAGATCGTGTTCTCTGTGCGCAAAACCCCTTTTTTCAAGACAGTCGTATAAAAAAGTATTTTTCTGTTTTTCTTGGATTTTTTGATAAAGGTATTAAAAAAAATGTGTTAACAACTCGCGGCTAAAGTATGCTTTTTTTTACTGGCGTTTTTAAATATCTTGCTGCGCTCGTTTTATAAACCAGCGCTTGTAAAAAAGCACTATTTTAGCCACTTGTTGTGAAAACTACTATTTATTTTAATAGAGAAAAAAATTTTTTGGCAAGACTTTTTTTGAATGCTTAAATAACAGTGAAAACTTGAAAAATGTAAAGAAAGCTTGAAAATGTGAGCAAAATCATGTCATAAAAATGTAAAAAATATACTAAAAACTGCTTAGTCAAAAACGTTACCCCTTAAATTATGCTAAAATATTTTAATCCTTAAATTACCATCATGGCTTTACCAATAGAATTAAAAAATTACTGTACCTATATAATTGAAATGAATTATATTTACCGCATTTCTTTAGTCCTCATATACTGATATGGTTTTGTAATATTGGCTTCTTCTGATTTACGTGCGTCCACAAAGAAATAAGCTATTTTAAAAGAAATATAAGATGTTGTCTCTATATAAGTTTGCTTACAGAAGACATGGAGTAAAATTAGTAAGAAGTAATTTAGTACTTACTGAAAACATTTTAGTACTGGAAGTGGCAAATGGTGAATTCGGAAATGCGATAGACAGGTTATCCAAAGCATCGCAAGATAAACAGTGGAGGATAGGAGAAGTAAAACCACACACTGCGCAATTGATAAAAAGAATATCAGATATCAGACAAGAAACCAAACTTTCATTATACGAACAAAATTTGGAACGGCACCCGCCATTGGAGATTTACAGATTTCTTGTTTTGTTAAAAAAACAATTGGTTTATCTAAATAGAGATTGGGTAAGTAGACGTCGTACGCAGGATGATTCAAATTGGGCAGTTTTGGAGCACTTCCAGCAAAGATAACAAAACCCTTGATGTTATCTTTAAAATGATGTATGTATTTTTATATTATAATTTTTTTAATTTTTTATTTCATCACTTATTTTGTAAAAAGTAGATCACAAAATTAAATAATATATAGCAATAGAAAAAATAAATAAGTAATAAAAACCTATTTTATGCTGATATCAAATATCAATTAAGAATAACAAATATACCATTAACTTTTACCTTTTATATCAAGAAGTAAAAGGCACAGATAACATCTAGTTTGACTGACGAACTCTTCTCTATAAAATAAAAAAATTATATTACACAAAAAAGAAATTTAAATGATAAAAAAATGTTTAAACCCCCATCACATAATGCAGACTTTTCAAAAAACTTCGCAAATGGGTATGAGTTTTTACCGTTTTCTTTTCTCTCTGTGAGTCTTGAATCAAGAGAAAATTTCCTCATTGTTCCAAATCTACGGTTTAAATCGGTTTGTCTCACTTTTTCCCGATATTGATCGAAAATAATTCTATTGGTCTTGACTAAGAGAATTACTTTCGATCAACATGGGGCAAAAGTGAGAGAAACCGATTTAAACCGAAGATTTGGACCAAAGATATGCATAGTACCGTGAGAGTATGACTCCCTGGGAGCAAATTTTCTCTCGATACCCAACCCCATAAAGGTACCCAATTTAAATCAGCTGTAGATTGTATTGCATGCCATGCAAGGTAAATGACAAATCGTTTTTTTTTTTGTTTTTAGACAGTCACAAGGCTAAAACTTCTTTTACATCTTCTAGTGGGAATATTTTTGGGTGTAAATTTCCAAAAATGTGGTTACGACGGATCGAAAACCATCACAAACATTTCTTTCTACATGTGTAGTGTTGTTTACTTAAGTTATACTTCATTGATGCCAGCAGCGTTAAGATGTAAGTTATTTCAAACGAAAAAAGGATTTTGTGAGGTTAAATAAAAATAAAAACAATAGAATTTCGTTGATTCCTTCAGAGCTTTGTTTCGCACTAGTGTAGGAAGTAGATAAACTGAACTCTTATTTTCATCTAGTAGGACGTAGGACCCATAGGACAATGAGATACTATGATTCCCTATAGTTTTTCATAGAAATGAACAATGTAGAAACATATACTTTGTAGAAATCGAACTTTGGAGAAATGTACATCCAAAAAATCATTAAACAGAAAAACCGTAAAACGTAGAAATTGGTAAGGAGAAAATCTGTTCTGTGCCTGACAGCTGTTTGTATGTGCCCTTAGAATAAGAAAAGGCGCAGATCAAGTTATTTTTTTTTCTAAACCAATCCGACTGGTTCCAACTAAACTTAAACCAACCCGAACCAACCCAGATTAATACAAAACACTTCAAAAACCAAGCCAAACCAACCCACCACTCCTGTAAATTTAGCATAAAAAATTAAAATAAAAAATGTATTTTCTACGCCCTTTCTTATTCTAAGCTCGCATTCAAACACCTCTCAGACAGAGAACAGATTTCCGCCTTACCAATTTCTACGTTTTACGGTTTCTCTGTTTTACGATTTCTTTGATGTATATTTCTCCAAAGTTCGATTTCTACAAAATACGATTTTGCCACAGTTTATTTCTATAAATAACGATTCCTCCATTTTACTTTTCTTTATTTTATGGGACCCCGATACGATAACGGCTCAAATAATAACTTTGAAAAATGAAGAAAATAATGTAAAAAATCAGGGTCAGCCATGGGCAAGCCCAAAGTCGAAAAGTCTACTGCGCATGCCTCACGCAGTCTGCTCGCGCCCAGGGGCTCTATTCTGGGCGTAATAGAACGATCATACCACAGAGTACCGAACAGATCATACCCTGAGAAGTGATCAATCGCACAAAAGTCATTCGAACGACGCACGGTGGTCGATTTTCCGAAAAACGCGGACATAAATGGAAAACTTAAAAAATTCTAAATGTATCTAAATTTGCTCCTATATGGTTGTCAAGAACTAGGCGAATAGTTGGCCAAAGAATAAACTATGCTTTTTACGAGTGTGACATTACGTATCAGTATTCAACATCAAATTTCAAATAGAAGACCCAGAGTATACCCTACTACTACTACTACCCTATATACATAAAAATATTTTAGTATACTGTAACATTTATATATTGTGTCAATTACTTTAAAGTAAATTTGATTGTTCTAAACTAACATTTTTAGTTTAATTTTGTGAAGTGAGCTTAAAATTAAAATATCATGTGACTTTAACTTTAACCAAAATTGTCACGTGACTGGACACTTTTAAATAGTCACATGACCATCAGTGCTATATTCAAAGTGTATTTGACATCCAAACATTTTAGGCTAAATAAAACCCATTCAATCTCCAATCGTCTTTCAATCTACATATCCTTCGTAGATCCCCCCTCACACCACCATTACAAATTTAGCTAATTAATAAATATATATCTTTTACCTCTTAAAAGTGTCTTAGTCTGTGTATCAGCCAAATAAGTAAATAATTTTGTACGATTAAATTACAATGTGGAAATTCTTTTTAATATCCGTATCAGTATTCAACATCAAATTTCAAATAGAAGACCCAGAGTATACCCTACTACTACTACCCTATAGACATAAAAATATTCTAGTATACTGTAACATTTATATATTGTGTCAATTACTTTAAAGTAAATTTGATTGTTCTAAACTAACATTTTTAGTTTAATTTTTTGAAGTGAGCTTAAAATTAAAATATCATGTGACTTTAACTTTAACCAAAATTGTCACGTGACTGGACACTTTTAAATAGTCACATGACCATCAGTGCTATATTCAAAGTGTATTTGACATCCAAACATTTTAGGCTAAATAAAACCCATTCAATCTCCAATCGTCTTTCAATCTACATATCCTTCGTAGATCCTCCCTCACACCACCATTACAAATTTAGCTAATTAATAAATATATATCTTTTACCTCTTAAAAGTGTCTTAGTCTGTGTATCAGCTAAATAAGTAAATAATTTTGTACGATTAAATTACAATGTGGAAATTCTTTTTAATATCCGTATCAGTATTCAACATCAAATTTCAAATAGAAGACCCAGAGTATACCCTACTACTACTACCCTATAGACATAAAAATATTCTAGTATACTGTAACATTTATATATTGTGTCAATTACTTTAAAGTAAATTTGATTGTTCTAAACTAACATTTTTAGTTTAATTTTTTGAAGTGAGCTTAAAATTAAAATATCATGTGACTTTAACTTTAACCAAAATTGTCACGTGACTGGACACTTTTAAATAGTCACATGACCATCAGTGCTATATTCAAAGTGTATTTGACATCCAAACATTTTAGGCTAAATAAAACCCATTCAATCTCCAATCGTCTTTCAATCTACATATCCTTCGTAGATCCTCCCTCACACCACCATTACAAATTTAGCTAATTAATAAATATATATCTTTTACCTCTTAAAAGTGTCTTAGTCTGTGTATCAGCTAAATAAGTAAATAATTTTGTACGATTAAATTACAATGTGGAAATTCTTTTTAATATCCGCGTTTTTACAAAAATCGACCATTGTGCGAGTCCTACTCTAAAAGACGGTCAAGTTTGCCGAAGCATGCGCATTAGCGAGTTCGGTCACGTGATGGTTTCGTCCAATAGCGTGCTCTGAAATAATACGAGTGTCGTTTTTCACACGAGCTTTCCTACAACTCCCAACTACTGGGTCTAGTCGAGAGAACGGAAAATCATTGTCCGAGGCAGCTCTGCGCGTGCCCATAATAGTTTGGTGATTATTCGATCACTTCGTCACTTCTTTTAAGCGCGTTTATTGGTTGAAACTACTTTTTAGTTAATATCGCTACGTCTTTTTTTTCGGGAAATGCAAGGGCAGGGTCGTTATATAATCTTATAGTTATATGGTAGCACTGTACTGATAAGCACTACTGATGCGAAACTGGATTCTGCGTTGGTCATTACCTTTTTTGAGGAAGCACTCGAAATTTCATGTTTTTTAAGTTATTAGGGACTGAAAGCAAAACCGCTGCGTAAACGTAACGTAGCTCTAAAATCCAGTGCTCTCGTTGGTGAAAACCGACATAGGTGGGCGTTTCCACCTCGATTAACATGATTTCAGCTAGCGGCTGAGGCGACGCGACGTAACGATACACCACCTAGCGCGCGCTAGCTTTCGTATCTCATAAAAATCAGGGGAAGTTCTTTAATTCAGCAGCTTTCCAGCAGTGGTGTATCACCGAATTTTAACATATGACATGTTACACCCATCTGACATCTAGCGGTTGTTGGATCGGTGGGCCACAAAAAAATAATTTGCGAACGCGGTGAAA
This sequence comes from Oxystoma pomonae, assembly GCA_963921995.1. Lineage (NCBI taxonomy): Eukaryota > Metazoa > Arthropoda > Insecta > Coleoptera > Brentidae > Oxystoma > Oxystoma pomonae. The sequence continues at coordinate 34,263,878 of OY998167.1, read as the reverse complement.
TCGAAAGCGCTTCTGGATATCCTAAAGTGACTCCTGAAGTCACTTAAATCATAATGGGCCACCATGCTGGCCACATAATTCTCATTTTTTTGTGAGTTTTCCTTTTAAATATAATTAGTTTATCCTCATCGTCTGCGGAAGATGTATCTTCGAAAACATTGATGGCTAGTTGCTCCACAACTCTTTTGACTGCAGCGGCAGCATTCATACTTTTAACAAAAAACAACAAAAAAGTTTTCGGTTGAGAAAAACAAATAAATCTGATAGGAATGACATATGTCAAAATTTCAACCGAGGTCCTCCTTCGAAGGCGTTGATGGACACCGATTGCTGGATTGCTGGAATCCACTGAATAATTTATGAATCCGCTTGGTGCCACCAACATTCCACCAAATATATTAAGAACTTGACTTGACAACTTCTATCGGATCTGACCAATGAGATTGCTGAAAGTCGGCGTACGATACGTTCAAGTAGAGTGGGGTGGCTCTTACTCCCTATTCTCTATACTCTTTCGTACGTAACGCACTTTACGTTTAGTGTGGGAACTAAAATATGCTAAGTAATTTATTAATTTTTTATTTTTAGTTCCTTCTGAGTTAAAGATATTAAGAAAGGAACATTTCAATAGATGGTACAAACTGAAAACCTTTTTTTTGTCTCATATGCTTACGGACATTCCCGTTCAGGTAAGATTCGATTTTTTTTAGATAAGCTTAAATTTTTTGTTTAACCCTTCAAAATGCTGTTTAAGAAATTCAGGTTGTCTTTGTTTTAATCGGTAGTACGTCAACTAGAGAGGTGATAGATACCATGCGATAGATCTCATTGCACGAGAGAAAGAACGGATCGTAAAAATACGAGTTTTTTTGTACTTTAGTGTTTTTTCGAAATTAACAGTTTCACAGCCATCTACCGTTTGTTTTTTAAATCGTGCAGTACGGCACCTATCGGTTGTTGTGCGATTTATAATAGCTTGCTTGAAACCTGCGTACAGATGGCATAATTATATCTGTCTCTCGCAGGATCAATGTACCTCCACCTACTGCTAACAACAGTAGATATGTTCTTGGTTTCGATCGTTCACACAGATGGCGCCATTGACAGGATTTCTTCCGCTTAAGCCGTAATCTTTGGCACATAAGCGACCAAAATTCTCTATCACAGTGTTGCCAGAAACGTGATAATTATCAGAATATATGATAATTTTGAGGGAAACATGATAAATATTAATGACCTATTATCATCAACCCCTAAATTTATGATAATTTAACACATCCTCAAATAAACGCCATTTATATAATATATATAATATAATCAGTGTTGCCAGATCTACTATTTTAATAGTAGATCTACTATTTGTTACTCACATCTACTCTTCTTAAGTGAAAATCTACTATTATACTTTTCTCTGAGTAAAAGTCTACCACAGCAATAGATACCAAAAACAGCTCGAGAAACAGTCAATATTATGGTGACAAAAATTGGTGATTTCGATTATAAACCCTAAATCGCCGGAGACCATTAGTCTGAAAAGAATGCACGGTCAGCGCACGGGTTACCTAGCAGAAAGTATAGGAGAGTAGTTTGTTCCAAAATTACAGCTGCTAGTTCAGAACCAAAGACGTAAGTTATACGTTATATACGTTATATGTTCAGAACACTTGTTTTCTTTCTCCATCACACAAAAAATTTCTAATGGGATTCAAAGCTCCCGCTGTTCACCAGGGCCCGTATTCTTTAATTTCGGTGAAGGGAATGCTCCCAGGAATTAGAAACGCACCTGATTGACCGTTTTCTCATGTTTTTGTCACAATTCTGTCAGTTTTCGCAGTAATGACGTTATTGTGAGCGATTTTGCTCTCCTACCTTACACGAGGAGAGCAAATTGATGGCAAAACCGCTCACGAACAAAGTCATTAGTGCCAAAACAGACAGAATAGTGACAGAAAACTGAGATTTCGACTAATCAGGTGCGTTTCAAAAGGAAAGTGGGTCGCATTACTCCTATGCTTTTTATGGTTTTGAACTAAAGCGAGATAGGAAACAATTTAAAAAGTTTAGGATGAGTTGAAACCGCTCCCTCCTTTTTTTAGAGAATTTATTTAAAAAATCCTTGATTTTTCATAAAACAGTAACATTTTTGAGACTTTCAAAAAATTTCGCCAGCGTCACGTTGCCTTCACGTCCCCCCCCCCTTTTGGGAAAGCTGCGACCGCCACTGGTTGAAAGATTAAAATATTTATTAACTTTTTTTTCGGTTTTTTTGTAGTCTACTATTTTTTTTATAAAAATTCTAGAATCTACTATTATTTTTGTCTCTGATCTACTATTATTCTAAAAATGGACCTGGCAACACTGCTTATAATCTGTGTTGCCAGGTCTACTATTTTAATAGTAGATCTACTATTTATTACTCACGTCTACTATTCTACTATTCTTAAGTGAAAATCTACTATTATACTTTTCTTTGAGTGAAAGTCTACCACAGCAATAGATACCAAAAGCAGCTGGATAAACAGTCAATATTATGGTGACAAAAATTGGTCATTTTCGATTATAAACTCTTAATCTATATCTAAATCACCGGAGACCATTTAGTCTGGAGCGAATGCACTGTCGGTCAGAGCACGGATTAGCAGAAAGTATAGGGCGGAGTTCGTTCCAAAATCAGCTGATAGTTCAGAACACTTGTTTTCTTTTTCCATCACACAGGAAATTTCTAATAAGATTAAAAGCTTCCACTGTTCACCACCAAGAGATGTTTCAAAAGGAACGTGCGTCGCATTACTCCTATCCTTTTTATGGTTTTGAACTAAAGTGAGATAGAAAACAATTTATAAAGTTTAAGATGGGTTAAAAGATTCAAATATTTATTTTTTTTTCAGTTGTAAATCAATAAAACTTTCTTTTTTATAGTCTACTATTTTTTTTATAAAAATTCTACAATCTACTATTATTTGTGTCTCTGATCTACTATTATTCTAAAAATGGACCTGGCAACACTGCTTATAATGCGTCTAACGCACACAGTAAAGACTCTTTTTAAAATTGATATAAAAAACGGTGTACAATAATAATAAAAAGTAATCTGAATATATCGGCCCATCCACCATTTTAAGACAGGCAGCCATTTTGTTTTTTTATACTTGCATAGTATTGCCCTGCTCGTGACTTTCAGTGCAGCACTCGGATATTTTTGTCCTTTGCGGTTTTAGGTAAAAACAAGAGACAGAGATATCTCAGTGTTGCACTAACTGTCTCAAAAGAATACGCTATTAAAGAACTTCAACCACAGATTTAAAAATTGGTGCTGGAAAGCACGGATAGTCCACCATACAATCAATTATTTTATGTTGAAAGGAAATGAAAATATCTCGAAAACTTTAGCTGCTTTACTTCTAAGGTTATGATTTTTTAAAGTATATTTTAACGTTTTTTCAAATAACTCGGAAACTAAAACTTCCACGAATTTGGACTTTATAACAAAACTAGTAGTCCATATTCATGGAAACTTAAATCTGAAAACCGTATATCGCTACTTGCTTTTGTTCCAAATTTAAAAAAAAATTAAATATTTTATCCCCCCTTTTCCCCTTTCCCCCCCCCCACCCTACCCAAAAGTTAATCAGTTCATGATCAGCCGATAGAGGATGTTTGTACCAAATTTCGTTAAACTTGATTAAGGCGTTCTTGAGTTATCGTATATACAGACAGACAACAGACCGACAGACAACTTATTTTTTCGTAGATTAAGGTGTTTTGGAACCCTAGTAACTTATTTTTGATAAAATTGAGAAAAGTCAAAATTTCGCGATTTTAATAGTCCTCTTTATCATATTGGTATAGTGGATTAAAAACGAGTGCTTTTTATGGTTAGAACAATATTTTTTTTAATTTTTGAAAATTTGAATTAATAGTAGGTGTATACATATAAGAACAGTTATATATTAAAAATAGTTGACATCAACTCCCGATCTATAAACTCGATTAATCGACGTCGGTCATCTGATCATCTTCTCTTTCACTTTCTGCTGTACTGTGAAACAAAAAGCACAAAAACTGCAGGGACATCTTGCGAAATTGAAATTAATAATTAATAATTTTATATATATTAGAAAAAAAAACATGATTCGATTAAAAAAAAGGAAACATGAATGGATATTTACCGTATATTCAGTGTATATGCGCTATCGTACATCCTAAAAATATGTTTTTTGTATACAAGCCTTATATTTTTTAACCGAATATAAGTTAATATTTTAAAATAAAACATTACGGATACGAAAAGAATATACTTTTATAGATACACCATTGTTATATATCGACTAAAATTTTGACAAATATACATTTTGTATATCGTGATGGATATCGACTGGATATACTATATAAATATATACCATAATGCATATTCCATAGAACATCAAATTTAGTGTAATAGAAATATAACTCGAATATTTTTGTGGAGTATTTAATACATGTTCAGAATATACTTATAACGTATATTCAGTGGATGTTACCTAGTGGGTACCTCTGGATCCTATGCACGTCGGGTAAATATCTGGGTGATATCCAGGGCAATATCCTTCTCCGTTTTCTTATATACGCTGGATATACGCCCAATATTTTTTTGCTATTTGGGAATCCAGTAGAATTCAGCGCATGTCATGCAAAAATAAAAACTACGATAATTTTTCCCTAAACTTGATAATTTTTCGAATTGCAAATGATACTTGTTCAAACCTCCTGCAACACTGCTATGTCATTGTGGTACATCTAGCTGATGAGTCCTCAATAAGGACGAAACGGAGTCGTCCTAGGTGTCATCCTCTGGGTGCGGAATCGAAATATTCGAATTCAGGAAGTTCATTTTGCACTGAAGTACAGGAAAACTCTTGAGTTGAAGTTGAAATGGTGATGAAAACATGAAACGTGGACATATGCAAAAAAACAACTATCAAATTGCAGAGTCGGAATATGTGATCCGTCTCGGTGAGCCGTTGATAAAAACTTATAAATATAAATTTTTTGTTGCATAAGTACTAACTTTCTCCAGAAGCTGTGGGAGAGATGTTGCTTTGATAAGTTTCTATAAGATTATTTGAGGCATTGTTGCCTACAAGATTTGATAAGCCCAAAAATATTTTTTTTTCTAAAAGTATTTACGACAGATGAAGTGATTATATATTTTTATAAGATTTTATAAGTTTAGATGGGCGAACGACTTACTATTTGTTTGTAGGATATATAGGTTAGGGCAGATAGGATCTCATTAATTTGATAAGTTTCTATGAGATTTTGTGAGGCTTTGTTTATAATATTTTTTACGATTTGTCTGTGTCAAAGGTCTTAGCCATGTAGTCGTAACTAAGATTATAAAAGAATAGTAAATTTATTATAGAAACGTATAAAATATTATGAGCCTGTTAGATTATGAAATGCCCTGGAAAACTCATAAAAATAGTGGACATATTTAAACCAATTGTATATATTTTTTTAAAGACATAAAAGCATATAAAATTTTGTGAGTTTTTCTGAATATAGAATCTATAGGAAGACCTAAACAAAACTGTGTTTTTACCAATCCACAGCAAACTATTAATAAAACAAGATGGTAATAGCAAATTTTATAATTCTATTAGTCTGACTGATCATAAAATCTCCCAAATGTCTAATAAAAATAAAGATAAATTGTGCTTATCAAGCCTGTCAGATTATAGGATCAAGGAAAAACAAATATACGAAACCGCCCAAAATTTTACCAAGATCAAAGACATAACTTATATATTATTATAAACTTTTACCTCACAAAAACTTATAAAACTTTTATTAAAAATTAGGTGTGTTTTTAATGAGATTTTATGCGTGTTTTTTGGCAGGGTAGCTTGAGACTCGAGCCTGCGATAGACATTTATACATTCTATATTCATGTCACCGGTGAATTTAGGGACTCGACCAATTTTTAGATTTATATATTTATTTTTTAGATTTTATCGACGCTGGCATATATCTCACCCTCATATGTGATAAGTTCCCAACCTCTTGAATGGTACAGGTTCACTATGGCCTTCATGATGTTGTCGGCGGTAGGAATAACTTCCTCGGGGATGGGCCTGTTTTTTGGGGCACTGGCTAATCCGATTGTAAGTTTAAAGAGAGTTGAATGTTTAAGCAATTTTTTGCGAGTTACCATAGTCACACCCATTAACACATACTTTTTTTATTGGTTCATTAACTAATGCACCAGCGTACGCAGGGAGTGTTTAGGAGCTCAAGCCCCCCCCGCCAGAACTGCTAAAAATCAGTTACTAAATGTTGAATTTTTCCCAAAAATTAATCAAAAGAATGGTAATTTGAGACTATTCTGCTACTCAGGCCCACCCAGAAGCAATGTCTGTGTACGCCACTGACTATTTAACTACTCCTAATGTAGATTTTTCATGACAACTGTGTTAAACTAGTCTAGAACAGTGATATCACAAAAGTGAAATCTTTTAATTTTAATAGGAAGATAATCCCCTCTTTTTAAGAAGACATGCAGTAGATTTTTCCTCGGAAGCAAAACTTGATGTTTTTTACCGCACCTAAAAACAAACATACAGCACCCAAACTAATAAAAGATCTACAGGGTGATTCACCGTATTTTTCAACCTCTCTTACCTCCCTTATATTAAAGATAAAAAAGTTTTATGTAAACTTCCGGCCACATAAAATGCGTACAGCAGAAGTTACCTGCATGTCTGTTGAATTTAAGTTTTGCTAATTGCGATGCTTATTGTAACTGACTGACATTTTCGAATTGCAGGTTATATCTTTTGACATTGTAAATACGAAAATAAGGAAACTGGCCACCCTTTACTATGTTTTACAGTTCCTTCTTCTTGATGCTTTCTTCTTATTCTTACAATTGTAGCCTTGTTTTGTCCATAATGGACCGCTACTCTTCGAACCGACCAACCACCGACTAATTTTGCCAAAATTTGGGCTTTTTCGAATTCGTTTAGTTGGGGCATTTTTAAATATAAGCTTACGACAACAACAAAACCCGACGGTGACATTTTTTGTCAATTTGAAATACCTCAGTCGCAAGGCCCATAATATACTATATAAAATCGGTGTACGCATTTTATGTGCCCGGAGTGTACAGACATTTCATTTTCTTTAAACTTTCAAATAACGCCCTTAAACATTAGCAGCTGCCATCGCAACTGTCAACTTTTGCCATTAACTTCTTTATTTTAAATATTTTGGCCTTTATTTTCTGATTCAAAATATATGTAAAATAAAAGGCAAAATTCTTGCCCATAAGTACAATGTCTTGGACAAGTAAACATAAAGGCTTTTTCCTTGAAGAAAATATTAACTCGTTAGGGTTAGCTGTCATGAGGTCACACAGATTTTAGTAAAATTTTAATAAAAAAAACAAAAACAAAAATTATGTGGCTCCTTTAACCTTAAAAAGTTTGATTTTCAAATCGGTGTTCGTATTGATTAAAATAATTTTATTTACTGTTTATTCATTAATGTTAATATGTGTAGCAAAGCCAAAAAGCACTCCAATTTGGACTTGTTTATGCCACTCGTTGCGTACGTTGGGGAGGACGTAACGTTGCGACCAGAAGCAATCTACGCATCGATTGCCATCAGCTGTTTGGCTGCCTTCACTGTAAAATCGAGCCTCGTTCTAAAGTATATGGATGCGTTTAAAAAATAGCTAAAAGTACCTAATGACTGTGTCCTTATACTAATCTAAGATCGGTATGTTTTACTTTTTTCTTATAAATAATTACAAAATAAAACCAGTTTTTACTTGTTTTATTGAACAAACACTAAACGTAACTACAAGTACACAAAAACCACTATACCTACATATTTTTCCATCCCCCTTAACGATATTTAAATTAGGGCAAAGTTGCGCAATTTTACGCTTTGCTTAAATCTAAAAAAAAGTTTATTACGAGTAGTTCCGGAGATAGGCGTAGAAAAACCGAAATTTTAATTTTTACACAGGCACTTTTTTAAGATACTTACCTAATGATATATAACGGCCATGCCCTTACATTTTCTAAAAAAAAGCCGTGCTGGGCATTGAATTTGGAACACCCTATATAGGGTGGCCACAAAAAAAACCTGATTTTTTATTGTTAATAATTTAAAAAATTTGTTAAAGATAAAACCCTACACAAGAAAGTTTAGTTTTTCACCAGTGTCGCACATAAAAAAATTGCAGGGGGGTCAAAAATACCTAAACTCAAAAAGGTAAAAAGTAAATTTTGAAGTTTTAGCTTTTTAAAATGGTTAAAATTTTTGAAACCGGACAAAACTTTTTGAGTAACGGACCGCCAAAAAGTCCCATTTTTTTGGGCCATCCTATATAACGAGGAAAATACTTTGCTCTAACAGGAAAATGACTTACAGCAGACATATTTAGGCTTCATCAGGGCGAAAATAAAAAAGGAAATAAATTTGAGGAAAAAAAACTCTTGCGGTTAATATTTTGTTGTCATCGTAGTCAAAATAGTGTACAGCGTTATCCATTATAAATATTATCCCCTCTTTTCTCTGTTAATATGCATTTTACAAAAAATAGTCTTTAGCAAAAGTTGCATAACAAACTATAAAATTATGCATGTCAAAATTGTCCAATGTCATCGCATATGTCAAATTTAGACATCAACTTTCTTATTTTAAATTGAACACAAAAAAAAACCTTGCAAACACGGTTCCCTCGGGCATTCGTCGGTCGGATGTCGATTGCCGAATTTGTCGTCATCGGCACGACGTCGATTTACGACATCGGACCAGCAGTATTTTTTGTCCGCTTTGCGATGTAGGCCCAATGTATGTTTGCCGATGCAGCGTTAGACTGTGGCCCGTCGTCGGACCAATGGTAAATTTTACTTTTTGCTGACATCGGCATACCGTCGCTGTACGATTAAGTTCCGACATGATTTAACCACATGGTACCGACTATCCGCCCATAACTGCTTAATTTGGTCTGTCTAACGTAGGCAAGCTGGTCTCGGCCCGACATTGGTAAACTATTCAAGTCCGACATTGGTTTCCTAAACCGGTCCAACGTCGGCGATTGACGGAGGTCCGTCGGTGGTAGCTTAAAGCGGCCGGACATTGGCAAACTACAAAGTTTCGATAATGCGGGTGCTTAACCAGTCTTAAGTCTTAAGTTAAGTGGCAGAAGAGGTGATTTTTGTAGAGAAGTACCACCATCTTTTCAAGTCCGCATTTTAGTTTTGAAATATCTTTGCTCATTATATATATAATATTATCTTTCACTGTATAAGGAACATAGTGACGTTAGCGCCATCTCTACATACTAGGAAGAAACTATTAAGCAGTTTAAAAATTTTAAGGTGGCGTAATCGGACCATCGTCGGTTGCCGATTCTCGACCAATCAAACAAAGTTCCAATCGGACCATCGGCATAAATTCGACTATAGTATCGGATCATCATCGGCCCTAAAGCAGATAATGTTTGCGTTGGCATAACTTCGACTATAGTAAATCGGGCTATCGTCAGTTGCCTATTCTCGTCCGAATAAACAAACTTCCAATCGGACCGTCGTCGGCCCTAAAGCAGATAATAAAGTCGACTATAGTAAATCGGGCCATCGTCAGTTGCCGATTCTCGACCGATTAAAGAAAGTTCCTATCGGACCATCATCGGCCCTAACGCAGATAAGGTTTGCGTTGGCATAATGTCAACTATAGTAAATCGAGCCATCGAAAGTTGCCGATTTTCGACCGATTCCAATCGGATTCCAATCGGACCATCGTCGGCCCTAAAGTGGTGTCGGCATAAAGTCGACTGTAGTAATGTGGACCTCCGTCAGTTGCCGATTATTGATCGAAAACTGAAAATCGCAATCTGACCAATATCGGGCCAGAGTGTAGTCGCCAATGCCGACACACTGCCGACGTTGTCGACATTGGCCCGATTCAATGCCGACGATTTGTGTTTGCTGGGAAAATGTAGTCATTACGGGAACTTTAAAGACTCCTCAGTTATTAATTGGAGCAAGGGGAATCTCTTTCAGCGTTGGCCATTTCTAGTCTTTTGTTTTTCCATATTTCTTCATATACTTGACTACTACGTGGTCAGAATAATAGTTTAATTTCTAACTATAACGAAGTCATCAGGAAGGACTTCTGTAATGTTATCTTTTACTTCCCTTTCATCTGATTCCTCTTCAATTATTGAAATTTCTCTTTCACTTGAGGAATACTATGATTAGATTTTGTTTTTGGTAGTAAATTTTTTCGTCTTTTTCTTTTCTTTTAATAGCAGCGAGGGAAATTAAGTCTTCTTTCCCATTTGTATTAGTTTCTCCTGTATCATCTTGTTTTAATTGTGATAATTTTTTATTATTATCGCTCTTTTCTTTTTTAAGTGTTCTTGTCTAGTGATAATTTCCGTGACCAACTTTCCCGTTATCATATGAGCGACTTTCTCCAAACCGCAAAAGTTTCGGGGAAAGTTGGTCATCCCCTTATTTATCCTCAAAATTAAAATAGGATTCAAGTTGCCTATCAATTTTTTTATTGTATTATATACACCCTTCAGAAAGTTGTAAACGTCCAAAACAGACTTTATACAACAGCTCTCAGTTGATACAAAATTGCAGTGTTGCCAATGTTCTCAGTTGTTCGTGGGAAAGTATGTATAAGACCTTCCGAAACCATTGAAAATTATTTTTTTTATGCGCAGTTTTTTTTTAAACAGTCACGTCCACTTACGCCGTGGACCAACTTACCTTCACCTTATATTTTTGGAATCAGGAGGAAAAGATCTATCGAAGTTCGTGAAAATATACAGGATGATCAATTTAAAATAAGAAAGTCACTCCAACTCTGAATCACTCAAAAATAGGCATCGTTTCGCATGGTACTTATTATAAGTCACCTGATACGGGTTCGTCCTGGCGTGTTAATCTTTCCAATAAGAATATGCTCCTAAGACAATTAAAACAAGAAGTTAAACTTCCAAATCAGTTACTCAGTTACATCAATCGAAAAGAATCTAAAAAAGAGAAGATCAAAAGATCTTGGGAGGAAAGAACGAAAATTCAAAATTGGATGAGTGTCCCACAAGGAACACAAAAAAGACCAAAGCGAAAGGAGAAGCAATTAAACGATGTTCCGCCCGGGGTGACTAGCGTGGGCTCGTCAGTGGATTTACTAGTCACCCTCAATCCACACATCATTTAATACCATCGCACACTCTCTGACTTCCAACTCTGAATCACTCACAAATAGGCATCGTTCCGCATGGTACTTATTATAAGTCACCTGATACGGATTCGTCCTGGTGTGTTAATCTTTCCCATAGGAATATGCTCCTAAGACAATTAAAACAAGAAGTTAAACTTCCAAATCAGTTACATCAATCGAAAAGAATCTAAAAAAGAGAAGATCAAAAGATCTTGGGAGGAAAGAACGAAAATTCAAAATTGGATGAGTGTCCCTCAAGAAACACACAAAAGACCAAAGCGAAAGGACCAACAATTAAACGATGTTCCGCCCGGGGTGACTAGCGTTGGCTCGTCAGTGGATTTACTAGTCACCCTCAATCCACACATCATTTAACACCATCGCACACTCTGACTTCCAACTCTGAATCACTCACAAATAGGCATCGTTCCGCATGGTACTTATTATAAGTCACCTGATACGGGTTCGTCCTGGCGTGTTAATCTTTCCAATAAGAATATGCTCCCAAGACAATTAAAACAAGAACTTAAACTTCCAAATCACTTACATCAATTGAAAAGAATCTAAAAAGGGAAGATCAAAAGATCTTGGGAGGAAAGAACGAAAATTCAAAATTGGATGAGTGTCCCACAAGGAACACACAAAAGGCCAAAGCGAAAGGAGAAATAATTAAACGATGTTTCGCCCGGGGTGACCAGCTGGTCGGTGGATTTACTAGTCACCCTCAATCCACACATCATTTAACACCATCGCACACTTTGACTTCCAACTCTGAATCACTCACAAATAGGCATCGTTCCGCATGGTACCTATTATAAGTCACCTGATACGGGTTCGTCCTGGCGTGTTAATCCTTCCAATAAGAATATGCTCCTAAGACATTTAAAACAAGAAGTTAAACTTCCAAATCAGTTACATCAATCGAAAAGAATCTACAAAAGAGAAGATCAAAAGATCTTGGGAGAAAAAAAAAGAAAGTTGATGTTGATGCATCATTTTATAATTTAATTAAAACATTGGCGTAGCCAGAAATCGACTCTAGGGGGGGGAGTTTCATCATGTAATAAAAATCAACTACCTACCTATGGCAAATTTTTAAAAATTAAGTAGGGACCTATTGCTTGAACTCTTAAAATGAAGGGAGGGGAAATGGACGGTTTAGTAGGTGTTGAGTTAGTGTATATGAAAAAAAAATACTTATTTTTAGAAGCAAGTTTCATCTGGTCTCATTTGCAGATTTTTTTCAAAATTAACTCTTAAATGCGTTGCATTCAAAAATTTTAAAAAACCTACACTAAAATGCTGTTTTTTTACGCGTTTTAAATGTTGTTGACAAACAAATTGCTGTAAATTAAACAAAATTCTAATAATATTTATTGTTGGTATTTGACAAAACAAACAAAAAATTATTTAATAATTTTGATCTCTTAGGTTCTTTGTAAAATATTTTTGAAAAAGTACATTGGGATGCCAATGTTGCGGTGGTATATATAGATTTGTTGCCAAATTATAAATGCGCCGCAAATGAAAATTTTAAGAAAAATTATGCTAAGAATGCCATTTATAACACGTTTTGAATGCTGCTGATAAAAGTTCCTTGGAATTAACCTAAAATTGTAACAATGATGTCATATAGGGGATCATGATTAATTTATTGTAGAATGGGTTGGACCCCCTGAGGGGGGGGGTTAACCCCCAAACCCCCTCCCTGGCTACGCCACTGCTTAAAGGTTGCAACTTTTTTTAAAGGCTATTTTTTGTAAAATACATAATAAGAGAGAAAGGAGGAGGCAATATTTGTAATGGATAACCCGGTACACAACTCATTAGAAAGTGACCTTTCTACACTCATGAGAAATCTGTTACTTTCCACATTTGTTGTGTAGTACAGAGGGTGTCCCAAAAGTTCGAGTATTCCAAGGAGTCGGCACCAACATTTCCAAAACCAAAAGAGCACAGAAGTAAAATTTTAAATAGTTGGACGGTTTCCAAAAAACGAGGCAAAAAGTATAATTTATGGATGCTGGTCGTACCGACAGTCGTTAAGAGGATTGAGCTAGGGCGAGACGGTTTTTTTTTTAAGTGGAATACCCTCTGTATATTTTAGTTTAATTGAAAACAAATTTTTCTACTAGCGTACGGAAAATTCACTTTTCCGCACTGTTTTGCTTTAACTTTATCGCACTTTTCCGCACTCAACCAAAAATAGAAAATAAATGTATTGCTATATTTTTAAAAATTTTCTTTTTTGTGTTAGGTAAAGATTTTAGTCACAATAAATGGAGTCACATTTTTAAAATTCCTTTTAATGGGTTAAGCGAGTATAAAAAATATTCTACCTAACTCGCGCGTAAAGTGATTGTTCCACACTGAATTGCTGGACGAACTCCGGCACTTTCCGTACTAGTTAGGTAAACTACTATTTCAATAAAGGAAATGAGTTAGACAAAGAATTACCAATTATCCTTTTTCTTTATTTTTTTAGAATGGAACATTTTTGGGTGCAATTACTACTGCGCTGATGTTCAGTTTCGGAGGATTCTTATGCCTTTTCCCCCATATGTCCGCCTTTATGTATTTTATAACAAATCTGTCATTTATGAGTTTTGCCATGGAAGGACTTCTTCAAGCTATGTATGGATTCAACAGGTAAGTTTATTTTTGTATTTTTGCTAAAAAACGATGCCTATAATGAACAAAAAAGGCAACGAGGCCAGAAAAAATTATTGTAAAAAACGTTTCAGGAATTTTAGGTTCCTAAAAATATAATACAAGAAAAAAAAGATATTTTTTTTTTGATGCACGAACTTATTTTATAATCGGTGTTTAGAATGGGTTGATTGCTATCGAAACTTAATTCGTCAAGGCCCATTATAAACAACGGTTAGTATTTAAATAAAATAATTAATCCTCTTTTGGTAAAATTTTTCGAACAAGTAAAAGACCTGGCTTTTCTAAAAGTTAAAAACTTTTAGCGGCGCTATTTTCATGTTTTTAAAAGTAAGCGCATTACATTTTGCGGGTTTCTTGGAGAATTGGTAAGCTTTTAGCTTCTTTGTCCACAGCAAAAATATTTACAAATTGTAACAACAACACATAAGAACTCTATCCACACCACTTTTTCAACCATGTGCTTACTAATATTAATGGAGGGGGGGTATACGCTCACATTTTGTTGGTCGGTCCAACTAACAAACACTTTTGCTTGATTGTTGGCATGCCGCTTTCTGTAAAAGTCAAAGTGAAACTGGAATGCAACCGTCTTATAAAAAACTATTGTTTCTGGAGGGAGCTTGAGCTTGGGCGAAGCTATGTAAGCGATAAAATAAAAAAAAGCTAAATTTTCGACAAATAATGTAAAATAATGCAGAAAATAACACCGCAATTGAAAATTTTATAAAAATAAAAGTAATATGAAGTGGACCAGAAGCGAAGTTTTTTTTTTAAAGAAATGAACATTTGGTTTAAACAAAATATTTTAAAGTACAGCACAAGTTTCGCCGCAGACAAAAATATTTTGCAAAAAATCTCGAAAAATGTATCTTGTTTGTCCCTTATTAAATAAAATTATTGGGATTTTAGAAGCTGTTACCTAAATGTTTTAGGTGTATATTTTTAATTTGCGTATTTTGCGAAGCGATTTTTAATCCAATACCTGAGGTCTTGGGGGGGGGGAGGTAATGGGGGTAATTGTATACGCCGGTGCTCAAAATGTTCTACAAAAATTATATCAACATTAGTAATTTTAAGATAATAATCGATAATAACTTAAAAAACAATATCAATAATAACACAAAAAGAAAAGATACAAATTTTTACAACAGTAAAGTACACTAAATTGTACCTATAAACAAACTTACAGACAGGAAAACAGTTTTAAAATGTAAAATATAAATTGAAATTTGAGTACACATAATACAGATTAAGTTTTTCATATATAAAATAATTTAATTACTGGTTAAACAAGTAACAGAAAAACAGATGAACTACATTTACCATTAAATTTGATAACGGAGAAGAATGATAACGGAGCAGAAAAAAGTTTTTACTTTTTATTTCTGAGACAGCTGATTAAACTTTGTTTCCTGTATGCACTCATGGGTTACTTCTTTTTTGTAGGGATCGTCTTACTTGTCCCGAAGAAGAACCATATTGTTTGTATTCATCGCCTGAAGAACTCTTGAAGGACGTGGGCATGAATAAGCTCACCTTTTGGGCAGATTTTGGATGGGTGGTTGTATATGCAGTAGCATTTAGGATTTTAGCTTACTGGGCGTTAAGGAGACAACTAAAAGGTAGCTAATGATGTTAACAGTTTTTGTTTAAACTCTTCGGCAAAATTCGTTGGTTCTCTGCATTTGTGCTTTTAAATTTGTGATAATAGATTTTTTGGTAAGGAAAAATAAATATTAAGGTCTGTGTTTATTATTTTTTAATAAAATAATTAAATTATTTTATATACTAAGTATTTGGATAATACCTTAATTAGTTTTAGACAAAAATATAGAATAGCAGTATATTTTTTTGGTTTACATAAACAATTTTAGATTAGTTTTTAGTTGCCACAAATTTATTGTATTAACATATATACAAATATATTTATTTTGTGATAAGGAAAAATTGTTATCCTTGTAATTATTTTCATTTATACAAACCATACGCGATACTTTTATGAAAAACCTACTTAAAGAGCCTGTTTATTAATTCTAATCTTGGATCAAGTTAACTCTTAGGTTAAAAATGGCAAAACATATTAACTTTTTTATTTAAAACAACAAATCACTTGGTTGCAATAGATATTTTAATTACCAAATAAATAATAAAAGTTAAAGATCAGTTAGTATCTTTTATTTTCTTTCATTGGATGTTTTCTTTTTTGAGTTAACATAAGCATTATTTGACCCAAGCTCCCGACTTAAGGTAAATTCACCCTTGGGGTGAATCTAATAACAATCCTCATTTCTTTGGAGTTTGGCGGGGGGGCCTTGAGCCCTAAGCCTTCCGCCCTCCCCTACGAACGCCGGTGCCTACCCATATAGCAAGCCTTTGATATTGTATATCACAAAGATATTTAAAATTAGGATATGCGTTTTGTATGTTACATGTAAATTTTATATATATTAGAAAAACAAACATGATTCGTTTTAAAAAAAAGGAAACATGAACGGATATTTTTACTGTATATTCAGTGTATATGCGATATCGTACATGCTTAAAATATGTTTTTTGTATACAAGCAATATTTTGTTACCGAATATAAGTTAATACTTTAAAATAAAACATTATGTATACGAAAAGAATATACTTTTATGGATATACCATTGTTATACAGGGTTCCTAAGATTTTTCTTAGGGAATCAAACAGAAATGGCATAGAAAGTTCTGCGCGCAAAAAAAAAGGTATATTGAGCAATGGGGCCAGTTTGTTATTATCTCCGGACTGCTTTCATGAGAAAAAATTGTCGCCACTCTTTCATTGTGAGCATAAATCATAGTTGCAATAATAACCGTTGACAAGATGTCTGCAAATTCCGCTAGATGGCGGCCACACCATGAGAAATTAGATGTTTTCAGGACCAAACCACAGCTTTTTCTTGCTTAAAGGAGGCGGCAGGGTCCATTATTTACGATACTGAGCGATAAACTCGTGAGGTTGTTAACATTAGAAAGAAATATCTTCGCTTTTAATTAAGTTTCTTTCCATTCTGTTCTACTAGTGACATCTATCCGGAAACGGCCAAACCATGCAGCTAGCACTAGCAGCCAAAGAAATCAATAAACGGCGCTGTTTTTCCTGCAGAGCGTTTTGCTTGCGATATTATTGATTTTAAATAAAGCTGGCCCTACACTACATTTGATATTTTCGAGGTGTTTTATGACATGATCTCGAAACATGTAGCGAACCAATTCTTCAAAACTAGCGGGATGGTAAAAGCGAAAAATAAGGGGCCGTCAATATTTGTAACACCCAAAAAGGGGTGAAAATATTTATTTTGCTCTGTTTCTTTACAAAAAACGTTTTTTTTACGAAAAACTTGAGCTCTGCCACTTTTTTTATTTTTTTCTTCAACTTTCTCGAAATTTTCGTCATACCGTAGAAAAAAATTATTTCCCTCATGGTCATACTCTACTTTTATTCGAAAAAATTTAGAAACAGAGACGGGATCAGTTTTCCTAAAACGGGGGATCTTGGTTTCGAGTGAGAAGATAAAGGGCGCCGCAGGCAAAAATTTTTCAATTAAATTAGCCGAACGCAAAAATGTTAGAAAAACAAAGCACGAAATAAAAATGGCGCCGCTTACAATTTTTTTTTCAAAAATTACGCAATTTCGGGAACGCAAAGAAATAGGTCTAAAGAGTATAATTTTTAAGGCCGTGCACAAATTACGTAATGGTCATAGGGGGGAGGGGGGTTACAAAACGTTACGTAGGGGGGAGTGAAACTAAGAAAATTTGGAATGAAAATAAGTGAAAAGTTTGGAGCCTGTATGGAGAAGGTACTTGTTAATATACAGGGTTCCTAAGCAAATCCTTAGGGGGCCAAGCAGCCGTGTATAAGACGCAGACAAACGGAAAAGCACATTAGGCAGAAAAGGATGGCCATGGGGCGATGTTGTCACTACATCTTACACGTAGTAAATCCATTCCAGTTTGTTGTTTTCTAATGTTTTCCATTTTCATACCTTTAGGACTGGAATAAAAATTGTTTTTGCTCGACTTTAATACCAAACTGATAAAAGATATCGTAAAAACAAATATTTTTCGGCTTTTCATTTTGTAACCATTGTCCTTACGCACTGTTTACAGGCTGGGGACTAAGATACATGCAAATGCCTAATCTAAAGCGTTCATACACGGCCGGAGAAATCGACTGAGATATTTCCGTAGAAACTTTATCACGCAAATAGGACGGGTTGACGCCTTCGAACGTCCAACCCGGGTTTTGCACTTTGATTCGAAATCTAAAAGGAGGAACAGTCAGATGTGGGGCCGTACACAAATTACGTAACGGTGATTTTACCAATTTTTGACCCCCTCCCTATGTAATGTTTTGTAACGGTTTGGCACGCCACTCCCCTAATATTACGTAACGATTTCAAGACCACTACCCCCCCCCCCCCAAAAAAAATCTTCACTTATTTTCATTCCAAATTTTCTTAGTTTCACACAAATGCAAACGCTGTCGAAAACCCCCCTCACCCCTACGTAACGTTTTGTAACCCACCTCCCCCCTATGACCATTACGTAATTTGTGCACGGCCCCTGTAGTCCCTGTGGAGGAGGGCGAGAAAATTAATATTTTTTTCTTAAAAATTATACTCTTTAGACCTATTTCTTTGCGTTCCCGAAATTACGTAATTTTTGAAAAAAAATTGTAAACGGCGCCATTTTTATTTCGTGTTTTGTTTTTCTAACATTTTTGCGTTCGGCTAATTTAATTGAACAATTTTTGCCTGCGGCGCCCTTTATCTTCTCACTCGAAACCAAGATCCCCCGTTTTATGAAAACTGATCCCGTCTCTGTTTCTAAATTTTTTCGAATAAAAGTAGAGTATGACCATGAGGGAAATAATTTTTTTCTACGGTATGACGAAAATTTCGAGAAAGTTGAAGAAACAAATAAAAAAAGTGGCAGAGCTCAAGTTTTTCGTAAAAAAAACGTTTTTTGTAAAGAAACAGAGCAAAATAAATCTTTTCACCCCTTCTTGGGTGTTACAAATATTGGCAGCCCCTTATTTTTCGCTTTTACCCTCCCGCTAGTTTTGAAGAATTGGTTCGCTACATGTTTCGAGATCATGTCATAAAACACCTCGAAAATATCAAATGTAGTGTAGGGCCAGCTTTATTTAAAATCAATAATATCGCAAGCAAAGAGCTCTGCAGGAAAAACAGCGCCGTTTATTGATTTCTTTGGCTGCTAGTGCTAGCTGCATGGTTTGGCCGTTTCCGGATAGATGTCACTAGTAGAACAGAATGGAAAGAAATAGACTAACATAGACTGTATTACATCAAAATTGGCTCACAAAGCAAAAGTTAAGATCATCTAAATCCGTAATGGTGTCACATTTATTTCTTCGTGCAAAGTTAAAATTCAAATAGTTAATATTATTTCTAAATTAAAAAAAAATTTTTGGTTCATTTTAGTATCAGCCTTTCGTGTATTGGGACCCCGACTGGTTTTAAATAAATAAAATACTATTAGACTAAAATACACAATTTTTTTTTCTGATTATGAAAGAACAATGCACGTTTAGAATAATATCCATGTGATGAAAATTGATAGGTACAGTTTTGATTTTTTCAAAACAGTATACGAAAAAATAATACTTTTAACCTATAAATTGTAAACTTGTAAAAATTGTTTAGATTGACTTTATAATCTCCATTAATCACTCTAAAAATTTAGCAATGCAGTTTTAAGACCCTAAATATTTAATTTATTAAAAATAACCAATAAAAATATAATTAAATAAAAAAAAACCCTTTGGATTTCGAAAAAGTTATTAATTCTTATAGTTTGACCTAAAAAATGGGTTTTAAAAATTAATTGACCACCAAGAAAGAATGATTTTTTTTTTATATTTTGTCAGTAGTTGAGCTTTAATAAGACTACAATATTTTTTTTTCAAAATCGAAGACTCTAACTAGTGTCCATTTGCATTTATTTTATGGAATTACCCAAATAGATACAAATTGTAAATCGTCCAGAAATCTGTTATGCGCAATACTAAAAATTTAACTACCCTCAAAAACGAGATAAAAAAAGGCAAAAAATAAATTGTTGTAATTTAATTATTATTAACAGAGTAATGTGGGGTGTTAAGTAAACATCCAAAAAATATAGTATTATTTTTTTTGTTACATCCAAAATGATTGTTCTTTCTAAATTATTTAAAAAAATAATTTGCTTAAACTAGACCCTATCCTCAATCCTTAGTGAAAATCCATCGGACCTCTTCAGGATAATGTCGCTTTGCAGTTTAAAGTCAGCTTCAGGTTTAGTGGATGTTACTATGTACTTTCGTAAGACGGTAGCTAATATTACTTTTAGCTTTAGCATAGCATATTTGCGACCTAAAATTGACAAAATAAAATCATTGCATGTTTAAATAAATCCAGAAAAAGAAAAGTTATTTAGAGTAGAGTTTAAGAAAAAACATAGGTACTTTGATCTCTTTCAAAATAAAAAGTTTTGAAACAATTTAAAAATAAAACAATAAGATATAATTCTTAGGTTTTCGAGCTCCTTAACCGAGATGATTTTAAAGTACCATATTTACACTGAGAAAAAGGCTCCAACAAGAACACTTTGCTGAAATTTTTTTGTTATTTTGTTGTTATTTTGCTAAAACAACAAAAAATAATTTGCTGGATTGAAATGTTTTAATTATTCCAACGAGTTCACTTTGCTATGGTACAATTGAAAATTTCAATAAACGAGGAGTGTCTGGCTTACCAACAAATTTTTATTAAAACAAAAAGGTGTTTAGTTGCGGATACAAAAGTTTTTTAACAAATGGCTGTTGATTATTTTGATTATTTCCTTTGTACTACAACTCAATATTTTTGTTAAATTAAAATAAAAAAAAAAAAACGTTTGTGATGCCTGCGGGCATCTCCGTAGACACTCGTCTAGTTTTTTTGGAGTTTCAAATTGGTTCGGTTCACCGATATTCCGGCATTCTTAAAGTTACATTTGACGATTCGACGTAGGTGTACGCAAGGTAAACAAACCACAACTGCAGCAAAGTTTGAGTTTCTGAGGGTGACTTGCGCCCAAAAAAAAACTTAATAGCGACATAAAGCTATTTGTAACTCATCGCGGTATACGTATCTGCATCTAGCGAGAACCAAGCACATTGATTGGTCAGAAACTTGTAGCACGTTCGAAAAGAGCAGATATATGCTAGTTTAAGGTGTTTCTGAACGCAATAGGTGCTGAGATACGATACGTGTGCCGTACCAATACCAATACCTTAGATTAGCATATATCTGCTCTTTTCGAACGTGGTACAAGTTTCTGAGCAATTAATGTGCTTGGTTCTCGCTAGATGCGGATACGTATACGGCGATGAGTTAAAAATAGCTTTATGTCGCTAATATCTAACAGTGTGATTGATTGTCCTGCACACACAAGCTTTAATTCTCCCGTATTTGCAAACATGGATTACCACAAGAACTAAATCAGTGGGACCATTAAGATTTCCTACCAAACTTTATTGGTAAGTATATAGTGTGTGACTTAATATTATTCCATGGTATGTGCTGTGTTACTTATAGGCCGCTTTTAGGTATGGTTCCCACACCATCCTGGAAAACCTATAGAATTTTGTATTATGTTAAAAAAGGAACAGATATGAGTTAATCTACCGGCATTTTTTGCATGATTTTCAAAAAATTTTTGCCTTTGGCGCATTTTTGACATAAATATGTATTTACAAAACAACAAAATTAATCTCGTGTCCGCAAATAAAAATGAAAGTAAAACTCGTGGCATATATGTTTCTCACTTCATTACGACTAGTGATGGGCACAAAACATCGATGTTTCAATAACATCGATATTTTTTGTTCAACATTGATGTTTTTAACATCGATGTCTATAAAATATCATCGATACTTTTTTTAAACATCGGAACATCGATCATCGATCCAAAAAAAATTACCTATTTTTGAGGTGCCGGTCGGCTTTGCCGCCAATAGGTGTCGCTACCTAATCTGAACCAATGATAGATATAATATATAGTTTCTTTTGAATTTATTATATTATATTTTTTGTGGGTTTTAGCGTAGATATTTAATAGATTTTGTCATGTACCGATTATTATTATAAATCTCTTATTTGCATGCTTATTACTGGGGGTGCACCGAGTATCGAGTAGTTCGGTGCTCGATCAGAATTTTAACCGAGTAATATGTACTCGGTGCTTGGTCTTACTCGGCCGAGTAAAGTAGAGAATATAAAGAATCCATTTATGCATGTCAAATTATATATTTATATTCAGTGGCGGTCGCAGCTTTCCCCAAAGGGGGGGGGGCGTGAAGGCAAAATTTTGTAAAAGCGAAGAAAAAGTTTTATACAGAAGTCCTTTGAAAAACTCAAAAATATTACTGTTTTTATGAAAAACCGTCAATTTTTAAAATAAATTCTCGAAAAAAAGGGGTGGGCGATCGCCCCCCCCTGGAATCGCCACTGTTATATTATGTATAAAATATAATAATAATATGATGATATGATAACTGTTAAGACTTGCTCTTCTCTTTTTTAGATTCTTTTCTGTTGATGTAACTGATTTGGAAGTTTAACTAACTGTTAAGACTATTAAAAAAACCGACAATTCCACTACTCGGCAGCAGAGTACTAGGTAATCGGCCGCCACCTTTAGCCGAGTACTCGGTACTCGGTCAAGGTAAAAACAGGGCTCGTTACAGCATTATAAGTATTGTGTAAAATTAACAATAATTCTTAAATAAAACTGTTTCTTTGAGCAACGGAATAATCTCTAAAAAAAGCAAAAAAAAGCATCCGATCCGATTCCGATGTTTTTTCACCATCGATGTTAAGTTTCGATGTTGACATCGATGTTCAACATCGATGTTTTTTTTCGATGTGCCCATCACTAATTACGACCAGACGTCCAATGTCTAATGGGGAATCCTGACACCTACAGACCTGTTTCATCCTTATTAGGAATCATCAGGGAGTCATAGGATTATACCTGGCAGTTGAAGCTACACAGTGACCATGCACACCTCTAGAATTTAAAACAAAAAGTTTCTAATCCTCGGGGACGTAGTAACTGTGTGCGCCATCTGTCGAATAAACCGAGAAACAAAAACATCAAAATTGAAAAGTGCAAGACACCGTAAATACAGAATCCTGTACCGTTCAGCAGGTTATAAAGTAGAAACCTGTAAAAGTATAAGGTCACTGTAACATGACTCTTAAAAAGAGGTAACGTTCGCAGCAGCACCGCCCCCAATTGGAGCTTCATACTACGTGGCCCACACAGTTACTACGTCCCCAAGGATTACAAACTTTTTGTTTTAAATTCTAGAGGTGTGCATGGTCACTGTGTAGCTTCAACTGCCAGGTATAATCCTATGACTCCCTGATGATTCCTAATAAGAATGAAACAGGTCTGTAGGTGTCTGGATTCTCCATTAGACATTGGAGGCCTGGTAGTAATGAGGTGAGAAACAAAAACGCTTTGTCCGATATGCCACGAGTTTTACTTTCATAAATATGTATGTTTTTTGCAATAAACATTTATAAAAAGGAATGTTGTTGTTAAAAAAATATTTGATAAAATTTAATATTTTTAGAGTAGCTGCAGATTTAAATAGAAGTTTATATTCCTTTGCTGTGGACGAAACGCCATATATTGTAATAGAAAACAAGGCCATTCAAACACTGGCTCACAGATAAAATCCTCGCCTGCTTCTGGTTATAACCATCGAAAATATTGATATAAATTTATTGCCCAAGTCCACAGAGCTTCCATTGGATGAGCCGCAAATAAAAAATTTTAAAGTAGGACATAGCTTTTTTTCAAAGGTATGTATCATTTTTGGGTGTTTTATAATTATTTATTCACTTTTAACCGGTGCTTTTTACTTCATTTAGCCTGTATTTTTGTGTTATTGTATTATTTTTTCATTATTACAAATAAAAAACACAATAATGTGCAGTAATAAGTTAAAACAATCGTAAGGTTTAAGATTTCACTGAGGAAAATTTTTAGCAAAGTGATTCTGCCTGGCGCCTATTTAGCCGAACAATCTTGCTAGAATAAAAAAGTAGCTCCAATACAATAAGAATGTTTAGTAACAGTAGCAAAGAAAGTAGTTAGACTAGCGAAAAAAAGTCTTATCTTGTTATTTTAGCTTATCTTGTTATTTTAGCAAAAAACTTTTTTGTTCTATCAATTTTTCTCATTGTTGGATCTTCGCAGACTATATGAGCGATAAAATTTGTTAAGAAAACTTGAAATTAACAGTGCTTTGTTTTTGTTTTTAGAGCTTTGAACCCGCACATAAAAAATACCCAAATGAGGAAGTCATCCTTTTGAAAAAAAGGCGTAACAGTTCTGGTATTAGAGTAAAAGAGTCCCATGGAAAATACAAAACTCTTATAATGGGTTTGAATAGTTTTTAGTTGTTGCAATAATTTTTTTTTATTATTTCAGCAAAATGTACTTTGTTAATTTAACTAGATAGTTTCGAAGTTCTAGTAATATAACTTTGCTAAAACTGCAAAGAGATTCAGCAAAAAAGATTTTGTTATTTTAACTAAATTTTTCTTCTGGCGCCTATGCTAATAGATTTTCTTTTTGGGTTAACTAGAAATCTATTTGCGGCAAAAAGAATTTTTTCTCAGTATAGTACCGAAACTTTTTTTAATAAAAGTGAAGGAAAATACAGTGTTGGTAGGGGTACATAATCAAGAGGTACAGTTAGTTTTTATGCCCATTTTTATTTCATCTATAACAAGACGATTCTTCAAAACTTACTTTAGAAGATATTTAAAAAATAACGAGAAGAATAATGTTTATTTCCAACATACCTACACAACTCCTGGGTCCGGCACTAAACGGAATATATGCGTAGTAAGGCCTTTCTTGACAGCGTTCCGGCAAGAAATTGTCTGGATCAAAAACATCGGGATTCGGCCAGTATTTAGGATTTCTGTGGATAATGTACTGACCAATCAATATAGTTGTTCCGGAAGGGATCACGTAACCTTTGCTTGCTAAAATAATTATAAAATTATTATGGACTTTTTGGGCGGCGCACTTAGGAAAAAGAGGGGAGGTAAATGAAATAAGCATAAAGACAAACTTTATTAGACACGGCCTTTGTGCTTATTTCTAACCTTAAATTGTTATATATTATTTTGATTTTGACAATGATTTTGAAAATATGCGAAAACATTTTGAAATTTGTGTTACCATCAGTGTTCAAAAGAAGAAATAAAGCACGCTATCATCAGTTAAATGAATTCCATTCGACAGATGGCAGCGCGTTATTTTTAACTGCCCAAAAACTCTTAAGAATGTGTCTAATGCTATCCTTTTCTTTAAGGCTATAGTTTCTCTCCAGATTTTAGGTAAAAAAAAGTACAACTGGCAACGCCTTGTTCTTTAATTTTTTAATCTTTTGCCAGAGTGCACAGTGAAAACTAAACATCAGAATTAGCTAAAATTTTGCAGGGGTGATCATTTTTAAATGCTTAACAAAAATATCTGAAGGATTTTTCAAAATTCTCAATTATTTTTTCTTCAAAATAAAAGCTCTGGTGCTGTCATCTATCCCAAAAGCATGGATCACAAGCCTCAAAATAATGGCGGTTTAGAAGAAACCCGATTTACAAAAAAATAGAGAAATACTCACAATTTCCTCTGGATTACATTTTTCCATTTTATATTTCTTTGCTTTGGTGAAAATAAAATCTAAGTTTCTTTTTTCTAAAAGCTTGTGCACTCCGGAAAAGAAAACCGATCAATCATACTTCATTGAATTTGGGAGACATACGCAGTTCAAGTGTAGGCCGATAGACCCCAGAATTTATACGATTCCATGGTAACTACAGGTGTTTTGTTAACAAACTTTAAATCGGGCCGCAGTGGGACAGAAGAGCATTTTGACGTTTTTTGACAGAAAACCATTCGAGGTTACGTTTATCTTTCAAAAATGTGTTTTCAAAAACATTGTTCGAAAACAAATATGAAACCACTCCGCGTGTGCGGTCGCCCGCCGAAAAAGGCCTAGCGCTGCGCGGGCATTACCACGAGTCAAAGAACCAAGAGAACTTTACTGGCTCGCTGGGATTACTAGGAATTCGCATAGAAACATTCGGCGTCCATAACCCCACATAATTTTGTTTTTATTTTGATTCAACTATTTTTTTTTTTAATTTAAATTATTGCGGCATAGTTATGTGCAATTGTACTAGTGAAATCTTGGAGTGCAAAGGACAGATTTTAGAACCTCAGTTTCAAAAACATACAGATACTCGAGTACTAACAAAACAGGTCAGTAAAGCTCTATTTAGAGGTTGGAAAGACTCTTGCTAGTCGTTGACGCTCCTGTTTAAAATAGAATACGATTATTTCGTCTAGCGCCAGTACCCGATTTTTAAATATGCATGCTTTTAAGTGAACCTGTTGTAGGTATCAGCTAGCGGGAGTGTTTCCAATTCAATTATAAATGCACCTGTAAATGTAACCTTAAAACACCCAGTTACTTTAATACGTAGTTGGGAAGCGTTTTTTAGCAGGTAATTCTGCAATAAGTGGTTTTCTTTTATTTTGGTATTTTACTTGGTATTTTAGCGGCGCAGTACGCGAAAATTCAAAATAAGTAACCTAACCCCAAATTTTTGACCCGGTGCTAAAAAATCTCTGGTTTCTCACTGTGGATAAACATAAATAAAGTCTCCGCGTTGGCATGGAAAACAAATTCAATGACGTAAAATTTGTGTGTTGCTAGAAACAATTCGCCAGACTGTACCCAACAAGCATTTGGACGTTATATTACGTTAGGGTCACGTAGGGCAAGAAATACCTGAGGTCGGATCCGACGTCCATCAGTCTTCCTGAGGACTCGATTTAGCACCTAAGTGGGGATCAAAATTCGAGTCGTTTCGACGTCGGGTGCTGCACAGTGTTTTGGTCAAATATTACGTCAAATTACGTAGACTTGCGACCCAAAGTTTTACTGTGCACACCAAGTTTAAACTTATTAGGTAAAAACTTTTAAATGTCTAAACAAACACATCCCAATGAAATGTGGATGACCATAAGTATTATCTTAGTTATTGTAGGTAACTGAAAAAAGTTTTAAGTTTTAAACATTCTATGGATCCAAATCTTCCAGTGAAGGTCAGTTTACTGATAAATATTATTAAAATAGACATTAGAAAAACAGAAACCCACAAAAATAATGCAAAAATATTAAGAAATTAATTTAAAAAAAATTAACTTAAAAATTAAATATTTATAAGAAAGCCCATTTCTTGTAGCAAAACATTATAGGCATTTCAAAAATGCATTTTAGTTGTCAACAAATGAGTTTATTTACATATTAAGCCTTTAAAATAAAATGTATTGTTGTAATGACGCATCGATGCTAAACGTTTAAAATGGCGTTTCGGGCGCCGACCAAATTTTTAATTATTATTTACCTATTCGGACAAGAACACCTCCTGCGACGTCGCCTTATAGAACGACCCGACTTAGAATATTGTAGTATAATTGTAGGTCACGCACCCACGTTGGTGGACCTCGGAATAGTTACATTTAATAAATAAAAGTTTGGCAATGTCAATTTTATTACAGTTCTACTTTAAAACTCATACTAAATATAAAGTTTCATGAAATGGACGTTATACTGGGTGTCCCAAGGTGAGTGGCCAATTAGATTATTAGATTATTTTGGAAACTATACAATATAAACTTTTAAACTTTCTATTCTAACATAAGTCCATTTAAAGTATATTTATAAAATACCTTCGTATTTGCAGTGCTGCCATTTACTTTGTTATTTTAAATTAAACACCCTGTTTATATTTGCATTTTTGGGTTGGATTGATTGACAAGTTTTCCGTCGTATCTTGGTTTTTCACACTATCGTTTAGACTATTTTTAAATTTAACTCAGGGTTAAAAATAAAACGATAGCCTGAAAGGAATGTGGAAACCGTTTTGTCATATCTTTAACCGTTAGGATGTTACGCGCTGTCAAAGTTATAACATGGCTATTTTCACCTGTCAATATTTTAAAAACAGTTGAAAATAGGTATAGGACATTATGCATAAAATATACCTAGAATTTTTTGTAGAATCCAATCAGAAAATATACGGGGTGTTTTATTTAAAATAACAAAGTTTTTGGCAAGATTTTCTGTAAATGGCAACACTGCAAATACGAAAGGATTTTATTAATATAATTTACATGAATTCTTGTTAGAATAGAAAGTTTGAAAAGTTTCTATTGTATAGTTTCTAAAATAATCTAATCGAAACCCACCCCCCATCCCAAATTTATTGACGTCCGTTTTCACTTTGGCCTGACCTTTAATTTTATTCTAAAAATTACGTCGCCGTAATTAACGTTAATTTACGTTGCTGATAAGTAGCGAGTATCACCAACATTTGGCTACGTCAGTTTGCACAACTGATGCACTAGTTGTTGGCGACGTCAGGTCTTACTAAAACATACGTTGTTTGATGGACAAACCAACTGCCGACCTAAATTTGGGTCAAAACCGACGTCATGTTAGGTTGTAATTAGTCGAAAGTCAGAAAAATGCTCCTTGGGTAACTACGCCCTTAATAAAAATAAGCATAACTACCGTCAAATTTGATCTTATTTTCGCTGGCCCAAAAACTCCCAATTTATAGGGAGATTTTGGTCAGGTCTGTCAGTCTGTTACCCTGACCTTTATTCTGGGCAGGCGCAGTAGCGCTCTGTCAGGCTGTTAACTTTATTAAAGGTAACCACTCGCGCTAATTAGCGTCGAATAGCGACTACCTTTACCGTTAAAAAGACAACCAACAAAACTTGATGTGATTCTGTTGTGGAAGATTTTTAGGTTATAAAAGTTTGTTTTGTTTTACAAAAATTTTGTGTATTTGAACTTTATTGTTTGTTAACCATGCTTATAGTAGTAGTGGGGTGCCCTTTTTACCGTTTTTTTTTTTGGTAAACAGGTGAGTAAGTACAAATAAGTTCTATTACTTCACTAAAGATATCTTGCAAAATCATTTGCCTGACTAAAATTATGTTGGGGTGTCCGTCTCCCAGTTCTATCACTAAATTAATATTTTCCTTAATGATATGGTTAGAAAAGCAAATAAAAAAAAGACTTGAGAAAAACACAACAAAACTCAATAAAAAAGTAAGGTTATGTTTACAGCCAAACGATTGACTACGGTCAAAAGCTCTATTTTTAACCTCTTGCAGTTACCTTTATTTACGGTAACGGTAACCATAAGAGTAACGAAATTTGCCGTTAAACTACCTGACCAAAATCTCCCTATTTATGTCTTCGTTATACTAACGCTTTTTCCACAACGTTGCGATTTTGAAGTCCACCAAACGTTGCAAATATGGTGGAAAGGTTCAAAAATCTACTACTACTACTACTAATCTATGGTGCCCTCACGGTCGCTAGAATAGATACGGTCTAGTAATTTTGCCCCACTCTTCGACCCGATGACGACACAAAGATAGCAGCTGATTTTTGTCCGCCATTTAAAAATTGTATGAAGGCTTGACAAATTAAATTAACTTTTTGGATTTTTCTTTTTTTTTGTTTAAATGATTGATGCAAGACCTATTTTTTCCTTGTATCTTATACAATAACTTTTTGTCTATAAGTAAATATTATTTATTTTTGGCCTGCATGTGTTGATCTTTCACCAAATAAAAATGAAGATCATTAGTTGGTAATCGATTCCGTCAAGAAAATCATCGTATGAGTTGGAGTTAGTTCGTGTTCGTACTTCAGAAGTTAGGTTATGTAGTTGTTATTTTTCCTGTTTTGGAAGCTATTTTATTTTGTACTTGATTTTTCCAGGCATTTTTGGGAGATTGGTTATTTTGTTATTTAGAAGGAAAGACTTGTTGTGCATACTATATGCAATAAATCTGATTGCAAATTTAAAACTATAGGGTGCCTTGTTTTTTGTTTTTTTTTTTTAATTAAGAAAACACATAAATGCAGGTACCTATGACGAAAATAATGTAAGTAATACCACAGGGTATTTAATTAGGGCGAGAACAAAAGAAATGATGGACAAATACAATTTTTATTTATTTATTATTTATTATTTTTGGCCTGCATGTGTTGATCTTTCACCAAATAAAAATGAAAATCATTAGTTGGTAATCGATTCCGTCAAGAAAATCATCGTATGAGTTGGAGTTAGTTCGTGTTCGTAGTTCAGAAGTTAGGTTATGTAGTTGTTATTTTTCCTGTTTTGGAAGCTATTTTATTTTGTACTTGATTTTTCCAGGCATTTTTGGGAGATTGGTTATTTTGTTATTTAGAAGGAAAGACTTGTTGTGCATACTATATGCAATAAATCTGATTGCAAATTTAAAACTATAGGGTGCCTTGTTTTTTGTTTTTTTTTTTAATTAAGAAAACGCATAAATGCAGGTACCTATGACGAAAATAATGTAAGTAATACCACAGGGTATTTAATTTGGGCCAGAAGAAAAGAAATGATGGACTAATACAATTTTTATTACAAAAATTTATGCAAAAATAATATAACCTCAAATGTCACCCATCAAAAAAATCAATAAAGAAAGCAGCTGATATCTTTGTGTGGTCATCAGGTGGGCGGAGCAAATCACTAGACCGTGTTTATTCTAGAGATCGTGTGTTGTAATGAGTGCTTTTCTAATAATTTCGTTGCATTCCTTATGTCTAGAAAATCGGCCTTTGCTATAAAGGCATGATAAACCATGAGTTCCTGAGCAATCAAGCATAATTCCACATCGACATATATGAGGCTCAATAATTCGACATCCTAGGCGAAGTCCAATGGCAATTTGAATAAATTCTCTGCTAAGAAGAAGACCCAAGTTGGGAACTGGTAAAGTATGCAGCCATGCACATGAAAGTTTGCAAAATGATGGTTTTAATCTGGCTTGATCCTTCACATTTCAAGCGCTTTCTAAAAGTTGTGTTTTTGCTAATTCCGTGATTGGAACAGTTCATTCTTTTTTCGATTTTAAATCAGAGGTTTGAATAAGGTTATTGGTTATTATTTTCCAAGATTCTATAGCTGGTTTAAATCCATCAATATCAATGTTTCCAAAATTATCTATTGTGTTTCGTTCGCAAAGACGTTTGAAGCGTAGAATTTTGGTGAAAATTTGTTTGATGGATTTATCAAAATCGCCTAACAGTGGGTTTTCATGGAAATTACTCACTCAGAGCAAATATTGTAGACGTGGCAAAGATAAACAGCTTTCTTAAAAGGAAAAGCTTGATGAGTAATTTTTTTATGTTTTTTTGCTTTTGCTGTTGAGCCCTCTAAACCGCAAAAGGAGGTTAGGTCGTGAAACTACTTACGTGATCGAACTTTTTACTCGAACGGATTCAAAAGGTTTAAGGGTTCAAATGTAACCCTAGTTGTTTGGTGTGTTGTAACTTTCAGAACTAAAAATATGGCCATCTTTGTTTGACTTTTTTATTATGTATAGCTATCTTTGTCATACGGAATTAGTTATAGCGTATTCTATTGAGACTTTCAGTGCAGCACTCGGATATTTCTGTCCTTTGCGGTTTTAGGTAAAAACAAGAGACAGAGATATATCAGTGTTGCACTAACTGTCTCAAAAGAATACGCTATAAGTTAGGATGAATTGTACTTAGTTAGGATTAACGTCTAATATTTTAAAAAAACGAAAATCATCCCACAAAGCCCATTTCTGAGCTGCCATTTTACTGCTTCCTTTTCACTGCCTTTGATAGTCCCGTCAGAATAGAAATCTTCTAAAGATCAAGACGGCGACAAGTCTTGAACCATTTTAGACACATAAGCACTACCCTTGAAAATTAGAAACAAAAAATTCTAACTAAAAAATTCTGCAGCCACTGATATTGAGAATGTCCTCAAATTGAAATTTTTGGTCAGGAAATGCTTTTTACCAATAGCATGATAAAAAAGAGATAAAATTTCTGGGACACACTCCTTTTTGACATCGACACCCATAATAATAAAGGCTGATCTACATAAAATTTATTGAATCCTCATAAATTTAATAATTTTTGCCCTAATTAAAATAAATAAAAGTAATAGTTCTATCATCAGTCTCTGCGGAAAAAAACGCAACTTTTGTATAGAACATTCAAAAATTTTCCTATTTCTATAAAACAAACATAGTTATTTCTATAGGTTAAATTATTGGTTCTCCCATCAATTTGGGAAAACAACATTTAAAACTTTGTGTACGCTGCATGGTAAAATGCGAAGAGCTTTCGCCAGATTGATATGATGATCGATGCATGAAAGGTGAATAAATACCATATTGCGTAATGTCGATCAGAGGATCCCAAGTTCTAAATGCGATGTGAGTTTAATAATGTCCGTGTTTCCTAATTTTTAATTTGGTTTAGAGCACTTTCAAAAACCCGAAATACTCTGCAAAATAGCATTTTATTTAAATGTAAACTGGAGTTTCGAACTTCCATTGTCTTTTTAGAGACATAAAGCTATTTGTAACTCATCGCGGTATACGTATCCGCATCTAGCGAGAACCAAGCACATTAATTGGTCAGAAACTTGTACCACGTTCGAAAAGAGCAGATATATGCTAATCTGAGGTGTTCTTGAACGCGATATCGGTATCGCGGTATCACGTATCATTATGGCACACGTATCGTATCTCAGCACCTATTGCGTTCAGAAACACCTTAAATTAGCATATATCTGCTCTTTTCGAACGTGCTACAAGTTTCTGACCAATCAATGTGCTTGGTTCTCGCTAGATGCGGATACGTATACCGCGATGAGTTACAAACAGCTTTATGTCGCTAGTTTTATGTTTATTTTTACTTTTTCACAAAGTTTAAAATGCTTATGTATTTGCAATCGTCATCAGGTGGATACTAACGTAGTTACAGTTGAATACAGGGCTTTTAGCTGATATGAAAGAAGGGCAATGCAGAATTTGCTACATGGTTGGCCTCTTCCGAGAAATAGAGCACCAGTTTATGACCGAGCGTGCAGGCGATAATGTCGAATCTTCATTAAAATTAAAAATCGTCGCACAAAATATGTCTTTTTTTTTAAATTTAAATATTTATGATACATAAAAAAGTTAGTCATTTTACTTATAAAATGACCGTCCCAAATGTCTTCTCGAACGCAACAGATCGTGCCCCCAACGTCAACGCAAACGGAAAGTTGACCTCCGGGCACTTGGGGTTTCTAGGTGAATGTACCTCAAGTAGGATATATATTTGGGATTCATGGTATTACCCAAAACTACAAGAACTTTTTGCAGATAACCTAAACTTGTTGAATAAGCTTAGTATATTAAGTTTAAACCCCTTGTTATTCTAGAACATGCGTTTTTAAACAAATATGCCGGTTTCAAAATGGCGGAAAGGTGTTTTTTTTTTAAAGTATTTATAACTTTTTTATTTTTTAGGTATGTTAAAATGACTGCTCAAAAATAGAGGTTTGGCGGAAAAATTTATTTTTAAGTATATGTAAATTTTTTATTTTTTATTCGATTTTGACAAAACGAAGTTTGAGATACTTTGAGATATAATTCTTGTACAAAAATATAAAAAAAATTAAAACATTTAATCTAATTTTTTAACATTACTTACCTTTGTATATTTCTTAAAGAACGTTCTAAAGCAGTGCTTGTTTTATCTTTATCTTTCTTTTGACATATTACGCAGAAAAACAAATTAATTTCTCCAGACATGATAAACAATAATGGAAAATTATTGCGTAACTCTAAATACGCATGCCTCTAATTCGCCGTGCGGGCCGCCAATTAAAATTATAGCCTATATGTCGTAATAATTTTATGTAAAAAACACTTTTTAAATACTAGCTTTTATAAAATATAAAGTGCAATAAAAAGTAGAAAATAATTTTTAGCATTTTGATGTCAGTTTGGCCATGATGACTCGATAAATTTATGCTGTTGATCATATTATGATTGTTCGCAAGAATCTGAATTCACTATAAACCAGAGAAATACAGGGGTATTAAGTATATCCAACGCAACTCGACCCAAGCTACCCTAACATTTCTATGATATATGGATGGACATTGTTAGTTCTAATTTGCGCCCATCGCTTATATTATTATTTTCTACTTTTTAGTTGCACTTTATATTTTTTAAAAGCTTGTATATGAAAAGATTTTTTTGTATAAAATAATTTTCATGACTAGTGACTAAAATAATGCTTTTTTATAAGCGTTGGTTTAAATAACGAGCGCTGCGAGGTATTTAAAAATGCGAGCAAAAAAAAGCACAGTTTAGGCGTTAACACTATTTTTTTAATACCTTTATCAAAAAATCCAAGAAAAACAGGAAAATACTTTTAAAAATCTCGAACGAAGAGCACTTCTCGCAACACATCATTAAATTAAGGCGGCTGGTAAATGAATGGTTTCCATAGCGATGTGCCTTTTTACTCGGTGACGTTCACTGTTGCGACATTTTAATCCTTGACAGTTTGATATTTTGAAGTTGCTTTTAAATGATTTTTTTGTAAATACTTGGTGAAAACTTACTTAATTTTTAGGCAAGAAAGATAAGATTTAACTTTGGGTAAAAAATGGACAAAAATCTTTTTTTGCAACCATAATCAATTTTTTTGCATCGGTAACCAAAAAAGACATGCTTTAGTTATCTGCAGACAGTGACTAAAATAAAGTTTTCGAAGAAGGTATAAAAAAAAAGATTTATATTTTTTCTTAAAAAAAAAAAAAATCTGTGTGTGATGTATTTTAGTAAGTTATTTTTATATAAAACCCGAGCTTAACACACAAAAATCACGTCATCATAAATTTCATGCAGTCTTGTGTAATCAACCACATCTTATCATCACACCCAGGTAAAAAATCGCATAGGTTCTCATGAAGTTGGTTAGTTTTTATGATGTTTTATAGGGTTTTATAAGATTCCCCTGCTAGAAAAATTCTGTACTATACGAGATTTGTTGAGGATTTTACAAATTTGTTTCACATACTAACGCATATAGAAAACATATAAACCCTGAGAAAACATTATAAAATCTCGTACAACTTTTCTAAGAGATTTGACGCGGTTTTTTTGGCGGGGCAGACGAAGAGCAGAGCTGAGAGGTGGAAAAAAGTGTATCTTTTACTAGCATTGGGTCGTCTATCTGTTAGAGCAGTTATTATAATAAAAGGTTTTTGGTACTTTACCCAATTTGACATCTTCATTAATTTGTCTAGTAATCATGGGCACTGGAGGATACATCCTTAAAGTTTCCATAATAACTCTTTCCAAATACTTCATCTGAAGGGTGTCGGCAAAGGTGATCGGTCTTTCCCAGTTATCGTGGAAAATTTCCTTTAATTCGGATACGCACTTTTCTTGAATTTCGGGATGGCAACCGAGCAGGCACAGAGTAAAACTAGATCCGGCTGCGGTTGTATCATGACCCTAAAATAAAAGGATCTTTTTGGTCCATCCACAAAATTGTCGTAGTAGCAAATAGAATATTAAATAGTTTCTTTAAACTATTAATTTGACAATAACTGGGTTTTATTTCAGTCTCTAAAAAGAGAGAAAACCATCATTATTTTCTCTGTCAGCATATTTCGGAATTGAGTAGGTATCAAAAATGCATCTTTAATTCTAAATATATTCTTTGACAAAGGGATGTGTATTATGCAAAACAGTTCTATTGTTGTATTTTTTGACATTTATAAAAGTTTGGTTAATCTGCTTAACAATTTTTATTAGCTACCTCAAACATAATGGTATCAACTTCTTCCTTGATTTCATCGTCAGTCAGTTTGTTTCCGGACGTGGCATTAGCTTCAATCATGAAATCCAAAAATGCCAATCTCTTCTTTTCTCCTGAAACAAAGAAGAGCTTAATAGAAACTAATTTAATAACATGCTTAGGGATTTTTTTCCGAATGAGATCCGAATAAATAGCGAGGTGGTGGCAGTAAAAACTTAATAATTTCATCCCATTTGAGGTTTATATAGTTTTGACACACCAAATATAACAAAAAAAATATTTTCAGACCTCTAGGTGGGGGCTTTTTCTATAGGGAGGCCCTGAAACTTGCAAAAAATAATAGCTAAATGAACTCATATCATCCCATCTGCAACTTATATTAAAACAATCTATTTACCTCAGGACTTAAAAAAAATCAAACGGTACCCGCCTATGGCGGGCGTTTTTTACAGGGAGGCTTCAAAACTTGCAAAAAATAATTGCTATATGAAGTCATTTTATCCCTTTTCTGATTTGTGCTATTATGTTAAGGGCCGCACCAAGATAACTGGGGGTGGGGGCGTTTTTTACAGGGAGGCGTCAAAACTTGTAAAAAACGCCCCCCCCCCCAGAGGTGTCCAATATTTTTTTAGTTATCTTGGTGTGGCCCTTAATATAATAGCACTAATCACAAAAAAGATGAAATGAGTTCATATAGCAATTATTTTTTGCAAGTTTTAGGACCTTCCTGTAAAAAAAGGCCCACCACCTGAGCATCATAATATTTTGACTTAATTCGTATGGATGTAAACTACAATTTTATACTAGTTAATATGGATGAAATCATACATCTCAATTGCTACCACCTCTCTACCTAGAATAAGTAGAGGTTTTCGTTAAGGCTGCATGTACAGGGTGTTTCACGAACATCGAAACAGGGGCGTTTTAGTGTATTTTAAGATCGATTTAAAAAAACGCTAGGGTGCACTCCCTGGCTGGGGTAACTTTCCCCCCTCTTTTTTAGATAGGTATGATGGGTCGAGTGGTCCCTTATTTTAAAGGTCTTTTGACTCTTGTTACAGCACCGTATTTTTTTTGAAAATCGAATGATTAGTTCTTGAGATATTTGCTGGTGAAGTTGTCATAGGCGGATTCAAAATTTATTTTTTTAGCCTGTTACCATCCAATTTAGACTTTTAGCTCAGACACGTCGATTTTACTTTTTTTTTAAAAGCAGATTCTTGCTATTTCTGTTCTTCCGTATTCATCACCCTCTCTGAGGGGGGAGTTTACCCATTTTATTAAGGTAGAGAAGATGGGTCAAGTGATACCTTGTTTTAACGGTACTTTGATTCTTCTTACAACCCCGAACTTCTTTTGAAAATTGAATGGTTAGTTCTTAAGATATTCACTGTCAAATTTGCCACGAATTAAATAACAATCAATCTTCTGACCCTGTTATTGTCAAATTTACACTTTCTTCGAACACGTCGGTTTTCATTTTTTCAGAAGCACCTTTCTATAGTTTTAATTTGTTTCTAGTCATCACCCCTTATGAGGGGTAATGTTCACCCCTTTTAAGATAAGGACGGTCGGTCCAGTGGTACCTTGTTTTAAAAGTATTTTGGTTCTCGTTAAAACTCTGTATGTCACTATCTTAGAACATTGAACTACTAGAAGGAGTCTGGTCTATCTGGTTACACTGCTTGTTTGAGTGCAACATCTACAGAGGGGAAAGGGGATAAAGAAATCTGTGTTGCCAATTTTAATAACAGAATTGTGAAGCAAAAGACTTGTTAAATTTGCATTAAGTTTTGACGCTTATTTATTAATTAATGAGGTTTAAGATATATGTTGAAAAAGCTAATATACACAACCTATTTAAAACTTTCGACGTTTTTTGAAAATTTAACATGTGTTTTTCTTAAACATCTTCTTTTGTATTCAACGTGGCAACATTGATTGTTTATTGCGGTTTCTTGATTTTTCCTGGAATGTTATTATTGTTTGAAAGTGAAAGTTTCAGCACTTGTCAATAGGGTTTTTTTGAATTTTTTGTAAAAAGTTTGTGGCGAAAAATGGCGAAGTGTATTATTATATGCAAGTTGAAACAGAAGCCGGGAGACCGCAGTATTTCGTTTCACAGGTACGTTAAATTAAAATATTAACTAAATATTGGGTTAAAATTCGTCATATTTGGCCATTCTTGGTAAACAAAGGCAGGAAATCTATGTTGCCGGCTTGTCATTAATTTCAGTGTAAATACATTTTTGATGTGAATAAATTTTTAGGTTTTTTTTTTATAGAAACATATATTTTTATTACTATATCTAGACCATTTAATTAAACGGAACTAAAAATTTTTGAGGGCATTTTAAATAATATTAAAAAAAGGGGAAAACGTATTAGGTTACCATGAAAATAATGGGATGAAGATGTTGAACTCAAACACCCTGCCCTAGGTCTGAAAAAAAGCTCCTTCTAGTAGTTCAATGTTCTAAGGTCATTATTATGTTAATTATCGCTGTAATTTTTAAAAATCTCACATGCTTTATGGGCTTTTAACGCATGAGTGGTATGAATAATCGTTCCAAAAACAAAAATACTTTAGAGTAAGAACATTGTCGCAATACAGCTGATGAAACAAAGCCCTATAAACAAGGACGGATTTCTGATGGTTCTTCATTGGTTGGATGACTGAATGACTTTTGAGTGACTGTGACGGAAATTATTTAGTGGGCCGCTGACGAACATCAGTTAATTTGCCAACAAAGTTGTTTCGCCAATACTAATTCGATGTTGAATCGACGGAGAAGAATCTTCATCTTAAATACAACGGACTTTGTTGTTGAGCTCAAAAACTAAGTCACTCCGATATTCGTTCACTTTGTTGGGCCATTGAAGAAAAGACTACGTCTCTTCGATATTGGTCCACTGATGAAACCACTGAGCCGACGCTGGTTAACTTTTTGATTGATCTTAAGAAAAAAAGTATACTCTTTTCGAAAGGTATATTTTTGTGTAGATGACGTCCCTAAATAGTTATTCTAATAA
This sequence comes from Oxystoma pomonae, assembly GCA_963921995.1. Classification (NCBI taxonomy): domain Eukaryota; kingdom Metazoa; phylum Arthropoda; class Insecta; order Coleoptera; family Brentidae; genus Oxystoma; species Oxystoma pomonae. The sequence goes on along the minus strand of OY998167.1, from coordinate 34,225,132 downwards.
AAATTAAAATCTTCCATATCACGTCCTACTGTCAGAAAATAAAAAAGTTGGGCTTATAGAGCATTCCATTCTAGACAAAAAAGTCACATAAGCATTTTTGTAGTACTGACCATTTTTTATAAATGTAATTTAAATATTTAAAAACGGAAAAATTGTCTCATTTTATATATATATATATTTTCTGAAAAAGCGATGGTGAACCTGAGAGAGAACCTATTTTCGATAAAAAAACGTTACAACTTTTTTTTGCATCACTTATAGTTTCTATACAAAAATAAAATAAGTTGAGAAAATGGTAAAATCATGTCGATTGTATTGAAATTTTTTGCACCAAGATTTTTCTATAAAACCAAACTCGAAAAAAAAACAATTATTTGCCAAATAGTTAGTCTTATCACCTATTAAACGACAGTAAAAAAGTTTCGACTAGATTTGGAAAGGTAACCTCTGGCGGAATTAAATAAGAGGAGCTCTCTGAAAGACATAAGACATCTTTTTATATACAATAAAATAACAACAAATATTGACTAGGTACTTCCCTTATTCCTGCTTCTTTCTTGCCCCCTTAATCCCGCACAGTTGGTCTAGGGACGGGGTTTTAAGAAAAAAAATATATAATCTTTAAAACATAGATTTTTATTTTTGATACATCGCCAACTACTATTTACCGTAAAAAAAAGTAAAATCCCTTATGTAGCCCTTTTCTGGGGGGCTATTTTTGGAAAATATTCTAAAAACCTTAAATAGTAACTCCATATTTTGACTTCATATTTGAATTCTCGCTGAAATTCTCTTTCCAGTGGTACCCCATATCATAAAGTTTGCTTTACTAATTTTCGAGATATTGGCTTTTAAAATGTTAAAAATTCAATTTTCAAAGGCCCATATCTTAGAAACTAAACAAAATATCTCTATTGTGTTTGTTATCGATTTTGAGGGTTTTATAAGAGCAAATAAAAATGACAATAGTTTGACGTTTGCACATTCCTATTTACAGGTTATTGATTTTCAGTGATTTTGACGATATTATTCCAAAAATATGAAGTAGAAGGTCAGATTGTCAAACTGTTGTCATTTTTAATTTTCTCGTAAAAAACCCCTAAAATCGATAATAAACACAATAGAGATATTTTGTTTAGTTTCTAAAATATGAGCCTTTGAAAATTGAATTTTTGACATTTTGAAAGCCAATATCTCGAAAATTAGTAAAGTACACCTTATGATATGGGGTACCATTGGAAAGAGAATTTCAGCGAAAATTCAAATATGAAGTCAAATTAGGGGATTACTATTTAAGGTTCCCAGAATATTTTCCAAAAATAGCCCCCTAGAAAAGGGCTGCATAGGGAATTTTACTTTTTACGGTAAATAGTAGTTGGCGCTGGGTCAAAAACAAAAGTGTATGTTTTAAAGATTATATATTTTTTTTCTCAAAACCCCTCTCTAGACCAACTGTGCCCGGTGAGTTCGAAGGGTCTTATAGAACATTTAAAAAAATATCAGTGCACAAAGCATCATGTACTAGTCAGTATTACGGTCATTAAAAAAAATATTTTTTATAATATTCACAAACATCAGAAAGTCAAAACTTTTTTATTGTCGTTTGATAGGTAATTAGACTACCTACTTAGCACATAATTGTATTTTTTTTAGAAGTTTAGGTTTATAGAAAAATCTTGGTGTAAAGACCTTCAATACAATCGACATAATTTTAGCACTTTTTTCAATAATTTTATTTTTATATAGAAATTATAAGTGATGTAAAAAACATTGTAACTTTTCACATCGCTTTTTCAGAAAATATATTTTTTTTAATTAACAGCATTAAAATTCAAAATGTGACAATTTTTTCCATTTTTCAAACATTTAAATGACGTTTATAAAAAAACGGTTAGTACTACAAAAATGCTTGTTTGACTTTTTTTGTCTAAAATGAAATGCTCTATAAGCCCTAATTTTTATTTTTAAAAAATATATTTTTTTTTACATTTTGGGAAAAAATGATATATTTTTTACTGGTTTACACAAAAATATAACTTTCGAAGAGAGTATATTTTGTTTCTTAAAATCAATCAAAAAGTAAACTGTGGGTTGCCCAGTTTAATCATTTATTTTTTCGCTTTGGTCCTTTGTGTGTTCCTTGTGGGATGTTCATCCAAGTTTGAATTTTCGTTTTTTTTCCGATCTTTTGTTGATGTTACTTGTTATTTAGGTAAACCAACTATATTATTAACAAACTTGTATATCGGCGAATTTTAGGGCCGTTTTAAAAAAGTAATGGGCCAGCAGGTGGCCATTGTTGCAGATGGCATTCACCTATATCTGGCCAATTGGCTCTGGACCGTAATCACGGGGCTATCAATGGGCCGGGTAGTCAAAGCATTTGGTGCCCGGTCCGGGATTCTCAACGGCTCGGAGTGAACCTAGCCGATCCGTCAACCGGACCGGCCATCTAACTGTGGCCCTATACCGTCAAGTTCGGGGGACAAGTGTCAGGCCAATACTAAGCCATCAATTTTTGTGTGCTCGGTGTCTATTGTCTTTGCTCTGTTTAATATCTAGTAGAATTCACTTCACAACTGCAAGGATGGTTTTACACAAATTGTAACTCGCATTGATTCGTAAAAATACCTGGGATACCAGCTTAATGAGAACTGGGCAAAAAAGTCCGTGCAAGAGTTGAACAGGTCAAATCATTTTTAAATAAAAATAAATAAATAAAAATAAAAAAAAATAAATAAATAAATAAAAATAAAAATATTGTAGAATGGTTCGAGCCAATTAAAGAAAATGGTTTTTTACCTATGTCATTTTCCTCAATATCTTCTAAATCGTCCCTTATGTATTTATAATTTTCAGTCTTTTCATTGCCACGTTCGCCATTTTCGCTCGCCCTTACTGCCTCTTTGTACAAACTTTCTTCGCCCTGGGAAGCTCTGACATAGTAATCTTCTTTTTTGCGCTTTATGACCTAAATTTTACAAACAAAAGATATTACCATTAAAAAGTATTGACACCATACATATTCAAGATCATTATTATATATGCAGTTAACTTTAAAACTCCTTTCACCTAAAAAGCAACTCCAATAAAAACAAAAAAATTCTCGGCTCTGTCACCATTGTGTTAACAAAAATTCAGTTCTTTCTTGTCATGCCAACAACGCTAGTAAAAGATTCTCTCTTTCTTCTTAAAAATTACCATTATAAGACCAGAATTTTGGAAGTACTCACCTTTCGGGTTAGATTATGGATAAGATCCAATAGTTTGGTTTGTTCTGCGGCCATTTTGGTGAATTTAAAAATAAAGTCTGGACGCAGCCAAACTTTATAGTGTCTGAGGTGAAGTATATTACACATGCTAAAATATTAATAGATTATTTTAAAGACAAATTTCCTATTATTAAGATCTAAGTTTTTAGTACCTACACAAATATGCGAAAGACAAATATATTTAAAACTTACTCCATTACAGCCTTTGCATAATCATATCCCGTATTATCTTCATCGCTTTTTTTCACACCCATTGCTGTTTCTAAAAGATACGTAAATATTTTAGGGATCCTGTATTTTTTATTATCATTTACCTTTTAGAGCAAGAACGCAAAATAAAACAAAACGAATGGCGGGAGAACAAAATTTGGATAAAGCTTACACAACTTAACATACAAAAATACTAACGTGACGCTCAAACTTAACGACTTTTGAAGAAATCTCGTGTGTATACGCAAACTTTAACAGTGGGATTTACAAAAGTTGTTGCGGACCAGTTTTCTGACATGACAGTTCGATTTAGCTTCTGTGTTTTTGGTCCGGAGAATTTGGATTGAGGTGTATTGAATGTATTCAAAAAACCTGCATTTTCTTCGATATTAGGGAGATTTTGGTCAGGTTTTTTTGTCAGTCTGTTACCCTTACCTTTATTCTGGGCAGGCGCAGCAGCGCTGTCAGGCTGTTACCTTTATTAAAGGTAACCACTGGCGCTAATTAGCGTCGAATAGCGACTACCTTTGCCGTTAAAAAGACAACCAACGAAACTTGATATGATTCTGTGGAGGAAGATTTTTAAGTTATAAAAGTTTGTTTTGTTTTACAAAAATTTTCTGTAGTTGGATTTTAACCGTGTTTATAGTAGTAGTGGGGTGCCTTTTTCCGTTTGGTGAGTAAGTACTAATAAGTTTGCAGAGGCTCGATTTCTTCTATTACTCCACCAAAGATATCTTGCAAAATCATTTGCCTGACTATATTTATGTTGGGTTAATATTTTCTTCCATGATATGGTTAGAAAAGCAAATAAAAAAAAGACTTGAGAAAAAAACGACAAAAGTTAATAAACAAGTATGTTTGCCGCCAAACGATTGACTACATTCAAAAGCTCTATTTTTAATCTCTTACGGTAACGGTAACCATAAGAGTAACGAAATTTACCCTTAAACTGTCTGACCGAAATCTCCCTATTGGTTAATATTTACTCAGCAAATTTATTCTTGCATAAATAATTGTTTGTTTTAAGTTTTTAATAATTAAAACTGTATCGGCCTCACCCGCACACTCTTTGTGCGACGTATGCAAACTTACAATATATTAAATGAAATACATGACTAACATTTCTCTCACGCGATCCAATACAAATTATCTACTTATACGAGTTCAATTTTGTATTAGATAATTATGTGTAAATCTCGTCTGAGTCCGAGGTGTGCTATTAATTATATATTAGTTATTACGCCATCAAAGGATAATTTAGGTTATAGTTTAAGAAAGGTGTGTTGTTTAAGTTTAGTTGAAAGACTCTGTTACATATTATATCTAGGAAGAAAGTCCAAAATGAAAAATAAGCGGTTTTGCTGTATATGTATCTCTCAATCTCAATAATTATTTACTATAGATCCAAATTAACAAGCGTTTTAAATCTATCTGTAACATACACGGTAGATTCTTTAAATGAACGGTGCTTCTAGTGGCCTTAGAGGTTTTAAAAAAGCTAAAAGCGAATCTTAAATGATTTTTTACGGACTTTCTGCCCATGACAAAAAAAATGTTGGGGCACCCAACTGGAGGCCCAGGGCCTACCAAGTATTTTTTTTAATGAGAAGGTACCACTTGTGGCACCTTTTTGAAAAGCTTATTAAAACAGAAACCTAACGCACTAGTTTCATCTCTCATCTGTCAATTCATTTAGCTTCAAAATAAACTGCATATTTCTCTATTTACTAAGAGGAATAAAGAAAATACCACACAAGGACATTCTTGGCGGCCCATTTGGGTGCCTTCACTGAAGGTCCAGTGCCTACCAATATTTTTTTCATTGGTAGGTACCACCTGTGGCACCTTTTTGGAAAGCTTGTTAACATTGACATCTGTCAACCCATGTATCAAAAATTTTAAAAAACCTATTTTTTGTCAATTGTTTCAGCTTCAAAATAAACTGCATACCTATTTATTTATTTACTAAGTTGGATTAAAGAAACTACCACGCAAGGATATTATTGGCGTATAATTTTTAACACATGGATTGACATATGTCAACAAAATTTATTGAATCGAATTTCTCTTTTAACAAGTTTTCCAAAAAGGTGCCACAAATGGTACCTCCTCATGAAAAAAATGTTGGTAGGCCCCCGGGCCTTCAGTGAGAGCTCCCAAATGAGCCGCCAATAATATTCTTTTGTGGTATTTTCTTTATTCCGCTTAGTAAATAGAGAAATATATAGTTTATTTTGAAGCTAAGACAATTGACAAAAAAAATAAGTTTTTAACACAGTGGTTGACAGATGTAGGCCCTGGGCCTCCTGTTGGGGGTCCCAAATTGTTTTTTGTCATGGGCGCAAAGTCCGTAAAAAATAATTAATGATTCGCTTTTAGCTTACCTAAAGTCGCTAGAAGCACCATTCCATTTAAAACATCCACCCTGTATAGTTTATTAAGTTAATTAAATAAAAAGCAAACCCAGTAGTTATTAAATTAAGTTTAATTTCGGTCTAAAAGTAATAATAAATTTTCTATTGGCCAAAGAAACCAATATAGCTTAACTCAAGTTTACTTCCTTCTTAAGGAATACTGATTCTAATTTATTCTTGGATCAAGGGCTTTAAACTTTCATACTCCAAGATATTTACCTAGTAAAACATCCACAGTAGTACCGCTCATGTAGTCGTGAACATCAAACACATTTCCCTTTACTTTTTCCAAACTGTTGAGTAAATTCTGCGCATTTTTATTGAAAACTGGCATAAATGATTTAAGAATTGATGAATGAAAAGTGGGTGCAATCATTTTTCTGTGTGTTCGCCATTTTTCTCCTAAAAGTTTTTTACGTCGCAATTAGCCGACTAAGTGAAGATCCCTAAATCGTCTGGGCCCCTATTCTTCAAATTATAGAAATTCTGCTCCCAGGGGGTCAAATCTTTCGCTACTATGATATTGATAAAAAATAATTCTATTGGTCTTGACAAAGAGAATTACTTTCGATCAATATCGGGCAAAAGTGAGAGAAACCGATTTAAACCAAAGATTTGGATTAATGAGATGCATAGTAGCGAGAGAAGTTGAAGAGCAGAATTTCTATCATATAATAGAGCCCGCATTCGAGCTAGGTCTAGGGCAAGGACATAACCCCTTCAAATTAATTGGGCCTTTTACATATAAATTAATAAAGTAATTTAAATAAATAATAAAAACTTTCTTACATTTACGTAATCTGCATTGCACCAATAACTATTTTTATTGATTTTATGATTATTTTATAAACCAAATTTACGATAAATAATAAGAAAACACATTATTTTGATCGCGGTCATAAACGCCCTATTTCTGAGACTGCAGTAGACGTTCGTCTTTGATGAATCTTTGATTCCGCGCGCTAAAACATGTGCCCCATCAGTTACTTCCGCCTGTTCCCCGCAACTGCTCCTACCTAATTTTTAGAGTTTTATAACACCAGTTTCCAACCAGTTATTAAACTGTGTTTTAAAGATCGCAAATATTCGGTCCCTTCCGTGCGGATTTTTCTATAAATTTAGACCCCAGTCACACATTTTTTTATATGGCAAGTCACTAAAAAAGTCAGTCAAGCCACACCCCCGCCCCTCAAAAAAATTTAGAAAAATTGCAATCCAGTCAGTTTGGAGGGCATAAAAATAAATATACTAGAAATCACGTAAGAAAAAGTATTTCCATCTTTGCTGGACATTTATTATTACTTATAGGCATGTGGAAAGCAGGACCTGATTTTTGAATATAAAAAACCAGGAAGGAGTGTGGTTCAAAATTTTTAAAAGTCGTTCAATAATAGTTTTTAATTTTGGGATAGTTGCTTATCATTTTTCTCTACGCTTTAAATAAGGGGGGTGTAGCCTCACGTCCGGCTGCACCCCCCATTTTGAATATAAACAAAAACCAGGAAGGAGTGTGGTTCAAAATTTTTTAAAGTGGTTCAAAATTAGTTTGAATTTGGTTCGAAATTATAAGCATATTAAAATTCGAATATCTTTGGGAGGGCGAGGGGGTGTGGCTTGACGGACCTCACTAAAGCCTTGTCAACATTTTAGAAGGATGCAGTTTACCCTTTTGGGGATAGTTGTACCTAAGCTCGAACGCGGCTCTGGAAAAAACAGTACACGGAAGAGTGCGCAGGACAAAACATGGCACGCACAAAATATCGCGTTCACTAAACAGCGCTTGGCAGCGTTGCCAGGTTTACCGATTTTTCATTAGAAATTTTTCAAAGAAAATTTATACCTATTTAAAATAATAATTATAATTTTTGTCTGTAAAAAAAATGATATGAAAACGCCTACTTTAACTATAACATCAGCTCCATTAGGTTTTTATGTTTGTGGTCGATTTTCAATGTTGCGCTACTTCGTGGAATGTACGAGCGCGTCGTGCTGCGTTCGAGAATTTGTTGGATTGACTATTTTAGATTTTTATTCTTTGGTTATCATTAGAAAAAAAAAGAAACGCCTTTTTACACTGCAATGACCGAAATTGCTCATGTTGTCACTTTGAAATTGAAAATGAACTGATGAACTATTTTGAAGGCGAACTGTGCTAGAATATAGATTTTGTTTCGGTGTTATTTACGTTTTTCGTAGTCCTATAATAAAAGATGATCCTAGACCGAAATTTTTATTTTTGCTTGTTTGCTGCTATATATCGTCAACTATTGGGGGAAAAATCTACTGGTTTTTTACGAGATTTTTTTATCTATGATCTACGGCTTTCCTCAAATTCGGTCTGGCAACGCTGTCGCGTGGACAAAACAGCAAGTACTCGAAATACCGCGTTGACACAAAACTTCGGGGAACAAAAAACACATGGATAAAATTGCGCATGGACAAAACAACCCGAAACCGCTCACTATTTTAAGAACTGTACAAGCCTAAACCTCACCCACTTGACCAATGAAATTAAGCGAATACTTGCTAACCCGATTGGCAAAAAAGCATGTTATTTATGATTTGCTTTCATGATCGTCGCATTTTTGGACGTGCGCGTTTTTATCCTTTTGACCGTGACTGTCCTGGCCTCTTTTGGGTGCGCTGTTTTATCCAGCACTTTTTTGTTCTTAGCGCCGTTGCGCAGGGTTCAGGGCGCATAGAGACCTTCATAAGCCTACTTGGTATATAAACGTCCGAGGACAGTTGATCTAAGTAAGTTTTAACGTGATCTGAAATATATAAGTAGTGTTTAACAAGCACTACCACTACCACTCATCGATTTTACCAGAGTTTTTGGAACACATTAAAAACTGTCACTTGTAAAAAAATTTAGAGATGAAAAGTAAAAAATTTGGCTTAATTTTACAAAATAAGTGTTTTATATGTTGGAACCTGGTAATATTTTATTATTATTCAGCCATTCCAGCTAAAAGTCCACCACGGGTAATATCACAAAATACGAATTACCGGAGGCATTAACCTACTCTTTGTGACCACTTATATATTTCTTAATTTGCCTCCAGAGGCTAAAACTGTTTCTAATAAAAAAGTAATTTAAAATGTTTCTTTGTGTCAAAAAAATGCCAAAATTGAAATTTGGGTGTTTTTTTATTAGACCGATTGGATTAACTTATTTAGCGAGAAAAAAATAAAAAAATTTTAACAGCAATTTGATAAGTGGAAATGGTAATGGGGTGTCTAAAAAACGTTTTAAAAAGAAATGCGTGAGTGGGGCTCTTGCGGGGTGGATTTGGTGGGGGGAAAGGGGGAGAAAAATGGTATTATTGCAATTTCCGGAAAAACTGAACGTCATGGAATAAAAACTTCAATACAAAAGTTGTAAACGGTGCAAAGGTCTACAAATTTTTTAAATGTCACTTTTTAACATAACCTCAAAATTTTCGAGAAAAACGTAAAAAATCGTAATGTTTTTATTTTTTGGCTTTTTATTTTTCATTTCCCCAAAAATAATTGCATTTTCACGAAACTTGGTGAAAATGTCTATGTCCTTAAGGCCTACAATTTTTTTTAGACAAAAAGGTTAAAAATTTTTTGAAACATGAATTTTTTTCGGTCGAAATCACTTTTTTTTCAATCAAAAATTCTACTCAGGAAAATTCTCATAGTATTTTTTGATATATACTTTTTGGTGGGATAATAAAAAATTATAGTTACAATTAAAAAACATGCTTAGAAATGTAAAAAAACAAATAATGGCTTTTGCAACACTGAATTTTTCAGCAATTGTTGATAATTTCTTTCAATTTAAAAAAAAAATCAGCAACCGGTTACGCCATCTATTTTTACCGAAAAAATACAAAGTAGACCGTATTTAATTTACTAATGTTTATTCGCGGGGTGTAAGGGGTAGTGCTGCGAATATACTGTAACCTTCATATTTGCTCGGAACAGTTGGAGACCGTGCTTACCCCCATTGGGCATGAGACCAGAGGTTTTCGATCGGTATGATGCGAATGCATCTAGCCTCTCATATCCAAATGCCAACCTCACCTTCTCGTGGTGCTCCCTGTCTAAAACAGACGAGGCTCTGGCGACCGAATATGGCCGGTATAGCCCTATGGGGAAGTTGAATTAGACCCACTAACGACTAGGAACTGCTCCATTAGGGACCTGTACAATCTCGTACAGGGGAGTGGAGTGGTCAAACTAGGATCAAAGGGTGCACAATAAGCCAGTAATGGCTGCAGTGCAGTGACTCTGGCCAGGCCTCAGGCTGGTCGGAGCCACAATCGGGGAGTTTTAGTCGGTAGGAATCCGACACTACCCGGGCTCTCCTGGTAGAGGAGAAATGACTCTGGCAGGAAAGTAGTTCGCGCGTCTTATGCAAGATTTATATAAGAACGGTTTTAAATAAAGTCGCTTTCTTCTTCATTAAAATCGTTTTCTAACAGCTGATCGATGTACTGTCAATTCTCTTACCTTACAGTTTACCAAAAATTAAAACATATATATTGTTATATTAAAAAAACGTTATATTTCATTTGTTTTAAATGCAAATAGAACAATTAAGTTAACAATTTTTTTCCGGTTTAAAATAAAATTGATTTAGTATTTAAAATTGTTCTAATGATATGCCTCGGACAAACATTTTCAAACCGTCATTTGTTTAAAACTTTATTTTTGTGCAGTAGTGCTACAAACATCTTATTTCGATTAATAAAGTGTCATAGATAAACAAAAATTGTTTGTCGTAGAATCGATTAGGGCACTTATTTTTTATTTTATTTTAACAATCAAAATATATTTATTTAATATATTATTTAAAATTATTTTTTTTAGCTTCTAATAAAAATAAATTTGAATCTAAAATACGTGTCTATATGAATGTAATTTTCATGTAAAAGAAATGAAATGAATAGTCCATTTTTTTAATAAATTATTTTAAATTCCGATTTTTGCTTTCAAAAGTATATTTTTATAAATTTTTAAAACGGATATTTATATTACTGGCTCACGAAAAATCGTTAGGTTATCTATTAGAGTTTATTAAGCCGGAATTACAAAAGCAATTGTCGCTTTCAATATTTATTTATTTTTCAATTTTAACGAAAATTTTCCTGAGTAGAATTTTTTGACATTACTCATTTTTTTTTTGACATATACGTTTTGGTAAGATAATAAAAAATTATAGTTACAATTAAAGAACATGCATTACGAACATTTGGTTTTTCAGTAATTGTTTAAAATTTATTTCAATTTAAAAAAATTAAGAATCGATTACACCATTCAGTTGTACGAAAAAAATGCAAAAACGTAATTTTTTTGATCATTTTAAATATGTATTTTTTATCTAAGCTGCTTTCCTTTAAAAAAAACTTTTTTATTATCTTTTTGTGTAAACTCTGTTTAAATCAGGTCATTATAAGAGGCAAATAGTTGTTGGACGAAAATAGCTCAAAATTTTAGTCTCTTGTTGAAAATTAAAAATAAATTAATATTGAAAACGACAATGGCTTTTGTAATTCCAGCTTAATAAGCTCTAATAGATTACCTTACGATTTTTTTGTCTTGAGCTAGTAATAGAAATATTCATTGTAAAAATTTAGAAAAATATACTATTTTTGAAAACATAAAAATTACAATTTAGATCAAATTTAAATATAAGGTTAAAAATGCACCAATAGATTCTACGACAAACAATTTTTTTACGTGTGACACTTTACTAATCGAAATAAGATATTAATAGCAATACTGCACAAAAATAAAGTTTTAGATCAAACAATTACTTTGTTTATACGGTACTCTTAAAGCGCTTTTAAACAAAGGACGTTTTAAAAAGGCTTGTCATAAAGATACCATTAGAACAATTTTAAATACTAAATCAATCGGAAAAAAATTGTTAACTTAGTTGTTTTATTTGCGTTAAAAAAAAATGTTTTAGGCGCGTATAAACGTAGTAAATTAAATGCCGTCTCCTTTTTATATTTTCCGGATAAATAGCTGTTGTAATTGGTTGTTGATTTTTATTTTAGTTGAAGCCATTATCTGTTTTTTTGCATTTCTGAGCATGTTTTTTAATTGTAACTATAATTTTTTTATTATCCTACCAAAAAGTATATGTCAAAACAAAAAAAATGTGAAAAAACACTACGAGAACTTTCCTGAGGAGAATTTTTGATTGAAAAAAAAGTGATTTGGAGAGAAAAAAATTCATATCTTAAAAATTGTTAATATATTTTACCTAAAAAAAATTGTAGGCATTCAAGACACAGAGGGGTATATTTTGGCAAAGTTTCGTGAATACACAATTGTTTTTGCGAAAACGAAAAATAAGAAACGAAAAAATAGAAATATTACGATTTTTCGCATTTTTGTCGAAGATTTTGAGGTTATGTGAAAAAGTGACATTTACAAAAGTTGTAGATCGTTGCACTGTCTACAATTTTTGTATTGGAGTTTTTACTCTATGACGTTCAGTTTTGCCCCCACCAAATCCACCCCGCAAAAGCCCCACTCACGCATTTTTTTTTGAAAACGTTTATCAGAAGCACCTTTATCATTTCCAGTCATCAAACTGCTGTTAAAAATTTTTTTCTCTTTTATTTTAATTTGGTTGGACTATATATTAAAAGATCAGCTTAAACTTTTTACTCTCAAATATTTTTGCTAGTTAGAATTACCAAGATTTATTCATTTTGCGTAAATCACTTTTCTTCTAATTTAAATATTGTTTCTATTTCGAGTGGAAATACTGTTCCGTCCAGTATGTCCCGTCCGTTATGCAACATTTTGTTAGTTAAATTCTTAACTCCTTAATTTTTTGGTAAAATAGTAACAAATATTTTTTAAGTGTGATTTTAGCTTTACGGTTATAGTTTTTGCATCTTTTGAGGTCCTATTGACAGATAAATAAATAATACAAAAATTAATGAAGGTACGCTTCTTTTGGCTTTTTAGCAATTTATTAAAGTAACATATTTGCAGCGCACATTTAATCTTAAATTTAAATTAATCGTGCAAAGTGTCCCGTCCGTTATGCTGGAATGTACGTTTTACAGTTCGGCCAACTTAAGAAATTAAATAGTAGAATATTTTGACCTGTACCTTTACTGATTAGTAAACCTTCACCCAACCAAGGCTCAAATAAAGCGTATTCCTGGGACTTTTCTAGATGAACGTGGCTTCCCAATATAAGCTAAAAATGAATATAATGCATTTTGTTATGATAGATGTACGTACGGTAACTAAACTCGGTGGTGGTGGTAGCCGAAATTTAGATGCTTTTTCCTTCTGTGCGTTTAATTGGCATTTTCTGCTACTTTTACCGTCCTTAAGTTCATATAAGCCATTTAAAATAAAAATAAAAAAAATATATTTTCCAATTGATGTAAAAATACGACTGATTAGAGTTTAGTCGACTAAAGGTACACTTCCGGCCACATAAAATGCGTACAGCAGAAGTTAGCTGCAGGTCTGTTGAATTTGAGATTTGCTCGTTGCGTTGCTTATTGTAACTGACTTTGCGTTTTCGAATTACAGGTTAGATCTTTTGACATTGTAAACACAAATATAAGGAGACTGGCCACATTTCACTATCAGACGAATATACTAATGAATAAAATAGTTTTTTTAAAATTATTCAACATTTTATTATAAAAACTCATTCTTAAAGCTCGTTCAGGACGAAACAAGACCGCAGTTGTGCGAGTAAGGAAAAAGTATTAAGAAGAAGGAACTGTTTGGTGAAAGGAAAGCAGTTGTAATCTAAGTCTTTGCAGACAACTAAAAATGTTCAAAATAAAAAATAAAATAAAAAAACACTACGTCAATTAAAAAAAAAACAAGGAAACGTTTCTTCAGTAGCGTATCATTGCCCCGTCAGCCTCGATAATGTTTGTTAGTCGTCGTTGCATGCTAAATTTTGAAATAAATTTGGATTTAAAACAATGACTTCGTCGTACCCTCTGACTATAAGCTCCATTAAGTGGTTGGAATTTCTGAGAACAATATTCATTCGTGTTTTTGCCCGCCCGCCATGGCAAAACCTCCATCTTGTTATTCTGTTGCTACACAAACCCTCCTGGATGAAGAACGGTTGCTCATGGAAGCATAACATTTCTCATCATATCAACATAAACCTCAACCGTAAATCTTCCATGGATTCTAAAAAGTGCCCTCTGCCCTCTCGCCGACATCCATCTCCACACATTCACGGAAAATCTTCCAGCCCGGTCTTCGTTCCCAGCAATATATTTTTCGAGATAGCGTATTCGTGGCGGGCGATATACCAAAATTTGCTCTCATTGTGAGACTGAAAGATTTTTTCATCCGTGAAGACCACCTGTTGCCAAAAATCTTCTTCTTGTAGTGAATAGTTTAGTGCAAAAATTAACCTGGTTTGCTTCTTTTCCGCACTAAGTAAGATTTTCTTGGCAGCAACTCGACATCTAAAGGCGCAATTACACAGACGAACATGCTCAAATAAAAGCTCGTGCAAAAGAACTGAAATTTTTCGCGCGAACATTTTTGTGAGCTTTTCTTTGAACATTTTGTTCGGGTAAATTTTTGAGCAAGTTATTGCTATCTATTTTGGAAACATATTTTTAAAGATGGGAATAAATATAATTTTACATCAGTGATCAGTGATCTCAATTCTTTAAAAAAATGGAACACCAACTTTTATTTTAAACTTTTGTGAAAAAAAGGCGACGGCAAGCGAAACATTATTATCAGTTTTGTCATATGCAATGTTAAAATAGTTAATGATGGAGGTAATAACATTTAATTCTTTTCTTTAACTTTTTTGGTTTCCTTTCATTACAAAAAGAAAACGGAAATGTCTTCGAAGTAATTACTTTTTAAAATGCAGGTGGATATTTTTAGAGAACTGTTCTGGAGAGTAGTTAGTTGTTCCCTGGGGGGGGGATAGGGAGGTTTAGACAGTCGGAATGCAGCGCTGTCAAACACTGCTGTAATTTTGTGTGTCAATGTTCATTTGACCAAACAAAACCCCCTCTCACTAGTCTACGGTTTTTACCTTCTCCTAACCCAGCAACAGCAATAAATAATTGCCAATTATATTTTAAATTAAAAAGTTACAAGTATACTGGCATATCCCCTATAAAAATCAGATCAATCGAAGTTGCTTATGAGGTAAAACGTGAATTTCGATATCAAATCGGTTTTATCGTCGGAAAGCACTTAATTAAAAATACCTTGTTTTAAAACTTAGTCTTTCTATTTTCAGTTAAGTTCAATGAATTCCCATAAAACTATGAAATTTAAATTTGTAAGAAATTTTTATTACCAACATTTCTTCAAACAAATTTTGCTCAACATTTTCTCCAAAATTTACGTGTGTTTTTTTGTACGCGATTTTGCTCGAACATTTCTTTGAACATTTTGCTCAAGAGGCTCGTGTAAATGTTTGTCGGCATTTCAACTTCAAAGGAAAGTTTGTCTGTGTAAATGCGCCTTAAGCCTAGAATGGTTTATCCGTCTGCGCGTTGTTCTTATGGATCCAGGAAAATATGCCTCAATTTTTGCCTCTAGGGCCATCGCAAATGGGTGGTCTTTAAGAAAGTCGATCAGTTGCTGATCCTGCTAAGGCGTACTGAATTGGGTCAAGCCAGTGCCTCGCCTTCGTCGGGCAGTTCCTTCTTGATACTTTCTTTTTATTCTTACAATTGTGTCCGTGTTTCGTCCATAATGGGTCGCTACTCTTCGAACCGATCAACCACCGTCTAATTTTGCCAAAATTTGGGCTTTTTCGAATTCGTTTAGTTGGGGCATTTTTAAATATAAGCGTAGGACAACAACAAAATCTGACGGTGGCATTTTTTTTCAATTTGAAATACCTAAAAGGTTACTGAGTTGCTAGGCCCATAATACACTATATAAAATCGGCGTATGCATTTTATGTGGCCGAAAGTGTATGTATTTTTGAGAGTTCCATTTAACTACATTCAAACTTCATCTCCGAAGTTATCGGCCAGTCAACTACTTCAGAGTTTTGCTACTTTGGGTCCTGTAAAAGGCTGCTATTTTTGATACTGTTGACAGCTAATACATGAATTACTTGTCAAATTGGACGTAAAAACATCGGAGGTATCGATTCAAGTTTTGGTAAATTTAAAAAACAAAAAAAAAACTATTGACATTTATCTGATCGAACAGCTTTGGGATTCAACTCAATGGAAAAACTCTATTGGGATAGATGAATATCTACAGCAGCGTGCGGTTCATGGAAGTAAGGGAAGTGCTTCTCCTAAAAAAACATCATCTTCTTAAATGTAATTTTTAAAACTGGAAAGAATTGCTTTAAATTGTATTAAAAATATTATAAATATCAAGCCCATAACAAATGCGGCCTTGACTCAAACCGAGTCACAGCAGAAAGGCTGACAGCGTTTCGTGTGCGCGCGGCTTTCCACTATTCTGGAAAAATCCTGCCGGGTTCTCTGTAGCGAGTCTGCAGCTATAATACGCCGTCGCGCCGGCAGCAGCAGCCAGTGTTTCCAGATCTAGTGAAATTTCACTGATCTAGTGATTTTTTTGTAAATCCTAAAAGGTAAATATTGCTTTAAACTTAACAAAAATACAATATACCTACAAATCCTTTAAATTATTCCAATAGATAAACTGTATCTAGGTCCAAAAGTAGCTGTAGCTTTAGAAGCAAATAAACTACACCAATCCAGACTTCACTCGTTTCGACAAAAATGCCTAAATTATTTTATTGGAGCTGTAGATCAAATTTATAAACGGTTCCCTTTCTATTCACAAGAAATAAAAATTCTTCAAAAATTTGATTTTTAAATTCAAAAAATTTTTTAATTGTAGAAACTGTTGGATCGTTAGCTTCACATTTTTTCAGATTAAATATTGAAATGGATGATACAGAGTTCCTAAGCAAATCCTTAGGGGGCCAAGCAGCCGTGTATAAGACGCAGACAAACGGAAAAGCACATTAGGCAGAAAAGGATGGGCATGGGGTCACTACATCTTACACGTAGTAAATCCATTCCAGGTTGTTGTTTTCTAATGTTTTCCATTTTCATAACTTTAGGACTGGATCAAAAATTGTTTTTGCTCGACTTTAATACCAAACTGATGAAAGATATCGTAAAAAAAAAATTTCTTTTTGTAACCATTGTCCTTACGCACTGTTTACAGGCTGGGGACTAAGATACATGCAAATGCCTAACCTAAAGCGTTCATACACGGCCGGAGAAATCGACTGAGATATTTCCGTAGGAACTTTATCAAGTAAATAGGACGGGTTGACGCCTTCGAACGTCCAACCCGAGTTTTGCACTTTGATTCGAAATCAAGAAGGGGGAACAGTCAGATGAGGGGCCGTACACACATTACGTAACGGTGATTTTACCAATTTTTGACCCCCTCCCTATGTAATGTTTTGTAACGGTTTGGCACGCCACTCCCCTAATATTACGTAATGATTTCAAGACCACTACCCCCCCCCCCAAAAAAAAACTTTTCACTTATTTTAATTCCAAATTTTCTTACTTTCACACAAATGCAAACGCTGTCGAAAACCCTTCTCCCCCCTACGTAACGTTTTGTAACCCCCCTCCCCCTATGACCATTACGTAATTTGTGCACGGCCCCTGTAGTCCCAGTGGAGGAGGGCGAGAAAATTGATATTTTTTTCTTAAAAATTATACTCTTTAGACCTATTTCTTTGCGTTCCCGAAATCACGTAATTTTTGAAAAAAATTGTAAGCGGCGCCATTTTTATTTCGTGCTTTGTTTTTCTAACATTTTTGCGTTCGGCTTAACGGTTACACTTGTTTACTGAGATGTAATAGGCTTTTTTTTATTAAAGAAGGTAGTATTCTTGTCCAATTGCCAAAAATATATGAATTAAAAATGTAAATTCTGTTCCTCAATTTTTAAAACCAAACTGACATGGATTTTCTCTCAGTTTGGTGTCAATATGACCGCTATAAGTAGGCCAAAGGAAACTAAACCGAAAAACAGTTAACTGGCTTTTTAGTCGAGAAGGTGTTGGATAGACCCACCGCCACGCTAGCTCCTTTTTTCATTTCTTTTTTTTTGAAATATTGGGAAAACCAGTTTTTCCCTTGCGAAATCACTCTTATGATTATATTAAGTCTAAAATTCCAACAAGTTTCACACAAAATATTTTATTTTGTTTCATTTACCTCAACATCGGCAGGATCCACTACAGCTACATAAAGTTTTGGTCCCACCCAAATTTTCGCAACGTCACTTTTCAGGTTTTTATATAAACCCAGTACAACCTCCATCATTTCTAAAAATAAATCGAGTTTAGAGTTACGCGGAAACTCTCCTCTCGCACTTTAAGCAAATCCCAAATTTTCCTCCGTATCCATGTCCGCATCAATAGCGACATAAAGCTATTTGTAACTCATCGCCGTATACGTATCCGCACATTAATTGGTCAGAAACTTATACCACGTTCGAAAAGATATATGCTAATTTAAGTTGTTCTTGAACGCGATAGGTGTTGACATGCGTTAGGTATCACGTATCGTTACGGCACACGTATCGTATCTCAGCACCTATTGCGTTCAGAAACACTTTAAATTAGCATATATCTGCTCTTTTCGAACGTGCTACAAGTTTCTGACCAATCAATGTGCTTGGTTCGCGCTAGATGCGGATACGTATGCCGTACATGAGTTACAAATAGCTTTATGTCCCTAATAATGCACGGCCTTACGTTGACCCTAAAAAATACTCCTTATCGCATCGATTATACCTATGAATAAACGCATACGAAACCTTAGAGATCGATCAATTGGTTGGGATCCATTTTCGGATAGGGATACCATCATCCCGTAACAAACGCGGTACGAAACGTATCGGGAACACCGCATCTATTCTATTAGAGACATAAAGCCATTTGTAATTCATCGCGGTATACGTATCTGCATCTAGCGAGAACCAAGCGGATTGATTGGTCAGAAACTTTTAGCACGTTCGAAAAGAGCAGATATATGCTAATTTAAGGTGTTTCTGAACGCAATAGGTGCTGAGATACGATACGTGTGCCGTAACGATACGTGATACCTAACGCATCTCAACACCTATCGCGTTCAGGAACACCTTATATTAGCATATATTTGCTCTTTTCGAACGTGGTACAAGTTTCTGACTAAAAATAGCTTTATGTCGCTAATAATGCACGGACTTACGTTGACCCTAAAAAATACTCCTTATCGCATCGATTATACCTATGAATAAACGCATACGCAACCTTAGAGATCGGCCAATTGGTTGGAATCCGTTTTCGAATGGGGATACCATGATCCCGTAACAAACGCGATACGAAACGTATCGGGAACACTGCATCTATTCTATTAGAGACATAAAGCTATTTGTAATTCATCGCGGTATACGTATCCGCATCTAGCGAGAACCAAGCACATTGATTGGTCAGAAACTTGTAGCACGTTTGAAAAGAGCAGATATATGCTAATGTAAGGTGTTTCTGAACGCAATAGGTGCTGAGATACGATACGTGTGTCGTAACGATACGTGATACCTAACGCATCTCAACACCTATCGCGTTCAAGAACACCTTATATTAGCATATATCTGCTCTTTTCGAACGTGGTTTAAGTTTCTGACCAATTAATGTGCTTGGTTCTCGCTAGATGCGGATACGTATACCGCGATGAGTTACAAATAGCTTCATGTCTCTATTATTTCAAACGCGCACATGCGTTTGAAATTCAGCACATGCTGAAAGTTTCTAATGACTTTGAAACACATTGCACATTTAAAACTCAGTGAGTTTTAAATGTACACTTTAGAAAATAAAAGGGTTCCTTTAATCTGTTATTTGAGGGACTAAAGTGGCAGTTATAATCCCTCGGGAATTAAAAGTAAATTTCTCGTTAAATTTAATCTATGAGGGATTAAAATTACAAAAGTTCATATATTTTTCAAATTTAAGACAAAATCTGAAAACTGCTTCATATACATTTCCCAAGATTTATGTGGGAGGAGTATATAGCCTCTTCTGCGGCTTTTTCAATGTCCATCATAAAAAACGAAGAAATGGACATTTTTGACAACTTAGTTTGTTACTGCCATAGCAACCCTTTCAAGGCAGATCCCTTTTCGATGTCAACAACAATATGATAACCACCCATTAGTCAGCAGAGTTGATATTTTAAAACTAGAGAGTACCGTTACGAGTACGAGAGTACTGTCCTTAATTATTTTCATTATTATTTCATTTTTAGTTTTTCCAGCCCTAAAGGGCATAAAATAATATAGAAACTATGGGAAGAAAGTTCTTTTTATAATCCCTAGGGATTAAAAGTACCACCTTAGTCCCTGGATTTTTAATGATGCACTATTTTTTATTAGGATGGCGAAGGAAGGACGAAAATGGCTATACACTTTTTCCGAGTACCAGATATTAGTGCAAAATATTGTTGTCATTGATAAAAAGGTTTTTGAGTTATACAGCAATCAAATTTTTCACAAGGATGATGGTTTGTAAAAAAAATATAAATTCGGTTTCTACTTACTCGTAGGATCATGCCCTATTGCTAAATGAATACTTCCCAATATGGGCAATGCCGGAGGACCCGGTATCTTGTTTCCAAGTTTGACATATCGTAAGCTCTGAAGCCAATAGTGGTAGATGGTGAGTACTGCTGTTACTCCCAGAAAAAATAAAAGGACGTTTGAAATAATGGGAGAGGTCAGATTGACTGGTTGACTGGACATCTAAAAAACAAGTTTTTTTACAGACATAAAATAAATTCAAAAAGATTTAGTGTAGGGAAGGTACATAAAAAAAGCAATAGAATAGGAAGCATTCTTTCAAAAAAGGTAATGAAAGATGTGGATATACCTATGCAAAAGACAACCAAATATTCAATTGCATTTTTAGTATCAGCAGATATGAAAAGTCCCTTATGGCCACTTGCACCAACGTTTTTAGGATACACCTAGCCCTAGGTATCCCCTAAATTTAGGTAGGTGTCACTTTTCACTTGCTGAAGCGTTTAGGTGAGTCCTAAACGTGTTAGGTTAGGTCTAAATCTAGGTAGTCGATTTTGGATCCCTAGCTTTATAATATAACCTCAAAATTCAATTAACCACAATCTTCTTTTTGTGGCTGTGTTGTAAAAATGGATTTTTTGGATATGTGGGCGTGAGAATGGCTTTCCACGTCAAGTTTATAACAGGTCCAATCATTTTGAGGGTATGGATAACCTAACTTTTTTTTAAAGGTTTAGGTTAACGAAACCGAAAACGATGTTAATTTTGGAGGAGATTGAAAATCATCTAGAGTATCCTCATGGCCGGTAAGCCCTGCGGATTTATAAACTCAACGGTCAAGATTATATACTTATACTATAAAAATGTCTCTTTTTCCCTTAGCAAAAGAAAAAGGGTCAGGGTTGCATCACCGTCGGACAGTAAAGGCCCATTAAGGCTATAGTTTCTCCCCAGATTTTAAGTAAAAAAAGTACAATTGGCAACGCCTTGTTCTTTAATTTTTTTATGTTTTGCCAGAGTGCACAGGAAAAACTAAACATCAGAATTAGCTGAAATTTTGCAGAGGTGATCATTTTTAAATGCTTAACAAAAATATCTGAAGGATTTTTCCAAATTCGCAATTATTTTTTCTTTAAAATAAAAAGTGTTCTGTCATCTATCCCAAAAACATCAAAATAATTGCGGTTTAGAACAAACCCAATTTACAAAAAAATAGAGAAATACTCACAATTTCCTCTGGATTACATTTTTCCGTTTTATATTTCCTTACTTTAGCGAAAATTCTAAAAGCCTGTGCACTCCGAAAAAGAAAACCGATCAATCAATCCTTCATTGAATTTGAGACACGCAGTTCAAGTTTTGACCGATAGACCGCAGAATTTATACGATTCCATGGTAACTGAAGGGTTTTGTCAACAAACTTTAAATCGGCCGCAGTGGGACAGAAGAGTTTCCTTACGTTTTTTGACAGAAAACCATTCGAGGTTATGTTTATCTTTCGAAAATGTGTTTTCAAAAACATTGTTCTAAAACAAACATGAAACCACTCCGCGTGTGCCCGCCGAAAAAGAACTAGCGCTGCGCGGGCATTACCCCGAGTTTATCAAAGAACCAAGAGAACTTTACTGGCTCGCTGGGATTGCTAGGAATTCGCGGCGCATATAACCCCACATAATTTTTTTTTCATTCAACCATTTTTTTTTTAATTTAAATTATTGCGGCATAGTAAGGTGTAAGTGTGCTAGTGAAATATTGGAGTGGAGGATGGATTTTAGATCCCAACCTCAGTTTCAAAAACACACGGATACTTGAGTACTAACAAAACAGGTAGTAAAGCTCCATTTAGAGGTTGGAAAGACTAGTCGTTGACGCTCCTGTTTAAAGTAGAATATGATTACTTCGTGTAGCCCCAATAGCTGATTTTTAAATCTGCATGCTTTTAGGTTAACTTGTTGTCCTTAAACCAGTGGTATCAGTTAGCGGGAGTGTTTCCATTTCAATTATAAATGCACTTGTAAATGCACCTTACACATGACTCTCAGTTACTTTAATACGTAGTTGGGCAGCGTTTTTTTAGCAGGTAATTCTGCAATAAATGTTTTTTTTTTTAATTTTAGGATTTTACTTGGTTTTTTATGAAAAAAATCTTGTATGTAGGGCCTTATGGTAAAGCCATGATGACCCTTATGATAAAGCCATGATGACCCTTAAAATAATTTTCTTATGGTCAAGCCATGATGGTAATTTAAGACTTAAAATATTTTAGCATAATTTGATTAAGCAATTTTTACTATGTTCTTCACATTGTTATGCCATGACACACATTTGAAAGCTTTCTTTCTAAACTTTCGACTTCTGGAATAAAGCACTCAAATTTTTCAAGTTTTCACTATTTTTTTAGGGTTAAAAAAAAGTACTGCCAAAAAACATTTTAAAATGAAAAATATTTAGGAGAGAGGGCAGAATTTTAGAGGTAGATATAAAAAAAATATATTTAAGGTTGTTGAAGAGAAACAGCAGGCTATAAAAAAGTATTTTAGAGAAAGATGGCAATTGTTTAATAAAAATTTATGATATAAAACAGCAAAACTTGTAAAAATTGTATTGTACATACATCTGATTTTTTTTTTATTTTCTAATTAAAAAATTTTATCAAAATGCTACTATCTCCCACTAGTAAAAAAGGCTATGTATGTTTTCAAATCGTACTCAATACGTATTGAAAAGATTGTCTTCTTTTTCTTTCATAGAGCATGCTCTCTGATCTGAAAAAGAGCGTGATATATGATAGAACAAGATGCTTGGCTTTCAATACGCATTGAGTAAAATATACAGGGTGTCCTAAAAATCTGAGTTCACCCTAATATCTTCAGAACCAAAAGAGACAGAGAAGTAAAATTTCACGTAAAACATTCATTAAGGGGGCGGAGCTACGGTGTAAGACAGAGGTCAAAAATTAAGCACTATGCATTAAAAGTTAAGTAAATAAGCCTTAACAACATGTTTAAAATATGTCAAGCAAGCCATTTCAGTTTAGGTGACGGGTTAGGATTTCCCTAGAACTAGGGGGCACCTATTCAGGTGTGCTCTAGGTTTAGGTTGGTGCAAGTGGCCATTAGTAATCTTATTCGTTTTGACGTTTTAGACAGAACGTCATTGAAACTTCAGGTTATGAAGTTTGTTGACTTAAGAGTGTTCGCGTTTGATATTTTTAATAAGTTCTGATATTTATGATGACATTTTCATTGGTCGTAGGTAAAGCATAGTACCCTAATTCGCATGTTATGGTCATTACACGCTCAGATAAATTAAGACACTTGCCTGCGGCTCGCGTCTCAAACTTCATCTTTTAATAACCATCATAACATGCTTGTTATTTAAACTAATGATATTTTCGATCCGAATACGAGAGGCGTAAACGACCCTTTACCTCCCTAGGAAGTTTTACATATTTTACCTTTCTCTGGGAGGTTTCGTTACTTTGCCTTTTTGTACAGCGTATGGATTCTTACTGCACTATGAGAATAATAAAAAATCGGTCATAATATTTGTCCTTTTGAAAGTTTGAGACAATGATGTGTTGAAATTAAGTCTGTGTTTCGGACTTTCATTGTCTATATCTTATTTATATACGACGTTTCGAACAGTACAATCTCTGATCGAAACGTCATGCATAAATAATATATAGACAATAAAAGCCCGAAACACCGAGTTATAGTTATAGTTATATATATATATATAGTTATATAGGGTAGAATTTTCAAAGTTGCGGTGATTTTGATATAAATTGGTATAATCAATAAACCTAAGAAGCTATTCACAAAAAGCTATTTTTTCTTCGGTCTCGCATTGTGGTCGGCGTCGCGACGCTTTAGAATGTGTCGTGACTCATTTAGATTTTGTAAAATATTTAAATAACCATAACACCTAGAAAATATTTTATTTCACTTTTGGGAAGGCGATGAATGTTCCTTTGTAACGAGGTATCACACTGTAAAAAAATATTTTAAGTCTTTGTAGAAAAAAGTAATTAAAATGATACTTGTTGAACTGAACATATTTGTTAATTTGATGTAGTTAAATTGCTTTAAGGGTGATTTTGGTTTCTTTGCAGGTTATGTTGGGGTGGTCCAAATTCGAGGGGCCTCTATAGCTTTGGGCTTTTGCAGCCTAGTTAGTCCAAAACTAATATACATATCATGGGCTCGATTTTCAAGAGAAGTCGAAAACTAAAAACCGCATTGCGATATGTCAAAGCGTTTCTGAGCTACAAGATGATTCTCAGAAATGTGCGGTTTTAAAGGCCTTCTACAACTATTTTATTTGTAAAGATAGAGATTTTCATTAAAAACATTTTTTGAAGATTTTTTAAAGGCAAATCTATCTGTTTCACCGATTTTCTCTTAAAGTCTTTAGTTCCCGAGATATCACACAAAGTTATATTTCTTTAAATGGGAGACCCCAAGTTTTTCTAAAAAATCAGTTTTCTAATAAAATTTCCTGTCGAACGATGTGCCATACACCCATTTTTATTAAATAGTTTAAAAGACATTTGCATAATTTAATATTTATCATAGTAGGCGCTGTGCGCGCCCTAAATGTGTAAATAAAATTTTATTGTTTTTTTTTCATACAAAATCAAGTTGGCTACGACACGAGGGGACACAACAATCTCAAAATTTAACTTCTAGTTTACTATAATTACCAACCCTAAAATAATAAACAAAAATAAAATTATTAAAAGTTTTTATTTAAAATTTTTATTAATTAAACTACGTAACACCTAATATCTACATCTAACAATTTTCTTTAATTCTAAAACAAATGCTCAAATCTTCTCTTGACGCTATTTTCTGCATTAAGAAGTTCTACCGCACGAAGCTGCCTGAATGCAGTACGAAGTGCCTCTTCCAATTTCCTTCTAGTAGTTGGGCGATTTCGAAATACAAGGTCTTTGACTCTCCCCCACAAAAAGAAGTCGCAAGGGGTCAGGTCTGGAGACCTGCGGGGCCAATATATAGGACCTTTATTTCCGATCCAGTTTTCGGCAAACACAATATTTAGCAAATTAATAATGTCTCGTGCATTGTGAGGAGGTGCACCGTCATGTTGAAAGTATAGCTCATTGTTTTGCTGAAATGGCAAATTGTCGATAAACGGAATCACCTGCTCTTATAAAATTTGTTGGTATCTTTCGGCATTTAAATTTCCATAAAAAATATATGGCCCAATAATTTGTCCTCTGTAGATGCCTACCCATACCTTAAAACTGAACCTTCCCTGATTCGCTTGTTCCACCATAATATGGGGATTTTGCTGTTTCCAGTAATAGCAGTTATATCTGGTGAATATTCCATTACTAGAAATCGTTGCCTCATCCGTCAAAATAACTTTTCTGGCAAAATCGGGATCTTCTTGGCTTTTATTTAGGTACCACCTGCAAAATGCACGTCTTGGAGCAAAACCTCGTTGCTGTAATTGGTGCACCCGTCGGGGTCGATAGGGCCTACACTTGTGTTTTTTAAGCACCCGAACGGCATTGCTGCGTGGAATTCCAGTGTTTCTCTCCATAGCCCTGGTGGAAGTACTCGGGTTAACTTCTATTTCTCCTAGAACCGTTAGTTCTTCCAACTCTCTATCTCTGGCTAGGCTTCTATACGTCCTACGCCGCGGTTTTGTAAAGGATCCGTATTCTTGTACATGACGTTTTAACTTCAAAATTATTTTTGAGCTAGGTTGCCTTCTTTCCGGATATCTCTGGAAATATAGATTTAACGCCGTCTGTCGATTTTCGTTACTTTCAATATAACATTTTATCATGTCGTACTTTTCGAAGTTTTCAAACATTTTTATATCTTGACGAAGACGCCACTTTTGGGCTCGTTTATCATGGCAATTGTTTTTATTTGATCATAGCTACCTAGATACATACCCTAAAACTGCATAGGTCAGAGTTAAACACAGCCTACTATGGTAATTATTAAAAATTGCAGATATCGGTTTAACTACTTAATAAAAATAGGTCTATGACACATCGTTTAACAGGAAATTTTATTACAAAACTAATTTTTTTAAAAAAATTGGGGTATTCCATTTAAAAAAATGTAACTTTTTGTTATATCTCGTGAACTAAAGGCTTTAAGACAAAATCGGTGAAACAGGTAGATTTGTCCTTAAAAAAATCTTCAAAAAATGTTTTTAATGAAAATCTCTATTTTTACAAATAAAAAAGTTGTAGAGGGTTTTTAGAAACGCACATTTTTGAGAATCACCCTGTAGCTCAGAAACGCTTTGACATATCGCAATGCGATTTTTAGTTTTCGATTTCTCTTGAAAATCGAGCCCGTAACATGTATATTAGTTTTGGGCTAACTATGCTGCAAAAGCCCAAAGCTATAGAGGCCCCTCGAATTTGGACCACCCTGTACAAGGGTATTGAAGTTAGAGTCGGTTTTTTTTTATAAAATATGGTATTTTCGTTTAAAATAGGAACATTGTTCTCCCATCCGTTACTTTTAAACGATTTGTTTTATATTTTTTATAATATTTCTTTAGAATTAAATAGAAAATAAAAAAATATTTATTGAAATTAACAAAAATAGTCAGGGAGTTTATAATTAAGCTCCAAACGTTAAAAATGACGCTTAAAAAAACTCTGAATTTTAGGTCAATTTTCGCATCTTTTCGTTTATGTCCTTGGGATTACCAGATTTTCTGGGTGATTTTGATCCTCCACTAGAATTATTTTTTCTAAGGAACAAGCTTTTGTTTTACAAAAATGAGTTTGCGGTTTTCACGCCGGGTGCCTTCAAAGATAGCTATTTTTGAAGAATTGACAGAATGCATTAAAAATATATCATTATCTGAAATAAACTCCTAGATGCAACTTGTTATGTATGAAATAATTATTAGAAGTAATATATTTATGATTTTAAAAAAAAATGAGTATAGGTGCTAACCACTCATAATAAAAGTTTAATTTTATTTAATTTGTTCTCTAACGACTTGATTCGAGTTACTATTGTTAAAGAGGGCAACGCTTCCTCCTCCACCACAATCTATAACGGTATATTACTTTCCAAATAAGTCAACTCTGCCAGTCTCCATTTTTAATACACCTTAAAAGATTATAACCCTATTTAAACTTTCTGAAATGAATTATTATAATACTTTCGAATCTTTCATCAAAAGAAAATTATAAAATTTTCGTAAAAGTAAAAGCATGTAACAGTGTATAACAAAAAATATCTTTTGAGATAATATTTTTTTTTAGAAATCGATAGTTAATTTCTTGCAGAATTTCCGCACTTGTTTGCACCAAGTTAATTAATCCATGAATTTCGTTGTTACTGCCTACTTAAGTTAGGGGGGGGGGTATATAACTTATCATGAGACATAAAAAGTTACCCAATTTTTATATTTTTATGTTATGTTCTGTGACCACGACGCCATTTTTTTTATAGTGTTTGGATGGTGTTTATGTTTTTTTACTGTTTTAAAAGAGCAAATTGTGCAAAAAATGTAAGCAAAACGACGTATATTAATATTTACATATGGTAGGCTGTTGGGGCAGCCATTTTCCTTAAGTAATGTCTGTCTACGATTAGGCTACCTAGGAGACAGGTGCTTCACTCCATTTTTTAAAAAGATTTAATTTTCCATTCATCTGTGTACTTTACTACTTTAGGTACAGTTGGTTTCACATAAAATGCGTACATGAAAAATCAAACTACGTTTTTATTTTCAGTGTATTTAGCTCTACCTACGCTTTTTAGTATGCACCTAGGGCACTACCTGCTAATTGTGGTATAGGTAAGATATTTCTATTATTGTTATAGTTTACCTATTATTTTTTTACAAATTTAATTAACCTAATTATATTAAAAACTGCAACTTTTAGAGGATTATTTATTATTTTGTCAGTATCTAAATTACACTTCTTAGCAATAGAAAGTAGTATTTTTAAATAAGGCTAAAGAACAACTTTTTGTATATACGAGCAAGACAAGTTCATGGACTTAAAAGCGAACTATACAGAGCTGTTTATGCATGCGTTTTCATAAACAAACAAATTATTTTAATTTCATGTAATATAAAGATGAAAACAAAAGAAAAACTAATATTTAATGACGGCTCCATTTTTTCCAATAACGATTTCCAATCGACGTGGCATGGAATAAGTCAAATTTCGACAATATTCTTAATCGTCAGAAACCAAATCCCATGCATTACATATAGCGTTTAAAAGTTCTTCGGCATTTTGGGCCCTCCAATTATGTTCATATATTATTTTGACTAATCTTCCCCAAATATTTTCGATGGGGTTAGGGTCGGGACCGTTCGATGACAAAGCAGCACTTCTACTTCACGGCTGTGTGTCGTATATCGCGACGGGTCAACTCAAGACGCCGCCGCTCTCTCTCGTACGCATGGAAATTGACCGAGCTGGCCAGCTGAGTGGAGTTCGGAGCAGTTTAAGGTAAGGCGAAAAATGATCCTTTTCAGTTCAATCTTTTTATTTCCAAATTTTTCATTAATTACCGTTCAATCAGCAACCTGTGGATTTTCTAATCATAATTTCGCACATTAATTGATCTTGAAACCAGCGACGCACAGCATTAGCATTAGTTTGGATATAAAAAATCAACTGACGGCACCATTACCCCTTTTAAAATTTCCAAATATCTCACTGCGGTAAATCTTCCTTCAATTTGCCAGCAAACACCTAACCCTCTAGCAGACATGCAACCCCCATGTTCACTGAGAAGTGTCCTGCTCTATTAACCTGGTGGGTATATCGCTCAATAAACCGACTTCGAGGTGGGCGATATACTTTTATTTTTCGGCTATCCGAAGAAGATTGAAAAATTTTTTCATCAGTAAAAATCACCCTGTCCCAATATTCCCCATCCTCTGCAGCGTGATTGAAAGCAAGGATCAGTCGTGCTTGTTTTTGTTGCTTTGTCAAGAGGGGCTTCTTTGCTGCAATGCGACATTTAAGTTCAGAATTTTACACTAGTCTGTCCAGTTGTGTTGAGGACTTCGACAGCTGTGTTAAATGTGTTCTCTCGCAAATTATTCAGTAATTGTCCATCCTGTTCCTTTGTACTCAACTTATTTTGCAAACCAGTACCTCGCTTTAGCTCCAAAGACTGATGTTTTTGCCATCGTTTCGAAATTCTGACCACAGTGGCTTTATTAGTATCAAAATTTTCGGCGACCCTTCTTACTGACCATCCATCTTGCAGTCGAGTTATAATCTGCGATTTCGTAAGGGCCGAAAGTTGCGGAACCATTTAAAAAAAGTAATTTTGACCAAAGTCAAAAATTATTGACAGTGATTGACTTAAATCGAAAAAATATGTCATGATATATGACGGGTGCAAAATGAATAGTGTGAGCATCTATACGAAGAAAAAACGTTGTATTTTGTTTTTCCATGTACAGTATCGGCATCATAAAAGTGGTACGTGATAAACAGGTATTTTTTAAATTGTATGGTTAACTACTGGATTATATTTTGTGACAGACTGGTACTAAAATGTGAAAATATTGATATCAAAAATTGCTTTCCAAAAATAATTTTTATATTACAATAATACGCATAAGACAACTGTAACAAAAATTAAAAATCACAACTCTAACGAAAATTATAAAACAATAGAAACAAATTGTTAGGTACATAAATTTTAATATCTAGTCATTGCGCCATTCACCTCAATTATCCCATTTAGGTTTTCATTTTCACCAATCACTGCTTATATTAAAGCTTTCCGGCTTTTTTGAAATTAAACGCCAGATATTTTCCATAGGATTGGCATCTGGGTTTTCCGCAGTCAAGCAACACCGTACTTAACTAAAAAGCCTGTTAACTCCTACCGCTTCAGTGCCCTTTAGCCTATTGTGGCTGCCATTTTTATAACCAAATTGACAAGTAAAGTAAAACTTGAATATTTTGCTCCTGAAACCAAGTTTGGCAAATTGTGTCTGTCTTGTTGAAAAATAAACTGGTTAAGTGATGTGTAAAATGTCCACGTAAAGCTGTGCTGTGAGCCTTCCATTGATTCAAAATAGACCACCATGACCTCTAGCAGAAATTCAACCCCACAAATTTACCAAAAATTACAAGCGCGATCGTTGTTACCAGCAATATATCTTCCCTCATAGCGCGTTCTTGGTGGACGATACACCCGAATTTGTTTTCTGTCACTACAGGACTGAAAAACGTTTTCATCGGAAAATAATACCTTTCGCCAAATCTCTGGTTCCTTTAGAGAGTAATTAAGAGCAAAAAGTAACCTGGCCTGTTTTTTTTCATTCTTAA
The DNA here is from genome assembly GCA_963921995.1 of Oxystoma pomonae. Classification (NCBI taxonomy): domain Eukaryota; kingdom Metazoa; phylum Arthropoda; class Insecta; order Coleoptera; family Brentidae; genus Oxystoma; species Oxystoma pomonae. The sequence continues at coordinate 34,194,374 of OY998167.1, read as the reverse complement.
GTTTAATTTTTTTAGCAGCCACACGACATCTTAAATTAAGAGTCTTTCCTTACGCGATTTCGTGCCACTCTATTACACATCTCGCCTCTTTGCCTGGGAAACAGATGCAAAAGGGTTTTCTTCCATAAAAGCGATAAGGTCATAATCTTGTTCATCAGTTGAAACTTTTAATAAACCAGTCGCGTGTTTTCTCTCTATTGTCTGATCTTCTTCCCATCGTTTTTTAATTTTTATAATCGTGGTTTTACTGCGTCCATAATGGCTTTATCAAATAAAGAAATTTGTAGAGGCACTTTTTATTTATTTGTCAAACTGAAATAGAGAATAACATAGTTTGACAGTTTAAGAAAAATACAATAATGGGTGACTTTGTTTGTAAAAATAGACCAAGGTATTACAACAAAAAGTATTGTGTACCACTTTTATGATGCCGATAGTGTACGCATTTTATCTGAAATTAACTGTATATCTGGTTTTACTTTAAAAATTATCTATCTACAATTACATACTAAAAATACAGTTTAGGTATTTAAAAAATTCCTTCTATGTATAAAATATAAGGCAGTTGCTACAACTATCTAATATTATATATAACTGCAAATATATTTTTTTATACCTTCATCAAAATAGTAGTTTTCAGAACTAGTGGCTAAAATAGTCGCGTTTTTAAATACCTCGCTGCGCTCGTTATTTAAACCAACGCTTGTAAAAAAAGCACAGTTTAGCTGCGAGTTGTGAACACTACTTTTTTTAATACCTTTATCAGAAAATCCAAAAAAAATACCTTTAAAAATCTCGAACGAAGAGCACTTCTCGCAACACACCATCTTTACACCGTAAATTAAGGCGGCTGGTAAATGAAATAACAATCGTTTCCATAGCGATGTGCCTTTTTACTCGGTGACGTTCATTGTTACGCCCACGATACACTTAGCACGGTATGCTACTATTTATGCCCAATTCCGTCGGTTTTCGCGCAATCATACACTGACGTCAACATTCGAAGTTTTATTAGCGTGCTCGATTGACAGAATAAGTTCACTGCGCTGATATAAAGGAACAAAAATAATCTCGTTCGCCCTCCCAAAACAATACGATTTGATTGCGAGACTGTCTTCTACAATGTTCTACGATAACAACACACACAACTTGTGCAAGTACCACTTTGTTGTTTGATAATGATTATGTCAGTGTCAAAATTTATTTATAATAATTATTTACTACGTGAATATGCGCTGTTTTTTAATGTAAAAATTATTACAGAATTATAAAAATCATTAAATACGTTAGATTACCAAGGGAAAAAGTTTTTGCAAAAGAAATCGATAATTGCCTGCCAAATAAACGCCAAATAAAGTTAAAAAATTGTAAGTTTTTATTATTAATTTTAACACTTATGTTTTAGCATAGCCCTATATATTTAGGCTATGGTTTTAGGAAACGCCATACGTATAAAATATAAATCTAAAACAAACGCAGGTCAAACCGTACAAACCCAAAAACGCGCGGCGGCCCAAAATTACATTAAGGAAAATTAATACCTTTTCTATGCACATGTTTTGGTATTGGGGTCACAAAGTGACGTCACGTCGAAATGCGCATTGTCATACCGTGTTAAGTGTATCGTGGTTGCGCCATTTTAATCTTTGACAATTTGATATTTTGACGAAGTTTTCAAATGATTTTTTCGTAAATACTTGGTGAAAACTGACGGAAATTACTTAATTTTTAGGCAAGAATAATTAGATTTCTTCAATATTACTATTTTCCACTATTTCTCTTTAACTTTGGGTAAAAAGTACCCGTGAACAAAAAAAAAGTTTTTTTGCATCGGTAACCAAAAAAGGCATGCTTTAGTTATCTGCATACAGTTACTAAAATCATGTTTTTGATGAAGGTATTAAAAAAACATGTTTAGTAACTGTCTGCAGATAACTAAACCATGGCTTTTTTGGTAACTGATGCAAAAAAACTTTTTTTTGATCACGGGCGAAAAAAAAGATTTTTGTCCTTTTTTTACCCAAAACTAAGGAGAAATAGCGGAAAATAGTAATATTAAAAAAAATGTAATTATTTTTGTCTAAAAATTAAGCCATTTCCGCCAGTTTTAACGAAGTACTTACGAAAAAATAATTTAAAAACATCGTCAAAATATCAAACTGTAAAATATTAAAATGTCGCAACAATGAACGTCACCAAGTAAAAAGGCACATCGCTATGGAAACCATTGTTATTTTATTTACTAGCCGCCTTGTTTTATAGTGTAAAGATGGTGTATTGCGAGAAGTGCTCTTCGTTCGAGATTCTTAAAAGTATTTTCCTGTTTTTCTTAACAACTCGCAGCTAAACTGTGCTTTATTTTACTCTCGTTTTTAAATACCTCGCTGCGCTCGTTATTTAAACCAACGCTTGTAAAAAAGCACTATTTTAGCCACTAGTTGTGATTCAAATCCTTCCAGTACGCCTATGGACAACAGTCGTTCACACCATCCCAAGTTCAATTATCTATATAGATTTTTCATTAGGAGGTATTACGTTATACTGATAAAAAAAAATATATAAAGTAGGTACTTAATTCTTTGTAGTCAGCTTCCCGACTATATAATAGAAATTAAACTTTTCTGCACCGCGTGGGAAAAAAAAAGGTTTGCTATAAATTTACAATAAAATTAAGATTTCTATGAATTTAGGTCCCAGTAAAATAACATTTTTCTAACGATTTTGACGATAATTTTGTAAATTTGAAAGTTTTTCAAAAAGTGCTATGTTTAAGAGCAGCTAGCCGTAAATTTTTAGATTTTTTAAAACGGTACATTTTTTAAAAGCTTGTTTATTAGTTTACTTAATTCTAGTGGAGTATTAAAATCCCTAAAAAAATACAGAAGTCTCAAATTCGCAAAAGAAGAGATGACAAATTGCACCTTAAATCCAATTTTTTTTAGATAACATTTCTTGCGTTTAAATTAATTAATTAGATACACTCTGACTATTTTGAATGACTGCATATAACTTACATTTCTGTTGTATTTTGTTAAAAATGCGATATCACCAACTTTACGATTTTTTTTGCATGTTTCCATGTAAAAAATAATAGTAATTTTAATATACTATGATAGCCCAACTCAAAAAAAAAATAATTTTCATAAGAACTCAAAATCACCCCTTAAGTGTTTATCGGGAGCAAAAAAAATCAAAATTTTAGTAATTTCTCTCTTTTATATTTAATTCTAGTTTCTACAATTCGTAAAAAAACCTTAACATTTTGATTAAGGTTATAATGAATATCTAAGAAGGGATATATGAATATAAAATGTTTCTACTTATTTTTGTTTTTGAGATATTTGACCAAAACTAGATTATTGTCAGTCTTTAACTTTGAGGCGCGGTGACGCCACTTATAAAGCGACGCCGGTCAAAACAATATATATTTCTAACATAATATCGTGTCGTCAAACACCGTGCCAAGTAATATCAAAATCACCATCTATTAATTTCATAATATTTCTCACTGTAGGTATTATTAGGTGGTGGATAAAATCAGATACATTCCTCTGAAGTAAAGTGCATTTCCCCCCCCTTAGTTTTTTAATACCCTCCTGACATCGGGCATCAAACAAACCACGGGAGAAAAAGTGACACTTTTCTACCTTGGTATGGAAATAACTATTACCAGAACTGTGTCAGCCATCGTAGGCAAAAAGTCTTCTTTCTACGCTATAGTCGAATTGACAACAAAATAATTTGCACTATAAAATATCACTAAATGAATGAGTAAAATACAAACTTTGAGGTTCACTGGCAAATCAACAATGGTACCCAGACGGGTAACATCGATTTGTTGACCCAAGCGAAGGTGCAACAAAATTTGCTTACAATAACGAAATATTTATTTTTTTTTTTTAATTATTTTGAATTTGCTAGCGTAATTCATTGTATAAATATTCCCTTTCGACCTTTTCTAAATAAAGAAACATTCGTCCTTCAATCAGTATTAACAGTTTGGCACGTTAAAGTCACAAAAAATTTAGTGATACAAGCTTAGAGCTGGGACTTATAAAAATAGTTATTAAAAGTTACTACAAGAGAAATTTTCTACGCTGTTGACTGAAAGAATCTAAAACACTGAAGTCATATAACTATGAGATGGTATAATTTGTAACAATAATAACAAAGAAAATAATGTCAAAATCAGAGTTGGCCCTGGGCAAGGCCAAAAGCGAAAAATCTATTGCGCATGTCTGACGCAGTCTGCTCGCGCCCAGAAGAGTTTCTGAATTTTTTCCAGACTAACTTTGTTAGGAGAGTTATTAGGGAAATTTTGGAAAGCTTAAAATTTTGACAACTTTGACAGCAACCAGGCCATGATTATACTCGATTCCATATAATTCGAGGACGAGGATTCAAAAAAATTGACTTTTAAAGTCGCAAAAAACAAGATTTTTGCCATTTTCTTTTCAAAAAATCTTAATAATTCGACGTTTTGTCAGACTAACTTCAAATTTACCTCAAACTATTAGGCATGTATGCCAAATGCGATCGTTAGAGTTTGATGCAGTTTGAAGCTTCATGACCTTGAAAAATACCCCAGTAAAATTAACAAATGCAAAAATAACATACTAAAGGGCGCTATTCATCAACCATTCAAGAGAAGAGAACCAAATTTGGCAACAAAGATAAGAAGGTCAAATTAAACAATTTTGTTAAAAAAAAATTTGTTCAGCTATGACGTGTTTCAATAAGGCGGCTAATATATCAAAATGGCGACATATAACCTCATTTAATTTTATCCAATTTCGTAAAAAAGTAAAAATGACAAGGTGGCCATCAATTCTTGTTGACATATCTCCGCTTACTATAAAAAAAAAGATTAGTTGATGCATAACCCCGATTGACCTTGAAAATACCATGTAAAATTGAAAAACCCGCTTTTGGTAGTGTTTTTTCCAATCTACCACTATGCAAAAACTTTAAGTGCCGGAGATGAAATTAACATCTTGGCCATAAAAAAAAACTTCATTCTAAACCTTCCTGTCATGTTTTTTTTTTGATCTGCCGTTCCAGATGTTGGTGTAACACACCGTTAAATTATGGAGATTTTTTTAAAGAGAAAATGACAAAAATCGTATTTTTTGCGATTTTCAAGGTCATTTGAGATCGGATGACCTCGAAAGTGATTTTTTTGTAATTCTCGTCCTCGAGTTATATGAAATCGAGTATAATCACGCACCAGTTGCAAAAATTGTATTTTTTATGATTTTTCGACCGCCATTTTGGAAAATGGCATCTAAATCACCTGGTCCAGAATATGGTAATGCATATCTAACTTCTGCTAACTCTTTTATAGGTAACTTAGATGACTTTGTTGGCTAGACAAGTGAGTAGAACATAAAATTCACAGTTCCGAAACTAAAAACAACAGGCGTATAGGTCATTTTTACCGGGGTATAGCATAAACATCTGGGACGTCAGATCAAAAAAAATAATAGCGAGGTTTAAAATTAAGGGTTTATTTATGTATAAAGTTTTTTCGTAGCACTAAATTGTAAAAAAACACCACAAAAAGCTGGTGTTTCAATTTTACATGGTATTTTGAAGGTCAATCATGCATGAACTAAATTTTTTTTTCATATTAAGCAGAGATAAGTCAACAAGAATTGATGACCACCTTGTTATTTTTACTTTTTTACGTAATTGAATAAAATAAAATGTGGTTATAGGTCTCTATTTTGAGATATAAGCCGCCATATTGAAACGAGTCATAGCTGAACAAAATTTTTTTCAACAAAATTGTTGGACTTGACTTTTTTATCTTTTTTACCCAATTTGGTTCCCTTGGCTTTAATAATTAATAAATAGCGCCCTTTAGTATGTTATTTTTGCAATTTGTTAATTTTTCTGGGGTATTTTTCAATGTCATGAAGCTTCAAACTGCATCAAATTCTAAGGACCCAATTTAGCATATATGCCTAATAGTTTGAGGTACATTTGAAGTTGGTCTAACAAAACGTCGAATTATTAAGATTTTTTGAAGAGAAAATGGCAAAAATCTGTTTTTTTTGCAATTTTCATGGTCATTTAAGGTCGGATGACCTTGAAAGAAAATTTTTTGGAATCCTCGTCCTTGATTTATATGGAATCGGGTATAATCATTCCCCGGTTGCGAAAGTTGTATTTTTTATAATTTTTGGCTGCTATCTTGAAAGATGTCGCCATATCAACCTTTTCTATACGGAAGCGAACAAAACACCCGGTCACACTTGATTGTGTGACTAAAGAGCTATCAATCCCACATAGTCACAAAACTCCTTCATAAAAAATCCCACGGGATCATTTTTTTCTATAAACAACAAGGACAAATCTCAATTTCTGTCGTGCAGCGGCAGATCCAGGATTGAGGGGGGGGGGGCAAGAGTTCAAAAAACACAAATATATTAATTGTTTCATTTTTTTTTATAAAATCGAACATATATTTTTTTTATTAAATTCAAATAAAACTTTCCATGTTTAATAAATAAATAATAAATTTATTTGCAACAGTTATAAACAGAATTTAAAGAGTTCGACCCCCCCTTCTCATTTATAAATATTAGGTAACTATAATCTAATTTTATTATTATAAATAGTAAATAGCAATACAAATTAAGGAATGTAGGACAATATTATTTTAGCACTAGCAAATTTTTTTACGAGGATGGTATATAAACATAACTATAAGTGGGGATAGGAAAAGAGCAAACCTTTTAAACTAGACTAGATAACTGAAAAGTTCAAAATTTTAGGTTTTATCAGGTTATAATGTTATATAAATTAACAAAAAAAAAATTTTTGAATATGATTTTTCTTACACAGAAAACAAAAATATAAATACAAATACCAGTAGGAAAATAAAAAAGAAATTAAACTTGACTAGATAACTGAAAAAAAAATATTAAGTTTTGGTTAAGCCACAGCATAATATAATCTAATATTAAGATAGCTTGCTGTTAAGCGAAGAAAAATTTTCGGATTTTAACTAGTTTATCATTTATGGGTTTTACCATTATGTTAAATATCAATTTATAAATTATAAATATATTGAATTTTAAAAACTTTTTAAATTGTGTAATTTTTAGTGACTTTGCTTTGTTAGGAATGGAATTATAAAGTTTGCAAATCTCGTAGCTAAAACTTCTCTCGAAGAACGTGGTACGATGAGGAGGCGTTTGGATAAGATTTTTTAAACGATTACTTAAGGAGTAATGGCTAGTTCTAAATTTGATTTTTTTGTACAGGTAACTTGGCTTTTTATTATTTATTATTTTATGAAAGAGACATAGCGAGTGTAGTTTTCTTCGCTGTTTCATGTTTTCAATTTGATGATGATGTGTCTGTTGCTGATAAAAAGTCTTAAATTATAACGGTGTTATTTGCTGTCCATTACAAATTTTCCGGACCAATTTCTATAGGGCGGTATATTTAAACACGGAAAAAATATACCACTGGCTCTTGAGTTATGGGGTTCTTAATCAAATTTTCCTCATGGCAGAAAAAGCCCTCTCTCAAGTTGCAGTTGAAATAGGCAGAACATTAGACGTTTAGACGGTCCATTAGTAACCGATTGAAATGAATTTTTTTTCACCTAGAATGAAATTTGAGGTCACAACGTGAAGTCGTTTGTAAATAGAATAAAATGTTTGATTAATCCAAAACACAAATTCTTGATCTTTTATTGAGAGAAGTCAATATTTGGAAACAATATTGGTCAGAAGTAGGCAAAAGCTTAAACCAAAACATACCTGATAACGATGCAATGATCATCAAGTGTGGCGATATTTTTCTTTTCTTTCCTAGTAAGTAATGCTTCGTCAACTTACGTACTTAAAAACACTATGACGGAAATTCGTCTGACGATCTTAGCGTTGCAGCATTTCAACAGACATCGACAGTATTCACCTGATGATGATTGCAGATACATAAGCATTCGAAACGTTGTGAAAAAAAAGACAATGGAAGTTCGAAACTCTATCTTACTCTCAGACATATTGAAATTGACATTGAGCGAGTCATTGACCGGTTTGCCCAAAAGAACCGGAAACGATTTTTTTTGAGAAATGCATCTATGTTTGAGATATGCATTATAAAAGGTAATGTTTCAACTTAAAAAGCTTTTTAGATGTCAAAAAATAGTAGTTTTAACAACTAGTGGCTAAAATAGTGCTTTTTTTACAAGCGTTGGTTTAAATAACGAGCGCAGCGAGTTCTTTACAAACGCGAGTAAAAAAATGCACAGTTTAGCCGCGAATTGTTAACATTATTTTTTTTAATACCTTTATCAAAAAATCCAAGAAAAACAGGAAAATACTTTTCAAAATCTCGAACAAAGAGCACTTCTCGCAACATACCATTTTTACACTATAAATCAAGGCGGCTGGTAAATGAAATAACAATGGTGGTTTCCATGGCAATGTGTCTTTTTAATTTTTAAAAGATTTTTATACTTGGTGAAGACTGCCGGAAATGGTTTAATTTTTAGGTAAGAATAATTAGATTTTTTTCAATATTACTATTTTCCGCTATTTCACTTTAATCTTGGGTAAAAAACGAAAATAAATCTTTTTTTCCCCGTGATAAAAAAAAAGCTTTTTTGCATCGGTAACCCAAAAAGCCATGCTTTAGTTGTCTGCAGACAGTTACTAAAATCATGTTTTTGATGAAGGTATAAAAAAAAGTATTTAGCTATTAGATTTTGTTAGTGGTTTGTTTGTTATCTATGTTTTTTATAACTGAAAAAATTATACGTAGTTACTCAAGCGCGGATTACAGGTGGGCTTTAAATTTTTTATGAAAACATTTAGGCTGGGTTTATACAGGAAAAATTAAAATTAAATTAAGAATAAAGTTAAATTAAAAATAAAATTAAAACTAGGAACTTGTTGATGTTGAGTTTGTTTTTTTTATTTGAAACTTGTAAGTATGTTTTGCTAAAAATTTACAAAAATTCTTATAAGTAAAAAAATCAATGTTTCCTGGCATGCACATCCATTTTCAGTTAAAATTAACTTAAAAGTTAAAAGTTGCCAATCTTTTAATTTTAATTTAATTTTCTTAGTTTTAATTTTAGCTATGTATACACTTTCAGGTGTTTCTATAGGTTTAACTCCTATTTTTATTTTAAATTAAGTTTTATTTTTAATTTACTTTTAATTTTTCCTGTATAAACCCAGCATTAGAAAATCAAAAGTAGAGCATAAATTGCAGCGCTATAACACCTTTGATATTTACGGTATTAGTTTAATTTTATGTTAAAAATGGCATTTGTAAAGTCATTTTCTTAAAAATTTTCGCCAACGGCGCTATGATACCGTTGATATTTATGATTTTAGTTATGATAGCATTTTTAATGTAATTTTCTCAAAAATATCGGCGCATTTAAACATTTTTTAAAGTAAAAAAATGTATGAAATAAACGACTTAAAATCTTAGTACCCTCCTCCCCCCCTAGCTTTGAGACCAAATCCGCACTTGTAGTTATTAAGCTATACTTTTATTCTAGTTTTTTTTTTGTATGGAAACCGCCCCCTCCCCTTTTTCAAATGGCTGGGACCGCCACTGTAACTTTGCTGGGAAGACCGGCGTGAAAGTTTTGTCATGTTATCACACACTAGCTTCATTGCGAAACAAAAATCAAAGTATGAAAAGTTGAGACAATAGGGACATTTTGGACCACTTAAAATAACATTTTTTGTGGATATCGTTATTTGTGCGGCTGCGGAGTAAGGGAAAAGAGGGAAGGCTAATCAAATAAGGATCACGACGGACTTTATTTACGACAAATAGGAATAAGGATTTTTGTGGTTACCTTTATCACAGATTAAAAAATGGTTAATTCATTAATTTTTTCGTAAGAACGGATATTTTACATCATTTTCAAATTAATAATTTTAATTTAACATTTTCTATGTATACATATATTCTAAATAAATAGAAAAAATCCACAAAATTCATACCATGCATTTTTTTTCACAACGTTTCGAATGCTTATGTATCTTAACTTACTAGCAAAGAAAAGAAAAATATCGCCACACTTGATGATCATTGCATCGTTATCAGGTATGTTTTGGTTTAAGCTTTTGCCTACTTCTGACCAATAATGTTTCCAAATATTGACTTCTCCCAATAAAAGATCAAGAATTTGTGTTTTGGATTAATCAAACAGTTTATACTATTTAGAAACGACTTTAGTTAATTTTGCCACGCATTGACCTCAGAAAAGTTAGGTTATGTTCCATTTAACGAAATTTTACGTTATCTACTTTTACATTCCAAAAACTTTTTGAAATTTGACAGTTGTCATTCTTATCGTTAATTACTATAACCACAAAAGTAGTTATTTTTGCTGTTATTTTAGATGGTCCAAAATGTCCCTAATGATGTGTTTGAAATTAACTCTGTGTTTCGAACTTCCATTGTCTATATTTTAATTATGCATGACGTTTCGATAATGTCTGATCGTCTTCAGGTAGTTTGACAGTTATTGTTTTACCAGAGGTGACCAACTGGATTTGACAGTTTGTTAGGGAAATGTTTGAAATTGTGTGTTGGAAATGATGGTTGGTAACCCCTGACGATAAATAACTTTGTCACTGTCAGATTTTTGATTAATAAACGTGAGGTTTAAAAATTTGGCTGTATCAAACACTGTAAAGCTGGGTTCATACAGAAATAAAATAACATAAGATAACATAAGATAAGATAAGTTAAAAATAACATAGGATAACATAAAATAAAAAAAATTGGGTGTTCACACAGAGAAATAACATAAAATAAGAGATTAGTTAGCCAATCAAAACGCGAATTTTTGCGCATGCGATTTTGAATTTTACTATCACTTTATTATCTCCTGTCATTCGTTCGTTGCGATGAAGTCACGGTCATGCGCGGAACGTGATTTCAGATAAAATAAAATAAGGAGATAAAATTTTGCCATCTTCTGTTATGTTATGTTATCTTATCTTATTTTTCTGTCTGTATGGACGCCATCAAGCAGTCCCATAAGATGAACTCTTATTTTTTATTTTATTTTCTCTTATCTTATGTTACCTTATGTTATTTTTATTTCTGTATGAACCCAGCTTAAAAATACGTGCCTCAACGAATTTGTATTGTTTCTTTGACCAACGGAGAAAGAAACTCAGGAAAAGTGAAAAGAAAACATGCATTTACCAAGCTGGAAAATTAATAAAATAGCCGAATTTGCGATGTAAGTGAGCTACAAGCAGTAGGTATAAACATACGCATTTAGCATGTACTTCGTTAATAAATAACACATTATTTTTACATATTTTATTGTAAGAAAAAGGGTAACAAAAATATAGATCATAGGAGTCTTTATATTTTACCTATTATTTACATTTTCAATATCTACGGTGTGTATTCACTGTTTGTTTTTGTTTTTTTTTTGTTAAAGCTTGACATATCTTACTAACCAAAGCCAAAAACTGTCTGGGGAAATTATAAAAAGAGACAACAAAACATCAGATAATTTTATCAAATCCATTTTCTATGTAAATATGAAAAAAAAATAGAAATAACTATCAAATGTATAGGGGGCCTCTAGTTTGCACCAAGGTTTAATACACAACGGCTGAAAGCCTGAAGACTCTTTTGCTCAATCGCGAATCAAATCAAATTCCCAAGATATAAACTTATTTTTTTGCCCTAAGTAATTATTGTGAGCCACAACAAAATACCTATACGATTGTGTTAAAGATGACAGCGAATCGTATCATTTAAAAGTCGAAAGGAATTACTCGAAAATCATTTAGCTTGTTAGCCATTAAATAAAATAATTATCTGGAACTTTAATTTTAAGGCTTTTAAAGTGTTTCTTAATAAAAAGGCATACCGAATCTTATAAACGGAGTAGTAAATTCAAATTTATTGAGCTTACAGTATTTTTAAAGGTGATTTGGAAAACCGAATAGGCCAAATAAGAATGTCATTCTTTTAACCTACAGTTGGAGCTTTTATTTTTAAAATAAAAAACTTTTATTACATCTTTTCCTTATTTTGTAATTTGGCGGCACCTCTTACTAAATTGGATATATGTATTGCTAAAATTTAATTAGTGGGAAAAGCAAAAATTGTTGTAGTGTGACTTAATTTATAGCAATGATTTTATAGCAAAAAAAAATAATCTTTAGGCGTTTTTTTTTTGGGGGGGATGCTTCAAACTCTCCCCCCTGCATGCCCCACTGCTCTCCGTCGGTTGGGTTGTGTGTGAAAAATTGGAAGCTCAATACAGCCACTAAAAATTTCTTGGACCGTTCTCATAACCATTATTAGGTTTTGAATCCAATATCCATTATTAGGTTTTGAATCCAATCCAAAAAAAAATCAGGTTACTTAAATTTACGTGCGGAAGTGCACGAAACAAAATAACGATTTTTTTTTGGTCCAAATCACTTCAAAAAATTAGAGCTTATATTTGCCGCACGAAAATTTGAACCAATAGACAAGTTAGATACGTTTTTTGCATTTTTGCAAAAAAAACACAAAACTAAAAAAAAGGTAAGCAATATGAAAAAGATATCTGTCTCCGTAGACGCTTAATTCTGCTATTTGACAGATGGTTGTTTTTACAAGATTCCTGTTTCAGATTTTGTCATCATAACATCATTATTTCATCTCCTAATTCCTAGCACCGTACTGATGAGCACCACAAGTGCGAAACCCGGGTCTACGGTTACCATTATTTTTTTTTAGAGAAAGCTCGCTTTTCTTTGTTTTTTTATCAAATTTTATATTTTTTCGCCAGAGATCAGAGACAGAGACAGAAATAGGACATTACCAAATTTTTACGTTAGAACTGGGGAGTGTAAAATGAAGGAGAATCTGACGGGATTCGAACCCTGAACCCACACTTCTTTAACCACTCCACCATTGCAGTATATTAACGTTTATACGAAAGATGTTTCTATCAGGGCAACGAATTTGATTTTTTTTCCTTTTTTTTATGCAAAATTATGTTACCATCCCCCCCTCCTCTAAACCTCCTGAACGGTGGTGGCAGGAGTTAAATACTAAAGGATTTTTATATGTTGCAGAATCATTTCTAAGTTGATTAACAAATATAATAAATAAATAACTAAACAAATATAATAGTTTTTTCCCAAAACAATAAAGGTAAAGTGGGAAGTTTATAAGGGTTATGTTAGTGAAACGTTTACGAAACGTTCTATTGAGAGCGGAACCGTTTTCAACTAACAGGAACCTTAAGAAGACGTTTGGTGTTGTTAGGGATGTGGTAGTGGTAGAAAGAGGGGTTCTCGGCCCGGCGCGACGACTAGGCTCCCTCTCCCAAGCATCCCCCTCATACTTCCGCTCTCCCACGGTCAAACCTTAGTGTACTTTGAATAAAGGTTAGGATGTCGGACCATTTGAGCGTCAAAAGGTGTTCTTTTCTAATTCCTCTGTAGGGTGGATATCTTGCAAGGTAGAGAAGTGCCAGGTGCTCTTGAAGCGCGCGGTACCCAGTTTGCGTTTCTTGCGTGGCACCTAGTCGCATTTTGACTTACTGAAGCCCTGGATTAGCTTTTTGTCTTGTCTGGCGTTCCCTGGGTTGTGCTACTCCTGATTTAGTATTGTGTGGGTCCATTATTTGATGACTGATTTTATCTGCTCTCTCGGAAAACCGAGGTACGGTTGCGGCTTAGATTAAAAAGACACAAGATATCTGGTCCAACGAAAACTCCTTGGCAAATAATAATCACTGTTTATTTACAAATAAAATCACAACAAAACAAAGGTGAGAAATGTCGATTATTTTTCTATCCTTTTAAACGACGTTAGAACGATAGGGACAGATAATTCTGTCTCAACCACTTTAAGTAGTGATTGGCTTGTGAGTGGGGAAAGTCGGCAGAGCGCATACGGTCGGATGATATTTTTATTGCCATAAACTTTTTTTAGGGTGTTCTAAGCAGTTTATGAGTCGTTTTAAAACCACATTTTGTCAAAAAACGTTTATAGTGTGTTTTTTACCAGTAGGAGAATATTTCAGTGTATTTAAAGTGATATTTTGGAACAAATCATCCAATGTTTTCAAGACAAAGGGAGAGCAACTGAGATCAGTCAGTGGCGGTACATACCGGTAGGTACACAGAAAATAAAAAAAAAGTTTATGTAATATACTTAAATTGGTAGATCGTTAGATTAAAATATCCACAAACACGTTTTTTTTTTTTTTTTGATGAAGTAGTTAATTCCCAATGCGTCAAATGAGATATTTTCCAACGTTTTTATAAGGTTTTTTTCGAGGTTTTTTTTTTATAAAGACGATAAAATAAAGCATACTTTAGATAAAGTAGTTAATGCGCAAATAAGATATTTTCGAAGGATTTTTTTTTATAAAGACCACAAAATAAAGGTAGGTAAACCCCTTAAGCCAACTTGCAAGCAACAATAGAAATTAATTCACATGTGTTCAGGTTTGTAAGAATATTATATTTTTTCCTTGATGTTCCAGGTGCTATGAAATATACAAACTTTATAATAAATTTACTTTCTATAAAATTATACTACAAGCATTTATTTTTAGGAAGCTTCCAAAGCTCAAATTGGTAGAATTATTTTTTGCATGTTTTTTAAATTATTTTGCAGATTTGTTATTATAGTAAAATTTTAATGATATAAAGGTAAACATTGTTCCATATAATAATATAACCAAAGTCTCCGTAAGTGTCAGGTATCTTGTCTCTTTTTAATCTAAGGGTTCCGGTCCAACGTATGCCTGCGCAGAACCTTTTTTTGCGGGCTCGTTGCCCGGGATCCCAATGTGTTTCGGGATACTGGCCTAAAATTCACACATCCCACACGAACTTTCATCTTGCATAACACCATTCTTTTGTTTTGTCTTCTTAGATAAAAACCGAGCATTTCAGGCTTCTCGCCAGTTTCGCGCATTTTATCGCCAACTTGGCTTTTATAAACCTTCCGCTTTGCGGCAATAATAGGGACTTATTGAACACGGTCCTGCTTTAATAAACGAATGCCTTACGTAATCAGTAAAATTAAAATTTGTTCTGTGTTTATAACATCCCAATAAACAATTTTTGTTTTAAAAACGTTCCGAAAACATTTGCTATGTTTTCATGGGTATTGAGTTCGTTTTCAAAACTCATTGTATCTTCTTCTTTTATAGAGCGTGTTCTTTATCAAGAGCAAGAACACGCTATAAAAAAGAAAAAGATACAATGAGTTTTGAAAACGAACTCAATACCCATGAAAACATAGCAATTATCGGCGCAACCAAGATCCGAACCTGTATAACTAGCAGTGGCGGCTCGTGATCTATAAAGAGAAGTTTCACAAATTTGAAAAATTGACAGTGATTTTTTTTTAGGTTGCCCTTGTCAAAGAGTTAAATGTATTTTTCAAGTACTCTACCCTGAAAATGTTCATTTTAACAATTGTTAAATTAAATAAGCGGAAAAAGTAAAAATTAAAGCCCTTATAAAATCGCTAAAGGCGCGAATGCGTCACGAACCACAGCAACAAGGCAAAGCAAGCGGACTGGAGCACACCAAATGTGTGCGCCTTTCTCTATTGAAATTCTCGATATCCCCGGCATTACCCAACCAGCATTTTTTTCTCTGCAAGACAGAACTTTCTTTCTTTCTTACTTATATAAGGGTTCTGTAAGACGCTACTAGGCCGGTTATAAGTGCAAAATGGGCACCACCATATAGAGCAAATTACTTCTATTGATAAACCCATAAGAATTGTATAAAAGATCTGCGTAACTCTTATGTGATATTTATAGAATAGTTTCGACACCTATTTATACTATAACGGGGTTCTTCTGGAGACAATTATACAGCATTTTACTTCTGTTGATACAACTTGAACTCCTAAAGTAAGAGAAGAAATGTTTTTTTAATGTGGTTGAATAAATATTCAAATAACCAAATGGGCTTTGAATTATGACTGCTTTTTCTTCCACAGTAGGTATTAATAGCAACACAAAAAGTATATTGACAATAAATAAATATTTCGGGAAAACTTTACTTATTTTGAAACACTTACATCACAATTTTATTAACGAACACCACTTTACTGCTAATATTACCATCAATTATTTATTTTGGGAATTTGGAACCTTTGGTTGCACTAAAACGAAGCTATAATTGTTTTCCACAAACCAAAACTACACTTTTTTGCACTGCAAAAACAATCATAGCTTTGTTTTTGTATCAATTATTTAAGAAAATTTTCACGCTCCATTGAAATATCTTTGTTTGGAGCTTAAAATATTGACTGACTAAAAATAAAAAGTGACAAAATATATAAAGAAGACGTTTTTTTAAGCAAATTATGCAATATTTGTGCATGGTTTATAGTTTCTATATATTTTTATGAATTATACCGTCATTATATTGAGGTTTTTGTTGCTTTGGGAGTAGATTGTTAAATTCATAGAAAGACAGAACATTTTTAAGATGGACGTCTCGTTGTAAATATATATATCATATACAGACCGCTTCAAGCTACTGCGAACATAGGGCGGAAGAAGTCTAATGGTCAAATTGTCATAACCCAACACACGTTCGATATTGGTCGAGGGAAAATTTGCATTTATATTTTGACGTAAAAACACAGTATCCCCAAAAACTAAATTGTGGGGGGGGGTATTGTAGGGGAACACGTAATTGGGCCATTTTTTATTAACGGCAATTGCAATTTGAATGGTCCTAGATACTTGGATCTACTGCAGCAGCACATTATTCCAACTGCTAGGCAGTTGTTAGGTGTAAGATTTGGTGAAACATGGTTTCAACAAGATGGTTGTTCCGCTCACAATGTTGGCCTTGTTAGGGAATATCTTGATAATGTATTTCCTAATCGGGTTATAAGTACACGGGGAACTATTTTATGGCCAGCTCGATCTCCCGATCTTGCTTCTATCTGTTTTTGAAGAAGCTTTTCAAATTATCACCCCTAACGTGCTTGGAAACGTTAGAAGGGGTTTTTATAGTAGGCTCGGATATTGTCTAGCCGAGCAAGGAGGACTTTTCGAAAATTTGCTTTAATTTTTTTTTGACTGGGAGAATCTTTTGGTTTTTAGAATGTATTATTTTATTTTGAGAACTTGCTTTTATTTTGTTTCTCCTTATTATTTTCATTGTAACACGTCGTCACTGATAAATCTGAGCAGTTGACAATAAAACGCTCTTATTTATCAGTGACAAAAAATAAGAAAATTACGTTATAAAAATTTGCGTAATTATTGACCAAATTTCGGTTTCATTGACTACGCTCCACACAGCACCGTGGTTAGAGGCGTACTAAATACAAGGCGAACGGCGGCGAACGGCAGCGAATGGCGATCGGAAGCCTGAGTGTTGGTTGCTTCACTGATAGGCGTGCGGTGTCTCTGCATGTACGTACACTGGCAAATTAGACTTCTTCCGCCCTATGTTCGCAGTAGCTTGAAGCGGTCTGTATAGCAAGTATACAATAAGCATACAGTAATTTTTAGTTGTAGGGATTCCCTCCGCCTTGGTTGTCCATTATCTGCATCTTTTCCAATTTCAAGTGGACAGTTGGCCAATTATGAGGATAACATAAAAGCAAGGAAAAATTAAAGAAGTAGCTAAATATTTTCATCCACCATCAACCATTTAAGTGTATTTTTGTTTTATTAGGGAGATCGGATATGATGTTTATTACCTTTTTGCTCTTGTAATGTATCTTCATAAAGCAAAATTACTAATTATAGAGCCTTTTTGACTTAAAATTGTTGTATTATGTGGACTGAAAAACTGTAATACAATACTTCAAGAGCCTAAAGTACTTTGCATTCCTTTAATTGTTGCTGGAAGAACAGTAAGCAAAATTACAGGTAAAACCTTAGAGAACCCTTTTGATTTAAAATTGTTATATTATTGGGCCTGAAACACCCTTATACAATACTTTAAGAGCCTAAAGTACTTTGCGGCAATTCTGCTCTGTAGTAATACCGTATAAATGTTCTTACAGAAAGAAGTAGAGCTTTTATAGAATATTCCTTTAATTGTTGCTGTAAGAACATTCTTACAAGAATATAATAAGATACTTCTTACACAGAGCAAAATGACAGCTAAAACCTTATAGAAACCTTTTGATTTAAAATTTTTGTATTATTGGGCCTGAAACACTCTCATACAATACTTTAAGAGCCTAAAGTACTTTGCGGCAGTTCTGCTCTATAGTAACACCCAATAAATGTTTTTTTTTTCTCAAGGTTATCAAGGGGAAATCTTGCATAAGACGCCCGAACTACTTTCCTGCCAGAGTCATTTCTCCTCTACCAGGAGAGCCCGGGTAGTGTCGGATTCCTACCGACTAAAACGCCCCGATTGTGGCTCCGAACAGCCTGATGGCTGGCCAGCGTCACTGCACTGCAGCCATTACTGGCTTATTGTGCACCCTTTGATCCTAGTTTAACCACTCCACTCCCCTGTACGAGTTTGTACAGGTCTTTAATGGAGCAGTTCCTAGTGTTGATCCTAGTTTAACCACTCCACTCCCCTGTACAAGTTTGTAAAGGTCTTTAATGGAGCAGTTCCTAGTGTTGATTCTAGTTTAACCACACCATTAAATGTTCCCCTGTACGAATTTGTACAGGTCCTTAATGGAGCAGTTTCTAGTCGTTATTGGGTCTAGCTCAACTTCCCCATAGGGCTATACCGGCCATATTCGGTCGCCAGAGCCTCGTCTGTTTTATACAGGGAGCACCACGAGAAGGTGAGGTTGGCATTTGGATATGAGAGGCTGGATGCATTCGCATCATACCGATCGAAAACCTCTGGTCCCATGCCCAATGGGGTAAGCACGGTCTCCAACTGTTCCGAGCAAATATGAAGGTTACATTATATTCGCATCACTATCTCTTACTCCCCATATCCCCATAAATGTTCTTACAGAAAGAAGCAGAGCTTTCATAGGATATTCATGTAAACTGTTGCTGTAAGAACATTCTTACAACAATATAATCATCGCTAAATTGCTTTTAATACCTAGATGAGTTTCTCAATACCGTAACACAGCAAACTGGTAATCTGGTGACATTTATAAGTACAAAAGGAAAATTTTGCCTTTAATCGATGTCCCCAGCTACTCGCCCACTGAAAAAAAAACATATATCCTGCAAGGCTCCACCTAGACCTAGTACATCGCATGTGCGACTTTTCCGCGTCATCAAGCAGAGGTTTATTTTATTCGGCGGCTAGAGCAGCTGGTTGAGCTGGTAGCAGGATCTGCGTTGAATAGACGGACACGGCAATGAGAGCGCGCCAGACGGAAAGATGCCCTGGCTGTGTTAAATTATAAATACTGACGTGCTGCCATAATAATCAGCGCTGATAGTAATAGGAAGTATCGGAAACATTACAAAGAATCATATAAATCAGACATTTTGATATTACTTCGTTATTTTGTGTGGGGGTGCACGTGCTCATGTGCTCCTGTGGAGGAACCGCCACTGGTAATACATAATAATATATACAGTGGTGCACCGAGGGGGGGGGGGGGTTGGGGTTAACCCCTCCTCCCCCCCGAGAAGCCTGATTGTATACAATTGGCACAATCAAATAACCTGGCCTGGACTTTAGTTTTTAATAAAAATTTTTAAAAAAATCATAAATTGCAAAATTTTTCACCTGCGACGCTATAACACCTTTCATTTTTATGATTTCGTTCGTTTATTTGTTTCAATTTTATCAAAACATTTCGCCTGCGATTTTGTTTCAAAAATGACATTTTAAGTGTCATTTTTGCATTTGAGCCTAGATGCGCGCTTGTAAGCACCGGTTCCCATCAATTATGGTCACATTTTTACTTCAAATTGAGTTTATTATTTATCCTTCCCCCCCCTTCCCCTTCCGAAGTTAATTCGTGGGTGCGCCACTGGGGTATAGCATATTTTTCTTATAACAGCGGCATATATGCTGTTAACTGTCGATGTTATTGATTAAACGAAAAATATTAATTACGAAACGTTTAGCTAATGTTTGCTTTTAGTATGTTTCCGTAATGTTACTCTGTTGTTTCTAAGCCAAACATTAATGAGGTTACTACACTGCAACGTTTCTCATCTAAAGTTGTAAAATATAACAAGTGTACTGTTACCGTAACGAAAAACACTGTAACACTCCATGTTTACTGGGATAATCTTAGCCATAAATATTGTTGATGCTTTAAAATAATATTAAGGTGGAACTAAACAACTCCCTATTAACAAAATTGACATTTAGTCGAGAGCAGCCAAAAGATAAAAATTCAACCTTCTCTACCAGTATTCGTGCAGTAATAAAGACAAGAAAACTTATTTAAGTTCCCCTTAATAAATTTTACTTCATGGTGATGTTTTTTCTCTTGACTGTTTTTGACAAAATGTCAACTAACCAGATTTAGGATTATACTTTTTGTTATTACTTGGTAATAGGAAGTTAATTAATATCACTTTCTGTTATTTTTGAGCATAAGCAATTGTTTTATATCAGTCAAGTGTAGTAAATAATCATTTGGGCCCTGTATACAATTTTTGACAGTTATTTTCTTACGAGAGGTGAGCAACTCGATTTGGCAGTTGTTAGGCAAATGTTGACATTTTTTCGTGTGTTGGTAGTGATAGTTGGCAACCACTGACAATAAATAATTTTGTCACTGTCACATTTTTGACTAATGAACGTACATCAAACTAAAAATTAAAATAATAATTAAAGTTAAAATAAAAGCCGGGCTTATGGCGACTAGTGTAGGTGTTTATACAACAAAAAAAAATTAAAATAAATATACAAAGAAGGGTAACTTTTATTTTTATCTGAATTGACATTTAAATGGATGTTTTTCAGGTTTTTTGTATTTTTTTTTGGTTTGTTTTAGACAGCTATTATTTAAGAAAATAGTATGATGAAGTTTTTAATTATTGGTGACACTAACTTTTGTTTACATGTGCAGAAGCTGTGTGCTGATTGGTTCAAAGTTATTTTTAATCTTATTTTTATTTGGCTGTATAAAGTATTTCTTATTTTTATTTTAATTCAAATTTTATTTGTTATTTTTATTTTAATCTTTATTTGCCTGACCCAGCTTTACATGCGGTTTAAAAATCGAATATTGCGGTATAAGAAACTGTAAAAATATTTGCGCCTACGAATGTGTTTGTTCCATTGTCCAATGGAAAAAGAAACACAGGAAAATGGAAAGAGATTAATTAATTAATTAATGACGATAGTTGAATTTACATGGTAAGTAACGGTGGGTTTATACAGGAAAATAACAATTAAAATAACAAATAAAAATTAAAATTAAAATAAAAAATAATTTTATTTTATACAACCAAATAAAAGTAAGAATAGAAATAAATTTGAACTAATCAGCACACAGCTTCTGCGCATATAAACAAAAATGAGTGACACCAATAATTAAAATAATTAAACTAAACTCCATCATATTGTTTTCTTAAATAATATGTGCCAAAAACAAACCAAAAGAATAAAAACCCTGAAAAACAACCATTTAAATAATAACAAAAAATTAAAGTAATGTTTTGTGCGTTAAAAATAAAAATAAAAGTTAAAAGTTGCCCTTCTTTTTTAACTTTAATTTCTTATTTTTATTTCTGCTTTATAAACGCCTCCACTATTCCCCATAAGCTCAACGTTTATTTTAATTTTAATTATTTTATCTTTATTTTAATTTTAATTTTTATTTGCTTGTATAAACCCAGCTTAAAATTAGCTTAATTTAAATAATATTATGTTATTATTATTTCCAAAAGATAGATTATTAAGATTTTTTATATTTTACGTATTATTAACATTTTTAATATCTACCATGTATCTCAGTGTATTTTTTATCAAAGCTTGACATATTTTACCAACAAAAAAATATCAATAATTCAAAAACTGTTTTTACATGCAAATATGAAAAAAACTAGAAAGAGAGGGCAATATAATTTGCCCACCTCTGGAAAAGTAACAACTGTCAAATATATAGTCTCTACCTAAGCTTATGGACATAGCAAATTTTACTGATCAAATAACCGACCGTGTACAATAAGTCTCTAATATCGTTAAACGAATTCCCTGTTAACCCTGTTAAACTAATTTATGGCCCGTTTGGGCGTTTTTCGAACAACGAGAAATCAATTAAATGGGGTGCCGTTAAAAATCAATTTTGACCGACATGAAAGAAAATAAACTTTTTCGCTTTCCTGTCTAATTACTGTTTTTTGTACCGATAAAAGTTTAATATCTTGCAGAAAAAGGCAGAAGTGTAAAAAATTCCAAAAAGTTTTTTTTATGTATATTCACCAAAAAGGGATTTTAGTAACTGAAGTTAGCAAATAATGAAACCATGTTTTTTTTTGGTTACCGAGATCTAAAAAACCCGAGTATTAAGCGCAGTTTAGCCGCGAGTTGTAAATACTATTTTTTTTATATCTTGATCAATAAATTAAAGAAACGGAAAAATCATATAAAAAATAAAACACAAAAGCACTTAATTCACCATCCAATTTCCCAACATATCCTTTTGTCGACTTTTTAACTTTTTGACATTTTTGTGTGCAACAAAATAAAAATAAATTTTTGCCGTCTTGACCAATAAAAAAAAAATTGCATAATTATTCTTACCTAAAAATGAAGCCATTTCCTCAAGTTTTGTGCAAGTATTCACAAAAAAAATCGACAAAATAACAAACTGTCAGAAATTACAATGGTCAACAATGTAACGTCACCGACTAAGAAACAAATGCTATTATATAAAACCATGGCGTTTTGCCCTTGATTTATACAGTGGCGCACCGTGGGGGGGGGGTTGGGGTTAAAATCTCCCCGAGAAGCCTTTGGTGATGTTCACATTTTCACTTCAAATTAAGTTTTTTTTTTAATTATCCTCAAACCCCTACTCCCTCCCCCGCCGAAGTCAATTCCTGAGTGCGCCACTGATTTATACATATATATAGTATAAAAATGGTAAGTTGTCAGAAGATGTTTTGGTAAATATTTTCCTGTGTTTTTTAGGATTTTACAACACCTTCATTAAAACAGAAAAACATACAAAAACTAGAAAACAAAAAAAATTGAGAACCATATTTATGCAAGGGCTTCTGATACCCCACCGCCCTCATTTAATTTTTTTAAATTTGTGTGCAAAAAAAATAACCCCTGAGAAACAAATTTGCATCGGTAATAGACCCATGTTTTTCGTATTTACAAAAAGGGTATAAAATATAGTCGATTTTAAACCTAGCGGCTAAAAAGTATTTTTTTCTTTATTTGGCTTATGCGCAATAAACTTGCATATTTCTTACTGTGGATTGATAAAGAAGACTTAAGGAATGTGGCTTATTTTTTAGATAAAAATGCCTTATTAAAGTTTATCAATAATACCATTTTACGCTATTTTTCTTTAAATTGGGGTAAATAATGGTTGGGATTTTTTTTTTGCCCATGACAAAAAAATGTTCCTTTTTGCAAATACCTAAGCTTAGTAGAGTACAGACCGTGGTACAGAATTTAAGAAAATCAAACATCCCACAGTCGCAAATCCAAACATAGTACGACACAAGGGTTTGTCACATGAGAGGGGGCGCGCAATCCTAATCAAACAAATTCAACAAAGCCAGACGGAAGAGAATTAAAAGGACCGAGTTTGTCAACAGAAGTAAAAATGTTTGCACATTAGAGATTTCAAATATTTGTTTCCTGTGTGTTGAACTACTTTTAGGTCTGCGGGGGTAGTACCCACGGGTCCTCTGTCAAATACTTGAGTGTCTGTATATTGTCTCACGGTGAAAATGTTTTTAAAATTAAAAAGTATTTAGTGAGGGTAAATAAAAACAAAAACAACCAAAAAGCGCGTATTCACTCAAGTAATGGTAACACTAAGAAAAAAAATTTAAATTTTTTTTTAAAGGTCGTAGGTAAGAATAGAGTTTTTCGATTATTTATGACCCAAAATCTGCCGTTCTGCGGAAAAGTACCGTATGTTATGATTTCTTACTTTTGAGAAAACGACGTTTGAAAATTCGACTAAATTAATCTTAATCAAATCCCTGATAATTTAAATATGAAGCATAATTTTTTACAAAGTATAGTTGTAATAAACGGCTAATACAGGGTTCCTAAGCAAATCCTTAGGGGGCCAAGCAGCCGTGTGTAAGACGCAGACAAACGGAAAAGCACATTAGGCAGAAAAGGATGGGCATGGGGCGATGTTGTCACTACATCTTACACGTAGTAAATTCATTCCAGGTTGTTGTGTTCTAATGTTTTCCATTTTCATACCTTTAGGACTGGAATAAAAATTGTTTTTGCTCGACTTTAATACCAAACTGATGAGAGATATCGTAAAAAAATATTTTTCGGCTTTTCATTTTGTAACCATTGTCCTTACGCACTGTTTACAGGCTGGGGACTGAGATACATGCAAATGCCTAACCTAAAGCGTTCATACACGGCCGGAGAAATCGACTGAGATATTTCCGTAGAAACTTTATCAAGCAAATAGGACGGGTTGACGCCTTCGAACGTCCAACCCGGGTTTTGCACTTTGATTCGAAATCAAAAAGGAGGAGCAGTCAGATGCGGGGCCGTGCACAAATTACGTAACGGTGATTTTACCAATTTTTGACCCCCTCCCCATGTAATGTTTTGTAACGGTTTGGCACGCCACTCCCCTAATATTACGTAACGATTTCAAGACCACTACCCCCCCCCAAAAAAAAACTTTTCACCTATTTTCATTCCAAATTTTCTTAGTTTCACACGAATGCAAACGCTGTCGAAAACCCCCCTCACCCCTACGTAACGTTTTGTAACCCCCCTCCCCCCTATGACCATTACGTAATTTGTGCATGGCCCCTTTAGACCCAGTGGAGGAGGGCGAGAAAATTGATATTTTTTTCTTAAAAATTATACTCTTTAGACCTATTTCTTTGCGTTCCCGAAATGGGGTTTTCCCACATTTTTGGGAAGCAACGGAATTTGGTACCTTAGAGTGAGTTATCCAAAACGCATTTATTATTTCTTCTGAAAAACTCTTGGTTTTGTAGAAAAAAAATTTTAAAGTTGGAGTTCTACAAAAACGCTCAAAAAAATTTTTTAGCCAACTAACTTTACGAGAAAAGTAGCGAGTGGTGACCTTTTTCTCAGCCTCTTCCTAACTTCAGTTTAATGCTTAGCTGTCACTAAATGTCATTTCTGTTTAGTAAACAATCTGTTAAAAGTTGTATTTATTTTTTCTCGAGCTTTTTCTGCATCAAAATGAAAAAGTGCGTTTTCCGCGGATGTGAAAATAAATAAATGTCAGAATTCCCCTGGAAATTTAAGATATTTTTGCCCTTCCCTTTGTGACCAAGAAGAAAATTGTGGCTCTAGAGGCACTAAAGCTGAAAAAATTATCCACGGCTGGGCGCAATAGTGTGTGAAGATCACAGCTGAAATTCAAATACAACCCCATTAGAGACATCGCCACCCAAAGGAAAAATTTTTCTTGACAAAAAAATATTTCATGATCATGTAAAAAAATATAGGTTTACCTTTGATGGTTCTCGCGTAAAATAACCCTCATACAATCTGTTAAGACAAGTAAAATTTAGTTCACTTCTTGTTTAACCCATTATTCTTATAGCAATAAAGTTTTTAAATAAAAAACTAAATAAAAAAGAGTTTTACCAACCACCACTGGTTTCAGACACAGTCCATCCACCAGTCGGCCCTTCAACTATAACGAATCGATAACAAAAACAATGAACTTTACAAAATACACCGGAGTACCACAAGAATACATACCGGGTGTGACTTGGAGAATAAACGCAAACATGTGTTTCACCCTTGTTGGGGATCATCGGTACGCCATAAGGTTTTATAGACAAATAATACGAACGATCAAACCAACAAGTCATGAACAAATGCTCGGCAAAACATTATAGATAACAGGATGAGAAATGATGGCTACTATGGATAGTGGGAATTTGTTTGAAACCAGTCAGTGGTAGAACTAGTGGAGGATGCCAAAAATCCAATAGTTTTGTGTTGGTAAAACTCTTTTTTTTTATTTATATTTAACTCCACTATAGACATTGGGAATTTATATCTCATTCTGTAATAAGACTTTTGTTGATTTGCTTAAAAACTGGAAAGAAAAGATTTATTTAAAATTGACCGAGCCAAACTTCCCACTTATGACATAGAAAAGTCTGATAAGGTCAGTCCTCCCCACCTTTATGGGAATCTAGGGACGTATAAAACTTCTGTAAAAATTTTTTTTAGCTCCAGTGATGGGAGTGAAAAAATATGGTAAATAACTTCAAGTTATTTTTTTTTCTAATATTTTTTCTTCAAGTTTAGTGGAATTTTTTTAAACTTATATTTAAATTTATTGCCTCAGGGTTAATTTTTTTGTAGTTTAAGAAGTTCATAGCAAGTAATTTAGAGAGATGCATTGATTAGCAAGAGTCAATGTTTCTTCCCAAATTTTTCTTAAACCAAAAACTTCTGGGTTAGTTTACCTGCCAAGGACTGGGTTGGGGTCGAATCTCGTCTTAATTTTAGATGTTGGGAAAATCAAGTTACTAATGCATTGCAGACGAAAATTTGTGAAAAATGATATTAAAAATGACATTATTTTCCCCCCTGCACAAAAACTTGTAAAATGTAACCGTATTTTAATGTATTGTACCAAAGGTCAAAATAGTGAAATTCTATGAGGATCTTATATGATAGGACATATGAGCCGTCAAATAACAGATGTCTGGCAAACACCCAAGAAGACTTTTTTCTCATAACTTTCAACCGAAAAAAATCTTGGGTGGAAAAACGAAATTCAAAATTGGATGCGTTTTTTTTAACTTCTTTTTTTTATTTCTCTTTTGTTTCAATTGCCTTAGGAGCATATTCCTATTGGAAATATTAACACGCCATCGCCAGGACGAACCCATATCAGATGACTTATAATAAAGTACAAGTGCGGAATGATGCCTATTTGTGAGTGATTCAAAATGATGTTTGGGGTGGGTGCCTAGTGGTTTTATACTGTCTGAAATTGTTTCAATCTTTTT
Source organism: Oxystoma pomonae (assembly GCA_963921995.1). Lineage (NCBI taxonomy): Eukaryota > Metazoa > Arthropoda > Insecta > Coleoptera > Brentidae > Oxystoma > Oxystoma pomonae. The sequence continues at coordinate 34,167,286 of OY998167.1, read as the reverse complement.
TTAGAAGCATGTTCTGTAAATAAGATTCATTTTGGGACCTTCAATGGAAAAAATTGTCATTTTTAATATTACAATAGTTTTATATAATTTTTATTTTTAATAAGTGAAGTGAAATAAAATCATTGCCTGTTCTTTTGTTTTGTAAGAAATAAATATATACCTACTGTAAATTTACCATGTTTTATGTATCCTAAAACTCAAGCTTTTAAAGGCGGACAAAAAAATATCAAGACTAAAGTTAAATAGTTTTATTAAATAATATGGTCAAAAATACGTACTATTTAAACAAAAGGAGTGTTAGATACACAAGAAAATAGTAAATTATTAATAAAACAAAATAAATAAATGTACTATTTTAATTATACAATTTTTTATTATTCTAAATATACAAAACTTTAATTTTATATCTGAAGGAATCCAGAGAGGTGGAAAAAAATATCCAAATTATTAGCAGAGCTACACATTCTTCGTATAGGTCTATTAAGGTTGTAATTTGTATTATAATATTCTAAGTTAAAAATATTCCTATTTCTTGTACTCCGCTGTGGAACCCTTAAGCCAATTCTATGTATTAATTGACGAGAATCAAACATTGCATTTCAAATCTTGAAAATAAAAGCTAGATCAAGACATTACTCGACGGTTTTCAAGAGTTGTGACCTTTAGAAATTTTAAAACATCACAATAAACTATTTCCCCAGATAGAATTTTAAGTTTAAAAGCTACAAAACATAAGAATTTCTTCAATACCCTTTCCAGATTTTCTACATGACATTTATAGAATGGGGACCATATGGAACTACAATATTCTAATATTGATCTAACAAGAGAACAATAAACATTTTTAAAACAGATTATATTTTTAAATTCAGATAGGCTCCTTTTTAAGAAACCCAGTAGTTTAAAAGCTTTGTTACAGATAAAGTTATAGTGATTTTTAAAGCTTAAGCTTGGGTCAAATAATACCCTTAAGTCTTTAAATTTTGTGAAAAAGTGTTGAGATCATTCTGCACTCTTTCACAATCCCTAAAATCTTTAACAATTCTAAAAATCTTTTAATCGTCTGCATATAGAAGGATTAGACAGCAACAGAAACAGTCTGAAATATCATTAATAAAACAAATGAAAAGAATTGTAGACATAGGTCCCCTTGTGGTACTCCAGACTTCACTAATATCTCTTCAGAGAGACAATTTTTTATCCTAACAGCCTGTCTTCGGTTCTTATTATGCCAAGATTTGTACAGGGAATCAAAACAATGTATTAACATCAATCAGTGAAGATTTTTTTTCTTTCAAAATCTTTGTCAAAAGACCTTTTTAGCAATACCAAAAACCTATAATTTATTTGGCGGTACCTTACATTGAGGTTTTATCTCTTAACAGTTTTTTTAAGTTTTTGATAGTCCTGTCATAAGACTCCTCTGTAAAAAATTGTGCTCCACCAATTTGTATAAAATTTTAGTATATTGTCATAGTCAAAATACACAATACAGAAATCATAACGAAAATTTCATAAAAGTGTTTTATAACACTTATTTTAAGTCTTTAGTAGTTATGCTCATTGATTTTTTAGCAATCTGAGTACTTGGGTCATCAAACTATAAATATATTAATAGCAGGTTTTAAATTTTAATCACGATATCTGATTTACCCTTTACATTATAAATGGTTTACATGAAACAAAAAATGTTATTCAAATTGGCGAAAAACAATGTTTCACATAGAACACTTCAAGATTTGATAAAAAACGGTACTTCACTTTGGGGTTCATTTGTGATCTATCACTTTGAAGTTTCTACAGAGATAAAAAAATTCAGGCTGACAACATTTTTTGGAGTTTATCATATATTTTTGTGATTTTCACAAAAAAAAATCCATGTTTTATAAATAATTTCCGCGTTTTATTAAACAACTCAATGTTTTGCATTAGTTTAGGTAGTAACTATATTTTTGGTATTACTGTAAGTATGCGCGTTTTGAGATATCTACATTTTTTATGGCACTTTGAGATTAAATTTTTGTTTTATGACCAGATATTTAAGTAACGAATGAGACTTTAAAAAAATATAAACATTAAACAACAAAAAAAAAACGCAGATATTAATTAAACAAACACGGATTTTTTAAAGTGCTTTAGCAGACACATATATCGCCCAAAGAACCTTTTCTTGAATATCTCTAGCTAGCAGCTACAGTAAGTAAGGATGTTTTTAGAAGTTCAACCCTCTTTCCAACCTCCCACGACCATTAAAAACTCATTGCTTGATGCCAAAGATATTTTGTAAATTTTTTATAAAAATCGGTTTAGCAGCTCTCCACTAATGTAACAAAAAGACACCACACCAAAACATGGGTATTGGCTTCTCAGGTACAAGCCTGATTTTGAAATTTTAATTTTTTGAGTTTCCTTCAAGACATCATCTTTAACTTTTTCCCCCTCTCCACTGCCTCAGTGCCCAGGTGTTTACAAGCGCCAAAAATAGCCTCAGTTAACGTTATTCTGCCAAATCGCAAGCTGTGCCATAATGGAGAATTGGCTTGAAGTCGAGTATCCGTTTCAGCTTCGACACACAAGGAATCGCTCATATTTGACCGCATGTAATTAATGAACCTGTCAACATTCCATTTGGTCCATTTTCTCTGCAGTTTTAAACTTGAACCAGAGCTGGTATACATCGATATAGGTGTACTTGTCTTCAGATCGCAAAATGGTATATATTACCCCTTTGTTATCTGCGCAGATTTACATCAATTGAGACACATAATTATGACTTTTTGGTCCGAGGGCTGGCACGTCTTCGTTTAAGTGACTGCAAATCCATTTTAGCATTTCCAACATCATTGTAGAGGTGCAGGCTGGTTCTTCACTTCTTCTGTGAAGCCAAAAAAGGACAGCAATGGCATGCTTGCAGCCCCCTGTAAGTATCAAAAAAGAAAAGTTAAAAACAGTTAACAATTTTCTAATAACAGGTTAAAAGGAGACACATTCTGCTTGCGTCTTTTTTTATCTTGTGAAAACTAAATTTGCATTGTGTGTTCCTAGCTTAACAGAAACTGGTACAAAAAATACATCATAGTTAGAAAATACCAGAAAAATATTTTTTAAAACATGGCACCAGCAGGCATGTATAAATTTTATTTTTCTTCAATATCTCCAAAATTACTGATCTGCTAATTTTTGTTGAAAATATAATTATTTCTTTTAATGTGAAAACTGTATGTGTGTTGCTAGCTGATACGGTTTGTGGGTTATGATTTTCAACCCCGTTTCTTACCCTCTTTACAACCCTCATCCCCATCAAAAACTAATCAGCTCATTCTTTGGTTCCAAAGGATTTTTGTGCCAAATTTCATCAAAATCGGTTAACTTTAGTGGCTTTTCAGTCATCGTTGTCCAGACAGACAGGCAGGCACCAATTAAGAAATTTTGTATTTAGGTCTTTCATGTTTATTTGAGTTATTTTGGTATAAATAAAGTGTTTTTTTTTCGCACATATTTTTTTTTTGAAGTTAGGAATGCCCCCCACCAGAGAAATGTGAAATGACGCCGAAATTTGATAATTAAACAAGTCTCGGAGATGGTTTGGGGATACAACCTTTTAATGTATAAAAAAATTATTCCAATGTTCATAGCTCCTCATTTTGTCCTAACAAACGTAACTTTTTGTGTTGGTATGCTCTAAAAACTCTATGCATAAAGGTCAACTTTTAAAAAATTTAAAGCAGTTTTACTTGGATTTTCCACCCCAGATATGTACAAAAAAAAGAGCAGCGCCTAATATTCTGTAAGTTTGGATACCTTAAAGATATAATTTTCCTACCAGGTGTAATTGCAAAATAGTGCCAGCTGCTATTCTGAAAGTTATAATTTTACCTCTTTTTCTCAAAAAATGTAAATAATAACAATTATTAAGTAATTTTAAGAAGACTTTAAAAAGAGATTAACCAAATATTTTTTTTAAATGTAATGTAAAATGTGTATAGTTTCAAGTTTTTAAAACTACCTGCAGAAGCAGAACAATCTTTGCACTCAGAATGCAGCACTTTTTCCTCCTTCTCATTAACAGAAATTTCCACAGTATAAGGAGTATTTCTTACTCTGTGCTCCGGAGTTATTTTCGCCTTGACTGTGCAAACATCTCCTTCTCTCTTAACTTGTCACCATAGACCTCCTTCGTAACTCTAAAATAAACAATAACACTTAAGCCTTCAATCATCTCACTTTTAACACCAAATCAACCAGACCATGTACATTTTTAAGGTACAAACAAAGTAAAAATAATTTCATATACACGTAGAATTGCAACTCTCATATGACACGAGAATAACTGATAGATAGACAAAACTTCATATATCCAGTTTACATACCATGAGTCCTCTAGGTATGGCAAAAGTTTAGAAATCATATTTTTTTTGTAATGCACTGAATGGCATGTGGTGACACTTCATTAGCTGTTAATTTTTCATGCTATGATATTTTTCATAACATAAATTAAATTTGGAAATTCTTTGAGATTAAAAATATAAGATAAAAAAAATACAATTTTTTTTTATATTTTTACAAATCTGTCTTAGTTATATACCTCAAAATAGTTTTCCCAGATTTTACAGCTGTGGTTAATTATTTCTGATAAAGCTTTTCTAACATTTTGTTTTAAATTTTATAGCAAAATTTTAGGTGTACCTACAAATGACTTTTTTATTATCTTCACATTTTGCAGCTTTTCACTGTTACAAAAAAATCCAGGATGTTTAAAATATAGTAACTGTAATAAATTACTTATTTACTGTCATTTATATTTTGCTTTTAATAAGTTGGTCAAAACCTTGGTCAAAACTAGTAAGAAATCCTGTTGAGTCCAATATTTCCTTGAATATCTGAAAAACTACAAATCTGATATAGTTTTTGTTGGAACTGTAATTATCCATCTAAATATTAAAACCGTGTGTTGCTAGCTGCTAAAAGTATATTTTATTTTCCTTGAATATTTCAAGAACTACAGATCTGACTTCAACGTAAATGTAATTGCTAGCTGCTACAATTCCACCCTCTTCACAACAAATTAATTGACTATTATATAATGTTTTGTTTGAAAAGTCATTTTAATTAAATGTTTGGGATTTTCTTTGAAAGATACTTGAATGATTTAATAAGCTAGTCATCAGGTTTTATTAAACCCAAAATCCTAATTTTAAATATTTATTTTTAGTTTAGTTTTTTACTTTATTGACATTCTTTTGTATTTTTTTTAAACTAGCTTTTGCTAAGTATATAAATTAACCTTGAAATTAACATTGCATTTTTCTGAAAAAACTTTACTGTCATAAGCCTAATGTGTTAGTAAAGAAATTTGATGGTAATGTGGCACTAAATTATCATCATGTCAGAATTTAGCTCAATCTTGATAGTTTAGAGAGGCATAAAAAATTACTGACATTTGTTTGATGCATAAATTAATTAACGGTCTAACTGACTGTTAGACATCATCATACTTTTCACATTACTTTTCATACAACTGATTATGGACAAAAAAATAATTTATTGAAAGAACTTTATTGCTTAACTCAGTAACCAGTTATTAATGTTTTTAATGTATCTGTTAACTCCTTAAAAAGACTAACAAAAAGAATCTTACCAGACTAAATATTTTTTTTAGTTAAATTTTATACTGTTGTGTGTCTGTTTTCAAATATTTTGCATTGTTCATACTATAACTCCTACTATACTATATTTCATGTCTTTATTTATTAATTAGTATTCAGTGTTGACTATGTAAAATTTTTTTCTTTTGACAAGGTATTGATTTTAATGGTGTTTCTGTTCCCTATAAATATAAATAAATAAATTAAATTACTTGTGCTGAGGTCCTTTCTCAAAAAGTTACCTTGCTTTTTCTTACTTGGCATAAAAAAGTAACAAGGTTTGAATTTTTGTAATCGGGGAAAAAAAAGTTAAATTTAAAAAAATATGTACAGGGTGTCCAAAAATCATATTTCAAGTCACTTGACAAGGTTTTTATAATAAATGTTTAACAGTCTTACTCATATATTTTGACACAATTTGGATTTTTAATGTGCGCAGTTAAACCATACTCACTTCCAGTCTTAACATTCTTCATCTCAGCGCTAAAGAAATCCATATTATCCAAATAATATAAAGTTGTTAGAATCACCCTTCACAAATCCCTTCTCCATATTCTGAGCCATATTCTCTAAAAAAAAATCAAGAAAAAATCTTAACAAAATTCAAAAAGTTAAAAAACTACTTACCTACAGCTCTCTTTAAAAATCTTTTTATCAATACTTTTTTTAATATAAATATTGAAACCTTTAAAATAAGTGCAAAAAAATTAAAAGAACAGAATATTATCGCTTTAGAATAGATAGCTATATTTGAAGTCTGAAAATACCATCATGGCTGTACCCAAGGGGTGAACCAATCCAGCAAGTGCACAAAATATTTGGCAGGAACTATATTTTAGCACTTGCAGGCTTCCTATATTATTAGTTTCATTTTATCCTAAACCCAGGAGGAACTGGAATATGGACACTTTTTACAGGAGACGTACAAAATATGGGATCATTTCACCCGTTGGCTGTACCAATATACAGATTTTAAACAATAGCAGAACGAAGTTTTTATAATGTTACTAGTATGAATCTACACTTTTGCAAGCAAATAAGAAAAGCTATCAAAAGATATAGATTTTAGGAGAAAATTCTGTCTTCTAATAGACATGTAGCAAGCATGAAAATTCTTGGATCTGGGGTTGAGTTTTTATGGTGGTTTTTGACGATGCATCAGAAAGCGGCTTTATATAAAGAGAGTGTCTAAAGAGCCGACAATTTATTATGTGTTTTTCATATTTTCGTTTTTTTTGAAACTAAATTAACCCAACCTAACCTAAACAGACTCAATCCAACTTATTAAAAGCCAAAACACCCCAAAAAAAACACACTTTAAACTAAATTAACCCAACCTAAACAGACTCAAACCAACTAAATTCACCCAACCTAACCTAAACAAACCAACTTATTCAAAGCCAAAACAGCCCAAAAAAACACACTACAACCCCTACATCTTTTTTTGGCATAAAAAAAATGTTTGGGTTGTTTTGGCTTTTAATAAGTTGGTTTGAGTCTGTTTAGGTTAGGTTGGGTTAATTTAGTTTAAAAAAATATGAAAATATGAAACACATAATAAATAATTATTGTCGGCTCTTTACCCTCACGTCTATTCAGCCGAATTGTCGGCTCTTTATAGACACTCCCTTATATAAAATTACTTAAAAAAACTTACCAAATATCAAAATTTGTATGCGCACACTCTGTTAAAAATCGCAATCAAAAGTTCTTATTCTTCTTGTCTCCGAATTAAGCTTATAAACCCAGCTTAAATTTTCTTAGCAGCTAGGGCTATGGTGGACAGGAACCGTACTGTTTGTAATAACATTCACTACATATATAGTTGTATATTACTTGTAGGCTTTCTAAACGACAATATAAACTTCCGCACTACTAAATGTTTATAATTTTATAAATTAACTTCAAAAGAATCACAACCAAAAAAGCAAAACACAAAAAAACGAATTGACAGTATGACTTAAAGTTAGCCGCAGGCCGCAGTTCGCAACCCAGTGGTCCAAATAAAAACTGCACTTGACAAATTACAATGGACCAGCCAAAAATGACGTCACCTGTATTGATTATGACGTCACCTATATTCGTTTTGAAAAATCGTAAGGCCACTGAATCGACGATTAAAAACATTATTTTTCACATAGAAAACCAAAATTTTTTGGGGAAAAAAGTTTTTAGATGGATTTCTTGGACCTTTATGTTTCTGTATATTCCAAAAAAAAGGTAACTTTTTTTTTATGGGAAAGCCCCATTACGTAATTTTTGAAAAAAAATTGCCATTTTTATTTCGTGCTTTGTTTTTCTAACATTTTTGCGTTCGGCTAATTTAATTGAAAAATTTTTGCCTGCGGCGCCCTTTATCTTCTCACTCGAAACCAATATCCCCCATTTTAGGAAAACTGATCCCGTCTCTGTTTTTAAATTTTTTCGAATAAAAGTAGAGTATGACCATGGGGGAAATAATTTTTTTCTACGGTATGACGAAAATTTCGAGAAAGTTCAAGAAAAAAATAAAAAAAGTGGCAGAGCTCAAGTTTTTCGTAAAAAAAAACGTTTTTTGTAAAGAAACAGAGCAAAATAAATCTTTTCACCCCTTTTTGGGTATTATAAATATTGACAGCCCCTTATTTTTCGCTTTTACCCTCCCGCTAGTTTTGAAGAATTGGTTCGCTACATGTTTCGAGATCATGTCATAAAACACCTGGAAAATATCAAATGTAGTGTAGGGCCAGCTTTATTTAAAATCAATAATATCGCAAGCAAAAAGCTCTGCAGGAAAAACAGCGCCGTTTATTGATTTCTTTGGTTGCTAGTGCTAGCTGCATGGTTTGGCCGTTTCCGGATAGATGTCACTAGTAGAACAGAATGGAAAGAAATTTAACTAAAAGCGAAGATATTTCTTTCTAATGTTAACAACCTTACGAGTTTATCGCTCAGTATCGTAAATAATGGACCCTGCCGCCTCCTTTAAGCAAGAGAAAGCTGTAGTTTGGACCTGAAAACATCTAATTTTTAATTAGATTAAATGTTCAAATCTGTCCCCTTCTTGAGCCTCACAATATCTCAATCTATTGTAAAACTCTTGGCGCGTAGCAGCCAACATTTCAGGGGTGATAGAGTTGCCCGCCTCCAAAATTTTCGCCCTCAACTCCTGTATAGTCGTAGGCCGTAAGTGAGGGTGTTGGAAAATTTTGTCGTGCCAACAACCCCATAGGAAAAAGTCATTTGGCGCAAGATCTGGTGATCGAGGAAGCCATCGGATATTTCCATACGTGGAAATAATTCTATCACCAAATACCTGACGAAGGTAATTTGTAGCCTGGCGTGAATTGTGGGATGAACAGCCATCTTGCGGAAACCACAATTCGTCCAAATTTATCTTGAGTTCCCTCAACCGTAGTAAAACCTGGTGTTGGAGAAGATCAACATATTTTTGGCTATTCAAATTCCCTTCAATGAAAAAGGATCCAATAATGTGATACCCGACAATACCGCTCCAAACATTTAATTTTTGAGGATGTTGCGTTCTAACACTTGCGTGCAGATGTTTATTTTCGCGGGACCAATAGCGGCTATTTTGTGGATTGTGAGAGCTATGAAGTTCAAATGTCTTCTCGTCACTAAACAAAACTTTTGATCTTATCTCTTAAACGACTTGTAGCCGTATTTTTTTAGGATCCATTGGCAAGTACTGTTGGGAATATCCAGTGTCTCCGCAATCGGTTTCGTCGAACATGGTTCAGGTGTCTCAACGTAAGCGCATACCATTTCGTCTCGTTCCACCCTGTGTGGAAGAACGGGATGCTCTGGTATTTCGCCGTCGTGGTAACACTTTCTACAACTATTTATGCACCCGTACCTTTCAAAACGATGATAAATGTTGTAAACAGTTTGAGCCACAGGAAGCGGTCGATCTGGAAACGCAAAAAAAAGCCCAATGACCTCGTCCGCACTGTCATTTTTTATGTAGTTTTTAATAATAAAAATCTTTTCTTCTCGAGTATACGGCATTTTAAAAACACAAAATTTACGAAACTGAAGCGACTCGAAAGGAAGTAAAAATGCAATGCCTGTGAATCCCAGTTTCATCTCATGGTGTGGCCGCCATCTAGCGGAATTTGCAGACATCTTGTCAACGGTTATTATTGCAACTATGATTTATGCTCACAATGAAAGAGTGGCGACAATTTTTTTTCTCATGAAAGCAGTCCGGAGATAATAACAAACTGGCACCATTGCTCAATATACCTGTTTCTATTGTGCGCGCAGAACTTTCTATGCCATTTCTGTTTGATTTATTGAAATCCTATCCCTGAGGAAAATCTTAGGAACCCTGTATAAGTTATTAATTAGCAACTTACTAATTTTTATCAAATTTGTTTTAGTTTTTTAAAAAATATCGTTTTTTTTTTGAACATACGTTACTATTCCTTAGCAAAAATATTTTTTTCCCAAAAATAAATACCGTAAGTTAAGAATTATAAACTTACAAACGCACAAGTCTCATAGAGACTTTAGTGAGTTTTCCTATTTATTTCTATTTGTAAAAGTCATGGGTGTTTTTATTATTAATAATTGTAAACTTTATAGAAATAAATGTATTACATATACAGGGTTACATTTAAAGAATAAATGTAACGGTGCTTTTAGCGGCTTTAGGGAAGAGGTTTTGAAAAAATCTAAAAACGATTCTTTTATGATTTTTTACGGACTTTCCGCCCATGATAAAAAAAATTTTGGGCCCCCAATTGAAGGCCCTGGGTCCACCAAATATTTCTTTTAAATAAGAAGGTACCACTTGTGAAACTTTTTTGTAAAGTTTGTTAGAAAAGAAATTTAACGCACTAATTTTTTCTGACATCTGTCAATATATTTTTTTGTCAATTGTTTTAGCGTCAAAATAAACTACATATTTCTCTATTTATTAAGCGGCATAAAGAATATACCACACAAGGACATTATTGGCGGCCCATTTGGTGGCCCTTACAGGAGGCCAGGGCTTACCAACATTTTTTCATGAGGAGGTACCTACCACTTGTGGCACCTTTTTGGAAAGCTTATTAAAAAAGAAATTCGATTAAAAAACTTTTTATGACATGTGTCAACCCATGTGTTAAAAATGTTTTTAAATCTTTTTTGTCGTTAAAGGTGATTGAGTAAAAAAGAAAATCGAGGTGTGCTTTAAATCCATTTCCCTATCCTAGTAAATCTAGTAAATTTAACAAAAAGGTAATTAGGCTACGCCCCCAAATAGGGCGCCAATAATATTTTTGTGTGGTAGTTTTTTTATTCGACTTAGTAAATAAAGAATTGACAAAAAACAGATTTTTAAAAAATTTTTAAAATAGTTGGTGGGCCCTGGGCCCCCAGTTAGGGGCCTCTAAAACTTTTTTTATCATGCGCGAAAAGCGCTTTAGCTTTTTTAAAACCTCTTCTTTAAAGCCGCTAGAAGCACCGTTGCATTTAAAGAATCTACCCTGTATATTATGTTGCAACGTAAGTTCAAACATACGCTTGAATATGTAAGTGTGGCAGAGTCTGTTAGTGATTACTAAACAAAAACGACGTATGTTACAAAATTCATTAGACATACGGCTTTTTTGCTTGGTATTTTTTAAATCTCTTAGGCACATACGTGAAAGTTTCATACATACGGCTTTTTTGCTTTGTAACATGAAGGCTTCTCCTTAATACGCACAAACAGATTGGTGAGTTAAAAACCGCTTTCAAGGCAACTGAAATGACAAAGGGCGAGTTTGTAAATTCAACATTTTTTTGACAGCGGTGGAATATCGGTGCCAACATTCGGTTGACAGATGGGTTTGACCACAAAATATGTAGCTACGGGTATAGAAGGCGATCTGACGACTTAGGGCCCTGTTATAAGTTTTTTGCTACCATTGCGCCTCTAGTGACTCGGACTCGAAGCTTGAGTTAGGGTAGCGGCGCTGGCGCCGGGAAATTTTGAATTCGGGTATTTTTAAACTATTTCAGTCCATTAGAAACAACATTATTTTGGGAAACCTAATTCATCAATAACTAATTTTATTTTCCAAAATATTATTGATTCTAATGACTATAAATTTAAGAAATAAACCAAATGCGTCGTATTTAATATATTATATTATTCTTTTAAAAAGATATATACATATCGAAACTATTGTATTTATTAATAAACTATATTTATTATGCTTCCCATGTCGGCCTCAATAGCAGCAGTTTCTTTTAAGACTTGCGAGTTTTTTTTCATTTTCAAAAAATTTGGTGTAACTGGTTACCCATCAGCATTTTTGAACGGAATGGCCTAAAAAAATGTAATTAACAAAGAGGCTCAATAAATGCCCTATTCGAGCGTTAATAGACCATCAGAATTGGTGATACCGTAGACAAAATCAATTATTTTTCTCCCGTATCCAAAAATAACCGAACCTAAATACGTTACTTACGGAGGCTTAACGAGGCACGCTCGGTTATTTTTTGCAACCAACCAGATTTATTTCTAAGCAAAAGCTGCAGCTGGTAGGTGATAATTCGTTTTTTTGTTTAGTTAGGTTTTTATTTTTTTTTTGTGAGTTAATTTGCAAAAACAGGAATTGTTGTTTTCTTTTACGGTAATTTGTGTTTGTGGTTTAAAAACTCTTTTTAGCATCTCAATTACGGTAATACGTTAAGCAAATAAGGTGGCAATAAGCTAGTGGTCTATTAACTCTCTATTGAATAGGCTGTTTTTCCTCTGGGTGCCGATTCTTGAATTTCGAGAGAATGGTCACCTGGGAACGTTTACATCCTTCGTTTCGGCTAATAAGAAGGCTCAGAAGCTGCCAAGCTTCTACGGTGCACACGTAAAGGTAACTCGATTATTGTTTGTCAAGAACACCCGTTCGAGTCCCTATAGTTTGTAGAAAAAATACATTAGAGAAACGTATTTCATAGAATTGAACAATGGAGAAACTGTACTTTGGCGAAATGTACATCGAAGGAATCATAAAACAGAAAAACCGTAAAACGTAGAAATTGGTAAGGCGAAAATCTGTTGTGCCTGACAGCTGTTTGTATGTCCCTTAGAATAAGAAATGGCAAGTTATTTTTTTTTTAAACCAACCCGACTTGTCCCAACTAAACCTAAACCATCCCAGATCAATCCAAAACACTTAAAAAACCAACCCAAACCAACCCACCACTACTTAAAATTTAGCGTAAAAAAATAAAAATTGTCTTTTCTACGCCCTTTCTTATTCTAAGCTCGCATGCAAACACCTGTCAGGTAGAGAACAGATTTTCGTTTTACCAATTTCTACGTTTTACGGTTCCTCTATTTTACGATTTCTTTGATTTGTACATTTCTACAAAATACGATTTTGCCAAAGTTTATTTCTATAAATAACGATTAATGCATTTTACTTTTCTATGAGTGAGACCCCACCCGTTCTGCTGCTCAGAGGCAGGTTATGAAAGTGTAGGAAAGTTTCTTCGATACACGGCATTCGGACGCGGGTGAGGTTCGGCCAGGGTCGGATAGGTTTTGGATAACTCGTGATAGCTTTAAAGCCTATTGGTCGATATCAAAGAGGTGACCGTTACCGTGCGACCTTTCCTACAAAATTCCAGAATCGGCACCCAGATGTAGAAACCTTGCCCGGTACTTACCCTTAAAGTCTGTTTCAGATCCTGGCGGTAAATGCAAGGATGGAATTACATGCCGCATTAAAAATCTTCGTCCACAGTTTTTTGAATAGTTTTCTGGTTTAAAATGTCGGGTGCATACTCTAAACCTATAAAGCGTTTCAGATGGCAAACCATTGTCTTTGGCGAGCTTGATCTCTATGGTGTGGAAAGCGATGAAGCAGAGGATCACTGGGACACAACACTTGGGCATAGTTTTCCAATTGTACTTATTACAAAAATCCAAGAAGTTACTGTAACAGTCCAAAAAAGAGCCAAAAACACACAAAACTAGTAAGTGCCATTAGTAAGAGTTTTCTCTAAGTTCGTAGTGTTCAATATTGGGTATCTTTTTCCATTAGCCTTAATTTACAGTTTTATGCCCAAAGCCCAATATTGCGTTAGCTACAATATGGCCAGTGAGCCAAAGCATAGGTGGCCAACTTAAAAAACACGAATCACAGCATTCGGTTAAAATCTGTGTGAAGAACCGCACGCAAGTGTCTTGGTGGAGTTTGCCATAAGAATTTCACCCCCAAAGAACCCCAATATCAGGCATCATCAGCCCTGGCCAGGGAAACTAGGACTGAAGAGACATCAGGTGAGTCTAGCGTAAATATTGGGCCCTCTTTAATTTTCTTGTGTAATTTAAAATTGTCGTTTGGTACACCGTGGTTTTTGTTAAACCACCCCTATACTGTACATTTGGTCTCTCCTCGCCAAATTAATTGAACCAGTCCTTTGGGATTTTTATTTTCTTAATTAATGCATTGTAATAAAATTGAATTTAAATTTTAGGTGTGTTTTATTCCATTTTGTTAATATTGAAAAAACTTCGATAAATGTGATAAGAAATATCGCTCGTTTTTTTTGCGCATTTCTCGAAGTCGAAAGTTTTTTGCGCGCATATTGCGATCTCTCTTTTTAAAAGTGCATCTCTCTTAAAAGCGCGTTTCTTATGTTGGCAACATTGTTTTGGCCATAATACCTAAAAGCACGAGGTAGAAGTGAACATAACCTTGCTTATTTGACAGTGGGCGGTTTGTTTTGTTTTGATTTTTTGATTTTTAAGGTGTTGTTTTTTAAAAAAGCTTTACCTTCCATAACATGTCGGAAACAAAAGATATTATTGATGGTTTAGTTAGGAAACGCGATTTGACTAAACAACGAATTCAAAATATTTACGATATAGCAACAAAAGCAACCGATCAGAACGCCTCAAAGACAAAAAAATTGGAGTTTCAATGAGCGTATGAGGAACTGCCGCGTTTGAGTGAGCACTATTCGTCCATACAACTTGAAATCGTGTCTCTTGTGGCCGATGGTGATAAAGATAAGGAACATAGCCGTCAACTTAGGATGGACTCAATGGTTTATTCTATAAAAACAGCCGCAGTACAGCTCCTTTCACCCCCTAGAACTGCTGGTGCAGCTGCGGCTCCAGCGCTGAAGATAACAGTGCTCTTGCTTGCATACCCAAATTTACAGGTGAAATAAGACAATGGCCTGCCTTTTTTGACTTATACAAAGTAATTGTACACAATAATCCTCGGTTTTCTAATATAAGAAAATTCCAAATATTGGTTTTTCTTTTACAAGGGGATGCTGCATTGGTAGTTAAGCATATACCCCTTCTTGATGTAAATTATAATATAACTTTTGACGCATTGATTAAGCGCTATCAAAATGAAAGAGTCTTATTGACTGATTATTGGTCATCAATTTTTAGTGCTCCATGTATGAAAAATGATTCAGCGCAAGAGCTAAGAAAAATTTTAAGTATTTTTTCTGAAAACTTGCAAGCTTTAAGTTTAACTCAAGTTGACTTGTGGGACTTCACAAAATTAAACTTATTGCTTCAAAAAATAAGTCCTGAGTTAAAGACAAGCTTTGAATTTAAGCAAAATTCTTCTCAATTGCCTACATATGAGGATTTATCTAAACACTTGCAGCAACATTGTAGAGCTTTAGAAAACTCATCTTTAACCAACCAATCTTGTAGTGTTTTTAAGAAAAGTGAGAATTTGTCAAAAAAGGCAATGCCATCAAAAAAATCATTTATGACTACAGCTAATTTGTGTGTTTGTTGTCAAAAAACATGTTTATCATTATTAAAGTGTGATAATTTCTTGAAACTTGACCCTCATCAACGACATGCTATAGTGAAAAGGCATCGTTTATGTTTTAATTATTTTGCCAAGTCGCACTCTCTAGAAAAATGTACTAGTTCCTTTATTTGTAAAAATTGTGGACGCAAGCATAACACTCTCTTATGTTTTTCTAGCAGTCACAATTCAAGTGAAGTATCAGAATCAACTAGTAATCAAAATTCTCCAAGCAGTGGCTCGGCCCAAGTTGATTCAAATAATAGTGAAACAAAATTTTGTGCATCCACACGTGCTGTGACCCAGTCTGTGTTATTTGCTACTGCTCTAGTCTTCATTCAGAATGGTGCTGGTAGTTTTGTAAAGTGTAGAGCGTTATTAGACTCAGCAAGCCAGGCAAATTTTGTGTCTGAGCATATGGCAAGTAAACTTTCTTTGAATCGACTGCCCAACAATATCCCAATACAGGGCATTAGTGGCATGTCAACATGCACTGCTCTAGGTATAGTTTCTTGTATTGTTACACCCTATCATCAAGTGCAACCTCGCTTGTCTTTTGAGACCCTAGTAATTCCTTCAATTTGTGAAAGGTTGCCATCAGTCACGATTAATTCAAAACAGTGGAACCATCTTCAGGGTGTACGTCTTGCAGATCCATATTTTTGTGAAGCTGGTGATATTGATCTCCTTTTGGGTATTGACATATACAGTGATATTTTATTGCCAGGTCTTCGTAATGGTCAAAGTGGCAGACCTAGTGCGTTTCAAACTATTTTTGGTTGGGTTATTATTGGCAGTGTTGGGTCTAGTGAGAACCGGCCCCTAAGTTTGTGTATTTCTCTAGGTAGCGCCTCTGATTGCAATAGTCTTAATGTGACACTACAGAAGTTTTGGGAGTTGGAGTCAGTTCCAGAAAAGATACACTTGTCTCCAGAGGATATTTGCTGTGAGGAAATTTTTGTCAAAACTTTGTTTAGAACTCCAGAGGGTAGATATGGGGTTACTTACCCTTTTCGTTTTGATTCTGTGGATTTAGGTGATTCATATAAAGGTGCACTAAAAAGGTATAACTACCTAGAGTCGAGATTAAATAGGGATGTTGTTTTAAAAAAAGCTTATCATGAGTTTATAAGAGATTATCTAGAACAAGGGCATATGTCTTTGGCCAAATCTGTTAAAAATAATGGTTTAACTTATTTTATACCTCATCACTGTGTGGTCAAAGGCAGCACAACTCCTTGCGAAGGTAGGCCCCCCTCTTTTAAATTGCGTGTAGTGTTTGACGCTTCAAGTAAAACTGATAAAAATGTTTCCCTAAATAGCTGCTTATTAATTGGACCTAAATTACAACCAAATATTGCAACCCTTCTCCTTAAGTTTAGAGTTCACTCAGTGGTTTTTTCATGCGATATAAGGCAAGCATATAGGCAAATCTTAATTGCAGAATATCAACGTGACTTCCAATGCATATTGTGGCGTTTTGATTCTTCACAGCCTATCCAAGAATACACTTTAAATACTATTACCTATGGGGTGAGTAGTAGACTTATTTGTGTATTAGAACTTTACTTCAGTTAGCTGATGACTATAATGATCAGTTTTCTAGAGCAGCAAAAATATTGAGGTCAATGACCTATATTGATGATGCCATTGGTTCTGCTTCTTGTCTTGAAGAAGCGATTAGTTTGAAAAATGAGCTTGAATGTTTATTGTCCAAGGGATGTTTTGAACTTAGAAAATGGGCAAGTAACGAACCTAGATTACTTGATTCAGTGCCTGAGACTCATCAACAACCCATTTCTTTTAGTGAAAAGGATTCTGCTGGGTTAAAAATATTAGGTTAACAGTGGTGTCCTACTCAAGATTTATTTTCCTATAAAATACAGTCCATCAACGTACCTTGTACCAAGCGATATATTTTGTCAGAACTTACAAAGGTGTATGATCCTCTTGGTTTTGTATCACCCACAATTCTAGTGGCAAAGATTTTAATGCAAAGATTGTGGGCCTAAGTGATATAGTGTCAGATTGGCAACGTTTTGCCTCCGGTCTTACTGACCTTTCGTCATTCTCTATTCCAAGACAAGTGGTCTTAGACCCTCTAGCTGAGCTACAACTTCATGCATTTTGTGATGCTTCGCAGGTAGGCTATGGATCCGTTATTTTTATGAGGTCAACTACGCTTTCTGGTTAAGTTTGTGTCAATTTATTGTGCAGTAAAAATAGAGTTGCTCCTCTGAAAACAGTATCAATCCCACGTTTAGAGTTGTGTTCTGCAGTTGTGTTGGCAGACTTGGTTGAATTTGTGTTAAATTCTTATATTGACCTTAATATTAAGGATGTCTTTGCTTATACCGATTCGGCAGTTTCTTTGCGTTGGATAAAGTTACCATCTCACAAGTGGAGGACATTTGTGGAAAATCGTGTGGCGCACATTCAGTCCAAATTGCCCCCAAGTTCTTGGTTTCATGTGGAAGAAATTTCTAATCCGGCTGATGTGTTGTCTCGTGGTTTGTTTGCTGACCAATTATTGACTGATCCTATGTGGTTTTGTGGACCTTCTTGGTTGAAATTGAGTCGAGAAAATTGGCCTAAATCTCCCGATCCAAATCCCAAGCTTTCTGATGTGGAAAGTGAAGCAAAAAAGGTGATCTTATTGACTGTTCAACAACCTAAAAATGTTATATCTTTGTTGTTTGATAGATATTCCAGTTTGCCAAAGATTCAGCGCTATATCGTGTATTATTTGCGCTTTATAGACTTCCTGAAAACTAAGGTGATAATCAAGGAAAGTATTTCCTATAAGGACCTTTACCACTCGCTCATTTTAATTGTCAAATTTGTACAAGCCGAAGTTTTCTCTGACATCTTGCAAAAATTAAGACAAGGGTCTCCTTGTCCTAAGCCAATCCAAAAATTGGCGCCTTTTCTTGACAAGATGGGAGTCATTCGTGTTGGTGGTCGTATAAGGAATTCTGCCTTGGATTATGATGCAAAACATCCTATGCTTTTGCCTAGAGAACATAGATTTACAAAATTATTGATTGAAGATGTTCATTCTAGGAACTGTCACCCAGGTCTTCAAACTTTATTGTTCCTAATATGTCAACAATTCTGGATTTTGTCAGCCAGAAGAGCCATCCGGCATACACTCTCGAAATGCTATCTGTGTTTTAGAATGTCCCCAAAAAATATTCAGCCTTTTCAAGGGGATTTACCTAAGGTGCGAGTGTCGCAAATCAAACCCTTCTTGCATACTGGCAGAGATTTTGCTTTACCAATAAATATTACCCTGGGGAAAAGGCGGGATGTAGTTAGCCAAAAGGCATATATCTGTATTTTTGTTTGTATGGCCACAAAGGCCTTACATTTGGAGGTGGTATCTGATATGACATCAGAAGCTTTTCTGGCGACTTTGAGAAGGTTTGTTGCTCGTCGAGGTCGTTGCACCGACTTGTATTGTGACCAAGGCTCAAACTTCAAGGGTACGGACACCATTCTTCTTAAATATGTCCAGCAGGCTGCTGATCAATGTACCATCAGTTTTCACCTCAATCCACCTTCCGCGCCTAATTTTGGTGGCCTCTGGGAGGCTGGCGTGAAGGCGGTCAAGTCACACCTGTTTCGTGTAATAAAGTTACAGATTTTGACTTATGAAGAGCTCGCAACTGTATTGTGTCAGATTGAAGCTTTATTAAATTCTAGACCGTTGTGCAGTGTTAGTAGTGATCCTAATGACCTAGAGAGTATGACCCCAGGTCACTTCTTGACACAAGCCCCCCTTACTGTGCCTCCCGATGAAGACTTGATTACTGAGAAGGTTGGCAAGCTTACCCGTTGGCAATTGGTGCAGCAGTTGCAGCAGCATTTCTGGTCGAGGTGGCACACTGAATATTTGAGCACCCTACAGCAACGGCATAAGGCTAATACCTCCGGTGCTCCTTTGGAGGTCGGTAGCTTAGTTTTAATTCGCGATGAAAACTTACCCCCATTAAAGTGGTTAGGGCGCGTTTTAAAGGTGTATTCAAGTCCTGACGGTCATACTCGTGTAGCTCAGGTTAAAACTTCAAAAAGCATATTTGATCGCCCCGTGGTCAAATTATGCCCACTGCCACACAAGTAAAGGGTGGCTTACTCTTATTTGTGTAATGTGACTGTGTTAGAATTTTTTCTCTCTTTTTAATTTTGTGGCCTTTGATATTAGGCATTTTTTTTGGGTTTTTTCAAAATTGGAACTTTGTTTATTTTTTTTTCTTTTTTCTTTCCAAAATTTAACGCTAGAGTTAGTGTCAAAATTAACTATTTAATTTTGAGGAGGTCGGAATGTTCAATATTGGGTATATTTTTCCATTAGCCTTAATTTACAGTTCTATGTCCAAAGCCCAATATTGCGTTAGCTACCATATGGCCAGTGAGCCAAGACATAGGTGGCCAACTTAAAAAAACACGAATCACAGCATTCGGTTAAAATCTGTGTGGAGAACCGCACGCAAGTGTCTTGGTGGAGTTTGCCATAAGAATTTCACCCCCAAATAACCCCAATATCACGCATCATCAGCCCTGGCCAGGGAAACTAGGACTGAAGAGACATCAGGTGAGTCTAGCGTAAATATTGGGCCCTCTTTAATTTTCTTGTGTAATTTAAAATTGTCGTTTGGTACACCGTGGTTTTTGTTAAACCAACCCTATACTGTACACGTAGGTATATGCTTTGTGGGTTTGACATCCATCTGATATCTAACAGTGATGAAATGTCGTTGTTTAATCGAATACAAAAAGGACGCGTTGCGGTGTCAACAGTTGAGTGCCAATAACCACACTTAAAATAATAAATTCATACCTCAACTTTGACTCGAGAAATTCGGAAATGTGACTTATAAGGGCCGTATTAATAGTCGTTCCCAAGGCTCCCTTTTTCGTTGGGAAATGTAAATTCTTATGGGCGAGGGAAGGAAGGAAGGAGCCTTGAGGAACGACTTAAAAGGTACTCATGCTATACTTCTAGACAGTTTTTTCAACATAGTCTTCAAGCCAAGTACGTTTTTGCCTCAAATTTAGGATGATGTCTAGGTCATCATCAGGGTCTTCACTTGAAACTGTCTTGCATTAATATTATGGCTATCTGGCTCACCACTCCATTAAGCATCCTGTACTGTACCTTGTATTAATCGAAATGCATTAAAAAATATCTTGGCTTCAATAAGTTATAAAAAACTGAAAAAAATAAATAAGCATAAAGTAGGGTTATGTTTAATCCAACAACGATTTTCTACCGACTCCCGAAGTCGGTGGCGATCGGTGCCAACATTTGTTGGATTGGTGAAATCCATCGAAAAATTTAGGAACTCTATTGTTGGACTGGTGAAATCCTTCTAAAATTTATGAACTCTTTTGTTGGCACCGATAGATCCACCGGTGGATTTAAAAACTCGCCCAAAGACTTTAAGGATACATATAATTTTAGATCACCTAGAGCAAAGCGTTAAATTTTTAGATGGAGATTTTAGATGGAGATTAGTTTTTCTGTCCATTTTTATGTAACCTATACTCCGTTCAGGCATACCGTGTGCGGTGTTGCCTTTTGATCTTAATTTTTCTTAGCAACAAAGAACATGGAAATCGATAAAAATGTCTACGAGCGGCCTAATAAAAATTGCACTAACCATAAAGGAATACGATTTTTTGCAATCTTTTGATTCGACAAACAAAGAAAAACCTGCACCGTTCAAGACTTTTCTTTTCTTCAACATTATAACGGCTATGATAGCTTTTGAGACGCGTGTCACAAAGAAGTCCTGGGATAAGTTATATTGGGGAGTAAGTTGAGCTCTGATGTTTGTCTGAGAAACGTATTGTGATAAAATAAAAGATGAAGAATTCATCGGCGGGCAGTGGCGTAACCATAGTAGTAGTAAGTAAAAGGTCCAAAAGGGCAGTGAGTGGAGCAGTTAAAAAACAAAAAACCGGGCGGTAAAATTAAAAAAAAAGAACGCTGTATTTAAAAATAGCCCTACACATATTTAATGAACTATTTGATTTAAGAAAACTTGCACTATTAAATAAAATATAACCAAATCTTAAGTTAAGAAATATACTTTTTCTCCAATTAACGGAATTTATAGGTTTTGCAACAACAGAATCTGACGACAAATAAGTACTAATACGATGAAAATTTTCTATTAGATAACTGTAAAGGTAGTGAGGGTCCAAAGTGTTACTGTATTACACCCGGTTCTCACCTACGACTTTTTCGTGCGTGCCCGCTTACGCGTCACATGACTGTCATAACGCGTGATTTTGAATTTTCTTCTTTGTTTTTCAAAGTTAAAATCGGTTCGCTGTATCCGATATCGGATTAAGTCAGTTGAGTTAGAATGCCCTCGCTGTACTTGATCGTACCAGACATCCCACTGGTTCACTGTATTCGAGTGGGCTAAAAATTATTTAAGAATTGCGCATTATACTTATACCACGATAAATATTTCAATTTTATTTTATTTTTCACTTATACTTTTGAAAAACTTTTTGCATCAATAAGTTAAAGATTTTGACAGGCATCTTTTCCGAGAATTTAATTATTTTGGGGTCATTATAGGTAAATCTGGAGCTGTCGTCAATGCTAGTAATCACTATTTTTCAAGAAATAATTAAAATTTGCTCCAGTTGGAGATGGTATGTTCTATTTTAAATAAGTAGGTATGCTTTCATTTGCTTTTAGTTTGTTCCTTATTGTGTGTGAATTACGGAATTTAAAGCAGTTATAAAGCAAGGTTATGGAAAATGTTCAGCAAGGTGACACGACGCCTAAAGGCGCATTTACACAGACAAACTTTCCTTTGATGTTGAAATGCCGACAAACATTTACACGAGCCTCTTGAGCAAAATGTTCAAAAAAAAGTTCGAGCAAAATCTGGTACAAAATTTTGGAGAGAATGTTAAGCAAAATTTGTTTGAAGAAATGTTGGTATAGAAATTTCTTACAAATTTAAATTTTATAGTTTTATGGGAATTCACTGAACTTAACTGAAAATAGAAAGACTAAATTTTAAAACAAGGTATTTTTAATTAAGTGCTTTCCGACGGAAAAAACGATTTGATGTCGAAATTCACATTTTACCTCATAAGCAACTTCGATTGACCTGATTTTTATAGGGGATATGCCAGTATACTTGTAACTTTTTTGGGGTTGTAAAAAAAACGAGAATAAAAAAATAATAATTGGCACTTATTTATTGCTGTTGCCTGTAAAATGTAATGATAAAAATTTACGTTTAAAAGAATATCTCTTATTTTACTTCCTAGTTTAAAACACAATACAATAATAATTAAGTCAAATTAAAAAACCTATATACATTTTATTAAATCTCAAATATATGAACAAAAGCACGTTCGGTCTAAATAATACCCGTTTATTACCCACTTTTACAACCCTTCGATCCCGACACTTGTCTAAAAAAATAAAATTTAGCAGTAATAGACTAGACTTCTGAATCGGAATGTTGCTCCTTTGCATATCGTTTGATCAGTGTCAGTAATCGACCTTGATTATTACATTAAATTGACAGTAAATATCTATCTTCAGCATTTTCATGAACCTTTTGCTTTTTTAAGCAACCGCTGGGGCCTTAAACTAACTAGGTAAATCTGGTGTGAGGAATTAAAAAAAATAATCAAAGCTAAGGGTAAAGTTACAAAAATATGTTTAAAAAAAAATCTCCTCCCCACCACTCCTCATAGTAGTGAGGCGCGGATTACTGCTTAAAAGTCCAATTTTTAAGTTTTTTTGCCGATATTTGAAAAAATTTTTGGAAAAGAAAAATTTTCCTGGGTTGTTTTTTGAATTTAGGAAAAAACCCTTGGAAATAAAAAAAACTCACAAGAAAATCCCAAAAACCCCCGGGCAAAAAAATCCGGGAAAAACCCTAAGAAAACAATATTATAAGTAACCCTAATCCATGTGACAAAACTGATAGCCAAGAATAATGTTTCGCTTGCCGTCGGCTTTTTTTCACAAAAATTTTAAATAAAAGTTGGTGTTCCATTTTTTTAAAGAGTTGAGATCAATGATCACTAATGTGAAATTTTATTTATTCTCATCTTTAAAAATATGTTTCCAAAACAGATAGCAATAATTTGCTCAAAAATTTACCCGAACAAAATGTTCAAAGAAAAGCTCACAAAAATGTTCACGCAAAAAATTTTAGATCTTTTGCACGAGCTTTTGTTTGAGCATGTTCGTCTGTGTAATTGCGCCTTAAAAGGTGTTTATCTCTAGGTGAACGCCGTTTGGTATTACAAATGGAACGTTATTTTACGTTAGAAAAAAATAACTCGGGCCCGTTAGTGTCTGTTTTGGCAGTGCAAAAACGAACGTCTGATGCTTGCTGCATTTCAGATAAGACCTTAAGAAGACTTCGAAAAAAGAGTGAAGATGAATTGGACAGACCACATAAAAGAGTTCGACAGCATTCAAAAACCTTTGATCTATCCCAAGGGATTAAACTATCGATTAGAAATATTGTTTATGATATGTATAAGTTAAAGGAATACGTTACCCTCAAAGCTATTCTAGAAAAGATAAAGGAAAAACAACTTTGCGATATTGGAATTACAAGTTTGTCCAAAATTTTAAAAGAGATGGGCTTTAGATATAAAAAAAAACGAAAAGTGCTTTGCGAGCAATCCAATATTGTGTCATCACATAAAAAAAAAAAATCGGAATTGCCAAGGCAAGTTGTTTTTCTTGACGATACATGGGTATTTGCGCACGGAACTTCAACAAAATCGTCTTGACAGGTTGAATCGAAACATTGCTATTCCAGTACCCGTGCAAGTAATGGAAAAAGATATACATACCGCTTCAAGCTACTGCGAACATAGGGGGAATCAAGTCCAATTTACTCTCCGTGCCGTACGACCGAGGTGGATTCGAAGCACGCCGCAGTGTTATCTTTTGGAAATTCATTTTGTTTTTATTATTTTGTTTTATTTCTGCCTTGCTCGAGAAACAGATGGGTAAGTTCTTAATTGAAATAATACATTTTTAAAACTAAAAATGGATGTCTACGAAGTTGCCGAAAAAGTGCAGATGGTCAAATGGTCAAATCGTCATAACCCAACACACGTTCGATATTGGTCGAGGGAAAATTTGCATTTGTATTTTGACGTAAGAACACAGTATCCCCAAAAACTAAATGTTTGGGGGGGGGGAGGTATTGTAGGGGAACACGTAATTGGGCCATTTTTTATTAACGGCAATTGCAATTTGAATGGTCCTAGATACTTGGATCTACTGCAGCAGCACATTATTCCAACTGCTAGGCAGTTGTTAGGTGTAAGATTTGGTGAAACATGGTTTCAACAAGATGGTTGTTCCGCTCACAATGTTGGCCTTGTTAGGGAATATCTTGATAATGTATTTCCTAATCGGGTTATAAGTACACGGGGAAGTATTTTATGGCCAGCTCGATCTCCCGATCTTGCTCCTAATGACTTCTATCTGTTTTTGAAGAAGCTTTTCAAATTATCACCCCTAACATGCTTGGAAACGTTAGAAGGGGTTTTTATAGTAGGCTCGGATATTGTCTAGCCGAGCAAGGAGGACTTTTCGAACATTTGCTTTAATTCTTTTTTGACTGGGAGAATCTTATTGGTTTTTAGAATGTATTATTTTATTTTGAGAACTTGCTTTTATTTTGTTTCTCCTTATTATTTTCATTGTAACACGTCGTCACTGATAAATCTGAGCAGTTGACAATAAAACGCTCCTATTTATCAGTGACAAAAAATAAGAAAATTACGTTATAAAAATTTGCGTATTTATTGACCAAATTCCGGTTTCATTGACTACGCTCCACACAGCACCGTGGTTAGAGGCGTACTAAATATAAGGCGAACGGCGGCGAACGGCAGCGAATGGCGATCGGAAGCCTGAGTGTTGGTTGCTTCACTGATAGGCGTGCGGTGTCTCTGCATGCACGTACACTGGCAAATTAGACTTCTTCCGCCCTATGTTCGCAGTAGCTTGAAGCGGTCTGTATAATGATACATGCAGCCAATGAAGAAGGGTTTATTTCAAATGCCAGTTTAATATTTTCATCAAGAAAAAAAAAACTGACGATTGAGCATTGGTTTGAGGAAAAACTTTTAAAAAGTTAAGAAAACCTTTCCTTAATTGTTTTGGACAATGCGTCTTACCATACAAGACTCGAAGAGAAATTTACTACAAGCAGTTGGAAAAAAGAGGAAATAAGAGAGTGGTTGTCCAAGAAAAACATAAACCATGAAAATTTATTTTTAGAAAGTGATCTTTAAGTGATCCCTTAAATATGGACATCAAGTTTTCAGATTACCACCATACCATTGCCATTACAACGCAATTGAATGGGTATGGGGTCTTAGCAAAAATTATTATGAACAACATGCCTGCAAAAATATCGGTGAGCCTAGTTGTGGGAGGAGGCACTTAGCAAAGAAGAATGGCGGAAATGCATTGAAAACACGGAAAAAATTATTTTTTAATCTTATGAGACAGAACAGGTTATAGACGAAGTAAGACCGTTAATTATTACGGATGATTCTAAGAGGAAGGCTATTTTTAGTATGCATTTATAAGTAGGTGCGTTCTATTGCAAGACTGCAATATCGGTCCTTTTTAGAACCAAAACTTTATAAAAAATAATTCGTAAAACTAATTTGCCTAAATACTATAAAAGCTAAGCTTTTTTTACCTAATTATTTTTTATTAACTTTAAATGATTTAAGTACTATTTACAAATGTTCAAACCATGACTTTCCTAATTACCGAGGCAAAAAGAAAATTGTCTGCGCTTGTTCAATTCAAACCAACGCTTGTAAAAAAGCACTATTTTAGCCACTAGATGTAAAAACTACTATTATTTACCAAAATGTAATTCGTCATGTTCCAAAAATATAATTTATTGTTTCAGAACCACCGACTTACCTGCTCAAGAGGTTTTATTGCTTAGCGGACTTCTTACAACGAATGCACTATATTTTCGTTACACATTTTGCCACACTTGGGCCGCTATATCTCATGACTAAAACTATGTGTTTACTTTAATCCTAGTCGGGATAGTATTAAATACATTTCTTGCTATTTCATGAAAAGAATTGTATTGTTTAATACAATTGCCGACTGCTGTCGACACAAAAGCAAATATTGTTCTCCTGATTACTTATGGTTATAAAACGAAAACAATTCTTTAATTTATTTAGTGTTAGAATATTCTAGCATTAAATACTAATTTAATGTATTCAATACAATTACTAATTAAGGGAAAATTCTGTCGAGTCAATAGCGATAGCCTTAAATGAAATGCATTCAATGACAGCACTGTTTTTGGTACTATGTTAGATAGAACTAATGTAAAAAATTGGTGTTAGAAAGCACGGATGGCCCACCATACAATCAAATATTTTATGTTAAAAGGAACTGAAAATATCTCGAAAACTGTAGCTTTGAAAGATTTCAACCTTATAACAAAATTTTTGGATAATATTTACGGAAACCAAAATCTGAAAACCGCATATCATCAATAGCTGCTTTACTTTTGTTATATATTATTATTGAAAATAATGTTTTATTTGTTTTGGGGTATCTGAGTATTGGTCGTCGTGCTACATAAAAAGTGCTATCGTTTTTTTATACACCTTCCCGATGTTCTGCTGATATGAAATGTATTAAAGCCAATCGATAATATACGGTTTAGTAATATTCAAATTAATATTACAACACAGAAAAACTTCTAAAGTTCCAGAGATATAAACTGTCAAAGTTTAAAAAAACGTCGTTTCGGGGTATATTGGGTACGCTCAAAAAGGCGTTTCCTGACCGAAATAAAATAAGTGATCGACGAATATGGCTTACCGAGGAACCACGCATGGACTTCCTTATTATTTTATTGGTAAAACCTTAACAGGTTATATACAGGGGCTAGTCAAAAAAATAATTTTTTGACATTTTTTTATTTTGCCCGATATAAAAATACATACATTATTTTTGAGCACACATTAATGCTTTAGTATTTTCTGGATAAACGGAACAAGTTTTTCTTCCCAGTAACAGTTACTTAGTCTTACATGTTTTTTTCAATTTTTTTACTATAAAAACTTGACAAAAATTGTTTTTTACTACGAAATAATTATTTTGCAACTTAAAAATCTAAATATTATTTTGCATTCAGTTAAAGTGATCAGTAAATAAACTTTAAATAAAGAAGATTTTATTTTATTATTTTTTTCCTAGCTACGAGGTACATGCAAAAAGTTCTATATCATTAATTTTTATAAAAAAGTAGAAAATATTTAATTTCTTTAAAACTGATCGAGAGATTTTCATTTTATTTTGCGTAAGCCTTTATAATACTTTTATCTAATACACGGTGCAAATTTTTTATCACTTTATGTTTTGAGTCTAGGATGATGATTTTTTAAAAGTTTCTCAGTGTACTCTAAACTTACTTTACTTGCTGTTTAACACTTTTGGTGAGGCTAAATTGTCAAACAAACAATAAATTACCATAAATTATGATTATGGGTAATTGCTCTCCCTTATACCTACACAGTGACGTAGCCAGAGGGAAGCTTTGGGGGTTAAAACCCCCCAGAGGGTCCAGATTCTGTTTTAATGTAGCAAAATTGTAATAATCGGTGTTTCACCATAACAATAATTAAGTAACGATGAAAATAACAATAAAAAAAGCTATAGGTAAATTGTAGTAATCGGTGTTTTATCATAATGATAATTAAGTAACGATGAAAATAACAATAAAAAGAACTATAAGGAGTAAACTATTAGGTAAATTGTAATAATCATCGTTTTACCATAACAGTTAACGATGAAAAAAACAAAGAAAATATTTTTGCGCTTGGTTAAACTACCGTAAAAACACTAGCGCCAAAGGTTTCCCGAAAAATAACAGCATTTTACGAATAAAAGAAACCTAATTATTATTTAAATTATTATTTATTGGCCTATTAGCGGCTATATTAAAACAGATTCTGGGCCATCTGGGGAGTTTTACCCAGCAAAACCCCCCTCTGCCTACGCCATTGTGTAGGTATAAGGGAGAGCAATTACCCATAATCATAATTTATGGTCATTTATTGTTTATTTAATAATTCAGGCCCACCAAAAGTGTTAAACAGTAAGTAAAATAAGTTTAGAGTACCCTGATAAATCAACATCCTAGATGCAAAACATAAAGTGATAAAATTTGCACCTTGCATTAGATAAAAGTATGATAAAGGCGTTCGAAAAAGTAAATGAAAATCCCTCGATCAGTTTTAAAGAAATTAAATATTTACTACTTTTTTATAAAAATTAATGATATAGAGTAGCTAGGAAAAAAATAAAAAATAAAGTGTATTTTATTTAAAGTTTATTTACTCATAACTTTAACTGAATGCAAAATAATATTTCGATTTTTAGGTTGCAAAATAATTATTTCATAGTAGGAAATAATTTTTGTCAAGTTTTTATAGTAAAAAAATTGAAAAAAACCTGTAAGACAAAGCAACTGTTACTGGGAAGAAAAACTTGTTCAGTTTATTTAGAAAATACTAAAACATTAATGTTTGCTCAAAAATAATTTTTTTATTTCTGTATAGAGGAAAATAAAAATGTGTCAAAAAATCTTTTTTTTGACTAGCCCCTGTATACAACCTGTTAACGTTTTATCAACAAAATAATAAGGAAGTTTATGCTTGGTTCCTCGGTAACCCATATTCGTCGATCACTTATTTTATTTCGGTCAGGAAATGCCTTTTTGAGCGTACCCAATATACCCCGAAACGACGTTTTTTTAAACTTGAAATCAATTTTTATTTACCCATTTTTCTGATCTCATAACGCACTATAACATACTAAAATTATGTCAAATTTCACTGAAATAATTTTTCAAAGTATTTCGTGTGGGGTTCTTTGTAGTTTATATTCATGGAAGCTTAAATCTGAAAACCGTAGTTACAATTTTTTAAATATTTTATCCCCCTTTTCCCCCTTCAACCCCCACCCCCCCTAAATCGACTAAGGCGTTCTTGAGTTATCGTGTATACAGAAAGACAACAGACAACAGACAACACCCAGTAAACACCATTATGTTGATATTACGTAAAATTTACGTAACAGATTTACCTTGTTATGTAAATTTAAGGTCACTCAGAGGTCACAATAAGGTAAAATTTAAGTCACATTAAGGTGTGAAAACTGTGCATAATGCCATGTGCAAAGCCCACCTAATTTTTACATAAATGTGATGTAAATAAAATGACATACCTTTTACATAAATATTACATCCATGTTACGTAAAAGTTAAGTAAAAACTACGTATATTTTACATAATAGGTTTACCTTGTTATGTACATTTAAGGTCATATAGAGGTCACAATTATTTATTAATAAGGTAAAATTTAGGTCACATTAAGGTGCAAAAACTCTGCATAATGCCATGCGCAAAGTTCACCAAGTTTTTACATAAATGTGATATAAATAAAATGACATACCCTTTACATAAATATTACATGCATGTTACGTAAGAGTTAAGTAAAAACTACGTATTTTTACCTTGTTATGTAAATTTAAGGTCACATAGAGATTACAATTATTTATTAATAACGTAAAATTTAATTTACATTAATCTGCATGACATATATCTAAGTCCGACATGAGCATGCAGCTTGAGGCGGGCCAACGGAAGGTCCGTCCAGGTTCCTCGATGGTTGCTTGACACGGTCACACTACAAAGTTAACCAGACGGGCTGGTTTAAGTGGCGGAAGAGGTGATTCTTATGGAGATCTTGTCAATACCTTCTCCAGTCCACATCCTAATTTTGAAATATCTTTGCTCTTTATATATATAATATTATCATCCACTGTACAGAGAACATAGTGACATTAGCGCCTTCTCGACCTACTAGGAAGAAACTGTTAAGCCCTGGTAATTTCTTTCATTTTCATATATTTTTTATTTTATGTGACAAATATGTAAAATTGTAAATGTAAAGTTAAGGTGCAAACTATTTCATAATATTTATGTAAATTTCAAAATTTACGTAATTTATATGATATAAATCCTACGTAAACATTTCAGTTGTAAACCTACGGATCAATTGATTATATAATAATTATGTGAAATTTAGGACTTTAATTTGACGTAAATAATTTTCCACGGATATTAAATAACTTAGATGATATAATTAATACATAAAAAAATTTTAAATGTAAACTTAAG
The DNA here is from genome assembly GCA_963921995.1 of Oxystoma pomonae. Classification (NCBI taxonomy): domain Eukaryota; kingdom Metazoa; phylum Arthropoda; class Insecta; order Coleoptera; family Brentidae; genus Oxystoma; species Oxystoma pomonae. The sequence goes on along the minus strand of OY998167.1, from coordinate 34,136,623 downwards.
GTTTACATTGTTTCGTAATATTTATATAAATTAAAAATTTTAAGGTGATGTTATTACTGTTATAGAGCGTTTACGTAATTTAGATGATATAAATATTACATAAAATGTTTTACGTAATAGTTATGTAAAACTTTAAATGTAAACGTTATTTCTAAATTGTTACATAATAGTTATATACATTTTATTACTTTCATTTAAAGTAAATAACTTCATGTAACGTTTACGTAAATTAGATTACTTAAATATTACATATAATGTTTTATATAATAGGTATGTAATATTTTTTATGTAAAAGTAAGGTCCCACTATTTACGTAATATTTACGTAAATTTTAAGAATTTATTTATAAAGTCATATTATTTACGTAAAATTAACATTGCTTATGATGACTTAAATGTACAGTCATTTATGAAAATATTTTTATGTGAGATTTACGTAAATATGATGTAATACATTTTACATAAATTTATGAACATTAGATTTATATAAATATTAGGTTAAAGTCACAAGTGTGTTTACTGGGCAAACTGACAGACCGACAGACAACTTTTTTTTGTTGTCGATTAAGGTGTTTTGGAACCTGAGTGACTCATTTTTGATAAAATTAAGAAAAATCTAAATTTCACGATTTTAATAGTCCCCCGTACCATATATATAGGATATAATTTGTGTGAACGGCACTGGTCACTTAACCGGTTACTGCATTAAATCTTGAATCAAAGATCTCTGCGATATGAATGAGTGTATGTGTATGCACCAAATCAAAAAACAAGTTCTTTTCCGGGCGAGTCCCGCACCAGAAAATAATGGTCACTTGATGACAGATCCCCATTCATTTTTATTAACCAGCACCGACTTAGCCAAGACCGGATAAGTTTTTTTTCTTTTTCTGACTCATTGTCGAAAGTTACTCCAAATAGAACGTACGCGTAGATGTGGAATGTAGCGCAATATTCTGTCTTCTTTTTATCTGTAAGAAAACGGAGACGTCCGCTTGAATACGGATATCAGAATCCGATCTTTGCGGTCTTGTGTGAGCTTTTTTTTTATCAAGGTCACGTATATGGCGTGTATTACGTTCAGACCAGGTTCCCAATTTTGAAACGCAAATGCTATTTAGCTTTTTATTTTCAATTTAATAAATAAAGAGAGAAGATCTTGGAATAATCCTGACTTTTTTATTCCAAGATCAAATATAACTCGTTGAACAGAGCCGCGTTCGAGCTAGGACAGGCAAGCTCTTTTTGGACGGGTAAACAACCTTCTCAAATAAAGTAAGCCTTTAACATATAAACAAACGTAATTTAAATAAAAAATTAAGAACTTGATACATTTTCGTAATCTGCACTACACCAATAACGTTTTTTAACTATTTTATAAAAAAAATTTACGACTAATAATAAGAAAAAACCTTATATTGATTGCGGTCCTAAACACCGTATGTCTGAGATATGCAGTAGACGTCCGTCTTTGATTACGCGAGCGAAAACATGTTCCATAGTTAAGCCGATCACACACAAACGCTGCACTGCGGTGGCATAGAGGTTTCAACCAATGGGCGCTTGAGAATTTTCAACATGGCGTCCTGAGATCGAGCGCTAATTGGTTGAAACCGCCTCTATGCCATCGCAGTGCACGCAGTTTGTGTGTGATCGGCTTTACTTCCGTCTGTCCCTCGCAACTGCCCCTACCTAATTTTTGGAGCTTCATAACACTGGCTTCCAACCAGTTATTAAACTATGGTTTACAGATCGCCAATATTCGGTCTCTTTCGTTGCGTCCTTTGCTATAGAGCTCTTTTTTACATGGCAAGTCACTAAAGCCTTATCAAAATTTGACAAGGATGCAGTTTGGCCTTTTGGGGCAAGCTAGTTTCACTTAAGCTCGAACGCCGCTCAGGTCAAGACTTTTAAGTTGCTGCAGTTATTTGCAAGTTTCAGGGCGGCCTTTACAAGTTTCGCCCTGTATATGCAACTTAGGTACAGGTATTAAATGCTTTAAATTTATTGTCTTGATGTCCTTGGTGAAATTCATTCCTTTTGTCAAAAAAGGGTTGCTTGAACCTAAAAGGTAAAATGTTAAAAAATCATGCCACAATATGCATAACAACAAAAAGGGAAGAGGTTTTTATTCTAAGTTTTATAGATCATATTTAGGGTGATATTTCTATTGACATTTATGAGGGGGTTTGCTCTAAATTTAAAGTAAATTTAGTTGGGTTGGTAATGTTAAGGATTTATAAATATATGTATATAATAATAATATTATAAATATAATTAGGTTTTGAAAATGCTACCTAAACTATTGTTAAGCTTCTATTTAAGAGGTTTAGGGGGCGGAATTGGATATATTTTTTTCCTTCTAAAATTTTAAAACTACGAAAATGTCAGTAAAGTATAAAAACATTTTTTTATATATCTTCGTATTAGGTATTGTTTCGATCTGGGCCTAGGGGCTATCCGAAATTTGTTAATTTGTTGGTATTTATATAGACAGCTAAATATTTAAAAACTAGATTCTCTTTTGACCGTTGCTATAGCAAACTGACGCCATTAATCCCTTTATTGATAGGTAGAACTTTGATCTGATTTTTAAGGCCCCAACTGATTCAATAGAGATTGCCAGAATATTTATTAGCAAAAACGTGATCTTATTTCACATCCCTAAACAATTTCTCTGCCATACACCACAGTGGAAAATATGTAGTTTTACAGTTAGGTATCTTTCTTAAGATCTTTTGATCTTTTCTTTTTATATTTTTTTCGGTTGAAGTAACGGATTCGGAGGTTTTTTTACTTATTTTTTTTCTTTCTCTTTTGTTTTAATTGTCTTAGAAGCATATTCCTTTTGGGAATATTAACACGCCAGGACGAACCTGTTTCGGGCGCCTATTTGTGAGTGGCGACCAGTGGAACCACTGATGAGCCCATGCTAGTTGCCCAGGGCGAAACATCATTTGATCATTTCGCTTTTTGCTTTGGTCCTTTATGTGTTCCTTGTGGGATACACATCCAAGTTTGAATTTTCGTTTTTTAACCCAAGATCTTTTGATATTTTGTTTTTAGATTCTTTTCGGCTGAAGTAACTGATTCGGGGGCTTTTATTAACTTCTTTTTGATTATTATTATTGCTAAAATTTTGATTGAATTTTAAGCATTGTCAAAAACGTACGCCCACGGTTTAAGCTGATCACACACAAAATTGCATAGTGCATAGCATGCTGCATAAAAAGTTCAACTTAAAACCCATTCAATAACAAATTCGAAATTTATAAAACCCGTTTTTAATCGAACCATTTCTCATCAAACTCATTGAATATCAAACTCGTAATTTGTAAAAAAAACGATACTTGTATACATACGAAAACTGCATCTTGATATGTCTTACCATTTCCGAGCTGCGGGGGCATTTTGAAAAGTCTGCATTTTGGGATGAGGTCTATAACTTCGTTATTTATAGGAATATTGATTTCAAGTAAATAGCTTTTTTGAAGACATTTTAACAAAGAACTTAACCTTTTAACTGGATTTTTCCTAACACATCTAGTTTTTGAGATATAACCCAAAGTTGGTATTTTTCTTATAGAATGATCCTTTATTTATTTGATTTTTAAAATCGGTATAAAATTTACCTTTAAAGTGTGCGTTATTTTTTGTGTTTTTTTTATTTTTATATATTTTTTTATATTTTTATTACTTTTTACGACTATTTATATTTATTTTATCTTTATAGTAAAAATTACGTTAGGAAAGTTTAAAAGATATTAATCTAAAAAACAAAAAAATATCGAAAAAATAAAAATATAAAAAAATACAAAAAATAAAACATAAAGTGTGATATATCATTTTAAAGGGAATTTTATGCTGATTTAAAAAGTCAAAGAAAAAAAGGTCATTTTATAAAAAAATAGCAACTTTGGGTTATATCTCAGAAACTAGATGCGTTAGGGAAATTTCAGTTTGACGGTTGAGTTCTTTCTCAAAAGGTCTTCAAAAATGTTTTTTTACATGAAAACAATATTCTCATAAATAACAAAGTTATAGACCTCATCCCAAAATGCAGACTTTTCAAAAAGCCCCCGTATCTCAAAATCCTCTTAGCATATCAGTGCAGTTTTCGTATTTAAGCTTGTCTCGAAAATCGAACCTAGGAGATGTATACTATTTTTTGGCTATCTTGCCTAGAAGTACCCAAACCCCCCAAATCCCAGCGAATTTAGCCCACATTGTACCTACAGGTAGCGTTCAATAGTTTGTGTATAGATGTCACTTGCATTCCAGTTAAGGACAAAAGATTGACACAAAGTTTTGAACACTACCTGTGAATACTTATAGACAAGTGTGCGCACATAGAACGACAAATGCATCGAAACGCCGCGCCACCTGCGTGTACGCCTCCTGTTTATGTATTATTGGCGAATGCGCAATAAATTTAGCAAAAATTTTCTGATAAACACAAAAATAATGGTTTGACAAATTACGGGTTTTATTAAAAATGGGTTTAACAAATTGAACAAATGAACAACGGTTCGATTAAAAACGTGTTTTATAAATTTCGAAATTGGTATTGAATGGGTTTGAAGAAATAAGGTTCGGATAAAAAATTAAAAAAAAATAAATAAAAAAATAAAAAAAATAAATTGGTTTAAAAAATTTTGAATGAAAATTTTTATTGAATACGGTCTGATAAATTCCTGGTTTGATAAATCATAGGCGTCCTCAAAAACGCGTGTTCTTGACGACCTGTGATCGAGGTAAGTAGTCATCGGTCTCTCACTTTTCACGTGGTTCAAAGCAGGTGAGAATTGAGAAGTTTGTTCACACTCGCGGACTCTTTCTTTTGATTTAAGGCCACAAAAACAGCATAGATTTGACAACACTGCTTTGCTGTTTTTGGGCCAATCTTTACCGGGCAGAATATCGGAAACGAGAAAACAGAATCTGTTGAAATTTGGCAGGAATGTTTATTTTTTAATTCCTCAAAACCGTCTCCAGACAGTTTTTTGCTGGACTCTCTTATTTTCGAAATAAAATAAACACGGCTAACAGTAGTCAAAAATCTTACCTGGTTTTTTCTTTAGCCTCGTAGATAATACAGAAATCTGTAACAGCAATTTTTGGATTTTTTTATTTTTTGAAAAAAATGCACCAAATTTTGAAAAATCCTTTGGATACGGTTGTAGATTTTTGTAAATCCTATTATCTGATAACAAAAAAGTTATGTTTTTTTCTTTGTAAGCAATATTCTGCCGGAATTCTGAAATGCCAAGGTCACGTAATTTAGTAGGCTTAAGTGAGTTCCATTGGATTATTGGAATTCAGGTTCCGCATAGCCACCGGCCACTTGTCTAATGGAATATTCGGTCAATAAATTGATACATGTCAAGGGATAAAAATAATACGGAAATTTACGTTCCTAATAAATGATACTTTTCCTCACATATGGTGTTCGCACCGTGTTCTGAACACTGCACGATTTCACTCGAAATGGTATTAGTGATGCTACCTATTGTTGATCTTTCAATAAAATAGCAAAGCAGTGTTGTCAAATCTATGCTGTTTTTGTGGCCTTAATAAAAATATATAATGGACAAAGAGCTGAAAACTTTTGGTATACCTAGCTGATAGCATCAATATTTTTTATAGATAAAATAATTAATAAGAACGTTATAATACTGCTATCCAAGATGGAGTGAGATTTGGATTACCAATAAGGCATACTGCTATGTGTTTTGGCGCTCCACATAAGATCTAATAGTATTTATTTAGTATTTGTTTTATTTAAGTTATTTTACAGAAACACAAAAGTAATTTTAGCTAATAAAAGTTACACAGACATTATTAAATTTTAGGACAAAGAAATTAATCTTTTGTGTGCCGAAATTGTTGCTATTATACATTATGTGTTTGTAACATCAGATTTAAATTTCACTAATGTAACTAACAGAAAATATAGTGACTGACTGTACTGCAATCTGTATTTTTTAGACTAGGATGTGCCGTCGACCTCTCTGAAAAAATAATAGGCTACATAAAACGCTCTTAATTCGACTTCAGGTATATCAAATTTCGGGTTCAGTTCACTCTTTTTGGCTCTTATCCCATACCAGGTAGGTAGTCTGGTTTTAAAAAAAATCATCAAAGCTAGGGCAAAGTTTAATCCTTATCAATCTAATATGGTCTGGGATAAATTAATCTTCTGCATATTTATGAACCAACACATTCAATACAGAGTGTGTTAACCTCGGAAGATATCTAAAGCACGCATAAGATTTTTTCCCTAATTTCTTGAACATCACCGTACAAAAACCAACTCAAAAAATAATACTTAAAGGCAGAAAATTGCTTACTTAAACTGTTTGAAGATGCGGCCAAAAATACCAAACATATATAAAAATGATTTTACTCTATCCATACTTCTAATTTTAATTCCTTAATTTTGGTCGTGAGTTTTTTCTTTCAAAAACTATCTGGTTTTGAAAAAAATACCGGGTGTCCCAAGGTAAATCATCTATTAGAATATTTTGGAAACTATACCATGGAAAATTTTCAAACTTTCTATCTTTATGAAATACTTTCAAATTTGCAGTGTTGCCATTTACAGGAAAACTTGGCAACAACTTTCTTATTTTGAATTGAACATCCTGTATATTTTTGCATTTTTAAATTCTATAAAATATTTTAGGTACATTTTATGTATAATGTCTTATCTATGTTCAACTGTTTTTAAAATATTGACAGGGGAAAATTGACATTTTTTTAACTCTGACAGCCCGTAGCAAAACGGTTTGTACATTCTTATCTTGGTTTTTCACAAGCTATCGTTTTATATTTAAACCCAGGGTTAAAATATCCCAAGGTTAGTTTAACCCTGGGTTGAAAATAGTGCAAAACGATAGCTTGTGAAAAACTAAGTAAAAACCGTTTTGATCTATCCTTAACCGTTTCGATGTTACGGGCTGTCAAAGTTAAAAAATGTCAATTTTCACCTGTGAATATTTTAAAAACAGTTGAACATAGGTATAGGACGTTATAAATAAAATGTGCCTAAAATATTTTGTAGAATCCAAAAATGCAAAAATAGACAGGGTGTTCAATTTAAAATAAGAAAGTTGTTACCAAGTTTTCCTGCAAAATGGCAACACTGCAAATATGAGAGTATTTCATACAGATAGTTTACATGGACTTATGTTAGAATAGAAAGAAAAGTTTCCATTGTATATTTTCCAAAATATTCTAATAGGTTACTCACCTTACACCTGGTATAGGCCACCAATCAAATTTCTTAAAAACTTTATAAAACCCATGTTTTCTATCTAAATTTTAGGGGAAAAGTGTACCCTCTAAGGGGACGCAATCAATTAAAATGGCTTAACCAATTCTCTTTGTTTCCTTAGATACCTATCGTATTTTTCTTTTTTGATTTTACATTAAGTCTCGAAAATATTCTCATTTTAGGATTTCGAAGACTCACTCTGTATGATCGCGGAGGAATGGTTCTACCTTATATCAACCAAAAGATGCATTGGAAAATCAAAATTTACCCCTTTCCTTTGGAACCTCTTTACTGCTTCTCATTCCAGACATTTTCTTTATTTACAAAAGAAACTTTCTTCAAATTAATTTTGTTTCTGAGTATAATTCATTGCAATTAACAGCGATGATACCCAATTTTTTTAAAGCCATTTTAATGACTCCTGCTTCTAAACAGCCAACTACAACGAAAAAATGCATGGAGCCTCATTAGTGTTTTAATTTTGTTAGAAAGAAAGGTCGGCGACACATTTATAAAGGTCAACTTAATGTTTCTTTTTTGATAAATTGTCGTGTAACAATTAGTTCGGAAGATAAGAGGCCCAACCTTGCGAAAAATTATTAAGTAATGAAACTTGGCACGCATACTAAGTGAACTCTTAGGTACTTCAAAATGGGGCTATTTTAGAAACGCGGGGTTATTTTGGATATCGTGTTTTTTGAGATAAAGCTAACGATACTGCAATAACTTGCCGGTTAAGAGCGGCAATTTTGTTAGGTGTTATCGAAATATAAATTTCTGTTTGCTCCTTGAATTGTGATATATGTGAAAAAACCTATCAAATATTGATTAAAAGATATAACGGTCAATCTTTCCGTTCAACTCTGGTACTTAGGTAACTGAATGTTCTTACAACCATGCTAGCAAATTTTTACATGTGTTGGTACTGTGGATATGTCGTATCGTTCATCTACTGCCATTAACAAAAATTCTATTGACCATTTCATAAAGTGGGGCTATTTTAGACAAGACAATTAGTTTGGGGTTTAGTGAGTCCTTGATAGTCAATGTTTTTTATTTTGCAAAATTTAAATAAAAAACAAGAATTTTCGAACAAACCCAAAAAAAAACATTTTTCTCGTCTACAATAACTCCAAAAGCGGTTATAAAATGTAATTCGTTGTATTTCCGCAGTTTCCCAAATATCGCCACCTTCGGGGGTAATTTTGGACAGTCCTTCGTAAAACAAATTTGGGTCTTCTATGGAAGGGGGGCTCATATTTCTTTCATGGAATATAATACCTATGGGAGGACCTATCAAAATTAGTTTTTAGAGAAAAACAATATGGCGCGGGGTTATTTTGGATATCGTGTTTTTTGAGATAAAGCTAACGATACTGCAATAACTTGCCGGTTGAGAGCGGCAATTTTGTTAGGTGTTATCGAAATATAAATTTCTGTTTGCTCCTTGAATTGTGATATATGTGAAAAAACCTATCAAATATTGATTAAAAGATATAACGGTCAATCTTTCCGTTCAACTCTGGTACTTAGGTAACTGAATGTTCTTACAACCATGCTAGCAAATTTTTACATGTGTTGGTACTGTGGATATGTCGTATCGTTCATCTACTGCCATTAACAAAAATTCTATTGACCATTTCCCAGATATAATCAAAAAAGTGCAAAAAAGTCTGAAATAGCCCCACTCTACGGTAATTTTTGAAATATTTAGCATATATGAAGTCCCCCTAGACTCCCCTGCAGAGGACCTCTATTCCCCAAACTAAAAAACAAAATTAAATTAAGATGTTAAGAAATTTTTACGGCGTTGTCACTAAAAAGTCTTAGGCAGAGTGCCCCAATTCTCGAAGTTATACAGAAAAAATCAACTCTGAATATCTCATAAACTCGAAATGATAGAATAATGAAATTTGATGAAAATGTTCATTGGATACCTTAGTTCCAAGTCGAGTGTAAGTGCCGTTAATAAGCGACCCTGTATTGGCAATGTATATTAAAATTAACCAGGTTTCCAACAAACATAATATGTGCTTAATTTGGTTTATTTATCATATTTTAAAAACTTTTTAGAATTATTATTATGTATAGATTTGGTATTTACAATTTTTAAATTTTCTAAAGCAAAGGTTTTACAAACACCAAGAATATCAGATCACTACATAATATCTGTAGATATAAAGCAATTAAAAAATTACAAAATATCAAATTTAACTTTAATTTCTTGAGGGAAGATCAATTATGAGGAAATTAAAAATGAACTCACTGATATGTATAAATTGGACTTATTCTGGTCAAAGTTTGGATGCAAAAGTTAGGCAACTGTACAACGATGTTTCTACAGTACAAAGAAATTAAAATTAAAACCCATTTTAAGCTATGGAGGAGTAATAGGACAAAATTGAATGCAGGAATATATATATATATATATACATATGTATATATAACAGAAGTAGAAATGATGCGTTAAGGGTGATAAGAGAAGAAAAATTTTAATATTTTGAATATAAAATTGATGTCTGTAAGAATGATTCTAAGCTGATGTGAAAAAATCTAAAAACGATAATTCCTAGCAAAAAACCTTGTACTCATATTAAAGAAATTAAGTTTAACAATGATATAGTTTCTGAAAATAACGATTTTCCAAATATATTAAATGATTTCTACATTCAAAATATAGATAATATTGAAGGACGGGTAGATAAAATAGTTTATGATAGTAGTAGTGATGATAATAGTTCTGTGGATGTATTCTCAAATTTCCAACTTAGAGTAAGGAGCCGCTGCGGCGCATTGTCTTTTCTTTAGGAAATAAAAATAGCCCAGATAAACTGAATTTTGAATATCTAAAAAACATTTATGATAGTAATAAAAATCCACTTATCAACTTAAAATCCTTGGAACAAGGAGCAGTGCCAACAGATCTGAAAAAAAAGATCTTAAACTTTCAACGATAATTCCCATCCAAAAGAAAGGTAACAGTATAGGCTAATAATTACCGCCCAGTGAATATGTTAACATCCATTGAAAAGATTTTAGAAAAATGTGTATACATTCAGTTAATGGAATACATAAATAACAAACAAATTCTCTATGACAAACAGTCTGGTTTTCGGAAGAAACACAGTTGCGAAACAGCTTTGTAGTTAGTATTGGATGATTGGAGAAGTGGAAGAGATTCTATTAAAATAACTATAGCAGTATTTCTTGATCTGCAACGCGAAATTGAAACAATTGATAGGAAAATTTTATTACAAAAGTTAAAAAAGATTGTTTGACATTAGTGATATGGTTTTGAAATGGTTTGAATGTTATTTACAATCTAGAAAGCAGTGTGTGAGAGTGAAAGGTATAGTATCTGATGAGCGAGAAAATGAGCATGAAATCTCTCAGGGAAGCATTTTAGAGTCATTACTATTTATTTTATATATTAATGACGTTGTTGATGTAGTCGAAGAAACAAAAATTCATTTATTTGCGGATGACAAGTTGTGCTATGTAGCTGGATCCAAGTTTCCTAAGTTAGTAACAGCTCTGAATAGAGACTTCTGAATAGAAAATTCTTAAAATTCATGGTATTTGGGAGTGCGAAATAAAAAGAAAACATAAAAACTACTCTCTTTAAATTGAAGAGGAGAAAATAGAGTGGGTTAGTAAGTTTAAATATTTGGGGGTCCTGATAGATGATAAGCTTAGTTTTAAAGAACACGTTAGTATGGTAATCAAAATTAGCTTCCAGATATGCTATTTGTTTAGATCATATAACTATGAGATACTATAATGGCCCTACGGTACCCTTGCTTTTCCCGAGAAAAATGCGTACCGATAATAACTCTCCGAATCAAGTTGGCCTGGAAAAATCCGATAAATGCAGAGTGTAAACGGGCAGGCGCGTCGATTACGTCAGCAGTGAAAGTGTCATTAAATTATCGTAAGGTAACTACGACGCCAGGCATGGATTTGTAAGTGCACGCGCAGTAGATTTTTGGTTTATGGCCTGGTGACCCAAACAGTTTCAAAGCCAACCGCGATCTTGAATTTTCTCCTTTGTTTCTCAAAGTTATTTTCGTTACACATTTTGGAGCATTTGGGCCATTATAGTATCTCATAGTTATATGGTTTAGATGCTCCAAGAATTTGACTTTTTGGACTAAAAAGAAAATATACAACAACTTAATTCTTCCACATTTCAACTATTGCGCTACAATAATTCATACTCTAGGCAAAAATGAAATGAACCGTTTGGAAAAATTACAAAATCGCACAATAAGAATTATTTTAAGTTGCACAAAGTACATATCTATTAAAGTCATGCAAATACTATTGCAATGGTTAACAGTTTAATTTACAGTGCTGGTGTTCATTTTTAAAATTAAAATAGGTTCTTGTCTGTTTTACTTCAAAAATAAAATTGTATATAGCAACCAAATACACCAAGTTCAAACAAGGCAACAAAATAACTTTTACTTACCACAGAGGAAAACAAAAATGGGTCAAAACTCTTTATTTTACAATGGCTTAGACTATTTTAATAAATTACCGGATGAATTAAAGAATTCAAGCACACCTAATTCTCTTAAATCTAGGCTTAGGATATACTTATTAAAAAAAAGTGATATTTACAAAGACTAGTTAAGTTCCTATTGCTGTATGTGATGTAAGATTTTAATACTTTTAACTTAATATTTTAAACCTATTTATTTTAACCTGTTAGTGTCCCTGTATATTTTGTTAGCACTAAAAGATTTTTATTTATTTGAGTTATACTGCTTGTCAGAAATTTTAACTTGTAACTGTCTCTATTTAAGTGTTAATTAGTTCATAAACATTTGACATATTTAATTTACACTTAATTAATAGTTAGAAAAATCCTGTGCTTTTACAGAGTCTTATTGTTAGATTGGATTTTTAAACTGGATTGTTATATAATAATAATAATCCTTTATTTAGCATGAAACTAATAATAGTTAAATAGAACATAAGACAATTTGATGCAGATGGATTGTTCAATTAAGGTTCTTACTGTAATTTGATTTTTCTAATTAGCTGTACTTTCTTTGTGCCTTTGCTAAATAAGGAATTTAATTAAAAAAAAAATTGGATATATATATATATATACCTAAGCACGGTCAGTAAGTTTTGCGTAAAAAGTGCGTTTCTGTTAAATAACTTTGGAAATAGATCCGTTGCCCAGATCCTTACAAATTATTTGGTACTAAGGGGCTCAATAAATATTTGTATGAAATTTGATTATTCTATCATTTCGTATCATGATTTTTTTTGGTGTAACTTCGGAAATTGGGACAATCTACATAAAACTTTTTGATGGCTACAAGTTTTAAACATTAACAGTGGGATTTACTAAAAGGGTTTAGTCTATTTTAGAACGGTCCTAAGTTTAAGTGAAATTTTTAGTTTTAAGCATTTTAAACCAACCCTCCTTGGGTTTTGGACATAGTTTGATTAATAAGAAGAATTTTAATAAACTTGTTTATTGAATAATTATTTTAACACAATATTTTGTTCGATTTAAGAAGAAAATTTCAATTTAGAAAAAAAGAAAATTAAAAAATTTGAACCCACGCAGGGTTAAACTAGTAAACACTCTGTAGAACAAATTAAAATTGGGATTATATGTCACTCTAATTAAAACTTACCCTTGTTAATTAATTTTTCCAATTAATACTTGATGTCAGACAACGATTTAGATAGGTAATAATAAAATAAGGAGTAGATTAATTTTGTATTTATTTAAAAGGTGTTTTTATTTATGTCAGTTTCAAAATATTAGCTGCATTCAAATCACAAACAGCGATTTCCGATCTCTTACGTCTGCTTGTACCTTGACTTGCACTAACCTCTACTGATGAAAGCTACAGCTTTGAAATGAGTGGGCTTTGAGTAATGAAAGTTTTCTTGACTGAGGTTTTAGATAACCGCAATGTTTTAATTTCAGTTTGTAAATAAATTAATATAGTTGTTTTGAGTTTTTTTGTTTGGTGTCCTCAAAAATATATTTTTTGTGCTGAAAACGGGTGTTTTATTGGTTAATAAACAACTTATAAATTAATTAGGATATTAAATAAGTTAAATTAATCCTTGTAAAAACGGTTACTTAGGGAAATTATAAACGAACTTATTACCAATTGCCACAAAACAATCCTTTTTGAGGGCTATAAATTTAAACCACCCCTCAGAGGTGGTCTAAAAAATCGCCAACTTTATAACCTCAAACAGAGATAAGGGAGCTATTATGTGCCAAATTTTTGGCGTATTTGCTATTTTGAAACCTGTCCAAAAAAAAATAGTTTTAGGGCATTTTCTCCTAAAACATGGTATATTTTGAGAAAAAAGTGGTTTTTCAGTGGTATTTTGCAGTAATAATACAAAATAATGAATAACTTTGTGTCTTTCTGTATGAGTCAGTGTTTCTTGAAAATTGGTTTTAAAATTTAGTACCCCCCCACAGGTGTAAATATTTAGACCTGTGGGGGGTACTATTTTAGATCTTAGTAAATCCCACTGTAATTGACGAAGCGGCAAATACGTTTGCCAAATCTGACAGCTTCATTGCGTTTTGGAGAGTTGCTATTGATAAATTGGATTTTTCCTGTTTTTTGTTTAACTTCAAGAGTTGGGAACCTCAACGAGGAAGCTTGGGTAAGTATTTAATATTTATGTAAAATTTTATCTCCCCACCATAGTTTTCCAAAATCTTGCCAATTTTGTGTTTTACTTTCGGGAATAGGAGTCCTCTGCAAGAGACTTCATGGTGGCTACATATCTCAAAAATTATCTAAGGATACACTAAGCATGTGTGTCTAGTTACATTGCTTGATATTTTTTTGTAAGGTTGCCCTTTAAAACGGTTTGTTGTATGGGCAAATCTCATGGATTAAAGTCATTATTTCAAGCCTTTCACACATTATTAGCATAATTTTGTCAACTTGGTGTGAACAATTACTAAGGTCTTTTTATACCCTTCCTAAACTTTGACATGGCAGTTTTTATAAAATTATGTCACACTCGGCTGACTAAGACCAGTTTTATTTGTTTTTTCTTCTTCAAAGGGTATACCTTATTAAGACAATTCTTTGTAGCAAATAATGTTCTCACAAAAAGAAATAAATTAAGTTGACACACAAATTTCGTTTTAGTAACCATATATTTTTTTCTTACACAGAAACAACAAAAATTCAAATGATTGATGATTTTCCTAAAAGTGCCCTTACGACTTGAAGAAAATTAAATTATTTAAAAAATAATCGATCGACAAAAGAAAAAGTCGTAAATTTTCCAAAATTGTCCTGTTTCCTATTAGTAGAGTAAAATTTTCATAAATACAGGGGGTACCTCGAAATAAATCCGCTGAGGCTAAAATTTTTATACGTTATTGGGGGAGGGGTCTAAACGTAAGATCCCCAAGTTTGTGTTTCCGCCACTCCTCGGGAAGCATCCGCCATTTTGAAAAAACTTTGTAACCGACTTTTCTCCATTTCTATTGGTCGGAGGCGAAAAAGTCTGATAACAAAAATATTCGGCATAAAATTGTCACCATTTTGGTTCAGGTGCTCAACTTTCTGTAGTTAGTTTCCAAAAATTTAGATAGCGCCTAAGTTTTAACGTACTTAATTCGATAACTCATTTGTACTGCTCTTACTATAAATAATAATATATAATCCATAACACGCCACTTCATGAATGTCCAAAAAGAGGTTCTCAAAAAATTTTACCGACTTTTAGTCGCTGTGGCATATAGACTGTTTAATTAATTATAAACAGTATAGTAGAAGTAGTAGCAGAGAATCGGCATGGCATCGTTGGCCCATTTATTGAGTCGACTTTGCAATTGCCTCTTGGTTGTTCCTAGGAGTGGTTTCGGACCTACATACTGGGTGCTTGCCCCGATCCTGTCGAGCTCGTCGGCCTTCTCGTACCCCGGCACCCCCATATGTCCCGGTACCCACATAAGTGTCACTAGTTTGCCCTCTCCCAAGGATTCTAGCGCATCCGCACATTCCAGCACCAGGGTGTTGTTGATCTTGGGCACTCTTAGTGCCTTTATTTCCTCCATGGTTGCAGCCATTATTATGGCATACACCTCTGCCTGAAAGACCGTGGCTTGCTCTCCGACTGGATAGCTCTTTCGAACCTCCTGGTCTTCTACGTAAACCTCTCCGACAGTTTGGACCCGTCGGTGTAGCAAATCACAGCTTTCTCCTCGAACTGTTCGCGGAGGTTTCCACTCTGCCATAGTTCCCTGTCTGGGATTACACATATACATACATAACAGTATACATATTTTTCTAGAATTTTTCCGAGATCTACAACTTTTTCATTTAAAGTTTTAAAAAAAATCACTTTTTGTTGGTCAAAATACGTTAAAATTGTTTTTTTGTAACTCTGGCGCCCTCTATCTTTTTGGAAACTAACTACAGAAAGTTGAGCACTTGGACAAAAATGTTGCAAATTGTTTGCTAAATATTTTTGTTTTCAGACTTTTTCGCCTCCGACCAAGAAATGGAAAAAAGTCGGTTACAAAGATTTTTCAAAATGGTGGATGGTTCCCAAGGAGTGGGGGAAACACAAACTTGGGAGGTTTACTTTCAGACCCCCCGAAAGAAAATACCAGCATCCCCGGATTTTTTTCTACCTCAGATGACAATTTTACTGTACGATATGTTTGAGGCGCCATCTTGTATTTGGTATGAGTTTGACAGATGTCCAAACTACCGTCACTTCATATAAAGGCCATGCTTTTAGTTATTTAAGTTCGTAGTTACAATCTGGGGAATTGTTTTTAGCAACACTGTATGGGAAATCAATTTAACTATGTCGACCTAATTTTTTTGTTGCGTCATTGAATTTGTTTTCCATGACAATGCGGAGACTTTATTTATATTTAGCCACAGTGGGACACCAGAGATCTTTTAGCACCGGGTCAAAAATTTGGGGTTAGGTTACTTATTTTGACTTTTCCCGTTCTGCGCCGCTAAAGCACATAAGTATTTTTTTACTACTACAAAGTTTCTTTTTTCCTATGAAGTTCAAGTAAATTTGAACTTCGTAGGGGCTCACGTAAGTGATAAATAGGTACCTAAAGAAAACTGTTTACTAAATACACTAGTACCGTTTAGCCTTAAAATATGCATATATGTGCAGAAACTTTTTTTCATTTTTATTTAACTAAAGCGTGAACTAAACCACCCAAGAGTTCTACCAATACTGGAGAGAATTGCCGGGACTGGCACATTCCAAAGAGTTCATCACAGAACCTGGCAGGAAGAGGGCCGGGAAACTCATTGAGCTCACCAAACAGGACATCCGGACAATGGTTGATCTATACACTGGACGCTGCAGGCTGAAAGTACCATTACACAGAATGGGTCTAAGTGAGGGCACCGAATGTAGGCTCTGTATGGAGTATGATGAGACGGTCAGACATGTGCTGTGTGAATGTCCGACCATTGCACGTCAGCGTCAACGTATCTTCAGTAAACTACAGATCGTCGGACTGGATCTGAATGATGCTTCACCAAAGCAAGTTGCGAGCCTCTTTAAGAGACTAAATATTATATAGCAACAAAAAAAAATGTTAAAAGTGAGTCACAATATACCCAATAGTGGTCGCAGTGGACAGTGCCATACTGGCACTCTCACAAATGAATTAATCAATCAAACCATCCAAACCCTGAACTCAAACCAACCCAGCACTTTTTTTAGAAATTCCAGCGCCCATATATTTGAACTATTTAGGGACCCTACTTAGTTGAGAACGGTGTTGATACCTAAAATATTTTTTTCATAAAATCCAAGTAAAATACTAAAATAAAAGAAAACCATTTATTGCAGAATTACCTGTTAAAAAAACGCTACCCAACTATCTATTACAATAACTGGGTGTAATGTTTAAGGTTGCATTTATAATTGAATTGGAAACACTCCCGCTAGCTGATACCGACACAGGTTAACTTAAAAGCATGCAGATTTAAAAATGGGCTACCGGCGCTAGACGAAATAATCGTATTCTATTTTAAACAGGATCGTAAACAAATAGCAAGAGTCTTTTCAACCCCTAAATGGAGCTTTACTGGGGTCTGATTTTCAAATCTATATGAAAATATCCGCATATGTGTACTGAATAATCGACAATTTTTATGTCGGTCTCTTTCTATACCATGTGAAATGAGAGGCGATAGATAAGCCGGTATGTGTGAACCGCGTTCGAAGTGGGTGGAGCATATTCGTGTTGTTTCGCATGAAAAACCGGTTATTCTTTCACGTACTACCCTTGAATCAGCATATCTGCATGTCATACGGCATAGGAAGAGACGGAAGACGGTTTCGAAAATAGGACCCCTGACCTGTTTTGTTAGTACTCAAGTATCCGTGTGCTTTTGAAACAGAGGTTGGGATCTAAAATCTATCCTTAGCACTCCAAGATTTCACTAGCACACTTGCACATAACTATGCCGCAATAAGTTAAATTTAAAAAAATGGTTGATTCAAAATAAAAACAAAATTATGTGGGGTTATGGGCGCCGAATATTTCTATGTGAATTCCTAGTAATCCCAGCGAGCCCGTAAAGTTCTCTTGGTTTTTTGATAGGCTCGGGGTAATGCCCGCGCAGCAGGCCTTTTTCGGCAGGCGACCGCACACGCGAAGTGGATTCATATTTGTTTTAGAACAATGTTGAAAACACATTTTTGAAAGATAAACGTAAGCTCGAATGGTTTTCTGTCAGAAAACGTAAAAATACTCTTCTGTCCCACTGCGGCCCGATTTAGTTTGTTGACAAGATTTAGTTGGTTGACAAACACCTGCAGTTACCATGGAATCATATAAATTCTGCGATCTGTCGGCCAACACTTGAATTGCGTGTGTCTCCCAAATTCAGTGAAATGTGATTGATTGATCGGTTTTCTTTTTCGGAGTACACAGGTTTTTAGAAAAAAGGAAACTTAGTTTTTATTTTCCCTAAAGCAAGGAAATATAAAAAGGAAAAATGTAATCCAGAGGAAGTTGTGAGTATTTCTCTATTTTTTTTTGTAAATCGGGTTTGTTCTAAACCGCAATTATTTTGAGGCTTTTGGGATAGATGACAGCACCAGAGTTTTTATTTTGAAAAAAAAATAATTGAGAATTTTGAAATATCCTTCAGATATTTTTATTAAGCATTTTAAAATTATCACCCCTGCAAAATTTCAACTAATTCTGATATTTAGTTTTCCCTGTGCACTCTAGCAAAAGACTAAAAAATTAAAGAATAAGGTGTTGCCAGTTGTACTTTTTTTAACTTAAGTTCTGGGGAGAAACTATAGTCTTAAAAGAAAAGTTCTCTAGAATCAGTGACGCTAATATTAAAGAGGTAATATTTGTGGATCCCCAGATTAGGAAAAAAGACGCTTGGAATGCATATTTAAAATGCTTGCAACAAATTTTTTGAGAAATACTAAAGTAGAAAACTGTCAAGACGTAGATGCCCAACTTCTTTTGTGTTACTCAAACCTAGAATTTAACATGTCGTTAAAAATTAATTTCTTGGATTCTCATCTGCATTACTTTCCGGAAAATTGTGGTGTTGTAAGTGACGAGCACGGAATGGAATTGTGAGATGTTAGCCGACTACTGCTGGACTATTATGAGAGATACTGCAGAGCCTACTTTCAAAAGGCAGGCTAAAAAGGGCAAAAAGGGTGCCTAAACTCTAGATTCAATAATAAAACTGTTCTATTCAATTGCTTTTGTTAAATTAAAAATATATATAATTTTAAAAAATATGTATTTTGTATATTCATTTCATGTTTATAAATTTTATAACAAATAATATAGCTTTTTTTGCCAGCCAACTTAAATCTTTAATTGGTATTTTTTCGTTACTTGGGTGTAGTTTTGTTTCCTATTGTAAGCATAAAAACTACATTCTAAAATGTTTCTCGCCAGAAAAATATATATTTTTTTCCTAAATATGCTACTCCCCTTCTTAGAAAAACGAACTTGATTTTACATCAAAGCATTAAATCATTATTTTGTTTTGAGTAAAACTTCACTCTTTTAATCAAATTAAAACAATTTTTTTTAAATGTTAAAATATTTGGTCTTCTCATAAAATAATAATAAGTGACATTTTTATTTTTGTCTTTCTGTTTGGGGGGGGGGGGGCATTCTGCTGCCCCAAAAACAATAAAATTACAGTTTAAGTTGAAAAGTAGAAAATAAAAAACATAGGATTCAGACAAATACAAAAATATTTATTTGTTTATAATCATATAAAAACTTAACAAATGTTCTTACTATTTATAATATTATAAATTCACTAGCCTATTTAATTGTCGTTTAATAATAATTTAAATTTTATCAAAAAATATCCTTAACTACTTGTAATACCTGTATTTTTTTAAATTGAGTTTTGTAGATTTGCATAATTGTGTATTACATTTTTAAAATAAAATTGAAAAAAAATATACATGAGATCAAAATTTGGATTTTTTTCATAAACCAAAAGAAATTTAAAATAAATTTAAAATTAAAGCCAATCATAGCCAAATAAAAACACCGAAAAAACCACGCGACTTGCCGTGGCTACACAGTGTTGATAGGCTGACAGGTAGATATGACGAAGCACGAGTGGGTGTAGGATAAGAACATGTTGAGTCAAAAAACCAGCCAGAATTCTCGAAAACGGGAGTAAATTTTGAAGTAAAACGCGAAATATCGAAAGATGCAAAATTTTTTTACAAACTAAGAAAATTTCCAAAATCAAATCCAATTTCTTGACTTTTTTAGAGAATTTTTGATTACTTTTGCTGTAAACAATATTTTTTAAATTAAATAAAACTTCTGCATTGTAGACCGCGTTTTTGATTACCATGATATCCTCTTAACTTACACCAGTGGCAGTTCACCGTACACAGTTCATTATTCTTTAAAATAGTATAAATTTTAAACAAGGTCACCCCTTAGATCTAAAGATTTCACAAACAAGGTGAAAGAGATTTTTGCTATAATATTCTGCTTAAATTTTGTAGAAATGCTCGCCTTTCCATTGGTTCTTACAATAATTTAAATCAACTTTGACAAAGACTATTCAAAACGTGATTTTTCATATTTTATTTTATTAATGAAAAGGTTCCAGGTTCTGTGATTTTTTAGTAGTAGGCTTCCAAAAGATATACAACCTTTCTGTTTTTTTAAATTATTTTAATATTTAAAAATTGTTACTAGACTAGTATCTTAAGTATTACTACACTTAATTAAAATTAGAAAATTAACAAATTGATACAAAATAGCCTACCCTCAGTTTATCATCATCATTCTCTCTTTATCAGTAAACAAACACAAGGTCATTCAGGATATGGCCTTAATTTTAATTAAGTGTAGTAATACTATAAGATACTAGCCCACCTGTTTTTTATTCTTTTCAGATTGACGAACAATAATATTGTTCACGTTTTTATGTTCACCCCTTCCCCCCTGTTTGTCTCCTCTTGAAAAATCCCCTTAAAAGATTGAAACGTTGAGTAACAATTTTTAAATATTAATATAATTTAAAAAAAGGTTGCATATTTTTTGGAATCCTACTATTAAAGTATTTTATTTTAGTAAAACAAACAACTTAAAATCTGATTTACTCCACCCTAGAATTACACTAATTCAGCCCAAAACGACCCGCTCCTTCTTAAAAAAATGCTGCTACCGCCACTGCTTACACACATAATTTACAAAAAAATAACTTTTACGAAAAATAAATAAATCTACAATATTTACATAAATAACAGAATTAACAAATGAGCGAAAAAATTAATTAAATAAATCGTTAATTACGCACGTAGGTACCTAAGTGCCCATTTGTTATGTACAAAATTTACAGCTCTATCAAATGTGCCACATAAATAAGGATATGTGATTATTAATATACCTACTTTACATAATAAATAATATATTAAAAATAAATACATTCGATCTGATTTGCGGGATGCAGAACAATTAATAAAATAAGTGGGATATTATGTCAAATGATATACCGGGTGTAACAAGAGCTCTTTTTTTTAAAAAAATATAATTCTGAAACTTTGGAATTTTATAGAACTGATAAAAGTTCATAACTGTGTTCTCTTGACACGTGTCAAACTGTTAGTTTCCATAAAAACGATGTTAAAGGTATTTTTTTATATTTTATAGTTTTTTTCTAATATTTTTCGATCGACGGCAGTGCAAACGCCTACCAAAACCTAGGGCTTTAAATTATTATTATTAATAGCTAAAAGTTTCTTTGGGATTTTTCTACTTGATGAAAACCCTTTGGTACAGGAACTATTTCTAAAACGACAGATGGAGTTTTCTGATTTAAGTTTTGTAATAAGTAGACAACACGGTACTGTCCCGAAGAAAGAAAGACAGTGAAAATTCTAAATTAGTCAACATAAGTTCATGTCATCTGGAATTCTGACAAGATACAAGTCTATTTTTCTGGGTGAGAGTGGCGTACTGCCTACATATTATAAATTAATTTAGTTTAAATATTTTAACCTTCATAGCTCAAGATATCATTAGTTAAATCGAAAAACTCTAACTAATGTGTTAGAAAATGTAATTTCAGAAAAAGTTGGTGTATCAAAGGGTTTTCAGTCGTTTTGAAGTAGAAAAATGCATATGAAACCTTTAGCAATAATATTTCCCGTATTTCAACAAGAAGTTCTTTAGAGCCGTAGGTTTTGGTGGACGTTTGTACTGCAGTCAATGGAGAAATATTAGAAAAAATTGTAAAATATAAAAAAAATCCAAAAAATTTTGTTTCAAACTTGTCAAAATGACATATGCATGACAAAAATGTGTTTAGAATGGCTTCACGTCTTCAAATATGATGGCATATACAGGGTGTTTTATTTAAAATAAAAAGTTTTCATGGAAACTGTAACAGTTTGACATGTGTCAACAGCACACAGTTTTGATCTTTTATCAGTTCTATAAAATTACAAATTTTCAGAATTCTATTCCGAAAAATAAAGGCGCTATTATTATTCCTTGTTACACCCGACATAGTAAGGACCGGCCCACTAAAAATATCAATCAGCCAGATTTTATTAAATTTCTTTAAAATTACCGAGGACTAAAACTAAACTTTTTAAAATATTTTATTAAACAGTTTTTAAGGAAGAAACGAAAACTAGATCGACAAAAAGTGGTGTGGTAGTTTTCAAGAAATTATCAAATTTTCGTATGTGTGGACTGACCCTTGATCTATAGGATGAAGCACAAAAACCCGAAGTTTTGATTCAATATAACTTGTGATCTGCCGGCCTAATTAAAAAAATTTTTGATTTTTTAAAAAGGGAATGAATTTCTATTCCAATTTTAGATTACTGGAAAATCGAAAATGGGCGATTTTTACCTACCTCTCAAATTTGATGTTCGAACCTGTACAAAATCTAAGTTATTGTTTTGTTTGTTTACTTGGTAAGAGTCTTTAAATGTTGTAATGATGTAATGAATGCTCATTGCACCCGCCATCTTTGATATTTAAAAAATGTCATATTTTAAGCAGGAATCTTGTTAATTTGTCTCTCCAAATCTCCCAAAATGTTTACAATCAAGTTAGAGGATCCAAAATTATATAAAATACTTTTGCGCATCATCCTTTTTTATAGAAAGTGAATTATTCGTGTTACACATTAAATTCACATATTTTGTGTGCAAACCCTAAATATAATTTTGATTTTAATTCTATTATTCTGTTCCACCCAAAATCTAGTTAAACTTTTTTATTTCTCGGGAACATTTTTTTTTAAACTTCCTGGCTCAATTTTAAAATTTTACAATAAAAAATGTGTGTTATTTATGAATGGAATAAACTTTGAGGACAGAATTTGATACATCAGCATAAAACTTACACTTATAATCAAAGAATTTAAACCTACAGAAAAAATAAAACCGTGGACAATGATGGATACTGCATTTAATCTTTGCACTGAAAAGGTATTAAGTAAATTACATCGCTTGCTCCAGTTAAAAAAAAGTTAATTTTTTTAAAGCAGTACGTACATCTTTTATTTTTTAATTAAAAAACGATGATAATAATCAACTTTTACAATTTAACTAAATTGACATATACAGGAACAGGTTTTAAATTAATATACAGATAACAATGCAAATTTGTTCAATGTCATCCGTTAAAAATTTAAATTCAATAAAATTTTTAAATTTAACAATTTTTCACAGTTAGAGGGCATTCAACTTAAAACGTAAGACCAAGTCGGTAAATATAACACACTACTGGCCCTTGGTAACTCCCTGGCGCGAGCGGAAGATACCAAAATAATATGTACAAAATTTTTTTTAATTACCTAAAACTTTAGCCATAACTAACTACCTAGACTAGCATGAGGATTACTTTCCCACCAGTTCATAACATCGGCAAATTCTTTTTGCGATCCCGGAATTTCCGGTTCTGATTTCAAAGAAATCACTGGAAAGTCTTTTTCGGTTTTAATGTGCACATTAAAATTCCCGCCCAATTTTGCTGCGTCGAACACTGGTATGAAACAATTCTGATTTTCTATGACTACTTTGTGTTCAGCAGGACTTAAGGAACCCTCACTATAAACCTCAGGGCTTAAACTGCCGTTGGCTTGCATGTTACTTACATGTAAATAAGACAATTCATCAGCAAAATCCAAATCTGTTGAACCAGTAAGCGTGGTGTCATGGACAGACAATGATGGATCAAGATTCTCCGAATTATCAAGCATAGTAGTTGATATGATTTCGTAAGTGTTGGTAGTAGGATTAATTCTAATGTACTGTTGAGGGGGCGGTGTTGAAACCGTTGATAAATCGTCGTCGTCCTCCGAAGGGGACATCATAACTGAGTAAGATAAATCACTGGAGTTGTTTGAATGATTCTGAAAAGAGTTATCGGCTGCATCTTTCCTAATATTAAGCATAGCCTCATCCCCATCCATGGCTAGAATTTCTTCCAAACTTCTTATGTACTCAACAGCCATTCTTAGTGTTTCTACTTTACTAAGTTTTTTGTTTCCACTTCGACCGGCATTAGATTCGTATGCTTGAGCAATAAAGTTCGGAATGCGTTGTCTTAAGGTTGCAAAACCGTTGTTTACTTGTTTTACCCTGTTCCTTTCTCTTGCATTTCTTCTGGCTACTGCAGTGGGTTGAATTTGAGATTTATTAGAGTCATTTGTGGAGGATTTTTTAAAACTTTTCCGTGCAGGATTGGTTAAAAGAATATCGTGTTTAGTATAATTTTGTGGCTGTGGCAATATCGATGGGGGTTTTCGCAGTACAATGATTTTTCGTTCGTTGCTCTTGGCATTGTTAATATCTGTGTTTTGTTGAAGAATATTTACTTTCTGCAGTTGCTCGGGATTGTAATGCACCACACTAATCTGAGACATAATCACTAATTTGTACTTGTTAAAAGCCCGTCGCGTTTTTAATACTATACAGACTGCTTGATTAACTGTAAGACATTGTTTTTTGTCGCACTCCAGATGAGGTTAATTGTTTCTAATTAAAAAGTTTAAAAGTGAACAAGAGTTCGCCATGCGATTCGTTGTTACTACTGTAAGACACCGGATGTTGGTAATTATAGATTTAAAAGTCTTAGATTTTAGGCGCGATATAATGTCGGTAATATAACGCGTGTGCTTTTTCGATGAACAGAACAAAACTGAATTCGATCTAATTTTAACGTGTGGCTCGTGCCACAGAAGTCTGGGACAAAACTCCACCCATTTTTAGGTTTAAGGGGTGTTTCCGAAGCAACAGCTGTTGTTCCAAATGGTAAAAGCCAGGCATCACATATGAGGGGCCCATACGCACTGTATAATGTGCAATGCAAAAGGGCCCCTAAGAATAAGGAAGACGGTTAGAAATCCTGCGTGGGTGCCGAGGCACTTTTTAAGACTTTTTAACCAGGAGCGGCCACAGAGATTTACCAAAATTATGTCTTAAGTGCGCCACAGGCGAAAATTTTAAAAAATAATTCTAAAATTTCTATTTTTTACACGTTTTAAGTGCTGCTGAAAACATTGGCTGAAAAAATTTTTGCTCTAGACAAAAAATTCAAAAATTATTTGAATTATTTTAGAAAAATTGGGCTGAGTAAGTTGTTGGAAATTATATTTTTTATACGTTTTGAATGCTGTTGATAAAAATAAAATGAGACTAAAAGTGTAACATCAATAACGTTTGATAGCGCCGCAAAATGAAGAGGTTAGAATTTTAATATTTTAAATGCTTTTTGTATGACATTTCAGAAAATATTGGTTGGATCAGCTACAAAGGGAGGAAAGGATTATCCCCCTCTCTGGAACCGCCACTGTTTTAAGCTAGGCAAGTATGAAATATACATTTTATAGAATAGGTCCTGAATCTGTATCCGGAATCTCAAAAACCTCCGTTAAAAAGGTGGACCAGGGAGAAAATAATATCAACAAACAGTTACTTTGTTTATACGGGCCTCTCAAAGCGATTTTGTATAAAGACAGTTTGAAAATGTTGTCGTATAAACATCAATAAAACCGTTTTAAGCACTAAATCTATCCATCGGTTTATTGCTTTAAAACCAATTTTAGGGTTAGTATAAACATATTAAAAAATCTGTTGTCCACTTGTTTTTAATTGTTTTTTGGAGAAAGTGATTTTATTTAAAACCGTTCTTATATAGAACGGGTTTTAGGAATATACAAACGTAGTAATTGATACAACACCATAACAAAATCATGAACAAATCAGATAAAGTTTGCCCCCCCCCCTCAAGGGGCATTAAAAAAAAAAATGTCAAAATGTTGCACACATTTTACACACTTAAAATTAAATTTGGCACACTTCCCACGATTAACTGTGACCATTTTTAAATGATTGCGCTAACTTGATGGTTGCCCCCTTAGGAAAATATATATCTTTTATGTCATTCGAAAGGTATAATTTTGCACAATTTTGCACACCTAATTTTAAATTTTGTGCATCCAGTAACCAGATTAGCCCCCCCCCAGACAATTCTTAAAATTTTTATGTCGAAAGATGTAATTTTCAACTCTTCGCACGCCTCCTAGGAATCCATGAGAGGTTCCCCAAGTAACCGTCGTAGTCCCCGTAGACAATATTAAAAAAAAATATGTCACTCGAAAGGTGTATCTTTAAATTTTGCATACCCCTTAGGAACCCGCAGGAGGGTTCTTAAGTAACCAAGTTAGCCCTTCTTCAGACAATATGTTTTGAGAATTTTTATATTATTCGAAAGATGCCATTTTGCAGACTAATTTTTACATTTTTTTAACTTCCATGAACACAATTACTGGAGAACTCTACCGAGGGTTCCTAGGCGTTACAAAAATTTGAAATTAGGTGTAAAAAATTGTGCTAAATTACACCCTTCGAATAGCATACAAATAAAAAAAAATGCCAGGAGGGGGGGATCTACGACGGTTACTCGAGAACCCTCCTGTGATTTTCTAGGGGTGGGTGAAATTTGAAAACGGGTGTGTAAAATTTACACGTAAAATATTCTAAAAAATATCGTCTAGGGGGAGAGGGCTAACCTAGTTATGACTTAAAAATTTTGAAAATATATCGTCTGGGAGCGGCGCAACTATATAACTATGAGATAATAGACACTTAAAGTTACATATATAAAGAGTGCTTATTCCTTGTCGTATCTCAGTGCGCATACTTAAAACGCATATGTCATTACGTCTTACCCATATACACTTGAAATTGCACATAAAAAGGATGCTGATTCGTTGTCGTATATTGGTGCGCATGCTCAGAACGGATACGTCGTACAACAGCGACTACGTCTCACCTATCTCTACTACCCTCCTTGCAGTATTCGCAAGCAGTTAGCGTATTGATTTCTAAACTATTTTCCTTGTTTTTTAAAGTTATTTTTGTTACATGGCCACAGTTACACGTGGGTGAATGTGCAAAATTTAATTTTTGGTATGTAAAATATGTGCAAAATTTTCACATTAAATTTTTGCAACAGCTGCCTTCGGGGGGGGGGGGGAGAGGCAAACTTGACAAACCCAGTGTCGGGACACTGATGACCAGCCATTCTTCATTGAGAAAACAAAATACTTATACAAACCAGCAGCAGTCACCTAGTGGTGGACGATTCTCGAAGATGAAACTATTCATAAAAAAAAGGTTGATTGTATCTATTTTGTGATTGAAAAGTACAGAAAAATATTTAAAAAAAATAAATGTTGGTCATCTATCTACTCTTTCTTCTATAACTCGTACAATAAACGGTTTGTGTGTACAGGTAAAAGACAGACTGTGTTCCCGCGGGGTCTTCTGAGGTAAGAAATTATAAGGGCTGTATAAAGACCTTTAAAAACAGTCTTGCAAGACGTGCTGGTAGACTTATTGATTCCCATGCGTCATAAGAAATATAGTAAGGTATGGGGGACTAAAATCGTGAAATTTTTTACTAAGGTTCAAAAACACCTTAATCGACGAAAAATTAAAGTTGTCTGTCGGTCTGTTGTCTGTCTGTATACACGATAACTCAAGAACACCTTGATCGATTTTAACGAAATTTGGTACAAAAATCCTCTATCGGCTGACCAACTTTTGGGTAGGGAGTTGAAGGGGTGAAAAGGGGGATAAAATATTTAAAAAATTGTAACTTTCGAACAAAAGCAAGAAGCTATATACTGTTTTCAGTTTTTCCATGAAGTTTCCATGAATATGGAATACAAATTTTGTTATAAAGTCGAAATTCGTGGGAGCTTTAGTTTCCGAGTTATTTGAAAAAACGTTAAAATATAAAAAAAATCATAACTTTACAAGTAAAGCTGCTATGATATGCGATTGTTCGATTTTTGTTTTCGTAAATATTACCCAAAAATTTTGTTATAAGGTTCAAATCTTTCAAAGCTACAGTTTTCGTGATATTTTCATTTGCTTAAATCATAAAATAATTGATTGTACGGTAGACTATCCGTGCTTTCTAGCACCAATTTTTTTTAAATAATTTTAAATGTTTTCGACTTTAATAAAGCGGCGTTCTTTTGCTTCACAAAGACTCCATATTCCATAACTTTTGCTGGGACTACGATAAGAAAGGAGTTATTAGAGAAATTTTGGAACGCTTAAAATTTTGACAGGCGCTGTGGTAGTGTTTAACAACCACTACCACTACAACGCATCGATTTTTTACAGTTTTCGTGATATTTTCATTTGCTTAAATCATAAAATAATTGATTGTATGGTAGACTATCCGTGCTTTCTAGCACCAATTTTTTTTAAATAATTTTAAATGTTTTCGACTTTAATAAAGCGGCGTTCTTTTGCTTCACAAAGACTCCATATTCCATAACTTTTACGGGGACTACGATAAGAAAGGAGTTATTAGAGAAATTTTGGAACACTTAAAATTTTGACAGGCGCTGTGGTAGTGTTTAACAACCACTACCACTACCACGCATCGATTTTTTACAGTTTTCGTGATATTTTCATTTGCTTAAATCATAAAATAATTGATTGTATGGTAGACTATCCGTGCTTTCTAGCACCAATTTTTTTTAAATAATTTTAAATGTTTTCGACTTTAATAAAGCGGCGTTTTTTTGCTTCACAAAGACTCCATATTCCATAACTTTTACGGGGACTACGATAAGAAAGGAGTTATTAGAGAAATTTTGGAACCTTAAAATTTTGACAGGCGCTGTGGTAGTGTTTAACAACCACTACCACGCATCGATTTTTTACAGTTTTCGTGATATTTTCCTTTGCTTAAATCATAAAATAATTGATTGTATGGTAGACTATCCGTGCTTTCTAGCACCAATTTTTTTTAAATAATTTTAAATGTTTTCGACTTTAATAAAGCGGCGTTCTTTTGCTTCACAAAGACTCCATATTCCATAACTTTTACGGGGACTACGATAAGAAAGGAGTTATTAGAGAAATTTTGGAACGCTTAAAATTTTGACAGGCGCTGTGGTAGTGTTTAACAACCACTACCACTACCACGCATCGATTTTTTACAGTTTTCGTGATATTTTCATTTGCTTAAATCATAAAATAATTGATTGTATGGTAGACTATCCGTGCTTTCTAGCACCAATTTTCTTTAAATAATTTTAAATGTTTTCGACTTTAATAAAGCGGCGTTCTTTTGCTTCACAAAGACTCCATATTCCATAACTTTTACGGGGACTACGATAAGAAAGGAGTTATTAGAGAAATTTTGGAACGCTTAAAATTTTGACAGGCGCTGTGGTAGTGTTTAACAACCACTACCACGCATCGATTTTTTACAGTTTTCGTGATATTTTCCTTTGCTTAAATCATAAAATAATTGATTGTATGGTAGACTATCCGTGCTTTCTAGCACCAATTTTTTTTAAATAATTTTAAATGTTTTCGACTTTAATAAAGCGGCGTTCTTTTGCTTCACAAAGACTCCATATTCCATAACTTTTACGGGGACTACGATAAGAAAGGAGTTATTAGAGAAATTTTGGAACGCTTAAAATTTTGACAGGCGCTGTGGTAGTGTTTAACAACCACTACCACTACCACGCATCGATTTTTTACAGTTTTCGTGATATTTTCATTTGCTTAAATCATAAAATAATTGATTGTATGGTAGACTATCCGTGCTTTCTAGCACCAATTTTTTTTAAATAATTTTAAATGTTTTCGACTTTAATAAAGCGGCGTTCTTTTGCTTCACAAAGACTCCATATTCCATAACTTTTACGGGGACTACGATAAGAAAGGAGTTATTAGAGAAATTTTGGAACGCTTAAAATTTTGACAGGCGCTGTGGTAGTGTTTAACAACCACTACCACTACCACGCATCGATTTTTTGGAACAAATTAAAAAATGTCATTTGTAAAAAAATGAGATGATAAAAAATAAAACATTTGGCATAATTTTACAAAATAAGTGTTTTATATGTTGGAACCTGCTAAAATTCGCTAAAATTAACCAGAAAATTAACCACAACCACAACGAAATGGATTCGTAGCTTACGGCAGTGGTAGTGGTTAATTACCACAACGGAATGACGTTTAGCTATTGCGCATACGCGGTAATTACCACAACCCGAAGTCTCAAATAAGCGTTCGAAAACATCCCAAATTCGTTGTGAATATACAGAGTGTTCCATTTAAAAGGATAGACCCAGATTTTCTAGAAAACTGATCAAAATTTTGTTTTGCAAGGAGGACACATTGATGATGCTTAAAGATGAAGGACCACCCTCAGACTTTAAGTAGGGAAAGTGGGTAAAGTGTTATTTTATTTAAAAGTTCTTTTAAATGACTATACAAAAATTTTAACGTTTTAAAAATATAGCAATTAGTTCTTGAGATATTTCTTGCATTGACCAAACAAAAATTTTTTTTTGACTGGGTAAGTCTTTGCTTTTTTAGAAATCCTGGGACTTTTCATCATTGTTGATTTTTTTTTCTATGGGAAACTCCTGCGAGGGATTAAGAAAAATTCCGAAGAAAACGCCGGAAAGAAAAACCACCGGAAGGAGGAAAAATTGATTGTTACACATTAAGAAATACGTGAAAATAAAAAAATATTATTTTTGGGTTGGGTTGATTGGATCTAGCTTGAGTTGGGTTTTGGTTTGGATTAGTTTGAATAATTTTTTGTGGGTTTTTTTCCGTTTTTTCTCCATAAAATTAGGTAGGTATCATGTGACCAACTCTCCCAAATTAGATTTTGGGGTAAAGTTTACTTCTTAAAGAAAAACAAAATTTCACATATAGATAAAATCGACGTGTTTTGGGATTTAAAAAAAATGTAGATCAGCTATACATTAGTAAAGTGAACTTTAAGAACAACCCGAGCAATTGGGCGTTATAGTGAGAAAAATATCAAGTAAAATTTAAAAAAGCATTCTTTTACAAAAATTCTAAGTGATAGATAAGAAACCATCGTAAAGGTATAAGGTATGGTGGAACATGCGGGGGTAAACCACATGTTGCAGAAAGAAAACAAGTAGTAATTAGGAGCATATGTGCCACACAAATATCTATTTTTATATCATGGCCATGCAACACGAATGATGTCTTGATTGTAGTCCGAGAGCCAGATACAATTTACCTATCGAGGGTTTAATACCATATCCGTCCCTGGCCGTAATTAATTTTTTTAAGGAAGTGTCTTTTAGAAAATTTTGTTCTTGGTGCTTAAAAAAGCAAAGTTCTGCAGTAATATTCTTTTTCCTTTATTTCATTAATATATGGCATACAGTCCCAAATATTGTCATAATTAGTTGTTTTCTGCAATTAGGTAACACAGAACTAAATTAAAAAATCCACTACCTACCAGAGAATCTTTTTTTAAGTAAATGCTTTATTTTTATTAAATCTAAGTAAATGCTTTATCTTTTCATTTAAAAACAAATAAGTCTTGATAAGAAAAATTGGTGCTAGAAATCACGGATAGTTCATCATACAATCAATTATTTTTAACAAAATTTTTGGGTAATATTTAGGAAAATCATATTCTGAAAACCGCATATCAATAGCTTCTTTACTTCTAAAGTTATGATTTTTTAAAATATTTTAACGTTTTTTTCAAATAACTCGGAAACTAAAGCTGCTACGAAATTGGACTTCATAACAAAATTTAAATCTGAAAACCGTATATCGCTAATTGCTTTTGTTCCAAAGTTAAACATTTTTTAAATATTTTGTCCCTCTTTTCCCTTTTTAGCCCCCCATCACCCTACCTAAAAGTTAATCAGTTCATGGTCAGCCGATAGAGCAGATTTTTTAACAAATTTCGTTAAAATCGATTAAAGCGTTCTTGAGTTATCGGGTATACAGACAGACAACAGACGGGCAGACCGACAGACAACTTTTTTTTTTCGTCGTTAAGGTGATTTGGAACATTAGTAACTTATTTTTGATAAAATTAAGAAAAGTCAAAATTTCACGATTTTAATAGTCCCCCGTACCATATTGTTATGGTTAATATTTCTATCAAATATAGGAGTAGTGGAGAGGGTAACATAAAATTGCATAAGTTATTGGACTCCATTTTCTTCGATTTGATACCCCACAATTCATATTTTATTAGATCAATATTTTTACCGAATATAGAAGGGGGGAGGGTGATAAAAATGGAAGAAATAATAGAAAAAAACACTTTTTACGATACCGGGCTTCATTTCCTTCAGTTTGATAACCCAAAACCCATATTTTAACAGATCAAATTTTTTATCAAATATGGGGGATAATCCCCCTATTAATAGGGGGTTCGTACAAAAACGCTGAAACACATGTCCATCTATTTTATTAGTAAAGTCTATAATTCCAATTTCTAAACCTCTGTGGCTTTTTTCTTTTGAGATACAGAAGATCCCTTTAACCCCTTCGAAATGGAATTACCCCTGTTTCTCCACCCCCAGTTAAAATTTTGAAAAACGACAAGACACGTGTTTACTTAATTTATTATTAGAATCTATATATCAATTTTCAGAACTCTGCGGCTTTTCGTTTCCGAGATACTTTAACATTTCAACCCCTATTTTTACTTTCAAAAATCCTTTCTTAGCGAGCGCCTACTTCACAAACGCAATATGTGCTTACATTTTCATAACTGTAGGTCAAGTGGTTTGACCTGTGCGTTTATAGTTGGTATGGTGTTTACTACCGTTCTTTTATCACTATAGATTAAAAGAACGTTCAGGTGCTTATTTATATTATCGGAAAACCCATCCTTTATTAGTTTTGTGGAATCTGAGAAAATCCAACATTATGAAAACAAATATCAGAACTAAATACCGTTAATTACATTGTCCATATAGCAGTGGCGGTCCCAGCCATTTGAAAAGGGGGGGGGCGGTTTCGATTCGAAAAAAAAAGAAGAATAAAAGCATAGCTTTTATGAGGAACATATCAATATATGCAAACAAAACTTAGTAACTCCAAGCGCGGATTTGGCCTCAGTTCTAGGGAGAGGGGGGGGGTACTCAGATTTTAAGTTATTTATTTAAAAAAATGTTTAAATGCTCCGAAAATTTCAGAAAAATGCATTAGAAATGTAGTTTTTGAGACAAATTAAACTAAAATCATAAATATCAACGTATCGTAGCGCCGCAGGCGAAAGTTTTAAGAAAATTGCACTGAAAAGTACATTTTTTTGATCTAAAATTAAACTAAAATTGTAAATATATCAATGGTTTCAAAGCGCAGCAGGCGAAAATTTTTAAGAAAGGGACACTACAAATGCCAATGTTAACACAAGATTAAACTAATACCGTAAATATCAAAGTTGTTATAGCACCGCAATTGATGCTCTACTATTGATTTTCTAAATATGTTCGTAAAAAATTTAAATCCAGGGTGCGGGGGGGTTAATTACCCCCCTACCCCCCTGAAATCCGCGCTTGAGTAACTACGTATAATTTCTTCAATTATAAAAAACATAGATAACAATCTAAGATATAATCTATATAAGATAAGATGTAAAATGCTTTTTAAGTTGAAATATTACCCTGTGTATTGCATATTTCAAATATAAGATGCCTATCACAAAAAAAAGTTCGTTTCCAGTTTTTTTTGGCAAACCGGTTAATGACTCGCTCCATGTCAGACGTCAGACGAATTTCCGTCATAGTGTTTTTAAGTAGGTACTTATATTTTCAATCTTCTGAGGCAGGAGAAGCTTCTTGCTGACGAAGCATTACTTACTGACAAACATCCAAGAATGTTTTTATCAACGGAAAAATATCGCCACTCTTGTTCATTGCCGCGAAAACGTTATACTGGTTTCTCCCAATAAAAGTTTAAGAATTTGTGTTTTGTATTAATCAAACAGTTTATAGTATTTGGAAACGACAGTAGTTAATTTTGCCTTGATTTTTGCTTCACGTTGTAGAAAACTTGGTATGAATATGTTCAGGTCAAAAATACTTGTCTCGTTATTGAACCTTGATTTTATGCCTGGAATGATTTTTTTTGAAACTTGTTTATAAATTAAAACTATAATACTTTTTTCTAATATCGTGGTTTTCATCTGTTTCAAATGATCCCAAAATACTGTGGAGGTTTTTTTCTCCAAATACCTCAGGGTTACCACCAACATCTTTGTTGTCTACTTTTTTCTGGAGCAAAGGGGGGGGGCGATCGCCCCGCCCCCCTACCCCCCTGGGACCGCCACTGCATATAGACTAATTTATATTTCATTAAGAAATTAAATTTATGGTTTTAAAGTGAAGCAGAATAATTTTGTCGGCGTCTCTTATAAGGATGAAATGACGTCGTCGTCCTAGGTTCGGCCGTGCACCTCCTTCTTAAACAGTCGGGAATCAGGTAGGTACCTTTTTTTGCAAAGGATGCTGAAAATAAAAACTGATTTACAGGTCCCAGACTAATGGGAACCCTCTTTGTCTGTCTGTTGTGTCTGTTGCGCCTCTCATTCAACATTTGGCAACCAGCGATATTCAATCAGCAAGAAAGGCATTTCCTTAGCTCAGTGAAACCAAACCACGCACGGAATGGACTCTATCAGTTTATAGGTCCCTTATATTGCCAGTCAGTAGATATAGAGCGTCCTAGAAAGCACGGATAGTCCACCATACAATCAATCATTTTATGTTGAAAGGAAATGAAAATATCTTGGAAACTGTAGCTTTGAAAGATGTCAACCTTGTAACAAAATATTTGGGTAATTTACGAAAACCAAAATCTGAAAACCGCATATAAATAGCTGCTTTACTTCTAAAGTTATGATTTTTTAAATATATTTTAACGTTTTTTCAAATAACTCGGAAACTAAAGCTCCCACGGATTTGGACTTTATAACAAAATTTGTAGTCGATATTCATGGAAGCTTAAATCTGAAAACCGTATATCGGTACTTGCTTTTGTTCCAAAGTTACAACTTTTTTCCCCCCTTCAACCCTCCACCACCCTACCCAAGAATTAATCAGTTCATGGTTAGCCAATAGAGGATTCTTGTACAAAATTTCGTTAAAATCGATTAAGGCGTTCTTGAGTTATCGTGTATACAGAAAAAAAACAGACAACAGACCGATAGACAACTTTTTTTTGTCGATTTAGGTCTTTTGGAACCTTTTTTGATAAAATTAAGAAGTCAAAATTTTACGATTTTAATAGTCCCTCATACCATATAAAAAATGGATTTTGCAATGAGAATAATTAGATTAAAGTATATATTTCTAACAACGATCTTGGACTTTGATTTTAGCTAAACCTCACCTCTCTTACATTTACATAACTTAATTCACACCGTCCTAAAATGTTCTCTAGCAGTAAATTTTTAAATTTTATGCTCAAGAAATTGGGGGAAAAAAGGATTAATTTTTACAATTTTTGAGGAGAGGGGAGGCTAAAACGAATAATCTTAAGCTTTCTTTCCAGTTTCAATTTTCTAAAAAAGTTTATTTTATTTATTTATTATTTTTTAACCGGAAATAATACCTACTCTTAAAAAAAGCTGGATATATTTTTTGACCAAAAAAGTCAAGCTGAGCGGATGTGCTTAGGGCGGGCGGGAGGAATCCATTACTAGTTTAGGATGTGGGGTATCACCTGAAAAATCTCTTTAAGTAAATTACCAAAAGAATTTATAAATTCTACAAATTTTAGTTGAACGAGTGAAGGAAGGAAAATCATTTATAGTTAAGCTGATGCTTTACAAATTTTTTCAAAGTATATTTTTTTAATTTTCATTGGAGGGTTTTTTTCCTCTCCAATGTTCGTTCCCACATTATTTTTCGAGCCATTTTTTAGCAATTTGATACAATTTGTAAAGAATTGAATGCCTTGCA
This sequence comes from Oxystoma pomonae, assembly GCA_963921995.1. Taxonomy (NCBI): domain Eukaryota; kingdom Metazoa; phylum Arthropoda; class Insecta; order Coleoptera; family Brentidae; genus Oxystoma; species Oxystoma pomonae. Next base: position 34,100,551 of record OY998167.1, on the reverse strand, counting down.
ATATATCAAAATTTTTACCTGAAAAAAGAAGATTATTTCCTAAAAATATCCCCTTTTTATCGTTTGGAAGAAAAAGCCGTTATTTAAGTATTTTTTTAGGGGTTTAATGGTATTGCCATTTTGGTCTCATAAGGGAAGGAAACTGTATTTCTTATCTGGGGCTTAATAACAAACATTCGGAATTCTTATAACGCAAATCTTGTTTTTCAGTTAAATTGAAAAAATTGTTTTGAGTCCATCAATATTTTAAATTTTTGATAAATTTTGTTATATTTTAAAGCATTTTGCTTATTTTTTGGAAACTTTTTGTTTGTTTTGGATTAATGACAGTAGTGTAAAAAAATAAACATGTTTTTTTTTGTATTTTATTTTTGGTCCTCAAACTTAATGAGTTTTTTTTAAACTATCTTTTTTAAAAACTTGTTGCCTCAATTTTGGGAATCCTTTGGTAAAATACCTCTGTAAAACTGTTTTCAGGGTTGTTCATAAATATCAAAAAGTCAGTCAAAAAAAGCAGAGGAGCCATTTTTCTATTTTTACGCGCTTTTATTTTTAAAGATTTTAATTTTCCAAAAACTTCAAGTTCATCAATTATTTTTCTGCCATTTTGACAAGGTTTACCAGGTGTCAAAATAAATGTAATTTTTAAATTTATCATTGATATTTTAGTGGGAATTGATACTTTTTTTGCCCATATCGGTCTCATAAACATAATAATAATAAGCTCATCCCAAACTTTGACAGTTATTATTGGCTCACCCTGTACATATCGGCACTTGTGCCAATGAGAAAAAATACTCGCAGGGACTGTCCCAATAACATATAAGGTGGACCAAAAAAAAAACCATACATTTTTTTTAAGTTTGATTTTTATGATTTTAGTTTTTGCGAAAAGCTACAAAATTGACATTTAGTTAAAATCTAAGAAATTTCCACATTTTTAACACTCACCACCAAAATTTTATATGTACTCGATTTTAGACATTTGCCATAAAGACTTGTCTTTGTCGTGCACAGAGATGTATCGCTTCTAAAAATCGGACAAGAAGTAATAACCTTTTGTAAAACATAGTTTTTGTTCTACTAGGGATTTGTTAAATCTCGTCCGATTCTTTAAATTTTGAGCTCTCCGGGAAACTAAGGCTCTCGTCTATATACTCTATTTGTCAAATTTGACATAACCATCCGGAAAGCCACATCTTTTCAGTGTACAAAGAGGTATTATTCGTAAAAATCGGACAAGAACTAGAAAAGCTTTGCTTAACGAAAGAGGTGCAGTTTTTAGCCCTGTAAACAGTGCACTTAAAAACACTATTTTAATAAATCCAATCTAGTACGCCATTGCTGTTTTGTCAAAACTACGTTGCCCTGTCATTTTAGTATTTTCACTCTGTATAAAATAACAAATTCGGAAAAAATAAAAAAAAAACAGCAATATAAAAATTGCCTGCATTTGATCTATTTACACAGGTTTAAAAACAGTACCTCTTTCGTTAAGCAAAGCTTTTTTAGTTCTTGTCCGATTTTTACGAATGATACCTCTTTGTACACTGAAAAGACGTGACTTTCCGGATAATTAAAATCAGGTACAGTGGTTCAATAAAGTTTGGCAAGAAGTAGTGAAAAATATCTAAGTATCAAAAGCATGCGCCATTGCGGATTTTCATAAAATGTCAAGCCTTAGCTTTCCGCAGAGCTCAAAATCTAAAGAATTGGACGAGATTCAACAATTTCCTCTTTATGGAAAATGTCTAAAATCGAGTACAGTGGCGCACATAAAATTTTGGCGCGGGGAGTTAAAAGTGAGGAAATTTAAAAATCATGCGCCATCTTGGATTTTAACGAAATGTCAAATTTGACAAAAGTTTCGTATAGTCTGAAGCTTTAGCTTTTTGCATCAGCTAAAATCACAAAAATCAAGCTTACGGTAGCAAAACCACAGCCGAAAAAAAATGTACCAGTGCATGGGCTACGATGAGTAAAAAGGGAAAAAGCGGCGTTTTGTGATAAAAGCAACAAACTTTGCACAGTTGTTCTTTGCACCAAAACAATCGATTTGCCCCGCAGCACTTCTCCCAAAACCTGTGCGGGCGCGGTGGGAAGGGGGGAAGGAGGTTAAAAACTGGAGGTGTATATTTTTACTTAAATTTTAGTTTGTTGTATATAACCATCATTGATATCAATTTATAGGTTTTTGATGATGGCCAAACCGAAAATTCGTTTTAAGGCGCCCCAAAGGGGGTAAGGGGGTGTTAAAGCTCTTATTTGGGCATTTTAATAATAGAAATGTAAGATTTAAAAACAAATTTAAAAATTTGCGTAGAATTGTTAATTTTAATATTTTAACTTCACTTAATTTTTGATCAAAAATCTTCATCCTGTTGGGTATGTGGAAAGGGAGGGGGTAAAAATTAAAGGGGCATATATTTAAAAAAATAGTTTGCTGGATATTATCGACATGGGTATTGATTTACAGGTTTCCGAGGATGACCAAACCGAAAATAACAACCTTCATTCATTTAAGGTATCCCCAAAAAGTTATGGAGGGAGTAAAAGCTGCAATTTGGGGTTTTTAATAATCAAAGGGTAAGACTTTATTAAAATAGTAAAAATTGGCATAGGATTGTTTATAATTTTAATGTTTTAAGTTATATCCCCCCCCCAGTGTTTTATTTAAAATCCTTATCTTAGTTAATAGTGATAAGAGAAAAGGATATATTTAAGTAATGCATTATTTAAATTTTAGGATCCTCTTATAAGTAAAATTGCTATTTTTACAACAAAAAAAAATGATTAAAATACTTACAGAATACATTTTTTTGTCCAAATTGTCGTTTTTACTATCGTCGTCACTGTCATTTCGCAAATGTGGTTCCTGTTAATAATATAGGCAAAAAAAAGGAATTATAGGTTGATGGAATGCTACGAAGCTAAGAAAATTTACTTTATTTCTTATGTTGCTACAAGCCCCTCTACATTTTTTGCATGCAGGCGTGCAAGGTAGTTTGTTATTTTTGCAAAGTCATCTTAGAGTGTCGAATTGTGTAGTGCACCCACATCTATTGAATGCCCTCCCATAAATTTGGTTGAGCAGACCGGCTTCCACTTTTCTCTATACCACCTCCAAACTTATCAGCTGATCTACCCCAAATCTGTCCTGCCTGATATGCTGCCCTTAATGCATGCTATTTGATCAGCAGCAAATTCCACGGCTTGCTTTGAGACATAAATAAATGTTTTCTTGCCTCATTGACACTGTCTATTTCCTGAACCCCATATAGCATGACAATAAATTTTTCCAGACTTTCTAGACATTTCGCCAATCTGCACAGAAGGTTAGGAAATTGTAGCAAATACTTCAGTGTATTCCTTAGTCCATACCTTCCAACAGCCGGAGAATGCATGAAATACTCTTAGTATCTCGGATCTCTCTTTTTTTTTAGAACAAAAGCAATTAAATGTGCTAGAATGACACGGCTCATTTAATTTGTAATAAAATGACACTGCCAAAATCAAAACGGCTGTATCAAAGAAACGGATAGGAACAGAAAATACGGCCATCAGCCTCCCCTAAATTTGTGAAGTCTATTTGGTTTAGGTCCGTTAAATTTTTATCTTTAGACGTCATAATGTTTTCAATATTAGTTAAAACTTGCACTATGGTTATCAATTTAAAACAGTTGTCCCGAAATAATAATCTTTGTTGTTTTCTGCGTTTCGGAGATGATCTGCTCAATCGCTGGGTAGCATATCTGTAAGCAAAGTTTCTAAATAAGTAAGAGTTATAGTAAAATTAATGGACATACCAGGAAAAAAATATTTACAAATTCTGACTTCGCATTTCGGATCCCCTGCTGTCTCTTGTTGCCTCCTTTAGGCTAATGGGATTGTAAAGATCCCCAGCAAAATCGACTCTTTTAACTTGTAGACTTGAGCTAAGTCTTATAATATAAGGCTTTAATTGACTATTAAAGTAGTCTCCAAACTTTTTAAAATTTGGTGTAAATCAATACCCATGTCGATAATATCCAGCAAAATATATTTTTTTTAAATAAGTGCCTCTTTAATTTTTGCGCCCCTCCCTTTCCACCTGCCGAACAGGATGAAAATCTTTGGTAATAAATTGAGTGATATAAGTTAAAATATTAAAATTATTAACAAGACTATACAAATTTTTACTAAAATCTTACCCTTTTTTTATTAAAATACCCAAATTGGAGGTTTTACCTTCTCACCATCCCTTAAGGAAACCTCAAAATAAATGAAGGTGGTTATTTTCGTTTTGTTTATCCTTGAAAACCTGTAAAACAATACCCATGTCGATAATATCCAGAAAACTATTTTTTTTAAATATATGCTCCTTTAATTATTACCCCCTGCCTTTCCACCTACCCAACAGGATGAAGATTTTTTTATCAAAAATTAAGTCATATAAGTTAAAATATTAAAATTATTAACAATTCTACACAAGTTTTTAAATTTTTTGTTAACTCCTACACTTTTATTATTAAAATGCCCAAATAGAAGCTTTGACACCCCCTTAAACCTTTAGGGGCAGCCTTAAACGAAAGGAGGTGGTAATTTTCGATTTGGCCATCATCGAAAACCTATAAATTGATATCAATGATGATTATATACAACAAAATAAAATTTAAGAAAATGTAAACCCCTCCAGTTTTTACCCCCCTTCTCCACGGCGCCTGTAAAGGTTTTGGGCGAAGAGCTGCAGGTCAAATTGATTGCTTTGGTCTAAAGAACAACTGTGCAAAGTTTGTTGTTTTTATCACAAAACGCCGCTTTTTCCCACGTAGCCCATGCACTATACGGTTTTTTTTGGCCTACCTTATACTTAAACGGCGTTGAAAACTGAGATCCAGTTTCCATTTAAATTGTGCATGGTTCTTTGGTGTGCGTTTATAGTTCCGGTGACAATATAATATTATGAAAAAACTACGTTGGAGGGGGGAGGCATGATATATAATTAAAAATTAAAAAATTTATAACTTTTGAACAAAAGTTGCTACGAATATGTATTTTACGTTCCACTAAATATTTTATAATTTTAGAGGTAAACACTACATTGGTGGAAGTGGCTATGGGGATGAGAGGGGATCATTCTATTTGAAAATTTATAACTTTTCAACCAAAGCTGCTACGAATATGCGATTTTCAGTTTTATGTTTTAGGAAAAATGAGGTGAGGTTAATATATTCGAAAATTCAAAACTTTTTAATCATAGTTAACTGTTCTTCTTTATTAGAAGCAGGGGGGAGGGTATCTAAACCAGTGGCGTAGCCAGAAATCCACTCGGGGGGTGGATTTCGTCGTTTAATAAAAATCAACCAAGTACCTACCTAAAGCAAATTTTTAAAAATTAGGTAGGTGCCTATTGATTGAGCTTCTGAACAGAAGGAAGGGGATAGGGGCGGTTTAATAGATGTTGAGTTAGTGTATACGAAACAAAAATACTTGTTTTACGCGTATCAATTGTTGTTGACAAAAAATTATTTAAAATTAAACAACATTGTAACAATATTTAATATTGGTCAAGCGCCAAAAATTTTGACAAGAAAAAACAAAAAATTCTTTAAAACTTTTGATCTTTTAGGGTTTTTGTAAAATATATTTGAAAAAGCAAATTGGGTTAGATGTCAAGAAGGGCTGGGTTGCGGTGGTATATATATTTGTTGCTAAATCATAAATGCGCCGCAGATGAAAATTTTTGGAAAAACTATACTAAGAATGCCATTTGTTACACGTTTTGGATGCTGGTGATAAAAATTCCTTAGAATCAGACTAAAATTGTAACAACTAATGACGTCATAGCACCGCAGACAAAATTTTTAAAATTCAAGACATCATACCAAACACACTTCACAAACCGGAGTAAAGGGTCAAAAAAGTGGGGGAGCTATAGTCCTGGAGCCCTTGATCATGATTAATTTATTGTAAATTGGGTTGGGCCTCCTGGGGGGGGGAGGTTAACCCCCAAAACCCCCCCTGACTACGCCACTGTCTAAACAAATCTGATTTCGTTCAAAATTGGTGTACAGGAGTTTTTAGTGGAGAGGATTTCAGATTTGTGGTAAGATGTAAATAATGAAGTTAACAGCTCCCTACCCTACCCTACATATTTTTATGAAAAAGAGATACTCATCCCCATCACAATAAAGTTTTTTTAAAAAGGATGGATATATCGGTCTTCTATACTCTGCACCAAATCGTTTCCTTTTTTAAAACATGGGTTTGTTTAATTGTTAATGTTTGATGTCATTCTAACCGCTGCGCGCTGTTACATTTTTTAACATAATATTATGTTCAGTTTTTAAGCAAATGTTAGATTTTAAAAAATATACAAGGCCCAAGAAATAAAATAAAAAGAAATCTTTTAATTCTAACATGGTTTTTGAAGGCATGCACGCTCGGTGAGAGTAAAAATATCATAACTGCACTTATGATAGATAAAGTGAATCCTCTCCAAAAATCGCTTTAAAAAGAACGAAGTATGTTTCAAAATCTCACAGGACTTACTTACATAAAAGCGGGGCACTTATGATAAGATTTTAATCCAATTTTTGATAAAAAATAATATTCTCTTAAAAATTTTCGGGAACCCTCGGTTTCATTTCAAAATAATTACAAAAAACCTCATTATTATAAATGTGCAGGATCCACCATTAACTAAAATGTTTAGGTCACTTGTATTATTGTATTTGGTTCTGCTCTCTCTTTTTCTTATAATTTCAATTACGGTATTGTTGTACTACTTATTTTTTTTTGTGTCCTTGCAAATAATAATGGTATCGGTTATCAGAGGAAAACCTGCCTATAATTACATATTATAGGTATTGAATAGCAGCTCTGTGCGATTCATCGATGGCTGGGCTGGCAGTTACAAGGGATAAAGAAAATCCCCAATCTTTGACGACTTGCGATATTTTTTCGCGGTCATTTTATCGAAAGTATCCTCTTAGACATTATGGATAACAATCCCTTTCCACATGCACTCTTGAATTAAAGAAAATAGTAAGTGCACTTACAATTGGTATACTGAACGCTCGCAGAGAATATACTTAAAAATATGTATATATTAAAAAAAGCTTTTTAAGAACAAGCTTTTATTAAATGCACTCAAAAGTAGAAAATAATTTTTTATCTCTCTTATACCATAATAAAAAAGATGGGTACCTCAGAATACCATATTATTGTATTTTCACCGTAACTATACATAACAAAACATGCTCGAAAATCGTCCATCTTGAATCCGCCATATTGAATTTTCAAAATCTGATTAAAAATTCCTATTCCTTATCCCCAAAAGCCCCCGTATACCAATTTTGATTGAAATCGGACAAACTTATGTGTTTGAAGCTATAAATGTATACCAAATTTGAAAGCAATCAAATGTGTATAAGTTAGTTAAAATTGGTGGTTAGCAAAATATGACCAAAAATCGTCCATCTTGAATCCGTCATATTGAATTTTCGAAACCTGATTAGAAATTCGTTATCTCCATCCCCAAGTGCCTCAACACACCAAATTTCAACGAAATCGGGCGTATTTCAACTGTACCCCCCTCCACCCCCTTCGAGTAGGGGGTATCTGTCAATTTCGTCAGTTGAAGCCGATCGGACGTCGGGAAGTAGCTCAAAATTAAGTTGCAAGATCCACCCGAACAAACATAGTTCGTTACACAGATTAAGGAACTATAGATCCGTCACTTCACCCTTCCCGCCAATAATTATTTTTTGCGAAAAGTGCGGTTATGTTTCCGCGTGCAAAGGAACTGCCAACATAATAATATTTAGGTTGGCAATATTCTTTCTGCAGCTCCTCTTCTTACCCCTTTTAGGGTTGTCCGTCAGAGGGCACATTATGACAAAAGTGACATAATGTCGGTTATGACTCATAACTTATGAGTTCCATTTTGAAAACTGAGGTTTGCCAAGGTTTTTAAAAAGTGATTTTGTGATTATTCCTGTTCAAAAAATTGTAATTTTATCCGTCGATTACAATGGCTGAGAAACAAAGAGCTAGAGTGTGTTGTATTCAAAGCTGCGGAGACCGTGTCATGATCCCAATAAAAAAACGGGGAGACATCGTTTCCCCAAAGGCAATCCTGTAATTTTTCAGAAGTATAGTGAAGCCGTTAAACGCGAATTAACTAAGTGCTGATGAAATATATAACAGATTTTACGTGTGTGATAAATATTTTGCTCCAGAGGACATTTTGCAGACTGGACGCAGAGGTCTTAGAGAGTGATGTCCCACACTTGCATTTGGACTCCATTTAACTATTTATATATAGTGTTAAAACACCCTTTCCTTATTTCGTCAAGTTTAGTATGGCTAATTTTTGTGGATATCAATAATAAGTTAGAAAATGCGACACTTGTGTATTCCAAACCAGGGGTATTAATATTATTTACACCAAGACTTTCTAATGTGTGGGTTTACCATAAATTGCCCCACATATACAGTAAAATTTTTTTGAGATTAAAATTATTTTTTTCTGTTTCACAAATTTAGTTTGGAATACAAAAGAGTGGCATTTATTGTTTTTTATGTACTAAAAACAAGATATAAACATTTTAAAGAAAATTATTTAATATTTAAAAAAGCACAGACAAGATCATATTGTAATAGTTTCTTTATTGTGAAAAATATAAACTAACATGTTTCGAAATATGCCATAATCTTTTATAATAAAACAACCAGAGGTTTTGTACTACAAGTGCATTATTATGGGTAATTTGTATTTATTTCTTAAAAATATGCTTTTTTATTTTAACTTAACATAAGTAACAATTTTGTTTTGTGTCTAGTAAAAAAGCATATTTTTAAAAACTATACACAAATTGCTTGCAAAGAAAGAACCCTACACAAATTACATTGGAAATGGCTATTGGCCAAATGTAATAATTTTTTTATATGTTGTAGTACTCAATAAACAAAGCACAAAAATAAAAAACTGAGATACGGAGCAGCTTTCTGAGATATGGAGCTTTAAAGTTGACTTGTTTTAAGGCTATATCTTTGGACATGTTCTAATTTTTTTTCACAACTTTGTTGATTACCGCCAAAATAAAATAATTCGTTTCTTATATGGGTCCTTTAGTACCACCAACCAACCGGCGGTAATCAACAAAGTTGTGAAAAAAAAACTTGCACCATGTCCAAAAATATAGCCTCAAAACACGTCAACTTTAAAGCTATATATCTCAGAAAGTAATCCTGCTCCCTATCTCGTTTTTTTTATTTTTGTGCTTTGTTGATCGAGTACTACAAAATATAAAAAAATTATGACAGTTAGCCGACAGCCATTTTCAATGTAATTTGTGCAGGGTCCCTAAAAAAAAAGCGAAAATTTAAGCGAGCACCATCTAGTGGTCATATTACAAACTAACAAAAAGTCGATAGTACGGTTATCGCGAATTTAGCCGTGAGTCATCTAGTGGTCGTATTACAAATTAAAAAAGAAAAATCAATATAAAAGTGTGGTTATTGGTCGCGTGCATATCTGCGCAGACTCGCCAAACTCCAAATAGTTCCGAACCGTTTAACACGTAACTGTCGTATCTATTGTAGCTCCGTAAACTATGGTTCGTTATTACATAGATTGCAAGTTAAATAAACGCTTGTAAAAGTATTGAGTGTGATCCAAAATGTTACTAATGATATTTTAAAAACCTAGGGTACTTATGAAACGACTTTTTCTTAAAAATTTGGTGGCAGATGAGAAACCCCCTCTTTAATTAAAAATTTCGAAAAACACAATATTTGCAAAGAGTTTTTAAGAACTCCACCCCCGACTAAAATGTGTCAGTAAACTTTCTTTTACTTATAATTTTAATTACGGTATTGCTGTAGTTATTTTATTTTCTTGTGCCTTTGCAAATAATAATGGTAATCAGAGGGAAACCTTCATTGAATAGCGGCTCTCTGCGATTCATCGATGGTTGGCAGTTACAAGGGATAAAAGAAATCCCTTGGGTCCCCATTTTATCGCAGCTTTTATTGTGCAAATTGTGATTCTGTGCATTTGGCGCGTGTCAGAAAGCGTGGCGACCCAGACAATGTTCAGGTAGATTTTTTGTCTCGTTCCAACACACGTAGAACAAAATTGGTAAATAGGTATGGTTTGTTCCTTTGCAAAATTTTGTCATAGGAAGTCTGAATGTTAGGCCGGTATTACACTATAAAATTTATTTGTCAAAGATCTTTTGTAAAAGATTTTTGTTTAAATATTTTACAGTGTAACATACCATATTTTATAAAATAAAAAAAATATTTTACAAAATATGGTTCAAGGAATTTTCGTTTCTTCCTGTGTGACTCCTTGTGCAAAACTTTTGCTTGTGTCCACTTCAGTCGGTGCTGTTTTGACCATGCATGTTCTGCGATTCCTGATTTCATTTTTCACCTCTTTGGTCATTCGTCTGATGTTCTTTAAGCCTAACAGATAGTGGTCTTTTTGTTTCGCCGACTTCATGGATTGAATGAAAGGAACCTCGAAAGATCTGAAAGTAGTTGCTTCTCTTTACCCACCTTGGCTCTCATAATCCCTAAATTTTTTTTAACTGACTGATTAAAAAAGGCCACGACAGTGTCCTATTTGTATAACTAGCGCAGTAAATGGACGATCTTCGAATCTGAGAATTCTCAAGGAAACTCGCCACCTCTACCTCTAAATTACTAAACTTACAAAATAAAAATATTTATTTGATTTCCTCGTAAACAAATTTGCACATCGATTTTACCCCTTAGAACATACTTTATACAGTAAAGATTTAAACAGATGGTCCAAAATTCTTTCATATTTACTTTTTGGCTTGCTATACAGGTTGTCTCAGGAAGGATAGGACGGATATATTTTCACAGAATTATAGCTAAGCCACTATATAGATAGAAAAAAATTAACAAAGGGCCAAAGTAAAAAAAGAAATAATTAAATGATATTCTTCTATCGATAACCATAGGCGCATTAAAGGTAAAACCCGTTTTTTTCCAAAATTTTTGTTTGTCACATCTATTCAAAATCAAACTCGTAATATGTAAATTCAATTTTTATTCACACCATTATTTGCCAAAGTGTTTTTCATTAAATGTATTCGAAAACAAACTCAGAATTCATAAAACCCGTTGTTTGTAAAACCGGCTGTTGTAAAACCGTTGTTGGTCCTACAAGTTTGTGCTAAATTTATTGCGCATTAACCAACAATAGACGCGAACGAGGCGGAGGTGGCGCGGCGGCGGCGTTTCAATGCATTTTGTCAACCAGAACCCCTTCTTAGGTGGCTTTAACCTATTTTTACTGGGTTGGGTTGGATTGGATAGCAGAAACTTGTACACAAGCCCCGAATAGGGGTTAAATTTACGCAATTATTTTTTGTGGTTTGGAGAACTCATAAAACTAAAACTAGTACAACCCTTATTCTGGACTACATAAACCCATAATTTGGGTTACCACAACTCAACTCCAAGCTACCAGAATGGACTCTGTGCTACCAGAACCCATATTTTGGGCTGCTTGAACTCGACTTTGAAGTACCACAACTCAACTCTGGATTCCCAGAACTCATATTCTGAGCTACTAGAACTCGACTTTGGACTGCCATGACTCCAACTCTAGGTCCCACAACCCAAATACTCCACTCCACTCCATAAGGATTAGTTTATAGGCATCTTATGCCATTTTGCAAGCTTCAGCCAAATTGAAAAAACACCGTATTTTGGGGTTATTCCTTGCTCACTCACCCACTCGAGAGAAAGAAAACGCTAATACGTATGCTACGGGTGCACGACATACATGGCGCGTTCGTCGAAAACAGCCGCGTAATAGGCACGTTCGATTAGATTCAAGCAAGAAAAATATCGTCCGACCATTTACTTCAGATGGACCGTGCGGCGAACCTTGCGACGAACTCACGTTCCGAGATGTTGTACTGCAGGCTGCCGAATCGTAAATGAAATAAAAACAGGTACGCGATTGAGCAAAAAGATTACGGCACTTTCCGCAGCTGTTCGGCTAACCATTTGTGAGTTCCTGCAGCCCCAAACTGAATTACCAAAAGGCTGTACTAACACAGGCTGTGGCTAAAAGTAAGGTATCTCTTACACAAAAAATAGGTTACCACAATTCATACACATGGGTTAAAAGTCTAGAGTTGTGGTAGTACAAAATCCAGGTAAATTTTAAGAAAAAATATTTTGTTGGTTCCCCCCAGACCAAAAACGAGAATAACTCAGACATGTGTATTATGGCAGCCCGAAATTACGTAGGACGTACAATTATGTAGGACAAACAGTGGTTTTACAAACAACGGGTTTTATGAATTCCGAGCAAAACAGTTTTACGAATAATCGTTTGATTAAAAATTGGATTGACAAATTATGAGTTTGATTTTGAACAGATTTGATAAAACCAGGTTTTTGAAAATAACAATGGTTCTATAATAAAAGGGTTTTACAATTTACGAATTTGATAATGAATGGGTTTGAGGAACTATGGTTCGGATAAAAAATTGGTTTTACGAATTGCAATTCTAATAGTGAATCGTTCTTAGGATGAAAATTTTTATTGAAAACGGCACGAGAAATTCTTGGTTTGACAAAGCGTAGGCACCCCCCTGGTCAACCGCGTTCTACCAAATATCATCATCCGTTTTGATTTTCAACTTTATATCACTCACAAATAGGCATCGTTCCGCGCTTGTACCTAAGTTATCTTCCACCCGACCCAACCCATGATCTTTTCTTTTTATACTCATTAAAATTCATCGGGATCTTAAAAGCAGTTGCATGCATTGAAACTATTGGAAGATGGTTTAAGGTGCATTTATACAGAGCGAATAGATTCGCCCAAAAATTCGGGCCAAATCTGGCGAATCTTTTTCGACGAACGTTTGCCCGAACACTCGAATATTTGCAACGAACATTTGCAGTGAAATTTTCTCAAGATTTTTTGAAAATATATTTTTGAGAGTGGGAATAGATAATATCTTTGGTCTCACATCACTGAACTCAACTCTTGAAGTTAGATTGGAACACCAAAAATATTTTATTTTATTTTTCGATTAAATAGTAAAAGCCGACGGAAAGCGAAAAATTATTATTTGCTGGGTGGTAGGTTGTGAGGTTGTTAGATATCTACTAAATAATTTTGTACCTAATTGTGGCTATGTTTTATCACTTTTTTGGTTTTCCTTAATTAAGTGTTTAGGTTTTATAATCGAACCCCACCACCAATCCCCATCATCAAACTCCCCCACCAAACCCCACCACCGAATCCCACCACCGAAACCCCACAAAATGAAATAAAGTAATCCTCATTATTTTTGGTTTTGGTTTTGAAATTTAATTTTTATATTACAATTCAGTTCAATGATTTACGGTTTTATTTTATTCCAAATATTTCTTTCAGAAAATTTTGTCCGAACACCACGAACCTTTTTACCAGAACCCCGAACCTTTTGGCCCGAACCTTTTGCGCGAATCTTTAAATAAATAATTCTCGCAAATGTTTGTCGGCATTTCGAAGATCAAAGGAATATTCGCCTGTGTAAATGCTACTTTAGAGGATTCATTGAATTTGGGCATCTGTAAGAATGGACATACGGTTGGATCCCCGCCATTCACCTAAACTTTTAAAAGGATTTTTTTCATTCTTTTTTGTAATTAATATATCTAACTTTATCAATAATTTATAAATATCTCAATTGAAAATATATCAAAGGAATAAGATCATAATTACTAAATTCTTAGTGAACTTTTTCGTTTTTTTTATTAAATTTTTAATCGCTCATGGAACTTAGCGACGCGCAATATAAAAAAAAACTGTACCTAAGACCAAAATTAAAAGACATAGCAAGTAACAACTTTTAAGAACTAGTAATATTCCTGCGCATTCACCAAAAGTTCCAAATTTGGGGACGTTTTAGGTCGCTTATTAGACACTTCGTTGTGTTTGCGCCTTTTACCGGAAAGTAGCTAAATAGCATGCTGTAGAACCAATTGAATTTTTAGGGTATGATCATTTGTTATTTCGTGTAATAAAGTCCATTCTACGAAAGCGAATTTAAACTCGGGATTCCGACTTAGAACTCGGAATTCCGACTTTAAACTCGGAGTTAATCGAAAGTCGTAGCATACGACTGTTGCCAAAGATACAAAAAAAATCTGATGGAGCCCATAGGTGTTCTTGTAGCCCCCCACCATTTTTAAAAAAATATTTTCGAAACAAAACAGATTCAGATTGGAGACGCAAATTCGGGCAATCTAGGGTATTAGTCGATTAAAGAAAAAGACCCTCTGCCAGTTTTTCAGAAAAGATACGTAAGGGATTCAGGCGCTTATTTGAAGGTCTTAGTTGTCTCCGATACCGACCAAGCGGCTATGGGATAATTTTAAATTACCAGAGATTATTTTTCCCCTCAGAAAAACGAAATTTGCAGATAGCTTACGAGAAACCATACCGAAAGTGTCATAATACTCGGATTTTTTTTTTAAATATTTTGGTCGCCAGTTTAAAAAAACAAGAAAAAGGGGGGTGGGGTTACCTCCTTTTAAACTTTATAAATAAAAAAAAAATATTATAATGAGCACTGGAATTCTTAATACGATTCGGATAATCTACAACTATTTCTGATAATGAATATGATTTTTATTAAACCCCTACGCACTGAAAGTTTTCCAGAAAAGGTCCACAAAAGATAAAAAATTTAAAAACACACAGAAAAATAGATTATGAAGAGTCCGTGATGTTATAAATGTTATTGTTTTTCAAAAGTTTAACTTTCATAACACTGGCCCCCTCTGATTTTTGAACATTTATAGTAATAAAAAAATAATATATTGGAATCATAAAAAAATTATCTCAGGTAGATAAGTAGTAACAGAAAAAAATACTATTAACTGTATTTTTTTTCTTTATAGAAAAGACTTTCATCGTTTTTGTTGTAAATGTAACAGTTTAAGAATAAAAAAAAACACTCTTTTAGTCCCGCTCAATTTTTTCCAGGCGAAACTATATAAGAGTTAAAGAAAGAAATGTATTAGTTTTTTAAGGATAATCTATATCAAAAAAAGTAATTAATATTTGCTGAATTGTGGGGTTATAAAAAAATTGTATTTTTTTATTGTTTAATTTTTTTGAGGGTGTTTCAAGTCAAATTCCGCGTTATAACTCGGAATTCCGAGTTTAAAGTCGGAATTCCGAGTCATGGAATTCCGAGTTTAAAGTCTGAATTCCGAGTTCTAAGTCGGAATTCCGAGTTTAAAGTCGGAATTCCAAGCTCTAAGTCGGAATTTCGAGTTTAAAGTCGGAATTCCGAGTTTAAAGTCGGAATTCTGAGTTGTAAGTCGGAATTCCGAGTTTTAAGTCGGAATGCCTAGTTCAAAGTCGGAATTAAAATAAAAATTGCTTTGTGGCCCTTCAGCTCTTTCGTATCATTGTGTATTTCTTTCTCATCCGAGAACAAAGAAAACTAACGAATATAAAAGTTACCAAAAAAAATTACGGGATCAGCCTGAATTCATCTGATTGTGTAATGTTTATCCACGACGAGTAAGAGTAATATTAGAAGGGGAGGGGTTTGCTAAAGCTAAAAAAAACTAAGATAAAAAAAACCTACAACGGGAAATGGA
Organism: Oxystoma pomonae; assembly: GCA_963921995.1. NCBI lineage: Eukaryota > Metazoa > Arthropoda > Insecta > Coleoptera > Brentidae > Oxystoma > Oxystoma pomonae. The sequence goes on along the minus strand of OY998167.1, from coordinate 34,084,906 downwards.
TAGTGTAAAGTATCTGGCTATGGTACTGAAAGGTATTCTATACTGGACCGAACGTATTTAATAACTGTCAAATGTCCTTAGTAGAAAAACACTTCTTAAAATCTTTTTTAAGACGAAGATAAAAAAGGTAAAATACTAACTAACTAACTACTAACAGTCTAACTCATTACCAAATTAATCTTTCTTTGACTTTTTTTGATGAATATTTTACAAACTAAATCCTTAAACCCATGGGGAACATTACTTTCTTGGTGCCCCTTCTTATCTACGTCTCTAAGTAAATGCTTATGAGTTAGAGATAACGTTGACGGTCAAATTAGTGTAGGGGCATATGTCGATAATTTCTATCCCGTGGGATTTTGAATGAAGGAGTTTTGTGACTATGTGGGATTGATAGCTCTTTAGTCGCACAATCAAGTGTTACCGGATGTTTTGTTTGCATCCGTGTAGAAGAGGTTGATATGACGTCATCTTTCAAGATGTCGGCCAAAAATCATAAAAAATACAACTTTCGCAACCGGGGCATGATTATACTCGATGCCATATAATTTGAGAACGAGGATTCCAAAAAATTAACTTTTAAGGTCATCCGACCTTAAATGACCTTGAAAATCGCAAAAAACAATATTTTTGCCATTTGCTATTTTCTCTTCAAAAAATCTTAATAGTTCGACGTTTTGTCACACTAACTTCAAATGTACCTCAAACAATTAGGCATACAGAAAAATAACATACTAAAGGGCGCTTTTAATCAACCATTAAAGCGAAGAGGATCAAATTCTGTAGGAAAGATAAGAAGGTCGAGTCCAGTAACATTATTAAAAAAATGTGGTTCAGCTATGATGCGTTTCAATATGGTGGCTGATATATCAAAATTTTATCCAATTTCGTAAAAAAACAAAAATGACAAGATGACTATCAATTATTGTTTACTTATCGCCGCTTACGATAAAAAAAAATTAGTTTATGTATGACCTTGATTGACTTTAAAAATACCATGTACAAGTAAAAAATCAGGTTTTTGTAGTTTTTTTTTTTTTAATTAATCACTACGCAAAAACTTTAAGTGTCGGAGATGAAATTAACATCTTAGCCATACTAAACACATCATTTTAAACATCCCTTTCATTTTTTTTTTCATCTGGCGTCCAAGGAGTTTATGCTATACCCTGGTAAAAATGACCTATATGTCGTTTTTATTAAGTTTCGGAACTATGAATTTTATGTTCTACTCACTTGTCTAACCAACAAAGTCATTTAAATTACCTATAAGAGAGTTAGCAGAAGTAAAGTTATTACCATATACTGGACCATTTGTTTTAGATGCTATTTTCCAAAATGGCGGTCAAAAAAGCATAAAAAATTCTAATTATGCCAGTAGGGCATGACTATTTTAATACTTGTTTGTGAACATTCATAATAAAATTCAAGGATGAGGTTACAGCTATTTAGTCTGCACACATCCATGTGCCACTGGGTGTTTTGTTCGCATCCGTGTAGAAAGTTCCTAAACTTAATAAAAACGACAGGCATATAGGTAATTTTTACCGGGGTATAGCATAAACATCTTGGACGCCAGATGAAAAAAGTTTTTAGTTATGGCTAAGATGTTAATTTAATTTCCGGCAGCTAAAGTTTTTGCGTAGTGATAAATTGACAAAATTACAAAATCTGGTTTTTCACTTGTACGTAAACTTTTTTTTCATAATAAGCGGCGATAAGTCAATAAGAATCGATGGCCACCTTGTCGTTTTTGCTTTTTTATTTTATTTTTTTTTAACAGTATTGTTGGACTTGATCATCTTATCTTTCTTACCAAATTTGGTCCTCTTTCCTTTAATAGTTGATGGATAGCGCTTTTTAGTATGTTATTTGTGCAATATGTTAATTTTACTGGGATATTTTTCACGGTCATAAAGCTTCAAACTACATCAAACTCCAAGGATCGAATTTGGCATATATGCCTAATAGTTTGAGGTACATTTGAAGTTAGTCGGACAAAACGTCGAATTATTAAGGATTTTTTGTAGAGAAAATGGCACAAAACTTATTTTTTGCGATTTTCAAGGTTACTTGAGTTCGGATGACCTTGAAAGTAATTTTTTTGGAATCCTTGTCGTTGAGTTATATGGAAACGAGTATAATCATGCCCCGGTTGCAAACGTTGTATTTTTTATGATTTTTGGCCGCCATCTTAAAAGATGACGTCATATCAACCCCTTCTACAAGGATGCGAACAAAACACCCGGTAACACTTGATTATGTGACTAAAGAGCTATCAATGCCATATAGTCACAAAACTTCTTCATTCAAAATCCCACGAACTTCCACATGCCCCTTCACTAAATGGTCTAAAAGAATTAAAACTACAAAAAACATATCTAAGAATGGTTTTGAAAATTAAGAAATAAGGATATTTTTCTGTAAATTTAATTAAGGATTGTGTAAACTTTATCCAATACCCTCTCCACATCGTTTAACTCTTATCGTTTTAGTGTCCTTTTCTCCACCTTCGCCGCCATTTTGACAGAAAACTAATGGATCATCTGTCACTTTTGAGTGAAAATGGCGGCGAAGGTGGAGAAAAGGACACTAAATCGGTATGAGTTGATCGGCCTATCTGGAGAGGGTACTGCTTTATCTTAAGAAATCCAGACCAAAAATTGACCTATATAAGAGACGGATATATTAGTCCATGCCGATATGCAACTAAAAATATGAAGAATCTCGGAAAAATCTAAATTCAGCAGATATAGCACATTTTTCGAAGAAAAAACCTAGGTGGGTGGTGGTAATGTCTAAAATAAAAAATGCAATTTTTGGGTACCGACCATCCGCCCATATAGCTGCTTAATTTGGTCGGTCTAACGTAGGCAAGCTGGTAAGCTGGTCTCGGCCCGACATCGGTAAACTATTGAAGTCCGACATTAGTTTCCTAAAGCGGCCCAACGTCGGCGACTGACGAAGGTCCGTCGTAGTTTAAAGCGGCCAGACAATGTCAAATCACAAAGGTCCGATAATGGGTGAATAATAAGGCCCGACGTCGGCCCGCTTTGAGCGGCCGATGTGGGGCCGTGATTGACGAAGGTCCATCGGTGGTTGCTTGACACGATCCGACATTGACAAACTACAAAATTTCGATAATGCAGGTGCTTAACCAGTCGGGAAGGTTTTAGTGGCGGAAGAGGTGATTCTTGTAGAGAGGTACTACCATCTTGTCAAGTCCGCATTCTAGTTTTGAAATATCTTTGCTCATTATATATATAATATTATCTTCCACTGTACAGGGAACATAGTGACATTAGCGCCATCTCTACATACTAGGAAGAAACTATTAAGCAGTTTAAAAATTTTTACGTACCATCTTCTATTGCGGGTTATCGACCAAACGAACAAAAATCTGATCACGACATCGTCGGTCCTAAAGCAGGGTTTCGGGATAAAATCGACTATAGTAAATCGGACCATCGTCAGTTGCCGATTCTCTTCCGATTAAACAAAGTTCCAATGGAACAGTCGTCGGCCTTAAAGCAAATAAAGTGGGCGTCGGTATAAAGTCGACTATAGTAAATCGGGCCATCATCAGTTGCCCATTTTCGACCGATTAAACAAAGTTCCAATCGGACCATCATCGGCCCTAAAGTAGATAAGGTTAGTAAATCGGGCCATCGTCAGTTGCCGATTTTCGTCCGATTAAACAAAGTTCTAATCGGACCGTTGTCGGCCCTAAAGCAGATAAAGTGGGCGTCGGCATAAAGTCGACTATAGTAAATCGGGCCATCTACAGTTGCTGATTTTCGACCGATTAAACAAAGTTCCAATCGGACCATCGTCGGTCCTAAAGTGGTGTCGGCATAAAGTCGACTGTAGTAATGTAGACCTCCGTCAGTTGCCGATTATTGAACGAAAACTGAAAATCGCAATTTGTCCAACATCGGGCCAACGTGAAGTCGACGATGCCGACACACTGCCGACGTTGTCGACATAGGCCCGATTCAATGCCGACGATTTGTTTTTGCTGGGATTGGACAATACTCTAAATAATATTAATTAGGTAAATCGTGGTAAAATCTAAATTTTTCTGCTTGTTCCATAAGCAAAATCATTAATTTTGTGCAAAACTGATTTAACTGAGGCAGCAAACGGAAAACCATCCACTCAATCATTGAGGATCATATCCATTTTAACGGTTATTCTTCTTTAAAAAAATCTTCACAAATTTTGAGCTGCAAGTTTAACACTAGCGAGGGTAAAGAACTTACTTAAGAACTTGAATAACAATAGGACACCTTATTTATTCTTTAAACGGTCAAAACCGGGATCACAAAGGTCCCATTCGGGAATATTTTTGTTCTCACGAGTGTTCACCGTATTCGTTTAATGGTCAAACTCAACGTGATTAGTTTCCATCTCTTTCTGACTTGTTACTGATTCGCTCTTGCGATGATTCAGAGGGAGTTTTAGCTTTCTCGTTTGTTAAGTGATCGCCCTATTTAAGACAAACTTGTTTTTTGAGATACAGGTAAAATTGGCCTTCTTAAATGCGAGGGGAGTAGATTTTCGCTCCATATTTCTTGTATGAATATAAATAGAATCCCATCATTTATCTTTATACGGTTTGGGACGGTTGAGATTTTTGTCAATAAACTAGATTTTTATGATTGATGGGCAAAGAGAGTATTATTTGCAAATTTTTGACACTTCAAGTAAATAACATGGCCAATAGCCGTTAACTTTAAATAAATGGAACGACATAAAATCGATTTGGTATAATTTGAAAAAACGATATTTTGATATTTTGAGCACCGCATGGTTAATATTATTAACCTTAAAGTGAATCTCGCGTCCGCAAGTAAAAATTAAAGTAACACTCGTGGCATATCGGACAAAGCGTTTTTGTTTCAAACTTCATTACGACCAGGCCTGCAATGTGTTTATTCGACAGGTGGCGCACACAGGTACACGTCTACGCGGATTACAAACTTTTTGTTTTAAATTCGAGAGGTGTGCATGGTTGCCCGTGTAGCTTCAACGGCCAGGTACAATCCTATGACTCCCTGATGATTCCTAATAAGGATGAAACAGGTCTGTAGGTATCTGGATTCTCCATTAGACATTGGAGGCCTGGTCGTAATGAAGTGAGAAATAGAGATGGGTAAATCGATCATTTTGTACTGAACGAATCGATCAGTGATTCGTTTCTAGACTGATGGAATCTTTTGAATCGATCATTGAATCAATCATTTGAAATGAAAGAAAATGGTGACCAAAAAAAAAGGTCCATGCAAGATGCAGCTAAATACGACATACTCTGCTGCCCAAAAAATCTATATTTTCATACAGATTACCCCGCACGCAGGAATTCGAATCAAAGGAACGAATGAACGAAACGATCGACCTATTTTCGACTGATTCAGTGTATCGCCACAGTGGGATAGTCAGTCGTTGATCCGTTCCGATTTGATTCACTCCTTTGATTCATTCTGTCTTCGTCGCGCATTTGACTCATTTCACTGATGGAATCATATCGAGCAAACATGATTCGATTACACAATACTCGCAAGTGATCATAGTGAACGAATCGTTCACGAATCACACATCTCTAGTGAGAAACAAAAATGCTTTGTCTGATATGCCACGAGTGTTACTTTAATTATTAACCTTATTAAAATATATTAAATAATACTTAAATAAATTATGGTCAACTATAAAACTCATCAATTTTAAAAAAATATCTTTTAAAATCGATTAATATTATTGAATTCCAACAAAAAATAAACTCCTTGTATATATTCTTTAGCTCTAACATTTTACTCCCTAATGATAAACATATGGCATTTTTAAATGAAGAAATACTTAGGTAAGAATGAAAAATTTGAGAAAAAAAAATTAAAAGTGGGTGTAGAAAAAGGCGTTTCTGCAACACATTATGGTAAAAATATAATTACGAAATGGGAAAAAGAAATCTTTAAAAAGATGTTTTCTGTCAATATAAAAAATGTAAAACGATCCTTTTTACCCTAAATTTTAAAAATACGTTTCGTCCCAATGTAAAAAAAAGATATATTTTTGGAATAAAAAAATATATACCTACATCTTGAGTGGGTACCACTTGAAATCATCAACAATCAACAACGTTCACACGGAAAATATACCACATTTTAGCAAGTCGATAAAAGTACCACCTACAGCTCATATATCAATAATTCTGAAGCCTGAACCGATTACTGAAACTAAAGTACAAGAACTTTTAAATCATTCCCGCGATGCTGATGACAACAAAACAAGACCAACTGTCAAAAAACAATTGAACCAGGCAAATTAATTGAGCCATACCTTTAAGTATTGTTTAGAACTGAAGTGTTCAAATAACCCTTAACAAGTAAAGATAAGAAAGAAGAAGTTGGTTGTCGTATATCTGTTCCAAAATATGTAGATGTTAAGTACACCAGTTGCTATAAATTATCCCAACCTTTCAACAATAATGCACGAGATTTAATAACAATACCCTCTTTTGCACATGCTCTTAACTTGCCTTACCACAAAATCAAGGCCAAAGTCCTCAAAAGTTCATGGAATATTACATTAAATCCGAAGTATCCTAAGTATGCCAAGACTTGAAGAGTCTTATAGGCTGACCTCCTACTGGGTCTTTGAAATAAGTTTTAGACATGTAAAAGTGGGGTGGGTTGGATTATTAGTGCCAAAAAATAGAATCATAACTGTAAAATTCAAAAATCAGGATAGGACTTGGGCAAGGTCCAAAATCTTCTGCGCATGCCTGACGCCGTCAACTGGCGCCCAGAAGAGTTTTTGTCTCTGCATTTTTTCCAGGCTAATTTATTACGAGAGTTATTATCGGTATGGTTTGTTTTTCAGAGAATGCAAGGGCAAGACTGTTATTGTATCTAGTTATTATATTACGTGTAGTTGCGTTTTTTTTCCACAACGTTGTCGAGGCCGTCGGTAGTTTACTTGGACTCTTTCTTAAGCCCTGTGCACGCCAATGCGTGTCCACGCAGGGTTTTTTGACGCAGGGGGTTTTTTGAAGCGCGCGTGTCGACCTTGAAAATGAAGGGTGAAAAGTTGCATGCCTTTTCTGTTCACACCTATGCATCTTTTTTACCCAGAATAATAATAGGTTAAATCTGGTGACTTTTCTAGTTCCAAATATTGATCAATAAATGTCTTGGGGTCTGAACTGAACGAAGTATATTAAATTGTCGCTAGATGGCGCCAGATTGCATTTTACCAAAAATGTGAATATTAAAATTTTATAATTATTATTAATATTAAAGGGCTGAAATATTATATTTTGTTCTTTAGTTTTTTAAATATTGTAATAAATAAACGAAGTACCTTCTTTTTAAATTTTAATTTTTAGTACAATTTTAATATTTATTTTTTAGTCGCTAAAATTAAATTTTTACTATAATATCTACACGTAATAATTTAAACCAGTTGTGAATGATTAAATTGAAACATTATATTATCCATGAAAGTAGTTATATTAAAATAAAGTTATGATTGCTTTCCACAAACCAAAACTACACTTTTTTGCACTCGACGCGCGTTTCGCTAACAACGTTAGCATCATCAGGAGACGATAAAAAATGAACTAAATTAATCTACGCTCTATCTTATATACAATCCCTTAGTGGGCGGAGATAAGACTAATAATTTGTGATTGATCACGATTTTTAATCCTATCTCTCCTCAACCAAAGAATAAAGTGTATTAAACGGGATGGGTCCTCTATCTTTATTTAAACTATTTCTGGATTTAATGATTTCCATACTTTCATATGCATTCAAAAGTCTTTTGTACACTTTTAGAAGCTTTAGGTTATCTAATGTGAATCTATGATTGCTTTCAAAAGCATAATCGGCCACACTTGACTTTTCTGTTCTTCCGTATTTTAAATGTGCTAAGTGTTACCGGATTGATATACTAATTTAAGACCGGTGTTATTAAATACTTTTTGTAATAGGATTAGGAATATAGCTGGCGAAAACGGTTACGACGAAGGCTTAATAAATAAGCTGATAAATAGGCATTCTTTTCAAAAGACCTTTCGGAATTCCACTTTTTTCAGACAAAAAGATACCTGCGACTCAAAATTTGTATCAATTCCTTATAATCCTAATTATACGAAAGGATTACAAAAAGTATTTAATAATAATTAGTATATCAATCCGGTAACACAATAAGAAGCTTACTAGGAAATCCCAAGGATAAAACTAAGGTTCTAGAAAAAAGTGGAATTTACGAAATTAGTTGCATGGATTGTGACAAAAAATATTTTGGCCAAACGAGACGCTCTATTCAAACACGTTTTAAAGAACACTTAGCACATTTAAAATACGGAAGAACAGAAAAGTCAAGTGTGGCCGACCATGCTTTTGAAAGCAATCAAAGATTCACATTAGATAACCTAAAGCTTCTAAAAAGTGTACCAAACAAAAAACAATCACAAATTATTAGTCTTATCTCCGCTCACTAAAGGATTGTATATAAGATAGAGCGTAGATTAATTTAATTCATTGTTTATCGTCTCCTGATGATGCTAACGTTGTTAGCGAAACGCGCGTCGAGTGCAAAAAAGTGTAGTTTTGGTTTGTGGAAACCAATCATAACTTTGTTTTAGTGCAACCAAAGGTTCCAAATTCCTAACATAGTTATATTAAAGATTTTTCATATATATATATATATAAATATATATATATATAAGTGCCAAAATGTATGTAAAAGAATATATAATAAAGACTATTGTGACTCGCTTAACTGGCAACTTGGTAATTGTCGTAATTGTTAGTATTCAAACCCAGGCAAAAATCTCCATAAGTTCTCATGAAAGTTGGTGAGTTTTTGTATGATTTTATAGCTGTAAAAAGTAATAGAAAAACAACAAAATATACGAGATGTCTTAGTTTTTTTACAAGTTTTTTCCACACAACACATATAAAGTATATTTAATGTTGTTGACGTGCACATTATGGAGCTGATGAATACTGCATCTTCTCAACAGTACAGTTTTTCACTTTTCATACTTCCTGGATTTTAAGTTGATACGTGCATGATGACGGCATTGTAAAACGGTTCATTTACTGAATTTTTTTCAAGTGGGTTCATTGTGATGGCAGGAACCAACACTCAATTGTAGTTCTTGGCCTAAAAATAAAAATCAAGTTACAGATCAAGCAAAAAAGCTCTAGTGTCAGTACCCAGAGCGTATGCGAGAATATTTTTGGGCGATTAGAATAATTTAAATCAATTGGCGATAGGTAGGTACACAAGATTTGTCTGTTGTTAGCACCTCGGTGAAATAATTTTTTTAAATGGGCTAAAAGAATAATAGACAATATGTTTGATTATTTCTTGTTTATTTTTTTTTAAACTGTAAATCTGAAGGTTCGCTCCAGCTATAGAGCCCCAAGTTGCGACGTTGTAACTACCCATATGTATTTTAATATTAAATAACTTAAACTGTCATTTTATAGTTGGTACCAGGGGCTAATTAATTATATATATTTTCTATGAACAGTGTTGTTCGAGCTCACACTCCAACAAGAGCAGCCATCAAGAATATTTCCAATCTATAAATTCAAATTAACTACAGGCTTTCGCTTAAGTACGACAGTCACCTCCACCTTCGTACTTAGGAAGGGGGGAGAAAGGGCTTAGTGGCTCAAGTCCCCACCAAGAGCCATTCAATATCACCTCCTAAAGATTGATTTTTTTTCCCAAAATCAAGAAAAAAATGGTGTTCTGTAGACTATGCTGTTGTTCAAGCCCCCCCCTCAAAAACAATGTCTGCATTTGCCACTGGTCCGTATATTTTTTACACAGGCTGTTGTAGCTTATGGTCACAAATGCTTAGGGTACAACAGTCGGGAAAAAACTGATCTTTTCAATTTTCACAAGAAAACCAACAAAATTGACTGACCTAAGCACAACCCAATACTAAAAAGCGCTAACCAAAGCAACCCAACCACATAAACGGTAAATTGTCATACCCTTTTGCCACAGCCTTAATTAGGATATGAATTAATTAAGTACTTACATAATCTTTTATACACATCATTTATTTGTTGTTGAAGCTCTCTCAATCACAAAAACTTTTGCAAAACATAAACAAAAAAATGGAAATTTGACAAGAGAATGTCATTTTGGAAATAATTTTGACATAAAAAAAAAATGTCCCTAAAATTCCCCAGACATTCATGCGATTGGCATTCTCGTGTGCATCTAAAGTATATTTTTAAATTTTAACACGTTTTCTCATAAACTTAATAAAAATTAATTTTCTTTCATTTTATCGAAGTTTTAATAAAATATTTTAGGTTATCTTAAACGCCAAAAAGATGCACGAGACACGCACGAGGTGTTACCAACATAGGTATTTCTAGTGCTCATCAGATCGGTCTGGTAAGCAGGGTTGGGAGGAACCCAGGAAAAATGAGTGTAAAAGATATCTTAGGTACTACCCCTCCATTCACGCCGGTAACCAGGCCGGATGGGATCGGATATCACGTAGAGGCAGATCTAGTTACGTACTCCCTAAGTCGGTAGAGTACTGGAGGCCAAAAGACCTGGTCTGGGGTTAGAAAGTAGTTGATAACCCTTCCGAATAGGTTAATAGTGCCTACGGGACTCGAAAAAGTGACGGTAAACAAATGTGACGATAGAGAGAGAGAGAGAGATAAAGACGTTTACATATGGATTTTTTTTGTGGTTTTCGTTTTTTGCATTAGGTCGTGACATTACTTGGGCCAACTTTTTACTCAGAAATAAAGATATGGCTATTTTTATTTGACTTGTTGTTTACTTTGTCATATGGAATTAGTTGGGACGAGTTGTTCTTAGTTAGGATTAAGGTCTTATATTAAAAAAAATCTAAGGTGTTTGTTTGCAGATATATATGAGTTTACTTTATTTATTCTACTTCAATGTCTCGTCAGAATAAAAATCTTCTAAAGAGCAAGACGACGACGAGTCTTGAACCATTTTGGCCACATAAGGCGCTTTTCTAAAATTAAAAAAAAAATTCTTACCAAAAAATCCCCTCCGCAACGCCACCGACTTTTAGAACTGGTGTAAATAATCAACGGTAGAGTATATCTATAAATTTAAAGTTTTGGTTGGAAAATGCTTCTTGCCTTTACCAATAGCATGTCAAAAAAGAGACAGAATGAAAATAACGACGATTTCTCGAACATACCCCATTCTAAAATCGGCACCCATAATAATAAAGACTGATCAACGTAAAATTTAATGAATTCTGATAAATTTTACAATATTTGCCCTATTTGCCACACGAAAATTACTAAAATAAATAAAAGTTCTTAATAATTCTCTCACAGTATCACAAATTATTTTAAGAAAACTGTTTAAAAATTGGGTTTTTAATGGCTTGTGAACACATCTTAATTCCACCAAACAACAAAAAAATTTGCGTTGTCCAACGCTAAAACTTGGACTATAACAAAATAAATGGCGCCAGCAGGCACGCATAGCCATCCATAAAATATCAAAAAAATATATTTTTTTTCACTTTTTTTTTATTTTTTTTTTGGTTGAAAATGCAATTATCTATCTTACTGTGAAAACCGCGTGTCGCTAGCTGCTACGGTTCGTAAGTTACATTTTTTTTTAAAGTTTAATCCCTCTACTGCTCTCCACTGTGCAGTAGGGTGACAAAGAATGTTTGTCCCAAATTTGACAAGAATCGGTTTAGCGGTTTTTGAGTAATCGTGTTACCGACAGACAGACAGACAGACAGATAAATGAAAATAAAAAACTTTTTTTGACCATCAATAGAGATCAAAATAAAAATCAAACACAATCTATCAAGAATATAATACGATTTTCCTAGTGTCAAAGATTTTTTCCACTCAAGATCTTTTATCTTTGGAGTAACTTCTGAAGAAGCTATGATTTGTGTTAAAAAAGGGACCATTCGCTCGAATTTTCATAATTCTATAAGAGCCTTTTAAAAAAAATCTATAAAACCCTCTGCGTCCAACCCGCATAAAAGGGTTCAAACCTTTACCAACCAACAAACGGCATGACGCTAATGAATTTCCTAAACTAACTTTTAATTAACGAAAAATACTCGACGGTGGCCAATTGAAAGTGTCAAAATTAGTTAGTGGTTTTATTAGAATTGGTAATATGGATCATTTATTAGAGTCACTTAAAGTCGATATTTTTAAGCGGATAAATTGTTTCATTAATTTCGGGAATTTAAAATATTGACCACCACGTGAGAAGAAGCTTTAAGCATCACAGGGTACCTTAAATTTTTTTATTGATAAATTGTTATTCAGTTTTATATTAATTGGCTTTATTTTAATGTATTATCTTAAATGTTTTAATTTTGGAACCCTTGAGCCCATATAAACCATGTAGTAAGGGGTGTTTTTTTATAAATTTTTGTGTAGGATATTGGCGCTAGTGGATTTCTTAAACTAAAAACACCATAAATTTATACATCTAAAGAAATACTTAAGGGTGGATAAATAAAAGTGTCAAAACTAGTTTTATTAGAATTGGTATTACGGATCATTTATTAGAGTCACTTAAAGTCAATATTATATATATATTATATCAATTTAATATATTGACCACCACGTGAGAAGAAGCTTTAAGCATCACAGGGTACCTTAAATTTTTTTATTGATAAATTGTCATTCAGTTTTATATTAATTGGCTTTATTTTAATGTATTATCTTAAATGTTTTAATTTTGGAACTCTTGAGCCCATATAAACCATGTAGTAAGGGGTGTTTTCTTTATAAATTTTTGTGTAGGATATTGGCGCTAGTGAATTTCTTAAACTAAAAACACCATAAATTTGTACATCTAAAGAAATACTTAAGGGTGGATAAATAAAAGTGTCAAAACTAGTTTTATTAGAATTGGTATTACGGATCATTTATTAGAGTCACTTAAAGTCAATATTATATATATATATATATATTATATCAATTTAATATATTGACCACCACGTGAGAAGAAGCTTTAAGCATCACAGGGTACCTTAAATTTTTTTATTGATAAATTGTCATTCAGTTTTATATTAATTGGCTTTATTTTAATGTATTATCTTAAATGTTTTAATTTTGGAACCCTTGAGCCCATATAAACCATGTAGTAAGGGGTGTTTTTTTTACAAATTTTTGTGTAGGATATTGGCGCTAGTGGATTTCTTAAACTAAAAACACCATAAATTTGTACATCTAAAGAAATACGGAAGGGTGGATAAATAAAAGTGTCAAAACTAGTTTTATTAGAATTGGTATTACGGATCATTTATTAGAGTCACTTAAAGTCAATATTATATATATATTATATCAATTTAATATATTGACCACCACGTGAGAAGAAGTTTTAAGCATCGCAGGGTACATTAAATGTTTTTATTGGTAAATTGTAATTCAGTTTGATATTAATTAATTTTATTTTTAAACTACTATCTTAAATGATTTTTGTTTAAATTTCAATTTTGGACCTCTTGAGCTTTATTCATATAAACCATGTAGTTAGGGGTAGTGTGGGACATTGGCGATAATGTATGAATTGCTTAAACTAAAAATACTCAATGGTGGCTAATTGAAAGTTCCAAACTTAGTCAGTGTTTTGTTAGAATTGCGCGACGTTAGTCTCTATAAGCCTGACAAACGATTGCACAGTGTTCCAAGATGAAGTAGCGGCAATACATCACTGTACCGAAGAAATACAATTAGAGGGAAACTCTAGTTCGGTAGTTATATATTCAGATAGTCAAGCAGCACTTAAAGCTCTAGAAGCAGTGCAAGTGACGTCCAAACTGGTTTGGGACTGCAGACCTGAGAATACCATATTATTGTATTGTCGCCGGAACTATAAACGCATACCAAATTTGAACATACACCCTTAATTTTTAGATTTGTAACCTTAATCGTCCATTTTGAATCCGCCATATCAAAAATTCATAATCCCCCTCCGTAAAAACCTCTGTATGCCAATTTTGATTGAAATCGAACAAATTAAATCTTTTTCCCCTTCCACTTCCCTCGTTAGAGAGAGGTTTTTCACCGGAACTATAAACGTATACCAAATTTGAACACAATCGGATGTGGATAAGTCAGTTAAAATTGGTTAGCAAAACATGACCGAAAATCGTCCATCTTGAATACGCCATATTGAATTTTCAAAATCAAAAATTTGTATTTCTTATCCCCAAAAGCCCCCGTATACCAATTTTGGTTGCAATCGAACAAACTTAGGTGTTTCCCTCCTCCACTCCCCTCGTATGGGGGGAGGGCTGCCTAATAATGAGATATTATTGTATTGTCACCGGTACTATAAATGCATACCCAATTTGAAGCAAAAGATGACCAAAAATCGTCCATCTTGAATCTGAATTTTCAAAATCTGATTAGAAATTCCTTATCTCCATCCCCAAGTGCCCCAACACCAAATTTCAACGCAATCGGGCGTACTTCAACTGCACCCCTCTCCACCCCCTTCGAGTAGGGGGGAGCTGTCAATTTCATCACAGTATATTCTTGTGTTGTCACCGCAACTATATCAGCATGCCAAATTTAAAGCCGATCGTATGTCGGGAAATTGGTCAAAATTAAGTTGCAAGATTCCACCCGAACAAATATATCTAGTTCGTTAATTCGTAGAACACTCATGGTGTCTAATTGAAAGTGTCAAAATTAGTGAGTGGTTTTATTAGAACTGGTAATATGGATCATTTAATAGAGTCACCATTTATAAGCGGATAATTTTTTGAATTAATTAATTTCAAGAAATGAAAACATAGATTGGACCTTTACCCAAACGAACCATGTAGTTAGGGGTGGTTTTTTATTTTATTTTTGGGCGACATGGTGGCTCGCGTCGATCGACTCATTTCCTTTATTTTAATGGGGTTGTTCTGCCTAAACAACCACCAGGATTGAAGTGTGTCCAAGCCTAATACACTTCCGGCCTTTTAATCAAAAAATATCACTGTAGACTAGAACGAAAACCCTTAAGGGGGCAACAAACATTTAAATAATGGCGAGAATGTTCAAAGTTTCTATCAAAAGTATTTTTTGCGTTTCCTTTTCATTCAACTTTTTGAAACTGCTATATCTCTAAAGTATTAAAGAATATTTAACTAACAATATTTTATTTTAAAACTGTTTGAGTGATTTTCTTACTTAAGAAAAACTTTAGTATGAACTATCGTGAATATATCCTAAAATTAAACTTCCGCCATTTTGAATTTTACAACGACCAATATGCTGATTTTACAAAAAATAAATAATAAACGACAAGTTATGTTATCAAAATAATTCTGTACCAGGGACCGATCTAAATTACATGTTTGTTTAAAATAGCATATCTGTAGAATGACTAAACCAAATTTTATGGGTACCTACATTGTTTTATTGGTATTGACGCAGTGGCGCACCCAGTAATTGACTTTGGGTGGGTTTTTAAGGATGAACAATAAAAAAAACTTAATTTGAACTAAAAATGTGACCATCAGTGGCGAGGGGGGGGTTAATGCCAACCCCCCCCCTAGCCACTGATCCAAGAAAATTTAAAATAAAAATAATCTATCCCAAGTTTTAATAAAAAAATATTTTTTGTAAACAAGCGTAATATAATTGTTCCTCAATATAAAACCCGCGTCTCCGATCTTGAATGGCGGACATTTTTTCGGCAACTATCAAATAGCCGAATATTTTGTATAGATAACGGCTTTTGTTTTAATAAACAAATTGATACAAAATTAAAAAAGTAATGAATCTTAAAGAACACGCATGTGATTAAAGTTCTTTAAAAAAAACTGTTGACCTTTTTGGCAATGTTTAGTTTTTAGATTTTATAAAAAAAAAGGTTCTTTTGTGTAGCTTTTTCTCTTAAAACATCGGTAAGCTTCAGGCTGATGCACACCACCCCTCAAATTCAGGAGCTGTTGGAAACACGTGCACCAAATTATTTTATTCTATAAATTATGGTATTTGAATAAGGTAAGGGTGTTTTGCGTCACTCAAAAAAATATAACATCCGGAGTGCTAGACATAATTTTGTGAAATGTAAAAAATTTCGGAATTAGGGAAGTCACATGAGCGTGTAATTAGAATTTAGAAGGCGTAACAAAATTAAATGGAAAATATTAATATCAAAACTACCTATTTGGATTTGGAACAAAAAATTAAAAAAGTAACACTTTGGTCATTAGTTATAAGAAAAATTATTATAACCAGCCGAAAAGTTCAGTAATCAGCCAGTAATTCTCTAAATCTTACCGTTTTAGAATTACTGAAAAGAAAAAAATTGAAGTTTTTCATACAATACAAAAAAAACATATTTTTCCATAGATTAATAAAATAAAAAGGGTATCTAGTACATAAAATTATTCTTGAAGTTTTTTAATATTATGAATTATTTATATTTTTATAGTATATATTTTTTTAAATAAACAAATTTATTAATTTAAAGTATACGATTATTATGTATTATGGTTTTTAATGATTATTCATATATTTTCGTTACCAAAATCATGTAAAATATAATTTTTATTGTATGGTATTATTTTGTTGTACCTTATAAATACTAGAGAAATAGTTGTAAGGCTAGATAATAATGTTGCATTAAATAAATGAAAAATTACTTTACACGCCAATTGAGCTAATTACATTTTTCTGAAATGAAAAACACTTAGCGCACTCACCCAAAATTTAAGTCTATGAGAAAAATACACAATTGTAATATGTAAATAAGATTCAAAAATAGCGTTTTTTCTTTAACCCAGTTCATATTATTTAGAATGACGTAATGATACAATTAGGGCTATAGTTTTTTTAAGGGAAACATATCAGATAAGGTCTCTTATATTTTTAACATATAAAGCGCCATTTTTGTACCCGCCTATAAACTCTAATTTTTTTATTGTGGGATCAAGAAGCCGGTCAATAGCTTTAATATAAGATATTAAAAAAGATGATCACTTAAAAATTAAAAGAGAAATCTAAGAAAAACTCAATTTTTGAAATCTGGCCGCCATTTTGCTTTGAAGTGACATATATCAACTATTTTTATATTTTTGGATTAGGTGGGACCTCCTCACTATACCTAACTGATTTCGATTTGATTTTTCTGAAAATGTAAAAAACACATTTTTTCCTAACTTTGACAGCCGCCATCTTGGTTTCTGGAGCCGGAAAAAGGAGGATCCTCGACTGGAATTTTACCTTTTGGTATTAGGCATCACTAGGCCAAATATAAAAAAATATTTATAGAATGGTTTAACGATCCTATTTTTAATTTTTTTTGAAGGTCTAGGTTTATGGGTTGAGTGATCTTGTTAATGAAACTTCCTTTTTTTGAAATGCCAAGGTTTCGCAAAATTTATTTGCTTCTTCTGAATAGCCCTAAAGAAGTAAATAAATTTTGCAAAACGTTGGCATTTCAAAAAAAGGACGTTTCATTAACAAGATCCCTCAACCCACAAACCTAGACCTTCAAAAAAAATATACCTTTTTTGCAGCTTTCTCTTGAAAATCCCTACGAATTTACTCCACTATTTACCTTATATCTGATCGCAACTGTGGTAAACATAATGCCTCTAGTATACGCGTAAGTGCTAACAGCTTAATATTGGTGACATCGGTCAGTTCGATATTCCGATACGATCCCAAAAAAGCGGTATTGAACTAGGGCAGAGCCAACAAAAAAAAGTTCGATTCGCCACGTTTTGTTAGAAGGTTTGAAAGTGAATCCTGTTGAAAACGTATTCAGATCCACGTGAAAACGTAGTAATTGTTACACATTTTGCGACACTTAGGCCATTATAATATCTCATAGTTATATGCGGTTGGCTCATTTACATAAGTCATCAAATATGGTGGGCAGGCAGCAGACGCAGTAAGCAGTGGCAATAAAGGCTTTTAAAATTAACAATATAATTTTCCAAGAAACCCACAATTATTTGATTCTAAAAGCAATTTCACGGGCTTTTCGCCTTTGATTTATAGAAACCACCATGGCGATGAAACCACCAATATGGCACCCGTAAAAAAAAATCAAATAACCCAAACAACCTTCGAGGTTTTTTAATTATGTCTTTAATAAAGTATACCAGAGATCGGTAAATTTTCCGTAAACATGGTTAGGGATGACAATGGCTCACGCTAATGGTATTGTTCCCAAGATGACTGTCAGTTTCTCATAGGTCATGGGTAAATTGGTCTTGTAAAAAATTTTTTGGATGTTTTTTTGGATCGTCGAGTCTGTAGTTTGGCACTCAGTAAACATAACTTACCCGGCCATACATAGGTTTGGGTTGAGTTGGCACACGTATAAGTTATTTTTTTTTAGTAAAATAGGCTAATCTTGACTTGATTTTACTACTTTTTTTTTACTTTTTTAAATAATTTAAAAGTTTTTGGTTTTGAGAAGGATCCCTACCAAGTTTAGGCTATCCAAAAAGTGCTGTCAGTATTTACCCTTTTTTAATTTTTTAACACAAATATTTCTGAAAAATCACGTAACAAAAAGCTTATAAAGTACGGTAATTTACGCGCTGAACTATACCCAAAGTATCCCAAAATGTTTTAAAAAAATAAAAAGTTAAATTTGGAAAATTCTTGTAGATCAATAACAAAAAATTTTTTTTTATCCTTAATCGTCCATTTTGAATCCGCCATAATAAAATTTTCAAAT
The DNA here is from genome assembly GCA_963921995.1 of Oxystoma pomonae. Lineage (NCBI taxonomy): Eukaryota > Metazoa > Arthropoda > Insecta > Coleoptera > Brentidae > Oxystoma > Oxystoma pomonae. The sequence continues at coordinate 34,066,195 of OY998167.1, read as the reverse complement.
CTGATAAAAAATTTATAATCCCCCTCTCTAGAAACCCCTGTATGCAGTTTTTGATTGAAATCGAAGAAACTAAATCTTTTTCACCTCTCCACTTACCTCGTTATAGGGAGGTGGGTACCTGAGAATACCATATTACTGTATTTTCAGCGGAACTATAAACACAATCGGATTTGGATTAGTCACTTAAAATTCGTCCATCTTGGATCCGCCATATTGAATTTTCAAAATCTGATCAAAAATTCGTATTCCTTAACCCCAAAAGCCCCTTATACCAATTTTGGTTCGGACAAACTTAGGTTTTTTTCCCCCTCCACTCCCCTCGTAAGGTGGTGGGGTGCCTAATAATGACATACTATTGTATTGTCACTCGGATGTGAATAAGTTAGTTCAAATTGGTTAGCAAAAATGACCAAAAATCGTCCATCTTGAATTCGCCATACTGAATTTTCAAAATATGATCAGATCCATCCCCAAGTGCCCCAACACACCAAATCTCAACGAAATCGGGCGTACTTCAACTGTACCCTCCTCCACCCCCGCCTAGAGAGAGGGTAGCTGTCAATTTTATCACACTATATTCTTGTGTTTTCACCGCAACTATATAAGCATGCCAAATTTGAAGCCGATCGGTTGTCGGGAAGTTGGTTAAAACTAAGTTGCAAGATTCCACCCGAACAATAGTAGTTTACATAACAAGCATGTTATAATTGTTATTAAACGCGAGGATGAAGTTTGAGACGCGAGCCGCAGGCGAGTGACTTAATTTATCCGAGCGTGTAATGACCATAACATGCGAGTTAGTGTACTATACTTTACCTACGACCAATGAAAATGTCATCATAAATTCAGAAATTATTAGAAATATCAAACGCGAACACTGTTAAGTCAACAACCTTCATAACCTGAAGTTTCAATGACGTTCGATCTAAAACGTCAAAAGAAGTAAGGTTACTAAGGGACTTTTGATTCTTTTTAAAAACAAGGTTTTTTTAAAAATGTTTAATATTTTAATTTAACGGGACTTATTTTTGATTAGGTACTAAAATTATATTGGATTTATTTAGGTTCAATAAATATTGATTGTCTTAAAAATATGGAAAAATAATTCGCATTTTTGCTCTTATAAAATAAAGTTTCATCGCTTGTCACGCCAGCTTGTGGCTTACGCCTAAGCTTCATTATTATCCTAGGAGCGCAAATGGTCCCATTACAGTCGTGTTGGGACGCTCGTTAAATTAGTATTATTGGTTGGTCGTAAGTAAACTTATTTACATACATTGAGTTAAATAAAAGCCTGTAAAAAAGTTCCGTTTGAGGTGTGCCTCTGAAATAAAGAATTTAGGGACAATTGACTAGTACCCAACAAAGGAAAAAATCTTGCCGACAACAATATCTCAAAGCGATACTCATCTTCACTCAGCGTGACATCAGCTCATCACCTTGGCAAGCGGCGAACGATCGCCTCGGTCACCTTAAAATGACTACTATTTATTATTATTGGTCATAAATAAAATATGGTAATTTAAGTAACATAAAAAAAGTGAAAAACATTGGGAAAATGCAATATATAAACATCAATAATAGACAATTTCTAGAAATTTTAGTGGTTTTGCAACTCATATAATACAGGGTGGATTCTTTAAACGGAACGGTGCTTCTAGCGGGTTACAATTTGGTTTTATAAAAAAATCCAAAAACACGTCAACTGAGATTTTTTATTTTCTTTAATCGCGCTCTCTTGGTTTACGAGGCAAAAAAATATATTTATTAAATAGGACACCCTGTATAGTTTGACATTTTTGAATTCTAAAAAAAATTCTCTTTTTGACAATACCACACACTAATACTCTATCTCTTATGGTTTCCAAGATAGAGGCATTTAAACTTGCATGGAATTGTTGTCTATGCCCTGTTGGGGGATATTTGAATGAATATCGAAGATTTCCATACAGATTTAGATAAAAATATCTTGATTATCGTAAAAGATAGATCCTACTGTGTGATATTGCTGAAGAGAGAATTGTTTGTAGATTTCAAAAATTGCAAATATACAGGGTGTCCTATTTTTTAAAAAAATAATTTATTTAGTTTTTAAAGTAAATTAAAAATATCAGTTGACGTGTTTTTGAATTTTTTTATTCAACGAAATTCTAACTTGCTAGAGCACCGTTCCGTTTAAAGAATCTACCCTTTACATCTCTAGGTAGACTATTTTAGTACACAGAAAAAAAAATGATATTGAATGAAAAAATAGAGATAAACAAGTATTTGTTTCAAAAAAATGCATATTTGTTCACTAAAACAAATATTTGTTCGGTACAAATAAATGCTACATACATAATTGGCAAATAAATATTTGTTTCTTTTAATTAAATACCTGTTTTATTTAATTCCCAATAATAATTGGTTTCCTTAAATAAATATTTTATTAAGGTCAATTTAATTTTTGTTTACTTTTAAAAAAAAATTTGTTCGTCCAGTATCGAACATATATTTATTTGAGTTAAATATATATTATTTCATATATCAGTGAGATTTTTTTTTCTGTGATTCAAGGGGAGGGGATCAAAATTTGGCTGATCACGGTTTAATACTATTTGAGTTATATAATACTTAAAATACAAAAAAAAACAGGACAAAGTCCTCAGCTTCATGAAGTATGAGGATAAGTATTTTTTTATGTTACAGCATCGATAGAAAAAGCGACACAATCCACTATTATAATATTTAGTAGGTTTTACAACTAGTGGCTAAAATAGTGCTTTTTTACAAGCGTTGGTTTAAATAACGAGCGCAGCGAGGTATTTAAAAACGCGAGTAAAAAAAGCACAGTTTAGTTGCGTTTTGTTAACACTATGTTTTCAAATACCTTTATCAAAAAACTCAAGAAAAACAGGAAAATACTTTTAAAAATCTCGAACGAAGAGCACTTCTCGCAGCACACCATATTTATACTATAAATCAAGGTGTCTCATCTGGTAAATGAAATAACAATGGTTTCCATAGCGATGTGCCTTTTTACTCGGTGACGTTCATTGTTGCGACATTTTAATCTTTGACAGTTTGATATTTTGACGATGTTTTAAAATGATTTTTTCGTAAATACTTGATGAAACCTGGCGGAAGAATAATTATATTTTTTCAACATAACTATTTTCCACTATTTGTCTTTCCGAAAAAGTTTGGATACACTCAGGAAAAGTCTGGATACACCCTGGAGAAGTCTGGATACACTTTAAAAAAATCCTGAAACCATCCCGTAAAAGTCCGGATATACCCTGGAAAAGTCTGGATGCCCTCTTAAAGGTCTGGATACACCGAAAAAAAGTGTAGATACAACTCAACCCAACCCACAATTTATCACATATATTTAATATGAGACGTACAAGTAGTTTTTGTATTTTATTGAGCGAGAGAAGTTTTGAAGTTAGTCTTTACTCAATTTATTTGAAGGAATGCCCAAAATTTTATTGTTTTTGTTCGATCTTTGCGATTGGGGGAAATTCGCGAGAGCTTAGGTACTTACACCTATCCATCGATTTTTTTTATCATAATAAATAATCAATAAAATCAGGTTATTTGCTGTATATGGGTCTATTTGAGAAAATGCAGATCCTCCATCTCGAGTGCTGATGCAGCAAGCAGTCCGTTCGTCTTACTCTTGCCTAAGCTGCACACTCTTCCACTATATGTTTTTGGTGAAATACAGGTAAATAAGAAAAATAACTTCCTTGGTATGGCATGCTGTTTTAAATTCCTGAAGAGCAATTTAAAACAAGTGTCCCCACAGACACTTATATTTAGACACGTAATCGCGCCAAATATGAAGCGTGCCACATGTCATTTCACTTAATACATTAGAGCCTCTCAAGATTGCACATGTGGCTGCTATGTCTGCCTTTCCACATGGTTTTCACCTTATTGCGTTAAGTAACCTTACTTGTAGGGTTCCGGTAAAATCGGCCAACATTTCTACACTTTTTGCAATTTAAATAAATAAATAAATAAATAAATACCGTTTATTTGCAACACAGGTTAGGACAATTATAAGGTTTACAAAGGTGTAATAATAAATGTAAGAGTGGCAAAAGGGTGCTAAAAACAATTAAAATTGATCTAAGTCGCGGTGTTGCCCGCGACATCATTTGACAGCAGTCATTAAGTGAAATGTCACCGGCGCTTCTTTGGGGGGGGGGGGGGGTAGGGGGGAGCCACTTACATTTTAAAATTGAAAAAATCTCAAAGTTTCAGATAACTTGGGAATCGCTTTTAATATTAGTTGGGAAAATGACCTTCATCCCCCCCGCCCTATCAAATGCCTTTGGATCGCCGGTGAATGAAAATTAGCCAATCGAGAGCCAACCCTATCTTCATACCAAATTTCATCCAAATCGGTTTAGCTGTTCTTGTGAGATTGAGGAACAAACACTCACACATACACCCATAGGCACGATATAACTATGAGATAATAGACAATAGACACTTAAAGTAAATATTTCAACGCATCGGTATCGGTATACGTAACGCGTTCGAAATAAAGTGAATCATTTTTGACTTGTTCATGCCATGTTTCGAACGATGCCTGCTTCTTTGACGGGTATGAGGACAGAATCTCGTTGCGTACGGAAGGATGTACGTATCGTTACGGACCCACGAACATACGCAACGATTTCAATCAACAGTTCTGTCATCGCAACCTTCAAGAAAGCGGGCATCGTTCGAAACATCGCATAAACAAGTCAAAAATGTAGTGTAATTTGACTTTATTTCGAACGCGTTAGGTATACGGATACTGATGCGTTGAAATATTTACTGTGTTTAATATAACGGCCGTGCCCAGCCGCACCCGTAGTGATAATAACTCTTCTAATCAAGTTAGCCTGGAAAAGACGCAGAGCCAAAAAATCCTCTGGGCGCGAGTAGACGGCGTCAGATATGCGCAGTAGATTTTTTGCATTTGGCCTTGCCCATGGCCAACCTTTTGCAATCGTTGCTGGGCCATTATAATACCTCATAGTTAATAATTTGTTTTTAAATTTTGTAGCTAAAACCAAAGGTAACTGTTTTTATTTTATGTCAATCCAGATAAAAATCAACTTTTACATCTTGCATATTGCATAAGTGTTATTTTTTTTGGTATTCTTAAGTTCTTTGTGACTATGGTTGAAATTTATAGTCGATCCTCAAGCCCTCCTTAAGGCTAAGTGGTCTTTGAGGGTCTGTTAAGGTCGTAAATGCATTTTATAGTCGCTGAAGGAAGTCTTAAGTTTGAGTAAAGGCCAAGGTAGCTCAGGAGCTACCTTAAGGAGGCCTTGGGTCGTGTTTTTCAGGTTAGGTTCAGGTTTTATGTGTTGTTGTTGGTGTTATTTTTGAAGAGCAGTTTTTTTGGTTTCTTTTTTGCTGAATAATGGACAACTTCAAGGTTTCTTGGACTACTACTAAGGATATGGTAGAAGTAGAAGAACCCCTCGCGCGCAGCGAGTTGAAAAAATATACCTCAGAGATTTTGACAACCCTTTTGAGAGATTTTTTGAAAAGATGTTCAAAAAACGATATTGGTTTTCTAAAAATATATTTCAAGATTATATACAGCCAATTGTATATGATGAATTAAAAAAAGATAATAGCAGAGGGCTGTCGATAGAACCGTTGACTTAATTCAATCATTCAGAAAAATTGCTATTCTAATATTTGGTTATTTCTTTCCATGCCCTTTGTTTTCTTTGAAGTGATGTGGCATGTATCTGTTTTTTTTGGATTCCAATATGGATAATTTTGCCACCAGTGGACACAAGTACTCCTTTTTCTCATTGGAAAAAGGAGTTATGTTCTCCTTTTCCATGGCTTATATAGCTTTAAAAACTACAACATGCAATTTAACAAAATCAGTAAAATCACACAAACTAAAAAATAACTCAACATTCTTGACAACCACCACAGTTCACCACACAAAATATTGTTTTGGCTCAAACCTGACATCGGCCAACAAAAAAAAACAGTAAAAATGCAACGTTTCCACGTATTGCGCGATCTCAGTGACCTTCAGCAAGCCTTTCTCGAGGAAGACTTTATAAAAACTACTCAATAAGGAGGAAGGCCTTAAGGATCGACTATAAATTCCAGCCTATATCTCCCGAACTACTCAATCTATCATAATTATCAAAGACTGCGCATTTTTTTAAAAACTTTTTTTGCTTAGAAATACGTTTCAAAAACATTGAAGAAAAACAATTCGATTTCTTTTATAATTTAATTTCTTTTATTTTTGATAGAAGTACAACCTGTCAAAATAGATTTATATGTTTATTTAATTCTTTAGTTAAAAACAAAGGTAATGTTCTTTATTCCACGAGAATCGGTTTAAATAAGAAAGTTACGATTTTTTTTAAAGAGTAGTACGAGCCGCCATCTTTAATTCAACATGGCGGAAGAAGCAAGTGCTCTAGAAGGTGTAACTTTTTTTTTAAAACACGTGAAAAATCTGTGAAAAAATTAGCTTGATTGCAAAAACTTCTTCTATTTTTGCTAACTGCCCTGGGGTATATAATATAGTTGTTATATAGCAGTCTTTTGAAGCCAATACCTTGAATTTTTGGCGTTTGTTTTGTACCAAAAAAAAATATTTTCTTGAAATTTTTTTTACTTGGGTTTCGAATTTTTCCACGAAACCGTATTCCTTATTAAATAAAAAACTTTTAAGAAGCTTTTGGAATGGATACCAATTTTGCGCTAGGTTTAGCGGTTCCTGAGTAATACCTAGAAAACCGCAAAATTGACCTATGTTTACCCCTTTTGGTGGGAACCAGTCTTGTTTTATTCAGATTTTGAGAGCTTTAATGACTTTCGTGATGAAGTGAAATTCTTGTATCTAGAGGAACACCAATGTATGGTAGTAAGGGCCAATTTTGCGATATTTGAAGTATTACTTAGGAACCATTAACCCTGGCACAAAATTAGTGCCCATTCTGAAAGCGTCTCGCAAGTGCGTATTTTTTTTCTTTAAAGATTTTTTTTATAAATCACACGGATTCCTCATAACCCACGTAAAAAAGTAATGATTAAAAAAAAATATATTTTCCCGTATATGAACGTCGTAATGATAATTATTGGAAAAGACTGCGATATGTTAAATAAATCAAAATTTGTTTCAAAAAAATCGGTTAATAAATAAGAAAGTTACGATTTTTTGAATAATACCCCTGTCGGCCTAAACTTGGCGGAGGAAGCAAGCGTCCCGCAGAGAGAAAGTTTTCATCATCATCATCGTCTGCAAAATTTTCCTAAAAATGCTAACGGTCTTGGACTTGGAGTTTACGTCCTATGACCAACTTAAACTGTCCATTTTATTTGTATCTGAATTTACAGGCCCCCAGAAAATATTTATTTCACATGTGCATTTAGGGGATGAAGAAATAATACAATAATTTATCCCAGACTTAAAGAAAACCACGTAAACTGAGCCGGGTTTCAAGATAAGCGGAAGTAGTTTGATAGAGGATTCACAAGTGTTATTTGAAATAAGTGGTTTTAAAAATTTTAGTTTATTTTTAGGACTCTTAATTATATTTAGAAATGCTAAAAATTTTTTAACACATTACATTACTAAATTCCCATAAGAACAGTAGATAGAAAATACCCAAGATATTCAACCTTACGGAATAAAATGTAAAAAAAATTGGTTCATAGATAACTCCCCAGTGCGCGCATTGTCGCTTTTGTTTAATTCCCCTGTCCTCAACCCAGTTACATTTCGGCGCAACGAAATCTGCAAGCATAATCGATTCACCCAATAGGTAATAAAGGCGCTATCTAATGAGCCTATTCCTACTATTGGAAAGTTGAACCGTGTATTCACTCTATACCAAATTGTTGCGGACCAGTTTTTTGACACTGACAATGATAGTTCCATTTAGCTTCTGTGTTTAATTATCAGCCGCCATATTGAAATTGGCCCGGAGACTTTAATAAAGTCGATTTCAAAAGATTGAAGAAAATCATCTAGATGAAGCACTGGATTTAGTTAATATTCTAATTGGAATGATATTAGAACCATTTCAAAAAGATTATTTTTTCTTAGAATATATATATTCCGTTTGTGTTTACTGGGATCATAGTTATATGATGTTAGTAATCTTTCTCTTTAACTCGAGAGTTAAATGCTGAACTCGCTATTGACAAACTGGCTCTAAAACAAAAATATACACAACAAACACAAGGTGTACTCATTCCTTCCTGATGCACTTATTTATTATCTCAACATTACATCATCAAAAAAGTCTTACACCTGCCGCCCAGGCACACGTTTGGTACTACTATGCATGGTGCTCATGAATATTAATGGTCACAATAATACCACATTTGCGCCTGTAGAACCAATGAAAAATTTAGTATCACCACACGCAGTTTTTAATGCAAGTTAACTCCCACTAACAAAATTGTCATCAAGATTCGCTCTAGAAAAATAGCAACATGAAACTCCAAATTTAAGGCGCAATTACACAGACGAACTTTCCTTTGATGTTGAAATGCCGACAAACATTTACGCGAGTCTCATGAGCAAAATATTCAAAGAAAAGTTCGAGCAAAAGCTCGTACAAAAAAGCTCACGGAAATTTTGGAGAGAATGTTTGAGCAAAATTGGTTTGAAGAAATGTTGGTATAAAAATTTCTTAAAAATTAAAAATATATATTTTGATCGGAATTCATTGAACTTAACTGAAAATAGAAAAACTTTATTAAAATCAAATTTTAAAGCAAGGTATTTTTACTCATGTGATTTCCGAAGGAAAAAAGATTGGATGCCGAAAGATGCCGAAAGTCACATTTTACCTCATTAGCAACTTCCATTGATCTAATTTTTATAGAGGATATGACAGTATACTTGTAGCTTTAGCCTTTGATGTTGAAATGCCGACAAACATTTACGCGAGTCTCATGAGCAAAATATTCAAAGAAAAGTTCGAGCAAAAGCTCGTACAAAAAAGCTCACGGAAATTTTGGAGAGAATGTTTGAGCAAAATTGGTTTGAAGAAATGTTGGTATAAAAATTTCTTAAAAATTAAAAATATATATTTTGATCGGAATTCATTGAACTTAACTGAAAATAGAAAAACTTTATTAAAATCAAATTTTAAAGCAAGGTATTTTTACTCATGTGATTTCCGAAGGAAAAAAGATTGGATGCCGAAAGATGCCGAAAGTCACATTTTACCTCATTAGCAACTTCCATTGATCTAATTTTTATAGGGGATATGACAGTATACTTGTAGCTTTTTTGGGGTTGTCAAAAAAACGAAATAGAATAAAGAAAATAACAATTAATGGCACTAAATTATTGGCTGTAAAATGTAAGGGTTAGGGGAAGGTAAAAACCGTAGAGTAGTGAGAGGGGATTTTGGTCAAATTTTACATGACAACAAACAAGGGTCAACGCAGTTTTTTTTATGAAAGTTTTAGAACAAATCTTTCCGTAAAGAAAGGGCTACGACGCAAAACAAAAAAATATGCGTGAGTACGCTTTAATTTGTTTATTTTGTTTTATTTTTTTGATGGGTAAAACTTGCGTTTCCGATTTGTTAAATATTGGAATTTTTAGCGATTTTTAATTTAAAAAAAAAATAATAATAGGTTAAATTTAGAGTGGAACATCTTTCAATTCAGAAGCAAGAAATTTTTCCAGATTTTCGATAAATTTTTTAAATATTGCATTGGAAAACCTTAAGAACAATGGGAAATCATCAAAAAAAAACGTGAGATATCGCTAAATTACCAAAAAAACTGCGATATTTTGTATATAGCACCTAAACGAAACTAATAAGTTTACCGGACACGATGCCTAATTTTTCCAGATTTTTAATAAAATAACTACCAACAAAATTTTTATATAATATGTTGGTAGTTAAAAAATAATTAAAAAGTACTTTAGAGCAGAGTTAAAACCTCCCCCCCTCCCAAGGGTCCTGAAAATATAATTCCTCTTCAGAACAGTCCTTTAAACATATAAACCTGCATTTTAAAAAGTAATCGAAGATATTTCCGTTTTCTTTTTTTAATGAAAGAAAACTCAAAAAGTGAGAGGAAAGAATGAAATGTTATTACCTCCATGGTAAACTTTAACATTGCATGTTAAGGCGCATTTACACAGACAAACTTTCCTTTGATGTTGAAATGCCGATAAACATAAAAAACAAAATCTCGTACAAAAAGACTCACGGAAATTTTGGAGAGAATGTTAAGCAAAATTTGTTTGAAGAAATGTTGGTATAGAAATTTCTTACAAATTTAAATTTTATAGTTTTATGGGAATTCATTGAACTTAACTGAAAATAGAAAAACTAAGTTTTAAAACAAGGTATTTTTAATTAAGTGCTTTCCGACGGAAAAACGATTTGATGTCGAAATTCATATTTTACCTCATAAGCAACTTCGATTGACCTGATTTTTATAGGGGATATGCCAGTATACTTGTAACTTTTTTGGGGTTGTAAAAAAACGAGAATAAAAAATTATAATTGCTGTTGCCTGTAAAATGTTATGATAAAAACTTACGTTTAAAAGAATATCTCTTTATTTTACTCCCTAGTTTAAAACAATACAATAATAATTAAGTCAAATTAAACAACCTATATATATTTTATTAAATCTCAAACATATGAACAAAAGCACGTTCGGTCTAAATAATACCCGTTTATTACCCACTTTTACAACCCTACGATCCCGACCCTTGTCTAAAAAAATATAATTTAGCAGTAATAGACTAGACTTCTGAATCGGAATGTTGCTCCTTTGCATATTGTTTGTTCAGTGTCAGTAATCGACCTTGATTATTACATTAAATTGACAGTAAATATCTATCTTCATCTTAAACTAACTAGGTAAATCTGGTGTGAGGAATTAAAAAAAAAACAATCAAAGCTAAGGGTAAAGTAAAGTTACAAAAATATATTTAAAAAAAATCCCCTCCCCAGCACTCCTCATAGTCGTGAGGCGCGGATTACCGCTTAAAAGTGCAATTTTTGAGTTTTTGTCGATATTTGAAAAACTCAAAATTTTTTTGGAAAAGAAAAATTTTCCTGGGTTGTTTTTTGAATTTAGGAAAAAACCCTTGGAAATAAAAAAAACTTGCAAGAAAATCCCAAAAAAACACCAGGGCAAAAAAATCCGGGAAAAACCCTAAGAAAAAAATATTGTAAGTAACCCTAATCCATCTGACAAAACTGATAGCCAAGAATAATGTTTCGCTTGCCGTCGGCTTTTTTTCACAAAAATTTAAACTAAAAGTTGGTGTTCCATTTTTTTTAAAGAATTGAGATCACTGATGTGAAATTTTATTTATTCTCATCTTTAAAAATATGTTTCCAAAACAGATAGCAATAATTTGCTCAAAAATTTACCCGAACAAAATGTTCAAAAAAAGCTCACAAAAATGTTCACGCAAAAAATTTTAGATCTTTTGCACGAGCTTTTGTTTGAGCATGTTCGTCTGTGTAATTGCGCCTTTACAAAACCGATAGCCAATAATAATGTTTCGCTAGCCGTCGGCTTTTTTTGATAAAAATTTCAGATCTTTTGCACGAGCTTTTGTTTGAGCATGTTCGTCTGTGTAATTGCGCTTTTACAAAACTGATAGCCAATAATAATGTTTCGCTAGCCGTCGGCTTTTTTTGATAAAAATTTCAGATCTTTTGCACGAGCTTTTGTTTGAGCATGTTCGTCTGTGTAATTGCCCCTTTACAAAACTGATAGCCAATAATAATGTTTCGCTAGCCGTCGGCTTTTTTTGATAAAAATTTCAGATCTTTTGCACGAGCTTTTGTTTGAGCATGTTCGTCTGTGTAATTGCGCCTTTACAAAACTGATAGCCAATAATAATGTTTCGCTAGCCGTCGGCTTTTTTTGATCAAAATTTCAGATCTTTTGCACGAGCTTTTGTTTGAGCATATTCGTCTGTGTAATTGCGCCATCATATCTCGGAATTTTAAAATTTTATGTATAAGTCGAAATTTTGGATCTAAAATTTCGGGATATAACGAAACTTTAAAATTTCGAGATCTAACACAAAATTTTACATGAAATATAACACGAAATTTTGCAACCAAAATTTCGAGATGTAACACGAAAAAAAAATCCGATAGGCGGCGCACTGCATATAGCCATCCAACATCCCGCGTTGTTTGACGACGAAAGTTGTTTAAATTCGCTGGGTGTGGTTGTCTGTGTTGTGCTTCATACGTCAAGTACAGTCCTATGTTACCCTGATGATTCCTAAAAAGGATGATACAGGCCTGTAGGTTTCTGGACTATCCATTAGATCTTGGAAGAGTAACACGAAATTTTACGCCACGCCTTCGTAAGAAATAACAAGGAATAATGTAATCCAGAGAAAACTGTTGATAACTCTTTAATTTTTTTAAAATCAGGTTTGTTCTAGACCGCCCTTAGCTTAAAACCGTCGAGAAGGATTACACCGTCCCAGCGAGAAAAAAATAAAAAATCATTTAGATATCTTTGTTAAGAACACTAGTCAACATAAAAAAAAAGATTGGAAATAAAAATAGCTCAGTCTTATAGATTTTAACCTGCTCAACGCAAATCCATAAAATATTTTTCGAGGTCTGATTTACAAGATACGGGCAGTATTTTTTTTATTAGCGACGAGGAATCTTCATAGACACCGGTCTCTGGTGGTCTATCGAATGTGCCCGATTTTGATCTCTTAGGTGCGTTCGTCTTCGTGTTTAGTTTTTAGAATCGTTCTGATGATATCATGTCCCTGGTTCCATTTGTCTACGTCTTGTATCATTTCTTTAAACATGTTCCCTATGGTCATATTCTCTATCTGTAGATCGTGTCTTGTTGTTTGGCGGTAGTTCTCAAATCTTGGATAGTAAATTAACGTATGTTCTGCGTCATCTATTATTTGACAGTACCGACATATGTCGTCCGTTTTCCCTATTCGCTTTGTGTATATCCTGAAAGATCCATGTCCCGTTAGAGCTTGTGTCATATAGTAATCCATTTTTTTGTGTTTACAGTCTATCCATGTTTTAATGTCGGGAATAATTCTTTTCATCCATTGTTCTTTTTCGGTATTTCGGTCCCATCTTGCTTGCCAGGATTCAAGTGTTTTCTCTTCAGCTTCTTTGTTATCTTCATATACAATTTCTTCTACAATTAGGTCTATGGGCGGGATTCCTGTTATAACCTGAATAGCTTTCGTTGATATTGTTCGGTAGCGGCAGGCTACTGTTAGTAAGGCTTTCCGTTGCATTCTTATCAGCATGTTTTTGTACTTCTTTGTGCGCAGTACTGGAATCCATGTCACTGCACCATATGTCACGATTGAATGGATCACACTGTATAGTAACTTCCTCTTGCTAGTACTGGGCCCGTTTATGTTAAGCATAAGTCTTTGTTGTTCAGCGAGCCTTTTAGTTGCCTTTTTAGTGGTTTCTTCTATATTCTTTCCGAATTTCTGGTTTTCAGCGATGTGGATTCCTAGATATCGTACGCTCTTTTGCGGTTTTATAAGGACTCCATTTAGTCGAAACTCAATGTTTTGCCGGTCTCTTTTTCCGCTTAGTATAACGGCTTCATTTTTTTCTGATTCTAATTCTAGGTGGTTGTTTGTCATCCATTCGTTAATAAGTCTTGTTGCCTCGTTTGCTCTTTGCATAAAATGTATCGCTGTGTCAGCTCTGACTACTACCATTAGATCATCCGCGTATCCTACTATGCCCACGCCCCTAGGGAGTTTTAGTGTAAGTATGGGGTCATAGTATATATTCCAGAGTAGAGGCCCTCATAGTATACCTGTCTACGAACCATAAATCTTTACTCATCAAAAGTAGTAGCAAATTTTTGGGAGCTTACTATGATTACTATTATTCTCGTTTTCTAAATGCATTCGGCTGAGAGAGATCCAGCATACTACAACTTACTAGGAAAATGGCGTGTCATACCCGCCTGTACACCCTTCGACCCCGTATATCTGTCAACGATACTATACCAAGGAGAGTTATATTGTCATGGGCGGAGGGGTGTACGGGAACATTTTATGGTAAGCTTGATCCCTCTCAGACCGATACAATTAAAAGAGCAGAACAATAGTAACTATAGTAAGCTTACAAAAAATATGAATATGAAACACATTTCAATATGAAGCACCTTAGGCCTGGTTGTTCAAAGCCAGTTCAGTGTTTGAACCTGGTTTAAGGAAAATGGTGAGTTGTTCAATGTTGGTTCAGGACTTAAACGGAATTTTTCCGTGCTCTTGAACCTGGTTCACTTGATCGCTCATTTTTGAGGGTTCAAGCGGAAGTTCAGTATAAAAAAACAGTTTTTTTTTTGTTTGAGAAGGAGAAATATAAATAAAAAAAATGTTTTTACAGTTTAAAATAGCCTTTTGAAAATAAGAGAGTATAATTTACCCGAAATTTTAGCGTTACAAAAAAATTTGTTATTTCATGTGTTGGTTGGCATTTGTTCCAGTGCAAAATGCTGGTTGAGGTGAATTTTTAACTTTTATAAAATGGACCAACTAACAGATGATGAAGACTTTGTAAAGATTATTCTGGTGATTCAGGGATATATTAGAAGGCGGGGCCAAATTATTTTTTATGGAAGGTAGTGATAGTGACGCTTTACGAAAGAGGGGTTGAGGTTTCTCGTTGACCAAATTGCAGAAAGAATCCAACCCCAAACTCAGCAGTAAGTATTTCAATAGACAGTATAAATAAAGTTACGCCATTTTTTGAAATAGGTCGTAAACTTAATTCATATCCAGTAAGCTTCATATTCAGTAAGCCCTTGAGTATAAGCCGCTCTGTCAATTTTGTAACCTTGTCTGAAACTTGTATGATTGAATTTATGTTTAGTGTTTTTGTTTAATTACCATTGAAAGTATTTTAGACAAGTGGAAATTTACAGGGTGTTGGTCAAATGCTTTTTATTGTAAAATTCTTTTACAAAAAGGCCTAGCTTTCGCATTTTTTTGTTTCCTCTTCATTTTCAACAACAATAAAATTCTCACTTTGGACTTATCAAATGGAAATAAACAACTTATTGTGTGGGTGGATTATTTAAATGGAACGGTGCTTCTAGCGGGTTAGAATTTGGTTTTATAAAAAAATCCAAAAACACGTCAACTGAGATTTTTAATTTTCGAGTTTACGAGGTATGGCTAAAAAATATATTTTTTAAATAGGACACCCTGTATAGTTTGACATTTTTTAAATCCAAAAATAATTATCTTTTTAACAATACCACACACTAATACTCCGTCTCTTATGGTTTCCAAGATAGAGACATTTAAACTTGCATGGAATTGTTGTCTATGCCCTGTTTTACGGGGATATTTGAATGAATATCGAACTTTTCCATACAGATTTAGATAAAAATATCTTGATTATCGTAAAAGATAGATCCTACTGTGTGGTATTGCTGAAGAAAAAATTGTTTGCAGATTTCAAAAATTGAAAAATATACAGGGTGTCCTATTTCAAAAAATTTAAAAAATTGCCATACCTCGTAAACTAAATGCCATGGACAAAATCCAAGATAGCAGGATTAAAGGGAATTAAAAATCTTAGTTGACATGTTTTTGGATTTTTTTATTCAACAAAATTCTAACCCGCTAGAAGCACCTTTCCGTTTAAAGAATCCACTCTGTATATATCTCAGGACATGTGATAAGTTAATGTTAAAAAAGCCTGTGCCTTATTTATTACTTTTTTTATCTTTCTGAAATCGTGCTTTTGATACCAACAGAGATAGAGCTTTTAAAACTCAGGTATTGTTCTACAGCTACAGCAATCTGATTACCCAGTAAACATGCTTGCTACGGGAAAAGTCCGGCCCAGTGAAGGACACTCCGGTGAATGGTTGGGCCACACTTTGCTAGTAAAGGCCTTTTGGTTGATACCCGGTAATTCCCCGGCACATTTTTTAAGCAAAGGCCGTATAATGACCCGCAGTCACTCCTCCGAAGTTTGTAGACAGCCTTTTGTTGGCCCACTGAGTAAGATTTGGACATTTTTTTGACCGGGCAGTAGACAAAAGGCTTGTAACCATTTTCTGACAGATATTTATATAGCAACTTAAAGGCCAGGGACATATGCTAAAATTGGTATTGGACGAAAAAGTATATAACACAACTGTTGAGCTCTTAAAAGAGGTAAAATCGAAGTTTTTTGTTGCCGTACTTTTATTTTTAGAAGGGTTTTTTTCATATTTTTTATAATCTGTTTTTAAAAGGACTATTGAACTAGGTACCATTTTGCTTCTTTACTCTTTTCACTTTTTTAGTTTTCATGTTCCATTGAAGAACTGCCACACTTAAACCGGACATACATACGCATGCTTGTCGCACGATTTTCTAGCCTAATGCTGGGCTTGCATTAGGCTGTCACTTTTTTTTATAACGATGGCCTATTATAGTTTCATTGACGGTCTCATGGATTGGGATATTAATGGTCTAGTCAGGCATGCCGGCAGAAAATGCCAGGGTCCCGGACCGGCATCTTTATTGGCCGAGGGGACATTTATTTCCGTTCTTTTTTTGGACCGGGATCCCATAAACACATTGTTAAAAGGCGATTACTATGACTGTCCATCATTCTGTAACAGGCCAACAGTAAGCCGTAGTAAATTGTTTACTGGATACTATATCCAAGTTTCATCCATCCAGCTAGAACCGAAGAAGAGAGACTGCCAACTTAAAAAAATCAACCGCTCTTTTAAAAAATACAAAATAAAACAAAATATTAAGGATCCAAAATAGTAGAGTTGACCAGTTCATTATTGCTTTCAATAAAGTAGGTGGACAGTTAAACTTCAGTCAATTGAACTCAGTTCAAATTTTGATTGAACAACCGGAGAGTAAAACTGAACCAGGTTCATCCTTAAAGCAAGTTCACTAGAACCCGCAATTAAATTTTGATTGAACAATCGGGCCTTAACGTGGGACTTTGGTTGGCACAGGAATTGAACCAAATTTTGGTATGTTTTATATGTTGAGGTCCTGATCACACTTTAAATTGATCAAGAAAAGATCGTACGACTAGTTTCCAAGATACAGAGGGGGGGTTTATTTGATAGTGCTAAATAAAAATTAAGGGGTCCATAACTGATGCACCAAAAAGTCATTTGGTGTACCGGGAGAAGTACCAAAAAGTTTTCGAATTTCGCCTGTAACTTTTTTATTAATGAAAATTTATTTTAGGTGTGAAGTGCTTTTCTCTCGAAAATTTCTTTTAAAATATGTTATGGTACATAATACGTTATTTTTTATATTGTCATTGTTTCTTCTATTGTCGTAATAATTGTTTGTATTTTATATAAATTATCTATAGATTATTTAAAAAAATTAAGTATTATTTACGATAAAACATTTTAAAAGATATATTATATATATTAGATATAATATAAAAAATTGGTCATTCCTAAAGAAAAAGACTAATTTAGTGGTATATCTCAAAAACTAAATGGTGCAGATACAATCCAGTTTTACAATATAAATTTTACTTTAAAATTATATTATCTATAGAAAAGCAACTTAGACAAAAAATACATTTTCATTAATAAAAAAAGTTTTAGGCCAAATTCTAAAATGCAAATTTTTCAAAAAGCCCCTGTAGCTCAAAATCAGATTAAAATTTACTACGTTTCTACGTGAAACTCCGATTCACTTCCAAACCTTCCATGAAAACGTGGCGAATCGAACTTTTTTTCCGTTCAATACCGCTTTTTTTGGGATCGTATCGGGATCCAACTGCATGAAAACGGGTAGGTATCGTATGGAACTGACTGATGACATCAATAATAGGCGGTTAGCACTTAAAATAGTCGTGCAAGAAGTAGAAATATACCTTTATTTTAATTATATTAAATTGCTATAAATTTAGAGGCACTAAAAAAGCAAAGAAATAAGTAAAATTGGCAGGAACTTCAAAATAAATCGAGCAACTGTCAAAAGCTCAAATCGTGTTCAAAAAGCGTTTAAATCGCTTGATGGAAACCGAAAAGTCAATCGTATTGAAAATGTATTCAGTTCCATGCAAGAACGTAGTAATTATTAATCTTTCAAAATACTAGCCCATAAGATCCCACATAACAAGCCATGGATATGTATGTCCAATGAATATAATATACATTTTTTGTAATATCCACACTACATGCAGCCCATATCAATCTATGGATATTACTTACATGTATGTTTTTTATATTCACCGCATATGTTCAACTAAAGTGGCCCAAGATTTTGATTATCCATGGAATATGCAAAATATACATTTTATGGATATACATAGACGTATGTATATATTATATTCAACCAGTCGTCTGTCGATTTTCGTTACTTTCAATATAACATTTTATCATGTCGTACTTTTCAAAGTTTTCAAACATTTTTATATCTTGACGAAGACACCACTTTTGAAACTTGGGCTCGTTTATCATGGCAATTGTTTTTATTTGATCATAGCTACCTAGACAGATACCCTAAAACTGCATAGGTCAGAGTTAAACACAGCCTACTATAGGTGTATGACAAATCGTTTAACAGGAAATTTTATTACAAAACTAATTTTTCTAAAAAAAATTGGGGTATTCCAGTTCAAAAAATGTAATTTTGTGTTATATCTCGTGAACTAAAAGCTTTAAGACAAAATCGGGGAAACAGGTAGATTTGTCCTTAAAAAATCTTCATAAAATGTTTTTAATGAAAATCTCTATCTTTACAAATAAAAAAGTTGTAGAGGATTTTTAGAAACGCACATTTTTGAGAATCACCCTGTAGCTCAGAAACGCTTTGACATATAACAATGCGGTTTTTAGTTTTCGACTTCCCTTGAAAATCGAGCCCGTAACATGTATATTAGTTTTGGGCTAACTATGCTGCAAAAGCCCAATTTGGACCACCCTGTACAATCATGTGTGACACTTGCACAAATAAATAGTTTCTGATATTTCGTGCTCATTTTAATAAATTCCTTGACAATATGTTTGTACCGAAAATTTAAATTAGGCATTATGATCATTATTAGGCATTAAGTCCAAAAAGTCTAGCTTCCAAAGCTAAAAACTTTTCATTGAACACTAGTGTCAAAATATTGTGACTATGCATGATGGTACCCCATAATTTAGAATTAGCTTTATTAGAGTGAACTTTAGAAAATTTCTATAAGTTGGACAGACTCAAAGATTTTTTTTTAGTCGAGCGGGTTCTTTTGGCTTTTTAATAATAAAGGAATTTGATTTCCTTTTATGCGTTTTATATTAGGAGATTTTTTAACCTTTCTCTTTTCATAGGGCAGCCGAATGTTTTTATTATGTTGGAAATTTGTTCATGAATGAACCAGGATGACGTTACGTATTTTTGGTGCTAAGATTTATAAGAGTAATTTGTGTTGGGATTTTAGAGGACTCTATCATTTTACGTTTTGGGTTCATTGTAATCCACTAACTAAAAGCCATATTTTAGATTTTAAAATGACACATATTTTTGAATAGTGATAAAAGAAATGACATTTTCATTAAGAGTTCGAGGTTTAGTAGGGAAATTGGGCAAATTAGTGTCAGATTAAAATTTAACTTTTATCAATATATTGATTAGTTGTTTATTGATCACTGATCAGTAAAAAAAAGTTGGATAAAAATTCCACAAAAAATGTTTACATTTCTATAATTTACATTTTATTTCGGCCCAAGTTATTTAGCGAGAGAGAGGGCTATCTAATTAGAGCATGCCTATGGAATTCCTCAAGATTAAGAAAGAGTTTGAAAACTGTAACTTGCTGTTAACTTTAATCATAGACTATATTTCTAAATAAATTACAGAAAAATGTTTTAAATGGTTGGAAGGAAAAAAAATTACTGGGAAATAAATCTGAAAAAAAGGATTTGCTTCAACCGTGATTTGAACCAACCACCTCTAGAATTACTATTTTTTTTTAATCAGATATTCGGAAAAAGTAGTGGGGGTTTTGAAGCCTTCGGCCATTAAACTTTTTTTTGTAAATTTGTACATACACTGAGCAAAAAAATGGGTATCAGAACTCAAATATGATTTGTATTAACTTAGAGTGGTGGTTTAAATAGAGGACAGCTCAGACCTTGAATTACAGCAAGTAATTTTCTAAAGTTTCGAAAGCCCCGACTTTATCAAAGCTCACTTTTTGGGTCTGTGAAAAAAAATCCTGACACACTGGAAATATTTGCGCCAATGAGTTTAAATGGGCTAGGGTAACACCGTTCTAAACTAAAAAGACTGTTAACTCCTACCGCCTCAGTGCCCTTTAGTCTACTGTGGCTGCCATTTTTATAACCAAATTGACAAGTAAAACACGGATTTTCTGTCAGTTTGGTGTCAATATGGCACCGATCATAGGCCAAAGGATACTAAAACGAAAATGAGTTAACTGGCTTTTTATTTGAGAACGGTGTTGGCTGGGGTAACACATATAAATAGGCTAGGATAGCTTTTGTTTGGATCTAGATCCAGGCTTTCTGGTTTTTGGCGCATTCACCAAAAATTTTTTATAACCCGTTGCACGACGGGCATGATTTACACAAGACACTTACAGATGGATTTACTAATGCCCGTGTGCACGGGTTTAGTTTTGGTGTACAATGGTGTGGATTATCATGTAAGTGGCACTCAAGCTGCAGTTAAGATAAGACGTAAAATTACTTCGGCTTAAGCGCATTTTGAGGTTATGTGAGGTATTTTTTGATTATGTTTTTAAACAAAAGCCATTAATTTAATCAGATTATAAAACTGTTCCGTTGCCTTAAAATCTTTCTCTGATTATAATAGTGGTCTGTGCTTAAAATGGAACTTCTTTGGGATGACGAATACCTACCAAGAAGGATTTTTCAAAGAATGAGATGAAGATACCTTTTACAAAAGGCTTAGAATGCTAAGCTAAGCTAAGCGAATAATTCCCCTTTTTTTCGCAAATTCGTTGCAAAGAAACTGAAGAAAGTGTTAGGTTGCTCTGGTGGTGTAATAATTAGGAAGTATGTTTTCACATCGTATTCAATACGTATCGAAAATCAAGCATCTTGTTCTTTATATATCACGCTCTTTGTCGGAACAGAGAACATGCTCTATGAAAGAAAAAGAAAACAATATTTTCAATACGTATTGATTGCGATGTGAAAACATACTAAATAAATAGTTAGGTTTTATAGTTAACCAATTATAGTATGTTTATTTGCCTTTTCCTCCATATAATAAAATCATCAATAAAATTTGTTTTATTTAAAACAACCTCAAATTTTACGTGGTTTTTAGACAGCTGACAGGTAATAATCATGATCACCACACAAAAAACACAAAAAAATTCATATAACTGCCGTTGCCAATAATTTCCTTACTTTTTCCAAGTGGAACATATTCGGAACGTTTGCAAACCAAGTAAATCTCAAGGGTCACCCTCAGTTCAAGTGGCACTTGAACAAGTGGAAGAAGTAAGGGGAAGTGGTGCACACGGGCATAAAACGGTTTAGTCTACTTTAAAACGGTCCTAAATTTAAGTGAAATTTTTGGTTTTCAGCATTTTAAACGAACCTTCCTTGAGTTTTGGAAGTAGTTTGGTTTATAAGAAGAATTTTAATAAATTTGTTTATTGTTTTATTGTGTTGTATAAATTTGTTTGTTTATGATTTAAGGGGAAATTTTCAATTTAGAAGAAAAAAAAATAAAAAATTGAAACCAACGCGGGGTTTAAATAGTAATCACTCTGTAGAATAAATTAACATTGGGGTTATATGTCACTCTAATAAAAACTTACCCTTGTTAATTAATTTTTTTAATTAATACTTGATGTCACACAACGATTTAGATGAGTAATAATAAAATAAGAAGTAGATTAATTTTGTATTTATTTAAGAGGTGTTTTTATTTATGAAATGTATTAAAAAACTTAAATGCAAGTTTCTTTTACATTTCTGTCACTGTCGAAATGTCAGTTTAAAAATCTTAGCGCTGCGTTCAATCACAAACACCGAGTTCGGATCCTTTACCTCTGCTTGCACCTTCGCTTACACCAACCTCTACTGATGAAACCTGCAGCTTTAAAATGACTGAGCTTTTAGATAAACTCAATGTTTTACTTTCCGTTTGTAAACAAATTAATGTAGTTGTTTTGGGTTTTTTTGTTTGGTATATTTTTCATGCATAATCAGTGACCTTCACTTATGTTTGTTTTGCCTCGTAGTGCCCTCATAAATATATTTTTTGTGCGGAAAACGGGTTCAAAAATATGGCGTTTTTCTGGACAGGAGGCGTTTTATTGGGTAATGAACAACTTGGGATATTAAATAACGGTTACTTAGAGAAATTATTAACGAACTTATTACCAAATGCCACAAAACAATCCTTTCTGGGGGCTATAAATTTATAACCTCAAGCGCAAATAATGAAGCTATTATGTGCCAAATTTTTGGCGTATTATAGTAAAAATTTGTTTTAGGGCATTTTCTTTTAAAATATGGTGTATTTTGAGAAAAGAAGCAGGTTTTCAGTGGTATTTTGTAATAACAATACAAAATAATCAAAAACTTTGTGTCCTTTCTGTATGGGTAAGTGTTTTTTGAAAATTGGTTTTAAAATTTAGTACCCCCCATAGGTGTAAATACTTAGATCTGTGGGGGGGGGGGTACTATTTTGGATCTTAATAAATCCCACTGTTAAAGTAAATATTTCAACGCATCGGTATCGGTATACGTAACGCGTTCGAAACAAAGTCAAAATATACTACATTTTTGACTTTTTTATGCGATGTTTCGAATGATGCCCGCTTTCTTGAAGGTTGAGATGACAGAACTGCTGATTGAAATCGTTGCGTATGTTCGTGGGTCCGTAACGATACGTACATCCTTCCGTACGCAACGAGATTCTGTCATCACACCCGTCAAAAAAGCAGACATCGTTCGAAACATGGCATGAACAAGTCAAAAATGTAGTGTATTTTGAATTTGTTTCGAACGCGTTACGTATACCGATATCGATGCGTGGAAATATTTACTTTAAGTGTCTACTCTTTCATGATTCATAGTCGCTCCTCAAGGCTCCCTCCTTCCTTCATCTATAAGAATTTACGTTATCCGCCTTGACAGCGACTATGTATAAGGCGCTAAAGGAGCTCATTCGAAACACCACTAGCTGCATCACTAAATACACTCATTGCGTTGCAAAAAAAACGGTATTCAATCACATTTTTTTTCGCTTTTGTGGTGACTGGCACGTAATGATTCGAGAAAATTGGGAATACCCAACAGTACGATATACATTCCTATTGGAGATCAATGAGGAAATGAAATACATCGGTTAGAAGAAGAGTCAGTTTTCGGACACTTTCAACAAATTTCGTTGTTTTATATGCACAATTGGGGTTGTTACCACAGTCCCGATTTTTTATTCGATCCATTCCGATTTGATTCACTCGTTTGATTAATTCTGTCTTAGTCGGTCATTTGACTGATTGGATCATATCGAGCAAACATGATTCGATCATTCAATACTCGCAAGTGACCCGACGGCGACGGTGGTTTGGGAGAATGCATTTAATCATTTTCTGGTTTGGATTAATTCGCAAATATACATGCATAGCCATTGCTTTGAATTTTACAGCCCAATAAAATCGGCTTGGGATATAGTATTTTGTTAAATCAAGATTTTATACACAATTGTGACTTGTCTTAAACACAGATGCACGGAGCTCTTGCAAGTAATGAAAGTTACTTGGTGCAATTAAGGAAGGGTCTAGGAGGCACCATTAAAAAGAATTTCTAAATTTGTAGACCAGAGCTTTGCATAAGCTTGGTTTTCTCGGTGTAGCGTGATTAAAACTTCTTTTATTTTAGTTTCTATTTTTTATTAATCAGGAAAAATATCTTTAACTGGAACAATATCAAAGAACTTCTGCGCAACATTTTTAAGGATAGTAGCGTACGCTTGCCTAACTTGTTTTCTTATGTCAATCCAAATGTCTCGCCAGTTTTCATTGAAAACCGTGTTGATGTTGTCATTGAGGCTCTGGTCATCTCCGAAGAGTCCTTCGAATTTGTAGGTAACTTTTTCGGGTTCACCTTTTAAGGCGTACTTTTTGATTTTGAAGTATGTGTCGCCGTTTTTTTTTACTTCTTCATACAATATAGTGTGGTTATATTTGATATTATCTAAAAGTATAAAAAACGTAATGTTGTAGAGATACATGTTTTCTAGCAAAGGAGGTTGGCACAGGAATTGAACTAAATTTTGGTATGTTGTAGATGTCGAGGTCCTGATCACACTTTAGATTGCCCAAAAAAGATACAGAGGTTTATTTGATAGTGCTAATAAATAAACGAAATGTTAATATTATCACAAAAAATTGGTTTTGGCTGCAATATTACTTTCCACAAGAGTCCATGCGACTAAATAAAAATTAAGAGGGCAATAACTGATGCACCATAAAGTCATTTGATATACCGGGTAGCCTTGAGAAATACCAAAATGTTATTAGTAAAGTATTAATTTGTTTTTTTTTGTATGGTAGAAAGATAAAATATCAAAATTCAATAATAAGATTTTTTCTATTACGAGGATATTGTAAGAAGTGAGAGGGTTGGTTGGTTGCGTGCACTTGTATGAATACAGAAGGGAAGGAAAAATTTTATGTATTAGTGCAAAGTTTTTATTGAATGGTGAGCGCTTGCGGCTAGTTTATAGTGATCATCGGACCATAAAAGTCTAAAATTAATTATGTATTAGTAAATGTAAAACTTAGTATTTTTGTAGTTGATCTTACCTGTCAAGCCTAACAGTTTTATTTAGTATTAGATCGAAATCGAGCGATAATCTAAACAATTTCTACAATTATTTTATTTTTAATTTCAATATTGGGGTTGGAACCCCAGTATTTTTATTGCTTGGTTCAGCATGGGCAAGGCTGACCTGCTGATTTTTCCTTCCCTTCTGGAGGAATTTTTATATTTGCACTAAAAAGGTTTCTTGTGGCAATATTGGTGACCAGGTGAGCTTATGTTACTAAATAAAAATTAACAGGGTTAGTTCGTATACCGGGGACAATCAAGAAGTACTAAAACCTACTAATACCTTACAAAATAGGAAAAAAATGAGAGAAAATGTCAAAAACTAATAAATAATACTATTAGTTACGCATCATAAGATTTTTATTACGGGGGCATACTAGGAGATTCACGAATCAATCAATATTGTTGTTAGTCGGCACTCTTTTTGACAATTCCGCACGAAATTTAAAAGGATTCTGACATTGTTGTTATCTAAACATGTGATCTATGCTATCAAAATATTGTCGACTTCCATAATGTTTGTCTCAACCATTAATAATAGGCCAACACACATTTTGGTGCTGGCGATTTTTTAACTGTTCCTGGGTAATTTTTGGGTGGAGAATCCGAAATAGCCATCAAATTTTGTCTATCAGATATAGTCTTTAAAATAGGAATTATTTACTTTTTTTTAACCTCTATATATATTTTTATATTTAAATAAATGTTTATTATTAAAAGTATCTTAATATACATTCATACTCATATTGGTCACTATCGCCTACAAATTTTCTTTTATACGACTTTCTAGCATGGAGTTTACTGGTGTAGTCTCGCTGAAGGCTTTAACAGTAGTCGGCCATCATGTGGCTATCTCATCGTCCTTGATATCGATCTTTCTCCCTGTTCTTCACTACAGTCACCAAAATTTTCTGGAAAGCGATCTAGGTGGCTGTGGAGGTAGTGAGCATTTATACGCATGTTACAACCGAGAATATGAAAATTTGAAAGCGTAGTTTCCACTAATTCTATGTAATTGTCTGCTTTGCGATTTCTAAGAATATTTTTAACTACTTAAACAAATGAACCCCAAACGTTAGATTCAGTCTCATTCATTGATATGGTGAACTGTGGATCTGTAATAAGTTGCCTTATTTGAGGACCATTAAATATACCAGCTTTTAGTTTTTCCGTGCTAATCCCAGGAAACTTACGTGACAAGTACCCAAAACAATTTCCATCTTGATCTAATGCTTTCACAAACAAAAGATTTTTCTCTCGTAACCAAAGGTTCATTCACTACGTTTTGTTTTCCTTGAACCATATTATCTCTTAAAGGCCAATTTCTCTTAACCCAGTACTGATCTTTAGCTCTGCTGTCCTAAAGACATAAAAAACAGGGGTATTTTGTATATCTACTTTGCTGTCCAAGGAGAAAGTTACGAAACAGAAAGCGTTAGATCGAGATGGAAATTGTTTTGGGTACTTGCCACGTAAGTTTCCTGGGATTAGCACGAAAAAACAAAAAGCTGGTATATTTGATGGTCCTCAAATAAGGCAACTTTTTAAAGATCCACAGTTCACCACATCAATGAATGAGACTGAATCTAACGCTTGGAGTTCATTTGTTCAAGTAGTTAAAAATTTTCTTGGAAATGCTTTCAAATTTTCATATTCTCGGTCGTAACATGAGTATAAAAGTTCACTACCTCCACAGCCACCTAGATCGCTTTCCAGAAAATTTAGCTAACTGTAGTGAATAACAGGGAGAAAGAATCCATCAGGATATTAAAACTATGGAAGATCGATATGAAGGACGATGGGATAGCCACATGATGGCCGACTACTTTTGGAGCCTTCAGCGAGACTACACCAGTAAATTCCATGCTAGACAGTCGGATAAAAGAAAATTTGTAGGCGATAGTGACTAATATTAGTATGAATGTATGTTAAGCTACTTTTGAGAATTGTTACTGGCAATAGTCATAGTTATAACGTAAAATGTATATATAGAGGTTAAAAAAAGTAAATAATTCCTATTTTAAAAACTAGATCTGAAGACAAAATCGTATGGCTACTTCGGATTCAATATACGACGTTTTTCTGCACAAAACTGGAGGTGCTAATTGATGAACAACTAAATGGGCTAACGATGCACTGGCAGAATCCTGGGAAAACGAAAGAGGATGCAGACAGTCCAAAGAATTCAGCGACGAATCGGATGCGGCCAGACTCAAATGGCTCCTGGGAAGGACAAGAAAAGATATTGGTCTACTGACAGGAATACTGACGGGCCACAACCGACTCAGTAAGAATCTGACTCGCGTCGGGATCGGGAATGACTCTAACTGTCAGGCCTGCGGGAGGGCGGAGGAGATATATATATATTTCAACGCATCCGTATCGGTATACGTAACGCGTTCGAAACAAAGTCAAAATACGCTACATTTTTGACTGGCTTATTCGATGTTTCGAACGACGCCCGCTTTTTTGAAGGGTGCGATGATAGGACTGCTGATTGAAATCGTTGCGTACGTTCATGGGTCCCTAACGATACCTACATCCTTCCGTACGCAATGAGATTCTGTCATCACACCCGTCAAAGAAGCAGGCATCGTTCGAAACATAGCATGAGCAAGTAAAAAATGTAGCGTATTTTGACTTTGTTTCGAACGCGTTACGTATACCGATACGTGTGTGTCTTATATATTTTGAGGAAAAGTAGTTGTTCAGTGGTTGGTGGTGGCGCTTTTAAAATTTAGTACTGTTTTGGATATTGGTAAATCCCACTGTTATAGTATATTCATGTATATTTGTTTCAACTTACATAATGTGGTGGTGGATGAACCTTTTCCATGAATTGGAATCACCAATAGTTGCCCGTTGGCGATAAGTTCTCCTTTTTGTGTAATCGTAGGGTGGAAAGTAGTGAATTTTAAAAGTTTTTTTGTTGAGTCATAACTAAAATTAAAAATTATTTGTTTGTATGGGTTTTAAAAAATAAAGAAATATGAGGTGAATAAAAATATATAAAAATAAAAATAGAAATAAAAGAAATAAATAAAAAATAATAAATAATTGAATTTAAAACAAAAATAATTAAAAACAAAAATAAAAAAGAAGATTTTACCAAAATATATATAATATAATAATAAATATAAGGTGGTCCAAAAAAAAACTTTTTTTAGACCTTAGGCTTTCTTGCCCTGCATTGAAAGTTTGCATTTTTTTAAATTACAAGATGGCGGGCTCGTTTAAAAATAGGAATTTTTGACCCCACTGCAAAAAAGTTGAGTGCGACACTGTGGCTATTAAAAATACTGCGTTACAAAGCCACATCCTTCTGAAATCTAATTATTCTTGCCTAAAAATTAAACCATTTCCGCTAGTTTTCAACAAGTATTTACGAAAAATGATTTAAAAACATTGTCAAAATATCAAACTGTCAAAGATTAAAATGTCGCAACAATGAAAGTCACAGAGTAAAATGGCAAATCCCTATGGAAACCATTGTTATTTTATTTACCAGCCGTCTTGATTTATAGTGTAAAGATGGTGTGTTGCGAGTTTTAACAACTAGTGAATAGAATAGTACTTTTTTTAAAAGCGTTGGTTTAAATAAAGAGCGCAGCGAAGTATTTAAAAACGCGAGTAAAAAAAGCACAGTTTAGCCGCGAGTTGTTAACACCATTTTTATTGATACCTTTACCAAAAAATTGAAGAAAAACAGGAAAATACTTTTAAAAATCTCGAACGAAGAGTACTTCTCGCAACACACCATCCTTACACTATCAAGGCGGCTGGTAAATGAAATAACAATAGTTTCCATAGCGATGTGCCTTTTTAATTGGTGACTTTCTGTTTTTAAATGATTTTTTGGTGAAAACTGGCGGAAATGGCTTAATTTTTAGACAAGGGTAACTAGATTTTTTCAATATTACTATTTTCCGCTATTTCTCTTTAATTTTAAGTAAAAAACGTATAGAAATCTTTTTTTGCACCCGTGATCAAAAAAAAACTTTTTTTGCATATCAGACAGTTACTAAAATCATGTTTTCGATGAAGGTATAAAAAAAGTATTTTCCTGTTTTTCTTGGATTTTTTGATAACGGCATTTAAAAAAAGTAGTGTCAAAAACTTGCGGCTAAACTGTGCTTTTTTTTACTCGCGTTTTTTAATACCTCGCTGCGCTCGTTATTTAAACCAACGCTTGTAAAAAAAGAACTATTTTACCACTAGTTGTGAAAACTACTATTTCCGTTCGAGCAGGACCACAAAAACCCGAGAATTCAGGTCGTGACGTCACTACGACCTCTTAATAGGCGTAGTGGCGCACTAAATTTTTATTTTCAATAAAGAACGAGAAAGCCTAATGTCTTAGCTTTTGAAAAAGGGGGTCAATTATAAGAATGGAGTAAGTTTTTAAAAAATCTGCAGGTAAAAAATGTCCGTTTTTTTTTTGGACCAACTGATATTTGTTTGTGTTGGTAAATGAACAAAACCTAGGTACTTACTGCGCGTTAGACACCTTTGTATTTGATAAATCGAAATTGGTTTCCACATTGCTGTAATTCTGATTCAAATGAACGGCACTTTTTCCAGATGGAAGGGTCAGCTTGTCAATTTTTAAAGGTTCTAAGATTGGTAGGCCATATTCAGGAGCACCTAAAAAAGCAAAAATAGAATGGAATGGAATAAAACTATCCTTTTTTTCCATTTCAAATAATGTAAATACAAAAGGAAACAACTGAAGTTCAATGAAATCGTATCAACACAGTTCCTAAATTCTATAGGTTGTTGTTGAGTAACGACGATTACAAAATCTGCAAAACTCCTGCGTGAGACTGATATTTGGACTAAATAAAAGAAACCATGTTTAGGTTGGTTAAACATGTCAGAATCAGTCTAACGTTTTGGGTTAATTGACCATCATTTAATTTTTGCTGAAATTAACTCTGTGTTTCAGACTTCCATTGTCTATATTTTATTTATACACGACGTTTCGATCAGTACAATCTCTGATCGTATTCAGATGCAAACTACCTACTAAATTTGAATTAAGTTTTTGCTGTTAGCTTACTCAAGATATTTTGGAAACCCGCTTTTAGTACCTTTTTTGACACTTTAAAAGAGACAGTTTTTTCTTAACGTTTTTTTTATTATTTGATTATTTGATTCAAAAATCATGAAGTTGACAGCTCCTTAAGGGGTCAGGAGTTACCAGCTACCGATTTTTTCATGAAGAAAAATATGTATACCCCTATCTGTAATTAGATAGAAAAATTTTTGACGGAGCATTTTTGGGAGCAATACTATTTTTTTGTGCGATCTCCTCTTTTTAATACCAAATTTTAAATCCTTATAAATTTTGCTTTTTAAAGATGCCTCATATCATAGGGTTCGAATATCTAGTTCTCGAGATATCTGCAATAAAAGTCTTAAAATTTGAGTTTTTGAAAGCGATTATCTCACAAAATAAATAAGGTACGCTAAGATGTTGAGTGTAATTTTAAAGAATTTTTTAAGGAGAACTCATGAATGGTTTGGTCGATTACACATTTACATATGCAATGCGTGATTTATTAAAAAGTGTCGATACCAATCCCAAGAAACAAAATCAGTCGCTACGTGGTGGCCGTCTCTACGCCCTATCCCTAATAGAGTTCTAGCGTCATATTACTGCGACGGTTTTACTACTATTATATCTCGAGGTATTCACCGTTTTTGGGAATGCATTGGGACGGTTATACAACTAAATCGCGACGGTAATGATTACTCTTGATATAGGAGTTATGTCGTCGCGGGTAGAAAACGGGCACGTTATCCCGACGTCCTGTTTACTACATAAAGTAGTATTTCTGACTTTATAGGGTTTTTATAGGTTTTCTTTTTCCAACATTATTAAAACTATATCAGGACACACACCATAAAAAATGTGAAGATATCCTAGTAAACACCGTTATGTAGAAATTAAGTAAAATTTACATAACAGATTTACCTTGTTACGTAAATTTAAGATCACTCAGAGGTCATAATATGCCATGCGCAAAGCGCACCTAATTGTAACATAAATGTGATGTAAATAAAAAGACATACCTTTTACATAAATATTACATCCATCTTACGTAAGAGTTAAGTAAAAACTACGTATATTTTACGTAACAGGTTTGCCTTGTTATGTAAATTTAAGGTCATATAGAGGTCAGAATTATTTATTAATAAGGTAAAATTTGGTTCACAATAATGTGCGAAAACACTGGATAATGCCATGCGCAGAGCCCACCTAATTCTTACATAAATGTGATGTAAATAAAATGAAATACCTTTTACATAAATATTACATCCATGTTACGTGAGGGTTAAGTAAAAACTACGTATATTTTACATAACAGGTTTATCTTGGTATGTAAATATACACATTAATCTGCATGACATGCGCAAAACGTCAACTATCTAAGTCCGACATGAGCATGCAGCTTGAGGCGGGCCAGCGTCGAAGATTTACGAAGGTCCGTCGGTGGTTGCTTACACGGTCTGAGTAGCGGAAGCGGAAGAGGTGACTCTTATAGAGAAGTCTTGTCAACACCTCAAGTCCGCATTCTAATTTTGAAATATCTCTTTATATAAATATTATTATCATCCGCTGTATTGGGAACATAGTGACATTATCGCCATCTCTACCTACCTATAAGAAACTATTAAGCACTGGTAATTTATTTAATTTTCATAATATTTTAATGTGACGTAAATCGCGTTATAGAGAGTTTACTTCATTTAGACGATATAAATATTACATAAAATGTTTTGCATAATAGTTATGTAAAATTTTTAATGTAAACGCAATGTCTAAATTGTTACATAATAGTTATGTAAATTTTATTACCTTCATTTAACGTTTACCTAAATTAGATAACTTTAATATTACATATAATTTTTGATATAATAAGTATGTAATATATTTTATGTAAAATTAAGGTCCCACTATTTACGTAATATTTACGTAAATTTTAGGAATTTATTGCTTATGATGAGTTAAATTTGCAGTCAAAATTTTGACGTAATGTTTACATATTTTTTTTTATTAAAATATTTTTATGTGAGATTCACGTAAATAAGATGTAACATATTTTATATAAATATATGGACCTTAGATTTACATAAATATTAGGTTAAAGTCACAAGTGTGTTTACTGGGATCATATGACAGAAAACAAAAATATTATAATATCATATCTTATAAAAACGCTGATTTTTTTATAAAAAAATGCGCGCCCTCCCAGTTTTGACTGCTCGGAATTATTTTAGGTTAGGATTTTCAGTCTTAATATGTTTTATCAACTAAATATTAACATTTTTACTTTTATTGGTACATGCAACTACTAATCAGTGAATTAATGATTAGGTATTTTTAAATTTCCATTTAAATTCCATGTTAAATAGAAGTAAATAATATGGCCGTCGCGCATTCAGTTGCCGGTGCATTGATTTACAATGTCAGAAAAGTAGCGATAACTCGTAGGCAAAGTTTTTCAACTATATGCACATTTATTTCTTACTGCATGGTAGATAGGCGACTGTGTAGACTCCATAATTTTGTAGTTTTGTATTAAGTAGGGGCTACTGAATTGCAACCAAATTAATATCAGTACAGTCGTTACCTCGTAAAAGTAATATTAAAGAAATTGATTGTGGCAACTATGAAGTAAGCCTCGGATTAAAAAGTTTTTTCGTGGTTCTAGTAATGGCATATAGTTATTTAGTCGAATATTTTATTTTCGCGTATATATTTTATAAAACCATAAAATATGTAAAAAAATATCTACACTAATCAAATTTTATAAACATTTATAAGCCTGACTGATTATAGGATCAGATAAAAAACCACCACATAAATTGTTACTAAAATCAAAGACATACCTCATAAATTCTTACAAACTTTTATAATTCGAAAATTTTGCCTCACAAAAGCTCATAGACTTCATAAAAACTGATAAAATTCAGGTGTGTTTTTTATTAGGTTTTAGGCGGTTTTTTTGGCAGGGTAGCTATTCTTGAATTCAGAGAAAAAACAATTATTTCCCTGAAATGCACAGATCCTACAATAACAACATAACTTTTGATGAAATTTGTTTCTACTGGTCTTTAGTGGAAGAAATAAAATATACCAATTTCTATTAACATACTGTCATTAGTGTCATTTGTGAACCGCGAATTTGTGAGAAATTAGTTTCTTTTCACTGATCTCAAGAAGAGCTACACTAGGGGTATTCGGCCATGTAATTAATAAAATAAACTCACCCGATTTAAATTGTTTTAGTACTTTTTCTATAGTTCTTGCGAAACAGCCATCAAAATCAGCTTTACTTGTGTGACACACTGGGAAATTAACTGAAAAGAAACAAGAGTAAATTTTTTTTTATTACAGTTTTTGGCTTTAATATAAAATTTAGAGAACGAGAAAAATAAATTACCAGCAGCTGAATAGGCACCGCAGCACAAAACTGAAAAAATTAAAACACTTATCGAACTCATTTCGGTATGATTTAATTTAGCAGCACTTTTTGTGAGCAACTGATGGACACAGGCGACAAAGTATATAATATATCCCTAGGTTTATTATTATAAATACATTAAATTTCAATAAACCATTTATAGCTATAAGTAATATCTAATAGGCAATAGCACAGTGACTATAACAATAGACTGTGCTAATAGGTAATAAATTATTTAGGACTTTCCAAAATTTCTGTTAAAAATGAGATGATGAGGTTGCAAGATTATTTATAATCATTGAAATCTTTTATTACCACATGAAATTAAACTTGTGCTTACACTAGAACCTTGTTCTTAACTATACTGCGAAAAAATGATGCAAAAAATAAATTTAAGTAAAAAATGTTTTTTAATAAATGTTTTTAACTAGTAAAAATATTTCTTAATAATAAAAAAATATTTTTATAAGCTATTTCCGATTGGATAATTTGGTATTTTAATGAAAATCTTCATTCAGGGGGGGGGGGCTGTTAGCTTCATAATTAACGAGCATATGTTTATTATGGAGTTTACATTTGATTGGCACTCCCTTTACCACCTTTTCCACTAAATTTCAAAATCACAAATTCGTAGCAGCTTTGGTTGTAAAGTTATGAATTTTCAAATATATTAGACACTTAAAGTAAATATTTCAACGCATCCGTATCGGTATACGTAACGCGTTCGAAACAAAGTCAGAATACGCTACATTTTTTACTTGCTCATGCCATGTTTCGAACGATGCCTGCTTCTTTGACAGGTGTGATGACAGAATCTCGTTGCGTACGGAAGGATGTACGTATCGTTAGGGACGAACAGTCCTGTCATCGCACCCTTCAAAAAAGCGGGCATCGTTCGAAACATCGCACAAACAAGTCAAAAATGTAGCGCATTTTGACTTTGCTTCGAACGCGTTACGTTTACCGATACGGATGCGTTGAAATATTTACTTTAAGTGTCTATTAACCCTTTCTCATCCCTATAACCACTCACCCACTAACGTAGTTTTTACCTACAGAATTAGAAAATATTTAGTAGAACATAAAACTGAAATTGAATTGCTTAGTTGTTGAATATATCATGCCCCTCTTGCCCCACTCAAAGACCTCCCACTAACGTAGTTTTTTCTTAAAATTGTATTGTCATCGGAACTATAAACGCATACCAAATTTAAAGTTGATCAGATATGTAATTGTTAGTCAAAATTGACTTGCAAAATTGATGCTAAACATTAAGTAATGAGTTAAATAAAAGCTTGTAATTGGATAGTAGTAACTCACTAGAAATAGAAATAAACTAATACAAAATTGCCTTACTTTTTTGGGTCACAAACAAATTAATTATAAATTATCAGAAAACCATAGAGTTTACAAAATAGAGATGAAGCAAAGCCATTTTAAACAATGTTTTGAATGCTCAATTATTTCCTATGTTATGACAAATTTCGTTGTTTCATGTGGGTTAACAAAAAAAAATTTTACTTGCTCTGACACCCTTGGTTGGGTTGCGTTAGTTAGTTTAGTTTTATTGTTGTATCTGTTAGGTTAGGTCAAATTTTTGTTATTCAATTTTGTTGGTTTTCCTGCGAAAATGTGAAAGAATCGTTTTTTTGCCATTGTCGAAAGTTTAGAATTTGTGGTAGCTACGACAGCCTCTGTAGCAAAGATAGGGACCGTCACGTGACAGTCATAACTTTAGCCAGGGCCATTATAAAAATCTACCAAACTTGATCATATTTTTCGTTTTTTTTTTCTCTCTTTTAGTCTTGAAAATTGGCTCCCTGTATAAACAAATAGATTTAAGTGAGAATATAACTTGTCCATATTAATAACTGAAAACTTCTTCCTGGATTAATAAGTGGAAATCTTTGGAAATCTTGTATCTTTATATTAGATTTTCTATTGTTTTAAATTTTGGATATCGCCCTTTTTAAATGGAAATTTGTATTCGGTAGAATTGCCTGATATTTTTATATGTTGAAGTACTCGTCCTAAAAAGATTTTTGTTTTATTGCGCCAACTCTCTACCCCTCCCAAAAGTACCCCAAAAGTTACGTCAAAGCTGTCGAAATCGCACTTTTGAGCAATATTTGAATTATTGTACTGTCCTTATTTGCAAACCAACCAGAATCTAATTTTCTTTTTCTAATTTGCCATGACTGTCTTTTTTTTTAAATGAGAAAATTGCACTGCCATCTTGGATCCGCAATATTGAACATTTTATTTCTTATCTGATTTAAACAAAACTTTCTCTAAATTATAAAACGTTTCCAAGACACCTAACTATGACAGAAAACTGACAGATGTCGTCCATATTGAACTTCGTTATATTTTGCCCGATTTAAACATAACTTTTTATACAATGTTTTCTAACATTACTTCAATAGGACGCAAAATTGTCATGTCAGTATAGCCATCTTAAAAGGGCCATATTGAACTTCGTTATATTTTGCCCGATTTAAACATAACTTTTTATAAAACAATAAAGTGAATCTCGTGTCCGCAAATAAAAATTAAAGTTATTTTAATAACTTTTTATACATTTTAAGGTTTTCTAATATTACTTCAATAGGACGCGAAATTGATATATGTCAGTAGCCATCTTGCGTCGGCCATATTGACCTTCGTTAGTTTTTGTCCGATTTAAACAAAACTTTTTTGTACCTAAAGTGTTTTTAACAATCACCAATTTTGACACAAAATTGACATATGTCAGTTTTCCAACTTTGACTCAAAATTGACATGATATATGGCAACCAAATTTTTTTTTTTGATATTGTTAAAAACGCTTTAGGTGCATAAAAGTTTTGTTTAAATCGGACAAAAAATAACGAAGTTCAATATGGCTAGTTTTCTATCACAGACAGTCAGTTATAGCAAATTCAAAAAAGAAAATTAGATTTTGGTCGGTTTGGTCAGTACAATAATTAAAAAGTTGCTAAAAAGTGCGAAATCGACGAGTTTGACATAACTTTTCGGGTACTTCTGGGAGGGGTAGAGAGTTGGCGCAATGAAAAAAATTCTTCTTAGGACGAGTACTTTAACACATAAAAAATTAGGCAATTCTACCGAATACAAATTTATATTTAAAAAGGGCGATATCCTTTGTCCTCTGATGGAAATATGTAGTTTTACTCGATATATTCTCTATCAAAATATAAAGGCGCAATTACACAGACGAACATGCTCAAATAAAAGCTCGTGCAAAATATCTAAAATTTTTTGCGTGAACATTTTTGTGAGCTTTTCTTTGAACATTTTGTTCGGGTAAATTTTTGAGCAAATTATTGCTATCTATTTTGGAAACATATTTTTAAAGATGAGAATAAATAAAATTTCACATCAATGATCAGTGATCTCAATTCTTAAAAAAAATGGAACACCAACTTTTATTTAAAATTTTTGTGAAAAAAAGCCGACGGCAAGCGAAACATTATTATTGCCTCAACTATCAGTTTTGTCACATTTTTCCCGGATTTTTTTGCTCGTGTTTTTTTTGTGCAAGGGTTTTTTTCCTAAAGTCAAAAAAAAATCCAGGAAAATTATTCTTTTCCAAAAAAATTTTGAGTTTTTCAAATATCGGCAAAAAACTCAAAAATTGCACTTTTAAGCGGTAATCCGCGCCTCACGACTATGAGGAGTGGTCGGGAGGGGGATTTTTGTAGATTTCCTTTACCTTTAGCTTTTATTATTGTTTTTTAATTCCTCACACCAAATTTACCTAGTTAGTTTAAGGTCCCAAGGGTTGCTTAAAAAAGCAAAATGCTGAAGATATAGATATTTATTGTCAATTTAATGTAATAATCAAGGTCGAATACTGACACTGAACCAACAATATGCAAAGGGCAACATTGCGATTCAAAAGAGTGGCCGGCCTACTACCTGCGAAATCCAAAATTCGGGATAATAGATCGGCGACACAGTCTACTAAATTACTGCTAAGTTATATTTTTTAGACAAGGGTCGGGTTCGTAGGGTTGTAAAATTTGGTATTAAACGGGTATTATTTAAACCGAACGTACTTTCATTCATATATTTGAGATTTAATAAAATGTATATAGGTTTTTTAATTTGACTTAATTATTATTGTAAAAGACTAAACTAGGAAGTAAAATAAAGGGATATTCTTTTAAACGTAAATTTGTATCATTACATTTTACACGCAACAGCAATAAATAAGTGCCAATTATAATTTTTTTTATTCTCGTTTTTTTTACAACCCCAAAAAAGTTACAAGTATACTGGCATATCCCCTATAAAAATCAGATCAATCGAAGTTGCTTATGAGGTAAAATGTGAATTTCGGCATCGAATCGTTTTTCCGTCGGAAAGCACTTGATTAAAAGTACCTTATTTCAAAACTTTGTTTTTCTATTTTCAGTTAAGTTCAATGAATTCCGATAACAATATATATTTTAAATTTGTAAAGAAATTTTTATAGCCCCAATTCTTCAAACAAATTTTGCTCAAGATTCTCTCCAAAATTTACGTGTGTTTTTTGTACGAGATTTTGCTCGAACATTTCTTTGAGCATTTTGCTCAAGAGGCTCGTGTAAATGTTTGTCGGCATTTCCACATCAAAGGAAAGTTTGTCTGTGTAAATGCGCCTTAACGCGTGCATTTGGCAGAAATAATGTTGAATAAACTGACAGGAGCAAATAAATACCTAAAATAATAGAAGCACCCCAAACTGAGTGATTTAGAAGAGAAATAACAGTGCCAACAAGCTTTGTTTTATCCATATTACAGGTATCAAATATCGTACAACTTTTGAGATGAAAGATATTTTAGGTAAAGTATGGCTGTTTAAATCAATAAATACTTCTGTGCGACTACTAAATACCGAAAAGGATAAAATATTGTTATGTGATACCAAAGAAGTTTCGTTTCTTTGGTATTTTTATGTTGGAAGCAACGTTATCCCTTGTAGATTACAAGATTGCCAATGATTATTCGGTTTGTGTGATCCCTCTGGCCGAAAGGTTGGTTGTTTTTTAGCGACCAATCAATAACGGAATATTTGGAACTACCTACTCAAAAAATTATTCAACCCGTACACTGAGAAAACAGGGTTTACCCAGAGCGTGGGTTGGCAATTTCGGGCTGCCATAATACACATGTCCGAGTTATTCTAGTTGACCATGTGAATAGCTGCAACTCATTTGGGATGCAGTAACTTCTTTTGGTCTGGGGGAACAAAATATTTTTTCTTAAAATTTGCCTGGATTTTGTACTACCACAACTTTAGACTTTTAACCCATGTGTATGGATTGTGGTAACATATTTTTTGGTTGGAAAGACCATTGCATGTGTAAGGGATACCTTACTTTTACCCACAGCCTGTGTTAGTACAGCCTTTTGAAATGTATTAAATTTTTTGAGTTCTGGTAATTCAGTTTGGGGCTGCAGGAACTCACAAATGGTTCGCCAAACAGTTGCGGAAAGTGTCGAGGTAATCTTTGAGCTGAATCGCGACCTATTTTAATTTCATTTACAATTCGGCAGCCTGCAGCATAACATCTCGGAACGTGAGTTCGTCGCAAGGTTCGCCGCACGGTCCGTCTGATGTAAGTGGTCGGAAGATATTTTTCTTGGTTAAACCCAATCGAACTTGCCTATTACGCGCCATGTGTGTCGTGCACCCGTAGCATACCCATTAGCGTTTTCTTTGACTCTAGTGGGCGAGTGTGCAAGGAATAACCCCAAAATACGGTGTTTTTTGAATTTGGATGAAGCTTGCAAAATGGCACAAGATGCTTATAAACTACTCCTTATGGAGTGGAGTGGAGTATTTGGGTTGTGGGACCCAAAGTGGAGTCGTGGCAGTCCAAAGTCGAGTTCTACTAGCTCAGAATATGAGTTCTGGATATCCAGAGTTGAGTTGTGGTAGTTCAAAGTCGAGTTCAAGCAGCCCAAAATATGGGTTCTGGTAGCTTGGAGTTGAGTTGTCGTAATCCAATTTGTGGGTTTATGTAGCCCATGTAGTAGTTTCAGTTTTATGAGTTTTCCGAACCACAAAAAATAATTGCGTAAATTTAACCCCTATTCGGGGCTTGCATGACTCATGAATGGAAGATCATCAGAACTTAGTTGATTGGGCTGTCGTAATACACAGGTCTGGGCTGTCCCCTATTTGCAACACGCTTCGGGCTATGAAAACCTATATTTAAGTTATGCCAACCCGAGTTTTTTCTCAGTATATGTTTTTTTCCGAAATCTCATTCTAAAAAGATCAAAACATTTGATTTGGCGGACGGACTTCTTTTGAAGATGGGACAGTTTAGCAGGTGTTGGGTTGGGTTAGTCTATGGGCCCTCTATTCAATTATCCAAATATTTTAAATGTTCCGCTGTATTAAAATTAAACTAATATTCTAACAGTGGCGTACGCAAAAACTGTTCCATACCATGATAATAATCAACGATTTTATAGCGCAGTAGGCGAAGATTTAGAGTGCGTTGGGTGGGTGGGTGCTGCCAAGGGAAGGGTAAAAAATATAGTTTTAAATATAGATTTGTTACTAAAATCATACTTAAAATGCCATTTCTTACACGTTTTGAATCCTGTTGATAAAAATTGCTCAAAACTAAAATACTAACAATCAGTGAGATTCTTTAAAATTTGTGATCTTGTTCACGATTTTGGTGAACCTTAAAAAAAAGGTGGGTTGCGCTTGCTGCAAAAGAGGGGAATGTTCCAAAAATATGATATCAATTTTTGAAAGCCCAAAACCCTTTATCTCCAATTTTTTAAAGGTAATATAACTAAACGGACTTTAATTGTATCGTTAGCGTTACAGATAATAGGAAACTGAGAGTAGGTGGGCAGACACGAATTGGGGACCAGATATAGGTCTAGGAAAAGGTTTTTTTCAGATGAGTTGAGCCACTCCTCCCCCTCGA
Source organism: Oxystoma pomonae (assembly GCA_963921995.1). Classification (NCBI taxonomy): domain Eukaryota; kingdom Metazoa; phylum Arthropoda; class Insecta; order Coleoptera; family Brentidae; genus Oxystoma; species Oxystoma pomonae. Next base: position 34,025,964 of record OY998167.1, on the reverse strand, counting down.
AAGATATTAGAGTTTTGATATGCTTCTAATTTCGAATCAATTTCGAACTAATTTTGAACCACTTTTAAAAATTTTGAACCAGAGTCCTTCCTGGTCTTTTTTATGTTTAAAATGGGGTGGAGGGACTTCAAGCTACACCCCTCTCATTTAAAGTGTAGAGAAAAATGAAAAGCAACTCCTAATATCACCGAAAAGAATTTCGAAAAATCCTCTATTGATTTGGATGCGCAATAAAGATCTCTCTGGTCATATACTTCGCATCAGCTAAGAAGCACCATTGGAAAAATCAGGTGCTTTACACATGTACATATTATTAGGTACGAAAAGTCCAACAAAGATGGGAATAGTTTTTCTTACGTGATTTCTAGTCGTTTCTAGTACATTTCTATGCCTTCCAAACTGACTGGATTTCAGTTGGCTAAACCCCCATTTTGAATAAATATAAAAAATCACAGAAATAAGGGTGGCTAAATTTTTTTAAAGTTGTACAAAATTAGTTCGAAATAAGTTCAAAATTATAAGGATATCAAAGTTCGAAATTTTTTTGAGGGAGGTGTGGCTTGACGTCAACTTGCACCCCCCACCATATTTAAAAAATAACAGGGTTACTAGTGGATTTTTCGAAATTCTTTTTGCTGATATTAGGAGTTCAAAATTAGTTCCTAATTTTGGCGTACTTTAGATGAGGGGGATGTAACTTGACGTCCGGCTGCACCCCCTATTTTGAATCTAAAAAAAGGAGTGTGGTTCAAAATTTTTAAAAGTGGTTTAAAATTAGTTCGAAATTGATTAATAATTAAAATTATAAGCATATCAAAACTCGATTATCTTTCGGGAGGGGGGGGGGGCTTGAATAAACTTTTTTTTTTCTACCTGGATGTCGAAAACGAATTGAGGACTAAGAACCAGAGTTTAATGACTTTATTACCATAATTCAAATTATACATAGTGCTTAAAATTAAATATGCATATTTGTTATTTTATTATAGTATTAGTACACTATGAAAATATAATGCAATCCCTCAAACTGATTTTTGGAATATTCTATTGCGAATATGACAGGAATGCTGCAGACCTATTTTTTGTTAAATATTCTTTAAGAGTTTACACGTATAAATATACGTATTCGTATATTTCTTTGGTAATAAGATAATAATATGCCCATGATAACCTGATAATCCAGTTACTTTTATGAATATTCCCAAAAAGAATGTTTTTGTCAGTATTTTGGCATGTTTGCTTATAATATTACTATTTATATTACTATTTATAATTGTAATTTAGTTTAATTATATACATAGAAGACAGCAAAAAGTTATTTAGGGAATCTTTTGATAAATAATCTCAAGTAGTACATCAACATAATGGTGATACATTGATATACCTGGTGGATATTCATGCGACTCGAAGACACTCCATATCTTAGGATATCCATCTCGTGGCCATCTGGTCACAAAATCATATCCATGCAATTATAGTCGGTGTCCAGGTATATTACTATAATTCTTTTCAAAAAAATATTCTGGTCGTATTATAGTCATGTTTAACGTCACATTTCTATCACATTTATATCACCTGTATGAGCTAGAACGTAACTTATTTCCGGCATGGGGTAGTAATATTCCCAATGGTAAAATGTAACATTTCTATCACATTCTCTGTTCTGTAAGTATATGACTATTACATTACAGGAATGTTTAATTTTAATTTTTAAATTTAAGACATTTAGCTTACGCCTTACAACCAAATCCAACCCAACCCAATTCAGTCACTAATCCTTTTAAACTATTGTGGTTAACTATATACACCCAATTTTATTACCCTCTTATGGGTATTTTTATGATGGTCCCCAATTCGGTGCAGATTTTAAGGGTACCTACCTGAACCGCTGGTTCTCAATTCGAGCACACCGGAGTAGGTAGTTGCTGCTCCCGAAATATGAGTGAAAGTAACCGTGAGCATGCGTTCTCCTCCGGACGTGGAGATATGTAAATACTGCCTTCTTACACTTAAATAGTTATTTACCTAACAAGTGCGGAAGTGGTACTTTTCCGCACGCGATGGCAGTTGCAAGCCGTCAAGGGTGGAAAAGGCATTTTCCGCAAGAGTTAGGTACAATGTTTTTCCTACGAGTGTTTTTGTCCATCTTATGTATAAAAAAAATGTTTTTAATACGCAAATATTTTATATTGATGTTACAAAATGACACATAAGATAGAATACTTACATAAATTATTTAATTAGTCCTAAATATCTTTATTTCCAACAATACAAAAATCGTGCGTGAAAGTAACTTTACAGAACTAGTGCGGAAAAGCCTTTTTACAGCACTAGTGAATTTTAAAGTTAATGGTTAAGGCTATGAATTTTCTGAATAAAAAATAACATCCTATAGATAGTAATTTGATTTAAATTATATCTTGAATTAAAATGTGGTCATTTGAAGTGAAAATCGTGCGTTGTATTAAAAATCGTGCGGAGGAGTAAAAATCGTGCGGAAAAGTAAAGAAATCATGCGGAAAAGTAAAATCGTACCGAAAAGTACAACTTTCAATACGAAAAATCGTGCGACAAAGTAGATTTTCCGCTCGCTTCTAGGAAAAGAATATTCCCGCAGGTATTACGTCCAAGGCTACTTTGTTTTAAATTGTATAGTAGCGATTAAACAGCAGAGAATTAAATCAACATTAACTTGACAAGACCGCTGCTGCTGAAAGAATCCCACATCGAAAAATTAATTTCAATTGGTCTTTATCTTAAGTAACATCTTAATTAAATAGACTGTATAAATGTCGACAACTATATTAAACTTTATTACCTATAAGGCATACAAAGTTAGGACCACATACAGATTTTTACGAGCGGCGGTCCCGAATAGCATTTTGATTTATCCTTCATTTCTCGATGGTAGCAGTCATAACAGTTGTTTTTATAAATCTGTAAAAATACAGTAATACCTCTTATATACAACTCAAACTTCTACCTAAAACTCGAACTATTTTAGTGTTTCCTGTTAATATTTTGGTTTGGTTTCAACTTTGATTATATAAACGTAGTAATTGAGTGCAGCACTCGGTTTTGTATTTTCTGCTTTAGTGACGTAAAAACGAGAGGCACAGGTACACTTGATTTCAAAAAAAAACTTATACATGCATTTTTTCCTATACCACAAAATTTTGCTTTCCATTAGTTTATACTATTATAAGGCACCACCAGCTTAGTATGCCTGACAGCTTAAAATTCAGTGTGACATCCTTAAAAATGCCACAGATATCAACATTTACAAAAGTTCAAATTATCACTCGAGTTATAGAAGACGGCTGGTCTATAAGAAGAGTGGCCATCCATTTTGAAGTTGATAAAATGATGATAATGCGATGGAAAAAGCGCTGGATTGAAAATAATTCTACGGACAGGAAAGATGGATCAAGACGACCAAAAGTAAGTTATGAAGTGCAAGATGAGGACTTATTGACCATCTTCGACAAAATCCTTTTTCAACGTCGGTTAAAGCAGCTAATGTAACATTATTTCCGGGTTCTTTAGCAACAGTAAATAGAAGAGCAACGAAATCAGAAGTCTCTTGTCGAGTTGCTGCAAAGAAGCCTTTTCTAACAGAAGAACAAAAACAGGCCAGAGTGATTTTTACACTGAACAACGTTCTTCGTGATAATGACTTCTGGGAGAGGGTGGTTTTCACTGACGGAAAAATTTTTCAATCTTCTTCAAACAGCAGAAGAATTTTAGTTTATCTTCCACCAAATTCTAGATTTGAACCCGAATATACAAACCAAATAAAAAAGCCGGACATTTTTCTGTAAACATGTGGGGCTGGTTTAGTGCTAGAGGTTTGGTTTTTTTTTTGGAGAATCGAAGGAAGATTCAATAGTGAACGATATACTGAAATCCTTGAAAACGTTATGCTGCCATCTGTACAGGCTTTACATGAAAATCATGACTTCGTTTATCAGCAGGACAACTGTCCAGTACACACGGCTAATGTTGTTCGCCAATGGTTTCAGAATAATAATATAGAAACAGTTCCTTGGTCAGCCAATAGCCCTGACTTTAACCCAATGGAAAATATATAGGATCGAATCGTTAAAATAATATACCAAAGGAATTGGAGACCACGAAATGCTGAAGAATTAAGCGATGCTATTTATCGCGTTTTGGATCAGCTCTTAGAAGACCATCAGTATTTTCAAAATTTAACCTTTTCAATGCCCAGACGTTTGCAGCTTGTAATAAAGAAAAATGGTAATCCTATTAAATACTAAATTATTTATTTTAGTTCTTTTTTAAGTAAAAATAATTAGTATTAAGTTTACCATCGTTTTTGTCCTAATCCAAGTTTCCTATTCGTCGAATTGTTTTCAATCCAGCGCTGTTTTCATCGTATTATTGTTATTTTATCAACTCCAAAATGGGTTACCGCCCTCTTTATAGAACAGCCTTCGTCCGTTACTCGATTGATAATTTGATATTGTTCAATAAAGACTTTACTTAAACGTTATTTTTGATGATTTTTTAGTATTATGCAAAATTTAATATAAAAATAAGGTTGCCTTTAATTTAAGTAAAAAAATGTTTTCAGTTTTAGAGACCTTTTTTAAACAATATGACAAATTGTCGTACTTTTGAAGTTTTTAGGCATTTTAGCTGGTAGTCCATATATATTATACACTTTTAGAAAGGGCAATTTTGTGACAGCATGTATGCGTTTTTTTTTAAAATCGTGTACGTCTCAGTCTTGCACTAACTGTCTCAGTTACTACATTTATACGCGCCTAAAGCCGGTTTTATATAAGGACAGTTTCAAATAAAATCGCTTTCTCCGAGGATTTATAAGTCCTTCATTAAATGTCATAAAATATCAGTTTAGATAAACATATAAAACAACTTAGTTAATGATAAATTTTTCGGTAGAACTAGGGTTGGGTATTTCTTTAAGTTTGAGGCATTATGCTAAAGCGTTTCTAAAGTGTTTATACCAATCCTAAAATCGGTTTTAAAGTGATAAAGCGCTTTCTCAAATCGCTTTAAAATAAAATTGATTTAGTGAATCCTTAGATAATTATTGAGATATAGGCACCATGAAGTCCACTGCAGGGGTTCCTCTGCCCTATTCCCGAAGGTAAAACTCAAAATTCGTAGGATTTAAAAAAATTGTATTGGAGCAAAATTTGGCACAAATGTTTTTAAGATCCAACTGAAGGTCCGTGCCTGGCTGAATATATCATAAACGCAAAATTTTGGGCCTTAAAGGTGCCTTTTTGTTAAATAACTTACTTAATTTGACTATTCTATCATTTCGTGTTGGGACTCACAGTGACGAACTTTGAGGAAGTAACAGACGTCAAAATGTTGCGGAGACTTCAATTAACATTTGTGACAAATTTTATCGTTCCATTTCATAAAATCTTACGAATTTTCTGTTTTACTTTCGAGAATAGGGGCGCCCTGCATATCTCAAAAAAAAATCCAAATGCGCGTGTGTTATTGCCTAATCATTTTTTGCAAGGGTGGATTTGTTTTTGCGCTTTCTCTTCCCTACTATTAACGATGTAACATTTTTTTATAAGCTAGTTTTTACTTTCATATAGATCCATTCAGTTTATAATTCATTGCCAACAATAAACTGCTTCTTAACGTTTTACAAGTCAAAATAACAACGTGTACCGACTTTAACGTCTGAAATTCTACATGACTACAATGGATTTAACGTTGCGTTTGTCAATAACTCAAATCGACTATAAAAACGGTGAGACAGGCTGTGACGAAAATATCATTTGACTCCTCGTCGTTCGGGTACAAGAAATGAAATTTCGGTAGTGGTAGTAGATACGATCTGAAATTTTTCCTTTAAACTATCAGTTGAGTTTGGTACGGTCTTTGATACTTTTTTTTTTAAGGCTATAGAATTTCAGGCGGGGTTCTTTGATCGGATGGTACGAGGGTGTGTTAAGACATGTAGGATACTTTTATATAAAGTGTAAAAAATTACATTAAAAAAAAAATTATAATGCCACCAACACTTAAAAATCTATTGAAAAAATATTAAAAACTGTCCAATAATCTGTAAAATATACCAAAACATCGATTATTTTAAAGCTACAACGCCGACGAGGAATTATGAATGGAGCAGCATACAAATGGTTATATGGCTGACCTGCCACAAATGCAAGGTCGTCACATTGTTGCAGGTTTTATTCCCGATATATATTGGGAAATAAAAATAATTATTCTTTTGGTCAAAATATCAGGTATTTCATCTGATATTTATTGATTTAAAATTGTGAAGATTCAAGGAAATTTAAATGCAATACCTTAATTTTTTTATATATGTGAATAAAAATAAGCTGTTTCTCCATGTTTTAAAAAACAAACCAGAGAATTTGCGTAACTGCAGGTAAATGATAAAAAAGTTATAAAAATAATATGCTTGTGAAAACATTACATGTAGAGATACAACTTTTAGCGCAATCTGGCATCGTCGCCAAATTGTTTATCTTGTGTCTGATCGCAACTGTGGTGAACATAATGTCTCTATTTAAGTTATACGTTTATGTGTAAAACTATTAAATGACTAATTCTGAACTACACCCGGTAGCATTCAAGAATCAAATTCCGTTACCAAAGATAGGTCAGGGATAAAAATAAAATCGTTCAGGTGACGACCCTAAACTCAAAGTTATTTGTATAATTTGGCCCAAATTAGGTCGCTCATTGATACAAATTGTCTGATAAAGGGTAATTTAATGTCAAATCTGGTTGAATTAATAAGCCTATGGACTTGCCACTGGAGTTTAGTGACATGTGACCACACAGCGATTGACATAAATATTCAAGGAGTTGAAGAGTTTGCTTACCGATAGTAGTACTTATATTATATAACTAGCCAAAGACCCCGTAGTGTCATAATAAAAATCTAATTTTAACTTTTTAAAGCAACGTATCGTTTAAAAACAATGTATCGTTTAAAAACAAAAGATCAAAAGATCCTGGGTGAAAAAAAAACGAAAATTCAAACTTGGATGAGTTTCCCACAAGAAACACAGAAAAGACCAAAGCGTGTTCCTTGTGGGATACTCATCCAAGTTTGAATTTTCGTTTTTTCTCCACCCAAGATCTTTTGTTTTTAGATTCTTTTCGGTTGAAGTAACTGATTCGGAGGTTTTTTTTTAACTTCTTTTTAACGTATCGGTTGTAAAGTGAACATACTGTATCTTTAGAATTAAAATCGTTTCCGAGAGTTAATTCGAAGAGCAAACATAAAAGGTATTAAACGAAAAACAACAACAGACAAGACAGACATCATAAAATTACGGTGACAACAACTATTTAAACATCAATAGAATTTATGTTAATTAGATTACTGGAAAGCCCTTTGGAAGCAAATAATTGTAAGTGACAAGGTTTTGCCATTATCATAACGTCGGGGTTTTTCCACAGAAAAGAAGGGATATGTTTTGAATGGTGTCGGTAGATTCGATTAAGTGTTGCAGGGACATTCTAGTTTTAAACGTAATAGTTATTTATCTAACAAGTGCGGAAAGTGATACTTTACTGCACGCGATGGCAGTTGAAAATTAATAATCTTTTTCAAATTATTATGATTTTTAAAGTAAATAAGACATTAGTAGGTAAAATTTTGTATCTAACACATGCGTAAAGTGCCTTTACTGCCCTTGACGCACTGAGTGCGGTAAAGTTACTTTACCGCACTCAAAAAAAATCTCCAAAGGAATAAATAAAATTTTCAAATTATTATACTTTTTTAAAGTATATAAGACATTAGTACACTGGCGCAACGAGGGGGGGCGTTTGGGGTTAAAACCCGAGAAGCTTGGTTATTGTAACATTTTTACTTTAAATTATGTATTTTTTATTATTTATCCCTAAAAACCCACGACGCCAATTCCTGGGTGCCCTACTGCATTAGTAGGTAAAATTTTGTACCTAACACATGCGTAAAGTGCCTTTACCGCCCTTGACGGTTTGCCCGAACTCCAGTTCGCATCGCGACTCGTTGTTTGTGCAACTGCCATCGCGTGAGGTAAAGTATCACTTTCCGCACTTGTTAGGTAAATAACTATGTGATACTGAGTGCACATAAAGTGAAATTTAGTTTCTGACAATTACTTGAATCTGAAGAACTACCAATTCAAATCTTCTCAGTTCATAAAACTGGACCTGAGTATAAAAAGAGCCAAACTCCATTTTTCGTGTTTTGAGTAATCGTTAGTTAAAGTTTCGTTCTTATTTGTATGTATATTGAAGATAGGCCAAAATTCATATAACTAGATCGGCAACCAATCATGGTATGGAGTATGGCCTTTTCTACCTGTAGTTTTGAATGTGCTTATATCAGTGATGATATTAACTCCATAGGGGGGGTTATTCTTGAATCGAGAGAAAATTTGCTCCCAGGGAGTCAAATTCTCTCACTACTATGCATCTCATTGGTCCAAATTTTCGGTTAAAATCGGTTTCTCTCATTTTTGCCCTATATTGATGGAAAGTAATTCTCTTAGTCAAGACCAATAGAATTACTTTCAATCAATATCGGGCAAAAGTGAAAACCGATTTACACCGAAGATTTGTACCAATGAGATGTATAGTAGCGAGATAATTTATCTCCCTGGAAGCAAATTTTCTCTCGATTCCATGGGCAAAAATGGAGATTGGCCCTTTTTATTTTCAGGTCTAGAAAACATGTTTTTTTTTGCATATTAACAAACGGAGTGTTTCTATTTGGCAAGAATGTTAAACATAAAGTTTCACATAGTATTAAATGACTTAATATAATATACATAAAAAATATATGATCAAAGGCACGTGGCAGCTGACGAATATTAGAAGAAACAGGTTTGACGCTTTCTGTCATCAAAAGCCCTCAGATAAATCAATAGGGTATTTTTGGTCAGTACATCTAACGTTGAAGTTACCGCTAGCGTGTAATGCAAAATATTTTGGGCCAGCTAAAATAACATTTTCTGTCTTTATTTGTGCGACTGCGCACAAAGCAAAAAGAGGGAAGGTATAAATTAAACACGGTCGAAAAATCACTTTATAGTTGAGTACGTGGGTCAACGAAATCTTACCTTATTTTAGTTTTTGACAAGGGTTTTCAAGATTTGCGAAAACTTGTTAAGGTTTGTGCTATCAGTATTACAGAAGAAGTAATAAAGCTAGGTATCAAGCCCAAAATCTTTTAAAAAAGGGCCTATTGTGTACCTAACAATTATCAAATTTGATCCTAGTTTACTTTGCCCAAAGGCTTCCTAGTTTTTGGTCAGTCTTACTTTATTTCGCAGTAGTTGACGATAATATAACCTAACATTATGGTTAGCTATATAAAATTCTATTTTTATTGTTTTTGTTCTGCCTTTCCAAAAAAAATGAAAGGTACACTTCTCTCCACATAAAAGTGGTACAGCAGAAGTTAGCAGCCTGTTTATTTTTTTTTAAAATTTTTATAGTGCGGCATTGTCTTCTTTCTATAAGTGACAATGTCACAGACTCCTGACAACAACATGTTTTGTCACTGTCATCCAAATGTTAAAAAATGCCGTTGCATCTTTCCGAATTTGATAAAGCTAAAATCTTAGCAAAACTAGACGGTGGTTGGTCTATACGGCAAGTAGATGTTCATTATGGGGGAAGCAAGTCTACGATAGTAAACATAAAAAACCGATTTCAAGAGGAGGGAACTATCCACCGAAAGGAAGGCATCGGTTTCACGAAGGTTACTAGCCCAGAGGAAGACCAAGAAGCAATCAATTTTCTGGAGAATCATCCCTTTGCCGAAGCTAAAGAAGTAAAAATTGAATTAAATTTTCCAGGATCCATAAGAAAATTACGCAGAAGGATTAAACGTTCGAGGCTAAGGCGTCGCATTGTGGCAAAAAAAAAATGAAACTAAGTGAGGAAAAGAAGCAGTCTCGATTAATTTTGGCGTTCAATTATTCTCTGAGGGATGAAGCATTTTTGCAGCAGGTGGTTTTCACAGATGAGAAGATCTTAAGTCCAACAGCGATAAAAAACAAATTCTGGTTTATCGACCGCCAAGAACCCTATACTTAGAACGATATATGCTGGAAAAAACGGAGACCGGCCGGGAAGATTTCAGGTAAATTCTTGGAGCTGGATATCGTCTAGAGGACATGGCTTCCAGAGGTGAGAGTCCCTCATCCACATCATTTTGTATTCCAACAAAAGATATCTGTCCCGTTCATACGGCCAGAATTGCGCAGCGATGGTTCCAGGATAATAATATCGAAGTTTTACCTTGGCCTGCAAAAACCTTTGATGCGAATCCAATAGACACAATGGGGACTTATCGCAAAGAAATTAGCAAGTTTTAATATCATTCCCAGGAATACGTATTTTTTTTATATGTTTTTAATTTTGTTATTATTTTTTAATTTTATTTATTTCATTAACTGGATCTTGTTTTGGGCTAGAACTTTCGTCAAACCGGTGCCTCCCTTTCGAGGAACAGTTCCTTCTTGAAATCGACTTGCTTCTTTCATAATCAGCTAGTCAAATAGACCAACTACTGTGTAGCTTTTGTTTAGTTAATAAAACATTTTTGCTTTTTTGAAATGTGGTTTTTATTTTTGTTGGCCTTATATTTTAAATTAGTAAAAAATAAACAAGCCCTCTTTATAAAAAGTATATATATGCCAAAAATATAACCTAAAATGACAAAGTCAAAAAGTCAGTGTTGCACATAGGAAAATATAAAAAATCGTGTTTGCAGCTACCTTCTGCTGTACGAGGTTTATGTGGAGAGAAATGTAGGTAGGTACTTCCCTTAATACCGTACGTCGGTACTATATGTATTGGAATTATTGCATGGGCGATAAATAAGACACGAGTGGATAGTTTTTAGCTCTTTAATTACACATCGAAAAAAGCACAATTATAATATGTATGTTACATCTCTTAATACACACCAAAGAATTCTCCAGAAAAGATTGATCGCGACAAGGTCGTACAAAAACCATCGTACCCGTTTTTAACCAAAATAAATACTAATAAATAGCATTTGGCAACTGCGCAGTTGCAGAAATAACGTTAACAATACTTCTCTTGTCCTTAACTTAAATAAAATATTGGTTGTGGAAAACAATCATAACTTTGTTTTAGTGCAACCAAAGGTTCCAAATTCCCAACATAGTTCTTGTTATATGTTCTGATTTTTGGCACCACGTACGTATGAGCAGTTTGCTTCTTCCTTTGGGGCGGATCGTTGCGTTCTTCTGACAGGCCTGTTAGTCGGGCAGCATGCTTCATTTCTTGAGGTACTTGACCCTATACGAAAACTTGTAATTATCCAAATTAATAAGAACGAAAAATAAGCAAAAGGAAGCCGAGTTATTAGTAATTAAGTCAATAATACATGTTCGGATGACAAAGATCAAGGCAGTTTTTAAATAGAAACTTTGCATGGATTTTATTATTTGTTGGACACATGGACACGAACTTTGACACCTAATAGGAGAGCCAATAAACAGGTCAGTCAAGCTACCCCCCTCTCGCCGAAAGATATTCGAGTTTTGATATGCTTATAATTCCGAACCAATTTCGAACTAATTTTAAACCACTTTTAAAAATTTTGAAACACACTAATTCCTGTTTTTTTTAGCTTGACGTCCGGCTGCACCCACCATTTTGAATATTAAAAAAAACCAGGAAGGAGTGTGGCTCAAAATTTTTAAAAGTTGTTCAAAATTAGTTCTAAATTAGTTCAAAATTATAAGCATATCAACACTCGAATACGTTGGGGGGGGGACGTGGCTTGACGTCAAGCTGCACCCCCCACCAAATAAAAAAAAACAGTGTTACTAGTGGGTTTTTCGTAATTCTTTTTTGTGATATTGGGAGTTAAAAATTAGTTCTTAATTTTGGGATAGCTGCTTTTAATTTTTATCTACGCTTTAAATGAGGAGGGTGTGGCTTGACGTCCGGCTGCACCCACCATTTTGAATATTAAAAAAAACCAAGAAGGAATATGGTTCAAAATTGATTCGAAATTATAAGCATATCAAAACTCGAATATCTTTCGAAGGGGGGGGGGTGCGGCTTGACTGATCTCAATAAACATTGTTAAGCCACATTTACAATTAAGGAAGCAAACAGGTGTACCAACCTAAAACCTTTTTTGGAATTTTCTCGGAAAGTATGCTATTTTAAGACCATTAAAGAGGCCCAAAGCAATGAGGGAGGTCTTAGCTTGCTAACACCAATTTAATTTTCTATTTGTATTGGTTCATTTCCATGAAATTCGAAAAAATAAAACGATAGATGACAAAATACAAACTAGAAAATTAAGCTCGTGTTGGCAAGCTTAGGGTTCTCCTATTATTTTAAAAGTATTTTATCGGCATAAAATATCGTACTTTTTAAGAAAATTAAAAAATAAGAATAGGTTGGCATACAGTGTGTCCCAACATTCTTGAATAATGGATTTTTTTGGGAGGACTAAGGGTTTTCCAAAGGGTTTTATACAAGGTGGGGTATTTGTATATTATCTCATTTTCTGAATCCTTAAAAAATAAGCCTTTTAAAAATGCCAAACGGTTTGGGTCTATCTTTTATCTTTTTTAAGATATTCAAGTTTAAATTTGTATGAAAGAGATAGAGAAATCTAAATTAAACACCCAATATTAGTGCCTATGATACTTATTTTACTATCTTTTCCATACAGTTTTAAACTTCACTATCTTGGACAAGTATTTTTGAAAAGTTCATTTTTAAGATTCAGAAAATGAGATAACATACAGGGTGTCCAATTTAAAAAAATTATAAGTTTGTGTCATATTTTACTTTTGGGACGCCCTGTACAAAAAAGTATACATTCCGCGAAACCGCTTCTTTTCCTAAAATGATCCTATATAAGTTTTTTTTGAAAAAATCCATGGTGTTCTGCACATGCACCGCTCCAGCGTCATCGACTTAGGCCTGTAGTACCGAAAATAGCCGATCGTTGTTACTTTCCAGGTATAATTCGGTGCTTGTCATGTATTTGTTTACTTTTCCAGGATTTTTGTTTTTTTTTTCGAAGAAAAAAATATAAATGTGAGCCGTTATACTCCAATAGAATAGTCATACATTCACGATTTATCTAAAAAACTGACTTAACAGCCAAATTTTTTACAGTAAGTAGAAGGTCATATGAGACTCTTAAAACCACATTTTTCCAACAAAATTTGTCTCTAGATTCGGCGCGAATTTATGCGTAATTCGGGTTAACTCGGTTTTAGTCCGTTATCCCATTGATCATTGGTCCGATTTAAAAACAAATTGTGTTGTTTTATAAAAAAGTGCTTTTTCTAAGATTTTTGATCTTATATTTTTTTTGCTATATGTCTCGGATAAAAAGTTAATTCATATCTACCGCCGAAAATAATGATTAATCGAGGTAGCATATATATCTATTGACATATAATTTATTACCATTAAAGATTTTTTTAAAAAATATTCCCATAAAAAATTTAGTGCGTTAAATTTTCTTCAAATTTGTGTATTTGTTTATATAAAAAGAAAGAAATGTTAACGCAGGCAAGAATTTTTAAAATAATTTTTCCATTTATAGGCACTAAAGTTCTCACCAAAGAATTCACAATTCCTGTTTAAATACGCCCCTGGGGGGCAATTTTAATTTTCTTAAAATGGGATCAAGTGTGCACAGGCTTTTAGAAAAAACGAAACTTCGCTAAAGCAAGGAAATATAAAAAGGAAAAATGTAATACAGAGGAAATTGTGAGTATTTCTCTATTTTTTTTTTGCAAATCGGGTTTGTCCTAAACCGAAATTATTTTGAGGCTTTTCGGATCGATGACAGCACCAGAGCTTTTATTTTTAAGAAAAAATAATTGAGAATTTTGAAAAATCCTTCAGATATTTTTGTTAAGCATATAAAAATGATCACCCCTGCAAAATTTCAGCTAATTTTGATGTCTAGTTTTCCCTGTGCACTCTGACAAAAGATTAAAAAATTAAAAAACAAGGCGTTGCCAGCTGTACTTCTTTTTACTTAAAATCTGGGGAGAAACCATAGCCTTAAGGTAAGGTTTTTTCTAAATAGAAAAATGAGACAGATTGGTTATCCTGAAACATCTCATATCTTAAGTTGATAAAATCAAAGTATAAGGGATTTTATGAGGCTCAATAAAAACAAAACCGATAGTAAAAATCACAGTTTTTACCATATTTTAAAATATATGCAATGCTGGGGTATGTTTACATTGGCTTTGCCTAATTTCACATTTTTAATAAATACGGTTCCTTTTAAATTGGATGTATTTTTTGAAATAATGCGTTCTGTAATAACCTAACGGTAAGATATAACTACTTGGAAAATTGTTTTATAATGTTTTTAATTTTTAAAACACTTTTGATCAGTATTGGCAGTAATTCTTGCAGAGCATTGAACTAAATCAAGGTGAGTTTAATTTCAACTAAACGGCGAAATCTGCGGTCGAAACAGTCTTTTATGCAAATACGATCCCGGGCGAATGATCCCGTCCCCCGAAAAATCACCTTTTTCTTGAAACCTGATTAAATTTTTAGATTAGAGAATATATTCTTTACGCGCAGGCGGCTCTTTGAAAATTCTCGCCAACACCCGATTTTTAATAAAAATAACGGATGGGCGATTTTATTATCACTCAGGAATGCGAACCCATACCAACCCCCACATATTCAATATCGCTTTTAATCGAACCATTGTTCATTAAATCTATTCAAATCCCAACGTGAAATTTTTAAAACCGTTATCCGTCAAACCAAATTTTTGTTAAATGAATTTTGCCTTCGCAATTAATTTATTAGCGTTTTTAATCTACGCTCAAAAAAATTGTACCAATCAATAACGTTATAGCGCCGCAGGCAATTTTTTAAATAAATATTAAGAAAATACTGTAAAACCGGGCGTTAAAATGCCTTTTACCGCCCGCGTTTTCGAGCGTTTAACGCCCTAGAGTTCACTTGACGCCCACGGGCATACAAGTGATTTTTGCTGAAATTTGATAGTAATTTTGCTTTTTCTATTTGGGTTCGATTTTCTTCGTTCAAAACAAAGAGATTTTTTTACCTAGATATGCTTTGTTTCAGGTTTTTCATATATGTAACAGCAATAAAAAGCAAGCTTTTGTTTTATTTTTTCAATTTTTATTTCAAGAACAAAATAAAAAGAAAAAAATCAAAGATGCAGTTTCTGCAGTTTTAGGCATCCACTTTTAGCAATATTCTTCTCTAAACACCACCAAAAATAGTCGTTATATACCTTTTCGTAAAGTTTTCTGGATTTCGCGAGGAAAAGGTCCTTCTTTGCCCCTTCGGCGGCATCCAGGATTTCCCTGGGGAGACTTGGTGAACTCTGTTCCTCGATATCCATTGAAATCGCGAAAACAATGCAGTTTGTATGAAAATTTAGAAGAAACTTTTCAAGTGACGCTCAGTTTGTTTATTTGGTTGCTACGTGTTGCTAGGAGCATTATTCAATGTTTTTGTTAGATTGCTTGATTAAAAAGTGACATGAATAGACTGGTTGCTCGCTTACTGACATTTAGGTTGTTTATAAGGGCCTCTTAAAGTAGTTTTATATAAGGACAGTTTAAAAATGTTGTCGTATAGACACCACTAAAACCGTTTTAGGCACTAAATCGACTTTATTTTAAAGCGATTTAAGAAAGTGGTTTATTGCTACAAAACTTATTTTAGGATCATTATAAACACTTTAAAAACGTTTTAGCGCATTTCTTCCAACCTAAAGAAATACTCAACCCTGGTTTTCCGAAAAATCTGTTGTTAATAAGTTGTTTTATTTGTTTTTTTTTTAAACTGACATATTTAATGTAAATTTGATGAAGGACGTGTGAACTCTCGGAAAAGCGATTTTATTTAAAACCGTCCTTATAGAAAAGCGCTTTTAGGTGCGTATAAACGTAGAAAGTGATTCGTGTGTTGTCAAAATATTAGAGAGCTCTAGACCAACAATTTTTTTTTGTGGAATAATTCATGAGGTCTTTTTTCTCCTAAAAGACACGGTGGTGCTCCAAGCAGCATTTTTCTGATTTCCGACTAATTACAACCTAACATGACGTCGGTTTTTTTCCTAAATTTAGGTCGGCAGTTGGTTTGTCCATCAAACAACGTATTTTTTAGTAAGACCTGACGTCGTCAACAACTAGTGCATCAGTTGTGACGTCGATACTTACCAAAACTGACGTAGCCAAATGTTGGTGATACTCGCTACTTATCAGCGACGTAAATTAACGTTAATTACGGCGACGTAATTTTTAGAAAAAAATTGAAGGTCGGGCCAAAGTGAAAATGGACGTCAATAAATTTGGGATGTATGTTGGACGTCATTCTGGGTGTTCCAAGGTGGGTCCCTAGTAGATTATTTTAGAAACTATACAATAGAAACTTTTCAAACCTTCTATTCTAACATAAGTCCATGTAAAGTATATTTATAAAATACTTTCGTATTTGCAGTGTTTCCATTTACAGGAAATCTTGAAAAAAACTTTGTTATTTTAAATAAAACACCCTGTATATTTTCGCATTTTGGATTCTACATAATCTCCTATACCTATTTTTAACTGTTTTTAAAATATTGACAGGTGCAAAAAGCCATGTTATAACTTTGACAGCCTGTAACATCATTACGGTTCAAGATAGGACAAAACGGTTTTCACATTCCTATCAGGCTATCGTTTTATTTTTAATCCAGGGTTAAATTTACCTTGGAATATTTTAATCCCGAGTTAAATTTAAAAATAGTCTAAAACGATAACTTGTGAAAAACCAATCCAAAAATACAAATATATACAGGGTGTTTAATTTAAAATAACAAAGTTGTTACCAAGATTTCCTGTAAATGGCAACACATTTTATAAATATACTTTACATGGACTTATCCTAGGATACAAAGTTTAAAAGTTTCTATTGTATAGTTTCCAAAATAATATTATAGGCCACTCACCTTGGGACACCCGGTATAACGTTCAGTTCATGAGACTTTATATTTAGTATGAGTTTTAAAGTAGAATTGTAATAAAATTCACGTTGCCAAACTTTTATTTATTAAATGTAACTATTCCGAGATCCACCAACGTGGATGCGTGACCTACAATTATACTACAATATTCTAGGTCGGGTCGTTCTACAAGGCGACGTCGCAGGAGGTGTTCTTGTCCGAATAGGTAAATAATCATTACAAATTTGGTCGGCGCCCGAAATGCCATGCATTTAGCATCGATGCGCCATTACAACAATACATTTTATTTTTTCATTTTAAAAGCTTAATATGTTAATTAACTCATTTGTTGGCAACTAAAATGCATTTTTTTAATACCTAAAATGTTTTACCATAAAAAACGGGCTTCCTTATTAATGTTTTATTATTAGGTTAATTTTTTTTTCAAAATTAATTTCTTAATATTTTTGAATTATTTTTGTGGGTTACTGTTTTTTAATGTCTATTTTAATTATATTTATCAGTAAACTGACCTTCGTTGGAAGATTTGGGTCCATAGAATGTGTAAAACTAACTTTTTTTAGGTACCTACCATAACTAAGATAATAATAATTGTCATCCACAGTTCATTGGGATGTGTTTGTTTAGACATATAAAAGTTTTTACCTAATAAGTTTAAACTTGGTGTGCACAGTAAAACTTTGGGTCGTGGGTCTACGTAATTTGACGTAATATTTGACCAAAACACTGTGCAGCACCCGACGTCGAAACGACTCGAATTTTGATTCTCCACTTAGGTGCTAAATCGAGTCCTCAGAAAGACTGATGGACGTCGGAACCGACGTCAGGTATTTCTTGTCCTACGTGACCACAACGTAATATAACGTCCAAATGCTTGTTGGGGCCTAAAACATGCTCAACGGGCAGAAATTGCCGCCAATTTTCTGAAATTGTAAACAAATACAAGAATCAAGAATAATTACACCTCATTCCAAATTCTTCAGACCAATTTGAATATGGCGGCTGACAATTAAATACAGAATTCAAATGGAACTGTCATTTTTAGTGTCAATGTATGTGTATATTGACAATAAATAGTAGTTTTACAACCAGTGGCTAAAATAGTGCTTTTTTTGCAAGCGTTGGTTTAAATAACGAGCGTAGCGAGTAAAAAAAGCACAGTTTAGCTGCGAGTTTTTAACATTATTTTTTTTAATACCTTTATCAAAAAATCCAAGAACAACAGGAAACTCGCAACACACCATCTTTACACTCAGTAGCGGCTTGTGACTTTACAAATAGGTGACGCAACATCGCCGAAATCCCCGCCCACCTTTACTTTCGATTTGTATTGTGTATGTGTACGTTTAATAAGGGGGACGGCTTTTCAGAATTTAAGAAGTCTTTTTTATCATCTTCATTCCACCCCGAAAACGATTTTTCCACAAACTTCATCACACACAGGAAACATTGTAAAAAAAAATAATAAAAACAAATACCGCAACTGAAGAGAAACAGTAGCAATAGCCCGGCACGCGAAGCTCGATATTACACTGAAAAAATTATAATAGAGCCAGCTTAAAAGTTTGCATCACATGCAGACACGCCCAAACCTCGGCGGAAACGAGACGCGCGTGACGTCGTTGTGGCAACCGATTTAATTCGGGAATTTGAATTTACAATGGACGTAGCCAGAGATACGAGGAAGTGCCTTGCCGTTTGTTTTGGCTCGTGAAGTTTTCGCATCTAGGACACGCGGTCGTTCCACTCGATCCTGGGGTCGTATTTTCGAAACCATACGAAATTATTCGCATGCGACTACTTCCGTCTCTTCCTATACCGTATAGAAAAGGAGGCAAAAGATATGCCGATATGCTGATTCATGGGTAGTACGTGCAAGAATAACCGGTTTTTCATGCGAAACAACACGAATGCCTCCACCCACTCGTGCAATATTGCGTTAAACCAGTCGAATTCGAACGCGGTCCACACATACCGGCTTATCTTTCGCCTCTCATTTCACACGGTATAGAAAGAGACTGACATAAAAATTGTTGATTATTCAGTATACGTATGCGGATATTTTCGTATGGATTCGAAAATCAGACCCCTGATGATCGAATAAAAGATACAATATTTACAAAATGTAGAAACGTTATATTATGGAAGCGGAAGGTTTAATTTTTTCAGAAATATTCAAATGAAAATTATTTAGTCAGATTGCAAATAAGAGGTGAAGCAGCGCTTCACCTGCGTCATCGGGCGAGCCGCCACTGTTTACACTATAAATCAAGGTAAATGAAATAACTATGGATTCCATAGCGACTTGCCTTTTTACTCGGTGACGTTTATTCTTGCGACATTTTGATCTTTGACAGTTTGATGTTTTGACGATGTTTTTAAATGATTTTTTCGTAAATACATGGTGAAAACTGACAGAAATGACTTACTTTTTAGCCAAGAATAATTAGATTTTTTCAATATTACTATATTCCGCTATTACTCTTTAATTTTGAGTAAAAAACAGAACGAAATCTTTTTTTGCGCCCTTGATCAAAAATGAAAGTTTTTGAGTAACCAAAAAAGCTTTAGTAATCTGCAGACAGTTACTAAAATCATGTTTTCGATGAAGGTATAAAAAAGAAGTTTTTTGGCATCGGTAACCAAAAAAGCCATTCTTAAGTTATCTGCAGACAGTTACTAAAATCACGTTTTTGATGAAGGTATAAAAAAAACTCTTTAAGAAGTACCTATTTTTGGTCTGTCCGTTTGTTAAACTCAGTGGACAATTGATGAATTTCGTTGGCGTGCGATATGAAGCCAAGACCATCTGATCAGATACATAAGGTCATTAAATTTTTATGAGATTTTATTACATTTTCGGAAGTTCAACAAGTAGTTATTTAAAAAAATGAAGCAGCGGAGGTTTACCCAAAGAAAACAAAACTTGTTTAAAAAAAGGTGCTGTATGGGAAGGCTTCCTACAAAGTATATTGTGGGTAGTAGATGCTCAGTAAGTTTAATGACTGTTCGTTAAAAGGGATGTGTGGTTTTAATAAAAATATCTAGTTAAAAATGTTACTTTTTTTAATAAGTGTAATATATTGTGTTTTTTAAATTTGTTTTTGGTCTATTTATCTACATAATATATATTAAAATAACGTCGGCTCAAAAAATATTTTTATTTAAAAAAAAACTTTTTTTTGGACTAAGACGTTTTTAACAAAAATTTCAATACTAAAATAGTGTCTTACTTGATTTAGAGATTTTAAGTTGTATAGAACGACGGTAATATATTATAATATATTACATATTAAATTATCTGATAATTATTATTTAACAGACTATAGACTGTTTTATTATCTAGTAATAACTGTATGTAATTAGTGTAATGTAAAATATAAGTCTTGACTAAATAAACGATTCATATATGATTTTTCTATATTTTGTTTACCGTAATGCCAGGTTACTAACTTGTATTAATGGTCTATCCAGTATTGCAAAAATTACATATTAGGGCAATACAGGCTGTCAAATACATCTGCATGCAATGATATATAAATTAAAATTTTTTGATCCTGTATTTTAAAAACAAATTATGCGGTAGTTTAAAAAAAATCCCAATAATGAGTAATTTGTGACTATAAGTTACTAAAATACAATATTTTTAAATATCGATTTTTAAGAGATTTGTTTAAAGTTGGATACTTTCAATTTTTATATTTCGTTTGCCTGCAGCTTCCAGGTTCAAATAACAATTAAGTTCCGTTTAGATTCTTTTATTTTCGGCTATTAATGAAATACATCTCATTTGCACAAGACCACACACGGTGCCTGTTTTTAAAAGCATATCTCGAGCCAAACGATTTGCAAAACGTTGTTTTTTAAAAAATGACCACAAAGTCTTTTCTGACGTTTTCAATTTCTTAAACGCACCAAAGGCTACCTCAAGAACTCACTCTGATATTTCACTTATTTGTGTTCGTAAAACGGTTTTTCTGATATAAAATGAAGAATTTTTATAGCAAAGTTTTGTTTGCCTTATAAAATTTTAGTTCGCAAGAAATTGCAGAAATATTTGAATTTTTTTAGCAAATTTTCTTTGTATTAATCGTATTCTATAAACGGAAAGTAAGCGTCTGTTAAAGTCGCATCCGGTAGGCAGTGGCGTAGTATTAGGAACGATCTAAAAAATGTATTTATTCTGAAAAAAAACCATGACGTCCGAACAAATTTCGGAAATATATCCCCCCACCGAAAATTTTTCTTACTACGCCCCTGCCAGTAAATATGTATCCTTGTGACATTCCGAAATGAAGTTTGTTTTTAGCTATCTACGCAGGAACCTAAATCGGATGATAATAAATTTGTCACAGTAAAAAATGCATTAATAAAAAGTGCCTCCCATTGACAAAAGATGGCAAAAACTTTATTTCCTGCCTTACTTTTTGTTATTTAGGAAGCTTTTTAATTTTTTTTGCATTTTGTTTTTGCGTTTAATTATAATAAGTGTACTCATTATACTTTTGGGGTAAAATTAAATTAATGCTAGGATTAATGTAAAAAGGCTAAGGATATAGTTTCGCAAGTTAAAAATTTACATCTGCGTTTTTGGTTTAGAAATTGGTTCTAAATAAAAAAAGTAAGGATAGCTTTCAAAAATATATTTAAATTTTTTTATAAAAAATGCAAAAATTACCTACGGGTGTAATTTCGACATAGGACGGTGGTATTTTCGACATGCTTGTGTTGGATATTTCGGCGGTGTTTAAAGAACGTTTAAATGCACTCCAGAGACCAAAACTACATATCCAATTTTTTTTTAAGGAATAAAGTGACACTTTATTCCTGTAAAGATCATAGTTAACTCTTTTTTGAAACGGCTTTAAATTGCTTTTAACTAGGTTTTATCGTATAAACCACAGGGCTGACATGTATTTTTATCATTCAAAGAAATCAGGTTACAAACTTTTACCTTGAGATAATAGCTATTTATGTATATAGGTCATAAAGAAGGCGTTTAAAGCCCGGGCCGTGGAAATAAAAACACGAGCCAGAGGTTTTTTACACGCCAAGGGTGTTAAACGCATTTTATGACTGAGACCAAAACTACATATCCAATTTCTTTTTAAGGAATAAAGTGACACTTTATTCCTGTAAAGATCATAGTTAACCCTTTTTTGAAAATACTTCAAATTGCTTTTAACTGTGTTTTATCGTATAAACCACAGGGCTGACATGTATTTTTATCGTTCAAAGAACTCAGATTACAAACTTTTACCTTGAAATAATAGCTATTTATGTATCTAGGTCATAAAGGAGGCGTTTAAAGCCCGCGGCGCGGAAATAAAAACACGAGCCAGAGGTTTTTTACACGCCAAGGGTCTTAAACGCATTTTATGACTGAGACCAAAACTACATATCAAATTTATTTTTAAGGAATAAAGTTACACTTTATTCCTGTAAAGATCATAGTTAACTCTTTTTTGAAAATGCTTCAAATTGCTTTTAACTAGGTTTTATCGTATAAACCACAGGGCTGACATGTATTTTTATCGTTCAAAGAACTCAGATTACAAACTTTTACCTTGAAATAATAGCTATTTATGTATCTAGGTCATAAAGGAGGCGTTTAAAGCCCGCGGCGCGGAAATAAAAACACGAGCCAGAGGTTTTTTACACGCCAAGGGTGTTAAACGCATTTTATGACTGAGAAACATACAATGTTTTATACACAACCGCATGATTTTTGAAAAAAAATATATTAAAATATTTCAAAATATTTTTTGTGATGTCAAAATCTCTCTAATATTTAGAAAATAGGTAAATCACCAGTTGACAAATAGTTAATTATTCAAAAGTGACCTGTTGTATGGTTATTTCTGTCATTCTCAATGAATGATGATGATGATTTTTGAAAAAAAATATATTAAAATATTTCAAAATATTTTTTGTGATGTCAAAATCTCTCTAATATTTAGACAATAGTTAAATCACCAGTTGACAAATAGTTAAGTATTCAAAAGTGACCGGTTTTATGGTTATTTCTGTCATTTTCAATCAAGCAATCTGAGACACAAACAGTTGCTTGTCATTAGCAACTATATCAACAAAGTTATCATTACAATTAATATTTCGTTTTAGTCGCTATTTTTACCGTTTTTCTTGTAAAATATTATGGAACTTGAAAAAAAAGTAATCCCTAGAGATATAGTGGAGGCCGCTGAAGAGGCGAAGACGAATCTTTTGCCGGTCAAATCAAGAAACCTATAAGGAAAAACCTATAAAGATTATGTTTTGTGAAGAAAGACTCCTTAAGTATCGTTCATACAAGGCATAGTCATAGTTTTAGTTCTAATTTTAGTCATAACGCCATCTCTGTCACTGTCTCTTTAGGAAAAAAAACAGTGACAGAGATAGCGTTATGACTAAAATTAGAACTAAAACTATGACTATGTCTTGTATATATATATATACTTTACTTGCATACTTTAACGAAAAAGTGAAACAACACAAGCCGTCTTCCCTATGGAGTTATTATAGTTAGTTATTATTATTATAGCTATTATTTTTTTACCATAGGTAATTTTATTGTTGCGTTCGTTTAACAAAAATTATTGAAACAAAAATTTGCATTTTTTCGTCCACAAATTTAAGAAAAGAGTATTACAAAACACTATAGAATGACTACTTTTCATCAATAATTAAAAAAAGCCTCTAAATTTAACACATGCGGGCCTTAAAATAAGTTTTAACGCCCGCGGACGGTAAAGTACTGTTTTAACGCCCACAGGCGTTAAATTGATTTATTACGCCCTAAGGGCGGGCGTTAAAGTGCACTTATGTTTAACAAAAAAAAACCATTACGGATGAAACTTTTTTAGCAAACACTAAAGAAAAAAGAAAAATTCATACAGCCCAAATAAATTTTAAAGCTTCTAGACTAACCCAAACCCAAAATAATATTTAAAAATAGTTTAGAAAATTAAAATAAAGCGAATGAATAGTGGTTATCCCCACCAAAATTGTTCAACATTGTTGAAAAATGTACAATTATTGTTTCTTTTTTTTTAATTTTTCTTTATTACTACACTTTCATTCTAAATATAAACTTGTTTTTTTTTTACTTTTTCTTTATTTTATATCACGTTACAGCTTACGTTCCAAATAATTATTATATCATGTTTGTGGCAATAAAATGTGGCAATAAAATCATTAATTATTAATTAATTATTATTAATTCATAGAAATGCGTACATTTTGAAAAACGCCGAAATTACCCTCACTTGCCTTTTATCAGTTGTTTAAACAGGCTTCTTAACCCTAAATTCACCGTAGCCACTTACTCACGATTAGCTATATATAATCCATTCAAAGTTCAGCCAATTCTGACTCCAAAAAGTATGGATATCACATGACCCGTTTCGAACGTCACTTCGAAATTTCCTGTTCACTGTCAGAAAGAAAACAACCTTTACTCTTAATTTATTTTTTTTTGCGATATTATAGTAAAGCCATGATAGCAATTTAAGCCTTAAAATATTTTAGCATCATTTAAGGAGTAATGCTTTTGTTTAAAAAATTTTTACTATGTTTTTCACACTTTTATGCCATGATTTTGCTCACATTTTAAAGCTTTCTTTCCAAACTTTCGATTTCTAGAATAAAAGACATTTTTCAAGTTTTCAATGTGTTTTAGGCGTTCAAAAAAAAGTTTAAATTCTGCACTATGCGGTTCATTCCAAGAAACAGCAGAGGAATTTAAAAAATTATGTACAGCTCAAAAATTTGACTAATGAATGATTACCACTGAATCAAGACTAACAAATGGAGGTCTTATTAAAAGTCCATTATTTTTCTTAAATCGACGCGACCTAATGTGTCCAGGAAAACTGAAGAATTGCCTCATTTGTTTCCAATTGAGTGTTGACGCTAAAGAAATTTTTGATGTACAAACAAATCGGTATCCATCAAAGAAGAATATTTATCGGTTATAGTTCAGGAGTTTCCCGTGAAATTTTAGATTTTAAACTGTTTGTCTTACGGGGCACTTCGCCTATAAAAAACGGAATAGTTTTCGGTCGCTATATCTTTTTTACTTGCCCTGAAAAAATTATGTTTAGTATTTAAGAATAGCCCGATACTTAAAAAAATATACTTAATGCAAGAATGTTATACTTTCATAAACATTATTAAATACTACTTCAAACAACTATTTAGTTATTCTTAAATTTAACAAATAAATGTTTTTAAGTTAGTTATTTAATACACTTTATTCAATAATAACACAAAACTCGATTTAAGAAAACTTGCACTATTAAAAAAAAATTAACCAAATTTTAAGTTAAGAAATACTTATGCTTCAATTATGTTTCATTCTAGGTTTTGCAACACCGAGTCTCTGCTGTTGTACTTAGCTTAGTTATTTACCAAATAAATTTTAGCATTCCTGCCAAAAAACCGCATTAAATTTCATACACGGAAAAAATTCTATTCTATATTTAAGAATAGCTCTATTCTTGAAAAATTACATTTGCTTTAAGTATATTATTCTTAGTACAAGAATAGGGATTATTAGAATTAAGCAACTACCTATTCTTGATCTACGAAGGCACTTATACTTAAATAGAAAGAAGAGGCGGTAATTTAAATTAAAACCAAAGCTATTATTAAATCAAATAACTTCTAGAGGTAAACCGATAAGAGTTTATTATTCTTTTAAAAAACAGGTAGTTTACTTGGACTAAGTCGAAAAGATAAATCTTGACCTAAAATAAGTTACGAATTGATTGAATAATACTTTAAACTTAGTTTAACTACAAAGGTTTAATTTGGATCAAGTCCTTTTATTATTGCTAGAAAGCCTTAGTTATTTTTAAAATAAGAAGAGCTATACTAAAAACAAGAAATATCCCAATATCGAATCGCACCGTAAGACCGCTTGACTAATCCATTCTCCCTCTTTGTTGTTTGGTATGGGGGCAACAAAGACTTAATGGCCTTCAGTTTAAAGGTTCGGATTATTATAAACGCCTAAAAAGTTAAATACTTCCCTTATAGGAGAAACCGAGTATCATTATGTATACCCACGGTTTTTAAGAAGTGTGGATGAAGTGGTGAAAGCACCTATTGTTTGGCACGGTCTTGACCGCCTCTTTTGCAAGAGCGCTTCGGAGCGTGCTGTCGCGAGAGTCGAGTCGAAATTGTGGTCGTAACATCTCGCTGGCAGCTCTGGAAGTTTTCTCATATATGCGTGAGCCGCAGATAGAAACTCGGCACTGGAAGTACACCACATAATCCGCCTATGGAAATGTGAGTCTTTTCAATTTGTATCCAATAATCGTGTTGATTTGATTCTGCTACGGGACTGAATCAGCATGGTTATAGGAGAAGGGTTATTTTGTATTTTGCAAGTGACGGACTTACGCTACGTTATAGTAAAATAACATTATTATATTGGCATATATTATATATATGCTACTTGTGTTTTAATTACAATTGGTGTTAAGTGAAATATAAGGTCGGTTTCAGTCAAGTATAAGAACTATTTGAGGTAAGTGTAATTTTTTCTTAATAAGTAGAAAACATTATTTGATTGAAGTATAGTTACTTTTGCGGTAAAAACATGTTATTCTCGTTCGAATATTACCTAAAGCTGTGTCCGAAACAAGCAAAGAAAAAATTTGAATTAAGTATAGCGTCCGCTTAAAGTAAAAAACCACATTGTCTTAAAATAAGTATAGACCTATATTTGAATTATCATATAAATTACACTTGTCTCAACGCTAGTCATGCATTATATTTAAGAATAGGGTATTACTTGGATAAAAAATAACTAGAGTTGAGGATATCGAAGATTAAGCTATTCTTGGATCGAGATTAATAATCTTGTTCCAAGAAGAGCTTTTTTTCCGTGTAAAGTAACAACTCTCCCACATACTCTGGCGACAAATAAGTACTTATACGAGAACAATTTTTATCATATATGTAAAGTTTGTGCGAGTCCAAGGTGTTATTATATTAGTGGTTAGGTTGTCGTAGTTTAATTTAGGTTGTATGTTATAGTTTAAGTTAGGTTGTAGTTTAGCTCGATTTGTTGGTTTTAAAAAGTTTAATCTGTTTGAATCAAAGATAAGACTCCTTAACTCAAGGAATTCTTTTTCTTAGTTTGAACAAAAATTGCGTGTTGGATTAACTATAACAGTTATTATTTCAAGCAGGCTAAAGGATGTATTTATTTAATTCAAATAATTATTTTTCATGGTTAGGGTATTTCGTATTGGATTAAGTATAACAATTATTGGTTAAGTAGTGTCTTTATTTTTCGCCAAGTACTACTTGGATTTGGTTTAAATAACTTATGCTTGCCTTAAGAAGATCCTTAATATTTGAGTTGTTGTGTATTCTTGTTCCAACGATTCACTAATATTAAGGACAATCAAAACAAAGTTATGTTTGGAACAACATGTATCCTTTTGGTACCAGTATATGCTTTTTTTCGGGTATTTACTTGCCTATGCTTATAACTAGTAAGGTAGGGATTAAAATAAATAAAAATTCCAAAAATCTGAGCAAAAAATCAAAAACTTTGATCCTAACTGCATTGTTTAGTACACCATACCAATATAGAAACAGTAATATTATGACAGACCTGCGGTCAAAATGACCCCTAATTGAAATAATAAAATTGATTGAAAAAAAAATACTTCACTCTTGTAACTTTATTATATCATTTGTACGACCATCTAAAATGTGCTTGATGGAATAGAAACTAATTTTGTGCAGGAAGATTTGTTAGAGGAATGAAATAATAGAGATATATAGTTTTTTGCTCAAAAATCAAATAACCCTATATTTAGCAACTTAGTAGAAAAAAAATCAACTGTGATACTTATTACTCATAAATGTTCTAAAGTAAAGTGAAACAAACCTAAAAAACGTAAAAACAACTGAAATTATAAAATTATGAAAAAACTTACAAATGGTTTTTTGAGATTTTTTTATGCTGCGCAATCTCTACAGACGCATCTAGTGCATTCCATACATAAATCACTCTCGATGCCGCATCAGAACTCGGTTCAAAAACACCTTAATCGACGAAAAAAAAAGTTGTCTGTCGGTCTGTAGATCTGTTGTCTGCCTGTATACACGATAACTCAAGAACGCCTTAATCGATTTTAACGAAATTTGGTACAAAAATCCTCCATCGTCTGACCATAAACTAATTGCCTTTTGGGTAGGGTGATGGGGGGGTTGAAGGGGGAAAAGGGGGATTAAATATTTTAAAAAATTGTAACTTTGTAACAAAAGCAAGTAGCGATATACGGTTTTCACATTTAAGTTTTCGTGAATACGGACTACAAATTTTGTTATAAAGTTCAAATTCGTGGGAGCTTTAGTTTCCGAATTATTTGAGAAGACGGTAAAATATATAAAAAAAAAATCATAACTTTAGAAGTAAAACAGCTATTGATATGCGGTTTTCAGATTTTGGTTTTCGTAAATATTACTCAAAAATTTTCTTACAAGGTTCAAATCTTTCAAAGCTACAGTTTTCGAGATATTTTCATTTCCTTTCAATATAAAATAATTGATTGTATGGCGGACTATCCGTGCTTTCTGGCACTAATTTTTATATTTTCATCCCTAAAAAAACCAGTCAAAATTATGATTGTTATTTCTTTAGAAATAGGTTTAAAAACAATGAAATTTTTTTTGATAGTCTCTTGAAAACTATTGCACTTAACTATTGAGCAATTTTGATTTCTTCGATTATTTTCGTAATATGTTTACTAAATCTTACACTTCATTAAAAAAACCTACAATAAAAACTGTTCTTTAACAAAATTAAGCATATATAAAATATCACCAAATTTTTAAAAAGCTTATTAATTTAAAAGTTATCTAACTTTTAAAATAAATTTAAAAATTTTTTTTATTTGAAAAATTTAAGGGTAGGTATATTTATATTTATGTTATAGTTTTTACTCGAGTTTTTAGTATATTTAGAAATTATATAAAATCGTTGTAGTTTTACGGTTTATTTTAGCAGAAAATGTTAAGAGTGAAAATTCTTTAAATCGGTTGCGTGGGTAATCTGCACAACTTACAGTCACCTGTCCTTTAATTTTCTGAGCAGAGTGCGCTTACCTATACTTTCCCATAATATATACTAAGAGCCACCAAATTCACACGTCTGCCACTCCAGACCGGGTAAGGAGAGGAGGATGGTCCATCAAAGTCGGAGATTTTGGATAAAATTAACGTCATTTGTACATGGCGTCTATTGGCAGACGTCCTGGTGGAGCACGAGACGTCGGCAGACGACGTCGATGTTGTAAAAAATACTAAAAAATAACATCATTTGTGCATGGATGAAAATTCACAGTATTATAGGGGACAACTTCTTCAAAAATAAAATGTTATTGGCAGACGCCCTAGTGGAGCACAAAGTGCCGACAGATGGCGCCAAAGTCGTAAAAATAAAAAAAATACTTTATTTTATATACGAAAAAGAGCTAAAAATGGCAAAACTACAAGTCTGCCTGCCTCTCTCAAACCTCAAAATATAAAATAAAGTAAATTTTTTATTCTTACGACTTTAGCGCCGTCTGTCGGCACTTTGTGCTCCACTAGTAAGGGGTCGTGCCTTATAACACTCCGCCTCTGGAGGACTACCCCCCCTAGTTTCCGCTTTGAGGGGGGCAGACTTGTAGTTTTGCCATTTTTAACAGTTTTTTCACCTATTATACGCGCAAAAAATCTTATATAAAATAAAGTATTTTTTTTATTTTTACGACTTTGGCGTCGTCTGTCGGCACTTTGTGCTCCACTCAGACATCATCTACTATAATACTGTGCATTTTCAGCGATGTACAAATGACGTTAATTTTGTCCAAAATATATGTATGCAGGAATTTCCTCTGCTAGCTGAACCCCATTTATGTCAACGGAATCACCAGCTGTTATACATTACTTTCTAATTCTTCTTCTAAATCGTATATATATTAAATTCTCTTTTTATTGGAGACACTCTGTATCATAGAATATCTTTAAACCCCCCCTCTTCTTCCCCGGTCTGGAATGGCTCCGCCCCCTCCATCTAACGCATGCAAAATAAATCGTGTACAAAATGACGTTAGTTTTTCGAGCTGGCTCTTAGACTATAAAGGACTTTTTTGAACGAAGAACCACCTAAACTATGTTTACTTGTCTAATAAATTGTACTTATGGGAAAGTATTTTTCTTTTTATTCGAGAAGCATCCAAGATAAATTCAATATATTATATATTTTTAGAATTGGGAAAAAAGACCATTGGAAAATTTAAAAAATATGCAGTTCTATTTAAAATAAAGAAGCTAATGTGAAAATTTAACACTTCACAGGTCCTAAATCTTAAGAACGCTGTTTGAAAGTTTATGAAAAATTATGCAACTTCTGTACAGGCGGTGGGGGGTGAAAAATATGGTAAATCACCCTGTATCTCTGACTTGAACCGATTTCTTATAGAAGGCTGTACTTTTAAGAATGGTAGTCCAGCAGATACCAGAATGCATAACCTGATGCATTTTTATTAATTTCCGTAATCTCTTGGTCTAAAAGTGGCGCGGGTCCTGGGCTCAATATAGGGGTTGGGAGGAGCAGCGGGGTGTTTTATATGCTCCAGGTGTTTGCAGCTGCTTGCCCGGCCACTTTCACCCCCTGACGGCATGCACCCCTTGATCAAGTTCTACAAGAATGCCCAATGCATTTCGATTCAAGCTTGTTTCTTTGTCTACTGGGGGCAGTACTCGTAACTAGTAGTGCAAGGTATAAGCCTCAGTGCATTCAAATATACAGTCCTGGCTGCGTGATAACAAAACAGCTACAAACTTTTTCGTAGTTAGTCTTTCTCAGTTTCTTTGCGTTAACGCAAAGTTTTAGGAAAGACAAATTCTTCTATCTGTTAGTCCGGAGGATAAGGGGCCCAACCTTGCAAAAAATGATTGAGAAATGAATGATACCTAAGGTAATTTTTGAAGATATGAATGAAGTCTCCTACAGAGGACCCCTTTTCCCGAAAGTAAAATACAAAATCTGTAAAATTTTAGGAAATTATGGGGCAGCGATAAAATTTGGCACAGATGTTCATTGAAGTCCCAGCAAGATTTTAAATCTGTTAATTAAAAAACAAAAAACCCAAAATGTCAATAGCATCTCCCGAAAAAGCAATAGAGCAATTATAAAATAAAATTTAAGATGGGTAGCTACCAAAAAGTCTTATGCACAGAGTCCCAAATCTCGAAGTAATATGGAAAGTATTAAGTTAAAATATCTTCTATAAACACGAAATCTTAGAATAATAAAATATGACACCAATGTATATTAGGCCTCTTAGTATCAACGTCGGGAATTAAGACCCTTCCCTACAGAGGAAGAAGTTTACTAGGACCTCAACAAACATTTATGCCTTATTTGGTTGCTTGATCATATTTTAAAAACAGCTTACGACTTTTAAGTTTAATTTTTTGGAACTGTAGATAACTTCGGCAAAACAAAATTCAACAACTATTATTTATTGTTCTACCCAAGCACCCGGTTAGTGTTTTTTTCTGTCAGCGACTTTAGCTCAGGAAACGTCGAGGTGACATTTAAAACGGGTAATGTGATATCATTACTTAACGGCTGAAAATTGAATGGAAGTCACATTTTGTAAAAACCAAGACATCGCTCGGAGCACTTTTTTGCTTTTTTTTGCCGAATAAGCTGAAATTTCCTCTATCATTTCGCGTTAATTTTTGTATAAATTCGAGAAGTGGATTTCTTGGTGGCTGCATATCTTAAACATTAATTTAAAAGGCGGCAAATATTTGTGCTAAATCTGGTAGTTCTATCGCTTTTTGGAGGGTTGCTATTAATATTTTGGTTTCTTCTTGTTTTTTTGGTATAAGTTCAACAGTTTGACCTGTAAGGGAAGAACGTTGAGTATCAGTATCAGATGTCAAAATGTTGCTGGGACCTTAATGAACATATCTGCCAAATCTTCTCGCTCTACCATATTTTCATAAAATTTTACGAATTTTGTATTTTTCTTTCGGTTATAGGGGTCCTCTGCAGGGAAGTTCATAGCGGCTGCATATCTCAAAATAATTTTTTATTAAAAAAAGCTTTTAAAGATTAAGCTTTTGTTAAATTCACTCAAAAGTAGAAAATAATTTTTTATTTCTCTTAGACCATAATAAAAGCGATGGGCGCAGGTTAAAAATTTTAACATTAAGTATCGTATATCGATCACATCGATGATTCACCTTAGAAACAGTTGTATTACTCCATAACCTAAGGAAATTTTCAAAGGCTTGGCAAGCACGGCAATCTCACCCGTTCTCAGCTTCTTTAGATGAAAGCATTATTGCTATGTTTTCATGAGTATTGAGTTCGTTTTCAAAACTCATTGTATCTTTTTCTTTTTTATAGCGTGTTCTTGCTCTTGATAAAGAACACGCTCTATAAAAGAAGAAGATACAATGAGATTTGAAAACGAACTCAATACCCATGAAAACATAGCATATGTTTATCATTCAAATAGAAGAAGAATTTAGTTCTTCTTTTGTAGTTAACTCTTTGTCACCTTAAAGTTAAAATTTTTAATTTGCGCCCATTGCTTTTATTGTGACGTAAGAAAGATAAAAAATTATTTTCTACTTTTGAGTGCATTTAATAAAAGGCTTGTTCTTTAAAAGACTTTTTTAATAAAATTTATTTTTTTATTTTTAGATTTGGACTCTAAATAGTTCGTTTTGAATCCGCCATATTCAAAAATTCATATACCCTTCTAGAAAAATCCCTGTATGCCAATTTTGATTGAAATGGAATAAAGTAAATCATTTTCCCCCTCCACTTCCCTCGATGGAGGAAGTTGGGTACATAAGAATACCATATTATTGTGTTTTCACTGGAACTGTAAACGCATACCAAATTTGAACACAATCGGATGTGGATAAGTCAGTTAAAATTGAATAGCAAAACATGACCAAAAATCGTCCATCTTGAATCCGCCATAAATTTTTAAAATCTGATCAAAAATTCGTATTCCTTATCTTCAAAAGTCTCCATATACCAAAAAACCCCCTCGTAGGGGGGACGGGTGCCTAATAATGACATACTATTCACCGGAACTATAAATGCATGCCAAATTTGAAGGCAAAAGATGAGCAAAAATCATCCATCTTGAATCCGCCATATTGAATTTTTTACATTGGATTAGAAATTCGTTATCTCCATCCCCAACTGCCCCAACACACCAAATTTCAACGAAATCGGGCGTACTTCAACTGTACCTCCCTCCACCCCAGCCAGCATGCCAAATTTGAAGCCGATCGGATGTCGGGAGGTTGGTCAAAATTAGGTTGCAAGATTCCACCCGAAAAAACATACCTAGTTAGATATATTGCAAGTTAAATAAAGGCTTGTGAAACATTACCTGAGAGTCTAGTCTAGTCTAGTCTAGACTAGTATGCATGCCAAGTTTCATTGCTTAATCATTTTTTGAAAGGTTGACTTGATTTTTGCGCTTTATCCTCTCTACTATGTCAAGCTTTGTCCAGCATCAAAGTGCTTATAAATTACTTTTACTTTTTATGCTAAGGAAAAAAGTGTTAAAAATGACTAATTTAACAATAATTTTAACTAAAAAATACT
Organism: Oxystoma pomonae; assembly: GCA_963921995.1. Lineage (NCBI taxonomy): Eukaryota > Metazoa > Arthropoda > Insecta > Coleoptera > Brentidae > Oxystoma > Oxystoma pomonae. Next base: position 33,992,290 of record OY998167.1, on the reverse strand, counting down.
AAAATATACTTTTTGACCACTTAAAATTGTGAGAACCTTGGGAGCCGTTATGTTTTAAAAGCCACAACCAGAATGAAGTGTCACTAGAAATGACAAGAAGACAAATGATTCAAAGTAAAAGACTCAAAGAGTAGGCCTATAAAGCACTTAGGACATGGAGCTAAGAATAAGAGTGTGCACACTCGAAGAAGTTTTTAGAAGCAAATGGCTACTAAGAAGAAGCCGCAAACACAAAGTAAGCCGGACACAGAAGGATAAGAAAGAAAAATTTCTTCCTCATGAGTGTAGAAAGAACTGCATTCCCTTAAATGTTTAGATATACTAGATTTTGTAAAAAGAACAAGTTAAAAGATGGGGAAAGGCATTGGGAGGGTAACCACCCCCCAAGTATTAAATAAGTGTTGTAAAATGTCCCTGGTATCTAAGTAAAGACTTTCAATTTCTGTTGGTGACAAACACATTCATTTTTTAATTTCTCGACGGTTACACAACAATTGACCACACACAACCACGGGCCAGCGGATCCTCTCAGCAAGAGTCAGACCAAATTGTGATGGAATTTTGTGTACGAACTGCCGCTTTTTAATTTTATTACTTCATCATTACGTTAAGAAACAAGAATTACTTTAAATAAAGAAATTAAACTCAACAGGACACTAGTGAAATGTCAAAAATCGTAAAATGTGTTATAAAGATAAGTTTTAAACCGACGTATTGAATGCATTTTCTTTTTGATGCGAGTACATCTATATAAGATAATACTTGTACGTAATTACATATGTCGTAATTACTTTTTAATTTTGCAAATAATCAGTTAATCTTAATTAAATGAGATAATTGCTGATAACTGCTTTATTTTGCCCGGTAAGATATTTAACGTCACAATAAGAAATATTTTTTTTAACATATAGGGTGTACAAAAACCGTACACTTTTTATTGTCTATAATTATTTTTTCTAAAAAAAATAAAGCTTTATGAATTACTTTTTTTAAATGGTTATTTATTTAAATCGGCAACGTTGTATAGAAAATAAAAAGAAAACCCTATATAATGGTACATAATTTTTTGTAAAACTACTTCTATGAATTGAGGTTCAACTATAAACAAAGCTAAAGGGCAAATGACCATAGAAAATGCAAATAATTTGCAAAAAATAAGGCCGGCAGCATTTGTAATGCTTCTTTTGATATTAAAAAGAGATTAAGATATTTGTTAAATTATACCCGAACACACGACGTAAAGTGAGACGAAATAAAAAAATGCCATTCTAAAGCTTCAAATTATTTATGCACATAAAAATTGGTTTGATAATAAATAAATACTTTAAATTTATTATAATCTGATTCATTTGGCCCCTTTGACCTATTAGAATTCATCTGAAATGTCTGATTCTTTCTTAGATTAATATTTTTCTAAATGATGTTCAAGTAGCTTCTTTTCCAACTCTTTAATTTTTTTCGAATATACTTCTAGTTTAAATTGAAGATTTTTATTCGTCTCTGAACATGATTTTTCCTCAAATTTTTTTGTTGCTTTCTCAACACAGTTAGACAGTTTTTTGCGCTCGTGACAAATTTTATCTTGAAGCTTGATGTTTTTGTTATGCACACAAATTAATCCTTCGTAAAAACTGTTGTGTATTTTATTTGTAATAGTTTTTGTATATTCTGTGAGTAAAGAATTTGCTTCTTGTAGAAACCTATCGTAACAAGATGTACACCTTTCTTGACTTTTTTTTTGGCACTCAGTTTTACATTTTAAACTTTTTGTTAGAGGTTCTAAAATTTTAGATTGTGCTTTATGGATCATCTTTGTGATTTCTTTCTCTGTGTCGCTAACACATTCGTCCAACTCAGCCAAATTAATATTTTTAACATTTTTCTTGTAGGTACTTTTACATTCTTTAATTGATCTAAATATGGAATTATCGACATGACTGTTGCTTGTTACCAAATTTTCAAAATCATTTTTAAGATGCTTTGCTTGGTTCAAGTTAATGTCAACCAGAGTTTTAATTTTCTCATTCTCCTTCTTCAAAGCCTCTTCAAGCAGCTCTATTTCTTTGTTGATAAGTTTTGTACGATCCTTTATTTCTTTTGTGTATGCTTTAATTAAAGGGTCATTTTCATTTGAATTGGAAATTGCCTAAAAATTTTGTTGGGATTACCAGAAAATTACTTACGACTAAAACCATTTAGCTTTATGCACAAAAAGTGTTGTTTAATTATTGTAAAAACATTTACCTTGGAAATAAGAGTAACCAAAACAATAATGTATTTTATGACACCACTTTTCATTGTGAAAATAAAAGTAAATTTAAAACACAGGATGAAAAATTTATCGTTATCACCTAAAAGCTTAATATCTCATAAGTCAAATGTTTACTTAATAAATGCAACAGAAAATGGAGGTGTTTTGTTTTCGCTGAAAATTTATTTTGTGAGAAAATGTTAGCACAGCGCACCTAAATTGTTGTCCAATTGTTTTAAAAATAATTTTCTCTCTCCTTCTATATTTTAGAATGACAAATTTTAAAAAAGTTATAATTAAAAAAATATTTGGAAATTATGATATTTTTTTAATTAGACCACACATTAGGCTTGCTTTTTTTTCTTAAGTATATGAGGGAGGAGACTAACACAAAACAAATATGCTCTAGTAATATCCATCACTTCACAAACTTATGACAAATGACTGATCATTTAAAACTTCTTGGGAGGTAGAAATTAAATGTTACGCCTTTTAAAAAAAAGTAAATGCCTACTGTGCAGTTCAAATTTTATTTTCTGGTATCAGCTTCCTCATTTGCTTTTAAATGGTATCGAAAAGGATGGAACTATTACGGTTTAGATGGTTTTAAAATAGTGAAAGTTAGCTCACAGATAAATAATTAAATTATTTTTGAACAAGGCGTGGCCTTTTTTTATTTTTAGCGTTTTTGTTCATATTTATTATAGACTCTCTAGGTATTTGGTTTTTATACTTTTAATTAACTTGAGTACCTGCCTACCAAGTTGCTCTGACCTCGATACAAGAGCAAATTAATGGTTTAGAGAGAAAATGCTAAATTTACTTTTTATAAAATGATTTGTTTTAGTAGGACTAGAAGAATATTCCAAAGACATGTAGTTCTCCAAAAAATGAGTCCACCGGCGATTCCTGGGGGGAACCTCACCCCCTCCTATAATGTTGCTTTAGTTCCTTGCAGTTGGAAAATATGAAGGTTCAGTTGGGAAATTTAAGTACATTTTACAAAACTCAAAGTTTCTGGTAAATTGGGAATCGCTTTTAACATTAGTTGGAAAAAAAATGGACGATGCGCTCCATCGAAAATTTTAGCCATATTAGGCGTTTTATGGAAGAAGTAAAAAAAAAATTTTCGATACCTCAAAAATTATTACATTTATAAAAAAAATGCGGTAACGTTTTTTGTAGAAAATAGAATAATGTTTAATTTCAGGCATAAAATGTTTATGTTGGTCTTCTCCTTTAACCTTAAATTTGCCAACTTTGAAACTGTTTCTATAAATAAAAAACTTGTACGTTTTAACAAACATTTTCTCATTTTACTTTCCAGATATATCTTCAACAAATTCATGTATCTTTTGTTATTTTTAATCCACCCTTGTGACCTTAACCATCCCCGCTGCTAAATTAGGCACCTACCAAACAAAGCACGAATAACTAGGTAAGTCTGGTGTGAGGAATTAAAAAAAACAATTAAAGCCAGGGGTTAAGTAAAACTCCAAGAATATTTTTGAAAAAAATATTTCCTCTTCCCATCACTTCTATAGCCGCGCAATTTTTAAGTATTATTAAGGGAATTTAAAAATAGTTGAGAAATGTACCGGTTTTTTCGTTTCAAATATCCGACATGAATTTTATTATATCTCCTTACCTCATAAATGGACCCAAAAGTATTAGTATTTTGTTTTAAATAGTAGAATTTTTTACTATAAATTAACATTGCACTTTTAAGCGGTAATCCGCACCTCACGACAATAGGAGTGATGGGAAGGGGGATTTTTTTCACTTTATTCACAGCTTTGATCTATTTTTTTTATTCGCCACTTACTTAGTTGTTCGTGCTTTATTTGGTAGAGGTGCCTAATTCAGTGAATGGGGTTTTTAAAGCCAAAGGGTACATGAAATTGTTGAAAATATATCTAGTAAGTAATAATCACATGTAAAAACAGTTTTTAAAATGGCTTTTACTTAGTTTGTTTATACGGGCCTCTTAAATATAAGGACGCTTTAAAAATGTTGTATAAACACCACTAAAACCGTTTTAGGCATCACTAAATCGATTTTATTTTAAAGCGATTTAAGAAAGTGGTTTATCGCTTTAAAACCAATTTTAGTATCGTTACAAACACTTTAAAAACGCTTTGGCTCATTTCTTCCAACCTAAAGAAATACTCAACCCTGGTTTCCCGAAAAATCTGTTGTTAACTAAGTTGTTTTATTTTTTTTTCTTTAAATTGACAAATTTAATGACATTTAATGAAGGACGCATAAACACTCGGAGAAAGCGATTTTATTTAAAACCGAGCTTATATAAAAACGCTTTTAGGTGCGTATAAACGTAGTAACTGTATCCAAAAATATTAATTTTTTTTTGAGGGTTTATTTGATCTTAAAGGAGAAAACATAACTATACTGGTTACACCTAAAATTAAAGATAGTTTTATTGCCTACAATTTCAATTTCTTTTATTAACAAAACTTGCCATTTACAAAAGATGTTATTACATTTTTTTTAATAAATGTTATAGTTCTTGAGATATTGGCAAAACACTGAAAAATTGCCCCTTTAGGAGATAATTCCACCTCCCTTTCTGTGCGTATTTCATAAAACGCCCCAAAAAAAAGTAAAAAAAACATAAGTTTTGGAAAAGATTATCAGGGATAACTATAATATGTATTTATGTTACTAGACATTAAGTTTTTTCTTTTTAAACTGAACTCACTTGTTATAGAAAATGTGTATTTTCTTAGAAATAATAAAAGTAAGTTAAAGTTGAAGTTGTTACTAGACCCGAAAAGTTAAGGGGGTAGTTTCCCTTCCTAAAACAATTGGGATGGTGGGCGTATTTCATAAAACACCCAAAAAAAAGTCAAAAAAACAAAAAAAGTTTTGGAAAAGATTATCAGGGATAACTATAATATATATTTATGTTACTAGACCCGAAAAGTTAACTTTATAGATCATGGAAGGAAATTTACAGAGCAAGATGTAGACAATTCCTGTAAATCCGCGGAAACTTGTAATCGTAGTTTACATAACAAGCATGTTATGATGGTCATTAAAAGCGAAGATGAAGTTTGAGACGCGAGCCGCAGGCAAGTTATCTGAGATTGTAATTACCATAACATGCAAGTTAGTGTACTATACCTCACCTACGAACAACGAAAGTGTCATCATAAATATCATAAATTAATAAAAATATCAAACGCGAAAACTATTAAGGTCGTAAAATCAATTTAACTATGTCGACCTGATTTTTTTGCAAAATTTTACGTCATTAAATTTGTTTTCCATGGCAACGCGTAGACTTTATTTATGTTTATCCACAGTGGGACACCAGAGATTTTTTAGCACCGTGTCAAAAATTTCGGGTTAGGTTACTTATTTTGACTTTTTGCGTTCTGCGCCGCTAAAAAACCAAGTAAAATATTAAAATAAAAGAAAACCATTTATTGCAGAATTACCTGCTAAAAAGACGCTACCCAACTACGTACTAAAGTAACTGGGTGTAATGTTTAAGGTTGCATTTACAGGTGCATTTACAATTGAATTGGAAACACTCCTGCTAGCTGATACCGACAACAGGTTAACTTAAAAGCATGCAGATTTAAAAATCGGCTACTGGCGCTAGACGAAATAATCGTATTTTATTTTAAACAAGAGCGTCAATGACTAGCAAGAGTCTTTCTAATCTCTAAATGTAGCTTTACGGACCTGTTTTGTTAGTACTCAAGTATCCGTGTGTTTTTGAAACTGAGGTTGGGATCTAAAATCTATCCTTAGCACTCCAATATTTCACTAGTACACTTGCACATAACTATGCCAAAATAATTTAAATTAAAAAAAAATGGTTGAATTAAAATAAAAACAAAATTATGTGGGGTCATCCTAGTAATCCCAGCGAGTCAGTAAAGTTCTCTAGGTTCTTTGATAGACTCGGGATAATGCCCGCGCAGCGCTAGGTTTTTTTCGGCGGGCGACCGCACACATGGTGTGGTTTCATATTTGTTTTAGAACAATGTTTTTGAAAACACATTTTTGAAAGATAAACATAACCTTGAATGGTTTTCTGTCAGAAAACGTAAAAATACTCTTCTGTCCCACTGCGGCCCGATTTAAAGTTTGTTGACAAAACACCAGCAGTTACCATGGAATCGTATAAATTCTGCGATCTATCGGCCAACACTTGAACTGCGTGTGTCTCCCAAATTATATGAAGTGTAAACGTTTATGATTGATTGATTGGTTTTCTTTTCCAGAGTGCACAGGCTTTCAGAAAAAAGGAAACTTAGTTTTTATTTTTGCTAAAGCAAGGAAATATAAAAAGGAAAAATATAATCCAGAGGAAATTCTGAGTATTTCTCTATTTTTTTTTTGTAAATCGGGTTTGTTCCAAACCGCAATTATTTTGAGGCTTTTGGGAGAGATGACAGCACCACAGCTTTTATTTTGAAGAAAAAATAATTGAGAATTTGGAAAATCCTTCAGACATTTTTTCAGCGTTTAAAAATGAACTCCTCTGCAAAATTTCAGCTAATTCTGATGTTAAAAAAAATTAAAGAACAAAGCGTTGCCAGTTGTACCTTTTTTTACTTAAAATCTGGGGAGAAACTATGGTCAACAACCTTCATAACTTGAAGTTTCAATGACATTCTATCTAAAACGTCAAAACAAATAAGGTTACTAAAAACAAGGTTTTTTTTTTCTTAAAAATTCGTACAATGTCAATTTAACGGGACTTATTTTTGGTTAGTTACTAAAATTATATTGGATTTATTTACGTTTAATAAATACTTATTGTTTTAAAAATATAGAAAAATAATTCATTGTGGTTTACGTTTAAGCTTTATTATTATTCAGGGTCGTTGGTCTTGGGTAAAGTTAATTTTCAGTCGTCTTTTGAGTGCATTTTTTTTAAACCGGCGACATAAGATCAAATATTAGCAAGATACCTATAATTAGGTTGTTGGTTTTGAATTTTAAGCAGATAACTGTAGTGCGTAGGTAGGTACCTACATAGGTAAAATTTACGCATAGGAACAAAATGATTAAGTGTAGAGATTCTTTTTTTGTGTCAGTGACCTTAGGTATTATTTACATTATTTAGAATTCTAGATTAGAAAATTAATACCGTATTCCTTATAGCACAAAGTAACAAGTTAAACTTGTTACATACTCCTAAAGTTATATTGCACGAGACACCTGGTCATATCTAGAAAAAAAGATCCGCTATTCGGGGGTTGCAGTTTGATTTCAAACAAAGGAATGCGTAAAACCACCCTACACATTACCTTGCACACGTGTCCAACTTTTTATTCGCTATCGTACACCAAAAGCATGCAGTAGACCTTATTCAGCTATAATTTTACCCTTAAATTACTTTGCGCGAAGTTGGGGCACGTGGCGAGTGGCGATAGAGTGACCTCGTTCGTTTCGTTTTATTCACAATTTAAAAAGAGATGGAAATACACCGATGTCCATAGGATAGAAAAAAACCCATGTTAATTAGAATGAACAGTACCCATTACTTATGGCTTGGATTTTTGCACTGAGCTGCATGGGATTTTTACTGTGTACAGTGGCGGGGAAAACAAAGCACTCTTTAGAAACACTTGGCATTTAATATACTTCCTTGCATTCTTCAAAAAAAGCAAAATAATTCTCAAACAACGTAAACAAAATTGAAGTGTTTTTTTGAGAAATATTAATTTAAGAAAAAAAATCTTTTAAAAAAGATAGGAGTTTTTATCCTTAGTCTAACTTGGGTTTCCAATCGGTTAAGTAGTTTTCGAGTAAAACATTTTTTTTTAAATTTGTTAAAAAAAAATTGGTGCTAGAAAGCACGGATAGTCCACCATGCAATTAGTTATTTTATGTTGAAAGGAAATGAAAATATCTCGAAAACTGTAGCTTTGAAAGATTTATATTTACGAAAACCAAAATCTAAAACCGAATATCAATAGCTGCTTTACTTCGAAAGTTATGATTTTTTTAAAAATATTTTTACGTTTTTTCAAATAACTCGGAAACTAAAGCTCATACGAATTTGGACTTTATAACAAAATGTGTAGTCAATATTCAACTTAAATCTGAAAACCGTATATAAATTTTGTTCCAAAGTTACAATTTTTTTAAATATTTTATCCTCCTTTTCCCCCCTTCAACCCACCAACACCTTACCCAAAAGTTAATCAATTCATGGTCAGCCGATAGAAGATTTTTGTACAAAATTTCGTTAAAATCAATTAAGGTGTTGTTGAGTTATCGTGTATACAGACAGACAACAGACCGACAGACCGACAGACAGGTAGACAACTTCTTTTTTTTTCGTCGATTAATGTGTTTTGGAACTTTAATCACTCATTTTTGATAAAATTAAGAAAAGTCAAAATTTCAGAAAATGAATAAATGTAAAAAAAGTTTTTTAATCTGCTTTTTTTAACTGTTGATAAGCAAAAAAATGTTTATACAGAAAAACATAGCAATTTGGATCCTTTTACTAATTTGGGTATGAGCTTTAAAATCGGTGAAGTAGTTTTCGAGTTATTTTCAAATAACTGGTAAAAATTAGCTTTATTAAAACAATAAAACCTCCTTTATAATAAGCCAAATTTGTAAAATGTGCCCAGTGAATCCGGTTTTAATTCTGATCATCCTAAAATATTAATTTTTAAACTATTTTTTTTTTATTCAATAATAACAGAACAAAGTTTTAAGGACAGAATTAGGAAAAAATGTTATTTTTGTGTTTTTTAATATTTTATAAAAGCTATAAGAACGCCAAAAAAGTTTTGTATCGAGTTTGGTACTTACTAAACTCAAAAGGCAACCAAATTTTAATAAGCGCCCATTACTTTTATTATGGTATCAAGAAACTAAAAAAATATTTTGAACTTTTTAGTGACTTTTATAAAAGCCTGTTGTTAAAAGATATTTTTTAATTAAATTTATTTTTATCGCAATTAATTGTATGTGATTCTTGTTCTATGTGCTAGAAATAATGTAGAAAGTCAAATAAAACATTTCCATCGAGTCATAATTTCTATGATATATTAACATTAATTTTTTTACTTTTTTATTTATCTATGAGTAGCACATACATGTTAAAATCTCAGTTAATATATACTGTGAAAAAAATAATATGAGCTAGACCATTTTGGTTTTAAAAATTAACAAATAAGAAAAAGTCAACAAAAGTAATAACAAAACAATAAAAAAACAATCGTACTTAAAAAGACATAAACTCAGAACAAAACAATCAGTCATAATTATCAGTCACACAGTCATAAAAATAACAATAACTAATGTAAAAGTCAATCAGAGTTTAAGATAGGTATTTCCAAAGTATAAAAGTTTCCTTTTATCTAAAAAGATAATTTACAATAGACATCTATTTAAACTATTCACAAATTGAAATCTCTGAGTAAAAAAGTCAATATCTGGTAAATTATTAGCATAGATACCCTGGATATGAAATTGTAGCACCATAGTTAGTTCCATGATAAGGAACCAGAAAGCTAGGAGCTCTTCGTACCAGCCGAGGACGACTATAAAGACATATATTACCTAAGAGTGAAGGTGATCACACAAAAGTTCTCTTTTTTGGCCCTGGTTTCTACACAATTTTTATATTTAAATTTATTTATGTTGGACTAAAAAAAGCTTGAATTTTTATTTTTTTCATGTGGACAACTAACAATACTGCTACCGAAGTAATCCTATACATTACCTAATCAAATTTATAGGTACCTAAAAAAAGGTAAAAAACTACCAAATTCCAAAATGCTTTTTTCGGAATTCAGACGTGACGTAACGAAACTAATATTTTTGAGATAATAGGAGTGTGTGTGCCTACGAAATGTGTCACATAGTTTTTAGGATATTTTTGTGGTGTTGTGTGAAATTGAAATTCATTATATTATCCTAAACAATGATTTAACCAAAAAGATAATATTTTTAGTGTATGGTGAAAATTTCGAAGAGACAAAAGTGGAAGTGACACTTGTGGTAATATCGAAGCCTATTGGTTAGATCTTTTACAAAGAAAACTACCAGTGGGATTTTGTGCATTAAAACTGCCAAAAACATTATAACTACGCTCCTGTTTGCATATATAAATTACTGGTATTTTTATACGCATTTTCGTATGTTAATTTCATGCATGCCATTGGGGTGGTGAATCAAGTTGGAAAGGGGTGTATGCATGGATTAAAATAATTATACAAACCAGATTTGATTCATTGTACGCGCACGAATACCAAATTAACTTACCTAGGATTTATACGAGATATATTTTAGATATTAAGTCAGCAGTTCTCAAACTTCTAAATAAAGTCTAATTTTAATTTCTTTGAAAACCTGTAACCAAATGAATGGCGGCATATCGAATGTTGGCTTCACTTTGAATTGAACTGAATTGAATTGAATATACCTACAGTCTGTTCCATTTTTATTTGTTCAAAACCTAACCTCAATGATCCGCTGAACAAAACCAGGTGTGAAAGTTGACAGAAATCCAAATGCCCTAGATTGTTGTGGTTGTCATATTTGAAGTTTTTAGGTTAGGCTTTTTCTGATAGAAATTTTGACGGAAAGAGTTGAGTTTACATTTTGGCCATGGAAGACTTGTGAAAATAAAACTATTTAAAATCACCTTACAATTGTGCCACCAATAAACCTAGTTTGACACGTATTCGTTTAATTTTTCAATTACTACGTTTATACGCACCTAAAATCGTTTTTATATAAGGACGGTTTTAAACAAAATCGCTTTCTCTCAGAGTTTATACGTCCTTCATTAAATGTCATTAAATATGTCAGTTTACAGAAAAAATTAATAAAGAAACTTAGTTAACAACATATTTTTCTGAAAACCAGGGTTGAGTATATCTTTAGGTTGGAAGAAATGCGCTAAAACGTTTTCACCTAAAGAAATACAACACACACACCCTTAATTTTTAGATTGGTACCCTTAATCGTCCATTTTGAATCCGCCATATCGAAATTTTCAAATCTCATAAAAAATTAATAATTCCCCTTCCTAAAAACTCCTGTATGCCAGTTTTCGAACAAACTAAATCTTTTTCTCCCTCCACTTCCCTCGTTAGAGGGATGTGGGTACCTGAGAATACCATATTATTGTATTTTCACCGGAACTATAAACGCATACCAAATTTGAACACAATCGGATGTGGATGAGTCAGTTAAAATCAGTTAGCTAAACATGACCGAAAATCGTGAATCCCCCATATTGACTTTTTAAAATTTGATCAAAGATACATATTTCTTATCCCCAAACGCCCCGCATAGCAATTTTGGTTGAAATCCGACTAATAATGACATATTATTGTATTGTCACCGGAACTATAAATGCATGCAAAATTTGAAGGCAATCGGGTGTGTATAAGTTAGTTAAAATTGAATCCGCCATATTGAATTTTCAAAATCTGATTAGAAATTCGTTATCTCCATCCCAGAGTGCCCCAACAAAGCAAATTTCAAATCAGGCGTACTTCAACTGTGCCCTTCTCCACCCCCTTCGAGTAGGAAGGGAGTTGTCAATTTCATCACACTATATTCTTGTGTTGTCACCGCAACTACATAAGCGTGCCATAGACAAACTACTTGTAGTGCCAGACAGACCGAACCCATTTTTTTTTTCTGTGAAGCGTGCCAAATTTAAAGCCGATCGGAAGTCGGGAAGTTGGTCAAAATTAAGTTTCAAGATTCCACCCAAATAAACATATCTAGTTAGATACATTGTAAGTTAAATAAAAGCTTGTAAAATGTGTAAAAAATAGTCAATCTGCAGAAATAGTCTTTCTAGAGATTTATTATAGAGTGTGTTGCAAATGTCTGGAATAATGGGTTTTTTAGGAGAAATATGGTTTAAAAAAAAACTTATGTAGGATCATTTTAGGTAAAAAAAGCGGTTTTGGAAAACGTATTCCCTTTTATACAGGGTGTCTTAAAAATAAAGTATGCCCAGCTAAAAACGTTACGTAAATATTACTATAATATTGTTACATAAATTCTAGATATATAAACTGTCACAACAAGGTAAAAAGTAACTTCCATGTTTTGCATAATGCGATGCACAAAGTTCCCTTCTTATTACGCAAATATAATGTAATTAAAGAAACATAAGCTATGTTAAGTAAACATTACGTAAATTTAATGAAAAAGTTTTTTATATAAATTTTTTTACTTTAGATTTACGTAAATACTATGTTAATGCAACAGATGTGTTGGCTGGGTGGCACAAACTTAAGTTTTTTTAAATTCGACACTCTGTATATTATCTGATTTTCTGAATTCTTAAAAAATAAGCTTTTCAAAAATACCAAAAACTTTGTGTTTATCTTTTATCTTCTCCAAGATATTTAAGTTTAAATTTTTTATGGAAGAGACAGGGAAATCGAAATTACCCCTTCTTGTTCCTATTTAAGTTTTTTTGGAACACAATGTACAGGGTGATCGGTTGAAAGTGTTCCCTGAGATAATTTTTTTTCTAATAGCCGCAGAAGAACCAAACAAAAACTGAGTGAAAGGTTTTAGAGGGACCTCAAAATCATTAATAAAAATTATTCAGTTCAAATAGTACACAGGGTGTGCGAAAAAATTATTTATTTTTCCTTATGGAACACCATATATATTTTGAAACTGTTGAATTCTCCAGAAAATTAGTTTTTTGCAACCGTTTTTGAGATATTTGAATTTTAGTTATATTATTTAACTCGTATTATTGTTTTATAAATAAAACCTAAGTAATGTATGAAGCCTTGCTGTTCAAACGCCGCTATTTTTGTTTTTCACAGCCAACTATTTATTTGAAAATTTGAGTATGTTCTACTTTGCCAGCTTTTTGATTGTTGTGATTATGCATATTATTATGTTGGTATATTGGTTTAATTGTAATACAATAATACGAATTAATTAATATCTAATTCAAATTGAAATATTTCCGAAACGGTTGCACGCAGACCTATACTATATGGTATTTTTAAAAAGCTAATTTTCTGGAGAATTCGAAAATATCAAAATATATAGGGTGTTCCACAAGACAAAAAAACTTTTTGCCACACCCTGTACACTATTTAAACTGCTTAATTTTTATCAATGATTTTGATATATACTATAAATTACCCTTTCACCCAGTTTGTGTTTGGTTCTTCTGCAGCTGTTAGAAAAATAGTTATCCCAGGGAACACTTATAACCGATCACCCTGTATATATATAGATAATAGAGGCGCTAAGGTCCAATACCTATTTCTTGATACACCCGATATGGCCTTTTTGTTGACATTTTTAGAGCTGCTGACTTGGCAAAACGACGCGCGACGCGTGCACTCGCCAATAATTGTACAGTTTTTGTTAGTGCCCCCACCGTCATTGCTGTGTGTTTCTAGTATTACTTGTTGGATTAGGGGTGGGTTCGCCCCCTTTTGTACGTTTCACGTGCGCGCTCGGTCATTGTAAATCTAAGCCCGTATTGTTAAAACGCGGCATTTTTAATGACACTATTCTTCATATCAATGGCAAAAAACGTTGGCTCTATACATGTGTAGATTAAAATAGCGAAAGACCAACATGATAAAAAAACCCTGTGTAGTTTTAAGGGATTATCTTTTTAGAAAAGACTGTTTTTTTAATGTAAAATATACCACAGCTTAATGTAGATTTAGCAAGAAAATATCACACAGGTTGGATTTTTAGAAAAGAAATTCATAGTTTAAAAAAAAAGATAAATAGAATAACTACCTGACTAATATTCCTAAATAATGTTTAGTGTACAGAATAGAGAAATGTTCTGCAGTCGTATGCCTCCAACTAAGTTTGTTAGTGCATCTATACGCATGCGACTGCAAAACATTTCTCTATTAAGTCTTAAACTCTATTTAGATCTTGCAGTCGAGTAGTTTTTTGTATTTAATAGTTTTTTATGGTACACTAGTGTGTTATGTTGAAAATTTCACTCCTGTCATACTAAGCCAATCACACACTTTCATTTCGACAGTTACCAATGACAACCTTCATATTTTTCGGAAATTTTTCTCCTCCTGCCAAGCTAGGCGAACAAAATTAATAAGTGGAAATTTTTTCTTGACAGCTATCATATGATCCGAAAATCAGTATTCAGGGTCAAATTTTGGTATTTAATATTTTTATTCATTTTATAATACAAAATAAATACAAATATTTATTTACCAAATATCTCTTTCATTAAGGATAAATATTTTTGGAATCTTCTGGATAGCTGAGAAAAGGTTTTCTTGATGGGGGTTTAATTCAGGTTTTTCCATTAAACATTGCAAATACTTTAAATTTTTATGAGACATATTAATGTCCCCTATTTCAGAGCAAGATTTACAAAAACCATAGGGCTTAAAATTAGTTTCTTGATTATTGAATTGATTTAATAAAGAAGCACGTTTAAGAAATAGCTGTCGACGTGACGTATAGCAGAGACGATTTTGACATCACAAGCCTAAGCCTACTTGATTGTGGTTATGTTTTATTACGAATCATTAAGAGACTGCCATAGACGCCAGATATCCTTATCGTTTTTTTTTTTACAAAACCGTACTTTCCTTTAGTAGCATTAAGTTAGTTGTAGTCTAAAGATAAATGTTTCAGTTGAAAAATTGAATGCCTTCTATATTACTAAAGTAACATTTTGTTTTTCACAAATAATACTATCTAAAACTGGAATATTATAGTTTCATTCAAACCATCCATTGGCATCATTTTTCACAACAAAAACTTTTTCCTCAGAGTTTAGTAATGTTAAATTAAATGTAACAAAAGGACAAATATTCTGTTCGAAGAACTAAATGCCTTCTATGTTACTAAAGTGAGAGGTACATTTGTTTTTTCTAGTATTATTATTCCTACTTAGGTAAGAGAGTAAGATCAGAACAAAAATAGTAGTTTACCTATTAAGCGCGGAAAAGGCACTTTACATATATATTAGGTACCACATTTTTTCTACGAGGGTACGGAAAATAAATAAAAAACAGTTAATAAAAGAACTTTTTTATTAAATTTTCTTACAATATTTTCAAAACGACTTATTTATCCCAATTATAACATATTTCCTTTATTTTAGTATTTAAATTATATGAAAAGTAAATAACCTTAACCACAGTTAATAAAATTTCACACGTTTGGTATAACTAAATCTTGAAGAAGGTAGAGGATATGGGTAATCTTTAGTTAGGTATCTACTATCTACCTAGATTTTAAAAATTGTTTTATCTGGCATAACTAGCCTTTACTAGACTATACTATGATTTCCTTTTGTTTTAGTAAATGAAATGTAGTAAAAATATATAAAAAGGATAATTTTCACTTATATTTTGCATTTCGTTTTACTAAACGGTGAGGAAACTTTTTTTTTTAAGTTTAAGTATTCACATAATTATTGATAAGAAAAGTGCTTGAAGAATGACAACCTTTGATCAATTAATTCGTTTTATTCATAAATTGAATTAACAAAAAATTAATATTGAATGAACATACGTTTAGTGATTTATTATAACTATCTATAATCTATAGCTACCTACCTATTCAACGAGGCACTATTATATTAACTACTAAAAATTCAAAAAAGCTTTACCTAATAAATAATCTACCCTACTTGATTACAACACTAGATTTCCAATATTTTAGCTAATAATTATTTATAACATTAAATAAACAATTTTTATAAACAATACTCGCTTGGCTGTTAGAGTTGTTGTTGTTTGAAATTTGTTTGTGGAGTTCTGGTTCCAGTCCAATGCAGGATGCCGATGCCGCACTCTGGTTACCTTTTTCCACTGACTTATTTTCGCCCCTCATGGCGTTAATAATATCGTGGTGATGTTCTTTATCCATCTGCAGGTAAGGTTTAATGGATTGGCTGTTACTGTGTCCCGTTATTTTAATTAGTTGTTGCTCGCTTACTCACTTTTTGGCCAGATTAGATACAGCTGTAGCCCTTGCGGAATGGTACGTGATCTTCACTTTCTTGGTGTCAATGTCTACTTTTGAGGCTGCTTCTTTAAACCAGGTTGACATTGTGTTTTTACCAATAGGGCAGTTTTTGAACCAGTTAGATGAATTCCATTTAGGGTTTGGTGTTAGGAACAATCTATCAATCGTAATTGAAATACCCAGTTTCTCCATTAGTTTATGAAACAGTCTAACTGGACGTACTTCAGGATTTTGCCTATTTTCAATCAGCCACTTGCTATCGGTGGTCTTCGTAAAAATGGGGTTGTACCCTATCCGCCCTCTAAATGTGTTTTGGTTGTTGAACTCTTTCGCAAAATATTCGACTTTTGCAGCAGCTCCCTCTCCACCCCTCCAAGCCAATTCGTGTGAAGCGATGTAAAAGAATTTTTTTTGTAAGCCATTCGGTGTATCTTCGTCCCATATCTTGATAATTTGTTCATAATCTTGGCTTGTTAACGCTACTGCACTCCTCTTCCGTTTTTCTGGATCACTTTGCAGCTGCCTTCTTTTCGCATCGTGAGCTGCTCGTTAAATGGCTCAAATTTAATCTGATAATTTTCAAAAAAAAAAATGTTGAAGCTGCTTTGTGGTGGAGTTCCACATAACCTGAAACAAAACAAAAAAATAATTTTCAGCAATTTTGCATGTTTGTTTTTTTTTTAATCAAAGAATCTGAAAATACTTAACCTACCTTAACGACCGATTCCTTATAATCTTCTGAATTTTTCTTTTTCATGTTGAAGGCATAATCTTCTAAGATTGATGCCATAGTCGTTATAGATGAGGCTGGATTTTCAACATTGTAAGATCTTTCATTGTAAAAATCCAGAAACTGCCTCCATACGCTCAATTTTGACTTCTTTGTATTTTGAGGAGTTAAATTTGCCACTTCTATCTTTATTTTTTCAGAATTTTCACTTCCAAAACGAGCCATATTTTAGATTAAAAAGAAAAACACGTCAAATTCATGAAATTATGTCACGTTTAACAAAAGCATGCGTCACCGCATAAACGTCAAAATGTAAGAACCAGCCAACTTCAATGTTGCAAAAGTAAGTTTCAAAATGAAACATATCAGATTTTTTTTTTCAAATAAATTTTAGGTGTGAAATTTTCTTACCGAATCCCCCGCGTCCTTGAATTAATATCCGGAAATTTTTCCTCAGTCACGCAATTTTCTAGAAAATTTTCCCTCGTCTGCGACTCTGCCGGAAAAATTTCCGGAAATAATTCGAGCACTAGGGAGATTATAAGTGAAAATAAGTCACGCGAGACAGATTTATTCTACGAGGCCGTCAGGCCGAGGGATATATATTAAAAATCTTCGTGATCAAATCAAAGCTACTTGCGTCTCAGTACCCTATAAATGTCAGAATGACTTGACAGTGACTTTTTTACATTTTGGTCAAAGTAGGTTGTTTGTTTGGTTGCCACGTGCATGATACATTGTTAGCAAATGTTTGAATAAATTTTGACATTTGTCAGTTTTCCCTGCAGAAAAGAGAAGCATTTTTGAAGAAAAAAACGTATAAAAAATGGAGCAAACCGATGAAAATTACGCTTCTCAGGATATCCTTACAGAAGCAGAAGAAGCAGCGATGCAGATTTTGCCAGAAAAGTCTCGATGCTTACGACAAGGAGTTAAAAATTTTTGAGTTTTGGATGAATTCACGGAAGATAAAATGTATCGATGAAAATGTTCTGCTGGCTTATTTTTTACATTCGCAAAAAAAAATTAGCCCCATCGTCGTTATGGACCAAATACTCGATGCTTCGCTTGAATATTCACCTTTATAAAAAAATCGACATTTCAAAATATGCCAAACTAACGAGCTTTTTTGAAAAGCAAATCACAGAGATACAAACCAAAGAAGTCCAAGACATTAGAACGACCTGAAATAGAGAAGTCTTTGAACGAAGCTTCTGACGACGAGTACCTGTTGATGAAAGTGGCTTTGATAATGGGAATTGGCGTTGCTTTTAGATGCGATGAATTGGTCAATTTGAAAATATTCAAGACAAAAGGAAATATTTTTACGTAGTTTTTCCAGACACTAAAACCAAGAAATCGAGAAGATTCACCATACTTGAAGAAGGATTAGCAGTCAACCCGATCAATTTGTGTAAAAAATACGTGTCTTTGAGGCCAAAGAATACTAGTTCTAACCGCTTTTTTGTTTTTTACAAAAATGGGAGGTATACCAGCCAGTGTGTGGGAATAAATACGTTTTCGAAGGTACCTTCAAGAATTGCAATATTTCTGAAATTGGAGGAACCAGCGCTCTCCACCGGTCACTGTCTGAGAAGGTCTTCGGCGACTCTTTTGACCAATGCAGGGCTAACATGACTACTTTGAAGCATAGCTGAAGAATACCTAGAAAAATCGGTGCGTAACAAAATACAAATGGCCAAAAAATAGAAGATTCTAATGCGTCGGCGTCTTCCAGCACTATCAGCAGCTGTACCGATATGGGAGCGTCTGGTTCCAATGAACCAACGAATTTTACAATGTTTTTAAATTTAAATAAATCGTTAGCATTTTCCTTTAATTTTAATATCAATGTGAATTCTGCTTGTAATATAAATAAATAAATAGAATACTACTTTAAATATGAACGTGAGTTATAATACATAGCTCACTAGTGAGTTATGGATTATAACACACTAGGTGTTATTTGATATTTTACTTATCTAAAATTAAATTATTGATGAGAGTCATAACTGTCATGTGTTGGATAAACATTATTTTTTGATGTGTCAAATAATATAAGGCTTTACCTCCTCCCCATACTCTTTAGGGGTGTGGAGGGATCGAGGGGAGGCTCGGTCGTAATTTTGTGTACACCAAAAGGCATTTTGCCTCTAAATCCCCCGAAATAATCGAGAGAGTTGGTCAATTGGTGAGTGGGGAGGAGGAACTGTGAGTTGATCGGAAGGTCACTGGAAATAAAGCAATTTTTTTTTAGTTGAAATTCCTTTATATTTGAGGAAGTTATGTTGATTGTTTTTAAATAAAATATACCTTATAGCACTCCCGGAACTCTCAGCATTCCAGTGATATCACTATTATCAAAATCGGTTTACTCTCTGGCATATAACATACGAGTACAATAAACATGCATACTTCAATTCGACAAATATTAGTCTCGTACCGTAAGTAGTTGGGTATTAAAAGAAAAGCTTGATTTATAGACTTCGTCTTAATTTACCAAAATCGCAAAATGTATAAAATGTTACCCATAAACATAGAACTGGGTTAAAAAAGAAAATTAAACAATCCTCCCATAAACCACCTATAAATCTAGATAACAGAACTCTTGCATTTAAAAAAATATCTAAAAATAAAAAAAGTCGAGTATAGGACCTATCTTTAATCTTTTCGTAGGATATCGAACCTTACTAATTTGACAGATAGCCTTTATGGATACCTACCTCGGTTTTCTTGACAAACCAAATAAAATGTAATAATTGGATGTTTTACTGGGTTTTTAGCTGTTAACAAGCCTTATAAATTTCCATTAACCTTTCCCAACTATTGACAGAACTATTTTATCTTCGAAAATCTAATAAAAATTACGGTTGGTGTGGTTGTCGCTTCATTTTTTGAGCTTGTTAAGGGTTGTTAACATGGCCTTTGTTTGTCCAGGGTTACGGTCTAGTTTGTTAATAAAATTGTGGACATCAAAATTTGAAGTAGTATTCTGGGCAATCTCAGTTTTATAACGGCTACTATAAATTTTGTCGTAAAATTTGTTATTGCCACCATTAATCTAACCGTCATCATATTCAGTTCTCTTACTATGTTTCCACTTTACTATTTGCCTTACACAAAAATTAAGACTAGTTAAAAGCCAGGGCGTCACCAGCCGACAAGCTAGGGAAGGGCAGCATAGAAGAACTGAAGAAAAAATCAAGAAGAAGAAAAGTTTTAATTAAAAAAAATCAGAAAACGAACAAATTATTCACACAAATCAATTTAAACCTAATTGCCTTGGGTTGAAAAACAAACGAAAATTCAAACTTGGATGAGTATCCCACAAGGAACGCCCAAAGGACCAAAGCGAAAAGAGAAAAGAGCGTGGGCTAATCAGTGGTTCCACTTTTCACCCTCCCCAAACATCATTCAACACCATAATACACTTTGATTTCCAACTTTCAATCACTCACAAGTAGGTATCGTTCCACACTGGCACTTATCTAAATCACTTGATACGGGTTCATCCTGGCGTGTTAATCTTTCCAATAGGGTTACACTCCTAAGGCAATTAAAACAAAAATAATTTAAAAAACCTCCGAATCAGTTACTTCAACCGAAAAGAATTTAAAAATAAAAGAAAAAGATCGTGGGTGGAAAAAAACCAAAATTCAAACTTTGATGAGTATCCCACAAGGAACACACAAAGGACCAAGGACCAAAGCGAAAAGAGAAAAGATCAAATGATGTTTCGCTCTGGCAATCAGCTTGGGCTCATCAGTGGTTCCACTGGTCACCCTCCCCAAACATCATTTAACACCATCATACACTTTCATTTCCAGCTTTGAATCACTCACAAACAGGCATCGTTCCTCACTGGCACTTATCTAAATCACCTGATACGGGTTCGTCCTGGCGTGTTAATCTTTCCAACAGAGTTACGCTCTTAAGGCAATTAAAACAAAAAGAAGTTAAAAAATCTCCGAATCAGTTACTTCAACCGAAAAGAATCTAAAAACAAAAGATCTTGGGTGGAAAAAACGAAAATTCAAACTTGGATGAGTATCCCACAAGGAACACACAAAAGTGTTTTGTTTGTGATATTATTATCGTGCTCTTCAACCAGGTTTTGATTCTCTTCAAGCTACTGAATGATCTTTGAACTGCACAAGTTCTGCAAGGTAAAGCAATAAGAATCTTCAAGGCCTTTTTTATCTCAGGAAAAAATCTTCAGTTTCCTTAAGATCTTCCACAACATTCAGTTTGGTCGATTCTGGTTTTTCCTCCCAAATTTTTTTTCCAAAGTTCTATCTCATTCTTGATATCCGAAATACCGTAAAAGTCTCTGCATTCCTTGCATGCTTGTTCAAGGTCTTCCAAAGATATGTTTTTCATTTACGCAGGGTGTAGTTCTGATAGGGCAAATGATGGTCTATTTTCTTCAGAGAACCTTATTTCGAAGGAATTTGTAATCGAGTCCAAATAAGAATTCTGAAGGGTTCTTTGCCGGGTAGTTGCTTCGGAGTTGTTGTCTTTCAACAGTACGGGGTATGAATGTTATATCGTTTGCCAGTCCAATTTTTTCCGCAAAATGCGACCTGAGCCGTGTCCAAGGATACTGATTGGAGCACGTTTACTGTGGGTTCTATAATACTATATTTGGCATCAATACAAGGCTAAAAATAAACGAAGCTATGGAAGCTGCCGCATGGAGCTGATACAAATGTTTCCTTGTCGCATTATTGCCACTTTGAGACAAGGGTTCTATAGCCTCCATTATAGTACAAAAATTCTTCTTAAAACTCTGGTGCTCTTGTGTTTTTCTCTTCACCTTCACCAGCACACATCACGAGAACAAATTGGAAGAAGAAAGAGCCTGTTTTTGACAAAAAAAGAGATTCGGAGGTAGTTTGGTCCAAGACCTTAACGAAGAAATATAAATAAGACAATGATTGTATGGTAGATTTACATTTTTTTCTGTTTTTTGTGCACATTTTACCCACACGTGGCACCAGAAAAAAAAATTGAAAGAAAGCGTCATTAACACTTCTGAGCTTTGTCTATCCAATAAAACAATATTTTTTTAAAGCAGAAATTATTTTCTGTCTAAATTTAAGACCAAATTAACTATTGCAAGCACGATTATACCTATTTAAATTTAAAAAGAGGGGTATGTATGTACCATATATGTATGAGGTTAAATATAGGCCTTTCCCAGGTCAAACTTGTAAGCAAGATCTAAAATCTAGCAGGCCATGGAGCCGTTTTAGCTCCGCACCTATGCACATGCGCGAAAATTTTACGAGGCGGCCGGTTTTGCGAGCTTCGTCTTCGCGCTTCGGTCGAGACGCCATTTTTGTTGATTTGTTTTGATCACACATAGTCGTTTTCCGCGTTTTCGTTTATGCATACTTTTTTATTGAGATATTTTTAATCTTTGGTTACGCGAAAGATTTTAGGAGTTATAATAAAAACTGTTTATACAGACCGCTTCAAGCTACTGCGATCATAGGGGGAATCAAGTCCAATTTACTCTCCGTGCCGTACGACCGAGGTGGATTCGAAGCACGCTGCAGTGTTATCTTTTGGAAATTCATTTTGTTTTTATTATTTTGTTTTATTTCTGCCTTGCTCGAGAAATAGATGGGTAAGTTCTTAATTGAAATAATACATTTTTAAAACCAAAAATGGATGTCTACGAAGTTGCCGAAAAAGTGCAGATGGTCAAATGGTCAAATCGTCATAACCCAACACACGTTCGATATTGGTCGAGGGAAAATTTGCATTTGTATTTTGACGTAAGAACACAGTATCCCCAAAAACTAAATGTTTGGGGGGGGGGGGTATTATAGGGGAACACGTAATTGGGCCATTTTTTATTAACGGCAATTGCAATTTGAATGGTCCTAGATACTTGGATCTACTGCAGCAGCACATTATTCCAACTGCTAGGCAGTTGTTAGGTGTAAGATTTGGTGAAACATGGTTTCAACAAGATGGTTGTTCCGCTCACAATGTTGGCCTTGTTAGGGAATATCTTGATAATGTATTTCCTAATCGGGTTATAAGTACACGGGGAACTATTTTATGGCCAGCTCGATCTCCCGATCTTGCTCCTAATGACTTCTATCTGTTTTTGAAGAAGCTTTTCAAATTATCACCCCTAACATGCTTGGAAACGTTAGAAGGGGTTTTTATAGTAGGCTAGGATATTGTCTAGCCGAGCAAGGAGGACTTTTCGAACATTTGCTTTAATTTTTTTTTGACTGGGAGAATCTTTTTGGTTTTTAGAATGTATTATTTTATTTTGAGAACTTGCTTTTATTTTGTTTTTTCCTTATTATTTTCATTGTAACACGTCGTCACTGATAAATCCGAGCAGTTGACAATAAAACGCTCTTATTTATCAGTGACAAAAAATAAGAAAATTACGTTATAAAAATTTGCGTATTTATTGACCAAATTCCGGTTTTATTGACTACGCTCCACACAGCACCGTGGTTAGAGGCGTACTAAATACCAAAGGAAAGTCATGCAAGTGGTGATCGCAAGCCTGCTAAGAGTATTGGTTGCTTCACTGATAGGCGTGCGGTGTCTCTGCATGTACGTACACTGGCAAATTAGACTTCTTCCGCCCTATGTTCGCAGTAGCTTGAAGCGGTCTGTATATTGGAGCTTAAGATGTTGCCGCATAAAAAGTCGTGCTGTGTTTGTGGATGCCGCCAAACAACAAAAGTGAAGTTCCACAGGTTGGTAGCTATTTTTTCTTAAAATTTGAAGGATAAAAAAGTGAAAATACCTAAAAATTATTTCTATTCATATATTTATTTATGCAAAAATAGAAAATACTGATTTTCTAAAAACGTAAACAAATAGAAAAATTTTGACAACTGCACAGCTATCTTTCTGGATTTTGGTTGGTTAACCGATGACGATAGCGGCGCATGTGCTGAACCGCTAAGCTTTGACGCCAGAAAGAGACAATAAGAGTCATAAAATAGTAAAATAGTAAGGTATAGGCGTATATATAGGACATCCTGCTTACAAAGTTCAGCACGCCGAAAGCATTGCAAGGGCGTATATTTAAGCTCATACATATATGGTATGTACGTATGTACTCAAAACTGTTGGTTAGCTCTCTACCGAAGGCTAAACCATGCACTGCGGCCTCAAATGGGCCTATTGTGCCCAGGTATCTACTGAGATTTTAAAGATCGCAATTTAAACACATACGACCCGGGAAACTAAAAGAATCATGCAGACTACAAAACTTATTTTAGGCTTGATACTTTGTCTTCAATTTATGCCAGTTGCAGCTTTAGTGAAAGCCACACAAAGAGGGGTACTCTTACCACTAAAACACACTCGTGCTAAAAGAAAGAGAGGACAATTAACCAAAATCTGTGCTTCCCTCCGAAGCACCCCAAGCAACAAAATCAGTAGCGACGTGGTGGCCGTCTCCACGTCCTATCCCTAATAGAGTTGTGGCATCATATAACGGCAACGGTTTTTCTACTACTATTATACTTTGAGGTATTCACCGTTTTTAGGAATGCATTAGGACGGGTATACAACTAACTACATCGTGACGGTAATGATTACTCTTGATATAGGAGTTCTGTCATCGCGGGTCGTAAACGGACACGTCCTGTTTACCACATAAAGTAGTATTTATGACTTTATAGGGTTTTTATAGGTTTTCCCACATTATTAATTGAAAATATGTTGATCTTTTTCTAAAGTATATCAGGACACACCATAACATCGCATATCTGAACAACACCTGCTTAACTAAAAAGCCAGTGAACTCTTTTTCGATTTAGTATCCTTTAGCTTACTATAGCGGTCATATTGACACCCAACTGACAGAAAATCCATGTTTTACCTGTCAATTTGGTTATAAAAATGGCGGCAATCTTTGGCTCAAGGGCACTGAAGAGGTAAGAGTTACACGGCTTTTTAGTTGAGTACAGTGTTGATCTGAACGAAAAAAAAGAACTTAAATTGACATCTCAAAATTTCATGATTTTGACTTTTTGTAATAAAATGACATAATCCAACATTCCGCGTTGTTTGACGACGAAAGTTGTTTAAATTCGCTGGGTGTGGTTGTTTATGTTAAGGTTCATACGCCAGGTACAGTCCTATGTTACCCTGATGATTCCTAACAAGGATGAAACAGGCCTGTAGGTTTCTGGACTATCCATTAGATCTTGGAGACCTGATCGTAATGAATTGAAAAGCAAAATTTTTCACGGACAACAAATTCTTTTTTTTAATAATAATAATAATAAAAATCATTAATGATTTCATTGCCACAAAGACTACATCATATAATAATAATTAGAACGCGTAACGTAATACAAAATAAACAAAAATATAAAAAAAGATACAATAAAAAGTGGCAACTTAAAGGTCAAAGTTTGCTCTACCTATACTAGTTTCCTTGTAGGAAGGGCATTCTTCTACTTTGGCCTTTGTAGTTTTGTATTGAGTAGGGGCTACTGAATTGCAACCAAATTAATATCAGTAGATTTATTACCTCGTAAAAGTAATACTAAAGGAATTAAATGTGATAACTTTGAAGTAAGCCTCGGGGTGTAAAGTTTTTTCGTGCTTCTAGTAATGGTATATAGTTATATAATTAAAATATAATGCAAATTTATTCAAATTCCTTCAAAGTTAAGATGTACATATTAACAAAGTTTTTCAAACCTTTTTACTAACCATTTTTTTAACTGACACTATATTACATAAAGGTCAATCCTGGAATTTCAATAAAGAGGTTGGGTGCACTAAGGTAAACTTTTTTTTTGATCACGGGTGCAAAAAAAGATTTCTGTTCGTTTTTTACCCAAAATTAAAGGAGAATAGAGAATAGCGGAAAATATTAATATAGAAAAAATCTAATTATTCTTGCCTAAAAATTAAGCCATTTCCGCAAGTTTTCACCAAGAATTTCACCAAGAAAATCGGCAAAATATCAGACTGTCAAAGATTAAAATGTCGCAACAATAAACGACACCGAGTAAAAAGGCACATCGCTTTGGAAACCATATTTTTATTTCATTTACCAGCCTCCTTGATTTATAGTGTAAAGATGGTGTCTTCGAGATTTTTAAAAGCATTTTTTTGTTTTTCTTGGATTTTTTTATAAAGGTATTAAAAAAATAGTGTTCACAACTCGTGGCTGAACTGTGCTTTTTTTTACTCGCGTTTTTAAATACCAATGCTTGTAAAAAAGCACTATTTTAGCCACTAGATGTGAAAACAACTATAAACGTGTGTTAAATTTAGACCTGTAAGAGTACATATTTTACTAAGTAAACATTCTAAAATAAAGCACTATAACAATATACCTAAGTACTAGTTTTCAAATAATATTCTTGACTTTGTTCAGAAAGAAAATCACCTACCTACTTGCCAGCAATAATTGCTAAAAAACAATGATAATCGGAGATGAGAGAACATTGGTCTAGTTGAGTTTTTGGGGAAAATTTTCATTTAATGTTGCATAATTCAATGACAAGAGAAAGATCTTGCATTGCTTTTTCAATTTTTTATGGTCCAACAGATTTTTTATATTTAAAGGTAGAGGTTACACAGTTTTTGGGCCATAAATGTGACACATTTTTGTGAAACACGTTTGCCTTTTTAGTAATTTCAGCAATTTCTTGTGAGATATGTCTAGTATTATAAATTTTTGTATTTAAGGGTTTCATAATGTCATGATTTTTGCTAATATACAATTGTCTCAGGTGGGGAACAGAAAAATCTTAAAAATGTTGGTCTGTTCGATATAGGAAGCTTTTCTTAAGGATAGTTGTAATGCAGCTTTCTTTTGCAACTTCCAAGCAGTTTAAAGATAATTTGTAACTGCTTCCCCAGGCTATTGTACCATACTGGAAAGTGGATTCGAAAATTGCGTGATAAACAGTCTTCAAGTTACATGTATTTAGAAAATGTCGCAACTTTCTATATACAAATATTACTTTCCTCAATTTTTTTGCTTGGGTTTCAGCGTGTGTTTTAAATAACTCCTAAATATTTAATTGTTTTGACGACTTTGACTGATATAGGATACTGACAAAGTTTTTGCGCTAAGCAATCGTGAAGGTTTATCTTTTGAAAGTTGGGTCTTGTACGCTCATCAATAAAAAAATGGTAAGGTTTTTGTCTTGTCCCAATTAATAGTTAAAATATTTAAGTCGAGCCAGTTGTTAACTACTTTTAATGGTGTTTCAGATTTTTCCTTAATGTTGTTCCACGACGTACCTCTAATGAGTATAACTGTATCGTCAGCGAAGGATATACAGTCTAGTGTTTGGTCATGGCTAAGAAGGTTATTTATGTAAACAAGGAACAACATAGAACCCAAAACTGTTCCTTGAGGAATGCGACCTAGTAGTACTGGTTGAGTTTCCAGTTGTAACTTTTTGACATCTATTATACAGATAAATTTGCAAAAGTTTGAGCACCACACCTCGAAACCCTAGAATTTTTAGTTTTTTCAGCGAGTGGTCCGCCATGTCAAAAGCTTTCCTAAGTTCCAAAAAAATGCCTGCTATTGGTCTGGATTTATCTAATTCTGAATATATAGTTTTTATAACCAACACCAAGGCATCTTCGGTACTTAGTTCTTCTTGAAAACCGAACTGTTTTTTACTTAGGATTTTATAAGTCTGAAGCCAATTTGTTATTCTATGTTTAAGTAGTTTTGATATGGGGCGATAGTTTGTACATCATTCTTTGTTTCCGTTTTTAATAAAGGTTTAATATTGACTTCTTTTCAATGACTCGGATACACTCCTGTTTCTAAAGATGAGTTGAAGATGTGCAACAAGAACTTCGTGATGTAGGTAGCAATTTGTTTTAGAAGAAATGGTGTTACTCTGTCAAGTCCCGGCGATTTGTTGTTATTTAAAGTTCGAATTATTTTTAGTAGTCCTGCTTCTGTAACTGCAGAGAGAAAACAGGATTTATTTACTCAATATTTGAAGTTTAATCGCTTTAGGCATTTCTTTAGATCTCAGTTTTGTTAAGTTTTTCCCTACGTTTGAGAAGAAGTCGTTAAATTGTTCGGCTTTCTCCAAGTCACTATTCAGTATCTTCTGTGTCGTTCCTTATCTATATTATAGTGGGATATATTACTTTCGCATACAACTTTATATTTTTACGACATTGTGGTAATTTTTTAATCATAATAGTGATCACAGTAAGTGACTATAATGACATTTTTGTTACAAATAGTTTTTTTGTGGGAAATATTACTATGCTTTAACCCATTTTTAGTGGCAATGACATGAAATTGACTATAATTGTGGACAGATTTCCTGCACATCCGATTTAAAGAATTTCCAAAGACTATAGGTACCCAAACATATTTAAACATCTTATCAACGTCGTGAATTAAGTTCTCCTTAGTAAGCCGCCACTTAACCAACAATTTTCTTAATTACCCTTATGCTAAGACTAGAGCGTTTTAAATATGTATTTCATTCAGGAAATTTAATTGTTCCTTGTACGAGAAGAGTTCAACACATAACAATTATGTCATCCAAATGCATAACCGGCGCGGCGCGCGAGATGAAGAAGACAATGACGTAGGATGCTTTTTAGGAAATTGGACAAGATGCGTCGACGCCCTGTAATTAAGTAAATTTGCTAAGAGGGTATTAAAAGAAGCTTAATGAAAATGAACCTAAATATGATGCATACAATAAAATGGAATATAAAAAGAAAATTTACTCTTTGGCTAACAGTTGCGAAAGGAAACCAAATCGGCTTTCATCGCGTTCACAAGAAAAATAAAAACGGATTCAAAAAGTAAAAAAAGATGAATTAAAATGATTATATTGTAGATATGAAAGTAATTGTTAATTGTAGTAAAGTAATAGTTAAAAAAATAAACTTTAAAAATTAATTAGTGTACAAAGTGGACACATCCGTGCGCAATGGTATATTTTACATAACAAGATAAGAAAGTGACAAATTTCACACGAGAGTAAATGTTGTGAACGAGGCGCTAGCTGACTGACACTACACACGAGTATAAAAAAGTTATTTTTTCTCGAGTTTTGTGTGCTATTTTTTCCACGAACAATGATGAATTGCACTAATTTTTGTAAAAATTGGCCCTTAATTTGCTCAAATCAAATGCGTAAAGAAGTACTTTGCAACACATGTGCGGAAAAGTACTTTTCCACACATGTGCGGAAAAGTACTTTTTCAACTATTGCCTCCGAAAACCAATTTTTTTCACACGCTATGTTTATAGCGCCTCTAAAACGGTAGTTTTGCACACAGCGTGTGCAAAGAATTTTCACACGCTGAACACCGTGTGAAAAAGTTTTTCGCACGCTGGACACTGTGCGAAAAAGCTTTACGCACGCTACTGTTTTTCGCACGCTGGACTGCGTGTGATAGTTTGTGTTTCTAATAAATAAAAATTACGTATTTCATTGCTTCATTTTGCAGTTGTAAAAAAAACATTATAAAAAACTCGTTTGAAAATCTGTTTTCAGAACTCGCTCGACTTGTGGACCTCGCCTACGGATCGGTCCAACAAATTGTCTGGCCTTGTGAAAAAAGTCGTTTTCAAAAGTTGTTGTTTAAATAAATAACTATTTCCACACATGGGAGTAAGGATGCAAAACATGTGAAATCCATCATTTTAATATGTGATCGTAGGAAATAGTATATTACGTACCGAGAGAAGAAAATGATATATTTCACACGAGCGTAAATGTTGTGAACGAGGCGCTAGCCGAGTGCAACAACACGCGAGTGGAAGAAAGTTAATTTTTATCGAGTTGTACGCTATTTTTCCTACGATCACTTCATCATTCACTCAAGATAAGAAATTATTTTCTTATCTAGGGACGAAAATGGTTTGCTCTCATTCATTTTCGTCACTAGAGAAGAAAACATTTTAGAAAATAAAATTGATATGCTTGTGAATTATAAAACTTTTTGATGCATTACAGAGTGCAGATTTGGTTACTTTCGGCTATGGTCGTAGGAAAAATGCTTTACATACGGTATGTACAAAGTCCAGATTTCTAAAGCAGTCGTATAAAAAATAAATTTCTGCCATAAAGTTAGGGTTATAAAACAGCAGATATAATATGTGATAGCAACCATACAGTTTTATTTAAAAATATGTTTTAAAGAAACCTGCGGGTGCTAAAAATAGTACATTATAAACCTAGGGACTAAAGTGCCACATTTAATCCCGCGGCGAAAGGTTTGTACAATTCGCTAAGGGACTAAACGACATTTTAGTCCCGAGGTTTATAAACTACTTTATGCACTTTAGCAAAAAATATTTGTTAAAATTACGTTATTTCTACGCTAAATGGTTCGTCAACTACAAAATCTGGCCAAGAAAAAGTGCTGTTTGGCTTGACTTGCCATAAATTTAATTATAATTTTCCAGAGATTAGTTTTTTGTTTAATCCCTGAGGGATTAAATTTATTTTTAATCCCTTAGGGACTAAATTTTCTTTGAATCCCTTAGGGATTAAATGTGTTCTTAAGTCCCTAAAAAGAGGGATTAAAAGTACCCATTTAATCCCTCAAGTGCATAAAATAAATTTTTACACATTAATTTAAGAGGCTAATTTAAATCTAGATCATCCAAAAAAGTTGTATTGTACAACATTTTTTGAAATAACTACTTTGACTTGCTTCAAGGTGCAAAGGACCAATTTTAAGTTTAAAATAATGAGAAAAATTAGGACAATTGCACAAATACAAAAAAAACTTTGAAAATTACTAGCTACCAACAAATCTAATTTAAGCGAACCTTCTATTATTTGCCACACGTGCATAGCGCATGTAACAAAAGTCAGAAACGACCCCTTTGTTGTTGTTTTTTATAAATATATTAGGGAGTTATCGAAATACATAGCTTGAATTAGCGTAAACTGAATGGGCACTATTTTGACGTTTGCATGTGTAACTCTGTAACTAAGGGCACTGATTAAAGCGAAACATAAAAATTGTTGTAACGTTCTATTTTTAACAACTTTTTCCTGAATTGCATTGCCATTATTCAAACTGATAGAAATCAAGCGCATACAATAAACAACCACGCGTAAAATAAACTTTTGTTTCTACATTAATCTAATTTTACTATTATTAAATGAAGCACGAAATAAAATAAACATAAAAGAGACTGCAAACAAAACACAACCCTTGTCGTCCTTTGGATTCAAAAAGTCACAAACTAGCAAAATAATAGGGTTACTAATAAATTGTGTGCCTTCTTTTGTTAAAAGAAGGCAATATTTTTATTAATTCCTACTTTATTTTTGCGAACTTTACATCGATCTTGAAATGCCAAACGACTGATGTGTTCCTACGTTCAAATAGAAATTAAATCACGGAACGGCACTGTACTTTTTAGGCAAGTTTTCCTAAAGCCCAGTTCACACTATACAACTTTTTCATGCATCAAATTTTAGAATAACAGGTTAAAAGGAGACACAATCTGCTTGTGTCCTATTTTAACCTTTGAAAACTAAATTTGATGCATGAAAAAGTTGCATAGTGTGTTCCTAGCTTAAGAAAAGGAACAATTTTAGATTTTTCATCTAAACATAGAGTCTGAGCTAGAACTTGATAACTACCTTCTACTAGTACTGGTTCCTGATTTTTTGCAATCACTTTTTTTTTGATCATAATTTTTTTTGTTAAACAATCTTCTTTAATGACATTTTTTACCACTTCTTAGATCGGGATTAATAACTCCCTATTGTGCGTGCGACCGTCCGTGCTGGCTTACGTGAAATTCGACCATCTAATTATTTTCAGCGGCGCCTAAACTGCCCGCATAACTTTTTATTTGTTTTATTTTAAAAGTTGGCCACGGTTAATTTATGTCATTTATGTTGCACACTGTTTCTCGTAATTTGATGCTTAAACTAATAAGGTTGAATGCTCTTGAATTCAATAGAAAAAAAGTTCTTTTTTCTACGAGCGTGCGGAAAAATGCTTTTATCGCAGTGATTTCCATGCGGAAAATGCCACTTTTCCGCACGCTGTACGTGAAAAAAAAAATTCCACACGCCGTGCGCGAAAAAAAAATTGAGCAGTGGTACTTTCTGTGTTACCGTGATTAATAATTACCATAAAAATTAATTTTTTAAGCTTTTTAAAGTTTAGTTCTGAATAAAACATAAAATTCGTAGTTTTGACTATTTTTTCATTTGTAGTCTGCTAGGTTTAACTAAAATAATGACAAAATATAACTTTTCGCACTTTTTAGGGAAATAACTATTTCCTCTTCTGTAACTTTTGATGTATCTAATAATTAATAAATCTCATGTGTTCAGATGTGGGTGTTAATGCTTTTTCCTTGTCCATATCTTTTGTATCTTTTTCATTAATCTTTACGAAATCAATTTGAAAGTTAACCAATATTTAACTTTTCGGAAAAAGAAACGGAAAATTCGTGTTGCGCCAGTCCGGCTGCCAAAATATTTGTTGACGCTTCTTAACCTCAAAATTGATTGTTTTTTTTAATATTTCAAGCAGTAGTTACTACATAAATGAATACTAAACCTTTAAAAAAAAGGTTAAAGTAAAAGAAAAAAGTTATGGAAAAGGAAAAAGTTTTGGAAAAGGAAAAGGAATTACATGCGAGTTCACAAAAATTGGTCTTAAGTCTTAAGTCGCGGCCATTTTTAAGCCATTTAAGCTATCTATTAGTCCTCTTAGATAATTGTTGTATTACTAGAAGATAATGGGGAAATACCGCCCTAAAAAAATTTAAAAAAAAATTTAGTACAACAAAAAAAATAAATAATTCCATTCACAAAACCTGTGGCGACAATTCGAAACTCAAAATATCAAAATACAACATCGAAACCAGTTGTGAAAACTTTTACACTACTTTTCATGTTATAAATGGTCTAAAATATGTAACAGGCTTTACATTACGATTAATACAAATTTTTAAATCCCCCATTGTCTTTAAGGACAATGTTATTGTTCTTGAGACTGAAACCAATCAATGTTAGCTGACTTCTACAATACGCCTAACTTCTATACGCCATAAAAAACGTTCGATACTTAATTGAATTGTCCCCTTGAATTGGACCACCATGTCTTCGGTTTAAGCGCTGTATTTATTCCCTAATCAAGTGGACATTGTTTATGCTCAATCATTGGCTCTTTATTTGACTGAACCATGTTCATGATCGCAGGAGTAGCCTACCTTGATTTGAATTGCATCGCGAACCTGACTTAAATATACGGGGCAAATACTGGGTGCATTTTGTTTTGAACACAGAATCCTAAATAAGACTTTTTGAAAATAGTTCCTGAACAAATGGCCAAATTTGGTAGATTTATGTTAAATAACATTATAAGTTTACTACACCTACCTTTTCTGTCATAAGGAGTCAGAATTCACAATTCTTTTTGCAGACAATAAATTAACCCTTTTTGGGTGTAATAAAACGTTTGAAATACTTTCCAACTTATAAGATAATGACCCCAACCAAATCTCTCACTTTCTATACTTGATGAGGAGTCGCACCTATGTCAGGGCTAGTAAAAATGGTCGAATCTTCCATCTTGAACCAGAGGACTCTGAAAAAGATTCAAGATTCAAGATTCTTTATTCCACCAAAAGATTATGACAATAATGATATAGGCATTGTCAAAATTAATAATTATAAAATATAAAACAACAGTACAAGAAGTTAAAATAAAATAATAGTGTCAATATATAAGAACTATCTCGATAATTATCTAAATACATATTAAAGGTTATACTAAACTCTAAACTTATTTCTTTATAGCAGTTTACCTAATACACATCTATAACAAATTAACTGAAATCACACAGTTCAACAAAATTTAAATAATAATAAATATTACCAAAAAAGGACCTCACACAAAAGTAAAAAATATAACAAACAATCGAACACAGCAAAATAGATTAAGAGAGTGAGTTGGCATAACGCAATAGTCCACGCTACAAAAAATTATTATCATTTATGAATTCTCCGTATGAGTAATAATCCTTATTCAATAATATTCTATTTATTTCTTTTTCAAATGATTCTTGATCCATTTGTTTTAATTTCTCTGGAATGTGATTGTAGCTTTTAATCACTCTGTAAACCGGATCTTCATAGATAGCTAAACGATGTGTTGGAACTTCTAAGATATGTGTATTTCGGGTTTGTATATTACTGATGGCTAATATTTTCAGATTTGGAAACTCAGACCTGCATAGATCAATAGACTCTTAATGTAGATGCTGTACAGTGTTAATATTTTAAGTTCCTTAAATATAGTTTTGCAACTTGTTCTATTTAAAACCCGTTTTATAATTCTAATTGCTCGTTTTTGTAATTTAAAGATATGCTTTGTTTCTAAACAGCAACCCCATGCAATTATTCCGTAGGACATTCTTGAGCTAAAAATTGTGACTCTTAGCTTAGACATAAGACACTTAAAGTAAATAGACACTTAAAGTAAATATTTCAACGCATCGGTATCGGTATACGTAACGCGTTCGAAACAAAGTAAAAAAATACTACATTTTTGACTTTTTTATGCGCTGCGCTGTTTTGAACGATGCCCGTTTTCTTGAAGGTTTCGATGATAGAACTGCTGATTAAAATCGTTGCGTATGTTCGTGGGTGCGTAACGATACGTACATCGTTCCGTACGCAACGAGATTCTGTCATCACACCCGTCAAAGAAGCAGGCATCGTTCGAAACATGTAGTGTATTTTGATTTTGTTTCGTATACCGATACCGATGCGTTGAAATATTTACGTTAAGTGTCTATTTACTCCATTACCTAGTGTTAGTTAGGTTTGGATGAATCACGTACTAATTTAGTGCCCTTTTAAAAAAAATTTGTACTTGAGCTATTCTCACTTAAAAGGGCGGGGGAGGTGTGGCTTGGCGCTAAGCTGCACGCCCCCTGCTTAGGAGATAGATTTAATTAAAGTTGTTATGTCATAATTTTGTACTAATTATGTAATCTTAAAGAAGGGTACTTTTAGTATAGTCCAATTTTTTGATGAGTGAACTGCCGTCATTTTTGCCTCTGAAAATAAATTTCTTTGTTGTCAACAGTTTGTATGTAATGTGTTGTTGTCATTTTGAAGTTACAGTTGAAACAAACAACGACATGACTTTTTTACATATTTATTGCCGCTGTCTAAAACAATGTATCGACTAGAGATCCAAAAAAATAACGTCAGTACGCTCACCAAAAAATTAGACTATAAACCATTGATTCCTAAGAATTTTGTTTGTTTCTGATGGGGTGTGTAGCTTGATATCATGGTACACGCCCCTCTGCTTAGGAAGGAGATTAGACTAAAAGTGACTATGCCAGAATTTGGTACTACTACTACTACCCTGGCTGACGTGACGCCCTTGCATTATTAATTTATTACTGGTGAATTGCATCGAACTATCTAAGTACCTTCGATTTCGTTTAAAATTGGTATATAGGGGTTTTTGGGGTCGAGGAACACGAATTTTTGATCATATTGTAAAAATTATGATGTTATCAGCTCCTCCCTCTCTTCGGAGCTAGGGGGTATCTAAAAAAGTTTGATTTTGGTCTAAATAGATGTATAGTGGTAGGAGTTGTTGCTGTAGAAGATTACGAATTTGTGATAAGTTGTTAAAAATTATGCAGTTAACAGCTTCCCGCTTTCCAAATGGGGTGGGTCCGATTTAGTTTTAAATGCCAAATTATCCAATTCAAATTTGGTACCCATGCTACAATACATTATCCGAAATGCATGGGTAACTAAAATTTTTAAAAGAATTTTAAGTAAAACATGTTTTTTAATAACAAGCTTTTATAAAAGGCAAGAAAAGTTGAAAATAATTGTCTAGCTTTCTGATACCGTAAGAAAAGCGATTACTAAATTGTAGTTTTCACAACTAGTGGCAAAAATAGTCTTTTTTTACAAGCGTTGTTTTAAATAACGAGCGTAACGAGGTATTTCGCGAGTAAAAAAAGCACAGTTTAGCCGCGAGTTTTTAACACTATTTTTTTTAATACCTTTGTCAAAAAATCCAAGAAAAACAGAAAAATACTTTTAAAAACTTCGAACGAAGAGCACTTCTGCAAAACACTAATTTTACACTATAAATCAAGGCGGCTGGTAAATGAAATAACAATGGTTTCCATAGCGATGTGCCTTTTAACTCGATGACATTTATTGTCGCGACATTTTAATCTTTGACAGTTTGATATTTTGACGACGCTTTTAAATTATTTTTTCGTAAATACTTGGTGAAAACTGGCGGAAATGGCTGAATTTTTAGGCAAGAATAATTAAATTTTTTTACCCAAAATTAAAGAGAATTGCCGGAAAATAGTTATATTAAAAAAATTCTAATTATTCTTGCAGCACACTGTTACTAAAATCGTGTTTTTGATGAAGTTATAAAAAAAAACATTTTCTCTTATCTACTTTTCTACTTTTCTTAGGTGTCTTCCTAAGGTGATACCAAAATAATAACAAAAAAACGGTAGGTACTTATTTCATTTCTTTCTTCATCAAAAACCTTCTAAACAGTTAACCGGTCTTAATTGAACGAGCATTGGTCAAAAGTATAAATTTGCCTTTAATTATCGCAGTGCTCTTTTTTCAATGTAAGACTTTTATATACGCTGTCAACAGTTCGAGCTTAATCAAGCTTAACAAGTTAATTTAGAAGTAGTAGTAAATTTAATTTTAAAAGCTTGTGTACTTCTTGTAGTACATTTCAATAAATATCGGCCCTGCTGTTCTGCTCTGAGTACCCACCAATGAGAATTTATTGGGCAGCGCTGCTAAATATGTCGGCAGAAATATCTGGTAGTACCTTCTTGGTGGCACGACGAAGAGTTACCTATACTTATGCATTTTTCTTTCAGGGTTTCGAAGTTGAAATCTTTGTGAACACCAGGTAATTTTAGCCAAATCTGGTATAGTCTAAAAACCATCCCAAACATGACTTGTAATTGGACTCGCGTTAGTTAAGCATATAACTGAAAGATACTATAACGGTCCTGTCCTTGCATTTTCCGAAGTTAGCCTGGGGTTCTATTCTTGAATAGAAAGAAAATTGTCTCCCAGGGAGTCAAATTCTCGCTACTATGCATCTCATTGGTCCAAATCTTCGGTTTAAATCGGTTTCTCTCATTTTTGCCCGAAATTAATCCTAGTAAAAACGGTTACTTAGGGAAACTAATGAACGAACCTGTTACCAATTGTCACAAAACAATCCTTTTTGGGGGCTATAAACTTAAATCACGCCCCAGAGGTGGTCTTAAAAATCACCAACTTAAAACCTCAAACACAGATAATGAAGCCATTATGTTCCAAATTTTTGGCTTATTCACCATATGCCATTTTGAAACCTAAAACAAAGTTATGATTGTTTTCAACAAACCAAAACTACACCTTTTTGCACTCGACGCGCGTTTCGCTAACAACTAACATCATCAGGAGACGATAAACAATAAACTAAATTAACCTACGCTCTATCTTATATACAATCTTTTAGTGGGCGGAGATAAGACTAATAATTTGTGATTAATCACGATTTATAATCCTTTCTCTCCTCAACTAAAGAATAAAGTGCACTAAACGGGATGGGTCCTCTATCTTTATTTTCAAATGCTTTCAAAAGTCTTTTGTTTGGTACACTTTTTAGAAGTTTTAGGTTATTTAATGTGAATCTATGATTGTTTTCAAAAGCTATTTTGTCACAATCCATGCAACTAATTTTGTAAATTCCACTTTTTTCTAGAACTGTAGTTTTATCCTTGGGATTTCCTAGTAAACTTCTTATTGTGTTACCGGATTGATATACTAATTTAAGACCGGTGTTATTAAATACTTTTTGTAATCCTTTCGTATAATTAGGATTATAAGAAATTGATACAAATTTTGAGTAGCAGGTATCTTTTTGTCTGAAAAAAGTAGAATTCCGAAAGGTCTTTTGAAAAGAATGTCTATTTATTAGCTTATTTATTAAGCCTTTATCGTAACCGTTTTCGTCAGCTATATTCCTAATCCTATTTTTTCTGCTTCAAATCTTTCTTTGTTTAAGGGGAAATTTACTAATCTATATGTTAAAAAGTGCAAACTTGCAAGCTACCTGTTGGTGGCCGTTCCTTTTCTGTATAGGTCAAAGTCCAATTTATTTTTATTTCTTATAACTAAAGTGTCTGGAAATGGCAGTGTACCGTTGTTCTCTGTTTCATAAGTAAATTTAATTGTGGGAAATTTGTTATTTATTTTTTCCATAAAATTTTCAACACTAGTTACTTTAGTGTTGAATACTGCAAACACATCGTCTAGATACCTGAACCATACTCTGCGGAAATACGCAAATTCTTTACTTATATCTGATTCAAATTTGCTCATAAAGAGGTTTGCGATAAAAGGTGATAAACTATTACCCATTGTGGTTCCTTCTAATTGTTGGTAGTAGATATTTTTATATTGAAAGTAATTTTGATTCATGCAGAGTGTTGTTAAAGATAGGTATTCTAAAGTCTGTTTGTCTTCTAAATTGTTTTTTCTTAGTAGTTCCTCCAGGTATTGTAAGGTATTGAGGATCGGCACACTAGGGAACAACGAAATAAAATCAAACGATATTAAAATTTCACCTTCTTGGAGTGAAATATCTTTAACTTTCTTGATAAATTCAAGGGAATTTTGAACCGAAAAACCTTTTTCCTTTTGGTGCAACCAAAGATTCCAAATTCCCAACATAGTTTTGAAACCTGTCAAAAAAAATTGTTTTAGGGCATTTTGTCT
The DNA here is from genome assembly GCA_963921995.1 of Oxystoma pomonae. Lineage (NCBI taxonomy): Eukaryota > Metazoa > Arthropoda > Insecta > Coleoptera > Brentidae > Oxystoma > Oxystoma pomonae. The sequence goes on along the minus strand of OY998167.1, from coordinate 33,953,544 downwards.
TAAAATATGGTATATTTTGAGAAAAAAAAAACAGTTTTTCAGTGGTATTTTGCAATAACAATACAAAATAAACAACAATTTTGTGTCTTTTCTGTATATGTTTTTTGAAAACTGGTATTAAAATATAGATGAAAGTAACACTCGTGGCATATCGGACAAAGCATTTTTTTTCTCACTTCATTACGACCAGGCCTCCAATGTCTAATGGAGAATCCAGACACCTACAGACCTGTTTCATCCTTATTAGGAATAATCAGGGAGACATAGGATTGTACCTGGCAGTTGAAGCTACACAGTGACCATGCACGCCTCTCGAATTTAAAACAAAAAGTTTGTAATCCGTGGGGACGTAGCAACTGTGTGCTCCACCTGTCGAATAAACAGAGAAACAAAAACATCAAAATTGAAAAGTGCAGAACTTTTTGTTTTAAATTCGAGTGATTTGCATGTTATGACTCCCTGATGATTCCTAATAAGGATGAAATAAGTCTGTAGGTGTCTGGATTCTCCATTAGACATTGGAGGCCTGGTCGTAATGAACGCTTTGTCCGATATGCCACGAGTGTTACTTTCATTTTTATTTGCGGACACGAGATTCATTTTGTTGTTTTTTAAAATTTAGTACCCCCACAGGTATAAATATTTAGAACTGTGGGGAGTACTATTTTAGATCTTAGTAAATCTCACTCTAATTGTCTAGTATCTCACAGTTATATGGTTTTAAGTTAGTTACTTACTTCTTAGACTACTATTTGGCTTTTTTAGTAATTCTTTATATTTTAGCACCGCCTTAACTAGAAATAAGGACTATGTTGGGAATTTGGAACCTTTGGTTGCACGAAAACAAAGTTATGATTGTTTTAGAAATAAGAACATTTTTCATAACCTTAAAAAAATATTAAAAGTATTTTAGTTAGAAATACTTTTTTTCCGATTTTTTTTTGCTGGTCAATCTTGTCCTTGATCGATTGAATCTAATTGTTTTGATTAAGTCGTCCAGTTTACAAAGATTTTAAATTCGTCAGTCAACTGTTGACAAGAATACGTCAAGTCAATTATAATTTGATTGAATTACTTGCGGCCTTTTGAAATTGTATATCTGAGTTTTGATTTATCTGTGAGCTTTCTTTATTGCTGCTACTTTAAAAAATATAAAGCTGGTCATTCATAAAAAAGGTATTGCAATTGTGCATGTATTATAAAACTTTGACTTTAATAAAGCCTATCGATCACACCTGAAAAAAAAATTAACAAAACTGCAAGCTGTGTAACGAGGCGTTAAGATGTCGTGTTTTTAGCTAAGGCATATAAAACAAAGATTCTCCGAGATAGCTTTTTCACCTTTGGTGTTAAAAGTAAAATTTATTGACAGTAAAGATCGATTGGTGTGTAATTCTGGTGTATATTTCTGCGATGGTATGAATGTTTTATTAATTGTCATTTTGTTTGTGAAAATTTTTCAACTTTTGATGTGCAAAGATAAATACGTATACTTATATTTTTTAAATGTTATAAAATTTAAAATTCAACTGCTGCTGTTATTTTTCCAGTAGTCACGAAAGAAAACAATAAAACATTGGTAGGATAGTTTTGGTCAATGATTTATTGAAAATTTAACAAAAGGTTCTGGTCATTGAAGTCCCCGTATCATGTTTATCATTGAAATCGCAATTCAACAACATGTAAGTCGATATCGTGGATGCAGATCTTTTTCCATACATCAAACATTTAACAAACGAAATCATTAAAAATGCGCGCAGGTAGATTTTTTCAGATTTGTTAAAACGTAGAAACATTAAGGTAAAGATAGACAAACAACGTTTGCACTAATTTGGATGATTTTTTGGTTGAGGCAACGAAGCGATCGCGACTTGTCGGGAATATGTTAAGCCTAGTGCAGACCGGACAACAATCGCCCGGATACATGTTGTCATCACTGTTGGAAACATGTATTCTGTCGGTTCTCAACAAGTTTACAGATACTCAGCAACATGCTGGCGTTGTTGGATGGCAAGACATCAAAGGGTTTTGTTGGAGTGTTTCTCATCTGAAATGGAAAACATCGCTTTTGTGGACGATGTTGTCAGCAAACGTGAAAACAGAAGCATAGTGAGGTGACCTTTCGCTGCTATTTTATTTCTTTTTATTAACTTTATTAATATTATATTCATTCTTCACAGCCATCATCTGTAATATCTTCAGTTTCAATACCATTGTCTAGATCATTACATTCTTTGTAAAAACTTGTATTAAAAATACCTTTACCTGACAATATCCTTCGAGCACTTCAACAATGACTTCACATACTTCGGGAATAATTGATGAGATTGATTGCTTCGATATTTTAAACAGGAACATTAGACTTGTAAACGAATCTCCGGTAGCTAGATATCGTAGAGCAACCATCAATCTGATCGATGGTGGAATCGTTGCACGGTAGTTCGTATTCTTTTTCAATATTTTAGGGGCGACCAAACAGAGAAGTTCTTCGAAGTCAGATTTTGTAAGTCTCACAAAATTTCGGAATTGAACTACCGTCGCCGTCGTTCAAAAATAACTCCGCCATTTTATAAAAACTGTCGCTGCCAGCATCTTTTATTTTGTTTTTGGGATTGGGAAGCTATTATGACAAATGCAGCACTTACACCAGCAGCAGTAGACACGTCCATTTTTGTAAATGTCAATGCACTCGTTTAGTTTGGACGCGCAACTGATTCTGGTTTGGACGAGCAACAATGTTGGCCACATGTTGCCAACAGTTGACCACATTTTTGCCCGGTCTGTACTAGGCTTTACTGTTAGTTAAGTGGGTTGTGGAGTGCAATTATTTGTTAAAATTTATAATCATTAAAAATACAGTATTTAACTGAAAAATGTACTATTTCTATAAGATATTTTACGTCACCAATACACACAAACCAATGCCGAAATTTACAAACAACCCGCAGTTCACTAAGAAATATGCAGATTTTAACAGTAAAAAAATTTAATGAGAAAGAAAAAAATATACTGAATAATAAATTTTTGTTTACAAATTAACGTGTAATGGCGTCTCACTTTGTAAGTCAATTTTATCGAATCATTTCTGTGTCTTTGCGGATTGAACTAGTATACTGTATTTTAAACATATCCCCGGCTAACAGACACGAACACATCTCAATTTTACCCAATGAAAATTGACACAGGGTGGTAGATAAAACAAGGTGAGCCCGTGTCTATAACAACCCAGCCAGAAAACGTCACCTTCAAAACTAAAAAACCGCTAAATTAATGGTTTGTAAAATACCCAAGTAACACAGCGTGCTATAAATAAGCTGGGATATCGTTCCCGCGGCCAAAAAGATAAAAATAATGCTTTTTGCTGGCTTCTGCTTCTGCTACAACGTTTTCAAAAAAAAAATGAAAATGTTGTCACAGCTATTTTGAGGAATGTTTTTTGCCTGTGACAACGTCCACGGCAGCTGAAAATAGAGCATTTTTGTACATGAAAGCAATGTTGTTTAAAATTTAACTTGCCTCACAAAAAATGTATATAAAAATAGCAATTAAATCAAAATTGTCCGCCAACATAAAAGACTGAAGATGGAAGACAACTAAAATAAAATGTTTAACAAACTCTCAATCAAAAATACGCATTTTGTAGACTTCCAAGAGTTAAATCTTTGTGCGAAGGCCCGTTTCATGACGAAACCTGTCATAATACCTCGTTAAACTGCACGCGCTTCGAAAATATGGGATAATAAGGGTTTTTTGGTTCAAAAAATTTTATTTTTTAAAAATATTAATCCAGAATAAAAGGAAAATCATTATGTGTTGCATATTTAGTTAATTTTTAAGGATTTTTAGACTTATATTTGAGCATATTTATTTAAAAAGGTTATTTTTTACAAATTTTGAGAAGTTATATTTCGCCATAATATAAGACATGGCCGCTCACCTGCCCGTGCAACGAAGCAACTTTGCATTTTTTTAAATAATAAATCTAAAACAGAAGCAAATTTTGGCGTTATCGTTGCGGGCTCACGGTCCCAGCCTAGCGGTAGAGGGAGCTTATTCTCAATACTAAATAGCATTGAAAGCAGCTGCATTTTAATAAAAATTGCACTAGGATGATACAACAAATTTTAAGAAAAAAGTAAAAATTGAAACTATTTTGTTAGTTAAGTTTTAGCAAACTTTTAGGTATAAGTTTTACCTTTAAAAGTTGATTAGCTAGATGATATAACTATAGAAGTTATGTTGAATGTAAATTTAGTAGTCAAACAATTTTAAATGAAGTTAGCAATTTTAAAGTAAAAGGAGAGCTGTGATAACATTTTTGCAGCAGTGACTTGGCTTTAAAGTCTATATTGTCGTTTAGTCGTCGTAAAGTTGTCCTCGTCGACTTTAGTTTTCAAGACAACCTTTATTTACCTATATAATAACGTTTAAGGGTAGTGCAAATCTAATTTTAAGAACTTGCATGACTAAAAATTGCTACTTATCCTAGATTGTAAGAGATTTTTTATTCGTGTCAATAATTACAATAACAAGGATAGTCACATGATGCCTTATACGTATATGATAGGCTACTTTTGGAGACATCAGAGCAGCCCCTTAATAATATCGATAAAAATTGGCCCCGCGGTTTTTATAGGGGATTTTTAGAATTTCAAGAGATATCTGACCTATAAGAAGGCTTAGAAGCTGTCAAGCTTTTACGGTGCAAGCGCATCTTCAGGGCTATTTATTCATATTGCGTCACCAATAAGATAAAAAATATTGGTTTTGGATGCATTTTTAGTGACTAAAGATTTTTTTATGACACATTTAATTTCTAATTTTTTTGAAAAAAATAATAGAAGTTGTCTCGAGAGTTGTCTGCTAAGAGTGGCGGTGGTACTCGCGGTCTCAGATTTTTTTGAGGGGTGAGAGAGTTTAGTAGGTGTTGGGTTGGGTTAGCGCGCTTCCAATTTAAAGTAATCTCAACTAAAAAGTCAGGCAACTCCTACCGCCTCAGTGCTCTTTAGCCTACTACTGTGGCTGCCATTTTTACAACATTGATTTTCTGTCCGAGTTGTTGTTGACACCGACAGTAGGCCAAAGGATAGTAAAACGAAAATGAGTTAACTGGCTTTTTAGTTGAGAACGGTGTTGGGTAGGGTAATCGAATAAGTTGTTTGTTTGTTAAATTAGATTTATTTTTCCTGAAGTTCGAAAGAATTATCCTAAAACTCTTCTTCTTCTTTGCACGTTTTGAAGGCTTTTGGCAAAAATTGTAAATTGTAATTGATATTTTAGAGCCGTAAGCAATTTTTTTTCCATTTAAGTAAAAAATCAACGTAAACTCGATGGCAGTGAGCAGCGGCGTATCCAGATCAGACATCTAGAAGGGAGGGGTTGTTGGCATATCGCTTTCTGTAAAAGTCAAAGTGAAACTGGAATGTAATCGTCTTATAAAAAAGTTTATTGCTTTTATAGTTGGGCCATCTAACTAAGAATATAAACTACTTATACTAAAATCAGTGGCGTACACAGAAATTGTTTCTGGAGGGGGCTTGAGTTTAGACGAAGCTAGGTTGGGGGCATCAAGAAGGGAAGAAAATAACAAAAATAGCCACATTCTTTTAAAACAATGTAAAATTATGATAAAAATACGTCGCAGGCAAAAATTTTCGACAAATAATGTACACTATTGCAAAAAATGACACCGCACTTGAAAATTTTATGAAGATAAAAATTATACAAGTTACGCCATTGTTTGTCCATTATTAAATAAAAATTTTGAGCCTTTAGGAGCTCTTATTTAGAAGTTTTAGGTGTACATTTTTAATCCAATGCCCGGATTATTGGAAGGGGTAATTACCCCCATTACCCCTCCCCTTGTATACGCCGGTGGCAGTGAGTGACAATGCCTGTAAAAAAAACACGAATTGATGTTATTTTAAAGTAGTAGAACCTCGTTTGGCCTACAATATCCTCCGACTTAAACTTTTCTACGCTCAAGCTAATGAGATAAAATGGGGAAGGAACTCGAATAAAAGATCTGTTTATGAAAATGTGGTCAGAACCCAGTGGTCAGTTATATTCATCTATAGAATTTTGAAAGTTTCTTTCTTTATAATATTTATTTTTCTTCAGACTTTATACCATTGTGCAAGATTTCATAGATCCGTTGTGCGTGAAATATGACACAAAGTCTGAAAGGCGAAGACTCTTTTATTCCAACTCCCTAGGATATTTTTGTTCAAGTGAGCTTGAAAAATGCTCTATTCATCTGAAAATGTCATCAGTTATGTAAGTTCGGTAGCCGACCTGAGACGGTTGAGATCGTGCGAAGATTATCGGAATTTTTTTGCCTTTAGTACCGGTATATTTTATTGCTCGCATCACAGAATTTAAAAAAAAGTAGGTACTGTTAGCGGCACCGACTCTTCTAAATTTCAAGAACACTGAAATGGTAGGAGTGGATAGATCTTTAATATAGAGTTAATTATATCACAAAGTAAATACTTAGTAGAAATATATTGCTCACGAGGCGTATAAACGCCAAATTGGATCGCGGGTTTTTCCGAGTTCACAAACAACTGCAACAATTACTACGTTTATACGCACCTAAAAGCGGTTTTAAATAAAGTTGCTTTCTCCGACTGTCTTTACGTCCTTCATTAAATGTCAATAAATATGTTAGTTTAAAGAAAAAACAAATAAAACAACTTAGGTAACAACAGATTTTTCGGAAAGCAGATGGGATCGCTTTAAGATAAATTCAATTTAGTACTTAAAACGGTTTTAGTGGTGTTAATACGGCAACATTTTTAAACCGTCCTTATATAAAAGCGCTTTAAGAAGCCCGTAGAAACAAACTAATTGTCAGGAAATTTTTCGCGCAGGGTACAGAGTGTGTAAATTGAGGCGTAAATACAAAAGTTGTATAACTTTAAGAGACCTTTTAGAATATATGTATATAGCAAAGTTGTCAAATTTTTTAGCCTACTGTTGGTGCCATCGGTATAACCAAATTGACAAGTAAAACATGGATTTTCTGTCAGTTTGGTGTCAATAATGCACCGATCATAGGCCAAAGGATACTAACACGAAAATGAGTTAACTGGCTTTTTAGTTGAGAACGGTGTTGCTTTAAAAATGCCATAAAATACAGGGGGTAGTATTTAAAATAAGAAAGGTGGTGTCAAAAATTGACGTTTGTAATGTTATTTGACGTATATATTCTGAAGGGTCGCAAAAAGTTGTATAAGTTTTGTATTTAAAACATTCTTGGGCATGTACATCTTAGAGCCTGCGATCCATTTCGTTAAGGATTACACCCCTGTTCCGTGTGTGTGTGTTTTCTTATGGATTGTTTCCTATCTTGCAAAAAATAAAGTAATCAGCGAAAAATAGTTCGGTTTTCAGGAGGGCAAATCGACGCAAGATGCACTGGCTTACCTAAGTGCCAAAATTTATGAAGCGATTGATAATAAAAAACCAGCTATGCGCATCTTCGTCGATCTTGCCAAAGCTTTTGACACCGTCTGCCATACAGAAATGTTTTCGGGTTTGCAAAATCTTGGATTTAAAAATAAAGAATTTAATATAATGAAGAGCTATTTTTCAGATAGGAAACAGTGCCTGGAAATTAGCTCAGTGGAAAGCAGATTTCAAGATGTTACCTATGGCGTCCCCCAGGGAACTGTGTTGGGACCTCTTCTCTTTACAATATATGTTAATGACATGTTCGAAATAGATACATCTGGAGATGTAGCCAGTTTTGCTGATGATCAGGTTTGCTTTTATACGGAAGATAACTAAGATGAACTAAAACTAAAAGTTGAAAAGGGTTCTTTTGCAGATTTTTTTCTCCACAAAGAAACTAACCATTAACTAGACAAAAACACATTTTATGCCATTCACTTCCTACGAAAAATACTTACCAACGTATGAGGAACTTTCAATATCAAACGAATTTAAAATTAAGTCTATTAGACAAATAAAATATCTCGGGATATTTTTTGACAATACTCTAAAATGGGAAACTCACGTAAATTTCGTTAATAAAAAAGTATTAAACCTATTCTATAAGTTTAAATTTTATAAAAATATATTTTCAATTGACAAGCTTATTATGCTGTACAAAACTTTAGTGCTTCCACATATTACGGTGTTAGAGGTGTCTTAAAGGATCATATTCATAAACTTGAAGTATCCCAAAAAAGATCTTCTGTACAAGGAAAATAAAATATTAGATATTAGACAACTGTTTTTTAAGCAGTTAGCTATTACAACATTTAAGAAAGAGGACAAACATTTATTGGTTCATAATACGAGACAACAAAATCAAATAAGAGTTCCGAGAATGCGAAAAACCATTGGTCAAAGGTGTCACACTTTTATCGGGCCCAGAGTTTATAATTACTTGCCCCGCGACATAAAACAAAAGGAAACTCCAAGAAATCAAATTCATTCATTAATTAATATAAAAAATAATTAAGTTTTTTAAGTTTTAGATAAGTTTATTTTGTGGTGTATTTGTATTCCTACGTAAAATTTTGAAGCTTTTTTTTCTGAAAAGTTGAGTATTGCATGGATAGATAAATGGCCACAGACAAGGCAACTTACGTGGACAATCTTGTTTATTTGGTGCAGTGTTCAGCATTCTTCGGATACTTAAATTACGATCTTTTATGTATTTATACATTTTTGCACTGAATAAACTATATAATAATAATAATAATATCATTGACAAAAACACAATTACTACTTTTATACGCACCTAAAAGCGCTTTATATAAGGACGGTTTTAAATAAAATCGATTTCTCCAAGGGTTTATACGTCTTTCATTAAATATTGAATAAAACAACTTAGCTAACAACAGATTTTTCGCAAATCCAGGGTTGACTATTCCTTTAGGTTGGAAGAAATGCGCTAAAGCGGTTTTAAAATGTTTCTAACGACCCTAAAATGGGTTTTTAAGCAATAAACCCCTTGCTTTAAAATAAAACTATATAGTGCTTAAATTGGTTCTAGTAGTAACTATGTTGGGAATCTGGAACCTTTGGTTGCACTATAACAAAGTTATGATTGTTTTCCAAAAACCAAAACTACACTTTTTTGCACTCTACCCGCGTTTCGCTAACAACGTTAGCATCATTACACTCTATCTTATATACTATCTTTTTGTGAGCGGAGATAAGACTAATAACTGTTTCTGGATTTGCACTTTTTAACATATAGATTAGTAAATTTCCTTCTAAATAAAGAAAGATTTGAAGCAGAAAATAATAGGATTAGGAGTATAGCTGGCGAAAACGGTTACGACGAAGGCTTAATAAATAAGCTGATAAATAGACATCCTTTTCAAAAGACCTTTCGAAATTCTACTTTTTTCAAACAAAAAGATGCCTCCGACTCTAAATTTGTATCAGTTCCTCATATTCCTAATTATACGAAAGGATTACAAAAAGCATTTAATAACACCGGTCTTAAATGAGTATATCAATCCGGAAACACAATAAGAAGTTTACTAGGAAATCCCAAGAATAAAACTACAGTTCTAGGAAAAAGTGGAATTTACGAAATTAGTTGCATGGATTGTGAAAAAAAATATGTTGGCCAAACCAGACGCTCTATTCAAACACGATTCAAAGAACACTTAGCACACTTAAAATACGGAAGAACAGAAAAGTCAAATGTGGCCGAGCATGCTTTTGAAAATCATCATAGATTTACATTAGATAACCTAAAACTTCTAAAAAGTGTACCAAACAAAAGACTTTTGAATGCATATGAAAGTATGGAAATCATTAAATCCAGAAATAGTTTAAATAAAGATAGATGCCCCATTCCGTTTAGTACACTTTATTCTTTAGTTGAGAGAAGATAGGATTATAAAGCGTGACCAATCAAAAATTATTAGTCTCATCTCCGCCCACTAAAAGATAGTATATAAGATAGAGGTTAGGTTTATTGTTTATCGTCTCCTGATGATGCTAATGTTGTTAGCGAAACACGCGTCGAGTGCAAAAAAAACTTTGTTATGGTTCTAGTAGTGTTTGTGCTCGGAGAGGAAGCTACGGTCTTCCAAGCCGAGGTATAAGCCATTATAATGGCGGCAACACTAAAAGAGGTTCGCAATGGTTCGGAGGAGCATGTGTACATATGCTCCGACAGCTAAGCGGCCCTAAAGGTACTCAATGCGCCAAAAATTGTCAATACTCTGGTGGAAGAGTGCGTAGAAGCACTGGAAGCCTTGAGTCAAGACAAAAGAGTTACAGTGATGTGGGTACCGGGACACACGGGAGTATCGGGCAACGAAAAGGTGGATGAACTCGCTCGGATCGGGGCCAGCACTCAACACGTGGGGCCGACACCACTCTTAGGTATAACAAGGAGACAGCTGCAAAGTCGACTCATTAAGTGGGCTAACGATGCACTGGCGGACTCCTGGGAGAACGAATTAGGATGCAGACAGTCCAAAGAATTCGTCGAAGGACCGGACGCGGCCAGACTCAAATGGCTCCTGGGAAGGACACAAAAAGATATTGGACTACTGACCGGCCACAACCGACTTAGCAAGCATCTGACTCGCATCTGCCGTGCCTGTGGAAGAGCGGAGGAGACATCCCGGCACCTCGTTGCGGAGTGCGATGCATACCTAAGGATGAGGCATCAGGTACTCGGACAACGGAACCTGGATGCAGAGGACCTGCGAGCTCTCAGGTGGGCCAAAGTACTGGACTTCGTGAAGAGAACAGGAAGGCCCGGAGAGCCCACTACCGTACAAGGGGTACTGGTAGTGGATTAGGGGACTGGGCTGGGGTAAGGTAAAAAGGGACCGATTGGGCCTACTTGCCAGGTCTTGGGCCGCCCCTTAGTTACTACTACTACTAGTAGTGTTTGTACGGCAACATTTTTAAACCATCCTAAATAAAAACGCTATAAGAGGCCCGTATAAACAAAGTAAATAAATATACATAGATTTAAACATTTTCTTTTGCTTTCTTGAGCATACACTTGAATCTTAAACCTTTTATCGCCGATTTCTTCTAATTATTGGCAGAGGTTTAAGAAGTGTTGTAAATTAAAAAATCAAATTTATTTTTTGTTGATGAAAACATACTGTTTTAATCAAAATTTTATGTTTTACCGATCGGCCAAGTTTTTAAGGTCCATTTGCGGTGCCTTTGCGGCAGTCTTGGACTTTGCTTTAAATTCCAATTTTCTTTGATCTTATTAAAACATAAAACTTTTTTAAATCTTTCTTAATAAGTCCATCAACTAAAACTTTGGTCTTGGCCTTTTTAATTACTTATTTAAGGTTTGCATTGGCTGGTGTAATTATATTTTTAATGTCTTTGTTAGTGTGCCCTGTTTGTCTTATAGGTATTAACCCTATTTATTTTTTTAACTCTTCGAATTTTTAGTCAGGAAAATAATATATAAAGAATAATCATTTGTTTAGGCATATTTTGCAACAAGAACAAGAACAACAATAAAATGAGATTCCTACTCTAATATGTAATTGTTCAAGAATTAGTTTTAAGACTATATAGAGATACTTTTTGTTCTGTTATTGAGCTTGTAAGTCCGTGGGATTTTTAATGAAGGAGTTTTGGGACTATGTGGGAATGATTGCTCTTTAGTCACACAATCAAGTGTTAACGGATGTTTTATTCGCATCCATGTAGAAGGGGTTGATATGACGTCATCTTTCAAGATGGCGGCCAAACAGTATAAAAAATACAACTTTCGCAATAAGGTCATGATTATACTGGATTCCATATAACTCGAGGACGAGGATTCCAAAATATCTACTTTTAAGGTCAGCCGACATTAAATGACCTTGAAAATCGCAAAAAACAAGATTTTTGCCATTTTCTCTTCAAAAAATCTTAATTCGACGTTTTGTCAGACCAACTTCAAATGTACCTCAAACTATTAGGCATGCAGGCCAAATTCGATTCTTAGAGTTTGATACAGTTTAAAGTTTCATGACCTTGAAAAATACCCCAGTATATTTAACAAATTGCAAAAACAACATACTAAAGGGCGCTATTTATTAACTATTCAAGCGAAGAGAACCAAATTTGCCAAAAAAGATAAGAGGGTCAAGTCCAACAATTTTGTTAAAAAAAATTTTGTTCAGCTATAACGTGTTTCAATATGGCCGCTGATATATCAAAATGGCGATCTATAACCACATTTTATTTTATCCAGTTTCGTAAAAATCTCCGCTTACTATGAAAAAAAAGTTTAGTTAATGCATAAACGTGATTGACCTTGAAAATACACTGTAAAATTGAAAAACCCGCTTTTTGTACTGTTTTTTCCAATTTACCACTACGCAAAAACTTTAAGTGCCGAAGATGAAATTAACATCTTAGCCATAAACAAACATTTCATTTTAAACCTCCCTACTATTTTTTTTGATCAGATTTTGGTGTAACAAAACGTTAAATTATGGAGATTTTTTAAAAGAGAAAATGGCAAAAATAGTGCTTTTTGTGATTATCAAGGTCGTTTGAAGTCGGTCAACCTCGAAATTGATTTTTTTGACATTCTGGTCCTCGAGTTATATGAAATCGAGTATAATCACGTACCGATTGCAAAATTGTATTTTTTATGATTTTTCGACCGACATTTTGGAAAATAGTATCTAAAACTTCTGCTAACTCTTTTATAGGTAATTTAAATGACTTTGTTGGCTAGACAAGTAAGTAGAACATAAAATTCACAGTTCCGAAACTAAAAACAACAGGCATAGAGGTCATTTTTATCGGGTTATAGCATAAACATCTTGGACGCCAAATCAAAAAAAATGGTACAGAGGTTTAAAATTAAGTGTTTATTTAAAGCTAAGTTATTAATTTCATCTTCGGCAAATAAAGTTTTTGCGTCGTTGTAAATTGTAAAAAACACTACAAAAAGCTGGTTTTTCAATTTTACATAGTATTTTTAAGGTCAATCAAGGTCATGCACCATCTAAACTTTTTTTTCATAGTAAGCAGACGTAAGTCAACAAGAATTGATGGCCACCTTGTTATTTTTACTTTTTTACGAAATTGGATAAAACAAAATGTGGTTATAGGTCTCTATTTTGAGATATCAGCCGCCATATTGAAACGCGTCATAGCTAAACAATATTTTTTAATACAAAATTGTTGGATTTGACCATCTTATCTGTGTTACCTAATTTGGTCCTCTTGGGTTTAACAATTGATGAATAGGGCCTTTTAGTATGTTATTTTTGCAATACATGGCTAATAGTTTGAGGTACATTTGAAGGTGGTCTGACGAAACGTCGAATTATTAAGATTTTTTGAAGAGAAAATGGCAAAAATCTTGTTTTTTTGAGATTTTGATGGTCATTTAAGGTCAGATAACCTTAAAAGTAAATTTTGTGGAATCCTCGTTCTCGAATTATATGGAATCGAGTATAATCATATCCCGGTTGCGAAAGTTGTATTTTTTATAATTTTTGGCCGCCATGTTGAAAGATGTCGTCATATCAACCCCTTCTACACGGATTCGAACAAAACACCCAGTAACACTTGATTGTGTGACTAAAGAGCTATTAATCCCACATAGTCCTTCATAAAAAATCCCACGGGATGGAAATTATCTACATATGCCCCTAGGACCATTTTGTAAAGACTAAGATACGGCTTGGAGCACTTTTCTGATTTTTTTCCGAATAAGCTAAAATATCTTTCTACGGTCACCGATTCAAATGTTTGAATTGGCAGCTTATTCGGCATAAAATCAAAAAAGTGCTCCAAACCGTGTCTTAGTTTTTACAAAATGTACCTTTCATTCAAAGTTTAGCCAATTCTCATGTGCATTTAACTCAAAAAATATGGATATTACATGACCCATTTTGAACGTCACTTCGATATTTTTACTTTACTCTTAAGATTAACATTAGGGAGATTTTAGTGAGGTTTTTTGTCAGTCTGTTACCCTTATCTTTATTCTGGGCAGGCGCAGTAGCGCTCTCTTAGGCTGTTACTTTTATTAAAGGTAACCACTGGCGCTAATTAGCGTCGAATAGCGACTACCTTTACCGTTAAAAAGACAACCAACCAAACTTGATGTGATTCTGTGGTAGAAGATTTTTAGGTTATAAAAGTTTGTTTTGTTTTACAAAAATTTTGTGTATTTGGATTTTATTTTTTGTTAACCGTGTTTATAGTAGTAGTGGAGTGCCTTTTTTACCATTTTTTTTTGTAAACACTACAAATAAGTTTGCAGAGGCTCGATTTCTTTTATTATTCCACCAAATATATCTTGCAAAATCATTTGCTTGACTAAATTTATGTTGAGGTGTCCGTCTCCCAGTCCTATGACTGAATAAATATTTTCCTCCATGATATGGTTAGAAAAGCAAATAAAAAAAGACTTGAGAAAAAAACAATAGAAGTCAATAAAAAAGTTAGGTTATGTTTACCGCCAAACGATTAATTATGTTCAAAAGCTCTATTTTTAACCTCTTGAGGTTACCTTTACTTATGGTAACGGTAACAATGAGAGTAACGAAAATTGACGTTGAACTGCTTGACCAAAATCTCCCTATTAACTTATGGAATGAAGAAAGAAGCTTGAAATATACTAGTCCTGGCCCCATCGTATACCGCCGCAAAAAAATATAGGTCCGGAGATTTTGACTTTTGATTCATGATTTTGGATCATTGTAGCAGTAATTTATTTTGGGTAGACATTACCCGGGCCAAACTATTTTAGTGAACACCTTGTATTTTTTTATTAAAAAGCTTAAAATTTGCATTTTTTTTCTGTGTTTCCCTTGTGAAAAAAGGCTAAATATCAAAAAGTACTTTGCCAATCGAAAAAAGAAAACCACTAACCGAAAGATAATTTTTTTCTGCGTTTTATGTAGTATGTTCTACGTCTATTAAAGATAAGGGTTGCAATGGAAACCGAAATAAACAGGAGGTTACATCAAATTATGTACTTTTTACAAAAAAAATCCCAGCTATAAGATAGCTTTTCTGATTTTATTATTTTTAGGAATTTTATTCGCTAAGCCAAGATAAAATATATTTAAATCAACGGTATTTTCAATGCTATACAGGATGTCCAAAAAACGACTTTAAATGCAAGTTTTAAAATATTGGTCAATTTTTATATTTTTTTAATATGTGATAGAGAAGGTCCTAAAAAACATTTTTCGTGATTACCATTTTCCTGTAATTGTACAGTAAAGTTCCAAAAATGGCCGTTTTGGACCTGGGTTTTTAAGAAAACTAGAAAATGGTTATAAAATATTTCTGTCGAAATGACATTATCAACAATTTTCGTTTGACACTTATCTTTGTATATATTCGGGGATCCCCAAAAAAAGACGTTCGAAAATACCCTTAATCGCACCCTCTAAAATACAGGCTGTGTTTACCCAAGATAAATTACTTCTACAAAGATCCAAAAACGTAAATTAAAAGTCAAAATCTCCGGATCTAGATTTTTTTGCGGGGGTATACAATGGGGCCTGGACTATACCTATGTTATTTAATAAAAAATACCTATTCAAATTGGTTTTAGAGTAACGCGCTTCAAGATGCCCTCCAAGAAATTGCGCAGGAGTAATAAAGCACCTTGTTAAAACGAAATTTTATCGTTTCAAAGAGCAAACTCATCAACTTACGTTCATTAATTAATCCCTTTGTTTCGTTAGATGAAATAATACAGACCTGGTTGATCTTAGCCGGGCAAACGAACAAGGTATCAATGTTTACAAGTTGACGAGTAATAATAATTATTAAATTACTTGAACAACGAGATTGGCCATAAGGGACGTTGCGAGCGGATACCGTGGTAATCTTATACGAACAGTATGAGAGTTGAGATTCGAGTAATGAGCAAGTTTCAAGCCTTTGGTGTTCTTATGAAATGCTTCCATGCATAATAATAATTTCTACTTAAAGTCGATTTTGCGGAGGAAGCGATTTAATAGTGATAATATGAACTAATAGACATGGAATAAGGGACCAGCTCTAGAGAGAGGCAAAAATTTTTACTTTATTCCGGGCTATGCTTCCTGTGTAACAGGCTTAAGACTTCGCCTTTGATAGATATAAATGAAATTTTGCTTCTATGGAGTACCAAAAAGCTATAGAGTTCTTAATAGATCGATGACCCAGAGTCCACCACCTTCAACAAAGAATAGGACAATTATCCTAAAAAAATATTGTGATTGACCCTTTTTATACTAATCTTCTCTCCCATACAACAGTTTTATATACTAATTTGACACCGCTGATTCCATATCTGCAATTTTTGTAGAAACGTGACAAAAAATGGTAAATGCTGACCAATTTTTTAAAGCATGCACAAATTAGCGTATCAAGTTACAGCTGCGCTAATTAATTACCTT
Source organism: Oxystoma pomonae (assembly GCA_963921995.1). Classification (NCBI taxonomy): domain Eukaryota; kingdom Metazoa; phylum Arthropoda; class Insecta; order Coleoptera; family Brentidae; genus Oxystoma; species Oxystoma pomonae. The sequence goes on along the minus strand of OY998167.1, from coordinate 33,937,177 downwards.
ATAGAATGCTTTGATTCTGTTTATGAGAAAAAATGACACATTGGTCGTGATTCTTCAGAAACGACAGAGAATCTCACCCGTCAGAATTTTGGAAAGTGGCGATTTTTACTTATCGCCTCATTTAAAATAAAAACACAGCGTTCATCATATTTATCCTAACGTTGTAAGAGAAACCGCGTCATTTTTTTAATAACATTTTGTTAATTTAATATTTTAAAGATATTCTGCAGGATTAGTTTATGGCAGAGCTAAATACTACGCGTACCAATAAACGTCAAAAAGTGTCGAAAATTCTCACCATGTAAAAAGAAAGACATAATTTGTGTGACTCTTCTGAACACTGACAACCAAATATTCCATGGCTATCTATGGTTTTGTATGTTAAAAGTTTTAAAGGTTTTTTTACACATAAAAATAAGCTTAATAACATACATTTTTAAATAAAAAAACAGGGTTTTCAGAAAAACAGCCTACAAAAATTAAAATTGACATATTTTTAGTTACTAGAACAGTATTAAGAAACTAAATTTTAAGGAATATTAGTAAATAGTCTTGACAAAAAAGCATTAAGTGTAAACTTGTGTTTAAACATCGTCAAATTTTTTCTAAGGGCGAGAGACGGTTTTTGAAGAATCGCGACCATTGGGCTAATATTTAAGATTTTTTTGGTGGAAAACGCTGGCAATATCACATTTTGTGTGGTTGCTACAGTAATTTGTTTTATTAATGGGGTCACCGCATCCATGGGCAATTCCACGCGCGATACAGGTTTTTGGTATTTTTTCGATTTTTCTTTTTAAATAACTATAACCACCAAAGAAGTGTTTTGTCAAACGAGTAGAAAGCGACATCAGAACAATACCGATCTCAACTAAAAAGCCAGGTAACTCATTTTCGTTTTAGTATCCTTTGGCCTATAATCGGTGCCATATTGACACCAAGATGACAGAAAATCCATGTTTTACTTGTCAATTTGGTTATAAAAATGGCAGCCACGATAGGCTAAAGGGCACTGAGGGGGTAGGAGACAACTTTCTATCGTGAACCAACTCACACAGGACAATATTTAAATCAAGATTCAAGTTATTCTGCTACAACCAAACGAGGCATAATAAGAACTTTGTATACGAGAGCCGTTCAAATTTGTAACAATTCTCATGACTTGGAAATCGAAATAAGAAGCATTAAGAAGGATCTGCAGCAGAGTGGTTACAGCCTTAAACTTTTAACAGATACTATTTCTAAATTTCAGCAAACAGGACAGAGATTACAAGACCAAAACCAGACAAATGCATTCCTGAAATAAGAAACATTAAGAAGGATCTGCAGCAGAGTGGTTACAGCTTTAAACTTTTAACACATACTATTTCTAAATTTCAGCAAACAGGACAGAGATTACAATACCAAAACCAGACAAATGCATTCCTTACAATTCCATACATTAAAAGAGTAATAGAGAAAATTCGAAGAGTAGCGAACAACTTTAATATAAAAACAGCTTTTAAATCTAATAACACAGTTCGAAGCCTTCTTAGTAAAACAAAACCGGAGAACAAACAAAATAAGTAATGCATTTACGAAGTTCCTTGTGAGTGTGGTGAATCCAACATAGGTGAAACAAAAAGACCACTATCTGTTAGGTTTAAGAAACATCAGCATAGTCAAAACAACACAGAATTACGTGGACAGAAGCAAAGGTTTTGCACAGGGAGTCACACTGGAAGAAACGAAAATTCCTTGACGCTGCCTTTATTGGGCAGAATCAGGATATTTCCAGTAAACCAAGTGTTGAAATTCCAATTATTTGGAGCCAACTTATTAAACTTCACGGTTGAGTAATTTCTCATAGTATATAAGTACGTAGCCTTTGCACCTGAAGACGATCAGAGATTGTACTGATCGAAACGTCGTAAACAATGGAGTACAGAGTTAATTTCAAGTGTCTGGGGTATTATTAAACGTGTATAATCATTAGAATGTAATAACTTTTCTTCAAATCATAAAATAACAGCCACTAGCTAAAATATTAGCGTTTTATAAGAAATGTCCCGTTAGTTATCACAAAATTATATTTAACTTAAAATTAAGGCAAGCAAAGAAAAATAATAGCGACATAAAGCTATTTTTAACTCATCGCCGTATACGTTTCCGCATCTTGCGTTAACCAAGCACATTATCGGTACACGTATCGTAAATTAGCATATATCTGCTCTTTTCGAACATGCTACAAGTTTCTGACCAATTAATGTGCTTGGTTCTCGCTAGATGCGGATACGTATACAGCGATGAGTTACAAATAGCTTTATGTCTCTAATATGACATGACTTGTATGATAATGTGACACAAGAAAAGCAACCCCAGAGGACAACCCAACTTTCGAAAATAAGCGGAAACAGAAAGTCTATTTTATCATTTATCCCAACATCCCTTTGTTCTGTTTTTGTAAATTAGCTGATATTTGACAAGAATGACAGATTATAGGTGCGGACACACCGAGTGCGCGCACCCACACCATGGTGTGGGCTTTCTGAACGCAGCCCCGTATGACAACAGAGAGATATTTTTAAAAAATAATCAAAAAAAATTTTGAAAAGAATAAACTTCTTTGATAACGGCAGCAGAATTTCTGCCGAAACGTCAGATAAGTACGTAAATTATAGGTGCGGACACACCGAGTGCGCGCACCCACACCATGGTGTGGGCTTTCTGAACGCAGCCCCGTATGACAACAGAGAGATATTTTTTAAAAATAATCGAAAAAAATTTTGAAAAGAATAAACTTCTTTGATAACGGCAGCAGAATTTCTGCCGAAACGTCAGATAAGTACGTAAATTCTAGTTAGGCTTTGCGTGTGTGTAAGCAAATTTTTTATCTTATTTAAAAACCACTGACAAACTAGAAAATAAATCATTAAAAACCATATTTATACAGAGTTAGTAAAAAAAATTGAATAAAATGAAATTTTTAAACAGTCTTGCCATTAAAAATTATCAAAATTTCACCATATCATAACCTCATTCAAGCACAGCAACCATCGCCGTCGAGACTGGGGTAACAGTGTGGTGTGGTAAGCTCACTGAAATAGACATAAATATGTGCAATTTTGACCCTTACTGCCGCATGTTAGTGGCCTTGCTAATGACGCTATAAGCGCACCAGTGTACACCATCTTTCCTGAATGACGAAAATGAGATGCACCGGTCATTTTCATATTCCTGAACGGCGACACACCAAGCACCGGTGCATTTTTTACACTGGGTGTGGGCATTCTGAACGCAGCCCAACTGACTGACTTTGACTGATGTATATTTCAAATATTAACTTGACAGTTTGGTGCGTCGATAATAGCCAACAAGGTGTTTTTGAAAAAATGTCCTTAACTTAGTGGCGAACGACCCAAAAATAGTAGTTTCGAAATTATGAATCTGCCACAAACATATAGATTTTATGGAAAATAAAACGTCCGAAACGAAATATGAACGAAAGTAAAACACAACACAATATTTATAGAATTTTAATGTACACGATCCTTAAATCCGATTATAATTGTGAACGGATTTTAATGAAATTTGGATGACGTACAATATTATTATAAAAATTTTTTTTAGGGTATAAATTCGTTATCACCTGTCAGATTTTAAAATTTTTTATTTTACTGGAAAGCTACAGCTTCAGACTATAGGATCCCGTCACCAAGATTGATATTTCGCTGAGATTCAAGATGGCGGACGCTTTTGAAAAATGCCAATTTTTCACCTCCCCTACCAATTTTTTATGTGCGCCACTGTCTTTCCTGACTAACGACTATAGAATCCTGTCACCAGGATTGACATTTCGCTGAAATTCAAGACGGCGGACACTTTTGAAAAATGCCAATTTTTCGCCTCCCCTGACTAACGACAGGTAAAATGCCACACCCTTGACGTGTTCAAAAAGGTATCACTTGTTAAAAGTACTCATGAAATACGAAAGATGTAATAAAATTAACAGGGTGAGTTTTTGGCCTCTTCTACTATACTTCAAAAAAATTAGCATAGACATGTTTGTGAATTAGTAGATTCCTGTCGTTCCAGTAGTTGTTTTTTGGTTTTGCTAAAACGTGGATTTGGATCTATTGTCAATGTAATGTCAAAAACACGCAACAACTTTTAATAAGAGGTCAAAAATCTTTCGTATTTCATGACCAATTATAAAAAGTGATATCTTTTTGAACACGTCAAGGATGTGGCTTTTTAACTGACGTTAGTCAGGAAAGACAGTGGCGCAGACAAAAAATTCGCAGGGGGGGGGGCGAAAAATTGGCATTTTTCAAAAGCGTCCGCCATCTCATCAATTTTAGCGAAATGTCAATTCTGGTGACGAGATCCTATAGCTTAGAGCTTTAGCTTTCCAACAAAACAAATTTTTGAAATCGGACAAGTGGGCACGAATTTATACCATAAAAAATAAGGTGCGGTTTCTTATGGGCCACCATATATTTTCGTTAAAAATATGTTTCGTTTAAATTTAATTCTATGCATATATTTTAAAGCGATTTGATTTTCCCGTCGTTTAGTTTTTGAGACAATTTCTTTCGGACTATTTTTTTTCGATTAAGAACCACAATCGTAAACCAAAGCCAAAACACTAAACAAACCCGATTTTGATTATTTAATTTTAAATGCTACCTCGAAATGAAATTTAAAAGTAGATTAAATCTACGCATCACTTACGTCATTTTCATAAATTCGTAACATTAATGCTGTTAATGAACTCCATTTAATTAAAAGAATATTTAAGGCAACAAAAAAACAAAACTTTTTAAGCGATACGTGAAAATCATTAGCAAGTCAAATGAGGCTACTACTCACAGACGCAAATCGGACATGACGAGGTTACCAATGATAAGCGATAGTACAGGAGCTAACGGGAAAATATGAGGTATTTTACAAGCTTTTATTTAATTTGCAATGTAACTGGTTCGTAGGTTTTTTTAAGTTCTTTTTTTTTAATCGTCTTAGGAGCGTAACCCTATTGGAAAGATTAACACGCCAGGACGAACCCGTATCAGTTGACTTAGATAAGTGCCATTGGTTGCCCAGGACGAAACATCATTTGATCATTTCACTTTTCGCTTTGGTCCTTTGTGTGTTCCTTGTGGGATACTTATCCAAGTTTTAATTTTCGTTTTTTTTCACCCAAGATCTTTTGATCTTTGAGTTGAAAATTTCAATATGGCGTATTCAAAATGGACGATTAAGGGTACACATCTAAAAATTAAGTGTGTGTGTGTAGGTACACACTTCCCTCTAATGAGGGAAGTGGAGGGGGAAAATATTTAGTTTGTTCGATTTTAATTAAATTTGGCATACAGGGGTTTTTCGGGAAGGGTATATGAATTTTTGATCAGATTTGAAAATTTGAATATGGCGGATTCAAAATGGACGATTTAGGGTACAAATCTAAAAATTAAAAAATAAATTTTTATTAAAAAAAACTTTTAAAGAACAAGCTTTTATTAAATGCACTCAAAAGTAGAAAATAATTTTTTATCTTTCTTATACCATAATAAAAGCTATGGGCGCTGCCAATAACGACAAAATACTAAGTAGGAAGTACTTAGCATGTATATAATTAGTCCAAAAAAATTTGGACTTTGACTTTAATTTTTTTGTTTGTAGTTTTTAAATAATGGTAAAAACATAACGGATAAGTAATAAGTAAAAATTAGTTTAAAAAAAACTAAAAATTAAATAAAAATAAAACAAACAACATAATCTCACACCCTAATAGCATAGTACATCCCATGTATATCCCCAACAGGATCCATTCGGAATGTTCAAAATATCCCAGGGAATAGGGATTGCCTTAATGTTCCACAGAAGTCCCATTTGGGTCAAATCCCAACCCGCATAACTCCAGAAGAGGATAATGATTCTTAGATGTATCACCATCATATTTCCTCATCTTATAGATGCAAGCTAACTATTTTGTAACAAGATGTAAGTGTTTTGTACAATAGTCGCTGATTTTAACCTCCGTTCTACATGTTTGCCACTACTAATAATATGCTTGATTTTTTTGTATTTTTTTTGTACAAATTTTTACATTACCAATTTTTACTTCCGGAAGTTTATTTATTTTTTGCTTAAACCAAAATATTTTTAAATCACTTGTTTGAATATACTTAAGAAGGTTTTATTGCCATTAACTCTGGCTGCAAGATTTTTTTTTAAATAAAGTGCAATTTCTTGCTTTATTAAAATCTAAGTCATAAAATATTGCTTTTTTGGCACTTTTTAAAAATATGCAAACTCGGCCATATAAAAATAAAAAAAAAACTGCGCATCATTGCTGGTGCCAGCAGTTGCCAGCGGTCAAAGCAAAATAGTAGTAAGGTACCAGTAGATCGATATTTGCTGGGTTCCTATGCAATCTGTGTATATCTGGCAACAATGTTGAATAATTTTCGAGGGGATAATAAAAAATCAACTTCTTCTTCTTCAAGTGCCATGCTTTCTTAGAATGTTGGCTATCATCAGTGCGATTTTTACCCTGTTCACTGCTTTTCGGAAAAGTGTCGTAGTATTTTTAAGTCATGATATCCGTCTACGACCCGAACCTCTTCTGCCTTTCATTTTGCCTTCTATTATCAATTTAAAATATGGACAAAATATTCAAGTTTTCGTTTTTTAGTGGTAAATAAGACTTCAAGATTTTTATTTATTCTAAGCAAAACATCCACATTAGTTACTCTGTCCATCCAAGGTATCCTTAGTATTCTACGATAACACCATATCTCGAATGCATGTAACTTTTTGCACATGGCCTCAGTCAGTGTTCATGCTTCGATACCATAATATAAGATGCTAAACACAGAACATCGGAGCGCACGAATTCGGAGAGTGGTATTTAGATCGCGATTACACAAAACTGATTTCATTTTGATAAAAGATGATCTGGCCTGTTCAATTCTTACACGAACTTCTTGCATGTTTTCCCAGTTTTCATTAAGGAGGCAACACAAGTGTTTGTTTGATGTTCTTTTCTTTGGATATGACCATCCATTTTGTTTTTCCAACATTTAATTTAAGCCCGAATTGCGAACTTTTCGCATCAATTCGATTGAACAACTCTTGGAGACCTTCCAGCGTGTCTGCTATTTCATAATAGCGTAGACGTGCATACATTCTCGGGGGTGTTCCGACAAATACTTTGCGAGATTGTAGAGGATGTTTCGGGTGACATGATAAATCCAAATATATCTTCTTCGCCCTTGTTTGACTGCAAAACATCTAATTCTGGCACATCGGCAGTAGTCGCCGCTCCAGCTGCAGTCGTGGATGACATGGACGTGGTCTGTGTGGAAGAACCACATGAAGGTTCCCCCATAAAATTTACATTCCAAACTGTTTTTAAGATGCAACTCAGCTTCTCGTCTAGTAATGTCTGGCAAAATGTCGTGAATAAGTCTTTTTCCTTTAAGAGACATTTGAAATTCTCGAAGGAAATCATTACTTCGCAATCTTTGCGTGCCTCTTCTTTCTTCATTTCTTTCAGAATTTTCTGCAATGGATTCAAATAATTTTTCAATTGCTTCTTCCCAATCAGGTAATTCTCTTTCTGACACATTATCATGCTCATTTCTAGCCATTGAATCAGAAATTTGTACTGAATTTGATCCTCCTGGACTGGCCAAATTAATTCTATCAAATTCAGGAGACAATCCAGTTGACAATCTACACCAGTCATCGTTACTTGAGGTTCTTGACTCATTCTGTAAAAAACCATTTCCTTATTATTACATCTTAATTGGTATAAAATATTTCACCATAATCACTATAATTGTGACTACGATACATCTCACAAATGTTCATGTTGCAAGTATCTTCGAGACAGACATTACAATGGTAGTATCCGTCAGGATTATGCTCGTGACATTTAATTAGTGAAATATTATTGAAATGGTTATAATATTTATATATATATCCATTTTCTGTCCAAAGCTCATAACACTTTGGACACATCATAATTCCTTTTTTTAATGTGGCATTCCAAAGTACGTAAAAACTACCACAAGTGCTATAATCAGTAGACACGTAGTAATCGGCAAAAAAATGTGATATTTGTAACTGAATGTTGATACTGAGTCTGCCAGTATCTTTGGCATATAATGTTTTAGATTGACCATTAACTTCGTCCAAATTTTTAATTCTTTCTATTTCTTCTTGAATCCAATCTGTGGGTTTTGGAATTTTTTGTTTTTTAAATAATTCTAATAAAGGACTTACATCTTGATTTTGCACTTCACTAACTGGTACCTCACTAGAACTAACTGTTTCGTCAAGATCTGGTATGTTGTTCATGAAAGTTAAAAGTTCGCCGATGTTTAAAAACACTCTGTTGATATTAGCCATTTTAATTATTATTTATATTTTGCTGCTCGATTCAAACTGCTGGGACTTGAGTAAAACCTTCGGTTTTATGCCACAGCAGCGACGGCTGCGTGGAGCCGCCCGAGAGGGGGGCTTCGTTTAACGAATCGCTAAAAGCATGATTCATGTTCAACATGAAGCCCCCCTGACAGTGTCGTCGGCATATCGTAGGTTGTTGATTTTTATGCCGTTTATCGGCTCACCCTCTTCGCATTTATGAAGTGCATTCTCTGTTATTTTGTTACTATCAAAAAATCAACAGACACTAAAAATATACAATGACTACTGCGAACATAGGGGGAATCAATTCCAATTTACACTCCGTGCCGTACGACCGAGGTGGGGACGAAGCATGCTGCAGTATTATCTTTTTGAAATTTATTTTGTCTTTATTATTTTGTTTTATTTCTGCCTTTCAAAGTTGCCAAGAACTTTTTTTTTGGAGAATTTTGTAAATCGCCCAGAACCTAGTTTATCAACGATTCATATGTTTGTGCAGAATTTTGAAAAGTTTGGTTGTGTAGCGCCAAGAAACCATAAAAACCCACTGTTTTGAATGACGAGCAAGAAATATGAGATGTGATGATTTGCACTGCAGTGGAGGAAAATCAAAAGTTAACTAGCCACCAAATTGCCGAAGCAGTTGATACGTCTTCAGCCACTTGTTCTCAAAAAGAATGGTTATCATTCTAACAAAGCGTCAAAAACGCATCAAATTTTTTCGGAGGACAACTATCGTCGTATGGAATTTTGCGAAACAATGATGGAAAGGGCTCATCGTGATGAAAACTTTCTGAGATCTATTCTTTTCACAGATGAAAGCACTTTTCCATTATTGAATCGTCATAACCCAACACACGTTCGATATTGGTCGAGGGAAAATTTGCATTTGTATTTTGACGTAAGAACAGAGTATCCCCAAAAACTAAATGTTTGGGGGGGGTATTGTAGTATTGACGGCATTTGAATGGTCCTAGATACTTGGATCTACTGCAGCAGCATATTACTTCAACTGCTAGGCAGTTGTTAGGTGTGAAATTTGGTGAAACATGGTTTCAACAAGATGGTTGTCCCGCTCACAATGTTGGCCTTGTTAGGGAATATCTTGATAATGTATTTCCTAATCAGGTTTTAAGTAGACGGGGAACTATTTTATGGCCAGCTCGATCACCCGTTCTTGCTCCTAATGACTTCTATCCCTGGAGTTATATCAAAAATAAAGTTTACGGGCATGAAAGAGCTAATAATTTGGAAGGACTTCGAATTAAAATTGAAGAAGCTTTTCAAACTATCACCCCTAACATGCTTGGAAACGTTAGAAGGGGTTTTTATAATAGGCTCGGATATTGTCTAGCCGAGCAAGGAAAACTTTTCGAACATTTGCTCTAATTTTTTTTTTGACTGGGAGCATCTTTTTGATTTTTAGAATGTATTATTTTATTTTGAGAACTTGCTTTTATTTTGTTTCTCCTTATTATTTTCATTGTAACACGTTGTTACTGATAAATCTGAACAGTTGATTATAAAACGCTCTAATTTATCAGTGACAGAAAACAAGAAAATTAATCAAAATTTGCGTATTTATTGACCAAATTCCTGTTTCATGGACTACATTTCACATTGCACCGTGGTTAGAGGCGTACTAAACGCAAGCCACGAACGGTGATCGCAGGCCTGAGTGTTGGTGCTCCACTGATTGGTTTGCGGTGTCTCTGCGTGTACGTACACTGACAAATTGGACTTCTTCCGGCCTATGTTCGCAGTAGCTTGAAGCGCTTTAAATAAATTTAATTTGTTCTCATTTAATAAAGTGTTAAAATAATAATGGTTGTTTTGTTTGAATAGTTTTCTGTTAACGAAGGGACTAAAGTAATAGTTTTTTATTCCAAGTGAAAGTTTGTAACATAAGAGTTGTGTGCTAAATTTTTTGAGAGATAAAAATACACGTCAGTCCTGTGGTTTATATGATAATTTATTACGAAACAAATGAAAATATTGAAAAATAGGTAACTCTGATCTTGACAGAATAAAGGTATTATTTTATTCCTTAGAATGGAATTAGATGCGTATTTTTAGTATCTTAAGTTTTTTTTTTTTAATTTAAAAAGTTTTTTAAACACCTCCGAAATATCCAACACAAACATCACAAAAATACCACTTTCCTATGACGAAATTACCCACAAAGGTAATTTTTGCACTTTTTTTTTGGTTCAAAAACTAATTTCTGAAACAAAATTACAAATAGATATTTTCATTATGTCGTAGGGCCTTAAGCCGTTGAAAATGCTCTAACTTACTATCTATAAATGAAAAAAATTTGCCCCCGTACTAAAAACGTTCTAAGTGTGCGGTGAGTAAGCATCGTTGTCTTAAAAGCTGTCAATGAGTCCTAAGTAGGATCATCGCTCATTCATGAAACGAGATTTGATGCTTTTGTTTCCCTGTGAAGATATTAGTAGGGTTTTAATTTCGAGATACTTTTAAGTATAATCAAGTAGCTGATAAATTGTTTATAGTAGCCGCCACTGCGATTGTTTTTTTTTATTTCGTTTTAAGATTTAGATAAGGTGTTAAACGGATGGAATTAACAAGATATGAAAGAATACTTTAATAACACACATAAATGCCATTGGTGATGAATCTAATATTTTCAACCAAGGTTCCAACCAAATTCTTAGCTAGAAAAAGATTAGGACGATAATTTCGAAGCTCTGATCCTGTATCCGGAACACCAAAATACTCGGTGCTAAAGCCACTGGAATCAAACACCGAGGCAATATCATCTCAAAATTATGTTGAATGTAATGAGTTTGGGGAAGAGGAAACTATCCAGAAGGTAGTCTTTTTGCATGCAAACCCTTGTTAAAAGGTTGCTGCACCTATTTAGGTAGAAGAATAGAGCAAAGGATACAATGAATTAATCAGCTGCAGTGTCAGGAAAACCATAAACCTAACTTTCCTCCAGAAAAAATAGAAAAAAACAAAAAGGTTCAAAATATAGGGGTGGTTTAGATTTAAATCTTTTATTGCTTATCGGCCATGGCAGCAATTACCCATCGGTAATTTTATACTGGTTATATTGAAGTTAAATATAAATTTATAGTTAACTACTAATTGAAATTATAAACAAGTTACTTCTTTGGAAGGATCTCGTTCTTAAACTTCCGAATCAAACGAAGAAGAAGCTCTATATGCTTACAATAATCGTAATAACATAGTGGTGGCCCAGTGCTACTTGATTAAAATTTCTGATAATGATCTTAGATTAGAGCAGATAGATAAAAACCAATGCGGTTTAATTACAGAAGAAAGAATGCCGTACCGAAGAAGTTATTCTTTATATTAGCGTAATCACCTACTGCTGGGAAGACAGTTTTTGGTAGTTCTTTTGCAAATACAATGCTGGTATAAAGTCAAGTCATTATCATTATTTATATTAGCGTAATCACCTACTGCTTTTTAGTGGTTATTTTGTAAATACAGTGGTGTAATAAAGTCAAGTATGGGAGAAAAAGTCTTTATATTAGCGTAAAATCTACTGCCGGTAATACAAGACAGTTTTTGGTAGTTCTTTTGCATGTGTGATGTTCTTTATTGTAATTATTTTTCCTGCTAGATGGGCTTCTTTAATTTTATGTTGATTATTTGGGTCCCACCTCTTTTAAGTTCACTTTTCGCTACCACTGTAAACTAATACCGTGGCTGATCTTCACCGTCCAGACAAAGGATTTGTTTTTGTTTGTCTAAATCAATTATTGCGCTAATAAATATTTATTCATAAAGTCTTTAAATACTTTCATTAAAATTTTTGATAATAGATAGTTAGGGCTTTCTGAGAATTAATCGGCGAACACTGGTGCTAATTAAATTAAAATTTGCTATTAGTATTTTCGATGGTGTGTGTGCAGAAAATAAATAAATTCATAATTATGAAGAAGGCGATAATTAAAAGTAGCAGAAAGCATTTATCTGGCATTGGGATCGGAAAAGACATCATTTGTCATACTAGCGGGATGGTGGAGAGGAGATTCTGGATCATCATTGCAGAGCGTAGAGTGTACCTCTGGAACGGACAGTAGTGCTGTTTACTCAGTTCTCTGAACCTGAATGCCCAGAAAAAAAAGTAGCCAATTTAATTAGAGGGAAGGAGAAAATTAATTTAGTTAGAGTAGTAGGGGTGGTGTTAAAATAAAAAAAATACATGTTTTTTTTTTTAAATCGTGTACAAACTAAGAAAAACGTACATTATTGTTGGTCGTAAAATTTGTTTAAAAATCGCACGTACCAACAACAGATGTAAGATTGTTTGCTTTTGCTTTTTATTGAGCATAACTTTTTCTTTGGAACAATGCCTTATTGGCCGACTAAAGGTGCTGCCCGGAGTCATCTTACACGCAAACATATGTCGTGACATATAGGTCGACTTACCCTTAAGATTTTATAGTGAATTTTACGATTTACGCATACTCTGTCGAAAAGTTAAAACCTATATATGTTACTCTTTGGAGTTTGAAGCTTTTAAAGTCGCTGATAAACAAGCCCGCCTAGATCCATTTTGTTGCCTTCCCTGCCAAAAAACCGCAATTAATCTCATAAAAAATACACATGATTTTTATCAGTTTTTATAAGGTTCATAAGTTTTGTGAGGTCAAAGAACCCCGCACGAAATACATTGAAAAATTATTTTGGTGAAATTTGATTTTAGTGTGTTATAGTGGGTTACGAGATAAGAAAAATATGGGAATATAAAATGACTTCTATGGCTAGTTTCAGGGATATAGACGGTAAAAGTTTAAAAAAACGTCGTTTTGGGGTATATTTGGCACGCTCAAAAAGGCATTTCCTGATCGAAATAAAATAAGTTATTGATTAATATGGTTTACTGAGAAACCAAAAAAGGACTTTGTTATCATTATGTTGGTAAAATGGTAACAGGTTGTATACAGGGGCTAGTCAAAAAAAATAATTTTTTATTTTCTCCGATATAAAAAAAAATTATTTTTGAGCAAACATTAATGTTTTAGTATTTTCTAGATAAACTGGGCAAGTTTTTCTTCCCAGTAACAGTTACTTAGTGTTACATATTTTTTTTATTTTTTTTTTAAAACTTGACGAAAATTGTTTTCTGCTGCGAAACAATTATTTGGAACTTAAAAATCTAAATATTCTTTTGCATTTAATTAAAGTGATAAGTGAGTAAACTTTAAATAAAATGAACTTAATTTTTTTATTTCTTTCTTGGCTACGAGGAACATGCAAAAAGTTCTATATCATTAATTTGTACAAAAAAGTAATCAACTATTAATTTCTTTAAAACTGATCGACGGATTTTAATTTAATTTTGCTTACATCTCTATCCTATCTTTGCACAATTTTTTGTCTATTTCTTTGTGTTTTGCATTGGGGATTATGAATTTTTAAAGGTTTCTCATGGTTCTCTAAACTAAATAATGACACTTTTGGTGGGGCTGAATTATCAAACAAACAATATGCTAGAAAATTATGATTATGGATAATTCCTCTCTCTCATACCTATTGAGTACTAGTTAAAGTCAATGGCTTTTCCAAAAAAAGGTTGGCGATCAGAAAAAACAGAAGAAGGATACATTATATATATATATATACATTTAAAATTAAACTCTAAACTTACTTATACTTATGATAATAATTCTTCACCCTTCTTCGGACAAGCCACTGATTTTAACTAGAATAGAGTAGGTACAGCGGCGTAGCCAAAAATTGGTTCTGTGAGGTTTCGTCATTTAGTAATGAACTTATGACGCTTTTATGGGGTTACATGGTTACATTTACTATTATGGATTAGGCCTTTTGGAGAGGTTTCAACCACCAAAACCTCCCTGTGGCTACGCTACTGTATAAGGGAGATCAATTACCCATAATAATAATTTATGGCATATTATTGTTTGTTTGATAATTCAGCCCCACCAAAAGTGTTATCATTTAGTTTAGAGAACCTTTAACAAAATACTCATCCTAGAGGCAAAACTTAAAGAAGTGATAAAAAAATTGCACACTGTATTAGATAAGTATGATAAAGGTGTACGCACAATTAAATTCACATCTTTCGATCAATTTTAAAGAAATTAATGAATAAAACTTTTTGCAAGTACCTCGTAGCTAGGAAAAAAAAAAAATCAATTCAATTCATTTAAAGTTTATTTTTATTACTTTAGGAGAATGCAAAATAATATTTAGATTATTAAGTTGCGAAATAATTATTTCGTAGTTGAAAATAATTTTCGTCAAGTTTTTACAGTAAGAAAATAAAAAAAAAACATGTAACACAAAGTAACTGTTACTGGGAAGAAAAACTTGTTCAGTTGGTCTAAAAAATACTAAAACATCAATGTTTGCTCAAAAATAATTTATTATTTTTATATCGGGGAAAATAAAAAATTGTCAAAAAATCATTTTTTTGACTAGCCTCCGTACCCAACCAAACGAGTGGTTCCTCAGTAACCCATATTCATCGATAACTTATTTTATTTCGGTCAGGAAATGTCTTTTTGAGCGTGCTCGACGTTTTTTTAAACTTTGACCATCTATATCTCTGGAACTAGAAATAGAAATAATTTTATATTTACACATTTTTCTTATCTCATAACCGACTATATACTGAAATTTTATCAAATTTCAGCGAAATAATTTTTCAATGTATTTCGTGCGGGGTTCTTTCAGGCTTATTAAAGATTATAATAATTTATGGGTTATGTCCTTGATTTTGGTAAGATTTAATGTGGTTTTATTATTATAAACGCAAAAACTTATAAACTTATACAAATAAGGCTTGTTTTTATTTATTAGAAAACGCTTTTGTGGAGTTTTTAGAGGTTAGAAATGACAGTTTCCGAGGAGGTAGGAATGGGGACTTTTAGTATATTAAATGGTGGACCTTCCTCAGCTTGATAATAAAAAAAAATGGGGTCTAATTTTTTCCTCTGTGTTTCCTATGTAATTAAGCTTAAAAGAATTTCTAACATTATTGTAAACTGCATTGCACCAATAACCTTTCTTAAATATTTTATAAACAAAATTTACGACAAATAAAAAAAAAACATTATTTTGATCGCGGTCATAAACGCAGTATGTCTGAGACATGCAGAAGCGTCCACCTGTTCCCCGCAACTGCGCCTATCTAATTTTTGGAGCTTCATAACACCGGCTCGGCTAGGAAACCATGATTTAAAGATCGCGAATATTCGGTCCCTTCCGTGCGGTCTTTTCTATAAAGCTCAGATCCCTGTCGAACTCAATGTCGTGCCGCTTATATTGCTATCTCTTTTTTTATACGGCAAGTCACTAAAGCCTTTACAAAAATTTAGAAGGAAGCATTTTATCCTTTTTGGGCAGTGTTTCCAATGGTAGCATAATTAAGCGATTTGAGCATAACTTTAATGGCTGAGCACAATTTGAGCACATTAAAAATAATATCACATTTTCGCACATTCTCTGGAATCAAAGAAAATGCCCATTTAAAAAAAAACAGACGAATATTTTTAATGATTTGCAATAAAATTCTCCTTGACTAGTACACAAGCTGGTATCTTTGTAACTTTATTTAAAGTTTAATTTTACACAGAAAGTTTTTTATTCATAATAGCATACTTTTTTCGCAAAATCACACAATTTCAAGTGACCAAGAGCATAAAATTTAAAACCGTCGTTGGTAATACTGTTTTTGGGGCTAGTTCCACCTAAGCTCTGGCTGACGATGGAACTTTCGTTTATTAAGCGAGTTTAGTTAACAGATTGTGAATAGCCTTATGTGTGCCAGGAAATGTTATTTTTATCAGTTTTTCCCAATTCGACAGCATTAAGTTTTTACTTGATTCTGGTTTATTTGAACTACTTTGTCTAATCTTCGTAGGCCTCACCGAGATTAATAAATTTAATGTGTGTTAAACGTGCTGTCACCTTCAAATATAAATTGGATTGTGTGTTTCTGCAAAAGGGTCATTTACAATTTTTGACTGAAGAAGGTAAGAGTTCTATTTGTTTGATTGGTCGTTGGTTAAGACTGATCTGTAATACGCGACAAAAGCACGTAAGTCGTTAAATTGTGCAGCAAAGGTAAATATTACAACAATTTCCAGGAGCTTTTTGCACTTGGTGGGTGGTGTACATATTTTTAGATTCTAAGTGCTTCAAGAGAAACATTACGAATACCCGACACCCATCATAAAAGAGAAAAATGGTTTTTCTTTGCCAATTATAAGAAAGGGTCAGTTTTCATTCGTTTCTGAACATACGACCAGAAAAAAAATCGTAAGTTAGAAAGTAAGAAGGCTCAACTTTGCTAGCAATACTCAAAACGATTTGAGAAAATCGCGTTAAAAGTTTTAACTTATTCAAAAGTCAGTAGTACATACAAGCGCACAACACTTTCTAATACAAATAGATTTCACTCTAAGGTTAAGAAAATCAACATTACAAAACAAAAAAAAAGATCTACAAATACAAAAACATAATCATACATTCTTTAAAAAATCACCAGTATATGCTGGATGCTTTTTATGTAATATTCTTCCAGAAATATATAAAGAGATTACATTACAAAACAAATTTAAAAAATTACTTAAGAGCTACCTAAGAACAAATATATTTTACGACTTAAATAAGTATATGAATTTCGGGCATGTTTAGTTTTGTCTTTTTTTTAAACATGAACATTGCGTTTTATATTTTTATTTTGTTTGTTATTCTTATTATTTGTTATTCTTATAGGTTTTATTTTTACACTACAACTTTAACTTAGATTAAATGCCTCTATATTAATTATTTTAATTTAATTATTAGGTATTAGTATACGTTCCCATACATATTAAAATATTTTATTATGATTTCTTTGTGACATGTCTTATCTATAAACACTGTAGCAGAAAGATGAATAAATATACTACTACTACTACTAATAAAATTATAATTAACAATAAGATAGTGTATTAACATTTTCGATTTGCATCCTTAGAAAAAGCTAAATTTCACACGTCTGCAGAAATTTTTCCGCACATGTGTGGAAAAGTGCACGATGATGTTAACTGTCACCATATCTTTCCGCACATGTGCGTAAAGGCAGTTTTATTTTATTTCTGCAGAATTAAAGTCCAATTTTTAAAAAAATTAGTGCAATTCATCAGTGTTCGTATACAACTCGATAGAAAGTAACTTTCTTACACTCGTGTGTCGTTTTACTCGGCTAGCGTCTCGTGCACAACATTCACGCTCGTGTGAATTTTGTCACTTTCTTCTATTGTTTTGTAATATACTATTTCATTAGTTATAAGGTTATTTGTCACAGTAATTCATACATACACTTCCTCTTTTTTATATCTACTAATGAAATTGTAGTCACGTTTTTAATTTTTAACCATGATTGGCTACAAAAATACCTTTCTAAGTCAAAGATTTCTAGTATTTTAGTTCATAACATAACATTTAAATCGATTTTAATAAATTAGGAAACCTTCACTGACTACGTTAGGTATTTTCATGGGAGGGAGCACAATTAACATGGCACTTTGGTTGGCACTGGAATTGAACCAAATTTTGGTATATTCTAGATGTTAAGATCCTGATCACACCCTAAATTAACCAAAAAAAAATCGTACGACGAGTTTCGAAGATACAGGGATTTATTTGATAGTGCTAATAAATAAATGAAATGTGAATATTAGCACAAAAAATTGGTTTTGGCTGCAATATTGCTTTCCACAAGAGTTTATGCAATTAAATAAAAATTAAGAGGATGATAAATGCCCTACAAAGTCATTTTGTATACCGGGGACCCTTGAAAAGTACTAAAAACTTATTAGTATTACTGAAAACTTATTAGTAAAATAATTTGTTTTCATTTTTTGTAATGGTACAAAATAAAAAGAAATGTCAAAATTCAAGGAAAAATAATATTTGTGGTACACCATAAGATTTTTTATTAAGGGGTATTCTAAGAAGTTCGTAAATTAATCAGAATTTAATCAATCAAAATTGAAATTTTATGCTAGTACTTAAATGTCTCTGTTATACCAACTGACAGTACTAATTTTTATTTAGTCACATAAACTCTTCCCTCCAGCAATATTGCCAAAAGAAACAATTTTTTGCAAATATTAAAATAATGATTGATTTGTGTACCTCCTAGAATACCCCCGCACTAAAAATCTTACGATGCGTAACTAATAGTATTATTTATTAATTTTTGACATTTTTCCTCGCCTTTTTTTTCCTATTTTGTAACGTATTAATAGGTCTTAGTACTTTTTGAGTGTCCCCGGTATACAAACTGGCACTGTTAATTTTTATTTGGTAACATAAGCTCATCTGACCACTAATATTACGACAAGAAACCTTTTTTATTGCAAATATTAAAATTCTGATTGATTTATGTACTTCTTAAAATACCCTCGTAATAAAAAAAATCTTATGGTGTATTACGTACAAATATTATTTTTCATTAAATTTTGATATTTTATCTTTGTACCATACAAAAAAGAAAAACAAATTAATAATTTACTAATAACTTTTTGGTACTTCTCACGGCTCCCTGGTATACCAAATGAATTTTTGGTGCATCAGTTATTGCCCTTTTAATTTTTATTTAGTCGCATAAACTCTTGTGGAAAGCAATATTGCAGCAAAAAGCAATTTTTTGTGCCAATATTCACATTTGGTTTATTATTATGGTTTGTTCGGGTTCCGAATTTTAAAACTGTCCTATAACGTTTTAGAACTGCGCGTGATAGTTGCGCAATTGACGAGACTGTTCTTAACAATTTACAATTTTTGGACTAACCCGAACCTATTTTCATAAAATTTCCATAATAATAGAGTGAAGAAGAACAAGCACTTGATGTGATCCAGAGTGTCTTAATTGTGTCTTTTATTTTTAGCATAAAATAAATATTTTACCAAAAATTTTCCATAATTTGGTTCTCATCATATAGTTCAACAGTTTCTTTTACAAAATTCATAGCTTTTAAAATTGCATTTTAAAAATCTGCCAATGGCTGATGACGAGGTAGAATCTAGCCTTAATTCTTCCAAAGTGAAATTCTGGACTTTTAGAAAGAACAGAAATTTAACACTGAAAAAGCTGAATTTTTGGGTTAGGCAGAGATTCTTCTTTTTTAGGCCGCACCATACAAAACCCTCGACAAAACCTTTATAAAAATACACGCGGATAATAAAATAAAACAAGATTGCACTCTGGCTTTTTATTATTTTTTGTAAAAAACCATTTATTTGGGTATATGTTCAAGGAACAAATTATTTTTTCGGACAAACTTTACATGCGTAAATGAATTTGCGCATGCGTCAGAAAATAGTAATAATAATAATACGTTTATTTGCATACATTTTTACATGAAAAAACATAATTAGACATATAGATGCAAAATGGATCTGGAAGGCATTAAATTGATCTAGTCCAGTCCGCATTTAAAGACTTAAAACACTAAGTACTATAAGTAACAATAACAAAGAAAACAAAAATCAACTAAAAAATTGAAAACAAAATTATCAAAAAAAGAAAAAAAAACATAAGTAAAAGTTAGTAACTAAAATTAACCTTGAGCTAGTGGTTGGTTTTTGGCTTAGAAATTTTCTTAAAAAACATCAAAAACAATATAAAAACAGATTTTCAAAATGCCTAAATCTATTTCCTACAAAACAGAGGCACATTTGATGCTAATTAAAGATTCGCTACGTATTTTCATTTTGCAGATTAAGTTAAAAAACAGAAAATATACAGAAAAAAAAATATCTAAAACGATGAATTTTAAAGAAGAGATTTAATTCTTTTTTTCTTTTTTTAAACCGAAAGTAAGTTAGAAACATTGTTTAACCAGTATTCATCAATAATTCTTCAACTCTCTTTTTAAAACTTTGAATGGTTAGACTTTTAAAATGTTCGGGTAGACCATTGTACATGCTAAAAACATTATATGAAAAACTCCTCTGAAACATAACTGTGGAGTGTGGGGGTGGAGTTATCAAACCCTTAAATCTTAAATTTAAATTGTGAACATCTGTTTGATATTTTATTTTATTAGCTAAGTATTGAGGAGTTTTTGTTACAATAATCTTGTGAAAAAAAACTAACGAATGAAGTTGTCTTCTCTGACGCATATTAAGCCATTTCCTAAACAGTTCCATTTAATTCCGCCCGGCTTCACGGGACTGTACAGAACAGTATTGAACCGGTCCTGGACAAATTTTCGGTAGTAACCCGAACACAAAACTTTTCAGTTCAGAACAGTTGTGGTCGAACCAGAACGCGTCTTTTTAAGCGCGCATGCTCCGGACTGTTTAGAACAGGAAATTTCGACGAACCCGAACAAACCATTAGTACTTTCAAATAAACTCCTGTATCTTGGAAACTAGTCGTACGATTTTTTTTTGGTCAATTTAAAGTTTGATCAGGATCTCAAGATCTACAACATATATACCAATATTTGGTTCAATTCCTGTGCTAACCAAAGTCCCATGTTAAGTGTGCCCCTCCTTTAGTTTAGAAACCTTAAACCTTCGTGCGGAACTGTTAAAAGTAGTACCGAGTTAGAGGCTATGCTGACTTTGTGCACCGATAAGTCCCTATTATTAGTAATTTCCTCAGCTATGTAATAGTACCAAGCAACTTTGCAATAATGATTATAATTTACTTTGAATTCAAACTGCTACATAATATTCTGTTGAGGTACAGACGCGCAATTATCGCGCACGTAATATAAAATAACCGCGCCAAAAAAAATTACAAAATGTTTTGGCTAAAAAAATGGCAATAGCTATTTGTGTATTGTATTAAGAGCGCAAAGTAATACTTTGCCGCTTGAGAAAAATCTTTGATGCGCGGCGGGAAGCGGAGGGCAGCAATGTTTTAAAGCGGAAAAGATCCCTGCTGGAATTACACACAAGATTTCTTCTACAACCGAGCGAAAAGTAGTAGCACCTACTCGACAAGCAACAAAGTAAAAAAACGCTCGCTCTTCGGAAAAGTGCAACTTTGGTACTTTTCACTCGGTTGTAACATATTTATGCATTTGACCTTAGTTCCCTGATCACAACCTCAGCTCCGTGAATACCCATTTTTGTTTTTAATTTGTCGTATTTTCTTTTTATCAAAGTAATCATTCACCAGAGTAAAAAAAAAAACAATAATTTTTTTTTCGTTGTCGTTGAAAAAGTTACGTTTTCGTCAGATCTACCCTGCTTATATGCCCATAGTCATATAGCCATATATTGCTCTTATATGATTACACTTCGTTACCAAATCTATCAATTTTTGATCCCATAAAGGCGGCCTTTGTTGATTGTTTTGTAGCGGTAATCCATCAAATGATCCATCTAGTGTGTATATTATTTAGATCGGTATCAAGCTAATACATCAAAAAGTGCTCGCGATACTGCTGCGCTCATATATTCTTCTTGTTTCTAACCCGCCTTTTCTTAAGGGTCTGTTTTTACGGACGTGTCTACAATAGGGTTAAGTTAAAAGGGTTACGAAAAAAGGAAGTACACTTTTTCACCATTGGTTTCATACAGAGTCAAAGAGCCAACGACCATGCACAAATTTTGAATGTAAATAAAGAATAAATTTTTTTATATGCCGTCATCAAAAAGAATATTTTAGTAAATGTCCGCCAATAACCAAACCATGGTTTTTTTTGTTTACCGGTGCAATTAAACTTTTTTTGTACATTTTCCCGCGCGAAAGAATTTAAGTGCGGGATATCGGCTTTGGGCACATCCTAGGAACAATTTTTATTTTTATTAGATAGATAGATAGTTATATAGATTGATACATAGATTTATTTCCATATTCAATATACTATGTGTATGAATATATATATGGTATGTTACATGATAATTAATAATTATTAAACGATATTCTAATAACTAAAATAATAGATGCTCTGTTAATAAATATAACAGTTGTCGATATTACCAAACCGTTCTAATTTATAAATAAATAATATTTTTTTGAATTGGACGAACAATACATGTAAGGTTCTACTATACAAATATACTCAAAACGAGCTAAATGTCTTGTAATTACTGATGTCTCTAATTTGTGGAGGCAACTTATAAAATAATTTTAACCTTAGCCTGTGAGTTGGGTAATTAAAAAAATCTTTGTGGGATTTGATTCTTGTGTGTGAGTAAACCTAAGATAGCTGAAAATAAGATATCAAAACAGGTATGCTGAAAAAAATCGACTAAAACGTTACAGAATTATACAAATCAATTGTTATGTCATCAGCCGCCCTTAATTTATGGCATAAAAAAATACCATTTTACCGGCGTATTCTAAAAACTACTACTATTTTTTTGTAATTTAACAATTAGAAATTAAATAAGAAAATTGTAAGTTCTCTTAGTTTTTACCTGCCTTTAAAAAATAACACAACATTGGTAGTGTGAACGTTGTATTTTTTTACGTGATTTTTTCAAATGGCACTTTTGTAATAAAACTTCTAATTTAAGATAACTTTTCAAATACTCCATATTACAAAATGTCCAAAATTATTAAATTATATGGATTATAAGCCTTAATTCCACAGTTTTTTGTTCACTTTTACCCTCATCCTATGCTTGAACATTCATCCTTTGGTGGAAAACTGTAAAACCTTTCTTTTGCTCAATTTGTACATTATTTTACTCGAAACACGTAATCTTATAACAACCCTTTTGACTTGGATTTTCTACTGTACTTTTTCGTTAAAAAATATTGCTCCTAATGGATTTTTTGAACACCCTTAAGAGAATTCTGGAAAAACCACTTAGTTTATAACTGTTATTCTGTTAATTGCAAAGCTTTTAAAAAAACATCTAAAACAATTTCGGTATTTTATTACTAGGTTGGGCACCTTAATTGTGTTAGTTTTTCGAAACACATTAAAACCCAATTTAAAAAATGGTAGCTCTAAGCTATCCATACGAAGCAATGTTTAAAGGCCTAAAATAAAGGGTCGCATTGTTTAACCCTTTCAATACGGATTTGTTTTTTTAATTTTTCTTTATTGAAATTTTGGCTAACCATGTTAAAAGGTACTCGAAACAAATATTTCTTTCAAAATTTTTTTTATTCGGAGTATTTTTAAAAAAAGTAATGGGACACGTATGTCCCAATAGGTTTTTACATAGGGATATATTTGTCCCAACAGTGTTTTGCGTTATGTATGGTACGGCGTAAAACAATCTACACATAATGGTATTTCACACATTCGGCACATAAGCTTGGTTCTCTTTTCAATTTTTCTTTGAGAGCACCGATAGCATGTTCTTCTGGTAGCTCCCGTTTGTGATAAATGGTCACCAATATCTTGATTGGGAGTGACGGCCAACTTTTCTTGTCCTTTTGCGTTTGACACCGGCTCTACCATACGCTATCAGAGCCTCAGCTATCATAAGAGATTTATAGTAAACTGTACGCCACCACTTTGCTGATTTTCTGTTGATATTATAGAGAGAAACCATTTGATCGGCATGGTCTACGCCGCCCATGTATTAGTTGTAAAACTCTATAGCTTCAAGACAAGAAACTTATACAACTGAGCCATCCTTCATTTTTCTTGGAACTGTAGTTTTTGTTGGCTTATAACAGTTGGAAATCAAAATAAAGTCTTTTGTGTCTTGCCATCTAATAGTTACCGTGCCCTGATTACTGCATCTTATTTGTGAATCCCCTCTCTCAAGTTTTTCTTCAAACTTCGGGACAGATTTGTGATTTTTCATGCAGGTCCCCACTGCAGCAAATTCGATGTCACTCATCAACTTGACAGACGTGAAAAATCTGTCAAAACTGATGGATGGAGAGTTCCTTCAGTAAGTTCAGTTTCCTTGCCACTATAAATGTTTAGGTCATAAACATAGCCTGTCAACGAGTCACACCTTGTCCAGATTTTTATTCCACGTTTTATGGGCTTTAGTGGCATGTATTGTTTCAGGGTCGACCTGCCCTTGAATTTGGCCATTGACTCGTCGATGCTCTGGAAAGTTGAGTCACTTCTTCCTGCAGGAAATGTCTTTTTGAAGCACAATAGTACTTCGTCCATGTAATAAGTTTTTGATGGATGGTCGGGCTTTTCCGGTTCATTGAAGTACAATTTTGATAAAATTAGTTGACATCTATCTCTGGATATGGCGCTTTTTATTGCTTCGTTACCAAGAGATGGATTATTTGACCAGTACATGGAAAATGTTGGAACTCTATTATAATGCATAATCAGAGACACGCCTGTAACAAGCATAATTTCTTTGGCATTAGTCTTTTCATTTTTTTTCTTTGTAGATTTTTCTCCAGTCTTTTATTTATGCAGTGGGCTATAAAGAGAAAGAAACTTTTTGGGAAAACCTTCAGGAAGCAATCCAGTTCAGTGCTGCTACGATTTACATAATACACTGAATAATCGGTTTTAATTCAGGGGGTATAGTTTTCCTGGGAACGAAATTTTCCACAGTAGTGGACCACAAGATATCTTGGTCACCCAACTGTTGATTTTCCACATCTGTATCTCCATCTTTTCGATTCACTCTCTTTCGATTCAGATGATGGGCGAAAATCACCATTTCTTACACTGTCATCGCTACCAAATGTCTCCGACATATCTGAACCTTCCTTACTTTCAATTTGATCTAGGTTTTGAGCATAATGCTCCAACTCGTCCCTCGTTAAAGCTTTTTTCCTGGCACTCATTCTACAATAAAAACAATTCTTGAGAGTTTGTAAGTACCTATTGTGATACCTATGTCCCATTATAAATACCTATAGTGACATATGTAGCCCAAGTGTAAACAATAGCTTAAAACACCCTACACAATCAATTTTTTTAGTATATTTTTGTGAATTATCTTACCTGGGCAATTTGTGTAACCGAATTTCTAAAAAAACAGCAACAAAAAACTGACAAATCTCACAAAAAACGTAAGTTATTACGAGAATGTACGCTAAATGAGATGTACACTTACACTCGGCATGTGCTCAATTGCTGGCTGTTGATTTGCTCATGTTACCACATTGCAAATTTTTCAGCCAAGACCATAAGTTACTGGTATGTCCCACTGGTAGGTGTTTTAAATAGAAGGAGCCCGATTTCGAAATTTATGAAAATCTGCTGGGACATATGTGTCCCTACAGGAGCGAAAGGGTTAACAAATTTAAAAGAGTCTGGTGCCTCCAGCAGTGTTGCTCCTGCGAGACTGATTCGCCTCTTTACAGTTCTGACCAGTATTACACAGAACCAATATGAGTAAAGCATATACTAGTTTCCATAGAGGTTTTATAATATTATTATTATCATTATTATTATATTTTTTAGGTGTTCTCCTTTATGGATAACGCACGGAGTGGGGTTCCGGGAACCAATCACTACGTGGGGGTATTCGTACACCGAAGAAGGATTAGTGCGGATGGTAAGTGTTAAGTCCGTATATTTAGTATTTCTTATTATTCGGCACGTTTCTAGTATGACAGATTTTTGTATTGTGTTATATATATATTTACGTTTGCTCCTGTTTTTTCCAGGTTTCGAATGAACTCCTTGCCCACCAGACCATTCACCGACATCACAATGGGTATAGTGCAAAAAATTATTGTTGCAAGTCTAGGTACTTTCTGATTTTTTCTTTTTAGGTTTTGTTCTCCAGGGTGCGCCACGTCGATGAAAATAGCTTTCCGATTAATTTTGTCAAGCAGCACGATATCCGGTCTATTATTTATAACTGTCCTCTCAGTCTGGATAGTCGTATCCCAGTACAAGCGGTAGTTTTTTCAAATAACAGACTAAATTTTAGGGCCAATTCCTGGTGGATTATTCCCGCTGTGAGATTATGGAGGTGCCAGTATCGTGCCATTATCGTGCACGAAGACGTAATGTGTTCGAGGGTTTCCGACGCTGATTGGCACATTCTGCAATTGTCCGAATTTATATGGCCCTTCTGAATATTTTTCTGGTAATTTCTGGTTGCAATAACTTTATCTTGTACCGCAACCATGCAAGTGACCTTGTAGAAGCCAGCTCATAGTGATCGCTTTGTCAGTTTCTGCCAACGCGTTAGGAAACTTTCCCCGTCCTCCTCTTGCTAAAGGATCTTCTGGTTCAGTTAATTATTGTTCTTATTCTCGTTTTTTCAGATTTAGAGCAATGTATTTGTTGTCGAGCTGCACTATTACGCAATGTAATGGTGTTTCTTGTGCCTTTCGGTATGCTCTGAGTGATTTGATTCGAGCATTATACAGATTCTTTAGGTTTGTAAGTCCTCTTCCTCCGTATTCTCTTGCTAGATACAGCCGTTCTATGCAGGTACTTGGGTGATGTACTCTATACTTCGTTATTTGAACCCGCATTAATCTATTTAAGGCTTCAATCTTAGTTTGTGACTATTTAGTAGCACTGAAAGAGTAGATTACTGCAGGTGTTGCCCATGTATTTATTGCCTTTATCTTGTTGCCTCCATTTAGTTCTGTTTTTAGTATTTTTCCAACCCTGTCTGTCAGTTTTTTCGCTGTCCGTTCTTTTGCCTTTTTCTTGTCTATAAAAAGGTGTTGTTCGAAGCCAAGGTATTTATAAGTTTCTTGTAAATACCTAAATCCATTCTCATCTTCCATTCTGTCAAAATCTGTCTTTTTCCTTTCCTTGCTATCAACTTGGCACGTTTAGATCCAAATTCCATCTTAATGTAGTCGCTAAACTTTTTTGTTATTGCCATTAGTCTATTCAGGTCTGATTCTGTTAGAGGCGTAGAGCTTAAAATCGTCAACGAACGGAAGTTGATTAAATGTATAGCATTCTTCTTGACGTTTCAACCGGAATCCAATTTCAGATGACTTCAGCATTTTGGAAACAGGGTTGAGGCTAAGTACAAACCACACTGAACTGAACGAATCGCCCTGGAAGATGCCGCTCTTGATGGGAGTTTCTGGGGTCTCAAATTGACAACTGTTCAGGTTAACGCTAAGTGTCGTTTGCCATTGGCTCATGCAGCTTTTCAGCAATTTTATAATTCGCTTATCGATCTTATAGATAACCAGGAGTGTGGCACAGAATCGAATGCCTTTTGATAGTCGATCCAGGCCACACCTATGTTTCTCTGCTGATGTTTTGTGTGTTGAGTTACCACTGTATCAATGATCAGTGGCTCTTGACGGCCCTGATTCTTTGGGCGACACCCTTTTCTGTTCTTCGGTTATTGCTTTAATGTTTTCAATGTGAGCTGTAACTCTTCTCGCAAAGCCCGCTATGGTGATCTTATATTACCTTGGGAGACAAGTTATTGGTCTATAGTTTTTGGAATCAACCAACTCTTCTGTGTTTGAGAGCATATACGTGAAACCGTTGGTCAAGAACCTAGGCAATTCTTCTTCGTTATTTTCAGTTGTTTTTCACCAGAAGTTGTGGATATGGTCGAACTCCGGGGCTTTCCAGTTCTGTGTTTGTATTGTCGTAACTTATTTTATTCTTTTAAAAACTGAACCATCTGCCCCTTGCCTTTTGCACAAAAGGAGAGTACCAAACCTCAGCTCAATTAATATTTGAAAGAATAGATCACCTTACGACAATTTTCTACTCTTAGGGGTATAGCTCAAAAGGGTTTAACAATTAACTTGTGACGCAGGGAGGTTAAACTAATCTCCTCCACTCAGATAGCTTCACTAGGGGTACTAAGATTTCCTAATGACTTAATGAACTAACAAAATTATGTTCAGTGCACCTATCGAGGAAATTAGTTGCCTACCTAGTTTAGAAATTATTTTTACTATTTATTTGTTTAACCAACAGAAAATAACAACGTATAACCGCAAAAAAACTAAATAGCCTAATCAGACTCTCGCTGATTAATCCTGCACTTGCAAATATCTAGCTAAAGATTACATAAAAAACCAGTAAAAACGTCTACTTACATTATCTACTTTTGGAGGCACTTTCAGCACTCCCTTAAAAACTCTCCATTCTAGTCACACCTGGAGTCGTCACACTCGTGCTACTTTTTCGGCTGTCCCCGTTCAATCATTTTTTGTGTTAACGACCACGCAAAATTGCTGACTTTAATATTTTAGTTTAGGTGCATTGAAATTTAATTAACATAAGAATGAATACAGGGTGCTTCATGACAGTATGATGACTGCTTGAATTTCGTCTCTCTCACAACTTCTTTTTTCCATTTCCAGCCAGGTAGCTTTCTCATTATGCTTTCCCTTTTCTTGCCATATGTTCTCCCAGAATTGCTTGAATTCATTCTTAACAGGCCTTCCATTAGCTTTTGATTCTTTTGCTTTTTGACGATAGAACACTTTTTCTTATTATATCTCTTCCCTTGAGAACTGCGATTTTCATCTCAGTATCGGGCTGTTCTAGTCGGATTTCTTTTGATCTTAGAAAGGCATTAAATTTTTCTCAAGGAATCTTCCAGGATTCCTTCTTAGGTATTCATTTAGCTACGTGAGTCGGCTCCTTTATTGTTTTATACAGTCTAATCGATCTTTCCACGGAGGATTTGTACCTGAGGGATTTTTCTTTTTGTCCTGATCGTTTATTTTTCTGGTTGTCAATTCTATCACTGTTTTTGCCGCACAATATACTAAGGTTTGAGTTTTGGTGATTTCTTCTTGGGGTGCTACATATCTTAGTATGTGTCTGTCAATAATATCTATTGCACTTCTTGTTTGCTTATTAGGATTGATTTTCTACTGGCTGGATCACTACCATCGAATATTGCTAAGGTTTCTAAAAATTTTTTTAGAACTTGTCTTTCACTCAGTAAGTTGTTAGTTTTTTACTCGTTTGGTTCTACCAGGCCCGCCTCGTCGGGTTCGCTGTCTCCTGGGTACTCAGGTTCGTCGGGATCTGCTTGGTCTTGTAGTCGTGCTATCTCTTGGTTGTTCATTTGCCGTCTTACTTCAGTTTTTATTTCTTCCTGGTCAAGTTCAGTTAATAGTTTCCGTGTTCTTATTGCGTACAGCTGATTTGCGATTTGACCTTCACTCAACTTCAATTCCGGTCTTAGTTTTTCCACTCCGCTACCATCCTTCTCCTGTATCCACTTTTCTGTATCTCGCAGCTGTTCTTCCGACCTCTGGAAGGGCACCAGAGTCTTGCTGCACCATTTTCACTTGCAGAGGTTCAGCTACTTCTGTGTCCGTTATTCTATGCCTCCTTGTGGTTCCGTTTCCGTGAGGGGCGCCACTCGCTTCACCCACTTCACGGTCAGACTGGACATGCTGACGTGTCCGAGCAGAGTCAGCCTGCAATTCTGCCACGCCCGAGTATCTTTTTTCTATAGTATTCACAGCGATACACAGTTTACGGAGATAAGGGGTTGCTAGCCCCCATCGCCACTGGATTGTTGCCCCCTCTTTCTCATAACGAGCGGCTGGGGCCTGCCTTGGTACATGTGTGCTTGTGTATAGAATTATGTATCGTGTGGGGGAAGATAGACAGAATCGGAGGGCCAAACTGATCAGCTAATTCATTCATTCATACTGATCAGCCGACCCCGCCTGATCTGACACTAATTATTATTATTATTAATATTTTTATTATTATTGTTATTACAAATTATTATAATTATTATTATTATTATTATTATTATTATTATTATTATTATTATTATTATTATTATTATTATTATTATTATTATTATTATTATTATTATTATTATTATTATTATTATTATTATTATTATTATTATTATTATTATTATTATTATTATTATTATTATTATTATTATTATTATTATTATTATTATTATTATTATTTATGATTTGCTATCTATCAGCTTGCTTGATAAACAAAAAACTCTGTCAATGACAATCCCTTGAAATCAATAACAGCAAGTCATTGAATGGAAAATAAATAAAAGCTAATTATTAATTCAATTGTGCGTCTTATTGACATAAAAGAAGTATATCTAATACAATCCTACTTGATACTATTGCAGTATTTTTCTGTATACTGTCCATTTCTGTACCCATTTGCAAATGCTGGCTTGACAGCACAGAAACTAAATAGAACTGTTTGAACTGTTGGCAAAAAAGCGTCAAACATTTTTGCTCAACTACCACATGATTTTTCTTATTTATTGTTATTAAAAAAAGAGAGTTTGCAAGCTTTTATTTAACTTGCAATGTATGTATCTATCTATGTATCGAGATATGTATGTTCTAGATCGGGCGGAATCTTGCAACTTAATTTTAACCAACTTCCCGACATCCGATCGGCTTCAAATTTGGCACGCTTATATAGGTCAGGTGAAGGGGGTAGAGGGGGATATAGTTTAAGTACGTCCGATTTCGTTGAAATTTTGGGGACTTGGGGATGGAGATAACGAATTTCTAATCAGATTTTGAAAATTGAGTCTGGCGGATTCAAGATGGACGATTTTTGGTCTTATTTTGCTAACCAATTTTAACTTATACACATCCGATTGCCTTCAAATTTGGAACGCATTTATAGTTCCGGTGAAAATACAATAATATGTTACGAGGGGAATGGAGGGAGGAAAACATCTAAATTTGCCCGATTTCAACCAAAATTGGTATACGGGGGCCTTTGGGGATAAGGAATACGAATGTTTCTTCAGATTTTGAAAATTCAATATGGCGCATTCAGGATGGACGATTTTCAATCATGTTTTGCTAACCAATTTTTACTGACTTATCCACATCCGATTGTGTTCAAATTTGGTATGCGTTTATAGTTTATAGTACCTCTAACGATGGAAGTGGAGGGAAAAAAGATTTAGTTTGTTCGATTTCAACTAAAATTGGTATACAGGGGTTTTTAAGGAGGGGGATTTGAAAATTTCAATATGGCGGATTCAAAGTGGACGAATAAGGTTACAAATCTAAAAATTAAGGGTTTGCGTTCAAATTTGGTATGCGTTTATAGTTGCGGCGACAGTACAATATTATGAAGATACACACTTCCTTCTAACGAGGGAAGTGGAGGGGGAAAAGATTTAGTTTGTTCGATTTATATCAAAATTGGCATACAGCAGTTTTTGGGGAAGGGTATTAGAATTTTGGATCATATTTGAAAATTTCAATATGGCGGATTCAAAATGGACGATTTATGGTACAAATCTAAAAATTAAAAAATAATTTTTTTATAAAAAAAAACTTTTAAAGAACAAGATTTCATTAAACGCACTTAAAAGTAGAAAATATTTTTTTATCTTTCTTATACCAAATAAAAGCGAAGGCGCAAATTAAAAATTTTAACTTTACGGTGACAAAGAGAGAACTACAAAAGAAGAACTAAATTCTTCTTCTATTCGAATGATAAATATAATATTTCATCTAAAGAAGCTGAGAACGGGTGAGATTGCCGTGCTTGCCAAGCCTTTGAAAATGTCCTTAGGTTATAGAGTAATGCAATTGTTTCTTAGGTGAATCGTCGATGTGACCGATATACGATACCTAAAGTTAAAATTTTTAATTTGCGCCCATCGTTTTTATTATGGTATAAGAACGAGTATAAGAAAGACAAAAAGTTATTTTCTACTTTTAAGTGCATTTAATAAAAGCTTGTTATTTCAAAGTTATTTTTAATAAAAATTTATTTATTCTTTAAAATTTAAAGGTAAGTTTTCTTAAAACCTTTTGTTTCAATCATATGCCTAACTATGAGATAACATAATGACCCAAGGGTCGCAAAGAATGTAACAATACAATCTTTGAAGTAGAAAGAAAATAATGTAAAAATCAGGGATGGCTCTGGGCAAGGCCAAAGGCGAAAAATTTAATGCGCATGCCTGACGCAGCCTGCTCGCGCCCAGAAGAGTTTTGGTTCTGCATTTTTGCCATTGCAAGGAGAGTTATTATCGCTACGACTTTTTTTCGAAAAATGCAAGGGCAGGTCCATTATAGTATATCTCATAGTTAGATTCAGTCGATGTTTCGATGAATATGGACTACAAATTTTGTTATAAAGTTCAAATTCATGGAAGCTTCAGTTTCCGAGTTATTTGAAAAAACGTTAAAATATATTTAAATGAATCATAACTTTAGAAGTAAAGCAGCTATTGATATGCGTTTTCAGAATTTGGTTTTTATAAAATATTATCCAAAAACTTTGTTATAAGGTTCAAATCTTTCAAAACTTTTAACATAAAATAATTGATTGTATGGTGGCTTTCTAGCACAATTTTTTTTTCAGTTGAGTTGTGCTCCATTTAACATTTATGCACAGAGTCAGAGGGCTTTTAACAAAGCTTTCACTGTTTTCATTTTTGCTACTTTATCAGTTTGTTGGTCGGTGTTGTGTGTGTTGCAAGGTCGGACACCGGGAGGTATATTGTTTCATTTATGACATTCGGAAACGGAACTTGATTCTTTGACACCTTTTGTAATCGCTATGTATCTCACTTTTGTAAAGTAATAATGTGCAGGTTTTGTTTGTGCAAAATTTATTTATGTGTTCACACTTTTGAACACGTGTTTCATGGAGTTTTATTGGACTCACGGTTTTTGCAGAAGTTACCGATAGAATTTAACATAAGAAAGCCTTTATTATTACTGAAAGAGCGTTAGTGTCTGTCAATGAAGAGTTCGTGTAGATAGGGTGTTAGTTTTCGCTTATTTTTATTTTTCATGGGTATACTTACCGTTAGAGGCCCTTGTTGTTTTTTGGATGTTTGCAGTTGTTATTGTTTTTTGGATGTTGGCAGGATAGATGGCAACCACTGCAGTGGCGGCTCGTGACTTTACAAATACATGGAGCAGCATCGCTGAACCCCGCACCTCCAGTAAAACACAAACTCCATCATACAGAGGAAACATTGTCAAAAAAAAAAAAAATAAAAACGAATACCGCAACTGAAAAGAAACAAATAACAATAGCCCGGCACGCGACGCTCGATATTACAGTAAGAAAATTATAATAGAGGCAGCTTAAAAGTTTGCATCACACACGCCCAAACCTCGGCGGAAACGAGACGCACGTGCCATGGCAACCGATTTATTTCGAGAATTTACACTGAACGAAGCTTGAAAGACACGAGGAAGCTGCTTCGTAGAGTGCCTTGCCGTTTGTTTTGGCTCGTGAAGAGTTTACGCATCTCGGACACGTGGTCGTACCGCCCGATCCTAATGTTCGAATAACGAATTCGCATCAACATATTTACTTATTTAAGGGTCACCTAGAATAAGGTGGCTTAGATTAGAGAACAGTTTCGTTTGTATTTAGAACTCCCCTAAACTACCTTGGGTGATCCCTAAATTTAGGGGCCCGTTTTTGGTCCTCTAGCGCTCCCCTAACCTAAAACTAAACTATATTTACGTGCCACCTAATGCTAGGTGACCCCTAAATATGTTGGTGCAAATGGCTGTAAAAGATACAATATTTACAAAATTCGGAAACGTTATTTTATGGAAACGGAAGGTATATTTAAATGAAAATTATTTAGACAGACTGCAAAGTCGCCACTGAACCACTGACAATAACTAATTTTGTTATTTAATCTGTTTGGACGGGCCTCTTGAAACGATTTAAAAATTTTGTTGTAACGCCACTAAAACCGCTTTAAGCACTAAACCGTTTTAATTTTAAAACGATGTAAGAAGGCTGTTTATCGCTTTAAAACCCTAGTTTTACTGAAAAATCTGTTGTTAACTTGCTAACCTGTTTTATTGGTTTTTTCTTAAACTGACATTTAATGAAGAACGTATAAGTCATTGGAGAAAGCAATTTTATTTAAAACCGTCCATATAAAAAGCCGGTTTTAGGCAGGTATGAAGGTTCCTATAAACAGTTGGTGATGGAGAAATATTGGCCCAATATAAATTTTTAGTTATTTGTTCAATGGACCACTGAAGGTAGCAGATATCTAGCCGGTAACTTTTTGTCTAACTTGGGAATACTGGCCCATTAGTTACTTAATCGATATACCGCATCCTTGGTCCAATGGAAAACCGTTGCTCGATCATTAACAAAAATATATTGGCATAATGAAGGATTTTTTTCACACAGTCATCGCTCCAATGTGGGTGGTCTCTATTCACGGTCCCTTGAATAAACACGGTCTAGTAATTTTTTGGCTCCGCCCACCTGATGACGACACAAAGATATCAGCCTGCTTTCTTAATGATTTTTGTTGTTGACATTTGGAGTTACGCAGAAGTGTAATAAAAATTTGTATTTTTTCATCATTTCTTTTCTTTATTTGGTCCAAATTAAGTACTCAACGATATAATTTACCTTATTTTTGTCGTAGGTAGGGGCATTTATGCATTTTTCTAGTAAAAAGGTTTCATCATCAATGAAAAAATAAAAAAAAAAAAGGTACCTTATAGTTTTAAATTTGCAATCAGATTTTTTGCCTACATTATTTACAACAAGTCTGCCCTCTGTAATAATAAAATGATCACTCTCATAAAACTCCCTGGCAAAACAGAAATACATAAAAATAGCTTCCAAAACAGGAAAAATAACAACTACACAACCTAACTTCTGAACGACGAGTTCGAACTAACCCCAACTCATTCGATGGATTTCTTGACAAAATCGATTACCAACTATTGACCTTAATTTCTATTTACTGAAAGTTCAATTCATGCAGGACAAAAATAAATTTTGTTTATCATTTAAACAAAAATAAAAGAAAAATCCGAAAATTTAATTTAATTTGTCAAGCCTTCTAACAGTTTTTAAACGGTCGACAAAAATCGGCTGCTATATTTGTGTCGTCATCAGGTTGAAGAGTGGGGCAAAATTACTAGACCCTATCTATTCCATAGAAATCAGAGAGGGGAATAGATGACCCTTCCTACCTGCGCGAACGGTAAGATTTGTTGGGCCGCCATTTTTACACAACTCACGTGACCATGGCAGACATAACCTCACTTTTTTAACAGCTGTTCAATGTTTATATATTTTTGTTTGGCATTTTAGGGTTTAGAATGATCTCGTTTGCTTATTTGTTGGTTTAATTAAATAATAATAACGTTAGTTAATAATTAATAGAAAGGTGTAATAAAAATAAATGGCACATTTTTATTTTTTTACATACCAAAGGCAGGTTTTTGTTTCCTTGGCGATCCACAAGGTGTTTCCTTTTTAACTTCTGTTTGAATTGCTTTTGCAACTTTATTGTTTCAAGTGGATATTAAAAAACAACTTTTTTTTTATGAAGCTGTAATCCTGCATAGTTCCTCAAATTTAAGTCACCAGTAAGAGGTAAAAAAAAGTATCTTAGAAAAATTCTGTTGCTTTACAGAACTATGACTGAACCTTTAAGGGAAGGTTGATAGGTGAAAGGTTAAATAAAATCTTTACCTGCCTGTGGTAATGTGAACCATGACACGATTATATAGATATCACATTTACACATGTTAATGATGTAAACCTTGCTAATAATTACTCTTGTGATAATCGAACAAGGCTCTCCAGAGCGAATATATGCTTGCCACATTGCATTGGTCGACATCAGACATCTGTTGTTAACAAAGCTCTCCGGAGTAAATATATGCTTGCCACATTGCATTGCTTGACATCAGACATCTGTGGTTAGCAATGCTCCCCATAGTGAATATATGCTTACCACATTGCAATTAATGGTTTTGTTAATTTACTATATAGATACCTATTTTTCTGACATTGATCAATAAAGTTAAACCTTACATGTGGCAATATATTTTCAGTTTTAGTCAAGGAAATATTTTGATCATCTCAGGAATAACTTCCTTAAGCGTGAATTTGAATAAAAAATGCGCTTCTTCCAATTACTTAATCTAAAAAACTGATGTGATATTTAAATACAATTGTCATATTTTGTACAGTGAAAGTTCAAAGCATTATCCCAGAACCCTTCCACAGATTTTGCATAAAAGTATTTTTACATGAATTTTCATAGCCTAGAAATGTTAATTCATGGAAAAAATTATTGATTATTTTAAAAAACTAAATAAAAACAAGATAGGTATATATTTTTTTAAAAAAGCACTCGAATGGGGACACCAGAAGCGTTCGCCGTGCAAAATTTTGTTAATTTTTGATGTTCAGTTTATCTGTTTAAGTCAACAAACTGGTTTTAGGATTCAAATTCACTCTTAAAGAAAATTAATTTGGGTTGGTAGGTATTTAAAAAGTTCAAATAATTAGTAGTTTGAAAAATAAAAGTGAATAGATTTTTTTTTAACAAAAAGTTCTTGAAAATTGACCTCTTTCAATGAATATCAAAAATAAAAATGTAAAAAAAATTCATTTAAATACTTATTCTGACAGTAAAATTTAATTGAAAAACAAACAAGTTTTTTATTACAAAAATATTGAAAATGTTTTAAAATTTCCATGACAATGTCCTGACAAAATATTATTTCTTTTTACATACAAGAAAATAAATAATATGCATTAGGTATCATATTTAGGCTTTATTAAAAAATTTATACACATTTAAACTGTATTACTAGGGAGAAAAAGCCAATTATTAGTGCATGGTGTTGGTATTGGCATCCGTAACCCTATTGAGCCGACCAGACTTGTATTCCTTCGGAGCTTATGGAACTCAATGGAGCTGAACAATTAAGCAGGTGCACTTTAAAAGTTACGGCGAAGGCTTCACAGATCCAGCTGTTGAAAATAACAGCATTCGTTACATTTACCAAGCGATACGTTGCGTAAGAACCACGTAACGTAACGCGTTTTTCCGTAGGTACACAACATCTTGATAAATGTAACGCTGTCAATTTAATCAGCTGGAGCTGTCACGCATTCGCCCATAAGATTGAAAGTTCACCTGCTTCATTGGTCGACTCGTTGGGATGCAGATAACAATAAAACTAATAATTGGGAAATTCATTTTGTCACACGATTAACAATGGTAAGTATAACATTCATACAAAGTACCTGCCTCTATAAATAAAATAAAAGTCAAGCTATTTCAAAATTTAAACTAAAAAATAAAAATAAAACATAACAACATTTAAAGTAAGACCTAGAGGCATTCAAAAATTCACTTATGAGTAGTACCCTTTGCTAGCAAGGTAAGACCTAAGGGTTCTTTTCAAACGGTTTAAACTGACAGTATTGTTTTTAAAATCACTTGGTAGTTTTTTCCAAACATTAGGGCAGAAATATCAATCAATCAATGAATCAATCAAAAATATTGTCAGAATACATAGTTGTTGACAAAGCCATGCTTAGTATATGTATTACTAAATAAAATGAAAAATAACATATAAAACAAAACAAAAAAAAATAATAAAAGCGAAGGAAAAAATACATTACTACTATGAAAAACACTCTTCTAGAGAATAATAAGCTTTATTGATTAAAAACTCCCTTGTCTTGCTTCTAAATTTATTGTAAACTAATAGTTGTTCTCTTATGATTGAATCTGGTGTTATGACTATGATTAGTATTAATCTGCTTTAAATATAAGAATGCACACAATTATTATTAAGTCTTAACTTGGATGATTACTGGTGGTTAAAAAGCACTAATTTGGTCAATTGTCTTCTTACATTTACACCCTGAATTCTTTCTGTATATTTTTTCGCTAAATTATAAATTCTGATTTTACAGTAGCAAGATACAATGTTTTTAATCAATGAGAAACCATGATTTTCTTCATCTGGTGCACCATATGCAAAATGTTCAATTAAATTTGGGAACAGTTGATTTAATTGCGCATAAAATGTTTGACTGATGGCCAAAGTCAAAGTAGAAAAAAAATGTTCTTCTGCCGGTATTTTGTTACTGGTTACTATCATAATCTTCCTAATAGTTTTCTCTGCAGCAACACATATTTTCACCACAGACTCATTTGGAATTATAAGTCCACCTAAAAATAAATACATCAAATTAGGTTAAATTGTAATGATCAGTTTCCTTTTAATTAGTCAAATTCTTGGTACTTAGGTAATGTGTTTTACCTTATTTAAAGATAAAGTTGTAAAATAATTTTTAAGTTCTTAGCAGTAATCATATTTACCTCTATCTTTGTGCTGAATTAACTTGTATCTGGAGTCATATGATCCCTCTTTGCTTTTATAGCACTCAAGGATGCATTCAACACAGTGCGTTTTTCTTGAAATGCTGCGTACCACAAAACCTGATATATATGTAACCACATTGATGGTTAAGTCAGTTAATGGTATGAATGGAAACTCTTGATTAGTACTTTCTTGGTCATTATATACCTCTGCAGCATCAATTCCATATTTTCGGCAGAGCCCCACATCAATGACATCAATGTCATCTGTAGTTTTTTTTGCAGCACTGCTTATTGTGAGTACTGTTGTAGTGTCCAATACTCTGCAGTTCGCCCCTTTTCCACTTATTTTGGAAAAAAGTAAAATTTTCCTCAAAGTTCGCATAAAATTCAAGGCAGACGGGTTGTTGTTCCATCCATTGTGACTCCTAAAATATTTTTAGGGAGTTAAAATATGAATACAAACCTATGAAAATTTTTCAGGGACTCTCAAAACTAAGACATTTATTATTATATATCTTTTGGAAATAAAAAGTTTGAAATGAATTGTCTTTATTTAATTAAATATTATACAGTATACTGCATTTTTAAAGATACTTTTGTTGTGGTATACTTATGACCGAGATGTCAGTCATGTTTTAAAATAAATAAAGGCAAAGATAAGCCCAAATTTTTTTGTATACTCTAGTCTAGAATTTTTACCAAAAGAAAGACTGATCTAACATAAAATGACATTTGAAAGAGGTTTTTCCTGATAATAAAATAATAGATACACAAATAGAAAAAAAAAAATTCTCACCTGATGGCACAAAAGAATATTTCAAGGTGGTCTTGGCTAAACTTATATGTAAGCAGGTAGCTTAACATGCCACTCACAACAAATTAATCAAATATTCCACATATGGAAATTGCCGTTACTGCCAGGCCTATGAAGGGAGTCTTTTTTGGGGTCATCCATAAAGGCCTTCCAGCCACATCAGTGCATCCAAGGATATATTTAACTGCATTAAGTATAAATGGCCGCCATATACCTTCGTTGCTTTTACGAAGAGCCCCTTTAAATCCCTTATTGAAAGGATTTCGGCAATTTAAAATGTCAAACAAATCATTCATTGTAATTAAAAATTTAGCAGTGGCATCACACTCTTGAAACTCGGCCAAACCCATTTGTTCTTTTAAAAAAGTCAAAGCATCAGCTGTGCTTCTACTAAATACCTGTGCAGCAAGGTACACCTAAAAAAATCATTTATTCTTTATTACAGGTTAATATATAATGTATTTATACTTTTTGTATAAGAAAAATAAAAAAAAATCATTAAAAATTTTCACTGCATGAATCATTAGTAAAAGCATTTGCTTAAAATTCTAAAATCAAAGTTATAGTTGATGTCAACATCAGAATTTTAAAAATGGCTGGCCCACAAAATCCCTACCCTCATAAATAATTTTAAATAAACTATGAACTAATTACCTTCATCTTCTGCTTCTTGAAGTTAATATGAGCTTGCTTTATCTTGTTTCCAAAAGAAA
Organism: Oxystoma pomonae; assembly: GCA_963921995.1. NCBI lineage: Eukaryota > Metazoa > Arthropoda > Insecta > Coleoptera > Brentidae > Oxystoma > Oxystoma pomonae. The sequence continues at coordinate 33,897,289 of OY998167.1, read as the reverse complement.
GACCTTCATTTTCCTGGAGTTCATGGAGCTGCTTCAAATACTTCCAATCGATGTATTTACCATCCAGGTCTTTAAAAATTTTCAGATCTTCCCAGGAATTCCTTACTAGCTTGATCATGTGGCATGGATCCAGGACTGCAAATATCTTTTTGGATTCATCAGAAGGATGTGAAAAATATGTTTTCATATCATAAACATTATCAAAATTGCAGCCTAGTTCATTAAACATAGCAAAATTTGCAGATGGCCCATCAGATGTTAAAGATGAAATGGTCACTCCAACACCATGCAAACGTTGCAAACTTTCAGATATAATGTTTGCTTTTTCTTTTCCTGATAGGCCTTTCACAAAAAAGTAGCCAACTGGTAATTTCCAATAACCTTGATTAGAAACAACCATCACCACCAACACCTCAGAAGCAGGTTGTAATTCATCATTATTGGTGGGTATACCAACATTTACATATCCCCACATCTTGTTGTTATCAAACTCTATTTGTTTACGAATGGAAATTTCATCCATCACTAAGGAGCATATCAGCTCATGTCCGTTTGCTTTGGCTTCCTTAGATTTTTCTTCCAGACAATCAAAAGATAGTGTAATAAATCCTGGAGAGCAATCCAGATTAGCAAACCACTTTCTTAAAGTGCTTGGATGTGGAAGAGCTAGTGCAAATTCTTCTCGAACAAAGTTGTATGCCTTATTAGAGTAAAAATGTAATGTGGCAGCAAATTCACGAAGAGGTGGTGGATAGTTTTCATGGGTTGTTGTTTGGTTATGAACATTTTTCAAATGCCTTGCCATTAGAAGAGCCGGAACACTATCATATGTTCTTTGAACATGCTCTAAAGCATTTTCAGAGAGGTGCTTTCCTTTTTGCAAGGAGTTTATGACACTTTTTAGGTTAGTCACTCTCTCTTTCAGTTTTTTTGCTTTAAACCTCTGTGTATACAGCTTTTTCCTGATTATGGTATTCTTTGCTCTTAAAAGATTGCACTTTTTCTTTACAGTTGATGGGGAAGTCCTAAAAAAATATATTAGGTAAATATAATCAAATTTATAAAGTATTTACTATATATATAAATATATAAAATAAATGAAAACAACTATAGATAAAGTTACTAACGCATAGCTGTGATGCTGTTTTATAACCCTTAACCTCCTGCGTTTTGTACTACTATCAGTAATAGTACTTTTATCTGAGCATGTTTGCTTTTTAACAGATATTTTTCTTCTTTTCATGGTTCCATCTGAGCTGGAACTGGAGCCATCGACTGGAGTGCTGAAAATTTTAATTTTTTATTTAAATTAGGTTAAAACCTTTAATAAAGCATTATGTGTCTTTTCGTAATAAAAACATTTTTAAAAAAACTTTTTTTGAAACTTGGTTTAAAACAAATAGACAGTAACATACTTGGTAATGCATAAAGAAATGGAAACAACTTTGGTCTTCGAAAATACTGACTTTACTGACTTTTCATCTAGAAAATACTGACTTTGTAAAAAAGCAAAATATGAAGAAAAAAACATACAAAAAAACAAATGAATAATAAACATGAGCGTTTAAACTTGTTATTAAAAAAAAATTTATTGGTATAGTTGTCACTAATAAATTCTGCCCCTTTTGACAGACAGAAAGTCTAAAATGTCAAGATTTATTTACCAACATCTTGATATTTTGACTTATCTGACTGACTGACTTTTATAGGAGCATCATCTTTGTCATTATTTGTGGCCACCACTACCCCCAGCTCTCTCATTGCAAAAATACAAGAAATTTGCTGTACATCATTTTTCACAACTGATTTATCCCTTGGTGTTGACTTAAGTAATTGCTCCGAATTTCAAAGAGTCGTGGTTAGTGTTTTGATAAAAAAAACTGTAGGCAAGGTACCTATACATTTTTATTTTTTTACCTTCTTTTTTTTAGTAGTCCAAAAGGTTTATTCTGAACCTCAGATTCCACAGAAAGTGTGGATTGCTCTGAGGACATGTTAAAACTGGGACTAGACATGCTAGATGCCAAAGATTGTGACATGTCTGATATCGGTCTCAGCAGAAGAGAGGGTACAACATTTTCTTTGAGATCTTTCTTATTCGGTCTTTGCTGCAAAAAATCTTCTGGTCTAAAGTGATCTGAACATACATATTTATTCATTGTCCAAGTCCATTTCGAAGGGTCTATCTGCAATGCATCTAGCCATTTTCTTTGAGCTGTTAACTTTTTAGGGAATCTAAAAATGTTTGTTAAAATAAGTATGATTTTTATTTACTTTGATTTGTTCCCTAGCAAAAAAACCATGTAGGTTCTCATTCTCATCTCGAGATTTTACACTGTTTTATAAAGCTTTATATGATTTGCTGCCTTGCTCATGGAAACTGACAGAAAAAATCTGTACTTTATGAGATTTGTCTTGATTTCTAGGAGATTGTTTGATATACTGAATAAAAATCATATAAAATCTCAAAAAACTTTTCTAATAGAATTGGCCCTTTTTTTTTGGCAGGGTTAAAGTATAAAAAAGAGAGAGAGAGAGATAAACACATGTCAATTAGTTTTTTTTTCCACAAAATTGAATGACTTTGGGGGAAAAAATGTAGGTGGAGGTATTTCTAAAGCAGTAGTATTAAAAAAAAATAAGCACATTTTTACAAGATTTTTTTGTACATACAGTTTTATGTAAAAAAGCTGAATTTTAATAGAATTGTCTACCTTATTTTTAGGCAAACTTCTTGTTCTTGTAATTATCAAAAAAACAGTCAAATATTTTCTAATTTTGTCTAGTGGTAAAGTTCCAAAACATTCTAAAGCTATTTTCCTACCTAATTTTTTTAGAGTACTTTGAAAATCAGATTTTGGTGCATTATTAAAACATAATAAAATAAAGAATAAATTTTAACAACTTTATTTAGAATCTACTGCCATTATAATTGTGTTATGTTCAGGAGCGAAATAAAAACAAGCAAAAAGACACACAAAAAAAAAATCATCACAAATGACACGCCAAATATCCCTTTTTTAAAAAAGTCTTGCTTTGTCCCTCTTAAAATATTAGTTAGTTATATTTTTATTATATTTATATACCTTCCCTGCATTTGAATTTTTAACAAAAAACATTAAAAAAGTTAAAAATTTTAAAGAATTCACTGCTTAAATTGCAAAAATTTTAAATTAAATTCTAATAAATGTATTAAATAAAATTATATAATCTTAAACTATTTTTTATTGGCAGTGCATTCAAAACTTTTGCCTGGCACATTTTGACAATCGCATTCAAGTTAAACAAGCATTTTGAAATCTGATTACCCCCCTAGATTTGAGGCCAGGTCTGCGCCTGTTAGTTATAGTAAAAAAATATAGATAATGCTGGAGGTAATGCAAGGTTAATGGCCCATGGACTTAAACTTATGTTTATTTTGGTGAATGTTTTGAACTTGGGTTTTGGAGATTTTTTGAATGTGGAGAGTTTTAAACCATGTAACACTCAACCTGTACATGAGCCTTTACATTTCTCGCCAAAATCTGTATCACACTGTAAAATATGTAATCAAGCAAAAGACAGCACACATAGAATTAATTTAATGAAATCATGTAAAAATATATCTAGATTTTTCATTACCTTTAATGGTGCTGTCTTCACATTTTTCTGTTAGTTTGTTTATAGGGTTTGATGTTATTTTTTTTTAATGAGACACCCTGTATATTATGACATTTTTTAAATCTACAGACAATTCTCTTTCCAAAGTGGGTGGTACACTGAGTTGCACAGAAATTGTGTAGATAAAAATTCAGGTAACAGTTGACTTTGACATTTTTTAAATGAGACTTCAATTAATATTGACATAAATCACAAGACTCAAAATATCTGACACACATTTTTTTCTGCAACTTAGAGTACACTAATTTTTACCATCATACCCTGTAAACAAAATGACAGAAAAATTTTAGGATAGCACCATTAGAGGTAATCAAACATCTTAATTGACATGTTTTTGAGTTTTTCAAAAAAACTATTCCTAAAGCTGCTATAAGCACCCGAGTAAGCACCTTTCCATTAAAATTTTCCACCCTGTATATATATATATATATATATATATATATATATAAATTAAAATTATATCCCCAACGAAACTAATGAAGTTGACATTTTAGGATTATTATATGTTGCTTTTGAATTTGCTCACTCCTGGCTCCGAGCCTGGATGGCGATTCAAGTGGCGGCTATTTTTTATAACGACCCGATTTTCCGGTATCTAGGGGTGAACGCTGGCAACATCGCATCTTGTGTGGTTTGTAAGGTCACCTCATCTCTCGATAAATTTTGACTTCCACAGTTGACTTCTGTCATTTTTGTTTACTTTTTCCGTTCGTAAAGTTGTTTCTTTTTATAAAAGTGCCGTTTTTTAGTTTAATGCATTAAAAAAAGACTGGGAATTTAAATTTTATTATCCAAGATTTAGAGCTTTTGCGCTTCCCGAATATGTATTTTGAGACCCACCTTCTCCACAGAGTACGAAATTCAATGCCGGCAATCATTTGCAAACCAAAAAGAAGAGAAACTTGACCAAATTTTACAACAACAGCCTTAAAAAGAAGGTAAGCATATAGTTCAAAAGACGGATTTTGGCATTTGCAAAAAATCTCATTTTAGGATTTACCAATATTACCATTATAGCAGTTGTCTCTATCTTTTTTTCAAGTGTTTTACACCAATAGTCGCAAAAAACTGTTTTTACGAGAAGGGTAACAAAATTGATATGAGGTTTATTTTGGTAATTATGCAGTATACGGTTTTTTGCCAGTTTTGATTTTTTATGACAAATTATTTATGGGGGCACCTACTAGGGTCCCTAGGACCCCAAATCCGTCTGCGTCGCTTGATTTTTTTTTTCAATTTTTTTTGTGTTTTTTTGTATTTTTTCTCTCTAAAACATTCCAATCCAACATAGCCCAACCCAACCTATTCCAAGCCAAACCCAAAACAATCAAAAAAATACATTACAACGGCGCAGGCGGATTTGGGGTCCTAGGGACCCTAGTAGGTACCTCTATAAAGAATTTTTCATAAAAAATCAAAAATGGCAGAAAACCGTATAATTGCCTTTAGTTTGGCTACACTAAAGTATCGTTCATACAAGGCATAGTCATACTTTTAGTTCTAATTTTAGTCATAAAGCTATCTCTATCACTGCATGTCTTGTTAAGAAAAAGAACAGTGACAGAGATAAAACAAACAAAGACTAAAACTATGACTATGCCTTGTATGAACGATATTTAAGTGTATAAATATATAAAGGATATAATATATAGTGATACATTCAATGCCCACTGGTTCAGCCAAAGGAAACCTCATATTAGACACTCAAAGTAAATTATTACATCTATTGGTATCCGCATACCTAACACGTTCAAAATAACCCCAAAGCTCGCTACATTTTTGACTACTAAATTTTGACCGAAATTGACTGAATACAAAACAGCACTAGCCAATTGATGAAATGTAACAAAAAAATGTCAGTCATTTGGTGTTTGCATGGTGCATACTAGATTATTGATAAGTCCAAGACTAACCATTTATTTTTGAAAGTTCCTCGATAAGCCCTTATAAGCTTTCTTATTGCTTTTTTAAAATAGTATAGTATACTTATATTTTTTAGGAAAGCGTGAGGTGAGCTGTGTTGTCTCCAAATGAAGCCACTGATATGAAAAATTTTGAAAATATAATTTGAGATAATGTTTTAACCTAAATGGTTCCTACAGTTGTTCAGGTAAGAATTTTTTATAGCATATTTTCTTATTGGTGTAAGCTTCAATTAGTTTTTCCAAGAGAATTTTAATATACAAGACATAATCAAATCCCACTTTGCACTCCCTTAAAATCCTCCAGGTTTTTTGGGCAGTGTCAAATACAATACTGCTTCCTACTCTAACACAGTAAAGCAAAAATTACTCATTTTTTTGTAGTTTATGCTGAGGAGATTGGTAAGGTCGCTTTGAAGGGCATTTTTAAGGTTGATTTATCACTTTAATATATTTTTTTTCTTCAATTTTATTATTCAGGTTAAAAATATATATCTTCTTATTTAATATTATTAAATTAGTTATTTGGGTTCACAAAGAAGTAGGTATCTAACTATCTCTCCTTTTGTTCCTTATATCATCATGGGTATTATCTATGTACTTTCTTCATTGCCATTTCTATTGACAGGAACAATGTGCTAAAGATCTATCGACATTGTTAAAAATTTTTGATATTTTAAAAAAAGCTACTGTATTTGCTTTAAGATAGCTTGTATATAGAGGTTGACTAACTGGAGAAAAGGACCAAGATATTGTGCCACCTGATTTGCTCCTAGACTATTTTTTAACTTATATACTTTTTAACTATTTTTTATGAATAAGTTTATTTTATAAAAAAGTCAAAGCAGGACATTTTATATCACTGAGCTTTTATTTTTGGGTACACACTTACCAAATGTGATAATTTTTCTAACGCAAAAATAGAATCTAGGAGAAACATAACTTATGCATTCATGGGTGGAAATAACGAAAAAAATTCAAACTTGGATGAGCATCCCACAAGGAACACATAATCTTTTTGTTTTTTTTTTAGTTTCTTTTCGGTTGAGGTTTTTTAACTTCTTTTTTATTATGCATTCATATTATTACTTACTATTTGAAGTGAGGTTAATTTGAAAAAACAAATTTTTTTCAGCCATAACTTATTATCTTCTTTCTAAAGAAAAAGAAGAAACGAAAAACGTGTATTGATAAAAAGTAATAAACATGAATTCTCTCTTGGGTATTGAAGCTGAAAAGCCTGAAGCCCATTGGGTCCAGGGAAGAAGATAAATTCTCTCCAATCTTGAAGAAAACTGAGACAATAAATAATAAACATTTTTTACAAAATTATTTACTTAACTATGGTCGTTTTTTTGTTTTACAGGGAGAAAGGTACTGGTTCTACTCTTGGTTCTGCTGCAGATATAAGAAAATAGTGGCAATGATCCACCATAATGATATACAAGGACGTTTTGAAGGGGTTATTACGGTGTCTTATTGCTGTCTTATCCAATCGTATTTAGAGCACAAAAAGTGGGTAAATTTTTAAATATGATGTTGATTAGTCTATTAGCTGATTTATATACGTATTATTAATCACGGCCGACTGAATACTGATTCAATACGATTACCTTGTCAAATCCATCATGAAAACGCGAATTGAAAGTGTAGCAAGTCAAATCCGCTTTTTTGGTATCGGAATCAAGCCGCATAAAAATATTCGCTTTTTATCTCTCTTTTTTACTTTTTATCCCTCCTTTAGACATGGGGGCAAAAAGCGATACTTACATGAAAAAAGCTCTCGTTTTATGAAAACAGAAAAGAGAATATTGAATATGTATTCAGTCAGCAGAACAGAATTTATTATTTCTTTTACCCAGAACGTCTAATGTCAAAAATGCAAGATAACGGAGTAAATTAAATATTAAGTCTTTTAAGAAATAGGCAGTTTAAGTTCGTCATATAACTAACGTACGCGTAGACGTGGAATGTAGCGCAATATTCCGCCTTCTTTTTATCTGTAAAAAAAATGTCGGTTGAAATGAGATATCAGAATCCCATCTCTGCGGTCTTGCGTTGACAAGTTCACGTTTACGGCATGTATCACGTTAAGATCAGACGCTAACTAACGTAGTCTTACGTCTTATGTTGCTAACGCAGCAAGTTGTACCGAACAGTCAAAAAATCAGTAGACTGGTAATACAAATAGGGCTGAAGAAAAAAAAGCAAGATAGAAATAAACTGTACCAAAATGTAAAGGGCAGAAACGTCCGATACGACAAATTTCACGTCTACGACCAGGCACCTCTTACGTATGGCCTACTTAAACTGCCTAATGGCTGAAACCTTGTTTGGCCAACCTGTATATTTTTGTTAACAAATATATTTTTGTCCCACTACTTATAAAAATCGGCTCATTTGTTGATAAGTTATAAGTTTTCAAAAAACCCGATTTTCACAACTTTTATATTTTTGAAATGAGAAAGAATCAAGATTTTCTATTTTGTAGCAAATTGAGTTGGTTAAAAAATTAGCTCAACAATTTATTTTACTACTCTGCATTTGTCTTACCTAAATAAGACCACTTACGACATTTTACGTAAAGTATAGTACACAACTCACATATTATGGTCTTTACACATTCAGATGAATTAAGATACTCGTTTAATGACCATCATAACATGCTTGTTATGTAAACTATTATTATGACAAATTGGATAAAAATCGGTTAAGTGGCTTTTGAGTAATCTACTACTAGTTTGGATTCAGCCCTTTCTAATTTACTCTCATTTATATTATTTAAAAATATTTTATTTATTTCCGTTGTCTTCTTAAATATTATTTGTTTTTTATTAGTTTTTCACCATATATATAAATTTTAATTTATTTGTTTTACTAAAATATCGTGTTTTTCTTAAATGTATTTTAAGATTAATGTTAATATAATTTTTTACTAAACTATTTTCAAACGTTTTACACTTTTATTATTTTAATTTATTTGATTTATTTATGTTGTCTTTGTAAAACATATTTCTTTCTACTGAATCAGGAACATAAATTGGTAGACATCTTTGAAGTATTCTATGAAGCATTATTCTCCCTAAAAAAATTAAAAGGGCTTTTAAAATAAAATAACGAGGAATAAAAAGTCAACATAACTTTATTTAGTGCATATAGTTAGGTACTAAAGCAAAAGTGTGAGAGGCAAATACTCGCTGGTATATGATCTTAACTTTTGCTTGGGTGAACTGTTGATAAAATTAGGAATGCATTAAACAACCAAAACAAATATAAATTGGTTAGATTTCAAGGTCACAAATTTTAAAAATATATTATATGCATTTACAGGATATCCGCTATATATTGAATCTTTGACCCCCACGTTAGCGCCGCTATTATTTTCCAAGCTACTTCATTTCCATAAGCAAATTTTAACTGTGGCCAATTTTTCATTTTTATTATTAAGCAAAAACCTTTTCAAATTACTAATAGGTAGGCTCAATCAATTTAGTCCCCTTGTAAAACATTTTGTACTTGATTAATAACAGAGTGTGTGCACCCCCCCCCATGCTTAGGAGACAGATTTAATAAAAGTTGATATGTCGTAATTTTGTACTAATTATATACTCTTAAAGAAGGGTACTTTTAGTTTACAAAAACCATCGGTTCCTAAGATTTTTGTTTGTTTGTTATGGGGTGTGTAGTTTGATATCAAGGTACACCCCTGTACTTAGAAAAGAGATTCGACCAAAAATGACTATGCCGGAATTTGGTATTAATTATGTACTAATTTCGTCCCCTTCTAAAAAATTTCCTACTATTAAGATAACTTCATTTTTTTTTTTTTTATGGAGTTTTTAGCTTGATATCAAGGCACAACCCCCTCTGCTTAAGAAATAGATTTAAAAAAAGCAATTATGCCAGAATTTGATAAGGTAATTCCGTCCCCTTCTAGAAAATTTTCTACTATCAAAATAACTTAATTTTTTTCAAGGCACTCCCCCTTTGGCTTAAGAAATAGATTTGAAAAAAGCAGGACTTTTTGTTTTTTTTTTTAATTTGATAAATAACCGGAGAATAAGATGTTAAATTTTAAAAGATAAGTATTAGATTTGCATATAAACAAAAAAAAAAAAGTTATCTTGAGAGTAGGCAATTTTTTAAAAAGGGACGAAATTAGTACTTAATTAGTAGCAAATTATGGCATAATTACTTTTTTCCAAAATGAAGTTATCTTGAGAGTAGGCAATTTTTTAGGAGGGGACGAAATTAGTAACAAATAAGCTTTTTTCAAATCTCTTTCCTAGGCAGAGGGGGGTATGCCTTGATATCAAGCTACATACCCCATATAAATAAAAAAAATTAAGTTATCTTAAGATTAGGCAATTTTTTAGTCAATTTTCGTCACAGGCCTTAAGACCCTCTGAAAGGTGATCCTACTAACATCGATACCGTCCCAGCAAAACTTGGTTTTAACAGTAGACTTTCTACCCAGCCTTCGGCAGTCATATTAAGTTGACCCGAAAATCGAAGGTCAATGCCGGTTTCACTAGTCACCATCGGAGTCCCGTCAGACACATCCTTTGGAATAGTCCCGCTGCTCCAAAGCGCAGGTCGCATCTTTTAGGTCACCTTCTGTTGTCTCAGGCTGTTGGGAGTGCTGTCCAAACCTATATTTACTCCAAATATATTTTTCTTCAGTTTCTTCACTTAAAATCATCAATCGGATTCTTAATATAGGGCACCTAGGATAATCAAAATCAGTTAAAAAATTTTTAAACCATTTATTTCTCACTTCATCGTCGTCGTTATGGAATGGATACATAATAATATGGGTTTCGTTTAAACACACAAAGTATATGTCATTTCACATTTGCTATGATATTTAAATTTTATTGGCAAATATTTGCAAAAAATGATAAAGCTTTTGTATTTAAATTTTTTACTTAGGATCAAAATATAGCGGGACATTGCATCTGTATATAATACACGAGGAAATATTTTTGTGTAGTACTGCGAGTTTTACTAGTACTAGTCGACCAAACTCTTGATATTTACCTAATAGAACAGATTTTCGACATTCTTTATCCTCATATAGTTCGGTTATAGGGCTACAATCTAAAATGGTACTGCTAACGTATTCCGACATCCCGGAGTTCATCCGTTCACCGTACATCAACTAATTGTGAGTAACATCCTTTTGGTTTCTGCATTTCTTTTCATAAACGCCTAAAAATGGAAACCATATTATTTAAATTTATACTTATTAGAGGAACAAAAGTAGTAAAATTATAATACATTATATCAGAATTCAAAAAACGAAACTGAATATGAAGAGAAATATTCCGTGGGTATACTTTTGTTTTTCAAACTCGCACTTAAAAGAAAAAAACATATTGACGTCACAGTCACCCCTAACGTGAATTCTAAAAGAAAAAATGGTAGAAAGCACGGATAGTCCAAAATCAATTATTTTATGTTTAAAGGATGAAAATATCTCGACAACTGTAGCTTTGAAAGATTTGAACCTTATAACAAAATTTGTAGGTAATATTTACGAAAACTAAAATTTGAAAACCCCACATCATCATATCAATACCCGCTTTACTTCTAAAGTTATAATTTTTTTTATATATTTGAACGTTTTTCCAAATAACTCGAAAACTAGACCTCCCACGAATTTGGACTTTATAACAAAATTTGTAGTCCATATTCATGGAAACTTAAATCTGAAAACCGTATATCGATACTTGCTTTTGTTCCAAAGTTACAATGTTTTTAAATATTTTATCCGATTTTCCCCCTTCAACCCCCCACCACCCTACCCAAAAGTTAATCAGGTCATGGTCAGCCGATAGAGGATTTTTGTACCCAAAGGTATTCTCGAGTTGTCGTGTATACAAACCGACAACAGACAACTTTTTTTTTCGTCGATTAAGGTGTTTTGGAACCTTAGTAACTCACTTGATAAAAAAGTGAAAATATCACGATTTTATTAGTCCCATATTGGTATGGTGGACTAAAAAGTTTAAAATCAAATAGGCGGCAGTGAAAATTCCCCATATAACAATGTAAATCGATACCTCCAATATAAAGGCTAGTGAGTGACATTTTTGACACTGATGACAGTTATTACATGAGTTAATTGTCAAAATGGTCGCCACAAAAGTTAAAAGACCACTGAAACAACTAGTAATTGAAATGAGTAAATTGTTAAGAACTTTTTTAAAACAAGGCCATAAGTAAGATTTTTTTTAAACGTGTCAAAAAGTTGTAAGAACTGTGATTCACTGACTATTTAAAAAAAATTGTAATTAATAAAATTATTGTAAAAATTCGAAATTTCAACACAAACTTAAATTTTTAAAATAAAGAATAATGTTAGCACCCTAATAAATTAAATTGTTTAATGACTTCACACTAGGAGTTTTTTTTTGAGGTTTTTTACTGTTTAGATTTTTTCTACGGCATTTCACCATACACTACATATTATTGAAGCGATATTGAAATATACTTCTAAGCCACTTGTAGCATATCTTTTAAAAAATTGAAACTTAAATGATTTGAAGGTATTTTTTTTCAAGAAAAACCAGCCCTAGTGTGTTACCCATAACCTTATTATAAAAAAGTTCTAAACCAAAATAAAATTATATTTCTAGTCACTTAAATTATCATAAGCACTCCACTGGTCCTATGAAATAAAATGATATTGACTATTTCAAGTGTTTTCACGATTTTCGACTCATTGAAAGAAAAATGCACTTTTAAAGGTAATTTTAGGGTTCACCCACCTCAGATTTTTAGTCCTGGCCCCATCGTATACCCCCGCAAAAAAATGTGTCCGGAGATTTTCACTTTTGATTCATGTTTTTGAATCATTGTGGCTGTAATTTATCTTGGGTAGACATTGAACACCCAGGCCAAACTATTTTAGTGACCACCCTGTATTTTTGTATTAAAAAGCTTAAAATTTGCATTTTTTTGTGTGTCTAAAAAAAACCAACGGGTTTTTTAAAACGCATAAAATTGTAATTTTACAAAATTTAATTTTTTGACATTTAGAAAAAGAATTGTTAGCATACGTAGAGTCTCATTGTCAACAAAATTGGCGAAAAGATAACAAAATCCGGTTAACTTAAATTTATTAGCAGTTTTTATTTCATGCAAGAAGTTGGTATACGAAATAAAAAAAGCCATAGTTTTTTTCTTAATAGAATGTATAAAATGATACATCTGTTTACAGAAAATAAATAGAAGATGCAAAAAAAACATACAAAGTGTCTCAAAAAAAAAAACCCAACGGTTTTTTAAGATGCATAAAACTTTTGGACATACGCCATTTTAAATTTTTGATAAATGTCATTTTTTGACATATTTGCAAACTCTATTTCGAAAACTTTTTTTTGCATTAAAATCCGACCATAAATAAAAAATTGGCAGTTAAAACCAAACAATCCGGTTAATTTAAGTTTATTGTTTTTATTTTATGCAAAAAGTTGGTATACGAAAAAAATGCAGTTTTTTATTTCTAAATAGAATTTATCAAATGATACATCAGTTTACAGACAATAGATAGAAGTTTTTTGCAGTTGCAAAAAAATATACAAAGTGTCTCAAAAAAAACTCAACGGTTTTTCAATATGTATAAAACTTTAGGACATCCGCCATTTTTAATTTTTGATAAATGTCACTTTTTGACATATCTGAAAAAAGTCTATTTTATTACCTTTCCGAAACTCTTTTTTGTGATTCCGACAATAAATAAAAAACTGCCAGTTAAAACAAAACAGTCCGGTTTTTTGTGGTCCCCCTACATATAAATGAATACTATTCCTCAATATTATAAAGAAAAATCACTAGATCGCGGTCAAGAAAATTCACATAATAAAGATTTGCAAATGGGATTTATAATTTATTTAACGGCTTCTAAGTAGTTTTTTTGGCTCACCCTGTTTACAAATTAATAGATTGTTACCTTTGGGAAAAAAAATATTTTACAATCTAAAAAATCAGGAAGCTCTACATCCAGCTAGTCGCATGTTACACGTCGATTCGATAATCTGCCATTACCATTGCCAATTCCAAAGTTAGCTTTAACAAAAAACTTTTGCATTTATGAAGATAAAACTCTACAACCATATGCCTTTGATAATAAGGAGAATTGATGGGATGAAGCAATTTAGAGGTACTGTTAGATTATGTTTTGAGGAAAAAGCTTTTTACAGTTTTGATGAGTATTATAGGGAGACATTTTAGTGTTGTTTTGTAAACCACTATACACTTGAATTTGTTAGTGTGTCTCAACCATGTCCTCTTGTCATTTTTTCATTTTATGATTTTAAATTTTATAATTATTTTTAATATACCAAGAATGAATCTTTTAATATTAGTTACAACATTACTATATTGTATAAACATGTAGAAAATATTAATTGTTAAAATGCCTTTTTTAAAAAATTCTGAATACATTTAATATTAGACTTTGACCAATGACCAAAAGATCATAATAATATAGAATGTAGGTACATCTTTTTAATTTAGGATTTAGGTAAGTTAATTACTAATTTTTTGCTTTGTCAATAAGACTATGTCTTCAGATAATAAAGCACAGTTTGATTTGATTTGATTGATTTTAGAGGGTGTGATTAAGGGTATTTTCAATCGTTTTCTTTTGGGTCACCCAAAATGTATACAAAGATAAGTGCCAAACAAAAATTGTTGACAATGGGATGTAAAATCACATTTCGAAAGGAATTTTTTATAGAAAGAAATTTTCTTTCAATCAGTGGTTTCCTTTTTTTTCGATCGGCCAAGTATTTTTTGATATTTAGCCTTTTCCACACAAAAAAATGCAAATTTTAAGCTTTTTAATACAAAAATACAGTGTGGTCCCTAAAATAGTTCGACCCAAGTGCTCAATGTCTACCCAAGATAAATTACTTTTACAATGATCCAAAAACATGAATCAAAAGTCAAAAACTCCGGATCTATATATGTTTGCGAGGGTATATGATGTGGCCTGACTATTTGGAGTGCTGAAGAATTTTTGTAAATTAAATATTACTAGACTTACAGTATAAAATGTTGTTTAGTTACCTTTTTTCCCAGCATATCCTCTACTCTGGGAAATATTTCTAATGTAGTTAACAGTAGTCCAAATCTTTGAAATACTATTATATGACAATCTTTGATATGACGATATGATTCACTGTCTGGGAGTCCAACCCAACTCCTAAAACTGAAAAGTAGGGTTAGAATAATACCCTGCCAATAAATCAAGATATCCTTTAACACATGGGGCAAATCAAAACCGTTCTAGTTAATGTTAGCATGTAAAAAAAACTTTTGGAGGTTATACTGGTAGATTTTAAAAATCACCAAAAATTTTTCAAGCTCCAGTTTTATTTTCAAGAAAGAAAACCCAAATGACAGAAAAATTAATGTAATTTCGACTTTGCTTCTTTAAAAAAATTATCACTCTAATTGTCAAAAATGACACTTGTCTTACGGAACTTTTAACACATAAGTGATATAATCGCAATTATTTTTCTAAATAATTATTTTTCTTTGGAGACATTTTTAGGCTGCCGTCTCACGTCCCTCAGAAAACTTATAGTTCATTGGATGAAATGAGGTATTTCTGATTTTTTGATATGATGTATGTGATCATCAAAAATCACTAAATTTTCTCACTTTTTCTCAAAAGTTTGACAACTATAACGACTAATGTTACAGCCTCGGTCACGGCAATTGGCTATAAAAGAAAATTTAAAAACAAAATGAGATTAATTTGGTCTTTGTAGGGGAAATAGTTTCTAAGATACAGCAATTTAAAGTTTTGCAAAATTTCCGACAAAACTATTTGGTTTTTTCTTAGTGCAATATCGAAAAATTAGTCGTTTATGATAACTTATACAAATTAATATTTTTAGTTTGACAGTTAACACTAATTACACGTTCCATGATAATGGATTTTTTCAATTTTACTATTATTTTCTTATAGACTATAGAAAATAATAAGATTTAAGTATACCTAAGCATCTGAAAATGTTTTTTTTTTTTTTAAGGTTTTGTACCGTTAAAGATACATAGCAATATAAAACTTTAATGTAAGCAGGGGCATTTTAACAAAAACGTGTGGAGATCTGCGTTTTTACCCAATTTTTGCTCATTTTTATTGCTTTAAATGTCATAACTTTTGTTTCTGTAAACCGATTTTGATGAAAGTGTGAAAGTACCATTAATATCGTCCTGGCAGTGTTTGTATGATGCTGGCTTAAATAAACAGACAGACAAAAATTGTAAAAATTGCATTTTTGGTATCTACCTATATGGTTTGGTTAGAAGCCCACACCAATAATTTTAAAAAAATATTCAATGTACAGAAATGGTAGGTAACTTATAGAGATTTATTATATTTCGAAAGATTGCAAGTCTAGCTTATAAAATATGATAAATGAATCTTTAGTGTTTCATTAGTGAAGTAAAGGGTTAAGCCCAAAGTTAAGCCTCCGATTAGGCATTTAAAGAAAATTGTAAGAAAGCTAATTGTAATTTTAATATTTTGAGCATGTGATGCTGTAAAAATTTCAAAATTTACACATACCTATCCCACTAGCTGTTGCAGTTTGCAGAGATAAAGTGGAACTCAAGGTAGAATAACCCTCGGTGGAACCCTTCTTCAACTTAAGATGCACCAGGATGCACCTAACCATTCCAGTTAATGTTGATCTAAAAAACAAAAAATGATTCTGCATGTAAATATTATTGGATAGATAGTATATTATTCAGCTAAATATAAATAATAATCATTTAAAATATTACTAAGGATTTAAAAAGTTAAATTATTATAATTATGATTATGTATAGAAGGTGACAGTGTTAAAATTATAATAACCACACTTTCTGATTTGTTTAAAATTTTATAAACTAATGCTTACAATGTGTATCACTTGTATATGTTCAGATCCAATTTTAAATAATTCAATTATTATTTTAAAATAATTTTTAGTACTTATAATAAATAAAAACATGTTAATAGTTCCTTTGAAAGTTCCATAAGAAAAGTGGCACTTCACAAAATCGCAGTAAATTTTTTTTAAATTTAAAAAGGTAAACTCTGCTAGAAGAAAATTTGTGGATTTACTGTCATTAGTGGCATGTCTAAGTAATTTTAATGCAATGGAATACAACACATGTTCTGCCATGAGCGGCTACCCCCTTGATTACATGGACTGGGTTGCTTGCTACAAAAAAAGTGACATAATTTTGGGAATTGTGGTCACCTTAGAGGTAGTAGGTAACCCTGATTTATAAACTAGATCATATTGTTCTGGTTTGACGTTGATTGCCACACCTCTATCTTTTCTCTGTTACTGAGCAAGAAAAAGTCAGATATGAATCAAAAACAAAAATGATACTAAATAAATATTGATGTTCCTATATAATGTGTAATGTCTGGTTGATTATTTATTAAAGGGGTTCTTTAGCAAAAATATTAGTTGTGTTATTTCTAAAGTAGAAATGATCCTAAAAATAGCGCTGTATGTGATTTGTCCATATGACTTTAAATAACCGAGATTTTAAATTTCTAAAATCAAAGCTTGGAGCTTTGATCACACCTTTCAGACAATTAATGCAGTCCTTGACTCATGTCTCTTTAACACTTACCCCTCAAATTCATTCAAGTTTTATGGATTCAAAGAAGATGAACAGATGGTTATTTCTAAATGTATGATACTGCGTTAATTTTCAAAATTAAAAATCTCCGTTATTTAAAGTCATATGAACAAATCAAACACACTGCTAGTCTTAGGATCATTTCTACTATAAAATATTCACAACTTGTTGCTGGAGATTTCTTTAATGGTCTCAGGGAATGATAGTTTGTTTTCCCGGTAATTATGCAGTATACAGTTTTTTGCCTTTTTTGATTTTTTATGAAAAACTTTTTATGGGGGCACCTACTAGGGTCCCTTGGACCACAAATCCGCCTGCGCCGGTTGGTATTTTTTTTTATTTTTTTTTTAAATTTTTTCACTAAAACAACCCAATCCAACACAGTCCAACCCAACCTAATCCAACCCAACCCAAAACAATAAAAAAAACACATTACAACCCCCTTCCGGGCACCCTTTTTTTTCTTTAAAAAAAAAGAAAAATCGGGCGCAGGCGATTTGGGGTCCTAGGCACCATAGTAGGTGCACCCATAAAGAGTTTTTCATAAAAAATCAAAAATGGCAGAAAACCGTATACTGCATAATTACCGTTTTCCCAATCCGGCAGTTAATGTATTAAGTGTGTACTCAAATAAATAATAATCATAATTTGCAGCATGCATGTTCATCCTTACCTCTTTATGGGTTATTTCCTTGAAATCCAGCAGGCGTTTTCTGTCTTGTTTTCATAGATTCTTTCTTTTTTAACTTATCACTAGTTATTAGATGTTAACTCTAGGTAAGTTTGTTTTTTTAAGCACTCCACACGTTGAGTATAAATTGGACTTTAAGTTTTTATCTTTTTTCTTTCAATTTTCACTATTTACATGAAAGATGAGGCATTTTTATTTACCTCTTGATACAGCAAAAGTTAACATCGAACTTCTGACGAGAATATTTTTAAAAAGCTGCGCAGAGAAAAATGAAAACTAACAAAATAAATAATAACTTTTGAGGTTATATTTCAAATTGAAGTCAGCCACAGTTAGTTTACTGTGAAGTCAGCGAAGCGAGCCGAGACGACGGTGGCCTTAACAGCGATATATATATATTGTGATATATATAATTGGTTGCCTATCCTTGGCAATGATTTTTAGTAAATATTATAATTTAAATCAAAATATTATACTATTATATTGGTATTATGCCTCATAAGTCCTAAAATATCCCTCAATTTTTTTTCTCATAAGTTGTAAGGAGTAAAATGCCTGCAAAAAGATAACGATTTTCAAACCGACCTCTCTTTGGGTCGGAGCACTGGCAACAGTGCATCAGCAAATTTGTTCTTAAAAATTCGATGGCACGTTTGTATAGTTGCTTTAAGAGAACTTTAGAAATGTTTATTGGTGCTAAAACAAAGACAAAGGTTGTTTTATCACATTTCGATAGCATACTTGCATTGAAAGATCACAAAACTCATAAAAAAATCAATTTATATGTATTTCAAGTCCTAAGTAGGTTACTAAAGTAAACTTCAGTTTCCTTTTACAACCGTACGTGTAAACTCGGTTTGAAAGTCGGGTCGCTATTTAAAATAGCCGGCACTTGAATCGGGGTCCAGGGACCATAAAGGTATTAAACGTCTTTGACAGGGACTTATCGGTACATAAACGTCGGCATAGCCTGACTCAGCACTATTTTTGACAGTTCCGCACGAAGGCTGAAAGATTTCTGATATTTTTGTCATATAAACATGTTATCTAAACAAACTCAAATTAAAGTTAATGCCGATGCCGTCCTTTATTAAAGGTACTCACAAACCTTATGTTAAGTCAACATTATTTTGACAGCGCCGCGATCAAAAAAGCTCTGGATGGATAGCCCAAACGTAGGATAGCCCCAGCAACCAAGAAGAGGGCACTGCCGCGCCGTCCCATAATAAATGTGTAAGGGCCTAAAAATATGTAGAAATTGTTTTCCCTTGAGAGAGCTGTCAAAAATAGCACCTATTTTATTAAAGTTAGCCTATAATGTACCGATAATTCTCTATTAAAGGT